>JAWZYU010000029.1:37603278-40388278 GCA_038380435.1 Ryuthela nishihirai
GTTCGAGTCCCAGCTGGGTCAGCGTTGAGATTTATCTCCGCAAAATTCCCCACCCTGCTCACGGTCAGTAGGGGACACCGATGGGCTTGGAAAGGCCGCCGTCCGTCGGATGGGACGTTAAGCCGTGGCCCCGTGTGCGGGAGAGCCATACCCTGTGCACGTTAAAGAACACGCTGAATGGCCTTGACGGGAGGCTATCATCTGTCTCCCAACAGCTGTTCCAGTGGGTCCCCTCCCCCCAACCTTCTCTGAGCCTTCGGGGTCCACGTGACCTAGCCATTTAGCCCATGGTGTGCAAAAAAGTGCCGCTCAGAGGTAAAACAACCCAAAACAATCTACTTCATATCACACCGGGATTGAAATTTTCATATATTCTATTATTCTGTGAAACTCGTATTACATGATTTTATACGAGTTTTATAAAGCATGTCGCATTCACACATTTCTTATGATATTAACAATTTTCTGTCTGTGGTCCTTCTAACAGTGATTTTCCCTTTCTAATGTACTTTATTTTCTGGTGGGATAAAACCATATTTTCCTGGTAACTGCTACATACTTTTTAATTGTGATGAAAGTACAAGAGGACATTTTAAAATTAGCTGACCGCTTGGAGTTTCTGCAGGCAGTAAACTGTTGAGATGCGTCGTTAAGCTGAAAAGATTCCCCGAAGATGTCAGCATACGGGACATTCCGTTGACCTTTCCAGCTAAGCGCTTGAGAGCTGTATTTTGTCATAATTGAAAACGAATAATTATTTCACTTCGCCATTAGGGTTGAAAAGATCCTTGAGAAAGATAAAATTCACGGAGCTGGCAGCGTGGGCAGCATTTCCCATAAGTAAGGGATTTAGATATGATACGGTTTATCTGTTTTCGCCGTCCCGTGACCGAGTGGTTGGCACGCTTGGCTGCAAATCTAAGGGACTCTGGGTTCGAGCCCCGGGTAAGGCATGGGTGTATGTGTCGTTTTTCTGCTGAGGTCCTGCCATCCTCTCAGACCTTCTAATGTGGCATATGAACTGACAGGCTCCTGTCAGACCTTTGTGGCTAGCAGCTGCTTGAGGGGGTATTTATTTCATTTTTTATATATCTGTTTTCACATCGAAGGACCCATTCCTCTGTTCAGTACGTAAGTTGCCTGTGACCTTTGAGCCGTGCCTTCGTCACTTGATGGCGCCTCCTGTTCGCGCATGCATCTCTGTGCCATTTCTTCGGGTTAAGTGAGAAGAATAGTAGGAGTTTTCAGTACTTTTAATAGAGGAAGTGTTAAATTAAGTGAGAAGAATAGTAGGAGTTTTCAGTACTTTTAATAGAGGAAGTGTTAAATTAAGTGAGAAGAATAGTAGGAGTTTTCAGTACTTTTAATAGTGAGAAGAATAATAGGAGTTTTCAGTACTTTTAATAGAGGAAGTGTTAAATTAAGTGAGAAGAATAGTAGGAGTTTTCAGTACTTTTAATAGAGGAAGTGTTATATTAAGTGAGAAGAATAGTAGGAGTTTTCAGTACTTTTAATAGAGGGAGTGTTAAATTAAGTGAGAAGAATAGTAGGAGTTTTCAGTACTTTTAATAGAGGGAGTGTTAAATTAAGTGAGAAGAATAGTAGGAGTTTTCAGTACTTTTAATAGAGGGAGTGTTAAATTTTAAAAAGTGGTAGAGTATATGGAGGGAATTTTCCTATTTTTTAAGAAGGGTATTTGTGTGTGTGTACAGCATATTTTCGAGGTATAACTGATATAGTTTTTTTTTACATGGATGCAAAAAATTAGTACCCCCATTTCTGAATGATTTAGGGGTTTATAGTGATATAAAAATAATCGGCTAACAATTCACACTTTTAAAATAAACATACACACTGTCTTACCAAAATATTAGAGAATTTTTGCTATGCTATGAAATCTAACTTCGAAGCTCTATAACTTCTAAAATATGCATTTAACGAGTAAATATGACTGAAGATAAAATAAAGATCATAATCAAATCTATTTAAATATCGATTTTTCAAAAATATTTATTGAGCATTTAAAGAATTAAGGAAGCTTTTTTATGAAAATCATTCATTATTCTCTAATATTGAAATAATCATCAAGCAAATTTTTAAAACATATGTTTATTAATTGGTTTGAAACAATCCTTATAAGTTTTAAATATTTTCTGTGGGAAATCTTATGACTTCTTACTGTAGCGAAATATCCCATTTACATAACACGGAAATTCTCTAATATTTTGGTTGGTCAGTGTACAATTTATATTTCAGCAACAACGACTGTTACAAAATTTTTGCGACAGCATTCTCTCTTGCCGTGATACTTTTCCTTGCCCATTGAAATATTCACATATCTCTGTCAACATTTTCTAGTCTTGTAGCAACATTTCGATAATTACCCACCTCTAAATCGTTGACGGACTCATTATTTCTCCAAACTCCATGTGTTATGTTTCTGGTTTCTGTATCCTCTCAATCCAATAAACTTCAGGTGAATAGGTCAACCTACAGTTTCTTCTTAAATTGTTATGTGGGGCAGGGGTTGCTCAGTTGATAGCGTGCGAAGCTCGTAATCTGCATCTGCAGTTCCCAGGTTCGAGTCCCAGCTGGGTCAGCGTTGAGATTTATCTCCACAAAATTCCCTGCCCTGCCCATGGTCAGTAGGGGACACTGATGAGCTTGAAAAGGCCGCCAACCATCGAATGAGAAGTTAAGCCATGGCCCCGTGTGCGGGCGTGGCATACCCTGTGTACGTTACAGAACACGCTGGATGGCCTTGACGAGAGGCTATCATCTGTCTCCCAACAGCTGTTCCAGTGGGTCCCCTCCCCTATCCTTCTCTGAGCCTTCGTGGTCCATGTGACCTGGCCATTTAGCCCATGGTGTGCAAAAAAGTGCCGCTCAGGGGTAAAACAACCCAATTCAACCCTAAGTTGTTATGCAATTACAACAGTCCATGAGCACGGAATCTATTTCTTCAGAATTTAAATTGATTGCAATATGCAACACTCGGAATCAATTAGCTATTATGTCAAATGCATTTTCTATAACAGTTCTTGCACGTGATAGCCTGCAACTGAATACTTTTTTTACATGCTTCATTGTTTACTTCAGATATTTCTTTAAACTGAAAAGGTTACATCTCTAAAGAAAACGAAATTCATCCATCCATTGTTTTACTGTTATTTGGAAATTTCGCAGCTTCTTCAATTTTGAATAGAAATTAAAGTATGTATAATCATCTGGGGATTTCTCTTTTAGCTCTCTTAACAAAGTCATATAAAAGAAGACTAAACTTAATTTTTTCCGCTTTGGTTCTTCATTTCGCAGAGCAAATATTAAAGCAGCCACTTTTATCTTACTGAATAAAGACATGGCATCAATTTTACGAATGCATAGAAAAAATATAAGCAAACTCGTATGAATGTATGCAGAAACTGAACTGTTGCTCAAAAGTAAGCCACAGTAGACTGATATCTGTGTCTTGGACCGATGGCTGAATACTGACCTTGTATGGCAATGGTATGAGCAAGTTCAGCGCGTGCTTGGCGCAATAAAAAGTTCGGTTTGGCTCCAACCCGATTGTGTATGGCCAGATCAAAACTCAAAAGCAAGGCAATTTGTGAAATCAATCAAGAGGAGAGATGAAAGGAAAAAGAAGTCTTTTCTGGAAATTTCTGCTGATTCGAAGGTAATCATATTAATTTTTTTTATAAACTTAAGGTAATGTAAATAATTATACTAATTTTGTTGCATTTAGGTTATGCAAAAATTACCTTTGTAATATTTCGTTTCATTTTCGAAAGAATGACGCAACAAACACACACTTTAGAAGTTAGGTGTGTGATGTTTCAGATGCTGTAAGATATGTTATTTATTTAATTAATATCTTAAATTTTTCAATGAATTTTCTCATGAAGATATTTTAGTTGGAGAAGAACAAAGTGTGTAAGTTTTATGTTTCGTGATTATTTATAAGTTGACTTATTCACGATAATTTAGACTTGCCACGTTACTACGAAGATATGTAGGCTGATGTGCTAATGCGCATATGCATGGAGTGTAACGTGTGATGGTGAAACGCCGAGAACTGTCGTCTGCTCTTACGCTGTAGGCTAAGTTAACCTATCTGCTGAAATACGCAGTTCATTCAAAAAGTGATGTGGCGTCGTCAACTTGATGTTCTACGTTTCTAGTGATTTAGTAGAGTAGTATATATCTTTTGTTCAGAAAATAAATAGATTACTAGGTGATATATTATAAATTAAATATTTTGGGTATATTAAATTATAAGATGGGAATTCCGTGTGCTGAGTGTGGTATAGATATTGTTGATCTGACAGAGACTTTGCACTGCGCTGGAAAGTGTAGTTTAAGATTTCATTTTTATTGTGTTGGAATTGTAGAGACCAATTTTCGCAAAATGAGCTCTGAGAGCAAAAATCGATGGAAATGTCACAGGTGTAGGGCAAATTCTACAGGGAAAGGGAAGAGAGGTGAAGCGAGTGTTGGCCCAAGTGGTTCACGTGACACTGTGACATCGAAAGAGCCAGAAGATAGAGCCATGTCTGTTGAAATGATTCAACACATTGATGAAATGTTCAGTAAACAGATGTCCGATCTTAGGAAAGACATGATAGAAATAAATGACAGGTCCAAAAAAGAATTATTAAAAGAACTGGAGGAATATAAAAAATGCACTACGTATTGTTCTGATAAATTAGATGATTTTTTGAGAATTTTGACTGAGTTAACTAAACAAATTAAAGATGTCCAACAACAAAATGAAAGACTTATGACTGAAAATCAAACTTTTCAGAAAGAAATTAAGGGATTAAAAGGGAAAATGAATGATTTAGAGCAAAACAGTAGGAATTGTAATTTAGAGATAGTGGGAGTTCCTGAAACAATGAATGAAAATGTGAAGGAGATAGTTACTCATATCGCAAGTGTATTAAATGTACAGGATGAGGATATGAATATACAGGCTGTTCATAGAGTGCCAACAAAAAATAAACAAAAAATTAAACCAATTATTGTCCAACTAGCTATGAGAAAAATGAAAGAAAATTGGATCAAGTGTTGGAAATTAAAGAAGACATTATTCACTAAGGAAATACATGAGGAGCTGCCTGATGGTAGAGTTTACGTAAATGATCATCTAACACAAGAAAACAAGCAGCTACTGTATGAATTAAAGAAATTACAGAGGGAAAAAGATTTTAAGTTTGTATGGGTCAAGGACTCAAAACTTTACGTAAGGAAAACTGAAACATCCAGGGTGCTAAGGATTAGGGATAGTGATGATTTAAATCTGTTAATGGATTAGTGAAATGGAAAATAAAACGATGAGTAATAATATTGTTTCTGGTACTGAGATGATGAACAATGGCAATGACATGGAAACAATTCCTGTTTTTGATGATTGTAATTTGGATGAAATATACAGGGTCTGTGAAATAGATAGTGACAATGTTTATGATAGGAATTTGTATAAATGGCCTGGAGGTATAAATGTTATTATGGGTAACATCAGAAGTTTGCGGAGGAATTTTGATCATGTTTTACTTTATTTAAATTTAATAGAACTTAAACCTGATATAATTGTTTTAACAGAGATATGGATTGGTGATGATGAAATACAATTGTATACAATACCTAATTATAAAGTTTATTATAAATGCCAAAATGAAAGTAGATCAGGTGGAGTGATTGTGTTTGTTAAACAGTGCATAACAGTGTATGGATTTAATAATGCGTTTGTTACTGCCAATATGGTAGAAATTTCTTTTAAACTAAATAATATAACATTTCTCCTACTGGCGTTTTACAGGTTACATTCATATACAAAACAAAATTTTGTTACAGAACTACGGAATAAATTAGAAACTATAAATAATAATAATGTTTTCATAATAGGTGATATGAATATTAATCTAAAAGGAAATGATAAAATTAAACATGAATATTTACAGCTGATTAAGTCAAATGGTTTTATTGTGTGTCATGGAGAGATCACTAGAGAGGAAGCAAAAACTTGTTTGGACCATGTATTTGTAAGAAGTACTATCCAAAATAATTTAACTACTTATATTATTAAACTTAATATTACCGATCATTATTTTATAGGTATAAATTTCCAGTTAGAATTGAACAGAAATCGGAAAAAAATCAATACAATACGTAGGATAAATGTGGACAAGTTAAAAGAATCTTTGAAGGATAAAGACTGGAATGAAATTAAAATGGGAAATGATGTAAATGCTTCATTTAGGTTATTTTTATTGAAATTGCAGGATATGATAGAGTTATCAAAAGAAACTATATATTTAAAGAATAGAGAAAAGAGGTTGAAACCATGGATAACAAATGCTCTTTTAAATTCTATTAAAAAGAAAAATAAGTTATATAAGTTGAGTAAAAATCAACCATTTAATACAACCTAAATAATTATTTTAGAAAATACAGAAACTTAATATTAAAATTAATCAAAGAAGCAAAGTTAAAATATTACATTGCAAAATTTTTAGATAGTGACGGTGATACTAAACAATATTGGAAAATTATAAATGATTTGTCTGGTAGACAGCAAAAGAACTTAATGTCCCCTTCAGAAATAAAAATAAATGATATTCTTTATTCTTTTAATGAAAATCCTGCGTTGTTTATTGATAAATTTAATACCTATTATACAGAAATTGTTGGTAATCTTGTAAAGGAAATTCCTGATTATGCTGATAATGAAAGTCATAAATCGATTTCATCTCAAAATTCTATTTTTATTGATTATATATCAGAGAATGAGATTTTTGCAGTTATTTCATCATTAAAATTAGGAAAAGCAGTTGGAAGTGATCAGATATCTGTGGAGACACTAAAAGAGATAAAAAGTTATATTGTAGATATATTATGTTACCTATTTAACTTATCGTTATCATCTGGATGTTTTCCCACGATTTTGAAAGCTTCAACCGTTGTCCCAATATATAAAGGAGGTGAATATTTAGATATCGCAAATTACAGACCGATATCCTTGCTCTCAGTTTTTTCAAAGATTTTCGAAAAGTTACTTAAAACTAGAATTTTAAATTTCTTGAATAGAAATAAATTTTTTTCTGATCATCAGTATGGGTTTAGAAAAAATGTAGGTACTCAGGATGCTATATTACAATTGACTTCCACAGTATACAGATCTATAAATGATAATTTGAAAACTGTTGTGCTATTTTTGGACATCAAAAAAGCGTTTGACTCGGTTTCGCATGATTTGTTGATAAAAAAACTTGAAATGGCTGGAATTCGAGGAAATGTTTTGAAATGGTTAGAAACATATTTGAAAAATAGAATTCAAAGAGTAAAAATGGTAAACTTGTTTAGTAAGGGAATTGAACTAAAATATGGAGTTCCACAGGGTTCTGTGTTGGGGCCAATATTATTTAACGTTTTTATAAACGATCTTTGTAATCTTGAACTTAAAGGAAAAATAATAACTTTCGCTGATGATACAGCTTTGATTTATGCGGCTGACAATGAGAATATTTTAATTGAAGAAATAAATGAAGACTTGGGTAATATTAGAAAATGGTTCTTAAAAAATAAATTGTTATTGAATATTAATAAAACGAAATATTTATATTTCAATTTAAAACGTAATAAAGTTGATAAGTTAAAAATAAATTGTTATATCATTCTGTATATTGTTTAGGACATCAGTGTGCATGTGAAGCAATTGAAAGAGTAGAATATTATAAATATTTGGGTGTATATATAGACAGTCAGTTAAATTGGAATGAACATATTAAATATTTGATAAAAAAAATTAATGCAATAATTCCAAAATTGTTTTATATTAGAAATTTTATGAATCTTACTTTTTTAAAGCTTATATATAATGCTTGGGTTAAGTCATATTTAAGTTATGGAATAATATCTTGGGGAGGAATGTTTTATAGTAATATTAAATCCTTGGTTACTATTCAAAATAGAGTAATTAGATGTATATTAAGAAAAAGAAAATATGATAGTGTTAAATATTTTTATAATGATCTTCAAATTTTACCACTACGGAAAATGTATGTTTATAATGTGATCTTATATTTAAAAAAGCACTATAGAGAAAGTGACATTAAAAATGTAATGCAGAATACCAGAACAAGTGCACATATTAATTTCATTGTACCACTTCCGAAGAAAACTATTACGCAAAAACATTATATATTTTTGGCGCCTAAAATATTTAACAGTTTACCTGAAACTTTAAAGGATGAAATAAATTCTTTTATGTTTTATCGAAAACTTAGAGATTGGATTTCTAACATAGATGATATAGAAAACTTTCTTTAGGTTGGAGGGTTTTTCCCCTATATTTCTGATTCTAAAATTTTCTTTTTATTTGTTTGCTCTTTGGGATGTTAAATTTTTGAATAAAAATTGGTGTATGTATAGTTTATTATTGATTCTGTTACTATGTTGTTGATGTAACCATGACAGAAAATATGAATATGGTAATATACTTAAAATGTTGTTTCTAATGTTTATATATGTTTTTTATTTTTACCTTATACTCCGCGTGCGAGTCTGTGAACTCTTGTGGAGTTGTATATTTCCAAAATTTTTGTAAATATTTATATTGTATCAAAATTTAATATAAATGGAAATAAAGGATACTACTACTACTACAATATCTCAAGAACGAAACTCCGAAATACGTAATAAATTGATTCAACTTCAGGGCCATTTTTGAGTCTTGTAAATTGAATTGTAAGTCAGGGTTCATTTATTAAGTGATATGATTGAGGTAACATTAATTTCAATCCTTTGGTTTGAGATTAGACTTAATTCCCTTGAATTACTCAAACCAAAGAAAGCAAAGTTCATACGAAGGAGGATGGAATATTACTCTCAGATCCAGAATACAAGATAGGAGGCTTCCGACTAAGGTACGAACGGATTAGTTTATCTTTATATTTTTTTCTTAACTTCAAAAGAGAGAGATAGAGCGGTATATTCTCAGGTTCTTGATCAATGAAGCACAATCCATATCACGTGCAACAAATTTAATTTGTTTGGGGTTGAACCTAGAGAAGAAGAAATATATATATCTGTATATATTTCCTGATCATTGCATCCTGAAATAATACTTATTAAGCATGGCAAAAAACATGCGAGATAAATATTACTATGTAAACAAAAGTATGGAATGGTCAAGTTTAGATCATAGATAAGGTTACATCGAATTATATAGTGAGAGGCATTCCTTACAGAAATATCTATCTATACTAGTAATGAGAGTAGGTTTTACTCTATTTTAATTTGCATACATAGAGTTAGCTGAAAAATTACTTATATATATATCAAACAGCAAATGTAAGTTGAAAATGGGGGAAATTGCGATTTATAGGGATGATGGAATTTAAAAAGAGACAAAAACTGTTTCTAAGGATTTCTATTTGCACTGTATGACTTGAAACGTAGGTAGCATATGGAGTTCTTGAGTTTTGGTGTTATTGGTGTAGCGACTGTTGGGTTAATTTCAGTTATATTAAATAGTACAGGTGTGGTAGGTGTGATAGTGACATTTTATTTCTTTATGAAATATTTTAAAGGTCTTCAATTGTTCAATTTTGTTTCTTCAATTTCAAAGGCACAAAAATTGGAGATTTTTAAGTACAGTATGAAGTCACTGCTAACCCAGCTTCATACTCAGTTCATCTGTCACTGGTGGTGGATCACTGAGCAAAGCTAGTGAGAAGTACTTCACGTAGCTAAGGAAATTTATGGTATTCAGATAAAAAGACTTAGAAGAGAATGTTGCACGTAGTATGGAAAATAGTGGATAAAATGACTTATTTAAAGAACAAAAAAATCAAAGCTTAGCTTTCTAAAATCTGCTAATAATTCCTTTTACATACCCAATCTAGCCAATTAACAGAGATAAAGGAATCTGAATAGCATCATTCGCATTTTCAAAAATCCCAATTGCTTTAATTACAATTTGTAACGGAAGAATTGCAAAGTTTATATTTACAATTTTCTTGGCTGAGTGTCATGGGCAAGAACTTTACAATGACAACAATGATTTGCCTCCTTAACCGGGGAGGGGGGGGGGGGATCTTTTTTGCCATAAGACATAAATGATAAATTATTTTTCTGTTTTACAGGTACTAATAGGGCCGAGTATGGAAAAAATTAAAGTGAATGTCTAAGTGATCCGAGTTATGGTTTGGGGTGGCGGACAAGATTTTGAATGAATGCTCTTTCTGTATAAAATATTCCCCTCTGTGGAGCGGGAATGGCTCAATCGGTAGCGCATCATGCTCGTGATTTTTAGTTCACAGGTTCGAGTTCCACCTTGCCCAGCGTTGAGATTTATCTCCGCAATACTCTTCTCTCTGCTTCAGTCAGTAGGGGACACTGATGGGCTTCGAAAGGCAGCCGTCTTGTTGTTACTTGCGTCAGTATCTACTATGAACTGTTTTCCAGTTTGCGGATATGCTTTTAACAAGTTCAGTAATAATAAGATAATAAAGATTCAGATAATGAAATCGCAATTTAAAAATTTTTGAACAAGTTTAAAATACAATGAGAATTACCTGCGGTAGCGAGCTTTCTGCCACCAAAATGGCGGTCTCTAGAAAGATATGCAGGAATCACGATTTTATTCGCACTGTTCACTTTACTATATCTATGGTTTGAAATGGTCAATTCATAATGATATATTCCCAAATATGTGGTATTTAATAGTATACAAAACAGTTACACTTTTCATTAATTTTGTTCAAGTATGGTTTGCACATAGTGTCCAAATGTAATGAAGGTTGAAACCTCTGGCAGAAGTTAATGGCATATAGCCAACAGACATGTACACTGTTTATAAAACCGTACTTTTTCTGAATTCGTGTTTACAATGTGCTACAAGCTACAAAGTGTTAAATATATATTCTTTCATAGTTTTTATATTTGTCATGATGATGATCTTGTTTAATTCAGTTCTAATTTTATTTTTTACCGTAATTTTATGTATCAGCTGCTCTGAGGTCCATCTTGAGAGCACGTGTAGTTTTAATGAGTGCAGATTCGAACGCCATCTCGTATCGGACGAAAAGGACGATCAAGGTGAGATGGCATCTAATTTAAAAAAAATGTTGTCTGTTGACTTTGAAGTGTGTGGAAGAGTACAAGGTTTGTAATTTCTTTCTCCTCATTTTACCTAAATTTATTTTATAATTATCGTATTAAAGTTTCCGAAGTTTGTGTGCATTTTCTGATTTAGATATTATTAAAAAGTTTGGAAAAAGACAACTAGTGATTTTGATCAGCAACAATCGTCTGAGATCCTCATTTTGGTGCGTTATTTGAAACATCTTTAGTGAATGAAATAAAAAAAATTCTTTAGTGACATGAAAGTTAAATAATGAACTTTAAAGTATGAAGCTGAAAAATATATATTATGAAAGAAAATTGTATTTTAGACAGTGAGAGAGTAAAGAAAACACTTCTTTTGTGAACTGAAATGGCTGACTTTCAGCACGATAAAAATACATTTAAGGTCAAAAGAGATACCTTCAGTGTACAGAATAAAAATAGGAAAAAACATAAGCTTGAAGATAAAGATTTTATTGAACAATCAAAATACTTGTTAGATGGTATCTCCTGCAACAGTGAGACTGTTAAAAAAGTTAGTGTTATAAATGATCAAACTGAAAAAAATATTTCAATAAACAGTGATATTTCCTTACATACAACCTGTAATAATTCTGAAGATAATTGTCTGTCTGTAAATGATCAATATATGGAAGTATGCTTTAAAGATGCTTGCTCAACTAGTTCTAAAGAATATAATTTCCAGTTCTGCAGAAGCTCTAAAAGAAGTTACAGTAATGAAAAACATAGTAGCAGTACCAGACAATTTCATTTAGATAACTTCAGATCAAGTTTGTCTGTGAAGGCTCCTTGTTATTTTCGTTATGGGAATTTCCCTCGTTATTATGGCTATAGAAATCAACAAGGTGAAGATTCACGTCTTATTTGCATGAAAAGAGAATGGTTTGAAGGATTAGAAGTGCTTGACATTGGATGTAATGCTGGCCATTTTACTCTCAGCATTGCTAAAAAATTTTTACCCAAAACAATAATTGGTATAGATATAGATGACAATTTGGTTATATCTGCAATGAAAAATGTTAGACATTATCTTACACAAGAAACAATCTCAGATTCAGATTTTCCAATTTCTCTCGTGTTGTGCTGTGGACCATGTGCAGAAGCTATAATTCCTTCAAGGGAAGTGAGGGACACCAGATTTCCTTATAATGTGGCTTTTATACAGGGTAACTATGTTTTGGAATCTAGTGATCTCTTAGCTTTACAAGAGCCACAGTTTGATACCATTCTGTGTCTGAGTTTGACGAAATGGATCCATTTGAACTGGGGAGATGAAGGACTAAAGCTAGTGTTTCATCGCATATATGCTCAGCTAAGACCTGGTGGACATATGATTTTAGAAGCACAGCCGTGGTCATCATATGGCAAAAAGAAAAAAATAACTGAAGAAGCATATGAATATTACCAGTCTATTCAATTATTTCCTGAACTCTTTAATGAATATTTAATGAAAGAAGTAAAATTCACTTCTTGTGAATTAATAGATACTCCTGTCAATTCTTCTAAAGGCTTCTGCAGACCTATTTATTTATTCACAAAGTGATTTCACTGTGAATAGAAAAATTACATGGAAAACTTATGGTCGCTTGGTTCCTAAGACAGAGGAGTAGAATAAAAATTTTGCAGTTTTTGTAAAAGTATTTTTCATGCCACTGAGCATTCATTTGTGGTTGATTTGAAGCCAGACTTTAATGTACAGTTTCAGTCATTGATAATCAAATATTTTACTAAACAATAGTGTATTTAGAATTTGTATAAATTTCTGCTCAATGGTAATTTTGTTATTTAGAAACCCTCCCTGGGTTATGCAAAAATGGCTTTTGTAAAGAAACCTCAGAAAATAAATGTTAAAAATCTTGAAAAAAAAGTAAAATAATATATTGTGGGATATTGTTATAAGAATCACTTTATTTGAACAATAATTGATAATCTCAGTTATTTTTAAATCATATTATGATGCATTATGTTACATATCAACCATATTTGACATAATAATTAATTTTACCTGTGTTGGTAAATGAACTAATAGTAACTGTAACAATAATGCAGTGAAATTAATTAATCAGTGAAAGTCCATATGTCTGTTGACTTTTAAATTATAAATCAATAAATGTTTTGTGGAAAAAATTGCAGTGACATAGTTGGCAAAATTTTCTCCACAAAAACATTTATTGAATCACACGATTATCTACCTATTTTTTTATGTTTCTTTTTGATCTTCAGTTGTACATCAGTCTAAACCTGATAATTCCACAGGATATATATATATAGTGAAAAATGTAGTTGAAAAAATTTTGCTGAAGCCCATGCATATTGACCAGGTCCACTTATAAAAGGAAGCAAAAAGGATAATTCAACAGGGGGTCCCATAGCATGGTATTAATAAAATGAATGAAAATTTTGTGCAATATATGCACAAACTTGTTCATTTCCAATTTTTTTTGTTTGACACAAAATACTCATTTTGAGATCTGGGTGACTTTTACAATTGAAAATAAATTTTTTATTTAGAAGCCCATTTTTTTTCTGTTGTACAGGGACCTGAAATTTCGGTTAGTAGCCCTGATATGAGGTAATTCCTGGAAACTGAATTGAAACAAATTCTTCGCATAACAGCAGGACTGTAATAAAAAAATTTCTGTCTCAGTTTTACAAAATCTTAAGCTGCCTGGGGGCAGAAATTGATTCATTTGTTATCATGCCAAGCTGAAAATCTATAGTTCCCAGATTCGAGCCTTACCTGTACCATTGAGATTTATATCTGCTGAAATTCCCCCCCCCCCCTTCTTAGTACAGGGGAGTCATACCTTATGCACATTAAAGAATGCACTGTATGGCCTTGGCAGGAGGCTTCCATCTGTTCCCTTTCCCAAACCTTTGACCTTTCTAATTAACCCATTGTTAACCAACTTTCCCAAAACTTGTGACCTTTCTAATTAACCCATTGTGTCCAAAAAAAAAAAATGCCATTCAGAGGTAAAATAACCCAACTCTTACATTTCCAAAAGCCATGTAGCTCACTTGACTGAGAATATCAGTTTTTTTAATGCATCTGTCTTGAGTAGCATCTACTGTATTTCATATTACAGTCCATTTCTTGCAAATCTGAATCAAAAAATTCATTAACACTTTATGGTGCATTATGTTGTTTGTCAACCACTTTTGGCATAATAATTAATTTTACCTGGGTTGTTAAATGAACTAATAGTTACTAATGCAGTGAAAATGATTAATCAGTGAAAATCCATACACACACACACGTAATAATAATAATTGGAGTAGTAATTCAGTTTTCAATAGATTTGTGCTATTGAAATGCTAACTTTATGAACATGCCTGATGACATCATTTTATTTTAATTAATAAAAGTTCAGCAGTGTTGCACACTAGGAATTAAATGAATTAGCACTAGTTCAACACTGACGAATCACTTGCTGGTTGGAGTGACGGGCATATTGGGAAGTTGTGGGTTCATATCTACCTGGCTCAAGACAAATTTTCCCTTGTAGAGTGTTGATGTTCAAGACTGCTATCATTGGCTTTAAGTTGATGAATGTATAATAACAAAGTCTGTACATCTTAAATTGAAAAGTGTTAAAAAATATGATATATGATGTACTATAAAGTTAGCATGTTTAGCTATAGTAAAAAGACCTGGGATCAAGCTATAGCATGAATATTTCTTGTCGTTCTGTTGAGTTCAAGCTTTTCTCACATATCTCTATGGCATATTACACTGACAAGCTCCTGTCAGACCCCTGGTAAATAACTGCTATAATGGATAGGCATATAAAATCATGCTGTTTGTTGATAAGGCCCTAAATTTCCAAATGTCAGGTTAACTCTTTATAAAAGAAAATTACAATGGCTATGTAATGTGCTTACACTTTATTTTGCTGAAAAAATGTTTTATACCTTAAATTCACAGTAGTGTCTATTGTTGCAACACACTATAGGCAAGTCAATAACATAAGCTTATTTCAACTCCTCCAATGTTAGCCAGATCTAGGAATAGCCCCCCCCCCCCCCCAATGAAGAATTTTAATAACTGGAACAGGATTAAACACACGCCACTTGAGCAATGCCATCTATCGGCTGAGGACCGTAATCACTACACGGGCCGATTAAAAAGATTGTAAAGCTCTAAAATGGAAGGAGGAAAACATATGAATATATATATATTTTGAACATTTATAAGCACTCTATTGCTACCTTAAATATTCGTTTCACTGACACCACTGCAGTCACGAAACATTGATCAGTGGAAATAAAATTCATTTAAGGAATCTCCAATTCATCAGCATCCCTTACCAGCTTCTCCACTTTGAATGTGCTATCTCATTGCCTGGCAGCAAGAACTTGATAGTGAGTGACAAGTTCATATTATCAACTTTTATCTATCAAGATCTCACTTGTCAAGGTATGTAAAATCTCAATCATTCAGTACTTTTGATACTAAGTAGCATAAATATTTTATTGAATTGCTTCAACCCTTTTTCTACCATATTGGTCCAAACTACAGCTAGGAGGTAGTGAAGAGGAAGGAATAGCATTGATTGGGAGAGGCCATTTAAAATCTCGGCCACTTTGGGCCAGTATGGTAATGAAAGAGTCAAACTATTTAATAGTGTCATAGAAAATTAAAGATATTAACTTATCAATTACTGCACTGTGAACCTCTGCTTTTTTTTTTTTTGTTATACCCCGTGGCCGAGTGGTTAGCACGCTTGACTACTAATCTAAGGGACCTGGGTTCAAGCCCTGGATAAGGCATGGACATTTGTGATTATTTTTCTGCTGAGGTCCTGCCATCTTCACAGACCTACTGTGGTATATAAACTGACAGGCTCCTGTCAGACCTCTGTGGCAAGCAGCTGCTTGAGGGGGTATTTTTTTATTATTATTATTATTTATACTCTATATACACTGCTGGCCATTAAAAGTGCAACACCGGGAAAGACAAGATATATCAAAGCCATATTTATTGAATATATAGCTTATGTTACAAGGATCAAACGATTACAAATACAACTCAGTTAGACTTGGGGAATACAAAGTAATAGTATCTTGTGTAATCACCATGAGCAGCAATAACCACTGTTACATGGTCCGGCATTGAGAAGATGAGACATTGGAGATGTGTTTGGGGAATGTCAGTACATGCAATTTCGATACGTAGCCAAAGTTCATCTGTTGTAGCAGCTGCTGGTGTGCTAGTTGTTGTGAGATAATGAAACAGACACGTTCAATTGAGGACAGATCTGGTGAACATGCAGACCAAGTCAGAAGTGTCACATGGTGGCTATCCAGGAATTGTTGGATGATGCATGCCACATGTGGTTGGCATTGTCCTGTTGGTAAATGGCACGAGAGAACTTCTGAAGATAAGGTACGGCCACAGGCTCCAACACCTTAATGATGTAATGCTGGCTGTTCAAAGTACCAGTAATGCCTGCCTGAGTTGGAGTCCAGTGGCACCCCATACCATAACACCAAGGACCTGTATGGGGCTGCATCATGCATGTCTCACTGAGCCTGTCGCCATGGTACCGCCAGATACGTTTCATCCATCATGGTGCTGCATACTGAAGTGGGATTCATCTAAAAAGATGATGGGATGCCATTCGCACATCCAGGCACAACATTCTTGGCACCATTGCAGTCGTATATGCCTGTGTTGTAGAGTCAATGTTAGCCAGAGCAATGGCCACCTAGCAAAGATGTCCTGATGCTGCAGACAACGTTGAACTGTACTTGCGGACACTGGTTGATGTGCAACACACTCTAACTGTTGAGCTAAGGTGTTTGATGTGGCTGTACAATCATTCAAAGCCATGCGCATGAGATGTATGTCCTCGTTCATTTGTGTGACAGGGTCATTGAGATCCCTCACATCAGTGAGGTTTGTTCCTCCTCTACCCACTGACGCCATATTCTCATCACTGTAGCAGCATTGTGCCTAATGTGAGCACCGATATCTCGGTACAATAATCTACCTTCTCATAATCCCTCAATGCTCCCTTGATCAAAGTCGAAATCTTCATCGTATGGATGCTGTGTTGTTTGATGGGGCATACTTGAACCTTTAGTGCACAAGAACTGCAAGCAAACACAATTTCAGTGCTTTACACCAGCTCTGTAATCTCCTATTATACCACTTCCAGGGGGTGTTACTGTCACACATGATGTACGTATGTACTGTGCTTTGAATCATTTACATGTTCTCCCATGGGCTACCCATCTTGCATATTTTGGGACAATCTGATGAGTTCTTCCTGGTGTTGCACTTTTAATGGTCAGCAGTGTATATGGTACCAGGGCTCCAGATATTCACTCACCACAGGAAAGTTAATGGAGAGCAATGGGGAATAAATTTTTGTTCCTCGTCAGTCTGTCCCATGGCTGAGTGGTTAGCATGCTGGACTACTGATCTAACGGACCTGGGTTTGAGCCCTGGATAAGGCGTAGATGTTTGTATTGTTTTTTTGCTGAAGTGCTGCTATCCTCACAGACCTACTATGGCATATAAAATGGCATGCTCCTGTCAGACCTCTGTAGCAATCAGCTGCTTGAGGGATATTGATTTATTATTTGGTCTAAATCCTTTAACCCTTACAGTGTTTTTTTTTTAAGCAACAACTTCTGGGCCCTAATATTTAGTAACCAGTGAATGAAATAGTTTACATACCAAAAGAAAAAGCATTTAATTCTGAACAAAAAAATATAAAAATTAAAAGGAAAAAAAAGATAGGTAAACATGAAATACATGTTGCTAGTTCATTTGTAGTGATTTTTGAAAACTGATTAATCAGCTTCCAACACTATAAGGGTTAACTATGGGTGATACATTTCATTAAGTGGTTAGAATTTTCTGTATATGATTATTTTTTCATATACAGTGGTCTGAATCCCTGTATATGATTATTTTTTCATTCATCATGTATTATATTGGTGTTACAATACTAACAACCCTGTTTCACTCTTTTTTCAGGTGTTTTTTTCAGGAAGGTAAGTATTACACATATGAATTTCTAAGAATCCATTTTTTTTTTATCTTTCTATAGAAAATTTAGTATTCATATTTTAGAATGTCTTCTAATTTTTTTAAAAACTTTACATTTTAGAATTTAGTGATACTTTATATAAAGTTTCAAAAAGTCATTAAAGCAGGGCTTTGTCCACATGGAATAAATTTTGTTGAGCTCATCGGTATCAAAATAATGGTTGTATATACACCATGGTAGATATAAAAGACAACTATGTGTAGCACATGTATATAATTGAAATAATTAGTTGAAAATTGGTTGTAAGTGGGATCAAACCACTTCTCACAGTAGCATGCCTGGCATCATAACCGCTAGACCACCAGAAGCTAACCATTTCATCAACAATGTGACATATCAGCATTCCCACAATTTTTGTTGATTTGCCAGTGCTTCCATCTATTATCAGAAATTGGGCAGCCAAGCAATTTTCAACTAATTATTTAAAGTGTTTCCTGTGATACTTTATAATGTATATTTTAATCCATTCCCACAAATTTTTTTCTATTCCTATTACAAATATGAAACCTCTGACAAAAATTCCTTCAAGTGTATCTTCAAAAATAAATACAAGCCACCTGTTCAATTGTGTTCAGTCAGTTTTCAAGTGTAATAATAAGTATGCAGGCCTTGGATTAATGTATGACCATACAGGCAAGCAACTTACAGCAGGGATGTGATACAGCAAACTATTGGTTCACATGAGCCTCTTGTTGAAATTTTATAGGTTCACAAAGTCCTTTGTCAGAACGAGTAGTAACTTTATTTGACTGGATATTTTTAATTAAAATGTTTAATATAACATTTTTAATGAAAATTAAAAAAAAAAAAAACTAATGTAAACCAGTGCATATTACATAAATTTATTTTTATTTCACCCTTTTTTTTGTACAGATAGTCAGCCCAGGAAAAGCAGTTGGTGAACTTGTTTATTGATTGGTAGTATAAGAAGTTTAGAGTTATAATTTATGCTTTTGTTTATTCTTGGCAATAGAGCAGGCAGTTTTAAACCTTACCATCTTATATTGTCATATGAAATCACTACTTGATTTATAGATTTTGTTTAATCATTAACTAACTTCCGCATATTATTAAGGATTTAAACTTTAGTAATTGTAACATCATAATTGTAACAAAAGAGGTGTAAGTTCAAGTTCACAATAACTTGAAATCAGCAATTGCAAAAACAAATATAAGCACATCAAGTGAGGCCATCAGCTGTTTTACAAGTAATGAACATTCAGATTCAGATTGAAATATTACAAATGGACAAATAGAATGAAATCACACAGTTTTTGAATTGGTTTGCTAACCAAGAAGTAGCATAGAAATAAAAATAGGAAATGTTAACTAAGAATTAAATGAAACTACAAATATGTCAGCTTTTCACAGTAATTTCACATTGCTTAAAAATAAACCTCTGTTATGACATGCAAATGACTAAATTTCTCATTTTCTAACTAATAAATTTATTATTGTGGTATAAATTTAGGATATTAGATTTAATTGTTTGTTACAGTACACACAAGAGAAAGGACAACAACTTGGTTTGAAAGGATGGGTGAAGAATACTAGACAAGGCACAGTTGTTGGAACAGCTCAAGGTGAAAATAGCAAAGTTAATGAAATGTATGTAGTATTTAAACTTTCTATGAGCTGAAATAAAACTTTCATTAGTTATTCATTTGCTTATGTTGTAAAAATGTTTTTAACATAAAATCAGTTTTGAAAATTTCCTGTCATGCATATGTGAGGAGAGAGAACACTTTTTTTTTATGTTAGAGACCTAGTACTCAAATTTTCTGTTCATTTTGCCACTCATAATTAACACAACAAATAAATCAAGACTTTTTCATATTTTCTGTTGCATCTATATTGATAAAAGCAGATGTGTATGTGTGTCTGTACTCATGACTAGAAAGAAAAGCTAGGAACCTGTAAATTTGGTAAATCCTTAACCCTTCCAATGTCCAGCCTGAAAAATAGGTTTCTATCCAGGGGCCAAGCAATTTTCTGCCTATGCTCAGCCAAAAAAACTTTGACTTTAGGATTTTTTGCCAAATAACTAATGAAAGGAATTATGGCATGTTGTATACCAAATTAAGCAACATTTAATTCTGGATTTTCTGAAAATCAAGTATTTATTAAGCCCATGGCTGCTTGAGGAGGAGGAGGATGATGATGATGACTCATATATTTTTGCCTCATGTTTGCAATTTTAAATTCTTTATAGCTGTTTTTGAAAAAATTAAACATAATTTCACATTTTTCAATTTAATGTTTTGTTTAGTAACTTGTATATTTATAAATTGTTTAAATATATTTTTAGGAAAAAATGGCTGCAGAATGTTGGAAGTCCTCTTTCGAAAATAGAAAATTGTCAATTCAAGAATGAAAGAACAATAACTTCAGCCGAGTTCAGGGATTTTGCAGTGAAATATTAAATAAAAAGTAATGTAAAACAAAATCAATTAGTGTACAATCTGAGTGTTAACTTTCTCGTGATATATATATATATACTTCTGATCAAACGTCAATAGTTATGAAAGAAAAAAATTTTAGAACATGTTGAATTTAAACCATTATGCCAATAGCTTTTATTATTGTGCTACTGAATTGGGAATTTTCTGTGCATAGCTGATCTAGCAGGATTTTAAATAGAATTGCTGACACCATTTCTTGTAATTTGGTTTCCATACATGATTTAATGTAACTACAGAACAGTCAGTTTCTAGAGAGCAAAAAGAAATGATGAATTCACACAATCAAATTATTAAAAAGCACACAATATGTAATAAAAATATTAGGGATTTTTCAATATTAGGTGATGATCATGCTAAATCTCAGTGGACCTAGCTTGTCTATAATGCACCTAAACCACTATATATATATACATAGCATGATCATTTAATTCGTGGACAGGTTGTACCCATGCATTAAAAGTGTCTTTGAAGGCATTTTTCGAAAGCATGCAAAGTGTTGTCATTGTGGCTCTGCAAGCTTCATCGTCGGAATGTTTCCCTTTTAAAGTTTTCTTCAGTCATGGAAAGAGGAAAAAACCACAGTGTGTTAAGTCCAGGGAATATGGAGGATGTGGTAGAACCTCATTACCTATGGGAGTGATCACTGACTGCACAATATTTTCTGTACGGGGCCTGGCATTGTCACGATGGAGAAACCAAGTCACACCAGAAAGTTCCGGACATTTTTCACAAATGGCACACCGAAGTTTGCTTCTGAGAACCTTCGGGTAGGCTTCCTTATTCGTGGTTGTTCCACAAGGCACAAAGTGAGTAACAAGAACACCTTTGATGTAAAAAAACACGAACCATTTGTTTCCCAGCTGAACGAGAAACCCGAATTTTCTTGGGGTCTCGGTGAATAGAGATGCTTCCATTGACTCAACTGTTTCGTTTCGGGATCATAGTGAAAGATCCAAGTTTCATCACAAGTCACAATTCGACTCGTGAAGATTGGACCCTGGCTTTCAGAATGATTAATTGTTTCTTTGCACAGTTGTACCCTTTTTTGTTTTTGTTCTGGAGTCAAACTGTGTGGATCATTGAGCACAGATTCATGACATTTTCAGATGGGTTTTCACAATCGTGTGAGCACTTCCATATGAAATTGACATTTTCACAGCCACTTCATGGAGTGTTATTCATCTGTCTTCATTCAGGATTGCCAGGGCTCTTTCAATTTGCTCAGGAGTTATTGAGGGAGAAGGCTGGCTGGGTCTTGGGTCATCGGCAACAGATTTGTGTCCTTCTTTGAATCACTTATGCTACTTAAAAATGGCAGACCTATGAAGACAGTCATTACCATAGGTTTCACTCATCTCTTCAGTCGCAGCAGCACTTAGACTTGCCTGACACAATAATGAATGACATACCACTGTTCTGTCTGAATTTCTGACATTGGGAACAAACGTCTATGACATGCAATTCGAATCACAGTCTTAACACAACAGCAGTTGATGCCAGATGATCTTGGCACATGGAGCCTCCTTCACAATGGTCACACGCAGCGCCATCTAGTGTTACTTTGTAAAAAGTGCTACATACGAGTACTTATGGCATCAGTTCATGAATTAAATGATCACCCCTCATAGAATTTAAAAATTATTGAAAAAATTAGTTACCAGAGTTTCTTACTATACTCTCTCAGGAGATAGCACCTGTTCAACATAGGACATCTTCCCAGTTTATAACTGATCTTTGGCATATGTACACACAATCATTCCAAAACTGTGCAGAAAAAACTTTGTGAGCAGTTATTCAGTAAGGTGGTGGTATATATATATATAAACTTACTGTTCATTGTAAAAAGTTCATAGCATCAATTAGAGAATATCTTGATTGCAGCCGGTAGTTCAGCAATCAGAGCACCTGACATGTTATCAGGAGATTGCTGGTTTGTATCCTACCCAGCTCAAGACAGTTTTTTCTCTAAAATTGATAATGATGTTAAACTGAGTGATACCTTCCTTGACAGTTGTTCATTATTGTTTTCCTCATAAAACCAAAAAATAACATTTGCAGAAAAATGTTATGTACATGTGCTATAAAAGTAAGTTTGGAAAAAGGAAAAAGAAACTTGGTCACCATTTGCAAAGCTTTACAAAAATGTCTCTTTTTTTTTTTATCAAGTAACTATTATCAGTGCTTTATATACTTTTTTAAATTTTGCAAATGTTATCAAGTTTTTTCTTTTTATTAATTTCTATTATCTGTATTGTATTACCTAATCTAAGAAAAATAGATTTACCTTCAAGAAATTTTAATGACAAAATTTCTGAACCCATGGCAAAAGATTAACTATGCAAATTAGAAATGAGTTCAAACTCAAATTTTAAAACCCAGGTTTGAATCTTTTCAAAAATTATTGAGCCTGAGGCCAATTAAGGAAAAGTTTCTCTAATGCATCATAATACAGAAATGCATGCCATTAACCCATTTTATAATTCTTTTCATGTTATAGGCTATAAGAAATAATTACAGTAATTTTATGACAAAAATTCAAATCTTAATCCATTAGTATGGACTTATTGAGACCATCATGTACTCACCACAGAAGGAGTAGAAGGGACTTGGGAACTGGTCTCGTATCTATTTTCATTTCAGTTGTGTACAAAGTTCACGATTTTCTTCAGAGATTATCTAGCAGTATATTTTTCAATACTCTAAGACGCTAAGAAAAATTTCTCGCAAAAATAATATTAGTACGTTTTTTAAAATCAATTGTCTACATTAGTGATATGTTCACGTGAAAAATGTAGATGAAAATGGGTTAGTTATTTGGAATGAAAAATATTCGAAATACTTGGAATCTAAATTTCTTGAGTAACACTGTTATAAATATTAATAATACAATGAATACCTCCTCAAGTAGTTGCTTGCCACAGAGGTCTGACAGGAGCCTATAGATTTAATTTGCCATATCAGAAGGTCTATGAGGTTAATGGGACCCAACAAAAAGACAACAGAAACGTCCATGCACTACCCAGGGCTCAAACACAGGTCTCTTTCATCAGTAACCAAGTATACTAACCACTACATTCATTAATTAAAAAAAAAATCCCTAAAAAAATCAAAGCCTGAATGGTGCTTATTTTTAATTGATATGCTGAATTTAAGGATTTAAATAACTACTTTGATTTTAATTTTTTTTTAATTACAGATAAAGCAGTTATGTTTTCCTATTTTCTGCTATCTAGATGGGGGGGGGAGCAATTACTGTTAGTCTGGCTACTGTGTTTTTCAGCGTTTTATAAAAAAATATATGGAGTATTCAGATGCATATGTTAAAAGTTAATCAGTCTTCAATATACAATGTAATTTTTTTTATATGTAAAGATATTCATATCATACACTTGCAAATTCATATTTTTGTTCTTCAGAGTGTGAGGGACTAAATTCTTATTTTACCTCATTAAAATTTTTTCATTAATCATTTCAATTTAAAAAAAGAAAACTTATAAACTAATATACTGTCACTTTCCCTATTAGGGCTATTTAGCTTACTTAAGTCTAACGTTAACTCTTTGATGACAGGTTTTTCTTTTGTTTTTTAAAAATACATAAGAAATGTACAGGTACATTCATACACCACAAAGGGTTAAATAAACTATAATATCAAACTAAAATCTTGATAGCTATTTCATGCAAATTTATTCTGCCACAAGCGATTGGTCAACAAAATGAGTAATAATTGTTATAAGTTGTATTTTTTTAATTGTATTGCTCAAAAAATAATTTTGAACATAAGTTCTGTGTATGCAATTCTTCATATATATCCATATATCTTGTGAATTAGAAGTTTCATATCAAACCATCACAGAATAGTAGCAATGGAATGATACATGCCTCTCTGAGTTCTCATAGAACAAACATGGGTATCATCTCAAACTTTTATTTGTTCTTCATCAGGTTGAAGTCTAAAGGAGGAGTTTTGAACCAGAAATTATAGTACATAAACAATATATGAACTGGAAATGCAGCATATCTTGTTACTGCCACAGTTGACCACAGTTCCCACCATGCATATAAAACATGTGATCCCCCAGCACTTTCAACTGGCATCATCTGGATAAACTTGCAAGTGCAAGCAGAAATTCTGAGTATCCTCAACTTTCTTTTAATCTTTTTTTATGTCCATATTTACATATTTTTATTCCATTCATTTTTATGTATCTTCCAGCTACTGTTGTTTCTTTGCAGCCAACTGTTATCTAGTGACAAATCGATTTTAATAATGTATTTCTATGCCCTTTAATATACAGGGTGAATCTGAAAAAGTGGGCAAAACTTTACAGTTTGGTAGAACGCAGCTATACGAGCAATATTCGTCATAGAAAGTATGGTCGGAACGCAAGCGGTGAGAAGTTAAAAGGTAGTTTTCCACTGTCACATTTAAAGAATGAACACAAGAAGGAGAGGAGATACTCTGTGCCTCACTTGCATTCCCGTCTGCCGCACCGTACACAAAGTGCATATCCGCCATTTCGTGGTTAGTATAACCAGCCATCCTCTCGGCAATCCACGGTAGAAATGCCGTTGGGTGTGAGGACCGACCCTTTTATACCATTTCCAATGCCACCTAGCGGCTCGCCGTTTGCGTTCCGCCCATACTTTCTATGACGAATATTGCTCGTATAGCTGTGTTCTACCACCCCGTAAAGTTTTGCCCACTTTTTCAGATTCACCCTGTATATATATATATATCTTCTATTGTTCAACAGTTATGAAAAAAAGCTTATTTTTGCCAGCAATTTTATTAACAATAGACCAATATTTACCTTCCATTCTTTATTCCCATTGTAGATTTTGGAGATACTGTATTCTATTGTCTTCACTGGTTGTTTTCCTAAAGTCATTGCTACTAGAATAATTTGAAGCAGACCATTTTAGAGTACCATGGAACAGGATTTACCATGTGCAGGTAATTTAACAAGATACATAATATATAACCCAGTGTTTCTTAAAGTGGTGGTCTGTGAGCTATCAATCACCAGGCTGCAGCAAGCTACCAGGAAATAAAAGTATGTTTTCAGAACCATAGCATTGATATGCCATATTTTATGCATTCCAATACTCCTAATGGCATCATGTCATAAAAAAAACCTCCTCAAGCAGCTACTTGCCACAGAGGTCTGACAAAGAGCCTGTCAGTTTAATATGCCATAGAGAGATCTGTGAGGATGACAGGTCCTCAGCAGATTTTTTTGTCAATTGCATGCAATGTTCCCAGGTGGTCACCCTCCCAGGTACTGACTGCGCCCATAGCTGCTTAACTTCAGTGATCGGAGGAGAACTGGTGTTTCCAGCTTGGTACTACCATTGACTATCATGTCATGAGATGAGGAAAGTATCATGCGTGTAGATATAGCTTGTTTCTTAATGCAAAACATGGCCAGAAGCTCCATATGATCACACTTGGTCCCTGGCACACCAAAAAACAAAATGTCAGTCTTCCATATCAGATAGTTTGAAAAGCACTGATATAACTTGCTCAAATATAAGGTAAAAATTTCTACCCTAGAAAATGCCATCATAATTTCAGCTCTCGTCTTCTATTCCTGCTTCTCTTACATTTTATTTGCTAATAATAATTTATACCTGTTTCTAGCAGTCAGCTTGCTTACATATAACACTTCACAGAAATGCGAATTGGTGCAGTGATTTTTGTTTTTCCTAGTTTTCTCCCGATGGGCTTGGAAAGGCCGCCGTCCATCGGATGGGACGTTAAGCCGTGGCCCCGTGTGCGGGAGAGCCATACCCTGTGCACGTTAAAGAACACGCTGAATGGCCTTGACGGGAGGCTACCATCTGTCTCCCAACAGCTGTTCCAGTGGGTCCCCTCCCCCAAACTTCTCTGAGCCTTCTGAATTGAGGTCATTCGGTCCTTGTGACCTGGCCATTTAGCCCATGGTGTGCAAAAAAGTGCCGCTCAGAGGTAAAACAATCCAACCTAGTTTTCTGTATGACATGTTGATGAAATAGAGAGCCAATTATCTGCACTAATTTGGAATAAGAAGGTCCAGGTAAACATTCATATTTTCAGACAAAAGAAACAACATTATTTAAAGTTTTCCAAACCTTTATTAGTTGTATATCTAGAAATCCAACACATGCATTACAGGATGCAAAAAAAAAATGAT
Source organism: Ryuthela nishihirai (assembly GCA_038380435.1). Lineage (NCBI taxonomy): Eukaryota > Metazoa > Arthropoda > Arachnida > Araneae > Heptathelidae > Ryuthela > Ryuthela nishihirai. The sequence goes on from JAWZYU010000029.1 coordinate 37,630,129, forward strand.
GCAAGAGTAGTATACACTAAAGATACACAATCATTCACTAAGTTTAAAAATGAATGCACCTTGCATTTAGTCCAAGTTGTAATTATTAATCACTGTATATTGAAAAAAAAATATTTACTAGTGTGAAAAGCTAAATTTTGACTCAGTTTGTCAGAATGAAATATGAATGGAAGTTTTCAGCAAAATTAATTTTTAACTTAAATATCAGTATTTTAAACATAAACAATTTCTCTATCTTCATGTTTCAAAACTATAGTAAACATAGAATGAAAGTAAAATAATTTCATTTTACTACTTTAACTATATATAAATCCAATAAGTTTAGAATTGCAATATGCTAAAAATATGTATTTAAATATGTATTAATTCAGGCATGTGCAACCAGATTTTAGCAGGAGGGGGACAAAAACGTGTTCTTTTTTATTGATTAATATACATTTGAAATACTTTTCCAGATTCCAGGTAAATTTTCCATTACCTAAACTAGTTTGTGCTACATGACTATTTGTCAGTTTGTTTTTGTATAGTATTACATTAGTGTGATTTTTCTTCATATCTGACCTTGGAAAAAAAAGAGCAAGAAAAAGGGATATAAACCTAGTATAAAATTAATTGCGTATCTCACTTGCCCTTTATACTATTTGTTTACAAAGTAGCTTTCCAACAGAATTTGATTGCATAAGCCTGTACTTTAATTGTTTGATGTTAATAAAGTTAAAGTCATACTGAAAATGTTTTGTGTTGAAATGTTTTGTTTGAAAATACTGAAAATGTTTTATTTCTGTTTCTTTAAACAGAAATATATTTGGGCCATGGTACTTCTCCTAAACTCTGCCTTGTTCCATTGTGTTTAATTTAGTTGTTACCCCATTCTTCACCAACTATAGAAAGTATTTGTTTGAAGGCAGAATCTGTTTTTAAAATATTTCTGGTTAAAAAAAGTGTTTGCTTGTACACTAAACTGAACTGTGATATACAAGTGTAATTACATAAAATACAAATTATTCTCCCATATTTATTGGAAAGAAGATCTTAATGTATTTGTAAATTCAAAATAAATATATTGATTATCATTACTCTGTCTGATTGCTGTAACACTACAATCAATTTACTGATTTCAGATATTTTTAGTTTCATTAAAAATCTCTTCATTTTTCCCTTTTGAAATATGGGTGGGGTGGCTCAGTTGATAGCACTCCAGGCTCATAATCTGCAATTCCCAGGCTCCAGTCCCAGCTGGGATAGCTTTGAGATTTATCTCCATAAAACACTGCCCTGCCCTCAGTCAGTAGGAGACACTGGATGTGATTTATACACATACCCAACGTGATTATGTAAGATTATTGAGATGGGCGTGGAAATGCTGATATCTGTCAGATGGGACATTAAGCCAGGAGTCCCGTGTGCAGGAGAGTCGTACTCTCTGCACATTAAAGAACACATTGGATGGCCTTGTGAGGCTACTATCTGTCTCCCAGCAGCTGTCCAATGGGTCCCCTCCCTGAAACCTCAGCCTTGTGATCTGGCCATTTTGCCCATTGTAAAAAAAAGTGCTGCTTAGAGCAGACATGGACTGGTAAGGGACACCTGAGTGCTGTAGTGTCGCGAGCCGCTGTGACCTCATTGAAGCAAGATTTTTAAATAAAGTTTCAATAATAAAATACTTGATTTGCATGGTGAAAAGGTGTTTATACTTATTACATTTATTCAATTTTACTTAAGAAGTGCCATGACAATATGAATAAAAGTTGAATTTTTTTAAATAAAACATTTTATTAAGAGTTTGTATGTACAATAAGATTATTATTTTTTGTGAGGCAAAGAGAAGTAATGTGTTCTGGAACTTTCAGGAATTTAGATTAAGCTTAATCATTTGTGTGACATGGCTGTTGAGATCCATCGTGTCAGTGAGTTCATTCCTCCTCTACCCACTGACTTTCTCATCACTGGCAACATTCTGCCCAACACGAGCATGATACCTTAGTATGATAATTCCCTTCCCATAATCTCAATTCTCCTTCTATCAAAGTCGTAAACCTGGTTGTATGGATGCTGTGTTCTTTGATGGGGCATACTCGATCCTTTAGTGTGCAAGAACTCTCGAGCAACACATTCCAGTGCTTTACGCCTGCTCTTTGTAATCTCTTATACCACTTCCAGGGGGCATTATTGTCACACGTGATGTATGTATGTGCAGTGCTTTGAATCATTTACATGTTCTCCCATGGGCTACCCATCTTGCAAATTTCGGGACAATCGGATGAGTTCTTCCTGATGTTGCACTTTTAATGGCCAGCAGTGTAGTTTTTGTCTCTTTTAAATTTGATCATCCCTTTCACTATAAATTTTACGCGAATATTACATAAACATCAAGGAAATCTGTTTAACTGTAAATAGCAGTTTTCTCCCATTTTTAACTTACATTTACTCTTTGTTAAGTATACGGAAAAGTAATTTTTCAGCTGAGTCTACAAATGCGATTAAAATATAGTAAAACCTGTTCTCTTCACTAGTATAGATAGGCATTTCTATAAGGAATTCTCACTATGTGATTCAATGTAACTTTATCTATTTAAAGCTGACCATTCCATACTTTTGTTTATATAGTTAATATTTACCATGCTTAATTAGTATTTCAGAATACAATGATCAGGAAATAGATATATTTCTTCTCTTTATTTAACCCTAACAGTTTACATTTGTCGCATGCGATATGGATTGCGCTTCATTGTTTTTTTTTAGTATTATTAACTTCAGTTATTGCATTCCCTTCAAAGAAAAATCTCGCGTTGGGTATGTGTATAATCTAAATTTGAAACTGAGTACAAACCACATTTTTGTCAAGTGTTTCAGCCCAACGGTTTCAAGGTAATCTTAAGTCAATCATATCACTTAATAAAAGAACAATGGTTAAAATTCAACTGTACTTTTCGGTTATTTCCGGTCACATTTTAACATGGCAGTCTACTGATTCGTTCTCACTTGGCTTAAAATTTTTTTGGAGCTTTTTTATAATTCGGACGACTGATTCGTGTCTTTGATTCCTCTAGGCACTGAGGGTGTTTTTTTAAATTTTTGTGGCAAAATGTAAGTTTTCTCTGCTACTTGGGTGTTTATTTTTCGTCGACACAAGTAGCATAGAAAACATATTTTGCTACAAAAATTTAAAAAGGCATTCTCAGTGCCTAGAGGAATCAGAGTAAGACACGAATCAGTCGTCCGAATTATACAAAAAGCCACAAAATTTTTTAAGCCAAGTGAGAACGAATCAAGGCCATGTTAAAATGTGACCGGAGATAACCGAAACGTACCAATTAAACTTTAAGACCTCAAAAGTGAACCTGAAATTGAGTTATATTGTTACTTATTTCGAAGTTTCATTCTTGAGAAATTGTGTTTGTTGCATAATTCTTTCGAAAATTAAACCAAATGTTTCAAAGGTAAATAGAATTACCTATATGCAACAAATTAGTATAATTACACATATTTACATTACGTTTATACAACAAATTAGTGTAATTATCTTCGACTCTGCAGAGATTTCCAGAAGAGAGTTTTCCTTTCATCTCCTGTTTGTTGACAAATTGTCTTGTTTTCGAATTTTGGGGATAATGTTACGCACTCCCTGATTTGGGGCCAGCATGAACAGATGTCAACTCCGGACAAATAACAGTCCAATCACTTCTGGTTATTACAAAACGTTCGTTTCCAAAGACAAAATATTTTGTCATTTTTAGAGGTCCTGTATAATAGAGATTGGACATCTTGGTAACTGACTGCCATTTTTTACCAGCTAAAAATTTTATGTTACAATAATTTTTTCATCTAAATATTTCCTGAGCCCTATATATCTACAGGACATCTGTGACGATGGACAGCGGCCTTTCCAAGACTATCAGTGTCTCCCACTGACCGAGGGCAGGGAAGAGATGTTTACGGAGATAAATCTCAATTCTGGCCCATGTGAGACTTGAATCTGGGAACTGCATATTATGAGCCTGACATGCTATTGACTGAGCCATCCCGCCACAGCTATGGTCTGCAAAAGTGAAATGAGCTAACTGAAAACTAACTAATTTCATTTTAGCCTGTTTGCAAAAAATGAGCAGATGTTTTCACTTTGTTGTCTATTTATACAATTTGTCTACCCGTAGCTTCCCTTCCATCTGTCTGACATCTCTAGACATTAATCTTTTATTTTAGAGAAAAATGGAATTTCTTTTCGAGTTGGATAGGTATTTATGAAATATGATGATTCGCAATTTCCTAATCTACCAATAGCTTTAATAGTACTTTATACCAGTGGCAAAAGTTGGACAATATCTAAATTTTAAACGAATATTAAAAAAGATCTATTAACGCTGGAAATTGGAAATTTTGATGGTAGATTATTATGGTCAAGAAGTTTGGTAATAATGTTTTGCCCTCTTATCCCGAGGGGTAGGTGGGACGAGGGGACATTTTATTTTAAGCGATAAAAAAAACCTTTTTTGTGTTTATAGGTACTAATAAAATATTGCTATTTAACTTTTTCAAAGAGGTGTCCTGTGGCTGAGTGGTTAGTGCACTTAGATATTGAACAAATGGACAGGTTCGAGCCCTGTGCAAGGCATAGATGTTTTCAAATGGTAGTCACCAGGCTGGTCAGGCTTGTAATCTGCAGTTTCCAGTTTGAGTCCCAGCAGGGCCAGTGTTGAGATTTATCTCCACAAAGCCCCCCACCCTGCCCACCGTTTGCAAGCCCATGGGGCTTGGAAAGGCTGCTGCCCATCAGATGGCATGTTAAGCTGTGGCCCCACGTGTAAGAAAGCCATACTTTGTGCACATTAAAGAACACACTGTGTGGCCTTGGTGGGTGGCTGTCCAGTGGGTTCCCTTCCCCAACTTTCTCAGCCTTTGGGATCCTTGTGACCTGCCCATTTAGCCCATTGTGTGCAAAAAAGTGCCTCTCAGAGGTAAAACAACCCAACCCTATTTCCAATTACCTGTTAGTTGGACTTTTCACTATTAGTGTAATGTGTTAAACCATGGCCATGGTTTAACACAGAAAATAAAGATTTCAAAAGTGCCCTTTAAAGGTGGAAAAGTTTTGAAATTACATAAATTTTAATATCGCAAAACAATCTATAATGATCTAAGAGGAAATTTTTAAATTTTTGGTGGTAGAATCTCATGGTCAAATGGATTATATTAGCAGAAACGATTTACCCCTTACCCCCGAGGGTGGCAGGGAGTAAAATGCAACTTATTAGGTTTAAGTAATAAATGAAAAATCCTTTTGTGTCGCATAGATACTAATAAAATATTAAGAGTTGCATTTTCCTAATCATCCATCCTAAAGTGCTCTTGAACTGTTTCGTTTCTTTCTTGCCCTTATATCCCACCGAATTTCCACTGTTAGAAAGTGCTAAATGTATAAAGTAAAAAAAAATTCTCTTTGAAGAAGAGCAGCTCGTATTCGCCTGAGCGATATGTTATTTAGCTACGTGAAGTAACTTTCCTTTTGTAGTTAAACATCTTTTCTTTTTCATTATAGTACTGATTTTATTTGAAGTGTAAAATTTTATGTTTTGAATGTAATTATTTTTAGATATTTAATACTTTAGCATAGAAAAAAATTATATATTCAAAAAAATATGCACGATATTTCAAAATATTTTCTATAATAAATAAACTGCATTTCCAACAGAAATTATACAGTGGTTGCAAAATATGTTTTGTTCACAAAAGAAAATTATTTTGTAGAATTTAATGTTTTAAACAGAAAATGGTTACAAAATTACTAACATTAATTTTGTATCCCTGTATCATATGAAAGAGCATATTTAACCACGTATAGATGCAATTTATATTTGAATATAAGAATACTATTGAGGGTTTATTTTTTTTATCTTACGAGTTTTAGTGAAAGTCAAATAAATGTTTTGAACATCGATTTTTGCGACAGAAATTTTCAACATCCTTAACACGTATCCCTGTATCATATGAAAGAGCATATTTAACCACGTATAGATGCAATTTATATTTGAATATATGAATACTATTGAGGGTTTATTTTTTTTATATTACGAGTTGTAGTGAAAGTCAAATAAATGTTTTGAACATCCGATTTTTGCGACAGAAATTTTCAACATCCTTAACACGTAATCTGTACTTTTTACTTGTATGTTATCACAATATCTGAGTTTGTATTAGGGTCTTGTTTTGAGGATACTCTTAACACAGCTTTATGCAAACTATGGGTTGCAAGCACCATAGAGGGTTTATAAATCGCGGATATACTATATATATAAACTATGTGTAATGTGTAGAAATCCACTTCGTTCATTGTAAAAAAAGAGGGTTAATGCTCAATATGTTATAAATACAGTCACAAGTACCTTTTCTCACTCTGTTGCGGCAGAAAAGTCTATGATGAAAGACGATATTTTGTGTATTAACTCTACCAAGTGCAAAGTCATTGGCTTATAACCTTTTTGTCGGATGAAGTAGTGCCTTATTGGCATGGATCATGGGGACAACATAGTAAATCAAAAGTGCCATAAGGGCAAGAAAGAAAAAAAAAAACTGTCCGAGACCACTTTAGAGCTCAAAGATACCAACAGCAGGGCTGCACGTTTTTCACGGCGCGAATTTTCGCGACAATTTCCGCGAATTACAGTGTTTTTGAAAGGATTTCGCGAATTGCGATATTTTTCATAATTCCATGAATTTCGATTTTTTTTTTGCTCCTGAAATTCTTTGACTCATCAGAATTTGAAAATTAAAAAAAATTCTGGTAAGCCACAGAAGGGAATGGTTAGTTTGGATATATTTTCGACTTTTCACGTATTTCTTATGCTACTTTTTCTGAAATGCATGAAAACGTATGTGTTGAAAAGCAATGTGGAATTATAACTCTGGCTTTAATGACCTTAAATTTACCTCAATACCTAGTTTCTACATGACAAGTGTAAACTTCACCCTACATTCACTCCTCATGTGGGATTCCATGTTACTCCATTAATGAAAATCGAGGGGAGACAGTCTCCTCCACGATTTTCATTAATGGAGTAATATCAAATTGTGTTGGTACTCCACATTTCTCCAGCTGCTGCTGTTTACCATAGCAATTTTTCGATGTAGAAACAAATTTAAATATTCGCATTCTGTTGTCACAGCTTCTGTTACCGAAAATATTTCTTACAACGTTCAAAGCATGAGAATAAATGTTTTAAAGTTGTTTTTCTAAATGCTGTTCATATCACGTGTAATGCTCTTCTAAATCTTTGTGAGATGTGACAACGAGAATTCATAAAATGCTTTTGCCGCAGTGGTCAAACTCGAATTCATCCCACCCACGCTATCCTGCATGTAAAGCTCGTTTTAAAGGTGTTTGTTTCTTCAAGAAATAGGAGACAACCTCACAAAACACCAGTCCCCTTTCAAAAGAAAAGGAAAACGTTTGGTTCCAAGTTGTACTCTCTCGCTACTAACATATACCTACACAACCACATATTCATAAGATCTCTTAGATGGCTATAAGATATCCATTATATATCTCTCATATCTTATGGCTATATTCAAGATATTGTGGTTGTGTGGGTAGAAAATTATAGGGAGTTTTCGAGCAGAAAATTGGAAACAGCTGCAGCAGTATATTAAAAGATATATTTGAAATGTGTAAAAGTGATTGAATCAAATCAAAAATTACGCACCGAATATTTCCAATCCTTTTTTTTTTCCTGAGAAAAATTTACACCCTATTAATGATCCTTGGAGGCATTTCATCATTCATTTACCCATAAAGTTTATAATAAAATGAATTATTTGGCAGTAAAATAACTTTAAAAAAGTCAAGAATATGATTCTTACACTCGCAAAAAAAAAATCCTTTCCTGTTCGGAAAAAAAAATTGCAGAAAATCCAAATTATTATGAACCTGTAACCGTTTTTTAAAGCACGCCGAATTTTCGATCCCAGTTAACTAAAGTGCTTAAATATTTTTGCAAATGGTTTTCATATAATTTGAAACAGTGTGTCCATGCTAGAAGGCGACAACAGTTAAAAAGCTGCATAGCAATGCTGTGAAAGAATTAAATAACACCAATATTTAATTCTTTTCTAGTTGCTTCAAATTATAACTAATTCCCTGTCTCTCTCATATTTATCAGTCTCAATAAACAATGTTAATTAAGAGTGATCTCTTTCTAAATACAGGGGCGTCATGTGAGATGATCACCGAAATATAAAAGAAGGCAATTTATCTACGTAATATACTGTATCAGAATTCATCGTTGATGCTTGATATGCAAAGTGCGAGTTGAACCTAAAGCCAATCATTTCATATTTATTTTTTCTTCTTTTAAAGCAGCTGTATGTATCCAACTGTCATTATCTTGCTTATGTGGATGTTCCCAATGTGTGGTTCTTATGAAATTTTAACATGAATGGTGCTGAATTTCGCGATTTTCTCCCGCGAATTTTAATATTTTTGAGTGCGATTGCTCCGCGAATTTCAGTTTTTTTAACCCATGAAAATTGTACAGCCCTAACGATCAGTGGTCAGAATCAGAGACGTATCCAGAGAGAATGTACTAAAGGATGCCATATGGCATGTATTGCTGCTCAGAGGCCATTTCAAACTCGATTACTTACAGTGACCTGTAATAACTGCAATAAAAACTAATTAATTTCAGTCTTTCTTACTTGCATTTTCAAAATGTGCTACAAATATGAAGGGAAGCATTTCTGGGCCATTGTTCATAAGAATCTTTTTCATCAGTATGTAACTAAACCAGTTCCCAAAGTTTGACTAGACTTTTTTGAACACTCTGTATAACATTATTAGAAGAGCGTATATCGCCTCTGGAGAAAGAGAAACTCTCGTTTTCAAAGAGAATGACGTTCTTCGTTTACCTACTTTTGCACTCCTTAAAGGTTTTAATTCGAACTAATTGATGATTGGAAAAATCCAAATTGCAAATATTTTATTAGTACTTATAAAAAAAAATACCCCCTCAAGCAGCTGCTTGCCACAGAGGTCTGACAGGAGCCTGTCAGTTTATATGCCACAGTAGAAGGTCTGAGAGGATGGCAGGACCTCAGCAGAAAAACGACACAAACAGCCTTACCCGGGGCTCGAACCCAGGTCCCGTAGATCAGTAGCCAAGCGCGCTAACCACTCGGCCACGGGACGGCATTAGTACTTATACAACCTAAAAAGTATTTGCCTTTCATTCCTTGAACTGAAGAAGCTGCTTTTCTCACACTCCTCTGTGAAAAGGTGGCAGATTGTTGCTGTTAATGGAACATCTCATATTCCACCATCAAAATTTTACATTTCAACCATAAATAAATCACTTGCAATATTCGTTAAAAGTTTTACCTTTTCCATATTAGTATTAGTTTATACACAGTAGTTATCAGAATAATATGATCACCTACCATAGTATATGTTTGGTAGGTGGTCGTATTATTCTAATACGACTGTGTATATCGTTAGAGGACTAACATATATACATATATATATACTAACATATATGTTAGTCCTATGTTAATTAAAACCTAACGATTTGAAAAATGCGAATTATAATATTTTAGAGCTTGTACTCTGTGGCCCCTTTCTCCAAGTCTGATCTTCGATGTTAATGATTAATTAAATTTAATGCCATTTTAAAGAGCAGTTGAAAAATCATCTGTTGAAAAGTAAGTCATGCTTATTAAGTTAACTTTACTGAAGGTATGGTCGTTGGTTTGCTCACAAATTTGCCGTCCAAAGGCATACCTTTGAAAATGCGAATTACCTTTCATTAGTAACCAACTAAAAAAGAGATTTCCAATTATCTCTTAAAACGAAACCGTTCCGTTTTTCACCTACCTTGGGCTTAGGGTCAATTCATTACTGAAATTTTCAAGACTGTCACATTCCACCAGCAAAATTTTTAATTTCTAGCATAACTACATCGTTGGCAATATTCGTTTTAAATTTTGGGTTTTCGATATTTTCTACCGTTAGAGGGCGCAATTATAGCTTTTGGGAAATTCTTAAAATGCAAATTGTAATATTTCATCAATACCTGTCCAACCAAAAAATAAATTTTAATTTATCTTTAATAACATACAATTTCGTGTTAAAAAAAGTAGCATTTACCTCCCCTCTAGGTCTAAAGGGTCAAGTGATTGTTGCCAATGGTAACTTCGTAACCTTCACATTTCAACACCAAAATTTCAAACTTCTAACATAACTACATCGTTTGGAATATTCGTTTGATGTTTTGGAATTTTTCACTTTTTCCACCGTTGGAGGGCGCAGTTATAACTTTTGGAAGATTCAAAAAATGCAAATCATAATATATCATTAATACCTATTTAACACAAAAAGAATTTTTTATTTATCTGTATAAACAAAAAAGTTCGATGTCTACAGAAGCACAGACAACGAAGCGAAATTATATCTTTATTTTTAAAGAAAAAAAAAAAGGCGTAAAATTTACTTTTTCTAGCCATTTTCTAAAGTGCTTCCAATCACGAACAGTGAAATCTGTATCAGATATTACCCTACCCTTTTCCGGAATTCATAAGTACGGTGCAATACCATTCAGCTATGCACGCTAAACAATCGGAGCGACGACAAAACATGGCGTCCAATTTTGAGATGGCCAACCTCTACCTATACAGAATCTCTAGTGGTAACCGATCAGAGGAACCTGTGTTCAAGACCCAGGTTTGCACTGGATGGCCGAGTTTGTATAATTTTGGGCAAGGTATAATATTGCGAGATCTGGCAATCGTGTAATTAAATGGCGTACTTCAATATGCTGGTGTCAGTGGAGTTCGAAGTTTCTGGAACTGTACAAGGTATGAATGCTATTTATTTTTAACTGTATAATGCAAAAGGATACATAAATATAAATAAAAAATTTATTATAATAAATAGGCAAAATTATGCATTGCTGATTGCTTTCTTTAGACTGCTCGTTTTCAATGATTGCTACTGTCAAACTGCTTTGTTGACCAATGATGTACACTGGGTGTGCAATATACGTCAGGGATGGGGATCATCGAACTGAGTGATTCAAAAGACGTAGATCGAACATTTTCCCACCATTTGAATTAATGTATTTAGGAAGAATACGTTCCAAAAGGCTGTCAACTATGCCCATGCGACAGAGAAATTTTATCTTCAAAAGAGTAGAAGTAGCTATGTACAGCCATTGCGCCCTCTAATGATGGAAAAATTTCAAAATTTCGCAAATGATATAGTTATGCTAGAAATTTTGTGTTAGAATGTGAAGGCTGTGAAGTTTCCATAGGTAACAATGTGAAGGCTATGAAGTTTCCATAGGTAACAATGAATTGACTCTTTATCTCCCCCCACCCCTAAGGAGGGAATGCAACGTTTGTGTTTTAGAGATAAAAATTATTTTTGGGTCAGATAGGTATTGATGAACTCTTACAATTTGCACTTTCTGAATCTCCAAAAAGCTATAATTGCATCCTTTAACAGTGAGAAATTCCATAATTTTTAACAAATATTGCAAATGATGTATTTAGGTTAAAAAAATGAGAAATAAATACTCCCTCAAGCAGCTGCTTGCCACAGAGGTCTGATAGGAGCCTGTCAGTTTATATGTCATAGTAGAAGGTCTGAGGACGACAGGACCTCAGCAGAAAAATGACATGTACATTCATGCCTTACCCAGAGCTCAAACCCAGGTCCCTTAGATCAGTAGTCAAGCGCGTTAACCACTCGGACATAGAAATTTGAAATTTTGGTGGTGCAATATGAAAATCATGAAGTTTCCACTGACAGCAATCAGTTGACCCCTTACATCCAGGGTGGATGGGTGGGAAATGCAACTGTTTTGTTTTATGAGATGATTAGAAACTCTTTTTTTTTTTAGTTAGATTGGTACTAATAAATTATTACAATCTGCATTTTTCTAATACATAGTTCTAATTTATGTAATTAGAGATCATTGAATATGAAAATGACAAATGGTGCAAATGTTATGCTTATTGTGGAATTCTGAAATTTCACTTGTAGAATATCAAGAGATATTCCACTGGCAATAATAATATGCCCCCTTTTTTTCAGAGGGGTGTGGGAAAAGAAATTTCAGAAATAAAAGACAAATATTTTTTATGTTGCATAATTACTAATAAAATACTACTCTTTGCATTTCCCCCATCACCTATTAGCTCAAATTGAAATGTTTAAGGAGTAAAAAAATTGTTAAACAAAAACCTTATTCTGTTTGAAAACGAGATTTGCATATGTGCCAGATGCAATATGTGTTCTTTTAGTTTAACCCTTAGAGTGCCAAGATTGAGTAGATTGGTGCTTGGAAAATATACATAAATTGTCAAGATCAATCAGATTGATTTTCTGTGTTTCATGCATAATTTAACCCCTCAATCACCCCATGTATATCTTGAGCCTCACTGAACATAAAGAATTATTTAATAATGGGCTTCTGGCTTTTCTATATTTATAATTCTGAAAAAAAAAATTCTGATATATATATATCTTAAAAATGTGTTTCAGTGAAATTATTCTGATATCATTTCAAATAATATAACATTTCCTTATTTTTAGGTGTCTTCTTTCGAGGCGTAAGTAATATTGCATTATTTATATTTTTCAAGTTCTAAAAATTTATAAAAGCCAAAAGTAAATTGCATGTGTACATGTATGAATTTCATATGTTGATCTAAAAATATTGCAAAAGACTTGCAAATTTAATTTTTTTGATATCTCTGTTATTTGGTAGGTGATTTTTAAGTGATTATGAAGTTTAATTTCAAGCATAAGTTTTATTTTATGAATATTAATATGTAACAATATTAAAATTGATAACCCAGCTGGATGAAATGCTACAGTAAAATATTTGAAGTTCAATTACTAGGGTGATTCATAAGACTGTTTTTCATGATGCAAAATGTGTGCACTGACATCACCATGTTGCATTTACATACTTGTGTGTGTCATTCCATAGCTTTTACAACTATCTGAGTCTTGGATTCCATTGTCAGAAATGATGTATAATGAGTGGTTTAAGGATTGAAATATGCACAATTTTATGCCATTACTGGAAAAAGGGCTGAAAGCTATTGAAGTGGTCTGAGGAATATGTGAAGTGGAAGCTAAGGGAGCAGTCTCCATTTGTGCTGCTCAAGCTGGGTTAAAGAAGGGCTTATAGATCAGAACAGCCAATATCTGGTAAATCACAATATTTTGTGTCACTCTGTTGAAGCTGATCCATTGACAAGAATTCACAAACTCTCATCCAAACTGGATTACTCACAAGCAACTGTAGTATGGCACTTGCAATTTACTAGTAAGGTAGCCAGGAGTTGAAGTATTCCATATGTACTGAATACTAAACAAACAAATTATTGTATTGAAGTCTTCAGAAAATTCCTCACTAATCTATGCAACCACTGTTTTATTGCAGATTGTTGCATGTAATAAAAAATGGATCTTTTTCAACATTCTAAATAGCCAAAACTAATGACTTGACCCAGGCCAGCCTGCACTTCCTGTCCCAAAGAGGGAACAATTAGAAATGAAGGCAATATTTTGTTTGGTGGAATTTGAGGGTGGAGTGCACTTCAGACTGGTTCCCAATGGACATGTTATCAATGCCTACCTCTACTTAATGCAACTGGAGTGCATACACTCTGTGATGCTTCAGTACCACCCAGATTTGGTAAATAGACATCAAGTACTCCTCCAATAAGACAGCACAAAGCACACATCTCACCTTAGACCAAAGAAAAATTCAATAATTGAGCTTCTCTCAGCATATAGCTCCTTCAGACTCATATAGCCATAGAATGTAGCTCCTTCAGACTCATATAGCCATAGAATGTAGCTCCTTCAGACTCATATAGCCATAGAATGTAGCTCCTTCAGACTCATATAGCCATAGAATGTAGCTCCTTCAGACTCATATAGCCATAGAATGTAGCTCCTTCAGACTCATATAGCCACAGAATGTAGCTCCTTCAGACTCATATAGCCATAGAATGTAGCTCCTTCAGACTCATATAGCCATAGAATGTAGCTCCTTCAGACTCATATAGCCATAGAATGCAGCTCCTTCAGACTCATATAGCCATAGAATGTAGCTCCTTCAGACTAACGTCTCTTTTGCTCCATGGCTCATTTTCTTCAAAGTAGGTTGTTTTAAACATTTCAGGAAGTCAAAAATGGATGTCAGGAGTTTTTCATCTCTACAGACCAAGTATGGTATTGAAGAGGAATTGAACAACTTGCTTAGAGATGGCTACAAACTGTTGAAACTAATGGTTTATATTTTGCTGAGTAAGCTTCATTATTTATATTGTAATAACCATTCCTCAAGTAGATGATAAAACTAACAGACATGACTCACCCTATTATTATTATAAATATATTTCTACTGATACTTTCAATTTTTTGGATTATCGTATTACACTGGTGGCCATTAAAAGTGCAACACCGGGAAGAACTCATCAGATTTTCCCGAAATATGCAAGATGGGTAGCCCATGGGAGAACATGTAAATGATTCAAAGCACAGAACATACGCACATCATGTGTTACAGTAATGCCCCCTGGAAGTGGTATATGAGATTGCAAAGAGCCAGTGTAAAGCACTGGAATTGTGTTTGCTCGAGAGTTCTTGCACACTAAAGGATCAAATATGCCCGTCGAAGTACACAGCATCCATATGACCAGGTTTCCACTTTAATTGAGGGAGAATTGTGGGATTATGGGAAGGCAGATTATTGTACCGAGATATCAGTGCTCATGTTGGGCAGAATGCTGCCACAGTGATGAGAATATGGAGTCAGTCGGTAGAGGAGGAACAAACTCACCAATGTGAGGGATCTCAACGGCCCTGTCGCACAAATGAACGAGAGGAAGACTTCTCGTGCACATGGCTTTGAATGATCATACAGCCACATCAAACACCTTTGCTCAACAGTTAGGGTGTGTTGTACATCAACAAGTGTCTGCACGTATGGTTCAATGTCGTCTGCAGCTTGGGACATCTTTGCTAGGTGGCCATTGCTCTGGCTATTATTGACTCTACAATACAGGTATATGCGACTGCAATGGTCCAAGAATGTCACGCATGGTGTGATGCCCCCTCATTCACTTTTACTTTACCTTAACCAGTTTTCCTTAATTTACATTATATTTATCATTTTGGGGATTTTTATTTCATTTTGGCATCACAGCGCTCGTTTCCAAGAGCATAGGAGTTGTGCATGCGCAACTCCTATGCTCTTGGAAACGATTCTCTTGGAACAAATTCGATTGTCACCCGCTGAAGTGCGTGTACAAGGACACGCCCCCCTCTTGCATCATAGCTTGTGCCGTTCGTCAATTTATGCAACTGTCTTTCCCGTCGTGCAACATGACACGTACTGGCTTTGTAGCCTCCTGTTATAACCTGGTGACATGTTAGTCACAGTTAGTTGAGTTAGTGTATCACAGTCACAGCACAGTTAATTGAGAAAGAGAGTGTTGGAGTTTTGTTGAAGAGTTTGTAGTAAATGATGTAGTGTCTTCTTCCTTGAAGTTTTGGTGAATGTTTTTGGAAATAAATTTGTTTGTTACAGAAATTTTTTGAATCTTTACTAATTTTTTCTCTTTAGCAATGTTAATTTTTTTGATTAGAATTAACATTAAAATTGACAATCATTTAATTTTTGAATTCTTACTCATTAAGTAATACTCGCTGGTATTACAAACCCTAATTGAACTTTATTTTTTGGCAATTTGTTAATTATTGCCTGGTGCCCGACTCAGCTATCCGGAGCCTGAATAATTATTGGATCAGACAAAGGGTCCAAAACTTAATAAACTTTAAAGTATTTTCAAATCTTTGGAGCGTTACAATGGATGTGCGAATGACATCGTCTTTTCAGATAAATCCCACTTCAGTATGCAGCGCCATGGTGGATGAATCCATATCTGGTGGTACTGCAGTGACAGGCTCAGTGAGACATGCATGATGCAGTGCCATACAGGTTTGGCCCCTGGTGTTATGGTATGGGATGCCATTGGACTCCACTCATGCATATGCCTTGTACACATTACTGGTACTTTGAACAGCTAGCATTACGTCACTGAGGTGTTGGAGCCTGTGGTTGTACCTTATCTTCAGGGGCTCTCTGGTGCCATTTACCAACAGGACACTGGGGCGGGGGTGGCTCAGTCGGTAGCGCACCAGGCTCGTAATCTGTAGTTCCCAGGTTCGAGTCCCAGCTGGGTCAGCATTGAGATTTATCTGTGCAAAATTCCCCGCCCTGCTCACGGTCAGTAGGGGACACCGATGGGCTTGGAAAGGCCGCTGTCCGTCGGATGGGACGTTAAGCCGTGACCCCATGTGCGGGAGAGCCATACCCTGTGCACGTTAAAGAACACGCTGGATGGCCTTGATGGGAGGCTACCATCTGTCTCCCTACAGCTATTCCAATGGGTCCCCTCCCCCAACCTTCTCTGAGCCTTCGGGGTCCATGTGACCTGGCCATTTAGCCCATGGTGTGCAAAAAAGTGCCGCTCAGAGGTAAAACAACCCAACCAACAGGACAATGCCCAACCATATGTGGCATGCATTGTCCAACAATTCTTGGATAGCCACCATGTGACACTTCTGCCTTGGTCTGCGCATTCACCGGATCTGTCCCCAATTGAACATGTCTAGTCCATGATCTCACAACGACTAGCACACCAGACACCAGCAGCTGCTACAACAGATGAACTTTGGCTATGTATTGAAACTGCATGGACTAACATTCCCCATACACATATCTGATGTCTCATCCTCTCAATGCCGGACTGTAAATTGGTATTTATCACAACTTTAACATATTTTCACATAAAATTAAATATAAATCTTTGATTCTCTATGACAGTGTTAAATGTTTTTAAACACTTCAATAAATGTCCTATGCTATCAAGTATCAAACATTTGTTGAAGTGCTTAAAAACATTTAACAGTGCCATAGAGAATTAAAGATTTCAATTTAATTTTAATTACTGTGAACCTCTACTGTAATTTAAAGTTATTTATTAGTGAGAAAAAAACATTCTTTTTTTTATTTGCAAATAGATTTTGAGATTAAGGTGCATAAAATAATTGAAATATAAAGAAATTTGCTAAATGGGGGAAATAATATAATGCAATCATGCCCAATTTAATAATGAGGCCTGTTTTTGAATTGGAATGTAATTGGAGAGAGGTGGGTCACAAGTAATAAAAACGATCATTGAACTCATAAAAACATTCATTGGTTAAGAGATATTAAGAAAATAAACAATTCAGAATTCTAAATTCAAAATAATATTGATATCAGAAACTGATAACATATTTTGCAATATTATTTGCAGAAATAATACTTCATGGGCCAAAAATAGGCTATACTCATAAATTTAAATAAATAAATACCCATTCAAGCAGCTGCTTGCCACAGAAGTCTAACAGGAACCTGTCAGTTTATATGCCATAATAGAAAGCCTATGAGGATGGTGGAACCTCAGCAGAAAAACAGCACAAACATACATGCCTTATCTTGGGTTTGAACCAAGATCCCTTTGATTAATAGCCAAGCGTGCTAACCACTCAGGCACATAATAAGGATAAAATTTTCCTAATGCCCTCTAAAGTTTTAATCAGTTTAAAAGCAAACTTTTTTTAAATGACAGTAAATGATGAATATTAAATAGGGTAGTCTGAAATATTTTTCACAACAACAGTGGCATAACTAGATAATTTGCCATCTGGGGTGAGTGACTGTTACTGTAACCCCCCCCCCCCCCCCAACAATTAGAACATATTAAAATTATGGCAATTCCCATTTATTGTGTCACTGACAAGATCTGGATGTAGTAAAGCTTGATGCAGGGATGTCTGCTGTGTGCTTTGATTTCAATAGAGTGCTGCTGGAAGCTTAAGTCCATTACTTTCTAAAATCCATTTGCTGCGTTATTAACAAGTTGTATCACATGTATTGAAATGTCATTAAGTCTTATATTTGCATACTGTTGAATTTTGTTGGGTTTTTGCTTGTATTCAAGTATATAATATGTATCATTGAGGTGTTGGAGCCTGTGGTCATACCTTATCTTCAGGGGCACTCTGGTGCCATTTACCAACAGGACAATGCCCGACCACATGTGGCATGCATTGTCCAACAAGATACATCTATGCATAGATAGATAAAAAGATTTGTATAAAACAAATCCTTAATTTTTTTTTATTTGGAATAAAATTTGTTTTGAAAGGCTAGTTGTCCAGGGTTAACCCTCCCCCCAGTGACGCCACTGCACAGTAATACTTCTAAACTGGTTTCTAAACTCCAAGGCATGTTCAATTCAATAAAAGGGGTGTAATAAATATTTAATATTTTTTTTTAGTTCTGTTCCAAAAAATTTGTTTTGTGTGGCCGAGTGGTTAGCATGCTTGGTTACTGATCAATGGGACCTGGATTCGAGCCCCAGGTAAGGCATGGATGTTTGTGTTATTTTTCTGCTGAGGTCCTGCCATCTTCACAAACCTTCTACTATGGCATATAAACTGACACACTCCTGTCAAACCTCTGTGGCAAGCAGCTGCTTGAGGGGGTATTATTATTGTTGCGGATCACAAAAATGGATAGCCACTGAGCGTGAGTATTAAAAGCTATATTTCAAAACCAAATTCAATACAAGGTAAATTGTTACAAAGGAAATATGGATGAAGTATCTTATTAACAAATCAACTATTAACATGCACAAGTCATCAATCTTCCTGCGTAGAGCACACAATATCAGCTCTGTGTATTTTACTAAATACTACCTTTTACTTGATTTACCAGGTCACCCGAAGATCTTCACTCGTAAACCAATTCTCGTCCTGTGCTAATAACTTTTCACACACTAGCCGAACAAAAAGACAGTCCGTGTAGACATTCGAAGTTAGCCATAAAAGTTCCCACTTTTATACTTCCGCGTATACACAACACATCAAGTTACTTCTTGCAAAAAGACAGTCCGTGTAGACATTCGAAGTTAGCCATAAAAGTTCCCACTTTTATACTTCCGCGTATACACAACACATCAAGTTACTTCTTGATACTTAACGATAAAAGATCCCACTTTTATCCTTCCGCGTATACACAACACATCAAGTTACTTCTTGATACTTACGCGCACTGTCTCAGAACAGCTCACCGTCCATTTTCGAACTCTCCCGACCGTTACAACACAACGACCGTTACAATACAAAACGACCGTTAACGCTCCACTCTTCTTCTCCAAATTCTCCCAAAGTTCTTATTCGTTGGCTGAAACTTTTTGCTTTCGGTTGCCAGATTCCTTCTGTCGTAACACTGCCCCCTTCCTAGGTCTTGTTCGTCCCGAACAATTCTGGATTCCAAAGTTTCTTCAGTTCTTCGATGAAACGGGGCCAAACGATCCACGTGAACCACCTTGCACTTTGTAGCTGGACGTCGACGAATGCGATATACCACGTCTGTGTCAAAATGAAAGCGAATCTCATTATGACGTAGATTTCTTTTCTGACTGAAGCCTCGTCCACAAACATAATACGTGTAAGGCCTATAGCCCTTGTGAACACGTTTATGTCTCTGCAGGGAGAAGAATCGACTAAGAGTTTTCGTGCAAAACCTGTAAAAAGTTTTCTTCTTTGTCGAAAGTTTTCTTCTTTGGATTTTTACTTCTATCAAGAGTAACAAGGAATGAAAGTCATTAGTGACATAAAATCTAGGGAGGAGTTTCATCCTCCAGTCTGACCCTTTTGTCAGTTGACTTTCACTTAATTCAGAACTGTCGTGATGAACCTTCAGCCATATTTCACCTGATTCAATTTGATCCCCAAGGTGCTTCACAATTATATCAGCTCCATAATTCTTTTTAGCGCTTTGGTCCATCTCCTCCTTCCATACTCTTGTTAGAACTGCAGCTTCTAATCCGACAACCTTACCTGTTTCTCCTGTATAAGTGAAATCAGTGATGTGTCGGGCTGCTAGCAATATTTTTTCTGTTTTACCTTCACATAGCCAGCTTGCAACATCTTCAGATACTCCTTGTTCTATTAACATGTTACGAAACTTGTTCAAAGCATTGCCGTTATGCAGAACCTTGCGGACACGTGATGCTTCATCTACCCTATTATCCACAATGTTCACCAAACGCAGAAGTTCTCCTCCTAACTCTTCGACGAGCTCTTGCAGTTCCAAGGATCCGTCACCAAGGAAACACTGAACAGCTTCCATCACTTCCAGAGAGTTGTCAACAGAGTTTTCAAGAGGTGAATCCATGTTGCTGATAACAGCTGAACAACTCAAACTCTTCATTCCACGAGCTTGTGATGCTGCAACCATTTTCTTAACTAAATCAACAGCAACATCTTCTGTACTGATGAGATCAATAGCTCCTTTTCCGAATTCAACATCATAAACCAAAGCGCACACTCCTTCAGCCAGCTTTTTGGACACAATTGAGCATCTCCTTAGAGGAACGCTATCTACGGTAGCCGTCAGATCCTTGCAGCGGTAAATCTCCTTATCTGTTGGCACCAGCTCCTCTGTCTGTCCTACGATGCAGCATCCGACGTCTTCCATCATCTGCTCGATTTTATCTTTAGTGCAGTCGACTGTGAAGCCAGGGATGGATTCCAATTTGTCCAGAGTATCTCCCGTCAATTGGAGAGCACGACCGGAGATCATAGGGACCTTGAGACCTAAAGCAGCAAGTGCAGGAGCCAAGACAAGACTCACTTTGTTGCCGACACCTCCTGTGCTGTTTTTATCTACCATCCGATGGCGCCACTCGGGTCTCCAGCAAAACACATGACCCGAGGAGGTCATATTTGCTGTTTCTTCCGAATTCACTTTCTTGGAGCTCTCATTGTAATTAGCCAGGGAAATATCAGTCATGATTGCCAAATTGTTCATTCTGGAGATCAGCGACGAGTTCTGTAACATGATATTGTCCACTTTAGAGTTCTTGTAGTCGTGATAAAACTTTTCTATATCCTTATAATCTAAATGGTTATAATGTCCAAATCTGCACATTGACTGTTCAGAAAAGAAATTCAGTATGGTTTCGTTGAGATTGTCTGAGGGCTTTACTTCTCTCTGATCGTAACTCTGAGGCTTAGTTTCATCCAGAAAGTTAGTCTTTGAAGTACTGTCTCTGCCTGAAGCTCTTTTACTAGCATCACCTGTTATGCTTCTAAGCCATCCTTCGGAATTCCTCTTCCTTAAATCCCCACTTTCTATAAACGATTCGAGTGTGGCTATATGCTTCGGAAAAATCTCTCCGACTTCCGCGGTAAAGTCGAATGGCACTTTGTATCTATGATGAATGGACGCCTCTTCTTTACTCGGACCACTCTGCGAAACGTAAACTCTGTTTCGTTCCCCTTCATTACCACTCGTTACTCTGCCTTTGCGATAATTGTCCATGACGCATTTTGCTGAGAGCGAGGAATAGAATACCTTTCGTGTGGATCTCTCTTCAGATCGTGCCAGACTTGTATACCTAGGTATTTTGAAGTGCAAAGCGTACTGTATAGTCTCGCAGCTCTCTGATCTGTGTGATTGTTCTTCACAGTTCCTAGACATGTCACCAGCGACATAGACACTCTGCCATGCATTACCAGTAGTTGCGTGGTCAAAGGCATTTTCTGCGCTATCTCTACGATTCTTGATTTCCAGTAGCAGATCCACATTTTTATATGCGTTGCCTTTCTCTTTTTCTTTTCCATGTTTACAATCTAACTTAACACTATCAAGATCATCTTTTTCACTGACAAATTCAACATTTAAACTATTGCATTGTCTATTGAGTTCGGTTTTATGATCCTTGAAGTGATCAATAAACTTACCAACTTGAGAAGCCACTTCAGCTCTCATCTCAGTATTTTGTGCGGCTATTTCGGCTTTCAAGTCAGTCCTCAACTCATTATTTTGTGCGGCCATATCGGCTTTCAAATCACCTATTTTATCGCTTTGGGCAGCTATATCGGCTTTCATATCACCTATTTTATCGCTTTGGGCAGCTAGATCACCTTTAATATCAGTCATCTGAGTAGCCATATCGGCTTTCAAGTTATCACTTTGTCTAGCAAGGTCACCAATTTCACCTTTAATATCAGTCATCAACTTTACTAATTCATCCATACTTCTAGTTAACGGCATTCAATTAAATTAATCCCACTTCTGACACCAAATGTTGCGGATCACAAAAATGGATAGCCACTGAGCGTGAGTATTAAAAGCTATATTTCAAAACCAAATTCAATACAAGGTAAATTGTTACAAAGGAAATATGGATGAAGTATCTTATTAACAAATCAACTATTAACATGCACAAGTCATCAATCTTCCTGCGTAGAGCACACAATATCAGCTCTGTGTATTTTACTAAATACTACCTTTTACTTGATTTACCAGGTCACCCGAAGATCTTCACTCGTAAACCAATTCTCGTCCTGTGCTAATAACTTTTCACACACTAGCCGAACAAAAAGACAGTCCGTGTAGACATTCGAAGTTAGCCATAAAAGTTCCCACTTTTATACTTCCGCGTATACACAACACATCAAGTTACTTCTTGCAAAAAGACAGTCCGTGTAGACATTCGAAGTTAGCCATAAAAGTTCCCACTTTTATACTTCCGCGTATACACAACACATCAAGTTACTTCTTGATACTTAACGATAAAAGATCCCACTTTTATCCTTCCGCGTATACACAACACATCAAGTTACTTCTTGATACTTACGCGTACTGTCTCAGAACAGCTCACCGTCCATTTTCGAACTCTCCCGACCGTTACAACACAACGACCGTTACAATACAAAACGACCGTTAACGCTCCACTCTTCTTCTCCAAATTCTCCCAAAGTTCTTATTCGTTGGCTGAAACTTTTTGCTTTCGGTTGCCAGATTCCTTCTGTCGTAACATTATTATTACTAGAAGTAGAGGTAAACCTAAATAATTCTAGGAGCATATTAAAAATATATACTTTATTCTAAAAATAAGAACATTATGTAAAGGAAGTTTTCTCATTTTGTAGTCCTTGACAAAATCACATTTCCTGAATGTGGCTCATGACAATATTTTTTTTTCTTTGTATCCTGCACTCTGAAAAAGTTGCTTGTCGCTCACATAACATGTAATGATGTTGATATATGAGGGAAACAAAGAGTTGAAGCAGGCAGCCAGCCATGTGAAAAGGCTACAGAAGCCAATAAAATGTATTTGCATAAACCTTGCCACCTTGCTGCTTTGCATGCCCTATTATAATATTAACTTTATTGCAACATTAACATAGTGTGAGTTTCTGTTGCATGTGAACTACTAAAATGAATGTTAAAACATCTTTTATGTATAAAAATTAGCAATAAGTAGAATCCATATAAAATGAAATATTTTTTGCAAATAAATATGAGGATGCCTTATCACCAAGGATAGTTTTAGTGGCATGATTGATGACCTGTCAGTTTTTTTTTTTTTGTATCTGTTTCTAAGGCTCAAATTTGGAAATAATAATTTACTATAATGTAGGTAATGTGTTAATTTATGAAGCTTTTATTTTAAAAAGTGAAATTTTATTTTTGAAGTGCACTATTAAGAAAGCAACAGAACTAGGCTTGACAGGATGGGTGAAGAATACTACTTCCGACAAGAGTACTAGTACTGTTACTGGAATTGCCCAAGGAGAGAAGAGCAGAGTGGATCTAATGTAAATATTTTTGAGTTATCAAAAAGTTTAAATTCTTTTAATTTTAGGATTGATCTATACATTTGAAGCAGTGAAATGTTTTAAATTGTTTTCATTGAGTTGACTTTAGCAAGTTTTTTTTATGCTTATTACTAATACCAGATATTTTAAAAGTTATTTATATAAGATATTGAAGTTTGTACCTGAACAATTTGACTAATGATGTAGAGAAGTCCAGTGTTAAAACTTAATTTTCCTACACATATTTATTTATTAGATAAATAAGATTTTTAATTATTTTTACAGATCATAGATGAAATTTGTGCATAATGTACATATACTAAATCCATTATATAACTTTTATTTTTGCAATATTGTTGAAGTTCAAATTTAGATTTTAGAACATTAATGAAGAGACAGGTCTTGTCATATTAGACAATCATAATTAATTTCAGTAAAGAATTAGATATAATTAGGGATGGCTTGTCATTGGTGCTTGCCTAACCAGCATTTATGTTATATGAATTTAAATTCCTGAGTTAGAGGGGCAGGGGTGGCTCAGACGGTAATGTGCCAGGCTCGTAATCTACAGTTCCCAGGTTCAAGCCCCATCTGTTTCAGTGTTTAGATTTATCTCCTCAAAACTTTCCATCCTGTCCTTAATCAGGAGGGAATACTGACGGGCTTGGAAAAGCTGCCGTCTGTTGGATGGATGTTAAGCCGTGGCCCATGTGCATGAAAGCCATATCCTGTGCACATTAAAGAACATGCTGGATGACCTTGATGGTAGGCTACCATCTGTCTCTTGACAGCTGTCTAATAGGTCGCTTTTTCTCAAACATATCTGAATCCTTGTGACTTGGCCATTTAGCCCATTGTGTGGAAAAAAAGTGCAGTTTACAGGTAAAGCAACCCAACCTGAATTAGAATGAAAAGTACAAATCATAACTCATATGAATAATTTTAGTGTAAAGTATTTTACCCGTTATATTTCTATTTAGTATATATTTAATGAAGTAATGCACTAAAAATTGCTGTTGTTTCCTTCTGAGAGCTCAGTGAACCAGCTGAGAATGCACTCAGTATCCTCTATTATTCACTATACCAAATTTGAAGAGGTTATTCAGCTTTTGGTGCTTCTCTATTGCAACATTTGCTGGTTGGGACCAAGTTTGAGGTGGCTCTTCTAAACAGCCAGTCAGCAACCTATATTTGATATTATTTAAGCCAAAGCCTAGTGTAAACAAACAAGTCATCATTTATACTTGAATACCTATCATTACATCCTTTGATTATAGCTGCTCTCCACAGAGATCTGACAGTAGGTTGTCAGTATAATATGCCACAGAAAAAACCTTTGAAGAAAGCAAGACTTCAACAGAAAGACAACACAATGAAAAGAAATATTCATGCTTTATCTGGGTTGTGAACCTATACTCTGTTCCACTTAAGATGAGACAAATATAAACAAACTGTATGACATAAGTAAGCCTTTCCTAGTATCAGTGCACACAAGTAATTGCTATTGGTTACATTTTGAGGCTTTATTTTTAAATTTGTAAGCACATGTCAAATGGGGATGTATGACCTTGTATCTCCAGTGCTAGATAAGTCAATTATGTAAACATTTATGAGCAAATATGAAATAGTAAAAGTGTTATTGATAGAACCATTTGAACAAATTTAACTTTAAAATGAAAATGGTATTTCAGTCTGCAATTGGCTAAAAATAGTTATCATCTAATTCATTGCCTATCGTACCATCACTACTTCTGCTAAGTATTATTTTCAAAATCTTGTTCACTTATTACATTGACTGCCACACCTTAGAAACTGTGTGGCCTGAATTTATCCAAGTTTCATCTTAATGCTTAATATTTATTTTACTTCCATTATATGTTTTAATTTTTCATAAATATTTTTGTGTTCACATTATTTTAGCATATTGTTCAGTTAGAGCAGCTTTGCATTTGCAAATGGATAATCTAATGCCATATCTATATAACATTAGACTGAATTTAGGTAAGTCGAAAAAAGAGTTTATCAATATTAATACTTTGTTTAAATTCAGCAGTTTATTTCTCATGAAGAATTCTTGAAACCCTTTCCTGATGGTTGTCTAGGTAAATTGATTGCATTTTTATAACTGTTTTATTACCTGCCATTGCTTACCTGGAGTATGGAATATCTGACAAATCAAATTGTTAATACGGAATCTTTTGAGACCAGATACTTTGAGAAATTCTATTTGCAATCCCTTATTGGCATTTCTATGTGATATCATTTGATTCAAACTTGATTATTAATTAGTTTCCCTTATCTGTGTCATTGTGGCTGTATAACCATGGCAAAGTAACCATCTTGTCTTCGAGGAAATTTTGCTGTTGAAATTTATAAATCTCCTAATTATTAATATTAAGTGCTAATAAAGTTGGAGTACAACATATAGCCACCAAATAAAGTATATTAAATCTATTTTTTATGACCATTACTTTGTTGAAACCAATATCAGAGAAATTTGTACTTTTTTTTGCACTGACAAGTACATTTAAGTAATGATGAGTCCTTTAGACAATAGGCAAAGAGCTGTTTGTTTACAACCGGTTTCAAGTTAGATGAACAGAGCATAGACCTCTTTGATCAGTAGGAAGTATGCTAGTCATTCAGTATGCAAAAAAGGGTGACTTTTAAAGTGTAAAGATTTTTACTTAAAAGTTTTTTTTTTTCAAAACACTTTTAACAGTGTTTTGAAATTATGATTCCACTTTTTAAATTTTTTAGTGTCCTTTAGACATTGATTATATAAAGTTGGAGGTACTTTAACAATTGTGTGTTATATCTAAGGATTGTAGAAATTTTACCTAAGAGTTGATATGAGCAAGATAAAAAAAAAATAGTTGGCTGATTTTAAGGTATTGATATTTCGCAGCTTGAATATCTCGCATCAAATTCTGTTAAAAATATATTTATGCTCCAACAGTATGTCTCTAGTATTGCCACTGAAAAAAAATGATACAAATATCATCTGCATTAGCAGAAGCAAATAAGATCCCCCATTGTTATACCAAAGAGATTCATTGTAAAATTTGAAGTTGTGCATTTAGTTATTATACTATAGCAGAAGTTATTATATTTCACAAAGTTTCATTTTTCTCTTTAAGCTATGGAGGGTATTCAAATAGTTTTTGACACGTCTGTAGATTTGCACTTGTTCCACAAAGTTAATGAGCTAACGACTTGTGTGAAAGCTTATGTAAACTTGTCATTACCTGTTAAAAACAAGGCCTTTTAATTGTTTCTCTCTTTGCTGGCAGCATGTAAAGTTTGGTTTGCAAAATCTGTGCATTACTGATATGGAGCCTACTAAAGACACAAAGAATTTACATTTTCACAAGGATGTAGCTTGGGGATAATGCAAAAAAACATGCCAATTTATCTCAAGTATATGGGGATCATGCCTGTTCATATAGCACTGTTGTGGGATGGTTGCACAAATTCAGAAAAATGTCTGCAACTTTGCATAGATGCTGGAGGGGAGTACTTTGAAGGATGACAAAAGTTTTGTTGAGGTAAGTGTAATGGTTTTTGTTCTGCAGATGCATGTCAAGAACTTTTCGAACAAATCTTATACTATAGTCGTGTGAATGGCTTCAAACCTAATTCTTCAGTGCAGGTGTTGACAAACCTTTTCTCATCAGGCCAAATAGAAAAATATTTTCTGTAAACCAATAGCTGGGGGGGGGCATCAAAAAGAAAAAAGGCTTAATTTTATTACGTTTTGCTTGTCTTATATGTGTAGGTTGAAAAAAATATGTTAAAGTTTTTTTAACGTCAAAACTGAAGTTGACTTGTTGGATTCTGCATGGGAAGAATTGGACTGAATCCCAGAGCTGATGAACAATAGGCTTCAATGATGTTGGTAGCTAGTTGTATGATGTATATAAATTTTCCTTTTCATTTTATTAAAACACTATTTACCTTAGTAAAGCCAGATTAAATAAAAATGATATTTTACAATTTTCACTCATGCCAGATAAAATTGTCAAATTGGGTGGATTTGTCCACTGATCAGAGTTTCACACTTGCTTTAAGGATAAAAATGTCATTCACATTGTTTTTGTTTGTTTGTTTGTTTAGTTATATTTTATTTATTTTATTAGGGCTACTAAAAAGTGAAGAAGATGTATATCTTGTGGAGCTAAGGGCGATATAATCACAGTGGGATTGAATGGATATCAAGGGTGATAGAATCAGAGTGAGATTGCACAGGTTACAATTTTATCATTTCATAGAGCTCAGATCTTTGTTGACATTTAATAATAAAGAAAAATATGGTCCTTCCAAATTGATCACCCCTAATGATATTCCATTTTCAATTTGAAATACACGAAACTAGCAATGAAATGAGTTTTAAATTGCAATAGTGAAATAATAATTCCCTTTTGTATATCATTTAAATTTTTGTACACTAAAAATACCTCATGATATTCCCACCATATCAGTTGTATCTTGTAACTTAGACCTAGGTTTTTGATAGTTTAAACTTATTGATTTACTAATAATAATTTCGGCTAATTAGCCATAAGGAAACATTAATTGATTCCATGATCTAAATCACGCTTCAAAAAAAGAAATCATTTTAGAAAAGTAAAACTAAAAAAAAAATTATATATTATAAATGTATGCATTGAAATAGGACTTGTATGCTCAGTCAGAACAAGTAAAGTTTGAAAAACATGATACTAAGATAAAACTGTTATTCTTTATCATTATGGTAGTTGGAATTTTGAAATTTCCTTGATTTAGACAGTATTGAATGAGTCAGACAGAATATCCATTATCTAAGATACTGTGAACTCAGATGGGATTTCATGTGACTCTATGGAATTTCATAAAACTTTCATTTTGTTTAGTTAAAAGTCAAATAATAATGATAGTGGAAGTCCATTCACTGATTTAGAGTGTAAAAAGATGATGGACTTTTTCCTTTTAAAATGAAAGATGACAGCTTCATGATACAATAAATGGTTACAATACCAAAGAGGTGTTAGTGCAACAAGGAGTACAAAAAAATACATTGAACTTATTAATCTCCACCTTTAAAATAGTTAATGTATAAGGGTTTTTTGAACAAAATTGGACAAGTCAAATAAAGTATAAAAGATTCATTAATTTGTAGCTATTGTCCATTCCTTGTGAGACATTTGTCCCAATATGAAGTTAGCAACATGATACCCTGTTCATAGAATGACAAAGACATTAATTTGAGTAATTTTATGACAATACACTGCATCTCTTCATCTGACTCGCACTTTCATCCCTTTTTTTAAGAGGATCAAAAATGTGATAAAGCACATGAGGAAAGGTTATTATTGTTATGTTGAAAGCACTCCCAACAATGCCTGTTCAATTACTGAACCTATTACAATTAACAGTGCCTGTTGTTATTGTTAATTGTAATGAAACAACCTCCCTGCTCAAAAGTCATGGTCAGTTCAACTTTATTTAATATTTTAAATGGCCCAAAGTTTTGCAATATTAATGTGAGTTGATGGTGCATCTTGGTCCACAAACTCAATCAACAGCACACCTTGATAGTCAAAGAAATACATCAATAATTTTTCTTGTGTTGGGTATTGACCATGACTTTCTGGGTGGAGGAGAGGATGTATACTTTCATTGTGTGCTAATTTAATTTGCTTTGTTTCTGCACAAATCACCTGCAACAATACAGTGGAGAAAATTATTACCTTCCTGTCAACTGCAGGCTCAAACCCTTCTCATTGCCTTTTATTCGGTAGACAGATGATTTAGGAGCCATTTGGTGCAGACTTTGCAAAGGTTGAGATGCAGATACAAAACTATGCAGACAGTTCAGTGTTGATGTTTACTAATGCCACTCCTTGTCACATGGTTCCACATCTCATTCACTACAACAACAAGTTTCATATGTAATTGCATGGTATGCCCAACTTTATTGGTTACTTTTGATACGATCCTCAACCAATCGGTGTCTTTTGTGGAATTTGACATACTAATTATGCACTGCTGTTCTACACAAACAGTAATCACCACACACCTGTAAACATTGGGTAGTGTTGTTTCTTCTGTCATTAAATACTGAATAATCCTATATTGCCAACTTACAATGCTTCCATGAGAGATTTGACTGAAAGTCTCCTGTCTATTATGCTCACAAAAATACTTCTGACTAATTCTGGTGTTGCTGACTTCCTTTTATATGTACTATGAGCTCTGTCTGTGAGGGCATAATGATTGCACATTTCATTTCCTAGATATATGGGCTGATCCTCCTAGATATATGGGATATGCCCATATATCCTGATCTAGGATATATGGGCATATCCTAGATATATATATCCACTTTCCATTTTAATGGCTTATGTTTTACAAAGTAGATTTGTCTTTATAGCTAAAATGTCCCTTCAGTAAAGAAAAATAATTTTGGACATTGTTTGAAATTCATCATGATGGAGTTGTACTGTAACAATATGAATATAATTTAGCAGTGATAGAAATACAACAGTAACTTTATATAATGTTGAAGTAAGAGAACCATGATTTTCCTTTCTAAAATTTCATTACATGTCATAATTGTAACTTTTCAATTTTTTGTTTGTTTTAATTTCATTTTATTGTTCCTAATGTGAGAGTAATTATTCTTTAAGATCTTATTACCTTCAGTCATATTTTCCCATGAGACGTTTATTTAATGAGTTATTGATATCTGAATATGAAATTGTTTCCATTTTTCTGTCTAGTCTATGTACCTAAATGATAATCAGCCAGCTTGGACATTGCTCAAGTTGACACTGTTATGTTCTAAGAGTCAAACCTATTGCATTATTTTTGTAATAAAATGATGGTTGCTTTTTTATTATAAGACTACGATGAATTTTGATCCTATACAAAAGAATTAAGTTTAAAATTATTTTACACGTGTCTTGATTATTCCTATTATATAGATTCCTTGCATATTCATCAAAAAATATTCTTGCATCTCCATAGACAGAAAGCAGTGACACTATGCGTAAATTTACCTAGAACGCTCTTAAAACATGGTAGCATTTAAAACATTTTACTTAAATATATGTGTTTTCATATAATTTTTATTATTTAATTTTTTAACTTTTTGTAATATTTCTTATACAGTAGTGCACAATAGCATATTTACCTGAATATTCACTCAAATCTTTTAAGTTTTTCATATATTCACAAGTTAACGAAAAAATGATACAGATGTATCTGGTTTTCATGTAAGGCAGTATTCTGGTATTAACGTTAACGCATAAAATTATGATATGTTATCACAAGCAGATTCCTTCATATGTATAAAATTTGCTAAAATGACTTTGTATATATTGTTTAGCATCTGGAATCTCCACTGAGATACTGCTGATCTATTTATCAATTATTCCTAAAGATATCTAATTTCTTTTCTAAATTTTCAGTGTGTAAAAAAAAGCATCTAGTAACTTAAAAATGTTTTTCTTATAACTTGGGACAACCTCCAAACAGGGAATTCAAGACCCAATTATGGACTAAACTAGCAATTTTTGCACTTACATTGACTGTGGACCCACCACCCATTTTTAGTTGGTGAAAAATGTATCGAGCCTATTTTTACAATTTAGGCTCAGTAGGTCTGAGTGTCTTGATTTCATTTAAATTAAAAAAATCATTAATAATTATTAATGTTTTCAGGAGAAAAATATTACAAATATATCAAATAGTTGACCCCTTTGAATGGCGGGGGTGGCTCAGTCGGTAGCTTGCCAGGCTCGTAATCTGTAGTTCCCAGGTTCGAGTCCCAGCTGGGTCAGCGTTGAAATTTATCTCCGCAAAAATCCCCACCCTGCCCACAGTCAGGGGACACTGATGGGCTTGGAAAGGCTGCCGTCTGTCGGATGGGACGTTAAGCCGTGGCCC
Organism: Ryuthela nishihirai; assembly: GCA_038380435.1. NCBI lineage: Eukaryota > Metazoa > Arthropoda > Arachnida > Araneae > Heptathelidae > Ryuthela > Ryuthela nishihirai. The sequence continues at coordinate 37,661,792 of JAWZYU010000029.1, forward strand.
CGTGTGCGAGAGAGCCATACCCTGTGCACGTTAAAGAACACGCTGGATGGCCTTGACAGGAGGCTACCATCTGTCTCCCAACAGCTGTTCCAGTGGGTCCCCTCCCCCAACCTTCTCTGAGTCTTCGGGGTCCATGTGACCTGGCCATTTAGCCCATGTTGTGCAAAAAAGTGCCGCTCAGAGGTAAAACAACCCAACCCCTTTGAATGGTAATTGAGACACCTTTCGAGATGTAAAAGAAAAGGGATTTTGAATCCAATATAATATTTTTGTTCAAGCGAAAAATATTCTCTATTGTTATACAAAAGTCTAGCATGTTCCTAGATCCTCAAATTTACTTATCACCTAAAGATCCTAATGCTCTGGATCATCAAGTTGGGTAAATATGATATTGTCAGTAGATATAGTTTTCATCTAACACCATTTAATATCTGAATTTGTATAATTTTACAGGAAGGACTGGCTTGAAAATGAGGGGAGCCCAAACTCCATAATTGAGAAATGTGAATTTACGAATGAACGAGAAATTCGTGCACTTGAATTTAAAACCTTTAAACTACAGCGCACACCATAGTAGTAAAACTCCAGTGTTTCGGGTTATATGTACCTATCGATAGAACAAAAAATTGGCTACAGTCACAAATCTCTCTATGCAGGTCTTTCTGAATTCAAAGCACAAAGTTTTTCTCCCCATTGAACTAGATTGAAACTTTAGAATAAACCGAATTTATTACACTCTTTATCCTGTACTATAGACATAATTCTACTGTTGTGATATTTTTGATGATGTAAATGTTTATCGAACGTTTTCTTGTATTCATCTAACTTATTAAATGTTGAAGTTAAAGTTCAATTCTTTGGACTCATGTTGATTGATTATCTCAGATTTTAAAGTATTCATTTTCCTATATGCTTTTGTGTACCTCTTAAAAGTCGTCTCTAATGGCCATCAAAATTACCTTTTAATCTTTATCCAGCTTATTTTCCCCATTGTGATCAGCATTTAAATATTTCAAGTTTCACTTTTTTTCGAAAAAATTAATTACCATTTCGTCCACCTAGTAACTTAAACAGTGGCAGCACTTTCAGCTTTTCCCAAAAATCTCTCCATGAAAATAACTAATTTCTTTGGATTAAAAAAATTTTAAATCTTCAGCATTAAAAAAATTTAAAATCTTCAGCCTAACTATTTAATTAAAGGGTAATAAGAAATAATCTCATGTATAAGTAATGAATGAAAATTTCGCCAATAGCACTGGTATAAATTAGTGTTGTGCCAAAGACTAACAATATGCTAATAAACATGAAATGATGAGTGTAAAGTCAATAAATTGAACCGTAGAAAAAATTAATTTTTAATCAATATCTTAATAGTAGAAGGCATGCTTAGATTTTTAGCAGATGGAGCACAAAAAAGTACAATATTGATAAATAATGTAGAAACTTAAAATTGCATATGGAAGCAAAAGTAAATGTTTATTAATTACAATTTATGAAATGTGCACACAAAGAAAATCACGGTGCTGGTAAAATCAATAAACTTGCACAAAAAATATGAATCCAGATTTTGGAAATATATTCACAGATGTGGATATAATGAAAGCAGTGAAGGTTAATTTGATGTATTAGAGTGTGATGAGTGGTATGCTATCTATGGAGTTGGTATATGATGTCACATTTTTTTTTGGTTGCAAAGTGGGAGATGAATTTTTAATTATTGATTAATAAATTTTTATTTGGAAAATCTTTTGGTATTTCTTAAGCTGTAGATAGTTCATTGTAGCATAAGCATTAAATGATTATCTTTTCGGTATAAGCTTGAAATAATACTGTCGTGCATTTTAATTGATGATTCTTGTTTCTAATGTAGTAGCTCGTTTCTTTAATGTTTCTATGCAGCGTTTTTCGTTCTTCCAAACTTCTTGATGTCATATCAATATATCCAAATGGTAATTCTATATAAGATGCGAAAAGCTTGGTAATTCTATATAAGATGCGAAAAGCTTCGGTTTTATTATCACGTAGCTGTGTGACAGATACTGGTGATGTGTGGCATGAGGTAAACAAGGGTAGCGATTTTTGCTGGGACTTCCTATAGAGAGTATGGTAAAATAGGCATATACACCTAATGAATAAAATTAGGCTATATAAAAGTTTGACCATTTTCTGAAAATTCTTGTAGTGAAATTTTTTCTTTTGATAAGCAAGATAACGGGAAACTTGCCTGATTCTAGAAGACGTTTATGCAGTATCTTGGACATTGGGTTGACTTTGTAAGTAATGATGATTAGGATATCGTTACACAAAGTCTACAGCCTTAGTTGAGTAGTATATTGTGCAGAGGGAGGCTACGTTGGTTTGATGATCTTGCCTGTATTCCTAGCTATAGATTAAGGTTATGAACAGTTATCTAAGGCATCTGGGGTAAAAGGAGAGAGAGACCTAAGATGCGGTGATCTGACAATGTCAAACAGGACTTTGCTAGAATTGGCTTACATTAGTTAAATGCAGTTTTTTATTTTGTTCTTCCGAACTTCTTGATGTCATGTCAATATATGTAAGTAATTCTATTTTAAAATAATGTAGTCTCGACTTAACTGTTATTTCGGGAGCTGTGTAACATATACTGGTGATGTGTGGCACAAGATAAAGGAATTCTTGCTAAGGACTTTTAAGAACCTATTTAGAATATCGAAAAATAAGCATATACACATAACCACTAAAATTAGGCTATATAATAGTTTGGTCTTTTCTAAAGTTACTTATGGTAATGAAATTTGAACCTTCTGTAGCAAGATAACTTGTTTGGAGGATTAAATCACAGTCTGGTTGAACCTCATAGCCAATGATTACTTGAGGATTTTGTATGTATCTGGTTGGTCTATTTGACTTTTTTTTTTTTCGCTATTAACCACTGGGCATTCCACAAATATTCTGGTAAAAATAAACAGTGAGATATAATATGTAAACGTGTATGAAATATCATGGTGAGAGAAATGTGTCTTTTTCTTCTGATAATATGGGCGAGGAGTTAGAATTCCCCCTGGGCTAGTGTTGATATTTATCTCTACAAAACTACCCACCTTGCCCTCAGTCAGTAGGGAACACCAGATAGGCTTCTAAAGGTAGATCTCCATTGGATGGGCCCTTAGGTCCTAGTCCTGTGTGTGGGAGAGCCATACCCTGTTCACATTAAAGAATATGATGGATTGGAGGTTACCATCTCTCCTAACAGTTGTCTAGTGGGTCACATTAAACTATAAATCCCCAGCGTTCTTGTGACCTGGCCATTTAGCACATTGCAAAAAAAGTGCTGCTCAGAGGTAAAACAACCGAACTTAGCCTCATAATATAAAGAATATCCATTGGTGTAACAAATGTAGCTACTGCCATATAGCATGTTGAAAGTGCTGATGTTCGAGTCACTACTGGTATGATGCTAATCTATAAAGAGCAAAAATATTGCATATATCTAGCTATAAAAATTAATAGAAATTAATAAAAAAAAATAGCTGTTAAAATTTCTAGTTGGAGCTCAGAAACAGAACGATTCCATTTGTACCACTGTAGGGGGAAAGAGTGAAGTCTACTACAATTCTTATGAAAAATGGAATAAGGAAAGTTAAATAGGATAGTTTATTTCCTGTTTCAAGGAATTGTAAAAGCACACTTGTTGGAACAATAGAGTGGAGCATATCGTAAATAGATACAATGCTAAACTGGGATTTTTCATTTTTAAATTATTCCAGTACACATGAATTAGGTGCGACAAGACACGTGCTGCATTCTCAGTTCAAAAAAAGTCTTTTTACAGCCGTTGGAAAAAGAGGCATCGAAAAAAATAAGTGCTTCCCATTAAATGAAGTGGTTAATGATCGTATTTTGGATACAGGATAGAAGGTGACCACCTAACCTCGGTCACAGAAAGAAGAAAAAAAAAGAAAGAAAAATTTAAAGGCACTGGACTCCCTGTAGAAATAATACAAAATATTGAAAAACATACAAGCAAATGAAACGATCAGAATGTTCAACAACGTATTCTGCAACTATCTCTTTTCTACCATATTTCACATTCAATTTGATGGCAATAGCTACACAGAATTCCTAAATTTCCAAATGTTTGTTTCCTCTTCACATCTATAAAAAAAAAATCAAATCTCACTCTCATAGCTGCACAAGACAATGTCCATTAAGCTATCTGAAACTGAAGGGAATATTATTGGTTACTAGCATGTGAAACGGAGATTCTGTTTTCCTTTTGCTCATTTATAATTTTGTAACTATTCACTTCTGAAAGCACATTTTTTTCAAGTTACAGGCAATTCAAGGCAACTGTGTCACAGAGGTAGGTCACTAGCTAAAGTTATTTTCTCACAAAGTAGCCGTTAGTATATTAAACCTATGCACAAAATTTGTGCCAAACATTCAGAATCTACTATGAAACAGTAGTAGAATCAGCAGTATTCGTAAGTAAAAACATTCTATTTAACAAGAAATTTTTATTTACATGAACTGTCACCAAGAAGGTCTGCTTGCATGACATTATTGCAAACAACGACTGAATAGAAATCTGGCAATAGCTCGAAACGAATGAAAACGACACAGCACAACAAATTAAAAGCCAGTTTATACGCATGGGTTGCTGGCGCCACTAGGTGACTGGCACGTACACACATGGAGGTAGGAAGATAAGGAGACGCCCTAACGCGCTTTCCCTGTCCAAGGAAAATGATGCTTAGGCAGTAGGGCGGTAGCCATATTGTTGCATTCAAAATAAACCGTCTGTCGCTGCAATCAAGCCTACTTTTCACGTGTTATACTCAGTTTTACTGTGCGTTATATACGGGAAGATTATTTTTTTACGACTAAGAGAAAGCCCATTTAAGCCATTTGGAATTTATATTATTTTTTTCAGTGCAATGAATATTTCAATACAGAATTACTGTATAGCAGAACTATTTATGTATTTCGTTGAATACAATAACAAACAGTTACCAGATTTTGAAAGTTTATTTATACTGCACTGAAAACAGTAGAACACATTTTATCACATTTGTAAGATTCAGAAAATAGATGTTTTACGTTAAAAAAATTCTCATTCCACAAAAATAAAAAAAATTGCTTAACGAAACTAAATAAAGCCAATAGTATAAGAAGTAAAAAAAAGAACAAAAAAAATATATATTTATACAAAAAAAAAACGTCCCAGATGGTGGCTCGAACCCACCAGCTCTATGTTTGTACCGTCAGCTTCACATCTCATGCTCATTCTCCTTCCTCAACCAGAGTTAACAATCAATACAAAATACACAATTATTACAATCTCTCAAAAAAACAAATCTCATAAGGATTGAAATACATCCTCAGCCACAAAGGAAATTTTCAAAATAATATCTGAAAAAACTATATGAAAAAAAAAGCAACTAAAAATTATACTAAGCAAAAATAATAAAAAAATATAAAAAAGAAAAAAAAAAATATATCCACAGGGTGAAGGGAATATAATATCCATTTAAAAAAAAAAAAGACAACGTTCCAGACAGTGGCTTGAACCCGACATCTCAATGCCTGACTCCTCAGTCTCTCATACCTATCTTCATGTACGCCTAACCTACCCCTCAACCAAAGTAAAAATAAAATAACTACAAGCAATAAACTCGCTCTCTTTGAAATCCATACAGAATTAAATAAATTCAGTATTCACCTTAAAAGGGACAATAGAACCCTATCAGAAGAATTAACGAAAAGGAGAAAAGCATTACACTCTCCTCTTTTAACTAAAATTATTTAAACAATTCGAAAAATTTTCACCCTAACTAATGACGCTGTCACTCACCTATGACAATTTATACCAGATACATTACATTAATCTAAAAAGAAATTCAAAAATATAAACTCCAATCCAAGAAAAAAAGGGGGCATTTAAACAAAACCCTTAAATGCTATTCAAATTTAAAAAAAAAAAAGGATATATTTCTCACCTTATGAAAATACTTTATTGTAATTTACTTTTCCTTTCTTACACTGAACTTATTAAATCATGAAGAGAGAGGAATTTAAACACTGAAACATTTAAACAAAATAATATCTAATACTTCCACCTAAAATAAAATAAAAAACAAAAAAGAAACTCCTTGATATTGTTGCGGATCACAAAAATGGATAGCCACTGAGCGTGAGTATTAAAAGCTATATTTCAAAACCAAATTCAATACAAGGTAAATTGTTACAAAGGAAATATGGATGAAGTATCTTATTAACAAATCAACTATTAACATGCACAAGTCATCAATCTTCCTGCATGAGCACACATCAGCTCTGTGTATTTTACTAAATACTACCTTTTACTTGATTTACCAGGTCACCCGAAGATCTTCACTCGTAAACCAATTCTCGTCCTGTGCTAATAACTTTTCACACACTAGCCGAACAAAAAGACAGTCCGTGTAGACATTCGAAGTTAGCCATAAAAGTTCCCACTTTTATACTTCCGCGTATACACAACACATCAAGTTACTTCTTGATACTTAACGATAAAAGATCCCACTTTTATCCTTCCGCGTATACACAACACATCAAGTTACTTCTTGATACTTAACGCGCACTGTCTCAGAACAGCCCACCGGCCATTTTCGAACTCTCCGACCGTTACAACACAACGACCGTTAACGCTCCACTCTTCTTCTCCAAATTCTCCCAAAGTTCTTATTCGTTGGCTGAAACTTTTTGCTTTCGGTTGCCAGATTCCTTCTGTCGTAACACTGCCCCCTTCCTAGGTCTTGTTCGTCCCGAACAATTCTGGATTCCAAAGTTTCTTCAGTTCTTCGATGAAACGGGGTCAAACGATCCACATGAACCACCTTGCTCTTTGTAGCTGGACGTCGACGAATGCGATATTCCACGTCTGTGTCAAAATGAAAGTGAATCTCATTATGACTTAGATTTCTTTTCTGACTGAAGCCTCGTCCACAAATATAATACGTGTAAGGCCTATAGCCCTTGTGAACACGTTTATGTCTCCGCAGGGAGAAGAATCGACTAAGAGTTTTCGTGCAAAACCTGTAAAAAGTTTTCTTCTTTGTCGAAAGTTTTCTTCTTTGGATTTTTACTTCTATCAAGAGTAACAAGGAATGAAAGTCATTAGTGACATAAAATCTAGGGAGGAGTTTCATCCTCCAGTCTGACCCTTTTGTCAGTTGACTTTCACTTAATTCAGAACTGTCGTGATGAACCTTCAGCCATATTTCACCTGATTCAATTTGATCCCCAAGGTGCTTCACAATTATATCAGCTCCATAATTCTTTTTAGCGCTTCGGTCCATCTCCTCCTTCCATACTCTTGCTAGGACTGCAGCTTCTAATCCGACAACCTTACCTGTTTCTCCTGTATAAGTGAAATCAGTGATGTGTCGGGCTGCTAGCAATATTTTTTCTGTTTTATCTTCACATAGCCAGCTTGCAACATCTTCAGATACTCCTTGTTCTATTAACATGTTACGAAACTTGTTCAAAGCATTGCCGTTATGCAGAACCTTGCGGACACGTGATGCTTCATCTACCCTATTATCCACAATGTTCACCAAACGCAGAAGTTCTCCTCCTAACTCTTCGACGAGCTCTTGCAGTTCCAAGGATCCGTTACCAAGGAAACACTGAACAGCTTCCATCACTTCCAGAGAGTTGTCAACAGAGTTTTCAAGAGGTGAATCCATGTTGCTGATAACAGCTGAACAACTCAAACTCTTCATTCCACGAGCCTGTGATGCTGCAACCATTTTCTTAACTAAATCAACAGCAACATCTTCTGTACTGATGGGATCAATAGCTCCTTTTCCGAATTCATCATCATAAACCAAAGCGCACACTCCTTCAGCCAGCTTTTTGGACACAATTGAGCATCTCATTAGAGGAACGCTATCTACGGTAGCCGTCAGATCCTTGCAGCGGTAAATCTCCTTATCTGTTGGCACCAGCTCCTCTGTCTGTACTACGATGCAACATCCGACGTCTTCCATCATCTGCTCGATTTTATCTTTAGTGCAGTCAACTGTGAAGCTAGGGATGGATTCCAATTTGTCCAGAGTATCTCGGGTCAATTGGCGAGCACGACCGGAGATCATAGGGACCTTGAGACCTAAAGCAGCAAGCGCAGGAGCCAAGACAAGACTCACTTTGTTGCCGACACCTCCTGTGCTGTTTTCATCTACCATCCGATGGCGCCACTCGGGTCTCCAGCAAAACACATGACCCGAGGAGGTCATATTTGCTGTTTCTTCCGAATTCACTTTCTTGGAGCTCTCATTGTAATTAGCCAGGGAAATATCAGTCATGATTGCCAAATTGTTCATTCTGGAGATCAGCGACGAGTTCTGTAACATGATATTGTCCACTTTAGAGCTCTTGTAGTCGTGATAAAACTTTTCTATATCCTTATAATCTAAATGGTTATAATGTCCAAATCTGCACATTGACTGTTCAGAAAAGAAATTCAGCATGGTTTCGTTGAGATTGTCTGAGGGCTTTACTTCTCTCTGATCGTAACTCTGAGGCTTAGTTTCATCCAGAAAGTTAGTCTTTGAAGTACTGTCTCTGCCTGAAGCTCTTTTACTAGCATCACCTGTTATGCTTCTAAGCCATCCTTCGGAATTCCTCTTCCTTAAATCCCCACTTTCTATAAACGATTCGAGTGTGGCTATATGCTTCGGAAAAATCTCTCCGACTTCCGCGGTAAAGTCGAATGGCACTTTGTATCTATGATGAATGGACGCCTCTTCTTTACTCGGACCACTCTGCGAAACGTAAACTCTGTTTCGTTCCCCTTCATTACCACTCGTTACTCTGCCTTTGCGATAATTGTCCATGACGCATTTTGCTGAGAGCGAGGAATAGAATACCTTTCGTGTGGATCTCTCTTCAGATCGTGCCAGACTTGTATACCTAGGTATTTTGAAGTGCAAAGCGTACTGTATAGTCTCGCAGCTCTCTGATCTGTGTGATTGTTCTTCACAGTTCCTAGACATGTCACCAGCGACATAGACACTCTGCCATGCATTACCAGTAGTTACGTGGTCAAAGGCATTATCTGCGCTATCTCTACGATTCTTGATTTCCAGTAGCAGATCCACATTTTTATATGCGTTGCCTTTCTCTTTTTCTTTTCCATGTTTACAATCTAACTTAACACTATCAAGATCATCTTTTTCACTGACAAATTCAACATTTAAACTATTACATTGTCTATTGAGTTCGGTTTTATGATCCTTGAAGTGATCAATAATCTTACCAACTTGAGAAGCCACTTCAGCTCTCATCTCAGTATTTTGTGCGGCTATATCGGCTTTCAAATCACCTATTTTATCGCTTTGGGCAGCTATATCGGCTTTCATATCAGTCATCAGCTTTATTAACTCATCCATACTTCTAGTGAAAGGCATTCAATTAAATTAACCCCACTTCTGACACCAAGTGTTGCGGATCACAAAAATGGATAGCCACTGAGCGTGAGTATTAAAAGCTATATTTCAAAACCAAATTCAATACAAGGTAAATTGTTACAAAGGAAATATGGATGAAGTATCTTATTAACAAATCAACTATTAACATGCACAAGTCATCAATCTTCCTGCATGAGCACACATCAGCTCTGTGTATTTTACTAAATACTACCTTTTACTTGATTTACCAGGTCACCCGAAGATCTTCACTCGTAAACCAATTCTCGTCCTGTGCTAATAACTTTTCACACACTAGCCGAACAAAAAGACAGTCCGTGTAGACATTCGAAGTTAGCCATAAAAGTTCCCACTTTTATACTTCCGCGTATACACAACACATCAAGTTACTTCTTGATACTTAACGATAAAAGATCCCACTTTTATCCTTCCGCGTATACACAACACATCAAGTTACTTCTTGATACTTAACGCGCACTGTCTCAGAACAGCCCACCGGCCATTTTCGAACTCTCTGACCGTTACAACACAACGACCGTTAACGCTCCACTCTTCTTCTCCAAATTCTCCCAAAGTTCTTATTCGTTGGCTGAAACTTTTTGCTTTCGGTTGCCAGATTCCTTCTGTCGTAACAATATTTTAATCACCTCTATTTAAAAGTATGCAAATTCATCATCCATTAAATAGAATACACACTAATATTCAATTACAGCCAACAAAAGTTTTTAACTGAGAAAGCCTGCAGAAAGAATTCTCAAATAAGTGTAACGTAAAATCAATCAATGAATATAAGAAGTACATCTTCACATTTATCACTGAGTACAATCCGAAGAAAATAAAAAAAAAATCTGGTGAAGAATCGAGGTTTGTAACTAGAAATAAAGCCGATTTCATAGAGGCGTAATTTCAACACGAAGTTGCTTGTATCGTTATATAGTTATTTAAACTTTTATAAAAATGACAAACTTACCGATGAAAGGTAATTCCTGGTATCTTTTTTGAAGGGCGATTCGTGCAGCCGTAAGCTGAACAGGCTGCCATAATACAAATGTCGAAAAAAATTAAATTTTTATAGCGCAACACTTTGTTACTCACCTATACTACTGATCAATGTTTGAATAAAACAACATGGCTGCTGCGCAGTCGCCGTAGCATCATTTTTAAGTGCTTAGGGCTCCTCCTCTTATCTTCCTACCTCCATGCGTACACATGGCAATGTGGACACGCATGATCTGAGCCCTGCATACACGGGAAGGAGACTGGGAATGCAATTTTTTGGTACTAGTTGAACTGCAGTCAGCAACGCGCAAGCGTGTGGAAACTGGTATATGAAGACTTTTTTACTTATAGTGGCGGATGCTGCTAAATTTTGTTTTATATCTTGTAATTTTTTCCCCATATTTTAATAACTTAAAAGGATTTTGAAAAGTAGAATATTTTTATATTTATTTCTTCTTTCAAAAGGGGGTAGTACGTAGTTGCTATTTCCTTTTATTTTGTGGAACTGATTTATATCATTAATTGATCAGTTTATGACACCCATTGACTTATTATCAGTGCTTATTAATAAGCGATATCTCATTAATATTCTACATGACAGTTCAGTTCTACCTGCGATCACTTCCCGTACCTCGCAGATGCCGATAAATTAGTGTGATGATAGCGCTTGAGAAGGACTCAAGCGTAAGACCACAAGTCAGTGGGCTCAAGCATGTTGGCTCAAGTATGCTGTAGCTTGCCCTCTTCACTACAGCCGCTCTCCATACTATGAGTTGCGGTCTCTCCTTGCTCCATCCTTATAGAATATAAATAAATAACCCCTCAAGAAGCTGCTTGCCACAGAGGTCTGATGGGAGCCTCTCGGTTTATATAAAATATACGTATATAGTTTTAACGTTCATTATTTTATAAAATATATCGTCGATATAAAATATTTCACAGATGCCGATAAGTAAGAGGCAGAGACAACGCTTGCAGCCGCTACTGTACTATGAGTTGCAGTCTATCCGGCGGAGCCAATATCGGAATCTCCGCGCTCCATCCCTAAAAAATACGTATTTTTTTTATTCATTATTTTATAAATTATATCGTCATTGGCGTTTAAAAATGATGTTCAATAATTTTTATTTATATTTTTCAAATATATTCATATATAATAAACTAAATCGTGCACTATACAGATAGCAAAACTTCACTAATTTTATTGCCTGCATTGCGCTTCGTGTCAAACATTGCGGTGGTTCCAGCAAATTAAATATCGGATCAGGTGTGTTATGAGCAGTAGTAGAAGAAAATATTCGACGCAAGAGGAATATTTTTATTTACTTTAGTAAAATTTGTACCCTACCCTATCTAAATATTATAGTGTTGTCATGTCGGTCTAATTTAAAAGCAGTATAACTTCTAAAATGAGCATTTAATGAAAAAATGTGACTGAAGATAAATATAAAGATTGCAATCATATCTATATAAATATCAAGTTCCAACAATATTTCAGTATTTAAAAAGTTATGTAAGTTGAAGTATTTCACAACAGAGAATGCAGAATAAAAGTTTACCTCAGAAATTAATTAAAACTGAATTAAAAAGCATTGTTTTAAAGCTATATAATGAAATAAATAAACATTTTTGAATTTTGTGTGATGATTATTTCAATATTAGTTTTTTATGAATGATTTTTATAAAACAAGATAATTTATTGTTAATATTATAGGTTCCATAACTCTTTAAATACTAAACGAATATTGTTTACAATTCGGATTTAAATAGATTTAATTATGATCTTTAATTTATTTTTAGAGTCATTTTTTCATTCAATGCATATGTTAGAAGTTACAGACCTTCGAAATTAGATTCACATTGACATAGCATGGAAATTCTCTTAAAATTTTTCTAGAAACAAAAAACGGGTAAAAAAACAAATTAATGTCTCAAAAGTTTCATTTTCTAATACTTAACATAATTGTTTCCCGTTTTTATAACTTTCAGACGAATAGGGGGGGGGGGGAATCTCCCTGGTACGCTTTAGTCCAAAAATCAGGAAATTATTCGCATACAGTTTAGAAAATTAGAAACCACCAAATGATTTTGTCAGCATTTTTATGGGAAAACCCTGTTTTTAATATATTTTTATCTAATAATCAATATATTAAAAGTGTTTGAATAGGAAACTGAAATATTTGTAAATTCTCTTATTGCTTTACGCTGACTGTAGCAGCATTTGGTGCCATCTTGTCTTCTGGGAAACATGCAGTAGGACAGTTCAGTGTAAACTGCTTGGCCACGACAGTTTAACTGAAGTGAAGTGGAGTCAGACAGACACCATTGAACTAGTCCCTATGTTGGAGGCGTAATGGGTGAAGTTATTGGATGGGATAATCTTGATGAAACCAAGTTCCTCCTTACGGAATGGTTCTCAGGTTCTCACATAGAGAAAGATTTTATAGAACTTAAGGTACTAATTGTCGACAGTCTTATACTTCCAAGAAGAAGGAAGAAAAAACTGTGTTCAAGCTTTTAATGACAGATTTCAGCTTTAATACACAAATTGTTTATATAGCATGTTGGTATCAGTTGATTTTGAAGTTTTTGGACATGTACAAGGTATGAATACTGATTAAAGAGAGAATAAGTGTATGTAATACATCACGATATTCAATTATTCTCCGGTGTGATGTAATCTGTGTTTCAAAAAAAAAATCAGGTCGTCTTTTCTATTAAATAGCGAAGTGTGTGTTGCATGGAAGTGCGACTGTACTTGTTGGGATCCGAATTAAAGTTCTGGGTAAGAAGCTTGTGTAGTTATTGATGCTGCATCCGGTTCCTGGAACAAGTAATACATGTCAAACATTCGCTTGGCGATCTTTTGATGTTATGAGACTAATGAGTTTCTGACAGTTTTGTTTTAAAATGTCGATTTTCTGATGACCAAATTAATAAAAAGAAATACGTGCTTCAACTTTTATAATTATACACACTGCTCAGCTAATTTAGGGTGAACCACTTTTTAAACTGTTTATTGTCACTCTCTGCTATCCAAGCAAAACATACAGCTTCACCTTTGCAGCTGCTGAATGCAATTAACCCTTCTTTGCTGGGTGCTCTGAGAGACAATAAATTGGCCAAGTTGGTGTGCCTCCTCACAGGGTGGGTATTTCAGATGACCTTTATGAATTACTCCAAACATTCTGATCTGTACATCATAGCTTTATGTTTTTGGCACATCTTCCAACAATTACCAAACCTATCAACCTGCTTTACAGACTAAAGTATCAAAAACAAATAGTACCCTGCTCCAAACGTGATAATACATACATTGCTTGCACCACTTCAGAGCAAGTACACCGTACCATGGTTACTTCCTTTCTTCTCCAGACAATGAAGTAAATCATGTTTATATCTGATCAAATTTATTTTCTTAAGGAGAAGATGCTAGTGAGCATGAACATAGTGCTATTCATTGCTGAAATAGCATAAACTTTGATGAAAAGTTGCCATTTTGTAATTATAGATTGTATGTGTACTTGAAATCTTGCTAATAAAGTAAATAATAGTAAAATATTTACCAAATATATGGCTCCAAAAAGAAAAATAAGTGGAAATGAAAATCCTTCAAAGAAAACAAGAAATGTTATTCCCTTCAGTATTAAAATGGATGTATTACGTCGATTTGAACTGGGGGAAAAGGGTTCTGCAATTGCTAAGATGTTAAATATTCCAACATCAACAGTAAGAACAATAAAGCAAATGAAGGAAAAAATTATTATCTCTGCAACTTCTTCTTCTACTAGAAGTACCACCCAGGCAAATAGAAGCCGTAGTAAAACACTGGAAGAAATGGAGAAATTGCTTGTGATGTGGATTGAACACCAGAATAGAGAGCATATACACTTAAGTCTGGCTTTGATTCAGGAGATGGCAAGAAGCATCTTCAACACTTTAAAAGAGGAATCAGGTGAAACTTCAAATAATGGTGAGACCTTTGTTGCCAGCAGTGGGTGGTTTGAGCGTTTTAAGCGACGTGCAAACTTGCATAATCTAATTACAGGAGAGATTACTTGTGCTGATGCAGAAGCAGCAAAGGCTTTCTCAGAATATCTGAAAAATGTTATTGAAGATGGAAAATATTCCTCAAAGCAAATTTTTAATTTAGATGAGACAGGCCTCTACTGGAAGAAGATGCCTTCCAAAACATACCTTTCAACTGAAGAGAGGTTTGCACCAGGTTTTAAGGCATCAAAGGATCGCCTTACTCTTCTGCTGGGTGGCAATGCTTTTGGTGATTTTAAGCTGAAACCACTTCTAGTATACCATTCAGAAAATCCAAGAGCCATGAAAGGCTATTCAAAGTCACATTTTCCAGTTCTTTGGCAGTCTAATAGGCAAGCTTGTGTGACACAAAATATTTTTCTTGACTATTTTACTCTATACCTAGTCCCTGCAATAAAAGAATACAATAGTAAAAACAATTTGTTAAACAAAGCATTGATTATTTTAGACACTGCCCCTGGACACCCAAGCAACCTTGATGACATGTATGAGAATATCAAAGTTATTTATCTCCCATCTAATGTGACTTCCATGTTGCAACCTATGAAGCAGGGTGTGATAGCCATATTTAAGGCATACTACCTCAGAAAAACATTTTCATCTTTGATTAGAGACAGTGAAAAGGAAGGAATAAGCATAAGAGAGCTGTGGCATGGTTATGACATTATTAAAGGTATTGATAACATAAAAGATTCATGGAAGGAGGTGGAGGATACAACAATGAATGGTGTTTGGGAAAAAATATATCCAGAGTGTGTCAGAGATGTTAAAGGATTTAAGGATGTAATGCCAGAAGTATGCAACAACATTGTCAAATTAGCCAATATAGCAGGCTTTAATGAAGTCACAGAGAATGATGTGGTAGAACTGTTGAAATCTCACAGAAAACCATTGACAGATGAGGATCTTATGGAGTTGGGCAAACATCAAGAACAGGAAGAAAAGACAAAACCAGAAATCCCAAAATCATTAACGCTGAAATTATTGTCAAAGAGCATATCTCTTTTTGACGATGCCATTGCTATTTTAAGGGAAAATGATCCAAACAAAGAACGAAGCTCTGAAGCTCTTAGGGGAGTTAACTTGTCCATTGAGTGTTACAGGAACTTATACAGGATGAAAAAAAGGAAAAGTGTGCAGCTAACATTGGACAAATATTTCATCAAGAAACCGTCACCCCACTGCAGTATTTCTAATATCCAAAAAGAAGTCCCTTGCAGTAGTGAATCTGCTATGTAAATACAACTTCCTACATTCCTAATACTTATCTACATTGCCAAATTAGCCAATACAACTGGCTTTAATAAGTCACAGAGAATGATGTGGTAGAACTGTTGGAATCTCAGAAAACCACTGAGAGATGAGGATCTTATGGAGTTGGGCAAACATCAAGAACAGGAAGAAAATGCGAAACCAGAAATCTCAGCAACTTGGATGTTGACAACTGAGCATCTTCAACATGATCTCAGTAATATGCACACTTATCACTTACACTTAATCAAGTCATGCCAAATTGTTTTTTGGTAAGTGTCCAGTTTCATTTTTGTGTGTATAGTCATACTGATGTCCTTTGCTGCTGACTCCCTAGGGGAAGCAAAATTTTCAGGAGATTTATTTTTTTTTTTGGAGTAAAATTGTTAAGACTTTGAAAAGGATAGTCAGTGTTACTTATTTGTTTTTGATTATAGTTTGGTAAAAACTGAAAACAAAGGAACAGAATATGTGTAGACAGCAAGACAAACAGTAAGCTAGTGTGTACAATTTTCCTGAAATTTTATTTTTTATGCAGTATGTGTGTGTAAAAAGGAAAATAAAGGCTATAAGAGTGTAATATTTACTCTTAACAAAAGTAATTTAAATTCATAATGCAGTATTAAAAAATTTAAGTTATAACTAATTTTATTTAAGTGCTATTTTCAAATAATCATTGGTATAAGTAGTTGTAACTTTCCTATTTTGAATTAACCTTTATAGTAAATATAGTACTCATGTACACCACCAAAATCTGACATGACAGCAGTGAGAATTAATTTATTCACAGCCTAGTTTCTCTGAAATCTCTCTTCATGAGGAGTGAAAGTTTAAAGAATAAAATTTAAATCACTACCTTTACACAGTGATCAGCTTATGGGCACCTATGCTGCTCCTGACCACTCTGCAGTCAGCAGTCCCACCGGTGAAAGTTCAATTTATTGAACCTTACACTCTGGAAGAGGAACGGCTTCCTCCTACTCAATGCCACAGAATTTTTATTACCACCTGATGAAGTGTTTGAGGTTAGGTCATGAATGAAATGCATCATGGAATACATAGTTTTATGTAAACCACATCTATTTATGTCGTCATGTTGTCAGTGATTCTTGCTTGTTAAAGTGCTTCATAATATGAATGACAAATACCTAAACAACCTCGCCTTGTTGAAGCAACCTTCTACAGAAAAACTGAAATTCTGCCAATACCACAAGCAGTTGCCAACAGGAACTGGAGTGGCCCCTTGGAATGCAGCCATTACAACATATATGCCCAAGTTGTTGGGTTGGGTTGTTTTACCTCTGAGCGGCACTTTTTTGCACACCATGGGCTAAATGGCCAGGTCACATGGACCCCGAAGGCTCAGAGAAGGTTGGGGGAGGGGACCCACTGGAACAGCTGTTGGGAGACAGATGGTAGCCTCCCGTTAAGGCCATCCAGCATGTTCTTTAACGTGCACAGGGTATGGCTCTCCCGCACACGTGGTCATGGCTTAACGTCCCATCCGACGGACGGCGGCCTTTCCAAGCCCATCGGTGTCCCCTACTGACCGTAGGCAGGGCGGGGAATTTTTGCGGAGATAAATCTCAACGCTGACCCAGCTGGGACTCGAACCTGGGAACTACAGATTACGAACCTGGCACGCTACCGACTGAGCCACCCCTGCCCCCTATATGCCCAAGTGAAAATTTTTGAATGCAAGAGGAAAGATTTATTTCTCCAAGATCCATTGGTTGCATCATTACAGTGCAACCACATCATCACTTATGGTGGCTCCCAGCTGAGTCAGCGTTGAGATTTATCTCCACAAAATTCCCTGCCTTGCCCATGGTCAGTAGGGGACACTGATGGGCTTGGAAAGGCTGCCGTCCGTCAGATGGGACTTTAAGCCGTGGCCCCGTGTGTGGGAGAGCCATATCCTGTTCACGTTAAAAACACAGAAACTATAATCGAAAACAAATGGATTGCCTTGACGGGAGGCTACCATCTGTCTCCCAACAGCTGTTCCAGTGGGTCCCCTCCCCCAACCTACTCTGAGCCTTCAGGGTCCATGTGACCTTGCCATTTAGCCCATGGTGTGCAAAAAAAGTGCCGCTCAGAGGTAAAGCAACCCAACCTAACTGATGGTGGCATCCTAGCATTATCTGTAGAACATGATCTGCAGGGACTCACTCCCCACATTAAGAAGTCATCAATTCACCAAGTTACACAGCCAGCATCTCCTCTACTTCAACTCGTCCGTGCTTCAAATTCCTATCTTCAGGGATTCTAGGACACTTCAAAACTGATTTTATACCTGATATGTAATGTACTTGTAGAACTTGAGGCAGTCACAATAGCTCTTACTGCAAAGTAGCTTGTATATTTTAATTGAAGTGCACTTAGGTTATTTAACAGTGACATATGGAATGAAATCTATTTTTCATTTAAGCTTAAGTTAAAATTTATGTAGTTTATGGCAAAACTTGTTTGTCTAAAAATTCGAATTTTTTTTAATGCTCTGATTTATAATCACTTTTCATCCATATGACTTGTCATGTTAAACATAATTTGTCAATAAAATGTTAAATATTGTCATTTGGCCATGTTGCCCGTATGAATAATTATAGATTGGCGAATAGGGTTATGAACAGTGTGCCTAAAGGCCTCAGAAAGAAGGGGAGACCTAGGATGCAGTGGGCAGACAATGTCAAACAGGACCTTGTTAGAATTGGTGTGCAGTGGCCGGATGCAGTAGATGTAGCTCAGGATAGACTTGCTTGGAGAACTAAATTGCACGGTCTGGTTGGAGGATAGACTTGCTTGGAGAACTAATTTGCACGGTCTCCGTAGCCCATGGCTGTTTGAGGATGATGATGATGAAATTTAGCTTTCCTTCACCTAACTAGAAGTGACAACACTTTTAATAGTATTTTAAGTATAAGACTTTTCAGATTCCTGACATAAGGAATCATTTATATAACATTTTTAAACAAATGTGTACAGGGTTGTCTCAGACAACCTTGTACACACTACCATACATTACTCCATTTCTCTCTCGAGGTTTTTCTGCATTTTCTGCTATAAATTGTAACCGATTTTATATTGTAGTGTTTCTGATTGACCAATTTGAAGTTTCTTATGAAGTTTCATAAATTTTTCAACATTTTTATGCGGAAGCCAAGGTGTAATGCTTGATAATCCCTAAACCATCAGCATGGGAAATCAAGATACTATCTACTAGACAAGTTGCTTTCAGCAACATCCTCAACATGTTGCAACATCTTAAGAACCTTTTCCCCTAACTTACTCCCCTACATATAAATACACTCAACACCTATGTTGTAGCCCTGATTTTTTGTGCTTGTGGAATAGGTCCCCTAATTAAACTCCCTCACCTTCCTATTACATTCCTAATATACCTTCCCACAAAAAAAAATATTTGCTGTTGTAGAGTTGGGAAGGGGCTTGTGCTAGTTCTGCTATTGTCTTTGCATCAGTAGTTTTATAAATAAAAATTTTTCAATGGAGAATTGTGGAAAAATATTTACTTTTTTATTTGGAGGGGAGCATTTAATGAAAATTTGATGTTCAATAGTATAAATTTAACTATTTGAACTACTACAAGTTAACAATCATGACCATCTAGTACAACAGCTATATGCTCAACAAAAGATCGATTGAAGAATATTCAACATCAAGTGCATGAGAAAATCTGAACTGGACTGGTAAATGTAATTGCTGTGCTCCTAGAAAAGGTGTCATCTTCAAATGATGAAACACAACAGTAATCATCATCATCATCCTCAAGCAGCCATGGGCTACAGAGGTCCAACCAGACCACGCAGTTTAATTCTCCAAGCATATCTGTCCTGAGCTACATCTGCTGCATCCGGCCACTGCACACCAATTCTAACAAGGTCCTGTTTGACATTGTCTGCCCATTCTCCATGTTCAAAAATGGTAACTTTTCTTATCCTTCGTCACCTTTGTTTGCAAAGGATGATTTAAGGTACTAGAAAATAGAATATGTATAATCGGGATATTGCACAAGTGGCAATATACCTTAGATGATAAAATAAGGTTCATAATAGTGACCACTTCAAGAATTATTTATTTTAAGAATGTAAGACAGCTAAATATCATGCAGTATTAAATTTATATAATTATGGCTGTGCTTGTAATTTATTTATATCGAATAGTTTAATCATTTTTTTTTTCTTGTTTTCAGGGGTCTTTTTCAGAAAGGTAAGCATCACTGTATTTGCCCTGCATATTTTTTAAATGTAACTGAGATATTTAAAAATTTACATAGAGGTGACTGGTTGAGCAGGAACAGACCAGAACACCATTGTAGTATATATTTTCCTACTTTGTTTTAGTGCCCTTTACAAAATTTTCTTGCAAAATGTGTAGAATGTCATTCTGTTGTAAAGGGTTGGGTTGTTTTACCTCTGAGCAGCACTTTTTTGCACACCATGGGCTAAATGGCCAGGTCACATGGACCCCGAAGGCTCAGAGAAGGTTGGGGGAGGGGACCCACTGGAACAGCTGTTGGGAGACAGATGGTAGCTTCCCATCAAGGCCATCCAGCGTGTTCTTTAATGTGCACAGGGTATGGCTCTCCCGCACACGGGGCCATGGCTTAACGTCCCATCCGACGGATGGCGGCCTTTCCAAGCCCATCGGTGTCCCCTACTGACCGTGGGCAGGGCGGGGAATTTTGCGGAGAAAAATCTCAACGCTGACCCAGCTGGGACTCGAACCTGGGAACTACAGATTACGAGCCTGGCGCGCTACCGACTGAGCCACCCCCGCCCCTGTTGTAAAGGACCTTGTAAGTTGCTGTACCCAAAATTTAAAATATATGTACATTTTTGCAACAGATTACATACAAAAATTTAGAAGTAGTATTTATTAACCTATGTTCACTAATTTTTATTTAACCATTATTTTTCAAGTTCACCATACGAAAAGCAAAAGAACTTGATGTGACAGGATGGGTGAAGAACACTTCTCATAAAACAGTTGTTGGAACTGTACAAGGAGAAAGGAACAAAGTGGATCTAATGTAATTATTTGGTTTTATTGTTTAACTATTAAAGAAATAAATTATGCTTTGGTTTGTGGACATACCTGTGTGTTTTAAATTTAGAATTTATTAGCATGTTCAAGTGCTGATAGTTGGGTTTAAACATTTACTTATCAGATAAAATGTATCCATGGACTAAATAATATTTCTTATTATTCATCCTTTTGCAACCAATTGTTTTTTTTTTTTGTCAAGGTTGTCCAAGCCACATACTTGTTACCTAGTAGCTCCACCATTTGAAACTACTGAAGCTTAGATTCTTTGTAATATATATAGGGACCTTTTACTCTCTGTAAGCGAGATAACAGGAAACTTGACGATTGACTTACATATTATCTTTGACTTTGTAAGTAATGATGAGGTTAGGCAAAGGAGTCTGCAACCACTTTTCAGCGGTATATTGTGCACAGATTGTGTAAGTTTGGCTACGTTTCCTATGTGCATAACATCATTAGTCAGTAAGGTTATGAACAGTGTGCCTAATGGCCATGGAAAAAGGGGGGTGACCTAGTAGGATGTGGTGAGCAACATGAAATAGGACCTTGTTAGAATTGGCCTACAGTGGTCATATGTAGCTCAGAACAGACATGTTTGGAAGACTGAATTGTATAGTTTGGTTGGACTTTTGTAGCCCATTCTGCTTAAGGAATGTGTATATGGAGCCCCATGCTGCTTAAGGAATGTGCATATAAAGCTTAAAAATTTGAGACTCGACACATTTATTTTTCAAAATTAACCATATAGTATTTTTACATTTTCATCAAATTATCTTTTTGAAATAAAAATGACAAAAACAAGATATGTTTTAGTGATGCACTTGTTCTAAAGAAACCTTGTGTAGAAAAAATTGCCACTTTCTTAAAAGAAAAACATTAAAAAATATAAAACCACATTAAGAGTTTTTTTAGGAACATAAGAAACCTTTATCGTAATGTTCATATTTGTCATCTGGTATCCTTGAATAAGATTTGCCACGAAGAGAAGTTGAGTTATTTCATTATTTACTGTAGGAGTTTTAAGGAAAATGTCACATGATTAGAATGACATTTGAAATCATCATAAATAATTCTTTATATTTTTACAAAAGCTTTTAAATACTAGCTTGCTCTTGTTTTGTTTATTTTTTTCTCTCTCTCTCTCTTGGAAGAGAGATTCTTTAACTCCCATTTGAGTCAAAAATAATTTCCCATTATTTACAAATGTAGCCATTTTAGCAATTTATCCAAAACCAATTAACCATTTTTTACATGTAGCCCTAAGTAGCTTTAATTTTAATTTCTCTTATTGTATTCTCCAAATTAATTGGTTTTTCATTTGATATAGAACATGATCTGTATATATATATGTGTGTGTTAGTCACCACAGAATAAGACTGTATAGTTACTTATTTTTTCTGTTGAAAAAAGTTAAAAATTATCTTGAAAGTTTCAGAGACATTTCCATATTGTTTCACTTAAATGTTAAGTTGCCAAAATGGTTCATGAAATGTTAGAATATTGATCAAGTGTACTGTTTTAGTAACATAGTAACATGAAAAATTGTAACTGGAGAATTCTAAATACGGAATGATTATTATTAAAAATTAAGATTTAGATTGATTTATATTCAATTACATTCTCCTATCAAAATATTATTTTAGAAATATGAAACTTCAAATATTGTTTTTTATTGATTTATCATGGTTTTTTAAATTTTTTTTTTTTTTGTTTGTTTGGGGAAGGCATATCAGACTTCTTGGTAATCATTTTAAGTGAGCTGCCAAATATTTTGAAGCATTTTTTAATTCTGGAAATATAACTTAAGCCTGTTTGGTATTCAAAACCTATGAATTTAATGAAGAGGTTTATTGAATGGCTTTATCTTATTATATTTTATTATATATTTTGATTAATTTACCAAGTCTGATGCAAGAGCTATTGACATGTTTTTTTAGAAACTGTTTGCTCTCACTTATAGATGTTGGATTTCAATTTTTGTGCTAATACTTCATTAATAGTGATTTCTTGGCAGACTCTGAACATGGCATATACACAGTTGTATCAGAATAATATGACCACCTACCATAGTATATAGGGGTGGGGGGGTGGCTCATAATCTGTAGTTCCCAGGTTCAAGTGCCAGCTGGGTGAGCGTTGAGATTTATCTCCGCAAAATTCTCCGCCCTGCCCATGGTCAGTAGGGGACACTGATGGGTTTGGAAAGGCCGCTGTCCGTCGGATGGGACGTTAAGCCATGGCCCCGTGTGCCGGAGAGCCATACCCTGTGCACGTTAAAGAACATGCTGGATGGCCTTGATGGGAGGCTACCATCTGTCTCCCAACAGCTGTTCCAGTGGGTCCCCTCCCCACCTTCTCTGAGCCTTCAGGGTCCATGTGACCTGCACATTTAGCCCATGTGTGCAAAAAAGTGCCGCTCAGAGGTAAAACAACCCAATCCATAGTATATGTATGGTAGGTGGTCATATTATTCTGATACGATTGTGTATTTGGCATGCAACTCAAATCATCTTTGGGTACTGAGAGCCAGACATATAATAAATACTTGGTAAACCACCTTCAATAACTTAAATAATTGCAACAATGTCATAATTGAAAGATTATTAAAAGAACAAGATCTAAGATGCATAGCTTGTTAGACAACTACCTACTCATTCAAGCCAAAAAATATCCAAGGGGCTAGATGTGGTGTCTGGCTGCCAGTTTGACATATCTTGTCTAGGAATAAATATATAATGGATTCAATTTCCAAGATGCACAGTGTTTATTAGTCTATTTCAGTTTTTGATACTTAAAATACTGAAGTTAAACTGGACCAACTAAAGATTAGATCAGTAGCATTAAAGAATATCTTGAAAATCCTTCATGCCTATTTTAGAAACACCATTAATTCACTCACTCTAATTCTGTAGTTTAATTTTTTTAAACATTAAAGCAATTTTCATTTCCAATTTAAAAAAAAACTTAATTAGAAAATCAGGTTGACATTTAAATGTGTATGCTTATCTGCAGGAAAAAGTGGCTTGAGAAAGAAGGGAGTGAAGAATCAAGAATTGAGAAGTGCATTTTTAAGAATGAGAGAGAAATCAGCTCACTTGAATTCAAGACTTTTAGGAAACACCCAACTGACAGATGAGCACTAGAAATAAACAACTACATAGTTATATTTCTAAATTTAAGTTGAACTTTCAAATTTGAATAAAGCTATATTGTTGAGGCAACTGTATTATTTGTTCACTGTAACACTGCCTGTGTTAATGTTTTTTCTTGTATATTTCTTTTAAAGGTGTTTTGTATATAGAATATTAAAGGTCAAGTTTTATTGATGTTGTAGTTTTTAAAATTCTGTATAAAGGACAATAATGTCAGTAAATTACAATGATGGATAAATTTTAAAAACTATCATAATGCATTTATATCTGATGTATGAACTGCAGCTCCCTTAGAAATTAGAATTTTTAGCAGAGCCACAAATATTTAAAATAATTTTTATCCTATTGTGCACAAATAAAAAAAAAATCAGACATTGTAGAGAAGCAGCCTTCCCATGGCCGAGTGGTTAGCGCGCTTGGCTACTGATATAAGGGACCTGGGTTCGACTCCCGGGTAAGGCATGGCTGTATGTGTCGTTTTTCTGCTGAGGTCCTGACATCCTCTCAGACCTTCTACTGTGGCATATAAACTGACAGGCTCCTGTCAGACCTCTGTGGCAAGCAGCTGCTTGAGGGGGTATTTATTTATTATTTATTTATTGTAGATAAAAATAGTACAACTGAATGTTATGATTCAAACTTTAATTAGGAGTATTATTAAAAAGAAATAGCTATCTCTGGAAGTTTACAAATTATAAATGCTAACATTATAAGACAAGCATGTATAGTTTGAAATATTTGTATGGAATAACTAATGATTAAAAAAATCTTACAACTTTTTTCAGAGAAAAACATTCTGAAAAAAATTACAAGTTCTGTGCAGGGACTAATTGGTGATTACAACATACTTCCTGTAATCAATACTGTTTTTATATATAATGGTTTGAAACTGTTTTTCATAAATTGCTTTCATATCGGAATGCAAAAAAAATAAAAGTATCGATTGGAAACATTTTTGCACGAAAAAGAAAATTTATCTAACTACCAAAGATGGAGTATAAGTTGACCCATAGTTTTGGGTCTCAGGAAGCCAAATAATGACCCCTGTATAAGCCGATATTGGAAAATTTGCTTTGAGGGCATAGTCGATGCTGCCAAATTCCTATATTTCGGCATAACAAAATGGATCAGATGTGCAAAACTAGTTGATCCAAAACCATTTTTGATGGTAAATGAATGGAATATATCAGTATGTTTTACTTTGTAATTATTTTCCAAGTCCAATAGTAAATCCTGTCACAGAATCTGCTAATCGATGACTAACTATTCTTTCAATAGAAAGCAAAATCGGTCAATTTTTATGACATAATTAAAGATTTTGCGGCGAAAAGGACAAACATTATGTAATATACATGAGTGTTCCTATTAAGTTGTATGTAGATATCTACCACACTTTGTACTTATAATAAATAATTTATTATAAAATTTAGAAGTACATATAAATGCGTTTATTTTGGATCCCGGCCCTGCAAGCCTAGCACCCAAAGTCCGACCCTGCCTTCTTGTGGTGCAGACTGTGAACCTCTTTTGTGGAAGGGAACGGAAAGGGAGGGCTACCAGATAAGTGTGGCCTACTGATCTGGACTACTATGGCTACTTTTTCTACCTTGCTGAGGATTGGTTAACAGCCCCAAGTGAATACATTCACCGGATACGTTTAAACAGTTGGTACAATCCTGATCTGAGGCCATTGCAGGTACCTGAATTCTTGTCTCTACGGGCATCTTCAAACCTGCATTGGAGGAAATCTTCAAGTGCAGTTTTCTCTTCAGCCCTTAGTAGTGAGGAAAACGGTCTTTGCCTCATGCCTGCGATTAGGGGGCTGATTGATATTGTCAACATTTCCTCTCCCAACAATTAGTTTCTTTAAACATCCTACTACCATTTTCCTCCAGGTTGGAATATGAGGACTCTGCACAGAGATTATTTACTTCGTGTCCTCGTATAAGAATTCTACCTTTAAAACTTAGATATTCTCGGCTTGCAAAAAACCAGATGGACAGATAAAGATCAGATTCTTAAAAATAATCAAATTTCTCTTTTCAGGGAGGGAAGATAATAAGCATCACCAAGGCATTGGTCTGCTTCTCAGCAGACATGCTAGTTATGCTCTTATGCGATATGAGTGCATTAATGAAAGGTTTCTTACAGCAAAATTGCAGACATGCATTAAAGACTTGAATGTTATCTGTTATGACCCCACCGAGGATGCCGATGAGGATCAGAAGGATAAGTTTTACAGACAATTTCAGGATGTTTTGAATTCTGTCAAGAAAGGAGATATACCCTTGTTCTAGGTGACTTCAATGCTAAAGTTGGTACTGACTCTGATCTTTGGGGAGGGGTGATAGACCCTTTTGGTATTGGTAGTGGCCAATACCAAATACTTTTGGTATTGGTAGTGGCCAATACCAAATACTTTTGGTATTGGTAGTGGTATTGGAAACATCTCCTGCAGGTAAATAAACCTAATGGTTTGAGAATAAGTAATACTTGTTAAAACAACGCGACATACATAAGTACCAGAAGGACTGCATAAGAATGATTTGATTAGATATTAACAGCAAATGGACGTTATGAATACCAGATCATATAGGGGAGCTGAAATTGGATTTGACAATTACTTGTTAAAAGTGTCTTGCAACTTAACAAGTGTTTTTGCTAAGGTTAAAAAAGTTATCTTTAACATTGAAAGACCCAGTAATAGTTAAAGCTTACCATGATAGGTTACTTAGTCATATGACAGTCGTAGTTTGTTTATTACTGAGGTTGAGGTAGAATGGGACCTTTTTAAACAAGCTTTTCTTGAAACTAACAGTACTCTTTTAGGTAAAAGAGCAGAGGAAGCAAAATTATTTGAATGACAAAGCACAGGAGCTTGAAAAGAAAAAACTGCAGGAATGTCATTAATCAATACCCTACTAGTCCTAATAGATAGCGTTACAAAGAGCTTAATAAACGTAAAGGATCAGTTAACAGCTGATAAGAATCTTTGGTTAGATGGCTTGGTTGACAAAGTCGAGGAAGCAGCTAAACAACGCAATAGCAGAGAGCAATACCAGATGTTTTATGTGGGGAAAAAATGGACAGGTATACAGTGATTAAAGGATAAACAAGGTAAGGTTATAGAAGGGTGGATTCTGTCATGGCTAGGTGGGCTGAGCATTTCAGAGATGTACTAAACATTGTGGTTAGTTTTACTCCTATTGTTTGTAATGAGGATAGATGCATTACTGGTTGTAATATTATCCCTATATCACAATATGAAGTTATGGCTATTTCTAAACTTTATATAAATTCCCAGGGATAGATTAAATCACTACTGAAATCCTTAGAGCTGGGAATGTTTCTGTTACCACATGGCTGACTGAAATTTTGAATATCTTATGATAAAATCATTGTTCCTAAGGATTTTACCACAGCTATTATTATTCCTATTTTTAAAAAAGATGATCGCAGTTGTTGGGATAACTATAGGGGTATCAGCCTACTTTCTGTTCCAGGTGAAGTTCTTTGCTTGATTGTTTAATAGAAATAATCTGGTTAATTAGCAATTGCGTGATGAGCAGCGTGGATTCCAAAATGGTCGGGATGTGTTGATCAGATTTTTTTCACTTAGGCAGAGTCTTGAGAAATCTTTAAGAGTTCCAGAAACCTTGTTTTACCTCTGAGCGGCACTTTTTTGCACACCATGGGCTAAATGGCCAGGTCACATGGACCCCGAAGGCTCAGAGAAGGTTGGGGGAGGGGACCACTGGAACAGCTGTTGGGAGACAGATGGTAGCCTCCCGTCGCCATCCAGCATGTTCTTTAACGAGCACAGGGTATGGCTCTCCCACACACGGGGCCACGGCTTAACGTCCCATCCGACGGACGGCGGCCTTTCCAAGCCCATTGGTGTCCCCTACTGACTGTGGGCAGGGCGGCGAATTTTGCGGAGATAAATCTCAACGCTGACCCAGCTGGGACTCGAACCTGGGAACTACAGATTACGAGCCTGGCGCGCTACTGACTGAGCCACCCCTGCCCCATTTTAGCCATTGGATGCTTTTGAGAGAGGAAGAATAATAGTCCTGTATGAAGCTGGATAGACTACAAGTTGTGTCACTGCCCATGTTCATTGGGATGCATGAACTGTTGGCAACATGAAGATTCTAGTGTGCGTCGCAGAGGGAGTGGTGCCGACAGATGTCAGCACCACTTGATAGGCGCATTGTTTGACATGCTCGTTCGTCATCACAGAGCACTGCAGGCGATATTTGATGGGCTGAGTCAGCAGTCGTGGACGTCCCCATAACGACCCAAATGGTAAACCGAAGGTTACATGAGGTACACCTGCACTCTAGGCAACCATTATGTCAACTGCCATTGACTGTAAACCATAACAGTGCTTGTCTGGCTTGGTGCCAAAGTCGTGTGAACTGGGGTCACGAATGGAACATTGTTGTGTTTAGTGATGAATCGCTAACGATAGACAGATCTGTGTATGGCAACAACCTGGCAAGAGGATGGATCCAGCTTTTGTTCACGACCCATCACAGGGTACACTGCCCGTCAGCCAGGCATAATGGTATGGGGTGCTATTGGATATGACAGCAGGTCACCTCTTGTCCACATCATGGGGACAGTGACAGCTGCACGATACTTAGCATGGTTCTGCAGCCCATTTTGTTACCATTCCTGGGAGGTGCAGCAGCCCATTTTCCAGCATGATAATGCCCATGTACACACTGCTAGGATCTCTAGACAATATTTTCAACATGTTTAAGTATTGCCATGGCCAGCACGATCTCCAGATTTATCCCCAATAGAAAATCTGTGAAACCACATTGGACGATGTGTGCAAGCCTCTCACCAGCTGGTGTGGGAATCTCGATGAATTATGGGAGCAAGTCAACACTGCTTGGTGTGCAATTCCTCAGGACCATATCCATTGATTGTATGACTCCATGCTATGCTGTGTTGCTACCTGATTGCCATTCACAGTGGTGCAACCACTACTGAGGCAGTCACATTGTGCAGTCTCATCTTCTAACTGCTGTAAGTGGCTGCAAATTAAATCATGTTATATAAACTTAGCAGTATTACTATGTGTGTGCTACATTTCACCCGTCCCCTCTCGCCTTCTGGGTGGGGCAATTTCAATGTCATGCAGTGTATGTAACAGATAATGGTGATGTGTGGCATGAGATAAACTGACAAATAGGGATTGCTGCTGGGACTTTTAGGAATCTGTGGAGAAATAGGCTTATACACTTAAACACTAAAATTAGACTGTATAATAGTTTGGTTTTTTCTAGAATTAGTTATGATAGTGAAACATGGACCGTTTTGTAAACAAGATAGCAGGAAACTTGATGCTTTTGATTCTAGGACACAGTATCTTGGGCATTAGGTGGTTTGACTTTGTAAGTAATGATGAGATTAGGGAAAGGAGTCAGCAACCTCCTTTGAGCCGCATATTGTGCAGAGAGAGACTCCATTGGTTTGGCCATGTTGACTAGATTAGCAAATAAGATTATGAACAGTGTGCCTAAAGGCCACAGAAAGAGGGGGAGACCTAGGATGCAGTGGGCAATGTCAAACAGGACCTTGTTAGAATTGGGCTACATTGGCCAGGTGCAGCAGATGTAGCTTAGAACAGACGTTTAGAAAATTAAATTGTACAATCTGGTTGGATCTTCATAACCCATTGCTGCTTGAGGATGATGATAACTATGGATATTTTTCAGTGAAAAATGCACAAATCTTAAAATGATTTCAGAGGAGTACTGATATTGAATAGCATAGAGATAACCAGGTACAAATATAAAAATAATATTTAGAGTCTTGTTTCTAATATGTTCCAAACCCATTTTTGCTTTGAAAATACCCACTAGTTTTGTAGAGTTTTTTTTACAAATGTTGAAAATTGTCATATTGAAAAAAAAAAAAATGCAATTTTCAAATAGAAGACTGATAAAAAATATTTCATGCAAAAAAATAAGATAATACTTTTAGCAACAAGCTTTGCAATGCTAAATTGAAATTTTACTGATTTTCTTTAGGCAATAGTTTAGCCATTGAAACTGGATTCCAGATTCCAGTTGTATGTCTTCTTCCACCCAGGTTTCTGTGCTGAGGTTTTTTTTACATGAAACATCTATAGGAGTACTTTCAAGAAATCTAAGATAGTGTGAATATGCACTTGAATGGTGTAATATAATTCAGTACCAAAGAAATCAAAGTAATGAAAGTTTAAGTACAACAGCAGAGTGTAAGTGAGAAAAAGACAATAGCAATCAATCTGGCTTATCCCTCTTCTGTTGCCGAGATTCCAAAAATCTATAGAAATGAAATATTGTTGCAGACTAAATATAAAAGGATACTATTGCAGACTATTTATCCAAGGATTGAGAAACTAATAAACATTAAGCTGAAAATATTTCAGAAAATGTACATATTATTTTGATCATGTTGAAAGACTGAATTACATTTTCTTTAAGAGAATGCTATAAAAAATTTGATTTTACCCAAATACTTTGCATCTTTTCTTTGAGATACAAAATAAACATTTTAATACATTAAAGAATACAGTCTCACTAACCAATGTTTAAAACTGCTCTGCATTTTAAATAATTTTACTATGAATATAAATCATGAATAAAACACATTTTAAATATAGAAAATTCCACAATTAGTTAAAACAATTTAATTGTCAGTAGCCATTCTACATCTTATGAAAATAGGTGGCTTTTATCCAGTGGGAAATTATATACATTCTTGTTTTAAACGCAATATAGAGACATTTTAAATATTACAGATGTATATGTTTAACTTGAAATCTTATGCATACATGAAAATGGAACATATTTTATTTTTTTGTTGAAACTAAATTTAGGTTTAATTGACAGCAGTCATATTAAAATTTTTCAAATTCAATAAATAATTAGTCCAGGTTGTATATATATATAATTTTTTCCCTTTTTCACACTTCAGATGATAATGTAGAAATTATGTTAAAGAATCTATTTTTTCATGCTCTTCTTTCACAAGATTCTTCAGCTCCTCCTGTAATGATGTTGGTAAATCAGTTATTTTTAAAAATGCAATTACGAAACAACTATGAAA
This sequence comes from Ryuthela nishihirai, assembly GCA_038380435.1. Taxonomy (NCBI): domain Eukaryota; kingdom Metazoa; phylum Arthropoda; class Arachnida; order Araneae; family Heptathelidae; genus Ryuthela; species Ryuthela nishihirai. Next base: position 37,692,873 of record JAWZYU010000029.1, read on the forward strand.
TTCCATTCCACCAATAAGCCAAACTGAAAATATAATTTTAAATTATGCTATGTGTATATAACAGGGCAGGGATAGCCAACCTTTGACACGTATTATATTGGAAATGCATTGCAAGTCACCCAGAGGCAAATTCAGAAGCACTCAAGATGAATCAAATTTAGTGGAGCAAAAACAATTGGAAGGTGTGCCATTGAAAACAGTTGGGCATGCCACAAATGGCACAGAGGTTGCAGTTGACCATTCCTGCTGTATATAATCAAAATGTTATATCATGCAATTAGTGAGTGATTAATAAGTTCTTAACATGTTTACCTGGGTTGGGTTGTTTTATCTCTGAGCGGCACTTTTTTGCACACCATGGGCTAAATGGCCAGGTCACATGGACCCTGAAGGCTCAGAGAAGGTTGAGGAAGGGGACCCACTGGAACAGCTGTTGGGAGACATGGTAGCCTCCCGTCAAGGCCAGCGTGTTCTTTAACGTGCACAGGGTATGGCTCTCCCGGACACGGGGCCACGGCTTAATGTCCCATTCGACGGACGGCGGCCTTTCCAAGCCCATCGGTGTCCCCTACTGACCGTGGGCAGGGTGGGGAATTTTGCGGAGATAAATCTCGACGCTGACCCAGCTGGGATTCGAACCTGGGAACTACAGATTACGAGCCTGGCGCGCTACCGACTGAGCCACCCCCGCCCCAACATGTTTACCCATTGAAACTTATTTAAATCTTTAACCAGTGGTTCCCAACCTTTCTAGACTGAATGCCCCCTTTTACCAAGTATTATTTTTCTAATGCTCCCTTCATGGAAGGCTGTGTTAATCTATGAAATATTCAATATTCTATTTAATTTATATCAAAAGAAAAATCTCAAAAAATACTCCCTAGGGGGCAGTAGTGTCTCTATTGGGAATCTCTGCCTTAAATCCTTATAAATCTAATTGTTTAAATCTCGTACATAATAAGGTGAGACCTGTTATTTATATACATGAACCCTCACTGGAAGTTGGAATTACCCATCTTCACAAGAGCAAAGAATTATATTTAAGAAACACAATTTATGAAAAATCTCTCGATTATGCCACCCATTTACGTACAGCTAATCATGTCAAGTTCAAAAAAAGTGTTAATTGGCCACCCAACTTCATGAAGGTACCAAGAAGTGGGGAGTTAGTCATATTAAAATCTACTTAGTATAAATGCTGACATTATTGTATAGCATATAAGGGCCCAGATCTAGAAAAAGATGAGGGTTGTTGGGTTGAGTTGTTTTACCTCTGAGCGGCAGTTTTTTGCACACCATGGGCTAAATGGCCAGGTCACAAAGACCCCGAAGGCTCAGAGAAGGTTGGGGGAGGGGACCCACTGGAACAGCTGTTGGGAGACAGATGGTAGCCTCCCATCAAGGCTATCCAGCGTGTTCTTTAACGTGCACAGGGTATGGCTCTCCCGCACACGGGGCCACAGCTTAACGTCCCATCCGACGGATGGCGGCCTTTCCAAACCCATCGGTGTCCCCTACTGACCGTGGGCAGGGCGGGGAATTTTGCGGAGATAAATCTCAACGCTGACCCAGCTGGGACTCGAACCTGGGAACTACAGATTACGAGCCTGGCGCGCTACTGACTGAGCCACCCCCGCCCCGAAAAAGATGAGGGAGGGGGTCAGGCAATGCAATTGAGCCAGTAAACGGGGGTCCAAGAGACTGAATTTCCATTGCAGTGTAACATTTTTCCCTTTGTTTTAGAGGTTTTAAAAAACACTGAAATATGCACAAGTATAATAATTTTTGCCCTCCCCATCCCAGTTGTTGAGTGGTTAAAATGCTTGGCTACTGATCGGAGGGACCTGGATTTCAGTCCCAGATAAAGCATGAATATTTGTGTTGTCTCTCTGCTGAGATCTCATCTTCTTCAGATCTCTCCTGTTAGACCTCTGTGGAAAGCAGCTTCTGAGGGGTAATTAACTTAATTCCCCTTACGTTAGCATTTAAATTTTATGGTAGTTGGCATACTTTTTATGTGCACTAGAGTAGTGTTCTTAAATGTTCATAAAGGAAGATGCAGAACTTGTAACCTATCAACATAGCAGTTATTTATGAGTTAACAGATTCTGGAGTAGACTGAATAACTCGTGGTAAAATGGGGATGTGAAGTTCGCCCAATTCCCAATCTTTGTTGCTCAGTAACAGAGACCAGACAGATGTACCAGCTTAAATATAGTTAGAATTGGCATATACAGGCAATGATGTCTTAACAAACATTTTGGTGTATTATTACATTCAAGTGTTGTGTATGAGCAGTGCTATTTAAAAAATATTTTGTGAGCTCTGTAGATGAACTTTAATTGATCTAGTCTTATTTATTATAATTCAAAAACACTATTTTTAACTCTTTTAGTCTCAAATTGATTAATCTGACAATGTTTAGAGCATGACAATTATTTGAACCCAAAATAAACATATTTAGCATAAAAAAGTAATAGAAAGAAAAAATATAGTATATATATATATATACATACAGTAAATGCAAATATGTTTTGATATGGGAAACAACCGTTGAAAATGTATTTTATTTAACAATTGTTTTATAATAGTTTTATACTGAAAATGGCTATACAGAGAATGAAAAATTAAGACACAAGATCAACAATACTAAACTTCCTACTCTGTTTCAAAACCTGAAATTTGGCTAGAAACTGAATATATATATTTTATGGAGAAATATTTTGTAATTTTATGATGATGTGATTAAAATTAAAGTTTTTAATTCTCTATATTCTCTATATGCTATCAAGTATCAAAAGTTATTAACGAGAGTTAAAAGGAGAGATTTATGTACTGTATACTGCAGAGGATGGGTACTAACAAGAACTTCCAGGATGCTTTCGGTGACAAATTTAATAATCGACGTTCTTGCTGGCATGCGACATCTAGGTAGAGATTAAAAGGAGGATAACGGATGCCGATGGTCTACCTTCCTTGGCAAAGGAAATAACCATTTATACCTTAGATAGCATAGAGTGCTTAAAAAGTTTTAGATCCATGATGTGCATTTCATGCTTTTTAGGCATTTCATTCAGGTGGTTGTTTAAAAACATTTAACAATGTCATAGAAAATTAAAAATTTTAATTTTAATTACCACACTGTGTACCTCTATTCTAATTTTTGTGAAGTAATAAAAAAAAAATCAAAATTATATTTTTTCAAAAAATAGTCTTGTCACCACCCATCAGCTCAAAAAATTTGCTTTTTGATTTAAAATATTGTAATTATTAAAAAGATGTCAATTGAGAGCCTTTTTTTTTGTAATTTAATAATAAGAGAAAGTAACACCTACTCCCCATCCTAGGGCATCAGCAAGATTTTGGCAGCCATTATCACAATCTCCAAGCCACAAAACATCCCTAAAATAAAAAAAAATCAGAATCATATTTATAAAAGCAGTAGATCAGAATTTTTAATCCAGTATTATTTACAAGATGTTATATAAAATTCTAAAACATTTACATGTAGTTACACATTAACAATAAACACTGTTAAAAATATTACAATTAAAAAGGGAAAACTCTACTTACATTGCTAGTGCTCCCCCTTACCCTGACCAATACCCATGCTTCTGAACAAACATTTGATGGGGGGATTTTTAACCTAAAAATAATGGAAATTTGTTAAGAAAAAAAAAAGCTTTTAAGGGGAAAAATGTTGCCCATAGAAAAATGTTGCCCACATGTTGCCCATAGAGCCCATGTTGAAATTCAAGAATGTATATAAAATTACATTATATAGTGAAATGTCAGTATAACAAAAGTCGGAATAATGAAATATTCAGTGTAATGAAATTGTTTTCCAACACCAGCCAATTTATTGTGTATCTCTATGTAAAAATATTTCATCTTAAATGAATACTAGTATAAAAAAAAATATCAGTTTACTGAAATAAAAATTTATCCCAATGCAAAAAAATATGATTGCTATAACAAAATTTGCAAAAATAAAATCCTTAAACATTACACATAAAGCCAGTGATATACCCAGAAGGGTGGGGGTGGGGGGCAGAGTTTAGAGCCATATAGTAAAAAATTGCATGCAAATGAAAGTTTATTTAAAAAAATAACTAATACACAGAAATAATTATAATGCATATGAATAGAGAGGCTATTTATTTCTGAATAACAGAAAAATAAATTTTTATTTGCAAAAAGAAAACTAATCCTTGTTTTATAATTTTTTACTCAGAACTATCCTTTGTCCAGGCTTTTTGGGGGGCGGGGGTGGCTCAGTTGGTAGCGCGCCAGGCTCGTAATCTGTAGTTCCCAGGTTCGAGTCCCAGCTGGGTCAGCGTTGAGATTTATCTCCGCAAAATTTCCCGCCCTGCCCACGGTCAGTAGGGGACACCGATGGGCTTGGAAAGGCCGCCGTCCGTCGGATGGGACGTTAAGCCGTGGCCCCGTGTGCGGGAGAGCCATACCCTGTGCACGTTAAAGAACACGCTGGATGGCCTTGACGGGAGGCTACCATCTGTCTCCCAACAGCTGTTCCAGTGGGTCCCCTCCCCCAACCTTCTCTCAGCCTTCGGGGTCCATGTGACCTGGCCATTTAGCCCATTGTGTGCAAAAAAGTGCCGCTCAGAGGTAAAACAACCCAACCCAGGCTTTTTGCCAACTGTGCCGAGTCATATCAACAAGTTAACTTTGGAATTAAAAAAAATTAACCGAAATAGGTCATGTTATATACCAAATTAAACAGAATTTAATTACGAATTTTATGAAAATAAATACATGATGGGGATTGATAGGTTACATTAACGGAAAAAAATTTGGAGCCAGCATTCGTTGAGTGGTCTTAGAACACTGGTATGAATCTGGAGAGATGCGAGTTTAAATTCTGCACTCCATCAAAACTCATTTTTTATGCAAAACTATTTATAGATATTTCTTATCAATAAAAATTTAAAAAACGAGAGTGGTGAAAAGAAATTTAAGCTTAGCACCAAATGCTGAAATATATTATTCAATAGCTTTTTCAGAAAGATATAACCATTAAATGTTTTTCATTCTCAATAATGAAATATTGGATGCCATAAGCATGAACATAAAATCATTTGAAAGCTGTGGCATCTGTTTTTGAATTTAGGGAAGTCTACTTTTGAAACAAGTAAACAAATTTTATCACAAACATTAAAGCTGTAGTTATAACTGAACTACAGATGAAATTTAATGGGAATGTCAATCAAACATAATTTATAGTAATACATATTGGTAGCATGCACTTTTCCCATGGGAAAAAAAAAGAGATTTTCTTTACCGGTAATTAGAGTCCGAGTCGAAGTCCATTCCTTCAGATACACCCAGAATTTGAGCAAAGGCATGTGTCTGAAAAATAAAAGAATTTTTGCTATCTTATTTTATAATAAAGCATAAGTTGAAATAATAATAACAAAACTCTACTATCAATAATACCAGTAATTAGAAATGTCTTATGCTTAAATGCAAAACAATCCCTCCCCCCATTTTTAAATTACACTTTTTTCCATCTCATGGTAACAACAGTTTCATTCTAATACTTGTAATAAAGATGTTAAGTCAAGAAAATGTTGCAGATCTGATAGAATTTATTTTTAAGATATTAATGTGTTTAAAGTATCCTTCATTGACATAACTTGAGTCTAATTTTTTTTCAGTAGAGTCCTGAAATTATTTTTCATGACTCAAAGTATATTACAGTAAAACATGTAGTTCCAAGGGAAACCATTCACTTAAGGAGTGTTCAACATATAGAATGGCACATCACATCACCTTTTCAATTTGTGATCAGAACCTATTAGTTTATCTGCAGATTATGACAGAATAAATGACCATGCAATCTGTGGGACTTTATCCTGGACCCTAGAAATTGCAGCGTCACAGCAAACCAGTGTGATACTACTGTGTTTCGAAGGCAGTATAACATTATAGAAAACTAAGCACCCAAGAATGGAATTACCCAATTCCAGATTGTGTAAACAATGCAATGAACAAAGAGATTTGTGCAATGCATAAACTTTCAGCTTTAAATTGCACTCTGGCAACTTGAACTTGTTATTTATAACCTTACAACTGTGAATTACCACTGTCTCTGCTGAATTAGTAGAGCAGCTGTCATGTAACAAGGAAATCTGATCTTTAAATCAAAGAAGCAGTTGGTGGTTTTTTCACACTTCCCTTATCACTAATGTGAGTTCTATTGCTTTATAATCTTATATATGTTACTGCTAAAGCTCGAAAGCCGTTAATGTGCACATTACCTAGCTAAACTGCAAATTAACTGATTTGCTCCGTTAACGTGCGTAATCAAGAGTTTTCCACATTTTACCTAGGTAATGTGCACATTAACGGCTTCCGTATCGTTAAAGTTCAAAAGTTTGTTTCTCTCATAGTGGTGAATCTCTTGAATATGAATCTTCGTCTCATGTGATTCACTCGTCCGCATTATAAAAAACGCCCCGGATGAGCGGAGGCCAAGTGAGAACGAATCGGTAAAGTGATTCATTCTTGATAACGAATCACTAAAATGATTCGTTCTCACTTGGCCTGCTCATTTTGGGGGCGTTTTTTATAATTCGGATGACTGATTCATGTTGACAGAGGGATGACCCTGGTTTCAACTCTACTCTCGAACACTAGATAAATAACATTATGTTAATTTAAGCGTACAGAAACGTTCCTGTTGTTCCAACAAAGATCTTATTTTCACTTTAACGAGTGCCTAGTAGGTAATGTGCAGATTACCTAGGTAATTTGAGAAATGAAACAATTTTCCGCACGTTAACGGATCACCCTAGTTAATCTGCACAATACCTAGATAATCTGTAGAATAACTGATTTCTGCACTTTAGCAGTAACATATAAATATATAAAATAGAGAGTGTCTTTAAGTACCTGTCTGCTTATGCACTCAGCCCCCTAAAGAGCTAGAGGCACAAAGTTTTACATGAACTTTCCCTTCACCTACAGGAAGATTATAGGCCATATGCAAACCAGGAAGAATTCCACAAAATTCCCATAGACTTAACATTAAAGGTTAAAAAAAAAAAACAAGTGTCACATAGACTTAACAGCAGTTATTTAAAATAACTGTTGATATTAATAAATTTAAAACAAATACTTCAATTTGTTTCCTCTTTCATGTTAAAGTCATTGTTACAACATGGGTAAACAATACAAGTGTGACATGAGCTTTTTCATAGAAATAAAGGAAATAAGAATCTCAAGCAATGCTGGGTATATCTGCTAGTAAATTTAATATTTTGAAGTATATGTAATGCATTGCATAATTAGGTAAATTTATGTTGGTTGGTTGGTTGGTTGGTTGGTTGGTAATTTGAGGTTTTATGGTGCAAGGGCAACCATGTAAACTTATGTATATGCATATACTGGGAGCAGGGAGAAATTTCAATGCAATTTTGAAAAGTTAGTTCTAATGTGACTTGCCACAATGTTAACAATGACCTAACTTTTCAAACATTACATTGAAGTTTCTCCCTGTTAACACTACTTGTGACATTCAACCCTTAGAATCAAGGAAACATTGAAAACATTGTCATTAAACTGAAAATATTTTGTATTGCAAAATAATAATGGTTTTAAATGCAATTTGATAGTTTTTCTTATGGCTCAACAACACATATTTAATCAAGTGATTTAAATCAGTTAAACCTTTTGAACAGTGCAGACTTGCACTTACATTAGCTTTTCCTCCACAGACAAAATTGGAACAATCTAGTGCACTACTTACAAAAAAGAGGGTAGTGTCCACTTTCCAAGTTAATGATATACACCAAAGAGCCAAAACGTTATGATCACCTGCCTAATATGATGTTGGTCCTTTATGTGTCACCAAAACAGCTCTTACCCAGTGAGGCATGAATTCTATAAGATTTCTAAATGTCTTGTATCTGGTACCACATGTTACCAGCAGATCCTTTAACTCTTGTAAGTTACGTGTTGAGCCACCACAGATGGATATGCTGTTCCAACACAAACCACAGATGCTCGATTGGATTGATGTCTGGGGAATTTGGAGGCCAGGGAAATACCTGAAAGTCTTCATGTTCCACAACCATTCTCCAACAATCCAGGCAGTGTGGCATGGCACATTATCCTGTTGAAAGAAGGCACTACTAGAGGGTATACCATTGCCCTGAATGTACCTGGTCTGCAATGATGTTTAGGTAGGTGGTTGACAAATAGTTTCCTGCACATGAATGACTGGGTTTCTCAGCAGAACATTGCCCAAAGCATTACACTTCCTCCATCAGCTTGTTTTCGTCCCTAAGGTAAACAATGCACACATACCTGGCCGTCAATATGGTGCAACAGGAAATGAGATTTATTGGACCAGACAACCTTCTTCCAATCATTCAAGGCCCAGTTTTGATGCTAGCGTGCCTATTGTAGGCACTTTCGACTGTGAACTGAGGCTAGCATGGGCACTTGGATGGCCTGCGGCTAGGCAGCCCCATTTTCAGCAGAGTTTGATGTACTATGTGTTGTGACATATTACTCCCGTCACCAGCATTTAAATTACAGGTGAGTTGCGCCACAGTATCCCTTATGTTGTCTTGTACAATATGGGATAGCCTTCGCTCACCTCTAGCATTGATGAGCCGTAGTTGGCCCACACCTTGCAGATGGTTCGTGGTTTTTCCCTTCACTGACCACTTTTTGAAGGTACTAACCATGGCTGACCATGAGCACTGCACAAGCCTAGCCATCTCGGAAATGCTCTGGCCCAGTTGTCTGGCCATTACAATTTGGCCTTTGTCAAACTCACTAAGTCTGGTGCCTTTCCCATCTGAAGAACAAGAATAACACTAACAGAGCTCAGTATCAGGTGTTATTTATTCCATTTCATGACCTTCACATGTGCCGTTGTTTACTTGCAGTTGCTCTGATTTGCTTTGGGTTGGGTTGTTTTACCTCTGAGCGGCACTTTTTTGCACACCATGGGCTAAATGGCCAGGTCACATGGACCCCGAAGGCTCAGAGAAGGTTGGGGCAGGGGACCCACTGGAACAGCTGTTGGGAGACAGATGGTAGCCTCCCGTCAAGGCCATCCAGCGTGTTCTTTAACGTGCACAGGGTATGGCTCTCCCTCACATGGGGCCACAGCTTAACGTCCCATCCGACGGACGGCGGCCTTTCCAAGCCCATCGGTGTCCCCTACTGACCGTGGGCAGGGCGGGGAATTTTTGCGGAGATAAATCTCAACGCTCACCCAGCTGGGACTCGAACCTGGGAACTACAGCTTACGAGCCTGGCACGCTACCAACTGAGCCACTCCCGCCCCGCTCTGATTTGCATAAAGACACACTGGTCATAATGTTTTGGATCTTTGGTGTAGAGTAAGACTACTCAATTTTCAAGCACAACTCTTAATTATAATTTTTTTAATTTGAGTTTTTATAAGCCATACATGAAGCTAAAAACCACATACATGTAGTACTACACTACATACATGTAAAACTAAATACATGTATGTACTATATACATGAAGCTACTCGGAGATGAAAAATAAAATAAAAGAACTGCATTTTGTATGTTTTATAATTTTTGCCCATTCATTTTTCATATTTCTTTTGCAAAAGCAAATATAAAGAATGCAGAAATGAAGAATATATGTTCTCAGCAAGCCAAATATTTTCTTTCTCTAGCTGTATGTGGCCCATGGACCAATATTTCAGTAGCCCTGATGTAGTTAAGAATGCATATCATCGTAATGGGTAGATTCTGTTCCAAAAACAATCTCAAGTAGGGAAGCCTATAGAATATATGATATTCAAGGTGGAGGTTTAACTACACATATATGCATTAAATATTACATAAATTTCATGGGGGGGGGGGGATAGGGAGCTTCTGATTTTAGGAGTAGTTATATCATTGATATCAGTCATAATCAAGTAAATATTAAATTTTCATTAGAAATGTGTACATTTTGTTTTAATTTTTAATTAATTAATTAATTAATACCCCCTCAAGCAGCTGCTTGCCACAGAGGTCTGACAGGAGCCTGTCAGTTTATATGCCAAAGTAGAAGATCTGAGAGGATGGCAGGACCTCAGCAGAAAAACGACACATACATCCATGCCTTGCCCGGGGCTCGAACCCAGGTCCCTTAGATCAGTTGGGTTGTTTTACCTCTGAGCAGCACTTTTTTGCACACCATGGGCTAAATGGCCAGGTCACATGGACCCCGAAGGCTCAGAGAAGGTTGGGGGAGGGGACCCACTGGAACAGCTGTTGGGAGACAGATGGTAGCCTCCCGTCAAGGCCATCCAGCGTGTTCTTTAACATGCACAGGGTATGGCTCTCCCGCACACGGGGCCACAGCTTAACGTCCCATCCGACGGACGGCGGCCTTTCCAAACCCATCGGTGTCCCCTACTGACCTTAGATCAGTAGCCAAGCGCGCTAACCACTCGGCCATGGGATGGCTCTTTGTTTTAATAGCATTACTAAAAGTTCAAAATTTATTTAAAAGTGGATGATGGTTTGTTTTAAACACACTCATCTTGACTATACTGTTTATTTCATAAACTGAATGAATTACATAACATAATTGTAAAATAAAATTAAAAATCAAGGAATAAAAAAATTACAGACTTACCTGCCCACATTTCTGCATGTTGATCAACAGCCTTGGAGTGGTATCTGGAACACTATAAATGAAATGCATTTAAATCTTTATTATATTTGCACGTAACATGAAAAAATGGCAAGTGAAAAACACTAGAGTTAGTAAATAAATTTTATACTTTAATTTCCATGCCAGTGGTGAAAGAAATGCAATCTGCAAAAATCTATCAGATTTTTATTGATGACTGCCATTGTTATGAAACAAATTACCTCTTTAACCCTTAAACTGTTGGGTTAATTTTAGTGTTTTCAACATAAAAATTAAAAGAACTGTAGAATCTTGTTCTGAAGTAACTAACTAGGAGAACTTGGATGTTATTGTAAAGAATGTAATGTGTTTCTTTTCATGGTTAATTTAGATAAACTTTTAAAAGGCAATTTCTTTTGGCAAAAAAAAAAAAACTCAACGAAGTTCTTTTGGAATTATAATATCTTAGGGGTTAATATTTAGATCAGGGATTGGAAACTTGCAGCATACATGAGTGGTATACAAAGCTATTTTATCTGATGTGCAATACCTAAATACGAGCACAGTACATAGCATATAAAACTTATTGGAGAATAGCATACAATTTTTCAAAATAATGACAAAATTCTCTGGCATGTACCACGAAAAAGGTTGCTGAACCCTAGTCTATAGCAATAATGAAGTGGCATGCAATTTATTAGATTACAAGTTATATAAATATAATTCACATTTATTTCAAGTGTTTTAACACTTTCAATAAATTCTAGTTAACTTACTTATCAATCATGCTTGCAAAAGGCTGAACAGAGAGAGAAGTTCCAATAATTATCAGGAGATCACACATAGGAAAATCCTAGAAAGAGTATTAATAAAAAAATAAACAATACAATAAAATAATATAAAAATCAAATTTGTCCACAAAAACTGTTGGCTTCTGTGTCAACAGACAACTCTGTGTATTTACTATTGATAGATAAACAATAACTATAATATCGAAATTTTCTTAAAATTTGAAAATTTATGTTGCTTTCTTACCTCATCTGAGAGTTGAAAAAATCGTGGTGGAAGACGTTCTCCAAAGAAAATTATATCTACAATTAAAAATTAAACATATATAAATATTGTAAAATATCACTGCTCTTTTAAAATTGTTTTTTCCTAACAAACTAAATTTAAAAAAAATTCTGCAATCCTTACCATTCTGCTCTATTTTACAGCTTAAAAACATAACGTCAAATTTGGTCACTCTAATATCTCAAAGTACAAATGTGGAAGCCCTTTAAGTAAAAGCCACATCTATACTTTAAGCTAACTATTGTGTGTAGCAACCAGTGTCAATGGGAAACATACATAATTTTTAAACATACAATGATTTTGTATATTAAATAAAAAAATAAATACCCCCCCCCCCCCCCCAAGCAGCTGCTTGCCACAGAAGTCTGACAGGAGCCTGTCAGTTTATATGCCATAGTAGAAGGTCTGAGAGGATGGCAGACCTCAGCAGAAAAACGGCACAAACAGCCATGCCTTACCCAGGTCCCTTAGATCAGTAGCCTAGCACGCTAACAACTTGGCCATGGGAAGGCTTTTGTATATTAGCCTGTGAATATTTATATTTCCTGGGATATATGATTATTATCATATATATATATATGCAAGTATGTACATGTAGCAATCCCCCCATTAGTGCTGTTAATTAGTTTGATGAAAATATAGCATTAGTACAATCCACATTAAGCAAGCTGAATTTATCCAAAAGAATTAATGCAATTACCTTAATTCATGATAGCAAATAAAATTTCCAAGCCCAAGACCCTAACTTCATCCATATTAACATAAGTAGTAAATGATAAATGCAAATCATAAAATTAAAATAAACTACTGTATTGTAAATTGTTATAAAAATACACACTGTACTGCAGTGGAAATTTTTACCTTAACAACTATGTAAAAAAAACTTGGAGTTATTGATTCTGATAGCCCAGAGCCATCAGAATCATTGTTTTCAGTGGTGGAAATTTCAAACCTAGGAAAAAGGGTCTGAATAATAAATAATGCTTTCAATTGTAGCAAGATACAGATGCTGTCTGCTGGATATTCACCAAAAGTGAACTCTGCTCTTACTAGTCTTTGGAATAAGAGTAAAAGGCTAAAATCTTGGATGCTTTCAGCATTTCCTGCTGTTAACAAACTTGCCTGTTTGGCATTCATGAAAATTTGAAATTTAATGCATGAAAATTCACCGGAACAATTTTTATACCTTAGCTGATATATTAATTAATATTATACATGGCATATAATTCATAATATTCAATATGAAGTACCATTTAAAAATCAAATTATTCATTTCAAATTAAAACATTGAGCAGAACTGATTTATGACTGTGGGAAGCAGGGTACAAGGTTGTTTTACCTCTGAGCAGCACTTTTTTTGCACACAATGGGCTAAATGACCAGGTCATAAGGACCCTGAAAACTCAGAGAAGGTTGGAGGAGGGGATTCACCGGATAACTGTTGGGAGACAGATGGTAGCTTCCTCTTAAGGCCATTGAGCGTGTTCTTTACTGTGCACAGGGTATGACTATCCAGCACACAGGGCCACAGCTTTACATCCCATCCGATGGATGGTAGCTTTTCCAAGCCCACTAGTGTTCCCTACTGATCCCATGGTCAGTAGGGTACACTGGTGGGCATGGAAAGTTTGTGGAGTTTTATTTTATGTAGATAAATCTCAATGCTGGCCCAGCTGGGACTCAAACCTGGGAAGTGCAGATTAGGAGCCTGATGCGCTACACTCTGAGTCACCCCCACCCCGAGGGTGTGAGGTTTTGATGTGCAAAAAGAGCTACCAGGCATAAATACATGCTGCGAAGTTCCAGCCAACAGTGAGCCAAAGTTATAATGTATTAGAAGTGCAATTCTGTAATAGAGCTGAGCAAGCTTTAGCAGGGAATGCTGTATTGTCTAAATAAACCACATTCACTAAACAAATACTATTACCCTCATAATTCTGAATATTAATTATTTTGAATATTAGAAATAACACATTGTGACTGTATGGAAGCAGAGTGAAACATGTTGATGTAAAAAATGATTGTCTACTACAAGGCTGCCATGCATAAGAGCACACTAGAGTACAGTATTTTAAGTGTGCAGAGTGTGTTGTAGTGGGTTTATATGTAATGTATTAAAATTGCTATTGTGAATCAACACTGAGTGAATTGTGCTATAGCAGAAGATTGCTGTATTGTTCAAAGTATCAACATTCATTAAAAAAATATAAATAATAAAATTCAAAGATGAGTAATGCTACCCTCAAAATTCTCAATAACTAATTAATATTAAAACCAATACATATTGTATTTGAATACAAGGACAATAGGAAAAATTTGATTTAAATTTCTATAATATTAGCACATGTAAGTAACAAAAGCATACAAAAAGTATGATAAACAGTAATTCATACCTGGTTTCACAGTGTTATCACATTCTGTGCAAGTAGGAACAACATCAGAAAATATTCTTTCTGTAATCAATAGCACATTATTATTATCCAACTATATTTTGAATGATCAATAAAAAATTTCATAGTAAAGTGCATAGGCATACATTGGTAAAAATTGTAAATTAATCATATCAGAAATTTGAAACAATGTTATTTGAAAGTGAAGATTTAAAATAACGTTCTAAATATAGGAAATGTGCTCAAAAAGGCTCAACAAAATAACAAGTTAGAATTTTTTTTTCTAAGCAACCACTGTAAGAGCTTTATGTATTTAAAGATACATTCAAGGTCAGTCAGGCAAATATCAAGATCTTAAAATAAAAAAAAATTAAAATGTATGCAACAGGCAATTTCTTAAAGTTGGGTTGGGTTGTTTTACCTTTGAGCGGCACTTTTTTGCACACCATGGGCTAAGTGGCCAGGTCACATGGACCCCGAAGGCTCAGAGAAGGTTGGGGGAGGGGGCCCACTGGAACAGCTGTTGGGAGACAGATGGTAGCCTCCCGTCAAGGCCATCCAGCGTGTTCTTTAACGTGCACAGGGTATGGCTCTCCCACACACGGGGCCATGGCTTAATGTCCCATCTGACAGACGGCGGCCTTTCCAAGCCCATCGTGTCCCCTACTGACTGTGGGCAGGGCGGGGAATTTTGCGGAGATAAATCTCAATGCTGACCCAGCTGGGACTCGAACCTGGGAACTACAGATTACGAGCCTGGCGTGCTACCGACTGAGCTACCCCCGCCCCGGCAATTTCTTAAAGAAATTGTCTGTTGCACACATTTAATATGCAACAGATTGTAAATGACTGTTAGTAGTTGTCTGTTATTCAACTAAGTAATGGTTAAAGGAGGAATATTACCTTAGTTGTTCACCTATCAGTCTGACAGGAGATGAAATAAAACAGTGTTCAGGTAACACTATTTGACATTGATTTAATTTATTTGATTACATTAATCATTATAAAAAAAATAAATACCCCCTCAAGCAGCTGCTTGCCACAGAGGTCTGACAGGAGCCTGTCAGTTTATATGCCAAAGTATAAGGTCTGAGAGGATGGCAGGGCCTCAGCAGAAAAACAATACATACATCCATGCCTTACCCGGGGCTCGAACCCAGGTCCCTTAGATCACTAGCCAAGCGCGCTAACCACTTAGAGCTTGTTTTTCTTTAATTACAAAAATGAGTGTAAAATTTTTACTACCACTATTTTATGAAAATTTTAATATTAATTAATGTGACAAAAGAAAAAGTTATTATTTGGGTGGCAGCCACTGCTTTTATTATCATTTAAAATGTTCAACCTCTTTGAAAAGGCTTGAAGGTAATGCTGATATAAAATGCAAATGTTGACTATCAATTTACATGAGTCAAGTAAAAATTTGAAGTTTTTTAAAGATAACTGACTATGTTAAATTTCATGACCTATATGTGGTAACTTAAAAGTTATTGTATTTCTATTTGGCAATCCATCACTAGGTCAGAGGTTGGTAACTCATGATTCTTTGAGTACATACATGTTGCTCTTTATTATTAACAATTTTAATCACAAAATTTTGATTTTTATCAGAATAATAACAATGATAGAATTATTTAGAATCAGGCTTTCTGACTATAACAACAGAACGCTACAAAAACATAAGTCACATCAAAACACATGCATTCTAAATGTTTAATTCAACAGTTTATAGAGAGAAATGTACAGACAAATAGCAGTGAATTTATTATAATCCTGCATAACTTATTTCCGAAATATATTTATTCCCTTTTTATCTCTAGATGATCATATTTAATATTTTTGCTTAAGTATAAAAGGGCTGACTTATTAGGCCTAGATTCAATTTACGCGACTGTATTCATATATATATATATTGTGGCTCTCAAAACACTTAGATTGAAGAAAAAAAATTATATCTTTGAAATGTTGTAAATTTCTGACAAAGAAATACAAAATACTGCTTCTTTCTCTCTGAGTAATTTAACAGAGTAAAGGCCACTATATAGTTAAGGAATATTCACTTCGGCAACCTTTGATGTCAAGACACTCATAAAAAAAAAGGGAAGATAAAATATTTGCCACTACTCTATATTCAACTTCATTTGATAAAGAAAGAATTTTTGTGAAAAAGCAATAAAAACAACACTAACAAAGGATTCTGAATTAAATCACAAATTTCCAAAAATAAGTGAAGAGATCACAGAAGGAATTATGAGCCCACAAACTCAAAAGATCATGAAAGACAGTAGTTGCAACATTTTATTTTCTCACAAAAATTATAGAGAAAGGTATTGTGATCATGAAAAAAAACCATCTTGACAGTTTTGATTAGGAACAAGCTTTAAGTCTCCCTGAACTCAAAAAAGTGTTTTTGCAATGCTTTTTTTTTCTGTATGGGCCTTTAGTGATTGAATAGCTCAAGTTATTAAAATTACATATTTCCTCCCATTTTAGTAACCCTGCAAATGTGAACCTTGTGATGCAATAATAAGGGATACATACTTATTAAAGAGTAATTTTAGAAAATGGCTTTAATAATTCTCATCAAAATTTTCTTATAAGGAGTATAGTCTCAAATACAACTGCACTAGTTCACTATCTTTAATCTTAACTTTAGATCAGGTAATCTTTAACTTTAGAGGACTACATGGTGCATTCTATAAATGCTTGGTTAAAAAGCTTACTGAAAGTTTAAATTGAGACTGAATTTTGTGTTGAATTAAAGCATGTGAGAAATCACGTACAATGCTTGCTGTATATATAAAGTGGCATGGAAAAACTTTGATAGCAATAATTAACTACTTCCTGGGCAACACCAGATTTGCAAATTAAGCCAATCTCATGAAAGAAAACCTTAGGTTTATTTTTTTTTAAAATGGAATGCAAAATTTCCCTGAAAATACATTTTTTACACTGTCCCTTAGATTTTTTTTCCATAAAAGTTCTGGAAGCATTCATGAATCTTGCAGCTGTTCATGAAGAAGATTGCAAAAGAACATATCACTATGGAAAAATGATGCTTAGATAGTGCCCAAGCATGCTACTGCTGGACATAGATAAGCAAAGCCTCAAATGCCACCTGAAATGCAAGTCATTTATTCAAAAAAATTTATGCAAAATATTTTTATAACAATATAATAAAATTATTGGTATTAGTGTAATTAACATTTTACATGCATATTTCTCACAAACTCTGGGTGCTAGAAGAATTTTAAGGTAATTTTTATAATCAGCATTAAAAAAACTAAAATTTATCTACTTTTATTGAAGAAATGATAAATGTTTTGCTTTCCAGTGTAATCTGCAAGTTACATGCTTCACCAACTGTGTAATTAGTTTTCTAGTGTATTTGGATAAACATACAATATAATTCAGGCTGTCCTGTTACATTTCTTTTTTACTATTTGAAAAGAAATGAAGTAACTGCAATGAGTTAAAGTAGAAATATAAAATAAGTAGAAAAAAAATACTATAAGTAGAAAAAAAAAAAAGCCACTTTTCAGTCAGCTTACTTACCATGGAAGTCTGACAGTCAGTATAATTATACCATAAAGAAGATCTGTGAGGAAGGTAACACTTTAGCAGAAGGATATAATCCATGTCTTTATGCATCTATGTCATATCTGGGATTTGAACCCAGGTTTATTTACCTGACAATCAAGTACATTAACCACTCAGCTACTGAGAGAGCTATATGAGATAAAGCTTCAAGTAACCCTATTATTTAAAATTTTACAAATCAATAACTTTTATATTGAAATAACTTTTACTTTTGTATTTGATCCAGTTCAGAGATTATTATTATCAATTATAGAATTAAATTTACATTTGGCCATTTCTAGTATCTTCGATGAAGATGCAATATTAATGCTAGCTGCAGAATTTGATAACAGTAATAATAAAATTTTATATTACTGTTAAATATATCCAGTGTTACTGATTAAATATATCCCAGTGTTCTAAACAGTAGCTCAGATTAAGTGAATTTTTTAGAGACTGAAAAGAATTTCTGTTTTCCTCTTGTATATTTTTTTAAAATATTTTGAATAATGCTGTTTCTATTAAACTTGGGCAATGATTGAATTGTTTGCAAGTTCTGTTGAATTTTAACAGCAGAACTAGTAATACAAAATAGTTAATGCGTTGGGTTGTTTTACCTCTGAGCGGCACTTTTTTGCACACCATGGGCTAAATGGCCAGGTCACATGGACCCCAAAGGCTCAGAGAAGATTGGGGGAGGGGACCCACTGGAACAGCTGTTGGGAGACAGATGGTAGCCTCCCGTCAAGGCCATCCAGCGTGTTCTTTAAAGTGCACAGGGTATTGCTCTCCCGCACACGGGGCCACGGCTTAACGTCCCATCCGACGGACGGCAGCCTTTCCAAGCCCTTCGGTGTCCCCTACTGACCGTGGGCAAGGTGGGGAATTTTGCGGAGATAAATCTCAACATTGACCCAGCTGGGACTCGAACCTGGGAACTACAGATTACGAGCCTGGCGCACTACCGACTGAGCCACCCCCGCCCAAACAGTTAATGCTAAACTAGCATAAGAACCAAAGTACATTTGCAAAAAGTAAATAAAGCCTACCTTTCATCCATTCCAAGGTATATTCCTTATTACACTCAGTACAGTGAGATGTATAAAATGTCCCATGAGCTTCTACTACCTTTTCACCTGGAAGACCAGCAACTCTCTCCAATGTGTCAATGTTCTGAAAATTTTGCATAACAGAGTGTAAAACATATTGTTCAGAGCAGTATTATTCTGATAATTAAAATCATTTAGGAATTTCTTCAAAAACATTTAAAAAATTTGTTTTTATATTTAAACTGATATGCATGATACCTTAGTAAAACATGTCTATCATTAACTTATCCCATTAAATATGAGTGTAGAATACACATTAGCTTAAATATGGATTCCACATTATAAACATATACTATATTACCAATGTTTGAACACCTCCATGTTATTTGAATGGAAAGCAACATTCATAACTTCCTAACTTTGAAAATAAGCTTTTTATGGAAAATGTCACTGGAGAAAAATTGAAGATCTCACTCAAACCCTTATTTTCAAAATATTTGTTGATATTTTAAGAGTTATAAAAGCTGAAGCATTTAAAAGCAGTCATCATTTTTGTTGAATGCTAATAACATTTAGTCCTTTCAAATAATATGAAATCAAAAACAGAGTGCGATCTATAGGTGTAGAAATATGCATATCATGTCAAACTTTTGATTATTTATTAGTTCTATCAATTAAAAATATTAATTTAAATATATATATATAGAGAGAGAGATTGCATATAGTAATGCAAAATTGACTAGTAATTCTAAACAATATGAATTTTTCAGTTAGTAAATCATAATTTTACAATGAGAAATTAAATCAATACTATTTGTATTTTGCTTCATATGTAATAGTCTGACTGTTCCAAAAACATATATGAACAGTACAATCTACAGATACATAAAGAATTGTAAATCAAGATATTTAAAGACAATTAGCTGATAGATAAGAATAGTTATATAAGTAGAAATTAATTCTTACCTGAGTATATAGCCTTAGTAGTTTACCTTTGTCATTAAGGAGCTTCAAAAAGTAATGGCACGGTGTTGGCTTTAAATAGAAAAAAAAATGCAAATATGGTCAATGTCAATAAGCACTAAACCAGATATAGTGATTAATAAATTTTACAATCTCACAAAAAAGTAATATAATACATGCAAAATAATATAAATTAACTCCCTTTAAAATATTCTTTAAAAATGCTTAAAAATGATGCTACAACTAAGGAAAGAGTTCAACATTAAAAGTATTGGTATTCTGAATAAATATTGCCAACTGAAAAGAAAGTATGTTAAGAATGTTTCAGCATTTCTTAGATGCATAATAATAAATATTTAATTAAAAAATACAGTACATTTGACCAGTTTCAAGTCTGTAATTCAGAAGGAATATAATGTTCATAAAATTAACATAACAATATGTGGTCCAAAAAAAAAATGCCAGTGAAAATTAAACCACTAATTAACTGAAAATACCAGTTTCTTTTGCTGTTGCTTTAATGATAGTAGGATGATGTCAATTTTCCCTTACTCTCTAACTTAAAATGATATATATACAGGGTGAATCTGAAAAAGTGGGCAAAACTTTACGGGGTGGTAGAACGCAGCTATACGAGCAATATTCGTCATAGAAAGTATGGGCGGAACGCAAACGGCGAGCCGCTAGGTGGCATTGGAAATGGTATAAAAGGGTCGGTCCTCGCACCCAACGGCATTTCTACCGTGGATTGCCGAGAGGATGGCTGGTTATACTAACCACGAAATGGCGGATATGCACTTTGTGTACGGTGCGGCGGACGGGAATGCAAGTGAGGCACAGAGATGTTACCGCAACCGGTTCCCGATGAGATGCACTCCAGATCGGAAAACCTTCGAGCGTTTGCATCGGCGGCTGTGTGAAACGGGATCCTTCGCCGTGGCCAAGCAAGACGCAGGGCGTGAAAGGAGTGTCAGGACGCCACAACTTGCAGAGGACATTCTGCGTAGGGTGGAAGAGTGACCGGGATGTAGCACGCGAGCGGTTTCCCTTGCAGTACACGTGTCCCAAATGTCGGTTTGCCGTGTGCTACAGGAGGAAGGAATGCACCCCTATCGTACGCAGAAGGTACAAGCGTTGTCACCGGCGGACTATCAGCCACATGTCGTTTTCGCATGTTGGTACCTCCAGCAGAATGCAGTGCAGCCGGATTTTGGTGCACATGTTCTGTTTATGGACGAGTGCACTTTCACCCGTGAAGGCGTTTTGAATACCCACAATTCACACACGTGGGCATCTACGAACCTGCATGCCACAAGTCCTCATTCGTTCCAGCAGCAGTTCTCCACAAATGTTTGGGCAGGGATCCTCCATGACCATTTGGTTGGCCCATACCTCCTGCCACACCGTCTGGACGGCAAATCGTATAACACATTCCTACAAGAGGTGTTGCCGGAGCTGCTGCATCCGATTCCAACCCCCAGCAGGTCGAGAATGTGGCTCCAGCACGACGGTGCGCCTGCACACTTCAGCTTAGATGTGCGGAACACTTTACATGCAACATTCCCAGGGCGATGGATTGGTCGAGGTGGTCCCATAGCTTGGCCACCAAGATCGCCGGGTCTCTCGTGTTTGGACTTTTTCCTGTGGGGCCATATGAAAAGCCTAATCTACAAGTGCCCCATTGAAACCGATATGGATCTAGTCGCCAGGATCGCTGTTGTTGCCGACGATATTCGGGAAATGCCTGGTGTCTTCGCAAATGTGTGTCGGTCCCTATCCCGCAGGTGTGAAGCCTGCATTACAGCTGGCGGCAGCTCTTTTGAGCAATTTCTTTGAGCATGTACCTCAATTACATTCCTGTTAATAAAATGTTTTCTGAAGTATCTCCTATCCTTCTTGTGTTCATTCTTTAAATGTGACAGTGGAAAACTACCTTTTAACTTCTCACCGCTTGCATTCCGACCATACATTCTATGACGAATATTGCTCGTATAGCTGCGTTCTACCACCCCGTAAAGTTTTGCCCACTTTTTCAGATTCACCCTGTATATATTGCAGAACTTACTATATAGTCATTAGTTTGGGCTTTTTTACCTCTGAGTAGAACTTTTTTTGCAGACTATGGGCTAAATGGTCAGGTCACAAGGACCCCAAGAGCTCTGAAAAGGTTAGGGGAAGGAACCTGGACAGACCTATTGAAGAGCTGTTAGGAGACAGATGCAGGTCTCTGTCAAAGTTGCCAAGTGCATTCTTTAATGTGAACAGAGTATGACTCTCCTGCACATGGGAAGGGACCTGAACGGACCCATTGGACAGCCATTAGGAGACAGATGCAAACCTCCTGTCAAAGTCGACCAGTATGTTCTTTAATGTGCACAGAGTAGACTCTCTTACACATGGGCTATGTCTTAGCATCCCATCTGATGGGCCTTTTCCAAGCCTATAGGTGTCCCCTTTCTGACCAAGGACAGGGTGGGAGTTAGTGGAGATAAATCTCAATGCTAGCACAGTTGGGACTTGAACCTGAATACTGTAGATTGCCTGGCATGCTGCTAAGTCAATCCTTATGCCATGCAGCTAATGGAGAAGGTGCATTGTGTATTATATTATTTACTAGCTGAATTGTAACCAGTGCAGCCAGAATCCCACTTTTAAGGTGCAATCTGTATATTTTCATTTTCACTGCACTAAAAGTTAGTTTTGTGAGTACCCCTCCCCTCCCAACCCCTTAGCACACAACACCCAACATTGCTTAGATTATTGCTGATGCCACCACATAATTCTGTGGCTTTGTTTCTATGCAAACTATTGAAATTTTTATATTGGTTTTTGACAGATTTTGGTATCCTGTGATTCCTGAGATAATTGACCAAATGGTTCCAAATCTCGTATGTGGGTTCCCCCTGTGCTCGGTAAAAAAATCAGGTTCCTACCTGCAATGGAACACTAATATTATAATAATGCCTTTGGGAATGTGAAGGATGTGGAAATGGTTGCATAGTTACATGTGGTTATGATTCTTATGTTCACAGTTAGGGAGCAGAAAATGGCAACAATGGAATTGACAGCAGTTACCATTTCTTGTAAGAATATCATGATAAATATTTTTGCTAGTAGCAAGCCACCCTTTTGGAATTCTGAAGCATCAACCACAACTTCATGAGTTGCTGCTGCCACAGATAGACATACACATAGAGACATCTTGTTTTATTATTACAGATTACATGTAGTATTGCCAGAATGCTGCTGTTATATGATAAGAATAGAAATAAGCAGCAAAATATATGGATAATGTTCAAAATACTCATTTTGGTCTTAAAAATTACAAAAATGAAAAAAATCCCTCAGAAGCTGCCTCACCACAGAGGTCTGACAGGAGTCCTTCAGTATAATAGACCACAGAGAAAGTCTGTGAGGAAGGCAATACCTCAGCAGAAAGTCAACACATGAAAAGAAATATATATGCCTTATCCAAGGTTCAAACTGTGGTCCCTTTATATCATAATTAAGCACCACTAATAAACATACATCCAAATATATATATATATGTAAAATGCACTAATCAATATATAAATACTTATTTCTGTGGATTTCATTATAGTTGTAGGCATTTTGCTGAAACAAATAATCTTTATGTTTCTGCTACAAGACTAGCATGAAAAAACTTAGGTTTTAAAACGTTCTTTCATGTCACTGGTTCTACATTTACACAACTTGTTAAAAATATTCTATAATAACAGATAAGTTTTGCCTATTAAAATGATAGAAGACTGCATGATGGATTATTGTTAAATTTAATACCTCTTAAATATATTTATTTGTATTACGATATTAATGTATTACTACCACTGATGTGACTTAACAAATTAAAAGACAAATGAGAAATGCATGTGAAAATTATTAAGTACTTAAAATTGTATACCTTAAACTGCCCTGGATATAATTCTCTTGCCAGCTTAAAAAAAGGTGCAGGATTTCCCTGTGTAAGAAAAAATAATGCAGCAAAAATCATCACTCTTTTATGACTGTTCTATAATAAAATAACAGGACAAAACTGTAATGTTATAAATTCTATATTACTACTCCATTACTTTTGTAATTATTTGAATAGGCAAAAAAAGGATTTTAATTACTCTAAAACATATTAGTGGAGCAATGTATTTAGCAACTTAATTCAAATATTAAAAAATTAAATTTAATTAAGGATTAACATAGCAACAATAAAGCATTTGAATATCATATTTCTGCATGGTAAACTCTCAGTAATATTCATTTAGTAATTCCATACCGTAAATGCAAAAAAAAATACTTTGCTTTCATTTTATGGATTTTCCAAATTGAGATTCTTACTTACATTTCAACCCAATTTATTTTCATGTGCAAAATACTAACAGCCTGACACAAGAAAGTGTATGGACAAAATAGATGAGGATTGACTTGAAAGCAAAGAAACAAACAATGCATTTAGAAGCTTAATATAACTTTGTTTCAATACAAAATATCTGTATTATATTCTTTGGCAAGCCACACAAGCTCATAATTCATAAATGGAACTACACTCATTACAATATTTATTTTTACTTGCATATAGATATTAGAAATAAAGCACTGTGAATAATGATAATTGAATTCTCATTCAATAACCAAATTTTGCATTCTTTACAGAAAGAATCATATAACTTAATATAATATCAATAAAATTTTCTATGCATTTTGATTTTTTCGGTATTTAACCCATGAAATGCTTCAATAATGTTATCCTCACTTTCCTACACTCAAAATTTATGATGTTTTCATTTTAGTGTACAAATATTTTAAAACTCTGATTTTCTACTTCAAAATTTTTAATTAATTTTATTGTTTTCTAAATAATTTCATTATTATATTATAAATATTTTTTGCAATATTTCTATTATTACCTAAATCTTTGACTTTTAGTATTTGCATATTCATTTCAGGTATGATGTGTATGAATTCAGATTTTATGATTAGCAAACTATGACCAACAAAGTAGTGCTGAGGAAAATTTATTTTGCTTTAAAGCAAGATAATAAAAAAAATACATATTTAAATTTAATAAAGCCTAATTGGAAAAAAATTCAAGTATAAATATTCTATGCATGATATAGCTTAATCAAAGAACAAAGTTAAAATTTAAATACTTTTAGATATAATTCAATAAATGCTAGAAAAAAATTTTACTTCAAAATTAAGAAAAACATTTTATTTAATAAACCAGAAACACACTTATGAATTAGCATTATGGCAAAAACAACGTACTTGAAATATCGGAACAAATATTACTTTTTTTAAAACAAAGATACCAAAAGCATATACTGAGGACTCTGATTCGTGAAATTCTGAAAACTAACCATAACTTTGCTTTGGCATGTTAGAATTATAAATAATTTCACTTCAAAATTGCATGCATATTTATAGCACACAATAAATAGTATAAAAATGGCAAAATAAAGTGTTAAAACTAAAATATTGTCAAATGAAAGGTAAAAATTTATGTATGTACTTGGTGAAAGCTGTAAATTATTTCTCATTAAGTCTTTTGTATAATTTTCCAGAAAACAACTCTACTTTATAATCAATTTATGGGATATTTGAATCACTAAGAAAATAGCTAGAACTGTGATTGTTGCTGAGTGTGGAAAATGGTGCGAGATTTATCGACAGAAAGAGTAAATAATATTCTTTCAGAGTCAGTATTTTTATGCTACAATTAATGGGTTAAAATTACTTTAAACTTTAATATGCAAACTTATTTTTTTGACAAAAATATTAAGTTTGATTTTCTTTTGAGAAAAAAATAGAATTTTGCACTATTGCAATTTTAATTATATTCAGATCGTGAAAGTGAGAATAATGAATGGTGAAACAATGTTCACACATGAAACGAAAGTTAACACACATTAGGTTTTTTAACTGTAAAATTGAATAAATCTAATTAATAATATGATTTATTTAATGAATATATTACCCTGAAAAAATTGATATCAAACATGCATTCAGGAGTTGGCAAATGATATTTCTGAAGATTAGCATAGAGTCCACTTTGCGGACTACGAAAATCAGGAATTCCAGCAGCTAAAGTAGAGAACGTACTGATCAATATAAAATAACAGTATTCTAATGATTTAAAAAAAAATTATGCACATATCTATCTTAAAGTAAATTATCAAAATACAGTACTATATACAAAATTATAAGTGTGAAATAACTAAAACTAACAATTACAATTATGCAAACATTATTAAACATGAATAAGACACCATTTCTTTTTCATCATTCTATTTGCACATTCAGCAATATGAATGATTGTTCATTTATTGAACAATAATTGATCGATAAAATTTTTTATTCACTCTTTGGGTTGTGTAAAGACATTTTTGTTGCCATAAAGCATGTGTGAAAAGAATTTCATTTAGGGCAGAATCATATTGCTTCATGTAGAATGAGAAATTTGATACAAATAAGTTAACAGGATATATTAAGAAAAAAAATAAATAAGTTAAAGCACTTTCATTGTTTAATAAGTTTAATTTATGACTTTTACAGTTTTAAGAATTTTTTTGTGATATGAAAGTAAATGAGTATTTTTGATGATATCTACTTACAAGTTGATATTCCTGCTCCAACCATGACTATAATATTTCTACCTGAAAGTTAAGATTAATTCTTAAGCACAATAAATAGATCTGAAAATATGTAACAAACTATCTTAATATAAAAGTAGTTTAAAGTTACCTTAAAACAGAAGTAATAAAAGTAATTTTGTAGTTATTCAAATATAGTAATAATATCTCAAGTTATTTAATTTCCATTTAATTTTTTTTTATTAAGATTACTCAGATTTCATTAACTTATTCTAATTATGAAACTCATGCGAATGTGGGTAAAAAAGTAAAACAATACGGTAAGCAAAATTTAACCCTTTGCACTCCTCTGTCAAGATCTCTCACCCATGGAAACTAACCCATATACCCAGAGACGGGTGGTACCTGCCATGTAATTTTACTTCACTTTTTTCTTATTAAAGCTAATCTAGGATTTGTCTGACACTGCCATCTGGTAGTATAAACTATGAACAACATATAATACCTGAGCTAAGATCAACAGGCTTCAGTTGGAATGGAAAACTCCAGATATTTTAGCTTATGTGCATCCTGTCCATGATCAGGTTATTTGTACTTATTTGCTGTGAGATATCTGAGCACTGTAAAATATCCTTTGTACTCATGTGCTGGGTGACTCTCCCAGCAAATATATGTGCTTCCTTATGTTCATCTGAGCTGGCTGAGAAGAACAAGAAGAATCTGAAGAATCTGAGCTGGCTGAGAAGAACAGCTTAATAGCTGTGCAAATGGGTAAAAATTTCTTTTAAATTTATTAAAACACTTAAAATTCTGGGCATAGAAAACTAAAAACCAATTGGTAAGTAAAAAAAACTTGCTAAAAAAACAACAACATAATTTCTTAAGAATTTAATAATTACAGACATATTTGAAAATACAAGTTCCAAAATGCACAAAGAGATTTTACAACTGCATTATCAAGTTTTTTTAATTAAATTTGATGAAAATTTTGTTCAGATTTCATAAATATTAAAAGGAGGATGATCTGTCTATATACTATATACAGGGTATCCAAAGAATAATGGTGGGGTTTTGAGACTTAATACGTAGGAAAATATTATACATATTCAAGAAAGCAATATTTTAATTGAAAGCATACCCCAAATTGTTTTGAACATAATTAGTGAATTTCCACATTGCACCATTTATGACTCTGCATATGTTCAATAGGTATGTTCACTTCTTACCATGCACATTTCTTGACAGATGGATTGGCAAAGATTAGTCCAATTTTATTGCCACCAAGGATCCCTGATTGACCCCCTTAGATTTTTCTTGTGGGGCTTTGTAAAGAATTATGTTTGTATGGATAAAATTTAAGACCTGAATCATTTGAAAGCCAAAGTAAGAGAAACAACTTAGCAAGTAGCAAGAGATATGCTGCAGCATGCATGGTAAGCAGCGGAATACTGATTGGATATATGCAGAGTTAAGAATGGCGAACATTATATTCAAAACCATAAGAGGTATGCTTTCAATTAAAATATTACTTTCTTTATTGTGTATATTATTTTCTTACATGTGGGTTCTCAAAACCCCACTATTATTTTACATACATGTTGAATTTATATTTACATAAAATTATCATTTTCCTATATATTGAAAGAAATCAAAAGCTGTCCCGTGGCCGAGTGGTTAGCGCGCTGGGCTACTGATCTATGGGACCTGGGTTCGAGCCCCGGGTAAGGCATGGATGTTCGTGTTGTTTTCTGCTGAGGTCCTGCCATCCTCTCAGATCTTCTACTGTGGCATATAAACTGACAGGCTCCTGTCAGACCTCTGTGGCAAGCAGCTGCTTGAGGGGGTATTTATTTTTTATTTATATATTGATTCTTGAAATCTCCCATTATTTAGGGGCAGAGTGGCTCAATCACTAGTGTGCCAGGCTTGTAATCTGCAATTCTCAGGTATGAGTCCCACCTGGGCCAGTGTTGAGATTTATCTCCACAAAACCCACACCCTGCCCTCAGTCAGTAGGGAACACCAATGGGCTTGGAAGATCACTGTCATTCAAATGGGACATTGAGCCATGACCCAGTGTGTGGGAGAGACACTGTGTGCATTAAAGAACATGCGGGATGGCTTTCATGGAAGGCTAATAGCTGTCCAATGGATCCCCTTCCCCCAATCTTCTCTGAGAAAGCAAAATTTCTGACCAAAATGAGAAATATTTGTGATATTGTGGAAAAAAACTGGCAAGGTAATTAAAGCTTAGTTCTGGAAAACCTAATGAATGAAAATAATTATATCACACAGCAATAAAAAGAAAATTTCTTTCTGAATAATATAGAAATGAAACACTGAAACAGAAGTGTTATTGTTTTTTGCAATTTTTCTCTGTAAGTTATAGCTTAAAACAAGGGGACAATATTGTGACTTTGCATTGTTCATACTCATGGGAACTTTCTGTTCTGCTTATGGCAGTAGAACACACAATATTGGTCTTGATTGGAGTTTCTTGCAGTGCACATGACCACTATTTTCTGTTTGGTTGTTGCACTTCCGGATCTGAGATCTTTCTGGCAAAATGCCTGCAAGTTAGGTGCACTAAGTCAAAAAAAAAAAATTCAATAATCTCAGAGTGGCATAGCGAAGGACTTTCTGACGGGTGAAAGTTAAGTTTTTTTCTAACCATTTACTGTAAACATATGAAGTAATAATTTCTTTAAAATAAAAATTTTCTGGTTTAAAAACTGGTATTTGGGTGAGTTGTTGGGGTGTTTCACCTCTGAGTGGTACTTTTTTGCACACAAGAACTAAAGGTCAGATCACAAGGGCCCCATGGGCTAAGAGAAAGTTGGGGGAAGGAAACCTACTAGACAGCTATTAGGAGACAGATGGAAGCCTCCTATCAAGGCCATCCAGTGTGTTCCCTAATATGCACACAACATGGCTCTTCTACACAGACCATAGCTTCCCATCCATTGGATGAAGTCCTTTATAAACCCAAAGGTACCTCTTTTCTTACCAAGGAGCAGTGGATATGTTAGCTGAAATAGATGGCTGAAATAGGTGGGGATGAATGATTTCTGAGCTAATAAAATCTTCTTTGTTTTCATATCTGACACCAAAATAATTCTCAGTAAATCGCAAAATATCAGAAGTTTTTTAACTGTAAAACCAAGAAATAATCTAATAAAGTTTTAAAAAATCCACAGCAGCAAGCTGTAAGACTATCTTACCAGGAAAAAAAAAAGAGAACCGAAGATGGCTACATCTACAGTTGGTGTTGAACTGTGCCAGGTGCAGAGATCCTCATCCACTACAATCACATGACCATTTTCAAACTTAATACACCATTTCCTTATAATTTGCATTGAAAATATATCTGAACTATACACAGCGATAAGTTCTCGATGTATTTCCATCAGTTGGATCTTCTATACCCACAGAAACCAAACTACTGCTCAGATCTCCAATGTCACATACATATTCAGTACCTTCACCACATTTGGTTTGACTATGCACCTCCCAGCAAGGTGTGTAAGAGTGATGATGAGTGCTGCTACTTAAAGAGGCTATTTGGTACTAACATGTGGTGGTAGCACAACCCAGGTGTTTGTTAGTTTAGAAGGGAACAAACTGGAAATCTTGTTTTTTTGGCTTATCTTCAAATTTTCAAAACCTTTACTTTAAAACATTTTTGCTAAGCTTGAATATTCTACTATTCAGAGGTATTGAAAGTCAAGCAAATATACATGCATAAACATTGAGAAAAAATACTGTTTAAAAAAAAAAAACTTTGACTAAAAACTAGTACTAAACTTGTTCTGTGATAAAATAAAAATAAATACCCCCTCAAGCAGCTGCTTGCCACAGAGGTCTGACAGGAGCCTGTCAATTTATGTGCCATAGTAGGTCTGTGAGGATGGCAGGGCCTGTGATATCACACTTATATTATAGAATGGTATGTTTCATTTAGTCAATAAAAAAAATTTAATAAATTTCTCCTCCAGCAACCCACTTGTGCTATGTAGGTCTGATAAGGGCTTGTCAATATACACTGCAGGCCATTAAAAGTGCAACACCAGGAAGAACTCATCAAATTGTCCCTAAATATGCAAGATGGTTAGCCCATGGGAGAACATGTAAATGATTCAAAGCATAGCCATAAGTACATAATGTGTGACAGTAATGCCCCCTGGAAGTGGTATAAGAGGAGATTACAAAGAGTCGGTGTAAAGCACTGGAATTGTGTTTGCTCACAGTTCTTGCACACTAAAGGATCAACTATGCCCTGTCAAAGAACATGACATCCATACAACCAGGTTTCCAACTTTGATCGAGGGAGAATTGTGGGATTATGGGAAGGCAGATTATCATACCAAGACATCAGTGATCGTATTGGACAGAATGCTGCCACAGTGATGAGAATATGGCATCAGTGGGTAGAAGAGGAATGAACTCACCGACGTGAGGGATCTCAATGGCCCTTCATACAAATTAACAAGAGGAAGATTTCTCGTGTGCATGTCTTCGAATGATCGTACAGCCTCATCAAACACCTTAGCTCAACAGTTATGGTGTGTTGTACATCAACAAGTGTATGCACGTATGGTTCGATGTTGTCTGCAGCATGGAACATCTTTGCTAGGTGGCCATTGCTTTGGCTACCATTGACTCTACAACACAGGCATATGCAACTGCAATGGTGCCAAGAATGTCATGCATGGATGTGCGAATGTCATCGTCTTTGCAGATAAATCCCGCTTCAGTATGCAACACCATGATGGATGAATCTTTATCTGGTGGTACCGCAGTGACAGGCTCAGTGAGACATGCATGATGCAGTGCCATACAGGTCTGGCCCCTGGTATTATGGTATGGGGTGCCATTGGACTCCACTCACACATGTGCCTCAAATGCATTACTGGTACTTTGAACAGCCAGTATTACATCACTGAGGTGTTGGAACCTGTGGTCATACATTATCTTCAGGAGCTCTCTGGTGCCATTTACCAACAGGACAATGCCTGACCATATGTGGCATACATCGTCCAACAATTCCTGGATAGCCACCATGTGACACTTCTGTCTTGGCCTGCGTTTTCACTGGATCTGTCCCCAATTGAACATGTCTAGTCCATGATCTCATGTCGACTAGCACACCAGACACCCAGCAGCTGCTACAACAGATGAACTTTGGCTACAAGATATTTATTTCTTTGTATTCCACAAGTCTAACCGAGTTGTATTTGTAATCATTTGATCCTTGTAACATAAGCTATGTATTCACTAAATATGGCTTTGATATTTCTTGCACTTCCTGGTGTTGCATTTTTAATGGCCAGCAGTGTATATGCCACAATTCTGTGCAATTCTAAGCAAGTCACATAAAAAAAAATATACAAATATTTTAATACAAATTAATCTACAATTCTGGGTTTATAAATAAAAAAAAAAATACCCCCTGAAGCAGCTGCTTGCCACAGAGGTCTGACAGGAGCCTGTCAGTTTATATGCCTAGTAGAAGGTCTACCAATACTAAAGTCAGAGAATTACCTACAAACACAGAATTCACAAAATAGTTTTTGCCAAAAATATTGAGTTTCGCTATGTGGGACTCAAATCCATCTTTTCTTAATACATGCCAGATTTTGTTCTAACCACTAAACTATCATAGTTAGTTCATTTTCCAGCAAACTGTGATTATAAATCTTACCAACTTTCATTGCTCATGGTGTCATTAACCATTACAGTTTAGCTGTTAGAACACCTGGCATGTATTCAGATGTTGGTTAAAGTTCCACTCATAGCTAAACTCAATTTTTTCAGCAAAAAATATTTGCTGGATTTATAACTTTACAGTTTAGAAATTGGTTATGTTCCAATTCGTTTTAGATACAATCATTATTATAGTAAGTCAAAAATCGGTACACAACTTTAAAGAATTTCATTTTTCCTCCCTTTTATTTTATGTCAATGATTTAAAATGCTTTAAAAATTTCAGGAATTAATAACAGAATTATCTGTTATTAATTCCTGAAAGAAATTTTAAATGTCAAAAACTTTTAAAGTGAATCCTGAATAAATATTGATTTTAACTGATTCTGTAGAAAACTGGGTAAATCATATCAAATACGTATATAATCCCTTTATTCTTACAAAAAGAAATTTATATCATAGCAATGGCAGCACCAAGCTGAAAACACCGGTTCTCATCCGATCACCGAAGTTAAGCAGCTTTGGGCGCGGTCAGCACCTGGGAGGGTGACTACCTGGGAACACTGCATGCAAGTTGGCAAAAACTCTGCTGAGGACCCGCCATTCTCACAGATCCCTCTACTATGGCATATTAAACTGACAGGCTCCTGTCAGACCTCTGTAACAAGCAACTGTTTGAGGAGGTATTTATTTTTATTTATAGCTATAAAGATTTCAACTCCCAAATTAAATATTTTGCCATGATATGCTTAATTTGACTAGAAATAGAATTGTTCTAATAAAAAATACTTCAAGTAGCATAAATTCACTTACATTTTTCACTCTGCATGTACTTCACAACTCCACTGAAATTTACTTCTTCTAAAAGTTTTTCTGGTTGATCCCCTTCCTTGGGACCCGTTATTCTCATCTTGCTCAGGAAAAATTCACGCAGTTTTTCCACTATGGGATGGAAACAAGCAAGTTTAGAGGAAGTTTTTTATCCCCACTCTCAGTTATGACAAAATTAATTTTAAATTAAAATACATCTTTAAATATCATTTGATATTAGATTTCACATTGTAGAAATTTCTGCTTACGAAAAGTAATTTTAATGTTCTCATTGTATCATAGCTAGTAATACAACAGTAGTGTGTATAACAATTCTGAGGAATTTCATTCCATATGAAAATTCTATGCTGGGACACATAGTATGACAAAATTGTCCTATTAATTATACCAAATCTATTCTTTAACTCTACAAGTGTTACACTGTCATCCCTCTATTTCTAAATACCACAAGAACTTATACAGTTATGTGGTGATGATGTTACATTAGTAACAGTAGGATACAGCGCCTTTTCTATTTATTGTTGTCATAACTCTCAACTAAAATGGAAAAATGTAATTTCATAGGCATAGTAATAAGTTTTATATGAATCTTACCACTATTTTAATAAACATATGGAATAATCAGTTTTTAAACTTTAAACAATTTAGCTAATTGCTAAATTTGATAAAAATTTCAGTGATTTTAAATTAAAGAAAATTTACTCAAGGACTATGTTCTGTAGCAATGGCTTGGCCAACCCCACAAATGATTGAATTCCTAACTTGCAAGCAGCAAATCAGGTTGTCTAAAGGTTTTTGATAAATAATGGAATCTCTAATAGGTGAGGACCTGCTTTATATAAAACATGAAAAATATACATACAATCATTCAATTCTATGTGTAATTTTTCCTAAATATGCAAATCACTATACCAAACAGAAATGCATTGATGAGTCTGGACTTTTCCCAACCACTATAATTAAGAAAGTACTTATACATACACTGAAAGGGAAATTTATTATACACACCCAAGTAATGTTTGGGTCCAACTTTTGACCTCACAACAGCAGCAACATGATCAAAAAACTTCCTTCTAATCAACAATTACAGAGGTCTGACAGAGCCTGTCTGTTTGGAATGGACTCTACAGGGGGATGGAAACGTTTGGGTAGTATTGCAGCCCATGATTCCAGGACAGTCATCTGTAAAGTCCGAGATTTGCGGGTGGTGGGTTTTGGGCTTGAATGCATCCTCCACTTCATCCCACAGATGCTCAATGTGGTTCAAATCTGAAGAATGAGAGGGCAATTTGAGGTTTGTGAACTCACTGAAATGCTCCTCCAACCAGTCAAGTACCAAACAGTAACGATAGGATGGGGTATTGTCTTGTTGAAAGGCATCCTGCTATGAGAAATAGATAGCCATGAACATGTGTAGGTGATTGGAGAGTATGTAAACAGTCTTGTGCAGTGATGGTGGTCTCAATAGGTACAAGGCTCTCATGGTGGCCCACATAAACATGTCCCCATTACACTGCCTTCACTGGCCTGTAACACCCTGACTGGAGAATTCAAGCCCATGGCCTCTTGTTGTTTATGCCACATATGCAACATCTCATTGGTGTGTAATAACATCATCTGGTGTGTAATAACATCATCTGGTGTGTAATAGTTGGAACCTCAATTCATCAGACCACACTACCCATTTCCAGTATTCCACGGTCCATTGGAGATGTTTCTTTGCCCACTGTAACCTCATAGCCCAATGATATGCTGTTAACAAGGGTACTTGATGTGAGCATTGTTTGCTTTAGCTAAGGCATGATATCATATGCTGAATGGTATTTGCACAACTCTTTGTAGCCGCCTCATTGTTGAATGCCAATGTTATCATCTGCACTGTGGCCCTTCATTCCGATACGATAGAGGAGGTGCTCACCTTGAACATCAGTATCTCGGTTATGGTTGCATTTTTCCTGGTGGCCAGGTTTTGAAGATTTTGATGTAGTTCCTTGTACACAGGTGCAATGGTCACATGCAGAAATCCCAGATGTTCTGCAGTCATGGATATGTTTACCCATCATAACAGTAGCTATACAGCCCACAAGGAGTTTTGGCTGGCTGCATTATTATGGGAAAAGGGCAGGTTTGTGAATAGGTGTGGTGTGCATAGTAAATTGTGTTCTCAGTGTACATTATTATGTTTAAAAAGTAAAAACATAAAATACATATGAAAGTTATTAATGCAACCTCTATTTGCCTCATCGATGACCCAACATCTCTTGAGAAGCAGAATGAATGCCAGTGAAAATTGCTTTGAAATCTACTCTGAATTGGAAACTTTCATATCAAAGTAGGAATATCATCATATTTTAGCATCTCTCAAAGAGATATCAAAGCTGAAATATTCTGTTAAACTTACAATCTGTTAAATTTTAGAATCCTCCTTTAACATCATGAATTAATGAGAGTAATTTGCAACTGCTTTTTACCCTTTACACTAAATTGATAAATACTATGATAACATGTAATAAATGCAGAATTATGCTATGAGTTAAATTGCTTTACCAAAGTGGCATTTTTATGCACATAATGGGCTAAGTTAAGGTGACTAGATTTTCAAAATTAAAAAAAAGGGATGTTTTGAGTTTACTCTTTGAAAAAAACAAAAC
Source organism: Ryuthela nishihirai (assembly GCA_038380435.1). Lineage (NCBI taxonomy): Eukaryota > Metazoa > Arthropoda > Arachnida > Araneae > Heptathelidae > Ryuthela > Ryuthela nishihirai. Next base: position 37,728,357 of record JAWZYU010000029.1, read on the forward strand.
AAAAACAAGACACTCCAGGGACTTAGAAAAAAAAAATGCTCAATATTAAAATAAAACTATAATTCACACTATATCTCATACAAAGCTAAATTATTATTAAGTGGTAGCAAAACATATAATATCAATAAATAATAAATTTTTCTGCAAAAAAAAAGCATTAGATTTGCAAACCAATTAAAAAAATGAATGAAAAACGGGTGAAATGGAATCCACTTAATAATTTCATGGGACATTTCATGGAAGAACAGGATGTCTGATCACACTAGGTAAATGGCCAGGTCACAAGGACCCAAGGGCAAAGAAAAGAGTTCCACTGGAGAATTATTAGGAGACAGATGGAAGCCTCTTGTCAAGGCCATCCAGCATGTTCTTTAAGATGCACAAGGTGTGGTTTTTCCACTCATGAGGCCATGGTTTAATGTCTCATCTGATGATTATTCTAAACTCACCATTGTCCTCTTCTTACTGCAGGCAGAGCAAAGGTTAGCAGATAAAATGTCATTGCAGGCAGAATGGATGCTGTCATGGAGTTACAGAAGTACAATAAAATCAGAATAACTGTATGAATTCCCATTAATAACTACAGGCAACTATTTATAGATTGAAACTAATTTTAAGTTAATGGAAAAATTGTCCTGAACTGGATGAAATATGAATTCCCACCTCCTGATAACATGTCAGTTGCTCTAACCACTGAGCTACTGGCTAGTAATCATGATTTCTTCTAATGAACTCTACAAAGGGGTGCAACCAACAGAAACTTACGTGGCTTTATGCATTAATTAGTGAACACATTTAGTGTCACTCAGAAAAATGCTTTTTTTTTTAGCCAATCATGTTAATCCATCATTATAAATAAGAATTTTATTGTTAATAATTCACAGGCAAACTGCCTTTAGTGAAAGAACAATTTTAGGTTAGCATGAAAAATGTCTTAGCTGAGCAGGACCAAAAGCAATAATGATCAATATCTTATGTTAAAAATTTAGAAAGTCTTACAACTTTGTTAGATGGAAATTGGGTTAAGATCATTCCAACCAAAATCAATCAAAAATCTATATATATATAGTACAACAGAAGCAGTAAACTAGTGCTCTGCTATTTGTGGCTACATATGGCAATTCAACATACATGTAGCGATCATTGCAGGCACAAATCGTTTAATTTTTAAACTTTATCATAAATTTTTCAAGTGGAACCAACAGGTAAAAAATATGTATCATAGACTAAAATTAAATTTTTCAAACATTTAATTATAAACAATTTAAAAAAAAATCCTCATTTGTGTTTGGAAAAAAAAAAAATTTACCATCATGTACTATGGAACAGTGAACATTCTAGGTGCCATTAGAATCAGAAAAGTGAAAATAGTAAACCCAACTTGGACATGTAAAGGGTTAAATATTATGGAAAAATAAGAGATAGGTAAGCTTAAAGAATTTATTGTTAAGACACAAAGAACTGTAATTCTTCACTATTCAAAAGACAGCACTTACTGCTTTATAATAATAATTTTAGGATAAAAGCAATCCTCCCCCTTAAATCTTTGAACTCTCAAAATTAAAAAATTATAAAACTATTCACAGGCACAGTTCAAGACTTTCGGGAAAATGACATATTAACTGAAAGTGAGAAAAAAATATTAAAGCAGTAGCATGTTATCAGAACATAGAAAATGGGACATGACTTACCCCTTACTCTTAATTTGCAACCACAAATATAACATTTATCAGCAAGCAATGAAATCCTCATTCAACTTGTGAAATTTTTTTTACTGTGGCACCAGTGTTTCCAACAAAGCAAACTGACTTTCATGGTTAAAAGAATAAAACAAGTTTCTTTTACACAAACTGTTTTGAATGCATATATACAAAAGAGAATGCCCCCCCCCCCCAAAAAAAAATACAAATGTCTTGACAATATGGTGTGCCAAAATGTTTTTCAAGGTTACTGAAAAAAATCTTAAGTTCAGCACCCCTGGGTTGGGTTGTTTTACCTCTGAGCAGCACTTTTTTGCACACCATGGGCTAAATGGCCAGGTCACATGGACCCTGAAGGCTCAGAGAAGGTTGGAGGAGGGGACCCACTGGAACAGCTGTTGGGAGACAGATGGTAACCTCCCGTCAAGGCCATCCAGCGTGTTCTTTAACGTGCACAGGGTATGGCTCTCCCACACACGGGGCCACGGCTTAATGTCCCATCCGACGGACGGCGGCCTTTCCAAGCCCATCGGTGTCCCCTACTGACCGTGGGCAGGGCGGGGAATTTTGCGGAGATAAATCTCAACGCTGACCCAGCTGGGACTCGAACCTGGGAACTACAGATTACGAGCCTGGTGCGCTACCGACTGAGCCACCCCCCACCCCTCAGCACCCCTGAAGAAGAATCCTGGATACATGCCTGACAGTGGTAATTTGGAAGTTGTCTAAGCAAAACATTTGTGGCCTCCCAAAACCAGACAATTTGCATCCTATATGCTACTTTGTTGTATTCTATTGCTATGAGACCAGAAAATGAGGCCATGCCATTTAAAGCAAGATACTGATGAATTTTTTTCTGTTTAAAGAATAAAACATTATTTTTTGATATTAAGAGAAAAAAAATGATTAACATATATAAAGCTTTCCTTAAACATATACTTTTAGTTACTGGGATAATATTGTGTATATTTATGATACAAAATTTCTACTTTACATTTTATGGTAAATAATGTAATTAAAATTAATCAGTGCCTATGATGTTAAACAAGAGCATTATGTTGCAAAAATACTTGATTTAAAACACTATTACTAAGGAAAACAATGCATACTCATACTGGATGAGTCATCAGGACTTGTGCTAGGTGAAATACCACCCTTTTCTTTGCTAACTGTAGAGTCTTCATTATTGTTGCACTTACTAGATACATTATTATCCTCATCCTACAAAGAGAATATATTTATATATAAGTACAGTGGATAGATGTAGAAGACTACCTGCTTACCTTCAGTGGAAATGCAATGATTGTTATTGTACAATATTGCACACATATGACTTAAGCAAAGTGACATGTGAAACAACATTTCTACATATATTCCTTAGATGATATGCAGTCTTTTAATGATGCATTTGAGTGCAAATGCCATGAAATATCCTTGTTTCCATATTATCTAAAATTGTTTTATGAGATGTTTTTCTTACTGACTGGATCCATTTTTCTGCATTCTAATTGTTTGGGTTTTTAAGTCATAAGTATGAACAACAATACCAGTATCTTTGGTGAAGATAAGCAGGGAGTTCTACTTCAGCTCTACCAGCACAATTTACTACTCTAATGCTAGAAATTTTATATTAATAACTCATCGACAACAGTTTCTGCAGATGGATATTTGTAAAAACAGGAAAAATCAATATTACTCTACAAGAACAATTATCTATGAATAATTAACATAAAACTTTTTGAATTATGCTGAACTTTGTGGGCAGTTATAATTAACATATTTCTAAGTATATTTGAAATAACCATCTGCAGTTCTTCATTAAGATATTTAGCAATGATTACATCAAGAATTCTTACAATCAGAGTTAAATAAACAACAAACATTTTATCCAGTAAGTAAGATGGTAAGAGCAGCTGACATGTATTTAGTACCTTGCCTCAAATATTTACATGGTCAAATGTTAAATTATTTATTCCTTGAAATATCCCAGTATTAAAGTCACAATTAATAATTTTATTAATCCTCTACACTCTAATAATAACCTTAACTAGTAATTACGATCTTAGCTCATGGTACACTAATAAAAGTTCAAACTCAAAAGATGAAATTAGATATTGTTTATTTCATATTCATTATTCCTTAAGAGATTTACAAATATGTAGAGTGGACATCAGTGTATATATTTGGATATGGTGGAAAATCATGATAAAAGTTGTTGCTATTTGTTTTTACTGTTAGGCAAAAATTCGAATTAAGCAATTTAACTCTTGCTTGCATAGGCAGGATCCTCAATATCCCATATTTCCATTCTATCAAGCATGTGAGACTGGGTATTACTGACAAGACTTTGAAACCCTGATGTATATTTATTTCACCAGTTCCTATTCTGGAGTGTTTTCTCAGTGCAAAGGAAATTGACATACTAGATACTAGATGGTGCCAGGTTCATTTTCTATCTAAGAACATAAAGCAAATCATATCTAAAGCAAAATAATAGTCCAGATATCCTCACTTAAGTAAGATTATCACCAGTCATCAACATCAGGATCAAAAGTAAAGGATGCATTCTGCTTGAGAGGCATAAAAATGGTTCTTTAGTGCAACATACAAAAAAAAAATGTCCAGATTACTGATGATGAGATTTACATTGAATGCCAACAGAGACAAAGTTAAAGGTTGTTATTGCTTAAAACTGTTTATATAATGTACTAAGATCATGTTATTATTCAATTTTTAATTGTATGGATAAAGCAATGAACATAAGCCAGTATTCATTATGTGGTTTATGGTGCCAAGAACTATCATGCTAACATGAAAATTTAAACAATACATTCAAGTGCACCTGGCAATGGACTGAAGATCTGTTACTCAGAGGCATTAGTTCCACTACAAAAAAAAATGGTGAAACTTACTTCTGCTGTAGGACATCTCTTAGCTGTAAGTGTCTGCAAGAAAATAGTATAACTTTTGTCTATCTAACGGTTAATCAATGAACCACTTCCGTAAGGAACTTTGCACCACCCTGATGATGACTGCCAAGTGCAATTGAAAGCATTTGACATCTACTATCATGTACCTAACACATTTTAGTGCCTAACTTACACCGAAGAGCCAATTACATAATTTTCACAACTCTCCTGCATCTTACCAACTGGCCATAATTTTACAGAAATAATCCCAATATTTACATCTCGTCTGAATTGTAGCAAGTCAGTGTGAATTTTCCCCAACTTCCCTTGATTTGGCCAACTCTCCTTAACTTCACAAAAACAATCTCGATTCTCAATTTTTACATCTCTCCTGAAGTTGTCAAGTCACTGCAAATTTTTAAAACTCCCCAAAATTTTGCCAAGTTTTCTCTATTTTATCAACTCTCCTTAATTTCACAAACCCAATCCCAATTATGACAACTAGCTCATATTTTACCAAGTGAATTCGAATTTTACAAACTGCCTTGGATTTTATCAACTCCCCACAATTTTGCAGGTTCAATTCCCATATGTTGGCAAAATTTTTCCCACAAAATATTTATTAATTTGTAGACGTTAAAAAATCAACAGGTAATGCTGTGATAGTCATTTATGTGTAATTCATTAATAACACTAAATAGCGTGAACAGACTTTATTATTTATCTTCATCTTATTCAGTGAAATATAAAAAGAAATAGCTTTCACCCAAGATCAAAGATAGCACCAGGGGCATAGCATAGCATAAGTATAATTATAGTATAAGCATTTTATCAAGCGTATTCGAATTTTGCCAACTGCCCTATATTTTGCTAAGTTTCCTTGATTTCTCCAACTCTCCTTAATTTCATAAAACTAATCCTAATTTTCACAACTCGAATATATTTTACCAAGTGGATTCGAATTTTGCCAACTACCCTAGATTTTACCAAGTTGCCTCGATTTTGCCACCTCTCCTTCATTTCACAAACTCAATCCCAATTTTTATCTCTCCTTTATCTCTCTTGCCAAGTCATTTCAAATTTTTCAAACTCCCCAAAACTTTGCCAAGTTTTCTCGATTTTGTCAACTCTCCTTAATTTCACAAAAACAATCCCAATTTTCACAATTCGCCCATATTTTTTACCAAGTGGATTTGAATTTCGCAAATTACCCTAGATTTTGCCATGCTTCCTCGATTTTTCCAACTGACCACAATTTTACAGAAAAAAATCCCAATTTTTACATCTCACCTGATTTATGCAAAGTCATTCTGAATTTTGCCAACTCTCCAAGATTTGCCAACTCTCCTAGATTTTGCAAAGTTGCCTCAATTTTGCCAACACGCCATAATTTTACACAAAAAAAATTTTTACATCTCACCTGATTTTTGCGACCTCCCCACATTTTTCTAAGCCATTCTGAATTTTGCCAACTCCCCAAGATTTTGTCAAGTCACTCCAAATTTTGCCAACTCGTCATAATTTTACAGAAAATAACCCCCAAGTTTTATATTTCACCTGATTTTTGCAAAGTCACTCAGAAATTTGGCAACTCCCCAAGATTTTGCCAACTCGCCATAATTTTACAGAAAAAAATTTCAATTTTGACATATCACCTAAATTTTGCAACTCCCCAAGATTTTGCCAAGTCATTCCAAATTTTGTCAACTTCCCAAGATTTTATCAAGTCACTCCGAATTTTGTCAACTCCCCAAGATTTTGCCAAGTTGTCCCAATTTTGGCAACTCGCCTGTATTTTACTAAGTGGCTTCGAATTTTGCCAACTGCTCTAGATTTTGCAGTCTTCATTTTCCCAGTTGCCCTAGATTTGCCAAGTTGCCTCAATTTTGACAATTACCCTAGATTTTGCCAAGTTGTCTTACAAAAAAAGTTTACACATTTTCACAACTCACCTAGATTTCACAAAGTTGCTTCGAATTTTGCCAACTCCGAGTTACTTTTGGGGGAGAGCCTTCTCCCCTCTACAGATACGGCCCTGGATGGCACCAATGGTAGGTGATGAAAATCTTGGTGAAGAGTTTAAAGTCTTAAATTAGTGGAGAAAAGACAGAGTACTCATGCATGTTTCTGGAGATGAGGGTTCAATCTGTATGTCAAAAATATGTCAGCAAAAAAATGTCAGCATTCTGTATGTCAGCATATTTCACTACCAAATTTTAAATTTCTGGCATAAATACATCATTTGCAATATTCTTTGAAAATTTCGGAATTTTTATTTTTCCAATGTTAGAAGGTGCCACTATAGCTTTTGGGATATTTGGAAAGTGCAAATCGTAATAGTTCATTGAATCCAACACGAAAAGAATTTTTATCTCTATAAACGAACAATTTTCTCTTGAATAAACTAAATTACAGAAATGCTTACACAGAAAATTTAAAATGTATTATATAAATATGCACATACTGAAAAATAAACACAAGTTTAATTATAAACCAAAAATAAATATATGTTCATTTTAGTGTATTTAACAAAAATCACATATTTGTCATTAACCTAAATAATAGCATGAAATGGATACATGAATAGCAGATTATACTGATTGTAAAATTATTATTAGTAAGGTTAATGGGCAAATGAAGATTATGAAATAAAATCTGAATTGAGTAATGAGTAGTTTGAGGCAAGTGAGAAAGAGTAAACTGAAATATAATGATCCATCTTGAAACCAGAACCATAAAAATAAAAAATTAACACATTTATAAACACCAATACTTATAAAGGCTAGAAATTCAATAATAAAAATAATTAGCTTTTTATACATAGCTTGTGCTAGTTTTTCATAAAAAAAATGACAATTATAAGGCAATATTTCATAATAACTTTTACAACATTTACATACAATTCTAATTTTGAATAATATTAAAGAATATTTTTTAAAGTACCTCTTCTTTGTCATGCTTTCTGTCTGAAAATTTAGGACCTGAAACAAATATATATGTGATCAAAGTCAAGTAGACTGATCATGTATTACAAACTCATTATGCATATTATAATTGATACATAACACAAGTAAATTTGCTAACAATGGAATTCTACTTCATAAAAAACAAGAGGCTTCTTTAATCAATAGCCATCCAAGTGTGAATAAAACTGCCATGAGCATTACTTGTTTTCCAACTGGGGATACACATTAGAAGGGGAATATACATAAGATATAAAAAATGTAACTTGAGAAAAAAGTTTAATTCAAAACAAAAATTATGTAGGAAAAAAAAGTTTAATTTAGATCCTAAAAGTAATGTATAATACCTATTTTAACACACATCTTTTTCAATCTAATGGTAATACTTTCTCACTGAAGAACCTAGGAGAGATAAAAATGTCAATGCTTACAAGTCTGAACCCATACTTAGTTACCCCAGGATAAGTCTGGCATATTAGATTGTGTATTACAGACTCCAATTTCCCGTGATACCCTCACTTTGCCTCCCAAGATTGTTTGTTTTGCATGATATTTCTTTGGATAACTTCATATTATTATATTTAAAAGTTAAAAGTGAGGTTCAAAAATTATCATCATATTCCATTTTTAGTAAATTTTATCCATAGCCTTGGGCTAAAAAAAAATAGTTCTTTTCGGGTAATTTGCGGTGTTAGCTAGTATAGGCATTATACACAACTCAGGAACTTTGATATTCGAATGTTCTATTTGTAAACAAGATCATTCAGTTAAACGAACTCACCTTCTGCCATTTTTAGCACTTGTTATGATTACCGAAACAAACGAAGAAAAGCTGTAACCTGATATGAGCAAGTTTGGATGAAAAATACAATCTTTCGTTTAACAATATATTTGCCAGTAACAAATATCAAACCTCATAGTAGTAACCTCATAGCTACATGCCAAATCACATACAAAAAACGGTACAATCTCGTGAATTCAACCAGCTGATTTCGAGCTGAGTCAACATCAAATATTGTTGCCAAATCATCATTATCCTATTCAAAAAACTATTCTTAATCTGATAACTTTTCTGGCCAGCAGAACCATATGTAATTTTTTAAATATTCAGGCACCCCGATGGCCAAATTCATTAAAAGTCAAATGCAAATATTGAGCAAAAAGTATGTATGCAGTGGAATGATTCTTATTATAAATTCACAGAGATTAAATAAAATTGGGACCAGTGCTGCATTCGTGCTCCAGAGGAGGGGTATACCGCCATCCCATCCCAACTTCCTTATCATCATATAAATATCACAGATAAGGATAAATATTACATAAATTGATTTATTCGAATAATATGGGATAAGCGATATCTGAAATATAATAGTAACTAAAAGTTTAAAGTAGTTATTACGTTTAAATAACAGAGTTTTACTAAAACTTTGGGCAATGACTTCCCACACCCAGCAAGTTTCGAAACATGAACACGAACTATAGCATTTCCTCCCCCCTCTCACCCCCATCCCACTGTAACACAAATTCTTGGTGCGCCATTGCTGCAAACCTCTAAAAACTAACTCCCTGATGCCAATTTCTGGGAAACTCTAATCCAAGAGAATGGCTCAAGTATGCAGTCTGACCATGTGCGAGCAGTCTTGCCCTTTCAGATCGTCAGGAAGTGGTTCTTCTTGTTATGGGATAACGTAACAACTCCGAAGGTAGCTAGCATTGCCATTGGTGTAAAACCTGATGAAAAATCAGTCGGTGCTCTCGTGGTCTTCTCTGGAGTGCAATAGATCCTTGTTAACAACTGTGTGCTGCTTCTCACAGCAACTGCTACTAGCATAAAATGAGTGTCTTAGGGTGGCTTCCCATTTACCGCTCACCACTACTCAAACGCAGTAACTGGACGAGTTTTCGAAGACCACATCTTCTGTAGTCGATTGACCACCCCACTTAATGAAGTCTGATGATCCACTCTCTTTCAAACTCCGTAAGCTAGCAATTTGTCTGGGGTACACGCTGTTTTGACATTCCATATACGATGCTGTTTATATCAGATTCATTCAGTGGAATCGCTTAGAGTTCTACTGGCTGCTAACTCTTGGGAGAATTTAGTCAAGGCCATATGTCTGTCTGACAATGGAATCATTTTCATATCCTATTACCTTGATGTCCCACTGTGATGCACTCACCTGTTAATTTGCAGAAAAATAGGACCAGTTCTTCTAGGTGGTGCAATTCAGCGTTACAGAATGTATTACAAGGAACTTCTTTATCTTCATCAAAGTTGTGATCTTTTCAGGTAACATTGCCTTATTCCTCCTTTTTCTTGTATGAGCAATGGTACCTTTACTACCCTTGTTGCCCGTAGACCTGTGGGTAGGACCAGTTCTTCTAGGTGGTGCAATTCAGCGTTACAGAATGTATCACAAGGAACTTCTTTATCTTCATCAAAGTTGTGATCTTTTCAGATAACATTGCCTTATTCCTCCTTTTTCTTGTATGAGCAATGGTACATTTACTACCCTTGTTGCCCCTAGACCTGTGGGTGCTGACCACCTCATATTTTAAAAATAACATATTTAGCAACATAGTTCGTCACGTCTGCCTCTGGGCCTATACATGAATCCGGCATTGTGAATGAGTAGTGCTTTTCTTATATATTAATGGCATACCTCGAAACTGGCATAGGTTAGAGAGGAAGGAATGAATCTCATTACAGTGATAGTCATTTTTTAGTAATTTGGCAAGGGTGAAAATATCTTCCCAGACTCGAACTTGGGATCTCTTGGTTACACGCCAGTTACTCTTTCAGTTGAACTAAGGAGAGGACAATTTATACCTGCTTAAGGAAGGTTATGATTGTTGCATTATGAAGCTTTATGGTTATTTTAGAGCCACATCATAAAGTTTTACAGCACAACCATCATAACTTTTCTTCTATAGGGGTGAATTAACCCTTGCCTTAGATCAACTGGTAGAACAACTGGAACATAACCAGCAAATTCTGTGTTCGGGAGGCAGATAAGGAGACTTTTTCGCACTTGCTTAATTACTAGCTTAGGTTAGAACTGCAAAATTGGTGACACTCTAATATTTAAACCGATGTCACGGTTTAAACTGTGGCTCAAGAATGCCGACTCATGAATGCATGTGTGAGAATAATATTACCGTTATTAGTAAACTTTTCTGAAATGTAGGGACCTTTTCATGAAAAGTTGTCATATAGTTATATATGATTTCTCTGTTTCATATGTAGCATGCATAGATAAAAAAATGCTGAATTTATACATCATATCACAAAGCTATAAATTAATGCTTTTGGACCTTATTTGTTAAATTGTTAGTTGTGGGTACAGGTGTTAGGGTCTAGGTTCGAGTTCTGGGATTGTTTGCAAGTTGTATGAGAAACCAAGACATCCTGTAGTTTCCAGGATATATATTCCAGATTCTAAAATAAATTTCTGCCTTTTAAAATATATATATAGTATTTATTTATTTCATGTTATGTAAATAGAAAGCCACATCAAAGCTCCCAAATTCAGAAAATAGTTTTTTTTTTTACGGAAAAATATCACCAGAGGTAAAGTGAAGATGTCACTCAAATCTCTCGAAATATCTATTTTCTGCGATATTCGTTTAATATTCAAACAATTATGGGAGCTGAAAGAGTTAAACATAACTTTTGCTGCTGATGAAAATATTCTCCAAAATGTAAAGCAAAACTTTTATAACAAATCATTCATGAACATAAATGTAATATTTGAAGTTTGTGTAAAGTTTTTTTAGTTTGCCTCAGTTTGGAAGAAAAAAATGTTAAGGAAGAGTGTGACAGCGATGTCTACTGTTAAATATTCCAGTTTCAATAACTCTAAATATTATGCAAATATTGTTGAAAATTTAGATTTGAGTGAGATCTTCAATTTATCTCTAGTTCCATTTTTAAATAAAAAGTTTATTTTTAATGTTAGGGAGTTTTAAATCTGACTTTCCATTCACATAACATGGAAGTGTCAGGTTAACTTTTGTAATATATAGTGTATATGTATATATGGTTATCATTCGGCCGTCCCCGTGGCCGAATGGTTAGCACGCTCTTGGATGCTGATTTAAGGGCCTGGGTTCGATAAGTATCTGGTACGATTTTAAGGTGTTAATGTTTGTATTGTTTTCCTGCTGAGGTCTCGCCATCCTCATAGACCATCTACTACAGCATATAGAACTGATAGAGCTCTCAGACCTCTGTGGCATAGCAGCAGCTTGAGAGGATATTTCTTATTAATTATTTATTTATCATTAACTCCCATGTAAGACTTTAATCGTTTCCAGGAAAAATATATTTCTATCTCCATTCCTGAATTTGTTTTTCAGCAGTATTTTCTAGTCATTATAAGTTAATGTTTCTACTATTAAATAACACTATTTTCATTTCGATAGCTAGCACTAGAATTCCATCTATACTACACTTTTAAATATAACACAGGAATTAATCACCTGCCACAAGTTTGTATTTGCAGAAAATTATTAGTGACAAGATTGCAGTCACGAATCTTTCTTGGAAACACTTGACGCAGTGCTTCTGAGCAGTTGGCACATCTGCAGTTTCAAAGCTCATTGGTTGATTTTTCTTTTTAATTTGTGTAGAGACCAAAAAAACTACTAGTTTATCTGCCAGTTATGAGAACAAACGACCATCCCATCCCAAGACTCGAACCCAGAGCTATCAATTACTTGTAAATCAACCAAAGATTCCATAGATCAAAATTCACCGGTTGTTTTTTCAGTGATTAGGGTTTAATCAGTGGCAGCTCATGGCTAAAATTCTTGGTGTGGCATTTTCATACATCCTGGCAAGGTTCGGATGTAAGAAGAAAAGTTGGGGAGATGCCTGATATTGAATTGAACTGAATGGGACTGAAGAAACCTTTCATATTGCATTTATTTATTCTTTTTCAGCTGTCCTCAAAACGCATTAACAAAGAATTTCGGGAAAGACATAAGCAAACTAGAAAAGGTTCTCGTCCTTTCTACTTCAATTCAACATTTTGCCCCTCCACAGTAACAATTACTTATATATTCATATTGCATGAGAAATATTTTTATAGAAACCAAATACGGTGGGTACAGCCGCTCAAAAAAGTATCGAACACTATGGTTGATTACAGAATTCAGAAAAAATATCTGACAACGATTTTTTTAGAAATTAGTGATCTGGCAACCTTCGTGTCACGTGACACGAAGGTTGCCAGATCACTAATTTCTAAAAAAATCGTTGTCAGATATTTTTTCTGAATTCTGTAATCAACCATAGTGTTCGGATATTTATTTGAGCGACTGTACAATATTGTATTCAAATTTAATTGAAATAAAAATGCAGTTGCAACAAAGATAATAAGAACGAAGTGTAATGCTCTTAATACAAATATCTAAAATAGGATTATATTTATACGTATTTGTACACTTAATAAACGTCTAAAATCGGCGCGTCGTTTTTTTTTTTCAGACTCGGATTTAATAAATAACTCTTGAAATTTTGCACTTTGCACTTCAATATCATAGATCGTTGATGAACCAATATTGAATTTCTTCATCAGCAGATTGCGATTTTCACCCTTTGGCAGTCTTTTGCATATTATGCATATTTAATTTTTTTGGTTCAAAATCATAACAATACGTCTTCGTTTTAATCCTTATGTGGTACTCTTCTTTGACGGCATTGCAAATTGAGGGGTGAAAGATTTCCGATAAACGGAACAACACGATCACATATTTAACTATAAATAAAAAAATAAATACCCCCTCAAGCAGCTGCTTGCCACAGAGGTCTGACAGGAGCCTGTCAGTTTATATGCCATAGTAGAAGGTCTGAGAGGATGGCAGGACCTCAGCAGAAAAACGACACATACATCCAGGTCCTGTAGATTAAGTAGCCAAGCGCGCTAACCACTCGACCACGGAACGGCTTCCTGCTAATTTATTGTCGCAAAGGAACTAGCGTGAATGCAAAAATGCATGAAAGACGACGCCAGTGTCGTCAGGGAGAATTACCACGCGTATTGAAATTTGCCGTACCAAGTTCAAATGTTCAATATGAAATTTATGCCACTTGCATGAGAATTCCGGATAGTTGAATACCGGATAATTGGGAGTTCAGTGTATGTAGGTTTCTTTTTTTGTCTCCGCTCCGATTATAAATTTATATTTATTATTTTAAACTGAATTACTCATCATAAATTTTGATTTGAAAATTTGTCTATTTGGTTACAATTTACAACATTAATTTATTATATTATTTTATTACATATATTAATTTATTTTACAACAAAGTGTAAAAGTGAGTGATATGGTAATAAAATGAAATATGCTAAAAAGACTTTAAGATTTTACCGGAGCTATTATTTCTATTTTTAAAAAAGGCGATCGCAGATCCTGTGATTACTACAAGGGTATCAGCCTTCTCTCTATTCCAGGTAAAGTTCTTTCCATGATTGTGCTTAATAGAATTAAGAATCTGGTTGACAGTCAATTGCGTGATGAGCAATATGGATTCAGAAGTGGTAGGGGATGTGTGGATCAGATATTTTCACTTAGGCAGATTCTTGAGAAATGTTTAGAGTTTCAGAAACCTTTGGTTGCTAGCTTTGTTGATTTCAAAAAGGCTTTCGACTCTGTTGATCGTCATAATTTGTGGTTGATTGTGAGATCATATGGTATACCAGGCAAGTTAGTTAACATAATGAAAGCTCTCTATAATAACACTGAGTCGTGTGTGAGAGTTGGTAAGTCTTGTAGCAATTGGTTTAGCATTACTTCTGGTGTTCGACAAGGGTGCATTTGTCTCCTTTTCTCTTTAGCTTGGTTAGTGATTATGTTATGCGAAATTCACTTCAAGGGAAAGATTTTGGCCTTAAATGGTCTGGTGATACTAAAATTTCTGATTTAGATTATGCTGATGATTTAGCCCTTTTGGCAAATGATATTGATGAGATGAACTCTTTCATTCGATCTGTTGATGAGACTGGTAGTAGAGTAGGTTTGGTTATAAACAGAGAGAAAACTAAAGTGATGAAAATTGGTCAGGCAGGCTGTGATTCGGTAATTTGAATGGTTGCAATCTTGAGCAGGTGTCACAGTTTAATTATTTTGGGGCTATGTAACAGATAATGGTGATGTGCGGCATGAGATTAACAGACGAATAGGGATTGCTGCCGGGACTTTTAAGAATCTATGGAGAGTGTGGAGAAATAGGCGTATACACCTAAAGACTAAAATTAGACTATATAATTCTTTGGTTCTAGGGTTAATTATGGTAGTGAAACTTGGACTCTTTGTAAATAAGATAACAAGAAACTTGATGCTTTTGATTCTGGATGCTTGCGCACTATCTTGGGCATTAGGTGATTCAACTTTTTTTTTTAATGAGCTGAGATAACCTGTAAGCTTTTGGCTTGTATTGGTTTCTCGTACATACTACAAACAATACACAAGGACTACAACATAGAAACACTTACGGACATGCCCTCTGGAATAGTAGTCAGGTATGCTAACCACTAAGCCAGTTACATCCTTTTTGTAAGTAAATGACTTTGTAAGTAATGATGAGGTTAAGCAAAGGAGTTGCCAATCTCCTGTAAGCAGCATATTGTTCAGAGAGAAACTCCGTTGGTTTCGCCATGTTGCCTGTATGGATAATTACAGAGTAGCGAATAAGGTTATGAACAGTGTGCCTAAAGGCCTCAGAAAGAGGGGGAGACCTAGGATTCAGTGGGCAGACAATGTCAAACAGGACCTTGTTAGAATTGGTGTGCAGTGGCCAGATGCAGCTGATGTAGCTCAAGGCAGATCTGCTTGGAGAACTAAATTGCACGGTCTGGTTGGATCTCTGTAGCCCATGGCTGCTTGAGGATGATGATGATGAAACTGGAAAGAAACAAATGGAAAATTGAACTGGAGACCTCTAAAGTTACAAGTCCAAAAATACTTTACATTTAGCCTACAGAGCCGAGCTACAGATTACAAACAAAACATCATGTTAAAATGTAATATTAGCATTCTCTTTAGACCATATGTCAACACATTTTATATCTTCATATCTAATCCTCTTCTTAAATTCTTCGTACATAGTAACCTTCCTTGGAAAAACAAAAAGTTGGCAAACACATCTCATCAGGAATGTGCTTGTTTGAGCCTCGGGTAAGTCGTGGATGTTTGTGTTGTCTTTCTGATGAGGTCTCGCTTTTCTCACAGATTTTTCCCGTAACGTATAAACTGACAAGCTCTTGTCAGGCATCTCTAGAAAGGAGCAACTGTAATGTTGGGTTGTTTTAACTCTGAGCGGCACTTTTTTGCACACCATGGGCTAAATGGCCAGGTCACATGGACCCCGAAGGCTCAGAGAAGGTTGGGGGAGGGGACCCACTGGAACAGCTGTTGGGAGACAGATGGTAGCCTACCATCAAGGCCATCCAGCGTGTTCTTTAACTTACACAGGGTATGGCTCTCCCGCACACGGGCCACGGCTTAACGTCCAATCCGACGGACGGCGGCCTTTCCAAGCCCATCAGTGTCCCCTACTGACCATGGGCAGGGCGGGGAATTTTGCGGAGATAAATCTCAACGCTGACCCAACTGGGACTCGAACCTGGGAACTACAGATTACGAGCCTGGCGCGCTACCGACTGAGCCACCCGCGCCCCACCACTCTACCGACTGAGCCATCCCCGCCCCACCACTGTAATGAATTACATGTTTGTTTATGTATGCTTTGTGATGCATTGCAAAACAGTAAGAAAAACTATTATACATCAATATAAAATTTATTTTAATGTCGGCACTAATTAACTTGTCGAAGTAGTATGTGAAGAAGAATGGGACTGGATCTCAGAAATAAGCTGCTGAACATTCGGGTTCATTGACGCTGTTGCTAATTCCATGGTGTTATTCAGAATTTCGTCTTTCATCTTTTTAAAACATCATTCTCTGTAGTAGAACCAGATTAAAAAAAATTTGCTTTATATTTTTCAATTCGTTAAAGCAGGGTTTCTCAACGTGGGGTACGCGGTAAAAATTTTTGGGGTACGCCGAGAGAGCTCAAATGTCGTTAGATTTAGTAACAAAGTCGCTAAGTTGGCATTATTATACTATAACTATAGTTTTATCTATCTATACAAGGGGTACGCCAGTTACGTACACATTTCCAGGGGGTACAGTCGCTCAAAAAATATCCGAACTCTATGGTTGATTACAGAATTCAGAAAAAATATCTGGCAACGATTTTTTTAGAAATTAGTGATTTGGCAACCTTCGTGACCACGAAGTTGCCAGATCACTAATTTAAAAAAAATCGTTGCCAGATGTTTTTTCTGAATTCTGTAATCAACCATAGTGTTCTGATATTTTTTGAGCAACTGTACGTAAACATAAAAGGTTGAGAACCACTGCGTTAATGAGTCAGATTTTGCGCATGCCTGGTTCAAACAATTAACATGATTATCTAAACTTGTCAGTCCTTGTTAGTCCAATGCACTGTGGTTCAAAATGGGAAAAATTTATCAAAGTTTAATTTTTGAAATTTTATATATAATGATTGAACTTTTTTTTTAAAGTAGGAGTTATGAATATGAGTTTTCTTTTAATAGGATGAAAATTCCCTAATAAAAATTATAGAATAATATATATAAAATGCTGAAGAAAAAAATTTCAACGAAAAACTAATGCATGTATGACAAATGTTCGCTAAATGGTGACAATTTTAATCCTCAGTGTTCTGAATTGGAGACACTTCCACCGATAGATAAATATTTTAAAAAGTAATGAGGACGTATTTCTTAACGTTCAATTATTGCTTTACAAGTGCAGAAATTATATACTCGCTTCTCCAAACCTTCAAGAAAACTTCCTCAACGGATTCGAGTGGAATATGAAAGAAAGATGTTTATAAGACTATTAGGAGACCAAAATAAAGTTTCATACGAGAAGTTTATAACGTGTGTATATTTTTTTTGCAAGATTTTGACCCTATTTTAATCACAACAGACCTTCTACTATGGCCTATAAACTGACAGGCTCCTGTCAGACCTCTGTGGCAAGATTGAGGATTGTTTTGTTTAGTTATTTCAGATATCTGTTTTAAAACGTTTACAATATCGCCACTAGATGGCAGCAGCAGACTTTTGGAACTCTACTAAGCCACTAAACACACTATGTAATTATCAATTTGACTAATCAATCGGAAACAGTGATCACCTAAGATCTGATGGTAGCAAAGAATGCTGATTACCGAAACTATTCAAATATATAAAATAAAAAAAATTTTTTTACACTTATGAAAGCTGACAGAAACTTCTTCAGGAGGAAACAAAGTATTCAGTTTATATAAACTGCTCACAAAAATTAGGGGATGTTTCAAAATGAATATGAAGCGATGAAATATCCCCTAATTTTTGTGAGCAGTATATTATCAGGCACAGGTCACATAACACTTGCTATCCATTTCCCGGGAGAGGCTTCTGCGCTCGCATTACCATTTCTGGAAAGATCACCATGCTCGTATTTTCAAAGAGTGGTTTCTACGCTGATGTTGCTTATTGCCCCGCAAAAATTGTCATTATGCTCATGCTACCTATTTCCAAAGCGAGGGAAACCATGGTATCTATTTTCGAAGCTAGGGTTTCTGTGATCATATTACCTCTTTCCTTGGAGAAGGACATTAGGCTACCTATATTTTTAGGGAAAGTAACGCAGTGTTCATGTACCCATTTTCAGCGAGAGGTTTATTTTCTCATGCTACTTATTTCGAGAGAGATTACTGTACTCACATGACTTAATTTTGGGAATGTTATCACGATCGTATTACCCATTTTTCAGTGATGGTCGGTGAGCTAAGAAGATAAGCAAGTAACTTGAAAATGAGGGCGGGAGGGGGAAGTTTCACGCCCTAATAATATCTTATTTTTAATCAAATTTATGGTTTAAATATATTTCAATTGTGTAAAATTTATATTATCGTTGGGTTGGGTTGTTTTACCTCTGAGCGGCACTTTTTTGCACACCATGGGTTAAATGGCCAGGTCCCATGGACCCCGAAGGCTCAGAGAAGGTTGGGGGAGGGGACCCACTGGAACAGCTGTTGGGAGACAGATGGTAGCCTCCCGTCAAGGCCATCCAGCGTGTTCTTTATCGTGCACAGGGTATGGCTCTCCCGCACACGGAGCCACGTTCCAAGCCCATCGGTGTCCCCTACTGACCGTGGGCAGGGCGGGGAATTTTGCGGAGATAATCTCAATGCTAACCCAGCTGGGACTCGAACCTGGGAACTACAGATTACGAGCCTGGCGCGCTACCGACTGATCCACCCCGCCCCTTATATTATCGTTATGGCATCATCGGCCAAGAGAGATTGGTTGAATTCTCACCGTTCAATTCTTTTATTGACCAAAATATTCCGTGGTAGCCAGAAGCAAATCAAATTTTGCTTCTTTTACTCTCATTGGATAAACATATCTTCGATTCTTTTCTCCCTCTTTTCCTTACTCTCTCATCTCCAGCCACATAACAGTACTTGAGAAGCATATTGTTCCCCTTCTCCACACACAATTTGTCTATGCCGCTGATGATTCGATTCAATATAATAAAATTGAATCGAATTCCAATATCTAAAAATAAATCGAGTCTTTTGTCTGTTTATTTTTCAGATATCGTTGCTCATTTAGATGAGTGGTTCCAAATGGGGGCATTTTAGAAATTTGTAGTGACATTTTATTTCTGAAGCCGATGATTGGAGCGATAGCACCATCAAGTTTTAGTTGGTTTTATACAGGAAACATTTTTTGATTACCATGGGTGTGTTAGAAAAAAATACCTAATGAAAGTGGACGCTGGATAAAATACTTGGTGAAAGGGACTTTTGGAAACAAATACTTGGCGAAAGGGGCTTTGGAAAAAATACTTAGTGAAAGGGTCTTTGGGGAAAAAATACTTGGCGAAAGGAGTTTTGGAAAAAAATGCTTATGAAAGGGGCTTTGAAAAAAAAATACTCGTGAAAGGGACCTTTGAAAAAAATACTTGGCGAAAGGGGCTTTGGAAAAAAATACTCGATACTCAGTGAAAGAGGCATTGGAAAGAATATTTGGTGAAAGGTTGGGCTTATTTTACCTCTGAGCGGTACTTTTTTTTGCAGATAATGGTCTAAATCGCCAGGTCACAAGGACCCCGAAGGCTCATAGAAGGTTGGGGAGGGGACCCACTGGAACAGCTGTTGGGAGACAGATGGTAGCCTCCCGTCAAGGCCATCCAGCGTGTTCTTTAACGTGCAAGGGTATGGCTCTCCCGCACACGGGGCCACGGCTTAACGTCCCATCCGATGGACGGCGGCCTTTCCAAGCCCATCGGTGTCCCCTACTGACCGTGGGCAGGGCGGGGAATTTTGCGGAGATAAATCTCAACGCTGACCCAAGTGGGACTCGAACCTGGGAACTAGAGATTACGAACATGGCACACTATCGACTGAGCCACCCCCGCCCCTCGGGGGTCGGGACAGTCGAGAGAAATCGAATTAGCGACAGTTGAATTAATGCAAGTTGAAACTCTACTGTAAGCGAAATTTTTTTTACGATTGCTGTATTGCAAAGGTGGTCTACTTGACTGATTGACTGATTGGCTTTCACATTTTCAAGTTGAATATTCCAGAACTCAAAACTGAGAGTCCTGACTCATTCAAAAGCAAAAAAAGAAATATAGATGGAAGAATATAAAATAATGTTACTTTTTTATTTTACTTGTGGTATTCAGTACTCGCAGCTTTCCCACACAATCGCAATATCCAGAAAATATCCATGGGATATCTAAGACGTCCATTCGATATTCATCGGTTATCTTATGGCTATTTCTTATATGTTGTGGTTGTTTGGGTTGTCAGTGGGACTCCTCCCGATTTGTCAAAAAAAAAAATCTTAAAATTTTTATAAGGGAATTTTTAGCTTTTTCGTAGAATGTGGTAAGAATCGACCTAGTTGGGTTGTTTTACTTCTGAATAACACTTATTTCGAACACAATTGGCTAAATGGCAAGACCACAAAGACTCCAAGAGCTCAGAGATGATTGGGGAATGGAATCCATTGGACAGTTGTTAGCAGATAGATGAAAAGGTCCTATCAAGGTCATCAACATACTATTAAACGTTCATAAAGTATGGCTTTCCTGTACACAGGACCACTGCTTTACGTCCCATCCAACCGGCAGCCGCTTTCCGAATCCGTCGGTGTTCCCTTAATCACAGGGGCGGGAGTGGCTCAATCGGTAGCGCCAAGCTCGTAATCTGTAATTCCCAGGTTCGAGTCCCAGCTGGGTCAGCGTTGAGATTTATCTCCGCAAAATTCCTCGCCCTGCCCACGGTCAGTAGGGGACACCGATGGGCTTGGAAAGGCCGCCGTCCGTCGGATGGGACGTTAAGACGTGATCCCGTTTATGGGAGAGCCATACCCTGTGCATGTTAAAGAACACGCTGGATGACCTTGACGGGAGGCTGCCATCTCTCTCCCAACAGCTGTTCCAGTGGGTCTCCTCCCCCAACCTTCTCTGAGTATTCGGGGTTCATGTGACCTGGCCATTTAGCCCTTTGTGTGCAAAAAAATATCGCTCAGAGGTAAAACAACCAAACCCAACCTTTTTCACAGAGAGCAGGATTAGGGTTTAGCGGAGAGAAATCTGGGAACTATAAATTACGAGACAACTCCGTCCCATTAGGTAACAAGCGGAATAGATATGAAGATTATTTTGGGAGGAAAGCAGTTGTGAATCTGGAGAAGGAAGCCTGACTTTTAGGTTACTGGGATAAAATTGAAGCAGCTTCTTCTGAATAAGTGATGAAGGTATGATTGGTGGCTGATAAAATAGAAACGGAAAGGGGTAAGAATTGCAGAAAACGTTTAGATTAAGTTTTTATGAGAAACAAATATAATATAGTATTAAATTAGAGATGACTTGTAATGGGATGCGGAGAAGATAAGGGATATAATTCGAGGTGCAAGTATACAGTTGAAGATTTTACCTCTTTTTTTGCCTCAAAGATCCCGCAAAACTTCCCTCCCTTCTTTTGGTCGTTTTCTTCTTTCGGACACCGATGGGCTTGGAAAGGCCGCCGTCCGTCGTATGGGACGTTAAGCTGTGGCCCCTTGTGCACGTTAAAGAACACGCTGAATGGCCTTGACGGGAGTCTAACATCTGTTTCCCAATAGCTGCTCCAGTGGGTCCCCTCCCCCAACCTTCCCTGAGTCTTCGGGGTCTTTCTGACCTGGCCATTTAGCAAATTGTGGGTAAAAAGTGCCGCTCAAAAGTAAAAGAACCCAACCCACCAAGTGTTGCCAAATCCCTCATATTGTTAGAGACATGATTATATTAAGTCCATTCATTGTAGGTAGGCACATGATGTTTTAACCCAACAAGATGTCACACAGGGGAAACACGCGTATGAAATTTTGGGATCATGTGGTGAAATATATTTCGGGAATTGCAGGATACCAAAATCTGTCGAAACGGAAATTACAATCGCGATAGTTTTTTTTTAGAAACGAAGACACGGGCTATATATAATTATACGTTGTTACGACAGATGAACGAGCAACAATGAAATCGTGATGTGCTGTATACTTTTGATGCTCACGTGTACTTCAGCATCAGAATTACGTCACCAGAGGATTAGGACAGTTGAACTCGAAACTTAACGTTATTCGGAAGAATCTGTGTAAAGCAAAAAGTGAGTCTTTAACTTTGTGCGCAATACTCTAAAGAAGAAAAATTTTTAGAACGTGCGTGAGAGTGTTAAAGTATATAAAAAAAATAAATACCCCCTCAAGCAGCTGCTTGCCACAGAGGTCTGACAGGAGCCTGTCAGTTTATATGCCACAGTAGAAGATCTGAGAGGATGGCAGGACCTCAGCAGAAAACAACACGAACATCCATGCCTTACCCGGGGCTCGAACCCAGGTCCCGTAGATCAGTAGCCAAGCGCGCTAACCACTCGGCCATCGAATTATTTTTTCCCTACTGGGTTTGCAAGAAAAGGACGAATTCATCGTCTGATGCGTGATGATCAACATCTGCAAAGAATTGGTTCAGAGAGACCAGTATACTTAGCTGCAGTTTTGTAGTACACCCAATTCTGTTTTTACACGATTTTATTTAATACGGTTTAGAAAAAAATTCCGATTCTCTTTTTACACGATTTATTTTGGTCTAACACGGTTCATATGGCGCCTTTTAAAAATCTCCATTTGAATTTAATTCTGTAAAAATATTCCTATTCAAGAAAAAATTCCTAAAATTTACATTTATAACAAAGATGCGAATTTTATGGTCACATTTTTCGAAGTAGTTTTAAATTTGAAAATGTACCATAGATACACATTTTATGCACTAAAATCCCCAAAATAAATACTATACTAACATAACTACACAACAAGTTTTCTTGTTTTATTCTCTATTTTATGGAAAATTGTACAAAACCTACTTCATTCGGAATAAAGTGGCAACATTGAGTTGCGGGAATTCCCCTCAATTTAGTCTTGGTCTCTCATTTCGTGTTTAAAATTAGAAGTGTTTAGATGTTTAATAGAAGAAATCGAAAAAAATTTTATTTTGTTTTTTAAAGTTTTGTGTGAGTAATATAAATTTATTAAATTTTGCTGATAGGTAATTTACAATTTTTCGTCATCTGATTTATTAACTACAATTCAAATATTTTTCGTAAGCCTTACCACGATGTCGGATAATTCAACTATAACAAAGCAGAAAAGGAAAGGTATCTCTTTGGGTACTAAGATCCAAATTTTAGATCGTCTTACAACTGGAGAAGGTTCAACATCCATAGGTAAATATTTTGGTTTGAACGAAGCTACCGTAAGAACCATCAAGAAAAATGAAGGTGCTATTAGAAAATCTGTGCTTTCTGGAACAAAACTGAGCACTAAGTCGTCATCGTACACGAGAGATATTGTAAAAGTGTAGATGGAAAAGGCACTAGAATGTGGATAGAAGATAACTCGCAAAAAAGAATACCTCTAGACGGAAATACCATCAAATAGATGACATTAAAAATACATAAGCAGATACAAGAAATGGAACCAACCACATCAGCTCAGTTAAACAAAACATGAATTTTCTGCAAGTACAGGTTGGCTTGCAGGATTTCTTCAATGACACGCGTTTCAAAATGTAAAGATAAAAGGTGAAGTTGCAGATGAGCAAATTTTTGTCCAAAATTAGCCCAAATCATTAAAGATGATGGATACACTCCTGATCAAGTTTGCAATGCAGATGAAACTGGTGTTTTTTGGGAAAAAAATGCCGAGTAGAACCTATGTAGCAAAATCACAAAAAATTGTTGGTGGCTTTAAAGTTTAAGTTATGTTAAACGTTATGTTTTAAGTTATGTTAAAACCGCTGCTCATCAATCGACCCCTAAGACCAATCAATGAAAAGTGTAGATTTCAATAAATTGCCAGTGTATTGGATGGCAAACAAAAAAGCCTGGGCTATAAAAGATTTTTTTAATGAATGGTTCTGTAAATGCTATAGTTAAACGCTATTTGAAAGAAAAAAAAAATTCGAATTTAAAGTTCTCTTGATTATAGACAATGCGTCTGGCCATCTTGTTTTGGAACACCCAAATGTGCAATTTTGTTTTCTGCCGCTTAATACGATATCCTTAATACAACCATTAGATCAGGGTATAATTGCCACGTTTAAAACTAACTACGTAAGACGAACATCCCAATACATTTTGGATAAACTAGATAAGGATAAAACACTAGCAGTTATTGACGTGTGGAAGAAATTTTCTATTTTAGATTGTATCAGACATGCTGGATTGACATTATCAGAATTAAAACCATCAACTTTAAACGCATGCTGGAAAGCTATTTGGCCAGAATGTGTAAAAATCAAAGATCCCGTACCCCCAAAAACGACTGAATATCCTAATATCGTCACTTTAGTACATGCAGGTTAATGGGGAAGGATTCGATGATTTATCGTTTGCAGATATTGATGAATTGCTGGTTGACAAAGTTCATAGCGAAAATGAAATAACAGAAGTTGTCCTTGAGACTCCTGATGGAAAAGAAAAAGTGATGGTGATGAAGAGGTTCCACTCACTGCAGGTTTAATTAAAAAAGGGCTTCAAATGGTTAGTAAATTGGAAAGTCATTTTCTTCCACATGATCCCATTGTCGAAAGAGCTGAGCAGTTTAAACGTGAACCGGTCATGTATGGCGCGTTATCAAGAATTATACAAAGATCTAGTCAAAGCAAGATCTCAACGATTGATTACAGATTTCGTTGTCAACACTAATGAAACTTCATAATCACTGGAAACAAGTGATAATTTGGTTCCCCTGCCACAGAGAGCATTTCACCATTGGAGTATGAACACGACGGCCAAAATGTTTCAAGCGATGTAAATGGTTTAATTCGTCTTACGCAAACGAATGCGTCTATTGTCAGAAAGTGGCAACGAATAAAATCTTGTTAATAAGCATATGTAAATCGTATTTTTTGCACTTTTTCATTCTTGAATTAGTGACATATTGTTTTCTTTATGAAGTATAATTTATTTTATATGTGTACAGTCGCTCAAAAAAATATCCGAACACTATGGCTGATTACAGAATTCAGAACACGAAGGTTGCCAGATCACTAATTTCTAAAAAAATCGTTGCCATATATTTTTTCTGAATTCTGTAATCAACCACAGTGTTCGGATATTTTTTTGAGCGACTGTACATATAATTATCTTTATAAGTTTATAAAATAAAAAATGCGTTAAATGAATAAAAAACAAATAAAGATTTAATTAAAGATTTTGATATGATTTGTTTGAAAATAACTAATTACTTGTATTGGGTTTTCACGCTTAGAACCAGTCTTCTATTTTTTCATATGCACTGTAATTTTTTTACACGGTTTTTTCGGAAACCTATCTACCGTGTAAAAACAGAATTGGGTGTACTTGATAACTAGAATTCTAAAAGGAATTATATATTTAGTTTAAGAAATTGGTAAGATTATTCTGGTAGTTTATAGGTTTATTCGCAAATATTATTGTGCCACTTATTGAGTATTGTAAAGAGTCTTATATTATGCTTTGAGTAGGAACTGTAAGGGTTGGGTTGTTTTACCTCTGAGCGGCACTTTTTTGCACACAATGGGCTAAATGGCCAGGTTACAAGGACCCCGAAGGCTCAGAGAAGGTTGGGGGAGGGGACCCACTGGAACAGCTATTGGGTATAAGATATCGATAAAGAGGAATAGACCAAACAGCCTGTACAATTTAGTCTTATAAACTTCTATTATGAGTTATAATAAAATAATAATAAATACCCCCTGAAGCAGCTGCTTGCCACAGAGGTCTGACAGGAGCCTGTCAGTTAATATGCCACAGTAGAAGGTCTGAGAGGATGGCAGGACCTCAGCAGAAAAACGACACAAGCGTTCAGCGTGTACAGCAACTATACACGCTCCAGTTACCGTTCACAGTGTTAATATACTCTGCAAACTGGAGCGTGTGCAGTTACTGCACACGCTCCAGTTTGCAGTGAACGGTAACTGCACACGCTCAATATTTCCGTGAGTGAGCCCACACGATCCAGGTCTTTGTGAGCTCACACGATCCAATCACACAATCCACACGGGGACCTCACAAAAGTGGCCTTACTATGACGTCACGGGGACCTCATAAAAGTAGCCTGATGATGAAATACCCGAACAGATGTTGGGAGACAGATAATAAATAAATAAATAAATACCCTCTCAAGCAGCTGCTTGACACAGAGGTCTGACAGGAGCCTGTCAGTTAATATGCCATAGTAGAAGGTCTGAGAGGATGGCAGGACCTCAGCAGAAAAACAACACAAATGAGTTGTAGCTGTTGTATTTGGGTACTGCAGGCCAAGTTAACACTGTTCCTGATTGATATTGCTCTGCACACCCATCCTAGGTCTTCCCCCTTTTATTGAGACCGGAGGGGGAGAGAAAACTTAAAATATTTCATTTTAATACATAACATTGCAGTCACATCGTTTTAATTCGTTAACTTCTTTATTCTAGAGTTTCAAATCTCAGTTTTTCTCTTCTCTAAAATAAAAATGTTCTGATAATTAGGCCATTAAAGACAGATTAGATTAGATTATTAAGGTTTTATCGCTAACACTGTATGGATCTTGCAGTTCTGTTTCTTTACATAAAGCCAATGCATCAGCAAGAACAATGCACAGTCCAAACACAATGCAAAGGAAACACTGTAACAGGGAAAAACAAAATCCAACC
The DNA here is from genome assembly GCA_038380435.1 of Ryuthela nishihirai. Lineage (NCBI taxonomy): Eukaryota > Metazoa > Arthropoda > Arachnida > Araneae > Heptathelidae > Ryuthela > Ryuthela nishihirai. The sequence goes on from JAWZYU010000029.1 coordinate 37,755,237, forward strand.
ACTTGCTGCGACTATTAATATAAAAATCCATTCCTATTTTGATATGTCTAATATTTGATTGATAGCCTAAAAGTCAAATAATGTAGAGGGAGAAGAAGTTAAGCTTCCATAGAGATTAATGTAAAATCGTGTATCGTGCATTTGGCGTAGAGGTGAAACGAACATTACAGGGGACGAACGCTTTTGTAATTACATGTTACTGTCAACTTCCATTCTCTTCGCTTTTCCTATGTAATAATTTCCCATTGATATCCTTGCAGAGTATATTATCAATTCCGTTTCCTATTTCTATGCAACCAAGAAAGCTTCTAATTGTAATAATTTATTCTATAAATTAACTTCAGACTAATTTCAAATCTTCTCTATCCGTTCAATTTATAATTGTTGGTTCAACGAAAAATAATTCCAATGGAGATAATAAACCTTTATTAAAATCATGATATTATTTTTTTCAAATACAAAGTGCAGTTACTTTTTTTCCTTTTTTAAAATATAAATTTTTTGATGCATAATTCCTTTGCCCCTTATTGTTTGCTTCCCAGCTTAAACAAATGCACGATACGAATCGAAACACCACTTGAGGTCGCCACTTACGCTTTTTCAAAGCTGAACTTCTTTTCCTTACAGGTTCTTTGCACTTGCTGCGACTATTAATATAAAAAACCATTCCTATTTTGATATGTCTAATATTTGATTACTAGCCTAAAAATTAAGGCATGAATAATATATAAAATTTATTATTTAAATTTATTACCGGTAATTATAAAATTCAAAAATATCCATTAAGATAACGATATAAAATATTTAAATATTAATAAATCTATTAATAAATTTTTCACATCTACTAAAAGTTCATTTAAGTAACTAAATAAACAAATAATTTTATTTGGCTTTTTTTTAATCAATTTACAGACCGCCAGTAGCTTTCATGCACAAAACACCCATCCACAATCTGTTTTCTCTTCCAATCGATAGCAAAGCAGTTTGCTGCCAATAAGAAGCAGATTTTTATTTTGTCTATCTCCTCCTCCAAATAAAGAAAGAGAGTGTAAGCAAAACAATCGATGAGCATTAGCGAGCCATATATTTCCCAAACAGATCGCAACATCGGTAAAGAAAAAAGTCTTCTTTGGGCAAGCACTCTTTGCACCTAGCTTTAGTGGCGAGTGCATTGTGAGTGGGTGCTGCAAGGGAAGCAGAAAAGGGAGGAGTGGAAGGTCTCGTGGACTGTTTGCGTGACTCACGCTCCTCTGCGTGTGAGTATCGTGTGCAGTCGGGGTTGGCAGGTGGGAAGCACCTTGACGCTTCTCACTGCCACAGGGACCAGGCACAAAACATAAGCCTTAATTGTCTCAGAGGCTCGGCTTTGGGAGATAGACGGCACCATCAGCGAAGAGAAGAATCTGCTCTCTGCGGATGATATTAGATTTTGAAGGGATTTGGAAAGATGTCGGTGTGGGAAATAAAATATTTATAAACGTGTAGTATGAGGATAAAACTGGAACGTTGGTTTAATGACCCAGTAAATACTGCTATTGTTTTATTATAGTTCATTATTCGTATTTGTTCCCGAATGTGATGAGTGATTAATGTCTCAACGCATCAGTTTGAGTTCCTACTAATGCCTGCAAAGAGATTTTCTCTGCTAACTCCATCGTAGTTCCTATCTGGGTTAGGGGGCGGGGGTGGCTCAGTCGGTAGCGCGCCAGGCTCGTAATCTGTAGTTCCCAGGTTCGAGTCCCAGCTGGGTCAGCGTTGAGATTTATCTCTGCAAAATTCCCCGCCCTGCCCACGGTCAGTAGGGGACATCAACGGGCTTGGAAAAGTCGTCGTCCATCGTATGGGACGTTAAGCCGTGGCCCCGTGTGCGGGAGAGCCATACCCTGTGCACGTTAAAGAACACGCTGGATGGCCTTGACGGGAGGCTACCATTTGTCTCCCAACAGCTGTTCTGGTGGGTTCCCTCTCCCAACCTTCTCTGAGCCCTCGGGATCCTTGTGGCCTGGCCATTTAGCCCATGGTGTACAAAAAAGTGCCGCTCAGAGGTAAAACAACCCAACCTTATCTGGGTAAGAAAGGGGACCCCAATGATCTTGGTAATGCAGCCATCCCTTAAATGGGGAACTGAGTTACATGCGAAAGTTAACCATATACCGCACACGTTAAAGAACGTTTGGATAGCTTTGAAAGAAGACTTCAAACTATCTCCTGAAAGCTGTCCAGATGATCAGCTTTCTTCACCAAGCTCTGAGCCCTTGGGGGTTTTTGTGACCGGGGCATCGTCAGGAATTATTCCAGGGTGGATGGCAAATTTCTTTCAGTATAAAAAGCTGAAATATAAAGAGCTGTAGTTGAGTATGTTATTGCATATATACATACAAAATCCTCAAGCAGCCATGGGCAACGGAAGTCCGACCAAACTGTATAAATTTGTTCTCCAAACATGTCTGTCCTGAGCTACAGCTGTTGCATCTGGCCACAGTAGGTCAATTATAACAAAGTCCCGTTTGATATTGTCTGCCCGCCCCATCCTATATCTCCACCTGCTTTTTCTGAAACATTTAGGCACACAGTTCATAACCTATTTGCTAATCTATAGTTACGCATACGGGCAACATGGCCAAACCAACGGAGTCTCTCTCTGCACAATATACTGCTCAAAGGAGGTTGCTGACTCCTTTGCCAAACCTCATTTTTACTTACAAAGTTGAACTACCTAATGCCCAAGATACTGTGTAAGCATCTAGAATCAAAAGCATTAAGTTTCCTGTTATCTTGCCTACAAAGGTATGGGCAGTTGGGGCGGGGGTGGCTCAGTCGGTAGCGCGCCAGGCTCGTAATCTGTAGTTCCCAGGTTCGAGTCCCAGCTGGGTCAGCGTTGAGATTTATCTCCGCAAAATTCCCCGCCCTGCCCACAGTCAGTAGGGGACACCGATGGGCTTGTAAAGGCCGCCGTCCGTCGGATGGGACGTTAAGCCGTGGCCCCGTGTGCGGGAGAGTCATACCCTGTGCACGTTAAAGAACACGCTGGATGGCCTTGACGGGAGGTTACCATCTGTCTCCCAATAGCTGTTCCAGTGGGTCCCCTCCCCCAACTTTCTCTGAGCCTTCGGGGTCCATGTGACCTGGCCATTTAGCACATGGTGTGCAAAAAAAGTGCCGCTCAGAGGTAAAACAACCCAACTCTGAAACATTTAGGCACACAGTTCATAACCTATTTGCTAATCTATAGTTATGCATACGGGCAACATGGCCAAACCAACGGAGTCTCTCTCTGCACAATATACTGCTCAAAGGAGGTTGCTGACTCCTTTGCCAAACCTCATTTTTACCTACAAAGTTGAACTACCTAATGCCCAAGATACTGTGTAAGCATCTAGAATCAAAAGCATTAAGTTTCCTGTTATCTTGCCTACAAAGGGTATGGGCAGATATGTACAGTCGCTCACAAAAATAACCGAACACTATGCTTGATTACAAAATTCAGAAAAAATATCTGGCAGCGATTTTTTTAGAGATTAGTGATCTGGCAACCTTTGTATACGTACACGAAGGTTGCTAGATCACTAATTCGCTGCCATATAATTCGCTGAAAGATCGCTGCCAGATATTTTTTATGAATTTTGTAATCAACCATACTGTTCGGATTCTTTTTTGAGCGACTGTACTCCCCTGAACGTATTTTTTTTTCCTGTAGAAAATATTTCTAACATAATTTACGTCTCAACGATAAAACTTATTTCCAGTTGGATGACGTGAAGATAAGAAAAGTCAAGAAACATTCGTGAATAAAAATTGAAAAATATATTAATAATCGAAATAAATTAATTATCTATCTTTCATAATCGGATAGAATTTGAAAAAACATTAAAGAGCATCTAAGTGAAATATTCTGGCAAAATTCTTCGTCACAATAAATATCTGTCGGCACGTATATCAAAAATGGCATTCAGTAAGGATTTTATCATTGGTATGCTTCATTCACTCTTATATTTTGCTTTTTAGGGCACATATAGGTTTTTTTTAAATTTTAATTTATGTTATTTATTTTTTATTTCTATTAGTTCAGTTTTTGTATTTTTAAGCGTATAAAAAAAACTGTTTTTTATGTTAAAATAAATAATGATTTATTGTATGATTTCCTTTTTTCCCAAATTGTTCAAATTCTTTACGTTATCAGAACAATAAACATTACTTGAAACTAGCATAATTTGTGGAAAATCCCTTATTAGAGTAATTATAACTTTTAAAAAGATTACATTCGTTGGCAGAGCTTGAGAAAAATGAAATTGTGCTTGGACAAGGTCACATGTATACACGAAGTTTGAATACACGAAATAACATTTATAGATGTATTTTTATTAAAATTTTGCTTCTTAAAACTTTACTGGTAGTTATTTATTTTTAAAAATTTAAAATTAATTCTATAATGTTTAATAATATTTGAATAAAATCATAGTAAGTAAATTGTCTGCTTTTATGCTATTCTAAATTAAATAGCTTGCAGTTAAATTTTTGGCAAACTAAATCACTTGAAACTTCAGGCATAGTCAATTTCCTTCCTTTCTTCCCACCTTTGTTCTACGGCTGTCCAAGCCAGGGGCTACAATGGCTGTGGCCTGGTAGATTACAAATGTAGGTCTTCACCCCACTCCGAAAGCGATAGTATATTATATATATATATACTATCACTTTAGGAGCGATATATAATATGTAAATATATTTAATAAATATTCAAATTAGATATTCCATATTGGTTTGCAAAAATTAAAGAACAACTCTGTGTTAGCAAATGGGAAACTAACGTCGAAGCTCTAAAATGTCTAAAATATTTTTTAAAGCATGACAGCAGTAAAGATTTCAATCAAATATATTAATATTTCGATTTTCAACAATATTCGTTCAGTATTTAATGAGTTATGGAAGTTTGAATATTTAGCGATAACAATGTCAGCCACAAAAATTGACTCCAGAAGTTAATTAAAGCTTATTAAAATGAATTACATCAAAGTGTTTAATAAAATAAGTTTGTATTTTAGAACTTTGTGTAAAGAATTCTTTCACTATTCTCCAGTTTTGTAAAAGTTTCTAAAGACTGGCATTGCTGTTGTTAAATATTCAAACTTCTATAACTCATTAAATACTGAACGAATATTGTTGAAAATCGAGATATTGATTTATTTGATTGAGATCTTTATCTGCTATCATGCTTTTCAAAAAAAAAAACTTATTCTATAAGTTATTCCTTAATTTCTGGAAACTATTGTATCATTTATTAAAAGAAAATTTAAATTATACAATGAAAATAATCTACAGTATTTTGCAATTTACACATTATTTATATTTGTTTGACACGTAATTGATAATGACATGTACACTGAGATGCCAGTTTATTAGGTACAACTTCCTACTAACGTGTTGTGCCTACTTTGGTCCTCAGAACAGCCTGTATTCATCTGGCCATAAAACTTACAAGATGCTGGATGCGTTGTGCAGAAATGTTGTACAGTCGCTCAAAAAAGTATCCGAACACTATGGTTGATTACAGAATTCAAAAAAAAAATATATATATGGCAACGATTTTTTTTAGAAATTAGTGATCTGACAACCTTCGTGTCACGTGATACGAAGGTTGCCAGATCACTAATTTCTAAAAAAAATCGTTGCCACATATATTTTTGAATTCTGTAATCAACCATAGTGTTCGGATATTTTTTTGAGCGACTGTAGGTGGTCATATTATTTTGATACTAGATCGTGTGGGCTCACTCACGGAAATATTGAGCGTGTGCAGTTACCGTTCAGAGCAAACTGGAGCGTGTGCAGTAACTGCACACGCCTCAGTTTGCTGTGAAAGTACCTGGAGCGTGTACAGTTGCTGTACACGCTCCAGATATTTTTCCTGAATTCTGTAATCACGTGACACGAAGGTTGCCAGATCACTAATTTCTAAAAAAAATCGTTGCCGGATATTTTTTCTGAATTCTGTAATCAACCATAGTGTTCGGATATTTTTTTGAGCGACTGTACGTAATAAATGTCATCTCAATGTATATTGGGGATCACTAGAGCAGAGCCTGGGTCAAATGGCCCTGTGCCCCCCCCCCCCCCTTCTCTTCTCTCTCTTTCTCTGGGCCTGTTCGCAGGTCTGTGTAATCGGGCACCGAGAAAAAGCTGTACTGACAGTGCAGTAAAACGTACTCATTAGCGAATAAAAGTTGTATAGTGTAACAAGTCTCATTGCCATTGACCCACTCTTCCTACCACGAGCTTTTACTTTCAATTCCTGGGGCGGGGGTGGCTCAGTCGGTAGCGCTTCAGGCTCGTAATCTGTAGTTCCCAGGTTCGAGTCCAGCTGGGTCATCGTTGAGATTTATCTCCGCAAAATTCCCGCCCTGCCCACGATCAGTAGGGGACACCGATGGGCTTGGAAAGACCACCGTCCGTCGGATGGGACGTTAAGCCGTGGCCCCGTGTGCGGGAGAGCCATACCCTGTGCATGTTAAAGAATACGCTAGATGGCCTTGACGGAAGGCTACCATCTGTCTCCCAACAGCTGTTCCAGTGGGTCCCCTCCCCCAACCTTCTCTGAGCCTTCGGGGTCCATGTGACCTGGCCATTTAGCCCATGGTGTGCAAAAAAGTGCCGCTCAGAGGTAAAACAACCCAACCCAACTTTCAATTCAAGATAATATGGTGAAACTGCTACAGGATTTTGACAAAACAACAAAGGAATAATACTGGGGAAACCACAATAAATTCGGTAAAAATTCTAACTACATTTAATTCTAAACCACTTGTAGTTAAAAAACTTTCATTCAATATTTATTGGTATTCGTATATGTAAATATTAATGAATATATCACTATTTAATAAATAGATTCCATTTTTATACAACTACCGGTAATTTAATAATAAGAATTATTTGACGATATGAAACGACGCAGATATCAGTGTTTTTGAGCCATTTTGGTCTACAAAATACGATAGCCAGTATTCATAACACAACGAAAAATGCTAAGTCCCATTAGCTGGTGAAGTAAGTTGGATGAGGTTAAGGCTTGGATATGTTTAATACTAAGTTCTATCACATCACCATATCCTATATCAGGTTCTTCATTAAAGTTGTTAATAGATGTTTATGGAAATTTGTAATGACAATTTGTTAGAATTGGCTAAACTGATTGGGTAGGGGGTGGCTTACAGTAGCGCGTCATGCTCGTAAACTGCAGTTCCCAGGTTCGAGCCCCAGCTGGGCCAGCGTTGAGATATATCTCCTCAAAACTTCACGCCCTGCCCTCAGTAAGTAGGGGACACCTATAGATTTAGAAAGAGCGCCGTCCGTTGTATGTGACGTTAAATCGTGGACACGTGTGCGGGAGAGCCATACCCTGTTCATATTAAAGAACACGCTGGATGGCCTTGACGGGAGGTAACCACCTGTCTCCCAACAGCTGTTCCAATGAGTCCCTTCCTCCATCCTTATCTCAGTTTTCGGGGTTCTTGTGACCTGGCCATTTAGTCCATTGTGTGCAAAAAAGTGCCCCTCGGAGGTGAAACAACCCAAAAACTGATTATTGCAATACATATTCGCTGATGATTAAAAAGATTTTCAAGCGAGAGAACTATTTGCTGAAATATTATTATGGAGTTTCAATCTAATGAAACAAGTAAAAACGGAGAAATATGTTTATATAGCCGATGAAAGAAAGTGTTAATTGAGATGGAAATTTTTAAAAGAAATCCATTTACTACCAATTTTGGGAATTTCCATTAACTTCAGAGAAATAAAAAGCTTATGATCCAACCAATTGTGTTCCATATGGACCATCGTTATTCCAGAGAAAAATGTAAAAAGCCATCGATCAATAAATAGCATTTGATAGAGAGTTATATATTCACTAAAACCGCCCTTCTTATCTACAACATATTTTAAAAGCCAAGAATTCTTTCAACGTTAAAGACTTGCGCCATCACTTTTAAATTCCCCACACAAAATTTAAGCTCATTAAGTTCCAAAGCAATGGAGAGAACATACGAGAGAACAAAATAGAGCGAAAGAGGGGAAAAAACGAATAAAAATCGAGCTAGTTAGAACAAAGAATGTAAACAAGAGAGTTGCTGAAGTCCCTTTTGGATGCCTAAGCTTCCTTTGTTCGCTTGCATAGAATGAGAAATAACTCTCTATTATTCAACACACGGTGTCATACATCAAGTTGACGTGTTGTCCATTTTCGGATAAAAATGACCTTTGTTGGTTAATTAATGTTCCCACTGCATTTTGTTTGCCGAGAAGCGTGCGGACGCTTTAATTTGTTTTAATTTCTAGCAAGCCAATGTGCTGTAAATTAGATCATGTAGGAAGGCGAGACGAAACGCCAGCGAACGCCGGCACAAAAGCAACGATGCTTTGGAAAAGAGAGTCGGCCATTATCTAGACTCCATTCCTTTACTGGGTGGGCGTTTTTCTTTCTGGTTTTAATCTTTACTTTGCGAAAGTCCGTCTTTCTCCGACTGCTTCAGCTTTCTCTCGTTCTCTCTCTCACTCACTCTTCGCTAATGTGGTCTCTAATTACGCAAATGTGTTAGAGAATAACTTGAGCACGTCTAAGGTGGTGATGGATGCCTTCCTGCAATTAGAGAACGACTCGTTAATATTAACTCGAAGAAGTGCCCATACCTCATTCGTGGACGAATTCTTCCTTTATATATGCATAAGCACATGCACACATGCATAATATGTATGCATGTGCCTAGAACTAGCGCTCTTTCAGAAAAGCACAAAACAAGTTTTGGGTAAAAGTTCAAGACGTAGAGAAAACAGTCTTGAAATAACTAATGGTTTTACTGTTTGCCAAGTTAAATTTCTGCATTAGCACCGACCGTACGTAGCTTTTATATGGATTCGCTCTTTATGGGGAAGCTAGGCAAGTTTAGGATGTGGTGGAGAAGTTGGGAGGAGGGCGGAGAAGGAATGAAAATTAATGTTAGTGACGGATGACAGTGTGATCTCCTCCTCCTCTAACGAAGAGACTGTTTTCCACATCATTTGTCGCCGTTAGTCGACTTTTAATGGAATGATAATTCTTTAATGGGCATTCATTTCAGCGAAGAGAAGGAATACCGTGACTTTACATTGTTTCCTGGAAGTACGAAGAAGCTTTATCGGAATTTTGTCTCGTTACTCTTTTAGAGCTTATCGGTCTCCTCTCTCTGGTCCTTCTCATGAATTTGAGATTCATCCATCTGCATGGGGAAGACCATGTTGTAATTACATTAATGTCTTTTAATGTTTGTTCGATTGATGGGCATAATGTTTTTACAATGTTATCAGCCTAACAATAGTTTTGATAGGGCTCGTCCCATGGCCGAGTGGTTAGCGCGCTTGGCTACTGATCTAAGGGACCTGGGTTCGAGCCCCGGGTAAGGCATGGATATGTATGTCGTTGTTCTGCTGAGGTCCTGCCATCCTCACAGACCTTCTACTTTGGCATATAAACTGACAGGCTCCTGTCAGACCTCTGTGGCAAGCAGCTGCTTGAGGGGGTATTTATTTATTTATTTATTATCTGTCTCCCAACATCTGTTCGGGTATTTCATCATCAGGCTACTTTTATGAGGTCCCCGTGACGTCACAGTAAGGCCACTTTTGTGAGGTCCCCGTGTGGATTGTGTGATTGGATCGTGTGAGCTCACAACGACCTGGATCGTGTAGGCTCACTCACGGAAATATTAAGCGTGTGCAGTTGCTGTACACACTGGACGTTTGTGTCATTTTTCTGCTGAGGTCCTGCCATCCTCACAGACCTTCTACTTTGGCATATAAACTGACAGGCTCCTGTCAGACCTCTGTGGCAAGCAGCTGCTTGAGGGGGTATTTATTTATTTCTCTCAGTCAACTGATGATGTTAACAGAGGTCCTTGGAAGACATCAGAAGATCCGGAATTGATATCTTTATTATTAGCCCTACAATCCTTTTCATGTTGCTGTAAATGAGCAGATATTGATGCAGTTATTTTGATGACATTGGGAAACTAGATATCTTTATTAGTGTTAAAGATATTTTTCCTATCGCTCTGAGTCAACGACAGAGTTACTTTGACATTATTAACTGAATGATATCTTGATTATTATTAGCCTAACAATCCCTTTGATGTTATTGAGAGTTAGCTAATGATATTGCCGCAGTTACTTTGACGAAATTGTAAGCTTGGCAATATCTTTATTATTCTTAGTCTAACAATATTTTTTTAACAGCTGAGAATGAGATAACTGTATTCACGGAGTTACTTTGTTCATATAGTCTTAATTTAACAATATATTCATTAGCTTCATTAATATCCGTTTAGATATTCTTTTGGTGTTACTATGAACGAGATAAAGCATTCGGCAGAATTACTTAATTACTTTACCATTAGCTTAACGATATTTTTTAATACTATTAGCTTAACAATACTTTTAAAGTTACTGTTTATGAGCTAGTAAAATCGATACAGTTTCTTTGGAGATATGTAAGCAGAGTATCTTATATTTTTATTACTTTAAGAATTCTTTTAGTGTATTTTTGACTGAACAATAATTACGTCTTTAGTTATTTTGATAATGATATATTTTTGACTCAAGCTTAACAATGCCTGTAAGTATGTATTCTATAGCAGCAGCCCTCCCCCAGAAATAAAAAAAACCTTTATGAGAGAGACCCTTAGACTCTAAATAATCCAAAACCGAAAGGTAGATATCCTAAAGTGAAATAAAATATTAATATTCATGCGCAGAACTTTAGTAATTTTTTTTAAATATAATTGGATTTAATTTCAAGATGTATTCACAATAATGAGGACTTTGAGGTCAAAATAACATGGATTTTAACATCGAAAATATTTTGGTTTCTTCCAACTTTCGGTTAATCAAGCTCTTCAATCATTCCTTTATTATAATAAATATTATTATACTATACAATTATAATTGAAAAAAAGAAAAAATATAATAATGCATTTATGACATGAATACGTTTTAAATTATTTTTATGCTTTTTCTTGCAAAAAAAAAAAGGGGAAAATTGTAGAAAACTACAAAGCAAGAAAATTCCGACATAAAATTTAGACTGCTGAGAACCTTTCGAAAAATTTCCCATCCCATACTTCGAGACACTTGTGTGCAAAAAATTCTTCGGTCATTCCAATGGAAAAGAAAATTTGAAGTTCCGTATAATTTAAATTAAAAATCATCTATTTAGAGAAAACTGATTCAAGTCCCATCTTAGTTTTAACCAATGCCTTTTCCAAGTGCATATGGGCGGGGGTGGCTCAGTCGGTAGCGCGCCAGGCTCGTAATCTGTAATTCCCAGGTTCGAGTCCCAGCTGGGTCAGCGTTGAGATTTATCTCCGCAAAATTTCCTCCGCCCTGCCCACGGTCAGTAGGGGACACAGATTTGCTTGAAAAGGCCGCCGTCCGTCGGATGGGGCGTTAAGCCGTGGCTCCGTGTGCGGGAGAGACATACCCTGTGCACGTTAAAGAACACGCTGGATGGTCTTGACGGGAGGCTACCATCTGTCTCCCAACAGCTGTTCCAGTGGGTCCCCTCAACCAACCTTCTCTGAGCCTCCGGGGTCCATGTGACCTGGCCATTTAGCCCATGGTGTGCAAAAAAGTGCCGCTCAGAGGTAAAACAATCCAATCCAATCCAAGTGCATATCCTTCCTTATCAGTGAAAAGGAGAAGGTTAGTGATTTCTCTGCATTGCCATCTGATATGCAGGAAAGGTGCATTTACAGGTAGAGAATAATTGGAACGGTGGAAAACATTTTTTGAATGGAAGGGAGGGATTTTGGGATGCAGGAAAGAACCTCGAACTTCCGATAATTGTGGCATGGCATTATTAATGATCACAAAGAAACCCACTCGAACATTTTAATTCTAAAATGAATATCCAAATTATGAATAAATATAATGTATGAAATAGTTCATAGGGTATTTGATAGTTCAGTTCATTTACCTCTGAAAATTCACTCTTGTGCACGCAGTGGGCTAAGTGGCCAGGCTACAAGGACCCCAGTAGCGTAGGGCAGGTTTGGGAAGCGAATCCGCTGTAGCCTCCCGGCAAGGCCATCCAGCGTGATCGTTAACGTGGACAAGATATGGCTCTCCCGCACACGGCGTCACGACTTAATGCCCCTTACGACGGTCGGATGCCTTTCCAAGCCCGTCGGTGTCTCCTTCCTCACCGATGGCAGGTTGTTGGGGATTAACGAAGATAAATCTCAACGCAGGTACAGCTGGGACTCGAACCTGAGAACTTCAGATTACGAGCCTGGCACGCTACCGACTGAGATTCCAGCAATCTCAATTTATTTCTAGAAAGAAAGTCATCATGCTCGCATTATCGAACATTGTGTAAGGAAAGCCATTAGAAGTATAAGGAAACAGGCCCGGTTGTAGAAAAAAAAATCGAGGGGGGTGGGCAAGAAACATCACAATGGAGCCGAAAAAATTGTAGGTAGGGAAAGAGACTGGATTTCCAATGCAGTATAACATTTCTCCCTCCATTTTGCAGGTTTTTAAAAAATGTCTCGAAAAATGCATGAAATATAAATAAATTAAAAAAATTTTGCCTTTATTACCATTGCTAGTCTTCTGAAAGGAAAGGGGACATAAGGGGGGGGGACATGGTTGCCTCATCGCCTAGATCTGACCCTGTAAGGAAGCAATCAGAGATGTAAGGAAAGGATTCAGTTAAACAGGGAAAGAAATCATACGTATGAGAGAAGCAATGACTCTTAAAATTCTCTGGGCGGGTGTGGCTCAGTCGGTAGCGCGCCAGGCTCGTAATCTGTAGTTCCCAGGTTCGAGTCCCAGCTGGGTCAGCGTTGAGATTTATCTCCGCAAAATTCCCCGCCCTGCCCACGGTCAGTAGGGGACACCGATGGGCTTGGAAAGGCCGCCGTCCGTCGGATGGTACGTTAAGCCGTGGCCCCGTGTGCGGGAGAGCCATACCCTGTGCACGTTAAAGAACACGCTGGATGGCCTTGACGAGAGGCTACCATCTGTCTCCCAACAGCTGTTCCAGTGGGTCCCCTCCCCCAACCTTCTCTGAGCCTTTGGTGTCCTTGTGACCTGGCCATTTAGCCCATGGTGTGCAAAAAAGTGCCGCTCAGAGGTAAAACAACCCAACCCTTAAAATTCTCATAATTAAACAAAAATGCGAAATATATTTAAAATGATGTAAAATATAAACCTATAGACCTCCACATTGCTTTCCATAAAGTAAGGATATGAAATGTGTGAAATCACACCTTGTACAGACCTTGTACTTTACTGTACTTTGCTCAAGGTAAATCAAAGATTTACCTTGAGCAAAGTACAGTAAAGATTAAAGATCAAAGATTTACCTTGAGCAAAGTACAGTAAAGATTAAAGATCAAAGATTTACCTTAAGCAATAAAAGTTAACGATGGAAATAAAAACTTTATATCTTCACCAATAGAAAAATACTGGCAGAAATATAAATTTATCTTCATCAATAAAATAGGCCAAAATATTAATTCATCTTCATCAACAGACTTCATCAATAATCTTCATCAATAAATTGCTGGCAGAAATCAAAAATTTATCTTCATCAACAGGAAATTGCTGGTGGAAATAAAAATCTATCTTCATCAATAGGAAATTGCTGGCAGAAATCAAAAATCTATCTTCATCAATAGGAAATTGCTGGTGGAAATAAAAAATTTATCTTCATCAATAGGAAATTGCTGGTGGAAATAAAAATCTATCTTCATCAATAGGAAATTGCTGGCAGAAATCAAAAATTTATCTTCATCAATAGGAAATTGCTGGTCGAAATAAAAATCTTCATTAATAGAAAATGGCTGGCCGAAATAAAGATTTATCTTCATCAATTTAAAATTACCGGCCGAAATCAAAGATTAGAAATTTTCCAAAAGAACTGGAAATTCTGAGTTTATTAAGTTTTACTCGCTACTCACTGGGTTAATAATGAGTATGATTCAAATAATTATTGGAAAAAACAAAACATTAAGTTAAAAAAGTTTCAAAAGTCCAGGGAATCTTGATAAAATAAAAAAAAAAACATAAGCAATCTTTAAGTTTTAAAAGCGAAACACTTAAAATAACCAACAGTGGGTTTCAATTCACTGAAATAAAAAAAAAACAGTTGCCAACAGCTTCCATCTGTAGTGGTTTTCAGAAGAGCCACAGTGGGCGTGGCCCTTTTGGCAGATTGGCGAGCTGACGACCTTGTTGCACGCAGCAGCACGCTCGTGCGCTGATCCGCTGCCAATTGCATCGCGCCATATACCTGACATCGCTCGTCAGCAACATTTCAGTTGATCCGGGGCTCCTCTGCAGCACTGTTGCAGTTAATGAGTTGTTCTTAATAACTTTGCTGAGAACAGCCAACTGTGGACGTGATGAACGAGACCGAGCTAATGTCCGACACATGCAATTTAGGAAAAGTCACCAGCTACTTGTGTGACGAAACGATTGTCTGCTTCGTTGTTCGACTTGGACAGAATACGTAACATGCAAAGCTCGAATTATTTATAAATATTCATGTTCTGGGTATGAAGAAGGGTAGGAAATTCAATGGCATTTTGAGAACCTACATGGACTGCGTTTTTTTAAAATTATTTATTGTAATCACGTATATGTATAGTAGAGTGTATTTGCGTTAATAAGTAGCAGAAGATGGAAAAGAAATTGTCGCACGGTACGTGGAATTGGAATTAACAATTAATACCTGATTTAAATAATAATGAATAACCGTAAAAGAGTGTCAGAGAGTGTGAAAGTGGACAGAGTTGGGTTGTTTTACCTCTGAGCAGCACGTTTTTGCACATCATGGGCTAAATGGCCAGGTCACATGGACCCCGAAGGCTCAGAGAAGGTTGGGGGAGGGGATCCACTGGAATAGCTGTTGGGAGACAGATGATAGCCTCCCGTCAAGGCCATCCAGCGTGTTCTTTAACGTGCACAGGGTATGTCTCTCCCGCACACGGGGCCACGGCTAAACGTCCCATCCGACGGACGGCGGCCTTTCCAAGCCCATCGGTGTCCCCTACTGACCGTGGGCAGGGCGGGGAATTTTGCGGAGATAAATCTCAACGCTGACCCAGCTGGGACTCGAACCTGGGAACTACAGATTACGGGTTGGGTTGGGTTGTTTTACCTCTGAGCGGCACTTTTTTGCACACCATGGGCTAAATGGCCAGGTCACATGGACCCCGAAGGCTCAGAGAAGGTTGGGGGAGGGGATCCACTGGAATAGCTGTTGGGAGACAGATGGTAGCCTCCCGTCAAGGCCATCCAGCGTGTTCTTTAACGTGCACAGGGTATGGCTCTCCCACACACGGGGCCACGGCTTAACGTCCCATCCGACGGACGGTGGCCTTTCCAAGCCCATCGGTGTACCCTACTGACCTAGGAAAGGGCGGGAAGTTTTGAGGAGATAAACCTCAACGCTGGCCCAGCTGGGACTCGAACCTGGGAACTGCAGATTACGAGCCTGGGTCGCTACAAACTGAATCACCCCCGTCCCATGTACAGTCGCTCAAAAAAGTATCCGAACACTATGGTTGATTACAGAATTCAGAAAAAATATTTGGCAACGATTTTTTTAGAAATTAGAGATCTGGCAACCTTCGTGTCACGTGACACGAAGGTTGCCAGATCTCTAATTTCTAAAAAAATCGTTGCCAAATATTTTTTCTGAATTCTGTAATCAACCATAGTGTTCGGATACTGTTTTGAGCGACTGTACAGCAGGTAATACCATATTGTAATAATTTATTACCACAATAAAGCTACATTGAACCCCCAAATTTGAGCGTGTCCTGATTGGTCCTACTTGGTGTTAATGTTTTCGTTTAGTTTCATGTCCTGATCTTCGTAGCGCAATTTGATTTCCAAAAAAAAAAAGCATGGAGTTTACTCTTTGTATTTATCCTGTGTAAAGAATACATATCAGAACTTCATCGGTGAGAAATAAAAGCAAAACGCATACAAAAAAAAAAGGTTCTTACATCTGTGAAAGATTGTTAAGATTTACATATATTGAATTGGATTGTTTTACCTCTGAGCGGCACTTTTTTGCACACCATGGGCTAAATGGCCAGGTCACATGGACCCCGAAGGCTCAGAGAAGGTTGGGGGAGGGGACCCACTGGAACAACTGTTGGGAGACAGATGGTAGCTTCCCGTCAAGGTCATCCAGCGTGTTCTTTAACGTGCACAGAGTATGTCTCTCCTGCACACGGGGTCACGGCTTAACGTCCCATCCGACGGACGGCGGTCTTTTCAAGCCCATCGGTGTCCCCTACTGACCGTGGGCAGGGCGGGAAAATTTTGCGGAGATAAATCTCAACGCTGACCCAGCTGGGACTCGAACCTGGGAACTACAGATTACGAGCCTGGCGCGCTACCGACTGAGCCACCCCCGCCCCATATACTGAATAAGTACTGAGTTATCTGCTGTTCATTTTAAGCGTGTCGACTTACTTCTGCTCACCCTCTGCACACGCATTCCCGAGTCTGCACCACTCTGTGCATGTTCACCTATTCAACTCGAACAACACTGGTTGTCATGGACTTGAAAGCGTGTGGAAACCAGTGCTACAGAATGCAGGAAAGCCCAGGCGAGTGCACCAGCAGCCTTCCTTCCTCCTCTAGTGCTCTCAGACGTGCCATGAGTCTGAACGGGTCCACTCCTCTCATTAATGCAAGCACGGAGGGACTGCACGCGACGTGGCATGCACGTGCTGCCTGGGTGCGTGTGGTCTCGATGTTTGGCAGCAGTACGGTCTCCCTCACAGACATCCATCCCCCTAAACCACGCACAGAGCTGTGGAGACAAAAGTGGGGGTTGTCCCAACGATTTGACGTTCTTCTTTTGCATCTTGCTATGTGTGGCGTATGGACCCTTCCTCATGTATTTCCTTCTTCATGGGATACATTGGTCCTTTGCTCTTAACTTCCTCTCCACCCTCCCATTTACATTCTACCCCCCCCCCCCCAACATCCCCTTCATTGAACGCAGCAAAACAGGCGTAACTATCGGTTGTCTGGGAGGAAATAACGCACGTTTCGCAAAGGCTGCTGGAAATATGAATATGTGAGTTTCTGTCTGGGAACTGCTCACGACTTGAAGCTGTGTTCTCTGTACAATGGGAAATATTGATTAGAAGTAACCCAACTGCACCCAAATTCTGAGGTTGCTTGAAATGATGCGGGTTTTTTTTTTTGCATCTCTCGTTTACTTCTATAATACAGAACCATTATATTATTATCTAATAGTAACATGTATGTGTCGTTTTTCTGCTGAGGTCCTGCCATCCTCTCAGACCTTCTACTGTGGCATATAAACTGACAGGCTCCTGTCAGACCTCTGTGGCAAGCAGCTGCTTGAAGGGGTATTTATTCATTTCATTTATTTTAACTTTAATACTTTCGGACCCTTAGTACATTAAAGTACATTACGTTTTAGAATTTTTTTAAACATAGAAAGTTGTTTCTGTGATGGGTTGTTTTACCTCTCAGCGGCACTTATTTTTTACGCACAATGGGGGAGGGGACTCAGTCGGTAGCGCGCCAGGCTCGTAATCTGTAGTTCCCAGGTTCGAGTCCCAGCTGGGTCAACGTTGAGATTTATCTCCGCAAAATTCCCCGCCTTGCCCACGGTCAGTAGGGGACACTGATGGGCTTGGAAAGGCCGCCGTCCGTCGGATGGTACGTTAGCCGTGGCCCCGTGTGCGGGAGAGACATACCCTGTGCACATTAAAGAACACTCTGGATGACTTTGAGGGGAAGCAACCATTTGTCTCCCAAAAGCTGTCGAGTGGGTCTTCTCCCTCCAACCTTCTCTGAGCCTTCGGGGTCCATGTGACCTGGCCATTTAGCCCATTGTGTGCAAAAAATAAGTGTCTCTCAAAGATAAACAATCCAACCCATTGTGTGAAAAAATGTCGCTCAAAAGTAAAGATCTAAACTGAGAACACAATACAGTCGCTCAAAAAGGTATCCGAACACTATGGTTGATTACAGAATTCAGAAAAAATATCTGGCAACGATTTTTTTTTAGAAATTAGTGATCAGGCAACCTTCGTGTCACGTGATTAGAGAATTCAGGAAAAATATCTGGAGCGTGTACAGCAACTGTACACGCTCCAGTTACCGTTCACAGCAAACTTGAGCGTGTGCAGTTACTGCACACGCTCCAGTTTGCGTGTGCAGTACTGGAGCAGGATACTACGAGCAGTTTGCTGTGAACGGTAACTGGAGCGTGTACAGTTGCTGTACACGCTCCAGACATTTTTCCTGAATTCTGTAATCACGTGACACGAAGGTTACCTGATCACTAATTTCTAAAAAAAAATCGTTGCCAGATATTTTTTCTGAATTCTGTAATCAACCATAGTGTTCGGATACTTTTTTGAGCGACTGTACAACAAAGGATTTTTTTTTCCTTCTGGGGGTATACTTTTAATGTCATAATTATACTAAAACGGAAATAAAATTGTAATGAATCTAATACATAAAGAAGAAGGTTTGTTTGTTTGTTTGTTTGTTTGTCTGTCCGTCTCAGCCCCCAGAAGAGCTAGAGACCTCAAACTTTGCTTGAGTGTTCCCTTCACCCAAGGAAAGAATATAGCCTATGTGAGAACTCGCTGGAGTTGGGTTGGGTTGTTTTACCTCTGAGCGGCACTTTTTTGCACACCATGGGGTAAATGGCCAGGTCACATGGACCCGAAGGCTCAGAGAAGGTTGAAGGAGGGGACCCACTGGAACAGCTGTTGGGAGACAGATGGTAGCCTCCCGTCAAGGCCATCCAGCGTGTTCTTTAACATTGGGTTGTTTTACCTCTGAGCGGCACTTTTTTGCACACCATGGGCTAAATGGCCAGGTTACATGGACCCGGAAGGCTCAGAGAAGGTTGGGGGAGGGGACCCACTGGAACAGCTGTTGGGAGACAGATGGTAGCCTCCCGTCAAGGCCATCCAGCGTGTTCTTTAACGTGCACAGGGTATGGCTCTCCCACAAAAGGGGCCACGGCTTAACGTCCCATCCGACGGATGGCGGCCTTTCCAAGCCCATCGGTGTCCCCTACTGACCGTGGGCAGGGCGGGGAATTTTGCGGAGATAAATCTCAACGCTGACCCAGCTGGAACTCGAACCTGGGAACTACAGATTACGAGCCTGGCGCGCTACCGAGTGAGCCACCCCCGCCCCAACTCGCTGGGGTCAACTAAAATTGGCGTGATCGGGTTTGAATATCTCAAAATCTCCATACACTTAGCATTAACGATTAAAGTTATTCAAAATAACTGTTGCCACTAATAAATTTGAAAAAAAGAATACATCAAACTAAACTAATATCTGATATCCCGTGATTAAACGTTAACAGTTGGAAAGTTGTTCGAAATAACTGTTGCCACCAACCAATTTGAAAGAAGAAATGCATCAAACTAATTTCTTTTTAATTTCGCGTGATAAACCGACACCTCCTATAACATAATGCCAAAGGACCAAATTTATGACGTCATCTTAAGTAGTCCTATTATATAGAGATTTCTTATATTTCTAATTCTAATATTATTACTGATATATTCTGTGCTAATCTTTATAGTATGTCAATAAAAAAATCTTATTTAGGAGAAAATTTATTTGTATTAATTAGCATTATTATATTTGATAATAAATAAGAAAAATTTTCTTTCTAAATAAAATATGTTTATAGATAAATATTAGTATGAAGATTAGCACAAGAGTTCACCAGTAACAATATTTGAATAAAAAATATAAGAATTGTCTATATAGTAGGACTACCTAAGTGTAAGTTGGGTTGGGTTGTTTTACCTCTGAGCGGCACTTTTTTGCACACCATGGGCTAAATGGCCAGGTTGTTTTGGGTTGTTTTACCTCTGAGCGGCACTTTTTTGCACACAATGGACTAAATGGCCAGGTCACATGGACCCCGAAAGCTCAGAGAAGGTTGGGGGAGGGGACCCACTGGAACAGCTGTTGGGAGACAGATGGTAGCCTCCCGGCAAGGCCATCCAGTGTGTTATTTAACGTGCACAGGGTATGGCTCTCCCGCACATGGGGCCACGGCTTAACGTCCCATCCGACGGACGGCGGCCTTTCCAAGCCCATTGGTGTCCCCTACTGACCGTGGGCAGGGCGGGGAATTTTTGCGGAGATAAATCTCAACGCTGACCCAGCTGGGACTCGAACCTGGGAACGTTCTCAAACTTTAGAGTCCCATTGGGGCAACTCTCTTTTACACTCTTCCAACGCTAGGGGTCGCTTTTCCGACTGGAAGGGTGTCTTTTTGGTGTCCAAAGTGACCAATTACGGCGCTCTTTTTTTACCGAAACTACGGACTGGCGGATGTGGCAATCGGGGTGGGCATATAGGGAACCCAGGGGGACATCTGCTGGTCATTTCGGATTGGACTGAGTGCTCTGGCTCTCTGTTTGAGGCGAGGCCCCCCCCCCCCCCCCCAAATAGGGGACCACCTTGTCGTGGTGGTGGTGGTGGGGGGGGGGGGGCTAGGGCCCAGCAACCCGGTCGAAGTCTGTGCTGACCGGATTGGTGCCCCGGTTGGACATAGCCAAGTCCAACCGATGCCGACGATGCCGCTGACCGGTCAGAAGGCCGGTTGGATGGTGACGGTGTCCGAGGCCTCAACCTCAGGTGCTCTGGGTGAGCAGTTCGAGGGCTCTGCCGGACGGTTTGAGCCCGCCTAGTAGGCACGAGCCCTCAAAAAAGTCTGGGTCTTACTAAGAGTCTCCACCCCGGGTGCCGATCGAACTTGGATCTATATATCCTTGTTCATGGCTAACCGGGGAACAGATTAAAGTTAGGTTTCTTCCGGCGGTCAGCTTTCCTTCTATAGGACTGCTGCCATGTGAGGCTGGGGTTGAGGTGCGCCTATAGGGCGTATTCCTTGCCCCCGGCTCTAGATAGCACGGCTTTTCGTAACTGGTAGTGTCGTATAGGCGGAATCGGGAATTGCCGTGGTTGCTTAAGATCGCAACGCAAGAGAGGTGTTTGAGGCGAGCGTCGAAAGTCACGTGACTCGCCTTGCGACATTAAACGTCACTGCCGGGAGTATTTTATACTTTGCCGATTTGTCTTTTGGCATTTTACAGAATGCCTAGGAAATGTGTGAAAAATCTAAGCGTTTCATACTTTGACGTCCCACTTTCGGCATTCTATACAATGCCTAATTTCACACTTTGCCGGTAACATATACATCATTTGAACATTAATTAGGTTAAGTGTATATTGATATTTCATTTCATTACTGTCAATATTTTGTATTAATATTTACATATTTAAAATTTATTTTACAGCTATAATTGCGTAATAATTAAAGTCACGGGTTTTAACGTAAATTGAATTTTTTTCCAATGTTGAATTATTTTACTTCTGAGCGTCACTTTTTTGCACACTATGGGCTAAATGGCCAGGTCACGTGGACCCCGAAGGCTCAGAGAAGGTTGGGGGAGGGGACCCACTGGAACAGCTGTTGGGAGACAGATGGTAGCCTCTCGTCAAGGCCATCAATCGTGTTCTTTAACATGCATAGGGTATGGCTCTCCCGCACACGGGGCCACGGCTTAACGTGCCATCCGACGGACGGTGGCATTTCTAAGCCCATTAGTGTCCCCTACTGACCGTAGGCAAGCAGGGAACTTTTGAGAAGATAAATTTCAACGCTGATCCAGCTGGGACTCGAACCTGGGAACTGCAGATTACGAGCCTGGTGGGCTACCGACTGAGTCCCCCCCCCCTGTTTTTTTTCCCCAATGATATCTTTCCATATAGTTTTGAAATGAAATATATATTTAATAATTACCAATGAAAAACTTTTTACCTGTTATCTGTTTTTATCTGTTATCGATTATATTGTTGCGGATTACAAAAATGGATAGCCACTGAGCGTGAGTATTAAAAGCTATATTTCAAAACCAAATTCAATACGAGGTAAATTGTTACAAAGGAAATATGGATGAAGTATCTTATTAACAAATCAACTATTAACATGCACAAGTCATCAATCTTCCTGCGTAGAGCACACAATATCAGCTCTGTGTATTTCACTAAATACTACCTTTTACTTGATTTACCAGGTCACCCGAAGATCTTCACTCGTAAACCAATTCTCGTCCTGTGCTAATAACTTTTCACACACTAGCCGAACAAAAAGACAGTCCGTGTAGACATTCGAAGTTAGCCATAAAAGTTCCCACTTTTATACTTCCGCGTATACACAACACATCAAGTTACTTCTTGATACTTAACGATAAAAGATCCCACTTTTATCCTTCCGCATATACACAACACATCAAGTTACTTCTTGATACTTACGCGCACTGTCTCAGAACAGCTCACCGTCCATTTTCGAACTCACCGACCGTTACTATACACAACGACCGTTACAATACAAAACGTTAACGCTCCACTCTTCTTCTCCAAATTCTCCCAACGTTCTTATTCGTTGGCTGAAACTTTTTGCTTTCGGTTGCCAGATTCCTTCTGTCGTAACACTGCCCCCTTCCTAGGTCTTGTTCGTCCCGAACAATTCTGGATTCCAAAGTTTCTTCAGTTCTTCGATGAAACGGGGCCAAACGATCCACGTGAACCACCTTGCACTTTGTAGCTGGACGTCGACGAATGCGATATACCACGTCATTAATCCTGTTAACTATTGTATATGGACCTTCCCAAGGTTTCTGAAGTTTTGGAGATAGTCCTTTCTTTCTATGTGGACTGTATAGCCAGACAAGATCTCCTTGATTGAAAATAGTTCCATTTATTTTACTGTCATATCTTGTTTTGGTTCTGTCACTTGTTATGTCGATGTTATGTCTAACGGAGTGATGGATTTCTTCTAGTCGTTGTTGCAATTCTTGTACGTATTGTGGAGTGGACACAGGCATTGCTTCGGGCCGACCATATAAAAGGTCACAGGGAAGACGTAACTCTCTTCCAAAAATCATCATGGAAGGTGTCTGTCCAGTTGTCTCATGCACTGCCGTTCTATATGCCAGCAAAAGGAGTGGTACATGGCGATCCCAGTCACGTTGGTGGTCGTTCACAAATAATGCTAAATGCTGAGCAATTGTTCTATTGAACCTTTCAACCATACCATCCGACTGAGGGTGTAAGGGAGTTGTTCTGGTTTTCTGAATGCCTAATAGTTGACAGATGCCTTTAAACACATTGGATTCAAAATTCCGTCCTTGATCAGAGTGGAGTTGTAAAGGTACTCCATACCTACTAATGAAGTTATTAACTATCATCTCAGCCACTGTTGTTGCTTCCTGGTCTTGGATGGGATATACCTCAGGCCACTTTGTGAAATAATCCATTACCACTAATAAATATCGATTTCCATCATCAGTTCTAGGAAACGGACCCATTACATCAATGGCTATTCTTTCAAAAGGGGCACCAACGTTATACGTCTGCAGCTTACCCCGACTCCTAGTCTTAGGGCCTTTCTTTGCTGCACAGGCTTCACATTGCCTACACCATCTCTCAACGTCTGCCCTACTTTTCAGCCAATGAAATCGTTCCCTGGCTTTGGCTAATGTCTTATTAACACCGAAGTGTCCTCCAGTGGCACTATCATGTACATCTTTCATCACAAGTTCCACTCGGGATCGAGGAAGGATTATCTGCCAACGGATCAGCCGTCCAGTGGGATTCTCCCATCTTCTGTATAATACTCCGTCTTCCATTTTTAAGGAGTCCCACTGTGCCCAGTAACTTTTAGTAGTTGGACTATACCTCGAGATTTGCTCCCAATTAGGTCTTATATCAGATTTTTCAATCAATTCTAATATTGGTTTTATGTCTTCATCATCCAGTTGAGCCTTCCTGATTTCAATTGGATTCCAGATGTTAGGGGTGTCATTGTTTGTTTGTGTCGATACTATTTGTCTTATGGGCATTATCTCTTTAGTTCCAAATTTCAGTTCTGCATTATAGCAATGTTTACAGTTGTCAATGCATGGGCGCCTGGAAAGAGCATCTGCATTCTTATGCATTTTACCACTTCGATGTTCGATGGAGAAATCGTATTCTTGTAACCGTTGTATCCACCTAGCGATTTGTCCTTCAGGGTTTTTGAAGTTTAATAACCATCTAAGTGCAGCATGATCAGTACGTATAAGGAATTTCTGGCCATAGAGATAATGATGAAAATGTTCTATTGCTTTTACTATTGCTAACAGTTCTTTGCGTGTTACACAGTAATTCCGCTCTGGTTTGGATAAAGTTTTACTAAAGTATGCAATAACTCTCTCTTGTCCGTCTTGTTCTTGTGAAAGCACAGCACCAACTCCTGTGTTACTTGCGTCAGTATCTATTACGAATTGTTTTCCAGTTTGTGGGTACGCTAGCACTGGTGCTGTGGAAAGAGTTTTCTTTAGCTGTTGAAAGGCTATATCGCATTCGGTGGTCCACATAAACCGCTGGCCCTCTTCTGTCAGACGATGTAATGGCCTTGCGATGTTGGAGAAACCTTTGACAAATCTTCTATAGTAGGTGCAAAGTCCAATAAAACTACGAAGTTGATGAACATCTTGTGGTGGAGGCCAGTCTCTTACAGCTTCTATCTTACTAGGATCAGTCTTAATCCCTGCTGTAGTGATCACATGACCAAGGTAATGAACTTCTTGCTGGAACAGTTTACACTTTGTCGGTCCCAATTTTAACTTGGCTGCCCTAAGTTTTTCAAATACTTGACGAAGATTTCTCAAATGTTCTTCAAAAGTTCTTCCAAGAACTATGATGTCGTCCAAGTAAACCAGGCAGACCTCCAAAGACAAGCCTTTGAGCACTGACTCCATTAGTCGCTCAAATGTGGCAGGTGCATTACAAAGTCCAAATGGCATCACCTTAAACTGCCAAAGTCCATTCCCTGTACTGAAAGCCGTTTTCTCACGGTCTTCAGGACGTATACCAACTTGCCAATAGCCGCTCTTTAAATCTAATGTTGAGAACCATTCTGACCCAGATAAAGTGTCTAGTGTATCGTCAATCCTGGGTAAAGGAAAGGAATCTTTCTTTGTTACGTCATTTAATCTGCGATAATCTACACAAAATCGTGTAGATCCATCCTTTTTCTTGACAAATTCAACATTTAAACTATTGCATTGTCTATTGAGTTCGGTTTTATGATCCTTGAAGTGATCAATAATCTTACCAACTTGAGAAGCCACTTCAGCTCTCATCTCAGTATTTTGTGCGGCCATTTCGGCTTTCAAATCATCTATTTTATCGCTTTGGGCAGCTATATCACCTTTAATCTCAGTATTTTGCGCGGCCATTTCGGCTTTCAAATCATCTATTTTATCGCTTTGGGCAGCTATATCACCTTTAATCTCAGTATTTTGCGCGGCCATTTCGGCTTTCAAGTCATCTATTTTGTTAGCCATATCGGCTTTCAAGTCAGTCATCAGCGTAGTCATATCGGCTTTGAAGCTATTTATCAACTTTACTAATTCATCCATACTTCTAGTTAAAGGCATTCAATTAAATAATTATAATCCCACTTCTGACACCAAATGTTGCGGATTACAAAAATGGATAGCCACTGAGCGTGAGTATTAAAAGCTATATTTCAAAACCAAATTCAATACGAGGTAAATTGTTACAAAGGAAATATGGATGAAGTATCTTATTAACAAATCAACTATTAACATGCACAAGTCATCAATCTTCCTGCGTAGAGCACACAATATCAGCTCTGTGTATTTCACTAAATACTACCTTTTACTTGATTTACCAGGTCACCCGAAGATCTTCACTCGTAAACCAATTCTCGTCCTGTGCTAATAACTTTTCACACACTAGCCGAACAAAAAGACAGTCCGTGTAGACATTCGAAGTTAGCCATAAAAGTTCCCACTTTTATACTTCCGCGTATACACAACACATCAAGTTACTTCTTGATACTTAACGATAAAAGATCCCACTTTTATCCTTCCGCATATACACAACACATCAAGTTACTTCTTGATACTTACGCGCACTGTCTCAGAACAGCTCACCGTCCATTTTCGAACTCACCGACCGTTACTATACACAACGACCGTTACAATACAAAACGTTAACGCTCCACTCTTCTTCTCCAAATTCTCCCAACGTTCTTATTCGTTGGCTGAAACTTTTTGCTTTCGGTTGCCAGATTCCTTCTGTCGTAACAATATGTTACCAAATTTATGACGTCATCTTAAGTAGTCCTATTATATAGAGATTTCTTATATTTCTAATTCTAATATTATTACTGGTAGCTTCTGTGCTAATTTTTATAGTAAGTATGTCAATAAAAAATCTTATTTAGGAGAAAATTTATTTGATGATAAAAATAATTTTAAATACCACCAGTAATTTATTTAAATATATTTCGATAAGTTATTTGAAAATTCGCAGATAAAAAAGTTGTCATTTCAGAACAGAATTTTAACAAGGAACATCAATCACACAAAATTAAAGCGATGTTTGCTCACTTTTCCCGACTAGAAAAGTAGAAAACATTTTCGTTTTCAGCCAATAAGCCCAAATTATCCGTCATCTTTAAGACTTTTGGAAGAACTTTTAGTAAATGATCTAATGTTTGCGATTCATTCGTGTTTTCCGACAAAACTTCGCTCCCTCAGACAATTTAAAGTTGCAGACACGAAATGGGAGGAGGTGGTGTTGAGTCTACAGACACAAGCACGCATCACTGATCGCCGAGTGTTTTTGTTTGCACTTCTTCACTCATATGAGCAAGTCTCACGAAACATTGCGTTGGAGCACTTGCTCTTAGAAAACGCGGAGGTCAACCCTACATCGCCAATGGAGCAGGAAATATTGAGCACAAAAACATCACCACTACATTTGTTATTTTTAAGTCAATTTTAGGTGTGTGTTTTTTTTTATCTCGTTTGTAAAAAATGACATGAGATAATGTGTTCACTTTGTAGTCTGTCTCGTCTGTAGATTTCGAGTTTTTGGTTGGGTTGTTTTACCTCTCAGCAGCACTTTTTGCACACAATGGGCTAATGGATAAGTAACAAGGACTCCGAAGGCTCAGAGAAGGTTGGGGGAGGGAACCCACTGGAACAGCTGATGGGAGACAGCTGGTAGCCTCCCGTCAAGGCCATCCAGTGTGTTCTTTAACGTGCACAAGATATGGCTCTCCCGCACATGGGGCAACGGATTAATGTATCATTCGATGGCCGGCCCCTATTGACCGTGAGCAGGGCGGGGAGTTACTAATATGTATAATGTATACTATGAGGTTAGGCAAAGGAGTTTGCAACCTCCTTTAAGCAGCATATTGTGCAGAGAGAGACTCCGTTGGTTTGGCCATGTTGCCCGTATGGATAATTATAGATTTCCGAATAGGGTTATGAACAGTGTTCCTAAAGGCCTCAGAAAGAAGGGGAGGTCCTAGTATGCGGTGGACAGACAATGTCAAACAGGACCTTGTTAGAATTGGTGTGCAGTGGCCAGATGCAGTAGATGTAGCTCAGGACAGACTTGCTTGTAGAACTAAATTGCACGGTCTGGTTGGACCTCCGTAGCCCATGGCTGCTTGAGGATGATGATGATGATGTATATACATTATACATTTATATATATTACTGTACAGGACTTTATACACAAAACCACATGTACTATAATTTAAGCGATTTAAGGGATTTTAAAGGATAATTTTACATTTGCGTTATGCGCTATCGACTGAGCCATACCGCCCCTGGATTTTTTGGTTTTTAGAGATAAATTAAAGATTGTTTTCAGGTTGATAGGTATTGAGGAAATATTGCGATTTGTCGTTTCCGAATCTCCCCAAAAGCTATAATTGCGCCCTCTAACGGTGGAAAATTTTTAAAATTTCAAAAATTCAAACGAATATTGCAAGCGATGAATTTATGTTAGAAATTTGAAATTTTGGTGGTGGAATGCGAAGATCATGAAGTTTTTATTGGCAACAATGAGTTGACCCCTTAGACCCAGAGTGGGAAGGACAACACTTTTTTTTTTTGTTTGTTTAAGAGCTAATTGGTCTTTTTTAGAGATAAATAAAAAACATTTTTAGCGTTATATAGTTATTGATGAAATGTTACGATCTAAATTTTTTGAATTTTCCAAAAGCTGAAATTTAGCCCTCTACCGGTGGAAATTTAAAAAAATGCAAAATTTTAAACTAATATTACAAACGATATATTTATGCTGGAAATTGAAAATGCTTACATGAGACAGAGAATAGCCTCCCGTTAAGGCCCTCCAGCGTTTTCTTTAACTTTCAGATGATATATCTCGCCTTCACATTGGGCCATGACTTAACGATCGATAGCTTAACGTTCCATCAGACGCTTCATGGCTTAACGTCCTATCCGACGGACGGCGGCCTTTGCAAGCCCATCGGTGTCCCCTACTGATCGTTTGCAGGACGGCACTTTTTTTTGCACACCATGGGATAAATTACCATATCACAAGAACCCCGAAGACTCAGAGAAGGTTGGGGGAGGGGATCCACTGGAACAGCTGTTGGCAGACAGATGGTAGCCTCCCGTCAATGCCATCCAGCGTGTTCTTTAACGTTGATTTGTTTTACCTCTGAGCGGCACTTTTTTGCACACCATGGGCTAAATGGCCAGGTCACATGGACCCCGAAGGCTCAGAGAAGGTTGGGGGAGGGGACCCACTGGAACAGGTGTTGGGAGACAGATGGTAGCCTCCCATCAAGGCCATCCAGCGTGTTCTGTAACGTGCATAGGGTATGGCTCTCCCGCACATGGAGCCACGGCTGAACATCCCATCCGACGGACGACGGCCTTTCCAAGCCCATCGGTGTCCCCTACTGACCGTGGGCAGGGCGGAGAGTTTTGCAGAGATAAATCTCAACGCTGGCTCAGGTAGGACTCGAACATGAGAACTGCATATTACTAGCCTGGCGTGCTACCGAGATGACGTTGATATCGAATATCAACTTGAGCATTTAATCTGATGAGCACAATTTTGCAAATTTTAGAAGAATAATTTTCCTTCTAAAAAAGGGGCGAGGTGGCTCAGTTGGTAGCGCGCCAGTCTCGTAATTTGCAGTTCCCAGGTTCGAGTCCCAGCTGGGTCAGCATTGAGATTTACCTCCGCAAAATTCCCCGCCCTGTCCACGGTCAGTAGAGGACACCGATGAGCTTGGAAACGCCGCCGTCCGTCGGATGGGACGTTAAGTCGTGGCTCCGTGTGCGGGAGAGCCATACCCTGTGCATGTTAAAGAACATGCTGGATGGCCTTGACGGGAGGCTACCATCTGTCTCACAACAGCTGTCCAACGGGTCTCCTCCCCCCAACCTTCTCTGAGCCCTCGGGGTCCTTGTGACCTGGCCATTTAGCCCATTGTGTGCACAAAAGTGCTACTCAGAGGTAAAACAACCTAACTAATAACTTAAGCTATGAAAACAGAATGTTTTCTTGGATACTGGATGTTCATTATTTCCTTCGCATAGATGGTCAAATGATTGTTTTTGTACCCCAGGTTTTAGACTGAAAAAAAAAAAAAAAAATCAGTACACTCGTAGATGGCCTAATATGGTCTGCAGATCTTAAAATTTCTGATTTAGAATATACTGATGATTTAGCTCTTTTGGCAAATGATGTTCATGAGATGATGTCTGATTTAATGAACAGATAATTTTTCGATAGTTATCTAGATTATTCAAATTTCTGATATATTTATTAAGTTAAGATTAAGGAATCCGAAAGAATTATCTTTATTTACGGAGGTTTTTGTGGACACTAATCCACACACAAAAAAATTAGTAATAATGGTCAAATTTTACTCTTTTAGCTGATTTTGACAACTTTTTGGCAATATTTTACTGATCAAAAGACCAACCTTAGTGAAAATCCTTTATTCTTTCTCTTGGTATGTTCGAAAAGAGTTCATCTCTTGTTAACTATCACAATCTTTACTGAGAGAACGTTTGAAACCTCTTGATTATTCTCGAAACATATTCTTTCGCTTCCTGCTTCTGCGAATCTCTCTTCATCTTCAAAGACATAAGCAAGCAAAGCTATATAAAGCCTTCCTTCTTGTTGCAAGCCAAGGTCGTATTCTAAAGATGCAATCTTTGCATCCTCTTCTAAAAAGAATCCTTTCCTTCAGCTTCTGCGAATCCCTCATCATCGAAAGGAAAATAGGAGCAACGTCATAGAAAGTCTTCGTTCTTCTGATAAAGCAAGCTGAGATTCCAGAGATGGAACCTCTACATCCTTCTCTAGAGAGAATTCTTCGTTTTCAGCTTCTGCAAATCCTTCGTCATCGAGAGGAGAATGGGAGCAACGTCATAGAAAGTCTTCGTTCTTTTGATAAGGCAAGCTGAGATTCCAGAGATGGAACCTCTACATCCTTCTCTAGAGAGAATTCTTCGTTTTCAGCTTCTGCAAATCCTTCGTCATCGAGAGGAGAATGGGAGCAACGTCATAGAAAGTCTTCGTTCTTCTGATAAAGCAAGCTGAGATTCCAGAGATGGAACCTCTATATCCTTCTCTAGAGAGAATTCTTCGTTTTCAGCTTCTGCAAATCCTTCGTCATCGAGAGGAGAATGGGAGCAACGTCATAGAAAGTCTTCGTTCTTTTGATAAGGCAAGCTGAGATTCCAGAGATGGAACCTCTACATCCTTCTCTAGAGAGAATTCTTCGTTTTCAGCTTCTGCAAATCCTTCGTCATCGAGAGGAGAATGGGAGCAACGTCATAGAAAGTCTTCGTTCTTCTGATAAAGCAAGCTGAGATTCCAGAGATGGAACCTCTACATCCTTCTCTAGAGAGAATTCTTCGTTTTCAGCTTCTGCAAATCCTTCGTCATCGAGAGGAGAATGGGAGCAACGTCATAGAAAGTCTTCGTTCTTTTGATAAGGCAAGCTGAGATTCCAGAGATGGAACCTCTACATCCTTCTCTAGAGAGAATTCTTCGTTTTCAGCTTCTGCAAATCCTTCGTCATCGAGAGGAGAATGGGAGCAACGTCATAGAAAGTCTTCGTTCTTCTGATAAAGCAAGCTGAGATTCCAGAGATGGAACCTCTACATCCTTCTCTAGAGAGAATTCTTCGTTTTCAGCTTCTGCAAATCCTTCGTCATCGAGAGGAGAATGGGAGCAACGTCATAGAAAGTCTTCGTTCTTCTGATAAAGCAAGCTGAGATTCCAGAGATGGAACCTCTACATCCTTCTCTAGAGAGAATTCTTCGTTTTCAGCTTCTGCAAATCCTTCGTCATCGAGAGGAGAATGGGAGCAACGTCATAGAAAGTCTTCGTTCTTCTGATAAAGCAAGCTGAGATTCCAGAGATGGAACCTCTACATCCTTCTCTAGAGAGAATTCTTCGTTTTCAGCTTCTGCAAATCCTTCGTCATCGAGAGGAGAATGGGAGCAACGTCATAGAAAGTCTTCGTTCTTCTGATAAAGCAAGCTGAGATTCCAGAGATGGAACCTCTATATCCTTCTCTAGAGAGAATTCTTCGTTTTCAGCTTCTGCAAATCCTTCGTCATCGAGAGGAGAATGGGAGCAACGTCATAGAAAGTCTTCGTTCTTCTGATAAAGCAAGCTGAGATTCCAGAGATGGAACCTCTACATCCTTCTCTAGAGAGAATTCTTCGTTTTCAGCTTCTGCAAATCCTTCGTCATCGAGAGGAGAATGGGAGCAACGTCATAGAAAGTCTTCGTTCTTCTGATAAAGCAAGCTGAGATTCCAGAGATGGAACCTCTACATCCTTCTCTAGAGAGAATTCTTCGTTTTCAGCTTCTGCAAATCCTTCGTCATCGAGAGGAGAATGGGAGCAACGTCATAGAAAGTCTTCGTTCTTCTGATAAAGCAAGCTGAGATTCCAGAGATGGAACCTCTACATCCTTCTCTAGAGAGAATTCTTCGTTTTCAGCTTCTGCAAATCCTTCGTCATCGAGAGGAGAATGGGCGCAACGTCATAGAAAGTCTTCGTTCTTTTGATAAGGCAAGCTGAGATTCCAGAGATGGAACCTCTGCATCCTTCTGCATAGAGAATCCTTCGTTTCCAGCTTCTGAGAATCTCTCGTCATCGAGAGGAGAATGGGAGCAACGTCATAGAAAGTCTTCGTTCTTTTGATAAGGCAAGCTTAAATTCTAGAGATGGAATCTCTGCATCCTTCTCCATAGAGAATCCTTCGTTTTCAGCTTCTACAAATCCCTCGTCATCGAGAGGAGAATGGGAGCAACGTCATAGAAAGTCTTCTTTCTTCTGATAAGGCAAGCTGAAATTCTAGAGATGGAACCTCTGCACCCTTCTCCAAAGAGAATCCTTCGTTTTCAGCATCTGAGAATCTCTCGTCATCGAGAGGAGAATGGGAGCAACGTCATAGAAAGTCTTCGTTCTTCTGATAACGTTTAGTGATCTGGCAATTGCCAGATCACTAATTTCTAAAAAAAAAAACGTTGCCAGATATTTTTCTAAATTCTGTAATCAACCATAGTGTTCGGATATTTTTTGAGCGACTGTACTTTCAGATGCAGGCTCGGATCTAAAAAAATAATTAGTTCGGGGCAAGATCGAATCAGAATTAGTCGGAACACCATTCCTATAATTTCCCCTTCGTTTTAGTGTTCTTTAAAAAATTTCTTGAAAAATTCGAGTAACATATGTGTGTATTTGTGTGCTTCTATATTTTTTCCGCCTCCTTTCCAGTTATGATTTTCTGAAAGTCTCTCTCCACCCCCCTAATTACGATCAGATCCACCTAGATCCAGTGGGTCTGGACAGCCGTTGAACAAAAGGAGGGAAGAAAGAACAGAAACATGCAAAAAATATTTAAGTGATTTGATTTGCTTGAAGATCAATTTCAAATATTCTTTAACAGAATAAAGTAGAATAATTTATTATGACTTCTAAAAATATTTGTGAATATTTAGAAACATATAACTACCAGTCAAAATTTTAAAAGATTAAATTTGATATAATATGCATTATTCAAAAAATTAATTCCTCTGTTGTACGCTGCCGAGGCATTCTTAATATATGCTTCTTTGATCAACACCTCGTACAATGACGTCTGCATTAGTAGTCCTGTAATCTACAAAATTTTTATATATCTATTTCTATTATTATTACTTGTGTACTTCTGTACTAATATCTGTATTAATGTTTATTTATAAATATACCATATTTAGAACGAAGAATATTCGTACGTATTAGCATTATGATAATTTCTAATAAATAAGAATAATTTTCCTTTTAAAAAAGGGTGCGGGGTGGCTCAGTCGATAGCGCGCTAGCTCGTAATCTGTAGTTACCAGGTTCGAGTCCCAGCTGGGTCAGCGTTGAGACTTATCTCCACAAAACTCCCCGCTCTGCCCACGATCAGTTGGAAAGGCCGACATCCGTCAGATGGGACGTTAGGCCGTGGCCCGTGTGCGGGGCCCGTGCACGTTAAAGAACACGCTGGATGGCCTTGACGGGAGGCTACCATCCGTCTCCCAACAGCTGTTCTAGTGGGTCCCCTCCCCCAAACTTTTCTGAGCATTCGGGGCAACGATTTTTTTTTTAGAAATTAGTGATCTGGCAACCTTCGTGTCACGTGACACGAAGGTTGCCAGATCACTGATTTCTAAAAAAAAATCGTTGCCAGGTATTTTTTCTGAATTCTGTAATCAACCATGGTGTTCGGATACTTTTTTGAGCGACTGTACCAATATATTTTAATACAATAAATATTAAAAGAAAACATATATATATATTTAAAAATTAATTTCTTCCGTTACTGCGCTCTATGGGGCTGGTATAAATAGAAGTTGTTTGCTGTTATACCCCCGGGTTTCTCAGTTGGCAGCGCATCAGAATCGTAAACTGCAGTTCCCAAGTTCGATTCCCACACAGATCAGCGTTGAGATTTATCTCCGCAAACTTCAAAACGTCCTGACTTCAGTCAACAGGGGACACCGATGGATTTGTAAACGCCGCCATCCGTCGGATGGGACGTTAAGCCGTGGCCCCCTATGTGGGATAGCAATACTCTAATCACATGAAGAACGCGCTGATGGCCTTCAGAGGAGGTTACCATCAGTTTCCCAACAATTATGCAATAGGTCTCCTCCTCCCAACTTTCTCCTAAGCCCTCGGGGTCCTTGTGACCTGGCCATTTAGGCGCTAAGAGGTAAAGCAACACAACACAAATTCTGATTCTGCCATGTTCAGATGCAACCCAATCCAACAATCCATGCTGCTTCTGTCAAGCTCAGGGGCGGGGGTGGCTCAGTCGGTAGCGCGCCAGGCTCGTAATCTGTAGTTCTCAGGTTCGAGTCCCAGCTGGGTCAGCGTTGAGATTTACCTCCGCAAAATTCCCCGCCCTGCCCACGATCGGTAAGGGACACCGATGGGGTTGGAAAGGCCGCCGTCCGTCGGATGGGACGTTAAGCCGTGGCCCCGTGTGCGGGAGAGCCATACCCTGTGCACGTTAAAGAACACGCTGGATGGCCTTGACGGGAGGCTACCATCTGTCTCCCAACAGCTGTTCCAGTGGGTCCCCTCCCCCAACCTTCTCTGAGCCTTTGGGGTCCATGTGACCTGGCCATTTAGCCCATGGTGTGCAAAAAAGTGCCGCTCAGAGGAAAAACAACCCAACAACCCAACTCTGTCAAGCTCTTAAATCTCAAAGAACAATTTCACAACATCTTCCTATTTCTACTTCTCATTAATGTTTTTCCATTTGTTGCTTTTTCTCTTTAAATCCCTTCCCTCTAACTCCCCATTTCCCTCCTCTTCTTCACCCTTGCGGCAAAACTCGAGACATGCAAACGTTATCCATTTGCTTGGCGGCGTTTGCAAACTCCGTCGTCACGGCAGAAAGTCATCGGTCATCATCAACAGCTCTCGATGTGAAGAGTCCTTCCTTCCTCCCTCACTCACTTGCTTATCGGATTGTTTGAAGCATGCGAAAGAGTCAGGAGATGATGATGATGTTGTTGCCCTCCAGAGCACGGAACACTGAATATAAATAACTAGCAAATATTTTCAGTACTGGGAAAACAAAAACTGAGAAACACTGTTAGTACGTTTTTTTTTTAGTTTCTTTAATTATTAAAAATTTTCTAAATAAGTAGTGGTAGTGTTTTTTTTTTTTGTTTAAAATTGAGTTTTTTTTTTCTTATTTCATTCTCTTTTTTTTAAGAAATAAAAAAAATGACTGCTGTTTTGTTTATTGTAGTTAAGAGAGGAATTTAAAAAATGGTGCATCAGATTAATATTATTATACATATTATTTATAGACAGTACTCATTGGGTGTTTTACCTCTAAGAGATACATTTGTCCTCGAGATGAGGTAAATGGCAAGGTCTCAAAGGCTCCAAGAACTCAGGCAAGGTTACCTTGTTACATCAGGCCTGTCTAGCCGTTGACCAAAAGCAGGGAATTTAAATGTGCATGAAAATTTAACTAAAACCTATTTTCAAACCACATGAAATTATTTATTCATTACAACTATATTAAAATATTTATGAATAGGTTAAATTAATTATCACAATTTTTAAAATTAATAACTACCAGTTGAATTTTAAATAAACAAATATATAACAAAAGAAGAAAGTAAAGAGAGAAAGAGCTTCGAAAAAATGCCATCTTGATGATTGACCATAAATTATTATTGTACAACATAGTCATTCGTCCGATAATAACTTATGCTTCCCCTATATGGGCGAACACCACCTCTACGAATATACGCAAGATTCAGGTCTTGCAAAACATAAATATTGAGATCTGCGGTCAATGCCCCTTGGTTTGTTATTAACAGACAACTTCATAAAGACTTGGGCATCGACCACATATATACTCATATTAAATGCATCTCAAAAAGGTTTTTTGAGACTGTTAAAAATAATTCTGATGAAATTATTTCTTCTTTGCTTATTATGATCATAATGTTCTTAATATGTACAAGAGGCCTAAAATGATGGCTTTCTCTGAGGAAAGCTACTCGTTTTAGGTCTCTTGTGCATGATATATGCTATTTTTTAGCTTGTGTTTTATGTTAGTCTCTAGGGGCCCACCCACGGGTGGTTTACTTGTTATATGTTTTTACTTATGCCAACTGGGCATATTCTCAGATGGAGATCTTAATGGGTAATGTTTTACTTGGGACATCCCATATCCATACACGATCTACAAGAGAGAAAGAGAGAAATTTAAATATTAATCTTCTATTATCGCACTGTCCAGGCCTGAGTAAAGAAAGGTAAATCTTCAGTCAAGATAATCCCCCATATTCTATTACGTGTACAGTCGCTCAAAAAAGTATCCGAACACTATGGTTGATTACAGAATTCAGAAAAAATATCTGGCAACGATTTTTTTTAGAAATTAGTGATCTGGCAACCTTCGTGTCACGTGACACGAAGGTTGTCCGATCACTAATTCTGTAATCAACCATAGTGTTCGGATACTTTTTTGAGCGACTGTACATAATATGGCTTTCTGCACACAGAGCCACGACTTATCTGAAAAAATGCTATGTTTCCAGGCCTTATGGTAAGCCCTTTCTCAAAAAAATCAGAGATTAGAGAAAAAAAATCTCAAAGCAGATGATACTTTGAAGGGTTACTGACTAAGCCTAAGGCTACCTTGCATGAAATTATGACCTCTTTTGATGACGTCACCTACGGAAGGAAATATTTTTAAATTTTGATGTAATATTATTACCGGTTGTTTTAAATTATGCCTTACAAATGAATAAAAATTAATTATAATAATTATTGTAACAATAATCAAATATGTATTCATTCAATTAAGAGTTTCACCACTTTTTATTTTGCATTATTGCGATAAATTTAATATGTTTTATATTTTATTAATTTATTAGGGGAATTCTAAAACTACTGCTTTAATATTACAGCAATATTTATAAACGTTTCCCCTCCGTAATGTGACGTCATTACAACAGTCTCATGGCCTTAACCATCCATGACTAAACAAATCCAACTTTTTTTTAACTGGTGTTCCTCGAGCATGGCCTAAGTATTCAGTGAAATGTTTTATCAAAAATTAGATTTTTCTATTAATTTAGATATTTTAATAAATATAGTTTTAAAAAGGTTCACGGTGGGTAGAGGGGCGGGGGTGGCTCATTCGGTAGCGCGCCAGGCTCGTAATCTGTAGTTCCCTGGTTCGAGTCCCAGCTGGGTCAACGTTAAGATTTATCTCCGCAAAATTCCCCGCCCTGCCCACGGTCAGTAGGGACACCGATGGTCTTGGAAAGACCGCCGTCCGTCGGATGGGACGTTAAACCGTGGATCCGTGTTCGGAGAGCCATACCCTGTGCATGTTAAAGAACACGCTGGATGGCCTTGACGGGAGGTTACCATCTGTCTCACAACAGCTGTTCCAGTGGGTCCCCTCCCCTAACCTTCTCTGAGCCATCGGGACCCTTGTGACCTGGCCATTTAGTCCATGGTGTGCAAAAAAAGTGCCGCTCAAAGGTAAAACAACCCAACCCACGATGGATAGTAATAAAATAAAAAAGCAGGAGATGCTCCTATCAATTGAAGAAGAACTAAGAATATCTATCAAAAATTGAAGAAGAAACGTATTAGCGAATGCAAACACAAGTTTCACATTAAAATTTCTACCTTATTTATCTTTGTAAAATGGGATGAATTAAAGTTAATGAAATAAAAAAATTAAAGCTATGATGCCAAATATTTATTTCGTTAAATCCATTTTTATGTAGAGCTGTTAATTTTGCCTCTATTGAATGCAGAAAGTAAAGATTATATATAAAGATCGCTGCATTTGTTTATGAGGGTTCCCAAATTTTAACCACATTACAAAGTGTTCCTCCACCCCCAAAAAAAGTGAAAATCTGTGTCCTAATCCTTTGTTAATAAGAGGATGGTTGTATCAAAATAGGGCACAAATTTAATATTTAAGTTTACACTTTTTATAGTCGAATGCGTTGAGTAGATAATATCTCTTGGTACAGTACAACCTTCGTGTATTGTACACGAAGGTTGCCAGATCACTAATTTCTAAAAAATCGTTGCCAGATATTTTTTCTGAATTCTTTTCTCAACCATATTGTTGGGACATTTTTTTGAGCGACTGTATTATCTGTATTTTAAAATAAATTTCTTATATCATAAACGTAAATGTTTACTTCGAAGCAATTATAATGAAGATAAAAGTTTCAGAACAGCTAGATTTCTATATAATTTTGAAAACATAATTTTTCGTGGTGAGTAAAAATGTAGGCCATTTAAATCTCAGCACAACAATTACCAGAGTTTTGAACCCAATAGTAACAGTAAACTCCAATAGATGGCGCAAGCTGTAAGGCTTTTGATTCTCCTTCGGCGATTGAATGGGCGATGACTTTGCCATGGTTGGATGGAGAGAAAAATTAGCGGTAGTCTTATGGGAGCGAAAAGGAAGTATAATTGGTAGCGTTAGGAACCCCAAAAAATGCTTTTGTATAGAACTCAGTTCTTAAACTTAAGTGAAACCGGGGCCCCTAATCAAATATGCTTTAAAGAGTTACAGCTGTATGCAAAAATGGCATTTAATAAAAAGAGAAACAATATAATATTTATGCCAAATTGCATCTACTAAATAAAAACGTTCGAAATAACATATACACTATATCACAAAAAATAACCGATTTCGAAAAAGTTTTTTATTAAAAAATGTTTAATATTTAAAGAGTTATGGAAGCTGAAACATTTTATTGTAACTTTTGGTAGTGGTGAAAATTTACCTCAAAAAATTAAAACACGACGGTTAATAACAAATTGTTCGCTAACTTAAATACAACTAGCATAAGTGAGAGTTCTGGTAAAATGTTTAAAGTATAGGAAATTCTATGTTAACCGATGGGAAACTCCGCAAAATTCCCCGCCCTGCCCACGGTCAGTAGGGGACACCGATGGGCTTGGAAAGGCCGCCGTCCGTCGGATGGGACGTTAAGCCGTGGCCCCGTGTGCGGGAGAACCATACCCTGTGCACGTTAAAGAACACGCTGGATGGCCTTGACGGGAGGCTACCATCTGTCTCCCAACAGCTGTTCAGTGGGTCCCCTCCCCCAACCTTCTCTGAGCCTTCGGGGTCCTTGTGACCTGGCCATTTAGCCCATGTTGTGCAAAAAGTGCCGCTCAGAGGTAAAACAACCCAACGTTAAAGAACACGCTGGATGGCCTTGACGGGAGGCTACCATCTGTCTCCCAACAGCTGTTCCGGTGGGTCCCCTCCCCCAACCTTCTCTGAGCCTTCGGGGTCCATGTGACCTGGCCATTTAGCCCATGGTGTGCAAAAAAGTGCCGCTCAGAGTTAAAACAACCCAACCCAACCGATGGGAAAAGTTTTGGAAGATGAAATTTTTGTTTCTTGTATTTTTGGGTTAAAAAATTGTGAAAATCAGAAAAACATGGGTGTTTTTTACCACTTGAAAATTCCTATATATAATAAATAGAATACCCTTTATTTTAACTTTGTGTCAGACTCTCATGCTACGCCTATGAATATAATATTTGAAATTTGTGTAAAGTTTTTTTTAATTTTCATCGATTTGTAGGAAAAAAATGTTTAAGAAGACTGATAGCAGCGTCTGCTGATAAATATTGTGTTTCAACACACCAATGAAGGCAGAAAAAGTAAGGGTGGCAAAAGACTAGATTTCCATCACATTGTTTTACCTCTGAGCGGCACTTTTTGCACACCATGGGCTAAATGGCCAGGTCACAAGGACCCCGAAGGCTCAGAGAAGGTTGGGACCCACTGGAACATCTGTTGGGAGACAGATGGTAGCCTCCCGTCAAGTCCATCCAGCGTGTTCTTTAACGTGCACAGGGTATGGCTCTCCCGCACACGGAGCCACGGCTTAACGTCCCATCCGACGGACGGCGGCCTTTCCAAGCCCATCGGTGTCCCCTATTGACCGTGGGCAGGGCGGGGAATTTTTGCGGAGATAAATCTCAACGCTGACCCAGATGGGACTCGAACCTGGGAACTACAGATTACGAGCCTGGCGCGCTACCGACTGAGCCACCCCCGCTCGATTTCCATCACAGTATAGCAGTATATCTTTTCAGAGATCTCTTAAAAAATTTCTTGAAAAATATTTTAAATTTGCCTCCATTACCCTTAGTATCATTTTCAAGGGCATGGTCCCTTGTTTCCCAATTGATCAAGCTCTGTTCTTCGCAGTTCTCCAACTCGCCACTTCACTCATTGTTGGCTAAATTTTTAATGACTACATAAGATGTTGAAGAGTTTGTTTAAAGCCTTCGATTTTAGCCTCCCATTTCGGGGGAGGGGGATAAAAAGCCCCCATTGAAGCCCTTTAATAATATATAAAGCCCCCCCTAATTGATAAAAAGATCCCCATTGAAGTCCCTTAAAAGCCCCTTAATAATAATAGATAAAGCTCCCCTAATTGATAAAAAGCCCCCCATTTAGCCCCCCCCCCCCTTGTTAAATTTATATTTAGCCCCAAAATATTAAAAAATTTCCCAAATATTTAAATAACCTGGTTCCAAATCTTCTTACGGATTTCCCGCTGGGTCACTCCTTGTTGCGTTAAGGAACAAGTCTATCTCGCATAGAATCGATTTGGTGTAAAATCACTTTTATATCTGCACGTAAAGAATCAGTTTAATTTCAACGACAAAGTTGCTAATAACAAGAGAGAGTGTAAATATCCATGTCTTCTCACGGGTTTCGAAATCCAATTTTTTTTGGGGGAGGGGGGCGGGGGCTGGGGGTAGCGCGCCAGGCTCGTAATCTGTAGTTCCCAGGTTCGAGTCCCAGCTGGGTCAGCGTTGAGATTTAAATCCGCAAAAATTCCCGCCTTTCCCACGGTCAGTAGGGGACACCGATGGGCTTGGAAAGGCCGCTGTCCGTCGGATGGGACGTTAAGCCGTGGCCCCGTGTGCGGGAGAGCCATACCCTGTGCATGTTAAAGAACATGCTGGATGGCCTTGACGGGAGGCTACCATCTGTCTGCCAACAGCTGTTCCAGTGGGTCCCCTCCCCCAACCTTCTCTGAGCCTTCGGGGTCCATGTGACCTGGCCATTTAGCCCATGGTGTGCAAAAAAGTGCCGCTCAGAGGTGTAAAACAACCCCCCCCCCCCCCCCCCCCCGGTTCTAGCAAGATCAGAGCCACCCAGGCTAGATACAACGGGCCAGGATTCAATTCAATTGAAGAAAAGGTGGGAAATTAAATATGCGTTAAGATTTAAGTGACATAATTTGTCAAAAGATGAATTATAAGCTATTTTATTTTTAAATAACCTAAAGTAAAATAATTTATTAATTGTTGCTTTCTTAAATATTTATGAATATTTTAAAATCAACTACCAAATTTTTAAAAATATATAACTAACAGTAGAATTTTAAGAAATGGAGATTTTATTTTTAACTTTTTATATATATATATTTAAAGTTTATTGTTTTGTTAGTGTACTGTCCAGGCTTGATATGATATAGATGAACTGGCAACTCAAGCAGAGCAAGAGACCGAACAGCTCTCGAACAAATTGAGGGGGAAAAAGGAGATAAATGAAATATTTGTAAAGTAAATAATTTAATTTGTCTAAAATTTAACCGGAATAATGTAAAATTAAATAATTTATATTATTATTACTTTGTTAAAATTAGTTTTAAATTTTTTTTTCAAAAACTACCCGTCGAATTTTAAGCTACAGAACTATAATAAGAACACCTATATGTTTAAAAACCCATTATTCTGTTAGAGATTTCTCCAGGTCATCGTAATAGCAAATAGTGGTAAAGTCCATTTAGATCTGAGCTAAAAAGAAAAAAAATAAATGACACCAATGATTAAAATTAAAAGAAGAAAAAGTAAAACGTAAGGAGAAGAATTTCAAGAATACCGGAAGAGAAGAAGAAGAAAAAAACCGAAACTTGAAAAACCAATAACTTCTCACTGCTATCGAGTTAAAATGGCATTCATTATGACTTCGACCCGAACATTCTCTCGCTATATGAGTACGAGCCAAAGACACATACACACATAGGAGCATAATGGAGAAGTGGAGGGGGATGCAAGGATGAAATAAAGAAAAAAACTGGCGTCTCGTTCCCCAATCCATACATCTTGCAAAGAATAGATGGAATTCCAATGCCACATTATAATTATACGGGACCGGGGAGGGTAAGCATAACTCTGGGTAGCAGGGAATTAGCAGGGACAAGACAACTTTGTGCTCCCATTTCTTCTAGGTCGGCAGAACGACTAATTGACATTTTGATGCACGCCCTGGCCGAACAGCCAACGTTAACAAGCCCAAGCAAGCATCGCCGGACAGACCAGGCAACGGGCACAAAGCTAATTACTGGTTTCGAGCATGCGCAGTGTGACGCCACGACCCGCCCAATCCAAGCAATTGAATTATTTACTCTCACAGTGTTGCCAGGTTGCACTCTGCTATTCTTTTAGTTCGTTTGGTTTTTCCTTTCTTCGGCGTCATCAGCGTTTGGTTGGGTTTTTTTCGGCCGTGCTTTGTTTTTGTCTCGTTTGCTGTTATGTGGATGGAATTTTTGTAATAAATGATGAGAGAGATTTTTTTTTTTATTTCTGATGGATATTTTTGAAGTGTTTTGTGTTTTTGTTGGCTATTGATTCGTAAATGAGTTATTTGTACAAGAGGACTACAGATTTTGTGTATCTAGAGTTGCTACTAACAACAATTAATTTTGTCGTTTTTTTATCGGCTTTAATTTGAATAAACCGGTTGTTTTAAGGTGCGCTTGTTGTACGTATTGTTTGCTGTAGTTGTTCAGTGATTGTAATGGGTTTTCATTCATTCAATAAACATTACAACTGTTTATGGTTATAAAATGGAATAATTCATCAGGAGCAAATCGGATTAATGAAAGACTGTACTTTTTCACAAGAAGGAGCCTGAATCGGTTTTATGAAAGATTGTACTTTTTCGAAAGAAGGAGCCTGAATCGGTTTTATGAAAGACTGTACTTTTTTACAAGAAGGAGACTGAATCGGTTTTATGAAAGACTGTACTTTTCGAAAGAAGGAGCCTGAATCGGTTTTATGAAAGACTGTACTTTTCGAAAGAAGGAGCCTGAATCGGTTTTATGAAAGACTGTACTTTTTCGCAAGAAGGAGCCTGAATCGGTTTTATGAAAGACTGTACTTTTTCAAAAGAAGGAGCCTGAATCGGTTTTATGAAAGACTGTACTTTTTCGCAAGAAGGAGCCTGAATCGGTTTTATGAGACTGTACTTTTTCGAAAGAAGGAGCCTGAATCGGTTTTATGAAAGACTGTACTTTTTCGAAAGAAGGAGCCTGAATCGGTTTTATGAAAGACTGTACTTTTTCGAAAGAAGGAGCCTGAATCGGTTTTATGAAAGACTGTACTTTTTCGAAAGAAGGAGCCTGAATCGGTTTTATGAAAGACTACTTTTTCGAAAGAAGGAGCCTGAATCGGTTTTATGAAAGACTGTACTTTTTCAAAAGAAGGTGCATGAATCGGTTTTATGAAAGACTGTACTTTTTCAAAAGAAGGAGCCTGAATCGGTTTTATGAAAGACTGTACTTTTTCAAAGAAGGAGCCTGAATCGGTTTATGAAAGACTATTTTTTCGAAAGAAGGAGCCTGAATCGGTTTTATGAACGACTGTACTTTTTCACAAGAAGGAGCCTGAATCGGTTTTATGAAAGACTGTACTTTTTCAAAAGAAGGAGCTGAATCGGTTTTATGAAAGACTGTACTTTTTCGAAAGAAGGAGCCTGAATCGGTTTTATGAAAGACTGTACTTTTTCAAAAGAAGGAGCCTGAATCGGTTTATGAAAGACTGTACTGTTTCGCAAGAAGGAGCCTGAATCGGTTTTATGAAAGACTACTTTTTCAAAAAAAGGAGCCTGAATCAGTTTTATGAAAGACTGTACTTTTTCGAAAGAAGGAGCCTGAATCGATTTTATGAAAGACTGTACTTTTTCGAAAGAAGGAGCCTGAATCGGTTTTATGAAAGACTGTACTTTTTCGAAAGAAGGAGCCTGAATCGGTTTTATGAAAGACTGTACTTTTTCACAAGAAGGAGCCTGAATCGGTTTTATGAAAGACTGTACTTTTTCAAAAGAAGGAGCCTGAATCGTTTTTATGAAAGACTGTACTTTTTCACAAGAAGGAGCCTGAATCGGTTTTATGAAAGACTGTACTTTTTCAAAAGAAGGAGCTGAATCGGTTTTACGAAAGACTGTACTTTTTCAAAAGAAGGAGCCTGAATCGGTTTTATGAAAGACTGTACTTTTTCAAAAGAAGGAGCCTGAATCGGTTTTATGAAAGACTGTACTTTTTCAAAAGAAGGAGCCTGAATCGGTTTATGAAAGACTACTTTTTCGAAAGAAGGAGCCTGAATCGGTTTTATGAAAGACTGTACTTTTTCAAAAGAAGGAGCCTGAATCGGTTTTATGAAAGACTACTTTTTCACAAGAAGGAGCCTGAATCGGTTTTATGAAAGACTGTACTTTTTCGAAAGAAGGAGCTGAATCGGTTTTACGAGACTGTACTTTTTCAACTGATCTCTTTCAACTTCTCATT
Source organism: Ryuthela nishihirai (assembly GCA_038380435.1). Taxonomy (NCBI): domain Eukaryota; kingdom Metazoa; phylum Arthropoda; class Arachnida; order Araneae; family Heptathelidae; genus Ryuthela; species Ryuthela nishihirai. The sequence continues at coordinate 37,799,845 of JAWZYU010000029.1, forward strand.
TGTCCCTTGATATTTGATATTGTCCCTTGATATTCTTTTACAAAAACTGAATCTCATTTTGGAAACTGCACGTAGCTGGCAAATTGCAAATGGATAAAGAATTTTGAGAAAATAAAAATACTCAAAATTAATTATTTGAAAAATGCATATTAGTTACTTATAATCAAGACCCGACCCGGAGGGGGGGGGGCAAGGAAACCTTCCAAAATGCTAGTAATGGTAACAGACGCAAAAAATTATTAAACTTATTTATATTTCATTCATTTTTCAATTAATTTTTTAAAAACTTGTAAAACGGAGAAGAAATGTTATTCTCTACATTGTAAATTCAGTGTCTTACCCCCCCCCCACCCCCATCGGGCTTTTTTCTTTTTTTTTTCAGATAGGGGCCTGCTTATAAACGACCGGCTTGTAGTTTATAATTTTTAGGGGGTGGGGCGCAACATGAAGTTTACTTGTGAATGAACTTAGAAATGAAACTTAACCCACTTACAAGCTCGAATTATCTTTTCTTTTTTTCTCTTTTCTGAAGAATAGTTTACTGTTGAGCCGAGTTTAATAGTTCGGGCTTGAAAGCTGTAATAGCTCAAACAACGTGGCTCAGCCATAATTTAATTTTACGGTTTCGGTTATAATTGATAAAAAAAGAGCATTCCATTTTTCTTGATCGATTTCAATTCTTCATTAATTTCATTGAACCTAATGAACTCAATTTATACTTCATCCCTTTCAATGTTCATTTGTTTGATTCTTCTCAACTCTCCATATCACCTCGATCTTTTCAACTCTCCATTTGCGTCTTGGTCTTTTTCAACTCTACATTTTATCATCAGATCTCTTTGAACTTCCCATTAGCCACTTGATCTTTTCAACTCTTCATTTGCCCTTTGATCCTTTTGAACTCTTCATTTGCCCTTTGATACTTTTGAACTCTTCACTTCACCTTGATCTTTTTCAACTCTCCATTTAGGGGCGGGGGTGGCTCAGTCGGTAGCGCGCCAGGCTCGTAATCTGTAGTTCCCAGGTTCGAATCCCAGCTGGGTCAGCGTTGAGATTTATCTCCGCAAAATTTCCCGCCTTGCCCACGGTCAGTAGGGGACACCGATGGGCTTGGAAAGGCCGCCGTCCGTCGGATGGGACGTTAAGCCGTGGCCCCGTGTGCGGGAGAGCCATACCCTGTGCACGTTAAAGAACACGCTGGAGGCCTTGACGGGAGGCTCCCATCTGTCTCCCAACAGCTGTTCCGGTGGGTCCCCTTCCCCAACCTTCTCTGAGCCTTCGGGGTCCATGTGACCTGGCCATTTAGCCCATGTTGTGCAAAAAAAGTGCCGCTCAGAGGTAAAACAACCCAACTTTCCATTTACTCCCAGATCTCTTTCAACTCCTCATTTGTCCTTGATATTTTTCAGCTCTCCATTTCCCTTTGATATTTTTTAACCTCCAGTTAAACCTTAATCTTTTTCGACTCACTATTTCACACCTATATTTCTCAACTCTTCATTCCACATTGATGTAGGGGCGGGGGTGGCTCAGTCGGTAGCGCGCCAGGCTCGTAATCTGTAGTTCCCAGGTTCGAGTCCCAGCTGGGTCAGCGTTGAGATTTATTTCCGCAAAATTCCCCGCCCTGCCCACGGTCAGTAGGGGACACCGATGGGCTTGGAAAGGCCGCCGTCCGTCGGATGGGACGTTAAGCCGTGGCCCCGTGTGCGGGAGAGCCATACCCTGTGCACGTTAAAGAACACGCTGGATGGCCTTGACGGGAGGCTACCATCTGTCTCCTAACAGCTGTTCCAGTGGGTCCCCTCCCCCAACCTTCTCTGAGCCTTCGGGGTCCATGTGACCTGGCCATTTAGCCCATGGTGTGCAAAAAAGTGCCGCTCAGAGGTAAAACAACACAAAACACATTGATGTTTTTATCTCATTTCCACTCACATCTTTTAACTCTCAATTTTCCCATAATCAGCTCTCAAACTATCCATTTCCTCGTCATATATTATCAACTTTTCATTTCCGCTTTGATATATTTTCAACTCTCCAATTTCCCGTAAACTCTTTATGTCTCCTTTCACTCACCACTTTTTCAACTCTCCATTTTCCCACAATCCCCTTTCAAACTATCCAATTTCCTTTTGATATATTACCAACTCTCCATTTAGTTCTCTTTAAACTCTTTATATCTCCTAGTACCCGCCACTTTTCAACTCTCCATTTTCCCACAATTCCCTTTCAAACTATCCAATTTCCTTTTGATATATTACCAACTCTCCATTTATTTCTCTTTAAACTCTTTATATCTCCTAGTACCCGCCACTTTTCAACTCTCCATTTTCCCACAATCCCCTTTCAAACTATCCAATTTCCTTTTGATATATTACCAACTCTCCATTTATTTCTCTTTAAACTCTTTATATCTCCTAGTACCCGCCACTTTTCAACTCTCCATTTTCCCACAATCCCCTTTCAAACTATCCAATTTCCTTTTGATATATTACCAACTCTCCATTTATTTCTCTTTAAACTCTTTATATCTCCTAGTACCCGCCACTTTTCAACTCTCCATTTCCCCCATAATACCTTTGCAAACTCTCCATTTCCTCGTGATATTATATCAACTCTCCATTTCTCTTTTCATCGCCTTGTACCCATCACTTTTCAACCGTCCGTTTCCCATTGCTCCTTTTCAAAAAACACGTGTCGTCTTCGCTTGCGATTCCAAACTCACAGAATCATTTCAGACGAAGCTGCGACCGAGGAAGAGGTTGCAGGCTGGATGAGGGACAGAAAGATGACCGAGAAAGAGCAAGAGTCGGAGGCTTGGGAGCAAAAGCAGCGAAACCGCCGCATCACAAGAAGGAGCCTGAATTTAGAACATTAATTACAGGGCTGCTTGGAGAGTGGAGAGAGTCCCAAAATATCTTCCCCGGTTGAGTCTCTCTTTCGTTCATTCCTTCTCTCCGAACGCGTTAGGTAAAGGGAAGAGATAGAAGATTGCAGTTCAAGAGACAGAGCGTCGCCGACTCAGGCATCTTTGCTATCGCTCTTAGTGACGTCTGCTGGCAGGTCCTGTCAGTCCCGGATGTTTTACCAGTGGAGCGGAGGAACATGGTCGCTTGGTGCAAGGGTCGAGCAGAAGGGGGATATACATAAATATACAAAGTGTTTCCCGAAAAGCAAGTAAGATATTTGCAAAGCATACCGGAGAGGTGGTTCTAGGCAGGGACACCTAAATACACCACGTCCGGACAGTCATTAACAAAAAGAGAAAAATTAAATATGCGTAAAAATTAAAGCGATTTAATCTCTATAAGATAAGGTCTTTAATTTTAACCGTTATCAATTATGATTTTATTTTAAAATTTTTATAAATATTTAGAAATTAATTGCTAAATTTTTAAAACTAATACCTACCATTAGTATTTTAAGTAAATTTATTTTAAATACTATTTAACAGTAATTCTATAATTAATACACTGGCTAGGACTGGTGTGATATAAGTGGTTCTTTTCTAATGTTATCATGTAATTGACGCTACTGTAAAAACGTTCTTAAATATCTAGTGGTTAGCGTTCTTAATAAAAAAAACAATGGGTATGATCTTGTGTTTGTATGTCGTATTAGCAACCAGAAAACGGTCGATAAACCTTCTAGGTTTATCCCCGCCTTTTGTGTAGGGGAGAGCCAAAATCTCTTTTAAAAAATAATATTAATTTTAAAAACTTCATATTAAAGTAAAAAAATTTATGATATATAACCTAAATATACATATATTACCACATAACTATCATTATATTTATTAATTAAATATTTAAACGTTAAAAAAAAGGTTATTATAACTACCAAAATTCGCTATTGGCAGTTCGACTCCGACATTTTGGTACAGGACAATTCGCTATCGAACATTTTGCTACAGGACAATTAGCTCCCGGGCATTTCGATACAGGTCAATTCGCTATCGAACATTTTGCTACACGACAATTCGCTCCCGGGCATTTCGATACAGGACAATTCGCTATCGAACATTTTGCTACAGGACAATTCGCTACTGGGCAATTCGCTCCCGGGCATATCGATACAGGACAATTCGCTCTCGAACATTTTGCTACAGGATAATTCGCTATCGAACATTTTGCTACAGGACAATTCGCTCCCGGGCATATCGATACAGGACAATTCGCTATCGAACATTTTGCTACAGGACAATTCGCTACTGGGCAATTCGCTCCCGGGCATATCGATACAGGGCAATTCGCTCCCGGGCATATCGATACAGGGCAATTCGCTCCCGGGCATATCGATACAGGACAATTCGCTCTCGAACATTTTGCTACAGGACAATTCACTACTTGGCATTTCGATACAGGACAATTCGCTCTCGAACATTTTGCTGCTGGACAATTCGCTCTCGAACATTTTGCTACAGGACAATTCGCTACTGGGCAATTCGCTCCCGGGCATTTCGATATAGGACAATTCGCTCTCGAACATTTTGCTACAGGACAATTCGTTCCCGGGCATTTCGATACAGGACAATTCACTATCGAACATTTTGCTACAGGACAATTCGCTACTGGGCAATTCGCTCCCGGGTATATCGATACAGGACAATTCGCTCTCGAACATTTTGCTACAGGACAATTCGCTACTGGGCAATTCGCTCCCGGGCATTTCGATACAGGACAATTCGCTCTCGAACATTTTGCTACAGGACAATTCGCTCCCGGGCATTTCGATACAGGACAATTCGCTATCGAACATTTTGCTACAGGACAATTCGCTACTGGGCAATTCGCTCCCGGGCATATCGATACAGGACAATTCGCGGCACTTTTTTGCACACCATGGGCTAAATGGCCAGGTCACATGGACCCCGAAGGCTCAGAGAAGGTTGGGGGAGGGGACCCACTGGAATAGCTGTTGGGAGACAGATGGTAGCCTCCCGTCAAGGCCATCCAGCGTGTTCTTTAACGTTGGGTTGTTTTACCTCTGAGCGGCACTTTTTTGCACACCATGGGCTAAATGGCCAGGTCACATGGACCCCGAAGGCTCAGAGAAGATTGGGGGAGGGGACCCACTGGAACAGCTGTTGTGAGACAGATGATAGCCTCCCGTCAAGGCCATCCAGCGTGTTCTTTAACGTGCACAGGGTATGGCTCTCCCGCACACGGGCCACGGCTTAACGTCCCATCCTACGGACGGCGGCCTTTCCAAGCCCTTCGGTGTCTCCTACTGACCGTGGCCAGGGCGGGGAATTTTGCGGAGATAAATCTCAACACTGACCCAGCTGGGATTCGAACCTGGGAACTACAGATTACGAGCCTGGCGCGCTACCGACTGAGCCACCCCCGCCAAGCGTTGACTGGAGATTACGATCTGTCTCCCAACAGCTGTCTAGTGGGTTTCCTCTCTACAACCGTCTTTGAGTTCTCAGTGCCTTTGTGGTCTGGGCATTTAGTCCATTGTGTTCAAAAAAAGTGCCACCTACAGATTGGTTGGTTGTTTTACCTCTGAGCGGCACTTTTTGGCACACAATGGGCTAAATGGCCAGGTCACAAGGACCCCGAAGGCTCAGAGAAGTTTGGGGGAGGGACCCACTGGAACAGCTGTTGGGAGACAGATGGTAGCCTCCCGTCAAGGCCATCCAACGTGCTCTTTAATGTGCACAGGGTATGGCCGTCCCGCTCAAAGGGCCACGGCTTAACGTCCCATCCGACGGACGGAGGCCTTTCCAAGCCTATCGGTGTTCCCTACTGAACAATTCGCTCCAGGGCATTTAGGGGGGTTTTAGCGGAGGGTTTTAGCGCCGCCTAGAGGTAAAACAACCCAACACAGCCCAGGATTGGATTGGATTGTTTTACCTCTGAGCGGCACTTTTTTGCACACCATGGGCTAAATGGCCAGGTCACATGGACCCCGAAGGCTCAGAGAAGGTTGGGGGAGGGTACCCACTGGAACAGCTGTTGGGAGACAGATGGTAGCCTCCCGTGAAGGCCATCCAGCGTGTTCTTTAACGTGCACAGGGTATGGCTCTCCCACACACGGGGCCACGGCTTAACGTCCCATCCGACGCACGGCGGCCTTTTCAAGCCCATCGGTGTTCTCTGCTCACCGTGGGCAGGGCGGGGGGTTTTAGCGCAGCCTAGAGATAAAACAACCCAACACAGCCCAGGAGTCGACCCCAGTAGCTGCAGTGTCACGGCGAGCCAAAGCAATACCATTGCATTATTGAAGCAATGGCAACCTATTAAAGGTAGATTGCAACAGTCGCCTTATCGATGTCGTGTTCTTCCTCCATTAGGGAGAGCAAAGAGATTAGAGAAAGAGACAAACTCGCAAACCATTACATCCGATCTGATTACAATCGGCTATAAGCCCGAGTGCGTGTGGGAGAGAACTTGAGCTTCCGAAGTCGAATGCACACAGTTGAAACAATGTTCTTGTGTTGTGAGAAATCGTATCTGAAGGATTCGGAAAAAGAGTTGGGTTGTTTTACCTCTGAGCCGCACTTTTTTGCACACAATGGGCTAAATGGCCAGGTCACATGGACCCCGAAGGGTCAGAGAAGGTTGGGGGAGGGGACCCACTGGAACAGCTGTTGGGAGACAGATGATAGCCTCCCGTCAAGGCCATCCAACGTGTTCTTTAATGTTGGGTTGTTTTACCTCTGAGCGACACTTTTTTGCACACCATGGGTTAAATGGCCAGGTCACATGGACCCCGAAGGCTCAGAGAAGGTTGGGGGAGGGGACCCACTGGAACAGCTGTTGTGAGACAGATGGTAGCCTCCCGTCAAGGCCATCCAGCGTGTTCTTTAACGTGCACAGGGTATGGCTCTCCCGCACACGGGACCACGGCCTAACGTCCTATTCGACTGCCGGCGGCCTTTCCAAGCCCATCGGTGTCCCCTATTGACCGTGGGCAGGGCGGGGAATTTTGCGGAGATAAATCTCAACGCTGACCCAGCTGGGACTCGAACCTGGGAACTACAGATTACGAGCCTGGCGCGCTACCGACTGAGCCACCCTCGCCCCAATTCGGAAAAAGAAGAACTAAGCCAAAATTCATCGTCAAAAATTCTTCACTTCCTGTGCCTCGAGTATGGGAAAATAGTGAGGGATATGGTCGGAAAAATAGGGCATGGCTTATTAAACGAACTTAGGAAAAGGGGAACGCTTATGAAAAAAAAAAGAGGGGAAGATAGCTCAAATGAAAAATGGAAGGAGGTGGGGGGGAGGAGGAGCAGAGCGAAGACGCTGCGGCTGCCAGAACTCAACCATCCGCATCGGAAGTCGAAAAGAGCACATGATGCTATCAGCCGAAGAGGATTGCAGAGGTGCTGGCTGCAACAAGACGAACTATTAACACGGTGCCAAACGGTGAAGCAGGGAGAACTTATCTGTTGGTCGTTGTAACATTATCGGCAGCTTCTCTTGGTCTTTATGCGTAGGGAGAAAGGGAAAGAAAATAGTGGGGAGGGAGGCACTCTTTTGTGGGGGGAGAAGCAGGCTGAGAAAGAGGGGAAGGGGAATGGAGAGGAAGTTAGTTGGAACGTAGTTTTAGGAAGTGCGAGAAGGAGGCGGCATACTAGGAGGATGAAGAGGACTGTGAGAGGTTGATGTCCACCAAAATAACAAGCTTGGGATGTGTGCCAAGCTGGCTCCATTAGCTGTTTGCAGGAAGAGGTTGGGTTGTTTTTTTAAATGTCTGCAGAAGGAAGCGCATGCATCGCATGAATAAGGCTGTGCTAACGTTTGACTGATGGAGGGAAAAGCTTGTTTAGTTGCGTATGAGATGTCTGTAACTGAATGCAACTAGTCTTGCTTTTGTGGTTGGGGGGTGGATTTTTTTGTCTATTCGTTTTCATCGTTTGTTACAGGAGCATAAAATTTGTGTCTGTTACTCTGGGGGTAAATGGTCATTATTCAACTCTTGACTTTCTTTCTATTGTCTGATTTCTTAAGTATAAATGTTTCGTTTTAGTTCCATTTTTTTTTGTAAGCTCGATCAAGGGGGTGGCTCAGTCGGTAGCGCGCCAGGCTCGTAATCTGTAGTTCCCAAGTTCGAGTCCCAGCTGAGTCAGCGTTGAGATTTATCTCCGCAAAATTCCCCGCCCTGCCCACGGACAGTAGGGGACACCGATGGGCTTGGAAAGGCCGCCGTCCGTCGGATGGGACGTTAAACCGTGGCCCCGTGTGCAGGAGAGCCATACCCTGTGCACGTTAAAGAACACGCTGGATGGCCTTGACGGGAGGTTACCATCTGTCTCCCAACAGCTGTTCCAGTGGGTCCCCTCCCCCAACCTTCTCTGAGCCTTCGGGGTCCATGTGACCTGGCCATTTAGCCCATGGTGTGCAAAAAAGTGCCGCTCAGAGGTAAAACAACCCAACGTTAAAGAACACGCTGGATGGCCTTGACGGGAGGCTACCATCTGTCTCCCAACAGCTGTTCCAGTGGGTCCCCTCCCCCAAACTTCTCTGAGCCTTCGGGGTCCATGTGACCTGGCCATTTAGCCCATGGTGTGCAAAAAAGTGCCGCTCAGAGGTAAAACAACCCAACGTTAAAGAACACGTTGGATGGCCTTGACGGGAGGCTACCATCTGTCTCCCAACAGCTGTTCCAGTGGGTCCCCTCCCCCAACCTTCTCTGAGCCTTCGGGGTCCATGTGACCTGGCCATTTAGCCCATGGTGTGCAAAAAAGTGCCGCTCAGAGGTAAAACAACCCAACAACCCAACCCAAGCTCGATCAAATGGCTGAAAGCCATAAAAAATTTATTAGCTGACAACAATTAAAATAAATAGGGGTTTGAGAATTGGCTCAGTAGGTAGCTCACTAGGTTTGTAATTTGCAGTTACCAGGTTCGAGTCTCAACTGTGCCAGCGTTGAGATTTATTTGCGTGTTCTTTAACGTGCACAGGGTATGGCTTTCCCGCATACGGGGTCACGGGTTAACGTCCCATCCGACGGACGGCGGCCTTTCCAAGCCCATCGGTGTCCCCTACTGACAGTTGGCAGGGCGGGGAATTTGGCGGAGATAAATCTCAACGCTGACCCAGCTTGGACTCGAACCTGGGAACTGTAGATTACGAGCCTGGCGCAGCTAATCACTGAGCCACCCCCGCCTCATTTTTAACAGATGATCATTCCACAATCTTCTATGAGCACGTGTGATCCTTGTGACCTGGTCATTTACCCATTGTGTACACAAAAGCACTACTCAGAAGAAAAAAGACTCAACCACCCATTCTTCATTACGGATTAAAAATTATGGACATAAAAACCCAAACCCTATTGGTTAGATGGTATTTCCTCTGAACACTTTCTTTTTTTTTGCACGTAATGAGCTAAATGGTTGGCTGGTTGGCTCATAAAGACTCCAAGGGGTTAAAAAAAGTTGGGGAATGGGGAATCACTGAACAGCTGTTTGGAGGCAGATGGAACCTCACGTCAAGACCATCCAGCGTGTCCTTTAATGTGCAAAGTAGATGTCTCTCCTGCACACAGATCCACGGGTAAATGTCCCATCTATAGGCTCTCCGCAAAACTCCCTGCCCTGCCCACAGTCAGTAGGGGACACCGATGGGCTTTGAAAGGGCACCTTCCTTCGGATGGGACGTTAAGCCGTGATCCCATGTGCGGGAGAGCCATACCCTGTGCACGTTAAAGAACACACTGGATGGCCTTGACTCCCGTCAATCTGCCATCTGTCTCCTAACAGTTGTTCCAATGGGTCCCCTCCCCCAACCTTCTCTGAGCTTTCGGGATCCTTGTGACCTGGCCATTTAGCCCATGGTGTGCAAAAAGTGCCGCTCAGAGGTAAAACAACCCAACCCATCTCTAGGACGGCGCTTTTCTAGGCTCATCGGTCTCCCCTTCCTCATCGAAGCGTAAATAAACGGAGGCTACAACGCTTGACGGGAGGCTACAACAGCTGTTCCAATCGGTCCCCTCCCCCAACCTTCTCTGAGTCTTCGGTGACCTGGCCATTTAGCCCATGGTGTGCAACAAGGTGCCGCTCAGAGGTAAAACAATCCAACTCATCTGTTGAAGACAGAAGCGTCCCGTCATGGTCATCCAGCGTGTTCCATACGTGCACAGTGATGGATCTTCTGTACTTAACGGCATGATGAAAAGCGTCCTTTCTAAATCCTTGACTTACCCTTTCTCATTCTTTTCATTTCTTCTTCCTTTAGGCCAGAATGTAATTAGCGGAGAACATTCTCAACAGATTCGAGTCTGTAGAGGGGCGGGGGTGGCTCAGTCGGTAGCGCGCCAGGCTCGTAATCTGTAGTTCCCAGGTTCGAGTCCCAGCTGGGTCAGCGTTGAGATTTATCTCCGCAAAATTCCCCGCCCTGCCCATGGTCAGTAGGGGACACCGATGGGCTTGGAAAGGCCGCCGTCCGTCGGATGGGACGTTAAGCCGTGGCACCGTGTGTGGGATAGCCATACGCTGTGCACGTTAAAGAACACGTTGGATGGCCTTCACGGGAGGCTACCCTCTGTCTCCCAACAGCTGTTCCAGTGGGTCCCCTCCCCCAACCTTCTCTGAGCCTTCGGGGTCCATGTGACCTGGCCATTTAGCCCATGGTGTGCAAAAAAGTGCCGCTCAGAGGTAAAACAACCCAACCCAACCTGTAGAAGGACAGACAGACGTCAAAGGGGAAACATTATCTCGTTTTTCCTTGAAAACGAGAAAAAAATTACTCCTCAAGCAGCTGCCTGCAAGAGGTTTGACTGGAACTTGTCAATGTAATAAGCCAGGGACAAGTCTTGCGAGACCGAAGATATTAAATGGAAAGAAAGCACTTGCATTCATGCCTTGTCGAGATCCGGGATTCCTTTGCTCCATAATCGAAAAACATTAATTTAGAAAATAAATAATAACAAAGGGATATTAATAAAATATGAATGAATAAATGAAAAAACTACTGAAATAAAAAATTCTCGTTTTAATATTTAAAAATTCAATTGAAAATTTTGAAAATTACCAGCTTCCCTTGACGTGGCCTACATTAAACGGCTTATTGATTCTGAAATGATATTACTAGATTCCAATTTTCTAAAAGGAGGACAAAAAAAAAACGTAGAAATGTTGCCAAAGGAGGTCAAACTTTCAGTTTGGGAAATAATTTATTTTTACTAATTTTATTGCAATTACTGACTAAGAGTTCAGTAAGAAAAAAGGATAAATTACTTATTTATTCACTACACTTTAGGGGCTGGGGTGGCTCAGTCGGCAGCGCGCCAGGCTCGTAATCTGTAGTTCCCAGGTTCGAGTCCCAGCTGGGTCAGCGTTGAGATTTATCACCGTAAAATTCCCCGCCCTGCCCACGGTCAGTAGGGGACACCGATGGGCTTGGAAAGGCCGCCGTCCATTGGATTGGACATTAAGCCGTGGCCCCCGTGTGCGGGAGAGCCATACCCTGTGCACGTTAAAGAACACGCTGGATGGCCTTGACGGGAGGCTACCACCTGTCTCCCAACAGCTGTTCCAGTGGGTCGCTTTCTCCATCTTCTACGACTCCTTGGATCTCTTTTGACCTGGCCATTTAGCCCATTGTGTGCAAAATAGTGTCGCTTAGTGGTCAAACAACCCAACCCTGTACTTAAAATCTGCTCTTCAAAGGAAGAAATCCACGAATATTGATCTAAATTTAATTCTTCATGAAAAAATTCTGTTATTCTTACAATTTTCTGAAAAGTAATAATGTGTAGAAAACAAATTTTGATTGGGGAATATTTTGATATTCTCTTCTTTATATATATCATGCAAGCTCGGAAATATAATGATTAAATATTCCATCTCTTTTTCTATGGGGGGCGGGGGGGGCTCAGTCTGTAGCGCGCCAGGCTCGTAATCTGTAGTTCCCAGGTTCGAGTCTCAGCTGGGTCAGCGTTGAGATTTATCTCCGCAAAATTCCCTGCCCACGGTCAGTAGGGGACACCGATGGGCTTATAAAGGCCGCCGCCCGTCGGATGGGACGTTAAGCCGTGGCCCGTGTGCGGGAGAGCCATACCCTGTGCACGTTAAAGGACACGCTGGATGGCCTTGACGGGAGGCTACCATCTGTCTCCCAACAGCTGTTCCAGTGAGTCCCCTCCCCCAACCTTCTCTGAGCCTTCGGGGTCCATGTGACCTGGCCATTTAGCCCATGGTGTGCAAAAAAGGCCGCTCAGAGGTAAAACAACCCAACCTTTTAATATCTCTTAAAAAATTAAGAATACTTTTTAAAAATTTTATACCTCATTAGAAATATTTATTACGCATACATACTTCAGTATAACAATGACTGCTTACTAACTATACAGTTCGAACAAAAAAACCAAATATTTATTCGCGTTTTCATTCTTCAAAAGGCATGTTCCTTCTACGCAAAGAAAAAGGAAGATTCAACAATTCTCACTTTGCCGACGGTCCCTTACCAGTTCCAGAGATTTCAGCCAACAATTTCGACACGGGAGTATGTTGAAAAATTTACAAGAATCGACCATTTCTGGCGCTTGATCACATCCATGCAATGGGCATCCACGGCAGCCAAATCTTTTTCGTGACCACCCGTCGACGGTTAGCAGCCGGAAATATCCGAAATGGAAACTCATTTCGGCCACATCGGAACAATTTCCGCACAACCTCTAATCCGGTATTGATAACTTTCACACGATGCTAGAAAACTGTTTTTAACTCCCCAGACGTGCGTTGAACAATCGAAGCACGGAGTCTGTGCTGCGCGTTGTCGTTGCGTAAGTTCCGCTGGCTCAGTTTATTGGCTGTCGAGTTGACTCCGCCTACCAAACTTACCAGCCAATCACGAGAGAGCTTTCGGCAGTTAGGGCGTGGCTTCTGTAACAGAGCTCGGCAAAGCCGTTTATCACCTGTTCTAGATATTTGGTTGCGGGAGAAGTCTGCTTTTTGTTACAATTAGGAGGGAAAAAATAGTCTGCGTACAATGAGATGACATGTACATGTATTTTTTCGACTTTTTTCACAGGGTGTTTAGAGTGTAATTAATGGCGTTTAGTTCATTAAGAATTTATAGGTGTTGCAATTACAGCGATCAAAGGATTATTAAGTTGTTAATGACACTTCCAAATAAGATGTAAGTTGAACGTCCAATGCTAAAACATGGTGGGAAAAAAGCGCTATGTGTTTAGTAAAAAAATGTGTCCCATGGCCGATTGGTTAGCGCGTTTGGGTACTGATCTAAGGGACCTGGGTTCGAGCCCCGGGTCCCGTGGCCGAGTGGTTAGCACGCTTGGCTACTGATCTAAGGGACCTGGGTTCGAGCCCCGGGTCCTGTGGCCGAGTGGTTAGCACGCTTGGCTACTGATCTAAGGGACCTGGGTTCGAGCACCATGGCCGAGTGATTAGCACGCTTGGCTACGATCTAAGGGACCTGGGTTCGAGCCCCGGGTAAGGCATGGATGTGTGTGTTATTTTTCTGCTGAGGGCCTGCCATCCTCACAGACCTTCTACTTTGGCATATAAACTAACAGACTCCTGTCAGACCTCTGTGGCAAGCAGCTGCTTGAGCAGGTATTTATTTATTTTATTTATTCAACACGAGCCGTCCCGTGGCCGAGTGGTTAGCGCGCTTGGATACTGATCTACAGGACCTGGGTTCGAGCCCTGGGTAAGGCATGGATGTTCGTGTTGTTTTTCTGCTGAGGTCCTGCCATCCTCTCAGACCTTCTACTATGGCATATAAGCTGACAGGCTCCTGTCAGACCTCTGTGGCAAACAGCTGCTTGAGGGGGTATTATTTATTTTTATGTATACTTTTTTTTGTGAATACTGTTTTTTTCGAAAAACTAAAAATTCTCTTTTCTGACATTAGATAGGAATTCGAGGAAAATTCCAGTTTTTATTTCAGTTAGTGATTAAACATGTTTTGAAACAATTTAGGAAATGAGAATGTGAGAGTTCTTTTATCATTTCATATAATATTTTATTAGAAAAAAATGATACTTCAGATATAAAAAAAATCACGATACAGATCAAGTTAGTTTTGTTTAAAGGAAAATATTAAATAGTAAATGAAAGTAAAACAAAATTAAATAATAAATAGAATTATGGAAATCGAAAGAAATATTCGATAACTGAAACATTTTAATTTTCTTCCAAGCTGCGATATCATTGCCGTCTGCTTCCTTTTCTAATTCAATATTCTGAAATAAAAAAAAACCCTTTATAATACTGATGATAGGCTGTTATGATTTTGATTTGTAAAATAACAATAATGCATAAATTAGCAATTCTACATTGGACTTCTAGGAGTGTTAGAGTTGAACGTTATAAGAGGCCCTGGTTAGCATTATGTTATTGGTTAATTTAGGATGTCAAATAACTAGTCAATCAACCAATAGACCATAGATCATTTGTTTATTGGTGATTGATAGATGAAGCAACCAATGACCTATGAGAACCATCGATGAGTCAACTGCGCATGCTTCGTCGCTGGCTTCAATTTACTCGTAATCGTCACCTTAAAATGATTTAAAATAAAATGCAAAACATTGAAACCAATGTGGAAATGATCTTGCCCATTTCAAACATGATTTAAGGAGTCGAATTGAAACAACGATTCAAAGGATTCGGAATAAAAACAGTGACTCTAAGAAGTTAGATTAACAATGATTTCAAGGAGTCGGATTAAACAATGATTCTAAGGATTATGATTAAAACAATGATCCTAATAGGCACCGGTTGGATTGAACAATGATTTCAAAGAATTGGATTAAATAAGGAATCTAAGTATTTGGATTAAACAATGATTCTAAAGAGTCGAAGTAAGCAATGATTCCAATAAGCACCGGTTGGATTGAACAATGAGTTTAAGGAATCGGATTAAACAATGATTCTAACTCTAATTTTAATCCAAAATATAATAATGAAATTATATTTCGGATTAAAACAATGATTCCAATAGACGCCAGTTGGGTTGAACAATGATTTCAAGGAATCGAATTAAATAAGGAATCTAAGTATTTGGATTAAACAATCATTCTAAAGAATCGAAAATCTAAGAATTCTAAGGAGTCGGATTAAAACAATGATCCAAAGGAATTATTTATTATTACGATAATCTTAAGGATTACAGCAATGATCGTAAGTAGTAAGATTAAAACAATGATTATAAATAATCAGATTATAACAACGGTTATAAACAGTCAGATAAAAACAATGATCCTAAGGAGTCGAATGATAACAATGACCATTAGGAGTTGAATTATAATAATGATCATAAGGAGTGCAAAGACAACAATGATCATAAACAGTCGAATGTTAAAGAGAGTCTAAGGAGTCGAATGACAAAAATGATCCTGGGAGTAGGAAAAAGAACCAATGATCCCAAGGAGTGGAATGATAATAATGATCCAAAGTAGTGAAAAGATAAAGAATGATACCAAGGAGTGGTGAATGATAACAATGATCCCAAGGAGTCGAATTATAACAACGATCCTTAGAAATCGAATGATAACAATGTCCCTTAGGAGCGCAATGATATTAATGATCCTTAGGAGTCGAATGGTAACAATGATCCTAAGGAGTATATTATAAGTACTATAATTTTACGATAGCCGATTAAATCTACGATTCTAAAGGAAAAGGTTGTGTTGTTTTACCTCTGAACGGCACTTTTTTTGCACACAATGGACTAAATGGCCAGGTCACATGGACCCCGAAGGCTCAGAGAAGGTTGGGGGAGGGGACCCACTGGAGTAGCTAAAGGAAAAGGAATAAGCGGGTTTTTCAAAAGTAGATACATTTTTATTCTGAAATCTTAATTGATGTTTATTTTTCATTAACTATTTTATTTTACAACTACTGCACAATGAATAGGTATTTATATATTTATAAATTTTAATGAAAGGGCAAAAACATTTTTCAATTTAATAGTTTTCGTAATAATAATAATATATAATATAATAAATACCCCCTCAAGCAGCTGCTTGCCACAGAGGTCTGACAGGAGCCTGTCAGTTTATATGCCATAGTAGAAGGTCTGAGAGGATGGCAGGACCTCAGCAGAAAAACGACACACACATCCATGCCTTACCCGGGGCTCGAACCCAGGTCCCTTAGATCAGTAGCCAAGCGCGCTAACCACTCGGCCATAGAAAATCATAAAGCATATTTTTCGCAGAGTTTGAGAATTTTATCTGTACGTGAATTGAAATGAAAGTAATACAAATGGAACCAAGAGTGAAAAGTTACAGCATTCATAAAATCACGATAGTTAATCCAGTACTTCGGCATTACTTAATTAATGCGTCATAAATTTAGAGCATTTATACACAGTAGTAGGTCTGTGAGGATGGCGAGACCTCAGCAGAAAAACGACACAAACATCTATGTCTTACCCTGGGCTCGAACCTAGGTCCCTTAGATTAGTAGTAGCCAAGTGGTTAGAACGCTTGGCTACTGATCTAAGGGATCTGGGTTCGAGCCTCGGGTAAGGCAAGGATGTATGTGTCGTTTTTCTGCTGAGGTTCTGCCATCCTCTCAGACCTTCTACTTTGGCATATAAACTGACAGGCTCCTGTCAGACCTCTGTGGCAAGCAGCTGCTTGACGGGGTATTTATTTTATATATATTTAAGCGCGCTAACCACGGGACGGCGCAATGTTATTAATGGACTGACGTTTCTGGCCCAACTTTTGTGAGAGGTCTTAAATTTATGGGTTTGAAACTCTTACAGTGAAATTGGGAGGAAAAAAAGCGGCGTTTTTTTGCACACAATGGGCTAAATTGCCAGTCACAAGGATCCTGAAGACTCAGAGGTTAGAGGAGGGCACCCACTGAACATCTGTTAGAAGACAGATGGTAGTCTCCCATTAAGGCTATCCAGCGTTTTCTTTAATTTGCACATGGTATGGATCTCCCACGAACGGCGCCACGGCTTAACGCCCCAACCGACAGATGGCGCCCTTTACCAGCTCATCGGTGTTTCCTATGAATTGAAAAAAAATCGTTTAGCTATGCACCTAAAATGCTTGAGTAAAAAATTCTAAGAAATGAGACAGATTCAGCATATTGATTATTTGTTTTATTAGCAGTAAGTTCTTCCGTATTTAGCTGCGGGTTTGGATGAATCAGATGTAGACTGAACCCAAATAAATTATTTTTTGTTGTATAATAAACGAGTCACCCTAAATAATACAATCGGTATGTTTTCGAAAGCGTGAATTCCATATTCACCTCCTGACTCGCCTGAGGTAGAGTTGAGATTTATCTCCGCAAAACTCTCCGCCGTTCCCTCAGTAAGTAGGGGACACCCATGGGCTCGGAAAGGCCGTCATCCATCGGATGGGACGTTAAGCCATTGTCCGTGTGCTAGAGAGCCATACCCTGTGCACGTTAGAGAACACACTGGATGGGTTGGGTTACCTCTGAGCGGCACTTTTTTGCACACCATGAGCTAAGTGGCCAGGTCACAAAGACCCCGAAGGCTTAGAGAAGGGGACCCACAGGAACAGCATCAGGAGACAGAGGATAGCCTGACGTCAAGGCCATCCAGTTTGACGTCATCCATCGGATGGGACGTTAAGCCATTGTCCGTGTGCTAGAGAGCCATAGCCTGTGCACGTTAGAGAACACACTGGATGGGTTGGGTTACCTCTGAGCGGCACTTTTTTGCACACCATGAGCTAAGTGACCAGGTCACGTTAGAGAACACACTGGATGGGTTGGGTTACCTGTGAGCGGCATTTTTTTGCACACCATGAGCTAAGTGGCCAGGTCACAAGGACCTGAAAGCTTAGAGAAGGGGACCCACAGGAACAGCTGTTAGGAGACAGATGATAGCCTGACGTCAAGGCCATCCAGTGTGTTCTTTAACGTGCACAGGGTATGGCTCTTCCGCACAGGGGGCCACTGCTTAACGTTACATCCGACTGATGGCGGTCTCTTCCAAGCCCATCGGTGTCCCCTACTGATCGTGGGCAGGGCGGGGAGTTTTGCAGAGATAAATCTCAACGCTGACCCAAATGAGACTCGAACCTGGGAACTACAGATTACGAGCTTGGCGCGCTACCGACTGAGCCACCCACGCCCCACACACTGGATGACCTTTAAGGGGAGCTACTATCTGTCTCCTAACAGATGTCCGTGAGTCTCCTTCCCCCAACCTTCTCCTGAGCCCTCGGGTTCCTTATGAACCTGCCCATTTAGTCCATTGTGTATAAAAAAGTGCCTCTCAGAGGTACAACAATCCAAATACATATTCACTACAGGCTACTGGACTATAGATTTATTCATTTGTTTTTAGCATCTTTTGCCTGCATCCTCGGAGAGTTTGTTTTTCCATCGGATGTAAAACACGTTCACGATCACAAACCTCACCTCCATGATCTATCGCCCGGTAACGGGTCTGAACGGAAAAACATCACCACCTTGGCTTTATCTAAGCGTGCAATTCACTCAACTCGGATCGCATTCTGAGCCGAAAACGAGAAAGATTAAAAATGTCAACGCACTGTGGCGGACGAAACTTATTAATTATACAGAATGGCTCCCCCTATCTGAATGCAGCTTTAACAGCACAGTAGCTACACTAACAACACGAAAGCGAACAATACCATTCTTCTACGATCAAACACTGCTTTCAAGGCAGACACGCACGTGAGGAGCACGGCGTCCGTCCGTGACTAGTGCTCCCGTAAGCAAGTAGCTCGACGAGGGTTTATTGGCTTCAGCACGCCAACGAACGAGCGGCCAGCTCTGGAGACTGTTGAGTGGGAGAAGCAGAGGTTTAGTGACTGCCGGGAAGACCATCTCAGTGGAGCGAGAGAGAACCCTCAGCAAGGCGTTAGAATTACAATGCACACCAATTACTGGGTGGCGACGGACTACAGCACGGTTGGTGTGGATGCTAGACGATCAACTTGACTACCATTCCTACCTTTGATGAGTCTGCGAAAGAGCAACGGTTATGCTCTTTGTCTGCAGGAGGAGGAGATACAGAAGTGGGGGTGGAGGGGGGGGGGGTTTGAAGAAGGTTATGTCCGGGTCGTTTCCTTTGACCTTGACCACAACTGTCGCATTTCGTTTTCGATGATTTTTTTGCACCTCTGTTGTCTGTTCGAGTTTGGGATTAAAAAAGCAAACGTTAGTTAATTTCTTTTGTAATAACAAGAAATGGGGTTGGGTTGTTTTACCTCTGAGCAGCACTTTTTTGCACACCATGGGCTAAATGGCCAGGTCACATGGACCCCGATGGCTCAGAGAAGGGTTGGGGGAGTGGACCCGCTGGAACAGCTGTTGGGAGACAGATGGTAGCCTCCCGTCAAGGCCATCCAGCGTGTTCTTTAACGTGCACAGGGACCAAAAAAAACCCGCACCCCAAAAATGGGGGCGAGGGTGGCTCAGTCAGTAGCGCGCCAGGCTCGCAATCTTTAACTTGTACAGGATATATATAGCTCTCTTGCACAAGGGTTTCGTTGGGTTGTTTTACTTCTGAGCGGCACTTTTTTGCACATAATGGTCTAATGGCTCAGGGAAGGTTTGGGGAGGAGACCCACTGGAATGTTGGGAGACAGATGGCAGCGTCCCGTCAAGGGACATCCAAGTTTTTCTTCAACGTGTATAAGGCACGACTCTTCGACATACAGGCCAATGGTTTAATATCCCATCCGACGGATGGCGGCCTTTCCAAGCTCGTCGATTTCCCCTACTGACTGAGGCAGGGCGGGGGAGTTTTGTGGAGATAAATCTCAACACTGACGCAGCTGGGACTCGAACCTGGGAACTGCAGATTACGAACCTGGCGCCTGTCTACTGAGTCACGACTGGTCACGGCTTAACATGCATACGATGGACGGAGGTCTTTCCAATATCATTGGTGCTCTTTTCTCTCCGAGGGCAGGTTGGGGGTTTAGCGGAGATAAATATCAACGTAGGCCCAAGTGGGACTCGAACCTGGGAACTGCAGAATACGAGGATGGATCTGACCAATTTTCAGTGTCCAGTGGTCAGGGAAGAGGGTTTGAAAAGATCACGTAGAGCCAAGGAGAACATTTTGGTCTGAGAGATGATCAGACAGAAAGGGCACGAAGCAGGTGGGGGGGGGGATGATTTGATTGGAGATCAAAGTTTGGTAATAGGAAATTATAGTCGTCTCCAAAGCGGAGCGGGACTGGGGAGTGGATTATTTATTGGCTCCGTTCCGTGGCCAATAATTGATTAGCGCGCTTGGCTACTGATCTAAGGGACCTGGGTTCGAGCCCCGGGTCCCGTGCCCGAGTGGTTAGCACGCTTGGCTACTGATCTAAGGAACCTGGGCTCTCGCCCCGGGTAAGGCATGGATGTTTGTGTTGTTTTTCTGCTGAGGTCCCGCCATCATCACAGACCTTCTACTATGGCATATAAACTGACAGGCTCCTGTCAAACCTCTGTGGCAAGCAACTGCTTGAGGGGGGTACTTTTTTTTTTAATTCTTTAGTGGATGGTATGCTTGGTTACTGATCAAAGGGGCCTCAGTTCGAGTCCACGACAAGGCCTGGATCTTTGTTTTCTTGTCTTGTACTTCTGCTGAGGTCTTGCCAACCTCAGATGTAACCTCTCTGGCGCATTCGACTGAGAGGCTTCTGGTAGACCTCTGTGATAAATAAAACGAATGTTATTTATTTCTAAACTTAATTAATTAGTTTTAAATCATTTGTTAATTTAATTTTAATAAATAAATTATACCATACAATACTCTACACAAGGACAGACATCGAGCAAAAGAAGAAAAATTTAACATAAAGATTTAGATGATTTATTTTGTCGAAAGTTTAACTACAAACAGTTTATTTTTTAAATTCCTAAAATACAGTGATTTATTCATTAAAATTTTATTAAAATATTTGTTAATATTCAAAATATCAATTTTAAAAAGAATAAATAGCAATTAGTTAAATTTAAATGAATAGCATTTCAGTTAAAGTACCGATATATCTATATCTTCTATAATAATAAAAGAAGGTGTCTGTGTGTCTGTTGCAAACTATAACTCACTGAGAAATCGTGGTAGATGCTTCACATTTTTAGAGAATATTTCTGGTTGTGGTTCATTTTACAGTGCCAAATTTCAAGTCGAAATTCCAAACGGAGGACTTGCTGGAAGCAAAAATATTTACCATGCTATTCTAATGGCAAAGGATAATCGCTGTCAAATTTATTGTTGCCATTTACAGCTCACTAACTGTCAGCGTAAGAATCATAATAACATTTAAATCTACTGCCGTTGCCAGATTCCTCACATTTCTAAAGGAAATATTATTTTAAGGCGCCCCCATAGCAGCTAGAGACTTGATTTTTTAACCCAACACGGGGTCAGATAACGGGAACACGCGTACGAAATTGGGGACCATTCGGTCAAGTAGATTGGGAACCACAGAATATCAAAATCTGTCCAAATAAAATCGCGATAGTTTGCAATGAAACCACTGGCTTTAAGAGTGGGCCGTGACGTCACCAATTACTTGAGGAAAGCGGGGCAATGTTTGAATCTGAGCTAAAATGTCGAGGGAGGTCAGAACTCACAAAACTAACATTTAGTGCAGTAAAAAACAAATATACAGATTAAAAGTGAGACCCAGGCAGTGCCAGGTGCCATTCAGTTAGTATACATAGTGTATCAGAATAATATGACCACCTAGTCACAACGTCTGACAGGAGCCTGTCAGTTTATACACCACAGTACTGCAACTGTGGCGTATAAAGTCTGAGAGGATGGCGGAACCTCAGCAGAAAAACAACAAAATATCCATGCCTTACCCGGGTTCGAACCCAGACCCCTTTGATCATTAGCCAAGAGCGCTAATCACTCTGCCACGTGGTGTTTATAAGAAAGACAGAAACACGTTTCTGTTTTTCCTGTTCTGTTATTTAAAAATTCTACATATCTGATATCAAATGAAATTCGTTCTGCCTTACCACTAATTTTGATAAATTTTTCTCATTACTGTTGACGTGATTGAATAATTAATAGTACATAACTATAATATTTAAAATTCAGCTATAATTTAAAATTCATAACTATAATATTTAAAATTCAGCATTATTCAATTGTACTAAATTATTAAACAAGTCTTGTAATAATGTGAACCGTTGACAAATTAAAATTTATTGTATTTCTGCGTTTTCGAATAATGTTTCGCTTTTCTAAATAAAATTAATGCCATTTCTATAGTTTTTTTAGGATATTTACCACTTTTTTAGGATGCCTTTGCTAGGCATACATACATACAAAATTTTCATGCAGCTATGTGCTACGGAGGTCCAACCAGACTGTGTAATTTTCCTCTCCAGACATGTCTATTTTGAGCTACAGCTGCTACATTTCACCACTCTAGGTCAATTTTAGCAAGGTTCTGTTTGACATTGTCTGCCCATCGCAACCTAGGTCTCCCCCTTTTTCTGATACCCTTAAGCACACTGTTCATAATTCTGTTTGCTAACCTGCAGCTATGCATACGGTAAACATAGCCAAACTAATGCAGTCTCTCTCTGCATAACATGCTGCTCAAAGGAGGTTGATGATCAAAGGAAGTCGAACCACCTAATGTCCAAGATACGATGATAGATGATAAGATGTGTAAGCATCTAGAATCAAAGGCATCAAGTTTGTTGTTATCCTGCTTAAAAAGGGTCCATGTTTCGCTACCATTACTAACCTTAGAAAGAAACAGACTATTTTACAGCCTAATTTTAGTCTTTAACTGTACACGCCTATTTTTCCACACTCTCCATAGATTCTTAAAAGTCCCAGCAGCAATCCCTATTCTTCTATTTATCTCTTGCTGCACATCACCAGTATCTGTTACATAGTTCCCAAGATAATAGAACTGACGCACTTGCTCAAGAGTGCAGCCATTCAAAGCAACTGAAGCACCATCTGCCTGACGAATTTTCAATACTTTAGTTTTTTCTCTGTTTATAACCAAACCTGCTCTATTACCAGTCTTATCAACAGCCCTAATGAACGAATTCATCTCATCAACATCAGTAGCCAACAGGGCTAAATCATCTGCATAATCTAAATCAGAAATTTTGAAATCTCCAGACCATTTAAGGCCAAAGTCTTTCCCTTGCAAAGAATTTCGCATTACATAATCAATAACTAAATTAAAGAGAAAAGGAGACAAAATGCACCCTTATCTAATTCCATTAACAATGCTAAATCAATCGCTGCAAGACGTACCAACTCTCACACACGATTCAGTGTTATTATAGAGAGCTCTCATTACACTAACTAACTTATCAGGCATTCCATATGATCTAACAATCAACCACAAATTATGTCGATCAACAGAGTTAAAAAACTTTTTGAAATCTATATAGCTAGTAACCACAAGTTTCTGAAACTCTAAACATTTCTCCAGAATCTGCCTAAGTCAAACTATTTGATCAATATATTCCCTACCACTTTTGAATCCACACTGTTCATCACGCAGTTGTCCATCAACCAAATTCTTAATTCTACTAAGTATAATCAGGCAAAGAATTTTACCTGAACAGAAAGTAAACTAATTCCCCTATAATTATCACAAGATCTGCGATCACTTTTTTTTTAAATTGGGTTTTTAAAATTGGATTTTAAATTTTTAAAATTTGACTCTAGTAAAATTCTTACGAACAACACCTTTATCATAAAAAAAATTCAAAATTTCAGTCAGCCATATGACAACACAAATGTTTCCTGCTCTAAGCATTTCAGTGGTGATTTCATTCACCCCTGGTAATTTATTCAGTTTTAATTTAGAGATAGCCAAAACGACTTCAGAATGTGATATAGGGCATCACTAAAACCAGTAATATGGAGTAGAAATAATCACATTATTTAGAACTTCTCTGAAATGTTCAGCCCACCTAGCCATCACAGAATCCTCACCTTCAACCACCTTGCCATGTTTATCCCTCAATCCCTGTGTACCTGTCTGTTTCTTCCAACACAAAATATTAACAACTGGTACAATCCCCTGCTGTTGTGCTGTCTAACTGCTTCCTCTGCTTTGTCAGCCAAGCCATCAAGCCAAAGATTCTTATCAGCTATTAATTGCTCGTTTGCACGTTTATTAAGCTCATTGTAATGCCTTCTGTTAGGACTAGTAGGGTGTTGATCATATTAATCCTGCACTTCCTTCTTTCAGAAATAAGTTCCATAACTTTATCGCTCAAATAATTTTGTTTCCTCTGTTCCCTTTTACCCAAAAAGAGTACAGTTGGTTTCAAGAAAAGCCTGTTTAAACTGATCCCATTCTTTCTCAACTTCAGCAGTAAGCAAACCATGATTGTCATAATGACTAAGTAGCCTATCATGGTATGCTTTGGCTATATCAGGATATTTCAGACTTCAATGTTAAAGGTAATTTTCTTAATCTTAGTAGATATCTTCTTCAGCTGCAAAACAGTTTTGACCAGGTAATGGACAGACCCAATTTCGGCTCCGCTGTATGATCTGGTTGCTGGTAATTAAAATATAATCTATTATATTCCTGTGCAACCCATCAGGTGAAACCCATGTATATTTGTAATAGCATAAAATTAATAATCTCACTACAAAAATTGACGAATAAATAGTATTAATGACAAAAAAATTAACAGAAAATATATTTTTCAATAAATGCCCATCGGTAGCGCGCCAGGCTCGTAATCTGTAGTTCCCAGGTTCGAGTCCCAGCTGGGTCAGCGTTGAGGTTTATCTCCGTAAAATTCCCCGTCCTGCCCACGGTCAGTAGGATACATCGATGGGCTTGGAAAGGCCGCCGTCCGTCGGATGGGACGTTAAGCTGTGGCCCCGTGTGCGGGAGAGCCATACCCTCTGCACGTTAAAGAACACGCTGGATGGCCTTGACGGGAGTCTACCATCTGTCTCCCAACAGCTGTTCCAGTGGGTCCTCTGCCCAAATCCTTCTCTGAGCCTTCGGGGTCCATGTGACCTGGCCATTTAGCCCATGGTGTGCAAAAAAGTGCCCCTCAGAGGTAAAACAACCAAACCCAACTGATATAAAGGGCCTGGGTTCGAGCCCCGGGTAAGGCATGGATGTGTGTGTCGTTTTTCTGCTGAGGTCCCGCCATCCTCTCAGACCTTCTACTATGGCGTATACCTGTCAGACCTCTGTGGCAAGCAGCTGCTTGAGGGTACAGCTGTTCCAGTGGCTTCCTTCCCCCAACCTTCTCTGAGCCTTCGGGGTCCATGTGACCTGGTCATTTAGCCCATGGTGTGCAAAAAAGTGCCGCTCAGAGGTAAAACAACCCAACAACCCAATAAATGCCCTTTATTTTCCTAGAAAATATAATAGTTAACGTTAAACAAGACCAATGATATATGTGGCGCTGCCTATATACACCAAGCGAGGACAGTCTATATACACCAGTCACTGAATCAGTTTATGTCTAGATACACCTGTCATTAAAACGGCGGAAGAAAGGAGAGAAATTAAATATACTTAGAGATATAAGTGTTTTAATTTTTCTTTGGACCTCCGTATAGCCCGTGGCTGCTTGATGATGATGATGAAAGTTTAATTATAAGCTATTTGTTTTAAATTCAGTAAAAAAAAAAAAAAATATTTATTACAGCTTTATTAAGATATTTATGAATATTTTGAAATTAATTTAATTAAAAAAAACCACCAGTTCTATTTTAAGAGAAAAGGGTCATCCATTTTAATGATTGATCATAAGCTTTTACTATATGATATGATCATCAGACCGGTGATTCTCTATGCTTCACCCATATGGGCGAATACTACACCCACCAATATTCGCAAGATTCAGGTCTTACAGAACAAGATTTTGAGAACTGCTTTCGATGCCCCCTGGTTTGTCACTAACAGACAACTCCATAAAGACCTGGGTATCGACCATATATATATACACATATAAAACGCACCTCAAAAAGATTTTTTGAGGCTGTAAGCAATAATCCCAATGAGACTATTTCTTCTCTGATTCTTTACGATCATACTGTTTTGAACAAGTACAAGAGGCCTAAAACGGTAGCGTTCTTTGAGGAGACCAACTCGTTTTAGGTTTCTTATACAATTTTACTGCTATTTTTAGTTTTTCTTATGTTTGCCCTTAGGGGCCCACCTAAGGGTGGTTTACTTATATATTTTGTTCTTACTCATGCGAAATAGGCATATCTTTATGATGGAGATGGTTAGGGGTAAAATTATTACCCGGTACATACCTCTGTGGCAAGCAGCTGCTTGAGGGGGTATTTTTTTTTTTTTAATTACATCGCCGAGTGGTTAGCACGCTTGGCTACTGATCTAAGGGACCTGGGTTCGAGCCCCGGGTAAGGCATGGCTGTTTGTGTCGTTTTTCTGCTCAGGTCCTGCCATCCTCTCAGAACTTCTACTGTGGCATATAAACTGACAGGCTCCTGTCAGACCTCTGTGGGAAGCAGCTGCTTGAGGGGGTATTCATATATATATATATTTTTTTTCTGGTTAGTGCACTAAGCGGGCCAGATTGCCCAATACGATATAAGTGGAGCTATCCAGGTCCGATACTATCTGGGGGGGGAGGGGGGTCTGCTGGAACTCTGGTTCTTTCGATCAGTCGCTAAGCACGCTAACCACTTGGACACAGTCCGAAATTGCTCTCTTCAGGCCAAGGTCATTTTCACTAATCGGACGGAGAATTCCCTCCTTCGGCATCAAGCTGGGATCAGTCATTGTTCTTCGTCACAGTGGCCATCCTCTTACAACTCAACATCTCCCAGTGCTGCATTTTTCAATGGTGTGTCTGCCTTCATTTCTCTGCCTCCTCTCGGTTCTGCGATGCTATATTTAGCACCGAAATAGAATAGGGATAAAGAGGAAGGGAGCGAAGAGGAGGAGGAGGGAGGGAGGGAGGGAGGGGAAGAAGCCAGGGGTTCGGAGGGGTCGTGGACGAAGGGAATTTCTTAAACCTCTTCCCACTCCGCCCTCAAGTATTGTGTCCGCCACGTTCCCCACCGCTGTTTCACGCTGACATCTGACCTTGTGGCTCTTCCAAGTGTTGTGCAGCACTGAGGTCAGTTTTCAATTTCCCAAGAACATCCTGCGCCTAAATACGCTTAAGTCCGGAAACCAAATGGAGTTGATGTGTTTGAGAAAAATTACGTCGTTAGTCGTGTTGATAAGGGAAAGGATGAAGAGAGTCTTAGATTTTAAAAACGGCAGTTTAGGATTGTGTAAATGATGCACTAAACACTGATCCAGTTAATAAACTATGCAAATAATGGAGTCCAGTGTCGCGATCAATTTCAAACCCCTATATTTCTTTCTGAGACCAATTTCTCTTTAGTTTGGTTATTGATTATGTTATGCGAAATTCACTCAAGGGAAAGATTTTGGCCTTAAATGGGCTGGAGATACGAAAATTTCTGATTTAGATTATGCTGATGATTTAGCCCTTTTGGCAAATGATGTTGATGAGATGAACTCTTTCATTCGAGCTGTTGATGAGACTGTTAGTAGAGTAGGTTTGGTTATAAACAGAGAGAAAACTAAAGTAATGAAAATTGGTCAGGCAGGCTGTGATTCAGTTAATCTGAATGGTTGCAGTCTTGAGCAGGTGTCACAGTTTAATTATCTTGGGAGCTATGCAACAGATAATGGTGATGTGCGGCATGAGATTAACAGACGAATAGGGATTGCTGCCGGGACTTTTAAGAATCTATGGAGAGTGTGGAGAAATAGGCGTATACACCTAAAGACTAAAATTAGGCTGTATAATAGTTTGGTTCTTTCTAGGGTTAGTTATGGTAGTAAAACCTGGACACTTTGTAAACAAGATAACAGGAAACTTGATGCTTTTGATTCCAGATGCTTACACAGTATCTTGGGCATTAGATGGTTCAACTTTGTAACTAATGATGAGATTAGGCAAAGGAGTTTGCAACCTCCTTTAAGCAGCATATTGTGCAGAGAGAGACTCCGTTGGTTTGGCCATGTTGCCCGTATGAATAATTATAGATTGGCGAATAGGGTTATGAACAGTGTGCCTAAAGGCCTCAGAAAGAAGGGGAGACCTAGGATGATGCCAGATGCAGTAGATGTTGCTCAGGATAGACGTGCTTGGAGAACTAAATTGCACCGTCTGGTTGGACTTCCGTAGCCCATGGCTGCTTGAGGATGATGATGATGATGATTTTTCTTTCTGAGATCAATTTTAAGGTCCCGTTTTCGTTACTGAGACGAGTTTCAAGGTCCTATTTATCTTTCTAAGACATTTCAAAGCCCTGTTTTTCTTTCTGTGACCATTATCGAAGAATTATTTTTTCTGAGACCAATTTTAAAATCCCTCTTTTTCTTCTGATACCACTTTCAAGGCTCCGTTTTCCTTCTGTAACCATTTTCAAGGCCCTATTTAATTTCTGTGACCATTTTCAAGGTCCTATTTAATTTCTGAGACCAATTTCAAGGCCCTATTTTTCGTTCTGAGACCAACAAATTTCATTGTCCGAGGCGTGGTGCAATGGTAGTGCGCTCTGGCATGAGTCTGGAGAGATGCGGGTTCGATTCCCGCCGTGTCGGCGATGAATTTTTTTTCAGAATATTTTAACTAATGTTTGAAGTCTATCTCTACAGGTAATCCGTGTATTTACTATGGATCGATCAAGGCAATATTTTTTTCTGAGACACATTTATTCTTCTAAATAGTGCTGCGTATGTAGCCAAATAAGGTTTCGTTATCACAAAGATGTCTCAGTCGGTAGTGCGCCAAGTTATAATCTACAATTCCCAGGTTCGAGTTCCATCTAGGCCGACGTTCAGATTTTTTCCGTAAACCCACACCCTGCTTCGTTGAGAACGTGGACCTGATCATTTAGCCCATTGTGTGCACAAAAATGCCGCTCAGAACTACCCCAACCCAACCTTCTATCTCATCAAGACCGAGTAGCGAATCTGCAGTTGATTATCAGGGATAAAAATGGCCAATGGATATCAATCAAGTGCTACTGAGTAACACGATTCTATTCCTTTCGAACAGGAGACAGAATGGGAGGATCAAACATATCAACACTTCAAAACTGTTTTTATTTGCGTTGCGAACTGACGCTAATAAGGTTCCAGTCTGGTTCCACCGTCTCCAGGCAACGACAGCTTCTATCATGATTAGACAACAACATCTTCTGGTGTAGAACCCAACTGATGAATCACATCGCAGTTTTTCCTGTTGAAACATCGCAAACAATGAGAGCGAAGAGAAAAAACAGCGAATTCCGATTCACTCGACAGATCATGCTTACGCTTTCGACTGTTGTAGTCTACCCCCCCCCCCCCCCCCACTAAAGAAAAGATGTGTGATCACCTTTCGTAATGTTACGGTATATGAAGTCAGTCCCCAGCTTTGATAAAACAAGGGTTTTTAAAACAGAAAGTGAAGAATGTTTGTCCGATACGCAAAACCAAGTTATTCGCGAAAGTATTAAAAACAAGTGGACTACTACTTTGTTTGTTTATTGAGAAACGCTGTTTCATGAGACTTCTAGAGGAATTGAGCGGTCAAGCGTAATTACAATGGTGTGATGTTGAGGGGGGGGGGGGGGATGTGCGTGTTTAGGAAAGGTAGAGACAAATAACATTTGCGTGAAATTGGTTCTAAAGCATTGCAAGAAATTGTATAAAAATGCGCTTGTTTCAAGAAGCCAACAGTGAAATTAAAAAAGTTGGGGACTGGATTTGAAAATAGTAACAAAGAAAGATAATCTATTCCTCTATTGGCCGGCAGATGAGACCAACAGTGAAGTGTGGGATAATTCATTGTGTGGGGTTTGGGACTTATTTTAATGCGGAAGTATCCGATGTACAAAGAAATAGGCCAAGTAATACCATTAGAAACGGAAACAACGAAGTGGGTTGGATTTTTTTTTTCTCTAATGCAGTTTTTCTTACATTTTGAGTTTACTGCCATCCTCTCAGACCTTCTACTATGGCATATAAACTGACAGGCTCCTGTCAGACCTCTGTAGCAAGTAGTTGCTTGAGGGGGTATTTATTTATTTTTATGATCAGATGATGACTTCAATTAATGAAGTGATTCGAAGGAATTGACTCCTTGTTTAAAGAGGCATAAAGTTTTAAGTGAATTAATTTGTCAAAAATTTAATTGTAAGCTGGAGATCTGACGTAGCATAAGAGATAATTTATTTTTCTACAAGTTTATTAGAATATTTTTGAATATTTCAGAATAAATGACTAACTTTTAAAAATAAATAGCTACCAGAAGAATTTTTAAGGGATAAAATTTAATTAAAAAGCCTATAAATACATATTTAATTCGATTAATTACGTTACCTTTGTTTTAAACATTTCAAGCGTCCTATGATTATGGTGTTTGACATTCTCATGTTTAACCTTTAATTGTGCTTTTTGTAGCATATTTGTTTTGCCCTTGTGGCCCTTTTGGGGTTGGGTTGTTTTACTTCTGAGCGGCACTATTTTGCACACCATGGGCTAAATGGCCAGGTCACATGGACCCCGAAGGCTCAGAGAAGGTTGGGGGAGGGGACCCACTGGAACAGCTGTTGAGAGACAGATGGTAGCCTCCCGTCAAGGCCATCCAGCGTGTTCTTTAACGTGCACGGGTATGACTCTCCCGCACACGGCGCCACGGCTTAACGTCCCATCCGACGGACGGCGGCCTTTCCAAGCCCATCGGTATCCACTACTGACCGTGGGCAGGGCGGGGAATTTTGCGGAGATAAATCTCAACGCTGACCCAGCTGGGACTCGAACCTGGGAACTACAGATTACGAGCCTGGCGCGCTACCGACTGAGCCACCCCCTTTGGGGTTTATGTGCTTTAATTTTGTTATTGCCAATAAGAAACTATTTTAGACTTCGAGATATAAGCCCTGGGCTTGGAGCTCAAAAAAATTAATTCAAGATATCAGATATATATTTAATTAATGCTCAGGCAATCTAGGTAGCATTACCGTAATAATCTAGACATTTCTTATTATCAAATCATCATCAAACAAAAATAAATGTTTCCTCTGGATATGTTCGAGTCTTTCGACCCTCTCCTCCAGATGGCTTGGGTTGTTTTACCTCTGAGCGACACTTTTTTGCACACCATGAGCTAAATGGCCAGGTCACATGGACCCCGTAGTCTCAGAGAAGGTTGGGGGAGGGGACCCACTGGAACAGCTGTTGGGAGACAGATGGTAGCATCCCGTCAAGGCCATCCAGCGGGTTCTTTAAGGTGCACAGGTGGCCACGGCTTAACGTCCCATCCGACGGACGACGTCCATTCCAAGCCTATCGGTGTTCCCTACTGACCGTGGGCAGGGTGGGGATTTTTGCGGAGATAAATCTCAACGCTGGCCCAGCTGGGACTCCCTCCAGATGGCAAGTTTGGATAATATCAAGAAGTTAATGACATTTATTCTATTATATATTTATTTCTATTTTTATTACTGGTAAGTTTAACGTTTTATAATGATGTTCATTTACAAATACACTTTTTTTAAAGGAAAATTATTCGTATGCATTAACATTATCATAACGCTTATACAAAAGAATAATATTTTTTCTAAATAATGTATATTTATAAATATAAATTAGTTTTAAAACAAAAAAGATTAGTTGTAAAACTTACCAGTAATAATGACAGAAATAAATATATATATGAAATTTCTAGATGTCCAGTTTCACGTATCGGGCCGTTAATTTTCCCTTACTCCTGTTATTCTGTTTAGTTTCATGTATGCTGACGTCATAATCTAGTGGTTCGGCTTTCAGTTCCAGGTTTTGCCTTGGCCCAGTTAGTCTGAATCTCGAGTAAACCGCAGTTGTTGTTTTATATCTGAATGACATTTTTGTGTACACAATCAGCTAAACAATTTAAACATTTTAATTTTATGATTTTCGACATTAAAGTTACTCCTCATGCACCTGCTTGCCTTGGAGATCTGACAAAAACCTGCCATTATAAAGCGCCATTGAGAATATCTGTGAGGAAAACAATATCTTTGGTAAAAGACAACACAAGGAAAGAAACATCCATGTTTTCAACCGGGACTCGAACCCAGGTGTCTTTGACCCATAGCCAAGGACACTAATCATTGTGCTCTCGGTCAGTAGGGGACGCTGATGGGATTAGAAAGACCGCCGTCCGTCGGATGAGACGTTAAACTATGGTCCGTGTGAAGGATAGCCATACTCTGTACACGTTAAAGAACACGCTGGATGGCCTTGACGAGAGGTTACCATATATATCCTAACAGCTGTCCAGTGGGTCCCCTCCCCCAACCTTCTCTGAGTCTTCGGGGTCCATGTGACCTGGTCATTTACCTTATGGTGTGCAAAAAATGCCGCTCAGAGGTAAAACAATCCAATGTTAAAGAACACGCTGGATGGCCTTGACGGGAAGCTATCATCTATCTCCCAACAGCTGTTCCAGTGGGTCCCCTCCCCTAACCTTCTCTGAGCCTTCGGGGTCCATGTGACCTGGTCATTTAGCTCATGGTGTGCAAAAAATGCCGCTCAGAGGTAAAACAACCCAACCTAATCTTTCACCAACCTTCTCTGAGCGCTTGGGGTGCTTCAGACCCACAGAATAACGCTAACACAGATAAGGCAACTCAAGACCACTGTTTGCAGCGCCACCTTTAACAACCGCTCGTAATTCTCCTTCTCTAAGAAACTTTCAAAGTGAGCTGCAGTTTGTATTTTATTTGCTTTTTTATTCTCTTTTACAAAAAATATGAAATAGAAAAATTTATTTACTAAGATTATATAAAAATATAGAATAATCTGAAATTAATTGCAGTTTAAAAAAACTACAGGTATAAATTTAAAATAACTGCCCTATATTATTATTTGGAACAAAAGTATTCGTCCTTTGCTGGGTTTTCGTTTTTCGAAAAATAAAAAGAAGAGGAATTTAATAATATACAAATATGAAATATTGACTGTTCAAAAAAAATGTGTTTTTGCTTACAAACTTTTTCTAGTGGCCAGTATCTCAAGTGATAACCTCATGGTTATTTTTGTGGTGGAACTGAAGAAAGAACTGTGACTGTTATTTTTTATACCTTGTTTGAAGTGTTAATTTTGTTTTTGAAATCTCTTTTGGCTCAGAAAAGAAAAGAAATTAAGATCCAAGAGTATTAGATTACAGAAAATCTACTCTGCATAAGTAGGAACTTTTAAAAATTTCAGAAAAACTATTATTTTTATTTTCTACATTGTGATTTACACATCGATTCTTTGTTTGGGATAGCAGGAAGCCCATTGTTGAAGGGTTTCTAACCTTCCCATCACATTTTATCACATCACATCACATCAGTAGTTAAGCTGTTGCCCCAACCTTCTCTGAGCCTTCGGGGTCCATGTGACCTGGCCATTTAGCCCATGGTGTGCAAAAAAGTGCCGCTGAGAGGTAAAACAACCCAACCCAGTTAAGCTGTTGCTCAGGAAGAATGGAAGCATCGATTTCGTGCTACAATGGGTGTCTATAGTAGTCATCTCTCATTACTTAATCTGTACTTCTGACATGCCATTTAGTCCATTGTGTGCAAAAAAAAATGCCGCTTAGAGGTAAAATAATCTAACACTAACCTTTCCTCAAATGCTTTAATGGCAATAAATATTGAATTTTACGAAAATGTAGTTTTGGGCAAAGTTGAACTTTTACCCTTATTTGATTTCTTCTAACATATGAAGTCCCTAAACATATAAATTATTAATCGTAAGAAGAAGAATTTAATGACAAGTTTCGGCAGTCGTTTAAATTCCCCTATACAATGGATGCCAGCTTAGCGTGCTTAATTTGAGACCAAAAATACGTTTCAGTATTTTTTTATTTTTTATTTTTCGTCCCGTGGCCGAGTGGTTAGCACGCTTGGCTACTGATTTAAGGGACCTTGGTTCGAGCCCCGGGTTAGGCATGGACGTGTGTGTTGTTTTTCTGCTGAGGTCCTACCATCTTCACAGACCTTCTACTATGACATATAAACTGACAGGCTCCTGTCAGACCTCTGTGGCAAGCAGCTGCTTGAGGGGGTATTATTATTAAAGAAATTTCACTGTAGGTAAGCAATTTGTTTTCTTTCTTCTAAATATAATTATGTAAATTATTGCTTAATGTTGTTATTATAATGATATATATATATAGTGTTTTATTAAAGAATATGTATAGTACGTGTTTATGACATTTCTTTTTTTTTAAAGAAAATATGCATGTTAAAATAAACACAACTGTAAATTACATTTTGATGAAAAAACTTGAAAAACTAAACAAAAATTTAAATAAATATGCTTTTAGAAACCTGTTTAAAAGCAAAAGGTAATTAACATTGATAAACACAACTATGGTTGTATTTTAGTAATAAAAAAATTAAAAAAGTTCTGGTAGCAAAAATTAAATGAAAAAATGTTTTTTTGGTATCCTGTCCTAAAAAAAAATCCCAATTCTCTTTATGGAATAACAGTTCATTAACTCGACGAATAATAAAATATTTTTGGATGCCTGATGTGTAGGGAACAGATTCTTGACATTCTTCTGAAGTTGAAGAGGAGGGAGTCACGTTCTTCTTAAAGAATCGATTTTCGCCTGTTGCGGTTTCGTCATCTCATTCAGATAAACGCATGTGGCTCAATATGACTTGTTGGGTAGTTTTACCTTTGAACGGCACTTTTTTTTTTGCCCACAATGGGCTAAATGGTCAGGTCACAAAGACCCCGAGGGTTCTGAGAAGGTTAGGGGAGGGAGCCACTGGACAGCTGTTGGAGCAGGGGCGTAGCTATGGGGTGATGTGGGGAGGCTCCCCCCTAAAAGTAACTCGGGGTTGGCAAAATTCGAAGCGACTTCGTAAAATCTAGGTGAGTTGTGAAAATTTGTGATTTTTTTTCTTCTAAAATTAAGGGAAGTTAGAAAATGGAGACGGAAAAATCTAGAGCAGTTGGCAAAATTCGAAGCCACTTATAAAATGCAGGTGAATTGGCAAAATCGGGACAACTTGGCAAAATCTTGGGGAGTTGGCAAAATTCGGAGTGACTTGTCAAAATCTTGGGGAGTTGGCAAAATTCAGGTGATTTCAAAATTGGGATTTTTTTCTGTAAAATTATGGCGAGTTGGCAAAATCAGAAGAGTTGACAAATCTTGGGGAATTGGCAAATTTCTGAGTGACTTTGCAAAAATCAGGTGAGATGTAAAAATTGGGTGTTTTTTTCTGTAAAATTATGGCGAGTTGGCAAAACTGAGGAAGCTGGGGCGGGGGTGGCTCAGTCGGTAGCGCGTCAGGCTCGTAATCTGTAGTTCCCAGGTTCGAGTCCCAGCTGGGTCAGCGTTGAGATTTATCTCCGCAAAATTCCCCGCCCTGCCCACGGTCAGTAGGGTACACCGATGGGCTTCGAAAGGCCGCCGTCCGTCGGATGGGACGTTAAGCCGTGGCCCCGTGTGAGGGAGAGCCATACCCTGTGCACGTTAAAGAACACGCTGGATGGCCTTGACGGGAGGCTACCATCTGTCTCTCAACAGCTGTTCCAGTGGGTCCCCTCCCCCAACCTTCTCTGAGCCTTCGGGGTCCATTGGACCTGGCCATTTAGCCCATGGTGTGCAAAAAAGTGCCGCTCAGAGGTAAAACAACCCAACCCAACTGAGGAAACTTGGCAATATCGTGGAGAGTTGGCAAAATTCAAGTGAGATGTAAAAATTTGATTCTTTTTTCTGTAAAATTATGGCGTATCGTCAAAATCGAGGCAACTTCGTAAAATCTAGGAGAGTTGACAAATCTTGGGGAGTTGACAAAATTCAGAGTGACTTTGTAAAAAATCAGGTGAGATGTAAAAATTGGAATTTTTTTCTGCAAAATTATGGCGAGTTGGTAAAATCGAGAAAACTTGGCAAAATCTAGGGTAGTTGGCAAAATTCGAATCCACTTGATAAAATACAGGCGGGTTGCGAAAATTGGGATTAGTTTTGTAAAATTAAAGAGAGTTGGCCAAATCTTGGGGAGTTTGGAAATTTTGAAGTGACTTAGTAAATTTAGGAGAGATGTGGGTTGTGGGTTGTTTTACCTCTGAGCGGCACTTTTTTGCACACCATGGGCTAAATGGCCAGGTCACATGGACCCCGAAGGCTCAGAGAAGGTTGGGGGAGGGGACCCACTGGAAGAGCTGTTGGGAGACAGATGGTAGCCTCCCGTCAAGGCCATCCAGCGTGTTCTTTAACGTGCACAGGGTATGGCTCTCCCTCACACGGGGCCACGGCTTAACGTCCCATCCGACGGACGGCGGCCTTTCCAAGCCCATCGGTGTCCCCTACTGACAGTGGGCAGGGCGAACGGAGAAGACAAATTGAGATGTAAAGATTGGGATTGGTTTTGTGAAATTAAGTAGAGTTGACCAAATAAAAGTGAGTTAGGAAAATTCATACTGTCTTGCTAAAAATTTAGGCTACATGTAAATATTGGGATTAATTCTGTGAAATTATGGATAGTTGGCAAAATTGGAAGTTACATGGAAAAATGCAGGAGAGCTGTGAAAACTATTTCCCCTCCTCCCCCCCACAGAGCGAAAATCTAGGTACAGTCTCTCAAAAAAATATCCGAACGCTATGGTTGATTACAGAATTCAGAAAAAATATCTGGCAACGGTTGTTTTAGGAGGTTGCCAGATCACTAATTTCTAAAACAATCGTTGCCAGATATTTTTTCTGAATTCTGTAATCAACCATAGCGTTCGAATACTTTTTTGAGCGACTGTACGAACCTGACAGAGACATTATTTTTTCAGTTGGAGTAACACAACAATCAGCTAAATTTCAATTTCAGCTAAGAAGTAACACAACAACCCCCTTTCATCATCATATTACCATTTTCATTTTCAATGCAGAAAAAGCAAATAAAGTATTAGTACCTTCTACAAAAAGTCCCAACTTTCTCCGAGCCTCTGGGGTCTTTGTGACCTGGTCATTTAACCCCCTGTGTGCAAAAAAGTGCAACTATTGATGAATCGTACACTGAGGTATCAAGAGCAGTTTTTTTACTGCATCCTCACAGATCACTCTATTATGGCGTATTAAACTGACAGGCTCCTGTCAGACCTCTGTGGCAAGCAGCTGCTTGAGGAGGTATTTTTTTTTAACATTGGATAACTGTATAACGTTTTTTTTTTTTGGTTCATGCAAAGGAAGTGCAGAGTGGAATTGCATTTGTTAGCAATACGATGGACCACAATTGCAAGAATGGCATTCATTGGCATTCATATGTCGAATACGCCTAACATTATCAAGGTTAAAGGAAGAGCCAAACAAGGCAGAAAAAAAATACTGGTTTCTTTCAACTCCTGACTAGGGTTGATGACCTAAAAAAAAAAGGTTGAATTATGGGTACCTCAAAGTCTGATTCGCAATAAATAAATGAGAAAGAAAAGTAAATGACAACAGTTAGATAGTTTAAGCAATATTTAAGCTGAAATCTTGTGTTGGGTTGTTATACCTCTTTGGGTTTGTTTGGGGGGGGGGGGCGAGGGGAGGCAGCTCTCACTTTTCCCCGTGGCTCCCTCTTTAACTGGGCCTTGATTACACATATCTTGCAAGAAATCTTTTTAAACACCACTGAAATAGAGGGGAAATCAGCACAGGAGAACGGCGTTCCGGATCGATATCTTCTCTCTGCCCAACACCCAGACTTTCTTTCTATATCCAGGTTGGGTTTTTTTACCTCTGAGCGGCACTTTTTTGCACACCATGGGCTAAATGGCCAGGTCACATGGACCCCGAAGACTCAGAGAAGGTTGGGGGAGGGGACTCACTGGAACAGCTGTTGGGAGACAGATGGTAGCCTCCCGTCAAGGCCATCCAGCGTGTTCTTTAACGTGCAGGGTATGTCTCTCTCGCACACGGGGCCACGGCTTAACGTCCCATCCGACGGACGGCGGCCTTTCCAAGCCCATCGGTGTCCCCTACTGACCGTGGGCAAGGCGGGAATTTTGCGGAGATAAATCTCAACGCTGACCCAGCTGGGACTCGAACCTGGGAACTACAGATTACGAGCCTGGCGCGCTACCGACTGAGCCACCCCCGCCCCTTCTATATCCAGGCATGGATAAGACGGAAAGCTTCCATCTATCTCCTTAGCTATCCATCCCTTTCCCAAATCTGAGTCCTTTGAATCTTTGTGATCTGTCTGTGCATCCCAACTTCAAAGAACAGTCGAAATCGATATCTAGTTTTATTGAGTATTCATCAATATATTACATCTAAATACTCTTATTATATGGCCTTTTAATTCAATAAATAAGCTCACTATAAATATTGAACTCTCAAATAATATTATACTAACGAACTGAATTAGAATCAGAAGCGCTTTAAAAGTTCGTACTCTTCGAAACCAAAAAAAATAAAGTTCATCACTCCCTTTACCTCTACGTCGTTTGATTTTTTATTATGCAGGCCGTTTTTTGGGGGGCATGCCCCCCCCCAAAAAAAAACACACAAAAAAAAACGGCCTGCATAATCAAAGTTATGCAGGTACATTCTGCAAGGGGGGGGGGGCATGCCCATCCCCTTTAAGATGCCTATGATGATTTTGATTACCTACATTGTTTGATATTTCATGAGAAACCTTTAATTCTGAGATGGAGAAAGATGGGTGGGGGTGGCTCAATCGGTAGCGCGCCAGGCTCGTAATCTGTAGTTCCCAGGTTCGAGTCCCACCCCTTAAAAACCCGCCCCTTAAAAAGCCCCTGGGTCAGCGTTGAGATTTATCTCCGCAAAATTACCCGCCCTGCCCATGGTCCCTGCTGACCGTGGCACCGATGGGCTTGGAAAGGCCGCCGTCCGTCGGATGGGACGTTAAGCCGTGGTTCCGTGTGCGGGAGAGCCATACCCTGTGCACGTTAAAGAGCAAGCTGGATGGCCTTGACGGGAGTCTACCATCTGTCTCCCAACAGCTGTTCCAGTGGGTCCCCTCCCCCAACTTTCTCTGAGCCTTCGGGGTCCATGTGACCTGGCCATTTAGCTCATGGTGTGCAAAAAAGTGCCGCTCAGAGGTAAAACAACCCAACCCCTTTAAGAATGCTAATAATGGCAATAGATGCAAAAATTATAAAACTTATTTATATTCCATGCATTGTTCAAGAAGTTTTTTAAAGACCTGTAAAACAGAGGGCGAAATGTCATACTGCATTGGAAATTCAGTTTCTACCCCCATGCCGCCCTCCCACCCATCGTTTTTTTTTTCCGATCCGGGGTTGTAATCAGTATCTTTTGTTCTTTTGAGTATGACAAACTTAACGAAGAAATTTTAAGTACAGCTTTTTTTGTTACTTGCGGAAAAATTTCTGCCTAATGTATGACCATCCTTATCACAAAAAATAAAGAAAAAGAAAAACTGTTACCCTTAATTTCTGAAGAGAAATTTTTCAAATAGCAGGGAAGGCCAAAACCGAAAGTTTCGACTACTGTGTTATAAAGGAAAAACCGAAAAGGTATCAACAGTGAAAACAATGAAAATTTTTCTTCGCCTTATCCCGAAGTTAAGCAGATTTGGGCGCGGTAAGTATTAGGGAGGGTGACCACCTGAGAACACCGCGTGCAGCTGGCAATTTTTAAGGAGCGGGTGACTCAGTCGGTAGCGCGCCAGACTCGTAATCTGCAGTTCCCAAGTTCGAGTCCCAGCTGGGTCAGCGTTAAGATTTATCTCCGCAAAACTCCCCGCCTTGCCCACGGTCAGTAGAGGACACCGATGGGCTTGGAAAGGCCGCCGTCCGTCGGAGGGGACGTTAAGCCGTGGCGCAGTGTGCGGGAGAGCCATACCCTGTACCCGTTAAAACACACTGGATGGCCTTGACGGGAGGCTACCATCTGTCTCTCAACAGCTGTTCCAGTGGGTCCCCTCCCCCAACCTTTTCTGAGCCTTCGGGGTCCTTGTGACCTGGCCATTTAGCCCATGGTGTGCAAAAAAGTGCCGCTCAGAGGTAAAACAACCCAACCCAACACTTCTGAAAACAGAACACGAGCACAACATTGACTATGACTGAGCGTTTACAAGCCTCCAGCTGTGTTGACCAAAGATGTTTACTATTAAGCATCATTGCACGTCAGTGTCACTAAGAGTGACCTTGCCCTACAGGGTTTCCTAGGTCAAATGTTAACAAAGGGACTATACTAAGGGTGTGGAGAATGCTGAGTATCTACGGCAGTGGATTAGTTTAATCCCTGAAGCGAGTTACAGTAGGTTCATTTTCTTTCAAAACCATTGATGCAATTATTCCTGGTTTCATATTATTATTATTATTATATTATACCTCCTCAAGCAGCTGCTTGCACATTCCATAAATGAAAGAAAATCCCAATGTTAAGTCAACGGGAAGGTAATGTCAAAGCATTCAAGCTCAGATGTAAATAAGAAAAAATACCCCTCAAGCAGCTGCTTGCTATAGAGGTCTGACAGGAGCCTGCTAGTTTATATGCCATAGTAGAAGGTCTGTGAGGATGGCAGGACCTCAGCAGAAAAACGATACACACACCCATGCCTTACCCGGGGCTCGAACCCAGGTCCCTTACCTTTCTTAAAAGTCAGACACTGGGACCCAGGCTGAGGTTTAGTAAAAAAATTATGGAAGGAATTGACTCTATGAACTGAATCATACAGAATGCTTTTAGATTATACTTTTTTTCAATAATTATACTTGCTAATAACGCAATGTTTTTCCGTTCTTATGGTCTTTAAAAATATTCTACGAAAATATATGGGACGGGGGTGGCTCAGTCGGTAGCGCGCCAGGCTCGTAATCTGTAGTTCCCAGGTTCGAGTCCCAGCTGGGTCAGCGTTGAGATTTATCTCAGCAAAATTCCCCGCCCTGCCCACGGTCAGTAGGGGACACCGATGGGCTTGGAATAGGCCACCGTCCGTCGGATGGGACGTTAAGCCGTGGCCCCGTGTGCGGGAGAGCCATACCCTGTGCACGTTAAAGAACACGCTGGATGGCCTTGACGGGAGGCTACCATCTGTCTCCCAAGAGCAGTTCCAGTGGGTCCCTTCCCCCAACCTTCTCTGAGCCTTCGGGGTCATTGTGACCTGGCCATTTAGCCCATGGTGTGCAAAAAAGTGCCGCTCGGAGGTAAAACAACCCAACGAAAATATATACTTATTTTTTTTACATCATTCTATCGGTTAACAAAAAAATTGTCGCCCATAAAAAGTAGCCTTAAAAAAAAAACAATAGACAATTTCTATGCCAAGTCAATGGGAATATAACTTCGAAGACCTATAACTTCTAAAATATGCATTTAATGGGTAAATGTTACTGAAAATATCTTAAAGATCATTACCTAATCTAATTAAATCTCGATTTTCAATAATATTTGTCCGGTATTTTAATAGCTTGTGGAAGCCAGAATATTGCACAAGATTGGATTGTTTTACCTCTGAGCGGCACTTTTTTCGCACCATGGGATAAATGGCCAGGCCACAAGGACCCCGAAGGCTCAGAGAAGGATGGGGGAAGGGACCCACTGGAACAGCTGTTGGGAGACAGATGGTAGCCTCCCGTCAAGGCCATCCAGCGTGTTCGTTAACGTGCACAGGGTATGGCTCTCCCGCACACGGGGCCACGGCGTAACGTCCCATCCGACGGACGGCGGCCTATTCCAAGCCCATCGGTGTCCCCTACTGACCGTGGGCAGGGCGGGGAAATTTTGCGGAGATAAATCTCAACGCTGACCCAGCTGAGACTCGAACCTGGGAACTACAGATTACGAGCCTGGCGCGCTACCGACTGAGCCACCCCCGCCCCTATTGCACAAGAGAATGCATCATAAGAATTGACCTCAGAAATTAATTAAAAATTAAATAATAAGCAATATTACAAACCATTTAAAAAATAAATACACATTTTAGATGTTTGAGTGTTGGTTATTTCAATATTAGACAATTATGAATGATTAATCTATTGTGAAATATTCCAGCTTGCGTAATTCTTTAAATACCGAGCGAATATTATTGAAAAATCGAGATTTAAATCGATTTATGATCTTTAATTTATCTTCAGTCACATTTTTCCATTTAATGCATATTTCAGAAGTTAAAGAGCTTCAAAGTTAGATTCCCGTTGACATAACATTGAAACCCTCTACCTAGTGTATCTTGCAGGAATATATTTTTAAAGACCACTAAAATGTAAGAGGGAATATTATATTCCAGAACGGCGTTCTGTCTCAAACCAGTCACTTAGCTCCCTACTCCAAAGGTGCTGGGATTCACTCAGTTCGTAGACTCTAGGTTCGAGTCCCACCTGGGTCAGAGTTTAGATTTATCTCCACTAAACCCCTTCTCTTCAACTCGATCGGGGCGGGGGTGGCTCTGTCGGTAGCGCGCCAGGCTCGTAATCTGTAGTTCCCAGGTTCGAGTCCCAGCTGGGTCAGCGTTGAGATTTATCTCCGCAAAATTCCCCGCCCTGCCCACGGTCAGAAGGGGACACCGATGGACTTGAAAAGGCCGCCGTCCGTCGGATGGGACGTTAAGCCGTGGCCCCGTGTGTAGATGTACCTGTGCACGTTAAAGAACACACTGGATGGCCTTGACGGGAGGTTACCATCTGTCTCCCAACAGCTATTCCAGTGGGTCCCCTCCCCCAACCTTCTCTGAGCCTTCGGGGTCCATGTGACCTGGCCATTTAGCCCATGGTGTGCAAAAAAGTGCCGCTCAGAGGTAAAACAACCCAACCTTCCCTCGATCAGTAAGGGACACCGATGGGCTTTGATAAGCCGCCGTCCTTCAGATAGAGAGACATACCCTGTGCGTGTTAAAGAACATGCTGGATGGCCTTGACAGGAGGCTACCATCTGGCTCCAACAGCTGTCCAATGGATTCCTACCCCCCCCCCCCCCCGAACCTTCTCTGAGCCCTCGGGGTCTTTCTGACTGATCATTTAGTCAGCGCAAAAAGGTGCCGATCAGAGGTAAAACCTCAAAAAATAAAAAATAAATACCCCCTCATACAGCTGCTTGCCACAGAGGTCTGACAGGAGCCTGTCAGTTTATATGCCAGAGTAGAAGGTCTGAGAGAATGGCAGGACCTCAGCAGAAAAACGACCCATACGTCCATCATTTACCAGGGACTCGAACCCAGGTCCCTGAGATCAGTAGCCAAGCGTACTAACCATTCGGCCACGGAACGGCGTTACTCTTTATATTTCCCCGCTAGATAAAATAAATAAATACCCCCTCAAGCAGCTGCTTGCCACAGAGGTCTGACAGGAGCCTGTCAGTTTATATGCCAGAGTAGAAGGTCTGAGAGGATGGCAGGACCTCAGCAGAAAAACAACACGAACATCCATGCCTTACCCGGAGCTCGAACCCAGGTCCCGTAGATCAGTAGCCAAGCGCGCTAACCACTCGGCCACGAGACGGCTAAAACAACCCAACCCTACCCCAAATGTTTTTGCTAAATTGGTAGTCAGCTAGCAACCGAAAAACTCAAACAGCACTTGATGTTACGTAATAGCAAAAAAGTTTGAAGAGTGCTTCAAAAATACGCAATTTCTCTATTTATTTGAAAGCATCCATACATCTACTCATGAACTAGAGGAGTAGATGTAGTGGATTCATTCATCACAGACGTCCTCCACCCACAACTCCTCACAGAATAGAGAAAAGCAGCGCAGCACCAAGGCCACCACCACGTGTGCGCCACTGTCTCCCGACAAGAGCCGGCCACTGAACTAAGCCTAAGCCATGACGAGCCGTGGAAGTCCTCCCGTCCTCCCGCCAAGCAACTCGATCAACCAATGGCAAGAGAGAGCCGATCACCGAGTGGCCGCGCTCGCGCACGCCTGCCTTCCCTCCCTGCTCCGAGGAATGGTGCGACCCGCGCAGCTCGGGGTGCGTGCGTGTGTTGTGCCGGGAGCGGTGGTGGTCTGGTGCGGCGGACCGCGGTTTTCCTGATCTACCCCAGCTGGAAAGACGAGGGCATCAGTTTTCGCACTCGCCAGAAACAAGACCGTGTGTCCCTCTCTTGTGCGGTGTGTGGTGTTCGAGTGAGGGGTGGTGAGAGCCGCCACTGCTACTACCGTGGCGCTGCGTGCTGCGTTTCGTCCATCGTTAACTGACGGCCGCATGGTCCACGCTTTTTCTCTGCTACTTTTGACTTCGGTACCCATCGCTGCAATCTACTTCTGAAACGTCCGAACTCGGTCACTACAGTCATCCACTTGGCTAGTCCCTTAAACTGCGATCGTAATCCGTTTTCGAGTGGACAGAAAAATAGTTGCTGGAAGAGTGCTCGACGACTTGCTGCTCCGACTTGTCGGCAGTTGTCACTCGACCTTGACGGGATTGCTCAATTTTTATTCGCCAGGCTCTCATTTGCATAGCTGATTGTTATAAAGTGCTCTACGGCCGGATAGAAGAGAAGACGGGTAAAAAATTGTGTGTACGCGGAAAAAAAAAATAAATTCTAAGTCATCGTGAAAAAATCGAAACAGTAGTCCGTCCTTGGTTGACGGAAACAAGCATACTTTGGATATTTTGGGTGATCTCTGGCTTGCAACTTCAATATTTTTCGACATTGTTTCTTGACTGATGGCTCGTGTTGATCTTGATATATGAAGAGTGAGCCTTATCCGCTGGACCATTCCCTTGCCATGCAGTACGAGGACGGCATGCCCCACTACGGAGCCATAGACGGCCCGGCCTCGCTCTACGACCCT
The DNA here is from genome assembly GCA_038380435.1 of Ryuthela nishihirai. Taxonomy (NCBI): domain Eukaryota; kingdom Metazoa; phylum Arthropoda; class Arachnida; order Araneae; family Heptathelidae; genus Ryuthela; species Ryuthela nishihirai. Next base: position 37,844,486 of record JAWZYU010000029.1, read on the forward strand.
CACGGGCACAGGGCCATGCAACCCCTGAGTCATGCACCTCACATGAACCATACTCCTTCGATGCATCAATATCATAGCAACCATGTGTCCGGGGTCATGTCAAATCACATTATGGGCTCTGTACCTGATGTACATAAGAGGGACAAGGACGCCATTTATGGGTAAGTGTGAACTTTGAACTTTTGACCCTACTATAGCCGGAATCGATGCAGTTTAAGTATTTATCTTGATTTATCGTGTAATGTTTGTAAGGTTGGTGTTTTGAGATAAATATTTTGGTTACAGTGCGTCTTAAGTCAATTACGGTTTTGTGATTGCCATCGTTCACGATCAGGTTACTAAATTACTTTGGAACTTTCATGTTACGACAGGGGTAAACCAGATCTGAAATTTAGGAAAGTGTTAAATGTGATTTCATTTAAATTATGATTTTAAATCAAATCTAAATCTTGATTTGTAGGAATATTCGGTGGAATATTAAGGACACTGGATTCCTTAAGACCAGCGCTGTGAATCGTGTTGAAATATTTCGGGAAAATTGTCGAAAAATGAATTTTTGCAAGGATTTAAAATAATATTCTTATTTTAGTAGACGGTTTCGAATAAACTTTCAAATTTCCAATAAATTCTTAATTACGCTTTTAATAAACTTTTAAGGCAAATCTTATGATTTTGCAATGATACTGTGTAATATTCCAGTTTTCAAAACTTTAAAATTCTTGTGATTAGCAATGTTACTTTTAAATATTCAAGTTTTTTACAACTCTTATGACTAGCCATTTCTAAACAGAAAAATCTTACGACTAACAATTTCTAACAAAAAAACCTTATGATTAGCAATTTCTAAGAAAAAATCTTATGACTAGCAATATCTAACAAAAAATCTAATGAGTAGCAATTTATAACAAAAAAACTTATGATTAACAATTATGCTGCAAAATATTCCAATTGTCACAACTTTAAAATTTTGATGACTAGCAATGCTAACTTAAAAAATCTTATGACTAGCAATGCTGCAAAATATTCCAATTGTCACAACTTTAAAATTCTGATGACTAGCAATGCTAACTTAAAAAATCTTATGACTAGCAATGCTGCAAAATATTCCAGTTTTCCCTTTAAATTTTCCAGTTTTCGCAATTCTTAAACGCAGAAATGAATAACATTAAAAGTCAAAATTTCTGATACGTTTGATTGCAAGTTTTGATTGTTTTCAATCTCATTTTTCTAGAGAAAGCTTATTTAACAAGTTACAGAGCTTCGAATTTGGGGTAAAGTGAAATTTCTTTAATTATTTAACAGGCTCTGAAAAACGTAAGTTCTCTAATAATTTAGTGCGTATCTGTAACATGAAAGTTCTTAAGCAGCGTAAGAATTCTGAATACTTTGATAGAGCTATGAAACACTTCTTTAATAATTTCGTAGAGATGTGTAACACGAATGTTCCCTAGTAATTTAATTGAGTTCTGTAAGTTGAAAGTTCTCTAATAGTATGATAGGCAACTGCGATGTGAAGCTTTTCTAATAATTTAATAAGGCTCTTTAAAACATTACCTATAAGAAATTAAGTTCTTAAATAATTTGATAGGGCTTTGTAAAGTTTTTCAATAGTTTGATCTGTAACACGAGTTCTCGAATAATTTCGCAACAATTTTAGCTTGACGTTCTATAGTAGTTTGATAGGACTCTGTAATTCATAAGTTCTCTAAAATTTTCACAGTATATATAATATGGGAAGTTCTTTAATAATTTGCTTCTAGCTCGCTAGCATGAATTCTCTTCAATAAATTGATAGAGCTTTCTAACACACATTCTTTAATACTTTAATAAAATATGTAATATTGAAAGTTCTCTAATAATTTGATAGGACTTTGCAGCATGAAAATTCTTCAATAGTATGTGATAAGTCCTATAACACTTTCGTAGGTATCAGTAACATGAAAGTTCCCTAATAATCTAATGGTAGGGCTTTGTGTTTCAATAGTGAGTATGTAACTATCATCATCATCATCCTCAAGAAGCCATGGGCTACGGAGGTCCAACCAGACCGTGCAATTTAGTTTTCCAAGCAAGTCTATCCTGAGCTACATCTACTGTACTAAAGTAGATGACTATAGCAAACAGTAATGTTTGTTAATGGCTGATATATTTTTAGTTTCTTGGAAAGCGATGGTTAAACGTCTTTTATATCTTAAATATTTGATGGCAGGTAAATCTCAAAGAATTCTGTTGTGTTTAATAGATTACGAACAAAAATATTTCCAACCGTGATTCAACGAATATTTTGCCACTTGTTTACAGTGTCATAAAACATAATTTGAATTGCTTAGACACGAAATGTTTTCGTAATTATGTAAATCAGGAATCACTAATCCGTTGGCAGATGATGCCGTAAGCCACCCCTCAGAAAAAAACAACAACTTATTTGCATAAATCTTTACTAATAGTTCATTTATTCTATACACATATCCCTCGATTTACACGGTACTCAGTCACACAATTTTGGCTTTGCACGGTCAAAAAATGCAACCAGTTTCGCTTTACACGGTACTGACTGAGACTTACATAGAAAGGAAATCTCAGTCAGTACCGTGTAAATCGAAACTGGTTGCATTTTTTGACCACGCAAAGCCAAATTGTGTGAACTGAGTACCGTGTAAATCGAGGGATAGGTGTATTAGACATTTTGCACTGTAATACTAAATTTAACCTCTAATTTCTCTTGTTCTGTTTTTAAAGGTTTCTGAAGACATTAAAACTTCATGAGTATTTAAAAAAATTTCAGTGATTTCGGGAGAGGTGTGATGATTTAGATTCATACGTTTAAGAATAATATCTGAAGTATTTAATATCATTGATTTGTTGATTTGATTAATAACTAGGTTTATTCATTTATTAATTTTTAATATATTGTATATTAATTATATATACAAATAAAAATATCAAAGCAAAATTAATAGACACTATTTACGTATGAATGCTACTTTACCAATACAATAGTTTTTATAACTCTCATTACTGTATTTCAGTAAAAGTGTCTATATAAACGTAGACTAAAAAAGTATTGGAACACGTCCACGTTAAAAACTACACTACACAATTATACCCTGTGCCATCCAGCGTGCACGTTATCAAGGCCATCCAGCGTGCACGTTAAAGAACACGCTGGATGGCCTTGATGGGAGGCTATAATCTGTCCCCCAATAGCTGTCCAGTGGGTCCCCTTCCCCAACCTTCTCTGAGCTCTCGGGTTCCTTGTGACCTGGCCATTTAGACCATTGTGGACAAAAAAAATGCCACTCCGAGTTAAAACAACCCAATCCAAACAACTTCCATGATATCTGAATGAAAAGCTAAAAACAACTCCCTATCTGAAGAAATGCTTTTTTAACAAAATATCATTGAATATAATCATATTTGCTTAAATCTCTATTTTTAATAACATTTGTTTAATATTTTAAAAGATGTGGAAGTTGAACCATTTATCAGCACCGTTGCTAATCATAAGAATTTACGTCAGAAGTTAATAAAACATAAATAACAGTTACGACATCGCTTAATAAAATAGCCGTAATTGTAGAAGTCTGTGTAATGATTCGGCATTTATAAAGTTCGATGAAAAATATATGGGACAGCATTTACTGTAAAATGTTGTAGCTTCAAGAAATCCTTAAAAGTTAAACGAATGGTGTTGAAAAATTAAGAGTTTGGTAGCCTTCAGTGATATCTTCAATTTGTTTAACCTGCAGTGATATTTTCCATAAAAGTTAATTTTTAATGTTTTTAACGTAGCGTTTTTTCCATTTATATAACATGAAAGCATCCCGATGTTTTGTGAATAGAGTGCATATTTTTTAAACAGCCCATATTCATTTTTCAAAGAAAAAACTCGTCATTTCTTATACAAGCATAACAAGAATAAAATTTTCTTAATGCAAAAGAATCGAATTAAAAATGTAATTAGCTGTTATTTCCATCAAAATCATTTTTGAATCTTTATACAAAATAAAAAATCGCCACAAATCATTTAATATTTGTTCCTAAAAATAAATATCAGTCTCTTAACAGCTGTCCAATGATCTCCTCTTGTCTTTCCACCTTTTCTGAGCCCTCACGATCCTTGTGACCTAGCTATTTAGCATATTGTGGGCAACAAAAAAATGGTGTCACTGAGGTACAAGCAACAGAATTTAAAAATAATGCTACTGAGGTACAGCAACAAAATTTAAAAATAGTGCCACTGATGTACAATAACCCAATTTAAAAATCAAAAATACCACAGCAACTCAATCCAAAAAGAAAGAAAAAAGTGCTTTTTAGAGGTACAACGAACCCAATTTAAAAATTAAAACAATCGAAAAACAAAATTTGCTTTGATTTTGAAAATTAGCTAAAAATTAACATAATAATTAATACAATAGCACAAATGAACACCTATAAAAGAGGAAACCATTAAATCACGTGGCATAATTACGGTTGCATGTTTGAAACCTTTGTTTTGTACGAGAATTATTTATAGAAATGTCAATGAATACGATTCCACGTTTAACAAACAAAATGCAATATTCTTGAGAATTATTTATTAGTAAACAAGAACAAATAGATAACAGAGCGGTTTTAAAATATTCATTTATGGTTCGAAAGTCATAAAAATTTTAAACCATAACATTTAATACAAAATACTTTAGAGCTGGAACGAAAGTTGCGAAGTGTGATTTGCTGAACTTCAAAAACTCATTTATAATTTATCACACGGAAGAAATCATTCCATTTGAATTCATATTCAAGCCCACATTGTAAGTTTTACATATGCAAAGTTATTTAAATGTATTTTTATGCACTGTATTGCAAAACGTTTCCACACAATTCTGTGTTATATTAATGGGAAGTCACACTCAGAACTTTCTAACTTTGAAAACAAGTTTCTACGGGTTGGGTTGTTTTACCTCTGAGCGGCACTTTTTTTGCACACTATGGTCTAAATGGCCAGGTCACATGGACCCCGAAGGCTCAGAGAAGGTTGGGGGAGGGGACCCACTGGAACTGCTGTTGGGAGACAGATGGTAGCCTCCCGACAAGGCCATCCAGCGTGTTCCTTAACGTGCACAGGGTATGGCTTTCCCGCACACGGGGCCACGGCTTAACGTCCCATCCGACGGACGGCGGCCTTTCCAAGCCCATCGGTGTCCCCTATTGACCGTGGGCAGGGCGGGAATTTTTGCGGAGATAAATCTTAACGCTGACCCAGCTGGGACTCGAACCTGGGAACTACAGATTACGAGCCTGGCGCGCTACCGACTGAGCCACCCCTAAGTTTTTACGGGAAAAGAACTGAAGATAATTTGAAGATCTCACTCAAATCTTTCTAATTCTCGATTTTCCACATTATTCGGATGATATTTAAAGAGTTATGGAGACTCATGCATATAAAAGTAGCGTCACTGATCAAAAGAATTTATTTGAAAAACTCACAAAACACAAATTATCAAAAATCCTACCGCTTACTAAACAATTCGAAAACATTTAAAATGTGCGTAACAGCAACGTTCACTAAGACGTATCTCCTATTACTCTGTAAATATTAAAAGATATTGTCGAAAATCGAGAATTTAGAAGATTTGAGAAGATGTTTATAATTTTTCACCAGGGACATTATTATGTAAATAGCTTATTTTTAAAGTTATGGAACTCTCAATGTAACTTTTCATTCAGATACCATGGAATAGGCAGAAAATTTTTTGTCGTATAGTTTATGGATCAATTCTGAATCTCTAAAATGAGAATGAAAACTAAAAGCTTTTTAATCTTTAATATTAATAGCAATCTTAAAAAAATAAATACCCCCTCAAGCAGCTGCTCGCCACAGAGGTCTGACAGGAGCCTGTCAGTAGAAGATCTGAGAGGATGGCAGGACCTCAGCAGAAAACAACAAAATCTTTATTAATTTCCTTTTGAAATCTGTCCTTGAAGGCAAATGAAGGAAATCAGAATGATTTCCACTCATTAGATATTGTCGATAGATGTCAAATATCGCAAATATTACTAATGATCGCAAATATTACTAATGATCGCAAATATTACTAATGAACATCAGTGCCATTATCCTTATTTCCTAAAAAAAATGTTTAGTCCTGGATACAGTATAATGGAAGTTGCGAAAAATGGGCAGCTTGATATCCCAATTAACCGGATGTTTTTATGTTTCATATTTAACTTATTAAGGAAACTCAGTGGTAAAACAACCAACTATTTTAGTTTCATTAAAGAACAGAAATTTCTTTCAGCAGTTTTCGTCAATAACCAATGTTTAAATGAAACACCGAGATAAGGGGGAATATTTGGGCAGCTGTATTGAGGATCATTGTTATGACGATTAAAATGAAATTTACCGCGACACACTTCTGAAAAAGTCCATTTAGTGCGACACACCTGTGGTAAAAAAAGTCAAATTATTTTGTTTTATTATACATCCTAAAATTCAATTTATTTAAACAAAAACGGATATTAAGTTCAACATTTGAGAAAAAACAGTAAAATTAAAAGAAATTTTAAAAAAGTATAAACTGTCATGTAATATTATTGTTTTCTTTAAAAAAAATTTTTGCACAACACCTGGACCTTGGACGCGACACACCTGGATTTTGGACGCGACACACCTGGATTTTGGACGCGACACACCTGGACTTTGAACGCGGCACACCTGTTAGGGCACCACTGTTTTAAAGAAAGCTTAAAGGTTTCTGTAACCAATACATCGTCTAAGCTAGTGATCTTAAAAATCACGAGTAGTATGAGACCGCAGAACTATTTTGCCCTCCCTGTAAGTTCGAGTCCCAGCTGGGTTAGCGTTGAGATTTATCTCCGCAAAATTCTCCGCCCTGCCCACGGTCAGTAGGGGACACCGATGGGCTTGAAAAGGCCGCCGTCCGTCGGATGGGACGTTAAGCCGTGGACCCGTGTGCGGGAGAGCCATACCCTGTGCACGTTAAAGAACACGCTGGATGGCCTTGACGGGAGGCTACCATCTGTCTCCCAACAGCTGTTCCAGTCGGTCCCCTCCCCCAACCTTCTCTGAGCCTTCGGGGTCCTTGTGGCCTGGCAATTTAGCCCATTGTGTGCAAAAAAGTGCCGCTCAGAGGTAAAATAATCCAATCCAACCCTCCCTGTAAGCAATTATATTCATGGTTTTATCATAATCATGGTGACGAACTGCAATTTATTAACTTGACTTGACTCTGATGATCTCACGCTAATGTGGAGAATATGATCGTGTTCAGTTAAAGATATTACAAATGAAATTTTGGTTTATGTTTTGGTATTAAAAGTATGTTATATATATACTATAATATTTTTATAGTATATATATAACATTTAAATAAAAAAACAACAACAATATAAGTAATTAGGCTTTGCATATTATTGTTTAAAATAAAATGCGGGCCTGTCACATGTTGAGACGCAGAACTAGATCTAGAGGGGATTGTGCCATAGAAATAGCAGAATATGTTACATTTTCGTTGAAATGGCAGAATAATCACATTTCCATTAGAATGACAGATTATATATTAATTTTCATTCATATATGAAGACAGATGAGTATTCATTGAAATGGCAGAACAGGTGCGTTTTCATCGAAATGGCAGAATAACGGAATTTTCGCTGAAATGGAACAATAGGTGTATTTTCAATAAAATGACAAAATAGATGTTCACTGAAATGGCAGAAAATGTGCGTTTTCACTCTAATGGCAGAAAATGTGCATTTTTGGCTAAAATGGCAAAAATGTGCATTTCCACTGAAATGGCAGAATAACTGAATTTTCATTGGACATAGCAGAATAGCTGAGTGCCTGACATATCTAAGCCTCATTTCTGAGCGAAAAGGTTCTGCTTGGACTGAAAAATTTGGCATATCACATTTTCTTGAATATTTCTTCCTCAATAATTCTTAGTCGATGGTATGGATGTCTCCCCACAACCCCCTATTATTATTTTTCTAGTCCTAGCCGTAAGTTTGACAGTTTGGGAAGATCTGTGAGAATGGGAAACATTCAGTAGAAAGCAATAAAAACGAAATATTCTTGTCTTATTTCAACAAACATTAGACTGTTAGTGTAGAAGCAAATATCAACAAGAATATGAGGCTGGTGGGTAAGCTAAATACTTCCAAAGAAAAATATGCTCTCAAAGTAACTTGAATGAACTTAAAATGTAAACTATTAAAATCACTACAATAAAAATTCTGAATGAGAAAAAAATGATAGGCATTTTTTTTATTAGAAAAATAAATATATAATTAATTATATTAAGAGAGGAAGCATAAGCGAAAACTTTTTTTGCACTTCCGGCAACATCCAGATATAAGAGCTTGATAAATATAAACAAATAAATGCCCTCTCAAGCAGCTGCTTGCCACAGAGGTCTGACAGGAGCCTGTCAGTTTATATGCCATAGTAGAAGGTCTGAGAGGATGGCAGGACCTCAGCAGAAAAACGACACATACATCCATGCCTTACCCGGGGTTCGAACCCAGGTCCTTTAGATCAGTAGCCAAGCGCGCTAACCACTCGGCCATGGGACGGCTGATAAATATAATAGCTTTATATAAAAATTCTTCATTTTTAAAGTTCGTGAATTCAGTCTTCACTTGGACAGCACGTGACACTGTCAGAGGTGAAGCTTTGATGGTGATGACTACTCTACAAGTGCAATTTGTTAAGACAAATACACTGAAGAGCCAAAACATAATGACCATCTGCCTAATATGATGTTGGCCGCCCAAACAGCCCTTACCCGGCGAGACATGAAAGCTTCAAGATTTATAAAGATTTTAAAATTCTTTAGAGTTGATAACAGAAAAATATTCGTTGTTTAAATGGCAGAGAGCGAAAAGCTTTTCGACTTTTATTCGAATTTCTCTCCCTTGGGGAGAAAAGTGAAGTAACCGGATCAGCTGATCCAGCAGAAATTTTTTTCGCAAAAACAAATTTTCATAGCAGTTTTAACCAGAATATGCTGATTTTCCGCAAATCTTCACCGCAAGAAAGTTTATATCGGTTTTTATCGTAAATCAATATTTTTTTGACTTGCGACACAATCCTTTTGTACAAAAATATTCCCGAAATAGTTTTAATCGGATATAGATCCTTCCACAAATCTTCACCAAACAACAACGAAAATAAAAAATAAATTCTCATATTAAATAATTTTAATTAGATGAGTTGTTAGCACGCTTGGCTACTTATCTAAGGGACCTGGGTTCGAGCCCCGGATTAGGCATGGATGTGTGTGTCGTTTTTCTGCTGAGGTCCTGCCATCCTCTCAGATCTCCTACTGTGGCATTTAAACTGACAGGCTCCTGTCAGACCTCTGTGACAAGCAGCTGGTTGAGGGGGGTATTTATTTTTAGCCGTCCCATGGCCGAGTGGTTAGCACGCTTGGCTACTGATCTAAGGGACCTGGGTTCGAGCCCCGGATTAGGCATGGATGTGTGTGTCGTTTTTCTGCTGAGGTCCTGCCATCCTCTCAGATCTCTTACTGTGGCATATAAACTGACAGGCTCCTGTCAGACCTCAGTGGCAAGCAGCTGCTTGAGGGGGTATTTATTATTTTGTCGATCTTTGCGCAAATTTTCACCAAACAACAGACACACACACGCAAAAAAAAAACTTGTATTAAATGATTTTAATCAGAGCTGCTTATCTTTGCACAAATCTTCATTGCAATATAACGGCCTGGTGGTGACTCAGTCGGTAGTGCGCCAGGCTCGTAATCTATAAGGTTATGTAATCCTAGGTTCGAGTTCCACCTGGGTCAATGATTTATATCTGCCTAATCACCATCCTGCCCTCGATCAAAAAGAGGACACTGAAGATCTTGGAAAGATTGCCGTCCGTCAGATGGGACGTAAAGACATGGGACCGTGTGTTTGGAGAGCCATATCCTGTCCACGTTAAATAACACGCTGGGTGGCCTTGACGAGAGGCTTCCATCTATATCCTAACACCTGTCTAGTGGGTTCCCTTCCACAACTTTCTCTGAGCCCTTAGGATCCTTATGACGACCATTTAAACTATTATGTGCTATAAAGTGCCGCTCAGAGGTAAAACAACCAATCTAAAAAAAAATTCTAATAACAGTTTTAAATGCAGTTGTTTATCTGTATTAAATTCTAAAAAGCTTTACATTTAAATATTCTACTCAATAACTATCTACCATTCACAATCTTTCAATTTATCGAAACTCCCATTAATCTCTAACGAGCTCCTAATTAATCCCACCCATCTCTAACGATTTTGATTCTTCTCTTAGTATTAATGTCGTTTACAACTATCAAGGCAGCGATTTCTGCACCAGAAAATCATCATCAGTACACTTATCTGGTTCCTTGCCGAGGCATATTGACGCAGCTTGATGTGATGTTGATGCAGAAGCTTTCTGCTCAGAACAATTTTCCTCTTCTGTGTCCACAAATTGCCTTAAAATATATTTATATTTACGTCATGCCGATCAATATTAGGTCCATTCTGCTCAAGTTGAAAAACACTCTGAATGTCCTTAAAAAGAGTATCCTGTTCGCTTCTAATCTGTTCAGTGGGTCAGCTTTCCTCAATCCTGTTCCTTTCTAATCTGTCCAGTGGGTCAGCTTTCCTCAATCCTGTTCGCTTCTAATCTGAGCAATGGGTTAGCTTTGCTCAATCCCGTTCGTTTATAATCTGTCCAGTGGGTCAGCTTTTCCCAATCCTGTTCGTTTATAATCTGTCCAGTGGGTCAGCTTTTCTCAATCCCGTTCCTTTCTAATATGTCCAGTGGGTCAGCTTTTCTCAATCCTGTTCGTTTATAATCTGTCCAGTGGGTCAGCTTTTCTCAATCCTGTTCGTTTATAATCTGTCCAGTGGGTCAGCTTTCCTCAATCCTGTTCGCTTCTAATCTGAGCAATGGGTTAGCTTTTCTCAATCCCGTTCGTTTATAATCTGTCCAGTGGGTCAGCTATTCCCAATCCTGTTCGTTTATAATCTGTCCAGTGGGTCAGCTTTTCTCAATCCCGTTCCTTTATAATCTGCCCAGTGGGTCAGCTTTCCTCAATCCTGTTCGTTTATAATCTGTTCCGTGGGTCAGCTTTCCTCAATCCAGTTCCTTTCTAATCTGTTCAGTGGGTCAGGTTTCCTCAATCCTCGCCGTGGCCGAGTGGTTAGCGCATTTGGCTACTGATCTAATGGACCTGGGTTCGAGCCCCGGGTAAGGCATGGATGTATTTCTTGTCTTTCTCCTGAGGTCCTGCCATCCTCTCAGACCTTCTACTATGGCATATAAACTGAAAGGCTCCTGTCAGACCTCTGTGGCAAGCAGCTGCTTGAGGGGGTATTTATTCATTTATTATTGTTCCTTTCTAATTTGTCCAGTGGGTCAGCTTTGCTCAATCGTGTTCTGTCGTGTGGGTTCTTGTGACTTGCCCTTTTACTACATTGTACCGAAAGAAAGCGCTTCTCAAAAGTTAAAATGACCCAACCCAATCTCTGTATAGGGAATGGAGGGTGTGAGTGCTGAACTACTTTCAGGTGTGCCTTTTGTTTCAGTAGTTTTAATTTCCACTGTTAAAAGCCGGAAAAAGAAAAAAAAAAGAAAACATTTTGTTAACAACTATTGGGATTTATTAACCATTAATGCTAAAAATTTTAAATTTTTAATGTTAAGAATGTGGTTGAAAGAGTGTGTATATTGACAATGGGAGTAGTTTAGTGCCACTTCACGGATTCCCACAGTGCTTTCACCCTATGACGTCACTGACCACGCCCCATATGACGTAACCGACCACGCCCCCTTATAATATTCATAATTAATTCCTCCCCCTTATTAAAAACCCCCTTCGTCTAAGAGGGTGGGGAAAGCACTGTGGGGGATTCCGTGGAGTGGCACTAAACTACTAATGGATATTTGTCTTCTTATCTCAGGGGGTTTGTAAAAAGCAAGTTTTTTTTAAAAGAAAAAAAAATTGGGTTCAGTATGTACTAATAAAATTTTACTATTTAATCGAAATGAGTTCGAGCTCGAATCTTCGAACCCCGCCAGCCAGAGCCCGAAGTTATTGAGCCCGAGCCTGATTTGGGGAAAAAATTTCTTTGACACGCCATAAGACATGTAGAGAAATACATGTTGCTAATCATTTCTTTTATTCTTATATTATTAATTATAATCATTTTATGGCAAAATCAAAATGCTATTTGGAACGAAGAATATTAGAAATACTAGTAGAAACTGAAAGCTCGAGGGCAATATCATTAGAAATTCAAGGAGTCATTCATGTATTAAAAATAGAGGCTACGTAAAAAAAAACCTGCATGATGCTTATATTTAATTACTAGAGACTGTTAAAAAGGTGAAATTATATTCAAAAAATATTTTTACTTATTTTTTTTTCACAATTACAAGAAATATTTGAAAATTTCCATAATTTTGAGTCTGAGACGGAACTTATCTCTATAAAATAAATACCCCCTCAAGCAGCTGCTTGCCATAGAGGTCTGACAGGAGCCTGTCAGTTTATATGTCATAATAGAAGGTCTGAGAGAACGGCAGGACCTCAGCAGAAAAACGACCCATACGTCCATCATTTACCAGGGGCTCGAACCCAGGTCCCTTAGATCAGTAGCCAAGCGTACTAACCATTCGGCCACGGAACGGCGTTACTCTTTATATTTCCCCGCTAGATAGAAGAATCAAAAGTCAGAAAATACTCTTTCAAAATGAGTATTTCATCTTCGCTAAAGGCAATATAGCCGTCCCGTGGCCGAGTGGTTAGCACGCTTGGCTACTGATCTAAGGGACCTGGGTTCGAACCCCGGAGTTAGGCATGGATGTGTGTGTCGTTTTTCTGCTGAGGTCCTGCCATCCTCTCAGATCTCCTACTGTGGCATATAAACTGACAGGCTCCTGTCAGACCTCTGTGGCAAGCAGCTGCTTGAGGGGGTATTTATTTTAGCCGTCCCGTGGCCGAGTGGTTAGCACGCTTGGCTATTGATCTAAGGGACCTGGGTTCGAGCCCCGGAGTTAGGCATGGATGTGTGTGTCGTTTTTCTGCTGAGGTCCTGCCATCCTCTCAGATCTCCTACTGTGGCATATAAACTGACAGGCTCCTGTCAGACCTCTATGGCAAGCAGCTGCTTGAGGGGGTATTTTTTTTAAAGGCAATATAGTATTCCAATTTATACTGTAACGAAAGCCTCAAGTGTACTTATTCCACGGCAGAATTAGACGAGCATAATTAGATTTATTACATTATTACTACTAATGAGAAAATTCTTTTACCTCGCTTGTTACTGTGATTTACAACTGCACGTCAGTCCCAATTGAGATAATCACATACAACAGGAACAAACTTTTATTATGCGGAACAAACTTCCTAATAGAATGCTTCATTTCTGTAGGTTCTATTCATTTGGCCCATGGCTGCATACAGGAACCGCTTTATAAAATTTATCTGAGCTACCAGCCACTTGAAGTACTTACTAGAAGTGGCTGCTGGCTGTTCAGTATTTATTACGTATCATATAAATCAGGAGTCCCAAACTTCACAAGTTCGTGTCACCATTTTCAACACTGATATACTGTATTCCACTTTGCTTGTCACTAGACAGGAGTTAGAGGAGATTTGGGTTGTTGTTTTACCTCTGAGCGGCACTTTTTTGCACACCATGGGCTAAATGGCCAGGTCACATGGACCCCGAAGGCTCAGAGAAGGTTGGGGGAGGGGACCCACTGGAACAGCTGTTGGGAGACAGATGGTAGTTTCCCGTCAAGGCCATCCAGCGTGTTCTTTCACGTGCACAGAGTATGGCTCTCCCCACACGGTCCACGGCTTAACGTCCCATCCGACGGACGGCGGCCTTTCCAAGCCCATCGGTGTCCCCTACTGACCGTGGGCAGGGCGGGGAATTTTGCGGAGATAAATCTCAACGTTGACCCAGCTGGGACTCGAACCTGGGAACTACAGATTACGAGCCTGGCGCGCTACCGATTGAGCCACTCCCGCCCCTAAAGAGTTAGAGGAGAACCTATTCTCAAAGTCTGAGAAGGATTTTCAACTGATTCTATCTCGCAGAAATACCCTCAGTACATTAATTTTTAATTATCGTAGGATACGGTGGCCGATTGGTTAGCACGCTTGACTACTGATCTAAGGGACCTGGTTCGAGTCCCGGGTAAGGCATGGTTGTGTGTGTCGTTTTTCTGCTGAGTTCCTGCCATCCTCACAGACCTACTATGACATATAAACTGACAGGCTCCTGTCAGACCTCTGTGGCAAGCAGCTTCTTGAGAGGATGTTTATTATATTTTACGAGTCTCTCACAGTAAAAGGGTTTTTTTTATTTTATTTTTGGGTTTGTTTATTCACCAACGATTCGCACTGTTAATATTATTCATACAAAATATGTCTCAAGTTCAAAAAGGTTTGATTGGCTTACCTCTGAGCTGCAGTCTTTGGCACACAATGGGCAGGCCACAAGGGTTCAGAGAAGAGATCCACTGGACAGCTGTAATGAGACAAACGGAAGCATCCGTCAAGGCCATCCAGAGTGTTCTTTAAGGTGCCTCTCCTGCACAAGGAGATGCGGATTGACTCACATCCGATGGCATTTCCAAGCCAACTCGCAGAGACTTCTTTTTTCCATACAGAGTGGGTGTTAGCGGATTGGGTTGGATTGTTTTACCTCTGAGCGGCACTTTTTTGCACACCATGGGCTAAATGGCCAGGTCATATGGACCCCGGAGGCTCAGAGAAAGTTGGGGGAGGGGACCCACTGGAACAGCTGTTGGGAGACAGATGGTAGCCTCCCGTCAAGGCCATCCAGCGTGTTCTTTAATGTGGACAGGGTATGGCTCTCCCGCACACGGGGCCACGGCTTAACGTTCCATCCGACGGACGGCGGCCTTTCCAAACCCATCGGTGTTCCCTACTGACCGTGGGCAGGATGGGGAATTTTGCGGAGATAAATCTCAACGGTGACCCAGCTGGGACTCGAACCTGGGAACTACAGATTACAGAGTGGGTGTTAGCAGAGATAAATCTCAAACCTGGGAAATGTAGATTTCGAGCCTGACGCGCTACAGGAAGTTGATAAATTATCGAGTTAAAATCTGAAAGCTCATCGAATTTAAGATACTTTTGGACTAATTCTTGAAATTTAATTTCAGTGAGTTGATTCATTTTGGATTTAGTTTTTGAAATTTCCCCACCAACGATTGATTCAAATAATTCTGAAATTTCATCAGAATGAGTTGATTCGTTTCGGAGCTAATTCTGAAATTTAATCACAATGAGTTGATTATTTTGAGTTGGTAATTTTGGAACTAATTCTGAAATTTCATTACGATAAGTTGATTCGTTTCGGAACTAATTCCGAAATTTGATCACAGCGAGTTGATCATTTTGGAACTAATTCTGAAATTTCACCACAACGAGTTGATTCATTTTGGGCAAATTCTGAAATTTCATCACAATGAGTTGATTCGTTTCAGAACTAATTCTGAAATTTCATCACAGTGAGTTGATTCGTTTCAGAACTAATTCTGAAATTTCATCACAATGAGTTGATTCGTTTCAGAACTAATTCTGAAATTTCATCACAATGAGTTGATTCGTTTCAGAACTAATTCTGAAATTTCATCACAGTGAGTTGATTCGTTTCAGAACTAATTCTGAAATTTCATCACAATGAGTTGATTCGTTTCAGAACTAATTCTGAAATTTCATCACAATGAGTTGATTCGTTTCAGAACTAATTCTGAAATTTCATCACAGTGAGTTGATTCGTTTCAGAACTAATTCTGAAATTTCATCACAATGAGTTGATTCGTTTCAGAACTAATTCTGAAATTTCATCACAATGAGTTGATTCGTTTCAGAACTAATTCTGAAATTTCATCACAGTGAGTTGATTCGTTTCAGAACTAATTCTGAAATTTCATCACAATGAGTTGATTCGTTTCAGAACTAATTCTGAAATTTCATCACAATGAGTTGATTCGTTTCAGAACTAATTCTGAAATTTCATCACAGTGAGTTGATTCGTTTCAGAACTAATTCTGAAATTTCATCACAATGAGTTGATTCGTTTCAGAACTAATTCTGAAATTTCATCACAATGAGTTGATTCGTTTCAGAACTAATTCTGAAATTTCATCACAATGAGTTGATTCGTTTCAGAACTAATTCTGAAATTTCATCACAATGAGTTGATTCGTTTCAGAACTAATTCTGAAATTTCATCACAATGAGTTGATTCGTTTCAGAACTAATTCTGAAATTTCATCACAATGAGTTGATTCGTTTCAGAACTAATTCTGAAATTTCATCACAATGAGTTGATTCGTTTCAGAACTAATTCTGAAATTTCATCACAATGAGTTGATTCGTTTCAGAACTAATTCTGAAATTTCATCACAATGAGTGGATTCATTTTGAGGCTGTTGAGCTGATTCATTTTAATTTTGGACTTTCGCTACGATGAGCTGATTAATTTTTTGAACCCTCGAAATTTCCCTGCAATAAACTTTAAACTAATTCTTAAAATTCTCCCATAATTAATTTTTGTACCAATTCTCGATTTCCACCACAATGAGTTGATTCATTTCTAAAGTTGATCAATTCCACCAGAAATGAATAATTTTCTTAAATTTTGAATAATTCAGGAAACCATACCCCAGTCATGCCTTTGTCATTAACCATTAATAACCCATTCATTCCAAATTTTGCCACATAAACATTCTTTCACGTCAGTAGGGGACACTGGTCAGTAGGGGACACTGGATCTGTCTTCTATTTTAGATATTTTGAAAATAGCTCTCAAGTCTCATTTGCATTTTACCAATATCTCTAAGCTGTATAGTTGTACGATTGGGGAAAAAAATTGATCCTAATTTTAGAGGGAGATTTTTTTTTTTATTTTCACTCTCAACATATTTGTAGAGGTATTTAGAAGACAGAGCAAAAGTCAGTAACTCGCAGATCAAAAACTTCCTGGAATTTCTTCTTCACAGCCTGAGTACGAAATATTTTTCGTTCAAAATATAATTTTGAGTACATTTACGGTCTTCAGTTATGCAGAACGAGAAAGTAATCTCTCCTCAGACAGACACTTGTCGGGGAAGCTTGACTGGAGTCTTTTATTCCAAATCTCCCATTAGAAAACGCCAGTAAAGGGAAATAGTTAAAAAGTCAACACACTAACGATGCATGTCTTGCTGGAGATAAAGCCAACAGCTATATCACATCGGGCCTGGACAGTGCACTAACACAAGAATTTATTTTTAATATATAGGGCTGGGTGGGGTGTTTTACCTCTGAGCGGCACTTTTTTGCACCCAATGGGCTAAATGTCCAGGTCATAAGGACCTAGAGGGGTCGGAGAGAGGTCAGGTGAGGGGATATCCTAGACAGCTGTTAAAGTACCTCCCGTCAAGGCTATCTAGCGTATTCTTCAACGTGCACTTGGTATGGTTCTCCAGCACACGGGGCCACGGCTTAACTTGCCATCTGACAGACGGAGGTCTTTCCAAGTCCATCGGTATCCCTTACTGACCGAGGGCAGGGCGAAGAGTTTGCGGAGATAAATCTCAACGCTGACCCGACTGGGACTCGAACCTGAGAACTACAGATTACGAGCTTGACGCACTACCGATTAAGCCACCTCCGCCCCTAGAGGGAGAAGATACTTAGTTTCAGGCGAAGATGAACCCATTACAAATGAGGGGCTTGGGTGGATCATTTGGTAGTGCGACAGACTCGTAATCTGCAGTTCCCAGGTTCGAGTCCCACTTGGGCCGACGTTCAGATTTGTTTTCACAAAACCTCTGGCCTCGGTCAGTAGGGGACACTGGATCTGTCTTCTAATAGCTGCCCAATGTGTCCCCCCAACCTTCTCTGAGCCTTCGGGGTCCTTGTGACCTAGTCATTTAAACCACGTGTCAAAAAAAAAAAAGTTTAGCTAAGAATTCAAACATTTCATTGATATTCAGCTGTATATCTGTGGTCACGTGGTTAGCTCGCTTGATTACTAATCAAAGGAAGTCTGGTTCGAGCCTCGAGTAAGAAATGGAAGTTTCTTTTATATGTTGCCTTTTTTTTGTGCTGAGTATAATACCCATAGACCCTCACAGATCGTGTCTATGGGTATTATACCGAAAGGCTCCTTATCAGAACTTTTAATCTACTTCTTACTAATTGGTATCTATAAAATTCAGTTGTTGTGCTGTTTTAACCATGAACGGCAGTTTTTTGTACACAATGGGCTAAATGGCCAGGTCATAAGGACCCCGAGGACTCAGAGAGGGTTGGGGGAGGGAGAGGGACGCTCTGCAGCTGTTAGGAGAGACATATGATAGCTTCCCGTCAAGGCCATCTAGCGTGTTCTTTAACGTGCACATGGTATGGCTCTCACACGGTGCCACTGTTCAACGTTCCATC
The DNA here is from genome assembly GCA_038380435.1 of Ryuthela nishihirai. NCBI lineage: Eukaryota > Metazoa > Arthropoda > Arachnida > Araneae > Heptathelidae > Ryuthela > Ryuthela nishihirai. The sequence goes on from JAWZYU010000029.1 coordinate 37,862,948, forward strand.
CGACGGACGGCTGCCTTTCCAAGTCCATCGGTGCCCCCTACTGACAGAGGGCAGTGCGGGGAGTTTTGCGGAGATGAATCTCAATGCTGGCCCAAATGGGACTCGAAATTGGGAACTGCAGATTACGAGCCTGGCGCTCTACCAAATGAGATATCCGCCCTGTATAAAATTCAGTTGTTTTCCATAAAATAAAAATTGTTAACCTACTGTAACAACACCCCGTGTATAAAGAACTTGGTGGGGCGGGGGTGGCTCAGTCGGTAGCGCGCCAGGCTCGTAATCTGTAGTTTCCAAGTTTGAGTCCCAGCTGGGTCAGCGTTGAGATTTATCTCCGCAAAACTCCCCGCCCTTCCCATGATCAGTAGGGGACACCGATGGAATTGGAAAGGCCGTCGGATGAGACGTTAAGCCGTTGGCCCGTGTATGGGAGAGCCATACCCTGTGCTCGTTAAAGAACACACTGGATGGCCTTGACGGGAGGCTAACATCTGTCTCCCAACAGCTGTTCCAGTGGATCTCCTCCACTAACCTTCTCTGAGCCTTCGGGGTCCTTTGACCTGGCCATTTAATCCATGGTATGCAAAAAAGTGCCGCTCAGAGGTAAAACAACCCAACCCAGGAGCTTGCTACTTCATTTTTTTCTACACAATTGGATTGTTTTACCTCTGAGCGTTACTTTTTTGCACACCATGGGCTAAATGGCCAGGTCACATGGACCCCGAAGGCTCAGAGAAGGTTGGGGGAGGGGACCCACTGGAACAGCTGTTGGGAGACAGATGGTAGCCTCCCGTCAAGGCCATCCAGCGTGTTCTTTAACGTGCACAGGGTATGGTTTTCCGCACACGGAGCCACGGCTTAACGTCCCATCCGACGGACGGCGGCCTTTCCAAGACCATCGGTGTCCCCTACTGACCGTGGGCAGGGCGGGGAATTTTGCGGAGATAAATCTCAACGCTGACCCAGCTGGGACTCGAACCTGGTAACTACAGATTACGAGCCTGACGCACTACCGACTGAGCCACCCCGCCCCATTTCTACACAATACTTGCTTTCATACATTCATTGCAATACTAACATAATCAGCCCAATGTTTTAGAAGCTTGTGCTTTTTCTCCTTTGTTATTGCAAGCCTTTCGCCTACTCAATCCTGATCGTCTAAAAGTCAATCAAAACATCACAAAACAACATATTTTGTTCTTGTTCCCTCAGTTACAGTCCACTTGACTCCACCCATCCTCATTTTCCACATCTTCGGTTGATGTTCAGCTAAATACCTAACAGTTCGAATATCTTGCATCTGCAAGGCAGTCAATCGAATCTAGTTATGCCTCGTCAGCCCCACCCTTACATTCATTACGTCACTTCTATACTGTTGCATAAAAATAAGTAATCACTGGTTGTCAGATTTTTCGGTTCGTCATGACTACGCTTGTCTGAAAGGTGAAAGATATAAACGGGTCATTTTTATTTATTTTTATTGATTTAATCGTGAAAATAAGTCATGAAACAAACTAGAATTAACTGAAAGTCACGAAATTGTGATTTAATGGATCGGATAAAAATGGAAATTTCTAAATTTGATATATTTTTAGCTACTAAATTCCAAGACCATCAACACGTCCCGTAACAGAAGGCCATACAACTAAATTATGACGTCAGCATAGTGTTTTTGAAATTTAGAAATTTCTTATCTGTTCTATTATTGTTACCGGTGAGTTTTGATACTAATCTTTATATTAATGTTTATTTGCAAATATATCTCTTTTGGATGGAAATGATTCGTTTTTAATAGTATTATTATAAAGCTAATTCATATGAAATATTTTTATCTAAATAATGTATATTTAAAATAAACATTTGCATAAAAATTAGTTTTAATATCTACCAGTAATAATAATAGAACCAAATATAGAACAAATATCTAGAACTATCAATGCTGACGTCATAACTTAGTTGTACGGCCTTCTGTTACGAGAGGTGTGCTTCGATACACCGAACCAGAACAGCCGTTGAACAAAAGAAGAGAAAATGGAAATAAGTTAAATATGCAAAAATATTTAAATTAATTAATTTGTCTAAAGTTTAATAAAAGCCATTTATTTTTAAATAGGGTAAAACAAAACACTTTTTATTAAAATATTTATAAAGTTTCAAAAATAAATAGTTACCAGATTTAAAAAATAAAACTTTGCTTGAAATATGCGATCAAACAAATATTATGTAGAGTGATATTATAGATATAGGTTCTATATTACAAGATGTAAAAATGCATAAAAATAACGTGCTTCAGTACTGAAATTGCGAAATTTACAAAAAATGGAGTTGATCAGTTTGGCTTCTGTAATAAAATTAATGTTGTAATATATACAATGGGCTAAATGGCCAGGTCACAAGGACCGCGATGGCTTGAAAGTTGGGAGAGGGGACCATTGGAACAGCTGGTAATTTCCCATCAAGGCCATTCAGCGTGTCATTTAACGTGCACAGGATATGGCTTAGCGTCCCATCCGACGGACACGTCTTAACATCCCATTCGACGGACGACGGCCTTTCCAAGCCCATTGTGTTCCCTACTAACCGTGGGCAGGGAGGGGAGTTTTTCGGAGATAAATATCGACGCTGACACAGCTGGACTCGAACTTGGGAACTGCAGATTATGAGCCTGGCGCGCTACCGACTGAACCCCCCCCCCCCCCCTCCCTCCCTGCCTTATTTTTTTCCAGATCGGCCTGTTCAGGATTGTATATATTACGAGTTAAACATTTTTGCCACTACTTTCTTCCCGTGTTAAATATTACAATAACCTGGATGAGCTGATGTTCTTAGGTGAGTTACCTTGTACTAATGGACATTTATATCAAAATCAATTCAATGAATCAATTTGATAGAATCCCTTGTTTCGTAAACAAGCCAAACCCAGCCATATTTGTGCATAGACACCTAACACGTCTCCGCCTCTATATAGGGTGGGGGTGACTCAGTCGGTAGCGCGCCAGGCTCGTAATCTGCAGTTTCCAGGTTCAAGTCCCAGTTGGGTCAGTGTTGAGATTTATCTCCGTAAAACTCCCCGCCCTCGTTCAGTAGGGGACACCGATGGGCTTGGAAAGACCGCCGTCCGTCGGATGAGCCGTTAAGCCGTGGCTCCGTGTGCCAGAGAGCCATACCCTCTGCACTTTAAAGAACACACTGGATGATCTTGACGGGAGGCTACCATCTGTCTCCCAACAGCTGTTCCAGTGAGTCCCCTCCCCCAACTTTCTCTGAGCCTTCGGGGTCCATGTGACCTTGCCATTTAGCCCATGGTGTGCAAAAAAGCGCCGCTCAGAGGTAAAACAACCCAACCCAAAATTGTACTAATGGACATTTATATCAAAATCAATTCAATGAATCAATTCGATAAACTTCCTTGTTTCGTAAGCAGGCCAAACCCAGCCATATTTGTGCATAGCCACCTAACACGTCTCCAACTCTATATTCCATTCGGCACAGTTCACTTTCCAAGGTTTGTTAATCTCACAAACTTCTTATAGGGATTTCGAAAATTCAAATAACCGTGTTGTCCAGGAACTTGTCTATGATAAGATAATAAATATCCTTTGCTCAGTCTTTTTTTTTTTCTAGTTTTTAACAGCTCAGCAACTGTGAGTCATATGTTAGTAAGATCACACTTCACTGATTGCAACAATTTCATTGATTTCTTTTCACTCCGCTTCAGTAGTGTTCTTTTACGTTCAGAAGAATGTATTTCCATTCTGATTTCACGGAACTTGATTACAGAAAAAAGGGAGGGGCGGGGGTGGCTCAGTCGGTAGCGCGCCAGGCTCGTAATCTGTAGTTCCCAGGTTCGAGTCCCAGCTGAGTTAGCGTTGAGATTTATCTCCGCAAAATTCCCCGCCCTGCCCACGGTCAGTAGGGGACACCGATGGGCTTGGAAAGGCCGCCGTCCGTCGGATGGGACGTTAAGCCGTGGCCCCGTGTGCGGGAGAGCCATACCCTGTGCACGTTAAAGAACACGCTGGATGGCCTTGACGGGAGGCTACCATCTGTCTCCCAACAGCTGTTCCAGTGGGTCCCCTCCCCCAACCTTCTCTGAGCCTTCGGGGTCCATGTGACCTGGCCATTTAGCCCATGGTGTGCAAAAAAGTGCCGCTCAGAGGTAAAACAACCCAAACAACCCACAGAAAAAAGGGCCTTTAAAGCCTCTAAAGATTTTAAAGATCTTTTGTGATCAGCAAGATTATTTAACAGCTGACAGAACTCGAACGAAAAACAAATATAGTTGAATTTATTTTGAAAAGTTTTATAAGTTCACAAACTATTTTAAGTTCTTTTTGTTTTCAGTCGATATGACGACCTTGGTGCCATTTCTCTTTTAGTCTGTTCCGAAGAAAATGCGAAATGAAAAATTTTTTTGGATATTGATTGGCTTTATGTAAATTTACAGTAGCCACTCCTGCATTGGATTGTTTTACCTCTGAGCGGCACTTTTTTGCACACCATGGGCTAAATGGCCAGGTCACAAGGACCCCGAAGGCTCAGAGAAGGTTGGGGGAGGGGACCCACTGGAACAGCTGTTGGGAGACAGATGGTAGCCTCCCGTCAAGGCCATCCAGCGTGTTCTTTAACGTGCACAGAATATGGCTCTCCCACACACGGGGCCACGGCTTAACGTCCCATCCGACGGATGGCGGCCTTTCCAAGCCCATCGGTGTCCCCTACTGACCGTGGGCAGGGCGGGGAAATTTTGCTGAGATAAATCTCAACGCTGACCCAGCTGGGACTCGAACCTGGGAACTACAGATTACGAGCCTGGCGCGCTACCGACTGAGCCACCCCCGCCACTCCTGCACATTAATGCAGATTTAAGAGAAAAAAACTGACTTGAAGTTAATAGGATGCGTCGATATGTCTGCGGAAAAATGCTTTAATGTAAAATATGAACAATATTGTATAGTAAATCATTATATATTAAAATATTACATTTTTATATATATAATAACAAATTGTAATACCTACCAGTATTTTTTATTATGCAAAAAAATTTATATATCATCTCAAAAAAAACAAATCCCTTTTATCAGCTTCTATTGTTTATTTCATGAAATGTTCTTTTATTTCACTAGTCTGCCTTGACCGTCCCATGGCCGAGTGGTTAGCGCGCTTGGCTACTGATCTAAGGGACCTGGGTTCGAGCCCCGGGTAAGGCATGGATGTGTGTGTCGTTTTTCTGCTGAGGTCCTGCCATCCTCTCAGATCTCCTACTGTGGTATATAAACTGACAGGCTACTGTCAGACCTCTGTGGCAAGCAGCTGCTTGAGGGGGTATTTATTTATTTATAGTCTGCCTTATTTTTACGCCATATTTAAGAAAAGGAAACCATAAATAAAAAACTTCTTGTAATCGATTTATATTGTAACTGTTCGACAATGTTGCAAGTGCTTTCACTTGTCTAGTCATCAACTTGAATTGTTTTACTTCTAAGAGGCTTTTTAATGCCCACAATGTGCTATATTATGCCCACAATGTGCAAATGTTGCTTAATTGCCCGATCATAAGGACCCCAAGGGCTCAGAGCTGAATAGGGGAAGGAACTTCACTGGAAAGCTATTAAAATACAGATGGACGCCTACCATTTAAATACAGATGGACGCCTCTGCTTCAAGGTCATCCAGCTTGATCTTCAACGGATCTTCTACACACTGAATCAAGATTTATTGTCTCATCCAACGGAAGCCGACCTTTTCAAGCCCATTGATGAACCCTTTCGTGGAGAAAATCTCAATGTAGGTACAATGGGGGACTCTAACCTGGAAACATACGGAAATACAGTGGGCTAATTTGTCCAAAATTTAATTGCAAGTTATTTAGAGCAAAAAGATGTGAATGATTTATTTGTTACTACCATATTAAAATATTATTTAATTATTTCAAATCAAATGCAAATTAAAAAAACTCTACGTGTTGAATTTTAATACGAAAAACTTAAAATTTCTGTAAATTGACCTTTATCTAAACATCATTTCTGCCGTTACTGAGCTGTTCGGGTCCAATCCTATCAAGTTGGCTCTGCCATCCTTCTGTAGAATTTTAATAAAAATGGTTTTGAAAAAAATCAGTCAATATATATATATAAAATTTATGATAATATTTATTAATTTAAATAATTTAATAAAAATTTAAAATACTATTAACTCTGAGTAGAAAACCTATATTGCCAATTTAGCAAAGAATAATAGCTGAGAGAAAAAAAAAACCGGAAGGGTGTTAAAGGTGCATTCTGGTTCAATTAAGCCGCTTCCCTCACCTACGAGGCGGGTTGGCTCAGTCGGTAGCGCGCCAGGCTCGTAATCTGTAGTTCCCAAGTTCGAGTCCCAGCTGGGTCAGCGTTGAGATTTATCTCCGCAAAATTACCCGCCCTGCCCACGGTCATTAGGGGACACCGATGGGCTTGGAAAGGTCGCCGTCCGTCGGATGGGACGTTACGCCGTGGTCCCGTGTGCGGGAGAGCCATACCCTGTGCACGTTAAAGAACACGCTGGATGGCCTTGACGGAAGGCTACCATCTGTCTCCCAACAGCTGTTCCAGTGGGTCCCCTCCCCCAACCTTCTCTGAGCCTTCGGGGTCCATGTGACCTGGCCATTTAGCCCATGGTGTGCAAAAAAGTGCTGCTCAGAGGTAAAACAACCCAACCCACCTACGAATTTCTTAATAGATCCGATCTTACAACTATGAGTTCTTTCAAAGTGTGGTGTGAGCTAACCAATCTAAAAATGTGTTATAGTTAAAAAACCAAACTATAATTATTTGGCATCTGAATACTGGGAATTGCGCATTTAAAGGAGAGGTTTGTGGGCTCAACTCCCCTTCCCCCTAATATATACGTTTCAAAAAATTTATTTGCCTTTTCAATTTTTACTTATTGATTACCTATGTTTTAATCGTTTAAAAAATTCAAATTCCTCCCCCCAAAAAAATTTATTTTCAAAATATGTTACTGGCTGAAAAGGTATTGTTTGAATGTAAAAATTATACATTATTTTTATATCAGAGGGGTTTCAATAATGGATTAAATCGACCCTTTAAATGTGTCGTTAAGTTCAAATTCCAGAAGTATAGATAACTAACTGTACCTTTCTACTGGGCTGAATCGGAGGAATTGTATTCTTTTGTCGTCAGTCATTTGTCTTCAATTCTTTTCAGATCTTCAACAATATTTCTGTTTACAGGGATACGAGTATTTGGTAATTGTGGACAAATTAAAAATTTTGATTTTGGATGGGAGAACTATAAAATATCAGTGACTTTGAACCTCAAAATAAATTAGAATATTAGCTGTAGAATAAAAACGAGAGAGAGATCCTTGATATTTCAAAGAATTTATTTAGTAAGCGATGAGAACAATCTGAAATTCACCTCGCAGAGATCAGAATTCGGTTTCCCATGAACTTAGAAGTGTCCCAGTACTTCTTTTGAGACATTTGGAAAAGGAAGAGGCGAGGTAATAACTATACCTTGAAGATAATTAATTTAAAGCTTTAATTTATCTTTAATTTAAAGTTTATGCTTCAATTTTGAGGTTCTAATTTGGCTCTCGCTGGCATAACACGGTAAGTCTGAAATAATTTAGTAGATCTTTTATTCTATCTAGTAATCTTCTCATTAAACATTTCTTCCTAAAACCAATCTTTCCGAAATTACTTCATCCGAACTTTCCAATCTTTCCGAAATTACTTCAATTTCCAAAAAAGTCTAATTTTATATTAATATTACTAAAAACTTTTACTGGTAGCTAATTTTTTTTTTAAAGACGATGAAAAAGATCCAATTTTTTTCCTCCCTCATTTTAGGTATCTAAACGAGATTTCAACTTTTAAATATCCCTCAAAGCAGCATTTTTGAAGCATGCTCACAACCACAATCAGTGCTCGAGAATTTTTTCCTTGCTTAACATAAGCTCTGATTATTTTCACCCATCTATTTTTTTCACAAACCTATTAACGAATGTGTGCTAATAGACGAAGATAACAACGTTGAAATTGAAACGCTTATTTGCCTTGGCTGGCTCTCCAAAAACCCATCTTCCTTTCCCCCCCCCCTTTCCTCCCTGCACGCTTCTTTTTTATGTGTTGCCTTCTGAAAAACAACAGATGTTTTGTTCCTTTAGTTATCTGATGCTATTAATATGCCCTAGAGGTCTTTCATAAATTTGTTTTTGTTTTTTTTCTGTTTGGGAACGAGCAGTTGCAATGCAAATCGATTACAAAGAGCATTCTTATTTGTGGTTTCTTGCTCTTTTGTCTGCAAATGAAGCTTACATGTAAAATAAATGGGGACAAAAAAGTCATAAAAACTAGAATAGAAGCTGATAACAATACCCTTAAAAGTTTGAAACTATATATTTGAAATTATAAAACAACTGGTAGGTATTAGAAGGAATTATTAATATTATTCATGATGATATTTCATACTAACGCATTATTAATATATATTATTAATATCCTTAGAACTAAAAATCTATTTATTATGCAAAGCAATACTTACATATACCAGTGTTCAAAATTTATAACTTATGACCTATTTCGATTGGTAGAAACCCATTATTATTTCAGTAAATTCTGTCATTCAAAACACTAAACTTTTAAAATAAACTTTTTGATAGAAAATTTTATTCCTTATTTATGGATGAAAATAACGGGAATTTTTAAATGAGATAAATAGAATGGACGAGATATCATCTAGAATCCTATATTGTTCTGGCTAAACCGGGACAGTATAGTTACCCTATTTAAAACGCATTTACAAAATCTTAACCAATGTCACTAATACAACACAACGTTGAAAAATATATATTATTATATAATTTATATTATAATAAGCCGTCCCATGGCCGAGTGGTTAGCCCGCTTGGCTACTGATCTAAAGGGACCTGGGTTCGAGCCCCGGGTAAGGCATGGATGTATATGTCGTTTTTCTGCTGAGGTCCTGCCATCCTCTCAGACCTTCTAAATAAAAAATAAATACCCCCTCAAGTAGCTGCTTGCCACAGAGGTCTGACAGGAGCCTGTCAGTTTATATGCCACAGTAGAAGATCTGAGAGGATGGCAGGACCTCAGCAGAAAAACAACACGAACATCCATGCCTTACCCGGGGCTCGAACCCAGGTCCCGTAGATCAGTAGCCAAGCCGCGCTAACCACTCGGCCACGGGACGGCTCAGACCTTCTACTATGGCATATAAACTGACAGGCTCCTGTCAGACCTCTGTGGCAAGCAGCTGCTTGAGGAGGTTTTTTTTTTTATATAATAATACTAAAATTCGCCCTTCCCTTGAGAATGCTAGTAAGGATAATAGAACCAAAAGTTGTTATTGTGCATTATTCATTTTAAAAATTAAAAATATATATATTTTTAAAAAGAAAGCTTTCCGCTAAAAACTTGTCAAACTGCTGTACATAAAAACACATTTCGCCTGCTTCAAAATTCGCCTTTTTGAAAACAACTAAAATTCGTCCTTACTGGCATTTAAAAATTTAATCATGATGTCACATTCCCTGAATGCTTTTAGAATGTTAAAACTCAGTTCTAGAAAATTGTTCCAGTTCATTTTCATTGGCCGAATAGGCTGTGCAGAAAATCATTTTTGAAAAATCTGCCGTTAGATCTCTCAAAAATTGCTCCTCTTGGTGAAATCATTAATTATCTTTGGTTCTCGTTATCATTTAATTTCTTTGGCCGTAATCTCAAAAGAAATTTTTACGTAAAAATAGTGCTTTTAATAACTATCGGTAGTTTACTAATTAAGCATGCTTTAATTAGCCATTTAACCGTACTGAAAAAACTGCATAGTGAACCGTAACTAAAAAAATATTATTGATCCCGATATTATTACATATTATTATAGAAGGATTTTGCTCTTTGTTAAGTGCTAGAATTAAGGTGTTTGACTTCTGAGCTGCCCTTTTTTTTTTTGGTAATAGTGGGTAAAAAAATTCCGTCCTAAGAACCCTAAAGGATGAAAGAGAAAAAATTATGCACCTAATTTTCTGCGGGGATATGAACCAAAGAAGAAAAATAAAGGGCGAAATCTCTGAAAGGAACAAAACATTTGACTTTATATTGATGCAACATGGTTATTCATTGTTTAAGAATTAAATTTCTTTTCAAATATGTAATGTGGGTAGAGTCGGAGGGGATTGGAATAGAAGAAGCAACTATATTTCATTAGAAAAGAGGATTTAGATGCGTAAAATGACAAGGAAAGATGACGTTGGAGGAGAACACAGAAAAAGAACTCCAAAGAAGAGGGAGTAATATGAGAACCAGAAAGGAGAGAGGAGTAAACAAATCAGGAAAAGAGAACTATGAGGAGAACCAGAGAAAGAAGGATGACGAAGAGAAAAAATAAATAAATCAGAAGCAGAACCAGAGAGGAGAACACAAAAGGATGAAATCTAGAAAAGAAAGACTTAAGAGGAGAACCAGAAAGGGGAACATAGAAGCGTGAATAGATCCAGAAAAGAGGTTGTAGAAGGATGCAGCAAACCAGAAAAGAGGACATAGAAGGAGGCTGAAAACCAGAACGGAGCACGCAAATAAAACAGAGAACCAGAAAGGAGGATGCAGGATAAAGAGCACTAAAAACAGGGAGTTAGACGAACAGAGGATCAGAAAAGGAATGAAAAGTATACCCACAAAAAGAAGGAGAGTATAAAAAAGGCAGAGTCAGAAAGGAAGACTTATGGAACAAAGTCCTCCTTTCTGAGGAAAAGGTAAAGAAAAAGTCATTACTAAGTCGGTCGGATTCGAACCTTTCCTACTTTTTACCTATTGCCAATGGCTGTTAACTCTCTGACTATTTGATAACCACATTACATATTTGAAAAGAAATTTAATTCTTAAACAATGAATAACCATGTTGCATCAATATAAAGTCAAATGTTTTGTTCCTTTCAGAGATTTCGCCCTTTATTTTGTCTTCTTTGGTTCATATCCCCGCAGAAAATTAGCTGCATCATTTTTTCTCTTTCATCCTTTAGGGTTCTTAGGACGGAATTTTTTTTACCCACTATTACCAAAAAAAAAGGGCAGCTCAGATGTCAAACAACTTAATTCTAGCACTTAACAAAGTTAACTTTCTGACATTAAATAGTCAGAGAGTTAACAGCCATTGGCAATAGGTAAAAAGTAGGAAAGGTTCGAATCCGACCGACTTAGTAATGAAATCTTTACCTTAGCATTAAAATTATGAATAATACAGCAGTAAAAGAATAAATCGGGGAATATGGAAAAAATAGCTTTCTAAAAAATTGGAAAACACGGATATGAAATTTTGAAATAAATTAGTTGGGAGAGGAAGTTAAGGGAGGGGGGGGGGGGGGGAGTTTTAAGAAACTTAAAGAAAAGGTTTGGGAAATATAACTAGAAATTTTAGAAAAAAAATGAGTCGAAAATTATGAATATAAAACCAAATTTGCAATTATTGCATCGACTCCATGGAAGTTTGGCTATTTTCGTTTGCTTAATCTCACACCACCCCTTTAAAACCATTCACGTTAACCTACATTTTAACGGTATCTTTCCATCTCTTGTAGCTGCTTGAAGGCGAAATTTATTTCTATATATTGTCGTGCTCAAATCTCTTCCACCCTCCCGACTCTTGCCAAAAGTGGAGGTAGTCCTCCCTGGGCAACCCAGCAAAGAGAGAGAGCCCCTCTTCCAAGCCCCAAGATGCTTTCGGCCGAACTGCAGCGGCTGGTCTCGGAGTGAGCCACCGCTACCCGCCTGGCATGGCCTTGCCGTGGTGTGAGAGGAATGCGTGAGCACCCGGACCCGCTAAGCCGCCGGCTCGCCAGGCTTAGGGGTAGCTCATACGGCACTCCTTAGGCTTAGGGCTAGGAAAGACGAGAGAAAATGTGGGGGCAGAAAGAACGCCTGGTCTGTGCATTGCGACCAGATAGGAGAGGAGAGATGACGCTCTTCGAGTGAACTTCAAACTTCTTGACTCTCGTGTCTGTACAAAACAGTGATCGTAGCACGTGCGAGCCGGCCAAGCGTCGATGATCACCAGAAAATTACCTTTCAAGTAATTTTGCTTCTGTTGAGGCAGCTAGATATACTATATATATCGAAATATATGGCCTTTTTTTCGATTTTGGCTTCTTTCAGAGAGTGAAGTCGTTTTTGGTCTGTCGTTTATTTCTCTCAAGCTGAAAGTGTTTGAGGTTACGGTTTGGTAAAGTTGAGCTTCGTAAAGTTTTCATGCGGTCTTTTAAATTGCATAAAATGAAAATAATGTTTGAAATATATATATTAAATTGACGTGTAAAATGTACTTTGTTTAAACAGCTGTTTTTTTTAATTTTATTACACGGGCGTATTTTTTTTTTCTTTTGGTTTCTAGATTTGTATTAGAATATTTACTTTCTTGCAAATTAATAGCTAATAGCTGTGGCCGAGTGGTTAGTGTATTCGTTTAGGAATAAATATTAGACTCCCCCAAAATAGGCGTGGATGACTCCCAAGGGCTTAGAACTAGGACAGAGAAATGGAACTACTCCTAACCTAATATGTGTTAGTTAAGGACCTAACATACCATGTGAGCCTTCCGTCAAGGTCTACCAGTGTGTGCTATCGGAACCACAGCTTAAAGTCCCAACCGACGGATGACTACCTTTTCAAACTCATCGATATCCCCTTTGTAACAGTGGGGATGTTCCTCGTATATTTTTATGGCATATTTATTATAGTCACAGACTTTTGTCAGACCTCTGTGGCAAGCAACTGCTTGGCGATTAGTTATGCTAATAAACACAGTTACAGTTAATTTATTTTCTTTCATTGGGCCAGTTAGTTCTACCGTTTTCATTTCTCCTGTGACCATTTCATTTGGGCCATTTAGTTCCACCTTTCATTCGGGCCATTTAGTTCCATCGTTTCATTTGAGCCATTTTGTTTGGTGAAACTAGCTGCTGTTAGCTACGATCGGTGGTTCGTGATAAAAATACAATCTAGTATATCGATATATATATTATCTTAAATAAATTTTGTATGGTAAATTGTGACTGACAATAAGTTAAAGATAACAAATAAATAAATCTCGATTACCAAAAATATTCGTTCTTATTTAAGAAGTTATGGAAAATGAAAACTTGAGAACGCAAAAAAAAAAAATTTAACATAATTAACGAAAATTGAGACGAGCAAAACACAAGCTCCTAAAAATATACTTCCTCTCTTCAGTGCTATAGTTCTTGCCAAAAGTGCTGTAGTTTGAAATAACATAAATCTACCAATATTAAGTTTTCTTTAGGGGAAAAAATTATATATTCAGCAAAGTTTAATATAACAATTTATGCTTTTGTTTTAACTTGCTCAAACCTGTTCGCTGTTATATTAATTCCTAATTTCCATAGAAATTATATTTTAGCTACCGAGCTTTATTGATACAGAGATGAGGGAAGGGGGGGAGACATGCCGCCCCCTTTCCCTGAGAATGCTAGTAAGGATAATAGAACCAAAAATTGTTATTATGCATTATTCATTTTAAAAATTAAAAATATATATATATTTTTAAATTCCACTAAAACGGAGGGGAAAATGTCATACTTCAACGAAAATCCTGTCTCATGGCCCCTTCTTTTACCTTTTTCTGGCTCGATTGAGTTTTTTGCCGACCTCCCCCCCTATATTTTTTTAGATCAGGACATGTAAATTACCATATACCCATAGTTATATTCAAAGTAATATGCTCGTAATTCTACTATGGCATATAAATTGACAGGCTCCTGTCAGACCTCTGTGGCAAGCAGCTGCTTAACGGGGTATAGATTTATTTTTATTAATACATTATATTTAAAAAGTTGATTAAAAAATTTTTAAATTACTTTTGAAATGCATACTCGAGTATTTGAGTTTTGAAAGGGAGCAAACGCAAAAACAGTTTGGTTTCTTTTAGATCGGAGAGGCATCTTTGTGCACACAATGGAGTAAATGGCTAAATCACAAGGACCCCCAAGGGCTTAGAACAGGGACAGAGAAATAGAACCACACCTAATACGTGTGTTAGTTATGGACCTAAAATACCAAGCGAGCCTTCCGTCAAGGTCTACCAGTGTTTATGGCTCTCCTGCACACGGAACCACGGCTTAACGCCGCACTCGCTGGACGACAATCTTTCCGAGTCCATCGATGCCCGCTTTGGGGACTTAAACCTAGGAACGACAGGCTGCAAACGTGGTAGAGCACCGATAGCCAATCACCATTCCACCGGGTATTATATTAAGGTATGACTCTCCTGCACACGGAACCACAGCTTAACGTCCCAACCGACGGATGACTACTTTTTCAAGCTCATCGATATCCCCTTTTAAACAATGGGGATTCCATCCTGGGAAGGATAAGTTACAAACCTGGTGTAGCACCGACAGCCAATTACCATTCCAAGCCAAAACACAATGATGTGATTTGAGATCTAAATCGAATTCGAGCCCCGGGTAAGGCATGGCTGTTTGTGTCGTTTTTCTGCTGAGGTCCTGCCATCCTCTCAGACCTTCTACTATGGCATATAAACTGCCATGCTCCTGTCAGACCTCTGTGGCAAGCAGTTGCTTGAGGCGGTATTTATTTTATTTATTACCATAAGCATTAAATAACGATAGTATCAGTAAAAGTGCCGTTAAAGTGCTCCATTTGCTAAAGCATAGTCTACATTATATCAATTATTGTAATGCGTACCGTAATATAATATTTTTGTGTAATTAACACTTTTTTAATACGAGTAGATGATGCTTTACGTATTTTCAGCATAGGTTTTTGTGAAAAGGATGCATGAATAAGTGAAATGTAACCAGAAAACTTCGAGAATTAAAGTGTTGCCACTTTAAATGTGATTAAAAATAGCTGAGTCTCAAATGGTGTAAAACCGGAACCGTTATATTATTTTTTAACTCATCTATATAGCGAAATTTCGATTAACAGATTTATATGGAAGTGGAGAGTGGGGGGGGAAGTAGGATACCTCGAAAAACCTATTTTTAGGTTTTCGGTTTTTTATATATTAAAATTCATATTAGAGAGAAAATACAATAGGTAGAAAAAGTTGACGAAAAGCTTTTAATATAAGGTCTAATTATAATCAATAAACATGGCAAGGAGCACTCCTAATAAATGCATAATTATGAATATAAAATGATACGCAGAGAATAAATTCACTGTCAACAACTGTTAATGTATGTTAATTAACATTTAATTAACACTATTACGACAGACACTCATCGCCCATTTTATTAGGTACTGTTTGTTATGATAGTAACTGAGATTTAGAATTCAATATATACTTTTTTGACTGAAAATAATTTAAAGAAATCGATTTCATCTCGATTTACAGCAATATGCATTCAGTATTTAAAGTGTTATGGAAGGTTAAAGTATTGAGAAAATCATCTCGTTCTGGAAAAAATTATACAAAATCGACGAAAATTGAAATATTTTTTACGCGAACTGCTGAAAATAGTCTTAGACGTAATTATAAAGTTTAGAATACCTGTTATAGTTCTAGCTTGTTTTTATAAACTTTATAGAGCAATTATTTAAGCTGTATTGTTGAGGCGCAGTATTTCAATTTCAGTAACTCTCTAAATACCGAATGAATATTGTTGAAAAATCCAGATTGAAATAGATTTCATTGAGATCTTTAAATTATCTTCAGTGACATTTTTTTCCTCAAAAAGATTATTTAAGAAGTTACCGAGTTCAGTATTATCAGTTACTTATTGACATAACAATTTGATTAATAGGAACGGTACTTAATAAAGTGGCAGCTGAGTATGCATCACATAGAAGAAAGTGCAATAAAAAATACTGTTATTGCAACACAATCAAAAATTATTTTCCAAACCCGTAATTTCCCGCTGTAAACGTATCCCTGTACAAATCTTTCATGATAAAATTAAAAAAATTCAGTACAATGACGAGGCGAAATTATGTGAGAAATAAATGCGTTATTTTAAAATTTTCAGAAAAAATGCTAAAATATGGAAATTTAGTGACGAAAATCTACTGTTTAATCTACATTTTCCAGTATATTTTGTAAGGCAACACTGCCTTTTAGAATTGTGGGAATTTTTGCATACCACTTGATATCACACGTATACGGTCGAAATTTAATGGTAGACATTTTGTGCGTTAAATCGATAATCGGATTATTGAGGGTTGACTGATCGAAGTTTTATTTACTGATATAAACATTGGCCAGATGTTTCGTGTGCTGTGCTCCGTTTAAGTAAATAATAAATGACTTCGATCTCGATAAGCACCTAATTTAACTCGAAAATCCCAGGCAACTTAATTTATCGTACCATTCCCAGTTAAAATTCTATGTATTATCGCCCATTGATAAGAGTGGTTAGCGCGCTTGGCTACTGACCTAAGGGACCTGGGTTCGTGCCCCGGGTAAGGCATGGATGTTCGTGTTGTTTTTCTGCTGAGGTCCTGCCATCCTCTCAGATCTCCTACTATGGCATATAAACTGACAGGCTCCTGTCTGACCTCTGTGGCAAGCAGCTGCTTGAGGGGGTATTTTAAATTGACCCCATTTGTCTACGTACGAATTTGCAAATTATCGCAGTGTTGCCAAACTGAGAAAATTAAACTCTGCAAGCAATCGGATGGGCATTTGTTAAATATGGCCTTTATATTTACAAAAGCACAAAAATTGTTTACCTCACCTGATATCGATAACTTAAACCCAAATAACTAAACATCTCCATTCTGTAAAACTAGCTAAATTAATGATTCGAACCTATAAATAAATCTTTAGTATAGCTTCGTAAACGGCTTTCTGAAGTATATCTAACACACTACACCACTTAAACGTTGAGCTGCATTTTCACAAAGCAATATTGTTGCCAGATTACAAAAGTTAAAAATCATCTAAAATGGAATAAAAATTCTTTTGTAGTTTATCGCTTTTTGGACTATATGTGCATATAAACATTTAATCGAATCTTTGTTAACCTGCCTCAGAATTCCTTAAAAATACCTGTGATCCTGAAATATCAGCAGAGTGACCACAAGTCTCTTGGATGAAAAAACTGTCCCCGAAAGTGCCCCCAGGCTTGTTTTTACATATTGGTTTAAATATCAATTAACAGTACAATATGAGCAGAACTTTTACTAATAAAATAGTAATGGCAACACTATTAAAAAAAAAATTCGTTTTCTAATGCAGGTGACTGTAAAATTTAGGCTAGAATTTTAAAATGATATCCTTCAATTATGAGCTGTCAAACTAGGGTGAGTAGACATTCCTGGCAAACGGGGACGTCTGCTTCATTGAAATTTAAAAAGATCCAAATTCAATTTGAATTGATTCAAATTGAATTTGGATTTTTTTTTTAAATCTGGTTAACCTAATATCAGTCTAATTCACTACTCAGATACAAAAACAAAGTGATTTATCAATTTTATTGTTATGTTCTGATAAAATGCTGAATTAATATCTCTTCTCTTCCTCCATGCTATAAATTAATAATGATAATTCTTTGTAATTACCAGGTTTTTTTTATTGTTTATATATTATGTTCTTTATTTATATTTTTTGTGTTACTGCTATACCCCCCCCCCCCCAGAGTTCTATATTATGTGATACTTACAATTTTTGATTACATATAACAGACGATTTTTCGATTATATAAAACCAAATGTTATAAATACTAAAACTGATAAGAATCAATCTCAAATACTCTACGGAATTATTCCACTAATATAATTATTTTATTAAAATATTGCATTTTGCTTTTATGTAATTTATTGTTTTTCAACCTTAACTACACTTCTGCCTCCCCATTATTTTTTCAAGCTCTCTTTATCTATATCACACTCACCGCATTTTTGCACGTTTTTTTATTGCCTTACGTGAAACTCTAATAACTTAAAAATTATTTTTATGAGGAACATAAAAAACATCGTGACAATGACGAATATTCTAATAAAAAAAAGCATAAAAATTTAATTTCTTTAGATAGTTGCAGGACACAGAAAAGTAACTTCACAGCCTTTTGACCCATAGTTTGTACACATTTCAACTTAAAATTTCTCTAATGTGCTACGGTGTGTATGTGATGAGAATGCAAGTGTTTGAAAATATAGCTGAGCTGACTGTGGCACAAAAAGGACATTTCTTTGTCGATGTACGTGGCTAGCAACTGAGGTCAGCATTGTCCTTCTCTTCCAGACACCCGCTGTTCCCCCTGCTGGCCCTGATATTTGAGAAATGCGAGCTGGCGACGTGTACCCCAAGGGAGCCTGGCATTGCTGGCGGGGATGTGTGTTCTTCGGAGTCCTTCAACGAGGACATCGCAGTCTTCGCCAAACAGGTACATTCATCTTTGCTTTCTTTACCTATTTACGTTTATCCGCTTTAATGTTTTAGTCCTTACAGACCAATACTTGAGAGACTTCTTATGTCTGTACTTATTTCTTTGCGAACATTGCTGAGTTAGTGTAACTCTCCTTTTCTGCAACCAACAGAGAACGATTTCTGTCATGATGCCAGATTATGAAGAACAATACTGAAGTTGGAAAACAAAAATAAATGTAACCGATTATGAGACTTACATAGGGTCAAGGGGGATAATGACCAGCCTGGGCAATTTTATAATAACCGTTAGAAGCGAAAAGGTAATCATATAAAGAACTTTTTTTAATAGAAAAGACCATTAGATTGAAGGTTCATAACTTCTTTAAACATATTTCTTTTACTCTTATCAGAGATAAATAATTGATTAATACTTAATTTTAAATGTATCATTAATTAATAAATAAACTTCAGCAAGTAAGTTCTAGTTGCATTCCAGCAGATGTAACCAGAACCGAGGCTGAAAAAATAAATATATATATATATTGCATATAATTTGCAATAATCTGTTTTTAAAAAAGGTATCGAATAACAGGAAAATCTCGGAATGGCGTTCTGGTCTCTCTTGATCAATCAGATCCTTGGGAAAGAGGCAGATAATTCCGGTCTTAAATTATCGAAGGTTTCAATTTTGGCAGTTGGCATTTCCAAGGCTTTTTTCAGGGATTGTTTCATTTTTGTAACGACATATTAAATATTGGGAAATAAATTCATTTCGAATCGCAAAGCTAATACTATTACCTAATTTATACAGTTTGAAAAATTAGTTTTTTGTGAAGAGATATTTATTCGAAAGAACATTAGGCTCGCAAATGCTATATATAATATAAAATCGTAAATGAAAGAGCACTAGGCCCGAGTTAGCTTCGGCGCCCAACCTTTCTTTTTGCCTTCAGCAGTGAAAAATACAACTGATAATTTATTATTCCTCAGACAATCTACTTGCCAAGAATCTGATAATGTAATATGAATACCTGCAGACCACAGAATAAAAGGAGGGAGGGGAAAAGGTTGAGAGGGGGGGAGGAAGGTTGTCAGTCGGTAGCGCGCCAGGCTTATAGTATACAGTTCACAAGTTCTGGTGTCAACTGTGGCTGCGTTCAGATTTCTCTCCGCTAATCTTCACTTTGCCTTCGGTGATAAAGGGGAAACCAATGGGCTTTGAAAGACCGCCGTCCATCGGATGGAATGCAAAGCCGTGACCCCGTGGGCAGGAGAGTCTTATCATGCATAGGGATGCACGATAAAGAACACGCTGGAAGGCCTCGCCTTCTATCTGTTCCGTATCAGCTGTTCTGTGGATCCCCCTCCCTCCAACCTTCTCTGAGCCGTGTGTCCTTGTGACCTGGCCATTTAGCCCATTGGGCGAAAAAATGTGCCGCTCAGAGGTAAAACAATCCAATACAGATCTCTGAGTATACGACAAAGAGAAAAAAAAACCCTTTAAAAAAACAATTAGAAAGAACTATTTGTTCCGTATCAGCTGTTCTGTGGACCCCCCCCCCTCCAACCTTCTCTGAGCCGTTTGTCCTTGTGACCTGGCCATTTAGCCCATTGGGCGAAAAAATGTGCCGCTCAGAGGTAAAACAATCCAATACAGATCGCTGAGTATAGGACAAAGAAAAAAAAACCCTTTAAAAAAACAATTAGAAAGAACTATGCCTCTACCTGGGACTCGAGTCCATGAACATTTACTCAGCAACCATGCACACTAATCTTTGAGGTAATAGCAAAATGTGATGATCATAATTTTAGACTGGACAATCAGTTGACAATTATAATTTACTAGGTAATTTAATTTACTGATAGTTTACTGGATGCAAATTTTCTCTTTGTCATGTTAGTAAGAGTTTATTTTGTCTCCATTATTTACTGTCACTGTTGTTTTACCAGAGAAAAATAGTGGCTTAAAATTGCTAAATTTATTATTTACTCATTTTCGGAATTATGACTACAAAAATCCATAAATAGTTTTAAAAGCAGTATTTCCTTTTAATCTTCCTTCTACATGTCTAAAAGAAAGCTTCATTGGTTATAGAGTTAAAGAATCGTTTATTCCTGACTTTGGACAATTTTATAGATAGATGGGGAAAAAAGACTCCGAAACTACATTATTCTTTGTTTAGAATCAGCCATAATAATTATCGCTGATTAAGAAGCCTTTTAAAGAAATTTTGAATTGGAAGGAATTTTCAAAATCAAGAAAATAAAGACAAATTCAACTATAGATTACAATAAGGGGGGAAATGCTTCATAAAGTGAATAGTTTTGTATTCTGTCCTGCTCAAGATTATTTTCCTTTATACTCGAGTATTCTTGCAGTTTGTGGTGCAGCTTTTGTAGTTTCTCAGATGATGTTGTGCAATAGAAAAAAAAAAGAATATTTGATTATGAATAATCTGTACAGTCGCTCAAAAAAAATCCGAACACTCTGGTTGATTACAGAATTCAGAAAAAATATTTGGCAACATTTTTTTTATATACTTTTTTATATGTGTACGTACACGAAGATTGCCAGATCACTAATTTCTAAAAAATATCGTTGCTAATTGTTGCTTGTAATCTAGGGGAGTTGGCAAAATTGTTGGTAAAGTAGAGGTGAGTTGTAAAAATTCGAATTAGTTTTGTGAAATTAAAGAGAGTTGGAAAAATCGAGAACTCTTGGCAAAATTCGAATTCACTTGGTAAAATATAGGCGAATTGTGAAAATTGGGATTTGTTTTGTGAAATCTAGGGCAGTTAGCAAAATTCAAATCCACTTGGAAAATACGGGCAAGTTGAGATAATTGGGATTGGGTTTGTGAAATTAAGGAGAGTTGACACAAAATCGAGAAAACTTGACAAAATCTTCGGAGTTTGAAAAATTTGAAGTGACTTGGGAAATTTAGGAGAGACTTACTACAATTCAGGCGAGATGTTAATATTGGGCTTACTTCTGTGGAATTATGGCTAGTTGGTACAATTGGAAATCAAACAGCAAAATGCAGGAGAGTTGTGAAAATTGCCTCAATCCCCCCCCCCCCCCCGAGCGAAAATCTAGGTACTAACCTGACAGAGACATTATTTTCTCAGTTTGCAAAATTTGATTTTCGAGTTGGAAAATTTTCGAATTCTCCTCCCCCAACCATAGTCCTTCGCTACACCTTTGCTAGTATGTTATATATCACTGTCACCCTAGTATGCTATATGTCAATGTCACCCAAGTATGCTATATAGTAATAAACAGTTTTATGATGTAGGTAGTTAGTGCCAATTGTTATGTAGTAACGCCACTCTAGTATGTTATTTAGTCGTGTCATTTCCCCATACATAATACATCCTCCCCTTTTGTAGAGATAATCTCGAATTCGCACCCTCATCTGAAGAGTTTTTTTGAACTGACTTTCGGGAAATTCCGAAAATTGTTTCTAGTCAAAGCGCACTTAAAAGTAAAAGGACAATTACCGAGAACGTCAACTTATCTTTTACTGCTGTGATGATCGAAACACTTCAACGTTTCCTGGACTAGGCCATATTTCAACAGCTTTCAGATAAGTCCACGAGATTAGCACTTCTTGTGTTTATAGACGAAGAAGGCATTAAGGATGTGATTGCTTCGATGTTGACTTAATGCAGTCTTTGAGATCGCAGACAGCATTGGGTACACACTCACAATAGAATGTGCTTTTGTTCAAACAAGAACACCACAGCAACGGAAATAACATGTATTACTAATCACGAACATTTCAGACACAGAGAAGACGAAATGTCAAGTGTTGTACACTCAGTGGCCACTTCATTAGGACCAACCTTTGTTATGTCAGTGGAGTTGTTGGGTTGTTTTACCTCTGAGCGGCACTTTTTTGCACACCATGGGCTAAATGGCCAGGTCTCATGGACCCCGAAGGCTCAGAGAAGGTTGGGGGAGGGGACCCACTGGAACAGCTGTTGGGAGACAGATGGTAGCCTCCCGTCAAGGCCATCCAGCGTGTTCTTTAACGTTGGGTTGTTTTACCTCTGAGCGGCACTTTTTTGCACACCATGGGCTAAATGGCCAGGTCACATGAACCCCGAAGGTTCAGAGAAGGTTGGGGGAGGGGACCCACTGGAACAGCTGTTGGGAGACAGATGGTAGCCTCCCGTCAAGGCCATCCAGCGTGTTCTTTAACGTTGGGTTGTTTTACCTCTGAGCGGCACTTTTTGCACACCATGGGCTAAATGGCCAGGTCACATGGACCCCGAAGGCTCAGAGAAAGTTGGGGGAGGGGACCCACTGGAACAGCTGTTGGGAGACAGATGGTAGCCTCCCGTCAAGGCCACCCAGCGTGTTCTTTAACGTGCACAGGGTATGGCTCTCCCGCAGACGGGGCCACGGCTTAACGTCCCATCCGACGGACGGCGGCCTTTCCAAGCCCATCGGTGTCCCCTACTGACCGTGGGCAGGGCGGGGAATTTTGCGGAGATAAATCTCAACGCTGACCCAGCTGGGACTCGAACCTGGGAACTACAGATTACTAGCCTGGCGCGCTACCGACTGAGCCACTCCCGCCCCTTTTCAGTAGTGGAAGAATTATGGAAGTTTGAATATTTACAATCATAAAAATCTGCCTCAGTAGTTAAAATTTGAATAATAACAACTGTTTAGCAAAATTAATGTGTATAAATAATTTTTTCAATGTTCGTCAACTCTGACTAAGTTTTTTGTGATTGACATTGCTATTAAACATTCATATTGCCAAAACATTAAATATTTTGTTGAAAAAAAAAACAAATAAATATTTTGAACAAATATTTTGTTGAAAATCGATATTTAGAAGGATTGCCCTTGATTTGATCAGTTGAGTGTTGAGGGAGCCAATTTTAATATATATCAAAAAAGACCTGCTTTAAATAATGCTCACAGAAACCAATTAAATTAAAAAAAAAAGCTGGATGGCTTAATTATTCATTAAAAAAACTCTGAAAATAAATGAAGAAAAAATATATGTAGTAAAAGTTATGTGAATTAATCATAATATGATTACTATTTTGAATAAATATCAATTGATATAATTCCCAATTAATTAGACCACACAAGATATTTCTAATACGATTCCAGAATTTATCTCAAAAATGCGTTAGTCTTACGAAATAAATTACTTGATTGAGAGCCAACTTTAATAACTAAAAATTGATTGCTTAATACTGTGAAAAAATAAACTTTTTTCTGAGTTATCAAATGAAATTTTATCCAAAAGATACAAAGGAATGCTGTTGCCAGGTTCTTTAACGCAATATATAGTTCAGAGATTACATTTTATAAAACAGTTTTAAAATCTGAATCTGTCAACTAGTTTGAAAAGACTTATCTAGAATGATAAAAAACTGCAATTAATACAAAGCTTTATAAATGAATATCTCAATCCAAAAATCACCTTTCTTCCGGAAAAAGGTCCTTAAGAATTTAGATTAAAAGCTCATTTAAAAAAAGGTCACTTTTGCATTATAAACTATATTATTTTAGTTTCAGAACAAGAATCTTTCTTTAACATTTAAACGATTGGGTGGCTAATATTTAATATAATTTTCGCGCTAATAATAAATAATGCACAAGTCATATATCTATTCCAAATTCAACAACCTAGTTAATTCAATAGCTTAAATTTACAGATCGGGAAATAAAAACAACTTTAGACCAAATAAGAACATCGAACGATAGCTGGAAATGTAGCGAGGAAAACCTCTGTAAACACAAAAAACTAAAAGAAAGAGACAGAGAGAAAAAAAAACAGGTTATGTACATTAGAGAGATGCACCCTGACAGCCCCCTAGTGCACCATTCCATGAGAGTAGGGGAAGCACATTGCAAACCTGGAAACATGTAAGCACTCCTTTCCTGCTTAGAGGCGAGAACACCCACCGTTAAATAGAAGTAGTACCTTCATGGCATATGTAGTCCATGTTTACGAAGGAGGACCAGAGGCCTGTAATACAGTGCTTAAGCGAGAACAGTGATCTTGCAGAGTGCGTATTAAGCTGTTTACTACGGAGTCTAGCACCTCTTACACAGTCTCCTCCGGGACCTGGTCAAGCTCCATTGTTTGCCCAGTCATCTGCCCTGGGGCCCAAGCAGTATGGGGTCGGGAGATTGCTCTCTTGGAGACTTGGTGCATGTATGAGAGTATCTAAGTCCAATAGGGCATTATAGAGAGAACAGAAGGAATTGGAGGAGCAGTGTGGTGGATATTTGGCAGTTTTTTTTTCAGGCTGATTGATGTCCAGATGAAATGCGTGATTGGTAAATAAGGTTTCTCAATCTGGATATTTGTTAACTGAAAATTTATATGTTTTATTAGCCCCCTTTTCGTATCGTATTGCACGATTTTTTTTTTGTTTAGAAAATGTGTGTTCATAGGCAGATTTAGGCCCAGAGCTAATCTTTCTATTTCAGTATTCTTTAATAAACTTCTTGAAAATTACGTGTTACATATATTTATTATTTTTTTCAAAGGAGATGAGAAGAGTTCATACACTTCCTCCCCCCCTAGATCTCGCCTGTATAGGTTTAACAGACTGTTAAGAAGATAATTTTTTTCTTCAAAAGTTTTTAAATATTCGATTGCAATTTTTTAATTTTTTTTAAAGTTTAGCACCAATTCCCATTAAAAAATTACTGCTAAATAATAATTTAAAAAAATCTCAAGTAGCTGCCACGAGGTCTGACAGCCAGTTTATACGCCATAATAGGTCTGTGAGTGACACAAAGGTTGCCAGATCACTAATTTCTAAAAAAAAAAAATCGTTGCCAGATATTTTTTTTAAATTCTGCAATCAACCATAGGGTTCGGATATTTTTTGAGCGACTGTACTTTTTTTTAAACTATATGAATTTCACTGTCCCTCATTATCATCATCACTAATGACGCCATATACTTCCTGTAAATATTTCTGCCACCACTCCCGTTTATGTGAATAATTAATAATATTGTCATTTATTTATAATATGTTTTCTGTATAATTATATTACTTAGAATTTTTTATTACATATGTTAGAAATAATACATTTTAATAACATTATTAAATATATTTTTAGTCGTAATTTAACTTCTTTAGTGTGATAAAAGATTCTACATTTTTTCAATTTTTTTTTTTTTTCAACTACCAGCAATTTTTTAATTACGTGATTTTAATTTAGCTTCATTTCCTAAGACCTACAGTCACTCAAAAAAATATCCGAACACTGTGGTTGATTACAGAATCCAGAAAAATATCTGGCAACGATATTTTTAGAAATTAGTGATCTGGCAACCTTCGTGTTAGAGAATTCAGAAAAAATATGTGGCAACGATTTTTTTAGAAATTAGTAGTGATCGGGCAACTTTCGTGTAACAGAATTCTAAAAAAAATATCTGGTAACGATTTTTTTTAGAAATTAGTGATTTGGCAACTTTCGTGTTACAGAATTCAGGAAAAATATCTGGCAACGATTTTTTTTTTAGAAATTAGTGATCTGGCAACCTTCGTGACACGATTTGCTAGATCACTAATTTCTAAAAAAAATCGTTGCCAGATATTTTTTCTGAATTCTGTAATCAACCATAGTGTTCGGATACTTTTTTGAGCGACTGTAGGTGGTCATATTATTTTGATACTAGATCGTGTGGGCTCACTCACGGAAATTTTGAGCGTGTGCAGTTACCGTTCACAGCAAACTGGAGCGTGTGCAGTTACCGTTCACAGCAAACTGGAGCGTGTGTAGTAACTGCACACGCTCCAGTTTGTGTGAACGGTAACTGGAGCGTGTACAGTTGCTGTACACGCTCCAGATATTTTTCCTGAATTCTGTAATCACGTGACACGAAGGTTACCAGATCACTAATTTCTAAAAAAAATCGTTGCCAGATATTTTTTCTGAATTCTGTAATCAACCGTAGTGTTCGGATACTTTTTTGTGCGACTGTACAGTTACCATTGATAATAATTCAATGCAAACATTCATGAAAGTTTCTCTTACTGCCGGCATCTTTTATAATTAAATAAATTTCATAATAGCCTAAATGGTGTTATAGAGAGACACCACATGCGGTAGAGTTTTATCAGAGAAAGGTTAGTCGTAGAGTTTGGATTTGCTCTTTTGATAACACCACTCCAGTCGCTGGTCCCCAGCACTCCGACCATTTAATGCCACGGTGGCCTTGATGAGGAAGAGTAAGGAAGCCAAATGGCGCCCACAAGCTGTGGCAGGTGTTTCGTTATCGTTGTTGCCGACTCAGGTACCACAGGTTCTGGAGGTAGGTGCTTCCTTTCCTTGCTGCATATCGCATGAGGGCGTCAGTATGAAGTTGAGTGTGCAACACCAGACTTTCGAGCGCTCTGCAACCCGCAGCTGGTATGGGAAATCAAAGAGGAATCATGAATGTATTGAGGGGGGAGGGGGAGGGGAGTGAAATGTAGTGGTTAAGGATTGTATTCTCATTTCCCTAAATGTGGCTTTCAAGCACATGAAAATTTGTTTTTTATGTGGGTTGTGTTGTTCAACCTCTGATCGACACTTCTTTTTTTCGCCTTTGAGGCCGCGGTGACAGAATGGTATCGCATTGGCTTGGGGTGATATTGCAGCCGCCGGATTCTGGGTTCGAGTCTCTGGATGCCATGGTTCTGTGTCCGGTGTATGTGTTTGCATATTGTATAAGAATCCAGCCAAGACTGACAGCTTCTAGGTTATATCCGTCCTTTGTAAAGGGAGTACCTACCCATCTACAATGGGCTAAATTGCCAGGTCTCGTGGATCCAAGGGGCGGGGTTGCTCAGTCAGTAGCGCGTCAAGCTTGTAATCTGCATTTATTAGGTTCGAGTCCCATCTGTGCCAGCGTTGAGATCTATTTCATCAGAACCCTGCTCTGCCCTCGATCAGTAAGGAACACCGATGGTCTTGGAAAAGCTGTCGTCTCGGATGTGATGTAAAGCCGTGGCTCTGTATGTGGGAGAGCCATATCCTATGCACGTTAAAGAACACGCTGGATTGCCTTCATGGGTGGATACCATCTAACTCCTAACAGCTGTCCAGTGAGTCCCCTTCCCCCAACGTTCTTGGAGCTCTCGGGATCCTTCTGATCTCGCCATTTAATCCACTTTGTGTCCAAAAAAAAGGGCCTCTCAGAGGTATAACAACCCAACAAAAACCCCAAGGGCTCAGAGTCAAGTAAGGACAGGGATCCAACTGACAGCTGATTTAGATTGATTTTAATGAAAGTCTTAATTTATCATCAATCATATTTTGTTTTATTAAAAGAAATGATTTAAAAGTTACTGAGTCCAAAATCGGACTCCGTAATTGACATAACATGAGCAGAATCATCTAAATAGTACTTGGCCCGAACAATTCACTAACAGAAGTGAGATTTAAATTTAAAATAGAAGAAATGAATATTCCCTCAAGCAGGTACTTGCCACAGAGGTCTGACAGCAGTTTGCAAGTTTAATGCATCATTGTAAAGTACGTGAGAACTCAGCAGAAAGGCAAATCCTATATCCAGGTCCCGTTGATCAACTAGCCAAAATAATTATAGACCTTTAATTCAAATTTAGTATTTTAAAATAAAACTGGTGGTTATTTATTTTGAAACGTTATTAATTAAATTTAAAATATTCAATAATATTCTAATAAATTCTTAATTAATAAATTATAATTTAGCTTTAGACAAATTCAGTTAGTTAAATTTTTGAACATTTCATTTTCTGTCTTTCCCTTTTTTTGCTCGATAGTTATCCGTCAGGGCCCGGTCTTATCTAGGTTGCCCTTACATGGTTCCATTGGTAACAGAGTTGCCATTAAGTGTATAACAGATAGTGGCTGGGGCGGAGGTGGTTCAGTCGGTAGCGCGCCAGGCTCGTAATCTGTAGTTCCCAGGTTCGAGTCCCAGCTGGGTCAGCGTTGAGATTTATCTCCGCAAAATTCCCCGCCCTGCCCACGGTCAGTAGGGGACACCGATGGCTTGGAAAGGCCGCCGTCCGTCGGATGGGACGTTAAGCCTTGGCCCCGTGTGCTGGAGAGCCATACCCTGTGCACGTTAAAGAACACGCTGGATGGCCCTGACGGGAGGCTACCATCTGTCTCCCAACAGCTGTTCCAGTGGGTCCCCTCCCCCAACCTTCTCTGAGCCTTCGGGGTCCATGTGACCTGGCCATTTAGCCCATGGTGTGCAAAAAAGTGCCACTCAGAGGTAAAACAACCCTAAAACAACAACCCTAAAGTTAAAGAACACGCTGAATGGCCTTGACGGGAGGCTACCATCTGTCACCCAACAGCTGTTCCAGTGGGTCCCCTCCCCCAACCTTCTCTGAGCCTTCGGGGTCCATGTGACCTGGCCATTTAGCCCATGGTGTGCAAAAAAGTGCCGCTCAGAGGTAAAACAACCCTAAAACAACAACCCTAAAGTTGAAGAACACGCTGGATGGCCTTGACGGGAGGCTACCATCTGTCACCCAACAGCTGTTCCAGTGGGTCCCCTCCCCCAACCTTCTCTGAGCCTTCGGGGTCCATGTGACCTGGCCATTTAGCCCATGGTGTGCAAAAAAGTGCCGTTCAGAGGTAAAACAACCCAACCCAGATAGCGGCTTGAAACCTTCTGCGGAAAGTGACGTTTAATTTTGAAATACGATTAGAAGTTTACATCTTTTACGTAGTCGACTAATGCATTGACTCGAGCTTTGTGATGTTGAAGTCATCTTTATAATCCGCTATGGCATCATAATACATACCTAAGGAGAGCTAAAAAGAAAACCGGTACAGTTGTTATAACGACATGCCAGTAGAAAACTGCCCCTCAATGTTTCTCCCATCAAGTTCTCCTAGAACTAAACACCAATTAATTATAATTAAAAATCGTTTAATCTTTATTAAATAACAATTAATTCTCATTAAATGCAGAACATCTTCCCTAGTGTCAAATGTACTCGTGGACTTGAGCGTCCGGTGTGTTTGAGTGCAGAGCGTTTAGTTCGCATGCTTTCGGATGCAGAAAGGAGAACACTGCTTCAGATAGAGTAAGAGAAAACTGGTTTCTTCCTTGAAGAAGTTTTAAAAAAAATCAGTTGCTGAAAGGCACTGCTTTGAATTAAGGATGAGGTTGTGTAGCAGCAGAATATGATATCGGAATTAGAGCATTGACAGTGGAGGTAATGGAAGCTGTACAGTCGCTCAAAAAAGTATCCGAACACGAGTGGTTAGCGCTCTTGGCTACTGATCTATGGGACCTGGGTTCGAGCCCCGGATAAGGCATGGATGTATGTGTCGTTTTCCTGCCATCCTCTCAGATCTCCTACTGTGGCATATAAACTGACAGGCTCCTGTCAGACCTCTGTGGCAAGCAGCTGCTTGAGGGGGTATTTATTTTTTTTATTTTATGGTTAATTGCAAAATTCAGAAAAAATATCTGGCATTGATTTTTTTAGAAATTAGTCATCTGGCAACCTTTCGTGTCACGTGACACGAAGGTTGCCAGATGACTAATTTCTAAAAAAATCAATGCCAGATATTTTTTCTGAATTCTGTAATCAACCGTAGTGTTCGGATATTTTTTAATATATATAATGCGTATGAATATATAATGCAATGAATATGGAGCGTGTGCAGTTACCGTTCACAGCACATTGGATCGTGTGAGCTCACAAAGACCTGGATCGTGTGGGCTCACGCACGGAAATATTGAGCTTGTGCAGTTACGGTTCATAGCAAACTGGAGCGGTTGCGGTTAATGTTCACAGCACATTGGATCGTGTGAGCTCACAAAGACCTGGATCGTGTGGGTTCACTCACGGAAATATTGAGCGTGTGCAGTTACCGTTCACAGCAAACTGGAGCGTGTGCAGTTAACTGCACTCGCTCCAGTTTGCTGTGAACGGTAACTGGAGCGTGTACAGTTGCTGTACACGCTCCAGATATTTTTCCTGAATTCTGTAATCACGTGACACGAAGGTTGCCAGATCACTAATTTCTAAAAAAATCGTTGCCAGATATTTTTTCTGAATTTTGCAATCAACCAGTGTTCGGATACTTTTTTGAGCGACTGTACATTTTCCTCTCAAAGTGAGCACCATTCTTCTGTTTACTGGAAGGCATATGGCGCGAACTGATTCTGCTGTCAATGAGTCATAAGAGTAGATTTTTGTATTAGTAAATTATTTCCTGACTGCTGCAACGAAGTTTGCTTTTTTTTTTGCTTTCGAAGTTCATTTGCTTCAATCGCTTGATGTTTATGATTCGGATTTGTTAAAGCAAAATTTCCCTTTTCCATTTTCACTCTGAAACAGTTTGAAAGAGAAAGCAATTTTGTTACAGTGAACTGCCGGTTATCCGGCATTTACTGGGAATTGGGTTGCCGGTTAGATGAATCTGACGGTTGCATGATAAATTTTTTATAGAAATCAAATACAATTGGTACAGTTGCTCAAAAAAATATCCGAACATTACGGTTGATTACAGAATTCAGAAAAAATATCCGGCAACGATTTTTTTTTTTAGAAATTAGTGATCTGGCAACCTTCGTGTCACGTGACACGAAGGTTGCCAGATCACTCAATGCCAACTCCATGCTTTATTACTTATCCTCTTGAACTCCATGCTTTATGAGTTATCCTCTTCAACTTCATGCTTTATGACTTATCCTCTTGAACTCCATGCTTTATGAGTTATCCTCTTGAACTCCATGCTTTATGACTTATCCTCTTCAACTCCATGCTTTATGACTTATCCTCTTCAACTCCATGCTTTATGACTTATCCTCTTCAACTCCATGCTTTATGACTTATCCTCTTCAACTCCATGCTTTGTGACTTATCCTCTTCAACTCCATGCTTTATGACTTATCCTCTTCAACTCCATGCTTTATGACTTATCCTCTTCAACTCCATGCTTTATGAGTTATCCTCTTCAACTCCATGCTTTATGACTTATCCTCTTCAACTCCATGCTTTATGAGTTATCCTCTTGAACTCCATGCTTTATGACTTATCCTCTTCAACTCCATGCTTTATGACTTATCCTCTTCAACTCCATGCTTTATGACTTATCCTCTTCAACTCCATGCTTTATGAGTTATCCTCTTGAACTCCATGCTTTATGAGTTATCCTCTTGAACTCCATGCTTTATGACTTATCCTCTTCAACTCCATGCTTTATGACTTATCCTCTTCAACTCCATGCTTTATGACTTATCCTCTTCAACTCCATGCTTTATGACTTATCCTCTTCAACTCCATGCTTTGTGACTTATCCTCTTCAACTCCATGCTTTGTGACTTATCCTCTTCAACTCCATGATTCATTACTTATTCCCTTGTTAAACTCCATGTTTATTACTTGTCCTCTTCGTCAACTCCCCATTATTCTACTCTATGCTTTTTGGCGTCATTTCCAGTTCCAAGCGGGGGACTGGTGATTGTTCTGTCAGTTTTTCCATCTTCTACTCCATCTTTAACTCTACACTTTTCTATTCCTCCTCTTCATCGTATCTCCCCACACTTCTGCTCCCTGAGTTCTTTTTTTTTTTCATTCCACAGTCCAATAAACTCCTCACTTTCATCAGATACATTACATCTTCGGAGGAAAACCGACAGCTGCTTCCATTTTCCATTTTATCTTTCGCATCAGTTCATCCAGTATTTCCGATTCCTTCCACCTACTCTTCCTCCAACTAGCTTCCCGTATCATCCCCCTCTTTATGCTAAGATCCCAGACACGCTACTGATTTCACCGATTTCAACATCAGAAAAGGCCAAAGAAGAAGAAGGCGCAGAGGTTGACCCAAACGAGGAAATAAGACCAAACGAACCGATAAAATTAATCATAAAAAATCCAACATAGATTCCAAACAAAACGGTAGATGACCCCTCCAGTAATCTTGCCATTATGCCTAATACTTCACCAGTAATTCGTTACGCGCCACTACGGGAACGGGGGTGTAACTCACGGTAGGTGCCACCCGGTTAGACAGCTTCAGATTTATGGGTGTTTGTTAGGACCTGTTGCGAGAGACGACCATTTTGTACGAAGGATATGAATGCCGCCATAAATTAACTCATACAAGGCTTGTCGTGCGAGCGTCCGGATCCATGATAAGGAAAGATCTCCAGACCGTTGTAAATTATGGCGACTTTCTGAACGTCATAATGATGCTATTGCGCACGACCGATTTGGATCTACCAAAATGCAATGGAAAGAATAAATAATAATAGTAAAAAGAAATGATTGAAAGAGAGGAAAAATTAGAGACTATGACGCCTACGTGTGTGTGTGGTTCACGTATTTTGGTGGAAGTGGAACAAACGATTGTTATTTCACGTGTCGTGGCTGTCACGAGCTCCAGCAGCTTCGTTATTCTAAATTTCAATTTTATCCGACTCTGGGTGAAGGTCTTTAGTGAAGCATTTTTATTTTAGCCAACCGAAACGAGTGATTCTCAGAAACGGTAAACTAAAACATTTTGTAGTTAAGTTATTCTGAATAATTTAACAGAGGAATAGTTATTCAGAAGGAGATGATTGGCATTTTCTGTTTGAATTTCTAATATCTTTGCCAAGTAAAAGTTTGGAGGGAAGATTTAGATTTTTCCGGATTGGATTGTTTTACCTCAGAGCGGCACTTTTTTTGCACACCATGGGCTAAATGGCCAGGTCACATAGACCCCGAAGGCTCAGAGAACGTTGGGGGAGGGGACCCACTGGAACAGCTGTTGGGAGACAGATGGTATGTGTACAGGGTATGACTCTCCCGCACACGGGGCCACGGCTTAACGTCCCATCCGACGGACGGCGGCCTTTCCAAGCCCATCGGTGTCCCCTACTGACCGTGGGCAGGGCGGGGAAATTTTGCGGAGATAAATCTCAACGCTGACCCAGCTGGGACTCGAACCTGAGAACTACAGATTACGAACCTGGCACGCTACCGACTGAGCCACCCGCGCCCCTTTCCGGATTGGAATAGATGTATTTTAAAAAGACTAATTTCGAGAGAGATGGATAATCTAAAGTAATGGACAATTTCTAGATATAGGCGGATACATTTTAGGTACGTGGAAAGCAACTAATTAGAAAAAAAAACGAATTTTCGCGAAAAGGGACATTCTAGGGGGAAAAACATCTTAATGTCATTTAGACTTTGATGATAATCTAGGTTGAGTTGTATCTATTTCATGTAGAGAATGACTTTTTCTTAAAAATATATATTGATTTTAGATAGAAGTTTATAGATTCCATGGACGTCGTCAAGGAAATTTGGGGGGAGAGGGTCTCTTGCCCCCCAGGAAGAATCAATCAAAAAATTTATTTACGTTGAATAATATCAGGTGTGGCAAAAATATTTTATCGTTTTTTTCACTAATGGAATGTATGTCGATCTTTTTTTTTTCTTGTTTTTCGAAATAATAAATAAATACCCCTCAAGCAGCTGCTTGCCACAGAGGTCTGACAGGAGCCTGTCAGTTTGTATGCTATAGTAGAAGGTCTGAGAGGATGGCAGGACCTCAGCAGAAAAATAATCACATACGTCCATGCCTTACCCGGGGCTCGAACCCAGGTCCCTTAGATCAGTAGCCAAGCGCGCTAACCACGCGTCTACGTGTATCATTTACTTTTATTTATTAATACGAAGAAACATTTTTTTGCATAGAGTTTCAAGCAAGTTTTAATTTTTTTTGTTTCGTTTCCGGGCATCCTTATTTGTATCACGATACAACTAATATCATAACAATAATATGTATAATAAGATCATGATACATGAACGGCTTTTTTTTTTTGCACTGAATGAGTTAAATGGCCATGTCCAAGGACCTCAAGGGCTCAGAGAAGGTTGGGGGGGGGGGGGTAGGAGACCTGCTGGACGGCTGTTAGGGAACACATTTTAGCATCCCGTCCAAGCCATCCAAAGTGTTCTTTAACATACTCAGTAGTATGGTTTTTTCCTGCTCCGGGGCCACGGCTTTACGTCCCATCTGACGGACGGCGGCCTTCCCAAGTATCGGTGTCCCTTTCTCACCGTGGGCGGGATGGAAGTTTAGCGAAGATAAATCTCAAGTCTGACCCAGTTGGGACTCAAACCTGGGAATTGCAGATTAGGAGCCTTTGTCATCTGTCTCCCAACAGCTCTTCCAGTGGATCCCCTCCCCCAACCTTCTCTGAGCCTTCTGGGTCCTTGTGACCTGGCCATTTCGCCCTATGGTGTGCAAAAAAGTGCCGCTCAGAGGTTAAACAACCCAACCCAAAGCCATACCCTGTGCATGTTAAAGAACACGCTGGATGGCCTTAACGGGAGGCTACCATCTGTCTTCCAACAGCTGTTCCAGTGGGTCCCCTCCCACAACCTTCTCTGAGCCTTCTGGGTCCTTGTGACCTGGCCATTTAGCCCCATGGTGTGCAAAAAAGTGCCGCTCAGAGGTTAAACAACCCAATCCAAAGCCATACCCTGTGCATGTTAAAGAACACGCTGGATGGCCTTGACGGGAGGCTACCATCTGTCTCCCAACAGCTGTTCCAGTGGGTCCCCTCCCCCAACCTTCTCTGAGCCTTCTGGGTCCTTGTGACCTGGCCATTTAGCCCCATGGTGTGCAAAAAAGTGCCGCTCAGAGGTTAAACAACCCAACCCAAAACCATACCCTCTGCATGTTAAAGAACACGCTGGATGGCCTTGACGGGAGGCTACCATCTGTCTCCCAACAGCTGTTCCAGTGGGTCCCCTCCCTCAACCTTCTCTGAGCCATCGGGACCCTTGTGACCTGTCCATTTAGCCCATTGTGTGCAAAAATAAACCGCTCAGAGGTAAAACAACTTAACCCAACTCTGAAATGACATATAGGAAAGAGAATACTGGTACAAACGTTTGTCAGGTTTAAGCCAAAACATCGCCTGGAATTGCCGATAAAACCGCACCACAGGAAGACCAAACAAAAATGTCAGTGTCACAGATCCAAGGAAGTATGACTTTCGATTTTCCTCGCGAAATTTTATTCTTTTACCTCTTTGATACCTGTTGCCTTGCGAATGGGAAATCATAGAGATGGTAAAGAAATGGCCTATCACCATGACGACGCACGTTCAGGAGGTATGAAGACGAGAGAGGATGTTAGCGAAGGGAGTCAGTTCTAGCACGCTGGGAAGGAAATGAAGGCATGAAATATCCGACCTTTCGTGATGCTAATGCAGCAGATGTTTTCTGTTGCTGACGGTGATCAGGAGGAGGGGAAATTTCTTGTGAATGTCATTTTTTTTTATGATCTGTTTTTTTCGCGTTAGCCCGCTTTATTAGAAAGTCATCATTTCCAGTGGTTTTGCTTTGCAATCATTGTCTCTATTTTCGCTTTTTTTTTGCCTGTAGTACAGTCGCTCAAAAAAGTATCCGAACACTATGGTTGATCACAGAATTCAGAAAAAAATATCTGGCAACGATTTTTTTTTTAGAAATTAGTGATCTGGCAACCTTCGTGTCACGTGACAGTGATCTGGCAACCTTCGTGTCACGTGACACGAAGGTTGCCAGATCACTAATTCCTAAAAAAATTGTTGCCAGATATTTTTTTCTGAATTCTGTGATCAACCATAGTGTTCGGATACTTTTTTGAGCGACTGTACCTTCTACTATGGCATATAAACTGACAGGCTCCTGTCAGACCTCTGTGGCAAGCAGCTGCTTGAGGGGGTATTTATTTATTTTATTTTATTATATTATATAGATAAGTGTAGTTCTTGTAAAATGAGAGGAAAGCGCAAATTCATTCAAAACGATTCTCTTCCTCTTTTTAAATACTGAATACGATTTATTTGCAGTGTTGCAATCGTGTCACGCAAACATGACCTAATCGAGGGAAAAAATACACTGGGAGTAATTGGACTGATTTTGGAAAAAATATAAGGGTAATCAGGGTTTAATTTAGGGGGAAATATAAGGTTAATCAGGGTTTAAATTAAGGGAATATAAGGTTAATCAGGGCTTAATTTAAGGGAATATAGGCTAATCAGGGTTTAAATTAAGGGAATATAAGGTTTATCAGGGTTTAATTTAAGGGAATATACGTTAATCAGGGTTTAAATTAAGGGAATATAAGGTTAATCAGGTTTTAATTAAGGGGATATAGGTTAATCAGGGTTTAAATTAAGGGAATATAAGGTTAATCAGGGTTTAATTTAAGGGAATATAGGTTAATCAGGGTTTAAATTAAGGGAATATAAGGTTAATCAGGGTTTAATTAAGGGGATATAGGTTAATCAGGGTTTAAATTAAGGGAATATAAGGTTAATCAGGGTTTAATTTAAGGGAATATAGGGTAATCAGGGTTTAAATTAAGGGAATATAAGGTTAATCAGGTTTTAATTAAGGGGATATAGGTTAATCAGGGTTTAAAGTAAGGGAATATAAGGTTAATCAGGGTTTAATTTATGGGAATATAAGTTAATCAGGGTTTAAATTAAGGGAATATAAGGTTAATCAGGGTTTAATTTAGGGGGAAATATAAGGTTAATCAGGGTTTAAATTAGGGGAAATATAAGGTTAATCAGGGCTTAATTTAAGGGAATATAGGCTAATCAGGGTTTAAATTAAGGGAATATAAGGTTAATCAAGGCTTAATTTAAGGGAATATAGACTAATCAGGGTTTAAATTAAGGGAATATAAGGTTTATCAGGGTTTAATTTAAGGGAATATAGGTTAATCAGGGTTTAAATTAAGGGAATATAAGGTTAATCAGGTTTTAATTAAGGGGATATAGGTTAATCAGGGTTTAAATTAAGGGAATATAAGGTTAATCAGGGTTTAATTTAAGGGAATATAGGTTAATCAGGGTTTAAATTAAGGGAATATAAGGTTAATCAGGGTTTAATTAAGGGGATATAGGTTAATCAGGGTTTAAATTAAGGAAATATAAGGTTAATCAGGGTTTAATTTAAGGGAATATAGGGTAATCAGGGTTTAAATTAAGGGAATATAGGTTAATCAGGGTTTAAATTAAGGGAATATAAGGTTAATCAGGGTTTAATTTAAGGGAATATAGGGTAATCAGGGTTTAAATTAATGGAATATAAGGTTAATCAGGTTTTAATTAAGGGGATATAGGTTAATCAGGGTTTAAATTAAGGGAATATAAGGTTAATCAGGGCTTAATTTAAGGTAATATAAGGTTAATCAGGGTTTAATTAAGGGGATATAGGTTAATCAGGGTTTAAATTAAGGGAATATAAGGTTAATCAGGGTTTAATTTAAGGGAATATAGGGTAATCAGGGTTTAAATTAAGGGAATATAAGGTTAATCAGGTTTTAATTAAGGGGATATAGGTTAATCAGGGTTTAAATTAAGGGAATATAAGGTTAATCAGGGCTTAATTTAAGGTAATATAGGCTAATCAGGGTTTAAATTAAGGGAATATAAGGTTAATCAAGGCTTAATTTAAGGGAATATAGGCTAATCAGGGTTTAAATTAAGGGAATATAAGGTTTATCAGGGTTTAATTTAAGGGAATATAGGTTAATCAGAGTTTAAATTAAGGGAATATAAGATTAACCAGGTTTTAATTAAGGGGATATAGGTTAATCAGGGTTTAAAGTAAGGGAATATAAGGTTAATCAGGGTTTAATTTAAGGGAATATAGGGTAATCAGGGTTTAAATTAAGGGAATATAGGTTAATCAGGGTTTAAATTAAGGGAATAAGGTTAATCAGGGTTTAATTAAGGGGATATAGGTTAATCAGGGTTTTAATTAAGGGAATATAAGGTTAATCAGAGTTCAAATTAAGGGAATATAAGGTTAATCAGGGCTTAATTTAAGGGAATATTGGTTAATCAGGGTTTAAATTAAGGGAATATAAGGTTAATCAGGGTTTAATTAAGGGGATATAAGGTTAATCAGGGTTTAATTAAGGGGATATAGGTTAATCAGGGTTTAAATTAAGGGGATATAAGGTTAATCAGGGTTTAATTAAGGGGATATAGGTTAATCAGGGTTTAAATTAACGGAATATAAGGTTAATCAGGGTTTAATTTAAGGGAATATAGGTTAATCAGGGTTTAAATTAAGGGAATATAAGGTTAATCAGGGTTTATTAAGGGGATATAGAGTTAATCAGGGTTTAATTTGGGGGGATATAGCGATAATCAGGGCTTAACCTTATATTTTTCCATTATAAAGAACTTTTCCTAAGCCCCTGCGGCACAATCAAGGGGGATTCCCCCCCTCCCCCTGACCCTGTTCCACCCCTGTTCGTTTTCTTCGCTAGGTGCTTCCACGTTTACCAGGGTGCGAGTGAATCAATACTTCAAAATTTCGAATGTTGCACAAAACATTATCAAAACTTAATCATTTGTACATCACAAGAAATACAGTTTTTAGATTTAATACAAAATAGTTTATTTAAAAATGCAGCTATTTAAGAAAATATTTCAAATATTTTACAGCACTTTATTGCAATTCACTCGATTAGAACCGTTAAAACGTGACGCTGCAGCCAAGTTGCCGTTCCACTAAACCTAAACTTTTCATAAACTTGTAAATATATTTCGAGTTATAGTTGATGATCTGGCAACTGGGACAGCGTTACAGAGTTAGTTATTATTATTTCAGTAAATTTTTCTGATTGGCAATTTTCTCCTTGTTCTTATGCTTAAATGCGATCCTGATGCATTTTATATAAAAGGACTTTCGGAGTGTTTGACAGAAATGTGGGTTTGTAGGACAGGACCACAATTGCCTTGGTTCCCCGTATATGCGAGCAAAGAGGTGAAGAATATTCCTCAGAATAAAGGCGTTTCTAGGAATGCAACAGAGAATTGTGTCATGGACAGTTATCAGAATCTCAAAGGAAAATGAAACACGGAAAGAGAAATTAAACTCCCGAGGGAAAAATGTAAAACGAATTAGTTGAATGATTGCAAAGACCTTTATTTACTCGAATCAATCCTGATTTAGTTACGTAAAAGTCTTTTTTTTTTGCTCCTAAACGACAGTTTTATGCACGCAGCAGGTTAAGTGACCAGGTCACAAAGACCCTTATTGGTCAGAATTGGATATGGGAAGGACTGGGTTGGGTTGTTTTCGTCTAAGTGGCACTTTTTTTGGCATTCAATGGGCTAAATGGGTTGGGTTGTTTTACCTCTGAGCGGCACTTTTTTTGCACACGATGGGC
Organism: Ryuthela nishihirai; assembly: GCA_038380435.1. Taxonomy (NCBI): domain Eukaryota; kingdom Metazoa; phylum Arthropoda; class Arachnida; order Araneae; family Heptathelidae; genus Ryuthela; species Ryuthela nishihirai. Next base: position 37,902,485 of record JAWZYU010000029.1, read on the forward strand.
TAAATGACCAGGTCACATGGACCCCGAAGGCTCAGAGAAGGTTGGGGGAGGGGATCCACTGGAACAGCTGTTGGGAGACAGATGGTAGCCTCCCGTCAAGGCCATCCAGCGTGTTCTTTAACGTGCATAGGGTATAGCTCTCCTGCACACGGGACCACGGCTTAACGTCCCATCCGACGGACGGCGGCCTTTTCAAGCCCATCGGTGTCCCCTATTGACCGTGGGCAGGGCGGGGAATTTTTGCGGAGATAAATCTCAACGCTGACCCAGCTGTCACGTGACACGAAATTTCTAAAAAAATCGTTGCCAGATATTTTTTCCGAATTCTGTAATCGACCATAGTGTTCGGATACTTTTTTGAGCGACTGTACAAGAAATATTTGGAATTAAAATTATTCTGAGTCCGAGCTAGCTTGGGACCAATCCGAAAAAATGCCAACCCATTTCTATTCTGAATGGCATGATGTCATAAGAGTAAAGTCGTAAGACTTTTGCCAGTCTCTTCCTTCTTGGCGCCATTTACGTCAAAGGGATTGTGAGTAATTCCTCTGCTGAATGTCAGAGAGCAGTTTTCTTAATTAAGACATCGCTTTGTGGACAGCTTGAAAGCTTTCCTGTCTTCATTTTCATCCTTATTAGGGTGACTTCCTCTTTGGGAAATATGTCTTTTGACGAAAGGTCACTGTTGAAAAAGATTTTGTCTTTAGGTCAAGGAGAAAAAGCTCCAAACTGGGTGTAAGGTAGGGGGGGGGGAGAGAAAACCGAATACAAGGTGTCGAAATTATTTGGGTTGTTTTAAATCTGAGCGGAACTTTTTTCTACACCATGGGCTAAATGGCCAGGTTACATGCACCCCGAAGGCTCCGAGAAGGGGTGCGGGGGTGGCTCAGTCGGTAGCGCACCAGATTCGTAATCTGTAGTTCCCAGGTCGAGTCCCAGCTGAGTCGCGTTGAGATTTATCTCCTCAAAAATTTCCCGCCCTGTCCACGGTCAGTAGGGGACACCGATGGGCTTGGAAAGGCCGCCGTCCGTCGGATGGGATGTTAAGCTGTGGCCCCGTGTACGGGAGAGCCATACCCTGTGAACATTAAGGAACACGCTGGATGGCCTTGACGGGAGGCTACCATCTGTCTCCCAACAGCTGTTCCAGTGGGTCCCCTCCCCCAACCTTCTCTGAGCCTTCGGGGTCCATGTGACCTGGCCATTTAGCCCATGGTGTGCAAAAAAGTGCCGCTCAGAGGTAAAACAACCCAACCCAACAGAGAAATGGAAATCTCCAATGAACTCTCGCGTTCCATTCGAACGTCTGCCGTGACTGATTAGCCAATCGGGGCATCGCTTTCGTCTGCGATTTGCCCTCGAAACCGTCTGCCTGATAATTACCTGCTATTGAACACGCAAATCACGATGATCGACTTGCGAGGTGTAATAGTTTAACGCCTTGGGAGTTAAGTGATGGCTTGCAAATTACAACCTTTTTAAAATTTCGTTTTTTTTAATCTGTCCTTCTCACTTGTTCTATTCGACCTATTAAATGCAGCGATGGAAAGATACCTTTTAAGTTGGATTGGGTTGTTTTACCTCTGAGCGGCACTTTTTTGCACACCATGGGCTAAATGACCAGGTCACATGGATCCCTAAGGCTCAGAGAAGGTTGGGGGAGGGGACCCACTGGAACAGCTGTTGGGAGACAGATGGTAGCCTCCCGCCAAGGCCATCCAGCGTGTTCTTTAACGTGCACAGGGTATGGCTCTCCCACACACGGGGCCACGGCTTAACGTCCCATCCGACGAACGGCGGCTTTCCAAGCCCATCGGTGTCCCCTACTGACCGTGGGCAGGGCGGGGAGTTTTGCGGAGATACTCTCTCGGCCAGTAGGAAACGGTTTGGAAAGGCCGCCTTCCGTAGAATGGGTTGGGTTGTTTTATCTCTGAGTGGCACTGTTTTGCACACAATGGGCTAAATGACCAAGTCACAAGGACTCTGGGGAATCAGAGAAGGCTGGGAGAGGAGACTCACTGTACAGCTGTTAGGACACAGATGGTAGCCTCCCTTCAAGGTTCTTTAACGTGATCCACAGATTTTCGTCCCATCCGACGGATGACGACCTTTCGGCCATCGGTGTCCCCTACTGACCGAGGACCTAGTTGGGGTTTAAGGGAGATAAATCTCAACGCTGGACCAGATGGGACTCGAACCTGAGAACTGCAGATTACGAGCCTGGCCCTCTGGTCGGAAGGGACGTCAGAGCGGTTGTCCCATGTACGGGGGAGCTATATGCTGTGTAAGTTAAAGAACACGATTCATGGCCTTAATGGGAGGCTCCCATCTTTTTTCCTAAGAGTTGCCCTTCTCTGACCCCTCGGGATCCTTATGACCTGGCCATTTAGCCTATTCTGTGCAAAAAGAGTGCTGCTAACAGTTAAAACAATCCAAACAGCTTCGGTAACAAAATGTATTTTTAATTTAGAACAAAATACAATCACAACAATTGTGATAATTTCGCAGAGTCGAAATTGAAAGTATAACTCTCACGTGAACAAAGGTTCCCAGAATACTAATTTCTAAAAAAATAGTTGCCAGATATTTTTTCTGAATTTTGTAAATCAACCATAGTTTTCGGATACTTTTTTAATATATATAATGCAATGAATATGGAGCGTATGTAGTTACCGTTCACAGCAAACTGGAGCGATTACGGTTAATGTTCACAGCACATTGGATCGTGTGAGCTCACAAAGACCTGGATCGTGTGGGCTCACTCACGGAAATATTGAGCGTGTGGAATTAACGTTCACAGCAAACTGGAGCGTGTGCAGTGACTGCACACGCTCCAGTTTGCTGAACGGTAACTGGAGCGTGTACATTTGCTGTACACGCTCCAGATATTTTTCCGGAATTCTGTAATCACGTGACACGAAGGTTGCCAGATCATTAATTTCCAAAAAAATCGTTGCCAGATATTTTTTCTGAATTCTGTAATCAACCGTAGTGTTCGGATACTTTTTTGAGCGACTGTAGGTGGTCATATTATTTGATACTAGATCGTGTGGGCTCACTCACGGAAATATTGAGCGTGTGCAGTTACCGTTCACAGCAAACTGGAGCGTGTGCAGCACACGCTCCAGTTTGCTGTGAACGGTAACTGGAGCGTGTACAGTTGCTGTACACGCTCCAGATATTTTTCCTGAATTCTGTAATCACGTGACACGAAGGTTGCCAGATCACTAATTTCCAAAAAAATCGTTGCCAGATATTTTTTCTGAATTCTGTAATCAACCGTAGTGTTCGGATACTTTTTTGAGCGACTGTACCAAGAAACACCAAAATCCATCGAAGAAAAGGAAGATCACAACTCTCACATCCCCTTGTGTCTTGTTCTTCAAGGGCGGGGGTGGCTCAGTCGGTAGCGCGCCAGGCTCGTAATCTGTAGTTCCCAGGTTCGAGTCCCAGCTGGGTCAGCGTTGAGATTTATCTCCGCAAAATTCCCCGCCCTGCCCACGGTCAGTAGGGGACACCGATGGGCTTGGAAAGGCCGCCGTCCGTCGGATGAGACGTTAAGCCGTGGCCCCGTGTGCGGGAGAGCCATACCCTGTGCACGTTAAAGAACACGCTGGATGGCCTTGACGGGAGGCTACCATCTATCTCCCAACAGCTGTTCCAGTGGGTCCCCTTCCCCAACCTTCTCTGAGCCTTCGGGGTCAATGTGACCTAGCCATTTAGCCCATGGTGTGCAAAAAAGTGCCGCTCAGAAGTAAAACAACCCAACCCAACTTGTTCTCCAGTTTCCTCGCGTTTGCTCGTCCTCGAAGAGCTTTCCAGCTGTCTCTTAATAGCCAGTTGCCGAACGCCACGAGGCGGATAACTGTAATTAATAAGCTTTTATGATCGAGTCGAATGAAAACTTAAGTACTCCAACATCATTTCGTTATTTCTTTTACATTCAAATATCGACCCTCATCTGACATCTCGTAACTGGATAAAATGAGCATCAATCACTTTCTCAGAAACTGTTTTAATTCCTTCAAAGAGGCTGGAGTTGTCTCAATCTGAAGCTCGCCAGGCACGTAATCTTTCATCGTACAGTCGCTCAAAAAAGTATCCGAACGCTATGGTTGATTACAGAATTCAGAAAAAATATCTGGCAACGATTTTTTTAGAAATTAGTGATCTGGCAACCTTCGTGTCACGTGATTACAGAATTCTGAAAAAATATCTGGAGCGTGTACAGCAACTCTACACGCTCCAGTTACCGTTCACAGCAAACTGGAGCGTGTGCAGTTTGCTGTGAACGGTAACTGCACACGCTCAATATTTCCGTGAGTGAGCCCACACGATCTAGGTCTTTGTGAGCTCACACGATCTAGGTCTTTGTGAGCTCACACGATCTAGGTCTTTGTGAGCTCACACGATCTAGGTCTTTGTGAGCTCACACGATCTAGGTCTTTGTGAGCTCACACGATCTAGGTCTTTGTGAGCTCACACGATCCAATGTGCTGTGAACATTAACCGCAACCGCTCCAGTTTGCTGTGAACGGTAACTGCACACGCTCAATATTTCCGTGAGTGAGCCCACACGATCTAGGTCTTTGTGAGCTCACACGATCCAATGTGCTGTGAACATGAACCGCAACCGCTCCAGTTTGCTGTGAACGGTAACTGCACACGCCCCATATTCATTGCATTATATATTCATACGCATTATATATATTAAAAAGTATCCGAACACTATGATTGATTACAGAATTCAGAGAAAATATCTGTCAACGGTTTTTTTTAGAAATTAGTGATCTGGCAACCTTCGTGTCACGTGACACGAAGATTGCCAGATCACTAATTTGTAAAAAAAATCGTTGCCAGATATTTTTCCTGAATTCTGCAATCAACTATATTGTTCGGATGAAACTATAGTTCAGGATGAACATGACTTAAGATGACTTAAGAGACTTAAGATGACTTAATATGGCTTAAGAACTATAGTTCGGATGAACATGACTTAAGATGAATTAAAGATCAGAATGAAATCTATTGATATCTCAATTTGAAAATCTAGATTGAAATCTAGACATTTAAAACAGGGGTTCTGAACGTGGGGTTCGCGTACCCCTTGGAGGTACGGGGCAAAATGTGTTGGGGTACGCCGTGAGAGCTCAAAAGTCGCTAGATCTAGTAACAAAGTCGCTAAGTTGGCAACATTGCTATGCAAAAATGTCATTTTTTGTGTTTATCGATATAGGTAATAAACCATAGTTTTATCTATCTTTACAAGGGGTACGCCAGTTACATACACATTTCCAGGGGGTACGTGAAGCATAAAAGGTTGAGAACCACTGATTTAAAGAGTTATGGAAACTAGAAAATTTGGTAGTAGCAATGTCAGTGTTAAGAAACTTATGCAAAATTGGTGAATACTGAAAGAACTACTTACACAAACTTGAAAAATATACACTTACTTTATTAAACAGCTTGAAATAATACTTATTATTTAAATTTATTCAAATTTTGAGGAGAATGTTTATAACTGCCGTAGCTGAAATCAAATCTTCCAGCATCCATAATTATTTAAACACCTCGTTATCATTTCCGAAAATCGAGATTTGGATAGGTTTGATTGCGATCGTTAATTCATCTTAAGTCATATTTTACAATAAGAAGATTATTTTAGAAATTGTAGAGCTCGTTTTCCTGGGTTTGAACCTGAGGTTCATTTGCAGATGGGAGAAATATCACACGAAAATTTTTATATTTCATTTTATGAAATTTCATTAATCTTTCGGCTTGTGCGTTATTGAAACTTATCGTGACATATACACGTGAAGTGTTTGTGATCGGTATCCAATCACAGATGGGAACATAATCATTCACTTTCCATCTGCTGATAAGCAAGGGTTGGATCAAGTGACGCACAACAGTGAGTCACGTGATAAAGTCATCACTTCGTTAAAGAGCTGCAATGAAGGAGTTTTATAAATTCGAAAACAGTTTTACGACCATTTGGAATGGAGATCTAATTCCATTTTTCTTCATCTTTTTTTTAAATATAGGACGCACAATTGCAGTTTTCAGTGTGTTAGGAACAATGCTATAGTTCAAACTCAAAAGTTCTAATTAATTAATCTGTTATGTGATTGAAAGAAATCATACAGTCAAGCCATAAGGCTTAGCGGGATAATCTATGTATACAACCACACTAAGGCATATATTAAGTTATTATTATTATTATTAAAAAAAATTATACTTTACCCCCAACTCTCTAATACAGTGATTCTCAATCTTTTATGCTTCACGTATACTCCTCTGGAAATGTGTATGTAACTGGCATACCCCTTGTATAGATAGATAAAATTATAGTTGTAGTATAACAATGGGAATAAAAAAAAGCGTATATATCAGTGGTTCTCAACCTTTTATGCTTCACGTACCCCTTGGAAATGTGTATGTAACTGGCGTACCCCTTGTATAGATAGATAAAACTATAGTTATAGTATAACAATGGGAATAAAATAAAACATATATATCAGTGGTTCTCAACCTTTTATGCTTCACGTACCCCCTGGAAATGTGTATGTAACTGGCGTACCCCTTGTAAAGATAGATAAAACTATAGTTATAGTATAACAATGGGAATAAAAAAAAACATATATATCAGTTGTTCTCAACCTTTTATGCTTCACGTACCCCCCTGGAAATGTGTATGTAACTGGCGTACCCCTTGTAAAGATAGATAAAACTATGGTTTATTACATATATCGATAAACACAAAAAATGACATTTTTGCATAGCAGTGTTGCCAACTTAGCGACTTTGTTACTAGATCTAGCGACTTTTGAGCTCTCACGGCGTACCCCAAAAAATTTTACTGCGTACCCCACGTTGAGAAACCCCGCTCTAACATAATTGTTATTTACAATTTTTTCGAACTGAATTCTAAGCATTCGCAACTCTCTAACATAATTCTCATTTCCATTTTTCTGGAACAGAATTCTAATTTCTCACAATTATCTACAAAATTTCCATTTCCAATTTTTCTCACAACTCTCTAACATAATTCTCATTTTTAATTCTCGAACGGAATTCTCATTTCTCACAACTCGTGAACGAAATTCTGTTTCTGATTATTCTCAAGCAGAATTTTCGTTTCTTCCAACTCTCTAACAGAATTCTCATTTCCAACTTTCTGGAACGGAATTTCATTTTCAATACTCTCTAACAAAATACTCATTTGTAACTACGCAATCTCATTTCTAACTGCCAAACGGAATTCTATTTCTATTTACTCACGAACAGAATTCACATTTTGAATAACTCTTGAACAGAATGGTAATTGCTTATTTTTCAAAACACATTAACTTGTTTAAAGTTATTTAATAACCCAATGATGACATTACAATAAAAAAATTATATTTTCATATATGATTTTTAAAGCAAAGCCTTATAGTTAGTTAAACCTGGAAAAGATTAAATCACTCAAAATTTTATCCATTGTTAAAATAAAAGGCCGTCCCGTGGCCGAGTGGTTAGCACACTTGGATTTGGATACTGATCTAAGGGACCTGGGTTCGAGCCCCGGTTTAGGCATGGATGTGTGTGTCGTTTTTCTGCTGAGGTCCTGCCATCCTCTCAGATCTCCTTCTGTATATAATATAAACTGACAAGCTCCTGTCAGACCTCTGTGGCAAGCAGCTGCTTGAGGGGGGTATTTATTTATTTTTAAAATAAAAGTTCCTGATTTTATCATTTCTCTTCTTTCGCTGGAAAGCAGTCCAGGACCGGTACTATCCAATCTAGGTGCCTTTGGCTTAAGCAGGCCTACGTAAACTACGGCCAGGGGCCGGCATGCCTTCCCCCCACATCGTTTGGTGATGTCCCGGAGCTATTGATGACAAATAAATTGAATTTGTAAAATAGAAAAAGAACCTATAAAGAGGACATAAAGTCTAACTTCAAGGAAGCGAGTCTCATTGAAATAATTTATTTTAATATATGTAATTATATTGTTTACGTTTCATTTTAGATCTTTTTGTGTCGGTTACATACGCTATTGATTATTTATTTTTGTTTGGTGGCCTACAGTTCATTTTCAGTTTTCTGATCACAGGTAAAGAACGTTACAAACTACTCAAATTACACCACTTGAAATACAAAGTTAATATGCTGCGAACATTGTATTTCTCAAGGATACAAGCTGCATTTCAATACGGTGTAGTTTGTTGGGGTGGAACCTATGTCTCGGTTTTTAAACCTCTGGTGTCTCTGCAAAACAAAATTATGAAATTAATTGCAAAAAATAACACTGATATTTTAAGCAATTTTAGTCGTTAAAATAATAAATAAATACCCCCTCAAGCAGCTGCTTGCCACAGAGGTCTGACAGGAGCATGTCAGTTTATATGCTACAGTAGATGATCTGAGAGGATGGCAGGATCTCAGCAGAAAACAATACGAACATCCATGCCTTATCCGGGGCTCGAACCCAGGTCCCTTAGATCAGTAGCCAAGCGCGCTAACCACTCGGCCACGGGACGGCTATTTTAGTCGTTACTCATTGCTAAAAATTCTAACAATTAGACATATATTTGTTTTTAGAGTGATGATATTTTTTAAGCAAAATTGCTTTAATTTTCACATTCAGCCGGATTTATGCAATTTCAGAGAGAAAGGTCCAAAATACTCAGTTCCTTTCACCAAAAAAGAAATTGCTCATAAGCATTATTCGTATATTGCACCTGAAATCTTCAATCAGTTGCCTCTTAAAATTAGAAGTGAAAAAAATTTTAATATGCTCAAGCAGAATTTAAAAAGCTTTCTCTTTTCTTTGGAAGATGCTGCACCTATTTTAAATAATCAAGTGTAAAGTGAAAATTCAATGAACAGTCGCTCAAAAAAAAATCCGAACACTATGGTTGATTACAGAATTCAGAAAAAATATCTGGCAACGTTTTTTTTAGAAATTAGTGATCTGGCAACCTTCGTGTCACGTGACACGAAGGTTGGCTCAGTCGGTAGGGTGGCTCAGTCGGTAGCGCGCCAGGCTCGTAATCTGTAGTTCCGAGCTTCGAGTCCCAGCTGGCTCAGCGTTGAGATTTATCTCCGCAAAACTCCCCGCCCTGCCCACGGTCAGTAGGGGACACTGATGGGCTTGGAAAGGCCGCCGTCCGTCGGATGGGACGTTAAGCAATTACCACGTGTGCGGGTTGGGTTGTTTTACCTCTGAGCGGCACTTTTTTGCACACCATGGGCTAAATCGCCAGGTCACATGGACCCCGAAGGCTCAGAGAAGGTTAGGGGAGGAGACCCACTGGAACAGCTGTTGGGAGACAGATGGTAGCCTCCCGTCAAGGCCATCCAGCGTGTTCTTTAACGTGCACAGGGTGTGTCTCTCCCGCACACGGGGCCACGGCTTAACGTCCCATCCGACGGACGGCGGCCTTTCCAAGCCCATCGCTGTCCCCTACTGACCGTGGACAGGGCGGAGAATTTTGCGGAGATAAATCTCAACACTGACCCGTGTGAGGGAGAGCCATACCCTGTGCACGTTAAAGAACACACTGGATGGCCTTGACGGGAGGCTACTATCTGTCTCCCAATAGCTGTTCCAGTGGGCCCCTTCCCCCTACCTTTTCTGAGCCTTCGGGGTCCATGTGACCTGGCCATTTAGCCCATGGTGTGAAAAAAAAGTGCCTCTCAGAGGTAAAACAACCCAACCCAAAGCCCTTCGTGCGAAACCTTTCCCAATAACTGCAAAAACTTAAACTTATCTTACAAATTTCCCAAATACACTTCATCATGTCAAGAGTGCTTCATATTAGTTTTAAGTCTCCCCTGTTTTCACAATTATCTGTCCCACTTCATCCCTTAAAAAAATTTTTTTTCCTCCCTATAATAGTTAAGCGCACTTATCTGAAAGCACGTTGAAGCAATCAAGGGCTGACTGCAAAATTTCCATTTTTTAATGTGAGGCCCTGCTGAAATATTTAACACTTCGGAAGAAGAGGCAATCATCGGCAATCAAGCAAAAGTAATCCAGTTTCTTGCATGTTTAACAGAGTTGTTGTTCTTTTTCATATCGTCAGCTTTTATCTCTTCTTCTCACCACAACGCGTAGGAACACTTTTATCGTGTTCGTGCACTAGGTTTCGTATTTACCACACGTTTTTACATTATTAATTATCTTTCTGAACCAAGATAGTGGAAAGATTACTTGTAACCGTAGCACTTGGGTTGGTGGCTTCAAGAAGAAGAACTGAAGGTTAAGAAGAGCCCCGGCGAAAAAGGCAATTTTCGAGGAAAATGATACTTCATATTCATCTTTAAAATATTCATGAAGTGTAAGTGAAAGTCATCTAAGGTGTTCATTACCCCGAATCGTCTGGGAGCGGCACGCGTCTTCTTTCCACACACGTGCTTCGCGAACAGGCGTTTTTTGGTTTCTCCTTCGCAATATGCAGATTTTTGTTTTCAGAGACAAGATGTAACACGTTTTTTTTAGAAGTACGAAGGGATGGGTTGTTTCACATCTGAGCTACACTTGAGGAAACACAATGAGCTAAATAGTCAAGTTACAAGGACCCCAAAGGCTGAGAATTGGGTAGAGTTGGGTTGTTTTACCTCTGAGCGGCACTTTTTTGCTCACTATGGGCTAAATGGCCAGATCACAAGAACCCCAAAGGCTCAGAGAAGGTTGGGGGAGGGGACCCACTGGAACAGCTGTTGGGAGACAGATGGTAGTCTTTCGTTAAGGCCATTAGCGTGTTTTTAAGCGTGCACAGGGTATGACTCTCTCTCTCTCCCTCACACGGGACCACAGCTTAACGTCCCATCCGACGGACGGCGTTCTTCCCAAGCCATCGGTGTCCTCTACTGACCGTGAACAGGACGGAAAATTTTGCGGAGATAAATCTCAACGCTGACCCAACTGGGACTCGAACCTGGAAACTACAGATTACGAGCCTGGCGCGCTACCGACTGAGCCACCCCCGCCCGTATATTTGAATTCGAACACTACTTTTTTTCACGAGAAGTTGAACATGATGTGACCTTTTGACATTCCAAAGATAAACCGCGATGGTGTCCCAAAGGCAGAAAAGAGTGCACCACCCAGTGAGAGGAATCCTAATGGAGATTTACGTTAATCCTGGAAACCAGGATTACTCTCAAGAATGTGGGGGAGATGTCCAAAGATTGGAGCAACGCTTTATAGCCACCTGCACTTCCAGTTGCTCTTTGTAACAGAGCTAGGGTTGGGTTGGGTTGTTTTACCTCTGAGCGGCACTTTTTTGCACACCATGGGCTAAATGGCCAGGTCACATGGACCCCGAAGGCTCAGAGAAGGTTGGGGGAGGGGACCCACTGGAACAGCTGTTGGGAGACAGATGGTAGCCTCCCGTCAAGGCCATTCAGCGTGTTCTTTAACGTGCACAGGGTATGGCTCTCCCACACACGGGGCCACGGCTTAACGTCCCATCCGACGGACGGCGGCCTTTCTAAGCCCATCGGTGTCCCCTACTGACCGTGGGCAGGGCGGGGAATTTTGCGGAGATAAATCTCAACGCTGACCCAGCTGGGACTCGAACGTGGCAACTGCAGATTACGAGCCTGGCGCGCTACCGGCTGAGCCACCCCCGCCCCACAGAGCTAGGGACAAATATAAATATAAATAAATACCCCCTCAAGCAGATGCTTGCCACAGAGGTCTGACAGGAACCTGTCAGTTTATATGCCACAGTAGAAGATCTGAGAGGATGGCAGGACCTCAGCAGAAAACAACACGAACATCCATGCCTTACCCGGGGCTCGAACCCAGGTCCCTTAGATCAGTAACCAAGCGTGCTAACTACTCGGCCATGGTACGGCTCTAGGGTCAAAAGGGTAGAAATAATCCTCTTGCCACCTGCAAACCCCGAAGGAAGAAATGTCAAAGCTAGATTCCAATGTCAAGTCCTAGATGCTGCTGATAATCCCTTTTGTTCAGGGTAGTTCATTTTAAGTTCAGTAGTTTGGACTCTGTGCAGCAGATGTCAGCTATAGGTTGACACTATCTATCTCTATATCGCCGCTGTTATTTCGATGCGATCTGTTGTAACTTTTAAAATACTAGGTCGAACAATAAAATGGAAACATTCATTTTTATCTGTGATTAAATCTCGTTTCTTTGCACAATGACAAAGAAGGTTTGAAAGACAATCTGTCAAATTTCAATTGTCCTTAACCTTTAAGTTTTTTGAATATTAGCATACATACTAAAACACTTAGGTACAGTCGCACAAAAAAGTATCCGAACACTATGGTTGATCACAGAATTCAGAAAAAATATCTGGCAAGAATTTTTTTAGAAATTAGTGATCTGGCAACTTCGTGTCACGTGACACGAAGTTAGCCCTAATTTCTAAAAAAATTGTTGCCAGATATTTTTTCTGAATTCTTTGATCAAACATAGTGTTCGGATACTTTTTTGAGCGGCTGTGCTATTTATGTATGTGAAATCATACAATGGTTTTTTGTGTTTTCTCAAAATGTTTAAGGAATTTTATGTTTTTAAGCACTTCAGGCAACAGTTATGTTACTAGGGCATTGATAATTTGAGACTGATAATAAAGAATTTGTTCTATTATGATAAAGCATAACGAAATAAAAATTATTTTTTGATTAAGAGACAAAAAATGCGTCTTTTGTCAAAAATTTCAAAAATTACCAGGTCTTACGAAATTCAAAGGAGAAAATATTTATTTTTTTTCCCAGTGAATTTCGAATATTCGTTTTTCTCCTTGTTATTTCAAATATTCATTTATTTTTAGAAAAGATATTGTTATAATGGTTCATTGCATTTGATGTCATGTATAAATTATAGAAGTTTGTTTATCATTTCAAATTTGTGTGATTAATTTAAATGTTGATTAAATATATGCTTTTGTTTCAGTTATTTTCTGTGACTTTTTTAATTATTAATCTTAGCTTTTAACTTACTAATTTTCTTTATTCTTCCCTGCTTTGCTCAGTAGATTTTATATATCATATTTTTTAATGCTTTAAATTCGAACAAAGAGTCCTAGAGACAGAAACTGAGAGAATTACACTTGTTTAGGCAATGTAAGTTACAGTCGCTCAAAAAAGTATCCGAACACTACGGTTGATTACAGAATTCGGAAAAAATATCTGGCAACGATTTTTTTTAGAAATTAGTGATCTGGCAATCACGTGACACGAAGGATGCCAGATCACTAAAAAAATCGTTGCAGATATTTTTTTTCTGAATTCTGTAATCAACCAGTCTTGGGATACTTTTTTGAGCGACTGTACCTTGTTAAAAAAGGTCTGAGAATAGCCTATAAGTTTATACGTTGGGCTGGGTTGTTTTACCTCTGAGCGGCACTTTTTTGCACACCATGGGCTAAATGGCTAGGTCACATGAACCCCGAAGGCTCAGAGAAGGTTGGGTGAGGGAACCCACTGGAACAGCCGTTGTGAGACAGGTGGTAGCCTCCCGTCAAGGCCATCCAGTGTGTTCTTTAACGTGCACAGGGTATGGCCTCGGCTTAACGTCACATCCGACGGATGGCGGCCTTTCCAAGCCCAGCGGTGTCCCCTACCGACCGTGGGCAGGAAGTTTTGCGGAGATAAGTCTCAACGCTGACCCAGCTGGGATTCGAATCTGGGAACTACAGATTATGAGCCTGGCGCGCTACCGACTGAGCCATCCCCGCCCTCCAATAAGTTTATACACCACAGAGAAGGCCTGTGAGGTAAGCGGGAAACCTCAGCAGGAAGAAAACATACCTTGTGCACGTCACGTTAACCATCACGCTGATGGCCTTGACGGGAGGTTACCACCTGTCTCCTAATAGCTGTTCGGTGGGTCTCGTCCCTCCAGCTTTCTCGGAGCTCTCGGGGTTCTTGTGACCTGGCCATTTAGTACATGGTGTGCCAAAAAAACTGCCTCTCTGAGGTAAAACAATCTAACTAATTAACTTCTGAGGAAAATTCTTGTGTCATTCTGCTTAAATATTCAAACTTCTCATAACTCATCAAATGCAGAACAAATATCCTTTTAAATTCAAGATTTAGATAGACTCCATGTGCATCGAATTGCGGCGTCGAATTTTGATGTTGCTCGTACAACGTGGAATTCTAAATTGTTTTCCCAGAAGTTTTTTTTTCTAATGGTGCAGGATTCAGAACGAAAATTTAATTTGGCTTTCTGTTTTATAATGTCAGATCTCGTTGATTTCCCAACACCAGAAGTACTCTAATTTGAATACTCCTTAGCACTCAAATTCAGAATGGTAGAGACCACAAATATGGTAGAACACAGTAATGGTGAACACAAGTAAATGACCACAAGTAATCAGACAAGTAGCGAGTTTTTTGGTCAGAAAATAGTCAAAAAATCAGAATGACTGAAATTACCATGCCAAAAAATCAGAATGACCGAAAATGCCGTCCCAAAAAATCAGAAAAACCGAAAATTATGGTGCAAAAAAATCAAAATGATTGAAATTACAGCACCAAAAAATCAGAATGACCGAAAATGCCGTGCCAAAAAATCAGAATGACCGAAAATTACGGTGCCAAAAAATCAGAAAGAAATTACCGTGCCAAAAAATCAGAATGACCGAAAATGTCGTCCCAAAAAATCAGAATGACCGAAAATTACCGTGCCAGAAAATCAGAATGATTGAAATTACAGCACCAAAAAATCAGAATGACCGAAATTACCGTGCCAAAAAATCAGAATGACCGAAAATGTCGTGCCAAAAAATCAGAATGACCGCAAATTACGGTGCCAAAAAATCAGAATGAAATTACCGTGCCAGAAAATCAGAATGACCGAAAATGCCGTGCCAAAAAATGAGAATTATTAAAACTACCGTGCCAAACAATGATAATGATTCAAACTTCCTTGCCAAAAATGAAAATGATTCAAACTACCGTGCCCAAAAAATACGAATAATGAAAACTCTTGCCCCGAAAATAAGAACGATGAGACTACCATGTCAAAAAAACAGAATGAAAAAAATCACCTGTGTCAAAAATTAGGATAATGCAGACCATCGTAAGTGAATTATTTTGGAACAAACAAAACTTCGAACAGAATCGTAAATTTTTTTCACTCAGTAAACAATAACATTCGGAAATTAATTCTTTGCAATTGACAAAAAATCTACTGAGCAATGTAGAAAGAAATCTATACGTTTTAACACTTAAAAAAAAAAACTGTCAATTTTTTTTCTTAGTATTATTAATTTTCTCTCTAATCTTTCTGTAAATGTTTCACATCGCGATCTCGAGGTTGGTACTTTCTGGCAGTTTTATTCTCTCTCTCCTACCCTTTCAGATAATGGCTGAAAATCCTCAGTATTCTTCGGACGACGAATTAGATACACTAGTAAGTATGATTTTCGTTTTTTGACCGCACTTTCTTCTGACGTGAATTTTTGTGTTACTTTCCAGATTAGGCAAGAAAAACCTTATTACGTACCAAACCCAGAACTAGACAGCCTTGTAAGTATGTTTCTTTTCTGTTGTTAAGTGTCATATGTTATCTGCTGAAAAAAAAAAATAGATAATAGAGAGAGATGTCTAGTCTGGGTAAATCTTGAAACACAAAATAGATATTGAAGTTTTCGTAGACGTTAGTTTTTTTAGTTGTCTTCACGCCAAGTTTGATGCTTATAACTCGAAAAAGAAAAGTATAGTTAATGTCCTTGAGGTCCCCTTAGTATTGTCGAAGGACAAGAAGGAAAAAGAACGAACGAAGATGAAAAGCGTAAAAGGAGCCCTCTTGTGTTAAACTTCACTTGAGTTGCAAATCGTTTAGCTCTGAACGACATTTTTGTGCACAAAATAGGTTAAATGGCCAGGTCATAAGGACCCCGAGGGCTCAGAGAAGGTTGGGAGAGGGGACCCACTGGAACAGCTGTTAGGAGACAGATGGTAGCCTCCCGTCAAGCCATCCAATGTGTTCTTTACCCCCTCAAGCAGCTGCTTGCCACAGAGGTCTGACAGGAGCCTGTCAGTTTATATGCCATAGTAGAAGGTCTGAGAGGATGGCAGGACCTCAGCAGAAAACAACACGAACATCCATGCCTTACCCGGGGCTCGAACCCAGGTCCCGTAGATCAGTAGCCAAGCGCGCTAACCACTCGGAGTGCACAAAGTATGGCTCTCCCACACACGGCGCCACGGCTTAACGTCTCATTCGACGGCAGACAGTCTTTCTTAGGTCATCGATTCCCTTATGGACCTGGGGCGGGGGTGGCTCAGTCGGTTGGGTGTTTTACCTCTGAGCTGCACTTTTTTGCACACCATGGGCTAAATGGCCAGGTCACATGGACCCCGAAGGCTCAGAAAAGGTTGGGGGAGGGGACCCACTGGAACAGCTGTTGGGAGACAGATGGTAGCCTCCCATTAAGGCCATCCAGTGTGTTCTTTAACGTGCATAGGGTATGTCTCTCCTGCACACGGGGCCACGGCTTAACGTCCCATCCGACGGACGGCGGCCTTTCCAAGCCCATCGGTGTTCCTTACTGACCATGGGCAGGGCGGGGAATTTTGCGGAAATAAATCTGAACGCTGACCGAGCTGGGACTCGAACTTGGGAATTGCAGATCACGAGCATGGCGCGCTACCGAATGAGACACCCCCGCCTAGGGTTGGGTTGTTTTACCTCTGAGCGGCACTTTTTTGCACACCATGGGCTAAATGATCAGGTCACATGGATCCCGAAGTCTCAGAGAAGGTTGGGGGAGGGAACCCACTGGAACAGCTGTTGGGAGACAGATGGTAGCCTCCCGTTAAGGCCATTAACGTGTTTTTAAGCGTGCACAGGGTATGACTCTCTCCCACACACGGGGCCACGGCTTAACGTCAGATCCGACGGACGGTGGCCATTCCAAGGCCATCTACTGATCCTCCCCCTACTGACCGTGGGCAGGGCGGGGAATTTTGCGGAGATAAATCACAACGCTGACCCAGTTGGGACTGGAACCTGGGAACTACAGATTACGAGCCTGGCGCGCTACCGACTGAACCATCCCTGCCCTAGGGAGCTGGGTTCAGATATTCCTCTCCCATCTGTAAGGTTCTGCTCCCATTTTCAATAGCTAAAGAAAACACTGACGAAAATATTCAAATAACAACTTATGCAATAGATATTATCCAACGCAAGCATCAAGATGATTATCCCCCTAAAGCAGTACATTATACTTTTAGATTTTTGCGATCCGAATTCTGCATCTCCTGTTATTACATTGGCATTCATTGGGATGATCAATTCAACGATGAGTCTAATTACGTCACGGAGAGAATTTATAAATAGCTGTTTGCCTCTGTTTCTTTGAGGGAATGCTGAAAGAGAAATGGCGCTGAAATGGCCGAAACTTCACATGCATAAATAAGCAATTAATGACTTGGTTCGTTGTAGGCTTTCTTAATAAAGGACATCTCATAGCACGAGGTGTCAATTTGAAAAATATTCAGATTAGTGTTCGTGAAAAGTTAGTAATGCGATATGTGTGGGTTGGGTTGTTTTACCTCTGAGTGGCACTTTTTTGCACACCGTGGGCTAAATGGCCAGGTCACAAGGACCTCGAATGCTCAGAGAAGGTTGGGGGAGGGGACCCACTGGAACAGCTGTTGAGAGACAGTGGTAGCCTCCCGTCAAGACCATCCAGCGTGTTCTTTAGCGTGCACAGGGTATGGCTCTCCCGCACACGGGATGATCTGGCCATTTAGCCCATTGTGTGCAAAAAAGTGCCGCTCAGAGGTAAAACAACCCAACCCAAAAACAACCCGCACACGGGGCCACGGCTTAACGTCCCATCCGATGGACGGCGGCCTTTCCAAGCCCATCGGTGTCCCCTACTGACCGTGGGCAGGGCGGGGAATTTTGCGGAGATAAATCTCAACGCTGACCCAGCTGGGATTCGAACCTGGGAACTACAGATTACGAGCCTGGCGCGCTACCGACTGAGCCACCCCCGCCCCACGATATGTGTGTGTCTTTTCTGCGTTTCATCTTCACAGATAGGGATGGGATCGGCTGAGTTGGTCGCCTGCCACGCTCGTAGTCTGTAGTTGTCAGGTTCGATTCTCACCTCTGCCAGCGTTGAGCTTTACCTCCGTTAAAACCTCAGCGTACCCTTGGTCAGAAAATGGGGTACTGGTGGGCTTGTAATGGTCGCCGTCCATTGGCTGGAGCGTAATGCAGTGGCGTGTGCAAACGAGCCATACTCTGTTCCAGGACCTAAAAAAATAAGGAGGTGGGGGGGGGGGCAAAAAACTCAATCGAGCCGGTAAAAGTTGGTGGGAAGGCAAAAAAAAAAGACTGGATTTCCGCTGCTGTTAAGATCACTTTTTAAGTCCAACTTTTTAATTGCTGTTAAGGTCACCTTTAAGGCTACCTTTTTAATTGCTGTTAAGATAACTTTTAAGGCCACCCTTTTTAATTGATGATAAGACCATCTTTTTTAATTGATGTTAAGGTCACATTTAAGGCCATCCTTTTAATTGCTGTTAAGGTCACCTTTAAGACCACCCTTTTAATTGCTGTTAAGGTCACCTTTAAGGCCACCCTTTTAATTGCTGTTAAGGTCACCTTTAAAGCCACCCTTTTAATTGCTGACAATGTCACCTTTAAGGTCACCTTTTAATTGCTGACAATGTCACCTTTAAGGTCACCTTTTAATTGCTGTTAAGACCACCTTTAAGGTCACCTTTTAATTGCTGTTAAGGCCATCTATTTGCCCTCCGTTTTATAGGTCTTTAAAAAATTTCTTGAAAAATGCATCAAATATACACAATAATAATAAAGTTTATCATTTTTTCTTTGCCTCTATTACCTTTACTAACATTTTCAAAAGGCGGGGGGGGGGGGGGGAAGGACATGGCTCTGTTGACCCCTTTCCTAGATCCCGCCCTTCTCTATTTACTTTAAGGAACACGCTGGATGGCTTTGACGGGTGGTTTCTATCTGCCTCCTACCAGCTGGGGAGGCTCAATCGGTAGCGCGCCAGGCTCCTAATCTGCAGTTCCCAGGTTCGAATCCCAACCGGGCAAGTGTAGAGATTTTCTCTGCTAAACTCCCCGCCCTGCCCACAGTGAATAGAGGTCACTGTTGGGCTTGGGAAGACTGTCGTCTGTCGAATGAGACATTAAACCGTGATCCAGTGTGTTAAGCTGGCAAGCTCCTGTCAGACCAGAGATGTGACAGGGCCTGTCAAATTAATTACTTTATTGTTCAATAACTTAGACTGCCAGAGGTCATGTCAGACTATGACAAACAGCTGCTTGAGGGCGAATTTTTTATTATTATTTTTTTTTTATTTTGTAAAAGGGAAGGAAGATTTGCATACTGCAATGGATATCCAGTCACCCCCCCCCCCTATTATGGGGCGGGGGTGGCTCAGTCGGTAGCGCGCCAGGCTCGTAATCTGCAGTTCCTAGGTTCGAGTCCCAGCTGGGTCAACGTTGAGACTTATCTCCGCAAAACTCCCCGCCCTGCCCACGGTCAGTAAGGGACACCGGTGGGCTTGGAAAGGCCACCGTCCGTCGGATGGGACGTTAAGCCGTGGCCCCGTGTGCGGGAGAGCCATACCCTGTGCACGTTAAAGAACACGCTGAATAGTCTGGACGGGAGGCTATCATCTGTCTCCCAACAGCTGTTCCAGTGGGTCCCCTCCCCCAACCTTCTCTGAGCCTTCGGGGTCCATGTGACCTGGCCATTTAGCCCATGGTGTGCAAAAAATTGCCGCTCAGAGGTAAAACAATCCCCCCCCCTGTTAATTTTCTAAATCGGGGCCCTGACTACACTAAATAACTTAATTTCTAAAAAATCATTCATCGTATTCGACAGTTAGTCCTAACGGTTTTCAAACATTCGCAAAACTCTAATTGAAATCTTAACCTTTAATCACAAAATGCAGAGAAAAAAAAAATCAGCAATCACTTCTCCTGCAATTACAGTTGGAAAAAAAAAATCTGTAATGAGGAAAGTTACACAAAGATAAGACATGCTTTTAATGATAGCACGTCATCTAGTCTTATGCCTGCCTTTCGTATAAAAGAAGCGAGGAATGGATTACACATATAGAATGTTTGATTACTTCCTAAACGAGCTCAAGAAACGCCTTTTAATCTGACGCCATTTCTTTTAGGAGGTTTTCTTAAATAAATTTTGTGCTTCTTAATTATCACTTCCCTCAACCAAGCTCGTGGAACCAACACATCTTCCCACAAACACATCTCCACACAAACACGTCTCCACACAAACATATCTCCCCACAAACACATCTTCACACAAACACATCTTCCCACAAACACATGTCCCCACAAACACAACTTCACACAAACACATCTCCCCACAAACACATCTTCACACAAATACGTCTTCCCATAAACACATCTTCACACAAACACATCTTTCCACAAGCACATCTCCCCACAAATACATCTTCTCACAAACACATCTTCTCACAAATACATCTTCTCACAAACACATCTCCCCACAAACACATCTCCCCAACAAACACATCTTCCCACAAACACATGTCCCCACAAACACATCTTCACACAAACACATCTCCCCACAAACACATCTTCTCACAAATACATCTTCTCACAAACACATCTTCCCATAAACACATCTTCCCACAAACACATCTTCTCACAAACACATCTTCCCACAAACACATCTCCCCACAAATACATCTTCTCACAAACACATCTTCTCACAAATACATCTTCTCACAAAAACATCTCCCCACAAACATATCTTCCCACAAACACATCTTCACACAAACACATCTCCCCACAAACACATCTTCACACAAACACATCTTCACACAAACACATCTTCACACAAACACATCTCCCCACAAACACATCTCCCCACAAACACATCTTCCCACAAACACATCTCCCCACAAACACATCTTCCCACAAACACATCTTGCCACAAACACGTCTCCACACAAACATATCTCCCCACAAACACATCTTCTCACAAACACAGCCACATAAAACGTTAAATGAAAGGACACACAACCAAATAACTGAACACGGAAATGTATGCAAATATGCGCGTCTACACATACGCGTGTAAAAAAAACGCTTAATCGAAGGAGGTTAATAACAGCAGATGGCCATTTTAGACACATTTAAAACCGTGTGTATTCCAGTCACATTGCATTTAATTACATAATTCCCGACTAGGTTTGCTTGTTCATTAAATCCGGTGGGCAACAGGCCACATGGTCTAGGTTATAGGAATCTCTTTTCCCTTATACACGTATTCGAGAACTTTCTGTGTGCTAATTAAACATGCCGTTGGTACTCATACGAAGGAAAATAAAAGTGGATAATTGAAAGTGTAATTTACAACCGCAAAATTATGGAGGAAAATGAGCTTGGTTGGGGTAGATATTACTTTTGTAATCACAGAAACTCTTCCAATCTCTCCCTCCCCCCTCCCATCATTTCCCCTTTTACCCCCATCATATTCTACCCTCCTCCAACGGCTCCACTCGTGGTGATGCTTCCAGTCTTTTTAGTAAACATCGCTTAATGATGTTAAACTGATAATTAGCTGCCCGATTATGAAGAACGTTTAGGTTCGTTCTGCGAGAAGCATTTAGGATGGCAATGGGAGAATTTGCTCTGCGTCAGAGCATTTCGTTTTCGTGTGCGTTGGTAATTGTGATTTTTAGTTTTAAAAAGTTGTCTAGGACATCTCCGTTGCCTGTATGCCTGCGATGATTTTTTTTTAGAAGATTTCATCTTCAAGTTTTTAATTTGCTTTTCTGTCTGGAACAAGTTGGGACTCGAAACAGTCGTTTGGGATTATATACAGGTGTAGGCAACGCTAAGAAATGGGAAACTGTTTCAAATTTTAGAAGTAAAATTAAAACACCACCTCATAACTGTGTGAGCTGTTTTTTTTTTAATGTTTTTTGTCGAACACTTAGCGCATTTTCTGATTCTATATATCGTTAAAAAAGGAATCGAAAGAGTAACTAATATAACATTTTCTCTGCAGCTGGCAAAACAGAATTTATTTGGAAGGCATACATTTCAAAGCAATTAAAATTTTGCCGTTTGCGTTATACAAATGGATCGCAGACTGATATATTTAAGTAAGCGTGGCTAGGTTTGGCTCAGTCGGTAGCGCGCTAGGCTCGTAATGTGCAGTTCTCAGGTTCGAGTCCCAGCTGGGTCAGCGTTGAGATTTATCTCCGCAAAATTCCCCGCCCTTCCCACGGTCAGTAGGGGACACCGATGGGCTTGGAAAAGCAGCCGTCCGTCGGATGGGACGTTAGGCCGTGGCCCCGTGTGCGGGAGAGCCATACCCTGTGCACGTTAAAGAACACGCTGGATGGCCTTGACGGGAGGCTACCATCTGTCTCCCAACAGCTGTTCCAGTGGGTCCCCTCCCCCAACCTTCTCTGAGCCTTCGGGGTCCATGTGACCTGGCCATTTAGCCCATGGTGTGCAAAAAAGTGCCGCTCAGAGGTAAGACAACCCAACCCAAAGTCAAAGTTACTCATAACAATAACGCTGCAAATGATATTTATATACCCTTTATTCAAAACAAAAATAATCCTTACTTATAATTTAGGGCGGGGGTGGCTCAGTCAGCGCGCCAGGCTCGTAATCTGTAGTTCCCAGGTTCGAGTCCCAGCTGGGTCAGCGTTGAGATTTATCTCCGCAAAATTCCCCGCCCTTCCCACGGTCAGTAGGGGACACCGATGGGCTTGGAAAAGCAGCCGTCCGTCGGATGGGACGTTAGGCCGTGGCCCCGTGTGCGGGAGAGCCATACCCTGTGCACGTTAAAGAACACGCTGGATGGCCTTGACGGGAGGCTACCATCTGTCTCCCAACAGCTGTTCCAGTGGGTCCCCTCCCCCAACCTTCTCTGAGCCTTCGGGGTCCATGTGACCTGGCCATTTAGCCCATGGTGTGCAAAAAAGTGCCGCTCGGAGGTAAGACAACCCAACCCAAAGTCAAAGTTACTCATAACAATAACGCTGCAAATGATATTTATATACCCTTTATTCAAAACAAAAATAATCCTTACTTATAATTTAGGGCGGGGGTGGCTCAGTCAGCGCGCCAGGCTCGTAATCTGTAGTTCCCAGGTTCGAGTCCCAGCTGGGTCAGCGTTGAGATTTATCTCCGCAAAATTCCCCTCCCTGCCCACGGTCAGTAGGGGACACCGATGGGCTTGGAAAGGCCGCCGTCAGTCGGATGGGACATTAAGCCGTGGCCCCGTGTACGGGAGAGCCATACCCTGTGCACGTTAAAGAATACGCTGGATGGCCTTGACGGGAGGCTACCATCTGTCTCCCAACAGCTATTCCAGTGGGTCCCCTCCCCCAACCTTCTCTGAGCGTTCGGGGTCCATGTGACCTGGCCATTTAGCCCATGGTGTGCAAAAAAGTGCCGCTCAGAGGTAAAACAACCCAAAGCCACCGTGACTCACAACAATAACTCTGCAAGCAATGCCACTGTTTTATTCTGCAACTAATGTCACCGTTAAATAAATAAATATAGTAAATACCCCCTCAAGCAGCTGTTTGCCACAGAGGTCTGACAGGAGCCTGTTAGTTTATATGCCACAGTAGAAGGTCTGAGAGGATGGCAGGACCTCAGCAGAAAAACGACACAAACAGCCATGCCTTACCCGGGGCTCGAACCCAGATCCCGTAGATCATTAGCCGAGAGCGCTAACCACTCGGTACTCATAACAATAACGCTGCAAATGATATTTGTATACCCTTTATTCAAAATAAAAAAATCCTTACTTATAATTTATGATAACGTTTGTAATATAAGAAAACTTTCAAATATTAATTCCATCAAGAGATGCTAGCACGGACGTTTATGTCGTTTTTCTGCTGAAAAGCAACATAAAATTCTAATTGACAAGTAAGTCAATAATTTCACTGGTCCCCAGTACTATGCAAGGACATAGGAGACCCTTCAGTAAACATCAAATATCATTAAGCAGTGGGTTGTTGTTGTTGGGTTGTTTTACCTCTGAGCGGCACTTTTCTGCACACCATGGGCTAAATGGCCAGGTCACATGGACCCCGAAGGCTCAGAGAAGGTTTGGGGAGGGGACCCACTGGAACAGCTGTTGGGAGACAGATGGTAGCCTCCCGTCAAGGCCATCCAGCGTGTTCTTTAACGTTGGATTGTTTTACCTCTGAGCGGCACTTTTTTGCACACCATGGGCTAAATGGCCAGGTCACATGGACCCCGAAGGCTCAGAGAAGGTTGGGGGAGGGGACCCACTGGAACAGCTGTTGGGAGACAGATGGTAGCCTCCCGTCAAGGCCATCCAGCGTGTTCTTTAACGTTGGATTGTTTTACCTCTGAGCGGCAATTTTTTGCACACCATGGGCTAAATGGCCAGGTCACATGGACCCCCGACGGCTCAGAGAAGGTTAGGGGAGGGGACCCACTGGAACAGCTGTTGGGAGACAGATGGTAGCCTCCCGTCAAGGCCATCCGGCATGTTCTTTAACGTGCACAGGGTATGTCTCTCCCGCACACGGGGCCACGGCTTAACGTCCCATCCGACGGACGGCGGCCTTTTCAAGCCCATCGGTGTCCCCTACTGATCGTGGGCAGGGCGGGGAATTCATTAATCAGTGGTATTAACAGCTATCCAATGCTTCTATCTCTTACTAAACTCCAAACCTTGGGATTCTTGTGACCTGGCCAATTAGCCCCATTTGTATTCACAACAATGCCACATATGCGAGGGGGAAGGGGGAGGAAAGCAAAAAAATTCGAAGTTTTTAAAATTAATTACCTATTACCAATGCTTTGAATAACCTACTTTTAATTATTTAGCAAGTGTTTGATATAAACTTTTGAAACCGCCATTTAAGATAAAAAATATTTTAACGTTATAAATATACTAAATTATTAATAGAAATTATTAAAATAAATTATTACAACATTATTATGTGTACAATCGCTCAAAAAATATCCTAACACTATGGTTGATCACAGAATACAGGAAAAAAAAATCCGGCAACGATTTTTTTTAGAAATTTGTGATCTGGCAACCTTCGTTTCACGTGACACAAAGGTTGCCAGATCACTAATTTCTAAAAAAAAAATCGTTGCCTGATATTTTTTCTAAATTGTGTGATCAACCATAGTGTTCGGATACTTTTTTCAGCGACTGTACTAAATTAAATATTCAAATAACACTGTTTAACGTAAGAAAAATGTGTATTTTTTTGTATTCTTTTTTAAATGACGTATTTAAACTCTTGTCATTCAATTTTCTCTCAGTTGAATTAAATTATCAATTCCTATGCAATTATATATTAATTTTAATTCTGTTTCTTTTTTATCCAGATGGTTCAAGCAATTCAAGTTCTAAGGTTTCATTTGTTAGAATTAGAAAAGGTAAGAGATAATTTTTTCTTCATTTCCTTCTTAATTTAATTCCTTTAACGTTCGTTATTCATTTCATATGCGAAATTAAAACATCAGACGAATAACTTAAAAAAAAGGCACATTTCGAAATAAGGCAATCGGGTTGGGTTGTTTTACCTCTGAGCGGCACTTTTTTGCACACCATGGGCTAAATGGCCAGGCCACGTGGACCCCGAAGGCTCAGAGAAGGTTGGGGGAGGGGACCCACTGGAACAGCTGTTGGGAGACAGATGGTAGCCTCTCGTCAAGGTCATCCAGAGTGTTCTTTAACGTGCACAGGGTATGGCTCTCCCGCACACGAGGCCACGACTGAATGTCCCATCCGACGGACGGCGGCCTTTCCAAGCCCATCGGTGTCCCCTACTGACCGTGGGCAGGGCGGGGAATTTTGCGGAGATAAATCTCAACGCTGACCCAGCTGGGACTCGAACCTGGGAACTACAGATTACGAGCCTGGCGCGCTACCGACGGAGTTTAGAGATTAAATTTACTTCTGAAAGCTACCCACTCGTAGATCGTAGATTGTATAATCATTATCGATGTACCGGGTAATAATTTTACCCCTAACCATCTCCATCATAAAGATATGCCTATTTGGCATGAGTAAGAACAAAATATATAAGTAAACCATCCTTAGGTGTGCCCCTAAGGGCAAACGTAAGAAAAGCTAAAAATAGCAGTAGAATTGTATAAGAAACCTAAAACGGGTAGGTCTCCTCAGAGAACGCTACCGTTTTAGGCCTCTTGTACTTGTTCAAAATAGTATGATCGTAAAGAATCGGACAAGAAATAATCTCATTGGGATTATTGCTTACAGCCTCAAAATAACGTTTTGAGGTGCGTTTTATATGTGTATATGTTACCGCTAAAGTGCAGAAATCAGTTATTCTACAGATTATCTAGGTATTGTGCAGATTAACTAGGGTGATCCGTTAACGTGCGGAAAATTGTTTCATTTCTCAAATTACCTAGGTAATCTGCAAATTACCTGGATAATCTGCACATTACCTACTAGGCACTCGTTAAGGTGAAAATAAGATCTTTGCTGGAACAACAGGAACGTTTCTGTACGCTTAAATTAACATAATGTTATTTATCTAGTGTCCGAGAGTAGAGTTGAAACCAGGGTCATCCCTCTGTGAACATGAATCAGTCGTCCGAATTATAAAAAACGCCCCCAAAATGAGCAGGCCAAGTGAGAACGAATCATTTTAGTGATTCGTTATCAAGAATGAATCACTTTACCGATTCGTTCTCACTTGGCCTCCGCTCATCCGGGGTGTGTTTTATAATGCGGACGAGTGAATCACGTGACACGAAGATTCATATTCAAGAGATTCACCACTATGAGAGAAACAAACTTTTGAACTTTAACGATACGAAAGCCGTTAAGGTGTACATTACGTAGGTAAAATGCGGAAAACTTGATTCCGCACGTTAACGGAGCAAATCAGTTAACCTGCAGATTAGCTAGGTAATGTGCACATTAACGGCTTTCGAGCTTTAGCGGTAACATATATATATGGTCGATGCCCAAGTCTTTATTGAGTTGCCTGTTAATGCCTGTTACAAGCCAGGGGGCATCGACCGCAGTTCTCAAAATCTTGTTCTGTAAGACCTGAATCTTACGAATATTGGTGGGTGTAGTATTCGCCCATATGGGTGAAGCAACCGTCCCGTGGTCGAGTGGTTAGCAGGCTTC
The DNA here is from genome assembly GCA_038380435.1 of Ryuthela nishihirai. Taxonomy (NCBI): domain Eukaryota; kingdom Metazoa; phylum Arthropoda; class Arachnida; order Araneae; family Heptathelidae; genus Ryuthela; species Ryuthela nishihirai. The sequence goes on from JAWZYU010000029.1 coordinate 37,929,636, forward strand.
GCTACTGATCTACGGGACCTGGGTTCGAACCCCGTGTAAGGCATGGATGTATGTGTCGTTTTTCTGCTGAGGTCCTGCCATCCTCTCAGACCTTCTACTATGGCATATAAACTGGGAAGCTCCTGTCAGACCTCTGTGGCAAGCAGCTGCTTGAGAGGGTATTTATTTATTTTATTTATAGAGAATAATCGGTCTGATGATCATATCATAGAGTAAAAGCTTATGATCAATCATTAAAAGCTACCCAATAATTTTTCAAGTGTAATATAATTCTACACAGTTTGTTTATAAATCTCTGAACGATTTTCTTTTTCAATTTGCAAAAGACAACGGTTTATTCAACCAGTCTTCTATTTAAAAAAAAAAAAAAAATGGGATGTGATTGGCTCATTTGGTAGCGCACTAGTCTCGTAATATCCAGTTCCCAGGTTCGAGTCCCAACTGTGACAGCGTTGAGATTTATCCCAGCTAACCGCTACCCACCGGATAAAAAACGGGATTGTTTTTTTTTAACTCTAAGCAGCACTTTTAACCCAATGGGCTAAATGGCCAGGGCACAAGGACCCTGAGAGCTCAGAGAAGGTCGGGGGAGTGGACCGACTGGACAGCTGGTAGCTTTGTGTCAAGGCCATCCAACTTGTTATTTATGGCTCCCCCAGTTTCGGGACCACGGCTTAACGTCCCGTCAGAGGGACGGTGGTTTTTCCAATCCCATCGGTGTCCCCTACTGACCGTAGGCAGGGCAGGAGTTTTGCGGAGATAAATTTCAACGTCAGCCCAGGTGGGATTCTAACCTGGGAACTGCAGATCATGAGCACGATGCGCTAACGACTGAACCACCCCGCCCCCAAAATTATTTTAGAATCTGGCAATTGAAATATTTTATGTCCGAGAGGCCGAGTGGTTGGCGCGCTTGTCTACTGATCAAAGAGACCAGAGTTCGAGTCCCGGATGAAGTTATTTACCTCTGAGCGGCACTTTTTTGCACACCATGGGCTAAATGACCAGGTCACATGGACCCCGAAGGCTCAGAGAAGGTTGGGGGAGGGGACCCACTGGAACAGCTGTTGGGAGACAGATGGTAGCCTCCCGTCAAGGCCATCCAGCGTGTTCTTTAACATGCACAGGGTATGGCTCTCCCGCACACGGGCCACGGCTTAACGTCCCATCCGACGGACGGCGGCCTTTCCAAGCACATCAGTGTCCCCTAACAACAAGGCGGAGAGTGATAAATCTCAACGCTGACCCAGATAGGACTCGAACCTGGGAGTTGCAGATTACGATCTTGGTCCCAACTCTCGCCACCTCATACGAGAAGAAAAAAGACAAATGATCAAAAGAGATCTTTTCAGAGTTTTTTTTTGTCCTTAAATGTCACCACCGGCGAAAAGAACAGTTCGTTATCCATTCTCTCCGAAAATAGAATAGAATTACCTCATTCGAATGGCTACACCGACTTCAATCATCCAGATCGTTATCCCTGTCTAAGTGTTCCAGCTTTACCAGGTAATGGCTCGACTAAAGACAAGTATTGTATCAATCTAGTATCAAAATAATATGACCACCTACAGTCGCTCAAAAAAGTATCCGAACGCCATGGTTGACTACATAATTCAGAAAAAATATCTGGCAACGATTTTTTTAGAAATTAGTGATCTGGCAATCTTCGTGTCACGTGACACGAAGATTCACTAATTTCTAAAAAAAATAGTTGCCAGATATTTTTTCTGAATTCTGTAATCAACCATGGTGTTCGGATGCTTTTTTGAGCGACTGTACAAGACAAAGTATGAGCATAGCTGGGATCGTGTGGGCTCACTCACGGAAATATTGAGCGTGTGCAGTTACCGTTCACAGCAAACTGGAGCAAACTGGAGAACTTGCTGTACACGCACAGTTGCTGTACACGCTGCAGATATTTTTTCTGAATTCTGTAATCACGTGACACGAAGGTTGCCAGATCACTAATTTCTAAAAAAAATCGTTGCCAGATATTTTTCCTGAATTCTGTAATCAACCATAGCGTTCGGATACTTTTTTGAGCGACTGTACAACAATCCAACGAATCCAGATTAAAAAATAGAAACAGTGTTCACATTTAGACCTTATTTCCTTTCTACGTTTCAATTACTCATTCGTTTGCAGCGGAAGAGTTCGCCTGGAATAAATAGCGAATATCTTCAGCTCAGGATAATAAATCAGTCTCCGAATTTCCCGCAATTATTGTTATTTGCATCTTCTTCTTTGTCATTGTCGTTGTTATGGTTACCAGCTAGGTTAGAGGTCTAGTCACGTGAGTCTTCACCAAATTCTCTTATTGTTCGAATCATGGGTTACGTGTGGTGCATTCATGCATGATTTACGAGTTTGAATATTTAAAAGCACTTGTGGGACTAGTTTCTTGAGAGATATACTAATGGGGTCAGTCGACCACATAAGTCACAATATTTCGACCTGAATTTCGAAATCGCACTTGACATGTTTAAGTCATGACTCCTTGGTTCGTCTTTTATTGTTAGTCATTGTTTAGTAGACCCGTTATTTTCTCTTGTTATTCTTTCTGTTGAAAAGGAAGACTAAGATTGACAGTTTCGAGAATGGCTAGGGTCATTTGAACGTGCGTTTTCGCAAATAATTTCTTTTTTGGCGGTGGCCATTTCGCATTAAATGATTGCCCTTTTGTTCCTTGAAGGGATTTTGCAACCGACCCCGAAATTTTATGTCCATTTTTCAGGATCAACTTCTTCGGTTGTGGATTAGGAGTAATCTTTTTGTCTCTCCTAAAGGCCATAATTCAGAGACAGTTATAAATCACAAATGTTTGTTTTACTCTCTGTTTTGAAAGCAAATGAACTTTAGAGCCGTGGGTTCCCAACCATTGTGCAGCTTCCAAGGTCCAGAGTGTGCGAAAATTTTAGAAAAACAATAATACTACATAACCATTTGTACTTTGGCACTTTGTAACAATTTTTTTTTATTTTTATTTTATTTGTTATTTTTTTTGGGGGGGGGGGGGGTCCCAACCATTGTGCAGCTTCCAAGGTCCAGAGTGTGCGAAAATTTTTGAAAAACCATAATACTACGTAACCATTTGTACTTTGGCACTTTGTAACAATTTTTTATTATTTTTATTTTATTTGTTATTTTTTTTTTTTTGGGGGGGGGGGTCCCAACCATTGTGCAGCTTCCAAAGTCCAGAGTGTGCGAAAATTTTAGAAAAACAATAATACTACATAACCATTTGTACTTTGGCACTTTGTAACAATTTTTTTTTATTTTTATTTTATTTGTTATTTTTTTTTTGGGGGGGGGGGGGGTCCAACCATTGTGCAGCTTCCAAGGTCCAGAGTGTGCGAAAATTTTTGAAAAACCATAATACTACATAACCATTTGTACTTTGGCACTTTGTAACAATTTTTTTTTATTTTTATTTTATTTGTTATTTTTTCTTTGGGGGGGGGGGGGTCCAACCATTGTGCAGCTTCCAAGGTCCAGAGTGTGCGAAAATTTTAGAAAAACAATAATACTACATAACCATTTGTACTTTGGCACTTTGTAACAATTTTTTTTCATTTTTATTTTATTTCTTTTTTTTTGGGGGGGGGGGGGGTTCCCAACCATTGTGCAGCTTCCAAGGTCCAGAGTGTGCGAAAATTTTAGAAAAACAATAATACTACATAACCATTTGTACTTTGGCACTTTGTAACAATTTTTTTTTATTTTTATTTTATTTGTTATTTTTTTTGGGGGGGGAGGGTCCAACCATTGTGCAGCTTCCAAGGTCCAGAGTGTGCGAAAATTTTAGAAAAACAATAATATTACATAACCATTTGTACTTTGGCACTTTGTAACAATTTATTTTTATTTTTATTTTATTTGTTATTTTTTGGGGGTGGGTGGGTGGGGGGGGGGGGTTCCCAACCATTGTGCAGCTTCCAAGGTCCAGAGTGTGCGAAAATTTTAGAAAAACAATAATACTACATAACCATTTGTACTTTGGCACTTTGTAACAATTTTTTTTATTTTTATTTTGTTTGTAATTTTTTTTGTGGGGGGGGGGGGTCCCAACCATTGTGTAGCTTCCAAGGTCCAGAATGTGCGAAAATTTTAGAAAAACAATAATACTACATAACCATTTGTACTTTGGCACTTTGTAACAATTTTTTTTATTGTTATTTTATTTGTTATTTTTTTTGGGGGGGGGGGGGGGGGGTCCCAACCATTGTGCAGCTTCCAAGGTCCAGAGTGTGCGAAAATTTTAGAAAAACAATAATACTACATAACCATTTGTACTTTGGCACTTTGTAACAATTTTTTTTATTTTTATTTTATTTGTTATTTTTTTTTGGGGGGGAGGGTCCAACCATTGTGCAGCTTCCAAGGTCCAGAGTGTGCGAAAATTTTAGAAAATAATAATATTACATAACCATTTGTACTTTGGCACTTTGTAGCAATTTATTTTTATTTTTATTTTATTTGTTATTTTTTGGGGGTGGGTGGGTGGGTGGGGGGGGGTTCCCAACCATTGTGCAGCTTCCAAGGTCCAGAGTGTGCGAAAATTTTAGAAAAACAATAATACTACATAACCATTTGTACTTTGGCACTTTGTAACAATTTTTTTTACTTTTATTTTGTTTGTAATTTTTTTTGTGGGGGGGGGGGGGTCCCAACCATTGTGTAGCTTCCAAGGTCCAGAATGTGCGAAAATTTTAGAAAAACAATAATACTACATAACCATTTGTACTTTGGCACTTTGTAACAATTTTTTTTATTGTTATTTTATTTGTTATTTTTTTTTTGGGGGGGGGGGTCCCAACCATTGTGCAGCTTCCAAGGTCCAGAGTGTGCGAAAATTTTAGAAAAACAATCATACTACATAACCATTTGTACTTTGGCACTTTGTAACAATTTTTTTTATTTTTATTTTATTTGTTATTTTTTTTTGGGGGGGGGGTGAGCTTAATATACGCTTTTTCTTAAATAAATTGAATTGTAAGACAATATAATAAAATAAAAAAAGTTGACGTTTTACAACAGGTGTTGTTTTACCTCTGAGTGGCACTTTTTTGCACACACTGGGCCAAAGGCTAATTCAGTAGGACACCCGACGGCTCAGAGAGGGTTGGAGGAGGGGACCCACTGGAGGGGACCCACTGGAGAGCTGTTAGGGGATAGATGACAGCCTCCCGTCAAAGACATGCAGTGTGTTCTTTAACGTGCACAGAGTATGGCTCTCCCGCAGAAGGGACCACGGACTGTGGCATTTCCAAGCCCATCGGTGTTCCTCTTTCTCACCGAGGTCAGGGAGTTTTGCGGAGATAAACCTCAATGCCGGCCCGGGTGGGATTCCAACCTATAGATTACGAGCGTGGTATGCTTCTGACTGAGCCACCTATACTAAAAGCATGTCGCGGTAAATGCACTGTTCCAAAAGTTGGCTTCCAGCATTGGCTTCGAAAATCGTCTTACGTCGGATGGGATGTTGAGCGGTTCTAATGTCCCGTGTGGAGCAGAGCCATATTCTGTGCACAGAGGGCGGGAGTGACTCACTGGCAGCTCGCCAGGCTTGTAATCTGCAGTTCCCAGGTTCGGGTCCCAGCTGGGCCAGCGTTGAGATTTATCTCCGCAAAACTCCCCGCCCTGCCCACGGTCAGTAGGGGATACCGATGGGTTTGGAAAGGCCGCCGTCCATCGGGTTGAGTTGGGTTGTTTTACCTCTGAGCGGCACTTTTCTGCACACCATGGGCTAAATGGCCCGGTCCCAAGGACCCCGAAGGCTCAGAGAAGGTTGGGGGAGGGGACCCACTGGAACAGCTGTTGGGAGACAGATGGTAGCCTCCCGTCAAGGCCATCCAGCGTGTTCTTTAACGTGCACAGGGTATGACTCTCCCGCACACGGGGCCAAGGCTTAACGTCCCATCCGACGGACGGCGGCCTTTCCAAGCACATCGGTGTCCCCTACTGACCGTGGGCAGGTGGGGAATTTTGGCGGAGAACGTTAAAGAACACGCTGGATGGCCTAGATGGGAGGCTAGTCTCCGCAGCTGCCCAGTGGATCTCTGTCCCCCAACGTTCTCTGAGCCCTCGAGGTTTGGGTTGTTTTACCCGTTGGCGGCACTTTTTAGCACCCAATGGCCTAAATGTTCAGGTCACGAGGTCCCGGAAGTCTCAGAGAAGGTTGGGGTAAGGGACCACTGGAACAGCTGATGGGAGACAGATGGTAGCCTCCCGTCAAGGTCATCCAGCCTGTTCCTTAACGTGCACAGGGTATGGCCCTCCCTCACACAGAACCACGGCTTAACGTCCCATCTGAAGGACGGCGACCTTTTCAAGCCCATCGGTGTCCCCTACTGACCGTGGGCAGGGCGGGGAATTTTGCGGAGATAAATCTCAACGCTGACCCAGCTGGGACTCGAACCTGGGAACTACAGATTTCGAGCCTGGCGCGCTACCGACTGAGCCACCCCTGCCCCAGGACACCGATGGACATCGAACACTGTCGTCCTTCGGATGAAATGTTAAGCTTTATGCGGGAGAGAGCCATATCCTGTGCACGTTAAAGAACACGCTGGAAGGCCTAGACGCGAGGCCTTGACGCCATTCAGAATTATCACCTTACCCTTCCCTCTGTAAGAAAGACACAGAGGAACTATGGAAGGCTGCCATCCATCAGATGTGGCATTAATACGTGGTCCCGTATACAAGTCATGCATGTCATGTTCTGTTCAGGTTAAAGAACACGCTGGATGGCTTTGACAGGTTACTATCAGTATTCTAATAGCCGTCCTCTTTGCAACCTTCTCTGAGCCATTGGGGTCCTTGTGACCTGCTCATTTAATCCACTGTATACAAAATTGCTCCAGGTACAGCAACTGTGAAGTACAAAGTTCAACCTTATCTTTTATCACTAAAGTAATATTCCGTATTAAATCCCCCAAAGTGCATTTTCTTATCATTGTGTTTTTTTCTAAGCGAGAAGAAATGAAACACCAACCACCACCAAGATTAATCTGTTTCCTGTGATTGTTTTTTTTTATCTGCAAACCATCAAAGAAATCGGTTAAGAGAAAAAAAACGTAGTCCAATTCCATACTCTACAAAAACAGGAATGGGAAAAGTAGATTTATTTGCCGTGTACATCTATATTTAAGCGTGCTTTTTTTTTGAGGGGGATACTTCATTATTATTGATGATGTAACAGGTGAAAGATGAAGAAATGGATGATAAAAGAGTTCCTTATCGGAATTGGCGAATCAATTTCTGTGGTTTGTATCAAGTCAGCAAATGAAATGATTCGACGGAAACTCCAATCATTTCCAAAACGCAGATTTAACATCAAAAGAAGATGTTTGCGATGTCGAAAGCGTTGATCATCTGTTTCGATAGTCGCCGCTTAATTGCTTGTTTTTTGGAGATTAAAATTGCAATTCGAGTCATCATGTTCGAATCATCATCTGCCTTGGTAAGGGGGGGATTGCAGTTGGAGTCATCATCTGCCTTGGTAAGGGGGGATTGCAGTTGGAGTCATCATCAGCTTGAAGGGGGGATAAATAGGATTTCCGCAGTAAAGGGCACGTTTGGGGTCGAACAAGGTCAATCGCGATGGTTGTATAGACAAATCTAAGATGCTGCCTGATCTATCATCCACAGGATGTTGTCTTACTATCTGCAGTTTAATCTTGTTCAGGGAATATAAATTTTGACACTCGTTGACAAAGTGGTAAGTATTGTTCCGTGTATCTGTGGATGTTGTCGATTTTGATGCGCTCCTGAAGCAATAACTGATGTTGTCGTGTAGTGGCAGTAGAAAAACTAAAGAATAACATAATGCCTTTGGCCAATAAAGTATGCTCGTTTCCAAAACGAACGAAGCTTTTTAATTCAGCGTTAATGCCCTCTAACAGTGAAAATTCGAACTAATATATGATTGGGTTGTTTGGGTTGTTTTACTTCTGAGCGGCACTTTTTTGCACACCATGGGCTAAATGGCCAGGTCACAAGGACCCGAAGGCTCAGAGAAGGTTGGGGGAGGGGACCCACTGGAACAGCTGTTGGGAGACAGATGGTAGCCTCCCGTCAAGGCCATCCAGCGTATTCTTTAACGTGCACAGGGTATGGCTCTCCCGCACACGGAGCCACGGTTTAACGTCCCATCCGACGGACGGCGGCCTTTTCAAGCCCATCGGTGTCCCCTACTGACCGTGGGTAGGGCGGGGAATTTTATATGATTGGGAAAGCAGCTACTTGCCACTGAGGTTTGACAGGAGCCTGTCAGTTTATACACGATAGTAGATGGTTTGGGAGGAAGGCGAGGTGTTGGATTGGGTTGTTTTACCTCTGAGCGCTACTTTTTTGCACACCATGAGCTAAATGGCCAGGTCACATGGACCCCGAAGAATCAGAGAAGGTTGGGGGAGGGGACCCACTGGAACAGCTGTTGGGAGACAGATGGTAGCCTCCCGTCAAGGCCATCCAGCGTGTTCTTTAACGTGCACAGAGTATGGCTCTCCTGCACACGGAACCACGGCTTAACATCCCATCCGACGGACGGCGGTCTTTCCAAGCCCATCGGTGTCCCCTACTGACCGTGGGCAGGGCGGGGGAAAAATTTGCGCTTTACCTCGGTCAGAAAGGGAGACGCCGACGGGCTTGGAAAAGCCTCCGTCCCTCTATGCAGGAGAGCCATCATCCTGCGCCCACTAAAGAACACGCTGGATTCTGAAGTTATGGAATGTTATCATCGGTCTCTTAGCAGCTGTCCAGTGGATCTCCTTCCTCAACTGTCTCAGAGAAGTCGGGGTCCGTGTGACCTGACTATTTTGCCCATTGTATGCAAAAAAGTGCTGCTAAAGGGTTTTCCCGGTTTAATAAACGATAAAACTCAGTTGGTGTCATCCGTACAGAGAGTAAAATTAATTTGCCTTAAACAACGGTGTTAGATATATTTGGCTCAACCAAAGGGGTAAGATTCATTGGGCATCACTGAGGGGGTAAGATTCATTGGGCATCACTGTGGGGGTAAGATTCATTGGGCATCACTGAGGGGGTAAGATTCATTGGGCATCGCTGAGGGGGTAAGATTCATTGGGCATCACTGAGGGGGGGGGGATAAGATTCATTGGGCATCACTGAGGGGGTAAGATTCATTGGGCATCACTGAGGGGGTAAAATTCATTGGGCATCACTGAGGGGGTAAGATTCATTGGGCATCACTGAGGGGGTAAGATTCATTGGGCATCACTGAGGGGGTAAGATTCATTGGGCATCACTGAGGGGATAACATTCATTGGGCATCACTGAGGGGATAAGATTCATTGGGCATCACTGAGGGGGTAAGATTCATTGGGCATCACTGAGGGGGTAAGATTCATTGGGCATCACTGAGGGGGTAAGATTCATTGGGCATCACTGAGGGGATAAGATTCATTGGGCATCACTGAGGGGATAAGATTCATTGGGCATCACTGAGGGGGTAAGATTCATTGGGCATCACTGAGGGGATAAGATTCATTGGACATCACTTAGGGGTTAAGATTCATTGGGCATCACTGAGGGGGTAAGATTCATTGGGCATCACTGAGGGGGTAAGATTCATTGGGCATCACTGAGGGGGTTAGATTCATTGGGCATCACTGAGGGGGTAAGATTCATTGGGCATCACGGAGGGGGTAAGATTCATTGGGCATCACGGAGGGGGTAAGATTCATTGGGCATCACGGAGGGGGTAAGATTCATTGGGCATCACGGAGGGGGTAAGATTCATTGGGCATCACCGAGGGGGTAAAATTCATTGGGCATCACTGAGGGGGTAAGATTCATTGGGCATCACTGAGGGGATAAGATTCATTGGATATCACTGAGGGGTTAAGATTCATTGGGCATCACTGAGGGGGTAAGATTCATTGGGCATCACTGAGGGGGTAAGATTCATTGGGCATCACTGAGGGGGTAAGATTCATTGGGCATCACGGAGGGGGTAAGATTCATTGGGCATCACCGAGGGGGTAAGATTCATTGGGCATCACTGAAGGGCTAAGATTCATTGGGCATCACTGAGGGGGTAAGATTCATTGGGCATCACTGAAGGGCTAAGATTCATTGGGCATCACTGAGGGGGTAAGATTTGGCTCAACTAAGGGGTAAGATTTATTTGGTTCAACCAAGGGATAAGATTTATTTAGTTGCATTCTCTTAATAGTTATTAAATTTATTTAACTTCTGCTAGAAATTTTAATAATAGAATAGAGCACATAAATGATCAGCTATTTGACTACGAAAAAGTCACCAGAAAGAAAAAGAAGCAAAAGCGAAAAATATAAAAAAAAACGAGACTCGTAGCATCCAGTGCACGCACAGTTGGCGCGTCCCGATTCACAATGTACACGTGTGTTACAATTCCGGCAAACACTTGTGAGTCGTTCATTCTGTTGGCAAAGAATGAATGGCAGACAGCGGCAGGCCATTGTCAGAGACATCCCCGCACACATATGGGGGGTGGAGTGGGTAGAGGGGGGGGGTGACGGTGAAGACTGAACGGCATTTGGCATTTAAAGTGATTTATAGATTTGGCATCTCGAATTAGTTGATGGCAGTTCAGATGCCTTAGAGAAGACCTCGCAAACTCTATGGATATGCAGATGGGGCCCCGGCGCGTTCGACTTTTGTCATCCCTAACGCTATGCTGTCATTGCGGCGTGCATGCAAAACAGGGTGGGAAAGGGGGGGGGGAATGAATCCTTCTTCTTTGCTCCGCCTCCTGGCGGCCTCTTCTGCTGTTCGAATCCCTCTCTTGCAACAACCTACTCTATGCGAAATGCTTACATGAAAGTCAATGCATTAAGAACTGGACTCTGGTGTGTGTTTTTTTTTATTTTTTTTTCACTCCCATCCTCTCTCCCATTTCCTTGGTTATCCCCCCCCTTTATATCCCTCCCTTGTCTTTTATTAGCATTCTTTTCTTATTTCTGAAGCGAAATGCTTTTCGAAAAAATTCCTTCGTTTGACGTTGTCTGTAGAAATGACTGTCAACAGCGAATTGCCTTCCCCATTTGTCGGAACGGTTAAAGGGCCTTCCTCCCCCCAACTCCCTCCCTTCTTTCATCCCACCCACCACCAGCTATCGTCCTTAAAGAGGCAAGTAAACGCAAGTGAGTGATTAGATTCGTCTTTTGTGTGAGACGAGACCAGTGCCGACGTCATTAACTTCGAGTGTTTGGATTACACTTCCGAAGAAAAAGAAGAAAACAATCGTTATGCTGCTTGGTTGTGATTCCTCGATTTGACACTTAATTCGGGATTCCTTTTTGGCTGCAGTTATTGTAACGAGGAACTGTTACTAGTGACACGCAGAAGTTATAATGAGCATGATTTGCGAACCGGAATCTAGGAGATATTCTTAGAAAGAGTTCGCACTGAAAGTTACGGAAATGCTTTAAATGTGATGTCAGAAGTGTTGGATTATATTATAGTTTATCTGAATGTTTTTTTTATGTAAAGTAGAAACACAAAAGAATGATTTTCTCGTAGTAGTGGGTTGGGTTGTTTTACCTCTGAGCGGCACTTTTTTGCACACCATGGGCTAAATGGCCAGGTCACATGGACCCCGAAGGCTCAGAGAAGGTTGGGGGAGGGGACCCACTGGAACAGCTATTGGGAGACAGATGGTAGCCTCCCGTCAAGGCCATCCAGCGTGTTCTTTAACGTGCACAGGGTATGGCTCTCCCGCACACGGGGCCACGGCTTAACGTCCCATCCGACGGACGGCGACCTTTCCAAGCCCATCGGTGTCCCCTACTGACCGTGGGCAGAGGGCGGGGAATTTTGCGGAGATAAATCTCAACGCTGACCCAGCTGGGACTCGAACCTGGGAACTACAGATTACGAGCCTGGCTTCGTAATAGTGAGTTGGGTTGTTTTACCTCTGAGCGCACTTTTTTGCACACAATGGGCTAAATGGCCAGGTCACAACGACCCCGAGAAGGTTGAGCGGAGGGAACCCATTGGAACAGCTGTTGGGAGACAGATGGTAGCCTCCCGTCAAGGCCATCCAGCGTGCACAGGGTATGACTCTCCCGCACACGGGGCCACGGCTTAACGTCCCATCCGACGGACGGCGACCTTTCTAAGCCCATCGATGTCCCCTACTGACCGTGGGCAGAGGGCGGGGAAATTTTGCGGAGATAAATCTCAACGCTGACCCATCTGGGACTCGAACCTGGGTACTGCAGATTACGAGCCTGGCGCGATTCCGACCGAGCCACCCCCGCCCCACACTGGATGGATTTGACAGTAGAGCCTTAAGAGCTGCCTAGTGGGGACCTTCTCTGGAACCTCAGGGCCCTTGTGACCTGGCCATTTAGCCCATTGTGTGCAAAAAAAGAGCCAGTCTGAGAATAAACAATCCAACTGCCCGCAGGAGGCACAATGGTGATTCAATACATTTTGCTACTTTTCATTACTAATGAAACTATGATTGAATAGACACGTGACAAATTCATATTTCCGATGCATTTTCTTTCATCCTTTCATGAAAAAGTAAAAAAAAATACCTGCTTTAGTTGTATTGAAGTTTGGAAAACAAGGAGGAATTTACCATCCCCAACCGCCAGCTAATACAGTAATGCTAAATCCAGCGGATGTAAACAGACCCGAGACCCTCCAGTGTTAATAACCCCCTGTCATTGTTTAGAGCGGCAGTGTCATTCGCCTGTTCGTTCTTTCGAAGAGTAATGTAAAATAATAATAAGAAGAAAGGAAAAGGAAGGAAAGACTTACGAATGTTCCAACTAGTAGTTAACCTTTTTTCAGTAGTCGCGTGCTTATGTTCACGAGATGGTGCTAATTCAGGCCTGTCACTCATACGGTTTCCTGGGCTCGACCCTCCAGTGTCGAAGCAGCTGCGAGCTTAGAAAAAACAAAAAAAAAAGAATAGAGAAATGGAAGGTGGGCGAAAAGCGCGCATACTGATTGCCCGAGTTCTTTCCGTCATCGAGCGTCCGTGGTTAGTTCGGATTTGAACCTGCCCACCACCTAGGGAACATATCATTAGCTCACAGTGATGATGATGATGATAATACTCCTCACACTGTGACAGGTCCACTTCGCTCTTGCCTTACCCATAGAGGACTAAGAGATAGAGGGAGCGAGTACAAAGTGTGGGATGACGAGGATTTGGGTTGTTTTACCTCTGAGCGGCACTTTTTTGCACACCATGGGATAAATGGGCAGGTCACAAGGACCCCGAAAAGGTTGGGCAGAGGGGACCCACTGGAACAGCTGTTGGGAGACAGAAGGTAGCTTCCCGTTAAGGCCATCCAGCGTGTTCTTTAAAGTGCACAGAGTGTGGCTCTCCCGCACACGGGGGCCATGGCTTAACGTCCCATCCTACGGACGGCTGCCTTTCCAAACCCATCGGTGTCCCCTACTGACCGTGGACAGGGCGGGGAGTTTTGCGGGGATAAATCTCAACGCTGACCCAGCTGGGACTCGAACCTGGGAACCACAGATTACGAGTGTGGCGCGCTACCGATTGAGCCACCCCCGCCCCAAAGAGATGACGAGGAGAAGTCATCTTATTTCTGATATGAAAAAGTGAGATTACTTTTGTTGATATAGAGTGGAACTTCGATAATTCTGATTGGTTGTTTTACCTCTGAGCGCACTCTTTTGCTCACAATGGGCTAAATGGGCAGGTCACAAAGATCTCAAGGGATTAGAGACGGATGAAGGGAACCGAATGGACAGCAGAGGGCAGTGGTGGCTCAGTTTGTAGCTCTCCAGGCTTGTAATCTCCAGTTCCTGGGTTCAAGTGCTCCCTAGGCCAGCATCGAGATTTTTCTCCGTGAAACTCACCACACTGCTTCTGTCAGTAGAGGACACCAGTGGACTTCTTTAGCTATTGGAAATGGGAGCAGAACCTTACAGATGGGAGAGGGATATCTGAACCAAGTTCTCTAGGGCAGGGGTGGTTCAGTCGGTAGCGCGCCAGGCTCGTAATCTGTAATTCCCAGGTTCCAGTCCCAGCTGGGTCAGCGTTGTGATTTATCTCCGCAAAATTCCCCGACCTGCCCACGGTCAGTAGGGGATGCCGATGGGCTTGGAAAAGCCGCCGTCCGTCGGATGGGACGTTAAGCCGTGGCCACGTGTGCGGGAGAGCCATACCCTGTGCACGTTAAAGAATACGCTGGATGGCCTTGACGGGAGGCTACCATCTGTCTCCCAACAGCTATTCTAGAGGGTCCCCTCCCCCAACTTTCTCTGAGCTTTCGGGGTCCATTGTGACCTGGCCATTTAGCCCATGGTGTGCAAAAAAGTGCCGCTCAGAGGTAAAACAACCCAACCCAGTGGACTTGGAAAGGCCGCTGTCCGCTGGATGGGAAGTTAAGCCGTGGCCCTGTGTGCGGTAGAGCCATATCCTGTGCACGTTAAAGAACACGCTGGATGGCCTTGACGGGAAGCTACCATATGTCTGCCAACAGCTGTTAAAGTGGGTCACCTCCCCCTACCTTCTGTGAGCCCTCGGGGTCCTTGTGACCTGGCCAATTAGCCATTGTGTGCAAAAAAGCGTTGCTCATAGGTAAAACAACCCATTACTTAAAATTCACCCTGTAAAACGACTGACTACTTGAAATTCACACTGTAAACGACTCAGCATTTGAAATTCATCTTATAAACAGCTGAAGGCTTGAAATTCAACCTGTAACATAGCATTGGATATAGAGACAGTTAAACTGTTTCATTGGTGAACTATTCTCACTCTTTTTTTATTGTTTGTTTGATTCGAAATGAGTTTGGACTTCCGTGATATTCGTTCGCCAGTAATTAAAGTTTTGCGGAGCGAATCGTGTGTAAACACGCATCAGATAAACACAAGTTCCCCCAAAACAAAGGGATTCGAGTATTTCCCTCTTTGCTCATTCTGGAGTTTGTTTTAATGCAAATTGCAATTTCGCGTGATCTTCCTTTAAAGCAATGAAGCCAACAACGCGGCTCCTTCCTTCAGGCGACCTTCCTTGCGTCGCGGCCGGGTGGGTGGGGGGTGGCGGAAAAGTGCATCTTGGGTCTGTTCGTAACAGAGCTCTCCGTGGCTACAGTTGACAACTTCTTATTTGGAGGACTCATCTTCAAACTGAAGACACACATTCTGATAACTCAGAAGATGGAAGGCAAAAAAAATTTTAATAACTTAGAAGATGGAAGGCAAAAAAAATTTTTTTTCGATATCTTAGAAGATGGAAGGCAAAAAAGAAATTTTGATAATTCAGAAGATGGAAGGCAAATTTTTTTGTTAACTTAGAAGATAGAAGGCAATTTTTTTTTATAACTCAGAAGATGGAAGGCAAAAAAAATTTTTTTTTCGATAACTCAGAAGATGGAAGGCAAAAAAGAAATTTTGATAACTCAGAAGATGGAAGGCAAAAAAATTTTTTTCGATATCTCAGAAGATGGAAGGCAAAAAAAAATTTTTTTTTTCGATATCTCAGAAGATGGAAGGCAAAAAAGAAAATTTTGATGCTCAGAAGATGGAAGGCAAAAAAGAAAATTTTGATAACTCAGAAGATGGAAGACAAAAAAATTTTTTTTTCGATATCTCAGAAGATGGAAGGCAAAAAAGAAAATTTTGATAACTCAGAAGATGGAAGGCAAAAAAATTTTTTTTCGATATCTCAGAAGATGGAAAGCAAAAAGAAAAATTTGATAACTCAGAAGATGGAAGGCAAAAAAAAAATTTTTTTCGATATCTCAGAAGATGGAAGGCAAAAAAGAAAATTTTGATGCTCAGAAGATGGAAGGCAAAAAAATTTTTTTTCGATATCTCAGAAGATGGAAAGCAAAAAAGAAAAATTTGATAACTCAGAAGATGGAAGGCAAAAAAATTTTTTTTTCGATATCTCAGAAGATGGAAGGCAAAAAAAAATTTTTTTTCGATATCTCAGAAGATGGAAGATAAAAAAGAAAATTTTGATAACTCAGAAGATGGAAGACAAAAAAATTTTTTTTTCGATATCTCAGAAGATGGAAGGCAAAAAAGAAAATTTTGATAACTCAGAAGATGGAAGACAAAAAAATTTTTTTTTCGATATCTCAGAAGATGGAAGGCAAAAAAGAAAATTTTGATAACTCAGAAGATGGAAGACAAAAAAATTTTTTTTTCGATATCTCAGAAGATGGAAGGCAAAAAAGAAAATTTTGATAACTCAGAAGATGGAAGGCAAAAAAAAAATTTTTTTCGATATCTCAGAAGATGGAAGGCAAAAAAAAAAATTTTTTTTTCGATATCTCAGAAGATGGAAGGCAAAAAAGAAAATTTTGATGCTCAGAAGATGGAAGGCAAAAAAGAAAATTTTGATAACTCAGAAGATGGAAGACAAAAAAATTTTTTTTTCGATATCTCAGAAGATGGAAGGCAAAAAAGAAAATTTTGATAACTCAGAAGATGGAAGGCAAAAAAATTTTTTTCGATATCTCAGAAGATGGAAGGCAAAAAAGAAAATTTTGATGCTCAGAAGATGGAAGGCAAAAAAATTTTTTTTCGATATCTCAGAAGATGGAAAGCAAAAAAGAAAAATTTGATAACTCAGAAGATGGAAGGCAAAAAAAATTTTTTTTCGATATCTCAGAAGATGGAAGTCAAAAAAAATTTTTTTTTCGATATCTCAGAAGATGGAAGATAAAAAAGAAAATTTTGATAACTCAGAAGATGGAAGACAAAAAAATTTTTTTTTTCGATATCTCAGAAGATGGAAGGCAAAAAAGAAAATTTTGATAACTCAGAAGATGGAAGACAAAAAAATTTTTTTTTCGATATCTCAGAAGATGGAAGGCAAAAAAGAAAATTTTGATAACTCAGAAGATGGAAGGCAAAAAAAAAATTTTTTTCGATATCTCAGAAGATGGAAGGCAAAAAAGAAAATTTTGATGCTCAGAAGATGGAAGGCAAAAAAATTTTTTTTCGATATCTCAGAAGATGGAAAGCAAAAAAGAAAATTTTGATAACTCAGAAGATGGAAGACAAAAAAAATTTTTTTTCGATATCTCAGAAGATGGAAGGCAAAAAGAAAATTTTGATAACTCAGAAGATGGAAGGAAAAAAAATTTTTTTCGATATCTCAGAAGATGGAAAGCAAAAAAGAAAAATTTGATAACTCAGAAGATGGAAGGCAAAAATTTTTTTTTTCCATATCTCAGAAGATGGAAGGCAAAAAATTTTTTTTCCATATCTCAGAAGATGGAAGGCAAAAAAGAAAATTTTGATGCTCAGAAGATGGAAGGCAAAAAAATTTTTTTTTTCGATATCTCAGAAGATGGAAGGCAAAAAAAAAAAATTTTGATAACTCAGAAGATGGAAGACAAAAAAATTTTTTTTTCGATATCTCAGAAGATGGAAGGCAAAAAAGAAAATTTTGATAACTCAGAAGATGGAAGGCAAAAAAATTTTTTTTCGATATCTCAGAAGATGGAAAGCAAAAAAGAAAAATTTGATAACTCAGAAGATGGAAGGCAAAAAAAAATTTTTTTTTCGATATCTCAGAAGATGGAAGGCAAAAAAGGAAATTTTGATGCTCAGAAGATGGAAGGCAAAAAAATTTTTTTTTGATATCTCAGAAGATGGAAGGCAAAAAAGAAAATTTTGATACTCAGAAGATGGAAGGCAAAAAATTTTTTTTTCGATAACTCAGAAGATGGAAGGCAAAAAAGAAAATTTTGATAACTCAGAAGATGGAAGGCAAAAAAATTTTTTTTCGATATCTCAGAAGATGGAAGGCAAAAAAGAAAATTTTGATAACTCAGAAGATGGAAGGCAAAAATTTTTTTTTTTCGATATCTCAGAAGATGGAAGGCAAAAAAAAATTTTTTTCGATATCTCAGAAGATGGAAGGCAAAAAAGAAACTTTTGATGCTCAGAAGATGGAAGGCAAAAAAATTTTTTTTTTCGATATCTCAGAAGATGGAAGGCAAAAAAGAAAATTTTGATAACTCAGAAGATGGAAGGAAAAAAAATTTTTTTTCGATATCTCAGAAGATGGAAGGCAAAAAAGAAAATTTTGATAACTCAGAAGATGGAAGGCAAAAAAAGTTTCGATATCTCAGAAGATGGAAGGCAATTTTTTTTTGGATAACTCAGAAGATGGAAGGCAAATTTTTTTTGGATAACTCAGAAGATGGAAGGCAAATTTTTTTTGGATAACTCAGAAGATGGAAGGCAATTTTTTTTTGGATAACTCAGAAGATGGAAGGCAAAAAAATTTCGATAACTCGGAAGATGGAAAGCAAAAAAGAAATTTTAATAACTCAGAAGATGGAAGGCAAATTTTTTTTCGATAACTCAGAAGATGGAAGGCAAAAAAAGAAAATTTGATAACTCAACAAGAAGAAAGGGAAAATTTAAATTTTGATAGCTCCAAAGATGAAAAGCAACATAAAATTTCGATAACTCAGAAGATGGAAGCATGTTTTCCGAGGCAAATGTCAAATTTTTACAGCTCAAAGAATTAAAAAGAAGCACAAGTCTTCCACCAGCACAACAGTAAAATTTGCTTTGTTACCCAAACAGCACATAAAATAGTAAAAAAATAAATACCCCCTCAAGCAGCTGCTTGCCACAGAGATCTGACAGGAGCCTGTCAGTTTATATGCCATAGTAGAAGGTCTGTGAGGATGGCAGGACCTCAGCAGAAGAAAAGAAACATCTATCCATGAGCAAGGGAGTAAACATTTCTGACAATATGGACAGTGCCAAGGTTGGACCTAAGGGAGGGGGGCATGGCTCCCCTTTCAGCTCTCCCTTTACGAATAAGGATAAAAGAGGAAAAAAAATATTAACTTATTTATGAAGTATTTTAAAATTTATTTCTCCAGTAAAACGAAGGGGTTAGAAATCAAATGTCTTGTCCTCCCCCCCCCCCCTTACACTCTTTCGGTTGGGGCGGGGGGTGGCTCAGTCGGTAGCGCGCCAGGCTCGTAATCTGTAGTTCCCAGGTTGGAGTCCCAGCTGGGTCAGCGTTGAGATTTATCTCCGCAAAAATTATCCGCCCTGCCCACGGTCAGTAGGGGACACCGATGGGCTTGTAAAGGCCGCCGTCCGTCGGATGGGACGTTAAGCCGTGGCCCCGTGTGTGGGAGAGCCATACCCTGTGCACGTTAAAGAACACGCTGGATGGCCTTGACGGGAGGCTACCATCTGTCTCCCAACAGCTGTTCCAGTGGGTCCCCTCCCCCAACCTTCTCTGAGCCTTCGGGGTCCATGTGACCTGGCCATTTAGCCCATGGTATGCAAAAAAGTGCCGCTCAGAGGCAAAATAACTCTGTCTCGTGCGAAACGCTAACGCTCTGAGTACTACCACGCAGAAAACGATCTGAGCGTTTCAACGTCACGAGCTTTCCCAAACTTTCTCTCTTCTCTGAAAACATCACCAATCACAGAGGTGTCCTCACAGCACACTGGAGCAATAACGGCAATTTGCCCCTCGACTCCGTTGTTGGCAATGGTTTTAAAAAGTCCGCAGCTTCATAAACGCTTCTAACGCCAAGAAATCTTAAAACTCTTTCCGTGTGTCCGCACCGTGGCATTCTGTTCGTTCGTGATGAGAGGCTACATTATTGCATTCTTCCGAATGCCAAATCGTGTGACAGTCTCGATGGACACCCTCTCGACGCATACTGGGCCCCTTAATTATTGGCCTCGGGGGGAGATGACACATTGATCTCTCTCGCACCCTTCATTGCGTGTTGGCTCTCTACCCCCCCTAAGCCCTCCCGTATCCACCCTTCGTACACCCGTACACGCTGCTCATTTCTCGATATTCCCTCCTCGTTATGTGTCCCCCCCCACACACACCACCACAGGTCCCCTGATCTCTCTTGGACATGTTTTTTTCCCCTCTCCAATTCGCTCTTGACACCCAGTTAGAAGTGATATGTTCCAGATATTTGTACTGAGACAACGTTAACAATTTCTTTTGCCGTTTGTAAACAACTTGGACTTTGTCTGAAGCTTCGAAAACAGGCTGTTGGGAAAAAAAATACCCCCTCAAGCAGCTGCTTGCTACAGAGGTCTGACAGGAGCCTGTTAGTTTATATGCCATAGTAGAAGGAGGAAAAAAATATTTTTTTTAATAAATATCTTTTTATTTTTTTTTGTTATTTTTTTATAACTTGCGATTAAATTACTCTCTGCTTAACGATGAGTGTGATTATTAAAAAATGTGTTTACAGTTTTTTTTTTATCTCTGAACGGCATTTTTGTGCACACGATGGCTTAAATGGCCAGGTCACAAGGACCCCCAAAGATTGTATTTTCTGGCGTCCTTGAAAAAATGGGGCGATGGTTGATTGAGCCAATCCCAGCTTGTAATCTGCAGTTCCCCATTTGAGATTTATTTCCGAGGTTCGAATTCCTGCAGCGCCAGCGTTGAGATTTATATTCGCAAAACTTCCCGCCTTGCCCCCAAGGTCAGTAGGGGACACCGATAGGCTTGGAAAGACCGCCGTCCGTCGGATGATACATTAAGTCGTGGTCCACGTGCAGGAGAGCCATGCCATGTACAAGTTAAAGAAAACGCTGGATGGCTTTGACGGGAGGCTACCATCTGCCTCCGCAACAGCTTGTGTCCCACAATCTTCTCTGAACCTGTGGGGTCCTTGTGACCTGGCCATTTAGTCCATTGTGTGCAAAAAAAAAAAAAAAGTGCCGCTCACAGATGAAAAACCAAACCACCGTGAGTGACCATCTGTCTCCCAACAGCTGTTCCAGTGGGTCCCCTCCTCCAACCTTCTCTGAGCCTTCGGGGTCCATGTGACCTGGCCATTTAGCCCATGGTGTGCAAAAAAGTGCTGCTCAGAGGTAAAACAACCCAACGTTAACGAACACGCTGAATGGCCTTGACGGGAGGCTACCATCTGTCTCCCAACAGCTGTTCCAGTGGGTCCCCTCCTCCAACCTTCTCTGAGCCTTCGGGGTCCATGTGACCTGGCCATTTAGCCCATGGTGTGCAAAAAAGTGCCGCTCAGAGGTAAAACAACCCAACCCAACCCGTGCGTGTGTCTGTGTGTGCAAAAGTGTTGCTCGGAGGTAAAATAACCCCGTCGCCGAGTGGTTAGCGTTCTTGGCTACTGATCAATGGGTCCTGGGTTCGAGCCCCAGGTAAGGCATGGATGTTTATGTTGTCTTTCTGCTGAGGTCCTATCATCCTTACAGACCTTCTGCTATTGAGTATAAACTGACAGGCTCCTGTCAGACTCTCTGGCAAGCAGCTACTTGAAGGGGTATTAATTATCATTTATCAGCAAGATATCACATTCATGTTTTACATCAAAATTAAAATATTAAATGGTGATAAAAACATTCTTTTTTTTCTTGAGTTGGGTTGTTTTACCTCTGAGCGGTACTTTTTTGCACACCATGGGCTAAATGGCCAGGTCACAGGAACCCCGAAGGCTCAGAGAAGGTTGGGGGAGGGGACCCACTGGAACAGCTGTTGGGAGACAGATGGTAGCCTCCCGTCAAGGCCATCCAACGTGTTCTTTAACGTGGACAGGGCTCTCCCGCAAACGGAGCCACGGCTTAACGTCCCATCCGACGGACGGCAGCCTTTCCAAGCCCACCGGTGTCCCCTACTGACCGTGGGCAGGGCGGGGAATTTTGCGGAGATAAATCTCAACACTGACCCAGCTGGGACTCGAACCTGGGAACTACAGATTACGAGCCTGGCGCGCTACCGACTGAGCCCCCCCCGCCCCCTTTTTTTTTTCTTGAAAAGTGCTGTAAATTTTTACCGTTAAATCAAATATGGTCTTCACTTTGCGACCTTTCTTAACATTTGAATTCTCTCTCGACAGGTTCACGAACTGTGTGACAACTTCTGTCAAAGGTACATCAGCTGTCTCAAAGGCAAAATGCCTATCGACCTGGTAATTGACGAAAGGGACAGCAAACCTGGTGACCTGGGAGACAACAACAACAACAGTAGTAATGGCGGAGGTGGCAACGGAGGAGGGAACAGCAGTGCCGGTGGTGGAAGGGGGAATCCCGACACTACAGGGCACAGCTCCGACAACTCATCAACCCCTGACCAGGTAAGAGAATTTCTTTGATTGACGTATAGAGCTTTGAAACTATGATGATGATGATGATGTGTGTTTCTGAAATCTGGGGATCGTGCAATTTCTTGACGTTTTCGTTTGTAAAGTTTGTCAAAAATCTGTTTGAATGAGTTTCTTCGCTAAATGTACGTTTGAGGTTCGAAGACGAATTAAATATAAGAGTCGTTCGAATGAAGAATGAGATTGGATTGATGTGATTGAATTGTATTACCTCTGAGCGGCACTTATTTGCACACCATGGGCTAAATGGCCAGGCCACAAGGACCCCGAAGGCTCAGGGAAGGTTGGGGGAGGGGACCCACTGGAACAGCTGTTGGGAGACAGATGGTAGCCTCCCGTCAAGGCCATCCAGTGTGTTCTTTAACGTGCACAGGGTATGGCTCTCCCGCACACGGAGCCACGGCTTAACGTCCCATCCGACGGACGGCGGCCTTTTCAAGCACATCGGTGTCCCCTACTGACCGTGGGCAAGGCGGGGAAATGAAGAATGAGCAACCCTCCTCCTACATCTGGGTAATGGAATGGGTGATCTTTGTGTTTTTATATAAGGAAATGGATCTAGGGGGAAAATAATAAGGGGGTGGGAGGGGGGACCGAGAGACTAGAATTTCGTTGTATAACATTTCTCCCCTCCCCTCCGTTTTTAAAGAATTTCTGGAAAAATGCATGAAATATACACAAGTTTGCTACTTTTTTATTACTATTACCCTTGCTAGCATTTTCAATTTACAAAGGGGGAGCCTATTTGCCCCTCCCATTTAGATCTAGCCATGGAATATCACCTTATACAAGGAATTCATCAACATCAGAATCTGTCGCAATTATCGGCTTCAATGTGATAGATGTTGCATTGTATTATTTGTCTTTTTTGGGCTGTATTCTTTGCATTTCTTGTGTTGTATTATTTGCATTTCTGTGCTGTATTCTTTGCATTTTTTGTGCTGTATTCTTTACACTTTTTATGTTTTATTCTTTACACTTCTTGTGTTATATTCTTTGTATTTCTTGTGTTGTATTCTTTGCATTTCTTGTGTTGTATTCTTTGCAATTCTTGTGCTGTATTCTTTGCATTTCTTGTGTTGTATTCTTTGCAATTCTTGTTCTGTATTCTTTGCATTTCTTGTGTTGTATTCTTTGCAATTCTTGTTCTGTATTCTTTGCATTTCTTGTGTTGTATTCTTTGCAATTCTTGTTCTGTATTCTTTGCATTTCTTGTGTTTTATTCTTTGCACTTCTTGTGTTGGAATGTTTGCATTTCTGTGTGTATTCTTTGCATTTCTTGTGTTGTATTCTTTGCATTTCTTCTATTGTATTCTTTGCATTTTTTGTGTTGTATACTTTGCATTTCTTCTATTGTACTCTTTGCATTTCTTGTGCTGTATTCTTTGCATTTCTTGTGTTGTATTCTTTGCATTTTTTGTGTTGCATTTCTTCTATTGTACTCTTTGCATTTCTTGTGCTGTATTCTTTGCATTTCTTGTGTTTTATTCTTTGCATTTCTTGTGTTGTACTCTTTGTATTTGTCATTCATCTCAAAAGAAAACCCCGTAATTCTAATATCAGCAATATATATATATAATCGAATGTAGAGTTAGAATAGAATTAAAATCGACCGAAATTCGATTTTCTTGTCAATAAATATGAGGAGTGAAATAGCCAAATTAAGGGAAATCTGCATATAGCAATCGTCGGGAATCTTCACACTGATTGATATATAAAAAAAAATAACAAGGAGCAAATTAAAATAAAATGTTTTTTTGTCTTTTCCTTCCCAAAACCAATTCTCATTTATATATATAAACACAAAAGGAAAATGGGAATGAATTTTCCCTAAAAAACAATCCGTATCCTGGCAGAAACACGAAAATGAAATGTGAACAGTTTCTCCCCCCCCCCCCCCCCCCAAAAAAAAATTGCTATTCAGATAACACAAACAAAAAACGAAATGTGAACTAATTCTCCCTAAAAACCAATCTTTGGTACAAATACAAAAGCGAAATGCAAACAAATTCTCCCTAAAAACTAATCCTTATCCTGGCAGAAACACAAACATGAAAGGTGAACAATTCTCCCTAAAAAAGAAAAACACAACTCTTATTCAGATAAAAACACAAAAACGAGATCTAAACGAATTCACCCCAAAAAACAATCCTTATCCTGGTAGAAACACAAAAATGTAATGTGAACGAATTCTCCCTAAAAATCTATCCTTATCCTGGTAGAAACACAAAAATGAAATGCGAACAAATTCTCCCTGAAAAATCTATCCTTATCCTGGTAGAAACACAAAAATGAAATGCGAACAAATTCTCCCTAAAAATCTATCCTTATCCTGGTAGAAACACAAAAATGTAATGTGAACAAATTCTTCGTAAAAAATCTATCCTTATCCTGGTGGAAACACAAAAATGAAATGCGAACAAATTCTCCCTAAAAACCTATCCTTATCCTGGTAGAAACACAAAAATGAAATGCGAATAAATTCTCCCTAAAAATCTATCCTTATCCTGGTAGAAACACAAAAATGTAATGTGAACGAATTCTCCCTAAAAATCTATCCTTATCCTGGTAGAAACACAAAAATGAAATGCGAACAAATTCTCCCTGAAAAATCTATCCTTATCCTGGTAGAAACACAAAAATGAAATGCGAACAAATTCTCCCTAAAAATCTATCCTTATCCTGGTAGAAACACAAAAATGTAATGTGAACAAATTCTTCGTAAAAAATCTATCCTTATCCTGGTGGAAACACAAAAATGAAATGCGAACAAATTCTCCCTAAAAACCTATCCTTATCCTGGTAGAAACACAAAAATGAAATGCGAATAAATTCTCCCTAAAAATCTATCCTTATCCTGGTAGAAACACAAAAATGTAATGTGAACGAATTCTCCCTAAAAATCTATCCTTATCCTGGTAGAAACACAAAAATGAAATGCGAACAAATTCTCCCTGAAAAATCTATCCTTATCCTGGTAGAAACAAAAATGAAATGCGAACAAATTCTCCCTAAAAATCTATCCTTATCCTGGTAGAAACACAAAAATGTAATGTGAGCAAATTCTCCCTAAAAATCTATCCTTATCCTGGTAGAAACACAAAAATGAAATGCGAACAAATTCTCCCTGAAAAATCTATCCTTATCCTGGTAGAAACAAAAATGAAATGCGAACAAATTCTCCCTAAAAATCTATCCTTATCCTGGTAGAAACACAAAAATGAAATGCGAACAAATTCTCCCTAAAAATCTATCCTTATCCTGGTAGAAACACAAAAATGTAATGTGAACGAATTCTCCCTAAAAATCTATCCTTATCCTGGTAGAAACACAAAAATGAAATGCGAACAAATTCTCCCTAAAAATCTATCCTTATCCTGGTAGAAACACAAAAATGAAATGCGAACAAATTCTCCCTAAAAACCTATCCTTATCCTGGTAGAAGCACAAAAATGAAATGCGAACAAATTCTCCCTAAAAATCTATCCTTATCCTGGTTGAAACACAAAAATGTAATGTGAATAAATTCTCCCTAAAAATCTATCCTTATCCTGGTAGAAACACAAAAATGAAATGCGAACAAATTCTCCCTAAAAATCTATCCTTATCCTGGTAGAAACACAAAAATGTAATGTGAACAAATTCTTCGTAAAAAATCTATCCTTATCCTGGTGGAAACACAAAAATGAAATGCGAACAAATTCTCCCTAAAAACCTATCCTTATCCTGGTAGAAACACAAAAATGAAATGCGAATAAATTCTCCCTAAAAATCTATCCTTATCCTGGTAGAAACACAAAAATGTAATGTGAACGAATTCTCCCTAAAAATCTATCCTTATCCTGGTAGAAACACAAAAATGTAATGTGAACGAATTCTCCCTAAAAAAATCTATCCTTATCCTGGTAGAAACACAAAAATGTAATGTGAACGAATTCTCCCTAAAAAAATCTATCCGTATCCTGGTAGAAACACAAAAATATAATGTGAACAAATTCTCCCTAAAAATCTATCCTTATCCTGGTAGAAACACAAAAATGTAATGTGAACGAATTCTCCCTAAAAATCTATCCTTATCCTGGTAGAAACACAAAAATGTAATGTGAACGAATTCTCCCTAAAAAAATCTATCCTTATCCTGGTAGAAACACAAAAATATAATGTGAACAAATTCTCCCTAAAAATCTATCCTTATCCTGGTAGAAACACAAAAATGAAATGCGAACAAATTCTCCCTAAAAAAACTATCCTTATTCTGAAACACAAAAACGAAATTTGAACGAATTCACCCCTCAGTCCAATTATCCCTCAGGTAGAAACAAAAGTGAACCGTATCAGTCAGTCCCTTCTCTGTTGAGTGCACCTCCGTCAGTTCCAGCCAAGAAACCCGAAGCCAAAGTCCACCTCTATCAGAGAACAAAATCCACACTTCTCTTGGAGATGACATGATGACAGGTTGGCAAAATGTCACCCTGCTCCCAGCTGATAACAGAGATTGCTGCCAAGTATGTGTGGTCAATTGGATTCCAGCGTAGTGACTCAGGAAAACTGCCTCCGGTGTTGGACAGCCCAACTGGCCGTGTTTGTCTGGCCTTGTGTACACTACCACTTAAGTGCAAAGAAGATAATGCGCCTGCCCTCTAAGATAGGTAAAGGTGCCGGAATCGCTGGTATAGTTGCTATTTATCGGCGGCTTTGGGCAGTCGTCAACGGAAAAAAGAAACGCGACCATTCCCTCTAAACAAACTGATCTTAGCTGATGTTTAGATGGGCGTTAAAACCAGATACTTTGTGCTCGCACTGATTAGAGTATGAGGTGTCAACGTAAAATCTTTCAAATATTAACCCGAACCGAATACAACCGAAATACAGAAATACAGAAAAAGTATTGTAGTCGTGAAAAAGCAGTGTAAAGATTTTCCATCAGGAATAAATTTCAGGGGTCTCTGAGGGCGGGGTGTCTCAGTCGGTAGCGCACCAGGCTCATAATCTGCAGTTCTTAAGTTCGATTCCAGCATGGATCAGCGTCGAGATCATTCTCCGCAAAACTCCCCGCCCTGCCCACGGTCAGTAGGGGTCACCGATGGGCTTGGAAAGGCCACCGTCTGTCGGATGGGACGTTAAGCCGTGGACAGTGTGTGGGAAAGAGGCATCCCATGTACACGTTAAAGATCGAGTTGGATGGCCTTGACAGGAGGGTAACAGCTGTTCACTGGGCCCCCTTCCCCAACCTTCTCCTCCAAGCCCACGGGGTCCTTGTCACCTGGCCGTTTAGCCCATTGTGTGCAAAAAAAGTCGCTCAGTGGTAAAACAACCCAACCCATTGGCCCCTGAACTTCTCCCACAACCTTCTCTGAGCCTTCGGGGTCCTTGTGACCTGGCCATTTAGATCATGGTGTGCAAAAAAGTGCTGCTCAGAGGTAAAACAAACCAACCCAAATTCGATTTAGTGTCTTTAATTCTGACACTAAATCGAATTTGAGCGGCACTTTTTTGCACATCATGGCTAAATGACCAGGTCACAAGGATGGTGTTCTTCAGAATCTTTGATCGTGACCCACAAATTAATTCTGAACCTCTGTGCAAATTTGTTAAAAAATAATAAATAAATATTCCCTCAAGCAGCTGGGGGGGCGGGGGTGGCTCAGTCGGTAGCGCGCCAGGCTCGTAATCTGTAGTTCCCAGGTTCGAGTCCCAGCTGGGTCAGCGTAGAGATTTATCTCCGCAAAATTCCCCGCCTTGCCCACGGTCAGTAGGGGACACCGATGGGCTTGGAAAGGCCGCCGTCCGTCGGATGGGACGTTAAGCCGTGGCCCCGTGTGTGGGAGAGCCATACCCTGTGCACGTTAAAGAACACGCTGGATGGCCTTGACGGGAGGCTACCATCTGTCTCCCAACAGCTGTTCCAGTGGGTTCCCTCCCCCAACCTTCTCTGAGCCTTCGAGGTCCATGTGATCTGGCCATTTAGCCCATGGTGTGCAAAAAAGTGCCGCTCAGAGGTAAAACAACCCAACCCTCAAGCAGCTGCTTGCCACAGAGGTCTGACAGGAGCCTGTCAGTTTACATGCCATAGTAGAAGGTCTAAGAGGATGGCAGGACCTCAGCAGAAAAACGACACAAACATCCATGACTTACCCGGGACTCGAACCCAGGTCCCTTAGATCAGTAGCCAAGCGCGCTAACCATTCGGCCATACATTTCATAAAATAGGTTTGTATATTTGTATCTATTGTTGTGAACCTCACCCAAAAAGACAAATCGAACAACATGAGATAAGGTGAAAAACAAAATACTTGCTGTTAATATTTTGGCCCACATTTTTGGCCGTATGAGGTTCATCTTGAACTTCAGCAGAAAGATGAATGTACAGGCGGTTAATGATATTAAGCAGTTGCCTTCCCTTTTGGTCAACGGTTCAATGCTTTTGCCGTATTAAAAATAAATGCCGATCAATTTGGCTACGAACCTTAACCGTGACTTCATTTTACTAAATTTAATGTTCGGATAAGTCGGGTTTATTGGTTATTTATGAACGTGGGCGGCACTTGTTTTGTTAAGAGTAATTATCTAAAAAGCCTAACACGCTAGCTAACCATTAGGCCATTCCTTACCGTAAAAGGCGTGGCTATGTACGTGTGTGTATGTGTTAACTCTGCAGATAATTGCCGCACCCGTGACCAATACTTATTTAGGGCGAATAAGTTTTTCGAAATTTGCTCGTACTAATCGATTCTCATTTAGAATTATGAATAATAGAGTTCTCCAGTCCTTTATTTGTGTTTTGTTTCGAATGACATCGCTTCCTCATAATCACTTTTGCTCTATTGAGGCTAGGTTGGGTTGTTTTACTACTGAGCGGCACTTTTTTGCGCACAATGGGCTAAATGGCCAAGTCACAAGGACTAAGATGGCTCAAAGTTGGAGGATACAGAAGGTAGCCTCCCGTCTAGGCCATCCAGTGTGTTCTTTAACGTGCACAGGGTATACTTTCCCGCACACGGGAGTGGCTCAATCGGTAGCGCGCTAGGCTCGTAATCTGAAGTTCCCAGGTTCGAGTCCCAGATGGGTCAGCGTTGAGATTTATCTCCGCAAAATTCCCCGCCCTGCCCACGGTGAGTAGGGGACACCGATGGGCTTGAGAAGGCCGCCGTCCATCGGATGGGACGTTAAGCCGTGACCCAGTGTGAGGGAGAGTCATACCCTGTGCATGTTAAAGAGCACACTGATGGCCTCGACGGGAGGCTACCATCTGTCAGCCAACAGCTGTTCCAGTGGGTCCCATTCCCCAACCTTCCCTGAGTCTTCGGGGTCCTTGTGACCTGGTCATTTAGCCCATAGTGTGTAAAAAAGTGTCACTCAGAGGTAAAACAACCCAATCGAACCCTAAATCCGGCCTTGAGGGTGGATACTGTGATCTGTGATGTATCTTCTAAGCGATGGGTTATCGACGTGGGTACGCGGTAAAATATTTGGGTACGCCGTGAGAGCTCAAAAGTCGCTAGATCTAGTAACAAAGTCAGTGTTTTATTTTATTCCCATTGTTATACTATAACTATAGTTTTTATCTATCTACACAATGGATACGCCAGTTACATACACATTTCCAGGGGGTACGTGAAGCATAAAAAGGTTGAGATCCACTGTTTTAGGCCTAACAAGTGTTAAAAAGCAAAAAAAAAGAATTATCGAAGACCGTCTCTACATTTGATTTTTCTTTCCACATTGAAGTTCAAAACATTGACGATCTTTTTAATATTTCTCAGATGTCAGAACAAACAAATCTTTTATTTATTTGAATACCTCGAACTTGATTTGGTTTCGTGAACATTGAAGTAAAAAAAAACAGGGAGGGGGGGGGATATTTCTCTTTGTTTACAACTCCATTCCACTGATGTTAGTCGTCATTTGCACGAGGATGACTCTGCAACATCGAATTGTTATGGGGTCATGACGGAGATCAAGCCTAACCACCGTGAGAACCTTACATTGCTTGTCCACGGTCCATCCTCTGTCCACTCACCCGAAGACATTCCAAAGACCGTCTTGGGAGAATCAGAAAACCATTCTTAATTTCCCTCAAGAAGAGAAGAAATTTTTTTAGTGAACCTCCAGAGCGAAATAACACAAAATGCATTCTTTGAGGAAGAGTTTTAAATTTATCCTACGTAAAAAATTGTGACTTTAAAGAAAGACAATAGCCATACAATTTTCAACTTAGATATTCTTATGTTCCATAAATAAATTCCATCTGAAGCAGATCGCTGCGCATGGTGGTAAAATAGTCCGTAACTGTCAAAGTGTAGCCAATAGCAGTTACTTCTATAGGCGCACTGATACTAGAAAAGGCTTGCTTGTGTCGAATGATTTGTTTATGTTGGGTCTGAGTATAGTTACGCCAATGACTTCCAAAAGTACAAAACAATTGTTTACCTAAAATGAAAATGATCCATGCGAATCATTCGAAAGTTTTTGTCAGAGTATCCGACGTTAAATTTACAGAAAGTTCAACATAACCAAAGACCTTTACCTGTATTTTGACTGGTACGAGTCCGACCTGAGCCAGCGTTGATTAGTCTCCGTAAAACTCCCCGCTCTGCCCTTGATCAGTAGGAGACACCGATGGGCTTGGAAAGACCGCTATCCGTCGGATGGTAGGTTAAGCCATGGCTCCGTGTGTGGGATTGGGTTGGGTTGTTTTGCCTCTGAGCGGCAGGCACTTTTTTGCACACCATGGGCTAAATGGCCAGGTCACATGGACCCCGAAGGCTCAGAGAAGGTTGGGGGAGGGGAACCACTGGAACAGCTGTTGGGTGACAGATGGTAACCTCCCGTCAAGACCATCAGTGTGTTCTTTAACATGCACAGGGTATGACTCTCCCTCACACTGGGCCACGGCTTAACGTCCCATCCGATGGACGGCGGTCTTTCCAAGCCTATCGGTGTCCACTACTGACCGTGGGCAGGGCGGGGAATTTTGTGGAGATAAATCTCAACGCTGACCCAGCTGGGACTCGAACCTGGGAACTTCAGATTACGAGCCTGGCGCGCTTCCGACTGAGCTACCCCCGTCCGTCGGATGAGACGTTAAGCCGTGATCTGTGTGCGGGAGAGCCATATCCTGTCAGCGTTGAAGAACACGCTGGATGGCCTTGACGGGATTCTGCATTCCAACAGCTGTCCAATCCTTCCCCGAACGTACTCTGAGCTTTCGGGGTCCTTGTGACCTGAACATTTAGCCCATTGCGTGCAAAAAAGTGCCGCTCAGAGGTAAAACAACCCCAACCCCCTTCCCCAATCTTCTCTGAGCCCTTGGTGTCCTTGTGACCTGGCCATTTAGCTCATTGTAAAAAAGAAAAAAATCCTTCTCAGAAGCAAAACAATCTAATCCATACTTCATCCTACTTAAATCGGAAAACAGACTTTGGGAATATTTTCCTTTAAATGTGATCGAGACCGCGACCAACATGTCAAGTCAGGAAGTAATAAGGATACATTTTCGCTCCTCCCTTTCGAAATTCCCCCAACTTATTCATTTGTCGTTTTTATCATGAACGCGATCTCTTAAATCCAAAAGTCACGTTTTACGAGTCTATCTTCCTCCTCCCCCTGTTCCTCTTCCTTGCATGCATAATGAGTGTAACGTCTCATTACCGCCTGGCTATGAATGACGTCGACGATGATAAAAATCTGCTAGTCGCATCCGTTTCGACGTCGGTTTTGCATCTTTTCCTTTTTCTAAAAAAAAAAACGCGAAACACACGTGAGCGCGGGGGCGGGGGTGGCTCAGTCGGTAGCGCGCCAGTCTCGTAATCTGCAGTTTCCAGGTTCGAGTCCCAGCTGGGTCATCTCAACAAAAGAGATTTATCTCAACAAAATTCCCCCCCTGCCCACGGTCAGTAGGGGATACCGATGGGCTTGGAAAGGCCGCCGTCCGTCGGATGGGACGTTAAGCCGTGGCTCCGTGTGCGGGAGAGCCATACCCTGTGCACGTTAAAGAACACGCTGGATGGCCTTGACGGGAGGCTACCATCTGTCTCCAAACAGCTGTTCCAGTGGGTCTCCTCCCCCAACCTTCTCTGAGTCTTGACGTTGACGCTGTTGGGATGCTTCGGGGTCTATGTGACCTGGCCATTTAGCCTATGGTGTGCAAAAAAGTGCCGCTCAGAGGTAAAACAACCCAACCCATATAAGCACTTCAAAAGAGACGAAAATTGTTGAATCTTAAAATTCCAAAGTCTCCGAAAAGCTAGTTTTCATTCTTTTGTGTTTTGAAGGCAATATTTGTGTCGTGGTGAGGAACCCGTTTCAGCTGTCACGGCTTGTGAGTTGTGA
Source organism: Ryuthela nishihirai (assembly GCA_038380435.1). NCBI lineage: Eukaryota > Metazoa > Arthropoda > Arachnida > Araneae > Heptathelidae > Ryuthela > Ryuthela nishihirai. The sequence continues at coordinate 37,962,069 of JAWZYU010000029.1, forward strand.
GGAACAGTGTCAGCAACATAACCAACCCCATGAGTGACCTATTTCATCCATATGCCATTTTTGGAGAGTCCCAACCGGTCTTTCGCGTATAGCAACCGCTCCTTTCTGTTTCCTTCTTGTAAAACTCATTTTGTTGTGTGGTCAATTCTCAAAATCTTTTTCTTCCAAATCTTCTGTCAGTTTTTCGTTGTTTTTGTTTTCACCCAGCTAATTAGTTGAGTTCATTATATGAACTATTTATTTCTGCGATTCGAGCATTTATCTTGTAATCGCAGACAGGCCAAAAACAAGGTTGTAGAGACAGCCACGAAAACGAAGAGATAGTGAATTGATATAGGTTGGGTTGGGTTGTTTTACCTCTGAGCGGCACTTTTTTGCACACCATGGGCTAAATGGCCAGGTCACATGGACCCCGAAGGCTCAGAGAAGGTTGGGGGAGGGGACCCACTGGAACAGCTGTTGGGAGATAGATGGTAGCCTCCCGTCAAGGCCATCCAGAGTGTTCTTTAACGTGCACAGGGTATGGCTCTCCCGCACACGGGGCCACGGCTTAACGTCCCATCCGACGGATGGCAGCCTTTACCAAGCCCATCGGTGTCCCCTACTGACCGTGGGCAGGGCGGGGAATTTTGCGGTGATAAATCTCAATGCTGACCCAGCTGGGACTCGAACCTGGGAACTACAGATAACGAGCCTGGCGCGCTACCAACTGAGCCACCCCCGCCCCCGCCCCCGCCCCCGTGATTGAAGGTCATTGGGACCTGGCCATTTGGGAAAACTTTCATTTTCTATCGACGGTCCAGCGTGTTTTGTTCCTCAACCTTGTGGTCCTTGTGACCTGTCAACATAGACATTATGAACAAAAAAAGCACCCGAAAAGTTAACACAATCCAACCCAATTAAGCTCAGCTTCTCCCACTTGATACATTTAACCCCTCAAACATAAAAATTTCGAAAAAATTTTTTTTTTCCTTTTTGAAACGCTGCTTTTGTATTTTATTTCCGAGGCCAAAGATGAATGAAATAAGGGACCAACGCTTTAAACGAACCGAAAATTACATACCCCTGGTTGACCGCGAAACACAATTGCTTGATCTTCGTATTCCTAACGTACACTAAAGCAGAGCACCTCTGCAGACTTAGTGTCAGCCCCCCCTGATTGCTATTCCCATTCCCGAATGGGTGCTTGCAACACTATTCAAACGATTCGTGATAAGGAGGCAAACACCAATAAAACAAACAATATTACACGTTGGAGCCGTTCTAATTATACATATTAAAGGCACATTAACGGTTCCCCCAGACTATAAACAGACTCACTCTATCAGTAGCAGGGATACACGGAAGTTGAAGTCACCCATGATTCTGTTTAGGATAACTGCTAGTGGTTTTAAGAGTTCGCTCTGCTACGGACTTTCCTCTGGACTCGACAGAGACAGCTACCGAGTGCTGTGTTTACTTCTGCAAATGTTATGTGTGAACTTTATTTTATTGCCCATTTTGTTTTACGTTAACGTCCAGATAAATGCGTCGAGGCTGCTTGGGCTTTCTGATTCGTCTAGCAAGCGTTGATAAGAGCTTTTGGAATTTCTTCCCTCTCTTATTCTTTTAATGTGCAATTAAAAGCGAGCTTCCTGAATGCTTGACGACGAAGGTTCAATTGGTGACTCGTTTAAGACTGGAAATAAAAATATGGGAGTTTAAGTGTAAACTGTGGGAGGATATTGCTGGTCTTGCATTTTGTAGACAAATTTATGGGTTGAAATTACTGCATTTTTCACCCCTTCACAAGAAAATGAACATAAATATACTTATTATTATTATTATTTTTTTTTTGGGGGGGGGGGTCAGTTAACTCTCGTTCTGCCCTTTGGGAGATAGGAGACACAATGGACTTGGAAAGACCGCTGTGTATCTGATGGGATGTGAAATTATGGCTCTGTGCAGTGCCGTCTGAACAGTATGTAGACCCCTGGGCAAAGCTAATGCACTAGGGCCCCTGCCCACCCACCTACGGGAATAAAAATGTAAGGGTCAATAAAATTAAGCCTAAATATTTATTGGTATTTTTAACAAAATCAATGTTTAAACAGGGGCGGGGGTGGCTCAGTCGGTAGCGCGCCAGGCTCGTAATCTGCAGTTCCCAGGTTCGAGTCCCAGCTGGGTCAGCGTTGAGATTTATCTCCGCAAAATTCCCCGTCCTGCCCACGGTCAATAGGGGACACCGATGGGCTTGGAAAGGCCGCCGTCCGTCGGATGGGACGTTAAGCCGTGGCCCCGTGTGTGGGAGAGCCATACCCTGTGCACGTTAAAGAACACACTGGATGGCCTTGACGGGAGGCTACTATCTGTCTCCCAACAGCTGTTCCAGTGGGTCCCCTACCCCAACCTTCTCTGAGCCTTCGGGGTCCCTGTGACCTGGCCATTTAGCCCTTGGTGTGCAAAAAAGTGCCGCTCAGAGGTAAAACAACCCAACCCAATGTTTAAACATAAAAAAATTCTGTAAAGCGAGGATTAATCAACACAAACTTTTGCGAAATTTAGAATCGTGGGGCCCCATGCCTCAGTGTCCCATGTCTTAAGCTCTGTGTGCCTTAAGACGGCCTTGGCTCTGTGTGCGGGAGAGCCATGAACTGGAACCCGGAACCCGCTGGATGCCATTGACGGGAGTTTTCTGTCTCCCAACAGTTGTCTGGTAGAATCCCTTCCTAAACCTTCTCTGAGCCCAAGGGGATCCTTATGACATGGTCATTTATCCTAATGTGTACAGAATAAAGTGCAGAGCAGAGGACCTTGGGGTCTTTGGACATGGCGATTAACCCAATTAAGTGCAAAAAAAGTGCTGCTCAGAATATTTTCGGGTCCTTGTGACATGGCTGTTTAGTCCATTGTGTGCAAAAAAGTGCAGATCAGAGGACCTTGGGGTCCTTGTGGCATTGGCTATTTACCCCATTATTCGAAAAATGTATCGCTCGGAGGTAAAACATCCCAACACCTTATGCCATTGGTGAGGAAGTGAACACAATTGGGCATTGAAAGACCGCAGTTCTTTGGATGGGCCATTGAGCATTGGCCCCCTTGTGCAAGGGAGTCGTACCCTGTGCATTTTAAAGAACTCGCTGGATATCCTCAGCTCCCAACAAATTGCTTCCATCTCTCTCATAAGTGGATCCCTTCCGCAACCTGTTCTGAGCTCTTGGGGTCCTTGTGACCTGCCATTTAGCCCAATATGGGCGAAATAGTGTTACTAAAAGCTAAAGCAAACCAGTCGACTTTAAATTCAGGTTTGTTGTTTTAAATTTTGAAGCATGTAATAACAAAATATTTCCCGCATTTCAGGTTACAATATATGAGTATTGAAATATTGTATATTTTGTTTAACATTGTTAGGCATAACAGTTTAGGTGTATTTAGCCATTGGAGAAATTTATTATTGGAGGTTGTTTTACCTCTGAGAGGTTAAGAATAGTAAGGAGGTAATAGTTAATAAGACAAAAGAACAGTAAAGAGGTAATAGTTAATAAGACAAAAGAATAGTAAGGAGGTAATAGTTAATAAGACAAAAGAACAGTAAGGAGGTAATAGTTAACAAGACAAAAGAATAGTATTGAGTAATAGTTCAAGACAAAGGGCCACTTTAAGGAGTAATAGTTCATAAAACGAAGAATGTTTAACGATGAATAGTTCATAAAAAAAGGGAAATAGTGTGAGGATTAATAGTTCATAAGAAAAAAAAATTAAGGAGTAATAATTCGTAAAACAAAGGAGTAGTGTGAGGAGTTAATAATTCATGAGACAAAGGAATATTTTAAGGAGTAATAGTTCGTAAGGCAAAGGAGTAGTTTGAGGAGTAATAGTTCATGAAACAAAGGAATAGAGTTCATATGTAATGAAAAATAGTAACCTTTGAAAGCTAAGCGATGATGATGATAATATTGAGATGAAAAAGAAAGGGTGAAGGAAGGTGAGTTCTTGGATGAGAGGCAAGGGATGATGTAAAGAATCAGAAAAGTTGGAGAAAGAAAGGAAAATACTTAAGACGAAGAGGGAAAGCGGAATTGAGAAAAAGAGATCGACATAGCTCAAGTGAAAAGAAAGAAAGGAACCTAACTCTCTTCGGATGTCAAAGAAATGCAAATGCACGACAATTTTCGGCGCGGATTTTCACAATCTCTCTTCCAATCAGGAATCCCGGACGCAAAGGAGGTGACTCGGACATGGATGCAGTAGTAGATGCGCTCTCGGCAATCGGAGTGTCTGTGTGGCGATGGAGGATGAGGAGGAGTAAGGGGATGCTGGATGGGAGGAGGAGGAGGGGGAGGAGAGAGATGGAGAGTAAAAGGATCCTCCGTGCTCTTCGTGCAGTTCTACTGGAGCCGTTGTCTGGCCCATTATTCTGACTTGGAGACTGACGCGGGCCCCTCACGCGCTATCAGTCGGGCGCCTGGCCGCATCCCAGATGACTTGTCGGCGGCTTAAGAGATTTTCTCTCTTCCTGGACAAACATCAATAATTTATGAGTCGGACATGTTTAGCTGGAGTCGTGGCGAATCCTGGATAACAAGCAGCCCGTCAACACCCTATCTCCTCTTCTAACCCTCCCCTTCTCCTCCCCCCAAGTCTCTCATCCTCTTCCTCTACTCTTACTCCTCCCATCTAACTCCCAACCTCTGTGGTGCTTCTGCCAAGCCAGCCAGACGCACGCACGCACGCACAGACGTGCTGGATATTTGCACGTGAAAAGTACGGTTGCCATTTCGTGATCTTCGCCGTGCACGACTCCACATGGTGATAGTAGCGTAGCAGGCAGGCAGGCTTAGGAATGCTTTTGCCGAAATCATAAACTTGGGACTTGGCTTTTGGGATTGCGTGCATGAGCAGATAAGGAGGAGTTGGGAGGATGGGGAGAGGTTTGTGTTCCAGGAGCAGAGGTGTAGGTGTGTGTGTGATAGTAGTACAGTCACTGCAAGAGCGCTACTGTTGCTGTCTACGTACATGCTAACGTCTATAAACACACACATACTCAGCGATATATACCAATGCACGCAAGCAAACGAGATAGTAAGGAAGCGGGCTGCCGTTCTTCCGGATGTTATTTTGCACGAGCTTTCATCTTTGAGGAATTCTTGTATGGACTTTAACATCGTCAGCTGGGACAACTTTAAGTTTCTCTTTTGCTGTGGCCACTAAGCTCGATGTAATCATAAGGAAGGAGATGGCTTGCTCTCCGCATCAACTAGAATGATGAACACGAAACGAAACGTAAAGGGAAGATGACCGCCTGTTGAGCAGAAAAGGCCACTTCAGTAAATAATAATGAGGCAACTTGAGATCGAATTAAATGATGTTTGAAGAGTGGGATCATTTCCTCTCACTGCACGAGTGATTTTAAAGAATGTAGTCATTTCCTGTCTCACAAAGAGAACGGATATGACGCAATGAGTCGTAGTGATGTTAAAAGAATGCCGTCTTCCTCTGCGAGAACGGATGTGACGTAACGGATCGTAGTGATGTTAAAGAATGAGGTCATTTCGTACCTCTGAAGAGAATGGATATGACGTAACGTGTGGTAATGACGTTTAAAGAATGTCGTCATTTCCTTATTCTGCATGAGAACGGATATGACGAAATGGGTCATATGATGTTTAAAGAATGTGGTCGTTCCCTACCTCTAAAGAAAACGGATATAATGGATCATAGCTCCAGAACTTCTTATTGAAAAAAGGCAATGATGCCCCAGAACATTTCATTGGAAAGGATAAAAAAGTTATGGTGCTACAGAATATTTTATTGAAAAAAAAAACAAACTATATTTGTATATATTGTAATACTACAGAACATCTCATAGGAAATAGTTTATAGCCCTTCAGCACCTTATTGGGGGAAGTGATAGTATTCTACAATATCTTATTAAAATAATAATAATATATTTCAATTAACCAGCATTGTTCTTCAAGAAGAATGTTATGAAAACCATGTTGCAGTCTGGTTACTTAAGGAGACCCTTTAAAAAATGTTATATCATTTGAATGTGTAATTGTTGAATAATAATAATAATTCTCCAGAACATCTCATTGAAATAAAGTGGGATCCAGAACATCTTATTGAAAAAAGACTAGAGTGCCCAGAACATCTTATTGAAAAAGATTAGAGTTCTCCTGAACAACTTATTAAAAAAGACTAGAGTTGGGTTGGGTTGTTTTACCTCTGAGCGGCACTTTTTTGCACACCATGGGCTAAATGGCCAGGTCACATGGACCCCGAAGGCTCAGAGAAGGTTGGGGGAGGGGACCCACTGGAACAGCTGTTGGGAGACAGATGGTAGCCTCTCGTTAAGGCCATCCAGCGTGTTCTTTAACGTGCACAGGGTATGGCTCTCCCGCACACGGAGCCACGGCTTAACGTTCCATCCGACGGACGGCGGCCTTTCCAAGCCCAGCGGTGTCCCCTACTGACCGTGGGCAGGGCGGGGAATTTTGCGGAGATAAATCTCAACGCTGACCCAGCTGGGACTCGAACCTGGGAACTACAGATTACGAGCCTGGCGCGCTACCGACTGAGCGTCCCCCCCCCCTAAAGACTAGAGTGCACCAGAACATCTTACTAAGAAAAGTTGATCATACGCGAACATCTTATTGAAAAAGTGCTCCAGAATATCACATTGAAAAAGGTGCTCCCCAACGTTGAAGAAAGGCTCGGTATGCTCCAGAGTTTCTGTTACCGAAGTGTCAGTGATCCAGATACTCATGCAAATCATCATCGTGCTCCAATCTTTGAAACCATTGTGCAGCACAAAAAAATTCAAAGAAACACGAAAATGGAATGATTAATTGGCACACATTAAGAGCGGTAGCAAACAGAAAAAGCGTGATTCTTCACGTATGTTTGCGTGAGAATTGAACAAGAAGCTACCTGATTCTACAAAAATGTGGCCTTTACAAGAGCCCTAAGTGAATTGTCACACATTAAGAGCGGTAGCAAACAAAAAAGCGTGATTCTTCACCTATGTTTGCGTGAGAATTGAACAAGAAGTACCTGATTCTACAAAAATGTGGCCTTTACAAGAGCCCTAAGTGAATTGTCACACATTAAGAGCGGTAGCAAACAGAAAAAGCGTGATTCTTCACGTATGTTTGCGTGAGAATTGAACAAGAAGCTACATGATTCTATAAAAATGTGGCCTTTACAAGAGGCCTAAGTGAATTGTCACACGACTATCACATCCAAAACATCTCTTTGACATCTGAGAAGGAACAAGATTTTTGGAGAAAAGGTCAATGGATGCGAGCCGGTGCGTGACATCATAAATGAGAGTCATTTCGGGAAGAGCAGAAGAGATTGGGATCCAGGCAACGACGATATCATATCTTGAAACGTCATCAACCGTGACGAAACGAATGACGTTGGGTTGTCGTAAGAGGCATTCAGTAAGAAGAGTTGACGTAAGTTGTGCAGGCATTATAGACTATGATGACGAGTGGTGGAAGGGATGATAGCTTTGCGACTTAAAGTGAAGCGGCACCAAAGACGGATTAAGGAAGGGTTGGAGATCAGAGTTCCAACTTCTTTAAAATATGGTGTGTTCTGTTCATTCACTTGAACCAAATCTTTTCTCTCAAGTTACAATAAACATCAAGCAATAGTTCCATTGATGAATGTCTTGGTTTGTCAACCCTAACCGTTCGTTTAAAAGCATGAAAAAAGTTATATCTTTGCAATTTATCTTATTTTTACTCATTCTTGTGGTTATCATCAGGATCTCTGAAGCAATCAGCAAAATGGGGGGCGCGGGCGTGGGGGGCTCAGTCGGTAGCGCGCCAGCCTCGTAATCTGTAGTTCCCAGGTTCGAGTCCCAGCTGGATCAGCGTTAAGATTTATCTCCGCAAAATTCCCGCCCTGCCCACGGTCAGTAGGGGACACCGATGGGGCTTGGAAAGGCCGCCGTCCGTCGGATGGGACGTTAAGCCGTGGCTCCGTGTGCGGAGAGCCATACCCTGTGCACGTTAAAGAACACGCTGGATGGCCTTGACGGGAGGCTACCATCTGTCTACCAACAACTGTTCCAGTGGGTCCCCCCGCCCAACCTTCCCTGAGCCTTCGGGGGTCTTGTGACTCGGCATTTAGCCCATAGTGTGCAAAAAAGTGCCGCTCAGAGGTATAACAACCCAACCCAAAGCCACACCCTGTGCACGTTAAAGAACACGCTGGATGGCCTTGATGGGAGGCTACCATCTATCTCTCAACAGCTGTTCCAGTGGGTCTCCTCCCCCATCCTTCTCTGAGCCTACTGGGTCCCTGTGACCTGGCCATTTAGCCCATGGTGTGCAAAAAAGTGCCTTTCAGAGATTAAACAACCCAACTCAAAGCCATACCCTGTGCACGTTAAAGAACACGCTGGATGGCCTTGACGGGAGGCTACCATCTGTCTCCCAACAGCTGTTCTAGTAGGTCCCCTCCCCCAACCTTCCCTGAGCCTACGGGGTCCATGTGACCTATCCATTTAGCCCATGGTGCGCAAAAAAGTGCCGCTCAGAGGTAAATCAACGCAACGATTCCAAACTCGCTAACCGTTAGGCCACTTCCGGTGGTCCTTTTTCCATGTCACTTGCAGCCGACTGAATGTATTCCGGTGAATGGCTGAATGTATCCAAGTGGTCTTTGGGAGCAGGACGTACCTTGTCACGTGTAACATCCCAAGCTACCTCTCTGGCATCTGCTCGTACCGACATTCCTGGGCCATGAGACGGACGAGGTTGGAAATATTGCCAGGATGTGACGTCATCTGGTGATACCAATTTCGTGCCCCGTCTTCGTCTCGCTTTCCAACCGACGTCTTCCTTTCTGTCTTCCCGCTTCCGACATCGTTAAAAGTGGCCATTTTTAATTGGTTTGTTGAGCCAAAAAAAAATGGTTTTTTTTTTAAGATGGTAAAGTCGCGTTTATATTTTTACCCTTTCTGTAGGTGTCATTTTTTTTTTTATTTTTTATTTGCTTTTTTTTTTTTGTTTGTTTCAAGTGTTTTTTTTATTTAATAATGTTTTTTTTTTTTTCATTTACTCCTTTAAAGTGTCTTTTTTTTTTTTATTTTTTATTTTTACTATATTTCTTTATTTATTTTTTATTTTTTTTTTTTTAACCTATTATCTTTATTTTATTATCTTATCTTATTTTTTCTTTTTTTTTTTTTTTTTTTTCATTTTTTTTTATTTCCTTTTTTTGGATTCCTTTTCATCTTTATTTTTTTTTTCTTTTTCATATGGACCCCGAAGGCTCAGAGAAGGTTGGGGGAGGGTTCCCACTGGATTGGGTTGTTTTACCTCTGAGCGGCACTTTTTTGCACACAATGGGCTAAATGGCCAGGTCACAAGGACTCCGAAGTCGCAGAGAAGTTAGGGGGAGGGGACCCACTGGAACAGCTGTTGGGAGACAGATGGTAGCCTCGCGTCAAGGCCATCCAGCGTGTTCTTTAACGTGCACAGGGTATGGCTCTCCCGCACACGGGGCCACGTACCCACTGGAACAGCTGTTGGGAGATAGATGGTAGCCTCCCGTCAAGGCCATCCAGTGTGTTCTTTAACGTGCATAGGGTATGGCTTAACGCTTAAGGTCCCATCCGACGGACGGCGGCCTTTCCAAGCCCATCGGTGTTCCCTACTGACCGTGAGCAGGGCGGGAAATTTTGTGGAGATAAATCTCAACGCTGACCCAGCTGGGACTCGAACCTGGGAACTACAGATTACGAGCCTGGCGCGCTACCGACTGAGCCACCCACGCCCCTTTTGAGAGGGTAACAGCGCCCTCTGATATCATGATCGTTTTTCAAAGGTTTCAAGAGACTCCGCCCTCTGAAACATTGACTTTTTTGGATGTTTTTGTTTTCAAGAAATCGCCTTTCACATCATGACCGTTTTTCAGAGGGTTTTGTTTCTAAGAGAATCCCAACCTTTGACATCGTGACAGTTTTTCAGAGGCTTTTATTGTTTAAAAAGTTCAATCTTTAGACATCGCGACAGTTTTTCTCTCGTTTTCGTTTTTAAGAGATATAATTCGATCAACATCACGACCGCTTTTTCACAGGTTTCCGTTTTTAAGAGAGCACTAACTTCAACATCGCGACCGCTTTTTCATAAGTTTCTGTTTTTAAAAGAGCATTAACTTCAACATCGCGACCGCTTTTTCATAGGTTTCTGTTTTTAAGAGAGCACTAACTTCAACATCGCGACCGCTTTTTCATAGGTTTCTGTTTTTAAGAGAGCACTAACTTCAACATCACGACCGCTTTTTCATAGGTTTCTCTTTTTAAGAGAGCCCCACCCTCCGAAGTCGCGACAGTTTTTCACATGTTTTTGTTTTCAACCCTTTCAGACTCGAATTATTGCTATAGGAGAAACATTGTTCCATTTAAATATGCTTTATTTATGATCAGAGGAATAAGGAATAAATAATTTCACACACAAAATAAGAATAATACACAAATTTTTTTACCATCATTTCACTAAACTTCCGCATATACATTGCAATGCAGAAACCATTCCAAAAGGTGAAAAATTTTGAAATCTCAGAAATCAGTTAAAAGGACATAAAGGGAAAAGTATTATACATTGGTTTCCATAAATGAAGGAAAATCCCTGTGTTAAGTCAATGGAAAGTTAACGTCAAAGCTCTATAACTTCTAAAATAAGTGTTTTTGTTTCGAAAAATGTGATTGCAGATAAAGATCTCAATCAAATAAATCAATATCGCGATTTTCAACAATATTCGTTCAGTATTTAATGAGTTATGGAAGTTTGAATATTTAGCGATAACAATGCCAGCCACAAAAATTGACTTCAGAAGTTAATTAAAATTTATCAATAAGAATTGTATCAAAGTGTTTAATAAAATAAGTTTGTATTTTAGAACTTTGTGTAAAGAATTCTTTCACTACTCTTCAGTTTTGTATAAGTTTCTTAAGACTGGCATTGTTATCTCTAAATATTCAAACTTCCAAAACTCATTAAATACTGAAATATTGTTGAAAATCGAGATATTGATTTATTTGGTTGAGATCTTAATCTGCAATCACATTTTTCCAAAAAAAATAAAGTTTATTTTAGAAGTTATAGAACTTTGACGTTAGCTTCCCATTGACATAACATAGGATTCTTTAATTTACAGAAACCAGTATATTGCTGAGAATTCTCGTTTTTAAGATTTTAATAAATGATGAATATCTGAATTTTGTTATTAAACCTCATATAGCGAGAAGTGTCAACAAATATCTGCATTGCCTTTTCGACTATATTTCTTGCACATGTCAAAAGATCAGCATCATCCTGAAAAGGTGCTTTAAAAACTTCGAAATGCTTAGATAAGATGACCCAGTGTCTCGCAAACTTTTTTACTCTGCGGCACACTGAATCTAATTTTTTTCCGCGGCACACTGAATTTAATTTTTTTCCGCGGCACACTGAATCTAATTTTTTTCCCGCGGCACACTGAATCTAATTTTTTCCCCGCGGCACACTGAATCTAATTTTTTTCCCGTGGCACACTGAATCTAATTTTTTTCCGCGGCACACTGAATCTAATTTTTTTCCCGCGGCACACTGAATCTAATTTTTTTCCGCGGCACACTGAATCTAATTTTTTCCCGCGGCACACCGAATCTAATTTTTTTCCGCGGCACACTGAATCTAATTTTTTCCCACGGCACACTGAATCTAATTTTTTCCCGCGGCACACTGAATCTAATTTTTTTCCGCGGCACACTGAATCTAATTTTTTTCCGCGGCACACTGAATCTAATTTTTTTCCCGCGGCACACTGAATCTATTTTTTTTCCCGCGGCACACTGAATCTAATTTTTTCCCGCGGCACACTGAATCTATTTTTTTTCCGCGGCACACCTAAAAAAAGAATTTTTGATGGTTACGTAAAAAGAGGAAAATTGAAGTTTCGTTAAATGCATTTTATTTAAAATTTAGATATGAACATATTTCAATGGGATGTATAAGCTTGCTTCTGCGAACAAATCTGCATTATTCTTGGCTCAAAGTTAGATAAACACACTCGCATCTCTTCATCAATCATCTGAAGCCGCTCACGCTTCTTAGATTTAATTTCAGTCAATGATGAGAATCCAAGTTCACAAAGATAAGACGAGCCGAAAGGTAACAAGGGTCGAATAGCTTTTGTGCTCAATTCAGGATATTGAGGTTATCAGGATATTGAATTCAGGATATCTAGTGTCAATTTGAAAATCTCTCGCGGCACAATTTGCGAGACACTGAGATGACCTAAAGATGATATAATTTCCTTTAAAGACATCTGTAAGAATATAATTTATAAACACTAACATTACGTTGTCTTGATAGATAGTTCCTATAATATCACATAATGCTTACAATTACATCAGTGGATGAGGAAGCAAAAAACATCCATTCCTTTTCTACTAATCTTCAGTGACCTCTTTGACTTTCATCTTCGACTTCTTCTCGTCTTTCTCTCACAATCATATTTTCCTTTTTTTTTATTCAATGCTTTGGTATACGTATCCTTCTCCAGTTTCACCCCCCCCCACCCCGCACATTGAAGATGAAAGACCATCAGGCGTCAACGTTAATGAAGTACTTAGTAGTTGGTCGCACACTGGCATTTCAGGAATAATTTGGTTGCAGGGTGTGGCCTGCTTAGCCTGTAGGCACAGTAGACGCCATGGTGGGTTGCGTGCGCTGCATGTCTGCGAATTCTCTCTGTTAAGACTGTGGCGGTTGCGGCCATCACTCTTATACTGCGGCCATCACTCTTATACCTGCGGGATATGGAACTTTATTGTTAACACCGCTGCTGCTTTCGAGGTATTGCGAGTGATTAATTGTTGTGTTGCCAATATGCGATTTTTGTTCGTAGAAATATTGGTTATATCATTATTCAGAGTTTTACCTCTAAGCGGCACCTTTTTGTACACAATGGACTAAATGGCCAAGTCACAAAGATCCCAAGAGTTCACGTTAGTGTTCGGAAAGGGTGGGTTGTTTTACCCAGGTCACAAGGACTGTTAGAACACTGTTAAACCATGCATCAGATGCTAAAATCTTCCAGGTTGTTTGGGTTGTTTTACCTTTGAGCAGCACTTTTTTGCACACCATGGACTAAATGGCCAGGTCTCAAGGACCCCGAGGGTTCAGAGAAGGTTGGGGGAGGAGACCCACTGGAACGGCTGTTGGGAGACAGATGGTAGCCTCCCGTCAAAGCTATACATTGTGTTCTTTAACGTGCACAGGGTATGGCTCTCCCACACACGGGGCAAGGCTTAACGTCCCATCCGACGGACGGTGGCCATTCCAAGACCACTGGTGTCCCCTACTGATCAAGAACAGGGCAGGAAATTTTTGTAGAGATAATCTCAACACTGGCCCAGCTGGGAATCTCAACACTGGCCCAGCTGGGACTCGAACCTGGGAACTGCAGATTACGAGCCTGACGCGTTATTGACTGAGCTACCCCCCACCCCCCACCCCGTTTGGCTTAGAAAGGCCGCCGTCCGTCGGATGGGACTTTAAGCTGTGGCCCCGTGTGTGGGAGAGCCTTATCTGTGCACGTTAAAGAACACACTGGATAACCTTGACGGGAAGCTACCATCGGGTCTCCAAATAGCTGTACCAGTAGATCACCTCTCCCAACCTTCTCTGAGCCTTTGGGGTCCATGTGACCTGGCCATTTAGCCCATGGTGTGCAAAAAAAGTGCCGCTCAGAGGTAAAACAACCAACCAACCTGATAAAAATGGACTAAATATCAAGATAACAAAGACCCTTCCCCATAGTTCAGGGGAAAAAAAGCCTTCCCGTGGCCGAGTGGTTAGCGCGCTTGGCTGCTGATCTACGGGACCTGGGTTCGAGCCCCGGGTAAGGCATGGCTGTTTATGTCGTTTTTCTGCTGAGGGCCTGCCATCCTCTCAGACCTTCTACTATGGCATATAAACTGACAGGCTCCTATCAGACCTCTGTGGCAAGCAGCTGCTTGAGGGGGTATTTATTTATTTATTTATTTATTTTTTATCAATAAAGAACGATGCGTTTAAGTAGAGCGTTTAACTCCTTTGGAATCAAGTACATGAACTCAAAACGGATTGAGAAAAACAGCGATTATGCAAACTGAAGATAAACAAGACTCTGAAAATGCAAAACAATACTATGACAAACTTCGGAAGTAAAAAGAAATTACGGTTAACGCAATCACGAGCCAAAAAAGAACGTGCTGAAAGATGGTGTGGTGGCGGTGGTGGAGGAGGAAGGGAGAGTCATGTGACCGCCTTGCCATGACTTCTTCGGTCTTCTCCTCCAAGGTCCCAAGAGCTGCTTTATCTGCGTCCTCCGGTGAGGATAAGGAGCACACGTATCCACAGAGCAGCTCCTGTGCTCCAAATAAGCACATTTAGCAAGCCCCATTAGCCTTTCACAGCTGTTCTCGCATGGCACCGTCTTGTGGGCCGCGATGGTGAGCAGGAGATAGCGGGGACCCGTCGGCTCCTCCACTGCGCATGTGCTCTGCCATACTACCCCCGTGGCATAGGAAGGAAGGAAGGGAGAGAGAGAGGAAGGAACAGCTCCGCAGTCGAAGTCAATTGTAGTCCAATGGTTTGGAAAGAGAAACGACTAATGTGACCGTATTGGATTCCTCTGCCAAGATCCCCCTCCCTCCCTCCACCTCTTCTTTCTCCTCCTGCTCTCCATCCTCTCAGTCCCACCTTGGCTGACTTGCAGCGAGTTCCAAGAAGTATTCGAAACTCGCTTTGCTAGTCTCAGGGTGGAACGGTTTTTCTCCCTTTCCGTCTTATCCATCAGAAAGATAACTGGAAACTATTTTGGCTCTAGTCTTCTGTGCATTTTTTTTTTGTTTTTCTTCTTTCAACTTTTTCGATTATAGCCTTTAGTCCATTAACTCTGATTTGTTGTTATTTATTCTCTTCTACATTCTTTTGTTGACGTTTCCTTCCGTTTGATTTTTTTTTTTATCTTCGTGTATTTCTGTTGTTTTCTTTTGTAATTATTCTTGTTCTTTTCATCTTGGAGGCGGGGGTGGCTCAGTCGGTAGCGCGCCAGGCTCGTAATCTGTAGTTCCCAGGTTCGAGTCCCAACTGGGTCAGCGTTAAGATTTATCTCCGCAAAATTCTCCACCCTGCCCACGGTCAGCAGGGGACACCGATGGGCTTGGAAAGTCCGCCGTCCGTCGGATGGGACGTTAAGTCGTGGCCCCGTGTGTGGGAGAGCCATACCCTGTGCACGTTAAAGAACACATTGAATGGCCTTGACGGGAGGCTACCATCTGTTTCCCAACAGCTGTTCCAGTGGGTCCCCTCCCCAAACCTTCTCTGAGCCTTCGGGGTCCATGTGACCTGGTCATTTAGCCCGTGGTGTGCAAAAAAGTGCCCTCAGAGGTAAAACAAATCAACGTGAAAGAACACGCTGTATGGCCTTGATGAGAGGCAACCATCTGTCTCCCAACAGCTGTTCCAGTGGGTCCCCTCCCCCAACCTTCTCTGAGCCTTCGGGGTCCTTGTGACCTGGCCATTTAGCTCATGGTGTGTAAAAAAGTGCCGCTCAGAGGTAAAACAAATCAACGTTAAAGAACACGCTGGATGGCCTTGACGGGAGGCTGCCATCTCTCTCCCAACAGCTGTTCCAGTGGGTCCCCTCCCCCAACCTTCTCTGAGCTTTCGGGGTCCTTGTGACCTGGCCATTTAGCCCATGGTGTGCAAAAAAGTGCCGCTCAGAGGTAAAACAACCCAACCCTATTGCTTAGTCACTTAAGTCACTTAACTGACAATACTTCTATCGAGCTCTAGCAGGAGACAGAGGTGAATTTTGGTCGTCACGTGACCGATGATTCGCTTCTCCCACACACTGCAGAGGTCCGCCATCACCGCCATTAAAGGTATTCATGCTGCTTTAACTGGCAGTAAAACTTTATCTGTTGGAATAACCCCCTGCGCAGAGAGTTCGACCCTCAGAGGCACACGTACGGAGTTACGCACAAACGTTGTTTCCGCGAGGCCACAGGTTAGGCTTTGGCTGTCATGGACGCCCTCTGTTGGTAGCTGCTGGACCGATGACTCACTTGGAGATGATGGGTTTTGAAATGAAACTCTAGATGGGAGGAAAGTTTCAGAGATTAGTTAGGTCAGTAGGGGTGCTTAAAACTGAGTTCATATTCTTTTAGTGTGGATGTTTCCGATGAGATTCATTTGAGGTTAATGTGAAGAGCTGAAACAGTTTTATTTAGGTTAATATGGATAATTCAATGTTTTTTTAATGCTGTATAATCCTGTCAGACCTCTGTGGCAAGCAGCTGCTTGAGGGGGTATTTTTTTTTTATGAATATTTCGAAGAAACATTGTTTTGAGAAATTGACTCAGTCAGTAACGCACCAGGACTCGTAATCTGAAGTTAGCATGTTCAGATTTGGGGCGGGGGTGGCTCAGTTGGTAGCGCACCAGGACTCGTAATCTGAAGTTAGCATGTTCAGATTTGGGGCGGGGGTGGCTCAGTTGGGAGCGCACCAGGACTCGTAATCTGAAGTTAGCATGTTCAGATTTGGGGCGGGGGTGGCTCAGTTGGTAGCGCGCCAGGCTCGTAATCTGTAGTTACCAGGATCGAGCCGCAATAATTGGGGGAGGGTCCTTCGGGACCCGCCCCCATGGGGAAAACTCGTATTCCATATTTAGACACTACACGAGGTTCGAGTCCCAGCTGGGTCAATGTTGAGATATATCTCCGCAAAAATTTCCTGCCCTGCCCACGGTCAGTAGGGGACACCGATGGGCTTGTAAAGGCCGCCGTCCGTCGGATGGGACGTTAAGCCGTGGGCCCCCGTGTGCGGGAGAGCCATACCCTGTGCACGTTAAAGAACACGCTGGATGATCTTGACGGGAGGCTACCATCTGTCTCCCAACAGCTGTTCCAGTGGGTCCCCTCCACCAACCTTCTCTGAGCCTTCGGGGTTCATGTGACCTGGCCATTTAGCCCATGGTGTGCAAAAAAGTGCCGCTCAGAGGTAAAATAACCCAACCCACGTTAAGATTTCAACTATGTCTGCCATTGAATTTTTTAATACCCCCCCCCCCCCTTTTTTTTTTCATTCATCAGTGAGAAAGGGTGGGGTGGGGAAATAAGCTTGGAAAGGTCACTCGGATGGACCTTTAAGTAGTGGTGGCTATCTGTGCCTTTCTCTCTCCTAGCTGTTTTACTACCGAGTTTAAATGATACCAGTGATTACCTTTCCCACTCTCTGAGGAATAGGAATATTTGTGACATGGGGACATTTATCCAATTGTGTACGAAAAAGTACCTCTATTTCAAAAAATTAAGTGCAAACAGTACGGGTATTTCGAAAATCTAAACACTGCAGATGTTACAAATACAAAACACGCAAATAGTACGGAATATGTAGGAATCTCATAAGAGTATGCAATAGGAAGAAAAGTACTCAAAAACCTCGGAAAATTAGGCACTGGAACGAAAAGTACTTAGAAATTTCAGAAAGTAGGCAATGGGAGGAAAAGTACTCAGAAATCTTGAGGAATATGCAATGGCAGGAAGAGTACTCAGAAATCTCAGAAAGTAGTCAATGGGAGGAAAAGTACTCCAAAATCTAAGATTAGGCAATGGGAGGAAGAGTACTCAGAAATCTTGATGAATATACAATGGCAGGAAGAGTACAGAAATCTCAGAAAGATGCCAATGAGAGAAAATGTACTCTGAAAAGTAAGCAATGGGAGGAAAAGTACCCAGAAATATTGAGGAATATGATGCAATGACAAGAAAAGTACTTAGAAATATTGAGGAATATGATGCAATGACAAGAAAAGTACTTAGAAATCTTGAGGAATATGCAATGACAAAAAGTACTCAGATCTCTTGAGGAATATTTATTGGCAAGAAAAGTACTCAGAAAACTTGAGGAATATGCAATGACAAGGAAAGTACTCAGAAATTTCGAGGAATATGCAATGGCAAGAGAAGTATTCAGAAATCTTGAGGAATATTCAATGGCAAGAAAAGTACTCAGAAATCTTGAGGAATATGCAATGACAAGAAAAGTATTCAGAAATCTTGAGGAATATGCAATGACAAAAAAGTACTCAGAAATCTTGAGGAATATTCAATGGCAAGAAAAGTACTCAGAAATCTTGAAGAATATGCAATGACAAAAAAGTACTCAGAAATCTTGAGGAATATGCAATGACAAAAAAGTACTCAGAAATCTTGAGGAATATGCAATGGCAAGAAAAGTACTCAGAAATCTAGAGGAATATACAATGACAAGAAAAGTATTCAGAAATCTTGAGGAATACGCAATGACAAAAAAGTACTCAGAAATCTTGAGGAATATGCAATGTCAAGAAAAATACTCAGAAATCTTGAGGAATATGCAATGGCAAGAAAAGTACTCAAAAATCTTGAGGAATATGCAATGGCAAGAAAAGTACTCAGAAATCTTGAAGATTATACAGTGGCAAGAAAAGTACTTAGAAATCTAGAGGAATATACAATGACAAGAAAAATACTCAAAAATCTTGAAGAATATGCAATGGCAAGAAAAGTACTCAGAAATCTAGAGGAATATACAATGACAAGAAAAGTACTCAGAAATCTTGAGGAATATGCAATGACAAAAAAGTACTCAGAAATCTTGAGGAATATGCAATGTCAAGAAAAGTACATAGAAATCTTGAGGAATATTCAATGGCAAGAAAAGTACTCAGAAAGGAATATACAATGACAAGAAGAGTACTCAGAAATTTCGAGGAATATGCAATGACAAGAAAAGTACTCAGAATTCTTGAGGAATATGAATGGCAAGAAAAGTACTCAGAATTCTTGAGGAATATGAATGGCAAGAAAAGTACTCAGAAATCTTGAGAAATATACAGTAACAAGAAAAGTACTCAGAAATCTTGAGGAATATTCAATGTCAGGAAAACCACTCTGAGATCTCGAAAGAGTAGACAACAGTGTGATCAAGCATTTTCCCCTCTGACATACCAACGATGCTCCAGCAGTTACTGAAGCCAAATCGTCCAAGAGAGTCTTGGCATCCCTTGCCGCAGCCTTCCAACTCAAAACTATTCCCAGTTCTGTCTGTCCTCGCCCTCGGGTTCAAGGTGAAAGAGTCCCGGTAACACTTGGGGGCCACCACCTCAGCCCTATCTGGCATCTGGCTGCCGTGACAAGACTGAAGGAGGAGAAGATGTGTGTGGGGGGGGGGGAGGGAGACAGAGAGAAGATAGGGAAGTCGAAAATCTCCCCCCCCCCGCCCTACCTCCCCCTCAGAGCACGTTCTTCATGCATTCATGCAACAATGCTTCCTCTGGTTCCAATATCTTGATTGGGGACTTTTAGTCATTCCTATCTTCTTCGCGTCCTTCTTCGCAAACTGCTGTCTGTAACAGTTTTCCGTCCTCCCGCTGTCATCCTTTCCCTCCCCGTGGTCCTGTTTCATTTCTAACCACTCTCCACAGCCTCAGCACGGCTTCAGCCAATTTCTTGTGCTGGTGACCCGCAACGACATCCGTTGCTGTGTCGCGCGATTACGTCTCTGCCTTTGTCAGTACGACATAATCATGACCCTGTTATCTTGGGAGCTGAGAAGAACGTAAATGCAAGGGAGGGGTGGTGGAAGGTGGGTGGGTGGAACAGAAAAAAAAAAGAAGTCGAACGTCTCCTTCAGCATCCTCCATCCCCCCCTCTTTGAGTGACTTCTTTAGAAGAACAGTAGGAGGAGGAGGAGGGAACGGTGAGGGGAGAGAACGAGTGTTGGTTGTTTAGCCACTTGTTTTAAATTCATTTGCGATCGTGTTATACAGTGGTAATCAGCAAAGGTGCCTTACGTGACCAGACCGAAGCGTCGCATGGGTACTTTTGGGGAACGTCTACTAAATTCGTTTTCTCCAGATGTACAGTCGCTCAAAAAAATATCCGAACACTATGATTGACTACTGAATTCAGAAAAAAATATCTGGCAATGATTTTTTTAGAAATTGGTGATCTGGCAACCTTCGTGTACAGTCACTCAAATAAATATCCGAACACTATGGTTGATGACAGAATTCAGAAAAAATATCTGGAGCGTGTACAGCAACTGTACACGCTCCAGTTACCGTTCACAGCAAACTGGATCGTGTACAGTCGCTCAAATAAGTATCCGAACATTATGATTGATTAAAGAATTCAGAAAAATATCTGGCAACGTTTTTTTTTAGAAATTAGTGATCTGGCAACCTTCGTGTCACATGACACGACGGTTGCCAGATCACTAATTTCTAAAAAAATCGTTGCCAGATATGTTTTCTGAATTCTTTAATCAACCATAGTGTTCGGATACTTTTTTGAGCGACTGTACAGTTATTGCACACGCTCCAGTTCCCAGGTTCGAGTCCCAGCTGGGTCAGCGTTGAGATTTATCTCCGCAAAATTCCCCGCCCTGCCCACGGTCAGTAGGGGACACCGATGGGCTTGGAAAGGCCGCCGTCCGTCGGATGGGACGTTAAGCCGTGGCCGTGTGCGGGAGAGCCATACCCTGTGCACGTTAAAGAACACGCTGGATGGCCTTGACGGGAGGCTACCATCTGTCTCCCAACAGCTGTTCCAGTGGGTCCCCTCCCCCAACCTTCTCTGAGCCTTCGGGGTCCATGTGACCTGGCCATTTAGCCCATGGTGTGCAAAAAAGTGCAGCTCAGAGGTAAAACAAGCCAACCCAAGCCAAAAAGTTTGAAAAATGTTAACAACATTAAGTCGCTCAAACCGTTCTCTATGTGGCCATGTCGGAAGAGAGCATGCCATGTGTGGTCAACAGAGCGGGAAATACTTGGCCCTAGCTTTTAAACAATAAGATAACAATTCATAATTGCTGAGTGGACGAAGGAGTGGGAATTTGGTCAGCGGTCGGGAGGGTCAACAAACAGAATGATGAAAGACAGAAGGATCAACCGTCAAGTGCCGAAATGTCAGAGACAGTTAAATGAACTGTAAAAAGAGAAAGAAGACTACCGAGTGAGAGAAAAAAAAATATAGATAATAAAAATCGAAAACCTGAAAGGAAATGGCTGTAATGGATGAATAGATGCAATAACTGTGCCGTGGCGACGTGGGACGATTCCGAGATGGGGGGGGGGGGGGTTGTACTAGAGTGGTGGGGTTGCATTTTCAGAATCCGTCTTTAACCCGAGATGGCAAAAAATGGGGACCATATATGGGTTGGGTTGCTTTACCTCTGAGAGGTACTTTGCTTTTGCACAAAATCGACTAAATGACCAAGTCACAAGGACCCCAAGACCTTGGAAATGGTCGGGTAAACGGGACTTACTGGACAGCTGGTGACGGGGGGGTGGCTCAGTCGATAGCGCGCCAGGCTCGTAATCTGTAGTTCCCAAGTTCGAGTCCCAGCTGGGTCAACGTTGAGATTTATCTCCGCAAAATTCCCCGTCCTGCCCACGGTCAGTAGGGGACACCGATGGGCTTGGAAAGGCCGCCGTCCTTCGGATGGGACGTTAAGCCGTGGCCCCGTGTGCGGGAGAGCCATACTCTGTGCACGTTAAAGAACACGCTGGATGGCCTTGACGGGAGGCTACCATCTGTCTCCCAACAGCTGTTCCAGTGGGTCCCCTCCCCCAACCTTCTCTGAGCCTTCGGGGTCCTTGTGACCTAGCCATTTAGCCCATGGTGTGAAAAAAAGTGCCGCTCAGAGGTAAAACAACCCAACACAAAACAACTAGTAACTGCACACGCTCCAGTTTGCTGTGAACGGTAACTGGAGCGTGTACAGTTGTTGTACACGCTCCAGATATTTTTCCTGAATTCTGTAATCACGTGACACGAAGGTTGTCAGATCACTAATTTCTAAAAAAAAAAATCGTTGCCAGATATTTTTTCTGAATTCTGTACTCAATTATAGTGTTCTGAAACTTTTTTGAGCGACTGTACATATACACTCATTGTTTACGCATAATAGAGATCTTAGCACATTAATCAGATTCGCAATCGACAATGCCTCCTTATGTTTAAATTTGAGTTGTTCACGCGTTAAAGAACACGCTGGATGAGTTTAACGGTAGGCTTCCTTCTGTCTCTTAGCCCTTGGGGTCCTTGTGACCTGGCCATTTCACCCATTGTGCGGCAAAAAAAGTGCCGACCACTAGTAAATTCATTTCCGTTTCTTGCATCTAAATTTGAGTCGTGCACGTTAAAAATTAAAAAAAACACGCTGGATGACTTTAATGGTAGACTTCCTTTTTCCTCCTAACAGCTGTGCAGTCTTCTTGTGACGTGGCCATTTGGCCCATTGTGTTAAAAAAAAGTGCCATTCAAAGGCAGAACAACCCGAAGCTTTTTTCCACCAAAAATCCGGTAATTTTGAAAGTGTCCCAATACACGTTGAACGGTAACGTCTATAACATATACACGCATCTCGTACAAATATTGGGGGGCGGGGGTGGCTCAGTCGGTAGCGCGCCAGGCTCGTAATCTGTAGTTCCCAGGTTCGAGTCCCAGCTGGGTCAGCGTTGAGATTTATCTCCGCAAACTTCCCCGCCCTACCCACGGTCAGTAAGGGACACCGATGGGCTTGGAAAGGCCGCCGTCCGTCGGATGGGACGTTAAGCCGTGGCCCCGTGTGCGGGAGAGCCATACCCTGTGCTCGTTAAAGAACACCCTGGATGGCCTTGACGAGAGGCTACCATCTGTCTCCCAACAGCTGTTCCAGTGGGTCCCCTCCCCCAACCTTCTCTGAGCCTTCGGGGTCCACGTGACCTGGCCATTTAGCCCATGGTGTGCAAAAAAGTGCCGCTCAGAGGTAAAACAACACACACAAACGTACAAATATTGGAGACAAAAATCGTCGAAGCACTCTTTGGCAGAAATGGAGGATTGCACTTCGAGGTGATCACACTTCGAATCGAAAAGAAAATGGAAATAAGAAAATGAAATGTTATGCTTCACACTTCTGATCACAGACAGATTTTTTTTTACACGTCAACTCTTCCCCTTACGTGTTCTTTGTTTGTCTACAACCTATGCGGAACGCTACACCGTTTCGCCGCAGTACTCCGTCATATATCCATCCCTGTTGACGTTCCTCCCCCCCGCCACCCCTTTTTCGCTTCTGCGCTTCAACTGTCTCCCATTATTCTTGTTCCCACGTTGGTTCTACTTGGTTGACATTATAATCTTTCTGATCTTCCGAACACCACATCTCCCAACTCACCTACTTACGCATTTATGCTTACCTCCCTTTCCAAATTCTCTACAGCTCTGAACATCACCCTACATGGTTTATTTTACCTCTACCCGACCATACTTGGATTGAGTTGTTTTATCTCTGAGAGGCACTTTTTTTTGCACACCATGGGCTAAATGGCCAGGTCACATGGACCCCGAAGGCTCAGAGAAGGTTGGGGGAGGGGACCCACTGGAACAGCTGTTGGGAGACAGATGGTAGCCTCCCGTCAAGGCCATCCAGCGTGTTCTTTAACGTGCACAGGGTATGGCTTTGGGTTGGGTTGTTTAACCTCTGAGAGGCACTTTTTTTTGCACACCATGGGCTAAATGGCCAGGTCACATGGACCCCAAAGGCTCAGAGAAGGTTGGGGGAGGGGACCCACTGGAACAGCTGTTGGGAGACAGATGGTAGCCTCCCGTCAAGGCCATCCAGCGTGTTCTTTAACGTGCACAGGGTATGGCTTTGGGTTGGGTTGTTTAACCTCTGAGCGGCACTTTTTTGCACACCATGGGCTAAATGGCCAGATCACAAGGACCCAGAAGGCCCAGAGAAGGTTGGGGGAGGAGACCCACTGGAACAGCTGTTGGGAGACAGATGGTAGCCTCCCGTCAAGGCCATCCAGCGTGTTCTTTAACATGCACAAAGTATGGCTCTCCCGCACACGGGCCACGACTTAACTTTCCATCCGACGGACGGCGGCCTTTCCAAGCCCATGGGTGTCCCCTACTGACCGTGGGCAAGGCGAGGAATTTTGTGGAGATAAATGTCAACGCTGACCCAGCTGGGACTCGAACCTGGGAACTACAGATTAAGCGCCTAGCGCGCTACCAACTGAGCCACCCCGCCCGGACTACTGGCATTGGTATTTTTTGTTCGTATTTACTTCTTTGAATGAATGTTCTTGAAAATTAAAATTTCGATATATAATTTTTTGTCAGATCTTTAAATTATCTTCAGAATTTTCTGTCAGTTTTTTAAATTATCTTATCTTTAAATACCATTCTTCCTTGGCAGGACAGCCGTATCCTGTGCACGTTAAAGAACACGCTGGATGGCCTTGATGGAAAGTTTCCATCAGTTTCCTAACATGTTAAACGTTAGACACCTACTGTCTAGTGTGTCCCCTCCCCTTCACCCTTTCTGAGCCAGTGGGGTTGTCGTGACTTGGCCATTTGTCCCATTGTGTGCAAAAATGTTCTGTTCAGAGATAAAACAACCGAACAAAGATAAAGTCACTTAAAATAATTTAGCCTGGACAATGCAGTATAGAAATTGGACAGTGCATATTTAGAAATTGGTGATCTGGCAACCTTCGTGTACAGTCACTCAAATAAATATCCGAACACTATGGTTGATGACAGAATTCAGAAAAAATATCTGGAGCGTGTACAGCAACTGTACACGCTCCAGTTACTGCACACGCTCCAGTTCCCAGGTTCGAGTCCCAGCTGGGTCAGCGTTGAGATTTATCTCCGCAAAACTCCCCTCCCTGCCCACGATCAGTAGGGGACACCGATGGGCTTGGAAAGGCCGCCGTCTGTCGGATGGGACGTTAAGCCGTGGCACTGTGTACGGGAGAGCCATACCCTGTGCACGTTAAAGAACACTCTGGATGGCCTTGACGGGAGGCTATCATCTCTCCCAACAGCTGTTCTAATGGGTCTCCTCCCCCAACCTTCTCTGAACCTTCGGGGTCCTTGAGACCTGTCCGTCCGTCGGATGGGACGCTAAGCTGTTGCTCCGTGTGAGGGAGATTCATACCCTGTGCACGTTAAAGAACACACTTGATGGCCTTGACGGGAGGTACCATCTGTCTCTCACAACAGCTGTTCCATTGGGTCCCCTCCCCCAACCTTCTCTGAAGCTTCGGGGTCCTTGAGACCTGTCCGTCCGTCGGATGGGACGCTAAGCTGTTGCTCCGTGTGAAGGAGATTCATACCCTGTGCACGTTAAAGAACACACTTGATGACCTTGACGGGAGGTACCATCTGTCTCTCACAACAGCTGTTCCATTGGGTCCCCTCCCCCAACCTTCTCTGAAGCTTCGGGGTCCTTGCGACCTGGCCATTTAGACCATGTGTGCAAAAAAGTGCCGCTCAGAGATAAAACAACGCAACCCAACCTTGTGACAAGGCCATTTAGACCAATCCGTGCGAAAAGTGCGCTTAGAGGCTAAAAAAAAAAACAAACAACCGTGATTTTAGATAATTTTTCTTCATTTAAAATGCGAATTATCCAATGTGACTTCTCAAGCGTCCATACAAAACGAACTGACAAAGTAACCCACTCCTAAAACTTGAAAGTCTAAAAGGTTAAACCAGAATCTGAAACGTAGCGGTCTCTTGCTCAAAAACGAATTTCCGACAAGATTTTTTTTTCCTTTGCAAAATCGGTTAAAAACCAGACACACGAAGCCATGACACAAATACGTTCCGAGTGCGAAAAGTAGTGATTATTCATTATCCGGAAATAAAATCTCTTTTGTCAAATCCTTTTCCGTTGCCTTGTCTATTAGGATGGATGCCAGGTGGCCAATTCCTCGCATTTGGCCCTTCCACTGTCTCCTTCGAGTTCTTGCCATACTACCCCGAGTTTCCCCCCATTCTCTGTACCCTTTTCTGCTCCAAATCCTATCACTGTGCCCTCTCTTCCTATAGTTCCCTAGCCGTTGCAACCTGTTAGCCAGTCGCTAGGTTCCACAGCCCTACACCAGTTTGCGACATCAATCCTGTTAAATGTGAGCCTTTCCTTATTCCAGGTCGCACTCTGACGCTGCCTTGAGGCCTTAAGCCTGTTATTCGCATGCAAGCCGGTGTCTTTGTATTCTGCTTTCGCGCCCTGGTAAAATAGCAAAAATTCAAGACTTTCTCTTCTCTCTGATATTGTGTTGGGCATCTTGGGAACGGTCTCCTAATGCTAGGAACGATAAATATCTATGTTTTATTTGTAAGGATATCTCTACGGTTCTTTTGATATTTCAAGCGGGTCTATCGAAATTATGTTGGTAGAGATTTCTCTTCGGTGTGTTGGATGTCTCGGCAAATAATCGTTGATGATGTGATGATTTTTAAGGGTTTTTTTTTTTGCTCTTAAAACCTTTTTACCTTTTTCCCCCTATGTGGCAGTGGTTCTCAATCTTTTTATGCTTCATGTACCCTCTGGAACTGTGTATGTAACTGGCGTACCCTTTGTATAGATTGATAAAACGGTAGTTATAGTATAACAATGGTTATTTTACTTTGTTACTGGATCTAGCGACTTTTGAGCTCTCACGGCGTACCCCACAAATTTTTACCGTGTACCCCACGTTGAGAACCCTTACCCTATATAATACAAATACGAATGCTATGTTAATGTAAAGTCAAATTCAAAGTACCCAAATATAACGAATGGTTATACAATGGAAAGTCAAAAAAAAAAAACCCTTACTACATAGAACAAGAATTTTATGGCAAATATCAATCTTTCCAAATTTTGATTTCAACAATATTTGGTCAGGTAAGTTGTCCTGTCTCTGAACTGCTTTTTTTGCACACAGTGGATTAAATAGCAAAGTCACAAGGACCCAACGTGTTCGTTAACGTTCATAGGGTTCTTCACACGTAGTCACTGATTTACGTCCCACCCGACGGACGGCGACCTTCCCAAGCTCATCGGTGCCCCCCCTTTCTGACAGAGGGCACACCGAAGTGGTTTCATCTCAATGCAAAATACAGCGGGGACTCGAACCTGGGAACATCATGTTCCTTGCGCGTTGCAGATTAAGACAAACCGTACCCCAGAGTGTTCAAGAAATAGAAAAGTTATTTTAACCTGTGAAACATTTCCCCCCATTCTCTGTCCTATCCTTCTAGGCTGTTTACCATTCTACATACATACAAGCCACTAAAAATCCTCTAAATTCAACTCCAGTTCACGTGATGATGATGAATTTGAAACCCCACTCAGTTCTCAGCAGGCTGGGATCCAAATGACAGCATAGAATGTCTCACATAATGAAAAAGATTTGAAAAGCGTTCATTAAACTCATAAGCTAACTGCTTACGCTCTTAGAACCATCCATTGATCAGTTTGCTGCCCGATCGAGCCATTGTAGTTTAGAGCTGGGTAATTGTATTAACGTCCCCAGACTATAGGGTCCACAGACATCCCTCTTTTCTCTATCTCCTCCTCCTCCCCCCCCCCCCCCCCTCCTCCTTCCATTCTCTGCCTTAAACCATCGTTGTTATCATCGTCAGAAAGAGGGCGGCCTAGAACGGAACGAGAGGAGGAAGGATGGTGAAGTTCCTAATGCAGGCAACCCCACGTCTTTCAACTTGATTAAAAACCTCCCAGAACAGAAAGAGGAACAGCATTCGCTTAATGTCTTTTGGATCGGGGGAACACACACTTAGTCATTTCTATATTGTGAGTGGGTCTAGGGAGGAAAGAGGGAGATAGAGAGGAAAGGGGGAGAGGGGAGAAGATGAGCGGATAAGTGTAAGCTCAGAGGGAGGGACGAAAAAAAGGGAGATTAAAGAGAGGTTTGGGAGTGGAAGTCTTAAGATGATGCTTAGGGATAAGATGAAGAGATTGAAGAGCCATGAATATGGGATGGATGACGAGACTGTGAGAGGCAGAGGAGCTAAAGGGAATTTAAAGTAGAAGACGAGAGGCGTTTAAGTCTGAAAAACAGATTGGGTTGGGTTGTTTTACCTCTGAGCGGCACTTTTTTGCACACCATGGGCTAAATGGCCAGGTCACATGGACCCCGAAGGCTCAGAGAAGGTTGGGGGAGAGGACCCA
Organism: Ryuthela nishihirai; assembly: GCA_038380435.1. NCBI lineage: Eukaryota > Metazoa > Arthropoda > Arachnida > Araneae > Heptathelidae > Ryuthela > Ryuthela nishihirai. The sequence goes on from JAWZYU010000029.1 coordinate 37,990,111, forward strand.
CTGGAACAGCTGTTGGGAGACTGATGGTGTAACCTCCCGTCAAGGCCATCCAGCGTGTTCTTTAACGTGCACAGGGTATGGCTCTCCCGCACACGGGGCCACGGCTTAACGTCGCATCCGACGGACGGACGGCCTTTCCAAGCCCATCGGTGTCCCCTACTGACCGTGGGCCTGGTGGGGAATTTTGCGGAGATAAATCTCGACGCTGACCCAGCTGGGACTCGAACCTGGGAACTGCAGATTACGAGCCTGGCGCGCTACCGACTGAGCCACCTCCGCCCCAAAACAGATTGGGTAAAACCTGGGAAATAGAAAGAGTAAAAAGTGTACGAGAAGAGGAAGACATTGCAATGAAGAGAATTAAAAAGTTTTTAAGGCTCATGAAAAGACTCTTAAGGCAAAGATACGTTAAACGTTTTTAAGGTGGTGAATATATTTTAAGATAGAGAATGTTAAGAAGATTTTGAGGAGATCGCGCTCTAAGATAGAAGAACATTTAAAGAATTGTGAAAGAAGGTTTCTCAAATTATGGTCGCGCCGAAGGGATCGCAAAACTTTAATAGGGTTTATATTTTCCGGTATTTTCAGTGGAAATACTTTTGAAAATACTTAGGTCCTATATTGTAGGGAAGAAGGAAAGGGTCGCATAATTTTATCTGCGATTCTAAGGGGGAGTCTCAGTATGAAAATGTTTAAGAACAACTGCGATTCTAAGGGGGAGTCTCAGTATGAAAATGTTTGAGAACAGCTGCGATTCTGAGGGGGAGTCTCAGTATGAAAATGTTTGAGAACAGCTGCGATTCTGAGGGGGAGTCTCAGTATGAAAATGTTTGAGAACAACTGCGATTCTAAGGGGGAGTCTCAGTATGAAAATGTTTGAGAACAACTGCGATTCTAAGGGGGAGTCTCAGTATGAAAATATTTGAGAACAACTGCGATTCTAAGGGGGAGTGTCAGTATGAAAATGTTTGAGAACAACTGCGATTCTAAGGGGGAGTCTCAGTATGAAAATGTTTGAGAACAGCTGCGATTCTGAGGGGGAGTCTCAGTATGAAAATGTTTGAGAACAACTGCGATTCTAAGGGGGAGTCTCAGTATGAAAATGTTTGAGAACAGCTGCGATTATAAGGGGGAGTCTCAGTATGAAAATGTTTGAGAACAACTGCGATTCTAAGGGGGAGTCTCAGTATGAAAATGTTTGAGAACAACTGCGATTCTAAGGGGGAGTCAGTATGAAAATGTTTGAGAACAACTGCGATTCTAAGGGGGAGTCTCAGTATGAAAATGTTTGAGAACAACTGCGATTCTAAGGGGGAGTCTCAGTATGAAAATATTTGAGAACAGCTGCGATTATAAGGGGGAGTCTCAGTATGAAAATGTTTGAGAACAACTGCGATTCTAAGGGGGAGTCTCAGTATGAAAATGTTTGAGAACAACTGCGATTCTAAGGGGGAGTCAGTATGAAAATGTTTGAGAACAACTGCGATTCTAAGGGGGAGTCTCAGTATGAAAATGTTTGAGAACAACTGCGATTCTAAGGGGGAGTCTCAGTATGAAAATATTTGAGAACAGCTGCGATTATAAGGGGGAGTCTCAGTATGAAAATGTTTGAGAACAACTGCGATTCTAAGGGGGAGTCTCAGTATGAAAATGTTTGAGAACAACTGCGATTCTAAGGGGGAGTCAGTATGAAAATGTTTGAGAACAACTGCGATTCTAAGGGGGAGTCTCAGTATGAAAATGTTTGAGAGCAACTGCGATTCTAAGGGGGAGTCTCAGTATGAAAATGTTTGAGAACAACTGCGATTCTAAGGGGGAGTCTCAGTATGAAAATGTTTGAGAACAACTGCGATTCTAAGGGGGAGTCTCAGTATGAAAATATTTGAGAACAGCTGCGATTATAAGGGGGAGTCTCAGTATGAAAATGTTTGAGAACAACTGCGATTCTAAGGGGGAGTCTCAGTATGAAAATGTTTGAGAACAACTGCGATTCTAAGGGGGAGTCTCAGTATGAAAATGTTTGAGAACAACTGCGATTCTAAGGGGGAGTCTCAGTATGAAAATGTTTGAGAACAACTGCGATTCTAAGGGGGAGTCTCAGTATGAAAATGTTTGAGAACAACTGCGATTCTAAGGGGGAGTCTCAGTATGAAAATGTTTGAGAACAACTGCATCTTACAACAGAGAAAGCTGAAAAGAAATTTCGAGTGATGATTGCACTGAAAAGAAAAGTTCAAAACGTCTTTAGGGGAAAAAAATTAGTGGTGAAAAGGTCAGATCAAAGAATCTGTGTTGATGTGAAAACTTTGCGAGACAAGGTGAAAATATCTTCATGAAGGCGAAGACATTGTGACACATAGAAAGTTAGAAAGTCTATAAGGTAGAAGACAAAATGTTACTAAGGTGACAAAATGTTTCAAAAACAGAGAAAGCTATAAAAATAAGACTTTCAAGAGCTGAAAACATTGCAAGTCACAAAAATCGAAGAATGGTCTATAAGGTGGTGAACACAATGTTAAAAAATAGACTTTCAAGACCTTATAGATATTGTAAGACGGAGAAAGTTTTAAAAATGTCTATAAGGTATTATAAGAGAGAAAATGGTGAAAAGTTTGTAAGTCGATGAGATAATTGCAAGAAATAGAATTTGGATTGGATTGTTTTACCTCTGAGCGGCACTTTTTTGCACACCATGGGCTAAATGTCCAGGTCACATGGACCCCGAAGGCTCAGAGAAGGTTGGGGGAGTGAACCCACTGGAACAGCTGTTGGGGGACAGATAGTAGCCTCCCGTCAAGGCCATCCAGCGTGTTCTTTAACGTGCACAGGGTATGGCTCTCCCGCACACGGGGTCACGGCTTAACGTCCCATCCGACGGACGGCGGCCTTTTCAAGCCCATCGGTGTCCCCTACTGACCGTGGGCAGGGCGGGGAATTTTGAGGAGATAAATCTCAACTCTGACCAGCTGGGACTCGAACCTGGGAACTACAGATTACGAGCCTCGCGCGCTACCGACTGAGCCACCACCTCCCCGCAAGAAATAGAAAGATTAAAACTTTTAATTCCAAAAATATAAGTGTAAGTTTTAAGAAGGGGAAGACATTATAATGAGAGATGAAATTACGATTATGTTGGGTTGTTTAACCTCTGAGCGGCACTTTTTTGCACTCCATTGGCTAAATGACCAGGTCGCAAGGACCATGAAGGCTCAGAGAAGGTTGGGGGAGGGGACCCACTGGAATAGCTGTTGGGAGACAGATGGTAGGCTCCCGTCAAGACCATCCAGCACGTTATTTAACGTGCGCGGGGTATGGCTCTCCTGCATACGGGGCCATGGCACGATTATGAAACTGAGATGTATGAACAGTAAAGAAGAAGATGAAAATATTGTGACACAAAAATGAAAAGGACGATAATACAAAGAATCTTTAAATAATATAAATAAATACCCCCTCAAGCAGCTGCTTGCCACAGAGGTCTGACAGGAGTTAATGTTTCTATTGATCAAAAATTGTAATGGTTTTATAAGAAGTTCTCCAACGATGCAAATTCCATTCGTGTCTGGGTTCGAGCCCCGGGTAAGGCATGGATGTATGTGTCGTTTTTCTGCTGAGGTCCTGCCATCCTCTCAGACCTTCTACTCTGGCATATAAACTGACAGGCTCCTGTCAGACCTCTATGGCAAGCAGCTGCTTGAGGGGATATTTAATATTTTTTTTTTTTTTAAATTATAGGATGGTTAAGATCCTGCCATCCTCACAGACCTTCTACTATGGCATATAAACTGACAGGCTCCTGTCAGACCTCTGTGGCAAGCAGCTGCTTGAGGGGGTATTTATTTATTTATTAAATAATTCTTTACTGTTAAACCTTAATGTTAACTTTAAAAACTTTTAATAACTGCTTCCATTCCACATATTTTGTGTTTTACGGAATCATCGTTATTGGTGAGAAAAACCGTTTATTAATTTCAATAAATAAGCCGTTGCCTCGTGTGCAGAAGCGATGTGCTGTGCACTGTAAAAAACATGTTGAATGGCTTTGACGGGAGGCTCCCTCTGTCTCCTAACACCTGTTCAGTGGGTCCCCTTCCCTCAATGGGTGCAGGTGGCTCAGTCGGTAGCGCGCCAGGCTCGTAATCTGAAGTTCCCAGGTTCGAGTCCCAGCTGGACCTGCGTTGAGATTTCACGCAGGGGACACCGATGGGCTTGAAAAGGCCCCGCGTATGGGAGAGCCATACTCTGTGCACATTAAAGAACATGCTGGATGGCCTTGATAGGAGGCTACCATCTGTCTCCTAACAGTTGTCCAGTGAGCTCCCTCCCCCCAAACTTCTCTGAGCCCTCGGGTCTTTGTGACCTGCTCATTTAGACTATTGTGTGCAAAAAAAAGTGCCGCTTAGAGGTTAAACAACCCAACAATCCTTTCCTCAACCTTCTCTGAGCTTTGGGGTCCTTGTGAGATGGCCATTTAACTCATTGGATGCAGAAAAGTGATGCTCAGATGTAAAACATCCAACCCACGTTAGGTGAGCTCTGACTTGTGCCCTCTAAGCATGCTGGATGGCCTTGACAGGATGCTTTCATCTGTCTCCTTGGCAGCTGTGATCCTCTTCAACCTCCTGGGGTCTTGTGACTTAGTTATTTAGCCCATTGTGTAACATCGCAGCAGAAAAACAGCCTAGTATAATAGTACCATCGCTTTGTAAGATCAGCCGTCCCATGACCGAGTGGTTAACACGCTTGGCTACTGATCTAAGGGACCTGGGTTCGAGCCCCGGGTAAGGCAAGACTGTTTGCGTCGTTCTCTGCTGAGGGCCTGCCATCCTCTCAGACCTTCTACTATGGCATATAAACTGACAGGCTCCTGTCAGACCTCTGTGGCAAGCAGCTGCTTGAGGGGGTATTTTTTTTATTTTTATTTTTGTAAGATCGAAGGAAGCAGATGATTTTAGTTCTGGAGAACTCAATACAAAAAAAATACCTTTTCAAAAGACATTTTTGCTTTTTTATAAAAAAACCTGATATCACTTCTTGCAATTCGAAACGAAAACTTCTTTTAAAAAACATAGAAAACAACGCTAACAATGGATGACACAAAGGAGTGTTTAAGCCTAAAATGTATACTAATAAAATATAAGCATGATAAGTAACAGAGAGAGTGTTTCGAAAAGAAATTTTGCAGCGTCAAACATTAAGCAAAACCATTAAGGGCAAAAGCTACCAGACAAGAAACGAGAAACGACGTAAAACAGAAGACTGCAGAAAAAAACAACAGAAAACCACCGTAGTTCTTTGGCTATAGTCACACTGCAAATGTCGGGATGTCAGGAGAAATCTCAGTTGACCCTAATAACACGTGACAAGAGGTCCCGCTCTGCATCGGTGGCTTGTCGGTGTTTACGAAACTCAAGATGACTCCCAATATCCCTTGCGCAGACACTGGTTGGGAGTGCTATGTCAATTCGTCGCTAGCTGCCTGTCCCTATTTCGTGTGTTAGAAACAGTCAGCATCTTCTGTACCACGGCCAAAGGAGGAAGCGCAGGAGACATTGGGAAGAGTGGGGGTTGTGTGTGTGTGAGGGGGGGGGGGACGTTGAAGAGATGAGGGGGAAAGAGCGTTTGCAGCGAGGCGAGCGCTCATGGTAATGGACTTACCTTTGCAGTGCTTCCATTTGAAGTTTTGGGCAGAGAGGTCTGGTAACGATATGTATGTGGGCATCGTCGGATGAGGATGCAAGAATAAGAGAGTTGGGAAGTCTCTCTCACTTTGGTAGGGAGGAAGATGAAAGAGGAAGATAAGTTGTGACATTCTTTACGTGTGTGTTGTTGATCCTGTTTCTGACTTCCGTTAGCTCTTGGGGATTTTTTTCTTTTTCTTGTGGTTGTTTTCTCTGATCGTTGCTTTTTGCATCATTTGCATTCTGTGGGTGTTTGGAGAAGCTTTCGTGTGGCTAGAGAAAAGGAATTTAGCCGTAAACTGTTGAATGAATCCGTTCTACTGTAAATTACATATTAAAATATTACTGGTAGTTTTTATGGTAATTAAGATAGTGTAGTGTAGGGGTGGTTAACCCAAATTTAGGGAAGAGTCACTGATAAAAAAAAATTTTCTAAGAGCGGCAGGAAAATTTCTCTACTTGAAAACAAAAACATACATTTCTACCGGGTTGTTGGGTTGTTTTACCTCTGAGCGGCACTTTTTTGCACACCATGGGCTAAATGGCCAGGTCACATTGACCCCGAAGGCTCAGAGAAAGTTGGGGGAGGGGACCCACTGGAACAGCTGTTGGGAGACAGATGGTAGCCTCCCGTCAAGGCCATCCAGCGTGTTCTTTAACGTGCACAGAGTATGGCTCTCCCGCACACGGGGCCACGGCTTAATGTCCCATCCGATGGACGGCGGCCTTTCCAAGCCCATCGGTGTCCCCTACTGACCGTGGGCAGGGCGGAGAATTTTGCGAAGATAAATCTCAACTCTGACCCAGCTGGGACTCGAACCTGGGAACTACAGATTACGAGTCTGGCGCGCTACCGACTGAGCCACCCCCGCCCCACATTTCTACTGAGTAAGAAACAAGAAAATATCCTTATGAGTACTATGAATTAGCAAAGAAGAAATGAGTCAGATTAAGTATATTGATGAATTGTATTTTGAGCAGCGGATTGACCAGATCTGATATCATTGGAGCAGGCGATGCAAATCATTTGATCCCATGGTGTGGGAACACTTAGAAGTCCTGTCAGACCTCTGTGGCAAGCAGCTACTTGAGGGGGTATTTTTTTTTATTTTGCACAAAATTTTAAAGCATACACTTATTTTGTTAAATGGTTTGAAATATGTAAATACTTTCTTAAGTTTTAATTAACTTCTTATGATTGACATATCTGCTACTCAATATTCATACTTCTTTAACTGTTTAGAGTTCTGAACGGATATTGTTCGAATCGAAATTTAGGCAGTTTAATTGCGATTTTATATTTATCTTCAGTTATATGTTTCCATCAAAATTTATTTAACCAGTTACTGAGCCTCGAATTTTATTCTCTATTGACATAAGATCAGGATGTTTTTATTTTTCTGTCCATTGCCTGTAATTTCGTCAAAGCGTAGAGCTATTATTTCTGTGATTAGAGGGGGGCGGGGGTGACTCAGTCGGTAGCGCGCCAGGCTCGTAATCTGTAGTTCCCAGGTTCGAGTCCCAGCTGGGTCAGCGTTGAGATTTATCTCCGCAAAATTCCTCGCCCTGCCCACGGTCAGTAGGGGACACCGATGGGCTGGTAAAGGCCGCCGTCCGTCGGATGAGACGTAAAGCCGTGGCTCCATGTGCAGGAGAGTCATACCCTGTGTACGTTAAAGAACTCACTGGATGGCCTTGACGGGAGACTACCATCTGTTTCCCAACAACTGTTCTAGTGGGTCACCTCGCCCAACCTTCCCTGAGCCTTCGGGGTCCATGTGACCTGGCCATTTTGCCCATTGTGGGCAAAAAAGCGCCGCTCAGAGGTAAAACAACCCAACTCTGTGATTAGAGATGAGTCAGTTTTTCGAGTCCGAGCTATGTTAAGTCAATATGGTTTGTTGAACCCGAGCCCGGTTTGGAAAAAAAAATTCTGTGATGCATCTTAAGACATATGTACAGAAATGCATGTCGCTAATCATTTATTGCATTTCTATATTTTTCAAAGTTGAGATTTTTGAAATAGATGGTTCCTGAGATTGGAACTAAAAATTTTGGGGAATCAAAAGTTGGAAAAAAAAAGTGTTTTGCGGAGATTTGAACTAGAAATTTTAGGGAATCGAAAGTTGAAAAAGGTGGTTGTGATGATTGGAGCTAGAAATTTTGGGGAATCGGAAGTTGAAAAGGGTGGTTGTGAAGATTGGAACTAGAAATTTTGGGGAATCGAAAGTTGAAAAGGGTGGTTGTGAAGATTGGAACTAGAAATTTTGGGGAACAGAAAGTTGAAAAAAGGTAGTTGTGGAGATTGGAACTAGAAATTTTGGGGAATCGAAAGTTGAAAAAGGAGGTTGTGGAGATTGGAACTAGAAATTTTGGGGAATCGAAAGTTGAAAAAAGTGATTGTGTAGATTGGAACTAGAAATTTTGAGGAATCGAAAGTTGAAAAAAGTGACTGTGTAGATTGGAACTAGAAATTTTGGGGAATCGAAAGTTGAAAAAGGTGGTTGTGAGGATTGGAACTAGAAATGATGAGAGAAAATATAATCCTCAAATGATGATGACTTCTTTTCAAGATTTTTGTAACATTTACGTTTCGAATCTTTTAATTTTATGGTGATTTGAATTTGCTGCGGTACTTCTCGCTGCATTACTACTGGACAGAACATAAATTGGGAAATTGCGACAACGCTGACAAACCATTGCAGTGGCAAGACTAATAACGGCAACGGAGGAAGTCCGTTCGCTGCGGAAGAAGAGGATAGGCCTTTAAAAGCAAGGACGGAAAACAGGAAAGCAGAAAAAAGACTTCTCAAAGAAAGAGGTGGAGCTCCAGAGAAGAGAGAAGGAGGATGGCCAGCCAGATCTTCACCCATCTTGCATTCGTTGTTCGCCTGTCTCCCGAATCCCGGCTGCCCATCTCCCGATCCGCGGCCTGATGGAAGTTGGCAGCCGCTCTGCTCTTTGTGATGGAGGGCGCAACGCACAGCTACCAAATTGAATTGTGCATGAGCCAAACTCATGTCAATCGCACCATTCGCCGGCAATCTCCCCCCACACACATTTCACCCCACCCTCTCCATGCACCAAACTTTCTTTTTCCTTCCGAAATGCAGAAATCTAATAAACTTCTCAGGCTTGCATTGATTTCTTTCTTGCCTCTCCCCCAACTCCCCCTCCCCCTCTCGGTCTATATGCCTTCGCAAACGCCGAAAAATTGACGTAAACTCCCGTGCCCCTATTCCGTGCTCATCCGCCTCTTCCTCCTCCCTCTTTCTCTTCTTCGTTGCTCCTGCATCTCTCCTTCTCCCCATCCTCCGCAACCGAGAATCATTCTCCCCCTTTTCCCCATCTATCTCCCTCTACTCTATTCCCCCATCTCCGCAGCACCATGATGCCGTGTCCTACATCCATTGGATTCTGAAGATGAATGGAATCACTTAGTGATCATCCGATGTTAGGTTCGATCACGGGGTGGGCGGGCAGGGGCTGGGGATGGTATTGTAGTGGGTTACTCGCTTCTCCTTGTAAGAGGTTCTACAATATCTTACGCTTCCATTGCCGTTAGTATCCATCGCCGCTTTTGGATGTTTATACACAATTCCTCTTCCTTTTCGAAACACGGTGATGCCTTACAGCTGAAACTGGGCTTTTTCTAAGTGCCACAGGTTTTTGGCAATTAAGCTAAGAAAGTATTAATTGAATTAGTTTTAAAGGAAAACAAATACTTAAAAAGGGTGAGCAAGGATTTTTCTTTTATTTATACATATTTTATAGAGAGAACTGAGACATTTCCTACAAAAATCAGGTATACGTGAATCTCCTTTTTGCTCAAAAATTTTCGTATTAATCTCTTAGTTTTAACGAGGATCAGTAATAGCGACAGCAAACTTAACTCTGTGAACTGAGTTGTTCCTCAAGGCTCATTACTGAGACCATCATTATTTTTAATTCTTATTTAACGATCTCACAAAAATAATTGCCAACAAGTAAATTGTGTCTACATACAGACGACAGTGTTTTATTATATTATCACAGACACCTAAATCAGGTATATAAAATATTAAAATAAGATTTCAATACAATCACCAAATGATTTCATAATTATAACTTGATTAAATATTATAAATAAATAAATAAATAAATAAATACCCCCTCAAGCAGCTGCTTGCCACAGAGGTCTGACAGGAGCCTGTCAGTTTATATGCCATAGTAGAAGGTCTGTGAGGATGGCAGGACCTCGGCAGAAAAACGACACAAACATCCATGCCTTACCCGGGGCTCGAACCCAGGTCCCTTAGATCAGTAGCCAAGCGCGCTAACCACTAAGAAAACAAAAATAATTAATATTCATTCTACAAAACGCAGACTCAGTCTCCTTTGTCCTGTCGAAGGGAATTATATACAGTCGTATCAGAATAATATGACCACCTACCATACATATACTATGGTAGGTGGTCATATTATTCTGATGCGACTGTGTATATTCGCAGAGAGAATTATGTTGGGTTTTATTTTACCTCTAAATTTTTTTGTAAACAGTGAATTGATTGAACAGGTCACAATGACCCCCTAGGCTGGGTAGGAGAAGAAGACTGATTAGACAGCTGTTAGGAGACAGAAAGAAGCTTCCTCTCAAAGTCATCTAATGGGTTCTTTAATGTGTATATATATATATAACCCTCCTGCACACCAGACCACGGCTTAACGTTTCTTCTGACGAACGCTGACCTTTTTAATACCATCGATATTCTTTTTCTCTCCGAGGGCAGAGAGAAAGTTAGTGGAGAAAATATCAATACTGGCACAGGTGGCACATAGACCTAGAACACTAAGTTGAAAGCTTAGAGGGCTTTTCATTGAGTCCTGGTCACAAAGACCCGTGTTCACAAAGACCCAATCTTTGAGAAGATTGGGTCTGAAGATTGGGGAAAGGGGATCCACTGAACAGATGTTAGGAGACAGATGGTAGTCTCTCGTCAAGGCCATCCAGCGTGTTCTTTAACGTTCACAGGGTATGGCTCTCCAGTACACGGTGCCACGGCTTAATGTCCCATCTTACGGACGGCGGCCTTTCCAAGCCCATCCCTTTCTGACAGAGGACAGAGTGAGGGTTCAGACGAAATGAATCTCAACGCTGCCACGGTGTGAGAGCGGGAGGGGGGTGACTCGAACACCTGAGAAACTACATTTTACGAGCCTGGAGGGGGCGGGGGTGCTCAGTCGGTAGCGCGCCAGGCTCGTAATCTGTAGTTCCCAGGTTCGAGTCCCAGCTGGGTCAGCGTTGAGATTTATCTCCGTAAAATTCCCCGCCCTGCCCACGGTCAGTAGGGGACACCGATGTACTTGGAAAGGCCACCGTCCGTCGGATGGGACGTTAAGCCGTGGCCCCGTGTGCGGGAGAGCCATACCCTGTGCACGTTAAAGAACACGCTGGATGGCCTTGACGGGAGGCTACCATCTGTCTCCCAACAGCTGTTCCAGTGGGTCCCCTCCCCCAACCTTCTCTGAGCCTTCGGGGTCCATGTGACCTGGCCATTTAGCCCATGATGTGCAAAAAAAGTGCTGCTCAGAGGTAAAACAACCCAACCCAACGAGTCTGGAGTGCTACTGGGGGACTCAATCCCTTCCCCTCAATATATTAATTAAACTCTGAGAGCATCTGTTAATTTTTACGATCAATAATTAAATGTTTTGGATTTGAAATAAAGCTAATTAAGTTTATATATTCTTAGTAAATGATCTCGAAACATTTTATCCTTTCAGTCAACTCTTGTCATTCTAAAGAAAGACTGGAAACTTCTAAAAAGTCATCAACTTTATTTTTTCATCAATGTGATAAATGCCCGTTCATTCACCCACGGCGAAAAAAAAAACCTACAAAATTTAATTTCATCATTTCCTTAGGCTCCCCCCTCCCCCGCTTCATCACCAACATCCAACGTTCCATTTCTCTTTTTCGTTCTTTTTTTTTAACTTGAAGTAGAAAAGCCGATCCCAAAAACTCTTCTGTCCCAGTTTAGCTTTTGTCACCAACGGAAAAGTTGAGCGCCGTCTTCTTTTCGTCGTCTGTTCTTCGAGAATTAATCGGCGCAATAGACTACAGAGACTTTTAAATCGATTTAGGAAGATGGAGAAACCTCTGCCGCCCTACCAGCGTCTGATCCACCCATCCCCCCGTCATCACTCACCTCTTCGGCCGGGTAAGAAACTAATATTAATGAGGCCCTGCTAAGCCTCTGATAACTGGGCAATATTATCCCGGGGATCTGGCAACGCGCCTGGTACCGCCATCTCGCGGCAGATAAATTACAATAATCGTCCGTTAACGACAGGAAAGGAAGACAAATTTTCTTCTCCTAACTGTCCCCGCTTGCTATTGGAAACCCGCAGAAGGATGAAGCGGTTCAGAATAACGGAAGCCATATTTTCTCTCTGCAGATGAAACCTTGTTTCTGCAAACGCGCTGCTTCATCATATTCTTTTTTTACTTCTTCCTTGTTCACTGCAGTGTGTTCCTCTTTCCGTTGTGACAATTTATTTTTTCTTTGCTTGGGGGTATTTTCTTAATGCTGCTGTAGCTTTAAACGAAGATATATATAAAGCGGTAGGTAACCAATGTTTAATTACGAAACATCTTATTTCTGTAGCGTGTGAGAACTTGGTGCAGAAAACTCTGAACTTATGGAGAGGGAAAGTGTGTTTGAGGGATAATACTGGGTACAAAAATTTATAATAATTAAAAAAAAAAACTGAAAGTGCCTCTGAAAATTTATTTCTGAAAAACAAATATAATTCTCTTGCATTTATATATCTGATTTTGGTTCCATATATAAAATATAATATTATTAGGATTTGGGTTGGGTTGTTTTGCCTCTGAACGACACTTTTTTCCATACAATGGGCTAAATGGCCAGGTGACAGGGACCCCGTGGAGTCAGAGAAGGCTGGGGGAAGGGACTCACTGGAGAAAGTTGGGTTGGGTTGTTTTACCTCTGAGCGGCACTTTTTTTTGCACACAATGGGCTAAATAGCCAGGTCACATGGACCCCGAAGGCTCAGAGAAGGTTGGGGAAGGGGACCCACTGGAACAGCTGTTGGGAGACAGATGGTACTATATTATATATATATAGTACCATCTGTCTCCCGTCAAGGCCATCCAGCGTGTTCTTTAGCGTGCACAGAGTATGACTCTCCCGCACACTGGGCCAAGGTTTAACGTCCCATCCGACGGACGGCGGCCTTTCCAAGCCCATCGGTGTCCCCTACTGACCGTGGGCAGGGCGGGGAATTTTGCGGAGATAAATCTCAACGCTGACCCAGCTGGGACTCGAACCTGGGACTGAGCCACTCCTACCGACTGAGCCACTCCCGCCCCACTGGAGAAAGTAAGGGGACTTAGGAGACATATAGTAGCCTCCGTCAAGTCCACCCAGCGTGTTCTCTAACGTGCATAGGGTATGGCTCTCCCTCATACGGAGTCACGGCTTAACGCCCCATCCGACGGACGGCGGCCTTTCCAAGCCATCGGTGTCCCCTACTGACCGAGGGTAGGGTAAGGAGTTTTGCGGAGATAAATCTCAACGCTGACCCAGCTGGGACTCGAACCTGGGACTGAGCCACTCCCGCCCCACTGGAGAAAGTAAGGGGACTTAGGAGAAATATAGCAGCCTCCGTCAAGTCCTCCCAACATGTTCTCTAACGTGCATGGGGTATGGCTCTCCCTCATACGGAGTCACGGCTTAACGCCCCATCCGACGGACGGCGGCCTTTCCAAGACCATCGGTGTCCCCTACTGACCGTGGGTAGGGTAAGGAGTTTTGCGGAGATAAATCTCAACGCTGGCCCAGCTGGGACTCGAACCTGGGACTGAGCCACTCCTACCGACTGAGCCACTCCCGCCCCACTGGAGAAAGTAAGGGGACTTAGGAGACATATAGTAGCCTCCGTCAAGTCCACCCAACGTGTTCTCTAACGTGCATAGGGTATGGCTATCCCTCATACGGAGTCACGGCTTAACGCCCCATCCGACGGACGGCGGCCTTTTCAAGACCATCGGTGTCCCCTACTGACCGAGGGTAGGGTAAGGAGTTTTGCGGAGATAAATCTCAACGCTGGCCCAGCTGGGACTCGAACCTGGGACTGAGCCACTCCTACCGACTGAGCCACTCCCGCCCCACTGGAGAAAGTAAGGGGACTTAGGAGACATATAGTAGCCTCCGTCAAGTCCACCCAACGTGTTCTCTAACGTGCATAGGGTATGGCTCTCCCTCATACGGAGTCACGGCTTAACGCCCCATCCGACGGACGGCGGCCTTTTCAAGACCATCGGTGTCCCCTACTGACCGAGGGTAGGGTAAGGAGTTTTGCGGAGATAAATCTCAACGCTGGCCCAGCTGGGACTCGAACCTAGGAACTGAAGGTTATGAGCATGGCACGCTACCGACTGAGACACCGCGCTACACCCCGGACAAGATCAGGTGCAGTGGGGGTCATGTCTTAATCAGGTCAAGGGGTCATGTTCTTGCGCAGAAAATTTTAATAAGGGGAAAAATGGGGAAAAATTAGCACATTTTAAAAGATTTTTTTTCTCACTAGAGCGGAGAAGGAAGTGTACACAGTCGTATCAGAATAATATGACCACCTATAATACATATACTATGATAGGTGGTCATAATATTCTGATACGACTGTGTATATATATATAGGGTACTAAAGTTGGTAGAAAAACAAGACTGTTATCGAGGACTTTTGATATTCAGTTTACCTTATGAAAAGTAACATATTTTCCACCATTAAATCCCTAAAATCATATTGTCAAGGTGCGTAATTCACGTCGTATTCTAAGTATAATATTTTACTTAACATTCAGTTTTCAACAAATGCAGCCAGACTGACGAGATTTTGCCACATAATAAATATATGTCTGCAGGTAAACCAACAATGGCTTTAAATCAACTATATATATATTTTTAAAAATTGTTCCACAGAAGGAGTAGCTGCTTGTCGCACAGGTCTGACAGGAGCCTGTCAGTTTAATACACCATAGAAAGGGAACAACTGTGAAGAATGCGAGACCTCAGCAGAAAGACAACACATCGAAATACTCCATGCTTTATCCATTTGATCAGTAGACACGCACGCAACTGCCCTGCCCACGGTCAGTTCACCGTCCGTCGGGTGGGACGTTAAGCCCTGGCCCCGTGTGCGGGAGAGCCATACCCTGTGAACGTTAAAGAACATGCTGGATGGCCTTGACGGGAAGCTACCATCTGTCTCCAAACAGCTGTACCAGTGGATCCCCTACCCCAACCTTCTCTGAGCCTTCGGGGTCCATGTGACCTGGCCATTTAGCTCATTGTGTGCAAAAAAGTGCTGCTCAGAGGTAAAACGACCACAACCCGTGTGCGGGAGAGGCATACCTGTGCACGTTAAAGAACACACTGGATGGCCTTGACGGGAGGCTACCATCTGTCTCCCAACAGCTGTTCCAGTGGGTCCTCTCATCCAACCTTCTCAGAGCCTTCGGGGTCCATGTGACCTGGCCATTTAGCCCATGGTGGCGCTTAGAGGTAAAACAATCCAACCGACGCACGCTAACCATTAGATATAGAGACGGCCATTAAAAACTTAGCGGTAAGCAAAAGTACTGCTATAGAAAATTTTGGGGGCCCTGAGTCTTCATCTAAATAGAAATGAATTTTGGGGGCCCTGAATCTTCATCAAAAATCTTCATCTCTTAGTCTTCATCTAAATGAAACAATTCTTTAGTCTCTTCTTTACTGAAAGTAAATCTAAAGTTCCAATGTAAACAAAGATAAGAAGAAAAAAAATCTGACAGTGACGGATTAAAAAATAAACACACGATCGTGTTTCTGATTTTCTGTCCTCTTCAAAATTCACGATCACATAAAATCAGGACTTGCACTTTCTTTGTATCCAAAAGAAACCACTACTTTGAATCTAGACCAATAAAAAAAAATCTCTTAATCAACAATATTCCATCCCCAATGCTTTGCCTTATCTTCATCGAGGTGTCCGTGATAGTCCTCTCAATATCTTTACCCCATCTGCTGGAGAGATGAGGGTTTCCACAGGTGTGTAGGAGACTCCCAAACGCAGTATGAGGCTGCCTGCCATAGCAACTGCTAACTAAACGCCAGTGCTTGAGGCTGTCAATGCAGATGAGATGCGCGCTGTTACCTGCAATGACACAGCAGTGTGTTGAATGTCGCTTACCTTGGCACCTGTCCGTCAAGTGTTTGTTCACGCTGATTTTTCGTTATCTTTTTTTTATTTCCCTCTACTTCTTTCTCTCTATCTGCATTATTACCACCTAAATTTGCAGATGTTTTCCTGCTGAAGAGGAAAAGAGCTAGGGGGAAGTGCATGTTGTTTTGCCGCAAGTTGGATCTTTTTTAAGGGAGCGTCTGCAAAGTTTTTGGCTTTTTTGTTAACGTTGTGCAGTTTGTTTGTTTGTTTGTTTTATCTCTGAGCGGCACTTTTTTGCACACCATGGGCTAAATGGCCAGGTCACACGGACCCCGAAGGCTCAGAGAAGGTTGGGGGAGGGGACCCACTGGAACAGCTGTTGGGAGACAGATGGTAGCCTCCCGTCAAGGCCATCCAGCGTGTTCTTTAACGTGCACTGGGTATGTCTCTCCCACACACGGGGCCACGGCTTAACGTCCCATCCGACGGACGGCGGCCTTTCCAAGCCCATCGGTGTCCCCTACTGACCGTGGGCAGGGCGGGGAATTTTGCGGAGATAAATCTCAACGCTGACCCAGCTGGGACTCGAATCTGGGAACTGCAGATTATGAGAGTGGCACGCTACCGACTGAGCCACCCCCGCCCCACGTGATGCAGTAAAATCCCCAAATGTGCTCTTGAGGCGCAGCACCGTATAGTGAGCTGGTTATGATAATTTCATTTGCAAATTTTTCCACGAATCACTTATCAGAGTCCATGAATATATATCTTTTCATCAGGAGATAATTTTTTTAATAGATGTCTTTGTAACTCTTTCGTTATTTTTAATAGTAAGTTTGAGTTGTTTGGGTTGTTTTACCTCTGAGCGGCACTTTTTTGCACTAAATGGCCAGGTCACATGGACCCCGAAGGCTCAGAGAAGGTTGGGGGAGGGGACCCACTGGAATAGCTGTTGGGAGACAGATGGTAGCCTCCGTCAAGTTCTTTAACGTGCACAGGGTATGGCTCTCCCACACACGGGGCCACGAGAGTGGCACGCTACCGACTGAGCCACCCCCGCCCCACGTGATGCAGTAAAATCCCCAAATGTGCTCTTGAGGCGCAGCACTGTATAGTGAGCTGATTATGATAATTTCATTTGCAAATTTTTCCACGAATCACTTATCAGAGTCTATGAATATATATCTTTTCATCAGGAGATAATTTTTTTAATAGATGTCTTTGTAACTCTTTCGTTATTTTTAATAGTAAGTTTGAGTTGTTTGGGTTGTTTTACCTCTGAGCGGCACTTTTTTGCACTAAATGGCCAGGTCACATGGACCCCGAAGGCTCAGAGAAGGTTGGGGGAGGAGACCCACTGGAACAGCTGTTGGGAGACAGATGGTAGCCTCCCGTCAAGTTCTTTAACGTGCACAGGGTATGGCTCTCCCGCACACGGGGCCACGGCTTAACGTCCCATCCGACGGACGGCGGCCTTTCCAAGCCCATCGGTGTCCCCTACTGACCGTGGGCAGGGCGGGGAATTTTGCGGAGATAAATCTCAACGCTGACCCAGCTGGGACTCGAATCTGGGAACTGCAGATTACGAGAGTGGCACCCTATCGACTGAGCCACCCCCGCCCCGGTAAGTTTGAGACTATCAAGTCGATTTTGTCAGGTGAAAAAATGTTTCTTTTTTGGGGGGTTGTAGATTTTATAGCTTTCAATCTCATTAAAAGGCAGCTGGGAAAATGATCAGCTAAGTCGGCAACGCGCCAGTCATAGTAACGCCTTCAATTATAGAAGGCCGTACAACTAATTTATGACGTCAGTATATTTTTTACGGTTGTGGGACATAGCCAATATTCGCTTTATGTCCCAATGTGAGGGCATAGATATTTTTGACATGTTGATGAGTGAAAATTTTTATTTTTATTGAATGATTGATTATCCAACACCTTCTGTAACAGAAGGCCAATGTACCAAATTTTTGACGTCACTAAGTAGACTTAAAATATCTAAATAGACAACTGTTATATTTTGGATTCTAATATTGTTACTGGTAGATTCTTGTACTAATCTTTATACTAATGTTTATATAAAAATATATTTCATTTAGGAAGAAAATTATTCGTATTTATTATTAAAAATAATAATGCTAATTAATAAAAATAAAATTTTTCCTAAATAAAATATATTTATATACAAACATTACTATAAAGATTAACACAAAGTCCACCAGTAATAATATTAGAATCAAAATTATAAGATGTTAGTACTACGTTAGCTGACGTCATAAATTTGTCCTTTGGCTTTCTGTTTCAGGAGGTGTTCGATGACAAAACAAATGACACAACCATACCCGAGATTCGAACCCGCATCCCGACAATCGCAATGTCACTGCTGCCAATGTGAAACCACTAATCGAAGTGTCTAAGACAGTCTTAAAAATTTACATTTTTTATATTATTAGTGGTGAATTTTAATACTAATCTTTATATTAATGTTTATTTATATATATATGCATTATTTAGGAAAAAAATTTATATATTAGTCATTTTTTTCTTCTATAAAAGGTATATTTGAAAATAAACATTAGTTTGAAAATTAATATTAAAATGAACCAGAAATAATAATAGAAATAAATATAAAATGGATGTAGGGGCCTGGGTTCGAGCCTCGGTAAGGCTGTGTCGTTTTTCTGCTGAGTATGTGTCGATTTCTGCTGAGGTCGATTTCTGCTGAGTATGTGCTGATGTATGTGTCGTTTTTCTGCTGAGGTCCTGCCATCCTCACAGACCTTCAACTGTGGCGTATAAACTGACAGGCTCCTGTCAGACCTCTGTGGCAAGCAGCTGCTTGAGGGGGTATTTATTTTTATGTCTAGATGCTAAGATTTTATCCCAGTTTCAATAACTCTTTAAACTGAAAAAAAATATATATATATTTTGAAAGTGAAATTTTGCTATGGTTGATTTACATCTTTAATTTTATTCAGCACCATTTTGTCATAAATAGCTCATTTGGAAAGTTATGAAGCATCGATTTTTTGGCTTATCAGTGTCATAATATTAAATTTTTTCTTGCCTAGGGTGTGTACATAATAGCGAGAAAAAAAGCTACCCATAATCCCTTCGTACCCAGTTCCCAATGGCACAGACTTCAAATCAGAGGGCACTGATCCGTATTTCCCTCCGTTCAAAAACAATATCGGTAATCCCTTAATTGTCGGACACGAATAATCCGATTCTGTCGTTTATGGACATAAATCTCGCAGATGATTGCTTTCTCTCCATCTACGCACAGTCAACCTCTGATCTCACAGCCTCCCAATCTTTCTCTACCCCGAACTCGCCTGTCGCTGCATCGCTAACAGCGGCTTCAGATGAATAGCCACAACGGTATGTCAAGCTGTATCTTGTTTATGTTAATTTGAACTACATCAGGAAAAGCCGTAATAACATTGTTCTTAAGGTGGCGGTTCCTTTGAAAAAGAGCAGAGCTCATGACCCTGATCCGTGGTGTCGTTGCTCAGGAAAGTTCGAAATCTGAAGAAAGTTTTAGATTTTATTACGAAGAAAGCTGCTTATGTTGACAGCGACTTTGTCGAAGATTTATCACAGTGTTTTTATTTAAAAAGCGGTAGTTTTAGGAATAAAAAAATTTGTTTCAACCCAGTCTACCGTTTTGAAACAAGTTTTTATTCAATTTTGGAGTTATTTTACTAGAATTAGTTGTTTATGCCATTGGATTCTTTTAGTTCATCAACCTCGTAGATATACTAGCTTTATGAAATTTAACATTTGAACGATTAATTAAAGAGCAGAGCTCATGACTCTGATTCATGGGGGGGGGGGGGGGGGGTCAGTCGGTAGCGTGCCAGGCTCGTAATCTGTAGTTCCCAGGTTCGAGTCCCAGCTGGGTCAGCGTTGAGATTTATCTCCGCAAAATTCCCCGCCCTACCCACGGTCAGTAGGGGACACCGATGGGCTTGTAAAGGCCGCCGTCCGTCGGATGAGACTTTAAGCCATACTCTGTGCACGTTAAAGAACACGCTGGATGGCCTTGATGGGAGGCTACCATCTGTCTCCCAACAGCTGTTCCAGTGGGTTCCCTACCCCAACCTTCTCTGAGCCTTCGGGGTCCTTGTGACCTGGCCATTTAGCCCATTTTGTGCAAAAACGTGCTGCTCAGAGGTAAAACAACCCCAACCTGTGTGCGGGAGAGCCATACCCTGTTGTCACGTTAAAGAACACGCTGGATGGCCTTTATGGGAGGTTACCATCTGTCTCCCAACCTTCTCTGAGCCTTCGGGCTCCTTATGACCCGGCCATTTAGCCCATGGTGTGCAAAAAAGTGCCGCTCAGAGGTAAAACAACCCAATCAATAACATAGGATTGTACCTTAAACTGTTCCAAACGATACCCAACGTCGAAGTTTGAACCGTAACTGTGTAGCTGGAACACTTTAACTGCAACCGTATTATTAACAGCCAAACGAATTGATTTTAACCTTTTCCGTTAAGCTGCAGACTGATATGCGATCCTTCGTTCTATTCCTATCCAAGATTATTACTCTTATCCTCTTACATTAAATAAACTTCTAGACAATATATCTGACACCATTTCGAAGCCGGTTGTTACACATCGTTTGAATTCTTGTGAAAAGGATTACAGAGCTATTTTTCCTGATTTAAAAAATGTCACACGGTCTCGACACTCTGTACCTACTTTGCTCTATTTTTATGCCCCTGGAAGCAGGAAGATCCCTAAAATTGAAACGTAACTGCAAGCTGAGAAAACACTGACACTCTTAAGGCGGTAATAAAGTTGAATTAATAGTCAATAAAACCATCACGATAAACAATCATTGTCAGGGCCAAAGAGCGTCATTCTCATAAATCATGGCGGCCCTTCTGTCCCCTTGGTAACCCAGCTTCCGTTTTGTAGGCGATTACAATGCGGGAGCAAATAGCCATCAAGGTCTCTTATGATGAGTCGGAAATGGTTTGGCATCATCGCACTTACGGAAATGCTAATAAAGCTCATTCGTCGTTGTGGACTGTTGACATCGATTTTTACAAAATAGAGGGTTCGGTTGTTTAAACCCCGGAGCGGCACTTTTGGGATAAATGGCTAGGCAGTTACAAGGACCCCTAATGTGTCAGAGAAGGTTGGGGGAAGGTTGAGTTGGATCATTGGTTGTGTTATATCTGTACGGCACTTTTCTGAATACAATGAGTTAAATGGCTAGGTCACAAGGATCCCGAGGGTTAGAGGAGGGTTGTGGGAAGGTTAGGTTGGGTTGTAGGTTGTCTTATAATCTGAACGGTACTTTTCTGAATACAATGAGTTAATGGCTAGGTCACAAGGATCCCGAGGGTTAGAGGAGGTTGTCGCTGTCATGGCCTTGTCTTCTAGGTGGCCTTGGTATGCGTTGGATGGGACATTAACCCTTGGCCCATCCGACGGACGACAACCTTTCCTAGCCCATCGGTGTCTCTTAGTTATCGAGGGAAGGGTGTGGAGTTTTTTCTCAGGTAAATCTGGAAGCTGTTCCAGGCGGAACTCGAACTGGGAACTGCAGATTTACGAGCCTGGCGCGCTACCAACTAAGTCAATCAACTCCCTCCTCTACAAAATAGAGCTTTCTTGAAATAAATGTTAAGATCTTATAGGGGTTAGGATTCTGTTTTTTTTTCAATATAAAAGTACATACGCACTCTGCCGAGCTGGGAAATCTGCTCCGGTATAGTCGCTCAAAAAAGTATCCGAACATTATGATTGATCACAGAATTCGGGAAAAATATCTGGCAACGATTTTTTTTAGAAATTAGTGATCTGGCAACCTTCGTGTCACGTGACACGAAGGTTGCCAGATCACTAATTTCTAAAAAAAATCGTTGCCAGATATTTTTTCTGAATTCAGTAATCAACCATAGTGTTCGGATATTTTTTTGAGCGACTGTACCAGGGCCACCTAGATACACCGGGCCTGGACAGTTGTTTGATCTGAAGGAGGAAAATTAAATATGCCTGAAGATTTTAATGATTTAATTTTTCTAAAGTTTAACTGCAAACAATTTATTTTTAAATAGCGTAAATTAAAGTAATTTACTTATTATTATGCTATTATGAATAGTTTTGAAAATAATTACCAAATCAAAAAAAAAAACTATCAGTTGAATTTTAAGATATAATAGTTTACTTCAAACATCTATTATATTTTGAAAAATAAATTTATCTGTTAATGTACCGTCCAGGCCAGTGTGATATAGGTGGCTCTGGTAGTATCCTCCCAATGGTCTCCAAACCATCTCATTGGAGGTTTCTAGGTAAATAACTGAACCCAAGACTCTAACCAACATTTCACTGATAGTTAGGCCAGGTCGGATCAGAACAGCCTTTTTAACCAAAGAAGAGGAAAAATAGAGAGGAATTAAATATGTGTGAAGATTTAACTACAAGCTCCTTAATTTTTTAAACAGCATAAAGTAATTTATTTATTATAATTTTGCTTAAATATTTATGAATATTTTAAAATTGGTACCAAAATTTATAAAAATAAATAACTACCAGTTATATTTTTAAAACATATATTTTAAATAAACTACAAATTAAACCTTAATTATTTTGAAATTTCTCAGGATTTAAGAATATCTTGTACTGAGTTTTTGTTATATATTTCAAGAACTCCAGATTTTCCTCAATTATTGTAATAGTGTAGTGTCTAAATACGATGGTTATGGATAGACTTCATAAGTTTCCAAATTTCTGTTAGTAAGAGACAGGAAAACGATTGCGATTATCCGAGGAAGAAATATTTCTGGCAGATTCTGTTTGCAATGCAGCATCTGTCTCTACACTCAGAGTAGAGGTTTCTGTTAGAAGAGAAACATTCATCGCTATCCAGCGTCGAAAACAAAGCCCACCAACGCTCGGCCTTGGCCCGTCATCGACTGACGTCACTTGTTACGTCAATATGCACGAGTTTGTTTGCTCATCGTGTCCGTGGCGTGGCGCTGAGAGTGCTCGTGTTTATTCACCTCAATGCGAGAGTTATCCTGACTTCTAGAGGGAGAGAAAAAAAAACTGTAAATCGAAATCATTTATTTTTGGAGGTAAAGCAATACCCTTGAAAAAGTTTATGATGGGTCTTTAAGTGCATAAATATTTGCTAAATAGGAGAAAATGTGTTAAAAAGCGATAGAATTTTTTTAAACCTCGATATCCATGTACCTTTAAGTTTCTCCAAGAAATATTTTAAAGATCTTCTAAACGGAGTAAAAATGTTATACTGCTGAATTCTAGTCTCTTTCCCCCAATTTATTCCCTCCTATCAAATCATTCCCCCCCCCCCTTTTATATATATATATTTAAAAATTCAGCCTGTTCAGTACAAGCTTTAATTCTACTTAATGAACATCATTGATCCAGTTAATATTACGTCTAAGGTTACAAGTATCTTTTAACCAAATACCATGCAATTATAATCCTCAAGAAACTTGCTCTCAATGCGAAAGGGGATACCGATGGGCTTGGAAAGACAGCTGCTTGTCAGCTGGGAGGTTTAGCCATGGATCCGGGTGCAGGACAGCCATTGTGTCTGTTAAAGAACATAATAGATAGCCTTGACAGTAGGCTTATATCTATTTCCTAGCAGTTTTCCAGTAGGTTCCCTTTCCCCAACCTTCTCGGCCTTTGGAGTCTTTGTGACCTTGCCATTTAGCCCATTGTGTTCAAAAATGTGCAACTCAGAGGTAAAACAACTCAACCCACGTTAAAGAACACTTTAGATGGGCTTGACGGTAAGTTTCCATCTGTTTCTTAACAACTTTCTAATGGTTCTCCTTCATCCAACTTTCTTGGCCTTTGGAGTCCTTGTGACCTTGCCATTTAGCCCATTGTGCTCAAAAATGTGCAACTCAGAGGTAAAACAACTCAACACACGTTAAAGAATACTTTAGATGGGCTTGATGGTAAGTTTCCATCTGTTCTTAACAACTTTCTAATGGTTCTCCTTCATCCAACTTTCTCGGCCTTTGGAGTCCTTGTGACCTTGCCATTTAGCCCATTGTGTTCAAGAAAGTGCAACTCAGAGGTAAAACAACTCACCCCACGTTAAATAACACTTTAGATGGGCTTGACGGTAAGTTTCCATCTGTTTCTTAACAACTTTCTAATGGTTCTCCTTCATCCAACTTTCTCGGCCTTTGGAGTCCTTGTGACCTTGCCATTTAGCCCATTGTGTTCAAAAAAGTGCAACTCAGAGGTAAAACAACTCAACCCACGTTAAAGAACACTTTAGATGGGCTTGACGGTAAGTTTCCATCTGTTTCTTAACAACTTTCTAATGGTTCTCCTTCATCCAACTTTCTCGGCCTTTGGAGTCCTTGTGACCTTGCCATTTAGCCCATTGTGTTCAAGAAAGTGCAACTCAGAGGTAAAACAACTCACCCCACGTTAAATAACACTTTAGATGGGCTTGTCGGTAAGTTTCCATCTGTTTCTTAACAACTTTCTAATGGTTCTCCTTCATCCAATTTTCTCGGCCTTTGGAGACCTTGTGACCTTGCCATTTAGCCCATTGTGTTCAAGAAAGTGCAACTCAGAGGTAAAACAACTCACCCCACGTTAAAGAACACTTTAGATGGGCTTGTCGGTAAGTTTCCATCTGTTTCTTAACAACTTTCTAATGGTTCTCCTTCATCCAACTTTCTCGGCCTTTGGAGTCCTTGTGACCTTGCCATTTAGCCCATTGTGTTCAAGAAAGTGCAACTCAGAGGTAAAACAACTCACCCCACGTTAAATAACACTTTAGATGGGCTTGTCGGTAAGTTTCCATCTGTTTCTTAACAACTTTCTAATGGTTCTCCTTCATCCAACTTTCTCAGCCTTTGGAGTCCTTGTGACCTTGCCATTTAGCCCATTGTGTTCAAAAAAGTGCAACTCAGAGGTAAAACAACTCAACCCACGTTAAAGAACACTTTAGATGGGCTTGACGGTAAGTTTCCATCTGTTTCTTAACAACTTTCTAATGGTTCTCCTTCATCCAACTTTCTCGGCCTTTGGAGTCCTTGTGACCTTGCCATTTAGCCCATTGTGTTCAAGAAAGTGCAACTCAGAGGTAAAACAACTCACCCCACGTTAAATAACACTTTAGATGGGCTTGTCGGTAAGTTTCCATCTGTTTCTTAACAACTTTCTAATGGTTCTCCTTCATCCAATTTTCTCGGCCTTTGGAGACCTTGTGACCTTGCCATTTAGCCCATTGTGTTCAAGAAAGTGCAACTCAGAGGTAAAACAACTCACCCCACGTTAAATAACACTTTAGATGGGCTTGTCGGTAAGTTTCCATCTGTTTCTTAACAACTTTCTAATGGTTCTCCTTCATCCAACTTTCTCGGCCTTTGGAGTCCTTGTGACCTTGCCATTTAGCCCATTGTGTTCAAGAAAGTGCAACTCAGAGGTAAAACAACTCACCCCACGTTAAAGAACACTTTAGATGGGCTTGTCGGTAAGTTTCCATCTGTTTCTTAACAACTTTCTAATGGTTCTCCTTCATCCAACTTTCTCGGCCTTTGGAGTCCTTGTGACCTTGCCATTTAGCCCATTGTGTTAAAAAAAGTGCAACTCACAGGTAAAACAACTCAACCCACGTTAAAGAACACTTTAGATGGGCTTGACGGTAAGTTTCCATCTGTTTCTGAACAACTTTCTAATGGTTCTCCTTCATCCAACTTTCTCGGCCTTTGGAGACCTTGTGACCTTGCCATTTAGCCCATTGTGTTCAAGAAAGTGCAACTCAGAGGTAAAACAACTCACCCCACGTTAAAGAACACTTTAGATGGGCTTGTCGGTAAGTTTCCATCTGTTTCTTAACAACTTTCTAATGGTTCTCCTTCATCCAACTTTCTCAGCCTTTGGAGTCCTTGTGACCTTGCCATTTAGCCCATTGTGTTAAAAAAAAGTGCAACTCACAGGTAAAACAACTCAACCCACGTTAAAGAACACTTTAGATGGGCTTGACGGTAAGTTTCCATCTGTTTCTGAACAACTTTCTAATGGTTCTCCTTCATCCAACTTTCTCGGCCTTTGGAGTCCTTGTGACCTCGCCATTTAGCCCATTGTGTTCAAGAAAGTGCAACTCAGAGGTAAAACAACTCACCCCACGTTAAAGAACACTTTAGATGGGCTTGTCGGTAAGTTTCCATCTGTTTCTTAACAACTTTCTAATGGTTCTCCTTCATCCAACTTTCTCAGCCTTTGGAGTCCTTGTGTCCTTGCCATTTAGCCCATTGTGTTCAAAAAAAGAGCCGCTCAGATGTAAAGCAATCCAACCGAACTCAAACAGCTATATGCAAAGACCCATCAGACTGAGTAATTAGCTCTTGAAATGTATCTAACCTGAGCCAACAGCCATTGCATTTGTTTACTGCAGGTAAATTCTAATAATGGCCTATTTAACATTTGCACACTCATACCCCCACTAGTTTTGTCTGCTTCTTTTCTACAAGTTTTTAAGTTCAGTCTTCTAAAAATTACATGAAAAAGATGCACCTGATAAGCTCAAGTTCCCCATCATTCTGCATCACACGTCACAAAATCTACATATTTCCAATGGAATCGGAAATTCAGTCTCCTGAAAGAGCGGAGAACGATTCCAAACACTCTCCCTCTTTCAAACACCATCCCTGAAGCAGGAGACTCTAGTTGGTCAGGATAATCAGTCTGTTATGGACAACAACCCGAAGCAACATCCTAGGGATCTTCGCATGGTTTCTAATGCTCTGCATCCTCCAAACATCCTTCCTTTAGCAGTTGACTGCAGTTGTTAGATTTGGGTTGGGTTGTTTTACCTCTGAGCGGCACTTTTTTGCACACCATGGACTAAATGTCCAGGTCACATGGACCCCGACGGCTCAGAGAAGGTTGGGGAGGGGACCCACTGGAACAGCTGTTGGGAGACAGATGGTAGCCTCCCGTCAAGGCCATCTAACGTGTTCTTTAACGTGCACAGGGTATGGCTCTCCCGCACACGGGACCACGGCTTAGCGTCCCATCCGACGGACGGCCGCTTTTCCAAGCCCATCGGTGTCCCCTACTGACCGTGTGCAGGGCGGGGAGTTTTGCGGAGATAAATCTCAACGCTGACCCAGCTGGGACTCGAACCTGGCAGTTGTTAGAAAGAAAACAAGAAAATAAGTCGTTTTTGTCTGAATGTGCTCTTTCACCTTTCTTCTGTCATAAAATCTGTTGCTAATAGAGACGTAGGAATAGCATCCTTAGAGACCATCTCACGGTTTCCAATGCTCTCCATCTTCCCAACACCCCTTTAGCAGGTGACTGTGGTTAGTAGCGCGAGAACAAGAAAATCACTCGATTGTGGCTGACTGCGCTCTATCCCATTCTTCCTTTAATAAAATCTATTTCTAATAGAGATGTAGAATCAGCATCCTCAGAGACCGTCGCACGGTTTCCAATGCTCTCCCATCCTCCAAACACCATCCCTGTAGCAGGCGATTGTGGTTGGTGAAGGAAAAGAGCGAGAAAGTCAGTTGATTGTGGCCGACTGTCCTCCTCCTCTTCCTCCTCCTACCACTTATCGGAGGCCCACTAATTAATCCCCCAGGGAATCTCGCTTCCCACTATGTTATTGTGTCTCCAACTACCACAGCTGATCGTCATTATCCGCGGCAAGCCTACACCTCTGCGTCTCGATCTCTCCCCCACTTTCTATCGTTGCGCATAATGAGCAGCTCATCTTTATCTCTCCTCTCTTCTTCTTCCTCATGTTCCTTCTTTTCGCAGCCGTATCAAATTTCAATCTCGTAAAAACGAGAAGATACGAAGTTGACCGGACTCTGTATTTTGGTTGTCATTTCTTTGACTCTTGTGTTCATCGCTCTTGTGTTCATCGCTAAATGAATGGTCACTTCTTTAGATTGTGAGATGGCAACAAAAAACACAACTGATCATCCCAACTGGGAAACTGCGAATATCGAATCAGGCAAGGAATATGATCCTTTAAGTTTAAGTGTTCTTTATATGATGTCTTCCCCCCCCCCCCACATACACTACTTCACAATGCTTGTAATGGTAATAGAGACAAAAAATGTTTTTTTATATTTCATGCATTTTTCAAGAAATTTTTTTAAAACTTGTAAAACGGAGGGGGAAACGTTATTATGCATTGGAAATCCAGTCTTTTTTTTTCCAGACAATGTTTTTGATTGTTTCTTTGTCTTCTCCCTTCAACCTCCTCGATTTTTTTTTTTCGAGAATCGGACCTGGTGTTCAATGATATCATCTAATGCAGTGGTTCTCAACCTTTTATGCTTCACTTACCCCCTGGAAATGTGTATGTAACTGGCGTACCCCTTGTATAGATAGATAAAACTATAGTTATAGTATAACAATGGGAATAAAATAAAACATCTATATCAGTGGTTCTCAACCTTTTATGCTTCACGTACCCCCTGGAAATGTGTATGTAACTGGCAAACCCCTTGTATAGATAGATAAAACTATAGTTATAGTATAACAATGGGAATAAAATAAAACATATATATCAGTGGTTCTCAACCTTTTATGCTTCACGTACCCCCTGGAAATGTGTATGTAACTGGCGTACCCCTTGTATAGATAGATAAAACTATAGTTATAGTATAACAATGGGAATAAAATAAAACATCTATATCAGTGGTTCTCAACCTTTTATGCTTCACGTACCCCCTGGAAATGTGTATGTAACTGGCAAACCCCTTGTATAGATAGATAAAACTATAGTTATAGTATAACAATGGGAATAAAATAAAACATCTATATCAGTCGTTCTCAACCTTTTATGCTTCACGTACCCCCTGGAAATGTGTATGTAACTGGCGTACCCCTTGTATAGATAGATAAAACTATAGTTATAGTATAACAATGGGAATAAAATAAATCATCTATATCAGTGGTTCTCAACCTTTTATGCTTCACGTACCCCCTGGAAATGTGTATGTAACTGGCAAACCCCTTGTATAGATAGATAAAACTATAGTTATAGTATAACAATGGGAATAAAATAAAACATATATATCAGTGGTTCTCAACCTTTTATGCTTCACGTACCCCCTGGAAATGTGTATGTAACTGGCGTACCCCTTGTATAGATAGATAAAACTATAGTTATAGTATAACAATGGGAATAAAATAAAACATCTATATCAGTGGTTCTCAACCTTTTATGCTTCACGTACCCCCTGGAAATGTGTATGTAACTGGCAAACCCCTTGTATAGATAGATAAAACTATAGTTATAGTATAACAATGGGAATAAAATAAAACATATATATCAGTGGTTCTCAACCTTTTATGCTTCACGTACCCCCTGGAAATGTGTATGTAACTGGCGTACCCCTTGTATAGATAGATAAAACTATAGTTATAGTATAACAATGGGAATAGAATAAAAGATATATATTAGTGGTTCTCAACCTGTTATGCTTCACGTACCCCCCTGGAAATGTGCATGTAACTGGCTTACCCCTTGTATAGATAGATAAAACTATAGTTATAGTATAACAATGGGAATAAAATAAAACATATATATCAGTGGTTCTCAACCTTTTATGCTTCACGTACCCCCTGGAAATGTGTATGTAACTGGCGTACCCCTTGTATAGATAGATAAAACTATAGTTATAGTATAACAATGGGAATAAAATAAAACATCTATATCAGTGGTTCTCAACCTTTTATGCTTCACGTACCCCCTGGAAATGTGCATGTAACTGGCTTACCCCTTGTATAGATAGATAAAACTATAGTTATAGTATAACAATGGGAATAAAATAAAACATATATATCAGTGGTTCTCAACCTTTTATGCTTCACGTACCCCCTGGAAATGTGTATGTAACTGGCGTACCCCTTGTATAGATAGATAAAACTATAGTTATAGTATAACAATGGGAATAAAATAAAACATCTATATCAGTGGTTCTCAACCTTTTATGCTTCACGTACCCCCTGGAAATGTGTATGTAACTGGCAAACCCCTTGTATAGATAGATAAAACTATAGTTATAGTATAACAATGGGAATAAAATAAAACATCTATATCAGTGGTTCTCAACCTTTTATGCTTCACGTACCCCCTGGAAATGTGTATGTAACTGGCAAACCCCTTGTATAGATAGATAAAACTATAGTTATAGTATAACAATGGGAATAAAATAAAACATCTATATCAGTGGTTCTCAACCTTTTATGTTTCACGTACCCCCTGGAAATGTGTATGTAACTGGCGTACCCCTTGTATAGATAGATAAAACTATAGTTATAGTATAACAATGGGAATAAAATAAAACATCTATATCAGTGGTTCTCAACCTTTTATGCTTCACGTACCCCCTGGAAATGTGTATGTAACTGGCAAACCCCTTGTATAGATAGATAAAACTATAGTTATAGTATAACAATGGGAATAAAATAAAACATCTATATCAGTGGTTCTCAACCTTTTATGCTTCACGTACCCCCTGGAAATGTGTATGTAACTGGCAAACCCCTTGTATAGATAGATAAAACTATATTTATAGTATAACAATGGGAATAAAATAAATCATCTATATCAGTGGTTCTCAACCTTTTATGCTTCACGTACCCCCTGGAAATGTGTATGTAACTGGCGTACCCCTTGTATAGATAGATAAAACTATAGTTATAGTATAACAATGGGAATAAAATAAAAGATATATATTAGTGGTTCTCAACCTGTTATGCTTCACGTACCGCCTGGAAATGTGTATGTAACTGGCTTACCCCTTGTATAGATAGATAAAACTATAGTTATAGTATAACAATGGGAATAAAATAAAACATATATATCAGTGGTTCTCAACCTTTTATGCTTCACGTACCCCCTGGAAATGTGTATGTAACTGGCAAACCCCTTGTATAGATAGATAAAACTATATTTATAGTATAACAATGGGAATAAAATAAAACATCTATATCAGTGGTTCTCAACCTTTTATGCTTCACGTACCCCCTGGAAATGTGTATGTAACTGGCTTACCCCTTGTATAGATAGATAAAACTATAGTTATAGTATAACAATGGGAATAAAATAAAACATCTATATCAGTGGTTCTCAACCTTTTATGCTTCACGTACCCCCTGGAAATGTGTATGTAACTGGCGTACCCCTTGTATAGATAGATAAAACTATAGTTATAGTATAACAATGGGAATAAAATAAAACACATATATCAGTGATTCTCAATCTTTTATGCTTCACGTACCTCCTGGAAATGTGTATGTAACTGGCGTACCCCTTGTATAGATAGATAAAACTATAGTTATAGTATAACAATGGGAATAAAATAAAACATATATATCAGTGGTTCTCAACCTTTTATGCTTCACATACCCCCTGGAAATGTGTATGTAACTGGCGTACCCCTTGTATAGATAGATAAAACTATAGTTATAGTATGACAAAGGGAATTAAATAAAACATATATATCAGTGGTTCTCAACCTTTTATGCTTCACGTACCCCCTGGAAATGTGTGTGTAACTGGCGTACCCCTTGTATAGATAGATAAATCTATAGTTATAGTATGACAAAGGGAATAAAATAAAACATATATATCAGTGGTTCTCAACCTTTTATGCTTCACGTACCCCCTGGAAATGTGTATGTAACTGGCGTACCCCTTGTATAGATAGATAAAACTATAGTTATAGCATAACAATGGAAATAAAATAAAACACACATGTATATAACATATATCTAGCGACTTTTGAGCTCTCATGGCGTCGTCCAAGTTCTCTCCCCACGTTGAGAACCCCTAATCTAATCAGTTCTGAATCTAGAAGAAGAAAAAAATTTCATTCAAAATTCATTTTCCTATTCTTTTTAGACGACTTTAACCAGTGGCCGAGTGGTTTGCGCGCTTGGCTACTGATCTAAGGGCCCTGGGTTCGAGCCCCGGATTAGGCATGGATGTGTGTGTCGTTTTTCTGCTGAGGTCCTGCCATCCTCTCAGATCTCCTACTGTGGCATATAAACTGACAGGCTCCTGTCAGACCTCTGTGGCAAGCAGCTGCTTGAGGGGGTATTTATTATTACTATTATATTTAATAAGCCGTCCCGTGGACGAGTGGTTAGCGCGCTTGGCTACTGATCCACGGGACCTGGGTTCGAGCCCCGGGTAAGGCATGGATATTCGTGTTGTTTTCTGCTGAGGTCCTGCCATCCTCTCAGATCTTTTACTGTGGCATATAAACTGACAGGCTCCTGTCAGACCTCTGTGGCAAGCAGCTGCTTCAGGGGGTATTTAGTTTTTATTTTTATAAAACTTTTCTTCAAAAAATGCGTGACTCACATGTTTAACAATTACCTTACTAATAATTATTAATTAGAGGTAATTATTACCCTTACTATTATTAGCATTCTCAAATTCTCAAATTATTAGCATCTTCCAAAATAAAAAACAATTATTAAAGTGTCACACTGAGATTAGAAATTCCTGAAATTCGTTTTAATTTTAAACAGTTGCATTTTCGCTCCAAAAGCAGGTTTCGTCCGTATTTTCACAGAGCCCAAATGTGGTGAGAGATTGACTCAATGGGAAGTACGACAGGCTCTAATTTGTAGTTCCCGGTTCGAGTCCCAGCTGCGAGTGCGTTGAGAAAGGGGACACACTTGGACTTGGAAAGACCCCCGTCCGTGGGATTAGATGTTAAGCCATGGCCCCGTGTGCAGGAGTGTGGGGGAAATTGTCATTATCCTGTGGGATTCGAATCCACAATCTCTAGATAATATGTTAGGTGCATAACTTTAAAAAACTTGCAAAAAACTTGGTTGGAGATTTCTATCTCTCTCTTAACTTCTTTATGCCATTGGGTCCTTGTGACGTGGCCATTTAGTCCATAGTGTGTAAAAAAGAGCCGCACGAAAGTAAAACATCCAACTTGCTTTATATATTGATATTATTCTTACTCATTTAATTTTGGCAAGTTTTTTTTAATTTTCAGCTATTATTAGCTTAATTTTTAGACTTTTTCACAATTATTGACGACGACTCCACTCCATTAGACGGTCTTGACAGAAGGCATCTATCTTTATCTTAATAGCTGTCCAGTGGGCTTAGCTTTTGGGGTCCTTATGACCTGACTATTTCAAAACCCCATTACCTAAAGCCTCATATCACATCGGGTTGGAACAGTGCAGTAACAGGAAAATAAATTTTTAATATAGAGTTGTTTTGATAAAATTTATATCTTAAACTTCTACTGGTAGCTATTGATTTAACAAAAATTGGAAACCAATTTTAGAATGTTTATAAATATTTTATGTATTTATAATTAAAAATTATTTTATTCAATAGTAGAAAAAATGGATTTTAATCAAATTTTAGAAAAATTAAATCTTTTAATTTTTATACGTATTTAATTTTCATTGTTTTGCTCAACGGCTGTTCAGGCCTGGTATATTCAAGGTGACCTTGCATTCCTAACCAGTGGTTAGAGCATTTGTCTGCTGATCAAAGGATCTGGGTTCGAGACCAGTGTAAGGTGTGGATATCTATTTGCGTTTATCTTTCTACTGAGGTTTCTCCTTCCTCACAGACTGATAGGCTCCTGTCATTCTGTGTCAAGCAGATGCTTGAGGGTTAATTTTTTTTAAAGTCGCATTCAGAGCTAAAACAATCCCAACCCAAAAACAACCTCTGATAAGAAAATCATCTGCAGCCAAACATGTTCTTCCCACTTTTCCAAGAAGACGAATTTCCCTCTTCCCCAGACCAATTTCCTTTGATAATAGGTGAGAACAGAACAAATTTATGGGGGGGGGGGATAAACTGCAATTATATACTACTTTCAAAGTTGCTAGTAAAGAAAAAATGAAGGGGAAAAAAATATAAAAAAACACTTTTCTCTCATCTGGGAGGAGAAATTCCTCGCCCTTTTCCACTTCATCGTTACAAAGGTAGCAAAAGATTACCCGGGAAAAGATCCACCTCATCATCTGTGTCGAACTCATCATCAGGGAACGACCTTCTTCTCTCCCTCCCCCCCACCCTTTCCTTTTCACAGCATCCTCCTCATCAACTCCTCCCTCCCCATCTGAGAACTGTCACAATCATCTGACGAAATTAACACTTAATTATGGAAATGGCATGTTTGGAACAATCCCTGGGGGACTTGCGGTACTCTCAACAATAGAGGAAATACTCCTCCTCTTTCATTATTAGCATCTGCTTTCCCCCCCCCCCCCTCTACGCCCCAGACGACACGCACATACACACTCATAACACTCTTCACACTCGCAGTCTCTTTCTTCCGTTCGGCATTGTTTTCAACAGTTCCCCTGGCGTTTTTTTCTTCGCTACTAGTTTATATTCACACACCTGCGTAAAATTACACGTTGGCCCTGTCATTTTGCAAATGTCGCTTTTTCGTTCTTTTTATGTTTCTCCTTCTTTTCGTGTTCGGGACAAAGTTTAATTTTTTCCTTTTGTTTCAAAATTTCGGACGTGAAGTAAAGAGAAATATTTTTCTACCGGTAGTTGTTATAGTTATAAAACATATGCTGTATTTATAATTAGTATATAATCATATTGTAGTGATTTATTTTCAAAAAAAATTATAATAAATAAACAATCAAAACGTCTCAAAAATATTCTTATTCGTGAGTTTTCAGGACTAAAATTTCACAAAATTCAATATTTTTCAAATATAGAAAAATTATTAATTATTATTAACCTGTACTATTATGTTATTATATTATTAACCTGTACTATTATGTTATTATATCCACCCTATCAATATATTGGGATGCTTCGATATTATATGGATGGAAAGTTACGTTCAAAGCTCTCTAATTTCGAATATACTGGGGTGGCTCAGTCGGTAGCGCGCCAGGCTCGTAATCTGTAGTTCCCAGGTTCGAGTCCCAGCTGGGTCAGCGTTGAGATTTATCTCCGCAAAATTCCCCGCCCTGCCCACGGTCAGTAGGGGACACCGATGGGCTTGGAAAGGCCGCCGTCCGTCGGATGGGACGTTAAGCCTTGGCCCCGTGTGTGGGAGAGCAATACCCTGTGCACGTTAAAGAACACGTTGAATGGCCTTGACGGGAGGCTACCATCTGTCTCCCAACAGCTGTTCCAGTGGGTCCCCTCCCCCAACCTTCTCTGAGCCTCCGGGGTTGATGTGACCTGGCCATTTAGCCCATGGTGTGCAAAAAAGTGCCGCTCAGAGGTAAAACAACCCAACTCGAATATACTGATAGTGGACAGAAAAATGAAAACATTCTGATGTTAAGCCAATGGAGAGTCAACTTTGAACATCCATAATTTCTACAATAAGTTTTTTTATAGGGAAATAAATAAAATAATAAAAAAAACCTCAAGCAGCTGCTTGCCACAGAGGTCTGACAGGAGCCTGTCAGTTTATATGCCACAGTAGAAGATGGCAGGACCTCAGCAGAAAAACGACACACACATCCATGCCTTACCCGGGACTCGAACCCAGGTCCCTTAGATCAGTAGCCAAGCGCGCTAACCACTCGGCCATGGGACGGCTACTTATAGGAAAATAGGACTAGATAAATTCAAATCTGATCTAAATCTCGATTTTCAACAATATTTGTTGGATATTTAAGAGATATAGAAGCTCAAATACAGCAGCAAAATCAGGCCTAAGAAATATTTGCTCAAAATTCTAAAACATACACTTATTAAAAAGTTTGAAATGATACTTATTTTTTAAAGTTTTTATTAACTCCTAAGGTGAATTCTTATGATTGCCAATTCAATATTCAAATTTCTCTAATTCTTTAAGTACTGAACGGATATTGTTCAAAATCGGAAAACTTTAAAAATTTATTTAACCAACCATTTATTTAGCCTCGAATTTGATTCTCCATCAACAATGGAAATCAAATTCGGTTTGGGGCGCTAGCGCGCCAGACTCGTAATCTGTAGTTCCCCGGTTCGAGTCCCAGCTGCGTCAGCGTTGAGATTTATCTCCGCAAAATTCCCCGCCCTGCCCACGGTCAGTAGGGGACACCGATGGGCTTGGAAAGGCCGCCGTCCGTCGGATGGGACGTTAAGCCTTGGCCCCGTGTGTGGGAGAGCCATACCCTGTGCACGTTAAAGAACACGCTGGATGGCCTTGACGGGAGGCTACCATCTGTCTCCCAACAGCTGTCCCAGTGGGTCCCTCCCCCAACCTTCTCTGAGCCTTCGGGGTCCATGTGACCTGGCCATTTAGCCCATGGTGTGCAAAAAAGTGCCGCTCAGAGGTAAAACAACCCAACCCTTATCCAGGGCTCGAACCCGGGTCCCTTTGGTTGCGTAACGAAGTACACTAACCACTCTGTCACAACTACTTAGAGGGAAAACAATACAAAATGTAACGGTCAACGAAACTGACTTCTCTCAGTAGAGGCACCTCTTGCAGAGAAGAGTGAGAAAATATGGGTAATCTGTATTTTTGCATTTTTTCTGTCTTATAATTGAAAAAAGTAAAGTTATAAAAAGGCCGGTGTAAATTTTTTTATCATTTTTTTTAAAGACCCAAAGTAGAACAAAAACAAAAAGTTTTTTTTAATGCGTTTCTGGGTATTTCTAGCATCAAAATTAACTAAGAGAATTAAACACATTTTCCTGTTTTAAAACTCTTCCTTAATAATATTTTGAAAAGAATTAAAAAAAAATCCCTAAGTAGAGTTAATAATTACATAACGTTCTTTTTTTTACTTCTGCGCAAAAAATATGGAAATTTTGTTAGGTTCTTCATACTATAAACAGAATTGAAGAATGAGATTAGCAACAAAATGCTTTTCTGTTCTATTAAGAACCATAATGATATTAAAATCTACATAAAAGTAACAGCTTTAACTTTTTTTTTCCTGAAAGCAACCAAATGTGACTACCACCATCATCAAAGAGGAAAATCTATTCTTCCTTCACCTAAAGACAAAAAAAAAATCACCATGTTACCTTAAAGAGAAACCAAGAGAAAATGTGTCTTTTACAAACAAAAAGATGTAAGAGTCTTGCCCTATCAAAATATTTGCTGTTTTTTCTCAGACTACGAATAAAACTGCGTTAGAAAAAGAATAATAAATAACTGAAACATAGTTTTAGCATTGACGATATTGAAAAAAGAGCCAATTTTGTTACCTTAAAGAGAAACCAAGAGAAAATGTGTCTTTTACAAGCAAAAAGATGTAAGAGTCTTGCCCTATCAAAATATTTGCTGTTTTTTCTCAGACTACGAATAAAACTGCGTTAGAAAAAGAATAATAAATAACTGAAACATAGTTTTAGCATTGACGATATTGAAAAAAGAGCCAATTTTGTTACCTTAAAGAGAAACCAAGAGAAAATGTGTCTTTTACAAACAAAAAGATGTAAGAGTCTTGCCCTATCAAAATATTTGCTGTTTTTTCTCAGACTACGAATAAAACTGCGTTAGAAAAAAAATAATAAATAACTGAAACATAGTTTTAGCATTGATGATATTGAAAAAAGAGCCAATTTTGTTACCTTAAAGAGAAACCAAGAGAAAATGTGTCTTTTACAAACAAAAAGAGGTAAGAGTCTTGCCCTATCAAAATATTTGCTGTTTTTTCTCAGACTACGAATAAAACTGCGTTAGAAAAAAAATAATAAATAACTGAAACATAGTTTTAGCATTGACGATATTGAAAAAAGAGCCAATTTTGTTACCTTAAAGAGAAACCAAGAGAAAATGTGTCTTTTACAAGCAAAAAGATGTAAGAGTCTTGCCCTATCAAAATATTTGCTGTTTTTTCTCAGACTACGAATAAAACTGCGTTAGAAAAAGAATAATAAATAACTGAAACATAGTTTTAGCATTGACGATATTGAAAAAAGAGCCAATTTTGTTACCTTAAAGAGAAACCAAGAGAAAATGTGTCTTTTACAAACAAAAAGATGTAAGAGTCTTGCCCTATCAAAATATTTGCTGTTTTTTCTCAGACTACGAATAAAACTGCGTTAGAAAAAAAATAATAAATAACTGAAACATAGTTTTAGCATTGACGATATTGAAAAAAGAGCCAATTTTGTTACCTTAAAGAGAAACCAAGAGAAAATGTGTCTTTTACAAACAAAAAGAGGTAAGAGTCTTGCCCTATCAAAATATTTGCTGTTTTTTCTCAGACTACGAATAAAACTGCGTTAGAAAAAAAATAATAAATAACTGAAACATAGTTTTAGCATTGACGATATTGAAAAAAGAGCCAATCTTGTTACCTTAAAGAGAAACCAAGAGAAAATGTGTCTTTTACAAACAAAAAGATGTAAGAGTCTTGCCCTATCAAAATATTTGCTGTTTTTTCTCAGACTACGAATAAAACTGCGTTAGAAAAAGAATAATAAATAACTGAAACATAGTTTTAGCATTGACGATATTGAAAAAAGAGCCAATTTTGTTACCTTAAAGAGAAACCAAGAGAAAATGTGTCTTTTACAAACAAAAAGATGTAAGAGTCTTGCCCTATCAAAATATTTGCTGTTTTTTCTCAGACTACGAATAAAACTGCGTTAGAAAAAAAATAATAAATAACTGAAACATAGTTTTAGCATTGATGATATTGAAAAAAGAGCCAATTTTGTTACCTTAAAGAGAAACCAAGAGAAAATGTGTCTTTTACAAACAAAAAGAGGTAAGAGTCTTGCCCTATCAAAATATTTGCTGTTTTTTCTCAGACTACGAATAAAACTGCGTTAGAAAAAAAAATAATAAATAACTGAAACATAGTTTTAGCATTGACGATATTGAAAAAAGAGCCAATTTTGTTACCTTAAAGAGAAACCAAGAGAAAATGTGTCTTTTACAAGCAAAAAGATGTAAGAGTCTTGCCCTATCAAAATATTTGCTGTTTTTTCTCAGACTACGAATAAAACTGCGTTAGAAAAAGAATAATAAATAACTGAAACATAGTTTTAGCATTGACGATATTGAAAAAAGAGCCAATTTTGTTACCTTAAAGAGAAACCAAGAGAAAATGTGTCTTTTACAAACAAAAAGATGTAAGAGTCTTGCCCTATCAAAATATTTGCTGTTTTTTCTCAGACTACGAATAAAACTGCGTTAGAAAAAGAATAATAAATAACTGAAACATAGTTTTAGCATTGACGATATTGAAAAAAGAGCCAATTTTGTTACCTTAAAGAGAAACCAAGAGAAAATGTGTCTTTTACAAGCAAAAAGATGTAAGAGTCTTGCCCTATCAAAATATTTGCTGTTTTTTCTCAGACTACAAATAAAACTGCGTTAGAAAAAAAAATAATAAATAACTGCAGCATAGTTTTAGCATTGACGATATTGAAAAAAGAGCCAATTCTGCTACCATCCGCCCCACCAAAAAAAGAAACTTTACCAAAGAAAGGATAAGAAATAACAGTGCCGGTTTCATTTCTTGTGAAACTATTGTTTCCAAGACTCCTTCAGCTTTTCCGAGCTCTTTCGCTTTCTTCTGACAATCCCCACATTTTCCGCAGACGAATGCAGGTTTGTAGTGGTCGTATACAGAACCCAGACCCATAAAGTGGACATACGCTCTGATTTACAACTAAGGGGGGAATATTTTATGGGTTCTCTATGACGCCCATCATGGACGCCGAGACGTTTATAGGGAACTGTACTCTCTTAAACACTGTGTTGTTGGCTCTGCCAGGTGCCCGACTGCCCAACTCACAGTCCACCGTCCTACGAAAGTTAGCGACCGACGCCACTGCTACTCTGTGAAGCTCTAGTTTTTACTGGTTGTTACAATTTTATAAGCCTACTTGAGGACAAATTGGTTGACGCTTTGAAAGCAGTTCTGTTTTTCACTCGATGAACCTTTTTAGGGTCTTTCTGCTGTTGGAAGTTCGTGTTTGCGGTGGAGCCTTAAGAGTTCGTGTCGCTGGGTGAATCTCCAATCATTAGAAGGATGTGGCCGATGTAATGGCGATGGGAGGTAATGAATAAGAGGACGTTGTTGGTTTTGGAGGAGTGGGGTTTTTCGGGTGGTTGAGATGGATTTTTATCTTCTTTGGTGTAATAAAAGAATGATGTAGATCGTTCCAAGAGATGATAGAGGTGTTTGTTGGCGAGGTGATGATGATGTGATGATAGAACACTCAAAATAATCGCTAGTTCTAAAAGTTAATTGCATGTCTATGGTCATTTAAGAGTGGTGTGATCTCTTTTTCAAGGCCCGTCCAACACGTGATTCATAAAACAAATAAACAGTATTCTGAATGTGACTATTCCAGTTTTTTGACCCCATAGCTAAATGATTTGTATTTTGACCAAACATTTTTAAGTGCAAATAGAAACGATTTTATTTTGGACTAAACGTTTTTAGGTACATAGCACGACGATTTGTTTTTTGACCGAATTTTTTTTTCTGCGTAGCTAAATGATTTTTTTTTTTTTGACCAAACATTTTTAGGTGCAAAATAGAAACGATTTGATTTTGGACCAAACATTTTTAGGTACATAACATGACGATTTGTTTTTTTACTGAACTTTTTTATGCGTAGCTAAATGATTTGTTTTTTGACCAAACATTTTTAGGTGCAAATAGAAACGATTTGATTTTGGACCAAACATTTTCGGTTACGTAACACGACGATTTGTTTTTTGACCTAACTTTTTATACGTAGCTAAATGATTTGCTTTTTTGACCAAACATTTTTAAGTGCATAACTAAGCGATTTGTTTTATAATGAAGATAATTTATTCATTCCTAAAAAATATAGCTTTTTTTTTTCCAATTCCTTACTCACTAGAAATGTATATGTTCGTGTTTAAGTGGGAAGAAAGTGGTTTCTAAGTGGTAGAGAATTTTTCTTGTGACACTTTAAGAATATCATTTATTTCCTAATGGCTCTTCACTAAATTTGAGTTGGACCAGCCATGCTTTAGACATCGCAAAGGAAAGAAGAAGAAAAGATATAGATTAAATACAGTCGCTCAAAAAAGTATCCGAACAATTCAGAAAAAATATCTGGCAACGATTTTTTTAGAAATTAGTGATCTGGCAACCTACGTGTCACGTGACAACGAAGGTTGCCAGATCACTAATTTCTAAAAAAAATTCGTTGCCAGATATTTTTTTCTGAATTCTGTAATCAACCACAGTGTTCGGATATTTTTTTTTGAGCGACTGTACACCTACAAAAATAGTCAAATGTTGAAAGTCTATTTCAATCGGAGATCGAAACCCTCCTGGTCAAGGAGTCTTGTACAGTCGCTCAAAAAAGTATCCGAACACTATGGTTGATTACAGAATTCGGAAAAAATATCTGGCAACGATTTTTTTTAGAAATTAGTGATCTGGCAGCCTTCGTGTCACGTGACACGTAGATTGCCTTATCACTAATTTCTAAAAAAAATCGTTGCCAGATATTTTTTCTGAATTCTGTAATCAACCATAGTGTTCGGATATTTTTTTGAGCGACTGTATTTGCCTGTTTGTTAGTTCGTGCTTTCCACCTCTCTCTATTACTCTGGAATTGTTAGGTGATGGATTAAATTGAATTTAAAATAAATCAAATCCATACTAAAGCCCGTCTCAGCTTCGATGATGGACTCGATCCACCTTTTCATATGGCGACGAACAAACGATCAAATGAACAAATCCACAAGCACAAAATGCAGAAAGGTAATTAGGTTAACTTCCAAGTTTCTCTTAGTTTAATGGGTCGGTGTTTATCTCAGTCGGTAACACGCTAAACGGGCAACTTTAAGCTCCCACATTCGTGTACACTGTCTTTTGAGGAAGAAGAAGGTGGATTTGGTACAGCTTCTAATAATTCTTAGTCTAAATGCCAGTTGTGCTGGCTTGTTTTACCTCTGAGCGATACTTTTTCGCATTCAATGGGCCAAATATCCAAGTTACAAAATCCCCAATTCGTCAGAGATTTGAGAAACGTATCCCGAACAGCTATTACTAGACAGATGGGAGCCTTTCATCAAGGAAAAAAAACCTGTCACTGAACCACAGCATAAAGTCCCATTCACGGACCGCTGCCTTTCTAAGTCTATCGGTAACCTCTTTCTTACAAAAGATTAGCGCAAAATATTTTCAACTAAGAGTCCAATTGGGACTCGAACGTGTCATACTACCGACTGGGCGCGCCAGGCTCGTAATCTGTAGTTCCTAGGTTCGAGTCCCAGCTGGGTCAGCGTTGAGATTTATCTCCGCAAAATTCCCCACCAGGCCCACGGTCAGTAGGGGACACCGATGGGTTTGGAAAGGCCGCCGTCCGTCGGATGGGACGTTAAGCCGTGGCCCCGTGTGCGGGAGAGCCATACCCTGTGCACGTTAAAGAACACGCTGGATGGCCTTGACGGGAGGCTACCATCTGTCTCCCAATAGCTGTTCCAGTGGGTCCATTCCCCCAACCTTCTCTGAGCCTTCGGGGTCCATATGACCTGGCCATTTAGCCCATGGCGTGCAAAAAAGTGCCGCTCAGAGGTAAAACAATCCAACACAACTACCGACTGAGCCAACTCCCTCCCATCTAAAAATAATCAGTATGATCTACGATTTATAAAAGATTATCAGTAAGCATGTAAAAAAAACTATTCAACTCTTATATGTGTATCCGGTTAACCAAGAAAGAACTATTATATATAAAATGTAGATTTCAAGTAACCGACTTAACAGTAATTCACGTAGTCTTTTGTTCCCTATCAGCGGCCACCATCTCAGTCGCTGAATTCCTACAGCACAGGCGGTGAGGATGCCAGATCCCCTGCTGGATCTACGGGGACACCAGGACCTATATCCCAACAACCCAGCTCACAGATGAGTACAGACAACAACAGTGAGGCGGGTGAGTCCTTACTTGCTTTTATATCACTATTTTGTGTCAGAGAATATGCCATTGCATTATCTTCATATGTATTTCATGTTTCCTCTGCTTTCGATATTTTATTATCTTAACAGACAGTGAGGGCCTTTCGTTAGCTCTTTTGGAACCCTGGGCAAAAAAATTATTTGTCTCTATTTCGCATTTATGAATTTAAAAAAAAATTACACATATGCAACTTTAAGTTTCGTTCATTTTAACAAAATCATATTCGTTGTTGACAAAATAAATATTATCATAAAAAATGTTAATGAAAACAATGGAATCATAACTAATTAAAAGAATATATATATATAAGATCATTTAAATCAGAAAAGAGGCTAAGTTATTAGATAGACATTGTGATCAAGAATATTATGATTTTATATTGCGAGTATTGCACAACATTGTAATATAAGTACGAATATAGTACAGTCGCTCAAAAAAGTATCCGAACACTATGGTTGACTACAGAATTCAGAAAAAATATCTGGCAACGATTTTTTTAGAAATTAGTGATCTGGCAACCTTCGTGTCACGTGACACGAAGGTTCGGATACTTTTTTGAGCGACTGTAGGTGGTCATATTATTTTGATACTACTTATTTTGATTGGGCTCACTCACGGAAATATTGAGCGTGTGCAGTTACCGTTCACAGCAAACTGGAGCGTGTGCAGTAACTGCACACGCTCCAGTTTGCTGTGAACGGTAACTGGAGCGTGTACAGTTGCTGTACACGCTCCAGATGTTTTTTCTGAATCCTGTAATCACGTGACACGAAGGTTGCCAGATCACTAATTTCTAAAAAAATCGTTACCAGATATTTTTTCTGAATTCAGTAATCAACCATAGTGTTCGGATACTTTTTTGAGCGACGGTACTATTGTTATTAGTAAATTGAATTCTATTATAATAAAAATATTTGTTAGATACATTTTAGCGTTTTATTTTATTTATTTTGGTTTTCTTGGAATCAAAGTTTTTTTTCTGTTGGTGGAACTGAAATTAAGGTGCGTCTTACAATCGACGGCGTCTTAGAATCGAAGAAATACGGTAATTAAATAACATAAAAATGAAATAAATGATTAGCGATGTGAATTTCGGTATATATGTCTTATGATGGGTCAGAGAAACTTTTACTCCAAATCGGGCTCAATATCTTCGGGCCCCAAAATTTGGGCCCGAACTGATCACTAATGCCCAACCAGAGACGAATTGAAGAAATGTGGAATTAGGTAGCTTAAGAAAGTTCATCATTGGGATACTCATTGGAGGTACTCGACGAAGATTTAGATGTTAAATTCAGAAATCTTTTCATTTTATCATCTCTGAATGGCATCTTCGTTTTCATTTGTCCTTCCCCTCTCCCCCCTTAATTCTCCTTTATACTAATGTCGATAGTTCCTTCGCATCCCATACCAGAGAAATATCCCCCATTTTTTTTCAGCATCTTTTTTTAACTCTAATTATTTTCCTCCTCCTCTTTTTTTTGCCTCCCCCTCCCCTCCCCTCCCCATCCATTTTTTCCATCACCGTTAATTACTCAATGAGCTCTTTTCCCTGCTACAGAAGGAGAAAATGTCGTTTTCATCGAAACTCTTTCCCTTCCTCTCTCTCCATCTTCCTCCTCATCTTCATCCTCCATCCCGCTCCATCCTTTCCAATTAGTTGAGAAACGAACAGAATTCAAATTGCACTCTCCATGTCGAAATTAACACGGCTCTTGCTTCGAACACCGACACTCGCACAGGAGACATAGTGAGCGGTGAGAGTGAGTGTGATGAGCACAATCCCTGGTCGAGAAAGAGGAGATGAGCCACAGTAAGAAGAGGAGGAAGAGCAGGGGTTAGAAAGAAGAGAAAAAGAACCGAAAAACGCCGAACAAAA
Organism: Ryuthela nishihirai; assembly: GCA_038380435.1. Lineage (NCBI taxonomy): Eukaryota > Metazoa > Arthropoda > Arachnida > Araneae > Heptathelidae > Ryuthela > Ryuthela nishihirai. The sequence continues at coordinate 38,034,748 of JAWZYU010000029.1, forward strand.
CAATTAAGATTCGAACAGTAAGCCAGGATGAGACAGAGAGGAAATGGGTTTCACTATCTCTAAGATCTATTAGTTTCCCTATTAAGACAGACTTCCCCCCTTCCCCCCCCCTTTTTTTTTTCATTTCTTCTCACTCCAAATGGGGAATCTTGTCGGATTTGTTTGTCATGCCGGGTTCCAAGGGAAGGCGTTGCCAATAAGGAAGAGCAGCGGGGGATAATTGTTTTAAGTCACATGCTCATTCCGTACACTTATCAGCAGTTGTTGTGGAGGAGGAGGAGGAGGGGGGGGTAGTGGAGATAGACGGGAAGACTTTGTGGGGGGGGGCAGAGAGAAGGAGATCTAGTTGCTCTGGAGTAAACCGACTTAATTCGACAAGACATGCTCTTAAATCGACAAAGCGAGCTCTGGTCGAGATCGAGAAACGAGATTTGGATGGGGGAGGGATAGGGGGGGAGAAGAGAAAAGGAGCGGAGGGAGGGGGGAAGTGATGGAAGGAGGGAAGTGAAACGAAGAGTTTCGCTTTAATTCGCAAGACGAGAGTCTTAATTATGTTCAGAATTTGTTCATTACCAAGTAATCAGAAAACAACGAGATGACTCTCTATCGTCTGGAAGATGCTGGGATCTTTCCCTCTGCCTCTCTCTCTTCCACTTTCTCTTTGTAACTTGGATGTCTTGATCAGACGGATTCAGAGTTGCATCTTCTGCGCTGCTCCACACAGTAAGGCTTCTTTTGCATTATGACGTCATTAACCTGGCCATCTGTTGCCATCCGATCTATTCTCCAAGAACTGCTCTCTGAAGAAGCCTAAGTATGGTTTTTTTTCTGTGTACATTAATTAATATTAAGTATTATTGCCAAATTCAAGAATTATTTAGTCGTAGGAAAAGCTCATTTATTCTGACAAGAAGTTGAATTCTGTGGCGTATTTAAAGGGTTCAGGCAGTGGGATATTTAAAGTGCTGGGGGGAGGGGGGACATTCAAACCATTCACCAAAAAATGCATACATTTCGGAGAGATTTTACGTACTATATTTCATAAAGCTAAAAGTTGGAGAGTCTGCCATGCTTTCCTACTGAAAAGTGAAGGTCCACCATGCTTGCATACTAAAAAATAAAAGCATTGTTTTACAATTGCTTCATTCAAAACCCTCTCCCATCTGTAGGTTAATACGCAATTCCCTATACTTTTAACAATGCAAAGGAGCGCTTCTTTTAGTTACTAATGTTTGTAGTAGGTGTTTTGCCATCGTTTGAAGAGCTGGTCCAATCTAGCCTGCGACCTAGCCATTTAGCCCATTGTGTGCAAAAAGTGCGCTCAGTGGTGAAACGAGCCAAGTTACTAATGGTGATAGGTGTTTTGCCATCGTTTGAAGAGCGGGTCCAATCTAGCCTGCGACCTAGCCATTTAGCCCATTGTGTGCAAAAAGTGCGCTCAGTGGTGAAACGAGCCAAGTTACTAATGGTGATAGGTGTTTTGCCATCGTTTGAAGAGCGGGTCCAATCTAGCCTGCGACCTAGCCATTTAGCCCATTGTGTGCAAAAAGTGCTCTCAGTGGTGAAACGAGCCAAGTTACTAATGGTGATAGGTGTTTTGCCATCGTTTGAAGAGCGGGTCCAATCTAGCCTGCGACCTAGCCATTTAGCCCATTGTGTGCAAAAAGTGCTCTCAGTGGTGAAACGAGCCAAGTTACTAATGGTGATAGGTGTTTTGCCATCGTTTGAAGAGCGGGTCCAATCTAGCCTGCGACCTAGCCATTTAGCCCATTGCGTGCAAAAAGTGCGCTCAGTGGTGAAACGAGCCAAGTTACTAATGGTGATAGGTGTTTTGCCATCGTTTGAAGAGCGGGTCCAGTCTAGCCTGCGACCTAGCCATTTAGCCCATTGTGTGCAAAAAGTGCGCTCAGTGGTGAAACGAGCCAAGTTACTAATGGTGATAGGTGTTTTGCCATCGTTTGAAGAGCGGGTCCAATCTAGCCTGCGACCTGGCCATTTAGCCCATTGTGTGCAAAAAGTGCGCTCAGTGGTGAAACGAGCCAAGTTACTAATGGTGATAGGTGTTTTGCCATCGTTTGAAGAGCGGGTCCAATCTAGCCTGCGACCTGGCCATTTAGCCCATTGTGTGCAAAAAGTGCGCTCAGTGGTGAAACGAGCCAAGTTACTAATGGTGATAGGTGTTTTGCCATCGTTTGAAGAGCTGGTCCAATCTAGCCTGCGACCTAGCCATTTAGCCCATTGTGTGCAAAAAGTGCGCTCAGTGGTGAAACGAGCCAAGTTACTAATGGTGATAGGTGTTTTGCCGTCGTTTGAAGAGCGGGTCCAATCTAGCATGCGACCTGGCCATTTAGCCCATTGTGTGCAAAAAGTGCGCTCAGTGGTGAAACGAGCCAAGTTACTAATGGTGATAGGTGTTTTGCCATCGTTTGAAGAGCGGGTCCAATCTAGCCTGCGACCTGGCCATTTAGCCCATTGTGTGCAAAAAGTGCGCTCAGTGGTGAAACGAGCCAAGTTACTAATGGTGATAGGTGTTTTGCCATCGTTTGAAGAGCGGGTCCAATCTAGCCTGCGACCTAGCCATTTAGCCCATTGCGTGCAAAAAGTGCGCTCAGTGGTGAAACGAGCCAAGTTACTAATGGTGATAGGTGTTTTGCCATCGTTTGAAGAGCGGGTCCAATCTAGCCTGCGACCTTGCCATTTAGCCCATTGTGTGCAAAAAGTGCGCTCAGTGTCGTTTGAAGAGCGGGCCCAATCTAGCCTGCGACCTGGCCATTTAGCTCATTGTGTGCAAAAAGTGCGTTCAGAGATAAAGTCCCTCCCCCCCCCCCCCCCCCGAAAAAAATAAATAAATATATATATATATTTTTTCAAAATGTGCCACTGATGCAGACACTGGAGTTATTACCGTGGCATTCCTTCAGACTTTCTTACCTAAAAAATCTAGTAGTAGGAACATAATTGTGATATTTGATTAAAATAGTAGAAATTTGCCAGAAGGGAATTCTTTTTCTCTCTGCTGCCCCTTCTTGTTCCTTAAAGGTTCTTTGGCGCCTAACTGTCTCTGGTGTATACATCTCGGTAACCCACTATACCTTGTTAAGCGCGGGATTGGCTCAGTTAGTAGCGGCCAGACTCGTAAAACTTCCCGCCCTGCCCATGGCAATAGGGGACATCGATGGGCATGGAAAGGCCGCCATTCGTCAGATGGGACGTTAAGCCGTGTCTCCGTGTGCGGGAGAGCCAATTTGGTGAAAGCCAATTCCTGTGAACTTTAAAGAACATACTGGAGGTCTTGACAGAAGGCTACTGTCTCCTAACAGCTGTCCAGTGGGTCCCTTCCACCACAACTTTCTCTGAGCTCTCGAGGTCCTTGTGACCTGGCCATTGAGCCCATTGCGTGCAAAAAAAGTGCCGCTCAGAGGTCAACCCAACATTTCAGTAAGAATAGGGCTTATATGCTAAATACGACAAATGTTAGAGAAGCCTCAATTTGCATCAAAGATGCTCAGTAAAGAAAACAGCTGATAGATAATTAACGACTCTACTAAAGTGGAAGGCATCAGAGGAGACCTTATACTTCACAAAAGGGGAAGGCACCAGAGGAGACCTTATACTTTACAAAAGGGGAAGGCACCAGAGGAGACCTTATACTTCACAAAAGAGGAAGGCACCAGAGGAGACCTTATACTTCACAAAAGGGGAAGGCACCAGAGGAGACCTTATACTTTACAAAAGGGGAAGGCACCAGAGGAGACCTTATACTTTACAAAAGGGGAAGGCACCAGAGGAGATCTTATACTTTACAAAAGGGGAAGGCACCAGAGGAGACTTTATACTTTACAAAAGGGGAAGGCACCAGAGGAGACCTTATACTTTACAAAAGGGGAAGGCACCAGAGGAGACCTTATACTTTACAAAAGGGGAAGGCACCAGAGGAGACCTTATACTTCACAAAAGGGGAAGGCACCAGAGGAGACCTTATACTTTACAAAAGGGGAAGGCACCAGAGGAGACCTTATACTTCACAAAAGAGGAAGGCACCAGAGGAGACCTTATACTTCACAAAAGGGGAAGGCACCAGAGGAGACCTTATACTTTACAAAAGGGGAAGGCACCAGAGGAGACCTTATACTTTACAAAAGGGGAAGGCACCAGAGGAGATCTTATACTTTACAAAAGGGGAAGGCACCAGAGGAGACCTTATACTTCACAAAAGAGGAAGGCACCAAAGGAGACCTTATACTTTACAAAAGGGGAAGGCACCAGAGGAGACCTTATACTTTACAAAAGGGGAAGGGAGGACAATGTAGGATTACAAAGAAGTGCCATCGACGAAGTTCAATGAACGCCACACACCTTTCTGTGTCAGAAAGGCTTACTATACCCCTGGGGAAATAGGCGTGGTCTTGTCTCTTGCTAGCTATCGCTAGTTCTGTGTTATGGGCATCAAACTTTGCAAAGTATTGCTATAACTTGCGTGGGCTGTCTTTATTAAAGAACGGTGATGTTTGGATTAACAGTTCCATTATTTTTGCTGTGGTGGTAGTAATAGCTTTGACATAGGGGGAAAATGAGTAGGGAGGGAGGCAACAGACAGGGCGAGCTGTAATTTTCTAGAACGTAGAATCGATATCTTTTCAAGAAATAATCGATATAAAAGGAGCAATAGATGCCCCCCCCCCCTCACATCTACTTCTCTCAAAGAAGTAGATGTGGGGGGGGGGACATCTACTTCTCTCAAAGAAGTAGATGTGGGGACTTCTCTCAAAGAAGTAGATGTGGGGGACATCTATTGCTCTCCGTCTTCTTGCAATAAAAAAAAAATACTTTTCCAATGCCTTTATTGGGGCGGGGGTGGCTCAGTCGGTAGCGCGACAGGCTCGTAATCTGTAGTTCCCAGGTTCGAGTCCCAGCTGGGTCAGCGTTGAGATTTATCTCCGCAAAATTCCCCGCCCTGCCCACGGTCAGTAGGGGACACCGATGGGCTTGAAAAGGCCGCCGTCCGTCGGATGGGACGTTAAGCAGTGGCCCCGTGTGCGGAAGAGCCCTACCCTGTGCACGTTAAAGAACACGCTGGATGGCCTTGACGGGAGGCTACCATCTGTCTGCCAACAGCTGTTCCAGTGAGTCCCCTTCCCCAACCTTCTCTGAGCCTACGGGGTCCATGTGACCTGGCCATTTAGCCCATGGTGTGCAAAAAAGTGCCGCTCAGAGGTAAAACAACCCAATGCCTTTATTTTTTGGTTATTGGAGTGGGGTTTGGCCCAGTCGGTAGCACTCCAGTCTCATAATCTGTAGTTCCAAGTTCGAGTCCCAACTGTGCCGGCTTTCAGATTTACTATCTAAAATCGAGTTTTTAGATTGATTTGATTGTGATCTTTATCTTTTATACATATTTTTCATTAAAAATCGTATCGAAGGGGTTATTGAGCTCTGAATATGATTTTCTATTGAGAGTTGTGTTGTTTTACCTCTGAGCGCCCCTTTTTTGCACACAATGATCTAAATAGACAGGTCACAAGGACCCCGAACGCTCAGAGAAGGTTGGGGGAGGGGACTCACTGGAACAGCTGTTGGGAGATAACCTCCAGTCAAGGCCATCCAGCGTGTTCTTAACATGCACAGAGTTTGGCTGTCCCGCACACGGAGTCACGGCTTAACGTATCATCCGACGGACGTCGGACTTCCAGAGAATGAAAGAAGACAAAGCATAGACATCATGCTTCACATTTTAGTGATGGAAGGAAAGAGTGAGCGAAAGTTCGAAATAAACGCTGGAAGCTTACTTCTGTTCATTAAAATAATCTTAATATATCTTTTCGTTTCTTCTCTGAAAATTAAAAACTAATTTTATACGTCTAATAAATCAAACTCTTCTGAAAAAGCAGGAAAAAAAAAAAACATTTTTTAATCGATTTCAACAAATTTTTCCGCTTAGAAGAAATCTGATGATTAACGATGTCATTTCTATTTCCAAAGAATGAAAGAAGAATAGCATCATACTTTTAACTTTTTTTTTATTAAACTTTTAACTTTTCACCTTTCGTTAAAAATAATACAAATTAATCTTTTAATTTCTTTCGTGATAAAGAAATAATTATTCCGTGTAATAAATATAACTTTTCTGATAAACAAAAAAGTAAAATTTTTAAATTGATTTTAACAAACTTTTCCGTTAAGTAAAATCAAATCTGACGAATAAAAATGGCATTTCTATTTCCAGAGAGTGAGAGGAAATGACAGACATCATGCTTCACACTTTAGTGATGGTGGGGAGGTCTTAGGGGAGGGAAGAAGGGAGGGTTGACACAATAATAAAAAAGCAAAATCGCACGTGCAAAATCTCTTTTAGCGCAGGAACTCACACTCACGTACGCACACACAAGATACTCTCGAATAAGGAAGTGGTAACACGCACTAACAACGAGGTCCCTAGTAGAAATTGGAGCCCGTTCAAAGGTCACGGCCAGAGAAGCTCTCTTTTTTTCGGGGGGGAGGGGGGAATGGGGAAAGAAACGAGAGAAAGAGAACAAGAACAAGCCCAGTCTGGTGCGTCTCTCAGAAACAGCGTTCGGACACACATGAAGGGCGGCGTCCGTACAAACAACTTTGCCCCAGGGACGGACGGACGGACGGACGAGCCGAACGATTGCTGTTGGGATGTCTGAAGCGCCCATGTTCGTTAAAGGTCAGCCCACTTTACTTCATCAGCGAGCAGAAGAAAGTAGCAGTCAGCCCTGTTGGCTCTGGGTTTGCATTCCATCTATGCAATGCATTCGCCTCGGGCGTTGCACCTGGAACCTCCTCACAACATCTCTCGCCAGAAAGCCGGTTTACGTTGCGGGCTTTTCGGGTTTTTTTTTATCTTCTCTGCAGTTCGTCAATTAGCATATAAAGAGCGACTCTGTACCATCATTACATTATAAACCCACATTTGTCTTTGAACAGGGCTGTGTTGTGTTTTTTTTTCTGTTTTGACCTCTCCCCGTTGTCATTTTGGAGGTGAACAATTATTTGGCAGGCGTCAAAATAACGAGGCCTAATTAGTCTTAAGCTCTTGAAGTAAATGATGTAAGCTTTTCCTCTGCACGTCCTCTTTTTTTCCCCTCTCCAGCCTCCATCTTTCGACTAACCACCATGTCAGATACGAAGATTACATAGCGTTTGATGAAGGATGTTGTGAATTAGATGTCGGATATTATATCACTAGGCTTACAATCATCCATGAGTCTATTTTCAAATCACTATGCTTACATTCTGTAAGTCTATTTTTAATTTAAATCACTATGGTTACGTGACTTGCAAATCTAACTCACTATGCTTACAATAGTCTGAGTGCCTTTTTATTCAAATCATTATAGCTACATAATCTTTAATTTTGTATAATTTACCAGGCTTGAAAAATGATCTATGAGGTTAATCTAATTCACATTGTTACAACGATCTGTGATGTTATTTTAGAACAATAACACACAACCCACGACCATTTATGTTGATGTCAAAAATTTAAACGATATTTGACATTATTTTGTTATTCTTTGTTTCGAATTTGTAAATAATGCAACAATTTCTATGAAGCATTGCATTTATGTAAAGTTGTCTTCAGCGTGTTCTACAAGTTATAACATTTCTTATTATGAGCCCAAAATATTTCTTGCTTGTGGGCCCAAAACATTTCTAACTGCGGGCCCAAAACGTTTCTTACTGTGGGCCTAAAATCTTTCTTATTGTGGACCCAAAAGATTTTTTACTGTGGGCCCAAGATATTTCTTACTGTAGACACGAAACATTTCTTACTGTGGACCCAAAACACTTCTTACTGTGGACCCAAAACATTCCTTACTGTTGGCCCAAAACATTTCTTACTGCGGGCCCAAAACGTTTCTTACTGTTGGCCCAAAACATTTCTTACTGCGGGCCCAAAACGTTTCTTACTGTGGGCCAAAAATCTTTCTTATTGTGGACCCAAAAGATTTTTTACTGTGGGCCCAAGAGATTTCTTACTGTAGACACAAAACATTTCTTACTGTGGACCCAAAACACTTCTTACTGTGGGCCCAAAACATTTTATACTGTGAGTCCAAATCATTTCTTATTTTGGGTTCAAAACTTTCCTTACTGTTGGCCCAAAACATTTCTTACTGCGGGCCCAAAACGTTCCTTACTGTGGGCCAAAAACTTTTCTTATTGTGGACCCAAATTTTTTTTACTGTGGGCCCCAAGAGGTTTCTTACTGTGGATCCAAAACATTTCTTACTGTGGATCCAAAACATTTCTTACTGTGGATCCAAAACATTTCTTACTGTGGACCCAAAATACGTCTTACTGTGGGCCCAAAACATTTTATACTGTGAGTCCAAATCATTTCTTATTTTGGGTACAAAACATTCCTTACTGTTGGCCCAAAACATTTCTTACTGTGGGCCCAAAACGTTTCTTACTGTCGGTCCCAACTCAGAAGGTATCTCTTTTGCAAAGGTTAACAGGCAAAGGTCATGCACCACTGTTTTAGATTATCTATGCTTGTAGCGATTTGTAGTCACGTGATCAGTCAATCTGTTTTTAAATTACTAAACTTATGAGAATCGGTGACTATTTGAAAACGCCATAGTTTCAAAGATATGTAAGGGATAGTCCATAAATGACCCCCTTGAGAGGGAAAGTAGGAAGCCCTGATAAGAAAAAAATATTAAGTTCGCAAGTGATCCGAATAAAAGTCGGAGGTGGTTTTCATTTGATTTATTTATTAATTTTATTTAGTTATTAATAGTATTTATATATTAAGGTATAGGGGTTAAATTTTTTTTTAATAACTACCGGTAGTTTTATAATTAAAAAATAACTGCAATAGTTATTTCCCCCAGAACTGCACCATTGTAGGCTAAAGAACCAGATCACAAAGGACTCCTTTAGGTCCCACGTATTGTACTGGCAGGCTCCTGTAAGACATCTCTGGCATGAAGTCGTTTCAAGAGCAGTTCATTTAGCCGTCCTGGTAGTCGAGTGGTTAACACATTTAGCTACTAATTAAAGAGACCTGGGTTCGAGCCCAGGATAAGGTATGGCTATTTTCTTGTCCTTCTTTGTCAGACCTCTTCAACAAGCCACTTCGAGGAATACTTAATTATTTTTATTTTATTAAAAAAAAACTACTAAAGTCATCACTGGCGAATTTCAGAGAATCAAAGTGTCGGAACGTTTCGATTTTTTTTCTTTTACATAAAATTAAAATCTTTTATAACCTCAGGGAGACTACTTGAGTTTTACGGCATCTATTTCTCTCTTCCATTATCGTTTAACAGCTACGATTCACTCTTTTAAAGTGAATCAAAATCAAAGTCCTCAGGCAAAGAAAAAAAGACTCCTCCAAAGTGCTGTTTCCATCTCCAATACACTTCCTTCTTATTAGCAGTCATCGCAGACCTCTCTCACGATCATTGATAAACCAATAGTTGCGTTGTGATACTCTCGCAAACAGCCTCTGAGGCTGCTAGTGTTGTCGATCGACCCTTGCTCACGCCTATCTCAATATTTAGTACGTCACACTTCATCGGGGTTATCAGTCCTTCCCCCCCCCCTCTTCACTGCCATCCTTTTTCTTGGGCTGTTGCCGACGGACGGCCACAAAGAACTTGGTTGTGACGTCACGTGCAACACCGATGACCTGTGTTGTGACGTCACCGTCGTAAAGAGGTGATTTTGTTCCGTTCTTAATAAAGTAACCGGCAGTCGGCTTTTCCATCTATTATACACTTCATCGAAATTGGGATTTGTGTATATAGTTTTTTTTATTGTAAAAAAAAATAAATGAAATACTTCGCAAGTAGCTACTTGCCGCAGAGATGTGGATTCGGTTGTTTTATCACTGAGCGGCACTTTTTTTTCGCACACAATGGGCTAAATGGCCAAGTCTCAAGGAGACCAAAGGCTCAGAGAAGGTTGGGTGAAGGGGACCCACTGGAACAGCTGTTGGGAGACAGATGGTAGCCTCCTGTCAAGGTCATCCAGCGTGTTCTTTAACGTTCACAAGTTATGGTTCTCCCGCACACGAGTCCACTGCTTAAGGTCCCATCCGACGGACGGCGGCCTTTCCTAGCCCATTGGTGTCCCCTACTGACCGTGGGCAGTGCGGAGATAAATCTCAATGCTGACCCAGCTGGGAATCGAACTTGGGAACTGCAGATTACGAGCCTGGCGCGCTACCGACTGAGCAACCCACGCCCCCTTACTATTTATCTAGAGTAAATTCAATATTGCAGTATTATTATTCAGTAAAAAGACCTAAAATTGGACATTTTTTACCCCTGGACAGGTCCATGGATGTTTGTGTCGTATTTCTGCACAGGTATCGCCTTTCGCACAGACCTTCTACCATGGTGTATTAAACTGACAGGCTCCTGTCAGACCTCTGTGGCAAGCAGCTGCTTGACAGGAAATTTATTTATTTTATTTAATATAATTCACATAAAATTGAAAAATGATTTGAAACAAATAAATACTCCTCAAGCAGCTTAGTAAGTCAGTCTATGCCATGTGTAGAAGGTCTGTGAGGATGGCAGGCCCTCAACAGAAAAGTAACACAAACATCCATGCCTTACGCGGGGCTCGAACCCAGGTCCCTTCGATCAGTAGCCAAGCGCGTTAACCACTCGGCCATGAAACAGCTCTGGACTATGTACAGGACATAAAAAAATAGGGTTGGTTATGGTAGTGAAACTTGGACGCTTTGTAAACAAGATAACAGGAGACTTGATGCTTTGGATTCTAGATGCTTATACAGTATCATGGGTATTAGGTGGTTCAACTTTGTAAGTAATGAAGAGGTTAGGCAAAGGAGTCGGCAACCTCCTCTGAGCAGCATATTGTGTAGAGAGAGACTCCGTTGATTTGGCCATGTTGCCCGTATGGATAATTATAGATTAGCGAATAGGGTTATGAATAGTATGCCTAAAGGACCCAGAAATAGGGGGAGATCTAGGATGCGGTGGGCAGACAATGTCAAACAGGATCTTGTTAGAATTGGTGTGCAGTGGCCAGATGCAGTATATATAGCTCAGGAGAGATATGCTTGGAGAACTAAATTATGCAGTCTAGTTGGACCTCCGTAGCCCATGGCTGCTTGAGGATGATGATGATTCTTAATTTCTAAAGGGTTTCCCTTACAAGGACATGTCCAACTAAAAAAAAAAGGCACAGTTTTGTTTAATATGTAGTTTAGCAGATTCGTAATCTGTAGTTCCCTGGTTCGAGTCTGTCCCAATTGTCCAAACTACTTATTTAATTTTCCATTACAGTCATAACAAATAAAGAATGTGGATTGGCTTCCTAATTTACAAAGCAGATTTTTCAAAAAATGATATTTCAGATATAATTTTAATCATCTACAGTCAATGACTGTGAAATAACTAAATCCGACAAATATTAAAAAAAGCTTTTTTTTTGTAAATCCTTAAAAATTTTATGCCTTTTTCTAATCCAGTGTTTGGCAGCCTTTTTATATAATGTACCCTCCTCTTTATATATATCCGAGTGGTTAGCGGACTTGGCTACTGATCTAAGGGACCTGGGTTCGAGCCCCGGGTAAGGCATGGCTGTTTGTGTCGTTTTTCTGCTGAGGGCCCGCCATCCTCTCAGCAGACCTTCTACTATGGCATATAAACTGACAGGCTCCTGTCAGACCTCTGTGGCAAGCAGCTGTTTGAGGGGGTATTTATTTTTTTTTTATAAAAGAGTTACATTATGTAAGAAAAAGGTTGGCGAACACTGGCTGAGAAGAAGGTATAAAAATTTGAAGGATTTACGAAATAAAAAGCATTTTTTTTTAAAGATATACCCTTTTAAAATATTTTTACGAAGTACCCCTTTTTAAAAATATTTTGACATACCCCAATATCTAAAATTTTCAATCATATATTTTTTGAACCGTTTGCTACAAATCTGGCTAAACAATCTTATTATATTCTAGTCGTTGAATGCAAAAAATGCAAAAATTATAAAGCGGTGTAAAACATAAAACCAAAGTTTTTAGTTGTATTACGTCCCTTCCGACTTTGGGGGCGGGGTGGCTCAGTCGGTAGCGCGCCAGGCTCGTAATCTGTAGTTCCCAGGTTCGAGTCCCAGCTGGGTCAGCGTTGAGATTTATCTCCGTAAAATTCCCCGCCCTGCCTACGGTCAGTAGGGGACACCGATGGGCTTGGAATAGGCCGCCGTCCGTCGGATGGGACGTTAAGCCGTGGTCCCGTGTGCGGGAGAGCCATACCCTGCGCACGTTAAAGAACACGCTAGATGGCCTTGATGGGAGGCTACCATCTGTCTCCCAACAGCTGTTCCAGTGGGTCCCCTCCCCCAACCTTCTCTGAGCCTTCGGGGTACTTGTGACCTGGCCATTTAGCCCATGGTGTGCAAAAAAGTGCCGCTCAGAGGTAAAACAACCCAACAACCCAACCCTTCCGACTTCAATCTAATACCCTTAAGAATATGCGTGCTAAGATATATTTTGAGAAAGAATGTTCTGAACTATCTTTGCGTTAAATCTCGGTAAAACATTTTCAACGGACAAAATTTGTTGAGAGGAACTTCCAACATCATAAGAGTAATTAATTCATTACACCACATACTTGGCTGCATTTTCGCTGTTTCATTGCACGGTGACTTCCCCGCACGGCTCTGTTATCAGTAAAAAAGATTTTATTGACAGAAAACGTTAGCTTCCCTCGCCAAGCAATGGAGAGGGCACAACTTCGGCCAGGCGCAGTTGCTTAAATTACACGCAAACCCAACAAAAGAAGCAAACCGGCGAAGGCTAACCCGTACTGACACAGGACGTCCAGTGCAGTCGGTTGCCATTAGCAACGCTCTTGTCTCTCCTTCGCTGATTGTAGTTTCATTAACACTCCGATGGCAACAGTCGGCAGTTTATCCATTGTTTGGCCGACGCAGTGACAATGAGCAGTTTTCACGCACTTTCTAACAACCCTCGGTACCAGATCCCGGCCCCTGCCAAGCAAGAAGAAGAGCATTAAAGCGTGTGTGAGAGTGAACCAATTTTGATCACTTTCGTAGTTTGCCGATAATGGCGCCGATAGCGGCCGAAAGAGTCTCGGGAGCTCGTGTCATTTCCAGCTCTCCAGACAATCTGACATTGTATTTATATTTAAATGAAGCAGCTCCGTGTGCAGGCCTCTTGGCTTGGCATTCAGGGAGAAACATGTCAGATAAGTAACTCATAGAACTTGCAAAAGGCTACGACGGCGTGTGTGTGTATGAATGCGTCGGTGTGCATATGTATGTGTGCCTGAGTACAGTGCGCAGTGGTATTGATCACGGCTTCCCGCCTCCGTCGACCAATCAGGCTTCGTCCCGGTTGCCTGGTGGGCTGGATTTCCACAACAAAAGGTTTGACAACCTCTGTCTTAGGTTTTGTTATTTGCAAGCCTGGCTTTTCCGCCAAACTGATAGTATTGTGTTTTTGTGGTGTTGACGGCGATGCGTTTTTCTCGGCATTTACTATTTATACGTTTTTAATGAGATCTAATCCCTACTGAGTTTTTTCTTAAATACATTTAGATGTTTTTCTTTTGTAGTTTTGTTCATCTAGCTTTTTTCTTTTCTTTCTGATGAGGGAATCCAAAAGACATTAATGGTGTAAATGGTTTGTTTTTGAAGATTGACATCGTTTTAATACATTTCAGGTTACTGCAGTTGTAATTTTTTTTTTCATTTCTTTTTTTATGCTTGTGTGTATATATATATCTGTTGTTTATTTATTTTTTTAACTTTTGCTGATTCTTTGGACTTGAATGCGTCAAAGCAGTTAAAAAAGGAATTGTCAGAAGCATTTGTGTGTTCTTTTCATGTCATTGAAAAGCACTCTGTTGCATTCTGGTTATCCTCCTTTAGGAATTCTGATCAGTAAAATTTTTTGCGCAACACCCCCCCCCCTCAAGCAGCTGCTTGCCACAGAGGTCTGACAGGAGCCTGTCAGTTTATATGCCACAGTAGGAGATCTGAGAGGATGGTAGGACCTCAGCAGAAAAACGACACACACATCCATGCCTAATCCGGGGCTCGAAACCAGGTCCCTTAGATCAGTAGCCAAGCGTGCTAACCACTCGGCCACGGGACGGCTAAAATAAATACCCACTCAAGCAGCTGCTTGCCACAGAGGTCTGACAGGAGCCTGTCAGTTTATATGCCACAGTAGGAGATCTGAGAGGATGGCAGGACCTCAGCAGAAAAACGACACACACATCCATGACTAATCCGGGGCTCGAACCCAGGTCCCTTAGATCAGTAGCCAAGCGTGCTAACCACTCGGCCACGGGACGGCTAAAATAAATACCCCCTCAAGCAGCTGCTTGCCACAGAGGTCTGACAGGAGCCTGTCAGTTTATATGCCACAGTAGAAGATCTGAGAGGATGGCAGGACCTCAGCAGAAAACAACACGAACATCCATGCCTTATCCGGGGCTCGAACCCAGGTCCCGTAGATCAGTAGCCAAGCGCGCTAACCACTCGGCCACGGGACCGCAACACTGCTGTTGCTTAAATTTTCTAACGCTTTAAGTTTTTTTTTTAATGATTTCTTAACCGTTTTCTTTTCTTTTCCGGTAGCCAAGTGGTTAATGTACTGTGCTGCGGCTCTGTAAACAAAATGTACACTGCCTGATGAAATTACTATTCAATACTTCTTCGTATGCGTCATGGAACAGTCCCCAAATTTCAAAGTTTTCAGTTTTCTGGGTATAGTTCTCATTGAAATGGGTTTGAAAACGGTATCTATCGGTCATCTCTCTCAGCTGATGAAATGTAGCAGCAGTCATCTCTCTTAGCTGATGAGCTATAGCAGAAGTCATCTCTCTCAGTTGATGAACTGTAACAGAAGTCATCTTTCTCAGCTGATGAGCTATAGCAGAAGTCATCTCTCTCAGTTGATGAACTGTAGCAGCAGTCATCTCTCTTAGCTGATGAGCTATAGCAGAAGTCATCTCTCTCAGTTGATGAACTGTAACAGAAGTCATCTTTCTCAGCTGATGAGCTATAGCAGAAGTCATCTCTCTCAGTTGATGAACTGTAGCAGAAGTCATCTCTCTCAGCTGATGAGCTATAGCAGAAGTCATCTCTCTCAGTTGATGAACTGTAACAGAAGTCATCTTTCTCAGCTGATGAGCTTTAGCAGAAGTCATCTCTCTCAGTTGATGAACTGAAGCAGAAGTCATCTCTCTCAGCTGATGAGCTATAGCAGAAGTCATCTCTCTCAGTTGATGAACTGTAACAGAGTCATCTTTCTCAGCTGATGAGCTATAGCAGAAGTCATCTCTCTCAGTTGATGAACTGTAGCAGAAGTCATCTCTCTCAGCTGATGAACTGTAGCAGAAGTCATCTCTCTCAGCTGATGAACTGTAGCAGAAGTCATCTCTCTGAGCTGATGAACTGTAGCAGAAGTCATCTCTCTCAGCTGATGAGCTATAGCAGAAGTCATCTCTCTCAGTTGATGAACTGTAGCAGAAGTCATCTCTCTCAGCTGATGAGCTATAGCAGAAGTCATCTCTCTCAGTTGATGAACTGTAGCAGAAGTCATCTCTCTCAGCTGATGAGCTATAGCAGAAGTCATCTCTCTCAGTTGATGAACTGTAGCAGAAGTCATCTCTCTCAGTTGATGAACTGTAGCAGAAGTCATCTCTCTCAGGTGATGAATTGTAGCAGAAGTCATCTCTTAGCTGATGAACGGTAGCAACGGTAATCTCTCTCAGCTGAGGAACTGTAGGAGCTCTGTTTTGCCGTACAGTTCGTGCCAAACGCCTGTCTCTGTCTGTCAAAGTCTTTTTGCCCCCAGCATTTTGCCACTGAGGACGTTTTTTGAGACTGTTGTCATTCTCCATACACCTGGGATATTGTGCCTCGTGAATTTCCTCCGAGTTCCATCACCTCCGTTACGGATGCTCCTGCCCATCTCGCTCAGAACCCACATTCGCAGTCAGTCAGATTAGCCTGTTTTCTCATGTGGCACTTGATTTTGCTTTCCACTGTGACTTTACAATTTTTATAGGACTTCGTAGTGACATAGAATGCTTACGTCACTAAGAAATTTTCCATACATTAGCATATTTCACGATAATAATTTGTTTTTAACAGTAATTTGGCCAAGCACCGTAGCTTCTAACATAAACAGCTGGTCAGTTTGAACCTAATCTTCCTTTATTACTGTCCTTTACATTGTAAAATTTTTGCCCACTACATATAGCATGAAAAATGATCCACATCCTCTCTCTCTAGCTATACAGCTCCATTCTTCTGTTCAAAGAAATAATTAATAACTATCTTTCTATGGACCGGTATGGCAAGTCAAGTAATATTTCAACTACCAAACAAAACACTTGTTGAAATCATTTTAATTAATCTTCATTCTTATTCCTGAACTCAGTGAATAGATTAACATCGCAAACAGATTAGAATTTTCAGAAGACCTAACCCTAATCTTGGATAAAATGATTCTTTGCCGTGACATAATTGTCTATTGTCTAGGAACTGCTATGCCTAAAGGTGATCTCTCGGATCATTTAGTATACAGGTTTTCCCACTAAATACGTCATTAATGCGTTCTTCTAAATCCAAGTGTATCTGATGAAAGTGTATCGTCTTCCTCATTTCAGGTGAGAAGAATTTTCTCATGTAAACTTAGCTAATATATTCATATATGTACTAAAGTTATAAGATGGCAATTGAGTTGGGTTGTTTTACCTCTGAGCGGCACGTTTTGCACACCATGGGCTAAATGGCCAAGTCACAAGGACCCCGAAGACTCAGAGAAGTAGGGGGAGGGAACCCACTGGAACAGCTGTTGAGAGACAGATGGTAGTCTTCCGTCAAGGCTATCCAGCATGTTCTTTAACGTGCACAGGGTGTGTCTCTCCCGCACACAGAGCCACGGCTTAACGTCCCATCCGACGGACGGCGGCATTTCCATGATCGTCATTGTCCCCTACTGACTGTGGGCAGGGCGGGGAATTTTGCGGAGATATATCTCAACACTGACTCAGCTGGGACTCGAACCTGATGCCAGTTGAAATAAGTTACCAAACCAAAAAGGTTTTGGTAACTTATTCTGACTCCTGTCAAAATCTCTGTGGTAAGTAGATGTTGAAGGAGTATTTTTTTTTTATTTTTTAACTTTCAAAGCAAAATTTTTCAATTATGCCAAACGCTTGAAGAAGCCGTCCATTGAGCGACTCAAAAAAATGAAAAAAATTAATTTAAAAAAATTTAACCACTTAATATTCATCAAAAATTTTGGGAGTTTCTTCTGCTCGTTTCTGTAAATAAGTTTTAATTTTTATTCCTGAAATTGCAAAGCAAAAAAGTAATTACAGTTAGTAAATGTGCATATAAAGATATTTTATTTTATTATCTTTTAAATTGTAACAATGGTAGCATTAAGATTTCTTCCCCAATCCCACTAAGCACTAATCCCACTAAGCACTTGGTACAGTCGCTCAAAAAAATATCCGAACACTATGGTTGATTACAGAATTTAGAAAAAATATCTGGCAACGATACCTTCTTTTTCTGGTTCCCATTTGTCTCTTAAAAGTTATCCAGTGAATTCCCCTTCTTTTTCTGGTTCCCATTTGTCTCTTAAAAGTTGTCCAGTGAATCCCCCTTCTTTTTCTGGTTCCCATTTGTCTCTTAAAAGTTGTCCAGTGAATCCCCCTTCTTTTTCGGGTTCCCATTTGTCTCTTAAAAGTTGTCCAATGGATCCCCCTTCTTTTTCAGGTTTCCATTTGTTTCTTAAAAATCGTTCAGTGAATCCCCCTTCTTTTTCGGGTTTCCATTTGTCTCTTAAAAGTTGTCCAGTTAATTCCCCTTCTTTTTCTGGTTCTCATTTGTCTCTTAAAAGTTGTCCAGTGAATCCCCCTTCTTTTTCGGGTTCCCATTTGTCTCTTAAAAGTTGTCCAGTGAATCCCCCTTTTTTTCTGGTTCCCATTTGTCTTAAAAATTGTCCAGTGAATCCCCCTTCTTTTTTGGGTTTCCATTTGTTTCTTAAAAATTGTTCAGTGAATCCCCCTTCTTTTTCGGGTTTCCATTTGTCTCTTAAAAGTTGTCCAGTGAATCCCCCTTCTTTTTCGGGTTCCCATTTGTCTCTTAAAAGTTGTTCAGTGAATCCCCCTATGTGGGTCCTTATGATCCGGTCATTTAGTCCATTAGCTGAAAAAGAACGCTCCCCTAAAAGGTGAAACAACCAGGACTTTCTCGATAAGACCTGGTCTGGATAACTTATCGAACAAAAGGTGGAAAAGGAAGAAAAACTTAATAAGTTAAAGCTTTCATCTGATTTAATATTTCTAAAAAGCTAGCCATATTTAGTTTTTGAAAACATAAAATAATTAGATAATTATTTTACCGTTATTTTATTAAAAATGTTTTCGAAAGTTTTAAAATTTCTTACTAACTTTTTCAAAATATATACTCACCAGTCGGAATTTTAAGTAAAATAATTAAAGTAGGAAACATTTATTATTAACAAGTTAAGTTGCATTGCGTCCAGCAAGAATGGAGAATCGCCTCGTCAAATGATCTATCTTTACAGATCAATTTTAAGATCAAGATTGGAATATGGGGGTTTTCTACTGGATAGTGCTAGCCCTGCCCTTGTTAAAAAGCTATAAATTCTTCAAAACCAAGCTTTAAGAATCTGTTTGGGCCAGTTAAGTCTTTGTCCATCTATTTCTCTAAATGCTGAGTCTAATATTCCACCTCTTTCCATCAGAAGATCTTATGTGCTGTTTTCACACTTTCCAAGATTGCTCTTCAAACAAGAATATCACCCAGTGACTGATAAAATCCTTTTTGGATCAGGAAAGATGATCAGTGATGTAACTACTTCCATCCACCGACATCCCCTCTTTGACTTGATTTCAACACAAAGTTATGAGGTAGACAATAATAAAATAAAAAATAAATACCCCCTCAAGCAGCTGCTTGCCACAGAGGTCTGACAGGAGCCTGTCAGTTTATATGCTACAGTAGGAGATCTGAGAGGATGGCAGGACCTCAGCAGAAAACAACACGAACTTCCATGCCTTACCCGGGGCTCGAACCCAGGTCCCGTAGATCAGTAGCCAAGCGCGCTAACCACTCACTTTCTGAAAATCCACCTTTGACCTTTCAACAATTTGATTGCTTTGTTTCTATTTCCAAGTTTCACATCTAAAAAAGAACTCGAAAGCTCAGTTCAAAAGATTTATTGTTCAGGAGCTCATAGAGCCATCGATTATGAAAATCATATTAAGATTTTCTCTGACGGATCTTTAAACAAGTTAACAAAAAGAGCTGGAGCGGCTTTCTGGGTGTCAGAAATGTCTCACTTTGAAACTATCAAGCTGCAAGGTGCCTCAGATGTTATGACTACTTAGTTAATTGCAATTGAAATGGCTCTAAAGTGGTGTTTTAAACAACCAAATTCTAATTTTGTTTTACTTACAGATGGTAGCTCAGCTTTGTTTTTTCTCCGGGAAGATCCGTGTCAATCCAAGAATAATGGGCTTTTCCTAAACATCCTTAAGACCATCGATCGAATAATTGAAAAAGGATCCACAATTACTTTGCAATGGATCCCTGGACATGTAAGTGTCCAGGGAAATGAAATTGCTGATTTTTTTTAGCAAAGTCGGCCCTTAACAATGAAAAATACCTCCAGTTGCAAAATGGTAATTTATATGTTTCTAAATTAAATAAAGAAAAGCTAAAGGAGAACTTTATACATCACTTCCAAGTCATCGCTGAAAGAAAGATCAATCATCGACAATTAGCAGATAACAAGATCCTTCCACTAAACGATCTGCACCTTTCAAGAAGAAATTTTGTGTGCATCACCAGACTCGGAACAGGTGCAGCACACTTTTCAAGATGAGAAAGGTTCTTTCCCCCAATTGTCAGACGTGTAAAGTAAACTAAAGGTGATTCGTGTTTTGCTGAATTGTACTGTTTACTCGATCCAGAGAAACAACTTAATAGCATGATTAGAAAAAGAGAACATCTTTGAACTAAATCTGCACACTTTACTTGGACAAGAGGATCTGACTAAGCGCAAAGTTGGTACAATGAAACAATCAAATTTTTAAATGATGCGAATCTTTTCCATAGGATTTAAGAATTTTTTTATCGAGGTTTTGTGACATAAACGTCATCAGCTTCTTGGCGTTATCCAAACGCCATCTGGAGGAGAGGGTCGAAACACTCGAACATATTCAGTTGGGTTGTTTTACCTCTGAGCGGCACTTTTTGCACACCATGGGCTAAATGGCCAGGTCACATGGACCCCAAAGGCTCAGAGAAGGTTGGGGGAGGTGACCCACTGAAACAGCTGTTGGGAGACAGATGGTAGCATCCCGTCAAGGCCATCCAGCGTGTTCTTTAACGTGCACATGGTATGGCTCTCCCGCACACGGGGCCACGGCTTAACGTCCCATCCGACGGACGGCGGCCTTTCCAAGCCCATCGGTGTTTTCTACTGACCGTGGGCAGGGCGGGGAGTTTTGCGGAGATAAATCTCAACGCTGACCCAGCTGGGACTCGAACCTGGGAACTACAGATTACGAGTCTGGCGCGCTACCGACTGAGCCACCCCCGCCCCCAACATATTCAGAGGAAACATTTATTTTTGTTTGATGATGATGATGATGATGATGATGATGATGATGATGACGACGACGACGACGATGAGTGATATTACTGACTCGGAAAAACAACCTGCACAATACCGTGAAATTTAATAGTAATCTCAGAAACTCAGTTAATTTAGTGGCTAACTCAACTCCCCCTTCCAACCACAATAAATAAGTAAATAAATAAATACCCTCACGAACAGTTGTTTGACAGCAGCAGAAAGACAATATAAATATCCATGCCTTTCTCAGGGCTCGAACCTAGGTCAAAGAAATTAAAATATCAAAAGTATCTAGAAGCACAGCGGCAATGCATTTTTCTTCCAGATTTCTTCAACAGTTTCTACTAACGTCAAACATCATTACGAATGATATTTCGCCAATATCGATAATTAACTTAATCTTCTTTGATTTAAAGTCTTATTCCCCAGCTCTGGCAACAACAAACACATCCCTCCTTCCTCCAGATATTCCTCAGCGATTTTCCCTTAAAGCATCATCTAAACCGCTATTCGAAAAGATTCCTTGGGAACAGCGAAAAATCTACATAACAGTTTACAACTCTTGTACGGTATTCCAAGACTGCAAATCGAAAGTTTCAGCGGACCTCGCATACCACTTGGATGTAAGACGAGCGCCTCTACGAACGTGCATATTCTGCATGTTTCACCTCTTTCCTCCTCCTCCTCTTCCTCCTCATCTTCTCCATCTCTTAGTTTTGCATTTTTCGGAACCGTTTCTAAGAGGGATGCCACAGAAGTCGATTGGGCACACATACATACACAGAAGCAATCTTGGGTAAAGAGAATATTTTCCTGCCCCCCCCCCCTCTCACCAACCTTCTTCCCCACCCGTTTTCTCACTCTCTCTCACTCTCAGCACACATACACACTCTTTCTATCTATCTATCTGTACTTCTAGCCCCATCTTCCCCGGCACACCACCCCTGCTTGCCGTTGCCCGCAGAAAGTGGTCCCTCAGCCATGATCTGATGTTATCATACAATGCAGCTCGCCCGGAAAATAGAAATTCCTCGCATGCCTGAGTCCCCGTTTTGTGAGAAGCACCGTCTTTCGAAGGGGATTTTTCCTTGTTATTGTAGGCCGCCTATCTTGTCTGCTGTAAACACACATACCCACGCACACGCCGCCGCCGACCACGCACACACATAACAGTTACACGGCATTTGGAGTGCAAGCGCGAGGGGTGAGATGGGTCGAGAGCCAAGGAGAAATGACACTTTAAAACTTGAACTTCCCTTAACTTTGCATTGCCGCATGGTCAGTCACTGTGGGACCGTTGCTTTATTGTCAGGAAATTAATTGATGGGCGCTTTTCGTTTTTAAGTTCAATTGCACTTTTCATTGATTTTTTTTTTGCTTCGAATTTTGACTCTTGTCTATTGTTAAGGATTGGG
The DNA here is from genome assembly GCA_038380435.1 of Ryuthela nishihirai. Lineage (NCBI taxonomy): Eukaryota > Metazoa > Arthropoda > Arachnida > Araneae > Heptathelidae > Ryuthela > Ryuthela nishihirai. The sequence continues at coordinate 38,056,828 of JAWZYU010000029.1, forward strand.
TTGGGTTGTTTTACTTCTGAGCGGCACTTTTTTGCACACCATGGCTAAATGGCCAGGTCACATGGCCCCCGAAAGTTCAGAGAAGATTGGGGAAAGGGACCCACTGGAACAGCTGTTGGGAGACAGATGGTAGCCTCCCGTCAAGGCCATCCAGCGTGTTCTTTAACGTTGAGTTGTTTTACCTCTGAGCGGCACTTTTTTGTACACCATGGGCTAAATGGCCAGGTCACATGGACCCCGAAGGCTCAGAGAAGGTTAGCGGAGGGGACCCACTGGAACAGCTGTTGGGAGACAGATGGTAGCCTCCCATCAAGGCCATCCAGCGTGTTCTTTAACGTTGAGTTGTTTTACCTCTGAGCGGCACTTTTTTGTACACCATGGGCTAAATGGCCAGGTCACATGGACCCCGAAGGCTCAGAGAAGGTTAGGGGAGGGGACCCACTGGAACAGCTGTTGGGAGACAGATGGTAGCCTCCCATCAAGGCCATCCAGCGTGTTCATTAACGTTGGGTTGTTTTACCTCTGAGCGGCACTTTTTTGCACACCATGGGCTAAATGGCCAGGTCACATGGACCCCGAAGACTCAGAGAAGATTGGGGGAAGGGACCCACTGGAACAGCTGTTGGGAGACAGATGGTGGCCTCCCGTCAAGGCCATCCAGCGTGTTCTTTAACGTGCACAGGGTATGGCTCTCCCTCACACGGGGCCACGGCTTAACGTTCCATCCGATGGACGGCGGCCTTTCCAAGCCCATCGGTGTCCCCTACTGACCGTGGGCAGGGCGAGGAATTTTGCGAAGATAAATCTCAACACTGATCCAGCTGGGACTCGAACCTGGGAACTACAGATTACGAGCCTGGCGCGCTACCGACTGAGCCACCCCCGCCCCTGAAAATCGAGACTGAAGTAGATTTGATTTGGATCTTTATGTTCAGCCACATTTTTCATAAAAAGCTATTTAAAAACTTACCGATTTCTGTATCTGAATTACTATTAACATCCCGTGGCCGAGTGGTTAGCACGCTTGGCTACTAATCTAAGGGACCTGGGTTCGAGCCCCGGATTAGGCATGGATGTGTGTGTTGTTTTTCTGCTGAGGTCCTGCCATCCTCTCAGATCTCCTACTATGGCATATAAACTGACAGGCTCCTGTCAGACCTCTGTGGCAAGCAGCTGCTTGAGGGGGTATTTATTTATTATTTTATTTATTTTATAACATGGAACGCTACCTAATGAAATAGACCCCGATTTTAAATGAGAGTGTTTCTTTAAAAACACCCAATACTCACACGTGAATTTTATCATCTCTGAACTTAAAAAGTCTCAAACACTAAAACCACGAAATTAATAATTTGATTTTTCCTACGTTGTATTCTCACAAAGGGCGACTATTCACTTACACTAGCAAGTGATATGTATTTATGGCAAGTTCATCATTACTGAAAATTTTGGGGCGGGGGTGGTCAGTAGGGGACACCGATGGGCTTGGAAAGGCCACCGCCCGTCGGATGGGACGTTAAGCCATGGCCCCGTGTGCGGGAGAGCCATACACTGTGCACGTTAAAGAACATGCTGGATGGCCTTGACGGGAGGCTACCATCTGTCTCCCAACAGCTGTTCCAGTGGGTCCCTTCCCCCAATCTTCTCTGAGCCTTCGATGTCTTTGTTCGGTTGGGTTGTTTTACCTCTGAGCGGCACTTTTTTGCACACCATGGGCTAAATGGCCAGGTCACATGGACCCCGAAGGCTCAGAGAAGGTTGGGGGAGGGGACCCACTGGAACAGCTGTTGGGGGACAGTGGTAGTCTCCTGTCAAGGCCATCCAGCGTGTTCTTTAACGTGCACAGGGTATGGCTCTCCCGCACACGGGGCCACGGCTTAACGTCCCATCCGACGGACGGCGGCCTTTCCAAGCCCATCGGTGGGGTCTTTGTGACCTGGCCATTTAGCCCATTAGAGGTAAAACAACCCAACCCAACTGAACAAATATTGTTGGAAATCGAGATTTAGATAGATTTGATTGAGTTCCTAAATTTATCTCCAGACATATTTTCCATTTAAAATCATATTGAAGAAGTTATTGAGCTCCGAATGCGATTTTCTATTGAGATAACATAGAACTGTTCTCATTTTACTGTCCAGTATCTCTCTTTCACCGAATCACAACAGCAGCACACGCAAGCAACCACTTGTAAAATAATTCTGCATTTGTGTCTTTTAGGACTGATTCTGAATAACTAACCAACATCGTTTCGTTCTCACCCACCATCCTCTGCTTTCGTTCCAAATAAGCGAGCGGTTGCGGACATTCGCGGAGCTTCCACGGCACATATTCCGGAGTCACAATTTCCCCATTTTTCCCTCCCCTTTTTTCCCTACAAAACGGCTGCCCATAAAGGGACTTCGATGGTGACTGTTCACTTCTTGGGCGACCCAAACATCCCATGTTTTCCGCCGTTGTGCTTCATCCACACACGCGTCGCTGGTCCCGCGACCCAGCCATCCTCACACTCTGCTCTCCCCCCTCCTACTTCCCATCTACACTTATTGCCCCTACACACCCCTGCCCTTGGCCTCCCCTTGCTTTCGGTTCCCTGTTCCCTAACCCCGAGTCCTCCGTATGTGTGTACGCGTGTCGGGAACCTGGCCTTGTTGCTTTGGCCCGCGTTGTTGGGATTTCCCAGCTGCACGAAACTAGAGATGTCTGGGGTGAGGCTATGTAGCCAGCTTGCTGACTGGGCACAGCTGGGCTTCTTCGAGAGTAGGCTATAGTCTTGAAATATTTCTTTCCCTTCTTTAGTTTGGACAGGATTTCCCAAAATTATCTGCCTTTATTATCCTTTTATATTTTTCGAGATTTCTAACAACACAACCCCCAATGCATCTGTACAAAGAATCAAAAATGAAGACAATCTTTGCACCTGATTTTAATCTTTTTTACAAATAACCCAATGAAAATAAAATAATTACACATTGCTTAAATTTAGTGGCAGGTATCGAAATTTGAACTGACGTAAGCCATATAGAGTAGTAGTTCTTAAAATTTCACGTTCGAAATTCTTAAAATTTCGACGAAGAAGAATTAAGAATTCGAATTTTTAATTTTTTACGAATTGGAATAATAATAGTAATGTGCTCACGTCTAGTAGGCATAACGAGTGCTGTAGGAGTAACGAGTACGCGAAGTAAAATGTTCACTTTGTCCTGACACACCAAGCAATGTGTTCACTTTGTCTTGATAACCAAGTAATGTGTTCACTTTGTCCTGCCTGACACACCAAGTAATGTGTTCACTTTGTCCTCACACCAAGTAATTGTTTACTTTGTCCTGCCTGACACACCAAGTAATGTGTTCACTTTGTCCTGACACACCAAATAATGTGTTCACTTTGTCCTGCCTGACACACCAAGTAATGTGTTCACTTTGTCCTGACACACCAAATAATGTGTTCACTTTGTCCTGCCTGACACACCAAGTAATGTGTTCACTTTGTCCTGACACACCAAGTAATTGTTTACTTTGTCCTGCCTGACACACCAAGTAATGTGTTCACTTTGTCCTGACACACCAAATAATGTGTTCACTTTGTCCTGCCTGACACACCAAGTAATGTGTTCACTTTGTCCTGACACACCAAGTAATTGTTTACTTTGTCCTGCCTGACATACCAACTAATGTGCTCACTTTGTCCTGACATACCAACTAATGTGCTCACTTTGTCCTGACACACCAAATAATGTGTTCACTTTCTCCTGCCTGACACACCAAGTAATGTGTTCACTTTGTCCTGACACACCAAGTAATTGTTTACTTTGTCCTGCCTGACATACCAACTAATGTGCTCACTTTGTCCTGACATACCAACTAATGTGCTCACTTTGTCCTGACACACCAAATAATGTGTTCACTTTCTCCTGCCTGACACACCAAGTAATGTGTTCACTTTGTCCTGACACGCCAAATAATTGTTTACTTTGTCCTGCCTGACATACCAACTAATGTGCTCACTTTGTCCTGACATACCAACTGTGTTCACTTTGTCTTGACACACCAAACAATGCATTCACTTTGTCTTGATAACCAAGTAATGTATTCGCTTTGTCCTGCCTGACACACGAAGTAATTAATGTGTTCCCTTTGTCCTGACACACCAAGTATTGTGTTCACTTTCTCTTGACACACCAAGTAATGTGTTCACTTTGTCCTGGGGCGGGCGTGGCTCAGTCGGTAGCGCGCCAGGCTCGTAATCTGTAGTTCCCAGGTTCGAGTCCCAGCTGGGACAGCATTGAGATTTATCTCCGCAAAATTCCCCGCCCTGCCCACGGTCAGTAGGGGATACCGATGGGTTTGGAAAGGCCGCCGTCCATCGGATGGGACGTTAAGCCGTGGGCCCGTGTGCGGGAGAGCCATACCCTGTGCACTTTAAAGAACACGTTGGATGGCCTTGACGGGAGGCTACCATCTGTCTCCCAACAGCTGTTCCAGTGGGGTCCCATCCCCCTTCTCTGAGCCTTCGGGGTCCATGTGACCTGGCCATTTAGCCCATGGTGTGCAAAAAAGTGCCGCTCAGAGGTAAAACAACCCTTTCATTAGAGAGTTAACGAAACTGGTAATAGAGTAATAGTAGTAATAGATTAGCCGCCCCGTGGCCGAGTGGTTAGCACGCTTGGATATTGATCTAAGGGACCAGGTTCGAGCCCCGGGTAAGGCATGGACGTTTGTTGTGTTTTTCTGCTGAGGTCCTGCCATCCTCACAGATCTTCTACTATGATATATAAACTGACAGGCTCCTGTCAGACCTCTGTGGCAAGCAGCTGCTTGAGGGGGTATTTATTTATTTTTTTATTTTAGTAATAGATTTGGTGGGAAAAGTCACGAAATTGATTTAAATTGGTCAAGCAGGTTGTGCTTTAGTTGTTTTAAATGGTTACATCCTGAGCAGATGTCTCAGTTATTTGGAGAACTAAATTACACAGTCTGGTTGGGTCTCTGTTGCTTGAGACAACTACGGATTATTCATGTAACAACTACGGTAATTACTCTAGCTGTACTAAAATGAATGATGTTTTAATGAGCTAAGACAGGGGTGGGCAAATAGCGACCCGCGGGCCACATTGGGGCCGCTAAGAGTTTTTTGTGGCCCGCCAAGACAGTCAGAAAAATCCGCCTTGAACCGAGATTTCCTTCCCGTGCGCGACCGAAGATTGTCTCGTATTTTCCAATAGGACGGCCACGTCAATACGCATGCGCAGTGTAGATGCGAAAACAATTGCCCACCCCTGAGCTAAGAGAAGAAAATATGAATATCATCATAAAACCAATAGTTTATTTCTAGGATCAATGATGAAACCAACAGGTTAAGCAGGTGATTTCTTGGATCAGTCAGAGTTGGGAATTGAACTTTTTAATAGCAGATTAAGAACCTGGCTCGCATCCGACTAAACTCCATCTTCTTTAGAGTGGGGCGGGGGTGGCTCAGTCGGTAGCGCGCCAGGCTCGTAATCTGTAGTTCCCAGGTTCGAGTCCCAGCTGGGTCAGCGTTGAGATTTATCTCCGCAAAATTTCCCGCCCTGCCCACGGTCAGTAGGGGACACCGATGGGCTTGGAAAGACCGCCGTCCGTCGGATGAGACGTTAAGCCGTGGCCCAGTGTATGGGAGAGCCATGCCCTGTGCACGTTAAAGAACACGCTGGATGGCCTTGACGGGAGGCTACCATCTGTCTCCCAACAGCTGTTCCAGTGGATCCCCTCCCCCAACCTTCTCTGAGCCTTCGGGGTCCATGTGACCTGGCCATTTAGCCCATGGTGTGCAAAAAAGTGCCGCTCAGAGGTAAAAAACCCAACCCATCTTCTTTAGATGCAGGAGCCCAAAAAAGTGCAGAGACCAAGTTTACATTAGCGAAAAAGCCAAAGATTCTTCCAGAGTTTTACACCTGGCGATCAAGATCAGGACTCTCTCAACAGCTTCGCATTTCACACGCTACAGACGAAGACTGGACTCCCCCCCCCCCAAATCCCCCCGACCTTTCTAGACCCGTCACCACGTGCCACGAGATGCCCGCTGGCTGGTCGTGAGCGTCATCCAACTGGTGCTGAGCCGTTTATGTCGTCTTTTGTGCGCCCCACAAATCAGTCGCTCCCCAGTGCGGATTAACGCCTCCCTGAATGCGGATTTATCCGGATTTGCTTGTGGCTTTCCAAAGCCTAAATCCCCGGAGTATTTACCGGGGAAAAAAGATGTTTTGATCACAATTGTGAAAGCAGGGTAAGGCAGGGAAAGAGAGCTTGCATCCAATGGGCCTGCGCACAAGTGATTGTCCCTCCGCACCAAGTGTTTGTCAGACGGATAGAAAAATCTCTCCCTCAAACGTTGAGCAATCGTTTGTTAAGTGTCTGACTTGGACTCTTTTGTTGGGGGATTCACAATAGGTAATGAAACAGTATCAGGTGCTGCTTAAAATTCCGGTTCCTTTTTTTTTTCTCTCCCTGTTGCTTCTTTTTTCTCCCATGTCCCTGTTCACCTGCAGTTCTACTGGAGCAAAACCGTAAGCTCATTTTTACTGTATTTCAAGATCGGGTTGGGTTGTTTTACCTCTGAGCGGCACTTTTTTGCACACCATGGGCTAAATGGCCAGGTCGCATGGACCCCGAAGGCTCAGAGTAGGTTGGGGGAGGGGACCCACTGGAACAGCTGTTGGGAGACAGATGGTAGCCTCCCGTCAAGGCCATCCAGCGTGTTCTTTAACGTTGGGTTGTTTTACCTCTGAGCGGCACTTTTTTGCACACCATGAGCTAAATGGCCAGGTCACATGGACCCCGAAGGCTCAGAGAAGGTTCGGGGAGGGGACCCACTGGAACAGCTGTTGGGAGACCGATGGTAGCCTCCCGTCAAGGCCATCCAGCGTGTTCTTTAACGTTGGGTTGTTTTACCTCTGAGCTGCACTTTTTTGCACACCATGGGCTAAATGGCCAGGTCACATGGACCCCGAAGGCTCAGAGAAGGTTGGGGGAGGGGACCCACTGGAACAGCTGTTGGAAGACAGATGGTAGCCTCCCGTCAAGGCCATCCAGCGTGTTCTTTAACGTTGGGTTGTTTTACCTCTGAGCGGCACTTTTTTGCACACCATGAGCTAAATGGCCAGGTCACATGGACCCCGAAGGCTCAGAGAAGGTTCGGGGAGGGGACCCACTGGAACAGCTGTTGGGAGACAGATGGTAACCTCCCGTCAAGGCCATCCAGCGTGTTCTTTAACGTGCACAGGGTATGGCTCTCCCGCACACTGGGCCAAGGTTTAACGTCCCATCCGACGGACGGCGGCCTTTCCAAGCCCATCGGTGTCCCCTACTGACCGTGGGCAGGGCGGGGAATTTTGCGGAGATAAATCTCAACGCTGACCCAGCTGGGACTCGAAACTGGGAGCTACAGATTACGAGTCTGGCGCGCTACCGACTGAGCCACCCCCGCCCCTTCAAGATCGGGAATTGACACAGTTGGATTGGGTTGTTTTACTCCTGAACGGCGTTTTCTTTTTTTGCACGCAATGGACTAAAATGTCCAGGTCACTAGGACCTCAAAGGCTCAGAGAAGGTGGAAAAAGGACACCCATTGAACAACTGTTTTACCTTTAGTTTTTGAGTTTGAAAAAAATTCTTGAAATATGAACAAGTTTAATAAATTTTAGTTCCTGTTTCCTTTACTGGCATAGTCAGAGGAGGGGGGAGGGGGGGGGGCATGACCACCTTTCCCCAACTAGATTCGACCGTGGCACAGGGTCATCCTGTGTACACAAGAACACGGTTTAATATACAGTCCGACGGACGACAGGTTTTCCATGCCCATCAGTGTATCATCACTGACCGACGGTAGAACGGCGTTACCAGACATGAATCTGAATGCAGAGACAGTTGGGACTCGAACATCCAGCGTGTTTTTTTGACGTGCACAGGGTATGGCTCTCCCGCACACGGGCACGGCTTAACGTCCCATCCGAGACAGTTGGGTTGTTTTACCTCTGAGCGGCACTTTTTTGCACACCATGGGCTAAATGGCCAGGTCACCTGGACCCCAAAGGCTCAGAGAAGGTTGGGGAAGAGGACCCACTGGAAAAACTGTTGGGAGACAGGTGGTAGCCTCCCGTCAAGGCCATCCAGCGTGTTCTTTAACGTGCACAGGGTATGACTCTCCCACACACGGGACCACGGCTTAACGTACCATCCGACGGGCGGCGGTCTTTCCAAGCCCATCGGTGTCCTCTACTGACCGTGGGCAGGCGGGGGATAAATCTCAACGCTGATTGAGCTGGGACTCGAACCTGGGAACTACAGATTACGAGCCTGGCGCGCTACCGACTGAGCCACCCCCGCCCCTGCAAAAAAGTGCCGCTCATTGGTACAACAACACAACACAAATACGATAATTATACAAGAAAAATAGATATTAAAGCACCATTTTGAAAATTACTACCACTAGAGGGTTTGACAACAACCAGTACATAACTAAGAATAAAATTCCTAAAACATATTTTCGTGATGTTAACACAAATTAAAAAAGGTTTGATATTACATAAAACATTCTAGTCTCAAAAAGAACTGACGAAGCTCAACTGCGCAGTCTCAGAGACTCCCCTAGTTGACACTCGAACTACGTCACTGTTGCATCCCTCTATAGGCATTTTTTTACCGCTTGAATTTCCATTTAAAAGAAACTTTTCATTGTTTAGTGTTTTGTTGTCACACATCCTTCTTTCGATTTCCCTAAACGAGAGATAGGACCTCTAGCAGTAACCACCTCTTTTGCCACTGCATCCCTCCCCATCCTCCCCTTCCTCCCGGACAACTGATGCTGTGGATTAATCATTTCCATTGCCCCATCTGGTGGGCGGGGTTTTCGTATCATCTGCAACCAGGTCGAAAGAGTACATCCGTTACAACGTGTCTGTTAGAGCTCCTGCCACACGTACTGTCAACAGGATATTTGTTCGTTTATTAATTGAGTGGTAGCTGTCTCCTTTGAATATGACGGAAGAAGAGGGCCTGTCTGCTCTTTAACAAAATGGCGGATGCGTTCTCTAACTGACAACAAGTATTCACTACAAGAGTTTAGTGTATAGTTTTTTTTGGGGGGGAGGATCTCTACAAGCCCCTCCCCATGTTATAAATGAGTTATAAATTGAGAATAAAAACATATGTACTGGTTTAGTTTCTAGTTCAGTTACCATGCTTATAGTCAAGTTCTAAATAAACACACCAGTGGTACCCTGGATTATTGTGCGAATCAGAATATCGTTAAGCTGTCCATTTGAAGCATTATGTTCTTCGGAAAGTCTCTCTCTTCTTTTTTTGTTTAATTAGAGCAGTTTATCGAAAAAGTTTCCCAAAAAGTTTTGTTTCATTGTTTGGTGGAGAAACAGTAGATATCATGCAATTTATTTATGTTTGGTTATTTTATCTCCAAGCGGTACTTTTCTTTGGACGTAGTGAGCGAATGGTTCTGTCACAAGTACCCCAAGGCTCAAGGCAGGGTAAATGGTTCAGTAGAGAGATCGAAACCGTTCTCCAAGGCCATACAGTGTGTTCTTTAACTTAGGCAGGATGGTTCTCCTTGATGCGGCCCACGGCTTAACATCCTATCATTACACGATGATCTTTCTGGATCTATTATTGTTAGGACGAGCCCATAGACGATCTTTCTGGATCTATTATTGTTAGGAACCGAGCCGTCGACGATCTTTCTGGATCTATTATTGTTAGGAACCGAGCCGTCGACGATCTTTCTGGATCTATTATTGTTAGGAACCAAGCCGTCGACGATCTTTCTGGATCTATTATTGTTAGGAACCAAGCCGTCGACGATCTTTCTGGTTCTATTATTGTTAGGAACCGAGCCGTCGACGATCTTTCTGGATCTATTATTGTTAGGACGAGCCCATAGACGATCTTTTCAAATCTATTATTGTTAGGAACCGAGCCGTCGACGATCTTTCTGGATCTATTATTGTTAGGACGAGCCCATAGACGATCTTTCTGGATCTATTATTGTTAGGAACCAAGCCGTCGACGATCTTTCTGGTTCTATTATTGTTAGGAACCGAGCCGTCGACGATCTTTCTGGATCTATTATTGTTAGGAACCAAGCTGTCGACGATCTTTCTGGATCTATTATTGTTAGGACGAGCCCATAGACGATCATTTCAAATCTATTATTGTTAGGAACCGAGCCGTCGACGATCTTTCTGGATCTATTATTGTTAGGACGAGCCCATAGACGATCTTTTCAAATCTATTATTGTTAGGAACCGAGATGTCGACGATCTTTCTGGATCTATTATTGTTAGGAACCGAGCTGTCGACGATCTTTCTGGATCTATTATTGTTAGGAACCGAGCCGTCGACGATCTTTCTGGATCTATTATTGTTAGGACGAGCCCATAGACGATCTTTTCAAATCTATTATTGTTAGGAACCGAGCCGTCGATGATCTTTCTGGATCTATTATTGTTAGGACGAGCCCATAGACGATCTTTTCATATCTATTATTGTTAGGAACCGAGCCGTCGACGATCTTTCTGGATCTATTATTGTTAGGACGAGCCCATAGACGATCTTTCTGGATCTATTATTGTTAGGAACCAAGCCGTCGACGATCTTTCTGGTTCTATTATTGTTAGGAACCGAGCCGTCGACGATCTTTCTGGATCTATTATTGTTAGGAACCAAGCTGTCGACGATCTTTCTGGATCTATTATTGTTAGGACGAGCCCATAGACGATCATTTCAAATCTATTATTGTTAGGAACCGAGCCGTCGACGATCTTTCTGGATCTATTATTGTTAGGACGAGCCCATAGACGATCTTTTCAAATCTATTATTGTTAGGAACCGAGATGTCGACGATCTTTCTGGATCTATTATTGTTAGGAACCGAGCTGTCGACGATCTTTCTGGATCTATTATTGTTAGGAACCGAGCCGTCGACGATCTTTCTGGATCTATTATTGTTAGGACGAGCCCATAGACGATCTTTTCAAATCTATTATTGTTAGGAACCGAGCCGTCGACGATCTTTCTGGATCTATTATTGTTAGGAACCGAGCCGTCGACGATCTTTCTGGATCTATTATTGTTAGGACGAGCCCATAGACGATCTTTCCAAATCTATTATTGTTAGGAACCAAGCCGTCGACGATCTTTCTGGATCTATTATTGTTAGGAACCGAGCCGTCGACGATCTTTCTGGATCTATTATTGTTAGGACGAGCCCATAGACGATCTTTTCAAATCTATTATTGTTAGGAACCAAGCCGTCGACGATCTTTCTGGATCTATTATTGTTAGGAACCTAGCCGTCGACGATCTTTCTGGATCTATTATTGTTAGGAACCGAGCCGTCGACGATCTTTCTGGATCTATTATTGTTAGGACGAGCCCATAGACGATCTTTTCAAATCTATTATTGTTAGGAACCAAGCCGTCGACGATCTTTCTGGATCTATTATTGTTAGGAACCAAGCCGTCGACGATCTTTCTGGATCTATTATTGTTAGGAACCGAGCCGTCGACGATCTTTCTGGATCTATTATTGTTAGGATGAGCCCATAGACGATCTTTTCAAATCTATTATTGTTAGGAACCGAGCCTGGGACGTTAAGCCGTGGCTCGGTGTGTGAAAAAACCATAGCCGTCAGGAGAATTAAGTTCTGTGGATTAAAGTGTGATCCATGTCTTTGTGTAATATCTGTAAGGTCTGATCTAAATTTATTTAATACCCCTTAAGTACCGATCCAAATCAATTTTTTATGTTATACCTGAAAAGTCAGATCCCAATTATTTTATGCATAATATCCCATAAGGTCTGATTCCAGTTATTTTTGTGTAATATCAATTGACAGACAATAATCGATTGCATTAAAAAAAAGAGTAACTTTTCTCTTTACTATTCCGATTTTTTTTTCTTTCTACACTTCTTTAATTAAACGTAACATTTTAATTACCTTTTTCACTGAAGCTGACAAATCGTTGTCAGGGGCAACGATCCGCACTCTTCCTCCCCCACTCTTCTCAATTCTTGTTATCTTAAAACAAATTTTTGGACTCATTCACTCTCTCTAATAGCAATTCCGTCTTCACTTTTAATTGATTTTCAAACGGCACATCTTTCACACGTAAAAACTGACGAATTTTATTTTTCTAAAAGCTTTCAAAGAAAAATAGCTGAACTTTTGCTCTTTCGTAGTAGGTGCGCCTTGATGCGATTTTTTTCCTGCTCCCCCCTCCCTCCCATCGCAAACTCTCTCTCCTTGTTCCTCTAGCCTAATTCTTCTTCGACGTTTGACGTTAAAGCCAGGGATTAGGTTTCTTCCCGCCTCAGTGGCCAGCGAAACCCCCTAATTAGTGATTGCGCTAGTTTGGCTTTACCAGTTCACTTATCAATTAAGATATTTGCACTCTGCATCATACTAAGTTCGCGTTCAACACACTCGCTCCATCCTCTCAGAATCTTTCTTTTTTTTTTCTTTCATTTCACATCACTCCTTCCTCTTTCTTCCACTTTTTTTTATCCTTCTTCCAACTCTTTCGTCCTCATCATCATCATCGATATCTTCATTTAGGAATAGGGTAAAACATTATTATTTTTTAATCTCTTCCGTTCGTGCGTTAGCTGTAAATAATTAATTGAAGTTTTTTAATTTAGTTTTTTTATTTTTTTGAAAGAGATACAGGATGGAGAGGGGAACGGAGGAAAAAGGGAAGCTCAAGATAAAGTTTCGAAATTAAGGATCACGATGATGTGAGAGGTAGTCTCTGAGAGTTTTGTCTGTGGCGTGGAACAAGGTAGGATGCTGATACTGTGTCGATGGCATTACTGGATTTGATAGTGTCTTGGAAAATGGAAACCTAAGAAAAAGAGGGCATCCAATTCCTTTAGGAAGCAAAAGCGACAAGTTTTGCCTTTTTGACATGCCGTCAGGAGAATTAAGATGTTAAAGAAAAAGGATTTTTTTTTCCTTCTCACTTTTCCTTCGTTTTGTGGTAGTCAGATGTTAAAATTGACATTGTCTTCAATTTCCTTTCGTACTGTGGATGAGAAGATAACTTCGAAAGAGATTTCTCCCATTTCTTGAGTGGAGTTCAAATGAAATTGATAGGGGGATGCGAAACAGAAAAATTCCCTTATGGTGAATGGCTGAATTTGAGAGCTTGTTCTGTCTACTCTATGACAATCTTGAAAATCAATTTGGAGAAAGTTTAATATTCGAATAATTTCTCATTTTTTCGAGATACAAACTGCACTTTGTAAACTTTGTTCTTGGTTAAGCCTAAATTCAATCGAATAAACAGCACTAAGAAAAAAATTAACTTTGAGTTCAAAATATCTTACAATTTATTACAGAAGTTTGGATGTTTAACTCTCAAGCATTTTATTCCGACCAAGAATGTAGAATTAGAGCATCATCCTTTACAATGTATTCTTGAATAGAATTAATTCGTTATTCTTTACATTGTATTCTTGAGTAGAATTAGTTTATTTTTTGCATTGTATTCTTGAGTAGAAATAGTTCGATATTCTTTTCGATGCATTCTTGAGTAAAAATAGTTCGTTATTCTTTGCATTGTATTCTTGAGTAGAAGTAGTTCGCTATTCTTTGCATTGTATTCTTGAGTAGAAATAGTTCGTTATTCTTTTCAATGTATTCTTGAGTAGAATTAGTTCGTTATTCTTTGCATTGTATTCTTGAGTAGAAATAGTTCGTTATTCTTTTCAATGTATTCTTGAGTAAAAATAGTTCGCTATTCTCTGCATTGTATTCTTGAGTAGAAATAGTTCGCTATTCTTTGCATTGTATTCTTGAGTAGAAATAGTTCGTTATTCTTTTCAATGTATCCTTGACTAAAAATAGGTCGTTATTCTTTGCATTGTACTCTTGAGTAGAAATAGTTCGTTATTCTTTGCATTGTATTCTTGAGTAGAAATAGTTCGTTATTCTTTGCAATGTATTCTTGAGTAGAATTAGTTCGCTATTCTTTGCACTGTATTCTTGAGTAGAAATAGTTCGTTATTCTTTTCAATGTATCCTTGAGTAAAAATAGTTCGTTATTTTTTGCATTGTACTCTTGAGTAGAAATAGTTCGTTATTCTTTGCAATGTATTCTTGAGTAGAATTAGTTCGTTATTATTTGCAATGTATTCTTGAGTAGAATTAGTTCGTTATTATTTGCAATGTATTCTTGAGTAGAATTAGTTCGTTTTTTGTTTGCAATGTATTCTTGAGTAGAATTAGTTCGTTTTTTGTTTGCAATGTATTCTTGAGTAGAATTAGTTTGTTTTTTTTGCAATGTATTCTTGAGTAGAATTAGTTTGTTTTTTTTGCAATGTATTCTTGAGTAGAATTAGTTCTATATTATTTATGATGTTTTCTTGAGTACAGTTAGTTCGTTATTCTTTGCAATGTAATCTTGAATAGAATTAATTCGCTGCACTATCCTTTGCAAATGCAAATTTTCTTGAGTATGCGTAGATTTAGCATTCACACATTTTAAACGTTTTTTCGATGGCATTTCTACACCTCTTAAATGTCTTAAATTCATCGTCAAGGAACGTCAATTTCAACTCCTCCATCAATTCTCGTTAAGAAAATTCAAAGACAATATTCATCACTATGGGGTTCATACAAGCGTATATCCCGTGGCTATGTGGACGCAATGATCAGCAACGTCTTCCTCAGCACCCCCCCCCCCCCCCCTCTACCCACGTATACCCACATCTCTTTTACCCTCTCTTGATTGGGCTCAGTGCCCCTTGTGACCAGGACAGAGCCTGACCTGTGTTAGGGGGCTTTAGACCGGTCGCTTCGCGGCTCGAGTACAGCTTAGCCCGCGGCGTTGCCCGTCAAGCTGACAACTGCAATCTCCTGTCACAAGACTAGGGTCGTTCATTAGTGCAGTGGCTGACCCGGCATGTCGCTAGTAAGGCCAGATTAGCAAAGCGTACCAAGACCGTTGGTCGTCGTCGTGGTGGAAAAGGGAGCTCCGGTCACCAGCGGTCAATACGGGCGGGCTAAAAGCATTGCTAAAGGCCTTGTCAGCCCCCATTTGTTACAAGAGTGTGGCCGTGTTTTTAATCCCCACATCTGTAACGAAAGAGGCGAGGAGGCTTTGGCCCAGTTCTCCACCTTCAAGAAGATGACTTTTTCCACTCGGGTTGGGACTGATACCTCAAGGAGGAGGTGGAGGACTTGGATTAGAAACATATTGAGATTTTTTTTTTTCATGAGAGCTACTTTCTTCGAGATTTTCAGAGTTTTGCTGTTAAGTAGGATTGGCTAGAGTTGGGTTGTCTCTATGCCACTATTTTTTCCACAAAATGGGCTAAATGGCCAGGTCACAAGGACCCTCAAGTGCTCAGAGTAGGTTGGGGGAAGGCGATTCACTGGGCAGTTGTTAGGATAGAGATGGAAGCTCCAGTCAAGACCATAGTGTCTTCTTTAATGTATACGGAGCACGGCTTAATATCCCATCCGACGGACGGCGGCACTTCCAAGAGCATGGGTCAAGGACAGGGTGTGGACTATGGAGATAAATCTCTACACAGGGACAGTTGGTACTCGAATCTGGGAACTGCAGATTACGAGCCTGGAACTCTACGGATTGAGCCAACCCAAGCCCAAATGGAAGTTAGAAGGGATCCATGAATTGATATTGGTAGAAGGTCAGATAAATGTTCGTATATATTGAAACTTGGATTATACGTATAGAGTAGACCCTCGATTTTATTTATAGTGTAAAACCTCGATTCTAGGTATAGAGTAGGTATAGATTCTAGGTCGATTACACATATAGAGTAGAACCTCGATTATAGTAGATAGAGTAAAACCTCGTTATTCGTATAGAATAGAACCTTGATTTTACTTATAGAGTAGAACCCGATTTTACTTATAGAATAGAACCTGAATTATAAGTATAGAGTAGAACCCGATTTTACTTATAGAATAGAACCTGAATTATAAGTATAGAGTAGAACCCGATTTTACTTATAGAATAGAACCTGAATTATAAGTATAGAGTAGAACCCGATTTTACTTATAGAATAGAACCTGAATTATAAGTATAGAGTAGAACCCGATTTTACTTATAGAATAGAACCTGAATTATAAGTATAGAGTAGAACCCGATTTTACTTATAGAATAGAACCTGAATTATAAGTATAGAGTAGAACCCGATTTTACTTATAGAATAGAACCTGAATTATAAGTATAGAGTAGAACCCGATTTTACTTATAGAATAGAACCTGAATTATAAGTATAGAGTAGAACCTCGACTACAAATATGGAGTAGAACGTCGATTATAAATATGAAGTAGAACCTCGGCTATATCTATAAAGTAAAATCTCGATTATAAGTATAGAGCAGAACCTCGATCATAGGTATAGAGCAGAACCTCGATTATACGTATAAAGTAGAACCTCGATTATACGTATAGAGTAGAACATCTATTATACATATAGAGTAGAACTTTGACTATAAGCATAGGGTAGAATCTCAATTATAAATATAGAATAAAACCTCGATTTTACTTATAGAATAGAACCTGAATTATAAGTATAGAGTAGAACCCGATTTTACTTATAGAATATAATACGTCAATTTCAACTCCTCCATCAATTCTCTCACGAGAATTGATGGAGGAGTTGAAATACATATAGAGTAAAACCTCGTTTATACATATAGAGTAAAACCTCGTTATACGTATAGAGCAGAACCTCTCCTTTTTACTCTATACCTATAGAGTAAAACCTCGTTATACTTATAGAGTAGAACCTCGATTTTACTTATAGAGTAGAAGCTCGATGTTTAGTTTAGAACTGAGCTGTTATTATCTGCATAAATATAGTCTTTATTATCCATATATGCTTGGCTACTGATCAAAAGAATGTGGGTTCGAATCCCAGATAAAGCATGGATGTTTATTGTTATCTTTCTGCTGAGTTTTCACCGTCCTCACAGATCTTCCTTCTATTATGGCATATGAACTGAAAAGACTACTGTCATACTTCTGTGGCAAGACTTTCCTTCTATTATGGCATATGAACTGAAAAGACTACTGTCATACTTCTGTGGCAAGACTTTCCTTCTATTATGGCATATTAACTGAAAAGAGTACTGTCATACTTCTGTGGCAAGACTTTCCTTCTATTATGGCATATGAACTGAAAAGACTACTGTCATACTTCTGTGGCAAGACTTTCCTTCTATTATGGCATATGAACTGAAAAGACTACTGTCATACTTCTGTGGCAAGACTTTCCTTCTATTATGGCATATGAACTGAAAAGACTACTGTCATACCTTTGTGGCAAACAACTGCTTGAGAGTGTATTTTTTTTACAGTAGAAACTCGATTATGTGCATATAATAGAATCTTAAATATTCGTATACAATAGAATCTCTAATTAACGTAAAGCTGGAATCTCTATTATCCGTACAAAATGAAATCTCGATTATTTGTACACAACGGAATCTCCGATTATCGGATTATTACATAATTCTGATTATCTTTGTCAGTTAAATCTAGATTGACAATAGAAGCTCGATTGTATGTAAATAAATGCCTCTGACATTACTTTTACGATAAAGGGCCTCACAACGTCCTCGTAATGTTCCTATTATGATAAAGAGAGTACTATAACTATTCCTTTTTCAATCAAGGGGCCACTCAAAGTACTCTCACTATTCCTTTTCCAATGAAGGGCTATCATACTATTAATATTCATTTTACAAACAAGGCCCTACCTGGTCAAGTGATTAGCGTACCTGCCTACTAGGACCAGCAGGCATGTTTTTGTGAAAGTGTTTGTATGAGAAACCAGAGCAAGCCCTACAGAGCTTCTAAGTTATCTACGTCCTTTGTGTAGGAGGGAATACTTTCTTCCCTTTCGTTTAAATTTTTTTTTAAATGAAATGTAGTTTTGTTATTATCTATAAAGTAATTTGATATTCCTTTTCCAAATCAAGAGCCACACAAAGTACCATATATATATATTCTTTTTCAATCAAATGCCACACAAAGTACTATAAATATTCTTTTACAAATCAAAGGAGCAACACAAATTACTATAAATATTCTTTTCAAATCAAGGGCCTATACAAAGTACCAGAAATATTCTTTTTCAAATGCCACACAAAGCACTATAAATATTCTTTTTTAATCAAGATGCCACACAAAGTACCATAAATAATCTTTTTTAATCAAGATGCCACAAACAAAGTACTATAAATATCCTTTTTTAATCAAGATGCCACACAAAGTACCATAAATATTCTTTTTCAATCAAGATGCCACACAAAGTACCATAAATATCCTTTTTCAATCAAGATGCCACACAAATACTATAAATATTCTTTTTAATCAAGATGCCACACAAAGTACCATAAATATTCTTTTTTATTCAAGATGCCACACAAAGTAACATAAATTTTTTTCATTCAAGATGTCACACAAAGTACCATAAACATTCTCTTTTAATCAAGATGCCACACAAAGTACCATAAATATTATTTTACAAATCAAGGGGGCAACACAAAGTACCATAAACATTCTTTTTCAATCAAAATGCCACACAAAGTACCATAAATATTCTTTTTCAATCATGACGCTACACAAATACTATAAATATTCTTTTTCAATCAAGATGCCACACAAAGTACCATAAATATTATTTTACAAATCAAGGGGCAACACAGAGTACTATAAATATTCTTTTTTAATCAAGATGCCACACGAAGTACCATAAATATTATTTTACAAATCAAGGGCAACACAAAGTACTATAAATAATAAATAAATAAATACCCCTTCAAGCATCAGCTTGCCACAGAGGTCTGACAGGAACCTGTCAGTTTATAGACCACAGTAGAAGGTCTGAGAGGATGGCAGGACCTCAGCAGAAAAACGACACATACATCCATGCCTTACCCGGGGCTAGAACTCAGGTCCCTTAGATCACTAACCAAGCACGCTAACCACCGGCCATGGGATGGCTAAAATAAATGCCTCCTCAAGCAGCTATTCTTTTTTAATCAAGATGCCACACGAAGTACCATAAATATTATTTTACAAATCAAGGGGACAACACAAAATACTATAAATATTCTTTTTTAATCAAGATTCCACACAAAGTACCATAAATATTATTTTACAAATCAAGGGGCAACATAGAGTACTATAAATATTCTTCTTCAATCAAGATGCCACACAAAGTACCATAAATATTATTTTACAAATCAAGGGGGCAACACAAAGTACCATAAATATTCTTTTTTAATCAAGATTCCACACAAAGTACTTAAATATTCCTTCTGAATCAAAACCATGTAAAATACTATTACTATTAATGCCATTAATAATCCTAGTTCTGCACACACGGCTTCTTTAAAGTGGTGGTCTAATGATTTAAGGGGATTCCATCTTAGTGATCGCGTGCTTCCCATTCGGAAGTTAAGTGGGTTCCTTTCTATTCCTGTGTTTTAAAGAGAGATATCAGGTAAAAGGGTGGACGGGTGAATGCGGCAAAATCTTCCATTTTCGACACAAAATTGTGTAATTTTACCATCCTTGAATGTATCCACCATTTTCTTAGATATGCACAAATTATGATATCCATGTTAAAGTCTGTTAAAATATGCCCAATCTAGAATCCTTGGGCGGTGGGAGTGGCTCAGTCGAGCTACCGACTGAGGTGGGTATCTGCAGTTTCTGCAGGCTCGTCATCTGCAGTTCCTAGGTTCGAATCCCACCTGGGCCAGCGTTGAGATTTATTTCCGGAAAACTCCTCGCACTGATTTCGATCAGTAGGAAACAACCATGAGCTCGGAAAGGCAACCGTCCGTCGGATAGGACGTTAAATTGTGGCACTCTGTGCGAGAGAGCCATACCCTATGCACGTTAAAGAACACTCTGGATGGCTTGATGGGAGGCTACCATCTGCCTCCCAACAGCAGTTTTAGTGAATCCCCTTCCCCAACCTTCTCTGAGCCCTCGGAATCCTTGTGACCTGGACATTTAGCCCATTGTGTGCCAAAAAAAAGTGCAACTCACAGGTAACCCAACCCCCGGGGGGAAGCAAAATTAAGTTTTTTTTAAATGACGAGTAGTTTTTTAATAGTAAAATGCTTTTAACTCTGGCGTTGCGGCCCTGTACATAAGATTCTTATTTTCTATCGAATACAACACAAAATTATTATTTTAGCAGAGATACCACAAACAAGCAAGTCACAGCTTTGAGGGCTTAACCCTTTCACGACCAAGGGAAACATTTTTCCCATTTTAAAATTGGTGATTGTCGCATTTAATTATAACCTTATCTGCATTTTTTATACAGAATGTCAAAATAGAACGTATGTCGAACGCAATTACGTAAACGGGAACGTTTAGAAAACAAAAACAGAACTGTCAGGACGCATAATATATGTACTATGTGCAATGTCCATCTTTGCCTCACTACCAAAAGAAATTGCTTCGCAGAATATCATAATTAGCACATCATTTTGTATAGTAATTTTATTTCATAATTTTGTATTATTTTAGTTAACATTTTGTTCTAATAAACCAATAAATAAAAGACATTGCATAATAAGCCTAACTATAATTTGTGTTACCTTTATAGTCCATTGCGAAAAATATTTCCCATAAAATTCCAAAAAACTACACATTGTTATGTATTTTTCTTATGATATTTATTTATTTTACCTCTAAACAAACTAAAATAAACAGTTACATACTAATATTTACTCTTAGAAACCTTATGGTCCTGAAAGGGTTAATACGGACAATTTGACAACTTGCTAAATATTCTCTTAAAGCAACTCATCCACACAATCAATCAATCACAAGCTAATATTAATTTAATACCCACCAAACACAACAATTGACACATCTACCATTTGCTTTTAGACCATAATGCTTCAGACAAATATAAGAAAAGCATTATTATTCAGTTGCCCACTTGGAAAGTATAAATGGATTGTATTTTTTTGTCCTCAAAGCCCACTTAAACAGGCTGGAAGGGCTCTTTTTGGCAGACTTCAATTATCTTACGTCGAAATCTCGCCACTACACACGTTCGACAACACGCCCAGATCTCAACCGAACTCTTCCTATTGCAACCGAGACCATCCCCGGTCCAAATAACCCGAACTGACGTAGAGAAACAAGAGTCGAGGACTTCCCCGGTTAATGGGGATCGAGAGAGGCTGTCGCCTGCCGTTGACGGATGGCAGGCAGGGACGGAGAGGACAAAGTTTGGCGGCGTTACTCCGTCGCCCTCTCGGCGAAAGTAATCAGCGAGTGGGTGACTTGGAAGCGCTGCTGCCGGAGCAACGGCCATACATCACTCGAGAAGACATTTCCTCCTTTGCAGAACCTCTTCTTCGTCCGTAATTAGGGACCAGCAGCCAATGCGTTGGAGTGGAAAACAGGACCACCACTAGTACCGCAATAGCAGAGCAACTTGGACTCTTGTGCCTTTCTTTTTTTTCGGCCCCCTCCTGATTCTCATTTTGTTTTCTTCCACAATCCTCCCGTTTTCGAGTCTCCTTGATTTGTTTTCCTCCCCTGATCCCTTTTCCTGTCTTCTGCTGTAAATTTTTCATGCTTTTTCCCCCCTCTTTTTTTTCTTGTTTCGCTCTTATTCTAGTTCTTTTCGTCATGCAGTTGGATATAATTCCTTGCATCATTTCGCCTAATACAGAATATATATTTAATCATTTGTCTTTAATGTCTCCATCTTTATCTCGTTTACTGACTTTTCCCCCCCCTTTTTTCTTCTTTATCACTGAGTTACAATAAATCTGTTTTGTTCTTCTCTATTTAAATGTCATTTCCCCGAAGTGTCTCTTTCTTTTCATTCGTTGTTTAGCTACGGATCCTGTTCATTGATCTTTCCTTGAATATTTTACTTGATCTTTTTCATATTTTGATTTTTCGGTGCAGTGATCTTGATCTTTTCCCATTTTTTTTAGTATAGTGATCTTCATCTTTTTCATTTTTTTCCCGACTACAGTGAACTTCACCCTTTTCATTTTTTCAACCATACTGATCGTCATCCTTTTTATTTTTGCGAGTAGCGGCATACACGTCGTTTTCCATTGTCGAGTATAGTGATTTTCACCCCTTTTCATCCTTTTTTAGTATAGTGATCTTCATCCTTTTCGGTTTTTCGAGTATACTGATCTTCATCTTTTTTTTTTTTATTTTCGAGCATACTGATGTTCATCCCCCCTTTTTTTGTTTTTCGGGGGGTGGGGGGTATTGATCCTCATCCTTTTAAGTTTCCGAGTATAGTGATCTTCACCCTTTTCCCACTTTTCGAGTATAGTGGTCTCCATCCTTTTTTCAGCTTTCCAGTATAGTGATCTCCATCCTTTTCAGTTTTGACTAAAATGGTGTTCACCCCATTCATTTTTTTCGAGTTGAGTGATATTCACCTTTTTAATTTTTTTTTCGAGTATAGTTATCTTCATGCTTTTCATTTTTAAATATAGTAACTTTCATTCTTTTCATTTTCCTCTTCGAGTTCAGTAACCTTGATTCTTCCCATTTCTTTGTCTTCAATACAGGTAGCAGGTCTCTTGATTTTTTTCATTATCTTTTCAGTATTCTGATCTCGATTATTTTTCTGTGTCTGTGTAGTGATCTTGATTATTTTTCTGTTTCTGGTGTAGTGATCTTGATCCGTTTGTTTCCAGTGTAGTGATATCGATTCATTTCCGTGTCGATTCTAGTAATCTTGATCGTTTACACTAATTTCCTTCTAGTGTAGTAGTGATGTTGATCATTATTTTTTTATTAGTTTCTTACATTTTCTAAAACTCCTCCCAAAAATCTCTTCTTCATCAAAAACAAAACTTCTCCAAGTTCCTCTTCTTACCAATTTCTTCTTTAGTTCTGATTCCAAAAGTCTTTCCTTCCTTACCTCACAAACCAAACCTCTCCAAACGTCCCCTCCCCCCCCAACATACAAGAGTAAACAAAATCTTGCTATTCCTCTCATTGGCTTAGAACCAGAATAGTAACGGAAGTGACGTCATAATCCCCCTCCTATCAAACGCCATACGATCCTTTTGAGTCTGAATCCAAAGAGGCAGACATTGATTTAAAAACATCCCAGCGTTGGGCTACAGTGAAAGCAGATCATTCTTCGGAACTCACAAAAAGCAGGAGCAGATAACAAAGATCGAAGGTGAAATGATAACGGGATTAGTCGCGTGACTTTTAGTAGGTGGAGAGTCCGTGCATCACTTCCTTTGATATTCCAGTTCAAGATTGCTCCGTTCAAAATTTCCCAAACTATTTCACATTACTCGGTGTCATCCTCACTACCATTAACACCTCACATTACTCGGTGTCATCCTCACTACCATTAACACCTCACATTACTCGGTGTCATCCTCACTACCATTAACACCTCACATTACTCGGTGTCATCCTCACTACCATTAACAAATCACATTACTCGGTGTCATCCTCACTACCGTTAACACCTCACATTACTCGGTGTCATCCTCACTACCATTAACACCTCACATTACTCGGTGTCATCCTCACTACCATTAACACCTCACATTACTCGGTGTCATCCTCACTACCATTAACACCTCACATTACTCGGTGTCATCCTCACTACCATTAACACCTCACATTACTCGGTGTCATCCTCACTACCGTTAACACCTCACATTATTCGGTGTCATCCTCACTACCATTAACACCTCACATTACTCGGTGTCATCCTCACTACCGTTAACACCTCACATTACTCGGTGTCATCCTCACTACCATTAACACCTCACATTACTCGATGTCATCCTCACTACCATTAACACCTCACATTACTCGGTGTCATCCTCACTACCATTAACACCATCATCTAGGCAAAGAATACAAAAAAAGAAAATAGAATTTTTTTCACTAAAACATTTTTTATGACAAGGATATATAACCCACCTGGGACTGAATTCGAATTCTGGTGTCTAAGAGTTAAAGTGATATTTTACCACAGAGGTATCATCATCATAATATCACCATTAACAAAAGTAAATCTTTCAATTCATCATAATTAATCTTCCTCATCGTGCGAAACGTTAAAATCCCCAAATTCATCCCTCAGATATTTCCACCAAAATACTCCACACATCGCTCGTCATAACAACCTCCATCCTCCCTTTTCCCTCAGATCTTCCCTTTCCGCACCCACAGGCTTTAAATCTCTGAAATTCCTCCTCCCAACACCCATTTCAACCCCTTTTCCTCCACATCGTGTATAAAGTAATTCACGATTTCTCCCTCCAAGTTCCCTTCCCCCCACATTGCTCTCTTCTCCTCCCTCAACCGCTCCATCATCTCTGTCTCAATGCTTCGCAGAGAGAAGATGCTTGGCAGCAGCAGACAGACATCCCATCACCGAAAGGCACCCACCGTTCCTCGCGACAAATGTCGTCCTTCATTTGGCTGGCATCTTTTGCAATAACATTACGGAGACTTTCAGCGTTTCGTGATCCCACTGAGTGACAAGCGCTACAAGAAATTATCCGGTGGCTTTAACGTCATCCTTGCAGCTCCTCCTCTCTTGTTCGTGCTCTTCTCTCTTCTACCTTTCATCTCCCATGTTTCATGCTTTTGGTATTCTTTCGGCTCCATTTTCTGTTTTTCTGGCTTTCGATCTTTTCTCTTCTATAATTTCGTTTTCTTTGTTTCGTACTTTTGCTCTTTCCCTTATAGTTCCAGTTTCTGCGTTCTATTCCTTTCCTCTTCTCTCCAGCTACTCTGTTTCTTGTTTTATGAATTTTGATCTTCTCCCTAATAGCTTTATCTCCATTGTTTTATGTTTGTGCTCTTCTGTTTAGTAACGCCATCTTCATTTTCCCACTCTTTCGCTCTTCTAGTAACTACATCTTCATCATTCTATGCTTTTTCTCTTTAGTAGCTCCATCTTCATTGTTCTACGCTTTTGCTCTTCTCTCTATTAACGCCATCTTCCTTATTCTACGCTTTTGCTCTTATCTCTATCAGCTCCATCTTCCTTATTCTACGCTTTTGCTCTTCTCTCTATTAACTCCATCTTCCTTATTCTACGCTTTTGCTCTTATCTCTATCAGCTCCACCTTCCTTATTCTACGCTTTTACTCCTCTCTATTAACTCCATCTTCCTTATTCTACGCTTTTGCTCTTCTCTCTATTAACTCCATCTTCCTTATTCTACGCTTTTGCTCTTATCTCTATCAGCTCCATCTTCCTTATTCTACGCTTTTGCTCTTATCTCTATCCGCTCCATCTTCCTTATTCTACGCTTTTACTCTTCTCTCTATTAACTCCATCTTCCTTATTCTACGCTTTTGCTCTTATCTCTATCCGCTCCATCTTCCTTATTCTACGCTTTTACTCTTCTCTCTATTAACTCCATCTTCCTTATTCTACGCTTTTGCTCTTATCTCTATCAGCTCCATCTTCATTGTTCTACGATTTTGCTCTTCTCTCTATTAACGCCATCTTCCTTAGTCTACGCTTTTGCTCTTATCTCTATCAGCTCCATCTTCCTTATTCTACGCTTTTGCTCTTATCTCTATCAGCTCCATCTTCCTTATTCTACGCTTTTGCTCTTCTCTCTATTAACTCCATCTTCCTTATTCTACGCTTTTGCTCTTATCTCTATCAGCTCCATCTTCCTTATTCTACGCTTTTACTCTTCTCTCTATTAACTCCATCTTCCTTATTCTACGCTTTTGCTCTTATCTCTATCAGCTCCATCTTCCTTATTCTACGCTTTTACTCTTCTCTCTATTAACTCCATCTTCCTTATTCTACGCTTTTGCTCTTATCTCTATCAGCTCCACCTTCCTTATTCTACGCTTTTACTCTTCTCTCTATTAACTCCATCTTCCTTATTCTACGCTTTTGCTCTTATCTCTATCCGCTCCATCTTCCTTATTCTACGCTTTTACTCTTCTCTCTATTAACTCCATCTTCCTTATTCTACGCTTTTCTCTTATCTCTATCAGCTCCATCTTCCTTATTCTACGCTTTTACTCTTTTCTCTAACAGCTCCATCTTCGCTTTTCTCTACTTTTGCTCTTCTCTCTAAGAAATCTACTTCTTTATTCTATGCTTTTGCTATTCTCTAATAACTCTTATCTTCTTTTTCTCTATGATTTTACTCTTCTCTCTATTAGATCCATCTTCACTGCTCTCTGCTTTTGCTCTTCCCTGTAGTAACTACATCTTTGTTCTATGCTTTTGCTCTTCTCTCTATTTCTTCTAAGCTTTTACTCTTCTCCCACAGTCCCAATACGTTCTCTGTGCTTCATACGAGAAAGTGAAAAAAAAATCGCCTACAATAATATAATAAAAATGTAAATGATTTTAATTCAAGAAATTTTAATATTCGCAAAAATGTAGTAAATAGAGTTCACTATTAATGTTAAAAAAGAAAAGAGCTCCGTATCCCTGATAGAAGATGAACCTCTATTTACGATAGATGAAGATCTGTCTTCTCTTACTGATAAAGATGGCATTTCTATACACTGATAAAGGAAGAAGAGTCCTCTGCTAGTGATAAAGGGAGATTAGTCCTCTATTACTGGTAAAGGAAGATGACACCTCGATCTACTAATGAAGGAAGAAAAGTCCCTATTTACTGATAAAGGAAGATGACACCTCGATCTACTAATGAAGGAAGAAAAGTCCCTATTTACTGATAAAGGAAGATGACACCTCGATCTACTAATGAAGGAAGAAAAGTCCCTATTTACTGATAAAGGAAGATGACACCTCGATCCACTAATGAAGGAAGAAAAGTCCCTATTTACTGATAAAAGAAGATGACACCTCGATCTACTAATGAAGGAAGAAAAGTCCCTATTTACTGATAAAGGAAGATGACACCTCGATCTACTAATGAAGGAAGAAAAGTCCCTATTTACTGATAAAGGAAGATGACATCTCGATCTACTAGTGAAGGAAGAAAAGTCCCTATTTACTGATAAAGGAAGATGACACCTCGATCTACTAATGAAGGAAGAAAAGTCCCTATTTACTGATAAAGGAAGATAACATCTCTTTAATTGATAAAAAAAAAAGACACCTATATCTGTTGATAAAGGAAGAATAGCCCTCTTTTATTGATAAGAAACGAAGATGGCTTTATTATGGGTAAAGAAAGAAGCGTCATCATTACTGATAATGGAAGATGATTCTATTGCTGATAAAAGGAAACGAAGTCACTGTCTACCGATAAAGAAAAAGAGTCCTGTTACTGTTAATGGAAGAAGAGATATCTATCCGTGATAAAAGATGAAAAGTCGTCTCTTACTGATAAAAAGTGATAAGATCTCTAGCACTGATAGTAGTCATCTTTTACTGATGATGGGAAAATAGTTCTATTACCCGATGAAGTAAGAAGAGCCGCCTACTACCGATAAAGGAAGAAGATACCTCTCTCACAATGCAAAGTCATAAGAGCCCTCTTTTACTGAAAAAAAAAGAGTTCAATCCTCTCTTACTGATATCATCGTCTGATATTCGTTGTGATAAAGAGAGAAAAATTTCTGTCGCTGATATAAATATCGCCATTGAGATCACTCTCGTACAATTATAGAAACTTATATTTCTCTTTCGCCACCTCTCAGTCAGCACTCTTTGGGAAAGAGAAAAAGCCCACAGTGGAAGTGCTCTGACGTCACAGTCTATTTCGGTCACTCTTCCCACTCACTCAACTTCAGGCAAATGCGGTGGCATCACATTATAACCGAGGGTCTTCAAGACTGTTTTACTTTTGCAACATCTACTTTTTTTTTTCTTTTCTTCCAAACTCTCTTTCCTTCTTTTCACTCTTTCCCTCTTTCTTCTCCTTTTCACGATCTCGATGCTCTCTCTCTCTCCCCCCCCCCCTCTTTTTTTTTAACTCACCACTTTTTTCTTTTTCGCTTCTACACTTCGAAAACAGTGAAGCCCTTATTTTGCATGTCAACGGGAATCTCAATCTCCTCGTCTATCTTTCGATTAAGAGTCGTAGGCAATGAATCGAGTAATGAGCGCCTCCACAAAGACTACTCCTCTACTTCCCCCTCCCCCAACTCCCCTTTCCTTCACAACCCCCTCCGCGACTCCCCACCCATCCTCCATCCTCTCTCACTCTTCCTGCCGAGTTCTTCTTCTCAGTCCCAAATGCAGAGTGGGTGAGATCGTGGTGACTAGCGTGGACAAAGAAATCCTCTGTTTGGCCGCAAAAGAGATCGGTCTGATTTTCTTATTTAACTTGGTAAGTGCCTGGTGGGATGACTGGCTGGGCCCGACGACACACTCCTCTTCATCCCGTGCTTCCAAATGCCGACAACGCTGCCCTTCTAATGACTTGCTCACATTATGGTGAACGTTAAGTGGATGAATCACACGAATACTGAAAAAGAAAGAAGATTTAATAAAGCTGTTTTCTGGAGGGATAAAAAAAAATTCTTAATCTACCTTTATACAAAAGTTTAAAACTTTGCTACCTGAAATTGAAGTTTTCAGTTTTGTTTCCTCCATTCAAAGAGCGTCTCTTTTTGTCCTTTGATAATTCCCTTAATCTAATTTTAGGGCTAAATTACGCATAGGATCTACTTCTATTTTAGGGTAGATTAGTATTCACTGGTTCTATTTGCCATTCGCCTCCTTTTGTGATAATTAAAATTTAAAAATAATAAAAAATAAATACCCCCTCAAGCAGCTGCTTGCCACAGAGGTCTGACAGGAGCCTGTCAGTTTATATGCCATAGTAGAAGGTCTGAGAGGATGGCAGGACCTCAACAGAAAAAGACACAAACAGCCATGCCTTACCCGGGGCTCGAACCCAGTCCCTTAGATCAGTAGCTAAGTGCGCTAACCACTCGGCCAATTTACTCTTTTTTTTTTAATAAATTAGGATTCTTATTTTTTGCGATGACTAAAATTTACTCAGTCTAGTTTTGCTTTTCAAAATGAAAAGGTTTCACTTCTTTTTCTGAAATGACCAAAATTTTACCCGTCTATTTTGTTTTTGTATAGATTTAGATAGCCGTCCCATGGCCGAGTGGTTAGCGCGCTTGGTTACTGATCTAGGGGACCTGGGTTCGAGTCCCGGGTAAGGCATGGATATATGTGTCGTTTTTCTGGTGAGGTCCTGCCATCCTCTCAGACCTTCTACTGTGGCATATAAACTGACAGGCTCCTGTCAGACCTCTGTGGCAAGCAGCTGCTTGAGGAGGTATTTATTTATAGATTTAGATTCGCCCTTTTCGGCACCACTAAAATTTGCCCCAGTTTAGTTTTATTTTTAGTAAACTATAAGGATTCACCCTTTTTCTTCGTGTCAATTTTGTTTTGGTAATGAATTTAAATTTGCATTGTCTTTTTGATGACTAAAATCTATGACTAAAAGGTCTTTGTGATGACTAAAATTTGCCCTGCCTATTTTTGGTAATGATTTACATTCACCTTTTTCATGATGACTAAAACTTACCCAATTTAGTTTTGGTAAATCATAAAGATTCGCCTTTTTTGTGTGTGATAATGACTAAAAATTTCCCTTTCTATTGTTGTTTTGGTAATAATTTTGATTTTCCATTTTTTTGTGATGACTAAAATTGCCCAGTTTCGCTAATTTTGCTAAAATTTAATTGCTAAATTAATTAATTTTTTAATTTAATTGCTAAATTTAATTGCTAAATTTGCCCAGTTTCGAAATGGGCAAATTTTAGTCATCACAAAAAGTAAAAAAATGCGATCAGTATTCGCATTTTTTTTTTAAATTAATTCTTACCTGACTGGGATTCAGACCCAGGTCTCCCATAAACATGCCGGGCGTCTTAACCACTAGACCAGCGAGGAGGTGATGCCTAGTTGGCTTTTTTCCTCGATTTCTTCTTTACCACTAAACTGAAGCTAAACCATATTCAAATGAGTGTTAGGTATTGAAGTGGTCTCCCACCTCGAAATTCTAACACGATTAAAAAAATTATAAAATTAAGATTTTAGAAAAGAATTTTTATATGCAAGATCCAATAGCAGACAAACACGGGTAATGAATGTCCTGTAAAACACGGAACTCACGAACAGTTAACTGAAAAATTGAGTTCTTCTCTAGTGGGATATGTGCTCACCACCTCCGGATAACATGCCAGGTATTCTGACCATTGAGTGACCGCTGAGCAATCACAGATAGTTCTATAACTATCAACTGTGGCGAAAAATGCGTTTTTTTCTTTCAGCTAACTATTCATGAATTTCGATTTGTATTAATTTGTTTTCAACACGTTTATTATTCTGTTACTTATAACTGTACATTTTATTATTACTTCTTATCAGAAAAAAAATAAGAAAATATTGTACAGTCGCTCAAAAAAGTATCCGAACACTATGGTTGATTACAGAATTCAGAAAAAATATCTGGCAACGATTTTTTTAGAAATTAGTGATCTGGCAACCTTCGTGTCACGTGATTACAGAATTCAGGAAAAATATCTGGAGCGTGTACAGCAACTGTACACGCTCCAGTTACCGTTCACAGCAAACTGGAGCGTGTGCAGTAACTGTCTATACTAATATAGGTATCTGTCTATACGGTAACTGGAGCGTGTACAGCAACTGTACACGCTCCAGTTACCGTTCACAGCAAACTGGAGCGTGTGCAGTAACTGTCTATACTGGAGCGTGTACAGTTGCTGTACACGCTGCAGATATTTTTCCTGAATTCTGTAATCACGTGACACGAAGGTTGCCAGATCACTAATTTCTAAAAAAAATCGTTGCCAGTTTTTTTTTCTGAATTCTGTAATCAACTATAGTGTTCGGATACTTTTTTGAGCGACTGTAGGTGGTCATATTATTTTGATACTAGATCGTGTGGGCTCACTCACGGAAATATTGAGCGTGTGCAGTTACCGTTCACAGCAAACTGGAGCGTGTGCAGTAACTGTCTATACTAATACAGGTATCTGTCTATACGGTAACTGGAGCGTGTACAGCAACTGTACACGCTCCAGTTACCGTTCACAGCAAACTGAAGCGTGTGCAGTAACTGTCTATACTGGAGCGTGTACAGTTGCTGTACACGCTCCAGATATTTTTCCTGAATTCTGTAATCACGTGACACGAAGGTTGCCAGATCACTAATTTCTAAAAAAAAATCGTTGGCAGATATTTTTTCTGAATTCTGTAATCAACCATAGTGTTCGGATACTTTGTTGAGCGACTGTACAGATCTCCTGAGAAAGACATACGAACCTGAGTATATTTAATGCTCATCCACTCCGATTACTTTGCTCAACCTCACACTGAGTTCAAGGATTCTTGCCATTTTCTCCTTCTACTCCATCTGATCGTAAGAGGAAAGCAAAAGAGGAAGAGAATGAGGTTCCACCATGACAACCAAATAGTAGCCATCTTCTCTTGCATCTCAACCTGTATCAAAGATATTCTCTTCCTGCTTCCCGACCCGTCTCATTTCCCACACCACTTAGTGTTTGCTATTCGAATCGAAAGCTTCTGAAATAGTTTTTGGCTTCTCTTATTCCTCTGGAATGTGTGAACTCACGTCTGTCCTCATCTACCTTCAATCGTCTCCTTCTCTTTCACTCTTCCTCCAAATCTAACCATCTCCCTCACCCCTCTTCTCATCCTGGTCTGCTCTGCGTCCCACATCGGATGAAGGAAGCAGAGGAGGCTATTTTTATCATTAGCAGTTGTCAGCGCTGTCCATGGGCGAGAGAAATATGCACGGATATTTAGACGTGGCGAAACGAACTCGACTCGGTAGGAATTGGCAGTGGAGCTCGTCTTCTGCTTTCTTTCCATCCTGCGGTGGCAGAGAAATTGCGATGTCTCTCCTTCTTTCGCTCTGAGGGTAAATCGTAAACAAGTGATATTTTAACTTTTTTCTCCAAACTTTGGGGGGGGGGAGTGATATTTATCTTATTCTCTAAATTTGAAAAAAGTGATATATTTTTATTCTCCAAAATTTAAAAGAGTGATATTTATATTATTCTCCAAATTGGGGGAGGGAGGATGATATTTATCTTCTTCTCCAAATTAAAAATGTGATATTTATCTTATTCTCCAAAATTTTTAGAAAGGTAATATTTATCTTCTCCAAATTGGGGGGAAGATATATTTATCTTATTCTCCAAATTTAAAACAAAAAGTGATACTTATTCCCAAATTTGAAAAGTGATATTTATCTTATTCTCCAAATTGAAAAAATAAAACTGATGTTTACCTTATTTTCTAAACCGCAAAATAAATAGAAGATATTTGCCTTATTTTCTAAATTGCAAAAAGTGATATCCATCGTATTCTCTTCAGAAATGATTAACCTCCATCAGATGATATACGCTGGTGATGCGATTCCATTTTCATTAAAACAGGAAGAGAATCTGAATCACTGCAAAAAAGGCGGAGATAATTTTGCGCATTTTCTAATAGAAATATCTTGATTTGAAGTGTTTGACTCAATCTCCCACCCACTTTGTGTGGAGAAGGTTGACTCAGGCGGTAGTGGCCTAAGCTCGCAATATGCCTCTCAGGTTCGAGTTCTAAATTGTGCCTGCGTCGAGAATTTCTCCGCTTACCCTCCCTCTCCTGTCCACGGTGAGAAAGGGGACACCGACGGGCTTGGAAACTCCACCGTCCGCTGGGTGGGACCGTAAGCCGTGGTCCCATGTTGCAGCAGAGTACTGTACACATTAAAGAACACCCTGAATAGCTTTGATGAGAGGCTTTTATCTCCTCTATTCCCTCCCATGCCGGGGCGGGGGTGGCTCAGTCGGTAGCGCGCCAGGCTCGTAATCTGTAGTTCCCAGGTTCGAGTCCCAGCTGGGTCAGCGTTGAGATTTATCTCCGCAAAATTCTCCGCCCTGCCCACGGTCAGTAGGGGACACCGATGGGCTTGGAAAGGCCGCCGTCCGTCGGATGGGACGTAAGCCGTGGCCCCGTGTGCGATAGAGCCATACCCTGTGCACGTTAAAGAACACGCTGGATGGCCTTGACGGGAGGCTACCATCTGTCTCCCAACAGCTGTTCCAGTGGGTCCCCTCCCCCAACCTTCTCTGAGCCTTCGGGGTCCATGTGACCTGGCCATTTAGCCAATGGTGTGCAAAACAGTGCCGCTCAGAGGTAAAACAACCCAACCCAACACATGAGACCTGGCCATTTAGCCCATGGTGTGCAAAAAAGTGCCGCTCAGAGGTAAAACAACCCAAAACCCTCCCATGCCGCTTCTCCCCCCCCCCCCCCCTGGGGCGGGGGTGGCTCAGTCGGTAGCGCGCCAGGCTCGTAATCTGTAGTTCCCAGGTTCGAGTCCCAGCTGGGTCAGCGTTGAGATTTATCTCCGCAAAATTCCCCGCCCTGCCCACGGTCAGTAGGGGACACCGATGGGCTTGGAAAGGCCGCCGTCCGTCGGATGGGACGTTTAACCGTGGCCCCGTATGCGGGAGAGCCATACCCTGTGCACGTTAAAGAAACGCTGGATGGCCTTGACGGGAGGCTACCATCTGTCTCCCAACAGCTGTTCCAGTGGGTCCCCTCCCCCAACCTTCTCTGAGCCTTCGGGGTCCATGTGGCCTGGCCATTTAGCCCATGATGTGCAAAAAAGTGCCGCTCAGAGGTAAAACAACCCAACCCAAATCTCCCCCCCCCCCCCCTCGTACATCTGGTCACGTGCCACATCCCTTTTTGCAATTTAGATTAAATAAATCTCCTAATAACTGTTTAGTGGATCACCTCCCTAACTTGAGGGGTCCTTATGACCTGGGATTTATCCCCATCGTAAGCAAAAAAGTACATCTCAGAGGTAAACAACTCAATCTAAATGGCTATCTAAATCAAATTAATTTAACTACAAATGAAAAAGAATTCTAGATTGATTGATACATAATTCAGTCACTTACCCATCCTGATAATTTATTCGACAACAGCGATCTTGTAGATCGTGCAAAAATGCCGGATGGATCTTTGAAACGTAATTAAATCTCTCTTTAATATCTAACCCCAATTGCGCCTACTTTGTGCAGTAGTACAATCAAATGTACAATGTTTATTCGCTTTGTCAAATTTATCTGAAGATGGGTGCTAGTCACGGTATTCCCAGCAAATGAACAGTAGCACCAAATCACGTCTCGTCATCACAGATGTACCAGTGATGAGTAGCCGGTGTGTGTGTGTGGCACGTGACCACATGTACGAGGGGGGGGGGGGCGCAAGAGGCGGCATGGAAGAGAATAGAGGAGTCAGTGAGGGGGGGAGGGGGAGAAGGGAATACTGCTGGCCAAGACGGCAATGTAACCCCAGCGAAGCGGAAAGCCATAATGACTGAGCTCCTTGCAGCTATTACTAGTATAAGAAACCAAACCGTGGTTTGTACTAACTGCTGTTCGCAGTGGTCTGTTATTACGGACCGCTCTCCCGAATTGCTAGGCCTTTTTGTCGCTGTTCATCATTGTCACCAAGGAAACAGCAGCGGGGACATTAATCACAACCTCTAGTAGACGAGTCACGAGATTGGGCGGGACGCTCAAGGAGACGAAAAGTTTACGAAGTTTAGGAAGCATCAATGGCCTTCCTGTTCGTCTCTTAATTTTCGAAAAAGTGTGCCTTGAAGACCGCCTCCCTCTTTTCCTTTCACCTGCTTCCTTCGCTTATTTTTTTTGTTTTCAGTAGCGCTTCGTTCTTTGAAACCAATTTGACTCCCATGTATACTTCACTAAAATCGATTAGAGCATTTTAGCTTACTTGACTTTTCGATTCTTTTCGCCATCATCAGATGGCGAAGTTCAAGATGCCATTAAGTTTCACGAATGAAGAGGATGGTTCAATTTGCGATGATAAAAATAATTTGAAATACTTTTAATTATTTAAGTACCGGTAGTTAAAATAAGATTGTTAATATTAGTGTGACTATTAAATATTTTTAACAATACATTGTCCAACCCAAAATATTAGAGAATTTCCATATTAAGCCAATGAGAATCTCATTTAGAAATTCTGTAACTTTTAAAATATGCATTTAATGCAAAATCGTGACTGAAGCTAAATTAAAGATCATAATTAAATCTATTTAAATCTCGATTTTAGCAATGCCAGTTCAGCAATTAGAGTGATGGAAGCTAGAACGTTTCCTACCAGTAATGCGACATAAGAATTTCTTTCAGAAATTCTCCCTACGTCAATAAGGGAATATTATTTATTTCTTCGCCAATAAGTGAACAATACTTTCCCCTACCTTCAAGAAGTGTATAATACTTCTCCCAACTTTCAATAAGTGGGTTGGGTTGTTTTACCTCTGAGTGGCACTTTTTTGCACACCATGGGCTAAATGGCCAGGTCACATGGACTCGAAGGCTCAGAGAAGGTTGGGGGAGGGGACCCACTGGAACAGCTGTTTGGGAGACAGATGGTAGCCTCCCGTCAAGGCCATCCAGCGTGTTCTTTAACGTTGGGTTGTTTTACCCCTGAGCGGCACTTTTTTGCACACCATGGGCTAAATGGCCAGGCCACATAGACCCCGAAGGCTCAGAGAAAGTTGGGGGAGGGGACCCACTGGAACAGCTGTTGGGAGACAGATGGTAGCCTCCCGTCAAGGCCATCCAGCGTGTTCTTTAACGTTGGGTTGTTTTACCCCTGAGCGGCACTTTTTTGCACACCATGGACTAAATGGCCAGGTCACATGGACCTCGAAGGCTCAGAGAACGTTGGGGGAGGGGACCCCTGGAACAGCTGTTGGGAGACAGATGGTAGCCTCCCGTCAAGGCCATCCAGCGTGTTCTTTAACGTGCACAGGGTATGGCTCTCCCGCACACGGAGCCACGGCTTAACGTCCCATCCGACGGACGGCGGCCTTTCCAAGCCCATCGGTGCCCCCTACTGACCGTGGGCAGGGCGGGAAAATTTTTGCGGAGATAAATCTCACGCTGACCTAGCTGGGACTCGAACCTGGGAACTACAGATTACGAGTCTGGAGCGCTACCGACTGAGCCACTACCGCCCCTTCAATAAGTGAATAATATTTCTCCCTATTTCAATAAGTGAACAATGCTTCTCTCTACTTTCAATAAGGGAATAATATTTCTCTGTACTTTCAATAAGTGAAAAATATTTCTCCCTATATCAATAAGTTGGGTTGGGTTGTTTTTTACCTCTGAGCGGCATTTTTTTTTGCACACAATGGGCTAAATAGCCAGGTCACATGGACCCCGAAGGCTCAGAGAAGGTTGTGGGAGGGAACCCACTGGAACAGCTGTTGGGAGACAGATGGTAGCCTCACGTCAAGGCCATCCGGCATGTTCTTTAACGTGCATAGGGTGTGTCTCTTCCAAATACGGGTCACGGCGTAACGTCCCATCCGACGGACGGCGGTCTTACAATGCCCATCGATATCCCCTACTGACCGAGGGCAGGGCGGGGAGCAGGGCTGACCCAGCTGGGACTCGAACCTGGGAACTGCAGATTACGAGCCTGGTAATATTAGAAGAGCGAAGGGCAGGGCGAGGGCAGGGCTGACCCAGCTGGGACTCGAATTTGGGATACGAAAACGCTTCGTATCCCAAATTAATTGTGTATCCCAGACGTTTTCGTATCCCAGTATTTAATAGTCACACTAAGCTGGGACTCGAACCTGGGAACTGCAGATTACGAGCCTGGTAATATTAGAAGGTATTATTCCCTTTGTCTGAAACGTGAATAATTTATCAATCTGAATTTAATTGCTTTGATTTTTTTAATTTTGCAATCTTTGTCACCTGAACAATATTAAGAGAGCATACGAAAACGCTTCATTCGCATTGCATGGAAGAGACAGAATGAGACGAACAGTCAAAGCCAGAGGGCCCGGGAGAAGCCACCTAGATGAAGCAGACAAATCACGTTCCATTCATTAACTCGTCTGATCGTTCGGTGTCTCCCTCCACGACGCGTACCTGGATCCACATTAAAACCCCAAGCGCACAACCTTACCTTTATCAGAATTCCGTAACCGCCGATCGAGGATCTCCATTTTTCTCTTTCTTTTTCTCTGTTGCTCTTTTTTTCCCTCCTACGGCAAGCTACCTCTTTCGACTCTCTCTTTTTGCCCTTATCGTCATCGGGCACGACATGGTGAAGAAAATAGCATACAAATAAAATGCCCATCAGATAGCGTTCTAGCTAATTGGATAGCATCACCTGAATACTAAAAGAATCCGTTGTTTGTGGTCGTACATCGGCGTACAGTTTCACCGCAGAAGACGGCATCCACGTGATTTATGACCTAACATCGGCTAAGGACGTCTTCATGTACATTTCTATAGAATCACAGAGAATTAATTATCTTTAGACTTTTATTTTCAACTTGTAGATATATCATTATTTTCGGTTTCATTTACTGTTATCTTGAAATTTTGGTATTGTTGTACGTATTGAGGATAAGGGTTGGGTTGTTTTACCTCTGAACGACACTTTTTTGCACACCATGGGCTAAATGGCCAGGTCACATGGACCCCGAAAGCTCAGAGAAGGTTGGGGGAGGGGACCCACTGGAACAGTTTTTGGGAGACAGATGGTAGCCTCCCGTCAAGGCCATCCAAGTGTTCTTTAACGTGCACAGGGTATGGCTCTCCCGCACACGGGGCCACGGCTTAACGTCCCATCCGACGAACGGCGGCCTATTCCAAACCCATCGGTGTCCCCTATTGACCGTGGGCAAGGCGGGGAATTTTGCGGAGATAAATCTCAACGCTGACCCAGCTGGGACTCGAACCTGGGAACTACAGATTACGAGCCTGGCGCGTACCGACTGAGCCACCCCCGCCTCATTTTGAGGATAAAGAGAATATAGGGGTAGGCATTTGTTGCACATTCTGTAGATGGGGAAATTTATTATTAGATACTTTTTTGAAAGAAGAGGGGTAAATATTGTTTTACCGAATGTATATGAAGAGAAGTATTGTTGAAAATTTTTGAAAACGGGGAAAAAAAACTGTTCAAACACTGAAATATATTTTTGCATTTATTAAAAACTTTTTTCTTTCTTCTGTAACAAAGAAATATGAAATTTATTCTATATAAAAAGTTGGGAGAAGTATTGCCTCCTTATTCAAAGTACGGAGAAGTATTGCTCCGTATTGAAAGTACGTAGAAGTATTGTTCTCTTATTGAAAGTATGGATAAGTATTGCTCTCTTGAAAGTACGGAGAAGTATTGCTCCCTTATTGAGAGTACGTAGAAGTATTGCTCTCTTATTGAAAGTATGGATAAGTATTGCTCTCTTATTGAAAGTACGGAGAAGTATTGCTCCCTTATTGAGAGTACGTAGAAGTATTGCTCTCTTATTGAAAGTATGGATAAGTATTGCTCTCTTATTGAAAGTATGGATAAGTATTGCTCTCTTATTGAAAGTACGGAGAAGTATTGCTCTCTTATTGAAAGTATGGATAAGTATTGCTCTCTTATTGAAAGTACGGAGAAGTATTGCTCCCTTATTGAAAGTACGTAGAAGTATTGCTTTCTTATTGAAAGTATGGATAAGTATTGCTCTCTTATTGAAAGTACGGAGAAGTATTGCTCCCTTATTGAAAGTACGTAGAAGTATTGCTCTCTTATTGAAAGTATGGATAAGTATTGCTCTCTTATTGAAAGTACGTAGAAGTATTGCTCCCTTATTGAAAGTATGGATAAGTATTGCTCTCTTATTGAAAGTAGGGAGAAGTATTGCTCCCTTATTGAAAGTACGTAGAAGTATTGCTCTCTTATTGAAAGTATGGATAAGTATTGCTCTCTTATTGAAAGTACGGAGAAGTATTGCTCCCTTATTGAAAGTACGCAGAAGTATTGCTCTCTTATTGAAAGTATGGATAAGTATTGCTCTCTTATTGAAAGTACGTAGAAGTATTGCTCCCTTATTGAAAGTACGTAGAAGTATTGCTCCCTTATTGAAAGTATGGATAAGTATTGCTCTCTTATTGAAAGTACGTAGAAGTATTGCTCTCTTATTGAAAGTACGTAGAAGTATTGCTCCCTTATTGAAAGTACGTAGAAGTATTGCTCCCTTATTGAAAGTATGGATAAGTATTGCTCTCTTATTGAAAGTACGGAGAAGTATTGCTCTCTTATTGAAAGTACGGAGAAGTATTGCTCCCTTATTGAAAGTACGTAGAAGTATTGCTCCCTTATTGAAAGTATGGATAAGTATTGCTCTCTTATTGAAAGTACGTAGAAGTATTGCTCCCTTATTGAAAGTACGTAGAAGTATTGCTCTCTTATTGAAAGTATGGATAAGTATTGCTCTCTTATTGAAAGTACGTAGAAGTATTGCTCTCTTATTGAAAGTACGGAGAAGTATTGCTCCCTTATTGAAAGTACGTAGAAGTATTGCTCCCTTATTGAAAGTATGGATAAGTATTGCTCTCTTATTGAAAGTACGGAGAAGTATCGCTCCCTTATTGAAAGTACGTAGAAGTATTGCTCCCTTATTGAAAGTACGGAGAGTTAGTATTCATTTATTATTGAAAGTAGGGAAAAGTATTGTTTACTTATTGGAAATTGGAAAGAAACATTGTTTACTTATTGAAAGTAGGGAGAAGTTCGCTTATTTCAAGTAGAAAGAAATATTGCTCATTTATTAAAAGCAGGAAGAAGTATTTTTCACCTACCAAAAGTTGGTAGCAATATTTTTGTGCATATAAAAAGCAGCGGGCAATATTATTGCACTTATTAAAAATAGAAAGCGATATTGGTATGAATACAGAAAGAGTTAAAAAATTATTGTTGCACTTTTAGAAATAGGAACTGATATTGCTGCGCATATAGAAAACAATGCATATTGTCTCAGGTATTGACAATAGGGAGAGATGCTGCAGAACGATATAGAACGATATCTGAACGGTAACTGCACACGCTCAATATTTCCGTGAGTGAGCCCACACGATCTAGTATCAAAATAATATGACCACCTACAGTTGCTCAAAAAAGTATCCGAACACTATGGTTGATTACAGAATTTCTAAAAAAATCGTTACCAGATATTTTTTCTGAATTCTGTAATCAACCGTAGTGTTCGGATACTTTTTTGAGCGACTGTATGTGGTCATATTATTTTGATACTAGATCGTGTGGGCTCACTCACGGAAATATGGAGCGTGTGCAGTTACCGTTCACAGCAAACTGGAGCGTGTGCAGTAACTGCACACGCTCCAGTTTGCTGTGAACGGTAACTGGAGCGTGTACAATTGCTGTACACGCTCCAGATATTTTTCCTGAATTCTGTAATCACGTGACACGAAGGTTGCCAGATCACTAATTTATAAAATAAATCGTTGCCAGATATTTTTTCTGAATTCTATAATCAACCATAGTGTTCGGGTACTTTTTTGAGCGACTGTACCATTCGACGGGCGGTGGGTTTTCCAAGCCCAATAGTGTCGCTTTTCTCACCGAGGTGAGGGTGAGGCTTTCGCGAAAATAAATCTCATCGTTGGTCCAGGTGGGACTCGAATATTATAATAAATAAAAATAAATACCCCCTCAAGCAGCTGCTTGTCACAGAGGTCTGACAGGAGCCTGTCAGTTTATATGCTACAGTAGAAGATCTGAGAGGATGGCAGGATCTCAGCAGAAAAACGACACACACACATCCATGCCTTACCCGGGGCTCGAACCCAGGTCCCTTAGGTCAGTAGCTAAGCGCGCTAACCACTCGGCCATGGGAATATTACGAGTCACATTGTGAGTCTGGGGTCCAATCGAGTGGACCCCAGACCGTCAAAATCCTCCCGTCAAATTCATTCAATTATTCGTACACAGAATATGACTTTCCTGGAATCACGTCTTAACCGCCAATCCGACGGACGGCAAGTCTTTCCTTGCGCATCGGCAAATTTTTTCACCTTTTCTCGAGGATCTCTGCCCTTGTTTTTCATCATCACCAAAAAAGAAAGAAAAAGGGGAAAGGGGGAAAAAGCGAAAAGGGGAAAGCCATTCGTTCCACCGGATGTAGAAACAGTGTCTACCTGAAAAGTTAAATAAAATACGATGAGTAAGAAAAAACAGCTGTTCCTTTTCTCTTATCCGTAACCGGAGGGATGGAAGAGAAGTAAAAGATGAGGATGAAAGAGGCTGAGGGAGAAGAGACTAAAAGTGTCTGGTCTACTCTGTTTATCCATGGAGTGTGCCACGGTTTGGCGCCGGTATTTGGCAGTCATGTTGGGAATGGGAACTACCCTCACCCACCCCACAGTCTTTTCATCCCCTCGTCTCCACCCTCATCCTTCTTTCAGGGTGGGAGAAGGTATTTTGGGGCTTTCCTCCCCCTCTTCTCGCGTTGCCACTCTATGGCCAGCACGTGCACCGGAAAGGCGAAGTACGGGAAGTCGTAAGGAAGTGACGATATAGAGCAAGCTCCAGTCGGACATAAGTATCGCATCATATCCGATGTTTGTGGCATCTTTTGTCACAATTATCCCTCCATCCTCTCTCTCGTCCATTCCACCATCTCCGTCTCCTGTAAATGGGACCATAAATAAAGCGAGATCCCAGCTCTCTTCTATCAGCGATTGAGGGAGTCATCACTAAGCCTAAGAATACCGGCCTGTGAACAGGATCATCGACTTCGTTAACTAAAGACCAAATTGTTGCCCTTTTTACGGTGCATTTTTCCTTTGGTGACTTCATCTAAGACTGCTGCATCATAATCCTTTCTCTAGTAAATGGCTGACTCTTTTTTCCTATTTCTTTAATGAGCCTAACTCTGCCCTCCAGATACCGAACTCTGCCCTCCTGATAAGGAACCGCCGTTCTTCGTATCCATGTTATTAAATGGATAAGCGGTCCAGCGGTTCAGTGGATCCCCTTCCCCCAAACTTCTCTCAGTCCTTGGGATACTTGTGACCTCATCATTTATCCTATTGTGTGCAAGAAAGCGCCGCTCAGAAGTAAAACGACCCAAACTTTTTGCAACAATAGAATGATACTTTTCAGCGTGTCGGATTAGGATGTGTCCTTAACATGATCTTGTAAGACACTGATTTCGTGCAATTGCAGCAGTCTCGTACCTTAACAAGGTAGGATGCTGATGAACGTAAAATTCCGAAACACACACACACACACACAAAAAAAAGCAACATTTTCTTCCTCACTTCAGAGCAATATTGTTTCCAAAGACAAACTCAGCTTCAAAATGACTTGCCACTAGAATCCCCTCGAATGATATTAGAAAGCTGGCAAGTCCTTCTGCAATAATTGTGTTGACAATCGCGAAAGAAAGTGTCAAAAGTGCTTTTCTGGGAGAAGCGAACTTAATTACACTACACGTCACTCCACAGCAAACCTTCTCTCCGATCTCCCCCCATCCTTTCAGCATCCTCCCTCTCAAATCGGAAGAGCGAAATGAAATCGACGAATGATTCCCGTTTCCGGCTCCTATTTGCATATCTCCTCCCCCGACATTTTGGCATCTTAACTGCCTATTGACTTCAGGGGTTGATTTCCGAATCCATCACAGCCTCTGCCTCTTCCGTATCCCGACATCTCTCCATCGAAAAGCGTGCTCGCACTCGCACAACATCTTTCGCGCGATGAAATGACGTCAACAAGCAATCAAATCTTACTCTATCTCTCACTGTTTCATTTCACGCACACAACCCCCCTCTCCCCTTCCCCTACATCCACCTACCTCCATCTTTCCATCTCTCTTTCCTGTCCTTTTCCCTTTTCCTTCTTTCTGTGCTCTGGCGCTCATGCTCAGTCGCCCGTCTCAAATCCTGTTCTCGCGCTAATTTCTCAAAAGTGAGGAAAACTTTCATAAACTACCGACTTTTGACAGTTCCTGTCATAAGCCCCAACTACGACTCAATACGGAGAAGGTTTATCAAGGCGGAGAAGAGAACCTTTGCCGTTGGTGTTCGCACACACACTACCACACACGAACGAACGCGCGATTCCCCTCCCCCAAGAAAAGCTCTGCCAGTTCGGCTTTCGGAGCTTGCATATTCAACCTGTCAGGATCATGAAAGCAGAGGAGCTTTCTGCTTCGAAAGCGAGAGGAAAAGTTTATTTCTGAACATCCACTACTCTCTAACGGGTACACAGACTCCTATGCTATACGTCATATATATTCCCTTTTTTTTGTACATCTCGTGCAGCAAATTCAGAAGAAAAAAGTGACCTAGGCGGCTGTTGACTCTGTGAATAAGTCAGCTTAAAGTTGGAGTATGAGGAGAGCCTGCT
This sequence comes from Ryuthela nishihirai, assembly GCA_038380435.1. Taxonomy (NCBI): domain Eukaryota; kingdom Metazoa; phylum Arthropoda; class Arachnida; order Araneae; family Heptathelidae; genus Ryuthela; species Ryuthela nishihirai. Next base: position 38,100,082 of record JAWZYU010000029.1, read on the forward strand.
CGAGTAGCGTTTGTTAGACCAATAAGAGCCAGGTGTTGCCATTATGATGATAAATAGCATCGCATATTGCTGCGAACTCAGACCGAAGAGATTTATAGCTGTTGGGAAAACCTTGTGCGAGTTTATACTGCCGAAATTATATCATGATTTGGCTGCTAGTAGGGTTGGCGTCTCCACTACGTTTTTTCTTTCATTTTGAGGTATCAATTGCTCTCGATTCCTTGGGAGGTTTAAGAGTGTGTTTTTTTTTATGTTATAGGGTTTCTCTCAGAGACTGGGGCATGTGTTAAAAAAAAGTATATCTGAGATTTAACACAAGAAACTGAGATGTTAAGTGTGTTAAGTTTTATAATGGATCTTATTGTTTTAAGCAACAGAAAAAGGGTTGTTTTACCTCTGAGCGGCACTTTTTTGCACACCATGGGCTAAATGGCCAGGTCACATGGACCCCGAAGGCTCAGAGAAGGTTGGGGGAGGGGACCCACTGGAACAAATGTTGGAAGACAGATGGTAGCCTCCCGTCAAGGCCATCCAGCGTGTTCTTTAACGTGCACAGGGTATGTCTCTCCCGCACACGTGGCCGCGGCTTAACGTCCCATCCGCCTTTCCAAGCCCATCGGTGTCCCCTACTGACCGTGGGCAGGGCGGGGAATTTTTGCGGAGATAAATCTCAACGCTGGCCGAGCTGGGACTCGAACCTGGGAACTACAGATTACGAGCCTGGCGCGCTACCGACTGAGCCACCCCCGCCCCAACAGAAAAAGGGAAAATGAGAATATAGTTTGGGAGATAATTTTTTTATACGAAACGTTTTGTATTTTTCTTAGCTTTGCTAAGGAAGTAGTTTAAAAAACTATATTTCAGTAGTAAAAAATCACAGAATGTGTCCTGTAGACATGGAACTCATGAAATAATAAGCTGAAAAAAATTGGTTTCGCCGTTAGTGGGATTCGAATCCAGTCTGCTGGAAACATACCAGTAATGCTAAACACTATATATATAATTTATAAGTCACACCAGCTGAAGGAAAAACGCTAGCCGATTAAGGTGTAGTGGTTAGCATAACTGGCATGCTTCCAGGGACGTGGATTCGAAACCCACTCACGGCAAAACCAATTTTTTTCAGCTTATTATTTAAAAAACTATATATTAAGAAATGTTTTAATCGACAGTTCAGAAGTGCATTTGTTTTTAAGAAGTTCTTTCTTTCTTTTGTTTTTAGTTTGCTATTTCAGTGAACTAATGCTTTTCACTGTCTTTGCACACTCAGATGCAACTTTATTAGGTACAGTTGCTCAAAAAAGTATCCGAACACTATGGTTGATTACAGAATTCAGAAAAAATATCTGGCAACGATTTTTCAGAAATTAGTGATCTGTGTAACCTTCTTTGGTTGGGTATTTCTTTGGGTTTTCTGGCAACCTTCTTTCGTTGCCAGATCACTAATTTCTAAAAAAAAATCGTTGCCAGATATTTTTTCTGAATTCTGTAATCAACCACAGTGTTCGGATACTTTTTTGAGCGACTGTAGGTGGTCATATTATTTTGATACTAGATCGTGTGGGCTCACTCACGGAAATATTGAGCGTGTGCAGTTACCGTTCACAGCAAACTGGAGCGTGGGCAGTAACTGCACACGCTCCAGTTTGCTGTGAACGGTAACTGGAGCGTGTACAGTTGCTGTACACGCTCCAGATATTTTTCCTGAATTCTGTAATCACGTGACACGAAGGTTGCCAGATCACAAAATTTCCAAAAAAATCGTTGCCAGATATTTTTTCTGAATTCTGTAATCAACCGTAGTGTTCGGATACTTTTTTGAGCGACTGTAGGTGGTCATATTATTTTGATACTAGATCGTGTGGGCTCACTCACGGAAATATTGAGCGTGTGCAGTTACCGTTCACAGCAAACTGGAGCGTGTGCAGTAATTGCACACGCTCCAGTTTGCTGTGAACGGTAACTGGAGCGTGTACAGTTGCTGTACACGCTCCAGATATTTTCCTGAATTCTGTAATCAGCCATAGTATTCGGATACTTTTTTGAGCGACTGTACAATCTCCCCCTTTTATAACTGTTCTCCGTCTCATAACGGCGAAAATAAATGAGGTCCGAAAATAACGAAAATATTTATTTCCTCCTACTTTTTTTATTTTCTGTCTTTCAGTAATAGAATTTTTTTCCTTTTCGATTAAAATCATCAAACAACCATCAACTAAGGCCATTTCACACCTTTTATCCATTTCGAGCCCTCCACATTTTGCAGCATATAATGAAACCCACGAGTTTAAAATGTTTTTGCTTAAACTTGGATAAATTTGTGGAGCAAATAAGCTCTTTCTTCTACAGCTCTTTCTTCTACTCAACAAGAGCAATAATTCTTCATTAAGAATACTGAAACAAATTTGCAATATCTGTACACTTCGGATTACGAGCAAACGCGGAAGAAAAGAAAGCCATCGTGCTCTGGAGAATTAAGTAGACAAAGATTTTGATGAACATCCATCCCCGTGTTTTTGCCCGTTACCAGGCTCTTTCTTCTCGAGCTCCATCCCCATCGGTGACGTTTCCTCTTTGACAGCTTCAGGGAATTACTTCGATAGCAGCAGGTACAGAGAAAAAGGATTACTCCTCTGGATGAGGAAGAAGAGGCACCGAACGAGATGCACAGCATCCTCATCCACACACAAACACCATCACACGGTAGTGGACGAGAATGTAATACAACCGGCGACTCCTATACCCAGAAGCCATATGTGTTTGTGTGAGTCTTGTAAGCGACGTAGGGAGAAAGCCCCCTAGATACAAGCGAACTAGGAGAACAGCCAGTTAATGCTGCCAAATCCCTGGTAATTTGTCTCTGTCTGGTGGGGATCAGGCTAGGCCTGCAAGAGACCGCTGTTCCCCCGCCACGGCGCTCAGCAATGTTGCTGCTTCGCTGTGGCGTGCGCTGCCGAGCAGCACAAGCACAAGCGGCAGCACATGCGAAGGGGATTGGGACCAAGCTCTGCCCTGTTCCTGCGCTTCTGACCAGCATTGAGGCTACCAGTCGTCCGGGAAGTTGGGACGGCAGCCGCTGCAAAGAGTGAGGGGGGTCGATTATGGGAAGGAAATAGGAACTGAGGAGAAGGCGGCGTTTAAAAGCGACTTGCATGATTGTGCGTAATGCGGGGAATTTGCTTAGCAAGCAAGGATAGCATTGAGTGAGCAACAGATGTTTGCGAAGTCATAAATGAAAGATGTCGTACACTCCTCTAAAGTGTTTCTGTTGTGAATCAAATGCATACTTGATGAGGGATGGGGGAATTGGAGAGCGTTTTCTGCGAAACTGTTACCGATTTCGGCTGCGTTGTTGCGAATTCTTTTAAATCCTGTTGGATAAAATAGCATACGCAATTCGTTTAACAATGAAAGGGCAGTAAGCACAAAAATGTCATGAAAATGAGTGTAATTCAGAGCGAGTTTAAAACTTGGGAAGCAAATAAAATGTGCCGAAAGAGGCGTAGTTACTTGTGGTTCAAATGATTCAGCTGAATCCGATGCTCGACGAGTTTGCTTTTAAAGAGGAGTGTGATCTTAAACTTAATTGTTTTTTTTTTTAAAGAAGATTTGGGTTGGGTTGTTTTACCTCTGAGCGGCACTTTTTTGCACACCATGGGCTAAATGGCCAGGTCACATGGACCCCGTAGGCTCAGAGAAGGTTGGGGGAGGGGACCCACTGGAACAGCTGTTGGGAGACAGATGGTAACCTCCCGTCAAGGCCATCCAGCGTGTTCTTTAACGTGCACAGGGTATGGCTCTCCCGCACACGGGGCCACGGCTTAACGTTCCATCCGACGGACGGCGGCTTTTCCAAGCTCATCGGTGTCCCCTACTGACCGTGGGCAGGGCGAGGAATTTTGCGGAGATAAATCTCAACGCTGACCCAGCTGGGACTCGAACCTGGGAACTACAGATTACGAACCTGGCGCGCTACCGACTGAGCCACTCCCGCCCCCATGTAGCTTCAGTAGTTATAAGGAATTTTTGCAGAAGTAGAACTCTAAAGAAGAATTTTGTCGACTGTCTTGTGCGTGTTTATAATCATGTAAGAACATAGATGGCCGTCCTGGTTGGATTGTTTCGCCACTGAGTTTTGGGCGGGGGTGGCTCAGTCGGTAGCGTGCCAGGCTCGTAATCTGTAGTTCTCAGGTTCGAGTCCCAGTTGGGTCAGCGTTGAGATTTATCTCCGCAAAATTCCCCGCCCTGCCCGCGGTCAGTAGGGGACACCGATGGGCTTAGAAAGGTCGCCGTCCGTCGGATGGGACGTTAAGCCGTGGCCCCGTGTGCGGGAGAGACATACCCTGTGCACGTTAAAGAACACGCTGGATGGCCTTGACGGGAGGCTACCATCTGTCTCCCAACAGCTGTTCCAGTGGGTCCCCTCCCCCAACCTTCTCTGAGCCTTCGGGTTCCATGTGACCTGGCTATTTAGCCCATTGTGTGCAAAAAAGTGCCGCTCAGAGGTAAAACAACCCAACTCTGAGCCTTCGGGGTCCATGTGACCTGGCTATTTAGCCCATTGTGTGCAAAAAAGTGCCGCTCAGAGGTAAAACAACCCAAAAAACTCGGAGTCGGTTCCTGGAAAAAATATCATGCTGCGGAGTTTTCGATACTCATTCAAATTAAAAACGCGATAAAAATATGTCTTCTTTTTTTTCGTCTACCGTTCTTATTAAGAATGATAATAAACGAAGTTCAAAAAAATTACGGAATTTTTGCTTTAAATTTTTTTTTTATTTGATTTTTTTAAACAAAGAACCTGAACAGTTCGCGTTTCTTTCCGTAGTCGAAAATGTTGGACAACTAATTGTTATGAAAAGTCAAAAGTAATGAAAACTGTCCTCCAATATTTTATCAAGTTGGATTGGATTGTTTTGCCCTAGAGAGACACTTTTTTTTTTTGCACACATTTGTCTAAATGGTCAGGTCACAAAGACCCCAGAGAAGATTGGGAAGAAGGGGACCCACTAGACAGCTGTAAAGAAGTAAACAGAGAGGCGGAAGAGAGAGAGAAGAGAAGATAACAGAGAGAGAGAAGACTAAACTAAGAGCTCCCATCAAGGCCATCCAGTGTGTTCTTTAATGCGCATGGGATGCTCACCACCCAGCACACAAGGGCACGGCTTAATGTCACAGGATGGCGGCCTTTCCAAGACCTCTGGTATCACTTTCTATCACTGAGGGCATGGTGCCGTTAGCGGAGATAAATCTCAACGCTGTCACAATTGGGACTCGAACCTGGAGACTATAGATTATGCGCCTGATCCACCATCGACTGAACTAAACCGCCGATATACTTACACCTTTTTTGCTTGAAAAGTTTCATTCAAAGCACCTTAAATTTGAAACTTAAGCTTTGTACGGAAAAATGTCACTGGAAAAATTTTAATATCTCTCCTCACATTTCTCTATATTTCCTTTTTCGACTTCCAAGCATCAATCCATGAATCAATTTGCAATAATATGTCAACTTTAAAACATCAATACGTAGAGCACATTGCAAGCATAGATACAGTTGCTCAAAAAAGTATCCAAACACTATGGTTGATTACGGAATTCAGAAAAAATATCTGGCACCGATTTTTTTAGAAATTAGTGCTCTGTGACCCTTCGTGTCACGTGACACGAAGAATTTCTAAAGAAATTAGTGCTCTGTGACCCTTCGTGTCACGTGACACGAAGAATTTCTAAAGAAATTAGTGCTCTGTGACCCTTCGTGTCACGTGACACGAAGGATCACAGAGCACTAATTTCTAAAAAAATCGGTGCCAGATATTTTTTCTGAATTCCGTAATCAACCATAGTGTTCGGATATTTTTTAATATATATAATGCGTATGAATATATAATGCAATGAATATGAAGCGTGTGCAGTTACCGTTCACAGCAAACTGGAGCGTGTGCAGTTACCGTTCACAGCAAACTGGAGCGGTTGCGGTTAATGTTCACAGCACATTGGATCGTGTGAGCTCACAAAGACCTGGATCGTGTGGGCTTACTTACGGAAATATTGAGCGTGTGCAGTTACCGTTCACAGCAAACTGGAGCGTGTGCAGTAACTGCACACGCTCCAGTTTGCTGTGAACGGTAACTGGAGCGTGTACAGTTGCTGTACACGCTCCAGATATTTTTCCTGAATTCTGTAATCACGTGACACGAAGGTTGCCAGATCACTAATTTCTAAAAAAATCGGTGCCAGATATTTTTTCTGAATTCTGTAATCAACCATGGTGTTCGGATACTTTTTTGAGCGACTGTAGGTGGTCATATTATTTTGATACTAGATCGTGTGGGCTCACTCACGGAAATATTGAGCGTGTGCAGTTACCGTTCACAGCAAAATGGAGCGTGTGCAGTAACTGCACACGCTCCAGTTTGCTGTGAACGGTAACTGGAGCGTGTACAGTTGCTGTACACGCTCCAGATATTTTTCCTGAATTCTGCAATCACGTGACACGAAGGTTGCCAGATCACTAATTTCTAAAAAAATCGTTGCCAGATATTTTTTCTGAATTCTGTAATCAACCACAGTGTTCGGATACTTTTTTGAGCGACTGTACTTAGGTCAACTTCCAAGAATCACTGCATAGCTCAGCTTGCAATACTATGTCAAATTTAAAGCATCAATTCGTAGGTCAACCTTCAAGCATGGATCTCTGAACTCCCAATCATCAATCCATAGGTCAACTTGCAAGCATCCATCCGTAAACCAACTTCAAAGTCCCCGCTTCCAGTGATGATCTGATCACCTAAGAATCCATCTCTGGCGCATGGAATGACAGAAAGAAGACAATTCATCTAACTCAACCTGGAAGACGCCATGAGTCACGCGGCGACGAAAAAGACTTCTCCATTGTTGGCAGGTGCTAACAATGCATCGGGGGAGTGACCTCCAACAATGGAAAGTTTCTTCTGTTAATGCCGTCCCTTTGCTATGGGTCTCCATCCCCATCAAGAGAGAAGACTCCGAGAAGACTCCGTTGGCCATTTATTCCGCTTCATCTGCATCTCAATGTCGAAAGCGTGCTCCAAGTGATGATTTTTATCTCTTATTGATGTTGATTACCTTTTCATCCATTTTTTTTCCCTCATCCACCATCTCTTCTTTGACTCGCTCCTCCCAGTAGCACACTCTTCGTTGTCTGAGGCGCTAGCCCAGGTGTGCAATAGCGATAAGTTTAATTAAAGGACTAACCAGTTTGTGGCTCTTTTCTCTTCCCCATCCTCCCTCCGGATTCCTCCTACCTTTTGACAAGGTGTGAAGAGTTTCAGGCGTGAAATTCTAATCACTCCGCAGAAAGGAAGTGCTTATCAGATGCGGTATAAACTTTCGCTGCTCCAACGCTCTTTCAACTACCGCAAACTGAAAGTGCCTACCTACGCGTGCGTATGTAGCACTTTTGGTACCTAACATGTTTTGGCGCCATTACGTCACTTGATAATCAGTTTTACGTCATCAAAAGAAGATCTAAATTATGATCGAGTAGATTGAATTTTCCCCGGTATTAACGAGAGATGAAATTCTTTTCTAAGGGGATTGAACTTTGACTTTATTATTATTTTTTTGGGGGGGGACTAGTTTTTTCAGCTACAATTTGTTCAATTTATAATTTAGAGTATTTTTATTATTTAAATAATCGTTTAAACAGAATTATATTATTAGATGTCAGTCATTCTGAAACAATATTTTTGGTTCTTTTGTCATCCTGATCAGTTTGCTAGTGATCCCATTTGCATTTCATTCTGTTCAATTTTGCTATAGTCAAATATTTTATTCATAGTTCATCTTCAACTGTTTTACAGTCAGATATTCCAATCATATTTCATCCTCTTCAGCTATTTTTTACTGTCAGATATTCCAATCATATTTCATCCTCTTCAACTATTTTTTACTGTCAGATATTCCAATCATATTTCACGATCCTCTTTAGCTCAATTTAGTCAACTGTCTCATCCTGTCCAATTTTGCACTCAAACATCTCACTGAACTTTCGCCTTCTTTAACGTGTTGCAATCAAACATCTCCCTCATCTTTCGACTTCTTTGATATGTTACAGTCAAACATCTCCCTCATCTTTCGACTTCTTTGATATGTTACAGTCAAACATCTCCCTCATCTTTGGACTTCTTTGATATGTTACAGTCAAATATCTCCCTCATCTTTCGACTTCTTTGATGTTACAGTCAAACATCTCCCTCATCTTTCGACTTCTTTGATATGTTACCGTCAAATATCTCCCTCATCTTTCGACTTCTTTGATATGTTACAGTCAAATATCTCCCTCATCTTTCGCCTTCTTTAACGTGTTGCAATCAAACATCTCCCTCATCTTTCGCCTTCTTTAACATGTTACAGCCAAATATCTGATTCTCTTCAATATTAAGATCAAATTCATATTCGTCTCCTTCAACTCTTTGCAACCAAATATCTCATTCTGTGGATTTTTACTGTCAAATATTCCATTCATATTTCGTCCTTTTCAACTTCTTACAGTCCAATATGACATCGTGTTCAATTTTTCAATCATATTGAAATATCCCACCATATTTTACCTCTCCTCAAATAATAACCTGAATTCAAAACTCTCCAATCATTGTTCGAAAACATATTTTCCCTTCTGAAATGAAATCCAAAGAAACGTATGTAGGTGCAGTAATAGACAAAAACATAATAACATAAAATCGATATTGAAATAAATATATATGATAATATTTCTTCAATTGAGTTGAAGAATAACAGAGTATTTTTTCCCTCAAATTTCAGATATGTTTGTTGGAAAAAAAAAAGGATGAGACTCATACAGTAATAAAAGAAAGACTTTTTTTTTATTTCAAGATTTGATGTGACCTTTGCACAAATATAGAAAATTTCAAATAAACCAAAGCTACAGCACCCCCGTTAATTTAGGCGGCGGAGTGCTCAGTCGGTAGTGCGCCAGGCTCGTAACCTGCAATTTCTAAGTTCGAGTCCCACCTGGGCTGGCGTTGAAATTTTTCTCTGCAAAACTCCCCCCCCCCCCTGTCCCTCGGTCAGTAGGGGACACCGCTGGGCTGGAAAGGATGCTGTCCATTGGATAGGATGTAAAACCGTGTGCGGGAAAGTCATACTTCGTGCATGTTAAAGAACACGCTGGATTGTCTTGACGGGAAGCAACCATCTTCTCGCCTGGGTGAAAGGGGACCTTCGCTTGGGTGATGGGGACCCCCTGGACAGTTTGTCCAGGGGGTCCCCTTCACCCAACATTCTCTGAGCCCTCAGAGTGGGGGCGGGGGTGGCTCAATCGGTAGCGCGTCAGGCTCGTAATCTGTAGTTCACAGGTTCGAGTCCCAGCTGGGTCAGCGTTGAGATTTATCTCCGCAAAATTCTCCGCCCTGCCCACGGTCAGTAGGGGACACCGATGCGCTTGGAAAGGCCGGTGTTCGTCGGATGGGACGTTAAGCCGTGTCCCCGTGTGTGGGAGAGCCATACCCTGTGCACGTTAAAGAACACGCTGGATGACCTTGACGGGAGGCTACCATCTGTCTCCCAACAGCTATTCCAGTGGGTCCCCTCCCCCAACCTTCTCTGAGCCTTCGGGGTCCATGTGACCTGGCCATTTAGCCCATGGTGTGCAAAAAAGTGCCGCTCCGAGGTAAAACAACCAACCCAAAAGCCCTGAGAGTCCTTGTGACCTGTCCATTTAGCCCATTTTGGAGAAAAAAAGTGCCGCTTATAGGTAAAAAAACTCAATCATTATTTGCGGAAAAGTTAGAAAAACTGAGTACATTGTTTTCCAATGCATTTCAAAATCTGTCTAATATCCACACAGAAAGACCCAAAGATTCATAATCGCTTGGTGTAAGGATTTGTTTTAGGGACAGTTCTTAAGAATATTACCAAGGTAATCCAGTCTTTTTTCATAAATGCTAAGCCTAACATCCCATTCTTTACTATGGATGGACATTATGAAAGGTTACTTGTGAATTTAAACATGTCTAGGAGTCACAATTTAGATTCCTACGTTTTATGATCTAATGCTACCTGTTAGTTCTTAATCCAACATGATTTTATAGGAAATCAATTAAAACGTCTTGAAGCACGTTAATCATCATTTTTTGGATTCGCCCCGTAATATTGGCGTTATTATGAAAATATCTCCTTGCCGTAAATATTGATAAGAAGATATAATTTGCTTCTATCAACTTCAACTTTATAAGGCGTTACACAGTGATAATTACCACTCTTCAGTAATTTCGATAATTACCCACCTCTCCAGTTCAGGCCCGAGGAGGAAAAAAAAAAAGGCAGTGTGTAATTGTATTTTAGATGATTTATTACTTGTCTACTTTCCCGTACGTAACAGTTGGCATCATTCGTGATGATGATCTCCATACCACTCATAAGTGGCACTTTCTCTTTGCCACGCCATATTGAGGTTAAATAATAAAATTATACATTTAATTATTTAAATACCGGTAGCTATACGATAAATATAGAATATTAATCTATATTAATATATATTTATGCACTTTAATTTTATTATATTATTGAAGTTTCAAAAGAATTATTTCCATTATAGTAATTAACTTACACGATCTTTAAGCAACTACTATTTATCAGCAATCACTTTTATTACATATACCGCAATTTATACCAAACTGAGAAATATGGTGGTTTTTCTGGGACCAGCAATGCATTCTAGAATATGGATCCTTTTTATAACAGAAATCATTTTAATAGCATAGAGCAATATCTATTCTTACTTCGATTTTATTTTTGGGAAGATTTTTTTTAAAATCAGTTACTGTTAATTGTGCTTAGCTTCAAGCTTATTAACCTTTTCATTAATACATTTATATTGCAAGTTGTTCCTGTCATTCAGTAGCGTACCGAAAAATCTTTCTCTCCCCCCCCCCCCCGCAAAAATTGTCTTGGGAAAGGGGGGGGATTTTATTTCATTTAATATGCACCATTATATACTAGAATTTTAACTTTTTGAAAACGTACAGTCGCTCAAAAAAGTATCCGAACACTATGGTTGATTACAGAATTCGGAAAAAATATCTGGCAACGATTTTTTTTAGAAATTAGTGATCTGGCAACCTTCGTGTCACGTGACACGAAGGTTGCCAGATCACTAATTTCTAAAAAAAAATCGTTGCCAGAAAATTTTACTGAATTCTGCAATCAACCATAGTGTTCGGATACTTTTTTGAGCGACTGTAGGTGGTCATATTATTTTGATACTAGATCGTGTGGGCTCACTCACGGAAATATTGAGCATGTGCAGTTACCGTTCAGAGCAAACTGGAGCGTGTGCAGTTACTGCACACGCTCCAGTTTGCTGTGAACGGTAACTGGAGCGTGTACAGTTGCTGTACACGCTCCAGATATTTTTCCTGAATTCTGTAATCACGTGACACGATGGTTGCCAGATCAGTAATCTCTAAAAAAAAATCGTTGCCAGATATTTTTACTAAATTCTGTAATCAACCAGAGTGTTCGGATATTTTTTTGAGCGACTGTACCAAAACTTTCGAATGTTGTAAAGCAGCAATAGCAGTTTTGGACGAAACAGATCGAAATTAGGAATTTTGATTTCAAGAGTAAGGTAAATGTTTCCGTTTGCTTGCTGCCATGAGCTTTGCAAAACTGGAAAAAAAAAGGGTGACATAAACACCGCATTTGAAAGATTTCTTCGTCTGAAAACTGTTGAACCTCTACCTTCTGCACCAAACAATTTGACAAAAGATGGCGAAGTTGATGAATATGATTTTCCGTCTGTCAATTTGACGACACTCACATTCTATCAACAATTGGCAGCTGTCGGTTACCATAACAACCTCCATCCAATTGAAGCTCACTTCTTCATTGGGGCGGGGTGGCTCAGTCGGTAGCGCGCCAGGCTCGTAATCTGTAGTTCCCAGGTTCGAGTCCCAGCTGGGTCAGCGTTGAGATTTATCTCCGCAAAAATTCCCCGCCCTGCCTACGGTCAGTAGGGGACACCGATGGGCTTGGAAATGCCGCCGTCCGTCGGATGGGACGTTAAGCCGTGGCCCCGTGTACGGGAGAGCCATACCCTGTGCACGTTAAAGAACACGCTGTATGGCCTTGATGGGAGGCTACCATCTGTCTCCCAACAGCTGTTCCAGTAGGTCCCCTGCCCCAACCTTCTCTGAGCCTTCGGGATCCATGTGACCTGGCTATTTAGCCCATGGTGTGCAAAAAAGTGCCGCTCAGAGGTAAAACAACCCAAAAACAACCCAACCCACTTCTTCATTTGGTTATAAAAAAAGATTTATTAACTAACTAACAAGATGTATTAGTTAACATAGCAATTTTTGATAAATAAGAATATTTTTTATTGAATGGTGTTATATTTGTTCCTCGTGTGTGCTTATAAGGATAACCTAAATTTACTTCTCCACTTCCTCCAAAAACTGATCCAAAATAAATTTAAACAGATTGCATTAAAAAAAATATATTACTAAATTTTCTTTAGTGTCACAGATGCTTAGCAATTTATGGTGACAAACTATTAACAAGCATCATCAAAGTATCGAAACTAAATCAGTTTATGTCTAGTTAGCAACACACGGAACGAATCGGTGACTTTTACGAGTATTATAATGGGAATTAAGTATTATATAATACAAGTATTATAATGGGAATTAAGTATTATATAATACAAGTATTATAATGGGAATTCAGTGTCATATAACATAAGTATTATAATGGAAATTCAGTGTCATATAATGCAAGAATTATAATGGGAATTCAACATTATATAATACAAGTATTAAAATGGGAATTCAGTGTCACATAATACAAGTATTATAATGGGAATTCAGTGTCATATAATACAAGTATTATAATGGGAATTAGGTGTCGTTAATGTAAGTATTATAAGAGGAATTTAGTGTCGGTTTGCAAGTATTATAATTGGAATTCAGTGTCATATAATACAAGTATTATAATGGGAATTCAACATTATATAATACAAGTATTAAAATGGGAATTCAGTGTCATATAATACAAGTATTATAATGGGAATTCTGTGTCATATAATACAAGTATTATAATGGGAATTAGGTGTCGTTAATGCAAGTATTATAATAGGAATTTAGTGTCGGTTTGCAAGTATTATAATGGGAATTCCGTGTCATATAATACAAGTATTATAATGGGAATTCAATGTCATATAATGCAAGAATTATAATGGAAATTCAGTGTCATATAATACAAGTATTATAATGGGAATTCATTGTCATATAATAGAAGTATTATAATGGGAATTCAATGTCATATAATACAAGTATTATAATGGGAATTCAATTTCATATTAATACAAGTATTATAATGGGAATTCGGTGTCGTTTTGCAAGTATCATAATGGAAATTCAGTGCCATAAAATACAATTATTATAATGGGAATTCGGTGTTATAAAATGCAAGTATTATAATGAGATTTCAGTGTCATATAATATAAGTATTATAATGGGAATTCAGTGTCATATAATACAAGTATTGTAATGGGAATTCAATGTCGTATAATACAAGTATTGTAATGGGAATTCAGTGTCATATAATACAAGTATTATAATGGGAATTCAGTGTCTTTTGCAACAATTATAATGGGAATTCAGTGCTAAAATATACAAGTATTTTAATGGGTAGTCAGTATTCGCCTACGTGCAGGAATTTTGGAACGAATTGTGGTCGTATAACGATGGATGAGCGACTTGGAAATCCCAAAGAATATGAAAGGATCCGTAAATCATAAAAATTTGGTGAAACTTATCAAATAGTGTCGTGTATCAATGTAAAATTGAAAATAAATTTATCTAAGTCTTCCGCAAAATAGCGTTCGATATTTGAAGAGAATCTCTGAAATTAGAGCATTTGACAATAGATATGGCAGTTGTAAGAATTTCTTACGAATTTCAATTTCATTCATGAAAAAACTTCATTTTTCTAAAAACAAAAATCCCTTGAAAATTTTTTATTATGACAGAAGCGAATCTAAAGCAGTCAAATTTATTTAAGGACCAAACTCTTGGATATTAAAATATATAACAGCCAGAATAACATAAATTTTTTCTATATAATATATTTTTATCAAATATGAATAAATTAAACGGATTTAAACATTCTCACAAAAAAACTCTAAAATTTATCACAAATGAAAAAATATAGAGATCTTTCATGCTTAAAAAATTCCAGTATGAATGAGACTTTTCTCCTCGTCTAAAAAAAAAATAAATAAATACCCCCTCAAGCAGCTGCTTGCAACAGAGGTCTGACAGGAGCCTGTCAGTTTATATGCCACAGTAGGAGATCTGAGAGGATGGCAGGACCTCAGCAGAAAAACGACACACACATCCATGCCTTACCCGGGGCTCGAACCCAGGTCCCTTAGATCAGTAGCCAAGCGTGCTAACCACTCGACTAGGAGAGAGAAAATCTCGTTCATGTGATATCGGTTTATATTAATTTCTCTTTATGTGAAACATATTTTAGTCGCCTGCAAAGAGAACGGAAAAAAATTCCCTTATTCTTGAATTATCATCAGAGAAAATCGTAACTGCACAATCTTCTTCGATGAAAATATAATTTCTTACGGTTTAATATATTCGTTACATCAATGTGGAAAAAAGACTCAATTGTTCAGGCTTAACGCTCTCTTTTTAACAACCTTCACAAACACCGATCATTTCTTATTATTCTCTTTGGCAATCGGTTTTAAATTTAAAATCACTTATAGCAGGCTTCTCCAAGCCAAACTTAGTGAATAGTCACTACGAGAAAGAACTACGTGAAACGTTCTATATTTGAAAGCGGAAACGTACAGTCGCTCAAAAAAAGTATCCGAACACTATGGTTGATTACAGAATTCAGAAAAATATCTGGCAACGATTTTTTTTAGAAATTAGTGATCTGGCAACCTTCGTGTCACGTGACACGGGCGACTGTAGGTGGTCATATTATTTTGATACTAGATCATGTGGGCTCACTCACGGAAATATTGAGCGTGTGCAGTTACCGTTCACAGCAAACTGGAGCGTCTGCAGTAACTGCACACGCTCCAGTTTGCTGTGAACGGTAACTGGAGCGTGTACAGTTGCTGTACACGCTCCAGATATTTTTCCTGAATTCTGTAATCACGTGACACGAAGGTTGCCAGATCACTAATTTCTAAAAAAATGGTTGCCAGATATTTTTTCTGAATTCTGTAATCAACCATAGTGTTCGGATACTTTTTTGAGCGACTGTACGTATAGATGATTGTAGAGCAATGCAGGTTGAAAGTGAAAAACTTCTTGTTATAAAAAAGTACTGCCGAGCAGTGAAGATAACTATTTGTATAGTTTGCAAGCTTTTCTATTGTAAGGGGTTGGGTTGTTTTACCTCTGAACGGCACTTTTTTGCACACCATGGACTAAATGGCCAGGTCACAAGGACCCCGAAGGATCAGAGAAGGTTGAGCAGAGAGGACCCACTGGAACAGATGTTGGAAGACAGATGGTAGCCTCCCGTCAAGGCCATCCAGCGTGTTCTTTAACGTGCACAGGGTATGGCTCTCCCGCACATGGGGCCACGGCTTAACGTCTCATCCGACGGACGGCGGCCTTTCCAAACCCATCGGTGTCCCCTACTGACCGTGGGCAGGGCGGGAATTTTGCGGAGATAAATCGCAACGCTGACTCAGCTGGTACTCGAACCTGGGAACTACAGATTACGAGCCTGTCGCGCTACCGACTGAGCCACCCCTATTGTAAAGGGTGAAGAATGAATATGTATATGCGTACCTTAGATTCAGTCAACAACATTCGAAATGGTCTTCATTTTTACAAACATTTACTACAATAATGAATAAAATAAATATCTGCTCAAGCAGCTGCTTGCCATAGAGGTCTGACAGGAGCCTATTACTTTATACGCCAAAGTAGAAAGTCTATGAGGATGGCGAGACCTCAGCAGGAAAACAACACAAACATCCATGCCTTTTATTTAGGGCTCGAACCTAGGTCTCTTTGATCATTGGCCAAACACCCTGTTCACTCGGCCACTGGATGACCTTTACGGCAATATATCTCTTAAAAAATAAACGCAACACAAAAGAAAGTATTTTTTTTTAAAAAAAAGGTAAAATTGATTTTCTGTGATCATCAAATTTCGAGATGTCAGTCGGACCGATATAGAAACATTATCGGAAGTGTTCAATAACGACTTTTATGCTGTTTGATGGTAGTTGTATGTCGCTAAGGATACTGTTGTTGTTTTTACATAAAGAATGTAATTTTCAAACACAAAATTAACCACTGAAGCTGCCAAGATTGTTACCATTACAAACTCCCAAACGAATACAAAATATCGAAAGTCACACTGAAATCAGAATCCATTTGTTTGGGGTGATCAACATCACCCTCCGATTTTACGCAGTGATTTTCCTATCTGTAGCCGATTGAAGCGTTTTCCGAAAGAAGAAGGTCTGCCAACAGTTGAGCAGAATCGGCGCCTTACGAAGCGACTCCGGCAAGGTATCTGCGCGCCGAGCCGAACAAGCCGACCACGATTGTGGGTCGCCGAAGCAATCTGATACGGCGCCCGAGACACCATCCCGTGGTCCCTCGTTCCCGTAACCAGCGGCTGTAACTAGGACGACGTTTGCTACACGTTGCTGCGGGAGAGCGTCCCGGGAGGCTGCCGAGAATCACCGTCGGGGAGCTTGGGGCCGTAATACGTGATGCCGTGCGATGAAATGGCAGAGCTTACGCCAAGTTTTTGCTGCTAGGAATTGCCATTGAATGTCTCTTAACTACGATATGAGAGTTAGGGAAATTGCGGAAGAAATGAAACTGGCCAGGGGGAGGTTTTAGTTTTGCTACTTTCACAGTACGATGAAATTTCAACTAAGCCTTACCGTAGAAAAAGTGTTTGCGGTTGTTAGAATGGATGTAGAGTCGCTTTTGGGTTTGTACTTACCTTAGTTAGTGATTTTGCAGTGCTACTTCAGACGATGGATTTTACTGCAAACAATGGGTTTTTCATTGTTATTTCAGACAATGAGTTTTGTTAATGTTATATCAGCGATGGGTTTTTGCTAATTTTCGCTTGGCTACTGATCTAAGGGACCTAGGTTCGAGCCCCGGGTAAGGCATGGCTGTTTGTGTCGTTTTTCTGCTGAGGGCCTGCCATCCTCTCAGATCTCCTACTATGGCATATAAACTGACAGGCTCCTGTCAGACCTCTGTGGCAAGCAGCTGCTTGAGGGGGTATTTATTCATTTATTATTTCAGAAGATGGGTTTTTGTTATTGTTATTTCAGACGATGGGTTCTTTGATGTTATTTCAGATGATCAGTTTTGTTAATGTTATTTCGGAAGATGGATTTTTGTTAATGTTATGTCAGACGATGGGTTCTTTGATGTTATGTCAGACAATGGGTTTTTGTTAAAGTTATTTTAGACGATGGGTTCTTTGATGTTATTTCAGATGATGACTTTTTGTTAATGTTATTTCGAAAGATGGATTTTTGTTAATGTTATGTCAGACGATGGGTTCTTTGATGTTATGTCAGACAATGGGTTTCGTGGTTAGCACGCTTGGCTACTGATCTAAGGGACCTGGGTTCGAGCCCCGGAATTAGGCATGGATGTGTGTGTCGTTTTTCTGCTGAGGTCTTGCCATCCTCTCAGATCTCCTACTGTGGCATATAAACTGACAGGCTCCTGTCAGACCTCTGTGGCAAGCAGCTGCTTGAGGGGGTATTTATTTATTTATTTATACTTCAGACGATAGGTTCTTTGATGTTTTCAGAAGATGGCTTTTTTATTAATATTTTTTGCAGACGATGGGATTTCAGAAGATATCAGACGATGGGTTTTTGGCGTTAATTCAGATGACAATATCTTAGTGTTTTTTCAAACAAATGTTTTTTAATGTTAACTTACAACCATGAGTTTTTCAGTGTTACCTCAGACGATGAGTTTTTAGTTTAACTTTGGACGACTGATTTTTACTCTTACTTCAGACGATGGTTTAAACTTATTTTTTAATGGAGTGATATTCAATGCTTGATCGATTTAAACATTGCAATCGACGTTTAAAATGATAAGTAAAAATAAGACAACATAAAAACTGTAAAGCAAAAAAATAATTATTTTAATGCAAACATTTTTGGGTCAGGATCAAATTAAACGTAAATCAGGTGAAAATTTGTTGGCACTAGTTACTGGCCTCTAATTTATAGCAGCTCACAAGTAATGCCCTCTAGGACTTTAATCATAGGACTAGTTATTTAAAAGCAATAGAATTTGGAAAGAATATGATTCCATAGGCTCCCGTAAGGTACAGTCGCGCATAAAAATATCCAAACACTATGATTGATTACAGAATTCGGGAAAAATATCTGGCAACGATTTTTTTTAGAAATCAGTGATCTGGCAACCTTATTGTCACGTGACACGAAGGTTGCCAGATCACTAATTTCTAAAAAAATCGTTGCCAGATATTTTTTCTGAATTCTGTAATCAACCACAGTGTTCGGATACGTTTTTGAGCGACTGTACTTTTCCTACTGATCTATCTAGTTTTCCATAAAGTTGGGTGCTTTAAGACATGAGTTGTACCCTTTTTCTTCAATGGACTCATTGATCTGGTCACAAAAGCCCCAAAATTCAGAAGATTACAGAGAGGTTGGAGGCAGTGGTAAATCCAGACTTAGTCATCTAGGACAGCGGGAACATCTGAACAGGTCATCAAATATTAATGATTTTATTTATTTACTTAATATCTGATAATAATATTATTGCCGTCCCGTGGCCGAGTGGTTAGCACGCTTGACTACTGATCTACTGGACCTGGGTTCGAGCCCCGGGTAAGCATGGATGTATGTGTCGTTTTTCTGCTGAGGTCCTGCCATCCTCTCAAACCCTCTACTATGGCATATAAACTGGCAGGCTCCTGTCAGACCTCTGTCGCAAGCAGCTGCTTGAGGGGGTATTTATTTATTTTATTTATTTAATAATATTACAATAGACACTTGAAGCTTCAGAATCCTGTGGAAAGGGATCGAAATATTTTCGGGAGGGGATCTGGGGGGAGGAGGGAGGGGCTGAGAGTCAGAAAAAAAATTGGGAGGGGATAGCAAATGACTTGATTGCATCAGAAGCCTTCTCTGACATATATTTTCTTCTATTTAGTAGTTTTTCTTAAATAATATGCGCAATGTGGCCGAGTGGTTAGCGTGCTTGGCTGCTGATCAAAGGGACCTGGGTTCGAGCCCCGGGTAAGGCATGGATATTTATGTTAGTTTTCTGCTGTGGTCCCATCATAGGCCTTCTACTTTGGCGTGTAAACTGACAGGCTCCTGTCAGACCTCTGTGGCAAGCAGCTGCTTGAGGGTATATTTATTTATTTATATATGTTTTCTATTTTATTCCCCTATGTTCCGGTTATTGAAATGCATCCTCAGCAAACATGCTTCAACACTAGGGGGCTAGGTGGCTCAGTCGGTAGCGAGCCAGGCTCGTAATCTGTAGTTCCAAGGTTCGAGTCCCAGCTGGGTCAGCGTTGAGATTTATCTCCGCAAAAATTCCCCTCCCTGCCCACGGTCAGTAGGGGACACCGATGGGCTTGGAAAGGCCGCCGTCCGTCGGATGGGACGTTAAGCCGTGGCCCCGTGTGCGGGAGAGCCATACCCTGTGCACGTTAAAGAACACGCTGACGGGGAGGGAGACGCTTGACGGAACACGCTTGACGGGAGGCTACCATCTGTCTCCCAACAGCTGTTTCAGTGGGTCCCCTCCCCCAACCTTATCTGAGCCTTCGGGGTCCATGTGACCTGGCCATTTAGCCCATGGTGTGCAAAAAAAGTGCCGCTCAGAGGTAAAACAACCCAACCCAACTTCAACACTAGAAAAAGGTGACTCACTATACCAGCGGTTGTCAACCCTGAGGTGTTCAAAATTGCTTCCAGGGAATGATATAATAGTCACAATGAGCATGCAGTGAGGATATGACGTCAGAGGTGAAACACTACAGCCCACTAACAATTCCTTCGTGTCGTGAAGAGTGGTTTTTTCTTTCTAATTCTTTTTTTCTCAGTTAAGAGGCAAATAATCTAAATTCCGAATTATTTTTGCTAAGTAAAACAATGACATCTATTCTTAAAAAAAAAACGCAAAATAAATGAAGTCGGAATTGTGCGTTGGCCGCACACCTAAGGTCATTATCCTCATTGTGTCTTTCCGTGAGAAAAAAAAGTCAACAAGTACTAAACACGCATTTAATCATCCTCATCCGAGCCACGTTAACCATTTACGTGCCATAACGAGCCTAACAAACAACGATGCAACAACAGCATTCGTCGTTTCTGCATCTCCGAATTTCTCTGCTCTTTTCCTCGGAGTCTCCATCTTCTTCCTCTCTTTCTTCTACCCCTAAAACTGCAGAGACGAGTCTTGCGGCGCCTCGGTTACTGCGGGCGACCTGACCCCCGTGGCCTCGCCGCTCGTCCCCGACCAACTCTTCGGAGGCAACAGAAAAGGCGAAGCAGCCTGTATGCAGCCGATAGCCCTGGACTGGGGCCATTCATCATGCTCAGCTTGCAGATAGAAGTACGTAACTATAGCAACGCTAACAAACTGCTGCCTCCTCCCCAGCTCTGCTCAAGTTCTTTCTCTGACATTTTTCACTCGGCTGTCCCTCCTTCCAGCTCTCCCCTCCCAACTTCTCTGCTCTCCCCCCCCCACCAACCTCTATTTCTCTTTCTTTCTGTCTCTCTCGTTCTATTTTCTATTTCCTCTCTTCCTTCCCCATTTCCATGCTCCCCCCTCCCCCATTCTCCGTTCCATGCCCCATCTTTTCTTCGGACTAGCCCTGACCACCGCCAGAGTGCATGTGTGCATGTGTCTGTTTCTGCGTTGGGTGACGGTAGAGGTAGAAATTGACGAAGTAGGAGCTGCTGGGTCCGAGCTGATGGGTTGAAAAAGATGAGCGAAAAAGATGAGCGAATTCAAGAAGTAGTAGTAGCGATGGTGTGCAGCGAGAGAAGTTGCCAACGACATGGAGGGAAGGTAGAGGTAGAGAGCTGAAGCTCAGGTGGGAGAGGGGGGTGAAAACGGGGGGGTAAGTCTTTTGTCTGTTTCAAAATGGCGGAAAAGGCCTTATTGTTTATTCGCTGCCTTAGTGGCGTTCTGCTGTTCTTTTTGCTTGTGAGGATTTGAAGTAGAGAATGTTGTTTTTTTTTCACGATAACAGTTCAGAGTAAAAATCTTCTTAACAAAAATTTGTGTAAGAGATTAAATGGTCGATTTATCTTTTACTATCTGTTGAATTGGTGTAACCATTATTTTTGTGGTGAAATTGTTTGGCTTTATGCTTTTCTTTGAGAAATTTGTTTTTGTGCTTACATTTTTCACGTTGAGATTTGTTTCGTGGTTACCTTTTTCGTTGTGAAATTTCTTTCGTACTTATCTTTTTCATTGCGATGATTGTTTCGTGCTTACCTTTTTCGTTGTGAAATTTCTTTCGTACTTATCTTTTTCATTGCGATGATTGTTTCGTGCTTACCTTTTTCATGGCGAAATTCATTTTTGATTACGCTTTTTATGGTGAAATTTTTGAACATTTTCCTGATGAAATTATATTCAACATGAAATTTGTTTGATGTTTCATTTAGGTGGGTGAGGGGAAGGGGGGGGGGTCAAATAATCAAAAAAGATGATGTTCAGAATAAGCAGAAAATGATGTTCAGGGTCAGTAAAAATTACGTGCATAATAAGTGAAGAGGTGATTCTCAAAATCAGAGGAGAAAAAATATTGTTGTCCAGGATATTTTTTTAAAAGTGACTTTCAGAATAAGCATAAAAAGTTATTTCAGTATCATTAAAAAAATGATGCTCATTTATGAAAACCGTATTCTTAGATTCATTCACAAGGTGAAGCACAGATTCGTTTTAAGAGCGATGTTCAGAATAACTCAAAACATCACCTTCAAAATGTATTTTTTGGATTCATTCGAAAGTGATGATTGGTGGGATCCAAAAAATCATATAAAGTGTTATTCTAACTCATTCATTCAAAGAAAGAATCTGAGATTCGTGCAAAAAAAGAATATCGAATTCTTCGAAATGTAATATTCAAAATCATTCAAAAAGGGATATCTACTCATTAGAACCATATGCTCAGAATCATTCAAAATGTTATCATAGGATTCGTCTGAAAAGAGATGTTTGAAGATCATTCGAAAAAGAAATGCTCACAGTCATGCGAAAAAGAAATGCTCACAATCATTCGAAAAAGAAATGCTCACAATCATTCGAAAAAGAAATGCTCACAATCATTCGAAAAAGAAATGCTCACAATCATTCGAAAAAGAATGCTTACTATCATTCGAAGAAAGGTAGATGCTCAGATTCGGGAAAAGGTAAATGCTCAGATTCGGGAAAAGGTAAATGCTCAGAATCATGCGGAGAAAGGTAGATGCTCTAAATCATTGGGAAAAAAATGGATGATGAGAATCATCCGGAGGAAAATTAGATGATCAGAACCATTCGATTAAGGAGATGACAGAATCATTCAGGAAGGGGGAGATGAAGATGAAGAGATCGTGAAGGGAAAAAAAAAGGATTCTCCGAATCATGCAAAACTTGATGCGCAGAAAAATTCAAATCACATTCTCAGAATCCTTCAAAGAACGATTCTCAGAAGAACTCGCAAAAGAAGTGCGTGATGCTCAAAATAATTCTCACCATCTGCTCCCTATTCATTCAGAAGAGCTTCTCCCAATCACTGGCGAACGGATGCCAAAGAGTCATTCAGAGCTTCTACCGTTTATCCCGCAAAACAACACACTCTATCTAAAATGTTCGCTTTCCACTCCGGGGTCTCGAAATGCGTACTACTTTCTAGTGGGCCACTTTTCCTGCTATGGTGCCGATAAGGTCAGCGGGGTCACTTTTCATTTTTAATAAGCAAAAAGGCCATCGTGCTAGTGAACGTGCCCGAGTGTGTGGAAAGAAGTCTCCTGTGAGAAGAGGAGTGGGTTAGACCCTTGCAAGTGGCCATCACTGATGTGGTGGTGGGGGGGGATTCGTACGAGCTTCCTCTCCCCCTACGTCACTACTCTCATCGTCTTTAACCCCCCCCCCCCCCCTCCATCTCTCCTCAAGCTTCTCTTTGGTAGATGCACCGGCAGATGGTCGAGCAAAGAAGCCATTGCGCATGCGTGACTGCTCTTTCTCTTATTTTCGCTCTCCCCCTCCCCGTTGGCTCCGTAGGGAGTGAGAGCAGCAACTGCTCCCGTGATCAACGAACAAGGGAGT
Source organism: Ryuthela nishihirai (assembly GCA_038380435.1). Classification (NCBI taxonomy): domain Eukaryota; kingdom Metazoa; phylum Arthropoda; class Arachnida; order Araneae; family Heptathelidae; genus Ryuthela; species Ryuthela nishihirai. Next base: position 38,123,433 of record JAWZYU010000029.1, read on the forward strand.
TGTTACGCGTGAAAGATTTTTATAAATTTTAGAAGGGAGTTTGGTGTTGTAGTTCTCTTGTCGGCTGTTAGGGCTAACCTTTAACATGGGCTGTGTTTACAGGGGAGAGGATACGTTTTCACTAAAAAAAAAGTAATTTTTTCATTTCTACACCCCCCCCCCCCCCCATTTTTTTTTTATTGTGGTGGTATGTATTTCAGGCAGGATTATCTCGAAAAAAAATTCGAAGATGTCAAAAAAGGTATTTTAAGACGAAAAATCACTTGTCAGAACTGAATCTGCAATATGGAAGTTTGTCACAGTTGAATAGGCAATGAAACATTTGAAAGAACTGAAATTCGAAAATGGGAACATTTGTGAGAATTGCCTTTTTTAAGAGGATTAATTATCAGAAGTGAATTTGTAGTGTGGAACATTTATTGGAACTGAATTCGTAGCGAAAATTTTGTAGAATTACATTTGAAAATGGCCACGTATGGGAATTTTCAAATGTCTTTCTGCAATAAGGTTTATTTATCAGAATTGAACATTTGTCAGGACTGAATTTGAAGTGGAGATATTGACGGAATCAAATTTGATGTGGTTTGAACAACTGACAGAATAGAATTTGCAGTGGAAACATTTGTCACAATTGAATTTGAAATAAAAAAATTTGCCGGAATGAAATTTGCAATAGAGACGTTTGTCAGAAGATTTTTCAATAGAAACGTTTCTCAGATTGAAATTTACAATGAAAACCTTTGTCAGAAGATTTTCAATAGAAACGTTTCTCAGATTGAAATTTACAATGAAAACGTTTGTCAGAAGATTTTCAATAGAAACGTTTCTCAGATTGAAATTTACAATGAAAACGTTTGTCAGAAGATTTTCAATAGAAACGTTTCTCAGATTGAAATTTACAATGAAAACGTTTGTCAGAGCACAATACAAACACAATCAGCACTACCTGGCACTTTAATAACTTGGATTTCAGCCTCCAAAGCAACTATATCCGTCTGAGATAAAGTTATCTAATCATAAAAGATATTTGAGCATTAAGCATGTCTGTTATATTTGACTGTCCCATCGTTTCCTAGCCAACCGTGTTTGCAGTTTTCTCATCTTAAAAGCTATTAACTCTGTTAATTTTGAGATATCTAGTTAGATTTAAGTCCGTTTTAGCTATTATATCGCTAAATGGCATTGCTTCTGACATTTTTCTCTTAATGGAAAACGTTCTCTGTAGACATTTTCCTAATGTTTGTACTATATATCGCTTAAAAAACCGAATGAACAACAACAGATAAAAAACTTCAAGATTGATTGGCCTAGGTCGGGAATCGGAGTGTATTACTTTTGCGCTCAATTTCCATTGTAGTTAAGATACCAATCTTTTTTTATACTTAATTACAGTTATTTAGCAACAAAATATTTTTAGTCCAATAGGCATTTTATAAAGAACAAGTGGTTCATTGACATGTCGTTGAACTTTCCAGATGGTTGTTGATATTAAGAAATTGAAATTAATTATTTTAAATTCTATGAAATTAATAAAAAAAAAAAACCTCAAGCAGCTGCTTGCCACAGAGGTCTGACAGGAGCCTGCCAGTTTATATGCCACAGTAGAAGGTCTGAGAGGATGGCAGGACCTCAGCAGAAAAACGACACATACATCCATGCCTTACCCGGGACTCGAACCCAGGTCCCGTAGATCAGTAGCCAAGCGTGCTAACCACTCGGCCATGGGACGGCTCTATGAAATTAAATCTTTCAAATAAAGGAATAATTTATTTTAAGAAAATTATAATTCATATAAAATGAATTTGCTTTTTTTTTTGGCAACAATGAAGTAAATAAGATAAAGAGCCTAAAAATAAGTAATTTTTCCAGAAAAACATTGATTCAGTTCCGGGGGCAAAAATAATAATTTGGATCAAGGCGCCATAAAAGTAAATATTCTTTGGGACAACAAAAAAATGAAATTTAGTTAGGCAGCAAAAAAAAAGAAATTCACTTTGAGTGATAAAAAAAGAAATTCATTTTCGCATAAAAAAATAATCACTTCGGAGAAGGAAAAGAAAAATACTTCCAGGAAAGAAAATGAAATTTGCCTTTCACTTCGGACGAAAAAAAAAAGGAAATTCACGCTACGGAAGAAAAAAAAAGAAATTCATTTCTGACGGGAGGAAAGGAAATTCGCTTTTGACGGAGAAGGAGGTAAATTCATTTCGGGATGGGGAAAAAAAGGATATTCACTTTGGACTGGGAAAAACAGGAAATTAACATCTGACTGAAAAAAAAAGGAAATCTATTTCTGACTTCTGACGGGTAAAAAGGAAATTCACTTTGGACTGGGAAAAAATGAAATTAAATCTGACTGAAAAAAAAAAAGGAAATTCACATATGACGGGTAAAAAGGAAATTCATTTCGGACGGGAAAAAAGGAAATTCATTTCGGACGGGAAAAAAGGAAATTCATTTCGGACGGGAAAAAAGGAAATTCATTTTGGACGGGAAAAAAGGAAATTCACTTCGGACGGGAAAAAAGGAAATTCATTTCGGACGGGAAAAAAGGAAATTCATTTCGGACGGGAAAAAAGGAAATTCATTTCGGACGGGAAAAAAGAAAATTCATTTCGGACGGGAAAAAAGGAAATTCATTTCGGACGGGAAAAAAGGAAATTCACTTCGGACGGGAAAAAAGGAAATTCATTTCGGACGGGAAAAAAGGAAATTCATTTCGGACGGGAAAAAAGGAAATTCATTTCGGACGGGAAAAAAGGAAATTCATTTCGGACGGGAAAAAAGGAAATTCACTTCGGACTGGGAAAAAATGATTTTACATCTGACTGAAAAAAAAAAAAGGAAATTCACTTCTGATGGGGAAAAAATAGGAAATTCACTTCTGATGGGGAAAAAATAGGAAATTCACTTCTGATGGGGAAAAAATAGGAAATTCACTTCTGATGGGGAAAAAATAGGAAATTCACTTCGGACGGGGGAAAAAGGAAATTCACTTCGGACAGCAAAACACGAACGCTCATTTCGGGCAGAAAATAAATAGGAAATTCACTTTGGGCGGTATAAAAACAGAGGAAAATCGCCTGTGACGGTAAATTATCTTGTACAGTACTACCATTCATTAGACATCACTGGAAGCAATAACTTGTGAAAATACAAAATGTGCGAAAGCCCTAATTCATAATAATTGCAGTGAAAAGTATTTTTCCTTGCGGTTTTCTTTTGGTGCGAGTTTCTATAACGTGTTCAATGTTTACAGTTGTTGGCTGTATTCCCCAGAAATCTTTTGATACTCAGACAGGCAGTCTGATGTCAGAAGAAGACAGATGAACCTCCAGCTGTTGGAGGAGATTGTTTAGAAGACGATTCCTCATCCGATATAGTCTGTCGGCAAAAAAGAAGAAATCAACGATTTTAAAGAAAAAAAAAACCCAAATAAATGTTTCTAAAGAGCAGAAGAAGGGATCCATAACAACAGTAATTACTTATCCAAAATAGAATTGGTTCTGAAGAAAGAGACGGCCAAGAATTCACAAAAAAAAATGCTCTTTCGTTTGATGACATCCCGCGTGTACTAATCCTTTAAGTCCTCGATCTCTTGTCGCAACCTCCAGATATTTTAATTCCGTCGTTAAGAGAGAAGAAAATGTTCACTGACATGGAGATAACACTTGTTTCTGCAGAGAGAAGAGATGCTTTTGAAAACTTGTCTCTAGACGTTGTTTTGCTTTCCAATTTGCAACCCGAGAGGATCAGTTATTTTTGTCAAAGATATCGAAACATGCTATATTTATATCGGGCACTTCTTGAAATAGAGTCATTGCTTGTGTTTGCCATTTCCAGTTGAAGATCAAGACGTTTTTGTGATGTCTCACATGACTTTTTTTTTTCTTCATCAAATGCTTCTTGAACTATAATCAGTGTTTTTGTCTCTCATTTGCAATCAAAGACTAGGACTTTCTCCAACATGTTACTTCTATGTCTGATAAAAATTAAAAAAAAATACCTCTCTCAAGCAGCTGCTTGCTACAGAGGTCTGACACGAGCCTGTCAGTTTATATGCCACAGTAGAAGGTCTGAGAGGATGGCAGGACCTCAGCAGAAAAACGACACATACATCCATGCCTTACCCGGGGCTCGAACCCAGGTCTCTTAGATCAGTAGCCAAGCATGCTAACCGCTCGGCCATGGGACGGCTATGAATATATAATACAATGAATATGGAGCGTGTGCAGTTACCGTTCACAGCAAACTGGAGCGGTTGCGGTTAATGTTCACAGCACATTGGATCGTGTGAGCTCACAAAGACCTAGATCGTGTGGGCTCACTTACGGAAATATTGAGCGTATGCAGTAACTGGAGCGTGTACAGTTGCTGTACACGCTCCAGATATTTTTCCTGAATTCTGTAATCACGTGACGCGAAGGTTGCCATACCCCCTCAAGCAGCTGCTTGCCACAGAGGTCTGACAGGAGCCTGTCAGTTTATATGCCACAGTAGAAGGTCTGAGAGAATGGCAGGACCTCAGCAGAAAGACGACACATACATCCATGCCTTACTCGGGGCTCGAACCCAAGTGCCTTAGATTTGCAGCCAAGTGCGCTCACCACTCGGCCACGGGACGGCGTACACGCATCGAAAAATTAAACCTGGTTTTTTTCTGGAGGTCAAATAGGAACTTCGTCGGTATAATATTCTGTATGAGAAGATTAGTGAGGAAGGTGACACTCAGCAGAAAGACACTGGAAAAATAACATCTGTACCTTATACGGGATTCGAACCCAGGTCCTTTTGCTGCTTCCTCAAGCAAGATGTGTTGCTGGAATCGAGTTTTGGGTATATTATTGGAATCGAGTACATCTTTGGAAATGAGTACTTCATGTCTTTGGAATCGAATACTTCTTTCCTGAAAGAAACGAGGGACCCTTTTCTCAAAAAAGTCCCTCAATCGTGGCAAATGAGGGAGTTAAAAACGCTCCGACAGGCATTTGTTGACACGAACTGTGCTGCAAAACAGAGCTCCTACAGTTCCACAGCTGAGAGTGATGGACAGGAGCATCCGTAATGGAGGTGATGGAACTCTAGAGGAAAATCACGAGGCACAATATCCCAAGTGTATGGGGAATGGCAACAGTCTCAAAAAAGTCCCTCAATCGTGGCAAATGAGGGAGTTAAAAAGGCCCTGACAGGCATTTGTTGACACGAACTGTGCTGCAAAACAGAGCTCCTACAGTTCCTCAGCTGAGAGAGATGGGCAGGATCATCTGTAACGGAGGTGATAGAACTCTAGAGGAAAATCACGGGGCACAATATCCCAAGTGTATGGAGAATGGCAACAGTCTCAGAAAAGTCCCTCAATCATGGCAAATGAGGGAGTTAAAAAGGCTCCGACAGGCATTTGTTGACACGAACTGTGCTGCAAAACAGAGCTCCTACAGTTCCTCAACTGAGAGAGATGGGCAGGAGCATCCGTAATGGAGGTGATGGAACTCTAGAGGAAAATCACGAGGCGCAATATCCAAGCGTATGGAGAATGACAACAGTCTCAAAAAAGTCCCTCAATCGTGGCAAATGAGGGAGTTAAAAAGGCCCCGACAGGCATTTGTTGACACGAACTGTGCTGCAAAACAGAGCTCCTACAGTTCCTCAGCTGAGAGAGATGGGCAGGATCATCTGTAACGGAGGTGATAGAACTCTAGAGGAAAATCACGGGGCACAATATCCCAAACGTATGGAGAATGGCAACAGTCTCAGAAAAGTCCCTCAATCGTGGCAAATGAGGGAGTTAAAAAGGCTCCGACAGGCATTCGTTGAAAGGAACTGCGCTGTAAAACAGAGCTCCTACAGTTCCTCAGCTGAGAGAGATGGGCAGGAGCATCCGTATTGGAGGTGATGGAACTCAGAGGAAAATCACTGGGCATAATATTCCAAGTGTATGGAGAATGGCAACAGTCTCAAAAAACGCCTGTCGATCGTTGCAAATGCTAGAGGAACAGTGTTTTCATGCACGAACTGTAAGGCTGAAACAGAGCTGCTACAGTTCGTCAGCTGAGTGAGATCGCATACAACAATATTTCGAAACCGATTTCAACGAGAACTATTAGCAGAGAAACGAAAACTTTGAAATTTGGGGACGGTACCATGATACATACGAAGAAGTATCAGATAGGTGATCACAATAATTTGAGGTGATCACAATAATTTGAGGTGATCACAATAACTTGAGGTGATTACAATTATTTGAATCAGGCAATGTAATCGTCATGATTTTTAAATTCGAATCGGAAAAGAAATGCGAATTCTGGAGCTTAATTCTCTGCCAGACAATCCATCCTTGATGAAAATTCTTGATAACAAAAATATTCAGCAACTCTCGAGTTCCAAATAACTTTTCAACGAAATGCTGTTTTACGTATTACGACTTTTGTACCGTTTATATGAGCAGACTGCAACAAAACCAAATTCGCCATCTCAATCTTTGGAAGCGAAAGCTTGGAAACCTCATAACTTAACACTTACTTTTTTTTAAAAAAAAAAGATCACTTACACTCGGAAAAAAAAACGTTCTACATCATTACACCAAAAACTGATAATAAAAAAGCCCACTCCTAAAAAAAATGTGATAAAAAAAAGTCAAACAGTTCTAGCTTGTGAGTGAGGCAAAAATGGGAGCCGAAAACACAAGTGACGTCATCATATCACTACCCCATCTGTCTGTCCACCATCAACTCCTTTTAGCTGGTCCTCTTTTTTTTCGCCCCTTTGTCCCGCGCGTGCAAAGGCGTCAGAGGCCCACGGCCATCCCCTGAGTAATTAATATGCAGCGTAGTTGGTGCCAATCATGTGACTTTTTGACCTTGTCCAAGACCGAGGCCTCCGCTGCCGGCTGAGAGACTCCGCCCTCCCGGGGAGCCCCGCCTCTCCCCGCACGCTCTGCACACGTCGGCCACTCCGCCTCGGAGTTGGCGCTTGAGCGGCGGGGTGCCACAGGTACGGCGAGAGGCCGGTTGGCTGGCTCGGTGAGCTCGGTGTCGTTCCCTAAATAACCTGCAAGTGACGTTTGCTACGGATGTCGAGAGTTTTCTCAGCTTCCTGCTCTGCTGAGGGAATAGCAGCCTTGACATTAAAATTCAATCGCGATTTCTTAGGATTCGACTTTCTCTCTCTCGGGATGGAAGATGTGTGGGCGATGATCGCCGCAGATTAAAAAGCGGTTTCGGTTCCCCTTTTTTTTTCCTTCGGTAACACATGTCGACGAGTTCTCTGAAGTTGAGACTTTTTTCTTTTTTAAACAAATTGAATATTCTTTTGTTTCTTCCATGGTTTTCTTTTCTGATTTTCTGTAAAATTCGTTAGGCGAGCCGTCCCGTGGCCGAGTGGTTAGCGCGCTTGGCTAGTGATCTACGGGACCTGGGTTCGAGCCCCGGGTAAGGCATGGATGTTCGTGTTGTTTTCTGCTGAGGTCCTACCATCCTCTCAGACCTTCTACTGTGGCATATAAACCGACAGGCTCCTGTCAGACCTCTGTGGCAAGCAGCTGCTTGAGGGGGTATTTATTTTTTTATTTATTCGTTAGGCGCCTGTTGTGTGAAGGAAAGAGTTGGTTGAAGTCGCCAGACTCCATCGTAATGTTCAGTGCCGGGGTTCGAGTCCCTATTAGGCCGGTGTTGAGATTTATCCCCACTAAACCTCATCCTGCTCTCGGTGAAAAAGGGGACAACGATGAGTTTGGGGAGTCTGCCGTAGGTCCGATGAAACTTGGCCGTGGTGCCGTGTACGTTAGAGCTCTACCTTATGCACGTTAAAGAACAAGCTGGATGACCATGACGAGAGCTTCCATTTGTCCCCTAACAGCTGTCCAGTGGTTCCTCTTCTTCCAATCTTCTCTGATCCATGGAGCGGGGGTGGCTCAGTCGGTAGTTCGCCAGGCTCGTAATCTGTAGTTCCCAGGTTCGAGTCCCAGCTGGGTCAGCGTTGAGATTTATCTCCGCAAAATTCTCCGCCCTGCCCACGGTCAGTAGGGGACACCGATGGGCTTGGAAAGGCCGCCGTCCGTCGGATGGGACGTTTAACCGTGGCCCCGTATGCGGGAGAGCCATACCCTGTGCACGTTAAAGAACACGCTGGATGGCCTTGACGGGAGGCTACCATCTGTCTCCCAACAGCTGTTCCAGTGGGTCATCTCCCCCAACCTTCTCTGAGCCTTCGGGGTCCATGTGACCTGACCATTTAGCCCATGGTGTGCAAAAAAGTGCCGCTCAGAGGTAAAACAACCCAACCTGAAATTCTGATGCAAAGAACACTATTTCTTTGCCGTTAGAGATTTTTTTTTCACTTTGATTAAAAGCCAGTTGGAAATCAGTAAGCAGTGCCGATCAGAGTAACGACAAAATGCAACGGCGAGAAATTACAATAAGTTTCGTAGAGCTTCAAAAGAAAAGAAGTTGTTTCAAGCGAAATATTTCTTTTTCGGCACAGAGCGATTATTCTCCGGTTATTTTTCCAAAATGCAGCTTTTAATGTGTGCCCATCAGGTTGTTGTTGTTTTCGGTTGTTTTACCACTCAGCGGCACTTTTTTGCACACCATGGGCTAAATGGCCAGGTCACATGGACCCCGAAGGCTCAGAGAAGGTTGGGGGAGGGGACCCCTGAAACAGCTGTTGGGAGACAGATGGTAGCCTCCCGTCAAGGTCATCCAGCGTGTTCTTTAACGCGCACAGGGTATGGCTCTCCCACACACGGGGCCACGGCTTAACGTCCCATCCGACGGACGGCGGCCTTTCCAAGCCCATCGGTTTCCCCTACTGACCGTGGGCAGGGCGGATAATGTCTGGCCTTCCTCACAGGTATATTATACTGACAGGTTTCTGTCAGACCTCTGTGGTAAACTGCTTGTAGAGGAATAATTTATATATATATTTTATTATTAAAAAGACACTGACGTACAGTCGCTCAAAAAAGTATCCGAACACTACGGTAGATTACAGAATTCAGAAAAAATATTTGGCAACGATTTTTTTTAGAATTAGTGATCTGGCAACCTTCGTGTCACGTGTAATCAACCATGGTGTTCGGATACTTTTTTGAGCGACTGTAGGTGGTCATCTTATTTTGATACTAGATCGTGTGGGCTCACTCACGGAAATATTGAGCGTGTGCAGTTACCGTTCACAGCAATCTGGAGCGTGTACAGTTGCTGTACACACTCCAGATATTTTTCCTGAATTCTGTAATCACATGACACGAAGGTTGCCAGATCACTAATTTCTAAAAAAAAATCGTTGCCAGATATTTTTTCTGAATTCTGTAATCACCATAGTGTTCGGATACTTTTTTGAGCGACTGTACGTAACAATTTCATTACGATATTATTATCCAGTATGAAGTGGGCATGGAAGCAATTAAGACAATAGCCAATGCATTGATGATAGTTATTTATCATTGGCTGATTGAGCTACCAATCACTTCACAATTAGTGAGCAACGAAAGAGTGATCTTTTATGCATGAGATCATTGATTCATTGACTAGTAATTGGTATCTCAATCAACCAATGACATACGAGAACCGTCGAGGAATCACCTGCGCCCTTCCATTGCCAGTTGCCTCCATGCACCTTTCGCCATTGGTTGGGTTGGGTTGTTTTACCTCTGAGCGGCACTTTTTTGCACACCATGGGCTAAATGGCCAGGTCACATGGACCCCGAACGCTCAGAGAAGGTTGGGGGAGATGACCCACTGGAACAGCTGTTGGGGGACAGATGGTAGCCTCTCGTCAAGGCCATCCAGCGTGTTCTTTAACGTTGATTTGTTTTACCTCTGAGCGGCACGTTTTTGCACACCATGGGCTAAATGGCCAGGTCACATGGACCCCGAAGGCTCAGAGAAGGTTGGATGAGGGGACCCACTGGAACAGCTGTTGGGAGACAGATGGTAGCCTCCCGTCAAGGCCATCCAGCGTGTTCTTTAACGTGCACAGAGTATGGCTCTCCCTCACACGGAGCCACGGCTTAACTTCCCATCCGACGGCCATCCGACTGCCTTTCCAAGCCCATCGGTGTCCCCTACTGACCGTGGGCAGGGCGGGGAATTTTGCGGACATAAATCTCAACGCTGACCCAGCTGGGACTCGAACCTGGGAACTACAGATTACGAGCCTGGCGCGCTACCGACTGAGCCACCCCCGCCCCATTCGCCATTGGTATTAACGCGTTCATTATGCAAGTGATGGGCAACGCAAGATGTTTGTTTTGCGAAAACCTTTTTCTTGGGAGTTTTTTAAATGCTTTGCTAGCAGGAAAAACATTTTTTAACGGTTCGGTGTTCAGTGTGAAACATTGTTCACAGCGCTGTCCCAGTTCTTCGATGAAATTCGACGTTTGCAGCCATATTTCAAAATGTTGCTCCAATTATTTGATGGATATGGGTTTACATTGTTTCCAACATTATTCCTAGTTATTAGATGGATCTATCGTTGTTCATAATGATGTTCACAGTTATTCGATGGATTCGTCATTGTTCACAAATGCTGCTCCAGTTATTCGATGGATTCTTTTATCCATCGTATTATTTGTGAACAATGACGAATCCATCGAATAACTGGAGCAGCATTTGTGAACATTCACAACGCTGCTCCAGTTATTCGATGGATTCGTCATTGTTCACAAATGCTGCTCCAGTAATTCGATGGATTCGTTTATCCATCGTATTATTTGTGAACAATGACGAATCCATCGAATAACTGGAGCAGCATTTGTGAACATTCACAACGCTGCTCCAGTTATTCGATGGATTCGTCATTGTTCACAAATGCTGCTCCAGTTATTCGATGGATTCTTTTATCCATCGTATTATTTGTGAACAATGACGAATCCATCGAATAACTGGAGCAGCATTTGTGAACATTCACAACGCTGCTCCAGTTATTCGATGGATTCGTCATTGTTCACAAATGCTGCTCCAGTTATTCGATGGATTCTTTTACCCATCGTATTATTTGTGAACAATGACGAATCCATCGAATAACTGGAGCAACATTTGTGAACATTCACAACGCTGCTCCAGTTATTCGATGGATTCGTCATTGTTCACAAATACTGCTCCAATTACTCCAGAGATATTCAAAGAATTTGTATTTATTTCTCCCGCAATGCTACTCCAATTATTCATTGGATTCATCTATGCCGTTGTCCACATTGCTGTTCCAGTTATTCAATAGATTTATCATTAATCACAATGCCATTCCAGGGGCGGGGGTGGCTCAGTCGGTAGCGCGCCAGGCTCGTAATCTGTAGTTTCCAGGTTCGAGTCCCAGCTGGGTCAGCGTTCAGATTTATCTCCGCAAAATTCCCCGCCCTGCCCACGGTCAGTAGGGGACACCGATGGGCTTGGAAAAGCCGCCGTCCGTCGGATGGAACGTTAAGCCGTGGCCCCGTGTGCGAGAGAGCCATACCCTGTGCAGGTTAAAGAACACGCTGGATGGCCTTGACGAGAGGCTACTATCTGTCTCCCAACAGCTATTCCAGTGGGTCCCCTCCCCCAACCTTCTCTGAGCCTTCGGGGTCCATGTGACCTGGCCATTTAGCCCATGGTGTGCAAAAAAGTGCCGCTCAGAGGTAAAAAACCCAATGCCGTTCCAGTTATTCAGCAGATTTCTTTTTTTTTTTCATAATTCCCTTATGTGGTCCACTTTTCGACGGTTTTTCTATGCTATTGTTATCAATGTTTGTCTATACTTTTATTCTTAAAGTTTCTTCAGTTATTCCCTGTATTCATTTGGATTAACTTATACTCAGAACAGTGGTACAGTCGCTCAAAAAAGTATCAGAACACTAAGGTTGATTACAGAATTTAGTAAAAATATCTGGCAGCCTTCGTGTCACGTGTCACGTATGAATATATAATGCAATGTCTTCGTGTCTTCGTGTCACGTATGAATATATAATGCAATGAATATGGAGCGTGTGCAGTTACCGTTCACAGCAAACTGGAGCGGTTGCGGTTAATGTTCACAGCACATTGGATCGTGTGAGCTCACAAAGACCTGGATCGTGTGGGCTCACTCACGGAAATATTGAGCGTGTGCAGTTACCGTTCACAGCAAACTGGAGCGTGTGCAGTAACTGCACACTCTCCACTTTGCTGTGAACGGTAACTGGAGCGTGTACAGTTGCTGTACACGCTCCAGATATTTTTCCTGAATTCTGTAATCACGTGACACGAAGGTTGCCAGATCACTAATTTCTAAAAAAAATCGTTGCCAGATATTTTTTCTGAATTCTGTAATCAACCTTGGTGTTCGGATACTTTTTTGAGCGACTGTACACTGCGTATAAGACAGTGATAAGCCAAGAACAGTCAGGTTTTATAGTATAAGGACTTATCCATTGTAAGACTAATTTCAATCCATCCAAGCTGTTGTTCAAAACGCTTTTTACCATTCTTCACCTGATTTCGACTGATTATACATTTCTTGCAGGTTATAAATTACTTAATTACCAAAATCCGATTCCATCCTCTACGAAATTTCGAAAGAAAACGATAATTTTTAACTACTGAATATCTCTGCAATGCTTACAAACAACGCAGATGAAAAAAAGGTTTATTAACCCATTTAATTTTTATTTGATCATCAGTGACAATTGATTAGTAATGGACGTTTTAAAATTTTGGTAGTAAAGCTTTATTTACTCCGTAAAGCCAAAATGCTTTTTTTTTTAATTTATAATTATGTGTGATGTAGGCAATTCATCAGTCTTTAATGTAGTTGCTAAAAAATAACAACAATAGAATGGAAACTGATTTCGTAAGCAATTTAATTTTCGTAATCCCATTGAATTTCATCCACTACAGCCACCTATAGTGATGATCTGCATTCTGAAGTCAGTCAATCAAGGCATTCCTGGCCCAAGTCCTCCCCATCTGGTGCGGTATAATTTTCAATTGTATTAATAGCCAACTTTAAAATGCTGCCTATTTTCTAGTAAATACAAAATAATATTAGACACTGGAGTGATCCTTGAATTATGAGCACCCCATGTCATGTGAATGGAACGCTAACTTCGAAGCTTAATAACTTCTAAAATAAGCGTTTTATGGGTAAATGTGACAAATAAAATAAAGATCTGACTAAATACTATCTAATTATCGATTTTCAATGATATTTCTTCAGTACTTAAAGAATTGTGAAGGTTTGAACATTTAACAACGGGGCGGGAGTGGCTCAGTCGGTAGCGCGCCAGGCTCGTAATCTGTAGTTTCCAGGTTCGAGTCCCAGCTGGGTCAGCGTTGAGATTTATCTCCGCAAAATTCCCCGCCCTGCCCACGGTCAGTAGGGGACACCGATGGGCTTGGAAAGGCCGCCGTCCGTCGGATGGGACGTTAAGCCGTGGTCCCGTGTGCCCCAACCTTCTCTGAGCCTTCGGGGTCCATGTGACCTGGCCATTTAGCCCATGATGTGCAAAAAAGTGCCGCTCAGAGGTAAAACAACCCAACATTTAACAACAGCAATTCTTGACAAAAGAATTTGCATTTGAGGTCAATTGAAACTGAGTATTATTTCAAACAGTTTCATAAATAACTACATATTTTAAAAATGTCTGTAAATAATTCCACTAATATTCATCTAATCTTTTAATGAATTTCTTCCAACACATATGCTCTGAAATGTGTTGTTTTTCTGCTGAGGTCCCGCCATCCTCACAGACCTTCTACTATGGCATATTAAACTGACAATCTCCTGTCAGACTCTGTGGCAAGCAGCTGCTTGAGGGGGTATTTATTTTATTTAACTGTTGAAATAATAAAAGAATTGTTGAAAACCGAGATTTAGGTTTCATTGTGGTCTTCAAATCATCTTCAGCCACATTTTCTGATAAAATGCTTATTTTAGAAGTTATACTGAGTTAATCTCCACAGAGTGTAAATTCGAGATGATGTCTGTTTAGCTATCTAAATACAAAACGCTTCTATCTCTATTTCAAAAGACAGAGCTCAACTCTCTCCACAGTTAAGCCTGGGGCGGGGGTAGCTCAGTCGGTAGCGCGCCAGGCTCGTAATCTGTAGTTCCCAGGTTCGAGTCCCAGCTGAATCAGCTTTGAGATTTATCTCCGCAAAATTCCCCGCCTTGCCCACGGTCAGTAGGGGACACCGATGGGCTTGGAAAGGCCGTCGTCCGTCGGATGGGACGTTAAGCCGTGGCCCCGTGTGCGGGAGAGACATACCCTGTGCACGTTAAAGAACACTCTGGATGACCTTGATGGGAGGCTACCATCTGTCTCCCAACAGCTGTTCCAGTGGGTTTCCTCCCCCAACCTTCTCTGAGCCTTCGGGGTCCATGTGACCTGGCCATTTAGCCCATGGTGTGCAAAAAAGTACCGCTCAGAGGTAAAACAACCCAACGCTAAAGAATACACTGGATAGCCTTGACGGGAGGCTACCATCTGTCTCCCAACAGCTGTTCCAGTGGGTCCCCTCCCCCAACCTTCTCTGAGCCTTCGGGGTCCATGTGACCTGGCCATTTAGCCAATGGTGTGCAAAAAAGTGCCGCTCAGAGTTAAACAACCCAAAACAACCCAACAGCACAGTTAAGCTTTCACCATCATCAAATGCACGGAATGTGTGCCTATCACCAACACAAGAGACCCCAAAACACTTTAAAGACTTTCGAAATATTTCTTAGATATACACGCCATATTCGGTTATTCTTACTCATAGGCCATTCCACTTTCTAGCATCCTTCTATCACTAGTGATCGTCTGTTCTTTCTGCTCCTCCACCTCTGGAAGAGGCTGCAACGGGATGCTGAAAAGATGCCACGTTTTGGGATGCGTGCTGGCGACGCTAAGCAGATTTGTTAGCACATGCATAGAACCCTCCATCTCACTCTCCCTCGCTTGCTCTTCCCATTCCTCCTGCTGCTGAGCATCCCCCTTGCTCTCATACGTCCCCGTGTGTGTTCCTCCTCCTCGTCCCCCCCCCCCCCCCATCCCCTGCCACCTCTCTGCCAGTCCGCTGCCCTGATCAATTGTGCATGAATAATCCAATCAAATGGCGGCCCTGCCTGCGTGGCCAGTCAGCCTAGACAGGACACACCGCGCTGTAGTAACTGCAACTCGGTTGCCCCAGCAACCGCAGACACGTGGATACCTCGAGCCTGTCGCTCTCATCACTCGACCTGTCTGTCCTCCTTTGCTGCTCTCTGTCTATCTCACTGATGGCAGACAATTGATTGACAGGTAAAAGGAGTTCTATCTCTCTCCTTTTTCTGTCTTTTTCTCTCTCTTCCCTCCTCCTCCCTTCCTCTCTCTCTCTGCATCCCTCGATTTGTGGAAAACGTTGATCACCATTCCACGTGTCGCTGTCTTCCACGTGGATGATCATTATTGCATCTTCCG
Organism: Ryuthela nishihirai; assembly: GCA_038380435.1. Taxonomy (NCBI): domain Eukaryota; kingdom Metazoa; phylum Arthropoda; class Arachnida; order Araneae; family Heptathelidae; genus Ryuthela; species Ryuthela nishihirai. Next base: position 38,138,827 of record JAWZYU010000029.1, read on the forward strand.
CTGTACGGTGGCGAATTCCTCATTAGTGTCGCACCAACATCCTCCAACAGTCCATCCCCGCATCCCTCATCCCCTCTCTCACCACCCCGATGCCAACCCCCGCCAAAAACCTTTCTCGCAGACCATTCCCGATTTAGCAGCACATCCTCCACCCTCCCACTGCCGTTCCCATAAAAGTGTCACTGTCCCGCACGTGAACTTGTCCTCCCTTTCCCACTCGTGTCAGTCAGATTTTCCTCTTTTTAATGGGAGGCTGGATGCTCGAGACGAAGCAAGCCTCCGAATTACGTGTTCATGCTTCTCTTTCCATCCCCCCTCACTTGCAGCCATTGTTAGTGCGAATGAGTGGACAAGTCTATAATTGTCACGGGAAAGTTTTTGTGAGCTGTCCATAGCCTCCTCCATGGCGAATGTCCACAACACTCAGGACGTGGTTAATGACAGCATCAGGATGGTGGAAAAATTGTGTTTGTTACTTCTCTTGATTAATCTCCGCTTCACCATTCTCCAAACTGATCTTTTTTTTTATCCTCTTTCAAATAATACTAGTAATTTCCAATTACTAGTAGTTTTTATCTTCTGATTTGTTTCAGTTCTGTATTTACAGAGGCACGGATGGCTCAGTCGGTAGCGCGCCAGGCTCGTAATCTGCAGTTCCCAAGTTCGAGTCTCACCTGGGCAAGCGTTGAGATTTATCTCCGCAAAACTCCATGTCCTCGGTCAATAGGGGACACCGATGAGCTTGGAAAGGCCGCCGCCCGTCGATGGGACGTCAAGCCGTGACTCCGTGTGCGGGAGAGCCATACTCTGTGCACGTTAAAGAATAGATTGGATGGCTTTGACGGGGGACTACCATTTTTTCCTGACAACTGACCACTGGGTTCCCTTCCCCCAACCTTCTCTGAGTTCTCGGGGTCCTTGTGACCTGTTCTTTTAGCCCATTGTGTGCAAAAAAAGTGCTGCTGAGAGCAGATTGTTTGGGTTGGTTGTTTTACCTCTGAGCAGCACTTTTTTGCACACCATGGGCTTAATGGCCAGGTCACAAGGACCCCGAAGGCTCAGAGAAGGTGGGGGGAGGGGACCCACTGGAACAGCTGTTGGGAGACAGATGGTAGCCTCCCGTCAAGGCCATCCAGCGTGTTCTTTAACGTGCACAGGGTATAGCTCTCCCGCACACGGGGCCACGGCTTAACGTCCCATCCGACAGACGGCGGCCTTTCCGAGCCCATCGGTGTCCCCTACTGACCGTGGGCGGGGGGGGGGGGGGAAATTTTGCGGAGATAAATCTCAACGCTGACCCAGCTGGGACTCGAACCTGGGAACTACAGATTACGAGCCTGGCGCGCTACCGACTGAGCCACCCCCGCCCCCTGAGAGGAGATAGAGCTTCGAAATTAGCCTCCCATTGACAAAACACGGGAATTGAGTAGAGCTTCGCCTAAAAATAGCCCAACCCTGAATTTTCGTTTACATCAGTTTACCTTTCAAAACACTAGTTGTGTCGTTCAGCCTCTAAGCAACTTGTCTTTTTCAACGCAATGATCTAAATAGTACCGTCAGAAGAACCCCAAGAGTTCAGAATAGATTGGGGGGAAATAACTCACTAAACAGATGTTAGGAGACAAATGGTAGCTCCCCCTCACGTCAAGGCCATCCAGCGTGTTCTTTAACGGGCACAGAGTGTCGCTCTCCTGTACAGTCGCTCAAAAAAGTACCCGAACACTATAGTTGATTACAGAATTCAGAAAAAATATATGGCAACGATTTTTTTTAGAAATTAGTGATCTGGCAACCTGCGGTTAATGTTCACAGCACATTGGATCGTGTGAGCTCACAAAGACCTGGATCGTGTGGACTCACGCACGGAAATATTGAGCGTGTGCAGTTACCGTTCACAGCAAACTGGAGCGTGTACAATTGCTGTACACGCTCCAGATATTTTTCCTGAATTCTGTAATCACGTGACGCGAAGGTTGCCAGATCACTAATTTCTAAAAAAAATCCTTGCCAGATATTTTTTCTGAATTCTGTAATCAACAATAGTGTTCGGATACTTTTTTGAGCGACTGTAGGTGATCATATTATTTTGAAACTAGATCGTGTGGGCTCACTCACGGAAATATTGAGCGTGTGCAGTTACCGTTCACAGCAAACTGGAGCGGTTGCAGTTAATGTTCACAGCACATTGGATCGTGTGAGCTCACAAAGACCTGGATCGTGTGGGTTCACTCACGGAAATATTGAGCGTGTGCAGTTACCGTTCACAGCAAACTGGAGCGTGTACAATTGCTGTACACGCTCCAGATATTTTTCCTGGATTCTGTAATCACGTGACACGAAGGTTGCCAGATCACTAATTTCTAAAAAAAAAAAAACGTTGCCAGATATTTTTTCTGAATTCTGTAATCAACCATAGTGTTCGGATACTTTTTTGAGTGACTGTAGGTGGTCATATTATTTTGAAACTAGATCGTGTGGGCTCACTCACGGAAATATTGAGCGTGTGCAGTTACCGTTCACAGTAAACTGGAGCGTGTGCAGTTACTGCACACGCTCCAGTTTGCTGTGAACGGTAACTGGAGCGTGTACAGTTGCTGTACACGCTCCAGATATTTTTCCTGAATTCTGTAATCACGTGACACGAAGGTTGCCAGATCACTAATTTCTTTAAAAAATCGTTGCCAGATATTTTTCTGAATTCTGTAATCAACCATAGTGTTCGGATATTTTTTTGAGCGACTGTACACAGAGTATAAATAGTAACGGTCCATTTTCTAACTAATTGTTCATCTATTTACATTATAATCCAAATTCTGTTTAGGTAACAGCCTATACATTCATGTACAAAGAGTACGGACCTTATTTACACATCAATAGATAATTAATTGGCATTTTAAAGCTAAAAGACCAGCATTAAAGGCTAGTGTTGTCTTCCATAAATCATTCATTTTTAATCAAACATTCGCGATGAAGAAACGAAAATTAAAATTGTATCAATAAGATTATATTATGGGAGAAATTTTTATTACTTTGTATTGAATGCCAACAAACAAATCATTCACTACATAAAGGACCCAGGAAATTGCATTGCCTGGATTTCAATATAGCGTTTACAACAATATAATTTCACTCATATCTAATGTTAAAAAAAAAATAAACACCCCCTCAAATTTATATGCCGTAGTAGAAGGTCTGAGAGGATGGCAGGGCCTCATCAGAAAAACGACACATACATCCATGCCTTACCCGGGGTTCGAACCCAGGTTCCTTAGGTCAGTAAAAAAAAAAACATGCAAATATTACATTAGAGAGATCAATGGTAATGCATAAGGTGTAAAAAGACTATGCTTGGAGTAGCGATACAAAGAAACTTATTCAGTTGTGTAAACAGAGTAATAGGGCATTACGATCCAACTTTATCAGTTAGTTTAATTTTTCTTACTTTAATACGTTTTGTTTACATTAAATTTGATTTTTTTCTATCTCATTTCATTTATATGTGATTAGAGAATTTCATAATACATTAGTCTTAGAAGGCACTCACAATATCACTTTGGAAAACCAAAATATAAGAGTTCAGCAAAAAGGTATACAGATGAAGCAAAATAAAAATTAAATTTTGATTCGTGATAGTGTTTTGTTAAAGTACAATGTCTTATTATTGTAATCAGGGCAGAATTTTTCTTTCAACGGTCCCTAGTTTAATTTTAAGACTCGTCCTTCTACTCATTTTACCATTCTTAGACGCAAAATTCCCCGCCCTGCCCACGGTCAGTAGGGGACACCGATGGGCTTGGAAAGGCCGCCGTCCGTCGGATGGGACGTTAAGCAGTGGCCCCGTGTGCTGGACAGCCATACCCTGTGCACGTTAAAGAACACGCTGGATGGCCTTGACGGGAGGCTACCATCTGTCTCCCAACAGCTGTTCCAGTGGGTTTCCTCCTCCAACCTTCTCTGAGCCTTCGGGGTCCATGTGACCTGGCCATTTAGCCCATGGTGTGCAAAAAAGTGCCGCTCAGAGGTAAAACAACCCAACGGTAAAGAATACACTGGATGGCCTTGACGGGAGGCTACCATCTGTCTCCCAACAGCTGTTCCAGTGGGTCCCCTCCCCCAACCTTCTCTGAGCCTTCGGGGTTCCCCTAATTTCTTTTTTCAGAACCTTCTTTTTCATACCCACATACCTTCTGCACCATTCTAGGACTCCTTATTCGTTTTCGGAATCTCCCTGCTCATGCCCATATATTCTGTACCATTCTAGGCATCCTAATTTCTTTTTTCAGAACCTTCTTTTTCATACCCACATACCTTCTGCACCATTCTAGGACTCCTTTTTCTTTTTCAGAATCCCCCTGCTCATGCCCATATATTCTGTACCATTCTAGGCATCCTAATTTCTTTTTTCAGAACCTTCTTTTTCATACCCACATACCATCTGCACCATTCTAGGACTCCTTATTCGTTTTCGGAATCTTCCTGTTCATGCCCATATATTCTGTACCATTCTAGGCATCCTAATTTCTTTTTTCAGAACCTTCTTTTTCATACCCACATACCTTCTGCACCATTCTAGGACTCATTTTTCTTTTTCAGAATCCCCCTGCTCATGCCCATATATTCTGTACCATTCTAGGCATCCTAATTTCTTTTTTCAGAACCTTCTTTTTCATACCCACATACCATCTGCACCATTCTAGGACTCCTTATTCGTTTTCGGAATCTTCCTGTTCATGCCCATATATTCTGTACCATTCTAGGCATCCTAATTTCTTTTTTCAGAACCTTCTTTTTCATACCCACATACCTTCTGCACCATTCTAGGACTCATTTTTCTTTTCCAGAATCTTCCTGTTCATGCCCATATATTCTGTACCATTCTAGGCATCCTAATTTCTTTTTTCAGAAACTTCTTTTTCATACCCACATACCTTCTGCACCATTCTAGGACTCCTTTTTCTTTTTCAGAATCCCCCTGCTCATGCCCATATATTCTGTACCATTCTAGGCATCCTAATTTCTTTTTTCAGAACCTTCTTTTTCATACCCACATACCATCTGCACCATTCTAGGACTCCTTATTCGTTTTCGGAATCTTCCTGTTCATGCCCATATATTCTGTACCATTCTAGGCATCCTAATTTCTTTTTTCAGAACCTTCTTTTTCATACCCACATACCTTCTGCACCATTCTAGGACTCATTTTTCTTTTCCAGAATCTTCCTGTTCATGCCCATATATTCTGTACCATTCTAGGCATCCTAATTTCTTTTTTCAGAACCTTCTTTTTCATACCCACATACCTTCTGCACCATTCTAGGACTCCTTTTTCTTTTTCAGAATCCCCCTGCTCATGCCCATATATTCTGTACCATTCTAGGCATCCTAATTTCTTTTTTCAGAACCTTCTTTTTCATACCCACATACCATCTGCACCATTCTAGGACTCCTTATTCGTTTTCGGAATCTTCCTGTTCATGCCCATATATTCTGTACCATTCTAGGCATCCTAATTTCTTTTTTCAGAACCTTCTTTTTCATACCCACATACCTTCTGCACCATTCTAGGACTCATTTTTCTTTTCCAGAATCTTCCTGTTCATGCCCATATATTCTGTACCATTCTAGGCATCCTAATTTCTTTTTTCAGAACCTTCTTTTTCATACCCACATACCTTCTGCACCATTCTAGGACTCCTTTTTCTTTTTCAGAATCCCCCTGCTCATGCCCATATATTCTGTACCATTCTAGGCATCCTAATTTCTTTTTTCAGAACCTTCTTTTTCATACCCACATACCTTCTGCACCATTCTAGGACTCCTTTTTCTTTTTCAGAATCCCCCTGCTCATGCCCATATATTCTGTACCATTCTAGGCATCCTAATTTCTTTTTTCAGAACCTTCTTTTTCATACCCACATACCATCTGCACCATTCTAGGACTCCTTATTCGTTTTCGGAATCTTCCTGTTCATGCTCATATATTCTGTACCATTCTAGGCATCCCAATTTCTTTTTTCAGAACCTTCTTTTTCATACCCACATACCATCTGCACCATTCTAGGACTCCTTATTCGTTTTCGGAATCTTCCTGTTCATGCCCATATATTCTGTACCATTCTAGGCATCCTAATTTCTTTTTTCAGAACCTTCTTTTTCATACCCACATACCTTCTGCACCATTCTAGGACTCATTTTTCTTTTCCAGAATCTTCCTGTTCATGCCCATATATTCTGTACCATTCTAGGCATCCTAATTTCTTTTTTCAGAACCTTCTTTTTCATACCCACATACCTTCTGCACCATTCTAGGACTCCTTTTTCTTTTTCAGAATCCCCCTGCTCATGCCCATATATTCTGTACCATTCTAGGCATCCTAATTTCTTTTTTCAGAACCTTCTTTTTCATACCCACATACCTTCTGCACCATTCTAGGACTCCTTATTCGTTTTCGGAATCTTCCTGTTCATGCCCATATATTCTGTACCATTCTAGGCATCCCAATTTCTTTTTTCAGAACCTTCTTTTTCATACCCACATACCTTCTGCACCATTCTAGGACTCCTTTTTTTTTCGGAATCTCCCTGCTCATAACCCACATACCTTCTATGCTAACCTTAACAAAACAATGTTCAGAATCTTTCTGCACATACCACCCATATTATATGTGCTGCCACAAGTTAATTTTTAAGAATTGCCTTGTCCATGCCTTGAAATATCTTCTGTGCCACCTTAAACCAGACCGACGCATAACGCTCGAATTAATTTTTTTCCTTCCCATAAACTATATAGATTCAATGAGCGCTAATTAAGGATATTTTGGAGCTACACAAACACAAGTACACATCACAGAAAGTAAACTTATAGTTTTTATTAGAGAAAAAAAATCCTTCACACAAAAAGAATTACAGCATAAATCACATTGTTTTTATCACAGGATAATATTAATTTTTAAATTTTATAACGGACGGAGAATTTTGTGCACATATTGCGCACAAGAAAAAGTAATAATAGGAACAATTATATAAATCAAAAGAAATAAACCATCACTGAAATATTTTAGTTTTCTTCTTTGGTACAGTCGCTCAAAAAAGTATCCGAACACTATGGTTGATTACAGAATTCAGAAAAAATATCTGGCAACGATTTTTATTTAGAAATTAGTGATCTGGCAACTTCGTGTCACGTGACACGAAGGTTGCCAGATCACTAATTTCTAAAAAAATCGTTGCCAGATATTTTTTCTGAATTTTGTAATCAACCATAGTGTTCGGATACTTTTTTGAGCGACTGTACAACATCACTATCGTCTGTTTTGTTTTGCAGTTCAGTGGATCATCGTTCTCGGCTACTGATCAAAGGGACCTGGGTTCGAGTCTCGGATAAGAAGGCATGGATGTTTGTATTGTCTTTCTGCTGAGGTCTTGCCATCCTCATAGCCATTCTACTATGGCATATAAACTGACAGCCTCCTGTCAGACCTCTGTGGCTAGTAGCTGCTTGAGGGAATACTTAGTTTTTTATTGAGATGCTGCATACTTTGATTTCGAAAATAAAAATAATGCATAAATTAATAATTGCACAAAATTAAACGTCTAACATCACAGGGACTTCTAGAACTGCACAAAATGAAAAATCTTACAGTGCACGGGACTTCTAGGACTGCACAAAATTAAACATTAACAGGACACGGGACTTCTAGAATTGCACAAAATGAAACATCTAACAGCCCACGGGACTTCTAGAACTGCACAAAATGAAACATCTAACAGCCCACGGGACTTCTAGAACTGTACAAAATGAAACATCTAACAGCCCACGGGATTTCTAGAACTGCACAAAATGAAACATCTAATAGCCCACGGGACTTCTAGAACTGCACAAAATGAAACATCTAACAGCACACGGGACTTCTAGAACTGCACAAAATGAAACATCTAATAGCACACGGGACTTCTAGAACTGCACAAAATGAAACATCTAACAGCCCACAGGACTTCTAGAACTGCACAAAATGAAACATCTAACAGCCCACTGGATTTCTAGAACTGCACAAAATGAAACATCTAACAGCACACGGGACTTCTAGAACTGCACAAAATGAAACATCTAATAGCACACGGGACTTCTAGAACTGCACAAAATGAAACATCTAACAGCCCACGGGACTTCTAGAACTGCACAAAATGAAACATCTAACAGCCCACGGGATTTCTAGAACTGCACAAAATGAAACATCTAACAGCACACGGGACTTCTAGAACTGCACAAAATGAAACATCTAATAGCACACAGGACTTCTAGAACTGCACAAAATGAAACATCTAATAGCACACGGGATTTCTAGAACTGCACAAAATGAAACATCTAACAGCACACGGGACTTCTAGAACTGCACAAAATGAAACATCTAATAGCACACGGGACTTCTAGAACTGCACAAAATGAAACATCTAATAGCACACGGGATTTCTAGAACTGCACAAAACGAAACATCTAACAGCCCACGGGACTTCTAGAACTGCACAAAATGAAACATCTAATAGCACACGGGACTTCTAGAACTGCACAAAATGAAACATCTAATAGCACACGGGACTTCTAGAACTGCACAAAATGAAACATCTAACAGCCCACGGGACTTCTAGAACTGCACAAAATGAAACATCTAACAGCACATGGGACTCCTAGAACTGCACAAAATGAAACATCTAACAGCACACGGGACTTCTAGAACTGCACAAAATGAAACATCTAATAGCACACGGGACTTCTAGAACTGCACAAAATGAAACATCTAACAGCCCACGGGACTTCTAGAACTGCACAAAATGAAACATCTAACAGCCCACGGGATTTCTAGAACTGCACAAAATGAAACATCTAACAGCCCACGGGACTTCTAGAACTGCACAAAATGAAACATCTAATAGCACACGGGATTTCTAGAACTGCACAAAATGAAACATCTAACAGCCCACGGGACTTCTAGAACTGCACAAAATGAAACATCTAACAGCACATGGGACTTCTAGAACTGCACAAAATGAAACATCTAACAGCCCACGGGACTTCTAGAACTGCACAAAATGAAACATCTAACAGCCCACGGGATTTCTAGAACTGCACAAAATGAAACATCTAACAGCCCACGGGACTTCTAGAACTGCACAAAATGAAACATCTAATAGCACACGGGATTTCTAGAACTGCACAAAATGAAACATCTAACAGCCCACGGGACTTCTAGAACTGCACAAAATGAAACATCTAACAGCACACGGGACTTCTAGAACTGCACAAAATGAAACATCTAATAGCACACGGGACTTCTAGAACTGCACAAAATGAAACATCTAACAGCACAAGGACTTCTAGAATTGCATAAAATGAAACATCTAACAGCTCACGGGACTTCTAGAATTGAACAAAATGAAACATCTAACAGCCCACGGGACTTCTAGAACTGCACAAAATGAAACATCTAACAGCCCACGGGACTTCTAGAACTGCACAAAATGAAACATCTAACAGCACACGGGACTTCTAGAACTGCACAAAATGAAACATCTAACAGCACACGGGACTTCTAGAACTGCACAAAATGAAACATCTAACAGCACACGGGACTTCTAGAACTGCACAAAATTAAACATCTAATAGCACACGGGACTTCTAGAACTGCACAAAATGAAACATCTAACAGCCCACGGGACTTCTAGAACTGCACAAAATGAAACATCTAACAGCCCACGGGATTTCTAGAACTGCACAAAATGAAACATCTAACAGCCCACGGGACTTCTAGAACTGCACAAAATGAAACATCTAATAGCACACGGGATTTCTAGAACTGCACAAAATGAAACATCTAACAGCCCACAGGACTTCTAGAACTGCACAAAATGAAACATCTAACAGCACACGGGACTTCTAGAACTGCACAAAATGAAACATCTAACAGCCCACGGGACTTCTAGAACTGCACAAAATGAAACATCTAACAGCCCACGGGATTTCTAGAACTGCACAAAATGAAACATCTAACACCCCACGGGACTTCTAGAACTGCACAAAATGAAACATCTAATAGCACACAGGATTTCTAGAACTGCACAAAATGAAACATCTAACAGCCCACGAGACTTCTAGAACTGCACAAAATGAAACATCTAATAGCACACGGGATTTCTAGAACTGCACAAAATGAAACATCTAATAGCACACGGGACTTCTAGAACTGCACAAAATGAAACATCTAACAGCCCACGGGACTTCTAGAACTGCACAAAATGAAACATCTAACAGCCCACGGGACTTCTAGAACTGCACAAAATGAAACATCTAATAGCACACGGGATTTCTAGAACTGCACAAAATGAAACATCTAACAGCCCACGGGACTTCTAGAACTGCACAAAATGAAACATCTAACAGCACACGGGACTTCTAGAACTGCACAAAATGAAACATCTAACAGCACACGGGACTTCTAGAACTGCACAAAATGAAACATCTAATAGCACACGGGATTTCTAGAACTGCACAAAATGAAACATCTAACAGCCCACGGGACTTCTAGAACTGCACAAAATGAAACATCTAACAGCACACGGGACTTCTAGAACTGCACAAAATGAAACATCTAATAGCACACGGGACTTCTAGAACTGCACAAAATGAAACATCTAATAGCACACGGGATTTCTAGAACTGCACAAAATGAAACATCTAACAGCCCACGGGACTTCTAGAACTGCACAAAATGAAACATCTAACAGCACACGGGACTTCTAGAACTGCACAAAATGAAACATCTAACAGCACACGGGACTTCTAGAACTGCACAAAATGAAACATCTAACAGCACACGGGACTTCTAGAACTGCACAAAATTAAACATCTAATAGCACACGGGACTTCTAGAACTGCACAAAATGAAACATCTAACAGCCCACGGGACTTCTAGAACTGCACAAAATGAAACATCTAACAGCCCACGGGATTTCTAGAACTGCACAAAATGAAACATCTAACAGCCCACGGGACTTCTAGAACTGCACAAAATGAAACATCTAATAGCACACGGGATTTCTAGAACTGCACAAAATGAAACATCTAACAGCCCACAGGACTTCTAGAACTGCACAAAATGAAACATCTAACAGCACACGGGACTTCTAGAACTGCACAAAATGAAACATCTAACAGCCCACGGGACTTCTAGAACTGCACAAAATGAAACATCTAACAGCCCACGGGATTTCTAGAACTGCACAAAATGAAACATCTAACAGCCCACGGGACTTCTAGAACTGCACAAAATGAAACATCTAATAGCACACGGGATTTCTAGAACTGCACAAAATGAAACATCTAACAGCACACGGGACTTCTAGAACTGCACAAAATGAAACATCTAACAGCCCACGGGACTTCTAGAACTGCACAAAATGAAACATCTAACAGCCCACGGGATTTCTAGAACTGCACAAAATGAAACATCTAACAGCCCACGGGACTTCTAGAACTGCACAAAATGAAACATCTAATAGCACACGGGATTTCTAGAACTGCACAAAATGAAACATCTAACAGCCCACGGGACTTCTAGAACTGCACAAAATGAAACATCTAACAGCACACGGGATTTCTAGAACTGCACAAAATGAAACATCTAACAGCACACGGGACTTCTAGAACTGCACAAAATGAAACATCTAATAGCACACGGGACTTCTAGAACTGCACAAAATGAAACATCTAACAGCACAAGGACTTCTAGAATTGCATAAAATGAAACATCTAACAGCCCACGGGACTTCTAGAATTGAACAAAATGAAACATCTAACAGCCCACGGGACTTCTAGAACTGCACAAAATGAAACATCTAACAGCACACGGGACTTCTAGAACTGCACAAAATGAAACATCTAACAGCACACGGGACTTCTAGAACTGCACAAAATGAAACATCTAACAGCACACGGGACTTCTAGAACTGCACAAAATGAAACATCTAATAGCACACGGGATTTCTAGAACTGCACAAAATGAAACATCTAACAGCCCACGGGACTTCTAGAACTGCACAAAATGAAACATCTAACAGCACACGGGACTTCTAGAACTGCACAAAATGAAACATCTAATAGCACACGGGACTTCTAGAACTGCACAAAATGAAACATCTAATAGCACACGGGATTTCTAGAACTGCACAAAATGAAACATCTAACAGCCCACGGGACTTCTAGAACTGCACAAAATGAAACATCTAACAGCACACGGGACTTCTAGAACTGCACAAAATGAAACATCTAACAGCACACGGGACTTCTAGAACTGCACAAAATGAAACATCTAATAGCACACGGGACTTCTAGAACTGCACAAAATGAAACATCTAACAGCCCACGGGACTTCTAGAACTGCACAAAATGAAACATCTAACAGCCCACGGGATTTCTAGAACTGCACAAAATGAAACATCTAACAGCCCACGGGACTTCTAGAACTGCACAAAATGAAACATCTAATAGCACACGGGATTTCTAGAACTGCACAAAATGAAACATCTAACAGCCCACAGGACTTCTAGAACTGCACAAAATGAAACATCTAACAGCACACGGGACTTCTAGAACTGCACAAAATGAAACATCTAACAGCCCACGGGACTTCTAGAACTGCACAAAATGAAACATCTAACAGCCCACGGGATTTCTAGAACTGCACAAAATGAAACATCTAATAGCACACGGGACTTCTAGAACTGCACAAAATGAAACATCTAACAGCACACGGGACTTCTAGAACTGCACAAAATGAAACATCTAATAGCACACGGGATTTCTAGAACTGCACAAAATGAAACATCTAACAGCCCACGGGATTTCTAGAACTGCACAAAATGAAACATCTAACAGCACACGGGACTTCTAGAACTGCACAAAATGAAACATCTAATAGCACACAGGACTTCTAGAACTGCACAAAATGAAACATCTAATAGCACACGGGATTTCTAGAACTGCACAAAATGAAACATCTAATAGCACACGGGACTTCTAGAACTGCACAAAATGAAACATCTAACAGCCCACGGGACTTCTAGAATTACCCAAAATGAAACATCTAACAGCCCACGGGACTTCTAGAACTGCGCAAACGACAAACACATGGGACTTCTGTAACTGCACAAACATATCAGAACTGCACGTTAAGATAGGCCCTGCACCGAAGAATAATTTCCACAAAATGAAAAAGAAAATTTCTTGATCATTACATGAAGCATTTCTTATCATCCCGTACCGAATCCCAACCTGAACAACATTTTCTTCCCACTGAAGCCAAACTCATTAAAAAACCCTCACCAGAGAAATCTCTCCAGCAGCTTTCGATTGTAGGTCATGGATGAGTTGCGAATGAACACTCATTAGGGCGCAGTGAGGGATGGGATGCTGCGACATCATCGGAGAGAAGGTGGAGAAGGGCACGGTACCAGATGAGGTGTCAGGAAGATAACCACCTTCCGTCACTGGCGAGTGACACTAATTGTCGTCGTGTCCAACGCCCATGTCACCTGTCGCCTAACGTGAGAAGACCGTGTTCGCCAGAGGTGATAACGACAGGTCATGGCAGTGTGGCACACGTTAGTCCAAATGCCTCGGCAAGGGATGTTGCTGGGACTGCATCCTGCCTTCGAAGCAACGCCAGCTATTGACCGTTGCTCGTTGTACGCTTCATAATGGAATGTTTCGTTTTCCTTTTGCTACAAATCACTACGATGGTGTTAACCCACATCGAGACTTCACTGCAGCTTCGTGGAGAATGAGATTTGGTTTGGGTTGTTTTATCTCTGAGCGGCTCTTTTTTGCACACCATGGGCTAAATGGCCAGGTCACAAGGACCCCGAAGGCTCAGAGAAGGTTGGGAGAGGGGATCCACTGGAACTGCTGTTGGGAGACAGATGGTAGCCTCCCGTCAAGGCCATCCAGCGTGTTCTTTAACGTTGATTTGTTTTATCTCTGAGCGGCACTTTTTTACACACCATGAGCTAAATGGCCAGGTCACAAGGACCCCGAAGGCTCAGAGAAGGTTGGGGGAGGGGATCCACTGGAACTGCTGTTGGGAGACAGATGGTAGTCTCCCGTCAAGGCCATCCAGCGTGTTCTTTAACGTTGATTTGTTTTACCTCTGAGCGGCACTTTTTTACACACCATGGACTAAATGGCCAGGTCACAAGGACCCCGAAGGCTCAGAGAAGGTTGGGGGAGGGGATCCACTGGAACTGCTGTTGGGAGACAGATGGTAGTCTCCCGTCAAGGCCATCCAGCGTGTTCTTTAACGTGCACAGAGTATGGCTCTCTCGCACACGGGGTCAAGGCTTAATGTCCCATCCGATGGACGGCGGACTTTTCAAGCTCATCGGTGTCCCCCTACTGACCGTGGGCAGGCCGGGGAGTTTTGCGGAGATAAATCTCAAAGCTGACCCAGCTAGGACTCGAACCTGGGAACCACAAATTACGAGCCTGGCGCGCTACCGACTGACCCCACCACTGGAGAATGAGAGGAAACATTTTTGCTGCCTGTTGAATTTTTTTTTTTTGTTTCTATTTTCTTAGAAGAACCCTTTTCTTACGTATATGTCGATATTAGTACCAAATACTGCATATATATGAATCCGCCAAAAATTAGCTTTCCATATGGATGCTAGCTCAAAATTTTCCCTTTATGTGGATGCTGGCGTAAAATTCCTTGTGACAGTGATGATGAAGGCAATGATGATTGTGACAGGAATGGCAAAGACTGATAGTTGGGACAGCAATATGAAGACAGTGATGGCGAATGCAATGATGATTGTGACAATGATTATAAAAGCAGTGATGTCGAAAATAATAAAGGTAGTGGAAGAAAATATATTTACACCAATCAAAGGAATTTCGTATGATTCTTCATCAAATTATGGACTTACAAATAATCTTCCCTCTTATTTTAATTATCGAGAAGTTCTCCGATATTCAAAATTGAGCATTTGACGAAAAACGATCAATTTTTGTCACAGAAATTATTTGATGCGACTCCTTCGAAGGCTCGACTTCATCCCTCCTTCTCAGCATCATCACTCTTGTTCTTCGTCCACAAGTCAATCAACTGTTTGCTCCTTCTCGGCATCATCACTCTCTTCGTCCACAAATCAGTCGACTTTTGCTGTTTCTCGACATCATCACTCCCGTCCTGCGTCCACAAGTCAATCGACTTTTGGCTCCTTCTCGGCATTATCACTTTCTTTTATCCACATATCAACTGACTTTTGCTCCTTCTCCGTATCATCACTCCCGTCCTTCGTCCACAAGTCACACCAACTCTTGCTCCTTCTCGGCATCATCACTCCCGTCCTTCATCCACAAATCAACCGACTTTTTGCTCCTTCTCCGCATCATCACTTTCTTTTGTCCACATCTCAACCGACTTTTGCTCCTTCTCGGCATTATCACTCCCGTCCTTCGTCCACAAGTCACACCAACTCTTGCTCCTTCTCGGCATCATCACTCCCGTCCTTCATCCACAAATCAACCGACTTTTTGCTCCTTCTCGGCATCATCACTCCCGTCCTTCGTCCACAAATCAACCGACTTTTTGCTCCTTCTCCACATCATCACTTTCTTTTGTCCACATCTCAACCGACTTTTGCTCCTTCTCGGCATCATCACTCCCGTCCTTCGTCCACAAGTCACACCAACTCTTGCTCCTTCTCGGCATCATCACTCCCGTCCTTCATCCACAAATCAACCGACTTTTTGCTCCTTCTCCGCATCATCACTTTCTTTTGTCCACATCTCAACTGACTTTTGCTCCTTCTCGGCATTATCACTCCCGTCCTTCGTCCACAAGTCACACCAACTCTTGCTCCTTCTCGGCATCATCACTCCCGTCCTTCGTCCACAAATCAACCGACTTTTTGCTCCTTCTCGGCATCATCACTTTCTTTTGTCCACATATCAACATCTCGGCATCATCACTCCCGTCCTTCGTCCACAAGTCACACCAACTCTTGCTCCTTCTCGGCATCATCACTCCCGTCCTTCATCCACAAATCAACCGACTTTTTGCTCCTTCTCCGCATCATCACTTTCTTTTGTCCACATCTCAACCGACTTTTGTTCCTTCTCGGCATCATCACTCCCGTCCTTCGTCCACAAGTCACACCAACTCTTGCTCCTTCTCGGCATCATCACTCCCGTCCTTCATCCACAAATCAACCGACTTTTTGCTCCTTCTCCGCATCATCACTTTCTTTTGTCCACATCTCAACCGACTTTTGTTCCTTCTCGGCATCATCACTCCCGTCCTTCGTCCACAAGTCACACCAACTCTTGCTCCTTCTCGGCATCATCACTCCCGTCCTTCATCCACAAATCAACCGACTTTTTGCTCCTTCTCCGCATCATCACTTTCTTTTGTCCACATCTCAACCGACTTTTGCTCCTTCTC
This sequence comes from Ryuthela nishihirai, assembly GCA_038380435.1. Taxonomy (NCBI): domain Eukaryota; kingdom Metazoa; phylum Arthropoda; class Arachnida; order Araneae; family Heptathelidae; genus Ryuthela; species Ryuthela nishihirai. The sequence goes on from JAWZYU010000029.1 coordinate 38,155,323, forward strand.
GGCATCATCACTCCCTTCCTTCGTCCACAACTCACACCAACTCTTGCTTCTTCTCGGCATCACTCCCGTCCTTCGTCCACAAGTCAACTTACTTTTGCTCCTTCTCGGCACCTCGCGAAACAACGTGATCGTTGCACACGGACGCACGGACGCTCGCTCAATACACAGACCCGAAACAACTCTCTTAATTCACATTCCAATAATAGCCGCCAGAGATATAAAGTCCACGTGGGGATGTTACTGGGAGCAATGAGCACACAAGCAGTCACACACGCAGAGAGAGAAACAACAAATAAAAAAAAGGGAAACACACAGCCAACCGCCTGTCTTGTAACCATTACTAGCATTTCAAATTTAAATATTCTCTCCACGAGTAAATGGATTCAGTTGTTATGGAAATGTTTATTGCGAACATTTCCCGCCGCACTACAAACCCAATGACACTCCGCGGGCTACTTAAACCCGCACTCAAGGGCCGTCGTGGGACTGTTCCCGTGGCTGCCTCTTCCCATCTCGAAGGTGCACAACTTTATGGAATCATTAGGCGATGCCAAATGAGAAGCCGTAATCGTCTGGTGTGCGATATCTTGGATGCGACGACCTGCTGCGGGAATTGCTCACATTCTGACTGATGACTGAGGTGGGATAGCTACCGTTCACATCCCTCCCCCTCACCCCTACTACCTCCCCCCATTTTCCAACCCTCCCTTTCTTCTCCTTCAGCGTTTATACCTCTTTTCTTCCTTCCCCTCCCCAGCCTCCCCCCTATGTTTCTCCCTATCTTTTCCAGTCTTTCGTTCTCTCTTTCTCTGACTTCCCACTTTTCCTTCTCTCCATCATCTTTCATTCTTTTTCTCTTTTAATACTCTCTGTCATCCTCGCCGGAGATCAGAGAGGTTGGTCGTGGCCATGGAAACGGTATCTGACGTTCATGCTCCGCGACGCGAGCGTCATCACAACCCCTACGGTGTCGGCCCAAAATGGATGTTGCGAAGAATCGCAACTGGTTTCGGATTGTGTTTGAAAATAAGATTTGCAATTGCCACATTTAAATGAGGTTTTCAACACGTGAATATTTTGATCGAAAGTCCAATCGTTCTTTTTCCCATCAGTGAGATTTATCTCCGCAAAATCCCGCCCTGCCCTTAGTGAGGAAAGGGAACACCGATGAGCTTTGACATGATGCCGTCCGTAGAATTGTACGTTAAGCCGTGGTTCTGTGAGCAAGAGAGCATTACGCTTGTGCACGTTAAAGAACAAGCTAGATGGCCCCCACTGGAAACAACCATTTGCTAACAGATATTCTGTGAGTCTGCTTTCCCAACCTTATTTGGGCCCTAAGAGTCAAAACTTACAGTAATTAAGAAGTAATTCAGAGTCCTACCAATTTATTAGATGTCACGTGGGTGTATACGAATGTTTTGTCAATGGGGAATTAACTTCGAAGATTTATAAAAATAAAATAAATACCCCCTCAAGCAGCTGCTTGCCACAGAGGTCTGACAGGAGCCTGTCAGTTTATATGCCATAGTGGAAGATCTGTGAGGATGGCAGGACCTCAGCAGAAAAACGACACACACATCCATGCCTTAACCCGGGGCTCGAACCCGGTCCCTTAGATCAATAGCCAAGCGTGCTAACCACTCAACCACGGGACGGCTATAATTTCTAACTTACGCTCTTTGGGAAAAATGTAACCGAAGATAACTGAAAGATTTAAATCGAATCTATCTAAATCTCAATCTTCAATAGCATTCGTTTCCTTTTTAAAATTATGAAATATTTGACAATAGCAATGCCACTCGTAAGAATTTATTTAGAATTCACTATAAATATTGAACGAATATCGTTGAAAATTGACTATTATATAGATTTGATTTCGATATTTAATTCGTCTTCGGTTACATGTTTTCAAACCGTAATCTAGAAGTAATTCAGTATTCTGAGAATTTATTAGAGAATTTCCATGTTTCGTCAATGAAAAAATTCATCTTCCCTCATATTTTTTTCGTAAAAGAGTGGTTTAAACGTTTTGTCTTCGAAATTAGTTCCCAATTTAAATAACATGGAAATTCTGTAATAAACTGGTAGGGCCTATCCCGAGCAACAAGGGGCGGGGGTGGCTCAGTCGGTAGCGCGCCAGGCTCGTAACTGTAGTTCCCAGGTTCGAGTCCCAGCTGGGTCAGCGTTGAAATTTATCTCCGTAAAATTTCCCCGCCCTGCCCACGGTCAGTAGGGGACACCGATGGGCTTGGAAAGGCCGCCGTCCGTCGGATGGGACGTTAAGCCGTGGCCCCGTGTGTGGGAGAGCCATACCCTGTGCACGTTAAAGAACACGCTGGATGGCCTTGACGGGAGGCTACCATCTGTCTCCCAACAGCTGTTCCAGTGGGTCCCCTCCCCCAACCTTCTCTGAGCCTTCGGGGTCCATGTGACCTGGCCATTTAGCCCATGGTGTGCAAAAAAGTGCCGCTCAGAGGTAAAACAACCCAACCCAACAACCCGAGCAACAATTGTTCCAACACTTCCACCACTACAGATAAATTCCAATAAGGTCTTATTTCACGTTGTCCTCCCACCACCAACCCATTCTTTTTCCGCCTTTTCAGGTTTTCAGCCACACTTTTAGGACCCTACTCTCAATTTATTGTTGAAATGATAATTTCTTACGTCATTCTACCCAAGTGAATTTAAACACTGACATGCTCACTTCCAAAGATGCTCACAGAAGTATCGCCGAAGTGACTTGAGCCACTTTGGGGTTGGGGTGGCTTAGTGGGTAGCGCGCCAAGCTTCTAATCTGCAGTTCCCAAGTTCGAGTTCGTGTGGGCTAGCGTTGAGATTTATCTCCGCAAAACTCCCCTCCCTACCTTTGGTCAGAATGACCAAGGCAGGCTTCCATTTTCAATGAAAGATTGTCAGATGGCTTGTAAAGGCCGCCGTCCGTCTCACATGGGACGTGAAGCCGTGACTCCGTGTGCGGGAAAGCCATATCTTGTGCACTTTAAAGAAAGCTCTGAATGGTCTTGACGGAAGGCTCCCATCTGTTTCCTAACAGCTGTCCAGTGAGTCACTTTCCCTCCAACCTTCACTGAGCCCTCGGGGTCCTTGTGACCTGACCATTTAGCCCATTGTGAACAAGAAAAGTGCTGCTTAGTATGCTCTGAATGGTCTTGACGGAAGGCTCCCATCTGTTTCCTAATAGCTGTCCAGTGAGTCACCTTCCCTCCAACCTTCACTGAGCCCTCGGGGTCCTTGTGACCTGACCATTTAGCCCATTGTGAACAAGAAAAGTGCTGCTTAGTATGCTCTGAATGGTCTTGACGGAAGGCTCCCATCTGTTTCCTAACAGCTGTCCAGTGAGTCACTTTCCCTCCAAACTTCACTGAGCCCTCGGGGTCCTTGTGACCTGACAATTTAGCCCATTGTGAACAAGAAAAGTGCTGCTTAGTATGCTCTGAATGGTCTTGACGGAAGGCTCCCATCTGTTTCCTAACAGCTGTCCAGTGAGTCACCTTCCCTCCAACCTTCACTGAGCCCTCGGGGTCCTTGTGACCTGACCATTTAGCCCATTGTGAACAAGAAAAGTGCTGCTTAGTAGTAAAACAACCCAAAACCAATTTGAAGCATAGAAACAGTTGAAACGATACTAATACATTCGACGCATTGGTAATTCTCACAGATCACTCATCAATAAATTAATGATCTTTGATGCGTAAGATTATTGGTTGATTGACAATTGATAACACAATCAACCAATCACTTCTGTGGACGGCGTCCTTTCAAAGCCAATTGGTGTCCCCTTTTCTCATCGAGAGTAGGGTGGAATTTAGGGGATATAAATCCAGACTATCAGTCAACCAGACTCTCAGTACCCCATACGTCAACTAAGTAGTCTCGCTGCCTAAACTTTCTCCCTCTTCCAATATCAAACCAGAAGCGATAGTTCCTTAAAATATAAATAACCTCCACCGGAGCATATTTTCCTCTCCGAACTTATTCTTCCCCCCTCCTCACCCCCCAACCTATTTTTTTTTCTCTTTTTTTTGTGTGTGTCTCTTTTTGCGCCGAAGAGTGACGCGAACTTTTCTGCCCGCGGGTCACCTTAAATTCTATTACTTGTCCTACTTTGTGCTCTCACAATGCTCTTCCCTCCATCTTCCAGCTGATGCCCAAGTTTCGCACTGGAGGAAGAATGAATGATAGGAAGAGCAAGTGCGAGAGAGAGAAAGAGGAAGGAAAAGGGAAACTGTCTGGTCCAGAAGAAGAAAAAAGCAAAAGAGAAAAGGTGGGGCTTCGAGGGCTGTTGGTCGGGAAAGAAGAAAGGGGGGGAGAAGGAATGAAGGCATGAGTTAAACTTCTCCTGTCACCTCGCCAGTCACATTTCCAACACCGTCGGGCACCATATGCAAACTGCCACAGTTCCCGGAGGTACAGACCGTATCTCCGCTGCATTCCCCTCCCCCCATCTCGATCCCACGTCACCACTTATGATCTGGCATCGTCGTTTCCTTCCCCTCACCTCAGGCAAGGTAGAGGAGGAGGAAGAGGGAGGGAGGGAGGGAAGAGGAGGAGTAAAGGGAGGAACCAAGGAAGAACCAAAGAGCGAGAACGGCCAAGCCTCCGACTGTAGTCAGTCTCGCATTATTCTATAGATTTACATCAATTTTCTCGCTCCTGCAGCATCCCAAGGGATAAGAAGTTTGCTTTTAAAAGTTGACATCGTCTTGATGAGGCAGGGGCGCCTCGGGCCTCGGCATCTGTCACTGAGGGTTCTCCATCCTCTGCAGCCGTTGCCCCCGGGCACAGGACTCTTTCGATGGTGCAAGAGTAGGAGCAGAAAAGAGATGGGATTTCTGCCCTTCCCACCTAGGTTAGGGACTCGGCTCGCTTAAAAGATACTACCGTGCCTCTGAATGGGCGTTTGGTGATCTCTGTGATGATATTTTACGAGCCAAAGTTTGAACAAGAGAACTGGGAAATGACATTTTTGAAGATGAAGCAAAAGGATTTTCAGTGTGAAGTCTGAATTTCTTTTTTTTTGCGTTCGGTGTTTTGGATTTGTAGAATTTTCAACGTTAGAATTCGAAGGTGATCTCAGATGTGACTGTAGGAGTTTTAATCAAGAGATTATCAGGAGATAATATTTTTCAAGACGTTATTTGATATTAAAATTCTTTATAAGTACAGTCGCTCAAAAAAGTATCCGAACATTATGGTTGATTACAGAATTCAGAAAAAATATCTGGCAACGGTTTTTTTTAGAAATTAGTGATCTGGCAACCTTCGTGTCACGTGATTACAGAATTCAGGAAAAATATCTGGAGCGTGTGCAGTTACTGCACACGCTCCAGTTTGCTGTGAACGGTAACTGCACACGCTCCATATTTCCGAGAGTGAGCCCACACGATCTAGTATCAAAATAATATGACCACCTATAGTCGCTCAAAAAAGTATCCGAACATTATGGTTGATTACCGAATTCAGGAAAAATATCTGGCAACGGTTTTTTTTAGAAATTAGTGATCTGGCAACCTTCGTGTCACGGAATTACAGAATTCAGGAAAAATATCTGGAGCGTGTACAGCAACTGTACACGCTCCAGATATTTTAGATGTACAGCAACTGTACACGTTCCAGCAACAGTTCCAGTTACCGTTCACAGCAAACTGGAGCGTGTGCAGTTACTGCACACGCTCCAGTTTGCTGTGAACGGTAACTGCACACGCTCAATATTTCCGTGAGTGAGCCCACACGATCTAGTATCAAAATAATATGACCACCTACAGTTGCTCAAAAAAGTATCCGAACACTGTGGTTGATTACAGAATTCAGAAAAAATATCTGTCAACGATTTTTTTTTAGAAATTAGTGATCTGGCAACCTTCGTGTCACGTGACACGAAGGTTGCCCGATCACTAATTTCTAAAAAATCTTCATAAATGTAGAGTTTAAAAAAAAATAATAAATACCCCCTCAAGCAGCTGCTTGCCACAGAGATCTGACAGGAGCCTGTCACTTTATATGCCATAGTAGAAGATCTGAGAGAATTGGCAGAACCTCAGCAGAAGAACGACACATACATCCATGCCTTACCCGGGGCTCGAACCATGGTACTATTTTGAAAATTACTAAGAAATGATTTTTCTTTATTTTTTTTTAAAATAATTTCCCTGTTGTATTTGTCTTTTTCTTGTTCTTAACAAATACTCTTAGAACAATTACCTCTTAAAAATTATTTAAAAAATAAAAAAAAAGGCGTGTTCTTACCTGGAGTATAGGTAAGACATTGTCGTCAATGCAAACTTCATGACATTCACATGTCACCAATGATAATTTAAATTTCTGATATAATTACATGGCTTGCAATATTTGTTTAAAATTTAAAATTTTCAAAAATATTCATCGTTAGAGGTTGAAATTATAGCTTTTTGGGAGATTCGGAAAAGTGCAAATCGTAACATTTCATCAATGCCTATCCAACCCCTTCAATCAGCAGTCAAGCATTTCTTCTTCAATCAGTAGCCAAGCATTTCTTCTTGAATCAGTAATCAAGCATTTCTTCTTCAATCCATAGCAAAGTATTGCTTCTTGAATCAGTAATGAAGCATTTCTTCTTCAATCAGTAGCCAAGCATTTCTTTTTTAATCACTAGTCAAGCATTTCTTCTTCAATCCATAGCCAAGTATTGCTTCTTGAATCAATAATGAAGCATTTCTTCTTCAATCAGCAGTCAAGTATTTCTTCTTCAATCAGTCGAGCAATTCTTTTTTAATCAATACCCAAGTATTTCTTCTTCAATCTATATCCAAGTATTTCTTCTTTAATCAGTACTGAAGCATTTCTTCTTTAATCAGCAGCCAAGCAATTCTTCTTCAATCAGCAGTCAAGCATTTCTTCTTCAATCTGTATCCAAGCATTTTTTTTAATCACTAGCCAAACATTTTTTTAATCAGTAGCGAATCGTTTTTTTCGTTAATCAGTAGTCAAGCAATTCTTCTTCAATCAGCAGCAAAGCATTTCTTTACTGAACAATGATTTGTAGATCAATGAAGCCAAACGTTTCTTCTTTTATCTCTACAAAATAATCGTTCGGCTTTCGAGTCACACAAATCTTTCTCCTTTTCAAAAAAACTGCTTTTGAACAGCGAAAATCAAAAAATTTACAAATATGTTGTCTTTTAAACAATGAAAACATATTATTTAATTTAGACAAAAATTCCCATCTGCTTTATAAGCAATACAAATGTATCTTTCATCTCTTAAACGATTAAAACTTATCCATCTGTTCCCTAGTTATTCTTCTGCTAAGCCACCAGGAAAATGTCCTAAATTCGCTTTAACATATTCTTGCATTGGAGAAGAAGGATTCTCCCTCGACGAGTGAGCCCTCGACGAGTGAGACGATGATCTTCCTTCTGTCGCCAACAGTAACACATTACGACATTAGGGTCATCCGGGACGAGGCCTATAACTATCTTCCCCTTCCTCCATCCCCCTTCTCCCACCTCTTCTTCCATCTCTCTCCTCTCGTCAGAGAGAGGGAGGAAGAGGAGGAGGAGGAGGAGGAGGGATGTCAGGTCCTCTCCTCCCCCACCACAGTGTCGGACTTTCTCTCTTTCCTGTTCTCCCTCTGACAGACCTTCCTAGGCTCTGCTCCCACATGATGTGTTCGGAATGGGAGCCAGAGGTCGATCATCGCTGCAACACTTAATGTGTGATCCACGACACACACAGGGCAAAGCATTGAGTGACAGTCCCTCGAGACCCCACGGCACTCCGGCCTTGCTGGGCCCGACATCTCCCTCCTCTCGGATGGATAGAGGGATGCTGGAACAAGGAGGTCGCGGAAGCAAGGAGGTGGGGAGAGGGGGGGATGACGAATTGGAACGTGATGCAAGAGATGGCGCACATATAAGGTTTGCTTGTGGAAGAAAGAGTCACCCGTTATGCGACAGAGAGACACCCCTGAGCAACAGTGAGGTTGGGATGTTAGTTAACCTTTATCTTCTCATCTACATCATCCCCAAGATCCCCCCTCTCAGTTTCCATTCTCTCTGCTTCCTCCTATCTCAACATCATGCCCTGCTAATGTAAGGGCAGGGATTCGTTCATAGGGGCTCTCTAATAAATTTGATTGGGAGGCTATTACAACGGAAGTTCTGTTCTGACGCAAAGTTAATTGCAGCCTTTGCATTCCAGACGTGGCAGTATCAGGCGCTGCGCCGGCAACAGTTAATCTCGTTAATTAATTACACTATACCTAGTAGCATCACTCACACCGTGTCTGGGCCTTGTGTGTGTGTGTGGCTCTTAACGCTAACGCTGTATACGCACGTCTCTGTGCTTGTGTTTGTTGGGCATGAGTCAACTCCACCTACGCAAACAACTCTAATGACAATGAACGGCAGGAATTTTAACCCAAAGAGGTTCTGGTTATCTGTAAGAGGTTGGATTGGGAGAGGAAGGGAAGATGGCGGAAGAGGAAACCAGGTTTCAAGGAGAATAAGTAAAAAGGACGTAATGTAAGTAGAAATAAAATGGGGTTGTTTGGGTTGTTTTACCTCTGAGCGGCACTTTTTTGCACACCATGGGCTAAATGGCCAGGTCATATTGACCCCGAAGGCTCAGAGAAGGTTGGGGGAGGGGACCCACTGGAACAGCTGTTGGGAGACAGGTGGTAGCTCCCGTCAAGGCCATCCAGCGTGTTCTTTAACGTGCACAGGGTATGGCTCTCCCACACACGGGGCCACGGCTTAACGTCCCATCCGACGGACGGCGGCCTTTCCAAGCCCATCGGTGTCCCCTACTGACCGTGGGCAGGGCGGGGAATTTTTGCGGAGATAAATCTCAACGCTGACGCAGCTGGCACTCGAACCTGGGAACTACAGATTACGAGCCGGCGCGCTACCGACTGAGCCACCCCCGCCCCCTTATATTCCGTAAAAGTGAAAAAGCGGAGAAGTAAGCTATAGAGAAAGTGAGCTTTAAGAGAAATTGCAAAAAAGTAAGAAATCCCTTATTTCTGTATGAAAAAGGGGAAGTAAGTTATGAAGAAAGTGGCCTTTAAAAGATATTTGAAAAAAATAAGATAAAGCTTTAAAGAAAAAAAAAGAAATTTAACTGGAAACTAAACTGTAAGAAATTAATCGGAATAGAGTGAAAAGGGCCACAGTAAGAAGATGGAGAACGAATCTTAACAAAATCACATTTAATTCAGTCACAAATGAAAATTTTAATATGGAATTTCGCCTAAAATTTCAATTAAAAAAATTGTAGATGTGAAATTCGGGTTTCCGTGCCTAAATAATAAACCATTTCGTAGCATCCAGTAAGATTCTTGACGACCGACTGGGACATTCGCAAAACCAGAATTACCAGTCACTAGACCTAGGACGGAGCTTCTCCAATTTTTCTACTTGTGGTTCGTCCCCTCATTCATGGAATTTGACCGCCTTTGCATTTAGTGGAATTTGGGGAATTTCTCGGAAGTATCTTAGAATTTCGTGTTGCAAAAAATAAAAAACTTTGTGCTTTATATCTAAAGATAAATATTTTCATTTACGCCATAAGATTAATTCCCAAAATCCATAGAACTTGATACCGCTAGGAATGAGAACAGCAAAGCTTGTATGACTTGTGAAATGAGGATTACTCTAAAAAGAAATTTTAAAATTTGCCTTTATAAAACAGTATAGCTTGTATGACTTGTGAAATGGGGATTACTCTAAAAAGAAAGTTTAAAATTTAACTTTATAAAACAGTATAGCTTGTATGACTTGTGAAATGAGGATTACTCTAAAAAGAAATTTTAAAATTTGACTTTATAAAACAGTATAGTTTGTATGACTTGTGAAATGGGGATTACTCTAAAAAGAAATTTTAAAATTTGCCTTTGTAAAACAGTATAGCTTGTATGACTTGTGAAATGAGGATTACTCTAAAAAGAAAGTTTAAAATTTAACTTTATAAAACAGTATAGCTTGTATGACTTGTGAAATGAGGATTACTCTAAAAAGAAATTTTAAAATTTGACTTTATAAAACAGTATAGTTTGTATGACTTGTGAAATGGGGATTACTCTAAAAAGAAATTTTAAAATTTGCCTTTGTAAAACAGTATAGCTTGTATGACTTGTGAAATGGGGATTACTCTAAAAAGAAAGTTTAAAATATGCCTTTATAAAACAGTATAGCTTGTATGAATTGTGAAATGAGGATTACTCTAAAAAGAAAGTTTAAAATTTAACTTTATAAAACAGTATAGCTTGTATGAATTGTGAAATGAGGATTACTCTAAAAAGAAAGTTTAACTTTATAAAACAGTATAGCTTGTATGACTTGTGAAATGAGGATTACTCTAAAAAGAAATTTTAAAATTTAACTTTATAAAACAGTATAGCTTGTATGACTTGTGAAATGAGGATTACTCTAAAAAGAAAGTTTAAAATTTGCCTTTATAAAACAGTATAGCTTGTATGACTTGTGAAATGAGGATTACTCTAAAAAGAAAGTTTAAAATTTAACTTTATAAAACAGTATAGCTTGTATGACTTGTGAAATGAGGATTACTCTAAAAAGAAATTTTAAAATTTGCCTTTGTAAAACAGTATAGCTTGTATGACTTGTGAAATGAGGATTACTCTAAAAAGAAAGTTTAAAATTTGCCTTTATAAAACAGTATAGCTTGTATGAATTGTGAAATGAGGATTACTCTAAAAAGAAAAGTTTAAAATTTAACTTTATAAAACAGTATAGCTTGTATGACTTGTGAAATGAGGATTACTCTAAAAAGAAAGTTTAAAATTTAACTTTATAAAACAGTATAGCTTGTATGACTTGTGAAATGAGGATTACTCTAAAAAGAAATTTTAAAATTTGACTTTATAAAACAGTATAGCTTGTATGACTTGTGAAATGAGGATTACTCTAAAAAGAAAGTTTAAAATTTGCCTTTATAAAACAGTATAGCTTGTATGACTTGTGAAATGAGGATTACTCTAAAAAGAAAGTTTAAAATTTAACCTTATAAAACAGTATACCTTGTATGACTTGTGAAATGGGGATTACTCTAAAAAGTAAGTTTAAAATTTGACTTTATAAAACAGTATAGCTAGTTGGACATGTGAAATGGGGATTACTCTAAAAAGAAAGTTTAACTTTATAAAACAGTATAGCTTTTATGACTTGTGAAATGAGGATTACTCTAAAAAGAAAGTTTAAAATTTAACCTTATAAAACAGTATACCTTGTATGACTTGTGAAATGGGGATTACTCTAAAAAGTAAGTTTAAAATGTAACTTTATAAAACAGTATAGCTTGTATGACTTGTGAAATGAGGATTACTCTAAAAAGAAATTTTAAAATTTGACTTTATACAAAAGTATAGCTTGTATCACTTGTAAAATGTTACTCTAAAAAAAAAGTTTAAAATTTGATGTTTTATATAATTGGCTGTTTCAGCTAAATAAACATATTTTCTCTCTCTTTTTCTCTGCTAGGTGACGCTAGCATCGGTTCGGGGGATGGAACGGGGGAAGATGACGATGACGACAGAAGCAAAAAAAAGGCAGAAGAAAAGAGGAATTTTTCCCAAAGTGGCCACCAACATCATGAGAGCCTGGCTCTTCCAACATCTCACGGTTAGTCTCATTTTGATTTACGTTACTCTCCGCTCTTTGCAATAAATCTGTATTTCATAAAATAAGTCGTTTCTTCCGGTTTATGGGGACGGGGGTGGCTCAGTCGGTAGCGCGCCAGGCTCGTAATCTGTAGTTCCCAGGTTCGAGTCCCAGCTGGGTCAGCGTTGAGATTTATCTCCGCAAAATTCCCCGCCCTGCCCACGGTCAGTAGGGGACACCGATGGGCTTGGAAAGACCGCCGTCCATCCGATGGGACGTTAAGCCGTGGCCCCGTGTGCGGGAGAGCCATACCCTGTGCACGTTAAAGAACACACTGGATAGCCTTGACGGGAGGCTACCATCTGTCTCCCAACAGCTGTTCCAGTGGGTCCCCCTCCCTCAACCTTCTCTGAGCCTTCGGGGTCAATATGACCTGGCCATTTAACCCCATGGTGTGCAAAAAAGTGCCGCTCAGAGGTAAAACAACCCAACTTCCGATTTACGCAGCAAATGGTCGCATGAAACCTCTTCAGGTTCAATTAGACAGATGGATATTAATATAGAATAATTTTATATGGATTATATATCAGTGTAAAGTTATTATATACACTTAACAGCCAGTTTGTTAGATACAGTTTTATGTTATGTCAGTAGTAACTTAGAAACTCTTAAATGTTTTACGGCGGGGGGGGGGGGGGGGGGGGTTGCTCAGTCTGTAGCGCGCCAGATTCATGACCTGTAGTTCTCAGGTTCGAGTCCCGCCTGGTCAATGTTAAGATTTATCTCTCCACAAAATTCCCCATCCTGCTTATGGTCAGTAGGAGACACCGATAGGCTTGGAAAGGCCGCTGTCCATTGTATAAGACGTAAAGCCGTGGTCCCGTGTGCAAGAGTTGTGTTGGGTTGTTTTACCTCTGAGCGGCACTTTTTTGCACACCATGGACTAAATGGCCAGGTCACATGGACCCCGAAGGCTCAGAGAAGGTTGGGGGAGGGGACCCACTGGAACAGCTGTTGGGAGACAGATGGTAGCCTCCCGTCAAGGCCATCCAGCTGTGTTCTTTAACGTTGGGTTGTTTTACCTCTGAGCGGCACTTTTTGCACACCATGGGCTAAATGGCCAGGGTCACATGGACCCCCGTAGGCTCAGAGAAGGTTGGGAGAGGGGACCCACTGGAACAGCTGTTGGGAGACAGATGGTAGCCTCCCGTCATGGCCATCCAACGTGTTCTTTAACGTGCACAGGGTATGACTCTCCCGCACACGGGGCCACGGCCTTAACGTCCCATCCGACGGAACGGCGGCCTTTTCCAAGGCCCATCGGTGTCCCCTACTGACCGTGGGCAAAGCGGGGAATTTTGCGGAGATAAATCTCAACGCTGACCCAGCTGGGACTCGAACCTGGACCTGCAGATTACGAGCCTGGCGCGCTACCCGACTGAGCCACCCCCCGCCCCCCAGATTGGAATGTATTTGACTGGGATTTTTAAATTATCTTCAGTCACAAAACACTTTTGGTGAGAAAATGATCGGCGAATCATTAAACTAAAAAATATTTAATCATAAAAATATTTAAAATTATTAAACTTATTAAACCATTAAAATTAATTAATAATTGTGTAACTTTGTGTGATGTCAATAGTATTAAATAGGCTCAAAATACCCCAATAAATGCTGTGGGTTCCGGGTTCGAATGCAGATTGAAAGTATTATCGCTATTTTCTGTCATAACCTGTAGATAAGCTGCTGGTTTTTCGAGTGTGGTTTTAATTTTAATAAACTTCATATTAAGATTTTGTTTTAATGTTGAAAATTTTCTACAACTTCGTTCTTTTATTTTGGTTTTATTTGGTATTTCTTAATTTAATTTCACCTCCACGAGAAAGATGCCATAAGGTCCTTGTTTTTCAGGTTCGATTTTAATTAAAGCAATTACAAATAATTTTTTTTTAAATTAACCTTTTAAATTTTTTTAGCTACCGCTGTTTTATTTTGGTAATTTATTACTTAATATAATTTCTCCTCCAAAAACAATCGTAACAGAAAGCTCAAACAAAATTTTCCATTACGTTCTGGTAAGCATATTAAAAAACTCTCTTTAAAAAAAAAACATTTTAATCTTTCTTTAAGATAAAAAAACAAATTGCGATTTCAATAAAGATTCATTAACATCACTGATGTGAGTGTGCGTTACATTTCTGTGTAAAACGAAATGACTCAGCAGATGGAATCGTTGCACCTCGAGTAATGGCAAACAGCAAGGCATCGATTTTCCTCTGCAAAGGGCCCGGAGGATAATGCCCTGTCATTCCTTTTCGACGATCTCCATCAATCACTGAAGTGCAGCCAATTTCCGCAGAACAATGTCTCTCGTCTCGCGGGCAACATTGGTTGATGTGGAAACCGACTCGGGCTCGTAAATAAATGGCCGACACCAAACTAGCTGTTGCCAAGCGCAAAATGTGAAACTTTTCACAGATAATTTTTAACCAAAGATTTTCGATCGAGCAGCAAAAGAAAAAACCGTATCCGTATTATTATCGAGACCGCATCGTCTGTAAATGTTACGTTCTTCACGCGGCGCTGTCTCTCTACGAAAATCCCCCTTTTGCTTGCATAACTGTTGATTGCTCAGAGAACGACTGGCACTAGGTGATGAAGAGCAGCGTGGATGTGGAGAGGAGAGTGGGAGGACGCACGAGGTAACGGCAGAGCGTGTGTGGCGGGGAGATGCAGTTGGGGTGGCCTTCGTCTGATTCTAATCCTTTCCCGTCAAGAGCATGATGAGTACGCTGAACCCGTTAGAGTAACACTTCTTCATTGCCTACCAGTGACACAGAAGTTTTGGCCGCTGGGCCAGACAAATACGCGTGTGCAGTGTAATCAAAGATGGTGCAAACTGAAGTCTCAATATTCTGCCTCTTCACAGCCGAGGCGCTGGAGGAGATGCTATGTATGGTGTTGCTAGATATGGGATAGCGATGTGTTTGGAGTGGAGGACCCGACGTAGGGGAGTGCAGAATAGGATAGAAGGGTGAAAGTGGATGTGGGAGAGGATCAGAGCTCCATGGCAACAGGGTGTGTAGAGATGAGTGATGAAAAGAGGCAGAGGAGACTCGTTGGGTTTGTGTGGGCATCAGGAGGAGAGGAGGAAAGCTGGGGGGGGGGGGGGGGTGAAAGGATTGCGATTATTAGCCGGCGATGATAATTACGAGGAGTCTGCCTTTGAGGATGTTCCTTGCAGTGGCTGATGATATTAAGTTCTGTTATCACAACAGCTGGAGTAAGAGACAGTTTAGAGATAGGCGAGGGAATATATACAAAGGGTTAGATCAGTTAGGAGGATGCTGCTACGATGACCATATGTACACATAAATGTCGGTAGTAGGGATCAAATGGGTAGTTGTCGCTCTGGTAAAAAAAATCAATCAAAAATTAATTTATGTATAATAATATTTATCTATTATATATCGGAGTTTGTTTCTGTTTCTGTCTGACAATTCCTCCTAGACAGTAGAGCCACTAAATTTTGTCTACATTTCATCTCACTAGAATTTAGTGCACCTTAAAATTTCCGACTCCAAAAAATTAGGCCCTCCCAAAAAAAGTTGGCTTTAAAACGTGGCGCCACCACATCAAATTTGGGACCAATCGCTCCAGTACCAGCGGAATTACGGGGAGGCGAAAATTTCTGCCAACAGTGACGTCATCAGTGACGTAAACGAGTGTCCGAGAAACCCGTTAGGAATTCGCCAGCTACGTCATTAGGTAAAAGGTCCGGGCAACGCCCGTCAATGCTGCAGATTATATCAATGAATTTGAATGAATTTGTATATGAATGATATTTATGATTAGCATTAATATTCCAAATTTGTAAAGATACGAAAAATGATGGCGATATTCATGATAATTATATTCAACTTTGGTAACTTTCCTCAAGACAACTGAAAACATTCCTATCGACTCCCATGTACAGTCGCTCAAATAAATATTCGAACACTATGGTTGATTACAGAATTAAGAAAAAATATCTGGCTACGATTTTTTTTTTAAGAAATTAGTGATCTGGCAACCTTCGTGTCACGTGATTACAGAATTTAGGAAAAATATCTGGAGCGTGTACAGCAACTGTACACGCTCCAATTACCGTTCACAGCAAACTGGAGCGTGTGCAGTTACTGCACACGCTCCAGTTTGCACACGCTCCAGTTTGCTGTGAACGGTAACTGCACACGCTCAATATTTCCGTGAGTGAGTCCACACGATTCAGATCTTTGTGAACTCACACGATCCAATGTGCTGTGAACATTAACCGCAACCGCTCCAGTTTGCTGTGAACGGTAACTGCACACGCTCAATATTCATTGCATTATATATTCATACGCATTATATATATTAAAAAATTTCCGAACACTATGGTTGATTACAGAATTAAGAAAAAAATATCTGGCAACGATTTTTTTTTAGAAATTCGTGATCTGGCAACCTTCGTGTCACGTGACAAATAATTTTTTTTAAAATTTATGTATGAGACGTGACACGAAGGTTGCCAGATCACTAATTTCTAAAAAAAAATCTTTGCCAGATATTTTTTCTCAATTCTGTAATCAACCATAGTGTTTGGATATTTATTTGAGCGACTGTAAATAAACTAATTCCCCAAATTTGAATAATTACCTCAAGTCAACAGAAAACTGAATTTAAAGCTTCATAATTTGTGATAAAGTTTTTAAAGAAATCTCTCTGAATTCAGATTCCAACAATATTCGTTCAATATTTAAAGAACTGTGGAACTTTTTTTTCCTGCAGCAGATGTTATTTCTGTCATCCTGAAAAATTTTCTTCCAAATTATCAAACACTAAAATTATCATTTCTTGAACTTCTAAATATATATTTATTTAAATAACAGATATAACATTTATTTAAAAATGATTTATTTTTATTGAAAAGAACTATTGAGGACCCACACAAAAACCTATAAAGTGGCTCAGTCGGTAGCGCGCCAGGCTCATAATCTGTAGTTCCCAGGTTCGAGTCCCAGCTAGGTCAGCGTTGAGATTTATCTCCGCAAAATTCCCCGCCCTGCCCACGGTCAGTAGGGGACACCGATGGGCTTGGAAAGGCCGCCGTCCGTCGGATGGGACGTTAAGCCGTGGCCCCGTGTGCGGAAGAGCCATATCCTGTGCACGTTAGAGAACACGCTGGATGGCCTTGACGGGAGGCTACCATCTGTCTCCCAACAGCTGTTCCAGGGGGTCCCCTCCCCCAACCTTCTCTGAGCCTTCGGGGTTCATGTGACCTGGTCATTTAGCCCATGGTGTGCAAAAATGTGCCGCTCAGAGATAAAACAACCCAACCCTATAAACAATTACTTATCTAAATGCAACCACGTGACAGTTATTGAGGAACACCACGCAAACATACAAACAATTGTTTATTGAAAATTTGTCTCATGTAGCAAAATGAGAATTTTCGAGGAACAACACACAACAAATACAGACAGTTGTGTATTGAAGATGAAAGCTCTTCTTCATCTGAGAATATTGAGCAGCAAAGTACAGTCTTTTTATTGAAGTTGCAAAGGGGTGATAATTTTTGAGGTACAACATACAAACAAACAAACAATACATACAAATAATATTTAATAAATATATTAAATATATTAAAGATTAAAATTCCCATGTAACAATTTGAGAATTATTGACGAACAGTACACAAAAAAGCAAACAATTGGTTATTGAAGACGAAAACTTTTCATGTCCCAGTGTGAGAATTATTTGAAGACCGAGTGGTTAGCGCGCTTGGCTACTGATCTACGGGACCTGGGTTCGAGCCCCGGGTAAGGCATGGATGTATGTGTCGTTTTTCTGCTGAGGTCCTGCCATCCTCTCAGATCTTCTACTGTGGCATATAAACTGACAGGCTCCTGTCAGACCTCTGTGGCAAGCAGCTGCTTGAGGGGGTATTTATTTATTACGTAAAAGAGCAAACAATTGATTATTGAAGACGAAAACTTCTCACGTAACAGTATGACAATTATTGAGGAACAACATACAAAAAAAAAACGTTATTTACGAAAGGTGAAAACTTTCCATGTAAGTATTCGAAAGTTATTAAAGGACAGCATATAGTTATCAGTTGAAGGTGAAATTTTTCGATGCAACCACTGGAAAGTTATTAAGTAATAATCCACAAACACACAGACAATTTAGGGGCGGGGGGGGGGGCTCAGTCGGTAGCGCGCCAGGCTCGTAATCTGTAGTTCCCAGGTTCGAGTCCCAGCTGGGTCAGCGTTGAGATTTATCTCCACAAAATTCCCCGCCCTGCCCGTCAGTAGAGGACACCGATGGGTTTGGAAAGGCCGCCGTCAGTCGGATGGGACGTTAAGCCGTGGCCCGTATGCGGAAGAGCCATACCCTGTGCACGTTAAAGAACACGCTGGATGGCCTTGACGGGAGGCTACCATCTGTCTCCCAACAGCTGTTCCAGTGGGTCCCCTCCCCCAACCTTCTCTGAGCCTTCGGGGTCCATGTGACCTGGCCATTTAGTCCATGGTGTGCAAAAAAGTGCCGCTCAGAGGTAAAACAAACCAACGTTAAAGAACACACTGGATGGCCTTGACGGGAGGCTACCATCTGTCTCCAAACAGCTGTTTCAGTGGGTACCCTCCCCCAACCTTCTCTGAGCCTTCGGGGTCCATGTGACCTGGCCATTTAGTCCACGGTGTGCAAAAAAGTGCCGCTCAGAGGTAAAACAAACCAACCAAACACACAGACAATTTAACGATTGAAAGCGAAAATTTCCTTTTTACTCTTTGATAGTAATTAAGGAGAAACATGAACATATTTCTATCCGAGACAAAATTTAACGTGTGATCGTTTAAAAGTTATTAACAATACAAATAAAAGAAATTATTTTTCGAAGTTAAAATTGGCCATGAGGATTATTAAAGAACATACAAAATAGAAACAAACCCAAAATGCCAAGTGCCAAAAAAAAATCCATTAAAATTGTAGGCCTGTTACATCTCCTTTGCCAATTACATCCATCCCCAAGGAAGACATCCTTCCATCTCTGTGTATCACCGCACGAGTACAGCTGCTGGCATCGACAATCAACTATTACCTCGCAGGCAACACCACGAGTATGGACTCCCGAATCCAATCCTCGGCTAGTGTCGTCTCACTCTCGCTGTCTCCTGCCTCCTCTGTATCCTATGGGAGGAACGGTCCCGCCCCCTCTACACCAGCTGGCATCACAGCTTGCCGTCATAGACTCGGCATCTTCTACTTCTCGATGCAGCCCGCGACAACCTCTCTCACCCTGCTGGTGCATCATATAGAGCTCTGTGCTTTCTGACAGCTGTACTGCTGACTTTCGGACAGATATTTCTTTCCCGCCGGAGGAGGAGATGTTCAGGTCTCCAAACAAACGTCAAACGATGCTTTGACTGTTGCTACGACCTTTCTCCTCTGCCTCTTCTTTTTCTCCTCATCTATTCGAAAGATAAAAATGGCATTTTTCTCTTTCAATTTCCAAGGGAAATTCGATCACATTTGATCATCTTTTGTATATTTATATGCAGAGACTCATAGCAGCAGACGGGTGTTATAGGGGGGGAAATTTACAGACAACACTCCCCCCCTATTTTTATCCATCTTACTGTACATTTCTTTTACTTTTCTAAACAGATAAGGGTTGGGTTGTTTTACATCTGAGCGGCACTTTTTTGCACACCATGGGCTAAATGGCCAGGTCACAATGACCCCGAAGGCTCAGAGAAGGTTTGGGGAGGAGACCCACTGGAACAGCTGTTGGGAGACAGATGGTAGCCTCCCGTCAAGGCCATCAGCGTGTTCTTTAACGTGCACAGGGTATGACTCTCCCGCACACGGGGCCACGGCTTAACGTCCCATCCGACGGATGGCGGCCTTTCCAAGCCCATCGGTGTCACTTAATGACCGTGGGCAGGGCGGGGAATTTTGCGATCAGTCTCAACGCTGACCCAGATGGGACTCGAACCTGGGAACTGCAGATTGCGAGTCTGGCGCACTACTGACTGAGCCACCCACGCCCCTAAACAGATAAGAGGATGAAAGAATAGACAGAGTTCAAAATATTTGGTCCACACACCTATTCTGCTCCAATTGCGAAATCCATGTCTCTAAGATCTTTTCCTTTTCTAAACAGACAAAGAGATGGCGTCATAGAGACAGATGCGGAGAAAACACTTCGGCACAATTGGAATTCCTGAATTAATCACGTTAGGAGATGCGAGGATGAGATCAGAAGCTGAAACAGGTGACCATCAGCTCCACTCTCAGGCAAAATAATGCAATTAGCAGCAGGTCACTAAAGGACCTATTTTCTACCCCCCCCCCCTCCAACAGCTAAGAGAAAGCCCCAAATGAAGATGATGAAACTAACACATACACGATTGGTGACGTGACGTCACGCATTCTCTCTTTCTCCCCCCCCCCCTCTTCCCATACCATTTCTTTCCTCTCCCCCATCCTTACATTTCTGCGCGCCATGACAATGTTCTTCATCCCCTTCTGTCCCCCCCCCCCTTTTCATCCCAAGGCATTAGATACAGATAAGTAACACCAATTACATCAGCAGCACTACTCTCCGCTGCAGGCTATCTTCACTAGCCGGAGTCTGCGTGTTGAGAGCAAGATCACGAGACGGTGCCGCGGGACATCTGTTGACGAGATTAAAGAGTATTTTAGATGGATAATTCTACACACTGATGGATATCTCGCGCACTTTCTTTTTCCTTTTGCCTTCGCCTCTTTAGTTATCTTCTTTTTTTTTCCGGATTTTATCGGTACCTTTCATTCGTCGTCGTTTCTGCATTCTTTTCGGAGGCGACGGCGAAGAGAGCCGAAATTAGGGGAACTAAAGAGTTAAGTCGCTTTGACAGATAATTACGAGACTTGTAGTGCAGGAACGGTCGCGACGGATTCGGTTACGTGGTAGGGTTTTAATTTAATTAAAATGAAGGCGAACTTTGTTGTACATTTTTGTCGGTCCGAATTCGTGACACCTTAACGAGGAAAAAATTAGCTCGATTCGATGTTTGCTGGAGAACGGAAATGTCTCGTTTTGCTGAAAATTGTTAGGACCTTTCAAAGAGGAATTTCTTTTCCTCTTTTTTTAAGTGAATTGAATTGAGTCCAAAATATTCTGTTATAATTAAAGTAGAGGAAGTTTTTTTTTTTAATCTTACAGAAAAATCAAGCGAGGCCTCTATAAAGTCTTCTCTTATACGAGAGGGTTGGGTTGTTTTACCTCTGAGCGGAACTTTTTTGCACACCATGGGCTAAATGGCCACGTCACAATGACCCCGAAGGCTCAGAGAAGGATTGGGGCAGAGGACCCACTGGAACAGCTGTTGGGAGACAGATGGTAGCCTCCCGTCAAGGCCATCCAGCGTGTTCTTTAACGTGCACAGGGTATGGCTCTCCCGCATACGGGGCAACGGCTTAACATCCCATCCGACGGACGGCGGCCTTTTCAAGCCCATCGGTGTCCCCTACTGACCGTGGACAGGGCGGGGAATTTTGCGGAGATAAATCTCAACGCTGACCCAGCTGGAGCTCGAACCTGGGAACTACAGATTACGAGCCTGGCGCGCTACCGACTGAGCCACCCCCGCCCCCTTATACGAGAGAAAATGATTATCCTTCTTTCTTTTAGATAGATAGATAGATAATTATTATTTCAGATAATGTTTTACAATATACACAAAAATTTTGAGTCTCACAAGAGAAATTGATGATGCAAAGGTGTGATAATTTTTGAGGTACAGTCTCTCAAAAAAGTATCCGAACACTACGGTTGATCACAGAATTCAGAAAAATATCTGGCAACGATTTTTTTTAGAAATTAGTGATCTGGCAACCTTCGTGTCACGTGATTACAGAATTCAAGAAAAATATCTGGAGCGTGTACAGCAACTGTACACGCTCCAGTTATCGTTCACAGCAAACTGGAGCGTGTGTTACTGCACACGCTCCAGTTTGCTGTGAACGGTAACTGCACACGCTCAATATTTCCGTGAGTGAGCCCACACGATCCAGGTCTTTGTGAGCTCACACGA
The DNA here is from genome assembly GCA_038380435.1 of Ryuthela nishihirai. Classification (NCBI taxonomy): domain Eukaryota; kingdom Metazoa; phylum Arthropoda; class Arachnida; order Araneae; family Heptathelidae; genus Ryuthela; species Ryuthela nishihirai. The sequence goes on from JAWZYU010000029.1 coordinate 38,177,050, forward strand.
TCCAATGTGCTGTGAACATTAACCGCAACCGCTCCAGTTTGCTGTGAACGACATAACTGCACACGCTCAATATTTCCGTGAGTGAGCCCACACGATCTAGGTGAGTTCACACGATCCAGTGTGCTGTGAACATTAACCGCAACCGCTCCAGTTTGCTGTGTACGGTAACTGCACACGCTCCATATTCATTGCATTATGTATATTACGCATTATATATATTAAAAAAATATCCGAACACTACGGTTGATTACAGAATTCAGAAAAAATATCTGACAACGATATTTTTAGAAATTAGTGACACGAAGGTTGCCAGGTTACTAATTTTTAAAAAAATCGTTACCAGATATTTTTTCTGAATTCTGTAATCAACCACAGTGTTCGGATACTTTTTTGAGCGACTGTAGGTGGTCATATTATTTTGATACTAGATCGTGTGGGCTCACTCACGGAAATATTGAGCGTGTGCAGTTACCGTTCACAGTAAACTGGAGCGTGTGCAGTAACTCCAGTTTGCTGTGAACGGTAACTGGAGCGTGTACAATTGCTGTACACGCTCCAGATATTTTTCCTGAATTCTGTAATCACGTGACACGAAGATTGCCAGATCACTAATTTCTAAAAAAAAAAAAATCGTTGTCAGATATTTTTCCTGAATTCTGTAATCAACATATAGTGTTCGGGTACCTCTTTGAGCGACTGTACACTGTCTAAACCCGATATGATATAGATGGCTCTGCCCTGTCCTTCACAGATGACTTTGCCTTATCTACTCCCTCCATTCCACACGCGCATGGAAAAGAGGGAAAAACTCGTCCATTTTCAACGCTTTGCTCCCTTCTTGAAGCTAGAGCAGAAAAGAGAGTATTTTGAACGCTGCTCCTACTTCGTCCCCTTCTTGCAGTCCGAAGTTTTCAAAGTCTCCTCCAAAGAATGGACGTAAACGGTACAAGTGGGCCTCCCAAAACGACCAACTGTTTGCCCTCTACACACAAAAGCTGTCTTTTATGTGTGCAGGAGGGGCGATGGGGGGTTATTCCAGTTCGTCGCTATTCTATTGGATAGGGGGTGTGGGGGGCGGAGGGGGAAAAGGCTCCACACACTAGGACAGGGAAGCGGATTACTCTCCAAATCTGGACAACAGGATGAGAGAAGAAGAGAGGAGAGGAGGTGAAGTGTGCTCTTCACTCCCCACATCGGAAAGTTTTGCTTCCATCTCTTCCGCTCGTTGCTTGTATGACGGGATGTTTACACTTCTCGCCGTTGTCCTTTTCTTGCGTAGCCATTGCAACAATGCCGAGACATCTACAAGCTAAAAAATGTAGTTTCTTTTTATTCGAAAATGTAAAGCTTCTAGAGAAGATATAAAACTGGAAATCAGTTCGTTTTGCTCTCTAAGTACGCTATATATCATGAGCAAATGAATATTAAATTGTTTGACGGACACTTCCACCTTAGGCCAAAATCCAACCTGGTTCTTCTGGGCTGGAATTGATTTCACCTTAGACTTAAATCTAACCTAGTCTTTCTCTAGTTAATTAAAAATCCAACCTGGTTCTTCTGGGCTGGAGTTGATTTCACCTTAGACTTAAATCCAACCTAGTCTTTCTCTAGTTAATTAAAAATCCAACCTGGTTCTTCCGGGCTGGAGTTGATTTCACCTTAGACTTAAATCCAACCTAGTCTTTCTCTAGTTAATTAAAAATCCAACCTGGTTCTTCTGGGCTGGAGTTGATTTCACCTTAGACTTAAATCCAACCTAGTCTTTCTCTAGTTAATTAAAAATCCAACCTGGTTCTTCCGGGCTGGAGTTGATTTCACCTTAGACTTAAATCCAACCTAGTCTTTCTCTAGTTAATTAAAAATCCAACCTGGTTCTTCTGGGCTGGAGTTGATTTCACCTTAGACTTAAATCCAACCTAGTCTTTCTCTAGTTAATTAAAAATCCAACCTGGTTCTTCTGGGCTGGAATTGATTTCACCTTAGACTTAAACCCAACCTAGTCTTTCTCTAGTTAATTAAAAATCCAACCTGGTTCTTCTGGGCTGGAATTGATTTCACCTTAGACTTAAATCCAACCTAGTCTTTCTCTAGTTAATTAAAAATCCAACCTGGTTCTTCTGGGCTGGAATTGATTTCACCTTAGACTTAAATCCAACCTAGTCTTTCTCTAGTTAATTAAAAATCCAACCTGGTTCTTCTGGGCTGGAGTTGATTTCACCTTAGACTTAAATCCAACCTAGTCTTTCTCTAGTTAATTAAATAATTAAAAATCCAACCTGGTTCTTCTGGGCTGGAATTGATTTCACCTTAGACTTAAATCCAACCTAGTCTTTCTCTAGTTAATTAAAAATCCAACCTGGTTCTTCTGGGCTGGAATTGATTTCACCTAAGACCTAAATCCAACCTAGTCTTTCTCTAGTTAATTAAAAATCCAACCTGGTTCTTCTGGGCTGGAATTGATTTCACCTAAGACCTAAATCCAACCTAGTCTTTCTCTAGTTAATTAAAAATCCAACCTGGTTCTTCTGGGCTGGAGTTGATTTCACCTTAGACTTAAATCCAACCTAGTCTTTCTCTAGTTAATTAAAAATCCAACCTGGTTCTTCTGGGCTGGAATTGATTTCACCTTAGACTTAAATCCAACCTAGTCTTTCTCTAGTTAATTAAAAATCCAACCTGGTTCTTCTGGACTGGAATTGATTTCACCTTAGACTTAAATCCAACCTAGTCTTTCTCTAGTTAATTAAAAATCCAACCTGGTTCTTCTGGGCTGGAATTGATTTCACCTAAGACCTAAATCCAACCTAGTCTTTCTCTAGTTAATTAAAAATCCAACCTGGTTCTTCTGGGCTGGAATTGATTTCACCTAAGACCTAAATCCAACCTAGTCTTTCTCTAGTTAATTAAAAATCCAACCTGGTTCTTCTGGGCTGGAGTTGATTTCACCTTAGACTTAAATCCAACCTAGTCTTTCTCTAGTTAATTAAAAATCCAATCTGGTTCTTCTGGGCTGGAGTTGATTTCACCTTTGATTTAAATCCAATTTTAGCCGTCCCATGGCCGAGTGGTTAGCGCGCTAGGCTACTGATCTAAGGGACCTGGGTTCGAGCCCCGGGTAAGGCTTGGCTGTTTGTGTCGTTTTTCTGCTGAGGTCCTGCCATCCTCTCAGACCTTCTACTATGGCATATAAACTGACAGGCTCCTGTCAGACCTCTGTGGCAAGCAGCTGCTTGAGGGGGTATTTATTATTTATTATTATAATCTCTCTAGTTAAATTGAATCCAATATAGTTCTTCTGGGATGGAGTTGGTCCAGTTCGTAATGAGTCAGGTTTGCAGCCTGATATTTCCAGATTCGAGGCTCCACCTTCTGCGTTAAGTATTTCTTTATTAATCCTCTGTGACCCTCTGTTAACCCCTATTCTGCCCTCAATGACAAAAAGGAACCGATGAGCTTGGAAAGACCATCTTCCATCGCATGGACCAGGCCGGATCTATATGAGTAATATACAATATATGTTAATTCTTTTTCCAACTCCGCTGAGGTTATTTAGCATTCTTAAGGGGAGAGGCCCTGTCCAGCTCCCCCCCCCCCCCCTCTCCATCGAGCCCTGAATGGGAGACATAAAGGGAACACCATGTGTGCCTTACCCTTTGGCTACACAATGTACTTAAAAGGGGTAACTCCGCATGTAACAGGGGCGGGGGTCGCTCAGTCGGTAGCTTGCCAAGCTTTTTTAGTCTTAACAGGTTTGAGACCCACGAAGGTCACCGTTGAGATTTCCCTTCGCTAAACTCCTTCCTCGGTCACCTCGGCCAGTGGAGATACCGATGGGCTTGGAAAGGCTGCCGTCTATCGGAAGATATGTTAAGCTGTGGCCCCGTTTACAGGAGAACCATTCCCTGTGCACATTGAACACACTGGATGGCCTTGATGGGAGGATACCATCTGCCTCTTAACAGTTGCCCAAAGGGTCCCCTCCGCCAAACTTCTCTGAGTCTTTGGGATCCTTGTGACCTGGCCATTTAGCTTATCGTGTGCAAAAAAAAGTGTCACTCAGAGGTAAAACACCCCAATCTAGCCCGCGTGCAACAGAATAGACTATGATCATTCTGTTAAAGAACATGCTGGTTGGTCTTGACACGGATCTCTCCTCTAAATACCTAACAGATGACCAACATATCCCTTTCCCTATCTAGCTCCGACTCCTCGAGGTCTTGCGAAAGAACTTGAAGAAAACTCAATCACATTCTTGCTAAAAGCATAAAAAATAATATAAATACCCCCTCAAGCAGCTGCTTGCCACAGAGATCTGTCAGTTTATATGCCATAGTAGAAGGTCTGAGAGGAACAAACTTAAAGCATTATTTTCGAAAATAAAATAATTACTTAATTGTACTCCTTAAAGCAACCAATCAGATTCTTGCACTTACTTGGGTTGGGTATTAATAAGTTCAAAATAAATACACATCCAAAAAAAAACAAGCACTTAAAGTCTCTCTCACCACTTATTTCCCACACATAACAATTCTGCACGAGCCATAAATTTACGTCACGCGTGATTATTCTTTGACCCCTTTTCCTCATATACCACGTGGGCATTATCAGCATACCGCGGTCCGTAATCTCATATTCATTCGGTAATAACCTTTCATTAAGTGGGCATCTATTTATCAACTACCTTCAAATTGTTATTAATAGTGGGCTTGTCAACATCGCCCACTCTTGGAGTTGTACCCACCTTTTACTGGCCCAGCCGGTGCAGCAACTGCACGTATTTATTTCTTATAACTGCCGTATCACCAGTTTTAGCTTTCGTAATGGTTAAATTGGTTTTGTCTTTAACTGAAACTTCATTCGTAGCGATCCATTAGTTTAATATATTCATAAGATTGGTTCTAATGAGCGTTTGCTCGAGCAGCTTGTCGTTAAATGCGTCACAATATTCAACGTTGGTGTTGTTTTTTCTTAAATGCAGATTTTGATATATTTGCATAATCATCAAAAGAGCATGCGTCGGCATTGCTTTCTAGGCATTTTCATTATCAAATTATGATTATCATCAAATTATGAGGACATATTGATTCTGCTGATTATATTTTGGTTTTCGGCTTGCAGCATAAACTTTCCCCAACTCATTTTGTTTTTCAATCTTTGTTTCGCTTTATCCCCAACTCATTTTGTTTTTCAATCTTTGTTTTGCTTTATCCCCAACTCATTTTGTTTTTCAATCTTTGTTTTGCTTTATCCCTGACTCATTTTGTTTTTAAATCTTTGTTTTGCTTTATCCCCAACTCATTTTGTTTTTCAATCTTTGGTTTGCTTTATCCCCAACTCATTTTGTTTTTCAATCTTTGGTTTGCTTTATCCCCAACTCATTTTGTTTTTCAATCTTTGGTTTGCTTTATCCCCAACTCATTTTGTTTTTCAATCTTTGGTTTGCTTTATCCCCAACTCATTTTGTTTTTAAATCTTTTGTGGTGCTCAGTGCAATCTATTTTGCATTTGGTCGATATTTTGTGATTCCCTGTAAGGAAACGAAGATCTTTGATAGGACTGAATCTTTTGTCATTTCGCATATCTGTTTGTCTGTTCGACTGTATTCACCTGTCTCTCTGTCTATCTGTCTGTTTGGCTGTCCTTAACTCTGTCTGTCCGACTTTATTTGCCTATCTATCTGACTGTTCAACTGTATTCGCTTATCTCTCTTTGTTTCTGTCTGCTTTTCGGTCTATCTGTCTGTCTGTCTGTGTGGCTCTCTGTCTGTCTGTCTGTTCGCCTGTGTGGCTCTCTGTCTGTCTGACGGTATTCTCATATCTGTCTGTCTGTCTGACGGTATTCGCATATCTCTTTGTCTGTCTGAACGTATTCGAATATCTGTCTGTCTGACTGTTTTCGCCTATCTCTTGTCTGTTTGCTTGTCTGTCTGTCTGTTTATCTTACTGACTGTATTCGCCTATTTCTCTGTTTGTCTGTCTTTCTGTCTGTCTGTCCATCCGATTTTCTATTTGCTTATCTGTTTGCCTATTTATGCGTGCTTTTTGTTCGTAGAGTAAAAAATAAATACCCCTTCAAGCAGCTGCTTGCCACAGAGGTCTGACAGGAGCCTGTCAGTTTAAATGCCAGAGTAGAAGGTCTGAGAGGATGGCAGGACCTCAGCAGAAAAACAACACGAACATCCATGCCTTACCCGGGGCTCGAACCCAGATCCCTTAGATCAGTAACCAATCGCGCTAACCACTCGGCCACGAGACGACTGTTCGTAGAGTACTGATATTCAATAGAGTTGCATGATATTCTGAAATGAGGTTGCGAGACCTGGTCATAACTGAAGGAGGATAATCATCTCACATCATGGGTCCCAAAGAGTTCTCAACGACTCATTTTCAGCCTCAGTTTCCGTGTTGATTTTTACTCGCCATAGTTCAAGACGGAGCAGAAATTCAGCGATAAACTAGCACAAGTGAGTACTTAGATACTGGCCGACGATAATTGTTTACACTCGCCAGTGCCAATGTTTGGTAGTGGTGAAAATAGAAATAAATCCTTGAGACGAAAGTCACCGTAGATGCGAGTAGAGGATCACTTTTTTTAATACATCCGGTTTTAAAAATGGTAAAATTTGCCACATTTTTGAAGCGTTTACTGTAAAATTCTATTTTCACATTAAACACAACATCTAAAACCCGAAATAACCACAATATTAAACACCTTGCCGTCGTTTCAAGAAAGAAAAAAAAAAACACTGCGAATTTCCTTTCTACAGTGACTGAAGCATCCGAACAGTCTCTAGTGTTCCTGTTTTGCTTTTTCCCTGACTCATATATCTTCCGACCATTTCCTTCATCATGAGCATCTTCCTCGTGGAGTTCTTTCCCACTGCCCGTTCCTAAAGTATCTCCCACCAAACAAGCCTTTCTTTTTCTATTCCCTGCAGCACTTAACAAGAGTAACAACGGCACGAGCCTAAAATATGACCCCTTTCACGACGGCCTGTTTCGAGGGTTCGCCATTCGCGATAGAGCGTTTCGCACCCATAAATTCTCTGCCACAACCTCTCCAGGCGACCGTCCCTCAGCCTCCAACGTCCGCTAGTCCCAGTAACCTAGGGAGTCATTATTCTTGCTGCTTGAAATATACCGAAAATGAAGTGTTGTATGGGAAGTAAGGGTTCGTCTTTTTTCAGTTTGAGTCTCTCTGTCTACGTTGTTTGTCACCTCATGTTGATTTTTCTCTGAAAAGGCAACGCTTTCCGTGGTGCAGGGTGCTGAGAGGTGGTAAATGAGCTCGTGGCAGAAAGGATGGGATTCTGTGAAGAAAGGAGTGCCAAGGGAGGAATCTGCAAACATCTACACACTCGCACACAACAACAACAGTGACAAACTACCGCACACAACAAACTTCAAGAATGAAGCAAACTCAAAGAAAGAGTGGACGCTGATGTGGTAAAATTCCTAACGATTTTTTCGCGCATTTATTCGGCTCTTTTCGAAAAGTTGCGCGAGTTCGTAACTGATGAGATCTTATTGGCCAATTTGCTTATTTACGTGTTAAGTGCATTAATCTGGTTAGTTTCCTTGTTACACTTATTTGTTACTTATTTGTTGTTTGTTGTGTTTTGGTTCAATGATCGATGTGATTATTAAATTTGTTGACTACCTGACTTATATTTTTGTCGAGTGATTTCTCTCCTTATTTGTTTATTGATTATCTGGCTCATTTTTTCATTCACCGATAGATATGCTCACTAACTCGTTGACTGACTTCCTGACCTGCTTTGGTTGAACTTACTAACCTATTGATTATCTGGCTTATTTTTTCATTCACCGATAGATATGCTCACTAACTCGTTGACTGACTACCTGACCTGCTTTGGTTGAACTTACTAACCTATTGATTATCTGGCTTATTTTTTCATTCACCGATAGATATGCTCACTAACTCGTTGACTGACTACCTAACCTGCTTTGGTTGAAATTACTAACTTATTGACTACCTGACTTACTCTTTGTTCACTGATAGATGTGCTTATTAATTTATTGACTACCTGATATCGTTTCGTTGTTGTTCAGGATTGATTTGCATATTTGTCTGTTGCTTACTTGCCTTGCTCTTCTCTAATCTGTAGTTCCCAGATTCGAGTCCCAGCTGGGTCAGCGTTGAGATTTATCTCCGCAAAATTCCCCGCCCTGCCCACGGTCAGTAGGGGACACCGATGGGCTTGGAAAGGCCGCCGTCCGTCGGATGGGACATTAAGCCGTGGCCCCGTGTGCAGGAGAGCCATACCCTGTGCACGTTTAAGAACACGCTGGATGGCCTTGACGGGAGACTACCATCTATCTCCCAACAGCTGTTGCAGTGTGTCCCCTCCCCAACCTTCTCTGAGCCTTTCGGGGTCCATGTGACCTGGCCATTTACACCATGGTGTGCAAAAAAGTGTCGCTCAGAGGTAAAAAAAACCCAACGTTAAAGAACACGCTGGATGGCCTTGACGGGAGGTTACCATCTGTCTCCCAAAGCTGTTCCAGTGGGTCCCCTCCCCCAACCTTCTCTGAGCCTTCGGAGTCCATGTGACCTCGCCATTTAGCCCATGGTGTGCAAAAAACTGCCGCTCAGAGGTAAAACAACCCAACCCTTGCTCTTCTGTTTAGTCATTGATGTGTTTACCTATTTGTTGGTTACCTGACTTACGTTTTGTTCACTGATTCATATGCTGACTATCTTATAGCAGTAATTAATTCTCTTACTTATTTGTTGACTACTTCAATTGCATTTGTGTTCACTGATTGATCTGTTTACTACATTCTTACATTGACCATTTCATTCCATTACTTTTTTCCCTGATTTGGTTGATTATTCTTTTACTGCTTATATTACTAAATATCATATTCGATAGAAGTTACAGGCAACACATATATCATAATTTACTTGCGCAAGTATTCTATACTAATATTGGCTGATGGCTTGCTAATCTGTTTTCTAAAGAACCAACTTGATTACACATTACAAGATAGTATTATCGGACTGACAGATTTCATTTCCTATTTCCCAAACTGATTTATTATTAAAATGGAGAAGATTCCATGTTTGTTTAACTGATTGCCGTGAGTGGGATTCGACCCATGTCTCCCAGTAACACGTCAGGCATGCTAACCACTACACCATCAGCTGCTAACCTTTTCTTTCCCAGTAACATGCCAGATCTGCTAACCACTACATCATTATCAGCTAAACTTTTCTTCCACAGTAACATTAGAGGAGTTCTAACCACTATACCATCAGTGGCTAACCTTTCCTTCCACAATAATATATCAGGCCTGCTAACCACTACAACATCAGATGCTAACCTTTTCTTTCCCACTAACATGCCAGATCTGCTAACCACTACATCATTATCAGCTAAACTTTTCTTCCACAGTAACATTAGAGGAGTTCTAACCACTATACCATCAGTGGCTAACCTTTCCTTCCACAATAATATATCAGGCCTGCTAACTACTACAACATCAGATGCTAACCTTTTCTTTCCCACTAACATGCCAGATCTGCTAACCACTACATCATTATCAGCTAAAGTTTTCTTCCACAGTAACATTAGAGGAGTTCTAACCACTATACCATCAGTGGCTAACCTTTCCTTCCACAATAATATATCAGGCCTGCTAACCACTACAACATCAGATGCTAACCTTTTCTTTCCCACTAACATGCCAGATCTGCTAACCACTACATCATTATCAGCTAAAGTTTTCTTCCACAGTAACATTAGAGGAGTTCTAACCACTATACCATCAGTGGCTAACCTTTCCTTCCACAATAATATATCAGGCCTGCTAACTACTACAACATCAGATGCTAACCTTTTCTTTCCCACTAACATGCCAGATCTGCTAACCACTACATCATTATCAGCTAAACTTTTCTTCCACAGTAACATTAGAGGAGTTCTAACCACTATACCATCAGTGGCTAACCTTTCCTTCCACAATAATATATCAGGCCTGCTAACCACTACAACATCAGATGCTAACCTTTTCTTTCCCACTAACATGCCAGATCTGCTAACCACTACATCATTATCAGCTAAAGTTTTCTTCCACAGTAACATTAGAGGAGTTCTAACCACTATACCATCAGTGCTAACCTTTTCTTCCCCACTAACATTTCAGGAGTGTTAACCACTACACCATCAGCTGCTAACCTTTTCTTTCCCACTAACATGCCAGATCTGCTAACCACTACATCATTATCAGCTAAAGTTTTCTTCCACAGTAACATTAGAGGAGTTCTAACCACTATACCATCAGTGGCTAACCTTTCCTTCCACAATAATATATCAGGCCTGCTAACCACTACAACATCAGATGCTAACCTTTTCTTCCCCGCTAATGTTTCAGGAGTGCTAACCACTACAACATCAGATACTAACCTTTTCTTTCCCACTAACATGACAGACATACTAACCTCTACACCATCAGTAGCTAACCTTTTCTTTCCCAGTAACATGCCAGATCTGCTAACCACTACATCATTATCAGCTGAACTTTTCTTCCACAGTAACATTAGAGGAGTTCTAACCACTATACCATCAGTGGCTAACCTTTCCTTCCACAATAATATATCAGGCCTGCTAACTATTACAACATCAGATACTAACCTTTTCTTCCCTGCTAACGTTTCAGGAGTGCTAACCACTACAACATCAGATACTAACCTTTTCTTTCCCACTAACATGACAGACATACTAACCTCTACACCATCAGTAGCTAACCTTTTCTTTCCCAGTAACATGCCAGATCTGCTAACCACTACATCATTATCAGCTAAACTTTTCTTCCACAGTAACATTAGAGGAGTTCTAACCATTATACCATCAGTGCTAACCTTTCCTTCCACAATAATATATCAGGCCTGCTAACTACTACAACATCAGATGCTAACCTTTTCTTTCCCACTAACATGCCAGATCTGCTAACCACTACATCATTATCAGCTAAACTTTTCTTCCACAGTAACATTAGAGGAGTTCTAACCACTGTACCATCAGTGCTAACCTTTCCTTCCACAATAATATATCAGGCCTGCTAACTACTACACCATCAGATGCTAACCTTTTCTTCCCCACTAACATTTCAGGAGTGCTAACCACTACAACATCAGATGCTAACCTTTTCTTTCCCACTAACATGACAGACATACTAACCTCTACACCATCAATAGCTAACCTTTTCTTTCCCAGTAACATGCCAGATCTGCTAACCACTACATCATTAATGGCTAACCTTTTCTACCCCAGTAACATACCTGGTTTGCTAACCACTATACCATCCATCAGTGGCTAACCTCTTTTTCAGCTGAAGAAAAGATTAGCCACTGATAGCTAAATGGTTAGTGCGCTTGGTAAGTTATTGAGAGGCTTGAGTTCGAATCCTCACGGCAAAAATCATTTTTTTTTCAGCTAACTCTTTCATGAGTCCCATGTCTACAGGACATTTCCTATGACATTTTACCACTGACTGACTTATTGTTTACTGATCCTGTTTATAAATTGAATGACATGCTTATTAACATAAACTGACATTATCGAATCAATTTTAAATGCAGAATACTTATATTTCCAATCACGTAGGGGCGGGGGTGGCTCAGTCGGTAGCGCGCCAGGCTCGTAATCTGTAGTTCCCAGGTTCGAGTCCCAGCTGGGTCAGCGTTGAGATTTATCTCCGCAAATTCCCCGCCCTGCCCACGGTCAGTAGGGGACACCGGTGGGCTTGGAAAGGCCGCCGTCCGTCGGATGGGACGTTAAGCCGTGGCCCCGTGTGCGGGAGTGTTAAAGAACACGCTGGATGGCCTTGACGGAGGCTACCATCTGTCTCCCAACAGCTGTTTCAGTAGGTCCCCTCCCCCAACCTTCTCTGAGCCTTCGGGGTCCTTGTGACCTGGCCATTTAGCCCATGGTGTGTAAAAAAGTGCCGCTCAGAGGTAAAACAACCCAACCCAAAATCCAATCACGTCCGATCATCTGATATGATCTGTGGTCATAATCGTTTCCGATAAGTGAACAGTGATCATGAAAAGCTCGCAAACATCTCAGCAATCTACTAAATGCATCAGTTTCTGAATCCTCACTGCAGTTTCCAGTTTTTTCCTCTTTCTTGTTTCGCACACGTTTCACCAATAACACAACCAAATATCTCTTGCCATTGTTTGGAGGGGAAAACTTCTACGAATAAAAAAGAAAAATCTACCGAAACACACGTCGACTCTTCCGTTCCCGAATAGCATCACCACACACACACACCCAGGGCCACCCTCCCTCACGACGTGCGTTACTGCTTGGCTCTCTTTGTGTATTGCTGAACTCCTTTCCCTTCCGAACACAATTAATCATCCGTTCCCTAATAACCCCTTCCATGAACGGTGAGCGTGCTTATCAGTGAAGTAATGGCATTACTTGCGGAGCATGCGCCCTTGCGCTGAAGCATGCATTCGTTAACAGCGGGACCGTCACCCTCTTCTAGGAGGGACTGATGCAGTTTGCATTAATCCCTATGCAATTAGATATTCTCCTGTTTGTGTCTGCTACACTTTTTTTTTGTCTTAGCTATGTCCTTTTGGCTTTAGTTCAGTGTTTCAGTCACTCTTTTCACTTTCTCTTCTGTAATGGAAGAATGACTTCATATTCTGCCGGGGGCGGGGGTGGCTCAGTCGGTAGCGCGCCAGGCTCGTAATCTGTAGTTCCTAGGTTCGAGTCCCAGCTGGGTCAACGTTGAGATTTATCTCTGCAAAATTTCCCCGCCCTGCCCACGGTCAGTAGGGGACACCGATGGGCTTGGAAAGGCCGCCGTCCGTCGGATGGGACGTTAAGCCGTGGCCCCGTGTGCGGGAGAGCCATACCCTGCGCACGTTAAAGAACACGCTGGATGGCCTTGACGGGAGGCTACCATCTGTCTCCCAACAGCTGTTCAAGTGGGTTCCCTCCCCCAACCTTCTCTGAGCTTTCGGGGTCCATGTGACCTGGCCATTTAGCCCACGGTGTGCAAAAAAGTGCCGCTCAGAGGTAAAACAATCCAATCCAATCATATTCCGCCAATTAGAATTGTCTCCTGATTTGGTCGCTTCTTGTGAAAATCTCTTTTTGCTTTGGACTGATTATTATTATTATTAAGAAGCTGAAAGAAAGACCGATTGTAAGAAGATGTATTATTTGTTCCGTGATTTATTTTTGATCTCATATTGGGATTGAATGAGGATTAAATGTTTGAATGAATGATGATTGAATTGGGATTGAATGATGATTTTGAAAATGAAAAATGAAAACAGACTGTGAAGCACGATGCATTATTTGTTCCGTGATTTATTTGTGATAGAAATGACTGATCATACTGGGAACACGATGCATTATTTGTTCCGTGATTTATTTGTGATAGAAATGACTGATCATACTGGGAACACGATGCATTATTTGTTCCGTGATTTATTTGTGATTGAAATGACTGATCATACTGGGAACACGGTGCATTATTTGCTCCGTGATTTATTTGTGATTGAAATGACTGATCACAATGGGGAACACGATGCATTATTTGTTCCGTGATTTATTTGTGATTGAAATGACTGATCACACTGGGGAACACGATGCATTATTTGTTCCGTGATTTATTTGTGATTGAAATGACTGATCACACTGGGGAACACGATTCATTATTGTTTGTGATTGAAATGACTGATCATACTGAGAACACGATGCATTATTTGTTCCGTGATTTATTTGTGATTGAAATGACTGATCACACTGGGGAACACGATGCATTATTTGTTCCGTGATTTGTTTGTGATTGAAATGACTGATCGTACTGGGAACACGATGCATTATATGTTCCGTGATTTATTTGTGATTGAAATGACTGATCATACTGTGAACACGATGCATTATTTGTTCCGTGATTTATTTGTGATTGAAATGACTGATCATACTGGGAACACGATGCATTATTTGTTCCGTGATTTATTTGTGATTGAAATGACTAATCAACCATGGTGTTCGGATACTTTTTTGAGCGACTGTAGGTGGTCATATTATTTTGATACTAGATCGTGTGGGCTCACTCACGGAAATATTCAGCGTGTGCAGTTACCGTTCACAGCAAACTGGAGCGGTTGCGGTTAATGTTCACAGCACATTGGATCGTGTGAGCTCACAAAGACCTGGATCATGTGGGCTCACTCACGGAAATATTGAGCGTGTGCAGTTACCGTGGCCAGGTCACAAACACCCCGAAGGCTCAGAGAAGGTTGGGGGAGGGGACCCACTGCAACAGCTGTTGGGAGACAGATGGTAGCCTCCCGTCAAGGCCATCCAGCGTGTTCTTTAACGTACACAGAGTATGGCTCTCCCGCACAAGGGACCGTAGATTAACGTCCCATCCGACGGACGGCGGCCTTTCCAAGCCCATCGGTGTCCTCTACTGACCGTGGGCAGGAAGGGGAGTTTCGCGGAGATAAATCTCAACACTGACCCAGCTGGGACTCGAACCTGGGAACTGCAGATTACGAGCCTGTCGCGCTACCTACTGAGCCACCCCCGCCCCAAATGCGAGAGATCAAAGATTTCTGAAAAAGGAACACCAAAGGGGAAACGATCCTAATAAATGCAAAAGAAGAAACTTATCAAATGCAGAAGAAACTTATCAAATGCATCATCACATAACGAGATATGAAATGCAACACTGCACTTCTTCGAATATCTTCTGGTGCAATCATCAGTCATCATTTCCTCCAGAGGATCAGTGTTCTTTTAGGATGGGATCGAATTAGATGGGAAATAAAATAAGATTAAATAAAGGAGAAAAAAGTAGGAGGAAAGATCATTAATTACTCTCAGTTTTATATTTTTTTAATACTTGACCTAAGCGTTCGTCCGATTTCATTATGATATTTCATTTCCGTTTTTTTTTTCGGGGGCGAAGACTTTCTTCCGAAGCTTTTGATACGTCGAATTTTTTTCCCCTTAAAGAAAATTTTTTTTTTTTCTCCCTCTGCTGCCTTTTTATTTCTTGGAAGCAGTTCGCATTTGGAGTGAGTGGTTTGAGAGTTAAAAAAAAAGAAGTGATTAATAATAATAGAAGAAAAACGGGGGAAATATATTTAAAAAAAAGTGGGAAGGGATATTGGGAACCGCAGCTAGTGTTAATTTGTTTCTGCGGTAAGGTTTGGAACTAACGTAAAACTGGAAAAAAAAAAAACGATGTGTGTACCGGAGGGGGGAGAAAGGAAGGGGAAAGATAAAAAAAAGTGCAAAAAAAAAGGGGAGCGAAAATAAATCAACGCCGATATTTATCACCAGCCTAACTGCCACCCACCCCCTCGCCCACCCGTAAAGCTGAAGGACCCGTTTTGTAATTTATAGCTCCCTTAGGATGGTGCAGGGAAACGAGATTGATAACGACCGTCCCTACTTCTTCTCCTACTACTTCGCCATCTCCTGCATTCTTCCCCCCCCCCCCCCCCCCCCCCCCCCCCCGTTGCCTCAGCATTCCGCAAAGGTGCTCCCAACTAATCAAAGATGCTGCTTTCTTTCCTTCCGATGCTCTTGGGAGGACTTCCTGTTCGGTTTCCGATGGCTGCCTACCGCTCCGGCAGAGAATTTCTTGCTCTTGGTCCTCCTGCCTTCCTTCTTCTGGAGCTTGGATCTTCCTCTTCCTTCAAAAAGCATCGTATTTGGGATGCTTGTTTTTTGAGTGTGTGTGGTGATGTGCTTGTTGCGGTTTGAACTTGGGTTGCCCAAGCGTATGCTATCATTTCGAGCATTGTTAGGAATACTGTAGTAAGCAATTTCAATCAAAATTTAGTGGAGCGCCGACTAATGGATTTGGCACTATTTGATTTCGTGTAAATTATCGTAATTTTGAGGCACTTGATGTGCTATCACTTTTCCTTCTTTGTAAATACTAATAATTTTTAGGCACTTGGTATGATATCACTTTTCCTTCTATGTAATACTCATAATTTTGAGGCACTTGGTGTGCTATCACTTTTGCTTCTTTGTAAATACTCATAATTTTGAGGCACTTGGTGTGCTATCATTTTTGCTTCTTTGTAAATACTCATATTTTTGAGGCACTTGGTGTGCTATCACTTTTCCTTCTTTGTAAATACTCATAATTTTTAGGCACTTGCTATGATATCACTTTTTCTTCTATGTAAATACTCATAATTTTGAGGCACTTGGTGTGCTATCATTTTTCCTCCTTTGTAAATACTCATAATTTTTAGGCACTTGGTATGATATCACTTTTCCTTCTGTGTAAATACTCATAATTTTGAGGCACTTGGTGTGCTATCACTTTTGCTTCTTTGTAAATACTCATAATCTTGAGGCACTTGGTGTGCTATCCTTTTCCTTCTTTGTAAATACTCATAATTTTTAGGCACTTGGTGTGACATCACTTTTCCTTCTGTGTAAATACTCATAATTTTGAGGCACTTGGTGTGCTATCACTTTTGCTTCTTTGTAAATACTCATAATCTTGAGGCACTTGGTGTGCTATCACTTTTCCTTCTTTGTAAATACTCATAATTTTTAGGCACTTGGTGTGACATCACTTTTCCTTCTGTGTAAATACTCATAATTTTGAGGCACTTGGTGTGCTATCATTTTTCCTTCTTTGTAAATATTCATAATTTTGAGGCACTTGAAATACTCATAATTTTTAGGCACTTGGTATGCTATCACTTTTGCTTCTTTGTAAATACTCATAATTTTTAGGCACTTGCTATGATATCACTTTTTCTTCTATGTAAATACTCATAATTTTGAGGCACTTGGTGTGCTATCATTTTTCCTTCTTTGCAAATACTCATAATTTTGAGGCACTTGGTGTGCTATCACTTTTCCTTCTTTGTAAATACTCATAATTTTGAGGCACTTGGTGTGCTATCACTTTTCCTTCTTTGTAAATACTCATAATTTTTAAGCACTTGGTGTGATATCACTTTTCCTTCTTTGTAAATATTCATAATTTTTAAGCACTTGGTGTGATATCACTTTTCCTTCTACGTAAATACTCATAATTTTTAGGCACTTGGTGTGCTATCACTTTTGCTTCTTTGTAAATATTCATAATTTTGAGGAATTGGTGTGATATTACTTTTCCTTCTACGCAAATACTCATAATTTTTAGGCACTTGGTGTGCTATCACTTTTGCTTCTTTGTAAATATTCATAATTTTGAGGAATTGGTGTGATATTACTTTTCCTTCTACGCAAATACTCATAATTTTGAGGAACTTAGTGTGATATTACTTTTCCTTCTTTGTAAATACTCATAATTATGTGTCGATTAATGTGCTATCACTCTTCCTTCTATGCAAATACTCATAAATCTGAGGCACTTGGTGTGCTATCACTTTTCCTTCTATGTAAATACTCATAATTTTCAGGCATTGGTATGCTCTCGCTTTTTTTTTTGCTTTATGTGTAACTCGTAGCGCTGCTTTTGTTCTAAGGGAAGAGACAACTTTATTTTTAAGATATTATTTTGTTATACCTCCCTCATGGATATTTACATTCTTAGGAATATAAATCGCAACGACAATCCACAGAAATAAACTCGACAACCAGTAAATAATTAGCAATAAAATTTAGATTATTTCTTCAAGATATTAATAAATAAATAAATACCCCCTCAAGAAGCTGCTTGCCACAGAGGTCTGACAGGAGCCTGTCAGTTTATATGCCACAGTAGGAGATCTGAGAGGCTGGCAGGAACTCAGCAGAAACACGACACACACACATCCATGCCTAATCCGTGGCTCGAACCCAGGTCTCTTAGATCAGTAGCCAAGCGTGCTAACCACTCGGCCACGGGACGGCTACGAAGATATTAATAACTGAATGAAATTAAATTAAAAAAAAATAAAATATCCCCTCAAGCAGCTGCTTGCCACAGATCTGACAGGAGCCAATCAGTTTATACGCCATAGTAGAAGGTCTGTGAAGATGGCTGGACCTCAGCAGAAAAACCAAAGGAATATCCATGCTTCACCCGGGGCTCGAACCCAGATCCCTTTTGATCATTAGCTAGCACGCTAACCAAACGGATACTATTAAGATGAATTAATTCAAAATATTAAGTTTCTGTGTTTCGTACATATATCAATTCTTAAAATGAAAAACTGAACAGCAATTGTGAGAAATATAAAAATTAACAATAAAAAATAAACTTCATTTTCAAGATATTTGATATGTTTCGTATACACTGCCATTCTTAGAATAGACCAATCTAAAATTAAAGAAAAAAAAATTGTCAAATAACTGTTTTTTTTTTCTTTAACCCGTGGCCGAGTGGTTAGCACGCTTGGCTACTGATCTACGGGACTTGGTTCGAGCCCCGGGTAAGGCATGGATGTATGTGTCGTTTTTCTGCTGAGGTCCTGCCATCCTCTCAGACCTTCTACTGTGGCATATAAACTGGCAGGCTCCTGTCAGACCTCTGTGGCAAGCAGCTGCTTGAGGGGGTATTTATTATATTTTTTTAACTGAGTAAATAAAAATATAATAAATACCCCCTCAAGCAGCTGCTTGCCACAGAGGTCTGACAGGAGCCTGTCAGTTTATATGTCACACTAGAATATCTGAGAGGATGGCAGGACCTCAGCAGAAAACAACACGAACATCTATGCCTTACCCGGGGCTCGAACCCAGGTCCCGTAGATCAGTAGCCAAGCGCGCTAACCTCTCGGCCACGGGACGTCTACTGAGATAAAACTGATTGGTAAGGCAATAACAGCCTTCTCTAGAAAGCCCCAAAATTGTTCAATTCGTCAACGAAATAGCATAGATAGCAACTGGGGCGGGGGTGGCTCAGTCGGTAGCGCGCCAGGCTCGTAATCTGTAGTTCCCAGGTTCGAGTCCCAGCTGGGTCAGCGTTGAGATTTATCTCCGCACAATTCCCCGCCCTGCCCACGGTCAGTAGGGGACACCGATGGGCTTGGAAAGGCCGCCGTCCGTCGGATTGGACGTTAAGCCGTGGCCCCGTGTGCAGGAGAGCCATACCCTGTGCACGTTAAAGAACACGCTGGATGGCCTTGACGGGAGACTACCATCTGTCTCCCAACAGCTGTTCCAGTGGGTCCCCTCCCCCAACCTTCTCTGAGCCTTCGGGGTCCATGTGACCTGGCCATTTAGCCCATGGTGTGCAAAAAAGTGCCGCTCAGAGGTAAAACAACTCAACCCAATAGATAGCAACTCCACGCAGTTAACAGTTCACATAAGATGATTACCATGTCATTGATCAGTATTAAAGCGTCTACTTCTCAACCTAATACTCATAATCTCACTCTACACCACTAATATTCACGTAAACAAATCAAACTAAAGATATTGAACGGCTACCCACTAATCTTGCCATTGTTTTGCATAAAAGTGCCCTTAATTCTTCCATAACACGCCCCAGTTAATCGTTCGATAGCAGTGACTTTCGGCTGGTAGCCAAATGTTAACAGAATTATGGAAAGAGTCACATTTTTACGGCAATGTCAACAAAGGCATTTTTCTGCATCATTTTTATGAGTCATAAATTCTTCTCAAAGATCAACACGGAACTCCCAAGGATCAGAAGCGAAATGTTTGTTCTCAAGTGCAATCAATAATGCAAAATGTACACATGGCCCACCCCGTTACGCAGCCAGAGTAAATATTGACTCTTAATTACTACTGTAAACATCATAAACCGTAATGTTCGTCAGGGGACGTTAACTGCAGCCTTCCTTCAATATCCTGTTGACCTGCTATGACTTGCCGAATCCAACATGGCGCCAAATAATATCAAGACTGACACTCAGGGGAAGCGAAGATCGTTTGGTGAGGTTTCTACCTTTAAGAGGTTTTTCTTTTACTGAAGAATGTTTTTTTTCTCTTTGCTTGCTGCACAATATACTAAACGTTGGATTGAAAAAATCTGGAAACATGGTGGCTCATATGACATGGCTCATTGAATGTTAAGATAAAAAAAAATTCGAGAAGTCGGTATCGTTTTGTTACATGATTATGGTGCTGATAGAGCCATCCCGTGGCCGAGTGGTTAGCGCGCCTGGTTACTGATCTACGGGACCTGGGTTCGAGCCCCGGGTAAGGCATGGATGTTCGTGTTGTTTTTCTGCTGAGGTCCTGCCATCCTCTCAGACCTTCTACTCTGGCATATAAACTAACAGGCTGCTGTCAGACCTCTGTGGCAAGCAGCTGCTTGAGAGGGTATTTATTTTTTTTTTTATTTAATGGTGCTGATAACCTATATGCTTTGTATCTCAGTGAATAGAATTTACGATGGATACATTCCAGTTCCAATATATAGAATTTACGAAAGATACAGTCCATTTCCAATACATAGAATTTACGGTGGATAATTCCATTTCTTATACATATAATTTACGATGGATACATTCCATTTCCAATACAAAGAATTTAGTATGGATACATTCCATTTCCAATACATAGAATTTACGATGAATACATTCCATACCACCTACTATGTGGACTACTCAGCTCTCAAATAAAAGGTAAACATAGTAATGAGTGATATTTCAAAGTAGTTGATCTAAAAATAATATTTCATAATGTTGCTATAATTTATTCACAAATGAAAAAAAATAATTAATTTTAATTATTTATTATATATTTTTATAAATGAATTATACTTTTCCATATCTATTTTTAAAAAAAATAGCCAGTAGTAAATATTTCAGACTTAATTTATCAACAACTAAACACGACATTCTTCTAAAATTGTCTTCAGTTGCTTCTATACTTCTATTGTTTTAAAGCTGCCTAAGTCGATCAATGGCTGCATCTGACAAAGCGCAGTGCAGCATTCAATCCTACGTTTAGTAACCAGAGGCTTACAGCATCGTAGGCGTGTGTTGGCTGGCTTCAACTCATTGTTAGCGTGCTACGATAGCGAAAGGTTTTGGAGGAAATTACAAGCTCTGCTTATCGCCATCTGATAAGTAAAATAATATCCTGCTCAACGGTGAACGTCGCATGCAAATCCTGGCTCGAGAGAAAACCAGTCAGACTGGAAATTAGGCTTTGTATGTTCGTGCTTGGGAGAGTTTCTCTAAACAGCCACGCACTCACACTTTAACATAGAACTTTTAGATACATTCACAGGATTTATGCTGTCTGTAAGCGTTGAAGGAGAACTAGAACAACAAGTAATATTAGTTATCCTTTTGGCTTCTGCGTTTTGTGAAGTAGGAGGACATAGAGTATACTAAGCCTGACGCAATTTAATACATTTATGCAAATATTTGCGGCACTTTTTTGCCCACAATAAGCTAAATGGCCAAGCCATAAGGTTGGGTTGTTTTACCTCTGAGCGGCACTTTTTTGCACACCATGGGCTAAATGGCCAGGTCACATGGACCCCGAAGGCTCAGAGAAGGTTGGGGGAGGGGACCCACTGGAACAGCTGTTGGGAGACAGATGGCAGCCTCCCGTCAAGGCCATCCAGCGTGTTCTTTAACGTGCGCAAAGTGTGGCTCTCCCGCACACGGGACCACGGCTTAACGTTCCATCCGACGGACGGCGGCCTTTCCAAGTCCATCGGTGTCCCCTACTGACCGTGGGCAGGGCGGGGAATTTTGCGGACCCGTGTGCGGGGAGAGCTATATACCGTGCATGCTGGATGACCTTCACGGGAGGCTGCCATCTTTCTCCTAGCAACTGTTCAATGGGCTCCCATCCAACCTTCTCTGAACCCTCAGGGTTCTAGTGACCTGGTCATTTAGTTCTTTGTATGCAAAAAAAAGAAAATTGCCGCTCAGAGGTAAAACTCGCTCCTAAATATCCAGCAGACTGTGAAGACAGTTCTGTATTTGCACGAAATACTAGGTTCAAAAGGGAAAAACCTTTAGAAGAGCAACTTATGTTCGTCACGTGTATGTAGACTCCCCCCCTCCCCGGTTCCCAATTCCTTCCGCGTTTCTTTTTAGGACGTCATCAACACGAAGTTCAACAAGTCGTGCACGTCATCTCGTTCCCAAAGTGCGCAGCGCCGACGACTATCATAAAAAGGGAAGGAGGAATAGACTCGCTTTCGCTGTCGAAATCGACTCTCACCCACCCGAATTTTATAGACACGAGGAGGGAGGGGACTGGGAGGACGGGAGGTAGCGGTAGACTCAACGCCATTGACGATGTCTTGCCACCGCGTCAAAGTCTTAAATGATTTCCGGATTTCCCTCGTTTGAGCGTCATAGAGTCGTCATCTGACATCCAAGTCCCGAGACAGAGTGCTTACGACGAGACAGGAATTCGTTAAACGGTTTCGGCTTTCGATCTGACACCTTGGTTGCAAAACTAAACTGAAGAATAAACTACAGGTATT
The DNA here is from genome assembly GCA_038380435.1 of Ryuthela nishihirai. Classification (NCBI taxonomy): domain Eukaryota; kingdom Metazoa; phylum Arthropoda; class Arachnida; order Araneae; family Heptathelidae; genus Ryuthela; species Ryuthela nishihirai. The sequence goes on from JAWZYU010000029.1 coordinate 38,199,435, forward strand.
CTTAGCTAAATAAAAATATAAATAAATACCCCCTCAAGCAGCTGCTTGCCACAGAGGTCTGACAGGAGCCTATCAGTTTATATGCCACAGTAGAAGATCTGAGAGGATGGCAAGACCTCAGCAGAAAAACAACACGCACAACCATGCCTTACCCGGGGCTCGAACCCAGGTCCCTTAGATCAGTAACCAAGATTGCTAACCACTCGGCCATGGGACGGCTTAAAACGTAGCTTCAAGTTAAAAGCCGTCTTCGATCATTGTGTCTCTTGCACGATTTGAAGTTCATCACAAGCAGTGGCTGTTAAAATTCTTGAAAATTGAACTTTTATCACATGCATTTTGAGTTGTTTTCTCATGTTTCAACAACAATTAATATCCATCAAGAATATTTCTCAACAATAATGCTTCATCAGAAATCAATTAAACCTTTAGTAATAAGAACCGTACCGTGGTCGAGTGGTTAGCGCGCTTGGCTACTGATCTAAAGGATCTGGGTTCGAACCCCGCGTTAAGGCATGGTATGTTCGTGTTGTTTATCTGCTGAGGTCCTGCCATCCTCACAGACCTATTATGGCATATAAACTAACAGGCTCCTTTCAGACCTCTGTGGCACGCAGCTGCTTGAAGGGTATTTTTCTTTTATAAATAATAATGTGTTTCAAACCATTCAAAGTTATAAATATACAATTTGGAAGTTTGCATGATTTTTATTACACAATTATGAATGATTTTTATAAACCAAGATAATTTATTTAAATATTCCAGCTTTCATAACTCCTTAAATACTGAACGAATATTGTCGAAAATCGGGATTTAAATCGATTTGATTCTGATCTTTAATTTATCTTCCGTCACATTTTTCCATTAAATGTATATTTTAGAAGTTATAGAGCTTAAAATTTGCATTACAATTGACAAAAAACGTTAATTCTGACAGCATGAAATATTAAATTAAAAGTTTTAAAACTACCGCTAGTTTAATAAACGAAATTACCTTTCTCTAAATTCTGAGTTTAAACTTCGATGACTGAGATATGGCCGAATCCGCCACTTAGCAGAAATGCAAATTAATTAGAAAGTGTAAAAAAAATATCGCAATATAACTGGAACTGTGAACAAACAAAAATCTCCCCTTTACTCTAGCTATTGCGAAAGAGAGAAAACCGTTATTCACTCCTTTCCCCCAGTTCCATAGCCAGCGTTGGGTGTTTGGAGAAGCCAGCCTGCTGAGGTTCCTTGTTGTATACAGTATACACGCCGACTCTTTCCCAGGGCGTTATCGGTGAGCTTGGACCAACTCGCCTCGAGCCCACGACGTCAGAGATGCGAGAGGGGGGGAGGAGAACAATAATTAATGTCGTCTAGCTTCCTGTAGTAGTAGTGGTAAGTGTAGGAGGGAGCGTAAAGGGAGGCAACGAAAGAGGGGGGAGAGAATGTTTGCGTCCCCGCGGGCCTCCCTCCAGGACTATTAGGTGCAATAAATCACATAGGACGTGAACTGATCCAGATGGCCTTTGTGAACCTGTCTTGGGTTCGTGCTTCGGCCCACAATGCAGGAGAGCTGCTACCGTCTTAGTACAGAGAGATGGAGGCATGGTGATTAAATAACATCTCTCTCAATATCCAGATAGTGATCATATTTCTGTTGTGTTTTTACCTTCTATAGGTTGGAGATAGTATGCGCTCAATGCTGGTTAAAGTCAGGAAAAAAATTGCTTAAAGTTTTTTTCGTATTTAGCATAATGATGTCTGCTGGTCGAGTGGTTAATACGTTTTGCTATAAATCAAAGGGATTTAGATTCGAACCCGAATAAGGAATGGATATTTCTTTTCTCAGAGAGCTTCTGTAGGGTGGTATTACACTAACAGGCTCCTGTCAGACTTCTGTGGAAAGCAACTTCTTGAGCAGTGTTTTTTCAACCTTTTTATTATGATGATATTATGATGATTATGATATTATGATGATTTTTATTATGATGATTATTACACCTAAATTATGATGATATTATGTATGTTTATTATAACAATGATATACTCGTATAATCAATCTAAAGAGGTTTTAAAATTGATAAGTAATCCTATTGTGCTTTGGACTTCTTTCGAAAATAATTTAATTAATGATCTTTAAAATTCGGAATGAACAAATTTGTTGTTAATGGTTCAATGCAGATACATAACACTTAGGCTGAAAACAAGGCTTGGGTTTTTTTACCTCTGAGCGGCACTTTTTTGAACACCATGGGCTAAATGGCCAGGTGACAAGGACCCCGAAGGCTCAGAGAAGGTTGGGGCAGGGACCCACTGGAACAGTTGTTGGGAGACAGATGGTAGCCTCCCGTCAATGCCATTCATTGTGTTCTTTAACGTGCATAGGGTATGGCTCTCCCGCACACGGAGCCACGGCTTAACGTCACATTCGATGGACGGTGGTCTTTCCAAGCCCCATCGGTGTGCCCTACTGACCGTGGGCAGGGCGGGGAATTTTGCGGAGATAAATCTGAACGTTGATCCAGCTGGGACTCGAACCTGGGAACTACAGATTACGAGCCTGGCGCGCTTCCGACTGAGCCACCCCCGCCCCTCTGAAAACAAGGCAGTAGATGGGGTATTATAATAGGCAGCAAGTGACACAATGCAATGGGACATCGGATAGATTACATTGTAAGGAATGGAAGATGTATCTTGCAGTAAACAGAAGATGTGGTGTACTGCAGAGGATAAAAATAGAAGATGGAGATTACAGGAAATGCGTTGTAGAGCCGAAAAATAGAAGACAATAAATGCATTGATGAAATTTCGAACAACAGAAGACAACAAAGATATTGAAAGAAAGCTACAAAGAATAGGCAACAAAGACACTGAAAAAGTTACAAAGGATAGACAACAAAGACATTTGGAGATTTCAAGGAAAGAGAGTAAACACGGAAGAAACTGTAAAGAACAGAAAAGAAAGTCAGTGAGAAAGTTTTAGAGAACAGACGACAACAAAGACAATGAAAAAGGTAAAAGGATTGACAACAAAGGCATTGAGAAAGCTACAAAGAATAGACAACAAAGACATTGAAAAGGGTAAAAGGATAGACAACAAAAACGTTGAGAGAGCTACGAAGAATAGACAACAAAGACATTGAAAAAGGTTAAAGGATAGACAACAAATGCGTTGAGAAAGCTACAAAGAATAGACAACAAATACATTGAAAAAGGTAAAATGACAAACAACAAAGGCATTGTGAAAGCTACAAAGAATAGACAACAAAGACGTTGAAAAAGGTAAAGGGATAGACAAAAAAGGCGTTGAGAAAGCTACAAAGAATAGGCAACAAAGACATTGAAAAAGGTAGACAACAAAGGCGTTGAGAAAGCTACAAAGACTATACAACAAAGGCATTGAAAAAGGTAAAAGGATAGACAACAAAGGCGTTGAGAAAGCTACAAAGAATAGACAACAAAGACATTGAAAAGAGTAAAATGATAGTCAACAAAGGCATTGTGAAAGCTACAAAGAATAGACAACAAAGGCATTGTGAAAGCTACAAAGAATAGACAACAAAGATATTGAAAAGGGTAAAAGGAGAGACAACAGAAGCGTTGAGAAAGTTGCAAAGAATAGACAACAAAGACACTGAAAAAGGTAAAATGATAGACAACAAAAACGTTGAGAAAGCTACAAAGGATAGACAACAAAGTCATTGAGAAAGCTACAAAGAATAGACAGCAAAGACATTGAAAAAGATAAAAGGACAGACAACAAAGGCATTGTGAAAGCTACAAAGAATAGAAAACAAATACATTGAAAAAGGTAAAAGGATAGACAACAAAAGCGTTGAGAAAGCTACAAAGGATAGACAACAAAGGCACTGAGAAAGCTACAAAGAATAGACAACAAAGACATTGAAAAGGGTAAAAGGATAGACAACAAAAGCGTTGAGAAAGTTACAAAGAATAGACAACAAAGACACTGAAAATGGTAAAATGATAGACAACAAAAACGTTGAGAAAGCTACAAAGAATAGACAAGAAAGACATTGAAAAAGGTAAAAGGATAGACAACAAAGGCATTGAGAAAGCTACGAAGAAAAGACATCAAAGACATTGAAAAAGGTAAAAGGATAGACAACAAAGGCATTGAGAAAGCTACAAAGAATAGACAACAAATACGTTGAAAAGGTAAAAGGATAGACAACAAAAGCGTTGAGAAAGCTACAAAGAATAGAAAACAAAGACATTGAAAAAGTTAAAAGGATAGACAACAAAGGCATTGAGAAAGCTACAAAGAATAGACAACAAAGACATTGAAAAAGGTAAAAGGATAGACAACAAAAGCGTTGAGAAAGCTACAAAGGATAGACATCAAAGACATTGAAAAGGGTAAAATGATAGACAGCAAATGCATTGAGAAAGCTACAAAGAATAGACAACAAAGACATTGAGGAAATTTCATTGAAGAGAAAGTACCGAAAACGCTGAAGAAACTTCGAAGAACAGACAAGAGTCATTTGAAGAAGTGTTGAAAACAGAAGAAAGTTACAAAACAAAAGAAGCAAGAAATTGAGGCAACTCGCAATTGCGCAGTAGAGAGATCTGCTGTATAAAACTTGTACAGTCGCTCAAAAAAAGTATCCGAACACTATGGTTGATTACAGAATTCATAAAAAATATCTGGCAACGATTTTTTCAGAAATTAGTGATCTGGCAACCTTCGTGTCACGTGATTACAGAATTCAGGAAAAATATCTGGAGCGTGTACAGCAACTGTACACGCTCCAGTTACCGTTCACAGCAAACTGGAGCGTGTGCAGTTACTGCACACGCTCCAGTTTGCTGTGAACGGTAACTGCACACCCTTAATATTTCCGGGAGTGAGCCCACACGATCTAGTATCAAAATAATATGACCACCTACAGTCGTTCAAAAAACTATCCGAACGCTATGGTTGATTACAGAATTCAGAAAAAATATCTGGAGCGTGTACAGCAACTGTACACGCTCCAGTTACCGTTCGCAGCAAACTGCAGCGTGTGCAGTTACTGCACACGCTCCAGTTTGCTGTGAACGGTAACTGCACACGCTCAAAATTTCCGTGAGTGAGCCCACACGATCTAGTCAAAATAATATGACCGACTGTACACAGATGGATATAGGGGACGCTTTTCAGGTTAAAAATTGAAATAATAAGAATTATGCAATGCAGAAAGTGGAGCATTAAATGAATTGCAATAGTTTACAAACAATAGAGAATAGTAGAAGTAATGAAAGGTAAAGTGGGATTTAAAAGGCTAACAGAATACAAATTTAAAAGGATACAGAAATTAAAAAAAAAGAGTGAAAAAAAAGCGATAAAATAGAAGTTAGTAATGGTACAAAATCATTGAAAAACGGGACACAAAATGAAAATATTAAGAGAGATGGGTAAGTTGAATTCGGTTGTTTTATCACTGATCAGTGGGGCGGGGGTGGCTCAGTCGGTAGCGCGCCAGGCTCGTAATCTGTAGTTCCCAGGTTCGAGTCCCAGCTGGGTCAGCGTTGAGATTTATCTCCGCACAATTCCCCGCCCTGCCCACGGTCAGTAGGGGGACACCGATGGGCTTGGAAAGGTCGCCGTCCGTCGGATGGGACGTTAAGCCGTGGCTCCGTGTGCGGGAGAGCCATACCCTGTGCACGTTAAAGAACACGCTGGATGGCCTTGACAGGAGGCTACCATCTGTCTCCCAACAGCTGTTCCAGTGGGTCCCCTCCCGCAACCTTCTCTGAGCCTTCGGGGTCCATGTGACCTGGCCATTTAGCCCATGGTGTGCAAAAAAGTGCCACTCAGAGGTAAAACAACCCAACTCACTGATCAGCAATTTTTTGCACCCAATGGGCTCAATGGTCAAGTTACAAGGACCCAAGGGATCAGAATTTCATACAAACATTGACAAAAAATGGTTTCCTTAGAAACAAGGAATAGTAATATATTAGAGAGAGAGAAACGTAGAAATGAAAAAATAAATATGGCAATGGGGAACACGCAGAGCTTGTGGTGACATTGGGCTAATTGGCCAAGTCACAAGGACCCCATGGGCTCATAGAAGATTGAAGGTATCATTGAAGATTGATGGGTATCCATTGGCCAGCTGCTTCCAGTCAAGACTGTCCAGCGTGTTCTTTAACGTGCATAGAATATGGCTCTCATTGTACAGTCACTCAAAAAATATCCGAACACTATGGTTGATTACAGAATTCAGAAAAAATGTCTGGCAACGATTGTTTTAGAAATTAGTGCTCTGTGACCCTTCGTGTCACTGACACGAAGGGTCACAGAGCACTGATTTCTAAAAAAATCGGTGCCAGATATTTTTTCTGAATTCTGTAGTCAACCATAGCGTTCAGATACTTTTTTGAGCGACTGTACACATATCCAGAGGTACGTATCCCGTGTCACGTGACACGAAGGTTGCCAGATCACTAATTTCTATCAAAATTGTTGCCAGATATTTTTTCTGAATTCCGTAATCAACTATAGTGTTCGGATATATTTTTCAGCGACTGTACACGGAACCACAACTTAACGTCGCGTCCGATGGACGGCGGCCTTTCCAAGGCCATCAGTGTTTCCTTTTTCACCAAGAACAAAACGGGAAACAGGAAAGGAAAGATAAAATCTTGGAAAATACGGAAATCTGAAGATCTGACGCTGTGGACAGAAAGAATGGGTTGGGTTGTTGTTTCACCTCTGAGCGGCACTTTTTTGCACACCATGACCTAAATGGCCAGATCACAAGGACCCCGAAGGCTCAGAGAAGGTTGGGGGAGGAGACCCACTGGACAGCTGTTGGGAGACAGATGGTAGCCTCCCGTCAAGGCCATCCAGCGTGTTCTTTAACGTGCACAGGGTATGGCTCTCCCACACACGAGGCCACGGCTTATCGTCCCATCTGACGGACGGCGGCCTTTCCAAGCCCATCGATGTCCCCTACTGACCGTGGGCAAGGCGGGGAATTTTGCGGAGATAAATCTCAACGCTGACCCAGCTGGGACTCGAACCCGCGAAATATAAGAGGTGAACATAGCTTGCAATTAGCTTTTTTACTTCTTATATTTTTTTGGTTATATTCTTCACGTAGAAATGCTTCATCAACTGCTCTTTTTTTTTGGTCCGTTTGTTTTTCCCTGATGGGATGAAAAATTGCTGCCAAGGAGGAAAGAGAGCTACGAGAAATAAATGAAAAGGGATGGATGTCGCAGAAATCGTAAGAAACATCTGCATGCAGGGAGTCGTGTGTTTTCCTCGATTGACAGAAGATTCCCTCTGAGACTCCAGAAGAGAAAGACAAAATCGACGAAAGAAGCTTTTTCTTTTCGTTCTCTTCAGATATTTCGAAAATCAAAATATATCAGAAGGCCGTTCACCGCTTTTGTATATTTTTTTCAAACGTAATATTTTCGTCAAGTAGTGTTTTTTTACCCTCTAGTGGTTTTTTTTTTTCCCTAGAGGAAACGTTCTCGCAAACTATTTGTTTTCCATTTTTCGCCATTCAACTCATTACCCATTTTTCCCAACAACTCAGTGGCTATTTTAACCCCCCCCCCCCCCCCAAATTAAGCTCAGTGTCAATTTTTCCCCATCGAAACATTCCATCTTACTTTCTTTCTAGGAAAAAAAAAACATTTAGAAATTGACAAAATTTGATATACTCATTACTCAAATGCTTCTATTTCAGGGTTGTTTGGGTAGTTTTACCTCTGAGCGGCACTTTTTTGCACACCATGGGCTAAATGGCCAGGTCACATGGACCCCGAAGGCTCAGAGAAGGTTGGGGGAGGGGACCCACTGGAACAGCGCCCTGCCTTTTTTTAGAAATAAGTGATCTGGCAACCTTCGTGTCACGTGACACGAAGGTTGCCAGATCACTTATTTCTAAAAAAAATCGTGGCCAGATGTTTTTTCTGAATTCTGTAATCAACCATAGTGTTCGGATATTTTTTTCCAGCGACTGTACTTGAGTGGAGATTTGTGCCCATTATTCATATTCTTGTTCTCAGTCTGGAAAGAGACAACAGTGGGTTTGGAAAGGACGCTGTTAGATGGCGCTTGAGGTCCTTATGATATGACCATCAGTGTTGCCCAGACGTAAAAACAACCCAACAGCAATCACATTGATCTTTCCCCCATATTTGTTTTCTTTCTCATTTTTTGTCTCAATATTTCTATGTTTGCAGAAAGAAAATTCTTTTCGCTATAAAACCACACTCTCGAACTGAATAAAAGCGTAAACAAGAGAGAGGAATAAAAGATCAATTGACAATTCCCCCGCTGATATTCGCCTGAAATGGATTTATGACGGTTTTCCATGGGGTGGCGGAGAACATACACCTACACACACCCGTTCGCGAGCACTGGTGAGGTGTGTTTGTGAGCCGCTACCTCAAGTACAGTGGCGTGAGTGTGTGTGAAGCGTGCCTGGTACCTTGACAGTTTGAAAGGTAGGCCGCTAATGAGAAAATGCAGTTTCGCTGTTGGTACCCGTGGTGGCCGCTGCCGCCTTTACCTACACCTCCTGAGGAGGAAAACGCATTAGCCCCGCTAATTTGGTTTCCATTTTTGCAACAAGCGATGGCAAGAAAATCCTCGAAAAAGGGAAAAGAAAAAAGAACGAAAGGAAGGAATACACAGATAGATAGATATAAAAAGAGAAGAAATAAATTTAAAAAATAAGAGACGAGAAAGAGAGAAGAAAAAAAATTGGGGGTGGGAAAGAAGAGAGAGAAGTGAAAAATCTCGCTTTTGTGTTTTGTTACCTGCGTCCGTATCTGTTTGCTGGGATTTCTGGCTCGAGGATTGTTAGAGGAGCAGACAGCATCCAACACGAGAAGTGATCTCTGGAGGCTGGATTCGACACGTGGTTTTTAAAAATGCGATGCTTGATAACTTGATAAAATGTTGAGAAATGATTCTTGTCGTCTTTAATGAAGCATTAAGACCAATTGTGAAGCAGTCACAAACGAACAACACGGGTTTTTCTTAATTTCCTTTTCTCTTTTTTTCTCTTGGTTGTCCGCCTTTTTGCAATTAAACTGACGTCTATAATTGCTAAAGTAAGTGACATAAATAAAGGGAAACATCCATTTGCGTTTTTTTTTAAATTCTTTTTATCAAATAATGCAAAGAAGAGTAGCGGTGTTGTTTACAAGATGAAAAACACCCGGGAATTTTTCAGAGGCGCATTTTGATCATTCGTAGCAAATGAAAGCGACAGTTGTGTTTGCTCTTTTTCAGTGGGACGGAGTGCAGGAAGTGAAATTATATTTTTCCCCTCAATCGGTGACAAAGCCCCCAAGAAACAATCGTATTGCTTCTAAAAGACAGTGCATTGACTTTTTAATTCGTTACAGTGCATTTTTGCTGGTCGATTATAATATTGTAAAATATCATTTCAAAAATAACTGCATTGCTGCTTTTTTTGGGGCTGGAGTTGACTCAGTCGATAGCGCATCGGGCTCGTTGGGTTGTTTTACCTCTGACTGGCACTTTTTGCACACAATGGGCTAAATGTCCAGGTCACAAGGACCCCGAAGGCTCAGAGGTTGGGGGAGGGGACCCACTGGAACAGCTGTTGAGGGACAGATGGTAGCTTCCCGTCAAGGCCATTCAGCGTGTTCTTTAACGTGCACAGGGTATGGCTCTCCCGCACACGGGGCCACGGCTTAATGTCCCATCAGACGGACGGCGACCTTTCCAATCCCATCGGTGTCCCCTACTGACAGTGGGAAGGGCAGGGAATCACCAGGCTCGTAATCTGTAATTAGTGCCATCGCATCTCATATTTGTGCCATTTTATGATCAGGCTTTTTAACACACGCTTAAATAACACGCTGGATGGCCACTCTCCAGCATCTTCCAGCTTCCAATTGTCCAGAGTTTGTCCATTGTTAGTTTCCGGGATCCTTGTGACCCTAAAATAGGCATTTGCTTTTACAAGTCCCTGCTCCGCCCTCCCTTCCCCAAACTCCATCTCCCCTGCTTCGCGCGATAAGTTTTTTCATGCTCGAGTCTCTGCTGTACAGTCGCTCAAAAAAGTATCCGAACACTACGGTTGATAACAGAATTCAGAAAAAATATCTTTCACCGATTTTTTTTAGAAATTAGTGATCTGGCAACCTTCATGTCACGTGACACGAAGGTTGCCAGATCACTAATTTCTAAAAAAAATCATTGCCAGATATTTTTTCTGAATTCTGTAATCAACCATATTGTTCGGATACTTTTTTGAGCGACTGTACTTCCCTACGCAAATGACAGAGATAATCTGGAAGTTGTATTATTAGGATTGTCCTTTTTTCTTATACAACATACAAGCACTTACACAAGAAAATACCTCGCTGGCCTTAATTCTCGAATGGAAACAGATATCAGTGCAGAATATCAATACGCAATTAAATGAAATAAATTATTTTATATTAATAGAAAGTTTTGTACTTAGTTATTTTCTTTTTCGGCATATTAAGCGCATTTTGATCATTCTTAGCAAGTGAAAGCGATTATTTTTTTAATTCAGTTTAAATTTCCCTCGCATCTTGCACATAGTCACTTCTCACCTGAGCTTCTTCTCACATGGCAATTCCGGACGATTCCTGGGGCGGGGGAGGGGGTGGCTCAGTCGGTAGCGCGCCAGGCTCGTAATCTGTAGTTCCCAGGTTCGAGTCCCAGCTGGGTCAGCGTTGAGATTTATCTCCGCAAAATTCCCCGCCCTGCCCACGGTCAGTAGGGGATACCGATGGGCTTGGAAAGGCCGCCGTCCGTCGGATGGGACGTTAAGCCCTGGTCCAGTGTGCATGAGAGCCATACCCTGTGCACGTTAAAGAACACGCTGGATGGCCTTGACGGGAGGCTACCATCTGTCTCCCAACAGCTGTTCCAATGGGTCATTTCCCCCAACCTTCTCTGAGCCTTCGGGGTCCTTGTGACCTGGCCATTTAGCCCATGGTGTGCCAAAAAGTGCCGCTCAGAGGTAAAACAACCCAACCCGGACGATTCCTTCATCACCAACATAAACTCATCATTCTCTCTCCTCCCATCAGTTCGTTTTCTCTTCCTTCTCCTCTTCCCTACACCACCTCAACTTCTCTTCCTCCCAAACATCTCCAATGTTACCAATCGCCACGAGACACAACAGCACGATAGCCCCCCCCCCCCCATCAATTACTTCTCCCTTCTTTTCACTGTTGCAGTACCCAGCATCCCTTTCTATTCCCTTCATGGTCTGGTCGAGTCGAATTATCCTGCCTGGAGGTAAAGAGAAGGAATGTAGTAGGTGTACATATATATCATTAGGATGTTTCGTTTTCACTGCTTGCGAGCGTGTGACAACATGACTGAAAGAGAAAAAGGATCCGGAGACGCAGAGAGAGGGGGGGGGGGGAGAGAAAAGGTTAGGTATGGGGGGTGACAAAGTCAGGAAGTTTCAATTCTTCCTTCGCTTCTTGTTGACAAAAATGCAACACACAAATAACCTAGACAATGGCATCCAGTCGTCTGTTGGGTGAAGATTTACAACAGTGGCCGTAAGGGAGTTTTCGTATTGTCGTGGTTGGCCTTTGTTGGGCCAGATATCTGGAGGGCTTTCTCTTTTTTTATTTTTTCATCTTTTCTGCTCTCCTCCTGTTGGGTTTATTACGATGCATCCGAATTCTCCCCCCCCCCCACCTCCGGCCCCTCACCAATCATTTATTTTTGTAAGGGAGGGGCCCTGCTTGTTTCGATCGCCAGCAGTAATAGGACAGGTAAGTACTAAAGCGAAAAATTTTAGTTCATATCAGAGCAGACTAGAGCTGCAATGCGTGAAAACGGATAACATACAATTCTAACGAAAGTTTGGGATGGAAAGTGTTAAGAACATTTTTATTTCTCGCTTTTAATAGGACGGTTTTATTTACATAATTGCAGTGTTAGAACATTTTAAGCTGGGGACTGATTTCATGATAAAAAGCCTAGAAGGTTCAGGTTGTCCTCTTCTTTTGAAAGTTTTTTTCTTCGTATTCAGACTGGAGATCAGTTGTCTTTTCTGAAATTCCACTTTCACATTGTCCGGAAAGAGATGATTGGTTTCTTCCTCTGAAATGCCTTACTCCTTTTTCCTTATAAATGCTGAAGACCTGTTCTTCCCTTGAAATGTCTCTTCCTTCTTTTAATATGGATGCTGAAGACTTTTTTTTTTTGTTATGAAATGTCTCTTTTCTTCTACGGATGCTGAAGATTTGTCTTTTCGTATGAAATGCCTCTTTTATTCTAATACGGATTCTAAAGATGTATGCCGTCCCGTGGCCGAGTGGTTAGCACGCTTGGCTACTGATCTACGGGACCTGGGCTCGAGCCCCGGGTAAGGCATGGATGTTCGTGTTGTTTTCTGCTGAGGTCCTGCCATCCTTTCAGACCTTCTACTGTGGCATATAAACTGAGGTCTGACAGGCTCCTGTCAGACCTCTGTGGCAAACAGCTGCTTGAGGGGGTATTTATTTATATAGGTATATCTTCCTCTGGCATGCTTCACTGTGTTTCAGTTTTGATGCTGAGGACTGGCCTCTTCCTTTAAAGTATTTTATCTTATTTTTAAACAGTAATGCTAAATATAAATCTCTTTCTCTGAACACTTTTATCTTCTTTTAATATGGATGCTGAAGATTGGTGTCTTACTCTAGAAACCCTTTTTCTTTATTTATTGTGATCCTAATGATTGGTTTATACCTCAAAATTTCTTTTTTTCCGTTTGCTATTGATACTGAAGATTTTTTTTTTTCCTTCTGAAGTACCATTCTACTCTTTTACTATAATGGCTGAAGACTGTATACTTTTAATATATCTTATACACTTAACTTCTTTCACTTTTAATATATATTATACACTGAAGATAATTCCAGCTGGGTCAGCGTTGAGATTTATCTCCTCAAAATTCCCCGCCCTGCCCACGGTCAGTAGGGGACACCGATGGGCTTGGAAAAGCCGCCGTACGTCGGATGGGACGTTATGCCGTGGCCCCGTATGTGGGAGAGCCACACTTTGCGCACGTTAAAGAACACGCTGGATGGCCTTGACGGGAGGCTACCATCAGTCTCCCAACAGCTGTTCCAGTGGGTCCCCTCCCCAACCTTCTCTGAGCCTTCGAGGTCCTTGTGACCTGGCCGTTTAGACCATGGTGTGCAAAAAAGCGTAGTTCAGAGGTAAAATAACCCAACCCAACCCTTTTGTTGATTCGTTTCTATACTGAAGATTGGTTTCTTCTTAAACGACTTTTTTTCTGATTAATCTACGCTGAGGATTGGTTTCTACTTTTTAAAAAACTCTTTTGCTGAATGGTTTGTATTCTGAAGATTAGTCTCTTCTTTTTCTTAAATGGCTTTTGCTGATTCGTTTATATTCGAAAGATTGATCCCATTCACTGAAATACCTTTCTGTTCGTTTAATATGGATGTTGAACATTGATCTCTCCCTATAAAATGTTTGCTCCACCGTTTAGCCAAGATGCTCAATACCAGTCTCTTCTTCTGTAACTTCTTTCTCTTCTGTTAATACAGATGATAAAGATTTTGTCTTGATGCTAAAGATCGATATCTTCCTCTAAATGCCTGTCTGTTCTAATACAGTTGCTGAAGATTGGTCTCTTCTTCTGAAATGCCTCTTTTTCCTTTAGTCGGGAAACTGAAGATTAGTCTCTTTCTCTGAAATAAGTTTCTCTATAAAATGAATGCTGACGATTGGTGCTTCCCGCCACTTAGTCTGGATGCAGAAAGTTTCTCTCTTTCTTTTCTTTCAATACGTTTGCTGAAGCTGATCTCTTCCACTGAAATGCCTTTTATTTTTTCCATTTAGTCAGAGTTCTGAAGATTGGTTTCTTTTTCTAATTTTATATATGGGCGGGAGTGGCTCAGTCGGTACCGCGCCAGGCTCGTAATCTGTAGTTCTCAGGTTCGAGTCCCAGCTGGGTCAGCGTTGAGATTTATCTCCGCAAAATTCCCCGCCCTGCCCACGGTCAGTAGGGGACACCGATGGGCTTGGAAAGGCCGCCGTCCGTCGGATGGGACGTTAAGCCATGGCCCCGTGTGTGGGAGAGCCATCCCTGTGCACGTTAAAGAACACGCTGGATGGCCTTGACGGGAGGCTACCATCTGTCTCCCAACAGCTCTTCAGTGGGTCCCCTCCCCCAACCTTCTCTGAGACTTCGGGGTCCATATGACCTGGCCATTTAGCCCATGGTGTGCAAAATAGTGGCGCTCAGAGGTAAAACAACCCAACTAATTTTATATTTATATATGTATGCTGAGGTTTAGTCTCTCTCTCTACAATGACTCCATTTTTAAATAGGGATTCTAAAGAGTAGTTTTTTCGTCTGAAACGTCTTTTCTTTCATTTAATATGGATGCTGAAGATTGGCGTTTTCTTTGAAATTGCGCATTTTTTATGTATATTATCTCTTCCTCTAAAATGACCTTTCCCTTAATACGGATGCTGAAGATTCGTCTCTTCCTCTCAGAAGCGATTTTCTCTGTTCAGCCTGGATGTTGAAGATCTTCCTGTGAAATGACATTTAAAAAAAATAAAGATCCTAAAGATCCTCTTCCTCTGGAACGACTTTTTCTTATTTTAATATGAATGTTGAAGATCGTTTTTTAATACAAATGCTAATAAGTTGTCTCTTCCTTTGAAATTATTATTATTAATCTGGATGTTAAAAAATTGCTCTCTGTCTTTAAATATTTTTTTTTTCCTTTTTAACATGTAGGCTGAGGATTAATTTCTTTCTCTGAAAGGACATTTTCTCCATTTCGAATCTGGAGACTGAATATTGGTCACTACACCCTGACAGCTTTCTTATAAAGCTATGTCAGTGTTGAATGCGCATTTGTGGTACGCATTTATACCCACACCTCGTGACATCATAAAAGACAATTTTTCAATATTCTCTCACGGTTCGAGTTTCTGGTTGGAGCACGGATATTAAATGACCTCTGGAAAAATGTTAACTCGAGCATCATGTTGACCATTAAACCCCTTCACAGTCATGCTCGACGTAAATCGTGAAGTCTGTGCTTAACGGGTTGGGTTGTCTTACCTCTGAGCGGCACTTTTTTGCACACCATGGGCTAAATGGCCAGGTCACATGGACCCCGAAGGCTCAGAGAAGGTTGGGGGAGGGGACCCACTGGAACAGCTGTTGGGAGACAGATGGTAGCCTCCCGTCAAGGCCATCCAGCGTGTTCTTTAACGTGCACAGAGTATGGCTCTCCCTCACACGGGGCCGCGGCTTAACGTCCCACCCGACGGACGGCGGCCTTTCCAAGCCCATCGGTGTCCCCTACTGACCGTGGGCAGGGCGGGGAATTTTTGCGGAGATAAACTCAACGCTGACCCAGCTGGGACTCGAACCTGGGAACTACAGATTACGAGTCTGGCGCGCTACCGACTGAGCCACCCCCGCCCCATGAAGACTTCTGTGCCAAGCAGTTGCTTGAGGGATAATTTAATCTATTTTTATTAGCATATGATTTCTGTTTGAATTTCGTGATCATTTATAAAACTTTATAAGGCCTGATCTGATAAATGCACCATTTCTATTTGTGTTTAAATTATACCCCACGTTTTTTTTTTAAACAGTGACATTCGAAATCCACGATATGAACTCATCGATTTAGCACAATCGTAATTTTTTTCTTGCTATGTTAGCTGCACTAAAAATCATAAAAGATTCAAAGAAAAAAAAAATTTAACTTCCGATTTTTTTTTCAGCATCCTTATCCATCAGAAGACCAGAAAAAACAATTGGCTCAAGACACGGGATTAACCATTCTTCAAGTCAATAACTGGTGAGTACTCATTATTTTTCAACTTCTGCCATTTCTCAAGTCTGATTATTAAAATAATGAGATCAAAGTAATATACCCTTATATATATAAGATTTTCATTTACAAGTATTGCATTTCTTATCAAGCATAAGATAGTTTCAGACTTTACCTTCAAGATTTGTACAGTCGCTCAAAGAAATATCCGAACACTATGGTTGATTTCAGAATTCAGAAAAAATATCTGGCAACGATTTTTTTTTTGAAATTAGTGATCTGGCAACCTTCGTGTCACGTGACACGAAGGTTGCCAGATTTGGTAACCATCTTGTTACCAAATCACTGATTTAGAAATTAGTGATCTGGCAACCTTCGTGTCACGTGACACGAAGGTTGCCAGATCACTAATTTCTAAAAAAAAATCGTTGCCAGATATTTTTTCTGAATTTTGTAATCAACCATAGTGTTCGGATATTTTTTGAGCGACTGTACATATATATATATGCATATAAAATAAAACCAGCTGCTTAATGAACTCCCGTTTTCGAATACAAATTTCAAATTTCAGGTGTCACTGTTTCCCCATAATTAGCATGTATACAATAGATAAAGGAGAGAGATGATAATGGCAACATCAGCAATTCGTAATCTGAATTTTTCCTATTATTCGGTAGTATCAAATAATCAAAAAATGGGAAAAAAGGCTTAACCCATGTACCGATAAAAAGGAACACGGAACTAAGGTTGGGTTACCTCTGAGCTGCACTTTTTTGCACATCATGGGCAAACTGGCCAGGTCACAAGGACCCCGAAGGCTCAGAGAAGGTTGGGGAAGGGGTCCCACTGGAACAGCTGTTGGGAGACAGATGGTAGCCTCCCGTCAAGGCCATCCAGCGTGTTCTTTAACGTTGGGTTGTTTTACCTCTGAGCGGCACTTTTTTGCACACCATGAGCTAAATGGCCAGGTCACATGGACCCTGAAGGCTCAGAGAAGGTTGGGGGAGGGGACCCACTGGAACAACTGTTAGCCTCCCGTCAAGGCCATCCAGCGTGTTCTTTAACGTGCACAGGGTATG
Source organism: Ryuthela nishihirai (assembly GCA_038380435.1). NCBI lineage: Eukaryota > Metazoa > Arthropoda > Arachnida > Araneae > Heptathelidae > Ryuthela > Ryuthela nishihirai. Next base: position 38,216,321 of record JAWZYU010000029.1, read on the forward strand.
TCTCTCCCGCACATGGTGCCACGGATTAACGTCCCATCCGACGGACAGCGGCCTTTCCAAGCCCATCGGTGTCCCCTACTGACCGTGGGCAGGGCGGGGAATTTTTGCGGAGATAACTCTCAACGCTGACCCAGCTGGGACTCGAACCTGGGAACTGCAGATTACGAGCCTGGCGCGCTACCGACTGAGCCACCCCCGCCCGCAAACACGTAACAAAGTAATAATATATGATTGATACCTTCGCCGTTTTGAAAGTAGTAATATGAGTGATTTGTTTTTGCAATGCTTTATATTTTGTTGTTTTAAACGGTTCAGCAATGTATTCTATTAATTAATCAGTCTAATGTAACATCTGAATTCGATCTGTTCTCAATTGCTTCCAATATTCCATTCAAATTTCTTCGCATGTTCTTTCCCAGTTTAAATATTGTTAAGAATTAAATGGATGAGCACTGAACGTGAGATTCAAGTAAATGGTATATAACAATGATAATTCTAAAAAAATGTAATTTATTACAAAAGTATTCATGAAATCATTTATACCAACTAAATTCAACCAGTGATTATCATATATGTGAACAAATCCACAATCTATCGAGAATCTTACAAACAACTAAATGTAATTATATACCAAGTGACGAACTTTTCTGGTGAAGAACTTTTCTTACAGAAAAGTTACGACCTGCTCTGTCTACTCGACTAACATATTACCTCTTCATTTTGATTGCCATGTCTCTTGTATAACCTTCACTTAAGGGTAAACTAGGGGTTCTCAACGTGGGGTAATTTTTGGGTACGCCGTGAGAGCTCAAAAGTCGCTAGTTATATGTTATATCTATACATTTTATTTATTTATTTATCTATACACATATTATATTCCCATTGTTATACTATAACTATAATTTTTTCTATCTGTACAAGGGGTACGCCAGTTACATACACATTTCCAGGAGGTACGTGAAGCATAAAAGATTGAGAACCACTGATATACATGTTACAATATAACTATAGTTTTATCTATCTATACAAGGGGTACGCCAGTTACATACACATTTCCAGGAGGTACGTGAAGCATAAAAGGTTGAGAACCACTGATATATATGTTTTATTTTATTCCCATTGTTATACTATAACTATAGTTTTATCTATCTATACAAGGGGTACGCCAGTTACATACACATTTCCAGGGGGTACGTGAAGCATAAAAGGTTGAGAACAACTGATATATATGTTTTTATTTTATTCCCATTGTTATACTATAACTATAGTTTTATCTATCTATAAAAGGGGTACGCCAGTTACATACACATTTCCAAGAGGTACGTGAAGCATAAAAGGTTGAGAACCACTGATATATATGGTTTATTTTATTCCCATTGTTATACTATAACTATAGTTTTATCTATCTATACAAGGGGTACGCCAGTTACATACACATTTCCAGGGGGTACGTGAAGCATAAAAGGTTGAGAACCACTGATATATATGTTTTATTTTATTCCCATTGTTATACTATAACTATAGTTTTATCTATCTATACAAGGGGTACGCCAGTTACATACACATTTCCAGGGGGTACGTGAAGCATAAAAGGTTGAGAACCACTGGCGTAAGCAATCCTTTTTCTTTTCTTACTAGTTTTACTAACAAAATTCTAGATTAATCAACTCTTTTAACCTCCCGTCCACTCACCACATAAAATACTTCTTCTTTAAATAATTTTGACATAAAAACTTAAACTATGTACATTTTCTTTTGCACTCCAATTGCGCTTCATAACAACTTTATTCCTTTTTCTTTCAATCAAGTTCGTTCGATGTCGTTGGTGACGTAGCTCTCACGCTGAAGCATACGCGAGTGTTCATGATGCGTTTATCTAAATTTATTGTAACACGTTCATCTGTCGTAATAATATTCTCTTTCAGATGACTTTGAATATTCTATCCCGGATTGCTTTAAACGTTTCAGATTGCTTTGAATATTCTGTCCTGAATTACTTTAAATATTCTGTCCCGGATTGCTTTGAGTATTCTATTCCAGATTGCTTTTAGTACTCTATCTCAGAATGTTTTGAGTATTCTGTCCCAGAATGCTTTGAATATTCTATCCCAGGATGCTTTGAGTATTCTATCCCAGATTGCTTCAAATATTTCATCCCAGATTGCTTCAAATATTTCATCCCAGATTGCTTTGAATATTTTATACCAGATTGCTTTGAGTATTCTATCCCAGATTGCTTTGAGTATTCTATCCCAGATTGCTTTGAGTATTTCATCCCAAATTGCTTTGAATATTTTATCCCAGATTTCTTCAAATGTTCTATCCCAGATTACTTAGAATATTCGATTCTGGATTACTTTGACCATTCCATTCCCGATTATTTCGAATATTCTGTTCATGGTTCCTTCAAATATTCCATCCCAGATTACTTTAACTACTCTCATTCAGATTACTCCGAATATTCTATTCCACATTATTTCCAATGCATTCTATTCCAGATTTTCCCCCCTGAATATTCCATCCCAGAAAATTTCGCAAATTCCATCCCATGTTGCTTCGACTCTTTCACCTCAGATTGCATCGAATTTCCATTCCAGATTGCATTTCGTATGGATGAAGTATTAAAAAGATGAAGACATTCCCATACTAAATCGCGATTGCATATTATCATCCATATCTGCAACTTTCAAAGTTGCTTGCATCTCCGCTCCCCTCCCCCCCACTTTTCCTTCTTGTTCTTCCTCTCGAAGTGCTTGATGCCTGCCAACAGCAAACTCGGCGACGAGAACATTTCCCGAAGTTTGCGTGGAAATTCCTCCCCAAACTAGCAGCAAACAAGAATCCGTCTCCTACCTTGGGACGCCTCACGCGCGCACGAGAAACTCCGAACACCTAATCCAATTTCCTCGAAAAAGATCGAGGCCTCAATTCGATTACGTCATTGAAAATCGACCATTTGGAGATCGGAGCGTTTAGAGCCTCCGCTTGTGAGTGATGCTGTCAGATTAGCAAGTCCCACAGGAACCGATTCTCTCTTTCTTTGACGCTTTTTTTCCTTTTTTTTTTTCTTCTTCCTCCTCCTCTTCCTCATCTTCTTCACTTCATCCCCCTTCTTCCATTCCACGAGCCCCTAGCCATTCCCTGAGGTGATGTTGTCGCGGACCTGACATGAGTTCTCCGTGTGCTCCACATTCCTGATGACTTCGTTGCATCCCAACGGCATTTTCTTCTTTTCTAACTCCCCCTCCCCCTCCCAGCCCCTCCCCCTCTTGAAAGGGGCAGGGGTATTGCAAAACACGGGTGCCCGGATCAAGAACAGAATTTAGAGGTTGATCAAGCATCCGGAAGAGAACCACGTTCCATTTTTCCAAAAATTATTGCGCGGGGGTGGGGTGGGGGAATTGACTCAGTCGGTAGCATACCAGGCTCGTAATCTACAGTTCCCAGGTTCGAGTCCCACTTGTGTCTACCTGCGTTGACATTTATCTCTGCTAAACTCTGCCCTCCCCTCGTTCAAAAAGAGGATATTGATTTATCATTTATTATATTGAATCAGTATATATAATTATATATTGATTCCGTCCTTGGAAAAGCTAACGTCCGTCGTATAGGACTTTAATTCGTAATTCCGTGTGCAAAAGATCCTTACCCTGTGCACGTTAAATAACAGGCTCGATGACCTTGACGAGAGGATACCATCTGTCTCCTAACAGCTATCCAATGGGTCTCCTTCCACCAACCTTCTCTAATTCCTTGGGACCTTGTGACCTGGCCATTTATCCGTCATACGACAAAATAAATCGTAAAATTATATTCTGATAAATTTTTATCAAATAATAAAAGGCATGTTTTTTTTGAAACACAGGCTTCTTTTATCGTAATATATTTTTTTATTAATTATTAGTCATTAATAAAAATATTAATCATTTAAAAACAATTAGACTGATTTCTTTAGTCACAAGAAGTCCTCAAGTATTATGCAAAACTTCCCCTGTTATTAGGTAGACAACATGCACGTGGATGCTGAGACAGTTTTCGCGGAGGCGGATAGAAATTTTGTTACAACTACCGTTTTGGGAACACAAAAGTTGAGTTGTTGGATTGTTTTACCTCTGAGCGGCACTTTTTTGCACACCATGGGCTAAATGGCCAGGTCACATGGACCCCGAAGGTTCAGAGAATGTTGGGGGAGGGGACCCACTGGAACAGCTGTTTGGAGACAGATGGTAGCCTCCCGTCAAGGCCATCCAGCGTGTTCTTTAACGTGCACAGGGTATGGCTCTCCCACACACGGGGCTACGGCTTAACGTCCCATCCGACGGACGGCGGCCTTTCCAAGCCCATTGGTGTTCCCTACTGGCCGTGGGCAGGGCGGGGAATCTTGTGGAGATAAATCTCAACGCTGACCCAGCTGGGACTCGAACCTGGGAACTACAGATTACGAGCCTGGCGCGCTACCGACTGAGCCACCCCCGCCCCTAAAAGAACACGTAGCCAGGCTTAATATTTGCTAGCCAGTATTAGGATGTGGCCGTCCCGTGGCCGAGTGGTTAGCACGCTTGGTTACTGATCTAAGGGACCTGGGTTCGAGCCCCGGAATTAGGCGTGGATGTGTGTGTCGTTTTTCTGCTGAGGTCCTGCCATCCTCTCAGATCTCCTACTGTGGTATATAAACTGACAGGCTCCTGTCAGACCTCTGTGGCAAGCAGCTGCTTGAGGGGGTATTTATTTTATTTTTTTTTATTATTAGCATGTAGAGCTCAGGTAATCAGTAACAGATAACAAAAGAAAAAATAGATGAATTCTATTATAATAGTAGTTTAGCTTTATCAATAAGAAAAACCAGATAAAAAACCTGATATTAAGATTCAAGCACATTACAAAAAAAGGATTTGTAACCTACGTTTAGATCAAGAACGACTCCAATCTTTAGCATTTTTGATCACATGACTGGATGGGTTGTTTTACCTCTGAGCTGCACTCTTTTTGCACACAATGGTCTAAATCAGGGGTTCTCAACGTAGGATACGCGTACTCCAATGGGGTACTCAGTAAAATGTTTTGGGGTGAGAGCTCAAAAGTCGCTGGATCTGATAACAGAATAGTTAAGTTGGCATTATTATACTATAACTATAGTTATATATATATATACCACTGCCCATCTAACAGATGGCAACTTTTTAGAAACAGAATGCACTTTTTAGAATGCATCTTAACAGAATGCACCTTCTGGAATGCATCTTAACAAAATGCACTTTTTAGAACTATATTTGTGTTTGAATGAAATTATACTCTTAAAATTCAACTGGCAGTTATTCATTTTTTTTAAAATCTGCTAATTAAATTTAAAATATTCATAAAAATTTTAATAAATATCACTGAAATCTTTACACATATTTAATTTTCCATCTTCCTTCCCTCTTTTTTGTATCTAGGTGGCGCTGTCCAATCTGCGCCCAACTGCCAATAATCTGATTGGCAAGAAAGCAATCTGCCTTCAAGAGCCTCAAAATTAAGATACTTCCCTAAATAATTCAAACTATTCCAGGTCTACTAACTTCCCAACCACTATTTATTTATTTATCATAACATTGTGTGAGTTTGCCCCCCTTAAAATATACTTCTGAAGTCACTCATACTATAAATTTATCCAAATCTTGCAAAAGATGTATAAGGGCAGATGCCCAGAGCCAACATGATGCTTACATTTCCCTGACTAATACGTCTTGATGCAAAAATGTACTAAGTCCTGATCCTTACCGGGGCGGGGGTAGCTCAGTCGGTAGCGCGCCAGGCTCGTAATCTGTAGTTCCTAGGTTCGAGTCCCAGCTGGGTCAGTGTTGAGATTTATCTCCGCAAAATTCCCCGCCCTGCCCACGGTCAGTAGGGGATACCGATGGGCTTGGAAAGACCGCCGTCCGTCGAATGGGACGTTAAGCCGTGGCCTCGTGTGCGGGAGAGCCATACCCTGTGCACGTTAAAGAACACGCTAGATGGCCTTGACGGGAGGCTACCATCTGTCTCCCAACAGCTGTTCCAGTGGGTTCCCTCCCCCAACCTTCTCTGAGCCTTCGGGGTCCATGTGACCTGGCCATTTAGCCCATGGTGTGCAAAAAAGTGCCGCTCAGATCTAAAACAACCCAACCCAAAAAACCCTGATCCTTACCATAACTTTGTGTTCACATTAAGTTTATCAGTAATCTCTTAGATGGTCTTCGTGAGATTCTACAGAAGGATGGTGCTAACCTTCACCTGAATGATGTCAGAGGCGCAGGAGTGTGAGGAGTGGGAAGGGGATGGTAGGAGGGGGTGAAGAAGAAGATGCACCGAGAGGGGAAAGAGCGGGGCTCAGCTTCAAACATCACTCTGACTGATGTTCACCATTTGGATCTCGGCCATCAGAACAGCTGGCATCTGAAAAAGCATGCTCTTTTGTAATCATTACCATAACAAGTACATGGACCGCAAACCATGGCAGAGTCCTGGCCACGTTCGTGTCTTTTATTCTCTTCCCCCCCCCCCCTCTCCCACCTTCTCAACCCCCTACCCCCCTCTGGTGGTCGTCGTACATCGAGGTGCCAGGATCTGCAACGCCAACATCAAGGATTCGCTTTTCTGTTCTAAGATAATTTCTAGGCACCGGAGTCTGTCTGTCATTGCCTGGGTTATTTTCACATCAAACATGTGACAGTCTGATGGACACTGCGAGGAGGAATCGGCATGCGAAAGAAGAAAAGGAAAAAAATATTCTTCCAGTGCTCGCAGGCTTCGTGAGATGGCGGCACGTTTGTGTTTTTACATTTTCAAGAGGGGAAAGGAAAAACAGGTTTTTCTTATAAGCACTGTTGAGTCGTGATGAGCATTATCGTTGGTAACAATGAAAGCCTTTTTTCTTTTGGTTGAGATGAGGGTGTAGAGCAAGAATAGATTGTGACAATGGCTGATGCTCAGTCTTTGCTGCTTAGCGAATTTTACTGTTCAACAACACGTAAAGCAGATTCCAGTTAAATGAACTGACTTTTTTTCTTTATTGGACATTTTGTTCTAAATCTTTAATTTAGAAAACTTTGCTTGAATTTTCGTTTTCTTCGAGAGATTCGTTTCTGTTTTGCTTTGTCTTCAAGTTGTTTGTTTAAAGTTTACATCTTTTAAGTGAAATTTTTTAGTTCCAAGGGTTTTTGTTCAAAATCTGTTTCGTTTTAAATATCTCTGTTTGAATTTTTCTTTTTTTTTAGCAAGGTTAGTTTAAACTTCGCTCTTTTTTTTTTTCATAAACTAAATTTGTTCAAACATTTTGTTTGTTTAAAGTTTACATCTTTTAATTGAGTTTTTTTTTGTTCCAAGGGTTTTTGCTCAAAATCTGTTTCGTTTTAAAATCTTTGTTTAAGTTTTCTTTTTTTATAGGAAGGTTGGTTTAATTTCGCTCTTTTTTTTTTCATAAACTAAATTTGTTCAAAGTTTCTTTGTTTTAGGAAAGTTTGTTTCCGGTTTGTTTCGTTTTGGGGGAATTTGTGTGAATTTTGCCTTGCTCCTTCGTTTTGGTGGAATTTGTGTGAATTTTGCCTTGCTCCTTCGTTTTGGTGGAATTTGTGTGAATTTTTGCCTTGCTCCTTCGTTTTGGTGGAATTTGTGTGAATTTTGCCTTGCTCCTTCTTTTTGGTGGAATTTGTGTGAATTTTGCCTTGCTCCTTCGTTTTGGGGGAATTTGTGTGAATTTTGTCTTGCTCCTTCGTTTTGGTGGAATTTGTGTGAATTTTGCCTTGCTCCTTCGTTTTGGGGGAATTTGTGTGAATTTTGCCTTGCTCTAAAGAAATTTGCTTAGGCATTGTTTCGGTTTCAGGAACCTTTATTTTAAGGAAAATTGTTTCAGCTGTAATTTTTTAAGGGTTTTTGTTTTCAACTTTATTTTGTTTCAAAAAAAGTATTTTTAAATTGCATTATTTTAAAGAAATTTTGGTAATTTTTGTTTGCATTTAATTTCAAGGAATTTTTCCTTAGATTTGTGCAATGTGTTAGTGAACTTTGATGAAATTGGGTTCTTTTCAGAGCATTTCAGGAATATCCCCGCCCCCCCCCCCCTATTTTAGTGAACTTTGCTATTTACAGAACTATATGTTGAACTCAGCTTTAAACAGAAACAACTTTATTTTCCAGAATTTTTAATTTGTTTCACTATCCTTTTCTTTTTCTTCACAGCGTTCTTTTTTACTATTTGTTCCCAAGGGTCTTTCTTTTTTTTAAATTCGTTCCATTGTCTTTTTTTTTATTTGTTCCCGCGGTCCTTTCTATATTTTTTAATTTGTTTCCACTGTCCTTTATTTGTTCTCACAGTCCTTTTTTTATTTATTCCTCCTTTTTTTATTTGTTCCCACAGTCTTTTTCATTTGTTCCTACAATCCTTTTTTTTATTGTTCCCACTGTCCTTTTTTTATCTGTTCCCACAGTCCTTTTATTATTATTATTATTATTATTATTATTATTATTATTATTATTATTTGTTTCCACACCCACTTTTTATTTATTCCCATTGTCCCTTTTTTTATTTGTTCCCACGGTCCTTTCTTTTTTCTAATTTGATCCCATTGCCCTTTTTTCCTAATTTGTTTCCACTGTCTCGAGTTGGTTGGTTGTTTCGGGTTTTATGACGCAACAACCACTGAGGCGATGCTGTGCCAACTGTCCCTAGTCCCAACTTTGCAGGCGATGAAATTTTTCTCTTCTAATCCCACTCCCTTCCTTCGGTCAGAAAGGCAACACATATGGGCTCGTGAAGGGCGCCGTCCATCAAATGGGATGTTTAAGCCTTGCTCCGTGTATAGGAGAGAGCGTACCCTGTGCACGTTAAAGAACACGCTGGATGGCCCTGACGGGAAGCTTTCACCTGTCTCCTATCAGTTGTCGAGTGGGCCCAGTCTCCTAACTAACTCTGAGCCCTTGGGGTCCTTGTGACCTGGTCATTCATCCCATTGTATACAAAAAAAAAGTGTCGTTCAGTGGTAAAAACAGCTCAACTCCCTCAAGAGGCTGCTTGCCAGTGAGGTCTGACAACATAGAAACAGCCGTGCCTTATCTGGGTTCGAACCCAGATCTCCTTGATCAATAGCTAAGTGCGCCAGCCATTCGGCGACCTCAACGGTAAAAAAAAAAGCAGTTATTTTAAAGTTTTTATACAAAAAAAAAAGCCGTCCCGTGGCCGAGTGGTTAGCACGCTTGGTTACTGATCTAAGGGACCTGGGTTCGAGCCCCGGATTAGGCATGGTTGTGTGTGTCGTTTTTCTGCTGAGGTCCTGCCATCCTCAGATCTCCTACTGTGGCATATAAACTGACAGGCTCCTGTCAGACCTCTGTGGCAAGCAGCTGTTTGAGGGGGTATTTATTTTATTTATTTTTTATACAAAAAAATTAATGCTGAATTATACACATTACACTGCATATTTACAAATTTATTATTTTTATTTATTTAAATGAAATTTAAAATTTTATAATATATAAATGTATATATTTAATTAAAATTTAAATTAAAAAAATTAATTATAATATAAGAATTTAAATTTTTAAATTTTTAATTTAAATAATATATTGCAAATTTATTATATAAAGTGTTAATATTAATACAATATAATGTGTACAATACTAAATTATACGCATTATTCTGCATTAACATTTTATATCTGCAAAAAATATTTTATAGCTACCGGTAATTTAATTTTACAAAAAAATTGATAAACCAATGAGACAGCTCTTCAAAAGAGATAAACCAATAAGACAACTCTTCGAAAGACACCTTCCATCACATTTTATCACATCACATCTTCGAAAGACCAGAATGCTCCGAAAAATCATCGAAATTTTCCCAGCTAAAACCAACCGCACACAGTGAAAAAGTCAAAAGACGACTCGAAAATATCAACGACCCCTTCGAAGCATTGCGAGAGAAAGACAGGCCAAAGTCACGGCCGACCAACTCCTGCATGACAGACCGCCCTCCCCTTAAGTGACAGGCTATGGTTAGGCACACTGCATCGTGTCTCGACCGGTGGTGGCCCTGTGACAGCGGGCTGGACTCTTCACTTCACGTCATGGATCCTGCCGACCGTAATGGCCGTGCACTGGCTCTGGGAATGTGGGATGCTTTCTGGCCTTCGGGGCCGTCACCCTCGCTTCCAGAAGATCCTTTTAACAGCGATTTAAGTACACGTACACGTTGACACGTGGTTTAGAGAACTTTTAGTTGCGCTGGATGACTGCTTCCGGAGATGATGTAAGGCTTTCTAACCAACTGGACTCTGAAACGGCGGAAAATCTTTCAAATTATAGAGAACGTGCAGCGGCCTCACCCAGAATTTTTTTTATCTGGGGTTTTTTCTTTTGTTTTTCTTTTCTGTCAATCGGTTTGAACGTTGAAGAGAAACAGATGGTTAGGTTGTTTACTTCTGAGCGGTATATTTCTTTTTGCACGCAATGGGATAGATGTCCAGGTCACAAGGACCCCGAGGGCTCAGAGAAGGTTGGGAGAAGAGGGCCCACTGGAAAGCTGTTAAGAGATAGATAGTAGCCTCTTCGTCAAGGCCATCCAGAGTATTCTTTAACGTGCATGGGTATGGCCCTTCTGCACATGGAATCACAGCTTAATGTCCCATGTGATGGACGGCGGCCTTTCCAAGCCCATCGGTGTTCCCTATTTACCGAGGGCAGGTTGGAGTGTTTTACGGAGATAAATCTCAACGCTGGGGACTCGAACCTAGGAGCAGCAGATTATGATCCTGGTGTGCTACAGACTCAGTCATCCTCTGCCCCCATGGACCCTAAGCCAAGAATGTCGTTGCCTGTGTTTGACTCAGTCATCCCCTGCCCCCATGGACCCTAAGTCAAGAATGTTGTTGCCTGTATTTCACTCCTTCACACTTTCTTCGTCATCCCCAAAAAGCTGGAGAAAGAGTTGGCCTAGTCGGTAGCTCGACAGACAAATAATTTACAGTTCCTGGGTTCGAGTCCCAATTCTGTCATCTTCGAGTTTTATTTCTGCTGATCACCCTCTCATTGGTAAGAAAGTGGATACCGACGGGTTTGGAAAAGCAGCCGTCCGTCGGATAAGACGTTGAACCGTGGCCGTACCACGTGCAGGTGAAAGAACATACTGGATGGCATCGACGGGGGTTTCCATCTGTCTCCTAACGGCTGCCTAGTGAGTACTCCTTCCCAAAAAACAGCTGCCTAGTGAGTACTCCTTCCCAAAAAACAGCTGCCTAGTGAGTACTCCTTCCCAAAAACCCAGCTGCCTAGTGAGTACTCCTTCCCAAAAACCCAGCTGCCTAGTGAGTTCTCCTTCCCAAAAAAGCTGCCTAGTGAGTACTCCTTCCCAAAAAACAGCTGCCTAGTGAGTACTCCTTCCCAAAAAACAGCTGCCTAGTGAGTACTCCTTCCCAAATCTTCCCTGAACCCTTGGGGTTCTTGTGACCTGGCCATTTAGATCATTATGCGCAAAAAAAGTACACTCTGTAATGCCTTGACGGGAGGTTTCCATCTGCCTCCTAACAGATGTCTGGTGGGTCTCCTTCCTCCAACCTTCTCTGAGCCCTTGAGGTTCCTTTGACCTTGACATTTAGCCCATTGTGTGCAAAAAATGCCACTCAGAGGCAAAACAATCCAACTCCCCTTCCTTTCAAGCACATCCAATCTCAGAACGTATATCTTAACGAATGATCTGATTGCCATGGAGATAGACACATTGGCAGAATCTTCCGCAGAGAGACAAAGACATCAAAATGAGAGAATAAAAAAAAAAACAGATCACGTAGACCTTGAAGCAAAAAATGCAAATCGAACCTCCAAACGTCACTAGTGCAGTGAAGATGAAGGAATATAAAGATCGGACGTGACCTGCTGGGTGCAGACAACTCTTTCCATCAGAAGTGGCGGCTCGGCATCAGCAGCATTATGGGCGAGCGGCTTGACGGTTTGTCAACGGGCAGGCAATTACACCAGCCAACAACTCATGACAACACGGAGACTGCTCCAACGACGATAAATATCATTGGTCGATGATCGTTCGACAAGCATTTTCGAGCCGCGAGACGGTTTCAGTGCGTCGGGGACACCTCGCTGGCTTTCAATTATTGAAGGGAGAATTCCTGGGGGGGGGAGAGGAAGGAGGGTAGAAACATCAAGAGTTTCTCTTTCCTCAGGATGTTCCCTCCTCCCCTTCTTAAAGGATGGGACAATTCTGCTTCCGTTGCACACGGATGAATTTTCTTTATTTTTTTGGTGTCTTGGGGATTCTTTTCATTAAATCGTTAACGTGAGTGGAATTCTTCATTTCGTTTCGATGATTGTATGCATAAATTATGCACGCATTCAAGAATGTTATGCGCTGTCTACGTGTTAGGCTAACTCTTTAACAACCGCAGTCGTTGTGGTATTGAATGCACGATTTATTATCATGCAACACGACCGAAAACTAGTGAGATACATGTCGCCTAAAGCGGTTGTGGGATGCTCTTTTAAGGAGAGAATGAAGTTTCCCATTTTCTGGGTTGGGTTGTTTTACCTCTGAGCGGCACTTTTTTGCACACCATGGGCTAAATGGCCAGGTTACGTGGACCCCGAAGGCTCAGAGAAGGTTTTGGGAGGGGACCCACTGGAACAACTGTTGGGAGACAGATGGTAGCCTCCCGTCAAGGCCATCCAGCGTGTCCTTTAACGTGCACAGGGTATGGCTCTCCCGCACACGGGGCCACGGCTTAACGTCCCATCCGACGGACGGCGGCCTTTCCAAGCCCATCGGTGTCCCCTACTGACCGTGGGCAGGGCGGGGAAATTTTGCGGAGAAAAATCTCAATGCTGACCCAGCTGGGACTCGAACCTGGGAACTACAGATTACGAGCCTGGCGCGCAACCGACTGAGCCACCCCCGCCCCTGTGAAAATGCACTGAGTGTGAAAATGCACAGAGAAATATATACACTGAGTGATCATTGAAACATGATCCCTCCACTCATGTTATGTCCATGGGACGTTAACGTCGAAGCTCTATAACTTCTAAAATAAGTTTTCTTATTTTGAAGAATGTGATAGCAGATAAAGATTCCAATCAAATAAATCAATATCTGGATTTTCAACAATATTCGTTCAGTATTTAATGAGTTATTTGAATATTTAGCGATAACAATGCCAGTCAGAAAAATTGACTTCAGAAGTTAATTAAAATTTATTAATAAGTATTGTATCAAAGTGTTTAATAAAATAAGTTTGTATTTTAGAACTTTGTGTAAAGAAAATTTTTATTTTTTATTTATTTTATTATTTCACTATTCTTCAGTTTAGTGCAAGTTTCTTAAGACTGGCATTGTTATCGCTAAATATTCAAACTTCCATAACTCATTAAATACTGAACAAATATTGTTGAAAATCGAGATATTGATTTATTTGATTGAGATCTTTATCTGCAATCACATTTTTCCAAAAAAATAAAGTTTATTTTAGAAGTTATAGAGCTTTGACATTAGCTTCCCATTGACTTAGGGATTTTCCTTAATTTATGGAAATCAGTGTACCAGTATTTTATTAGTACTGAACTCGGTGGTCATTCAATTATGACCATTTCATGTGTGTTTGTCATGTTCGAAATTGGCATTTCGGTGAAAGCCAATTTCGAAGCTCTACAACTTCTCAAATAATCGTTTTATGAGAAAATAAAGTTAGAGATGAATTAAAGATCGAAATTAAATCTCGATTTGCAACAATATTCGCTTTATATTCTTTGTTCATTCTCTGTAACTTCGTCTGTCCTTCTCTAGAACTCCGCCTCTCCATCTCTAGAACTGTCTGTCCACTTTTAAAATCCACCTATCTGTCTCACCAGCTCCTTCTTTCCATCTCTGCAAATCCGTCTCTCTGTCTCACCAGCTCCTTCTTTCCATCTCTGCAAATCCGCCTATCTGTCTCACCAGTTCCTTCTTTCCATCTCTGCAAATCCGTCTCTCTGTCTCACCAGCTCCTTCTTTCCATCTCTGCAAATCCGCGTCTCTGTCTCACCAGCTCCTTCTTTCCATCTCTGCAAATCCGCCTATCTGTCTCACCAGCTCCTTCTTTCCATCTTTGCAAATCCGTCTCTCTGTCTCACCAGCTCCTTCTTTCCATCTCTGCAAATCCGTCTCTCTGTCTCACCAACTCCATCTTTCCATCTCTGCAAATCCGCCTATCTGTCTCACCAGCTCCTTCTTTCCATATCTGCAAATCCGTCTCTCTGTCTCACCAGCTCCTTCTTTCCATCTCTGCAAATCCGCCTATCTGTCTCACCAGCTCTTTCTTTCCATCCCTACAAATCCGGCTGTCTATTTCACCAGCTCCTTCTGTCCATCCGTCATCCGTCTCTAAAACTCCGTCTGTCCATTTCTAGAACTCATTCTATCTGTCTCTAGTACTCCGTCTGTCCATTTCTAGAACTCATTCTATCCGTCTCTAGTACTCTGTCTGTCCATTTCTAGAACTCATTCTATCCGTCTGTCCATTTCTAGAACTCATTCTATCCGTCTCTAGAACTCCGTCTGTCCATTTCTAGAACTCATTCTATCCGTCTCTAGTACTCCGTCTGTCCATTTCTAGAACTCATTCTATCCGTCTCTAGAACTCCGTCTGTCCATTTCTAGAACTCATTCTATCCGTCTCTAGAACTCCGTCTGTCCATCTCTAAATCTCCTTCTGCCCATTTCTGCAAATTCACCTTCTGCCACACTAACAACACCAACTCCGTCTGTCCATCTCTAAATCTCCTTCTGCCCATTTCTGCAAATTCACCTTCTGCCACACTAACAACACCAACTCCGTCTGCCCATCTCTTGAAATTCATGCGTCTGCCTCACCAAATCCATCTGTCCGTCTCACCAACTCCTGTCGTCTCTGGTATTCCGTCTGTCCATCTCTAGAATTCCATCTGTCCATCTCCAGAATTCTGTCTGTGCCATCTCTAGAAATCTGTCTGTCCGTCTCTAGAACTCCGTGCTCCAGCTCTAAATGCATCACTAGAACTACCTCTTCGCCCTTAATCTGTATATCTGCATAGCTCAGTCAGTCTGTTTTTGTGTCCGTCTCATAAATCCACCCCCCCCCCCCATCACCACTTTTCATAATATTCCTTTTTCTAGTCCTCGATTGCATTTGAGAGCTCCTAATTTATCTCCCCACCCCCCCACCCCAACTACCCCTTTCACAGCTGCCGAATTTGTAGAGCTTCAAAATAAAACGAATGAGCCGTAGCTGCCAACTTAAAAAAAAATCCCAGCTTCTCTTCTAGGCATCACTGATAATTTATGCTCTTAACTTCTAGTCCAATTCTCGGCGCCGATTACTCCCTGTCTCCTTCTCGACATTAATATTTAATTAAGCGACGTCATAACCCATTCTTTGTTGCCAACCCCTAAACTCTCTTAATTATGACCCTCGTGGGAACAGCAAAAGACATCCGCGCCAGCTCTCTGTCACCCGCATCTACCTGAGAGCAATTGCTCGTGCATCTGACTCGAGCATCTCTTGTACCTACATTGCGATACCCACTAATAAGCTCAGATTGGATTTCGTCACTTACAGAGAAACATTCTCCGAAGAAAAAACCAAACTCCTCAAAGACGCTTTTTAATGATTGTACTTTGAGTTTCTTCGTGGTCTCTCGATGCTCATTAACAGCATTTAGAAATGCGTTAATGTTAATGAGCTGAGCTTGGATCAGTCGACTCTTTCAATGCTTACTCCTTTTTTTAGCATCCGAACACTTCTTTTCACTTTAACTTTCATTCCTGAATTCTTCTTGTTCCAAACCACCTTTCGAACGAGATGAAAGCTTAGAGTTGTAAAACTGAAAGACAAAACTAAGCATTGTTTGTGTTATTAGTTGGATCATGACGTGTTCACGATAATGGTAACAAAGTTCCAGGGGGCGGGGTGGCTCAGTCGGTAGCGCGCCAGGCTCATAATCTGTAGTTCCCAGGTTCGAGTCCCAGCTGGGTCAGCGTTGAGATTTATCTCCGCAAAATTCCGCGCCCTGCCCACGGTCAGTAGGGGACACCGATGGGCTTGGAAAGGCCGCCGTCCGTCGGATGGGACGTTAAACCGTGGCCCCGTGTGCGGGAGAGCCATACCCTGTGCACGTTAAAGAACACGCTGGATGGCCTTGACGGGAGGCTACCATCTGTCTCCCAACAGCTGTTCCAGTGAGTCCCTTCCCCCAACCTTCTCTGATCCTTCGGGGTCCATGTGCCCTGGCCATTTAGCCCATGGTGTGCAAAAAAGTGCCGCTCAGAGGTGAAACAAACCAACGTTAAAGAACACACTGGATGGCCTTGACGGGAGGCTACCATCTGTCTCCCAACAGCTGTTCCAGTGGGTCCCCTCCCCAACCTTCTCTGAGCCTTCGGGGTCCATGTGACCTGGCCATTTAGCCCATGGTGTGCAAAAAAATGCCGCTCAGAGGTGAAACAAACCAACGTTAAAGAACACACTGGATGGCCTTGACGGGAGGCTACCATCTGTCTCCCAACAGCTATTCCAGTGGGTCCCCTCCCCCAACCTTCTCTGAGCCTTCGGGGTCCATGTGACCTGGCCATTTAGCCCGTGGTGTTTAAAAAAGTGCCGCTCAGAGGTAAAACAACCCAACAAAGTTCCAATGATAGTGGAACTTTAGAAAATCAAAAATAGCAGGAATTAGATCACAGTGAAAGTGATTATAGGTTTCACAGTATCAAAAATAATGGCATGCTAGAACATGCTAAAATTCTCAGAGATTTGCCAATGTGAGAAATAATGAAGTATTATAATACAGACATTTCAGTGGTTCCTGTATGTTTTCATTTTTTAAGTACAGAATTTTCCTTTCTGCTCTTTAAGAATATAATTTTTTTGTCAAGTGTATGTTCACTAAGTTTGGGTTGGACTGTCCTGATTTAAATATTTAGAATCTTGAGAATATTAAAAATAATATAGTATTAGAAATTTTTTAAAAAAATACCCCCTCAAGCAGCTGCTTGCCACAGAGGTCTGACAGGAGCCTGATCTCTGTCAGACTGATCTGTTTATATGCCACAGTAGAAGGTCTGAGAGGATGGCAGGACCTCAGCAGAAAACAACACACACATCCATGCCTTAACCCGGGGCTCGAACCCAGATCCCTTAGGTCAGAAGCCAAGGCGCACTAACCACTCGGCCACGAGACGGCACATAGTATAAATATTTTGTTTAAAGACTTGACAATATAAATAAAAACAGGAGAATAGAATATAAATATTTAAATATTTAACAATATCAGAAATAACTGGCATTGGAAGTAGTGTAACAATGTCCTTCTGTTCAGCGCTGAATGGGGCGGGGGTGGCTCAGTCGGTAGCGTGCCAGGCTCGTAATCTGTAGTTCCCAGGTTCGAGTCCCAGCTGGGTCAGCGTTGAGATTTCTCTCCGCAAAATTCCCCGTCCTGCCCACGGTCAGTAGGGGACACCGATGGCCTTGGAAAGGCAGCCGTCCGTCGGATGGACGTTAAGCCGTGGTCCCGTGTGTGGGAGAGCCATACCCTGTGCATGTTAAAGAACACGCTGGATGGCCTTGACGGGAGGCTACCATCTGTCTCCCAACAGCTGTTCCAGTGGGTCCCCTCCCCCAACCTTCTCTGAGCCTTCGGGGTCCATGTGACCTGGCCATTTAGCCCATGGTGTGCAAAAAAGTGCCGCTCAGAGGTAAAACAACCCAAAGAAATTCATCGCTGAACGCAAGATTGTTGTCTTAGACATTCAAAGCATCGATGCGAGCGCCACCACTTCGCCTATCCCTTGGGTTTGCCATGTAGCGAGCAATGCGCGAGGGTGTGACCTCAGTCGAGGTGACTGTCATCGTGACGAATGACCTCCATGTAAGGGGAGGGATGACCCACCGTTCCCTGGAGCTCCGGGGCCACTGGGTTACCACTGAGAGCACTCCTTGCATCCCCTCAGTGGGTCTTGTTGCTCGTGTTCGGTGTTGCTCTCCGAACATGCCAAAGATCAGAGGAATTTCTGCTGCGGATGAGTCATGGTGATGATGACCTCAGCATCAGTGTCTGAAGAGAAGAGGAAGAGGAAGATGCTTGCCGACGATTCTTCAGCGAGATGAGTGATGAGATTCGTTTGATTGTGTTTCTTTTTTTGGAAGAAAAAATGATCAAAGCAGAGAAATGATAGCAAGATTTTTTTTTCGTCTTTTGTATAAGTCATTACAGTGAGAAATTTAACGTTTTCGATAGAGGATAAAAACGAAATAAAACCGTATTTCGAGAGTGTTGCTATTTTTTCTATTATTATTATTATTATAGAATAGACATTAACATAGAATAGACATTATAACATTAATAATAATATAGAATATAACTAGAATAATAACATACTGCCTCTGACGAATATAGGAGGCTCGTTTAAAAGAAATAAATAAAAGTTTTGTATTTTCCGCCTTTTACACCCTCTAACGGTGGAAATTCGAACCAATAGATTATTGGGAAAATGGAATGAATTATCGATTATTCGGATAAATGGGGATGTACAGTCGCTCAAAAAAATATCCGAACACTATGGTTGATTACAGAATTCAGAAAAAATATCTGGCAACGATTTTCTTAGAAATTAGTGATCTGGCAACCTTCGTGTCACGTGATTACAGAATTCAGGAAAAATATCTGAAGCGTGTACAGCAACTGTACACGCTCCAGTTACCGTTCACAGCAAACTGGAGCGTGTGCAGTTACTGCACACGCTCCAGTTTGCTGTGAATGGTAACTGTACACGCTCAATATTTCCGTGAGTGAGCCCACACGATCTAGTATCAAAATAATATGACCACCTATAGTCGCTCAGAAAAGTATCCGAACACTATGGTTGATTACAGAATTAAGAAAAAATATCTGGTAACGATTTTTTTTTTAGAAATTAGTGATCTGGCAACTTTCGTGTCACGTGACACGAAGGTTGCCAGATCGTTAATTTTTTTAAAAAAATCGTTGCCAGATATTTTTTCTGAATTCTATAATCAACCATAGTGTTCGGATATTTTTTTCCAGCGACTGTAGATAGTTTCGATAATTGAAGATCCCGATAATTGATTTCAAATAAGATAGGTATTTATATATATTATTCATATAAAATGTTTCGTTCCACGTTAAAGAAAGTATTACAATAGCAACAAAAAATAACTAATTAAATTTTGAGTAATTATACAAATAAAATAAATAATTATTTACAAAATCATATAAATGCATGGTTAGCGAATTTTCAAAACATGTCATGCAATCCAGATAAAGGAATTTCTATGGGAGTAATATTTCATTAGTACCTGGCCGAGTGGGTAGCGTGCTTGGCCACTAACTAAAAGGTACCTGGGTTCGAGCACGGGATAACGTATGGATGTTAATCACTCTGCTGAGGTCTCATCCAAAGAACGTATAAGGAAAAGAAGTTCAGCTTTGACAAAGCGTAAGTGGCGACCTCAAGTGGTGTTTCGGTTCGTATCGTGCATTTGTTTAAGCTGGGAAGCAAACAATAAGGGGCAAAGAATTATGCATAAAAAATTTTATATTTTAAAAAAGGAAAAAAAGTAACTGCACTTTGTATTTGAAAAAAATAATATCATGATTTTAATAAAGGCTTATTTTCACCATTGGAATTATTTTTCGTTGAACCAACAATTATAAATTGAACGGATAGAGATTTGAAATTAGCTTGAAATTAATTTATAGAATAAATTATTACAATTAGAAGCTTTCTTGGTTGCATAGAAACAGGGAAGAGAATTGATATTAATATACTCTGCAAGGATATCAATGGGAAATTATTACATAGGAAAAGCGAAGAGAATGGAAGTTGACAGTAACATGTAATTACAAAAGCGTTCGTCCCCTGTAATGTTCGTTTCACCTCTACGCCAAATGCACGATACTCGATTTTACATTAATCTCTATGGAAGCTTAACTTCTTCTCTCTCTACATTCTTTGGTCCCATCTTCCTTACAGGTCATCTCTATTACATATAAAACTGACTTGCTCTTGTCGGACCTCTACGGCAAGCAGTTGTTGGAGGAACAACTTCAAAAAATACAAAAAAAATTTTGCTCTTAAATGGAAAAGAGTTGGGTTTTTCCCACCCCTTTGGGGTTAAGGGGAGTAAATCTTTGCTCTGAGTTTGAATAATTTGATTACATCACACTCTACCACCAAAATACCAAAATTTCAGATTTCTAGCATAAAATGTTCGTTTACCATATTCGCCTTAAATTTGGGGATTTTTTTCAAATTCAGCGACTTCTAACGATGGAAATTTAAACTACTGAAGGATTTCAAAAATGGAAATCATAATATTTCATTTGTGCAAACCCAACTCAATATTTTTTTTCTATTTTTTTGTGATAATCTTTAAGTTATCAGTTAATAATTCCGTATGTGGACCTCCTGCACATTCTTTGATTCCCCCCAAAAAAACATCAAATCTTTTCTCTCTCTGCTCTCTCTGTTTTACTGATTTTCTTCCTCTGCTCTCCTTGTTTCAGTGGCTGATTCTCCTCCTCATCCCAATCAGAAAAGAAGGAAAAAAAAAATATCATTTTTGCATCTCCATTTTTGCGAAATTTTACGATCACCTGCTCTTCAAGCGCTGATCTTTCTTCCTCTCTTTAGTTTCTCTCCTCCCAGATGGTCAGAATTGAAGAACCATCAGTTAATCACTCAATTTGCTCCCCCTCATCCACATCCTCTTCTTCTTCCTCCTCTCGGAACTGAGCTCCAGTGGTCGACTATAAGCAAATTGCGCCAACCGTTACCAATGCTGCCCTGGTGCCTAATGATGGCCGTGATCAACATTGACTGGCCTCCGCACTCATTACAAGGAAGCCATTAGCAGAGGCCGACTCTTTCACCAACTCCTTGGCCGGTATAATGGTTTGGGAAAACAGTGGCAGCCTCATTTGGGGGAAGGGAGGAGGTGTTGCGAGAGGAGGAGGACTCTTTTCCAGGCGCTCTCCAAAGAGAACGATGTGCGAAGAGAGTCAGAGGGAGATGTCCTTAAGGAGAGGACTATCGTTGCTCGTGGCGGACATAATGTCTCACATAGGCGACGTTAACATTTAAATGAACCTAATATAAGGTCTGATGATGCTTGGCCAAGCGACATGCTATGGGGTTTTTCACAGTTAAAGCTCGCGGCCCAATTACTATGCGCTGCGGCTTAACGGGGAGACTCCAACGATCCGAGTTGTTTGAAAGAAAAAGAGAAAAAACGACGGAGAGAGAATTAAAAGAAGCTTCCCTTTTCTTCATTTTTTTTACCGTTGTTCTTACGGGAGGGTGATGTTAAAAAACACGTAAAATGTTTAAGAGCAATGTTTAGGTGATAAAAAAATTCTGTTATGGTTGAGTTCAAGCTTTCTTTTTTTTTCTCAGTAGTTTAAGTTTATTCGCTTTGTTTCGGTGTTTACTGTTTACCCTCTTAATAGAAGAAGAAGTTTTCTTAAAACGTTGCAAAAAAAAAAAGTGGAAGTTTCCTCTCCATTAATTTGAGTTATTAACTTTCTTTTTTTTATGGCTTTCATAAATTTCTGTACTTAATGTTCTATATTTAATTACTAAAGTTCCGATAGACTCGAAAAAAAAAAGTCACATGTTAATAGATAATTAGGGTCTATTATCATAAAATATTAATATATTGCATATATCACACATTAATATTTTACACCAATGAGGAGTTTTTACACAACTTCATTAATTTTGTAACTTAATACACTTGATTAATATTTAATTTACACTCACGTGAATTACCTCTACAGCCGAATTAGCACAGCGACCATTTCAAGACATCTCATTTGTTGCATGTCTCACTCATCTCATTCCACCAATCCCTATGATCCCCTACGTTTCTGCCGCCAGTGTCTCTCTTCTATCATTTCCTCCTTTGTTTCTCCACCAGTGTCTCCTTTGTTCTTTCATAGGTGTGTCTTCATCAACATCTTCGTCACTCTATGCTGGTATCTTTCGTTACTTAACCAGTGTGCTCTCTGTCGCTACAGTAATTTATTTTCTTTGCCTCTACTCTTTGTTATCCATTTGTGTCTCCTTTTGTCCCTCGACCAGTGTTTCCTTTGTTTCTCCTATTAATATCTTCTGTGCCTATCTAGCGATGTCTCTTTCAATATTCCTCTGGTTTCTCTTTTGTCACTCCATCAGTTCTTTTTTCTTCGACCAATATCTACTTTGTCTTTATGGAAATCTCCCTTTCATCATTCTTTCTGTCTCTCCACTTTTCTGTTCGTGTCTCTTTCATTATTCTCCCATTGTCTCTCATCATCCCTTTGGTATCTCTTTCATTATTCTTCCGGTGTTTCTTCATCGTCCTTTTGGTGTCTCTTTCATTATTCTTCTGGTGTTTCTTCATCGTCCCTTTGGTGTCTCTTTCATTATTCTTCCGGTGTTTCTTCATCGTCCTTTTGGTGTCTCTTTTCATTATTCTTCTGGTGTTTCTTCATTGTCATTTTGGTGTCTTTTTCATTATTCTTCTGGTGTTTCTTCATCGTCCTTTTGGTGTCTCTTTCATTATTCTTCTGGTGTTTCTTCATCGTCCCTTTGGTGTCTCTTTCATTATTCTTCTGGTGTTTCTTCATTGTCATTTTGGTGTCTTTTTCATTATTTTTCTGGTGTTTCTTCATCGTCCTTTTGGTGTCTCTTTCATTATTCTTCTGGTGTTTCTTCATCATCCCTTTGGTATCTCTTTCATTATTCTTCCGGTGTTTCTTCATCGTCCTTTTGGTGTCTCTTTCATTATTCTTCTGGTGTTTCTTCATTGTCATTTTGGTGTCTTTTTCATTATTTTTCTGGTGTTTCTTCATCATCCCTTTGGTGTCTCTTTCATTATTCTTCTGGTGTTTCTTCATCGTCCTTTTGGTGTCTCTTTCATTATTCTTCTGGTGTTTCTTCATCATCCCTTTGGTATCTCTTTCATTATTCTTCCGGTGTTTCTTCATTGTCCTTTTGGTGTCTCTTTCATTATTCTTCTGGTGTTTCTTCATTGTCATTTTGGTGTCTTTTTCATTATTTTTCTGGTGTTTCTTCATCATCCCTTTGGTGTCTCTTTCATTATTCTTCTGGTGTTTCTTCATCGTCCTTTTGGTGTCTCTTTCATTATTCTTCTGGTGTTTCTTCATCATCCCTTTGGTATCTCTTTCATTATTCTTCCGGTGTTTCTTCATTGTCCTTTTGGTGTCTCTTTCATTATTCTTCTGGTGTTTCTTCATTGTCATTTTGATGTCTTTTTCATTATTTTTCTGGTGTTTCTTCATCATCCCTTTGGTGTCTCTTTCATTATTCTTCTGATGTTTCTTCATCGTCCTTTTGGTGTCTCTTTCATTATTCTTCCAGTGTTTCTTCATCGTCCTTTTGGTGTCTCTTTCATTATTCTTCTGGTGTTTCTTCATTGCAATTTTGGTGTCTTTTTCATTATTCTTCTGGTGTTTCTTCATCGTCCTTTTGGTGTCTCTTTCATTATTCTTCTGGTGTTTCTTCATCATCCCTTTGGTATCTCTTTCATTATTCTTCCGGTGTTTCTTCATCGTCCTTTTGGTGTCTCTTTCATTATTCTTCTGGTGTTTCTTCATTGTCATTTTGGTGTCTTTTTCATTATTTTTCTGGTGTTTCTTCATCATCTCTTTGGTGTCTCTTTCATTATTCTTCGGTGTTTCTTCATCATCCCTTTGGTGTCTCTTTCATTATTCTTCTGGTGTTTCTTCATCGTCCTTTTGGTGTCGCTTTCATTATTCTTCTGGTGTTTCTTCATCATCCCTTTGGTATCTCTTTCATTATTCTTCCTGTGTTTCTTCATCGTCCTTTTGGTGTCTCTTTCATTATTCTTCTGGTGTTTCTTCATCATCCCTTTGGTGTCTCTTTCATTATTCTTCTGGTGTTTCTTCATCGTCCTTTTGGTGTCTCTTTCATTATTCTTCTGGTGTTTCTTCGTCGTCCTTTTTCATTATTCTTCCTGTGTCCCTTTGTTGTACTTTTGGTGTCTCTTTCATTATTTTTCCGGTGTTTCTTCATCGTCCTTTTGCTGTCTCTTTCATTACTCTTCCGGTGTTTCTTCATCGTCCTTTTGCTGTCTCTTTCATTACTCTTCTGGTGTTTCTTCATCGTCCTTTTGCTGTCTCTTTCATTATTCTTCCGGTGTTTCTTCATCGTCCTTTTGCTGTCTCTTTCATTATTCTTCTGGTGTTTCTTCATCGTGCTTTTGGTGTCTCTTTCATTATTCTTCTGGTGTTTCTTCGTTGTACTTTTGGTGTCTCTTTCATTATTCTTCCGGTGTTTCTTCATCGTCCTTTTGGTGTCTCTTTCATTACTCTTCTGGTGTTTCTTCATCGTCCTTTTGCTGTCTCTTTCATTATTCTTCCGGTGTTTCTTCATCATCCTTTTGCTGTCTCTTTCATTATTTTTCCAGTGTTTCTTCATCGTCCTTTTGGTGTCTCTTTCATTATTCTTCCTGTGTCCCTTCGTTGTACTTTTGGTGTCTCTTTCATTATTCTTCCGGTGTTTCTTCATCGTCCTTTTGGTGTCTCTGTCATTATTCTTCCGGTGTTTCTTCATCATCCTTTTGGTGTCCCTTTCATTATTCTTCTGGTGTTTCTTCATCGTCCTTTTGGTGTCTCTTTCATTATTCTTCTGGTGTTTCTTCGTCGTCCTTTTTCATTATTCTTCCTGTGTCCCTTCGTTGTACTTTTGGTGTCTCTTTCATTATTCTTCTGGTGTTTCTTCATCGTCCTTTTGGTGTCTCTTTCATTATTCTTCTGGTGTTTCTTCATCGTCCTTTTGGTGTCTCTTTCATTATTCTTCTGGTATTTCTTCATCGTCCTTTTGGTGTCTCTTTCAATATTCGTCTGGTATTTCTTCATCGTCTATCTTCTGGTGTCTCTTTTTCTGGTGTTTCTTCATCATCTCTTTGGTGTCTCTTTCATTATTCTTCTGGTGTTTCTTCATCGTCCTCTTGGTGTCTCTTTCATTATTCTTCTGGTATTTCTTCATCGTCCTTTTGGTGTCTCTTTCATTATTCTTGTGGTGTTTCTTCATCGTCCTTTTTCATTATTCTTCCTGTGTCCCTTCATTGTACTTTTGGTGTCTCTTTCATTATTCTTCCGGTGTTTCTTCATCGTCCTTTTTTTGTCTCTTTCATTATTCTTCCGGTGTTTCTTCATCGTCCTTTTGGTGTCTCTTTCATTATTCTTCTGGTGTTTCTTCATCGTCCTTTTGGTGTCTCTTTCATTATTCTTCTGGTGTGTCTTCATCACCCTTTTGGTGTCTCTTTCTTTATTCTTCTGGTGTTTCTTCATCGTCCTTTTGGTGTCTCTTTCATTATTCTTCCTGTGTCACTTTCATTACTCCTCTGACATTTCTATAATTACACCAGTATTTATCTTCGCCTCTTTTCCATCACTCCATTTGTGTCTTATCTGTTGGTCCCTTGGTGTCTTCTGTGCTCTCCACCAGAGTCTTTTCTGTCTCTACATCGGTATATGCATCCCTATGTCAGTTTCTCCTCTATCACTACACCAGTTTTTCCTTTGGCTCTCCATCCCTAGCTCTTTCTCTCTTCCCCCCCCCCGTCAGCTCCTTTTTTCCCCACCTAGTTTCCTTTATTTCTCCATCAGCTCTTTTCTAATTAGTGTGTTCTTTTTTTCTACA
Organism: Ryuthela nishihirai; assembly: GCA_038380435.1. NCBI lineage: Eukaryota > Metazoa > Arthropoda > Arachnida > Araneae > Heptathelidae > Ryuthela > Ryuthela nishihirai. The sequence continues at coordinate 38,242,032 of JAWZYU010000029.1, forward strand.
TCAGCGGCTGCTTTGCCAGTGGTGTCTCCTTCATTTCTCCATCGCTGACTCCTTTGTCACTTGTGTCTCTTTTGTTTCTTCATCAGTTCTTTGCCAATGGTGTTCCTTTGTTTCATCATCAGTGACGTCTTCGTCATTCTGTTTCTACCTCTTTCATTACTCAACTGTTAAATGTTCTGCAACTACATTAATACTCTCTTCGCTCATCAGTGTCTCTTCACTTCATCAGTTTCTCTCTTGTGCACATTTGAAGCAAATGTATATACTTTAAGATGAATGTTTCAATAAAATGTCATGGCTCCTTTTTTCCTTCCACTGTCATACTCTTTTATCACCCTGCGATGTCACTTTTGCTACTCTACGGGTGGCCCCATATCACTACACTAGTGTTTCCTTTGCCTCTACAGCAGTGTCTCTTTTGTTTTCCGCCGGCGTTTCCTTTCTCTTTGGATTGGTGTCGTATTTCCCTTTATATTTCTTTATCTTATACCACCAATATCTCCTATGTCTCTATGTTAGTGTCTCTTTTGTTAACTCACTGGTGTTCATTTTCTTACACCACCAGTGTCTCCTTTGTCTTTGTAATTTTTTATTCGAGCCTTTGTCTCCTTTGTTCCTCCACTGTGTCTCCTTCATCTTCATTATTTCTTATTCGAGCCAGTGTCTCCTTTGTTCCTCCACTGTGTCTCCTTCGTCTTCATTATTTCATATTCGAGCCGGTGTCTCCTTTGTTCCTCCACTGTGTCTCCTTCATCTTCATTATTTCCCATTCGAATCGGTGTCTCCTTTGTTCCTCCACTGTGTCTCCGTCTTCATTATTTCCCATTCGAGCCGGTGTCTCCTTTGTTCCTCCACTGTGTCTCCTTAATCTTCATTATTTCTTATTCGAGCCTTTGTCTCCTTTGTTCTTCCACTGTGTCTCCTTCGTCTTCATTATTTCCCATTCGAGCCGGTGTCTCCTTTGTTCCTCCACTGTGTCTCCTTCATCTTCATTATTTCCCATTCGAGTCGGTGTCTCCTTTGTTCCTCCACTGTGTCTCCTTCGTCTTCATTATTTCCCATTCGAGCCGGTGTCTCCTTTGTTCCTCTACTGTGTCTCCTTAATCTTCATTATTTCTTATTCGAGCCTTTGTCTCCTTTGTTCCTCAACTGTGTCTCCTTCGTCTTCATTATTTCCCATTCGAGCCGGTGTCTCCTTTGTTCCCCCCCACCCACTGTCTCCTTCGTCTTCATTATTTCTTAAACGAGCCTTTGTCCCCTTTGTTCCTCCACTGTGTCCCCTTCACCTTCATTATTTCTTATTCGAGCCGGTGTCTCCTTTGTTCCTCCACTGTGTCTACTTCATCTTCATTATTTCCTATTCGAGCCGGTGTTTCCTTTGTTCCTTCACGTTTTCAGAGTTGACTTTCCCTCATTGTCTCTTCTTTCATTTGATGTCTCATTTGCCCCTTGTTGTCTCCTTCCCCCCCAGTTTTTTATTCATTTACTGAAGAAGATTGTAAAGCGGAGACAAGCACAATTGTTAAACACAGTTGGGGGACGGGGGGACAACGCTTAAAAACGAACTTAAAACTCTTCTCAATAGAACACAAAATTATAGGTTTATATTTTTTTTTCTGCTTACCGGAAACGAGTTCAAGGAAGTCCCTCGCACATCTTCTCGACCCATCATTTCGAAAGAAAAGGCTTCACGAACACCACGTGTGTGTGTGTTCTGTTACGGGCCGCAACATCAGGGAAGAAAAGAAGCGGAAGAAGAAGAAGTGTGCTCACACGATGCGAATGGGTTCGGCTTCGTACGAGATGGACACAATTCTAACCGCCATTTTATGCAAAGCGACGGAAAGGGAAAGAGCCGAGTGAGCGATGGAGGGCGAAAGAAAGAGAGAAGGGAGCAGAGAGGTGCACACACGTCCTCTAACACTCTCTTTACCTCCTCATCCGCATCCTCTTCCGATCCGGAGCGGCGGCACATTACGAGGCGAACAATAACGAGAGACGGTCGAGTGCGGTTCCGAATGCATAATGACCTGTCAGCCACATTTAATCGTCTTTTATTTCCGACACCTGTCCGGGCAATGCGCGCCCGCTCAGCAGACCTACTGAAAAGAGAGCCGCAAGCAGAGGAAGGAGAAAAAGCTCCCCCCACCCTTTTTCTATGGGGGGGGAAGGGAAGAGATGCAAAAGAGATAAACCGTTCAACTGTCTCCTCCTCCATCCATCCCCTTTCCTTCATTTCTATCTTTGCTCCTAACAGCGTTAGTAGGCAAAACCTTTCTTCTCCTTCTGAAAGGCCAAAGTGGCCATTTACTCGCTTTTCCCCCAAAATCGATTCAGATTTGCTCAATTTGCACATCACGGGCTATTTCAGACGACGTCTATTTCGTTGTTTGTCGCAGTTTTGTCTTTTTCTTTCTCTTCCTCTCTTTCCTCTCACTCTCAGTTTCCTCCTTACGAGTAACTCTTTGTTTACTCATTTTGCCGTTTCTGTTTCCCTCTGAAGAACAACAGAGAGTTTCCGATGATGATGACGACGCTAGTGATGACATCGATGGCGATGACTTCGACGATGATCACAGCAATGGCTGTAAAAGAGCAATGATGATGATCATCACAAAGATGACGAAGAAACGACAAAGATGGTAGGAAAAACCACGACGATGAGAAATTGATAATGATGCTACTCACCACGATAACGATGATCTTATCGAAAGCATTGATGATAATATTAATAACAGCCGATGTGCTATTGACGACTTTGATGATAACACTAGCAACTTTGGGTGAGTTGTTTTACCTCTGAGCGGCACTTTTGCACACCATGGGCTAAATGGCAAGGTCACATGGACCCGAAGGCTCAGAGAAGGTTGAGGGAGGGGACCTACTGGAACAGCTGTTGGTAGACAGATGGTAGCCTCCCGTCAAGGCCATCCAGCGTGTTCTTTAACGTGCACAGGGTATGGCTCTCCCGCACACGGGGCCATGGCTTAACGTCCCATCCGACGGACGGCGGCCTTTCCAAGGCCATCGGTGTCCCCTACTGACCGTGGGCAGGGCGGGGAATTTTTGCGGAGATAAATCTCAACGCTGACCCAGCTGGGACTCGAACCTGGGAACTATAGATTACGAGCCTGGCGCGCTACCGACTGAGCCACCCCCGCCCCACACTAGCAACAGTAACGATGATATCGACGACACTGATGATAACACTAACAACAGTGACTATGACATCAACGACACTAACAACAACAACAACAGTGCTGGGATCGACAATAAACGCTAATGAGAATAATGTCGCATTTATGATGATGACGACGACAATGTTGATAATAGCAACAGTGATGACGACAATAATGATAGGACGATGATAATGAGAATAATGATGATAATAACGATGAGAAGAAAAATAATGATGACCAGAACGACGATGATAAAATAGTGATAATAATAACAATAAAAGAGGTGACAAAACTGTCACCAATTATGAAGATGACAACGGCTAACGATAATGAAAAGTACAACAATGATGATGGGATGAAAGATAAAGCTAATAAGAAAAATGGCGATAACATCAACATTTATACGTTTAAAAATTGAGAGTCAAGGATGATGATGATAAGCGCCACGGTTATGATGAGGATAATGATGATGATAACAAGACTGATAAGACCAACAATGACAACGATTGTAATCGAAATAACAAAATTTGGAAATAATCGAAGTAACAAAAATATGGAAATAACAAAATTTGGAAGTAATCGAAATAACAAATTATGGAAATAACAAAATTCGTAAATAATCGAAGCAACAAAATTTGGATATAATCGAAATGACAAAATTTCTCACTAACACTTCTTAAGAATGAAACATTGCAAAAAATATTAATTTTAATCGTGAAAGTCCTGTTTATTTTTCAAAATAAATGCTTGTAGCATTCGACCATAAACAGTATCCAAACGTAACATTTTAAAAAACAGAAAACCACCCTCTTCTGTCTGCGAAATGTGCTGAATCGCCATCTACATCACAATCTCCATCGGCATGGATGATGATTACGATGACCTGTTATCGCTGTCATCAACGTTCGTAAGCAGATATAGTCAGCGATGACGTTATCTTCATCGTCATCAGGGCTCCTAGTGCCAATGATTCATGACACTGATTTTGTCTTCATTATAAAAATTTGTCATTTATCAGAGTAGTTTTTTTTGTTTCATAGACTAGGGGAGAAATAAGACAAAGGAGGGGGGGAGGGGTATGGCGCATTTGAAGTCCTTCTGATTATCTTTTTCGATGTCTCTTAGCGCAAACGAAAAAAAAAATACCCTATGAACTTTTTAACTTGAAGTTTAGTTCCTTATTCTCCAGTAGCTTTTCTCTTTTCCTGTACAGTCGCTCAAAAAAATATCCGAACACTATGGTTGATTACAGAATTCAGAAAAAATATCTGGCAAGAATTTTTTTTTTTTTTTAGAAATTAATGATCTGGCAACCTTCGTGTCACGTGACACGAAGGTTGCCAGATCACTAATTTCTAAAAAAAAAATCATTGCCAGATATTTTTTCTGAATTCTGTAATCAACCATAGTGTTCGGATACTTTTTTGAGCGACTGTATACCAATGAGTTTTCACCTTTATCAGTTGTGATTGGTGTTGTTTTACCTTTGAGCGCCACTTTTTTTTTTTCACACAATGGTCTAAATGGTCAGGTCACAAGGACCCCGAAGTCTCAGAGAAGGCTGGGGAGGGGACCCACGGGAGACTGATGGTAGCCTCCCGTCAAGGCCATCTATTGTGTTCTTTAACGTGCACACGGTATGAATCTCCTAAATACGGGGCCACGGCTTAACGTCCCATACGACGGACAGCGGCCTTTCCAAGCCCATCGGTAATCCCTACTAACTGTGGACATGGGAAGTTTTTTCCCAGCTAGGACTCCGAACCTGGGAACTTAAGATTACGAGCCATGCTCGCTACTGACCGAGCTATCCCCGCCTCAATAAATAGATGCAATCAATGCATCATCCACTTAGAAGGAAGAAAAGGATTCAATGACTTCATCATCCACTTAGAAGAGAAGAAATCGGCTCAGGAATTTCATCATCCACTAAAAATGGAAATGGATGCAGTGAATTCATCATCCACTTAGTAGAGGAGAAATGGATGCAGTGACATCATCATCCACTTAGAAGAGAAGAAAAGGATGCAATGACTCATCATCCACTTAGAAGAGAAGAAATCGGCTCAGGAATTTCATCATCTACTAAAAATGGAAATGGGTGCAGTGAATTCATCATCCACTTAATAGAGAAGAAATGGATGCAGTCCATACATCATCCACTGAGAAGAGAAGAAAAGGATGCAGTGACATCATCATCCACTTAGAAGAGTAGGAAGGGATGCAGTGACCACATCATCCACTTAGAAGAGAAGAAATAGACATAGGAATTTTATCATCCACTAATAAAATAAAAATGAATGCATTGACTTCAACATTCACTTAGTAGAGAAGAAATGGTATGGATATATAGTGACTTCAGCATACACTTAGAGAAAAAATGGATGCAGTGACTTCATCATACACTTAGAGAAAAGAAATGGTATGGATATGAGTGACTTCAGCATACACTTAGAAAAAAAATGGATGCAGTGACTTCATCATACACTTAGAGAAAAGAAATGGATGCAGTGACTTCAGCATACATTTAGAGAAAAGAAATGGATGCAATGGCTCACCATCCCCTAAGAATCAAAGAAGAGGATGAAGAAATTTTGTTACTAACTAAAAAGAGAATAAATGGTGGCAATATGGCTGTCACATCACTCACCTAAAAGAGAAAGTGACTTTATCATTCACTTAGAAAAGAATACACGAATGCAGTGACTTTATCATCCACTTAGAAAAGAATACACGGATGCAGTGACTTTATCATCCAGTTAGAAAAGAATAAACGGATGCAGTGACTTTATCATCCAGTTAGAAAAGAATAAACGGATGCAGTGACTTTATCATTCACTTAGAAAAGAATAAACGGATGCAGTGACTTTATCATCCAGTTAGAAAAGAATAAACGGATGCAGTGACTTTATCATCCACTTTGAAAAGAATAAACGGATGCAGTGACTTTATCATTCACTTAGAAAAGAATACACGGATGCAGTGACTGTATCATCCACTTAGAAAAGAATACACGGATGCAGTGACTTTATCATCCAGTTAGAAAAGAATAAACGGATGCAGTGACTTTATCATCCACTTAGAAAAGAATAAACGGATGCAGTGACTTTATCATTCACTTAGAAAAGAATAAACGGGTGCAGTGACTTTATCATCCAGTTAGAAAAGAATACACGGATGTAGTGACTTTATCATCCACTTAGAAAGTAATAAACGGATGCAGTGACTTTATCATCCACTTAGAAAAGAATAAACGGATGCAGTGACTTTATCATCCACTTAGAAAAGAATAAACGGATGCAGTGACTTTATCATTCACTTAGAAAAGAATAAACGGGTGCAGTGACTTTATCATCCAGTTAGAAAAGAATAAACGGATGCAGTGACTTTATCATTCACTTAGAAAAGAATAAACGGGTGCAGTGACTTTATCATCCAGTTAGAAAAGAATAAACGGGTGCAGTGACTTTATCATTCACTTAGAAAAGAATAAACGGGTGCAGTGACTTTATCATCCAGTTAGAAAAGAATACACGGATGTAGTGACTTTATCATCCAGTTAGAAAAGAATAAACGGATGCAGTGACTTTATCATTCACTTAGAAAAGAATAAACGGGTGCAGTGACTTTATCATCCAGTTAGAAAAGAATACACGGATGTAGTGACATTATCATCCACTTAGAAAGGAATAAACGGATGCAGTGACTTTATCATCCACTTAGAAAAGAATAAACGGATGCAGTGACTTTATCATCCACTTAGAAAAGAATAAACGGATGCAGTGACTTTATCATTCACTTAGAAAGGAATAAACGGATGCAGTGACTTTATCATTCACTTAGAAAAGAATAAACGGGTGCAGTGACTTTATCATCCAGTTAGAAAAGAATACACGGATGTAGTGACTTTATCATCCACTTAGAAAGGAATAAACGGATGCAGTGACTTTATCATTCACTTAGAAAAGAATAAACGGATGCAGTGACTTTATCATCCACTTAGAAAAGAATAAACGGATGCAGTGACTTTATCATCCACTTAGAAAAGAATAAACGGATGCAGTGACTTTATCATTCACTTAGAAAAGAATAAACGGGTGCAGTGACTTTATCATCCAGTTAGAAAAGAATAAACGGATGCAGTGACTTTCACCATTCATTTAAAACAGACTTTTCCATCCACAAATCTTCAGGCATCTCGCATTTATCCGAAAGAAAACCGCGAAATCATTCATCCATTGTGAAAGCAATAGTTCTGTTTGAAGCTCGAATTCTCACGAAGTGAGTGGACAACAACTAGGTGGCAAGATCGTCGATTTTTTTTTTTTGACGGTGGGAGGGTGTGGGTGGCGTGGTGTGTGTGTGGGGGGGTGAACATATCACGAAGAATGTTCGCTAACAAGGTCCATCCCAGTTGCATCGTTCGCTGTTGCTTTCAAAAGCCGAGGAAGAATCAAAGCAGCGGCGGCGGGGAAATTCCCGCGGCAAAGACTAGTCGGCTTTTGACTACGGCGAGTTATCCTAGCCGACGAAGAGGTCACACAAGGTCAGCATCAGGTATTCAGCTCCGGTCGGTAGAGACAACCCGCTGGTTCTGGCGGGACGGCATTCGGGGGCCATCTCCAATCTGATACATTTCGTGATTTTGTTTTTTTTTTATCAGGACACTATTTTTTGATACATTTTTTTAACTTTTGATGGAGTTGTCTTTACTGTAATTCTAAGGTTACGCCTATACTCTGAAATTTCCATACTACGTTGACGAATATCTACTTTGCTATTAAATAGTAAATATATTGCTCATCAAGCAGCTGCTTGTCACAGATGTATGAGATTTATCTCCGCAAAACTCCCCGCCCTGCCCACGATCAGTAGGGATATTCTACTGTTAATAATGAGGATTAATTTGTGTCTTTTAAATTATAGTCCCTTTTCTCCACGTGAAGGGGCGGGGGTGGCTCAGCTGGTAGCGCACCAGGCTCGTAATCTGCAGTTTCCAGCTGGGTCAGCGTTGATATTTATCTCCGCAAACCTCCCCGCCCTTCCCAAGGACATCAATGGGCTTGGAAAGGCCGTCGTCCGTCGGATGGAACGTTAAGCCGTGGCCCCGTATGCGGGAGAGCCATACCCTGTTCACGTTAAAGAACACGCTGCATGGGCATGATTGGAGCCTACCTTCTGTATCCAAAAAGCCGTTCCAGTGAGTCCCCTCGTCCAATATTCTCTGAGCCTTCGGGGTCCTGGTGACCTAGCCATTTAGCCCACGGTGAGCAAAAAAAGTGCCGCTCAGAGGTAAAACAACTCATCCCAATAATAAAACAATGGAATCCAACTAAAAAATAATAAAAATAAATACCCCCTCAAGCAGCTGCTTGCCACAGAAGTCTGACAGGAGCCTGTCAGTTTATATGCCAGAGTAGAAGATCTGAGAGGATGGCAGGACCTCAGCAGAAAAACGACACACACAACCATGCCTTACCCGGGGCTCGAACCCAGGTCCCTTAGATCAGTAGCCAAGCGTGCTAACCACTCGGCCATGGGACGGCTAAGAACACATTAATATATATAAAGAGCGAAACTACACAAAAAAAAAGAAATATTCCTAAAGTGTCTGTGAGACACACTTGCCGCCGCTCTAAGCGAGAACTAAGAGGCATAACAAAACCTAATTCGATCGGCCGAAACGACGCCCCCAAGAACGCCCTGCAGCAAGAGCGCCATCACTACCACCACTGCGAGCCATTACGCAGGTGATCTATTACTAAATCCGCACACTCCTCTGACTCCAAGATGACCACCATTTGGCGGGCCGAAATGAAAGCCTCGAAAGCAGCTGGTGCAGCCCCTGAGTCAAACCCACCACTTTAATCTTCCTCCTCGTTGCTACCCAAGCCAACGAAACCAGCCAACCGTGAAACTCGGACCACCCCATTAAACTTTCTTGCTCATGTAAGGAATAAATACATCCGAGAAAGACAGAACAAGAGGAAAAAGTTGGAGGTGAATTGCTTTTTGCCTCTTTTAACCCCCTTTCCTCGTGTTGCCCCCCCATCTCATCGCCCTCTTTTTCTTAACGCTTCGTGATGCAGTTTTTCGTCTCATCACTCCTCCCCCCCTACTCCTCCCCACACACTACTCCTTAACTCTCCTCCTCCCTTTCGTAGTTGCTCGCGCTTTCCCGTTTTGCTCGCCCCCCCCCCATCCCCCCACTGAAGGGCAGGAATGTCCCAACAAAGCAGGTCTGCAGTCTCCCCTTCCCAAATTACCGGTTACTGCATCGGCAAAAACCCTTTGCTATTTAATTCAGAGCCCCAAGGCAGCATTTCTACCATTAGTACAAAGAGGGCAGATTCGGGTTTTGTACTGTGTGACGAAGTAGAGAAGTGGGCATCACTGGGAGGAGGGTGGGTCGCCACCATAACTGACGATGATGGTGATTATCACTGTTTTCTTCCTGACCGGACCCAACCCTATGCCCTTACCCTGTTACAGACTAACCACGTTTCGTGTTGTGAGTATAAAGCCGCTTTACCTGTAAAACTTCCAGCGGTTAAGAATTCCGTAGAAATTACATTGGCGGGTCTTTAAAATAGTGGGTTCCACACTCGAATGACTTATTTAAACTCCGTGGAATCTTTATGATTCCATCAGATTTGCTGTAAGATTTGGATTTTGTCACATCTGTGACCTTTTACATTAAATGCTGAGAGAATAGATCCTCTGATTTCCACATTAAATGCATTCTTTGTGATTTTTGTCAGATCTGTGACAATTTACTCTGAAATTAATCTTTGTGATCCTCTGAGATCTGTGGTAATTTACACTGAAATGAATCTTTGTGATCCTCTGAGACAATTTACACTGAAATGAATCTTTGTTATACACTGAGATATGTGACAATTTACACTGAAATGAATCTTTTGGATCCTCTGAGATCTGTGACAATTTACACTGAAATGAATCTTTGTGATCCTTTGAGATCTGTGACAATTTGTACTGACATGAATCATTGTGATCCTTTGAGATCTGTGACAATTTGTACTGACATGAATCATTGTGATCCTTCGAGATCTGTGACAATTTGTACTGACATGAATCATTGTGATCCTTCGAGATCTGTGACAATTTGTACTGACATGAATCATTGTGATCCTTTGAGATCTGTGACAATTTGTACTGACATGAATCATTGTGATCCTTTGAGATCTGTGACAATTTGTACTGACATGAATCATTGTGATCCTTTGAGATCTGTGACAATTTGTACTGACATGAATCATTGTGATCCTTTGAGATCTGTGACAATTTGTACTGACATGAATCATTGTGATCCTTTGAGATCTGTGACAATTTGTACTGACATGAATCATTGTGATCCTTTGAGATCTGTGACAATTTGTACTGAAATGGATCTTTGTGGTCTTTGTGGTAACGCATTATCATTGGTGCCACCACCAGATGGCTGCTTCCATTCGTTTTCGCTGGCCCACCCACCCCTGTCCATTCTCGCATACGCATTGGCAACATCTAAAGCCAGCGGTATGATATTCATTACACTGGAATCACTCGAACATCTTCGAAACAGATGTCTTTCTGCTAAGCCTAATTAAGCAATGACATGCAAGAGCGAAAGCTTCCAGTCTCACAGCGCAAACACGCATTCGGTGAGAACAGGTCGCATCATACGATGTTGATGATGATAAGGGGGGGAGTATGGAGGGTGTAAGAAGACGTGTAGTGCGCTTGCGCACTGCACACACAAAGGGAGAGAGAGAGAAGCGTAGGAGGAATGGATGGATGGATAGATAGATGAAATAGCCAGCTCTGTATGTGCTACTGGTGCTTAAGCCGGTAGGCTGTTGTTGATAAATGTCGGGACCTGTCAGAAGCAGGCGGTATGTTAGAGGGTACGAAGCCCTTTGTGAGAAATACGAGGATTGTTGGGAGACCAGGAAAGAGTGGAGATGGGGGGGATGCAGATGTCGGGAGGGAAGGGAAACAAGCAGCAGAATTTGCGGCTAAGGACGGCCTTGTTTATTACCAGCGGGGCCTAACCTGTCAGCGACACCTGCTCTATTCTGTTCTCTCATTCTCTCTTCCCTTACTCTCTTCCCGAGGCAGCTTGTGCGTTATGCGCTTGTGTGCGCGGCGCTTACGCAACGACGTCCAACCACAATGTCGTTCAGGCTTGAACTCTCTCTTGGCAAAGTCCACGGATCTCAGCTCTCTGACTACGTCAGGATGGACTGTTGGTTATTTTCTGTTGCTCTGGTTGGCTGGTCGGATCGGGCTCTCACTCCTGCCTCTGAGCTCGCTCTGCTGGGGGCTCCACACTCTCTCTCTGCATTTGCCAGGCTCCTTTGGAAAAGGGGGGGGGGAAATTCGCTTCTAGGTTCTGTCGGCCTTAACCGTCCTCCGGCTGCCGTTGATAGAGATGCGCGTGCAGATGACAGGTTTCAGCATCCCTCCCTCTCCATCCTCCCCTCTCCGCTCTTCATCTTCCTAGCTCTTTCGACTCCGCTGCAGCTCTTTCCTCCGTTACGAAAATGAGAAAATAAATGAGGTTCCTGTACACAACCTCCAGTTTATTTTCTTCTATTTCTTTTTCCTGCGTCTCCTTCCTTTTTTCTTTTTCTTTTTTTACTTCTTTTCTAAAACGCTTCAACCTATATTTACGTGCAACCCAACGTAATCCGTCAATCAGAATGGAACTCTGCTCTTAGAGGAAATGCCTCTCTCAAGTATATGGATCCTTCTCACAAAGGTTATCCCTCTGTACGATTCGATACAGAGTGAAATGTATCCCTCAAGTATAAGGATCCTTCTCAATCTGATGAAAGTTTTCAGACTGTAAGACTACATGCAGAGCGAATATGTTTGTTCAGTGCTACTAGATTCAAAGGGAACGAACCAGGACGACGTTCCGCATTCTTTGTTTTTTTAATTACTCTAGTAGATAGAGTTGGGTTGTTTTACCTCTGAGCGGCACTTTTTTGCACACCATGGGCTAAATGGCCAGGTCACATGGACCCCGAAGGCTCAGAGAAGGTTGGGGGAGGGGACCCACTGGAACAGCTGTTGGGAGACAGAACATAGCCTCCCGTCAAGGCCATCCAGCGTGTTCTTTAACGTGCACAGGGTATGGCTCTCCCACACGTGAGGCCACAGCTTAACGTCCCATCCGACGGATGGCGGCCTTTCGAAGCCCATCGGTGTCCCCTACTGACCGCGGGCAGGGCGGGAAATTTTTGCGGAGATAAATCTCAACGCTGACCCAACTGGGACTCGAACCTGGGAACTACAGATTACGAGCCTGGCGCGAAACCGACTGAGCCACCCCCGCCCCTAATTCTTTGTGATACTATGAGATCTGTGACAATTTTACACTGAAATGACTCTTTGTGATTCTAGGAGTTCAGTGACAATTTACACTTAATCTTTGTGATACCAGGAGTTCTGCTGCCAGCCTCGTAATCTGTAGTTCCCAGGTTCGAGTCCCAGCTGGGTCAGCGTTGAGATTTATCTCCGCAAAATTCCCCGCCCTGCCCACGTCAATAGGGGACACCGATGGACTTGGAAAGGTTACCGTCCATCGTATGGGACGTTAAGCCTTGGCTCCGTGTGCGGGAGAGCCATACCCTGTGCACGTTAAAGAACACGCTGGATGGCCTTGACGGGAGGCTACCATCTGTCTCCCAACAGCTGTTCCAGTGGGTCCCCTCCCCCAACTTGCTCTGAGCCCTCGAGGTCCTTGTGACCTGGACATTTAGCCCATGATGTGCCAAAAAAGTGCCGCTCAGAAGTAAAACAGCCCAACCTAGGAGTTCTGTGACAATTTAGATTGAAATGAATCTTTATGATCCTCTGTATATTATGGATCCTGGGTGCATTCCCTCTGAGAAATACCTTCCTACAAACATTACGCTAAATGGCCAATGCATAAGAACCCCAAAGGGTGAGAGTTGTTTTGGGGAAAGAGAACCACTGGACAACTATTAGGAGTCTGATGAGAGCCTCCTGTCAAGGGTATCCAACTTTTTCTTTCACATAGAGTATGGCTCTCCTGCACACTGAACCACGACCTTGACATCTGTCCCATTTCACCGAAGTCATAGTGGGGGGAAGGGGGGGCGGTAAATCTCAACGCTAACCCAGGTGGGTGGGACTCAAATCTGGGAAGTGTAGGTTACGAGCATGGCGCGCTATCGACTGGAACCAGATAATGGATCAGTGTTATTATGGATATATCTCTTGAATTTATTTTATTATACTAATTATAAGGATAACATTGTTTTCCTTAGGGCACGGCTACAAAGAAAGCAATTTGAAGGGTTGTTGGGTTGGGTTGTTTTACCTCTGAGCAGCACTTTTTTGCACACCATGGGCTAAATGGCCAGGTCACATGGACCCCGAAGGCTCAGAGAAGGTTGGGGGAGGGGACCCACTGGAATAGCTGCTGGGAGACAGATAGTAGCCTCCCGTCAAGGCCATCCAGCGTGTTCTTTAACGTGCACAGGGTATGGGCTCTCCCGCACACGGGGCCACGGTTTAACGTCCCATCCGACGGACGGCGGCTTTCCAAGCCCATCGGTGTCCCCTACTGACCGTGGGCAGGGCCAGGAATTTTGCGGAGATAAATCTCAACGCTGACCCAGCTGGGACTCGAACCTGGGAACTACAGATTACGAGCCTGGCGCGCTACCGACTGAGCCACCCCTGCCCCAATTTGAAGGGTGCAAGATATTAATTACAACTTAAGTAATAAATATTACTTCAAAACATTTAAAGAAATAGGCACATCGCAGAAGTTTGTTTAAACACTTCTTTCTAATTTTCGCCAAATTCGTACAAGTCTGTACATGTATTTCAGTTTTAATGAATTTTTGAATACCATTGGAAAAAATCGAGATTTAAATAAATTAAACTGATATTTTTATTTTATGCTCCGTAGCATTTTTACATTAAAAAAAAAACTCATTTTACAGCTCAGCTTTTGCCATCGCAATGGTAAAAGTGGAGCTGTAAAAAAGCTTTGCAATGTATGCTGGTCTGCCTGTGTTTTACTGGTTTATCAAACCAAGTAAATTCCCCTATTTTTCTTTGCAAATAAATAAATACCCCCTCAAGCAGCTGCTTGCCACAGAGGCCTGACAGGAACCTGTCAGTTTATATATCATAGTAGAAGGTCTGAGAGGATGGCAGGCCCTCAGCAGAAAAACAACACATACAACCATGCCTTACCCGGGGCTCGAACCCAGGTCCCTTAGATCAGTGGCCAAGCGCGCTAGCCACTCGGTCATGGGACGGCTAAAAATAAATACCCCCTCAAGCAGCTGCTTGTCACAGAGGTCTGACAGGAGCCTGTCAGTTTATATGCCATAGCAGAAGGATCTGAGAGGATGGCAGGACCTCAGCAGAAAAACAACACATACAACCATGCCTTACCCTGGGCTCGAACTCAGGTCCCTTAGATCAGTGGCCAAGCGCGCTAGCCACTCGGCCATGGGACAGCTAAAAATAAATACCCTCTCAAGCAGCTGCTTGTCACAGAGGTCTGACAGGAGCCTGTCAGTTTATATGCCATAGTAGAAGGATCTGAGAGGATGGCAGGACCTCAGCAGAAAAACGACACACACAACCATGCCTAATCCGGAGCTCGAACCCAGGTCCCTTAGATCAGTAGCCAAGTGCGCTAACCACTCGGCCACGGGAAGGCTTTTGCAAAAAACAAACTTTTATTTCTTTCTGTGTTCGACTGTTGATCTCCACCTGATGGCGTGGCATCGTGCCAGTAGCGCCCTCCAGCGATGACGTTGGAAACTAACTGGCGAGGTCTTTCGATTTTTAAGTGCAAAGTGATTCTGAATCTTCTTTAAACTTTAATCTCGTTTCCTTTATGAGTCTTCTAGGTGAGGGAATATGCAAACAAGTTCCCGAGAGAGAATTTATTGTCATTTTGTTAATATGTAAAGTCAAGTTTCTATAAAATAAATCGTATTCAAAGCCAAAAAAAAATGAAAGTTTCCGATAAAAGAAGTCTATTTTCAAAGCCCAATGGCCAAAAATTGAGTGTATATTAATATATAATAATTTTATATGGATTATATATCGATGTAATATTATTATATAGACTCAGAAACCATTTTATTAGATATAGTTCCGTGTTATGTCAAGAGTAACTCATTAGATGCAGAATTCAGTACTTCTTAAATATACATTTTATGAAAAAATATCACTGCCGATAATTTAAACATCTGAATAGAATCTATTTAAACATGGGTTGGGTTGTTTTACCACTGAGCGGTACTTTTTTGCACACAATGGGCTAAATGGCCAGGTCACGAGGACCCCGACGACTCAGAGAAGGTTGGGGGAGGGGACCCACTGGAATAGCTGTTGGGAGACAGATGGTAGCCTCCCGTTAAGACCATCTAGTGTGTTCTTTAACGTGAACAGGGTATGGCTCTCCCATACACGGGACCACGGCTTAACGTCCCATCCGACGGACGGCGGCCTTTCCAAGCCCATCGGTGTCCCCTACTGACCGTGGGCAGGGCGGGGAGTTTTGCGGAGATAAATCTCAACACTGACCCAGCTGGGACTCGAACCTGGGAACTGCAGATTACGAGCCTGGCGCGCTTTCGACTGAGCCACCCCCGCCCCGATATAAACATGGATTAAAAAAACATATGCTTTCAGTATTTAAAGCATTGGATTGTTTTACCTCTGAGCGGCACTTTTTTGCACACCATGGGCTAAATGGCCAGGTCACAACGAACTCGAAGGCACCAATGATAATGCGTTAGGTACACTATATTACCAAAGGTGTTCCGACACTGCTATGTGAATGGATTTCTGTATCCAGTTAGGTATAGTATGTTACCAAAAGTGTTCTGAGGGGACTTGCTGGAGACAGATGGTAGCCTCCCGTAAAGGTCATCCAACGTATTCTTTAACGTGCACAAGATATGGCTCTCCCGCACACGGGGTTGGGTTGGGTTGTTTTACCTCTGAGTGGAACTTTTTTGCACACCATGGGCTAAATGGCCAAGTCCCATGGACCCCGAAGGCTCAGAGAAGGTTGGGGGAGGGGACCCACTGGAACAGCTGTTGGGAGACAGATGGTAGCCTCCCGTCAAGGCCATCCAGCGTGTTCTTTAACGTGCACAGGGTATGGCTCTCCCGCACACGGAGCCACGGCTTAACGTCCCATCCGACGGACGGCGGCCTTTCCAAGCCCATCGGTGTCCCCTACTGACCGTGGGCAGGGCGGGGAATTTTGCGGAAGATAAATCTCAAAGCTGACCCAGCTGGGACTCGAACCTGGGAATTACAGATTACGAGCCTGGCTCGCTACCGACTGAGCCACCCCCGCCCTCCCCCCCGCACACGGGGACACGGCTTAACGTCCCATCCAACGGAAGGCAGTCTTTGCCAAGCCCATCGGTGTCCCCTACTGACCATGGTCAGTTTTGCGAAAATAAATCTCTACGCTGGTCCAGCTGGGACTCGAACCTCAGATGACGAGCCTGGCGCACTACCGACTGAGCCACCCTCGCCACCTTTAAAGCATTACAGAAACTGAAACACTTAACTAGGAAGCATCGTCGATCGCGAATCTGATTATACGTGCTAAGATCTCCATTATGTGTAAACGATGAGTGTATATGTACAGTCGCTCAAAAAAGTATTCGAACACTACGGTTGATTACAGAATTCAGAAAAGAATATCTGGCAACGATTTTTTTAGAAATTAGTGATCTGGCAACCTTCGTGTCACGTGATTACAGAATTCAGGAAAAATATCTGGAGCGTGTACAGCAACTGTACACGCTCCAGTTACCTTTCACAGCAAACTGGAGCGTGTGCAGTTACTGCACACGCTCCAGTTTGCTGTGAACGGTAACTGCACACGCTCAATATTTCCGTGAGTGAGCCCACACGATCTAGTATCAAAATAATATGACCACCTACAGTCGCTCAAAAAAGTATTCGAACACCATGGTTGATTACAGAATTCAGAAAAAATATCTGGCAAAGATTTTTTTAGAAATTAGTGTTCTGGCAACCTTCGTGTCACGTGCAGTAACTGCACAAGCTCCACTTTGCTGTGAACGGTAACTGGAGCGTGTACAGTTGCTGTACACGCTCCAGATATTTTTCCTGAATTCTGTAATCACGTGACACGAAGGTTGCCAGATCACTAATTTCTAAAAAAATCTTTGCCAGATATTTTTTCTGAATCCTGTAATCAACCATAGTGTTCGGATACTTTTTTGAGCGACTGTACAATAGTACTTTTCTCTCAACGGAGCATTATCTTCAGTCACATTTTTTCTCATAAAAAGTTTATTTAAGAAGTTTCCGAGCTCTTTTAAATTCCTCATGCTAGAACAAAACAAATCCCGAAAGGCAGAAAGAAAAAGTTTAAGGATATTTTTCAACACGTAACGAAATAATCACTTTGGCTGTTAATTTAAGCTTATTTCTGAAATATTCGTATGAATATTCGTATGAGCTACTCAAAACAACGACGTGAACTTTAATCCCACTTCTGATGCTTTTCACATTACAGATTTCTGCTCCAAAACATCTCTCCCAATCACAGTAGAATATTTTAGCGTGACCCTATACACAACCTTTTACTTATGCAGAATCTCTACAGTAGAATCATCCCAGTAGAAATCTCCACAATAGAATCTCCATAGCAAAATCTTCACAGTTGAAATCTTCCCAGTAGAAATCTCCGCAATAGAATTTCCATAGCAGAATCTTCACAGTTGAAATCTTCCCAGTAGAAATTTCCACAGTAGAATCTCCATAGCAAAATCTTCACAGTAGAAATCTCCACAATAGAATCTCCATAGCAAAATCTTCACAGTAGAAATCTCCACAATACAATCTCCATAGCAAAATCTTCACAGTAGAAATCTCCACAATAGAATATCCATAGCAGAATCTTCACAGTTAAAATCTTCCCAGTAGAAATCTCCACAGTAGAATCTCCATAGCAGAATCTTCCCAGTAGAAATCTTCACAATAGATTCTCCATAGCAAAATCTTTACAGTAGAAATCTCCACAATAGAATCTCCATAGCAGAATCTTCCCAGTTGAAATCTTCCCAGTAGAAATCTCCACAATAGAATCTCCATAGCAGAATCTTCCCAGTTGAAATCTTTCCAGTAGAAATCTCCACAGTAGAATCTCCGTAGCAAAATCTTCCCAGCAGAAATCTCCGCAATAGAATCTCCATAGCAGAATCTTCACAGTTGAAATCTTCCCAGTAGAAATTTCCACAGTAGAATCTCCATAGCAAAATCTTCCCAGTAGAAATCTCCACAATAGAATATCCATAGCAAAATCTTCCCAGTAGAAATCTCCACAATAGAATCTCCATAGCAAAATCTTCACAGTAGAAATCTCCACAATAGAATATCCATAGCAGAATCTTCCCAGTTGAAATCTTCCCAGTAGAAATCTTCCCAGTAGAAATCTCCACAGTAGAATCTCCGTAGCAAAATCTTCCCAGTAGAAATCTTCACAATAGAATCTCCATAGCAGAATCTTCGCAGAAAAATATTTCAGCGTGACCCTATACACAACCTCTTACTTTTGCAGCATCTCCAAAGCGGAATACGTTTAAAAGAGACACTTCCCGCTCTTTTATCACCCTCTAAGCGTCCTCGACTCCCCCTGCCCTCCTCCCACCTCCATCCCACGTTCTCGCGCAAAGATGCGG
Organism: Ryuthela nishihirai; assembly: GCA_038380435.1. NCBI lineage: Eukaryota > Metazoa > Arthropoda > Arachnida > Araneae > Heptathelidae > Ryuthela > Ryuthela nishihirai. Next base: position 38,260,951 of record JAWZYU010000029.1, read on the forward strand.
AATTTGTGTTTTGTACACACGTCTGGTCGCCGTACTGATTTTATGCATCCACGTGCAGTTTAATCCCCCCCATTTTCCTCCGTCCCCTCCCCAGCTGCACACACGCATCCCGCGAGCCTTCACTGCTCATTGTAACCCACCCCCGAAATCAGCAGCCAATAATCTTCTCAAATGTTCCACTGGCTGCTTCAGTGTTCGCCTTCCTCAAAGCTGCAAGATGCCGCCTCATTTCCCGTGCCATAAACCCAGACTGCAGATGAGGATGAGGATGAAGCGGAGAGCGAGAGAAAGAGGAGGAGGAGGAGAAACTACGGAGCTCAAGGATGCTACACAATCCAAGCTGCAACTTGCAGCCATCTGAAGCAGTGCGTACATGCCCATGCACCTTTAGTGATTTTCGCCGTTAAACTTTACGACAGCGAGTCGGGATGCGAGGATAAGAGAGCGAGAGAGATAGAAAATGGGATCCGGAGAGCAAGGGAAGAGGTAGAGGAGGCAAAGGACGATGGGAGCAAAAGATAAGCTTTCGCAGGCATTGTTACTCATGCATAGCATACAGATATACATATATACACACACGCGCGCACTCTTAGAGATGAGAGCGGGTTACTAAGCAAGGAGCATCTGTGCTCAAGATGAGGATTCTCTCTGATGGACTAAATGAGGTGTGAAAGCAGCCAGAGCATCGAAGGCCAGCCGTGCACGACGGCGACGTTCGTCGGCCGACCGACTGCCGGGGGTTGTCGGAGAGATTTCTAGCCGTGAGGTCGACGGGAAGGTGCCGCCAGATCGAAAGGCAACTTTCTCGTTAAGAGCGCATAGGGATGTTGCAACCAGCATCAGCACGTTTTTTGACATTCGAAAGGATTTCTCTCTTTTTTAATTCCAAAACTTTCTCTAAATGATGCACTTTTATTTTTGGAGCAAGGGAGGCTCAATCAGTAGCGTTCCAGACTCGTAAACTACAGTTCCCAGATTCGAATCTCAACTAAGCCAGTGTTGGGATTAATGTTCAGATTTCTAGCCTGGGAATTAGAGAATACCAACCTCCACAAAACTTCCAGCCCCGCCCTCGATTAGAAAAGGGATGTGGGTTGTGGGTTGTTTTACCTCTGAGCGGCACTTTTTTTGCCAGATCACATGGACCCCGAAAGCTCAGAGAAGGTTGGGGGAGAGGACCCACTGGAACAGCTGTTGGGAGACAGATGGTAGCCTCCCGTCAAGGCCATCCAGCGTGTTCTTTAACGTGCACACGGTACCACGGCTTAACGTCCCATCCGACGGACGGCGGTCTTTCCAAGCCCATCGGTGTCCCCTACTGACCGTGGATAGGGCGGGGAGTTTTGCGGAGATAAATCTCAATGCTGACCCAGCTGGGACTCGAACCTGGGAACTGCAGATTACGCGCTTGGCGCGCTACCAACGAGCCACCCCCGCATCTCAGGGGATATTGTCGGGCTTGGAAAGGCAGACGTCCGTTGGATGGTTCGTAAAGTCGTGGTTCTGTGTGCGGGGAAAGCCATACCCTGCACGTTAAAGAACACGCTGGACGGCCTTGACTGTGAGGTTACCATCTGCCTCCCAACAGCTGCAAGTGAGTCCCCTACCCCTTCCTATCACGTGACACGAAATTTGCCAGATCACTAATTTCTAAAAAAATCGGTGCCAGATATTTTTTCTGAATTCTGTAATCAACCATAGTGTTCGGATACTTTTTTGAGCGACTGTAGGTGGTCATATTATTTTGATACTAGATCGTGTGGGCTCACTCACGGAAATATTGAGCGTGTGCAGTTACCGTTCACAGCAAACTGAAGCGTGTGCAGTTACTGCACACGCTCCAGTTTCTGTGAACGGTAACTGGAGCGTGTACAGTTGCTGTACACGCTCCAGATATCTTTCCTGAATTCTGTAATCACGTGACACGAAGGTTGCCAAATCACTAATTTCTAAAAAAAAACGTTGCCAGATATTTTTTCTGAATTCTGTAATCAACCGTAGTGTTCGAATACTTTTTTGAGCGACTATACCACTTTAGATTTTCAAGATATCCTAAAGAATGAAACTATTTCTACTGATGCTTTTTCTTAGCATCCATTGAAACCCTTTAGGATCTAAATTTCAGTTACACAAATCACCTTGCTTCTGTGCATTTGATGATAATCTACGCTGAATTAGTTTGAAGAGCATTATGAGCTTTATCCTTTAAAAATTCTAAAATTAATTTCAAAGTATATTTTGTTTTTATCAAATTCTGGTGTGCCAGTAAGTCTTTGAATGTAAATTCCTTAATTCTAATTTCTTCCAGTGAGTGAAACATTTGATCTCTATGAGTATCAAATTTGCTGCAATTAAGTATGTAACACATGAGAGACTGTTTCTTTTGTTCTATATGAATCACAGGAAGATCACTCATCTCTGTGCATCTTATGCATTCGATTATTCAGTCTAAAAACGTACTCGTAGATCGTAGATCGTATAATCATTATCGGTGTACCAGGTAATAATTTTACCCCTAACCATCTCCATCATAAAGATATGCCTATTTGGCATGAGTAAGAACAAAATATATAAGTAAACCACCCTTAGGTGGGGCGGGGGTGGCTCAGTCGGTAGCGCGCCAGGCTCGTAATCTGTAGTTCCCAGGTTCGAGCCCCAGCTGGGTCAGCGTTGAGATTTATCTCCGCAAAATTCCCCGCCCTGCCCACTGTCAGTAGGGGACACCGCTGGGCTTGGAAAGGCCGCCGTCCGTCGGATGGACGTTAAGCTGTGGCCCCGTGTGCGGGAGAGCCATACCCTGTGCACGTTAAAGAACACGCTGGATGGCATTGACGGGAGGCTACCATCTGTCTCCCAACAGCTGTTCCAGTTGGTCCCCTCCCCCAACCTTCTCTGAGCCTTCGGGGTCCATGTGACCTGGCCATTTAGCCCATGGTGTGCAATAAAGTGCCGCTCAGAGGTACAACAACCCAACCCACCCTTAGGTGGGCCCCTAAGGGCAAACATAAGAAAAGCTAAAAATAGCAGTAAAATTGTATAAGAAACCTAAAACTGGTAGGTCTCCTCAGAGAACGCTACCGTTTTAGGCCTCGTGGCCTAAAACGGTAGCGGTAGCTAAAACGGTTGTTCAAAACAGTATGTATCGTAAAGAATCGGAGAAGAAATAATCTCATTGGGATTATTGCTTACAGCCTCAAAAAATCTCTTTGAGGTGTATATATGTGTATATATATGGTCGATGCCCAGGTCTTTATGGAGTTGTCTGTTAGTGACAAACCAGGGGGCATCGACCGCAGTTCTCAAAATCTTGTTCTGTCTTACGAATATTGGTGGGCTAAAAACATACTCGTAGATCGTAGATCGGTCATTCATTTCTTAGAGTACCAGGTACATGGATACCCATAACCTCTTCCATCTGAATATGTGTCTGGTTGGCATCAGTGTAATCACAACTTTGTAAAATGAACCACCAATGGTGGGTCCCGAAGGACAATAAAAATCAACAGTAAAAACAGTAACGATGCACGAGACCTAAAATGGATGACTATCTTTGCTGAAAGCCATCATCTTAGGCCTCTTGTAACTATTCATGACTTCATGATTGTAGTCGATTAAGCAGGATACAATCCGATGTGGATTGCTTTGAACATTGTCAAAGAAACCACGTGATAAATACTTGATGTAGGTGCAAATATGGTCGATGCCCAGATCTTTGTGGATTTGTCTGTTCGTTACAAACCAAGGGGCAACAAGCAAGTCTTGTTCTGAAGACTTACTTGTTGCCCCTTGGTTTGTAACGAACAGACAAATCCTTCAAGACTTACTTTTTCTTGCAGAACAAGTAAGTCTTGTTCTGAAGACTTACTTGTTGCCCCTTGGTTTGTAACGAACAGACAAATCCTTCAAGACTTACTTTTTCTTGCAGAACAAGTAAGTCTTGTTCTGAAGACTTACTTGTTGCCCCTTGGTTTGTAACGAACAGACAAATCCTTCAAGACTTACTTTTTCTTGCAGAACAAGTAAGTCTTGTTCTGCAAGACCTGTATCTTGTGTATATTGGTTGCTGTGGTGTTCGCCCAAATAGGGGAAGCATAGGAAATGATGGGACGAATGTCTAGTGAAAGGCTGTGCATTAAAAATATATTTGTTAAACTACCGGTAGTTTATAAAACTTTTTCATTTTTGAAAAAACGAAACAAAACAATTTATATATATTTAATTAAATGTAAACATTGTAGCAAAATTGTTAATAGAAAACATTTATGTATCAGATGTTTTATATTAATAAAAAAAATTCCTCATAACTGCTGACATTTCAGTAATTAAATATTATTGACCATTTTCGAAATAACTTTCCCAAAAGAAGCAGCTAGTGTATAGTCAAGTGCATTTTTTTACAAGTAGATGCACGAAAAGCTTATGCAGAAAATGCAAAAGAGTTCAGACAGGAATTTTATGATAAAAATCCCGCTTTTTTTTTTTCCACCTTCGAAGTTAATTGGAAAATCTGGAGCCACGTGTTTATAAATAAATTTTATCTTCTTTCTATCCCTTTTAAGCTGGGAAAGAAAACAGAAAATCCGAAGCAAATAAAAAGTCCGGCATTGCTTATTGAAGCAGTAGATTGCATAGATGCTTTCTGATTCTAACCCCCCCCCCCTACTTCTCCTGCGTGTACCCCGCCCCCCCACACATACACTTTCTCCCTCCGCTACACTTTCGTCCATTCTCCGCTTTGCAAGGCCACGCGGTGCGCGGGCGTTGGCCACCCAAGATTACAAACAAATGAACAACGGCTGGGGAAATTAACGAAACAGAAAAACGTTTTCCCCCGCGAAAGGTGCTTTAGCTTATCTTTGATTCACATTGGGGGTTGTCCACAAATAACAGTTACGTCTCTTTCTCTCATTGCTCTCTTTCTCTCACTGTTCTCTTTCTCTAAGTATTCTCTCTCTCTCTTATTTTTTTTTTCTTTCTCTCAGTGTTCTCTATGTTTTCCATTGGTCTCTTTCTCTTTCTGCCCCTTCCAGCGTTTTCTTTCTCTCGCTGCTTTCTTTGTTTCTTCCTCTCATTGCTCTCTTTCTCTCACTGTTCTCTTTCTCTAAGTATTCTCTCTCTCTCTCTTATTTTTTTTTCTTTCTCTCAGTGTTCTCTATGTTTTTCATTGGTCTCTTTCTCTATCTGTCCCTTCCAGCGTTTTCTTTCTCTCGATGCTTTCTTTGTTTCTTCCTCTCATTGTTCTCTTTCTCTCACTGTTCTCTTTCTCTAAGTATTCTCTCTCTCTCTCTCTCTTATTTTTTTTTTCTTTCTCTCAGTGTTCTCTACGTTTTCCATTGGTCTCTTTCTCTTTCTGCCCCTTCCAGCGTTTTCTTTCTCTCGATGCTTTCTTTGTTTCTTCCTCTCATTGTTCTCTTTCTCTCACTGTTCTCTTTCTCTAAGTATTCTCTCTCTTTCTCTTATTTTTTTTTTCTTTCTCTCAGTGTTCTCTATGTTTTTCATTGGTCTCTTTCTCTATCTGTCCCTTCCAGCGTTTTCTTTCTCTCGATGCTTTCTTTGTTTCTTCCTCTCATTGCTCTCTTTCTCTCACTGTTCTCTTTCTCTAAGTATTCTCTCTCTTTCTCTTATTTTTTTTTTCTTTCTCTCAGTGTTCTCTATGTTTTCCATTGGTCTCTTTCTCTTTCTGCCCCTTCCAGCGTTTTCTTTCTCTCGATGCTTTCTTTGTTTCTTCCTCTCATTGCTCTCTTTCTCTCACTGTTCTCTTTCTCTAAGTATTCTCTCTCTCTCTCTTATTTTTTTTTCTTTCTCTCAGTGTTCTCTATGTTTTTCATTGGTCTCTTTCTCTATCTGTCCCTTCCAGCGTTTTCTTTCTCTCGATGCTTTCTTTGTTTCTTCCTCTCATTGTTCTCTTTCTCTCACTGTTCTCTTTCTCTAAGTATTCTCTCTCTCTCTCTCTTATTTTTTTTTTCTTTCTCTCAGTGTTCTCTATGTTTTCCATTGGTCTCTTTCTCTATCTGTCCCTTCCAGCGTTTTCTTTCTCTCGATACTTTCTTTGTTTCTTCCTATTATTGCTCTCTTTCTCTCACTGTTCTCTTTCTCTAAGTATTCTCTCTCTCTTATTTTTTTTTTCTTTCTCTCAGTGTTCTCTATGTTTTCCGTTGGTCTTTTTCTCTATCTGCCCCTTCCAGCGTTTTCTTTCTCTCGCTGCTTTCTTTGTTTCTTCCTCTCAGTGCTTTCTGCGTGTTCTCTCTCTCTCTCTGTCTGTTTCTTTCTCTCAGTGCTCACTTTGTCTGTCTCTTTCTCTCAGTGTTTTCTTTCCCTTTCATTGCTCGCTTTCTCTAAGTGTTCTCTCTCTTATTGCTCTCTATCTGTCCGTCACATTATCTCATTGCTCTGTCTCTCTGTATGTGTTCTCTTTATCTCAGTGCTCGCTTTCAGATCCTCTCAGATGCTCTTTATCTAAATGTTCTCCCTCTCTATTGCTCTCTTTCTCACAGTGTTCTCTTTCTCTATTGGTTTCTTTCTCTATCTGTCTCTCCCAGCATTCTCTTTTTCTCGTTGCTTTTTTTTTGTTTCTTCATCTCAGTGCTCTCTGTGTGTTCTCTCTCTCTCTCTCAGTGCTCACTTTGTCTGTCTCTTTCTCTCAGTGTTCGCTCTCTCTTTATTTCTCTCTTTCTCTCAGTATTCTCTTTCTCTAAGTGTTTTCTCTCTTATTGCTCTCTATCTATCCGTCATATTCTCTCAGTGCTATCTCTCTCTGTGTGTGTTCTCTCTCTCTCTCTCTGTCTCTCAGTGCTCACTTTGTCTGTCTCTTTCTCTCAGTGTTTCTTTCTCTCACTTCTCTCTCTCTCTTTCTCTCAGTATTCTTTCTCTGAACGTTCTCTTTCTCTCATTGCTCTCTTTCCCTCTCTCTTTCTCTCAGTATTCTCTTTCTGTAAGTGTTCTCCCTCTTATTGCTCCTCTATCTATCCGTCATATTCTCTCAGTGCTCCTTTCTCTGTACGTGCTCTCTTTCTCTCTTCATCTTTATCTCAGTGCTCTCTTTATCTTTCAGTGTTCTCTTTCCCTTTCTCTCTCTCAGATGCTCTTTTTCTAACCGTCCTTCCTCTCTATTGCTCTCTTTCTCCATCTGTCTCTTAGTGTTTCTTTTTCTCTTTGCTCTCTTTGCCTCTCTATATTTTTATCTCAGTGCTCTCTTTCTCTTAATGTCCTATTTCTCACTCGGTGCTCTCTTTCTCTTGATGTTCTCTTTGTTCTCTTTCACTTTGTGTTCGCTTTCTCTCTGTGCTCTCTCTCTCTCTGTCTGACTCTTTCTCTTAGTGCTCTCTTTTCCTCAGTGTTCTCTTTCTCACTGTTTCATTTTCTACGACTGCAATTTAACTTTTTACATCTCCCAGTATAAAAAATAATTTCGTTGGGTTGGGTTGTTTTACCTCTGAGCGGCACTTTTTTGCACACCATGGGCTAAATGGCCAGGCCACAAGGACCCCGAAGGCTCAGAGAAGGTTGGGGGAGGGGACCCACTGGAACAGCTGTTGGGAGACAGATGGTAGCCTCCCGTCAAGGCCATCCAGTGTGTTCTTTAACGTGCACAGGGTATGACTGCCGCACACCGGGCCATGGCTTAACGTCCCATCCGATGGACGACGGCCTTTCCAAGGCCATCGGTGTCCCCTACTGACCGTGGGCAGGGCGGGGAGTTTTGCGGAGATAAATCTCAACGCTGACCCAGCTGGGACTCGAACCTGGGAACTACAGATTACGAGCCTGGCGCGCTACCGACTGAGCCACCCCCACCCCAACCCCAAATAATTTCGTAACTAAAAGGATATCAGTGTTCCTTAACTGTACAGTTGAATGGCCCATATCCTGCATTTCGGTTATCCAAACTTTAGGTATATATATAGCGTTAATTATCCGAGCTTCAGTTGTACAAATTGATGATCTAAACCTCAATTACACGAAACTTTACTTATAAGGACATCTCAGTTATCCGAACTTCAGTTATACGAAACGTCATTTATACGACTTTTCACTTATCCAAGTTTTAATTATCCGAACTTCATTATTCGAAATATCTGTTTTCCAAACATACCTTTGCTACCTAAACTTCCAAAAAACCAAACTTTATTTCTTTCAGTCTCATTTATATAATATCAAGGTGTTTTTTTTTTAACTTGGATTCAATGAAATTTTCAAATTTATGTTATTCGAAGTAACAAAACTCAACTGTAGTAAAAAAATAGTCTCCAATTTGAATTACCTGAAGTACAAAATTCAACTATCAGAATTATATATTGCAATCGATATTTTTTAATTTGTTCAGCTGCGTACGAAAAAAAATTATCGTTTTTTAAAATTATATTTGATACCTTAATATAAATATATATATACACACACACTGCTTTTCATAAATTAAGGAGTCCAGGGGTTGTGTAGTTGGTAGCGCACCAGGCTCGTAATCTGTAGTTCCCAGGTTCGAGTCCCAGCTGTGCCAGCGTTGATATTTATCTCCGCAAAACTCCCCGCCCTGCCCACGGTCAGTATGGGACACCGATGGGCTTGGAAAGGCCGCCGCCCGTCGGATGGGACGTTAAGCCGTGGACTCGTGTGCGGGAGAGTCATACCCTGTGCACGTTAAACAACACGCTGGATGGCCTTGATGGGAGACTACCATCTGTCTCTTAAGAGATCTCCAGTGGGTCCCCTTGACCCAACCTTCTCCGAACCCTCGGGGTCCTGGTGACCTGGCCATTTAGCCTATTGTGTGCAAAAAATGCCTGTCAATAGATAAAACAACCCAATCCATAAATTAGGGAACAACCCTGTGTTAAGTCAATGGAAAGTTAACGTCAAAGCTTTATAACTTCTAAAATAAGTTTTTTTGTTTTGAAGAATGTGATTGCAGATAAAGATCTCAATCAAATAAATCAATATCTCGATTTTCAACAATATTCGTTCAATATTTAATGAGTTATGGAAGTTTGAATATTTAGCGATAACAATGCCAGCCACAAAAATTGACTTCAGAAGTTAATTAAAATTTATTAATAAGAATTGTATCAAAGTGTTTAATAAAATAAGTTTGTATTTTAGAACTTTGTGTAAAGAATTCTTTCACTATTCTTCAGTTCAGTGCAAGTTTCTTAAGAGTGGCATTGTTATCGCTAAATATTCAAACTTCCATAACTCATTAAATACTGAACGAATATTGTTGAAAATCAAGATATGGATTTATTTGATTGAGATCTTTATCTGCTGTCACATTTTTTAAAATAAAAAAACTTGTTTAAGAAGTTATAAGAGCTTCTACTTTAGCTTCCCATTGACATAACATAGGAATTTTCCTTAATTTATGGCAACCAGTGCATATAGTTGTTTAATTGTTTTGTTAGTGAATATATATAATAAAAAAAAGAATAAATACCCCCTCAAGCAGCTGCTTGCCACAGAGGTCTGACAGGAGCCTGTCAGTTTATATGCCATTGTAGAAGGTCTGAGAGGATGGCAGGCCCTCAGCAGAAAAACGAAACATACATCCATACCTTACCCGGGTCCCTTAGATCAGTAGCTAAGCGTGCTAACCACTCGGCTACGGGACGGCTGAATATATATAGCCAATTTCAAATAAATTTCAAATTCGGGCTCTAACAGTTCACAAGTGTATCAAGTGTCAAATCGATTTCAAGTGACTTGAATGATATTTATGCAACTGAAACCACTTTCTGTTTTACCTCAATTGCGAAAATCAAAGAGAAAATACAATTTCAGTTATTCTTATTCTGTCTTTTTCAGCAGTTTTATCAGATTTAAATCCCTGCAGATTCTTGTTTACTGCCGTCCTATTCTAATCCACATAGCATAATAATATGCAAATCACAAGAGACGGATAAGCATCGGTTGCCTTGGTAATCGAAGCCTAACAATCCAATCATCTGCTTATCGCTATTTCTCCGGTTACCATGGCGACGAGAAGATTGTCGGATGAATCATCATCATATGCATGCTTCGAACGTTTTCGGTCACAACTAAGTATCAGTTTAGTTACCATGGAAACGATGAGTGTCAATCTTTTTTTTTGTGTGTGTGTATTTTGTTAAATCATGATGATTTCTTTCGATCCGAAATCAACTTGCAGATTTTCCGTCTTCAGGAAATTTTTTGTTCTGTGTTTAATCGAGTTCCTGATTAGCCAATAATCGATTTATTGATCTGAAACTAAAACGACGTATTTTTCTTTTTTTTTTTTTGTTCGTTTTCAAAAAAAAAAAACGTGCTAAAATTGTCAACAGAATGAGGGCCTTTCAGAGAGTTGTAGGGTGATCATTTTTATATTCATTAGTTCGTTTTCAAAAAAAAACGGTTGCCTTGGTAATCGAAGTATGGTATTTTTGGTATTTTTGAAACTTGGTATTTTTGAAAACGGTTGCCTTGGTAATCGAAGATTAACAATCCAATCATCTGCTTATCGTTATTTCTCCGGTTACCATGGCGACGAGAAGATTGTCGGATGAATCATCATCATATGCATGCTTCGAACGTTTCAGTCACAACTAAGTATCAGTTTAGTTGCCATGGACAGTGTATATGCCATAGTAGAAGTGTCATAACCTACTATGGCATATAAACTGTACTGAAATTAGTGCTCTGTGACCCTTCGTGTCACTTGAAATCGATTTGACACTTCTACTATGGCATATAAACTGTCAGGCTCCTGTCAGACCTCTGTGACAAGCAGCTGCTTGAAGGGGTATTTATTTTTATCGTTCGGATGACGATCATTTCGTTTGGTCCTCAAGCTCAAAGGGAGTCTAAAATTTAGACACTTGTTAATTTTTTTCGTAGTACAGTCGCTCAAAAAAGTATCCGAACACTATGGTTGATTACAGAATTCAGAAAAAATATCTGGCAACGATTTTTTTTTAGAAATTAGTGATCTGACAACCTTCGTGTCACGTGATTACAGAATTCAGGAAAAATATCTGGAGCGTGTACAGCAATTGTACACGCTCCAGTTACCGTTCACAGCAAACTGGAGCGTGTGCAGTTATGCACACGCTCCAGTTTGCTGTGAACGGTAACTGCACACGCTCAATATTTCCGTGAGTGAGCCCACACGATCTAGTATCAAAATAATATGACCACCTACAGTCGCTTAAAAAAGTATCCGAACACTATGGTTGATTACAGAATTCAGAAAAAATATCTGGCAACGATTTTTTTAGAAATGAGTGATCTGGCAACCTTCGTGTCACGTGATTACAGAATTCAGGAAAAATATCTGGAGCGTGTACAGCAACTCTAACCCTCCAGTTACCGTTCACAGCAAACTGGAGCGTGTGCAGTCACTGCACACGCTCCAGTTTGCTGTGAACGGTAACTGGACACGAAGACGTGACACGAAGGGTCACAGAGCACTAATTTCTAAAAAAATCGGTGCCAGGTATTTTTTCTGAATTCTGTAATCAACCATAGTGTTCGGATACTTTTTTGAGCGACTGTACATAGAAGAATAAAAGGTGGGATTTAATAAAATATATAATTTTTTTACTGACGATTCTCGGTTAAAGCATAGAAGTTTATTATGGCTTGAGGTCTTTCTGCTGAAGTCTTGCCTTACTCGTAGACCTTTTCTTCTTTTTCCATCCTGAATGATGGAGCCCTTGGGGGTCCTTGTGACCTTCACATTTAGCCATTGTGTGGGGAAAAAAACCAGCTCAGGGGTAAACTGACTTTTCTCTAACTCTTGCCCAACTTTCTTTGAGCCCTGGGGGTCGTTGTGACCTGGCTATTTAACAGATTACGTGCGAAAAAAGTGTCGCTCAGGTGTAAAACAACCAACCACGAATTTTATTACCTTAAGCTCCTTTTTTTTGTTAAAAACAACTCCATTTGACTCCATGTGATGTTAAAAAATTAAAATCTTTTTGAGAGCCAAACGATCAACGGAAATACATCATGTTCCCATCGTATGCAGGAGAGCACACGGGTCCTGAAACGTTAGGGGTGGGGGGTGGCTCAGTCGGTAGCGCGCCAGGCTCGTAATCTGTAGGTCCCAGGTTCGAGTCCCAACTGGGTCAGCGTTGAGATTTATCTCCACAAAATTCCCCGCCCTGCCCACGGTCAGTAGGGGACACCGATGGGCTTGGAAAGGCCGCCGTCCGTCGGATGGAACGTTAAGCCGTGGCCCCGTGTGTGGGAGAGCCATACCCTGTGCACGTTAAAGAACACGCTGGATGGCCTTGACGGGAGACTACCATCTGTCTCCCAACAGCTGTTCCAGTGGGTCCCCTCCCCTAACCTTCTCTGAACCTTCGGGGTCCATGTGACCTGGCCATTTAGCCCATGGTGTGCAAAAAAGTGCCGCTCAGAGGTAAAACAATCCAACCCAACCCTGGAACATTAGCCGTCAAAAAAAAAAAGAATTTCACCACTTCCTATACATCTTCCCATTTAGCAAAGATCCAAATCGAGACCGAAGATCTCTTCCTAACTCTTCTCCTCATGGAAATTTCGAAACATCCTCGATGTCAACACATGCCCGTGTCATCCTCCGTCTGATCCTTCTGCCGCTTCATAAGTGTCACTATCGGGTAGTTAGGAACACTCCTGGGAGTGCTGGCGTCATTTGTGGAAGGCCCCTCAATGCTGATGGAGAAATAACGAGCTCGGGCGACTCCTAAACATGATTACCGCTCCTGCAGCTAACGGGTAGGCGCAATGGCCGCTACACTGGATTGGTTTGTCCTAATGGCGAGATGCGATTTGCTAGGCCCAAGAGAGGAGGCTTGCAGTCGTTTGCTTGCCGTTGGTTAAAGGCTTCACTGCACATACCCCATTCGCGCTGAAGGGGGAGAAAAGTGCGGGCAAAAAGGAGGAGGAAGAGCAATAGGAGGAGGAGGATGGAGAGGATGCTGGAAGGAAGGTGAATGGCAAAGAAGAAATGGTGGAATTGTTGATCAGGTCGTGGTAATGAAGAACAAGCCTTTGCAAAGGAAGGGTTTCTGGATGTGGATGTGTACATACTCGCTAATGATGTTTACATGTGCAAGGGATGCTCCTCTAGTTGGAAAACGCACGTGCTGTTAGAGTAGAAGGTTGATGAATTCGGGGCAGCGTTGGCGTTCTGTTGCCGGTGTTTGTAACGAAGGTGGAGAAGAGAAAATGAAAGGATAAGAAATTATGGAGAGAAAAGTATATTTCGGCTGAATAAAGTGGAAAGAGATAATGGAAGAGATGGAGATCTTTTGATGATTCGTTTCGGATGGTTGATGAGTTTTTTTTGCAATAGAGGAGGAAGAGGAAAGAAATTTTCGTGGGGGAGAGTTTTTCCGTAGATGATGCTACATTATCAAAATATTAGAGAACTTTTATATTATATCAATGGGAATCTAACTCTGAGACTCAATATCATAAAATATGCATTTAATCGAAAAATGTGACTGAAGAAAAATTAAAGGTCCTAATGAAATCTGTTTAAATCTCGATTTTCAACGGCATTCGTTCGGTATTTCAAGAGTTATGTACAGTCGCTCAAAAAAATATCCGAACACTATAGTTGATTACAGAATTCAGAAAAAAATATCTGGCAACGATTTTTCTTTTAGAAATTAGTGATCTGGCAACCTTCTTGTCACGTGACACGAAGGTTGCCAGATCACTAATTTAAAAAAAAAATCGTTGCCAGATATTTTTTCTGAATTCTGTAATCAACCATAGTGTTCGGATACTTTTTTGAGCGACTGTAGGTGGTCATATTATTTTGATACTAGATCGTGTGGGCTCACTCACGGAAATATTGAGCGTGTGCAGTTACCGTTCAGAGCAAACTGGAGCGTGTGCAGTAACTGCACACGCTCCAGTTTGCTGTGAACGGTAACTGGAGCGTGTACAGTTGCTGTACACGCTCTAGATATTTTTCCTGAATTCTGTAATCACGTGACACGAAGGTTGCCAGATCACTCATTTCTAAAAAAAATCGTTACCACATATTTTTTCTGAATTCTGTAATCAACCATGGTGTTCGGATACTTTTTTGAGCGACTGTAGGTGGTCATATTATTTTGATACTAGATCGTGTGGGCTCACTCACGGAAATATTGAGCGTGTGCAGTTACCGTTCACAGCAAACAGGAGCGTGTGCAGTAACTGCACACGCTCCAGTTTGCTGTGAACGGTAACTGGAGCGTGTACAGTTGCTGTACACGCTCCAGATATTTTTCCTGAATTCTGTAATCACGTGACACGAAGGTTGCCAGATCACTCATTTCTAAAAAAAATCGTTGCCAGATATTTTTTCTGAATTCTGTAATCAACCATAGTGTTCGGATACTTTTTTGAGCGACTGTAAGCTCGAATATTTAATAATGAAATATCTTGTTCTGTAGAAATCCATTCATAATAGTCTAAATTTGAAATTATGGTTAGCAAACTTCTGAAATGAATATTTATTTCCTTAAATAGCTTTAAACAATGCTTATTATTCTAGTTTCAATTAATTTCCGGAGTAAATTCTTGTGACGTGTTACTCATGCGAAATATTCTAGCTTCCATAACTATTAAAATACCGAACGAATATTATTGAAAATGAAGATTTAAACAGATTTGATTTTTAAGTGATTTAATTTTATTTGATTTAAGTCGTTTTCAGTCACATTTTTCATCAAATGCATATTTTAGAAGTTATAGTGATTCGAAGTTGTACGGATTTTGTCAATGAGACTTAGAAATCCCGATGCGATCACTATTCACCTACTTTGAAAGATAGTACAGTAATACTTTTTAATTGAACCCATTGACCTTAGCCTACTGTGTGTAAAAATAAAATATCCCAAAGAAAAAGCAACCCAACTTAGTGGGTTGGGTTGGATTGTTTTACCTCTGAGCGGCACTTTTTTGCACACCATGAGCTAAATGGCCAGGTCACATGGACCCCGAAGGCTCAGAGAAGGTTGGTGGAGGGGACCCACTGGAACAGCTGTTGGGAGTCAGATGGTAGCCTCCCGTCAAGGCCATCCAGCGTGTTCTTTAACGTGCACAGGGTATGGCTCTCCCGCACACGGGGCCACAGCTTAACGTCCCATCCGACGGACGGCGGCCTTTTCAAGCCCATCGGTGTCCCCTACTGACCGTGGGCAAGGCGGGGAATTTTGCGGAGACAAATCTCAACGCTGTCCCAGCTGGGACTCGAACCTGGGAACTATAGATTACGAGCCTGGCGCGCTACCGACTGAGCCCCCCCCGCCCCCCAACTTAGTGGCCTGATCATTTAGCCCACTGTGTGTGAAAAATATTTCCGCTGAGTTTAATCACTCAGCGGAATGATATCACCATCTAGCCCACTGGGCGCAGCATTTTTTGTCTTTAGTGATAAACCTACCCAACTTTATGACCTCACAATTTAACCCACTGTGTGCAACATTTTTTTTATCTAGGTGTAAACAACTCAACTTTGCGACCTCACCATTTAGTAAACAACTTTTCTTATCTGAGTGGTTAAAACAACCCAACTTTCTGACTTGACTATTTAGCCCATTGTGTGCAAAATAATTCTGCTCAGAGAAGATAACTCGTCCCAGATGATCCCTCCCTCTAAACCTCTGGAATATTTTTCGATCTATGCTTTCTTATTTCGTGCTCCATACCCATACACACATGAGTGGGCGAGGGTGGGTGTGTGTGACTGTTTATACCACTTTTTCTTTTATTTCCATTTCTCTTTGAAACACGCAAACCTCCTAATCATCATAATGGATTTCCTCCCCTCCCCTTCCCACCACTTCTCGGCACCGAGCACTTCGTGTCGTGACCCAAAAGTTTTCGTGTTATAATGGAAATTTTCTGTGCAAAGCATGATATTCCGAAGCGTCAAGCAATGAGCCTGGAAATGAACTAAGGTGCCCGCGGAATGGGGAAAGAGCGAAGTTGGCAGGAAATGCAACACTTCTTCTTCTTCTTCTTAACACTTCTTCTTCTTCTTAACACTTCTTCTTCTTAACACTTCTTCTTAACACTACTTCTTTCTCCTTCTTAACACTTCTTCTTCTTCTTAACACTTCTTCTTTCTTCTTCTTCTTAACACTACTTCTTTCTCCTTCTTAACACTTCTTCTTCTTCTTAACACTTCTTCTTTCTTCTTCTTCTTAACACTACTTCTTTCTCCTTCTTAACACTTCTTCTTCTTCTCAACACTTCTTCTTTCTTCTTCTTCTTCTTCTTAACACTTCTTAACACTTCTTCCTCTTCTTAACACTTCTTCTTAACACTACTTCTTTCTCCTTCTTAACACTTCTTCTTCTTCTTAACACTTCTTCTTTCTTCTTCTTCTTAACACTACTTCTTTCTCCTTCTTAACACTTCTTCTTCTTCTTAACACTTCTTCTTTCTTCTTCTTCTTAACACTACTTCTTTCTCCTTCTTAACACTTCTTCTTCTTCTCAACACTTCTTCTTTCTTCTTCTTCTTCTTCTTAACACTTCTTAACACTTCTTCCTCTTCTTAACACTTCTTCCTCTTCTTAACACTTCTTCTTCTTAATACTTCTTCCTCTTCTTAACTCTTCTTCTTAACACTTTTTCTTCTTCTTAACACTTCTTCTAAACACTTTTTCTTCTTCTTAACACTTTTTCTTCTTCTTAACACTTCTTCTTCTTCTTAACACTTTTTCTTCTTTTTAACACTTCTTTTTCTCCTTAACACTTTTTCTTCTTCTTAACACTTCTTCTTCTTCTTAACACTTCTTCTTTTTCGCTCATTTAAGGTATGTGTAAAGGATGAAAAAAGTTGTGGTGGTGGTGGGGGGGAGTGGAATGATATCAGATGATCAAGTTTTTTATTTCCTTGTAAGGGAGGAAGAAGTTGTGGTCAGCAGACAAGGGCGATACCTGATGATTAAAAGTTTATTTTTTTTAGAATGCTCTTGACTTGCATTATTTCTTTATTTGTGATATTCGATCTTTTGCAAGAAAAGCAACACTTTTTGCGATTGCAGTTGGGTTATTTTTTTTTACATCTTAGAGGCGACTTTTTTTTTACATCTTAGAGGCGACTTTTTTTTTACATCTTAGAGGCGACTTTTTTTTTACATCTTAGAGGCGACTTTTTTTTACATCTTAGAGGCGACTTTTTTTTACATCTTAGAGGCGACTTTTTTACATCTTAGAGGCGACTTTTTTTACATCTTAGAGGCGACTTTTTTTTACATCTTAGAGGCGACTTTTTTTTTACATCTTAGAGGCGACTTTTTTTCTCGACACAACGGCCAGATCACAAGGACCCCCAAAAGCTCAGCAGCTGCGAAACATAAGGAAAACTCAATGAAAACACTCCAGCATGCTCTTCAACGTACAGTCGCCCAAAAGAATATCCGAACGCTATCGTTGATTACAGAATTCAGAAAAAATATCTGGCAAGGATTATTTTTTTCTCTTTCTTTTTTTTTTGAGAAATTAGTGATCTGGCAACCTTCGTGTCACGTGTCACGTAAAGCCACTGCCCCGTGTGCAGGAAAGTTATGCCTTTTGTACAGTCGGTCAAAAAAATATCCGAACCCTATGGTTGATTGCAGAATTCAGAAAAAATATCTGGCAAGGATTTTTTTTTTTTAGAAATTAGTGATCGGGCAACCTTCGTGTCACCTGACACGAAGGTTGATTGCCACATCACTAATTTCTAAAAAAAAAAACCGTTGCCAGATATTTTTTCTGAATTCTGTCATCAACCATGGTGTTCGGATATTTTTTTGAGCGTCTGTACAAAAGGCATAACTTTCCTGCACACGGGGCCGTAGCTTTACATTCCATTCGACAGACGACGTCTTTCCAAGTCCATCGGTGTCCCCTTTTTGATGGAGGGCATTGGGAGGGGGGGGGGGGGGTTAGCGAAGATAAATCTCAACTCAGGGGCAATTGGGACTCGAACCTGGAACTTCAGATTACGATTCTGGTGACTCGGCGAGAAAGACGACCCCGATAGGTTCCAGAACTCCACCGACCATCGAATGGGACTTTAAGCCGTGGTCCAGTGTGCATGTTAAAGGACATGGTGGATGACCTTGATGGCTGGCCTCAATCTATCTCCTAAAGTATGTCCGGTGGTTCTCTCTTTAGCTTTGAATCCTTCAGGGTTCTTGTAACCTGGCCATTTATCCTATTGTACAAAAAAAATGCCACTCAGAAGTAAAACAACACAAAATTCCTCAATATTTTTCATCACCTGTCCTTAGAAACTGTTCATCCACTCATCCCTCCTCACACTTTCTCCGCATCCCGAGTCTTGTTGTCCTCCCCCCTCAGCCGCTACCATCACTCTCCTCATTCCCGCCATTTTCCATCCCCGAAGGCAGCGCACGAATTTATTGTTCCCTAATTAACGGATAAATGTGGACTTCAAAACAACACGGCGCAACTATGCGCGCATTATTCAGCCAATCGTAAGCTGGGGAATTAGTGTCGCCTTTGTGAGCCTGCGTGTGTGTGCATGTGGACGCGGATGATGCTGTCGCCGAAGGAAAAGGAACAGAAAGAAGGAGGAGGAGGAAGAAGAGCAGGAGATAGGAGGAAGAAGGGGGGGGAGGAAGAGAAGAGAAGGAAATGAAAGGATGCTGTGTGGATGCGGAGAGATGAGAGCCGTGACGTCGTACATCGTGTCTCAAGCACGTGCAAAAGCAGAAGATGCGCATCCGAGCTGATTGAAATAAATTAATGTAAATGACGTTTGCGTGGAACAACGGCTCAAGCTTATGAAGCATAATGGGGGAGGAAGTATATATTTTGTGGAGGGGGGAAATTATGCTTTATCGAAGGGAAAACTCTGGATGCGGTGACATCAAGGAGGAGGAGCAAGGGAAGATGCGAGGGATTGGGAGAGGTAAAAGGATGCCGTGGGATGATGCGGTAGAAGGATTAAATCGCACAAGACGAGAGATGTTAGAAGGATTCGAGTCTTGCATCTTCACTCCCTCCCCCCTCTTCCACCATCTCCTCCTCCCTAAAGTGATACAGAGGATGAGAGCCTTGATTGGATGCAGAAGCGTTTATAGGGAAAGCTTGACAGAGGGATGACATTAATCGCCACTTGACGTTCCAGAGCGCGGGAGACTGTCAAGTTTCGGTAGCGAAAATGTTGCGCGTTGCGGGAGAGGAGATGCTGGGGGGGGGGGGGAGGGCATTGCTTGCTTTCTCCTCAATGAGTAAAAATAGCCACGTTGCTGCATTTGTTCGTTTTCACTGCATAAGAGAGGAAAGTCTTGGTGAACGACTCTAATGGAACAGATAGGGTAAAGAGAACTTTCGAAATGAAACTGGTATACGTTTGTGTGTTGGTATATGGTAATATGTAACTGGTATATGGTAATATGTAACTGGTATATGGTAATGTGTAACTGGTATATGGTAAGTTGTAACTAGTATATGGTAAGGTGTAACTGGTATATGGTAAGAGTTGGGTTGTTTTACCTCTGAGCGGCACTTTTTTGCACACCATGGGCTAAATGGCCAGGTCACATGGACCCCGAAGGCTCAGAGAAGGTTGGGGGAGGGGACCCACTGGAACAGCTGTTGGGAGACAGATGGTAGCCTCCCGTCAAGGCCATCCAGCGTGTTCGTTAACGTGCACAGGGTATGGCTCTCCCGCACACGGGGCCACGGCTTAACGTCCCATCGGATGGACGGCGACCTTTCCAAGCCCATCGGTGTCCCTAGTGACCGTGGGCAGGGCGGGGAATTTTGCGGAGATAAATCTCAACGCTGACCCAGCTGGGACTCGAACCTGGGAACTACAGATTACGAGCCTGGCGCGCTACCGACTGAGCCACCTCCGCCCCTATATGGTAAGGTGTAACTGGTATATGGTTATGTGTAACTGGCATATGGTAATATGTAACTGGTATATAGTACTGGTATATGGTCATGTTTAACTGGTATATGGTAATGTGCAACTGGTATATAGTAATATGTAACTGGCATATTCTTCTGCAGTTGCACAATCATTCTGTACCCTTGTTTTTCATCCCATTGGGATCAGCACTAAAACGTTATTGCAGGGAAAAAGGAGGATAGAAATCTCTCTTCATTTTATTGAAGATTAGTTTTTCTCCTTAAGTTTGATAAAATTCCAAGAATTACGCTAAGAATACATTTCAGAAAAAACTACCATATTTTGCTGGCATTATTAAATTTTTAAAAAGTGTTACTCAAATGTTTTTAGTGTTGGTTTATTCATCTTAATATTATTGATCAAACTTCCCCACACTCGTATCATTAATCAAAACAAAATTCACTATAGTTTACATTTCAACTTAGCATTCAAATTAGGGGACTTCTAATGGTTGATAATAATGAACAGTCCCCTAAAATAGATTATTAGGAAAATAAATACTAGTGGAAGTGAAGGAACACTTTATATTTATGTATTTTTAATTATCTATATATTTGGGGTGGGTTGTTTTACCTCTGAGCGGCACTTTTTTGCACACCATGGGCTAAATGGCTAGGTCACAAGGACCCCAAAGGCTCAGAGAAGGTTGGGGGAGGGGACCACTGGAACAGCTGTTGGGAGACAGATGGTAGCCTCCCGTCAAGGCCATCCAGCGTGTTCTTTAATGTGCACAGGGTATGGCTCTCCCGCACACGGGGCCACGGCTTAACGTCCCATCCGACGGACGGTGGCCTTTCCAAGCCCATCGGTGTCCCCTACTGGCCGTGAGCAGGGCGGGGAATTTTGCGGAGATAAATCTGAACCCTGACCCAGCTGGGACTCGAACCTGGGAACTACAGATTACGTGCCTGACGCGCTACCGACTGAGCCACCCCCGCCGCATTATATATTTCGTAAGCTACAGCTGATATATTAAAAATTGGTGAACCTTCAATATTTCCTAATAACTCGTAAATATTTAAGATATAGGGAATAGCAATGAATCTCCAATATCTCGTGAATAACTATGAATCTCTAATATCTCATGGACAAGTATGAATCTCCAATACCTTATGAATCTCTCATGCCTCATGGATAACTATGAATCTCTAATATTTCGTGAATAACTTATGAATCTCTAATATCACGAAAATAACTATGAATCTCCAATATATCGTGAATAATTGTGAATCTATACTACCTCGTGAATAACTATGAATCTCTTATATCTCATGGATAACTACGAATCTCTAATATCTCATGGATAAGTATGAATTTCCAATACCTCGTGAATAGCCATGAATCTCTCCTGTCTCATGGATAACTGTGAATCTCTAATATTTCGCAATTAACTTATCTGTCTCTAATACTACGTGAATAACTCTGAATCTCTTATATCTCATGGATAACTATGAATCTCTAATATCTCATGGATAAGTATGAATCTCCAATACCTCGTGAATAGCCATGAATTTCTCCTGTCTCATGGATAACTGTGAATCTCTAATATTTCGTAATTAACTTATCTGTCTCTAATACTACGTGAATAACTCTGAATCTCTTATATCTCATGGATAAATATGAATCTCTAATATCTCATGGATAAGTATGAATCTCCAATACCTCGTGAATAGCCATGAATTTCTCCTGTCTCATGGATAACTGTGAATCTCTAATATTTCGTAATTAACTTATCTGTCTCTAATACTACGTGAATAACTATGAATCTCTTATATCTCATGGATAACTATGAATCTCTAATATCTCATGGATAAGTATGAATCTCCAATACCTCGTGAATAGCCATGAATTTCTCCTGTCTCATGGATAACTGTGAATCTCTAATATTTCGTGATTAACTTATCTGTCTCTAATACTACGTGAATAACTATGAATCTCTTATATCTCATGGATAACTATGAATCTCTAATATCTCATGGATAAGTATGAATCTCCAATACCTCGTGAATAGCCATGAATTTCTCCTGTCTCATGGATAACTGTGAATCTCTAATATTTCGCAATTAACTTATCTGTCTCTAATACTACGTGAATAACTCTGAATCTTTTATATCTCATGGATAACTATGAATCTCTAATATCTCATGGATAAGTATGAATCTCCAATACCTCGTGAATAGCCATGAATTTCTCCTGTCTCATGGATAACTGTGAATCTCTAATATTTCGTGATTAACTTATCTGTCTCTAATACTACGTGAATAACTATGAATCTCTTATATCTCATGGATAACTATGAATCTCTAATATCTCATGGATAAGTATGAATCTCCAATACCTCGTGAATAGCCATGAATTTCTCCTGTCTCATGGATAACTGTGAATCTCTAATATTTCGCAATTAACTTGTCTGTCTCTAATACTACGTGAATAACTCTGAATCTCTTATATCTCATGGATAACTATGAATCTCTAATATCTCATGGATAAGTATGAATCTCCAATACCTCGTGAATAGCCATGAATTTCTCCTGTCTCATGGATAACTGTGAATCTCTAATATTTCGTAATTAACTTATCTGTCTCTAATACTACGTGAATAACTATGAATCTCTTATATCTCATGGATAACTATGAATCTCTAATATCTCATGGATAAGTATGAATCTCCAATACCTCGTGAATAGCCATGAATTTCTCCTGTCTCATGGATAACTGTGAATCTCTAATATTTCGTAATTAACTTATCTGTCTCTAATACTACGTGAATAACTATGAATCTCTTATATCTCATGGATAACTATGAATCTCTAATATCTCATGGATAAGTATGAATCTCCAATACCTCGTGAATAGCCATGAATTTCTCCTGTCTCATGGATAACTGTGAATCTCTAATATTTCGTAATTAACTTATCTGTCTCTAATATTACGTGAATAACTATGAATCTCTTACATCTCATGGATAACTATGAATCTCTAATATCTCATGGATAAGTATGAATTTCCAATACCTCGTAAATAGCCATGAATTTCTCCTGTCTCATGGATAACTGTGAATCTCTAATATTTCGTGATTAACTTATCTGTCTCTAATACTACGTGAATAACTATGAATCTCTTATATCTCATGGATAACTATGAATCTCTAATATCTCATGGATAAGTATGAATCTCCAATACCTCGTGAATAGCCATGAATTTCTCCTGTCTCATGGATAACTGTGAATCTCTAATATTTCGTAATTAACTTATCTGTCTCTAATATTACGTGAATAACTATGAATCTCTTACATCTCATGGATAACTACGAATCTCTAATATCTCATGGATAAGTATGAATTTCCAATACCTCGTGAATAGCCATGAATCTCTCCTGTCTCATGGATAACTGTGAATCTCTAATATTTCGTAATTAACTTATCTGTCTCTAATACTACGTGAATAACTATGAATCTCTTACATCTCATGGATAACTATGAATCTCTAATATCTCATGGATAAGTATGAATCTCCAATACCTCGTGAATAGCCATGAATCTCTCCTGTCTCATGGATAACTGTGAATCTCTAATATTTCGTAATTAACTTATCTGTCTCTAATACTACGTGAATAACTATGAATCTCTTATATCTCATGGATAACTATGAATCTCTAATATCTCATGGATAAGTATGAATCTCCAATACCTCGTGAATAGCCATGAATTTCTCCTGTCTCATGGATAACTGTGAATCTCTAATATTTCGTAATTAACTTATCTGTCTCTAATATTACGTGAATAACTATGAATCTCTTACATCTCATGGATAACTACGAATCTCTAATATCTCATGGATAAGTATGAATTTCCAATACCTCGTGAATAGCCATGAATCTCTCCTGTCTCATGGATAACTGTGAATCTCTAATATTTCGTAATTAACTTATCTGTCTCTAATACTACGTGAATAACTATGAATCTCTTATATCTCATGGATAACTACGAATCTCTAATATCTCATGGATAAGTATGAATCTCCAATACCTCGTGAATAGCCATGAATCTCTCCTGTCTCATGGATAACTGTGAATCTCTAATATTTCGTGATTAACTTATCTGTCTCTAATACTACGTGAATAACTATGAATCTCTTATATCTCATGGATAACTATGAATCTCTAATATCTCATGGATAAGTATGAATCTCCAATACCTCGTGAATAGCCATGAATTTCTCCTGTCTCATGGATAACTGTGAATCTCTAATATTTCGTAATTAACTTATCTGTCTCTAATATTACGTGAATAACTATGAATCTCTTATATCTCATGGATAACTACGAATCTCTAATATCTCATGGATAAGTATGAATCTCCAATACCTCGTGAATAGCCATGAATCTCTCCTGTCTCATGGATAACTGTGAATCTCTAATATTTCGTAATTAACTTATCTGTCTCTAATACTACGTGAATAACTATGAATCTCTTACATCTCATGGATAACTGCGAATCTCTAATATCTCATGGATAAGTATGAATTTCCAATACCTCGTGAATAGCCATGAATCTCTCCTGTCTCATGGATAACTGTGAATCTCTAATATTTCGTAATTAACTTATCTGTCTCTAATATTACGTGAATAACTATGAATCTCTTATATCTCATGGATAACTATGAATCTCTAATATCTCATGGATAAGTATGAATCTCCAATACCTCGTGAATAGCCATGAATTTCTCCTGTCTCATGGATAACTGTGAATCTCTAATATTTCGTGATTGACTTATCTGTCTCTAATACTACGTGAATAACTATGAATCTTTTATATCTCATGGATAACTATGAATCTCTAATATCTCATGGATAAGTATGAATCTCCAATACCTCGTGAATAGCCATGAATTTCTCCTGTCTCATGGATAACTGTGAATCTCTAATATTTCGTAATTAACTTATCTGTCTCTAATATTACGTGAATAACTATGAATCTCTTATATCTCATGGATAACTACGAATCTCTAATATCTCATGGATAAGTATGAATCTCCAATACCTCGTGAATAGCCATGAATCTCTCCTGTCTCATGGATAACTGTGAATCTCTAATATTTCGTAATTAACTTATCTGTCTCTAATACTGCGTGAATAACTATGAATCTCTTACATCTCATGGATAACTACGAATCTCTAATATCTCATGGATAAGTATGAATTTCCAATACCTCGTGAATAGCCATGAATCTCTCCTGTCTCATGGATAACTGTGAATCTCTAATATTTCGCAATTAACTTGTCTGTCTCTAATACTACGTGAATAACTCTGAATCTCTTATATCTCATGGATAACTATGAATCTCTAATATCTCATGGATAAGTATGAATCTCCAATACCTCGTGAATAGCCATGAATTTCTCCTGTCTCATGGATAACTGTGAATCTCTAATATTTCGTGATTAACTTATCTGTCTCTAATACTACGTGAATAACTATGAATCTTTTATATCTCATGGATAACTATGAATCTCTAATATCTCATGGATAAGTATGAATCTCCAATACCTCGTGAATAGCCATGAATTTCTCCTGTCTCATGGATAACTGTGAATCTCTAATATTTCGTAATTAACTTATCTGTCTCTAATACTACGTGAATAACTATGAATCTCTTATATCTCATGGATAACTATGAATCTCTAATATCTCATGGATAAGTATGAATCTCCAATACCTCGTGAATAGCCATGAATTTCTCCTGTCTCATGGATAACTGTGAATCTCTAATATTTCGTAATTAACTTATCTGTCTCTAATACTACGTGAATAACTATGAATCTTTTATATCTCATGGATAACTATGAATCTCTAATATCTCATGGATAAGTATGAATCTCCAATACCTCGTGAATAGCCATGAATTTCTCCTGTCTCATGGATAACTGTGAATCTCTAATATTTCGTAATTAACTTATCTGTCTCTAATACTACGTGAATAACTATGAATCTCTTATATCTCATGGATAACTATGAATCTCTAATATCTCATGGATAAGTATGAATCTCCAATACCTCGTGAATAGCCATGAATTTCTCCTGTCTCATGGATAACTGTGAATCTCTAATATTTCGTAATTAACTTATCTGTCTCTAATACTACGTGAATAACTATGAATCTCTTATATCTCATGGATAACTATGAATCTCTAATATCTCATGGATAAGTATGAATCTCCAATACCTCGTGAATAGCCATGAATTTCTCCTGTCTCATGGATAACTGTGAATCTCTAATATTTCGCAATTAACTTATCTGTCTCTAATACTACGTGAATAACTATGAATCTCTTATATCTCATGGATAACTATGAATTTCTAATATCTCATGGATAAGTATGAATCTCCAATACCTCGTGAATAGCCATGAATTTCTCCTGTCTCATGGATAACTGTGAATCTCTAATATTTCGTGATTAACTTATCTGTCTCTAATACTACGTGAATAACTATGAATCTCTTATATCTCATGGATAACTATGAATCTCTAATATCTCATGGATAAGTATGAATCTCCAATACCTCGTGAATAGCCATGAATTTCTCCTGTCTCATGGATAACTGTGAATCTCTAATATTTCGCAATTAACTTATCTGTCTCTAATACTACGTGAATAACTATGAATCTCTTATATCTCATGGATAACTATGAATCTCTAATATCTCATGGATAAGTATGAATCTCCAATACCTCGTGAATAGCCATGAATTTCTCCTGTCTCATGGATAACTGTGAATCTCTAATATTTCGTGATTAACTTATCTGTCTCTAATATTACGTGAATAACTATGAATCTCCAATATCTCGTGAATAACTATGAATCTCTTATATCTCATGGATAACTATGAATCTATAATATCTCGTTAAAAACAATGAATCAGATATCTCGAAAACGTAATTTTGTGATATCTTACAAATATTATAAGTTTTACTAATCTCCTATAAATTATGAATCTCTATTATATCGTGAATAAATCTGAATTTCATTTACAGATTCATTGCTGTCATGTGTTAGTTGGACTTCTCTTAAAATTTCGGTGGGGGGGGGGGGGTTGCCTCAGTCGGTAGCGCGCCTGGCCCGTAACCTGTAGTTTCTAGGTTCGAGTCCCAACTATGCGAGCATCGAGTTTGAGGAAGTCGGCACCGGTTTGAAAAAGATCACCGTTAGTCTTGGGGGGGAAAGCCGCCGTCCATCGGATGGAACGTAAAGCCGTTGTCCCTTGAACATGAGAGCCATACCCTGTTCACGTTAAAGAACACGCTGAATCATCTTGTTAGGTGACAGATGGATGTCTTCCATCTGTCCCCTACAACTATCCAGCGGACCCCCCTCCCTGCAACAACCTTCTCTGAGCCATTGATGACCTTGTGACCTGGCCATTTAGTCCATTGTACACAATTTTCCGTCTGCCTAGATCATTGATCCCAGGGTTCACATTGATGGAAACAGATGCAAACATCCTAACAGAAGACAATATCATCTTTGCAATACAGATTCCGCATCACTCCCAAACGCTAGCATCATCCGTGAAATCCAGAATTGCTCTATTTACGATCATCTCATGTACTGAGGAGATGTCCCTCCTCCTTTACTTCCCCCTCCAATTCCCCCTTCTTATCCCCCCTTCCACCCCCCCCCCCTTCCACCCCCCCCCCCTTCCACCCCTAACAACAATGACAGCAGCAATACACGCACGCACGAAGGAAGCGGTCCATTTCGGGAATTAGGCTCTTTTTCTTGGCCGGTAATGCCGTTTGGGGCGATGTCGCCGATTGTCGCGGCCGTCGTACGATTCCTTCGAAGGAGAGATCGGCATACAGACGATGGAGTGAAGAGGGGGAGGCATGCTTCCGCCAATAGCGAGGAGAAATAATTTCCTTTTGCTGGCTGGGTGGGTGGAGGAAGGAGACGGGGGAGGGAAGAAGTGATGGGGGGAAAGTCGCTCTCTTCCAGTGAAAAATGGCGTCTTCAGGAAGCATTGCGTTGCATGCAGGAAGTCGGGACCCGTGGCTAGGCTGCCTTGGTTACGACCGAAGACTCTACGGGAGGTAGTTACGTTGGAGGTTGGACAAGAGAGATGCTGGATAACTTGGAGCAACAGCAGCATCCTACTTGCCGATTGAAGTATTCTGGGGTCGAAATGATGGAAGAGATAGTCCAGCACGTAGTGATGCTAATGATCTTATTGTTTTATTATTTACTCATCGAACGAGCAGACCAATCTCTGTCGGATCCTGTTCTCCTGTTTTTCGACTGCAAAGTCAAAGTAGTAATAAAGAGTGGTTAAAACTGGACAATCGAATCAGAAATTCTGCCGAATTATAAGTTATTATGAATATTGAAGATCAGATGAGTAGTTATTAAACTTTTCATCATCTTAAATCATCTTATGGGTTTTTGTCGTGGACCACTCGCAGAGTTAATACGAATATTGAGGACCCCCTATTCAAAATTAATAGGAATATTGAGGACTTCGTGTTCGCAGTTAATAGCAATATTGAGGACGATATTCACAGCTAATGTGAATCCTTATCCAGAATCCTTATCACAGCTAATGTGAATACTAATCCAGAAATTAGTGATCTGACAACCTTCGTCTCACGTGACACGAAAGTTGTCAGATCACTAATTTCTAAAAAAAATCGTTGCCAGATATTTTTCCTGAATTCTGTAATCAACCATAGTGTTCGGATATTTTTTTTGAGCGACTGTACATAAACGGTAAAAGTTAATAATCTCAGTTAAAAATTTTAAAGAATTACTAATTACGCACATTAAATCAAACCGAAAGTCATTTCGAAAATTTAAAACATTTAAAATTTCCGACCCTATTTCTAAATTTTTTAAATCCCCGAAAATTCGATTCATTTCCCTGAACTGCATTTGACGACACCGTGATTCGTCCAATTCATCGTCTTTTCCCCCATTCATCAATATCGGCTCTTATCCCGGTTATCATTGCTAAATAGACCCTCCCATGCTTGCCTGCGTGTCCGCTCGTTCGGATGCCCGATAGTTTTGTATGTGCTGAAGCGCACCGCAGAGGACGCTGCCCATCAACCCTGCTTCGCACCCCTATTTCCAACTCCATAATGAGATTTCAGATGGCATCGTGTCACTTGGTACACGCTATCGCATATGCATGAGGAAAAGTCGGAGTTGGTGGGGGGGAGGAGTTGGTGGGGGGAGCACAGAGAAAGGTGGAGCAGAGTTGATGGGGGGGGGGTAGTGAGGAATAGAACAGACAAGCACGGAGGTGGACGCCAACCATATTACCATTATTAGTGATTACTCAGTATTTATGAAATATCTATGAGGGCCTCGGCGTTAGTCGGTTTCGCTGTGGAGGGACCTTCAGTCGTAATTCGACCGCAGCGCTCTCGCAGCCGTAATTAGGTGAAAGCAATTCTGTGTCGAAGTCAGTTAGTTGGTCCCCCCGTTGGTCCCCTCTGTGACTGCGGGGACCGATATCTTAGTGTAATTACCGCTCGCTAGAGACGATGCGTCTGGCGATGAAGACAGGGGAGGAGGAGGAGGGGGACACTGAACGGGTTGGATGCTGAAGAGCAGATACAGATACACATTGGAGGAGAGAAAGAGATACAGATGGGAAGAGGAGGAAGAGGAGGAGGAGAGGTGGAGGGAGGGAGACGTAATGACATTTTTTAGCGATCCCATGGAATTGGATTGAGAGAAGGGAATTGAGCTTGGGCATTGTTAGGGGATGATATAATTGCCATTTAGTAATGAGGCGGATGTTCGAACGCGTGCTTGATATTCCTCCCTGATAAGAGGGATGGAGATGGAGGAGCTCTTGGGCTTCTAATTTTCTGTATATCTTTTCTCTCGCTCATCAGACTCTTATAGTGCTTGGATTGGTCCTTATTTTTTGTCAGTTTCTTGCTCCATCTCTCTTCCCTCTTACAGTCCCTCTTCGTCTTCTTCATCTCTAACTACCTCTCCACCATCATCCTCCGTGGTGGCCTCATTCTAGCTCCGCTTCTCCAACCTCCTCTCCTCACTCTCCTTCCATTAGGTGAAATAAATTATCAGCATTATCTGTTTGTTTTTTTTTACACATCGAAAATTAGGGTTAGTTTTGTTTCCTTTTAGAGTAATATAAGTAGTAGTTATAGTACAGTCGCTCAAAAAAGTATCCGAACACTATGGTTGATTACAGAATTCAGAAAAATTATCTGGCAACGATTTTTTTTAGAAATTAGTGATCTGGGAACCTTCGTGTCACGTGATTACAGAATTTAGGAAAAATATCTGGAGCGTGTACAGCAACTGTATACGCGCCAGTTACCGTTCACAGCAAACTGGAGCGTGTGCAGTTACTGCACACGCTCCAGTTTGCTGTGAACGGTAACTGCACACGCTCAATATTTCCGTGAGTGAGCCCACACGATCTAGTATCAAAATAATATGACCACCTACAGTCGCTCAAAAAAGTATCCGAACACTACGGTTGATTACAGAATTCAGAAAAAATATCTGGCAACGTTTTTTTTAGAAATTAGTGATCTGACAACCTTCGTGTCACGTGACAAGAAGGTTGCCAGATCACTAATTTCTAAAAGAAAAATCGTTGCCAGATATTTTTTTCTGAATTCTGTAATCAACCATGGTGTTCGGATACTTTTTTGAGCGACTGTACATTACTAGTGACT
This sequence comes from Ryuthela nishihirai, assembly GCA_038380435.1. Taxonomy (NCBI): domain Eukaryota; kingdom Metazoa; phylum Arthropoda; class Arachnida; order Araneae; family Heptathelidae; genus Ryuthela; species Ryuthela nishihirai. The sequence goes on from JAWZYU010000029.1 coordinate 38,291,539, forward strand.
GACTCTTGATGTGTTTTGTCACGTTTCTCTCCATACATTTCGACCTAAGCTGTTATTTAGTACACTCCATACCGTTTAAAATATAAATCATCATAGTCTAAAAATTTCTAAAAGTTCCATCGGTCAATAGCCAAATCATGCGTTGGATGGCCTTTGGGCCCTTGGCAAGTCTCATCACCAGGTCTTTGTTGAAGAGTTGTGTTCTGTAGGGACTAATCCTTCGCAGTTCATTCCACTTGGCATTGTTCCTTCCAGAAACGGTACTTGCACACTTAAATTGCACTGTAAAAATGAACTAAAATTTTTATAGCGCAAAGCTGAACGAACTGTGACTTTGGGTTGGGTTGTTTTACCTCTGAGCGGCACTTTTTTTGCACACCATGGGCTAAATGTCCAGATCACATGGACTCCGAAGGCTCAGAGAAGTTGGAGGAGGGAACCCACTGGAACAGCTGTTGGGAGACAGATGGTAGCCTCCCGTCAAGGCCATCCAACGTGTTCTTTAACGTTGGGTTGTTTTACCTCTGAGCAGCACTTTTTTGCACACCATGGGCTAAATGGCCAGGTCACATGGACCCCGAAGGCTCAGAGAAGGTTGGGGGAGGGGACCTACTGGAACAGCTGTTGGGAGACAGATGGTAGCCTCCCGTCAAGGCCATCCAACGTGTTCTTTAACGTTGGGTTGTTTTACCTCTGAGCGGCACTTTTTTGCACACCATGGGCTAAATGGCCAGGTCACATGGACCTCGAAGGCTCAGAGAAGGTTGGGAGAGGGGACCCACTGGAACAGCTGTTGGGAGACAGATGGTAGCCTCCCGTCAAGGCCATCCAGCGTGTTCTTTAATGTGCACAGGGTATGACTCTCCCGCACACGGGGCCACGGCATAACGTCCCATCCGACGGACGGCGGTCTTTTCAAGCTCATCGGTGTCCCCTACTGACCGTGGGCAGGGCGGGGAATTTTGCGGAGATAAATCTCAACGCTGACCCAGCTGGGAGACTCGAACCTGGGAGCTACAGATTACGAGCCTGGCGCGCTACCGACTGAGCCACCCCCGCCCCCGAAGTTGGAAAGAGTCATGAGAAAAAGAAACTAGGAAAGTATTTGATGTGCCTATAAAGTGGTCAATGTTAGAAGGGGGGGTGTTTAAAGGCATTAGTGTATTCATTCACAAGGGGGGGGGGAGTAGTAAATTTTAGTGTCTTTAGGCATGAATGCTTACTCTTATGCTTCGGAATCGATCGTGAAAGATCGGGATAGTCATTTCATTCTTCAAAATCGAGCGAATATGTTCGTGAACAAATGTTTCGTGTTTCTGAATAGATTGAGAAGAAAAAAAAATATTTTGTGCTACCGAATCGATCATAAATGACAGAGGCAATCGGTTTCGCTCTTCGAAATCGATCGTGTAAGATCGTAAACAATTGATTAGGTTTTTTTGAACAAATTGCAAAATACGTTTGCTTTGGAATCGATTGTAAAAGAGCAGAAATGGTGACTTCACGTTTCAGAATCATTACGATTGTAAACGGAAACAGGAACAATCGATCGCAAGTCATCGGATACAATTCTTCGCGCTTCGTAATCGATCGGAAATGATCGGAAATAATCATTTCTTGCCTCAGGAACGATCGTAAAGGATCGGAAACAATTATTTTACGTTCGGAATCAATAAAAAATTGTTTTAAAAAAATTTTCGAACTTCGGAATCTATCAAAAATGATCAAAACAACTCTTTTGCACTGATGGAAAATAATCAAAAACAATCGTTTTGTGTTTTATAATCAAAGTGATTTAAGATTGTGCTTCGGAATCGATTGGAAACAATCGATATATACTAAAGGATCGATCCGAAACAATCGATTTATGTCTCGGGATGAATCGGAAACAATCAGTTATGCTTCGGAAACGATCGGATATAATCGATTTATGTTTCTGAATGTATCTGGTGGTGGGGGGGGGATTGGATTTATACTTCGGATTCTATAAGAAACAATCGATTTATGCTCTTGAATCGATCGGAAACAATCGATTTATACTTCGGAATCTATAGGAAGCAATTGGTTTTATGCTTCGGAATCAATCGGGAACGATCGATTTATGCTTCCGAATCGATCGGAAATAATCGGTTCATACTGCTACAGCCCTATTAGCGTCGATTGGGGGATCTCATCAACCTATCCGGACTTGAGCTTTGATATCCCTTTCAGCTCTCCTTTTATCCCAACAATCATCAAGAAAAAGAGATAAACAGAGATCACACCATCCTCATCTCGCTTCCTTTACGAACAACTTCTCAATTAATTGAAACAAAGGAGAGAAAAAAAAACATTTAAATTTATCCACCATTGTGTTCCAACGAGAAAAGGATAAGGAAAAAAAAAGCCTCGAAAACCCACCAGAACATCACTTAGAAAAATAAATGCATTTTGGAAGAACATCTCTTCACCTTTCCAACTTCTCCCAACCCCTCATCACGAAGCAGGTGATTAGTTGTTTCATTATGTCGACGCCGAAAATTAAAGTTGGATGACACAACTGTAATTCCCCAAAAGCCACGATGCTTGTTTTACTTAATTATTTTGTGGCCTCAACCTCTTTCAATCCTTTTGTAACATCAGCTAAGACTCCGAGCATCCCAACGCTTGGGCCTCTGTTTAATTTACCAGAGAAGAATTATACAACTCTCTTTTATATAAAAAAAAAACGACCAAAAAAAAAAGAACATTAATGAAAGCATCCATCTAGTTCTTTGATTAAATCCTAAACATTTTTATATACATCTTCAATTTTTTTTTTAATTTTAATTCCCCACTACTTCCCAGTTCTTCAATGTCACTTTCGTCTAAAAACAACGTATAATTGCAAAACCTTAATTACCTTTTCGGCGACATATATTAACTCTGGAGAATTCTTCTCGTCGGTAAGTCTCCACGTCACGTGACGGGACGCATCCTCCTCTAACATCAACAAGCAACGAGAAAAGAAGGTGAAAAACCCACAGTCAGAATTTACAAGTAATTATTTAAACTTTTAATGCGACTTGGGAGAAGTCGTTGGCATCTCAGGGAACATACCAATGTCAACTCATTAAGAGGTGTGTGTTTTTTTCCGTCTTTCGCTTTCGACCACCGTTCTTCGTCCTCTTCGTGGTGTCTAAACCTTCGCCGCCATTTGCCACCATCACGGGAGAGAACGAGAAGGAGAAGGCACCAAAGGGTGGGGAAAAACAGAACGGGGAGGGCTGCACGAGGCTGTTAATTAGTTTGAGAAAAACACATCAAATCACCGGAGTTCTTTTGACACGTTTGAATTACGAGTCTGCCTCAGATCCTGGATAATTAAGTACTCACTCTTTCTGCCGGCCCCCCTCCCTCTCCCGTGAGTACTCTCCCCCCATTTTTTTTCTCTTTTTGGTGTCTACTTCATTTCCGTCTTTTCGTTTTCTCCGCTTATTTTTTTCTGTCATTCGTTTTGTTTTCTGTATGTTTTTTTCTTTCTTTTTCTTCCTGTCTTTTCTTTTCTAACCCCCCCCCCCACCCCCCACTGCTTTCTCCACTTGTGTAACTGGACACAGTTGATGAAAAAGGTTTCCCGATGTGTCAACTGCTGACTGCACTGCGTAATTACATTGTGCGCCCCCCTCCCCCCACCTATCCCATCAGAAAGAAAAGCATGCTCAGAGTTTCCCAAACTTTAATTAAAGTTTTAGCCAATCCTCCCGAAGTTGTTAATATAGTCGCTTCCGAAAAGATTCTTTTTTTATGTTTTTGGTATAATCGTTTTGTAACTTTTTCTCCCTCATATTTTAATTTTTTTGCCTATTTGATGGATACATTCCATCTTGGAGACTTGTGTCTCAAGATTACGTGGCATTTTATCAGATCTGAAAAGTCACATTTCTCGGAGTTGCATATTTTACGTTTTTCAGCCACCAAATCGACTTGCTTTTAGAAGCTGGAAAAGGAAGACATTCCTCTGTGGTCCTAATTTATCATCAGCCTCTAGGATACTTACAAGTGCTACGATATTGTTTCTTGGAGGTAGAGAATGTTCAGTAATATTTAATTTGCGCCGACGGTAATCTTATCAAAAATTGCTGTTCATCTTTAATGGTATGCAAGCAGCTGCTTGAGGAGGTATTTATTTTTTATTTAATTCATTTATTCATTTTTTGAGTTTTGGATCCTCAGGATACAGATGACTTTCATTAATAAGCAAAAAATGATAGATTGAGTTGTTTTTACCTCTGAGCGACACTTTTTTGCACATAATGGGCTAAATGGCCAAGTCACAAGGACCCCGAAGGCTCAGAGAAGGTTGGGGGAGGGGACCCACTGGAGCAGCTGTTGGGTAGTCTCTCGTCAAGGCGATCCAGTATGTTCTTTAACGTGCACAGGGTATGCCTCTCTCGCACACGGGTTGGGGTTGTTTTACCTCTGAGCGGCACTTTTTTGCACACCATGGGCTAAATGGCCAGGTCACATGGACCCCGAAGGCTCAGAGAAGGTTGGGGGAGAAGACTCACTTGAACAGCTGTTGGGAGAAAGATGGTAGCCTCCCGCCAAGGTCATCCAGCGTGTTCTTTAACGTGCACAGGGCATGATCTCTAGCACACGGGGCCACAGGTTAACGTCCCATTCGACGGACGGCGGCCTTTCCAAGCCCATCGGTGTACCTTACTGACCGTGGTCAGAGCGGAGAGTTTTGCAGAGATAAATCTCAACGCTGATCCAGCTGGGACTCGAACCTGGGAACTACAGATTACGAGACTGACGCGTTGCCGACTGAGCCACCCCCGCTCCAGTAGACCTTGTTGACCAAGAACTTTTCTTGCCTGCATAATTTGACTACTTACCCCAGTGGGGGAAGAATGAAGCTTTTTTTTCCCCTAAGTAAATTGATAAATATTTCTTTTTTTTTTTTTGTAGTTATACTCTGAAAGGCCACCGTCCGTCGTATAGGACTTTAGCCACGGCTCCGTGTACGGGAGAGCCATACCCTATGCATGTTAAAGAACATGCTGGATGGCCTTGACGGGAGACTACCATCTGTCTCCCAACAGCTGTTCCAGTGGGTCCCCTCACCCAACCTTCTCTGAGCCTTCGGGGTTTTTGTGACCTGGCCATTTAGCTCATGGTGTGCAAAAAAGTGCCGCTCAGAGGTAAAACAAATCAACGTTAAAGAACACACTGCATGGCCTTGACGAGAGACTACCATCTGTCTCCCAACAGCTGTTCCAGTGGGTCCCCTCATCCAACCTTCTCTGAGCCTTCGGGGTTTTTGTGACCTGGCCATTTAGCTCATGGTGTACAAAAAAGTGCCGCTCAGAGGCAAAACAAATCAACGTTAAAGAACACGCTGCATGGCTTGACGGGAGACTACCATCTGTTTCCCAACAGCTGTTCCAGTGGGTCCCCTCACCCAACCTTCTCTGAGCCTTCGGGGTTTTTGTGACCTGGCCATTTAGCTCATGGTGTACAAAAAAGTGCCGCTCAGAGGTAAAACAAATCAACGTTAAAGAACACGCTGCATGGCTTGACGGGAGACTACCATCTGTCTCCCAACAGCTGTTCCAGTGGGTCCCCTCCCCCACCCTTTTCTAAGCCCTCGGGGTCCTTGTGACCTGGCCATTTAGCCCATGGTGTGCAAAAAAGTTCCTCTCAGACTAACGCACTTGAATAAACGAAAGAGAAAGAGAAAAAGAAAGTGAGAAGAAAATATTCATTGCATGAACAGAGAAACGAAATCTCATTTATAAAACCAAAAAAAAATCACAGTCAGTAGGAGAGAGTGAATGAAATTGTTAGACTTGATTTGCACGAGTCGTTGGCAAAGAATGAACCAAGAGATGACAATGACAAAAGGAAAGAAGAAGAAACGGAGAGAAAATACCTATAGCGATGTGCTGCATGGAAAGATGGCATTGAGAACGTAGGAGAGATGCGGGAGAGATGGCCAATGATAGCAGGATTGAGAGAGGCAGCGTGAGGTGAAGCTCAAGAGCAACCGCGACGCTATGATGCCGCTTGAATATGTGATTACGATTTAAGCAGCATCCCCGTGGATTGCGGCAATGGTCCAGATTCTAAGCCCAGCTCATAATGGAGACGATCCGCTACACCTTTATCTATCTCGTCTCGTTTGTGTATGTGTGTGTGTGAGAGTATCGCCTCAACTCCTTCGTCATGACTCGCTAGTGCCGGGACGAAGAGGAGAGGCAGAGACAGAGGAGGAGAAATAGCTCGAGTATTAGTGAGAGTACGATGAGTGCTTTCCCCCCATTGTGAGCAAAGCACTACGGGGAGCGATAAAGGAACCCGTGGATGGCCTGAATGCCGCAATGCCAAAAAGAAGAGGGAGGAGGAAGAGAGAGAGAGAGAGTAGGGATGGAGACGAGATGCGGAAAGGAAATGATGGGTCTTCTTGCATTCCGTAGAGAATCAAGCTGTAAACTCTTTCTGCCTACGATGCTGCTATTCGTTTGCTGGTGGTTGCCGGGAGGATGGACAGACCGAAACCTGAGAGAGTTTTGAGCATACGAGGACTAGCACGGTGGTGCACGTTGGCGAAAAGATTCTCTCGGAGTGTCCAGGGAGCCTCGTGGATTGCCTGGATTGTTGGAGGGGATCGTTTCTAACTGGGCAGCCATAAAAAAGCAATGCAACTGAGTGGACGGCAATTCCCATGCAAAAAAACGAATTGAATTCCAGGCGCATGTACTTTGCCAGAATGGTGCATTGCGAAGCGTTTTTTGAATAGACAGGATGGTAGCAGCTTCTGTGAGTCTTCGTGTTTTTCATTTTGTCATTTTCTTTTTCATTCCTCGTGCTCCTCCCACGTGCATTCAATTTTTTTTTTCTATTTTTTGCAACATTTTCTTTCGGTTTATTGTTCTTTCTTATTAGCGTCCACTTTTTGGTTTGCAAGATTGTGTATTACTGTACCTCTGAGCATCTTTTTTTCGCAAACAATGGGCTAAATGTCCAGGTCACAAGGACCCCAAAGGTTCAGAGTCGGTTGGGGGAAGGTGACTCCGTGGACAGCTGTTAGCAGACAAATGTTAGCCCATCGTCAAGACCATCCAGTGTGTTCTTTAAAGTGCACAAGATACCTTTCCAACCCTTCGTTTATCTATTATTCCCTTTGTGACCAACCACAGGATGTGGTTTTGCGGAGATAAATCTCAACGCTGGCACAATTGGGACTCGAACCTGGAACTGCAGATTACGAACCTTGCGCGCTGCTGACTAAGGGTGGATGTTCGTAAAATGACTCCTGGCAACCATATAGAGGACGGAGATGGGTTCTGGAAACTTCTCCTAGTATGTGCAGGCCTTCTCATACAAAGACATGCCCACTAAAACCAAAGTCACACCCAACTAGCATAAGTTCACCAATATCTGCAACACTCCATCTCCACTTCCCCACTCCATCTCCACTTCTCCACTCCATCTCCACTTCCCCACTCTATCTCCACTTCCCCACTCCATCTGCACTTCCCCACTCCATCTCCACTTCCACACTCCATCTGCACTTCCCCACTCCATCTCCACTTCTCCACTCCTTCTCCACTTCCCCACTCCATCTCCACTTCCCCACTCCATCTCCACTTCCACACTCCATCTCCACTTCCCCACTCCATCTCCACTTCCCCACTCCATCTCCACTTCCCCACTCCATCTCCACTTCCCCACTCCATCTCCACTTCTCCACTCCATCTCCACTTCCCCACTCCATCTCCACTTCCCCACTCCATCTGCACTTCCCCACTCCATCTGCATTTCCCCACTCCATCTGCACTTCCCCACTCCATCTCCACTTCCCCACCCCATCTCCACTTGCCCACTCCATCTCCACTTCCCCACTCCATCTCCACTTCCCCACTCCATCTCCACTTCCCCACTCCATCTGCACTTCCCCACTCCATCTCCACTTCCACACTCCATCTCCACTTCCCCACTCCATCTCCACTTCCCCACTCCATCTCCACTTCCACACTCCATCTCCACTTCCCCACTCCATCTCCACTTCCCCACTCCATCTCCACTTCCCCACTCCATCTCCACTTCTCCACTCCATCTCCACTTCCCCACTCCATCTCCACTTCCCCACTCCATCTGCACTTCCCCACTCCATCTCCACTTCCCCACCCCATCTCCACTTGCCCACTCCATCTCCACTTCCCCACTCCATCTCCACTTCCCCACTCCATCTCCACTTCCCCACTCCATCTCCACTTCCCCACTCCATCTCCACTTCCCCACTCCATCTCCACTTCCCCAGCAGACCATCTCTAGAAACCGACATTTCCGCTATCGAGACATCACTTCTACCAAACTTTATCTATTTATCAAAATTGACTCTCGTCAATCCTACTAATGCGAGATCAATAGAGACAGATTTCAGCCTCACCAACGACTTCACACTGCGATCACTCCACCCATGATCTTCCGCATCCCAAAATCCTTCTTTCGTCCATCTCTATCACAACCTTCTCTTATTATTCCACTATTATTTTTTCCTCTTCATCTTTTCATCCATCTCGACATCCCACCGTCTCCAGTCTTCCCTCTCCGCACTACCCGTCTCTTCTGTGTGTCCATCCTTCCGTCCTCCTTCCATCCCAATGACAGATGGCCCACCAAGCATCCACCGGGCTCGGAGGAATGCCGCATCACTATCTCTCCTTCCATGTTCCATTCTCCCGCACAGCATCCGATCCAGCCTTCCCTCTCCCTCACTGCACAACCACCTTCATCTGCATCCTCCCTACGTCGGACATTGCAGTTATTGTGATGTCCAGTCCATATTTCATATGCATGTATGCTCGACTGGACCATTCAAAAAAAGACAGAAAAAAAAAGAAAGAGATTTTTCGTTTCGATGACAGAGAAAGAAAGAACTGTTCTCTCGCTCACCATCCTCCCCTGTTCCTCTCTCTCCTCCTCTTCCTCCTCCTCCTCCTCTGCATCCCTAACCCACCTCCCTTTTCTGTCATTCCGTCTCCCCTCTTGCTTCACTTGATGGTGCTATCTGTATGGATGGGATGCGCTGGAGCAGTAACGGGGAGAGAATCTAGAGGAAGAAAGAGGCAGCACGAGACGGAAGATTTTCGCAAAAATGTGACATACCAAATATCCAGAATTTCTAAGTAGATGCAATACTGGCCTCAGCTCACACACACAGAGATATACAGATATCTAGAAATGTAGGAGCGTTATGTATTTATGCATATCATCTGAAACTATCAACAGTGGTCGCCTCCAACTGCTTCAGGAATCTGAGGAATCCATTGAAGCCAGTTTGTATGAGTGAAAATCTTTCAGAGAGAATAGCCATTCAGCCAAAGTTTCTGTTGTTGTATGGTAAAAGTTCCGGACACTTTTCCAGAATGCAAATATCAGAGTGACACTTGTGAGAGAGTGGGGGGATGAAAAGTTGGAGGGGGGAGGTGTTATAAAGAGAAGTATGTATCAAGAGACGTTCATCCCATTCGAAAAGCTAACAACGCCACAAGGGGTACATTAATCACAAAACTCGTGTGTTTAAAAATAGGAGATAAATTCTAAACCATAGCTTCATGTGTTTAGATAAATAAGCACCCGAAAACGTTAAAATTTACGTCCTGGGTTGGTTTGTAACAAATGTCAGTTCTCTTTCTTGATTTCTGCTTAAGCTGTTTTAAAATAATGGCTTTACTCCAACGTAACTCAGTTAATTTGGAATGTAATGAACTGTATTTAATTATTAAAATAATGATGGTTTTGATGAAAATTCGAAATTCGTGTAAACCATTGTTCCAAAGTGTAGTCTGCAGCACGGTACAGTTGCTCAAAAAAGTTACCGAACACTATGGTTGATTACAGAATTCAGAAAAAATATCTGGCACGGATTTTTTTTAGAAATTAGTGCTCTGTGACCCTTCGTGTCACGTGACACGAAGGGTCACAGAGCACTAATTTCTAAAAAAATCGATGCCAGATATTTTTCATGCACTGTTGTGCACAGTTTTGCCTCATGGTACTGTTGCGTTCACTTAGAACGAACCTGAGGACAATAATATTTTCCTGGTGACATTGTTATTCATGGCACTGTTACGTTTACTTAGAACGAACCTGAGGACAATAATATTTTCCTGGTGACATTGTTATTCATGGCACTGTTGCGTTCACTTAGAACGAACCTGAGGACAATAATATTTTCCTGGTGACATTGTTATTCATGGCACTGTTACGTTCACTTAGAATGAACCTGAGGACAATAATATTTTCCTGGTGACATTGTTATTCATGCACTGTTACGTTCACTTAGAACGAACCTGAGGACAATAATATTTTCCTGGTGACATTGTTATTCATGGCACTGTTGCGTTCACTTAGAACGAACCTGAGGACAATAATATTTTCCTGGTGACATTGTTATTCATGGCACTGTTACGTTCACTTAGAACGAACCTGAGGACAATAATATTTTCCTGGTGACATTGTTATTCATGGCACTGTTACGTTCACTTAGACCGAACCTGAGGACAATAATATTTTCCTGGTGACATTGTTATTCATGGCACTGTTGCGCTCACTTAGAACGAACCTGAGGACAATAATATTTTCCTGGTGACATTGTTATTCATGGCACTGTTACGTTCACTTAGAATGAACCTGAGGACAATAATATTTTCCTGGTGACATTGTTATTCATGCACTGTTGCGTTCACTTAGAACGAACCTGAGGACAATAATATTTTCCTGGTGACATTGTTATTCATGGCACTGTTACGTTCACTTAGAACGAACCTGAGGACAATAATATTTTCCTGGTGACATTGTTATTCATGGCACTGTTACCTTCACTTAGAACGAACCTGAGGACAATAATATTTTCCTGCTGACATTGTTATTCATGGCACTGTTGCGTTCACTTAGAACGAACCTGAGGACAATAATATTTTCCTGGTGACATTGTTATTCATGGCACTGTTACGTTCACTTAGAACGAACCTGAGGACAATAATATTTTCCTGGTGACATTGTTATTCATGGCACTGTTACGTTCACTTAGAACGAACCTGAGGACAATAATATTTTCTTGGTGACATTGTTATTCATGGCACTGTTACGTTCACTTAGAATGAACCTGAGGACAATAATATTTTCCTGGTGACATTGTTATTCATGGCACTGTTGCGTTCACTTAGAACGAACCTGAGGACAATAATATTTTCCTGGTGACATTGTTATTCATGGCACTGTTACGTTCACTTAGAACGAACCTGAGGACAATAATATTTTCCTGGTGACATTGTTATTCATGGCACTGTTGCGTTCACTTAGAACGAACCTGAGGACAATAATATTTTCCTGGTGACATTGTTATTCATGGCACTGTTACGTTCACTTAGAATGAACCTGAGGATAATAATATTTCACTGAAGATACTGTTATTCATGTCACTGTTACGTTAATGTAATGTGATAATAAGGATAACAATACTGCATTTTTTTGCCAAAGATCAAATAGTTAAACGACACCATGTCATGTTTTGGTTTGTTTTGGAAACGTGGTTAAAATGGCTCAAGCGATTAAACGAAACGACAGAAAAGCGGCAACTTTCCGCTTCCTGAGAAAGATTCCCATCGGAGATTAATTTACGTAATTGGGAATCTTCCAAGGTTCGCTGTTCTTCCAATCCTCTTCGGATACATTTGAAAGAAATTGATGGCGTCATAAAGAATATTAGGGAGAAGAGATAAAAAAGGTTCTTCATGTGTGCATCAAAGATCAATTAGTTGTAAATGGGTACAATTAAAAATGTATTATATTCATTTATGATTAATTAATCTTTATGTGAGGGAAGGAAGAGGTTTGGGGATTTTTTTTTAATTCCTCGTCCATCTTTGTTTCTTTTTTTTTCTCTTCACTTTGTCTCTGCTGCAGATGATGTCATTGGATTCCTTTGTTAAGAGACAAGATGGAGTAGGACCCTTGGGAAAGATCACAGATGAGGAAGCTGAAAATGGTTGCATTAAGAATCGTGCTTCAGAGAAAGATGAGTGAGGAGAAGGGATGGATGCAATCAGAAGAGGAGGAAGATCAGAAGTAATGAAGGATTCGATGAAGGAAACGATGATGACTGAAAAAGAATGGGGGGATTGCGAACTTTAGAATGAGAAAGTGAGGTAGAAGTGGATGTGAAAATATGAAGTTTTTTTAGAGACAAGGAGCTTGATAAAGATGAAAAGAAGAGGAGAAGGATTTTTCAAATCCTTCTCCTCTGCTCTTCATCTTTATTCCATGTGAGAAGGATGTTTGTTTCATCTTTATTCCATGTGAGAAGGATGTTTGTTTCATCTTTATTCCATGTGAGAAGGATGTTTGTTTCATCTTTATTCCATGTGAGAAGGATGTTTGTTTCTTCTTTATTCCATGTGAGAAGGATTTTTTAAATCCTTCTCACATGGAAAAAAATATATTAAAAGATGCTCTGATGAAAAAAATGAGAAGAATCTTTACTTAAAAAAATCCTTCTCCGATTTGGATCTTGAAAAATTAACGATAAAATTAAATAACAATATTAGGATCTTAAAAAGCTACGAAGAGTTCAGTGTAAAGAGGTGAAGATTAGGAAGAAGAAAAGAGAAAAAGTAAAAAGCGAACTGGATAGAAAGATAGAAAGATGATGATCTTAAGAGAAAAAACCAGAAAGATCTGAATGCAAACCCATTAGGAAGATTTTAAAAGGTGAACATTTGAACGCAAAGAGATGGAAATGATCATCTTAAAGTGTTGGAAAGGATTGATTGAAAAAATATGAATATAACGATCTTACGAGAAAGAACTAACAAGGGGGTGGCTCAGTCGGTAGCGCGCCAGGCTCGTAATCTGTAGTTCTCAGGTTCGAGTCCCAACTGGGTCAGCGTTGAGATTTATCTCCGCAAAAATTTCCCCGCCCTGCCCACGGTCAGTAGGGGACACCGATGGGCTTGGAAAGGCCGCCGTCCGTCTGATGGGACGTTAAGCCGTGGCCCCGTGTGCGGGACAGACATACCCTGTGCACGTTAAAGAACACGCTGGATGGCCTTGACGGGAGGCTACCATCTGTCTCCCAACAGCTGTTCCAGTGGGTCCCCTCCCCCAACCTTCTCTGAGCCTTCGGGGTCCATGTAACCTGGCCATTTAGACCATGGTGTGCAAAAAAGTGACGCTCAGGGGTAAAACAACCCAACCCAACAGATGTGGCTACGAAAATATGAAGGTTATTTTAAGAGAAAGTGTTAGTTGTAAAAATATTATGATGGTTTTGTTTAGAAAGAGCTAATGCATAATGATAATACGATAAAGACGAATGTAACGATGATCTATTAAGAAGAGTTAGATGCGAAAAATCGAAAAATATCTTAGGAGAAAGAGTTGGATAAAAAAAAAATGAAGGAAAGATAAAACAAAAATTAAGGTAGAAAAAACGAAATGAAAAAATGTGTAGATGACACTAAAAAAGGGAGAAATATTTGGATGAGAAAATATGAGGATGATTTTAAAGGAAAGAGTTTGTTCTACACAACTGTACAGTCGCTCAAAAAAGTATCCGAACACTATGGTTGATTACAGAATTAAAAAAAAATATCTGGCAACGATTTTTTTTAGAAATTGGTGATCTGGCAACCTTCGTGTCACGTGACACGAAGGTTGCCAGATCACTGATTTCTAAAAAAAATCGGTGCCAGATATTTTTTCTGAATGCTGTAATCAACCATAGTGTTCGGATACTTTTTTGAGCGACTGTAGGTGGTCATATTATTTTGATACTAGATCGTGTGGGCTCACTCACGGAAATATTGAGCGTGTGCAGTTACCGTTCACAGCAAACTGGAGCGTGTGCAGTAACTGCACACGCTCCAGATATTTTTCCTGAATTCTGTAATCACGTGACACGAAGGTTGCCAGATCACTAATTTCTAAAAAAATCGGTGCCAGATATTTTTTCTGAATTCTGTAATCAACCATAGTGTATGGATACTTTTTTGTGCAACTGTACACAAAAATAGGAGAAATGTGTTAAAAGAGCTGGATGTAAAACGATAAAAAAAGAACTGGGTGGAATTTGATGATGGATCAGATCTTCCTCCTTATCCATTGGATGACGATCTTGGAAAACAAAGACGAAATTAAGATATAAAGTGACCACTGCCTGAAAAATGCAATTCGTTCAGTTGCTAAACGCAATTGAAAATTTTACTCATTTTTTTTAACAAATTATCACTCTTAAATCGTCCCGAGACCCACGAACCAAAATAACTTGCTCGAGATTCGCGATAAACATGACGCGCATAAAATCTTCTGATAAATACGAAAGAAAAGATATACAAAATAAAATCAGCAGATGTTTCATCTGGATGCTATCACAGCCAATCCATCTGTCCCTTTATGTGTACATCATCCGCAACTTTTCAAATATTTAAAGCCCAATTTCGAAAGATCTTAGCCATACACGATGCTTTTTTGTTTCCCTCGTCTCATTCGCACGGCATTGGCTCATTTAAATGCAAACTCGGCCCCAACAAGACAATGCACCAGCTTCGTGATCTTGCCGAGCCACTCCCTTTTGAAGCTGGGACAGGTGTTTCTGAAAGTTGGCGCTATTAGGAACAAACTCTTGTGTATTTATGTGTATATATCTTCATTCTTAATTCCTAAGCTCTGTTAGTATCGATTTCAATCCCACAGACTCCACCTCCCCCGTTGCTCAGTGCTTTCATTATTCTCTTTCTGCGATAACTGATGCTGCGGTGAAGATCGTGGTGAGAGAGATGATCGTTGGATGACATTTGTTTCAATGCTAAGAGAGATGACTTTTGAGGGATTTCTTTTTCTGCTTCACGCATTAAGGGTTGTTTGGGTTGTTTTACCTCTGAGCGGCACTTTTTTGCACACCATGGGTAAATGACCAGGTCACAAGGACCCTGAAGGCTCAGAGAAGGTTGGGGGAGGGGACCCACTGGAACAGCTGTTGGCAGACAGATGGTAGCCTCCAGTCAATGCCATCCAGCGCGTTCTTTAACGTTGATTTGTTTTACCTCTGAGCGGCACTTTTTTGCACACCATGGGTAAATGACCAGGTCACAAGGACCCTGAAGGCTCAGAGAAGGTTGGGGGAGGGGACCCACTGGAACAGCTGTTGGCAGACAGATGGTAGCCTCCAGTCAATGCCATCCAGCGCGTTCTTTAACGTTGATTTGTTTTACCTCTGAGCGGCACTTTTTTGCACACCATGGGTAAATGACCAGGTCACAAGGACCCTGAAGGCTCAGAGAAGGTTGGGGGAGGGGACACACTGGAACGGCTGTTGAGAGACAGATGGTAGCCTCCAGTCAATGCCATCCAGCGCGTTCTTTAACGTTGATTTGTTTTACCTCTGAGCGGCACTTTTTTGCACACCATGGGTAAATGACCAGGTCACAAGGACCCTGAAGGCTCAGAGAAGGTTGGGGGAGGGAATCCACTGGAACGGCTGTTGAGAGACAGATGGTAGCCTCCCGTCAAGACCATCCAGCGTGTTCTTTAACGTGCACAGGGTATGGCTCTCCCGCACACGGTGCCACGGCTTAACGTCCCATCCGACGGACGGCGGCCTTTCCAAGCCCATCGGTGTCTCCTACTGACCGTGGACAGGGCGGGAATTTTGCGGAGATAAATCTCAACGCTGACCCAGCTGGGACTCGAACCTGGGAACTACAGATTACGAGCCTGGCGCGCTACCGACTGAGCCACCCCCGCCCCCAATATAGGGAGATTCGTATGCTACCACTAGAGGGCCTTTGTTGGTTTAAAGTTAGTAGTTGCTGTCTGTAAATCGCTCTTTCAAATCATTGTTTCGATCAGCATTTCAAAGCATTCGTTTAAACCTGTAATTTCAATCTTCAATTTAAATTATTCGTTTAAGTTATTGTTTAATCATTAGCTGGTTTAAATCATCATTCTACATCATTAATTTTTTTTACCGATCATTTATATCATCAATTAAAATCATTTATTTAAAAAACTGTTCAAATCATCGTTCAATTTAAATCATCACATTGTGTCCTTATTTGAATCATTGCGCAAATCTTCAAACAATTTTAATCATCATTTTGTATATTTAAATCATTGTGGAAATAATCAATCAGTTTAAATCAGCGTTTTGTATCTTTCATTTAAATCGTAGTGAAAACCTTCAACAATTTAAATCATCATTTTGTATCTTTCATTTAAATCATTATTTAAATCATTATTTAAATCATCAGTTGTTTTAAATGATCGATTTAAATCAGTCATTTGAATCCTTATAAGAAAAAAGCGAGAGAGAACTGGACACAACGATAGGAAAATGATGATCTTAATCGAAAAAATTTGATGAAAAAAAAATTTGGAAAATCTTAAAAGATTAGACCGACTTGGACCAAAGAGATGAGGATGAACATCTTAAGAGAAAAAGCTAGAACGAAAAAAAAACATAAGTGCAGTTGCTCAAAAAAGTATCCGAACACTACAGTTGATTACAAAATTCAGAAAAAATATCTGGCAACGGTTTTTTTAGAAATGAGTGATCTGGCAACCTTCGTGTCACGTGACACGAAGGTTGCCAGATCACTAATTTCTAAAAAAAAAAATAAAAAAAATCGCTGCTAGATATTTTTTCTGAATTCTGTAATCAACCGTAGTGTTCGGATATTTTTTTGAGCGACTGTAGGTGGTCATATTATTTTGATACTAGATCGTGTGGGCTCACTCACGAAAAATATTGAGCGTCTGCAGTTACCGTTCACAGCACACTGGAGCGTGTGCAGTAACTGCACACGCTCCAGTGTGCTGTGAACGGTAACTGGAGCGTGTACAGTTGCTGTACACGCTGCAGATATTTTTCCTGAATTCTGTAATCACGTGACACGAAGGTTGCCAGATCACTAATTTCTAAAAAAAAAATCGTTGCCAGATATTTTTTCTGAATTCTGTAATCAACCGTAGTGTTCGGATACTTTTTTGAGCTACAGTACAATTAAAATAACATTACATAATAAAAAAAAAGTTTATTTTAGAAGACATTGTATTGAAATTCCGATTGTCCCATGCGTAACGTGCAAAATGCTCTTTCTTTTTGTCCAGGAAGTGTATTTAAACACCACCAACTTTTCTTTCCCCACGCTTTTCTTTCCACCAACGCTTTTCTTGCCCCCATCCCTTCGGGAAAAAAAACTTCTAACCTCTGGCTTCGGTTTCAAATCTACTGGGTAACATTAAAGAAAAGAAAGAGAGACAGAGAGAGAGAAAAACTGAAACAAAAAAAAAAGAAAGATATCCCGAACGATCTTACAATCGACCAGGCGAGAAGAAAAAGATCACTCCATTCTCAATCAAAAGTTCCTTCCAAACAGTTTGACCTCTCCTCCTCCTGCGCCACGTCCGGCCCCTCCCTGCGTGGACTCCACGCGGTGCTTTAAGTCCCATTGGTGGGGGTCGAAATGGTGCGCTAGTCTCAGAGAGGGGGGGGGGGGGAGGCTCGCGATCTGGAATGGATAGAACAACGTACGGTGGGCAGAGACAGAAAGTGTAGCGGAGTCGGTGCGCGCGTGTGCTGGGGAATGTACATGGGCAATTACTGGGTGCAAGAGGCCTCGGCCATTCCGTCGGTCGCCTAGGGGGCCGTCCAGCCCCACGTGAGGTACGTGTAAAGGGCACTTCTCGTCGTCTGCTATGGGTCCCCTAGGGCAGTGCGTGCGGGCACGGGTCACGCCGAGTCACCGTGTCCCATCGCCGCCATCAAGGAGCTGATCTTCGGCATGGGAGGATGGGGATGAGGATGGGAGGAGGACGAGGAGGAGGTTGGAGTAATTAGACACGTGGCTGGTTGAGACAGCGATTAGGGTTGATAGTGTCTCTATAGAGTGTAGCTAATGGTCGTTACGGCCCGCCGTTGCCGTACTTTCTCTCCAGCAGGTCCTCGTTTGTGACTCTTAGTTGGGGCTTTGCGGTGAAGCTTGCTTACCATAGACGAAGCTCAAGAAGATGATTAGATCTGGTGAGGAAGAGACAGCAAGAAAAGGGATCGAATGCGTTCTAAGTGTATTCAAGTGGAAGTGGCATTACTGGACTCCGAGGCTAATGAGATAATCAAAGTGATGTTGACTACGTGGATTCTAAAGGCGAAAATCTCTCGCTCTACGGGTATTTTTATCGCCTTTTTTTTGCTCTCCGTGCTCTTTTAAATCCGTTGGTGTTAGAAGACTTAATAATAGGGTGTAGCGAAGTAGTTCAAATTGTAAATGCATATAAATGGAGCTTAATTACGATTTGGAGAAATAAAATCCTTTCTAAGTGCTGCTAAATAGTTTGGCATGCGTGTAAAATCCGTTTCTGACGATAAATGAGATTGTGATGTACACTACACTGGCAAAAGTATGTGGACACTGCCACATTTCCGTCAATGGGTTGCTCCGTGCTGCGAAGACTAGCTCGGTCCTCCAGCGCGCTAAGTTCACAATCTGCATTTCCCAGGCTCGAGTCCCAATTGCGGCAGCATCTATACTCCTCTCCGCTAATCTTTCCCTGAACTGGATTAGAAAAACAACGCCAATGGGGATTAATCAGATAAAACATTAAGCACTCTTTCTCTCTACAAGAGAGTCATAACCTCTGCTCGTTAAAGAACACACCAGAAGGTCTTAATAGGAAGGTTGCAATCTGTGTTCTAAAAGCCTTTCAATGTGTCTAGTATACCATCCAATCCTGAGAACTTTCCAATGTACAGCCGCTTTGCTTTTAGAAATTAGTGATCTAGCAACCTTCGTGTCACGTGACACGAAGGTTGCCAGATCACTAATTTCTAACAAAATCGTTGCAGATATTTTTTCTGAATTCTGTAATCAACCATAGCGTTCAAATACTTTTTTGAGCGATTGTACCATCCAGTCCTAAGAGCCTTCCAATGTATCCAATGTACCATCCAATCCTCAGAGCATTACAATTTGTCCAATGTACCATCCAATCCCAAGAGCCTTCCAATGTATCCAATGTACTATCCAATCCTCAGAGCATTCCAATTTGTTCAATATACCATCCAATCCCAAGAGCCTTCCAATGTATCTAATGTACCATCCAATCCTCAAAGCATTCCAATTTTTCCAATGTACCATCCAATCCCAAGAGCCTTCCAATGTATCCAATGTACCATCCAATCCTCAGAGCATTCCGATTTGTCCAATGTACCATCCAATCCCAAGAGCCTTCCAATGTACCATCCAGTCCTAAAAGCCTTCCAATGTAGCTTCGAATTCTAAGAGCTTTCCAATGTACCATGAAGTACCATGAAGCTTTCCAATGTACCTGAAAGCCTCACGTACCTAGCTCTGACTGCTTGGATTTCTTGTGACTTGACCCATTTGTGAGCAAGAGTGCCACTCAGAAGTAAAGCATCCCATAATCGACCATAGCACATAGTCCAAGTGTTCAACCACAGGGCCTGATTCTTAGGGGCCATGCCACCCCCCCCCCCCTCCTTTGAGGGTGCTACTACCCATACAACCACAATCTCCACATAATATCTATAATATATCTAAGATAATGAATGGATATCCATGGGTTATCGTAGATATCTTATAAATATTATGTGGAGATTGTGGTTGTGTGGGTAAGAGTAATGGAGGCCAAAAACTTATTAAACTTGTGCATATTTCACGCATTTGTCAAGACATTTTTTAAAAACCTTTAAAACGAAGATGAATATCTTACACTTCAATGGAAAACCAGTCTCTTGACCCCCCCCCCCCCTCCGCTCCCTTTATTTTATTTTCCTACATCCAAGCCTGATCAGGTTGTTTAATCTGATGTTAAACTCTTAACAGAAGAACCATCCACCGGATGTTTAACTCTTAACAGAAGAACCATCCACCGGATGTTTAACTCTTAACAGAAGAACCATCCACCGGATGTTTAACTCTTAACAGAAGAACCGTCCCCCGGAAGTTTAACTCTTAACAGAAGAACCATCCACCGGCTGTTTAACTCTTAACAGAAGAACCGTCCACCGGATGTTTAACTCTTAACAGAAGAACCGTCCACCGGATGTTTAACTCTTAACAGAAGAACCATCCACCGGATGTTTAACTCTTAACAGAAGAACCGTCCCCCGGAAGTTTAACTCTTAACAGAAGAACCATCCACCGGATGTTTAACTCTTAACAGAAGAACCGTCCACCGGATGTTTAACTCTTAACAGAAGAACCGTCCCCCGGAAGTTTAACTCTTAACAGAAGAACCATCCACCGGATGTTTAACTCTTAACAGAAGAACCGTCCACCGGATGTTTAACTCTTAACAGAAGAACCGTCCACCGGATGTTTAACTCTTAACAGAAGAACCGTCCCCCGGAAGTTTAACTCTTAACAGAAGAACCATCCACCGGATGTTTAACTCTTAACAGAAGAACCGTCCACCGGATGTTTAACTCTTAACAGAAGAACCGTCCACCGGATGTTTAACTCTTAACAGAAGAACCGTCCCCCGGAAGTTTAACTCTTAACAGAAGAACCATCCACCGGCTGTTTAACTCTTAACAGAAGAACCGTCCACCGGATGTTTAACTCTTAACAGAAGAACCGTCCACCGGATGTTTAACTCTTAACAGAAGAACCATCCACCGGATGTTTAACTCTTAACAGAAGAACCGTCCCCCGGAAGTTTAACTCTTAACAGAAGAACCATCCACCGGATGTTTAACTCTTAACAGAAGAACCGTCCACCGGATGTTTAACTCTTAACAGAAGAACCGTCCCCCGGAAGTTTAACTCTTAACAGAAGAACCATCCACCGGATGTTTAACTCTTAACAGAAGAACCGTCCACCGGATGTTTAACTCTTAACAGAAGAACCGTCCACCGGATGTTTAACTCTTAACAGAAGAACCGTCCCCCGGAAGTTTAACTCTTAACAGAAGAACCATCCACCGGATGTTTAACTCTTAACAGAAGAACCGTCCACCGGATGTTTAACTCTTAACAGAAGAACCGTCCACCGGATGTTTAACTCTTAACAGAAGAACCGTCCACCGGATGTTTAACTCTTAACAGAAGAACCGTCCACCGGATGTTTAACTCTTAACAGAAGAACCGTCCACCGGATGTTTAACTCTTAACAGAAGAACCGTCCACCGGATGTTTAACTCTTAACAGAAGAACCGTCCACCGGATGTTTAACTCTTAACAGAAGAACCGTCCACCGGATGTTTAACTCTTAACAGAAGAACCGTCCACCGGATGTTTAACTCTTAACAGAAGAACCGTCCACCGGATGTTTAACTCTTAACAGAAGAACCGTCCACCGGATGTTTAACTCTTAACAGAAGAACCGTCCACCGGATGTTTAACTCTTAACAGAAGAACCGTCCACCGGATGTTTAACTCTTAACAGAAGAACCATCCACCGAATATTTAACTCTTAACAGAAGAACCATCCACCGGATGTTTAACTCTTAACAGAAGAACCATCCACCGGATGTTTAACTCTTAACAGAAGAACCATCCACCGGATGTTTAACTCTTAACAGAAGAACCATCCACCGGATGTTTAACTCTTAACAGAAGAACCATCCACCGAATATTTAACTCTTAACAGAAGAACCATCCACCGAATATTTAACTCTTAACAGAAGAACCATCCACCGGATGTTTAACTCTTAACAGAAGAACCATCCACCGGATGTTTAACTCTTAACAGAAGAACCATCCACCGGATGTTTAACTCTTAACAGAAGAACCATCCACCGGATGTTTAACTCTTAACAGAAGAACCATCCACCGGATGTTTAACTCTTAACAGAAGAACCGTCCACGGAGCTAAGACAAGAGGAACATCGTTCAACAGAAGAGAGAGATATAAAGAGTATAAAGAGTAGAGTGATTTAATTTTTTTAAAGTTCAACTGCAACTATTTATTTTTACACAGCGCAATGTGAAATTATTTATAAAGCCTTTATTCAAATAGTTATGAATATTTTCATAATAATTAACAAATAAAAAAGTTAAGGGGCTATCTTGTATTTTAAAGTATTAATTTAACAGCATCATCTATATAATTAAAAATGAATTCTACTGTTATTGTCCTGTTTGGGTGAAAAAATTGCAAAGGAGAGGAAAATATGTATAAAACTTAAAACTTTAATTTACCCATAATTTAAGTGAAATCTATTTAATTTTTTTAAAAATCACTTAAAAAAGAATAATTTATGCATAAGACGTTATTAAAATATTTTGATTTTTTAAAATTACTAACTACCAGGATTATTTTAAGAAATAGAACTTTAAAGATCTATACTTATTATACTGTCACGTAGTATCAACTTTGTTCTGAGCTCACTATGATCTAAGTGCCACTGATTTGGATAACCCTTCGTTTGAAGAAGAAAAAAACACTACATTTGTTAAGCCAAAGATGGTAGAGAGAGAAGAAGTTAAGCTTCCATAGAGATTAATGTAAAATCGAGTATCGTGCACTTGGCGTAGAGGTGAAACGAACATTACAGGGGACGAACGCTTTTGTAATTACATGTTACTGTCAACTTCCATTCTCTTCGCTTTTCCTATGTAATAATTTCCCATTGATATCCTTGCAGAGTATATTAATATCAATTCTGTTTCCTGTTTCTATGCAACCAAGAAAGCTTCTAATTGTAATAATTTATTCTATAAATTAACTTCAGACTAATTTCAAATCTTCTCTATCCGTTCAATTTATAATTGTTGGTTCAACGAAAAATAATTCCAATGGAGAAAATAAACCTTTATTAAAATCATGATATTATTTTTTTCAAATACAAAGTGCAGTTACTTTTTCTCCTTTTTTAAAATATAAATTTTTTGATGTATAATTCCTTTGCCCCTTATTGTTTGCTTCCCAGCTTAAAAAAAATGCACGATACGAATCGAAACACCACTTGAGGTCGCCACTTACGCTTTGTCAAAGCTGAACTTCTTTTCCTTATACGTTCTTTGGTTAAGCTGTCCGGCAGAATGCTTTTTACCAAACCTGACACTACTGAACGCTTTACACCATTTTTGTTTTCCATTTGATGTAACATTAAACTTAGCCATTTTAATGCAAAGACGGCAAATTTTCTTCCAACGTAGAAAACGTTTATCACTAAAAGCATACTTCGAGTTATTTGCTCGTTTCTATATTTTTATCTTTATCATGTTTCTTCCCCCAAAGGCAGGACAACGCAAATTGATGTAAAGCTGCTTGCACTTTACTCCAAGAAATTCAAACTCCTTGACAAGCCTGACTCACCGACGAGCTCTTTGCATTAAAATAGCACTCTTCGTTTGCAAAGTCATGTCAAAACGGTTTTTCCATCGCAGTTGCCTTTAGAAAGAATTATCATAACTGCTCCGGACATCAACTTGTCAAGTCTTTTTGTAAAGATCTTTTTTTCTTTGCCGTTGTCATCCGAAGTTCCAGAGAGACTTGGATCTTTTGTTGCATCAAGGGAAAGAATAATAATAATACGAAAAAAAAAAAAACTCTTCCCCCTAAGGAAAAAAAAACTGCATTGAAACTACGAACAAGACTTTTAACTCTTGCATTTCAATATAGATCTCAGAGACAACCACTTAAAGTATAATGACAGATGTTACTAATGGATGATGATGATGATGCAGAGATCCTTTCTGGAGCAACAGCATCACCACCAGTTCGTCATCAATAACAAACAACAACAACAGTGTCTGTCTCTTGTCTGTTCCCATCCGAATTTTCTTCATTGCCAGCTGGTGACGTGGTGACTCGCTTCAGAGCCAGTGTTGAAGCGGTTGCTCTCCAGGGAGGGTAGGAAGACATAGTTGGCATCTTCGATTGATTCCTTTTCGCCTGACAGTGCATCTTGTTACTAGCTGTGATATTTGAAAGTATTAGAAAAGAAATCCCAAATGGAAAGTATTAGAAAAGAAATCCCAAATGGAAAGTATTAGAAAAGAAATCCCAAATGGAAAGTATTAAAAGAATTTTTTTGCATTAGCAATGAATGCAAACAACAAAAGCGAAGATTCAAAGTAAAGGTTTTCAGCTTTACTTTTACAATTAAATATTATTTTGTTTTATTTATGGATGGGTAGTTTAAATCTGCAATAATTCTTGAACAGTCATAAATTTTTCTGTTATATGATTTTTTTTTTTACACAGTAGTATGTTTTATATTTTAACTCAACAAAATGTGTTTTACAGAACAGAAATAAGAAGAATGCATCTGTCACATGGGTCGGGGGTGGCTCAGTCTGTAATGCGCCAGGCTCATAATCTGCAGTTACCAGGTTCGAATCCCAGCTGGGTCAGCGTTGAGACCTGCCCGTTGAGACCCCCGCCTTGCCTACAGTCAGTAGGGGACACTGATGGACTTAGAAAGTGTGTGCGAGAAACGTGTGCGAGAAAGTGCACGTTAAAGAACACGCTGGATGACCTTGACGGGAGGCTACTCTTCGTCTCCCAACACGAAAAAACCTTTTCAGTTGGGAGTGTATTCTTTATCACATGAGGGGGCGAGGGTGGCTTAGTCGGTAGCGCGCCAGGCTCATAATCTGTAGTTCCCAGGTTCGAGTCCCAGCTGGGTCAGCGTTGAGATTTATCTCCCCAAAATTTCCCCGCTCTGCCCACGGTCAGTAGGAGACACCGATGGGCTTGAAAAGGCCGCCGTCCGTCGGATGGGACGTTAAGCCGTGGCCCCGTGTGCGGGAGAGCCATACCCTGTGCACGTTAAAGAACACGCTGGATGGCCTTGACGGGAGGCTACCATCTGTCTCCCAACAGCTGTTCCAGTGGGTCCCCTCCCCCAACTTTCTCTGAGCCTTCGGGGTCCATGTGACCTGGCCATTTAGCCCATGGTGTGCAAAAAAGTGCCGCTCAGAGGTAAAACAATCCAATCCAATTTTATCACATGATGACTTTATCACATCACAATATGACTTTATCACATTTTTAGCCATAAGTTTAGCATTGTAGACTATTAGATAGGCTTAATATAGCTGATTTCTAATTACAGTTTCGTAAAATGTCATGCAAATGCATAATATCTTATTCATATTCAGTTAATAAATATCCTTCTTTCAAATTTCGTCTTCTGATTCGTGTACATTAACGACGATTATTTTTCGTGATCAAAAAGAAAGTATGAGAAATTAATTTCAATTTATTTGAATTAGTACAGTCGCTCAAAAAAAAAAGTATCCGAACACTATGGTTGATTACAGAATTCAGGAAAAATATCTGGAGCGTGTACAGCAACTGTACACGCTCCAGTTACCGTTCACAGCAAACTGGAGCGTGTGCAGTTACTGCACACGCTCCAGTTTGCTGTGAACGGTAACTGCACACGCTCAATATTTCCATGAGTGAGCCCACACGATCTAGCATCAAAATAATATGACCACCTACAGTCGTTTAAAAAAGTATCCGAACACTATGGTTGATTACAGAATTCAGGAAAAATATCTGGAGCGTGTACAGCAACTGTACACGCTCCAGTTACCGTTCACAGCAAACTGGAGCGTGTGCAGTTACTGCACACGCTCCAGTTTGCTGTGAACGGTAACTGCACACGCTCAATATTTCCATGAGTGAGCCCACACGATCTAGCATCAAAATAATATGACCACCTACAGTCGTTTAAAAAAGTATCCGAACACTATGGTTGATTACAGAATTCAGAAAAAATATCTGGCAACGATTTTTTTATTAGAAATTAGTGATCTGGCAACCTTCGTGTCACGTGATTACAGAATTCAAGAAAAATATCTGGAGCGTGTACAGCAACTGTATACGCTCCAGTTACCGTTCACAACAAACTGGAGCGTGTGCAGTAACTGCACACGCTCCAGTTTGCTGTGAACGGTAACTGCACACGCTCAATATTTCCGTGAGTGAGCCCACACGATCTAGTATCAAAATAATATGACCACCTACAGTCGCTTAAAAAAGTATCCGAACACTATGGTTGATTACAGAATTCAGAAAAAAATATCTGGCAACGATTTTTTTTAGAAATGAGTGATCTGGCAACCTTCGCGCCACGTGATTACAGAATTCAGAAAAAATATCTGGAGCGTGTACAGCAACTGTACACGCTCCAGTTACCATTCACAGCAAACTGCAGCGTGTGCAGTTACTGCACACGCTCCATTTTGCTGTGAACGGTAACTGCACACGCTCAATATTTCCGTGAGTGCCCACACGATCTAGTATCAAAATAATATGACCACCTACAGTCGCTTAAAAAAGTATCCGAACACTATGGTTGATTACAGAATTCAGAAAAAATATCTGGCAACGATTTTTTTTAGAAATGAGTGATCTGGCAACCTTCGTGTCACGTGATACATCCTCACAAGTTAAAGAACACGCTGGATTGCCTTGACGGGAGGCTATCATCTGTCTCTCAACAGATACTAATATCCAGACTATCACTAATTTCTAAAACAATCGTTGCCAGATATTTTTTCTGAATTCTGTAATCAACCATAGTGTTCGGATACTTTTTTTGAGCGACTGTACAGCAACAGAAAAAGTAATTCTTAACATACCAATTTGTTAAAATATTCAACTGTCAATTATAAATTTTTAAAAACTCTGGTAAGCAATATTTAAATATAGTCATAACTAATAAATTAATTTATTTTTTGTGGTTTTTAAAATTCCCCCCTTTCTATAACCAACTCTGAACCTTTGGGGTCCTTGTGACCTGGTCATTTAGCTCAGTCTGTTTAGAAAAAAGTACTTCGCTGATGTAAAACAACACAGAGTTGGGTTGTTTTACCTCTGAGCGGCAATTTTTTGCACACCATGGGCTAAATGGCCAGGTCACATCGACCCCGAAGGCTCAGAGAAGGTTGGGGGAGGGGACCCACTGGAACAGATGGTAGCCTCCCGTCAAGGCCATCCAGTGTGTTTTTTAACGTGCACAGGGTATGGCTCTCCCGCACACGGGGCTACGGCTTAACGTCCCATCCGACGGACGGCGGCCTTTCCAAGCCCATCGGTGCCCTCTACTGACCGTGGGCAGGGGGGGGGGGAAATTTGCGGAGATAAATCTCAACGCTGACCCAACTGGGACTCGAACCTGGGAACTACAGATTACGAGCCTGGCGCGCTACCGACTGAGCCACCCCCGCCCCAAAACAACACAGATCCAATAGCATTTGGCCTGCATATGTAAAAAACGAAACAAACTTTAATACGAGTATATAATTTCTCTCACTTTGAATGCATATATTTTTTCTTGACATTCCTTAACTGCTTTAAATATTAAAAAAGTTCAGTGAACTATGGTGAACATAAGAGTTCCTCTCTGAGCGTTTTATTCCAGACCATCTGTACCTTACCTAGATCAATTTCCGCATCTTCCCTCCTCTGAATGTCACCCGTGACAGATTGTCAGAAGCTGATGCCAGTCACCACCCCCAGTCGACCTTCATGGCCCACCTCCCGACACGACCATCACGGTTAACTGTCGCCCATCCTCCCAACAAACTCTCGTGTTACCTTGGTCAAGATTTTTTTTCTCTTTTACTTCCATTGTTATTCTGCGTAACCTCCTCCATTCATCTTGGACCTCCTCTTGTCTCTTATTTTCCTTCGCATCCGATGACACTTCTATCTTCTCTCACTCAGTCCCCAACTATCTGACAATCTCTGTCGCCAGATGCAACATCACGTAGAGGACACACAGAGTCGATCACGTGTCCAGAGATGCGACGAAAGTGGGAGAGGATAGAGAGAAAGAGAGAGAGGAAGAGACAATGAATAATAAATACATCTCCTACCACGCTGCCGGTAACCACCACGTGAAGCGCCTACGCATGAATTATTTGATTGCATGCTATATTTCGTCATCAATATTGGATGAGTAAGTTTGGCTTGGGTTGTCTGGCCTGTCTCGCGCACTTCATTGTAACGTGTACGGCTTTAGATGAGGCAGGTACAAGCTAGTTGGCAAAGTCACCCCTCGGCTTATTTATTTCAGTTGTTTTTTGCTGTTGTTATTGTTTCTTCCTGTAGAAACTGCCGTCAGTTCTTTCCTTTGAAGACGCGCCTTTTTATCTCCCTTTTTAGCGCGAAATTGTTAACGAAATGCCAGTAGCGGTTTTCGTCATAATGCCAAAGGTTACGCGCGAGAGGCAGTCGTCGTGTGTGGCCTTTTCGCTTTGCCACACATTGAATGGGAAAATTATTTATAGAAGTTTTGCACGGAGTAATTCTCCTGGGTAACAGGAGCACAGATGGCTTCTCATTCGCTGTTACATTTTCTATATCTTTTTTTGGGTGACGTATTGAAATTTCAATGATACGTTCTTTCGCATTCAATGGGCTAAATGTCCAGGTCACAAGGACCCCAAGGACTTAGAGCTGGATAAGAGAAAAGGTCTCACTGAATAGCTGTTAGGAGACAGAGTATAGTCACTCGTCAAGGCCATCCAGCGTGTTCTTTAACGTACACGGGGTATGACTCTCACCCATACGGAGTCACGGCTTAACGTTCCATCCCGGGGCGGGGGTGGCTCAGTCGGTAGCGCGCCAGGCTCGTAATCTGTAGTTCCCAAGTTCGAGTCCCAGCTGGGTCAGCGTTGAGATTTATCTCGGAAAAATTCCCCGCCTTGCCCACGGTCAGTAGGGGACACCGATGGGCTTGGAAAGGCCGCCGTCCGTCGGATGGGACGTTAAGCTGTGGCCACGTGTGCGGGAGAGCCATACCCTGTGCACGTTAAAGAACACGCTGGATGGCCTTGACGGGAGGCTACCATCTGTCTCCCAACAGCTGTTCCAGTGGGTCCCCTCCCTCAACCTTCTCTGAGCCTTCGGGGTCCATGTGATCTGGCCATTTAACCCATGGTGTGCAAAAAAGTGCCGCTCAGAGGTAAAACAACCCAACGTCCCATCCGATGGACGGCGGCCTTTCCAAGCCCATCGGTGTGTCCTACTAACCGTGGGCTGACCGTGGCAGGCTGTCCCCTATTGACAGTGGGAAAATCTCAACGCTGGCGCAGCTGGAACTCGAATCTGGGAACTGCATACTACGAGCCTGGCGCGCTACCAACAGAGTCCTCCCCACTCACGAGTGCAGGAGAACCATACCCTGCGCTACCAACAGAGTCCTCCCCACTCACGGGTGCAGGAGAACCATACCCTGCGCTAAAGAACACTTTGCAAGTGGGTCCTCTTTCCCAATCTTCTCTGAGCCTTTGGGATCCTTGTGACTTGACCGTTAGCTCATTGTGTGAAAAGTAAGTGCTGCTCAGAGGTAAAACAACCCAATCGAAAAGCCATAATTAATTATCCAAAAGATATTAATTGGTTCCCCAATTTGGGAGCCTTATGGCCTGGTCAATTAATCTATTGTTTAGAACTGAAAAATTCGCTTCACCCAATAGATCACTGAGCATGACGTTGTTAAAAATTGATGCTAATTATCTCGATGTTGCTGCATTCGAAAATTCGCTTCCTTTGCCAAAGAATAGATATCTGCAATGTGGTTTTCTTCCAGTATTCTAAAGTAATGCAGTGAGATTACAAGTACAGGGGAAGAAAAATTCTTATTTTTATGCGACAGATTGGATTGGATTGGATTGTTTTACCTCAGAGCGGCACTTTTTTGCACACCATGGACTAAATGGCCAGGTCACAAGGACCCCGAAGGCTCAGAGAAGGTTGGGGGAGGAGACCCACTGGAACAGCTGTTGGGAGACAGATGGTAGCCTCCATCCAGCGTGTTCTTTAACGTGCACAGGGTATGGCTCTCGCGCACACGGGGCCACGGCTTAACGTCCCATCCAACGGACGACGGCCTTTTCAAGCCCATCGGTGTCCCCTACTGACCGTGGGCAGGGCTGGGAAATTTTGCGGAGATAAATCTCAACGCTGACCCAGCAGTGACTCGAACCTGGGAACTACAGATTACGAGCCTGGCGCGCTACCGACTGAGCCACCCCCGCCCCTTTATGCGACAGAGTTTCGTTGAAGGAAGATCAATAATCAGTCTAGCTACGTCACTTTTTTTGGGGGGTTATTATTTATTTCATAGCTTTTCCTTGATCTGGATATTTGTTTTTCTTTTTTAATCATTCTACTCTTTTCTATCTGTTCCTACAGCACCTTTTCTTACACATTTTTTTTTACCAGCTGTTTCAATTTTTTACTTTTTTAGATTTCTTTTTAATTTCTCTTGTTTCTATCTTACTTCAGTTCTAACTCTTTGAACTGTACAGTCGCTCAAAAAAGTATCCGAACACTATGGTTGATTGCAAAATTCATAAAAAATATCTGGCATTGATTTTTTTAGAAATTAGTCATCTGGCAACCTTCGTGTCACGTGACACGAAGGTTGCCAGATGACTAATTTCTAAAAAAATCAATGCCAGATATTTTTTATGAATTTTGCAATCAACCATAGTGTTCGGATACTTTTTTGAGCGACTGTACATCTATTACATTTAATTCTAACTTAAAAGTAGAAATATCAGAAAAGTTTAGCTATTTTCTTTCCCACTGTATATATATAGTTTTTTTCCCCTTTTTCTACCGTTTTCTATCTTCATCACTTTCTATACTATACTCTTTACAATTTTACGTTTAAACATTTTTTTTTCTATTTTTTTCCCAACCATTTCGAAATTTTTTCTTCTTGAACAATTTGTTAACTTTCAGTTTCCTTTTTTTTTTTTAGAATTTCTTTTCTGTAGTCCTTATACTTTTTTCATTTTCTAGGTAACGCTTAATTCTCGGTTCTCTAAATAGCTTAGTTTTTTTTCATCCCTGATTCTTTCCAAATTTTCCTTTCTTGGTTATATCCGCATTCTCCTTTTCCTAGCTGCTCATAACTTTTTTTCCCACTAGATCTTTTTTTAACTTTCCCTTTCATAATTCTTTTTTGATTTTTCCTTTAACTAACTCTTTCCATATTTTTCTTTCCTTAGCATCTTTCAAAATTTTCTTTCCCCGAATTCTTCCTAGATTTTTCCTCCACCATCTCATATTTTTATTTTCTCTAGCACTTTTAGATTTTTTTCCAACCTCTTTCCAAATTCTCTTCGTAGTTCTTTCCATATTTTCTTTTCCTTAGCCCCTTTTCAGAATTTCCTTTCCTCAGCTCTTCCTCCAGTCATTTCGTAGCTCTTTTAATATTTTTCTTTCTCTAGCTCTTTTCGTTTTTTTTCCCCTAACAATTTAGGGCGGGGGGTGGCTCAGTCGGTAGCGCGCCAGGCTCATAATCTGTAGTTCCCAGGTTCGAGTCCCAACTGGGTCAGCGTTGAGATTTCTCTCCGCAAAATTCCCCGCCCTGCCCACGGTCAGTAGGGGACACCGATGGGCTTGGAAAGGCCGCCGTCCGTCGGATGGGACGTTAAGCCGTGGCCCCGTGTGCGGGAGAGCCATACTCTGTGCACGTTAAAGAACACGCTGGATGACCTTGACAGGAGGCTACCATCTATCTCTCAACAGCTGTTCCAGTGGGTCCCCTCCCCCAACCTTCTCTGAGCCTTCGGGGTCCATGTGACCTGGCCATTTAGCCCATGGTGTGCAAAAAAGTGCCACTCAGAGGTAAAACAACCCAACGTTAAAGAACACGCTGGATGGCCTTGACGGGAGGCTCCCATCTGTCTCCCAACAGCTGTTCCAGTGGGTCCCCTCCCCCAACCTTCTCTGAGCCTTCGGGGTCCATGTGACCTGTCCATTTAGCCCATGGTGTGCAAAAAAGTGCCGCTCAGAGGTAAAACAACCCAACCCCTAACAATTTATACATATTTTTCGTTTACATCTGTTATTAAATTTTCCATTCTCCAGCTTTAACTAACTTCTTCTCTCAGCTATTTCCAGCTTTGTCTTTCCCATCCTCTATGATCCCTCGTGCATTTCCTCTCCTGTTTTTCCCTTTCCCTAGCTCTTTCTAACCTTTCCTTTCCGTATATATTCCTACTTAATCTCTGTAATTTTCTTCCCTTCAAGTCTTTCCAGCATCAACTTTCCTAACCCTTTCTAGTTTCCAACCCACCCACCATTCCCTCACTTTCTTAACGAATCTCTTGCATTTATCCCAGTCACGTGGTGTCCATTCCTCGCATCATTCATCACCTCACTGTTTGCTCGTGTCTCGAACTTCTCTCGCTGCCGTTTGGACGTGTGCGTGACCTCGCATCTCCTTCCTGCTCTGACCGCAGTTAGCTTCTCTGTCTCCATCATCCTTCGTGATACATCGCCTCCGCCGCCTCCGCATCCTTGAACCAGTCGCAGGACCAAATGAAACCCTACAAAGGTCGAATGTTCTGATGGCATCATTCGGATCGAAATTCTAACAATCTGCCACTTCTTTCACATCTGCTCTTCTTCTTATTCTTCATTTCTTCGGACTTCAAAATGGAAAAACTGCAATCAAAACTGCAGTCAAATATCGGTGATGTAAATCGACAGAGATTGATGCAGACAGGGTGGCTCCGAAGTCGGACCTCATAGTCAGGTACAGCTTTCTATCTGACTGAATGTACAATTCAGAAATTACTCCTGGACAGAGAGAATATGATTTGTTGAGAGCCCATTTGATAGAGAAGAATAGCTCTATGGATGGTCAATGAATAGAGAGAAGAGGATCTGTTGTAAACCACTGGATAGAGAGAAGAAAATATGTTGGAAGGGCCAGTGGATAAAGAGAAGATGGCCGTTGAGAAACCACTGGATAAGCAGTAGAAGTTCTGTCGAGGGACCATTTAAGAGCAGAGGAACTCTTTTCAAATGGTCCCTCAACTTTTAGAATTTTAGGTATCTGTTGAGAAAGATCAAACATCAGAGGATCTATACAGGGACCACTTGACATCAGGATCTGTTGAGGGTCCACTTGACAGAAGAGGATCTGTTGAAGGTCCGCTTAACGGTAGAGGATCTATTCACAGACTACTTCACAAAAGATGATCTGTTGCGGGACCACTTAACATCAGAGGTTCTGTTGAGGGACCATTGACATCAGAGGTTCTGTTGAGGGACCATTGACATCAGATGTTCTGTTGAGGGACCATTGACATCAGATCAGGATCTGTCGAGGAGGCACTTGACAGCAAAGAATTTATTGAGGGACTACTTGACAACAGAGGATTTGTTGAGAGACCACTTGACCGCAGAGGATCTGTTGGAATATCACTGGACATCAGAGGATCTGTTAAGGAACTACTTGGCATCAGACAATCAACTGAATGGCCACTGGATAGGAGAAAGATGATCCATTGAGGGACCACTTGACAGCAGGGGAACTGTTCAGAGACCACTTAAACATCAGAGGATCTGTTCAAGGACTACTTCACAAAAGATGATCTATTGAGGGACCACTTGACAGCAGAGGATCTGTTCAGAGACTACTTCACAAAAGAGAAGCTGTTGAGGGACCACTTGATATCAGAGGATCTGTTGAGGGACTGTTAGGAGTTGAAGGGTCATTGGATAGGCAGGAAAGGATCTATCGAGTGGCCGCTAAGACAGATACAAGAAGATTTATTGAGTAGACTTCGGAAGGAAAAAAAGCATCTGTTGAGGGATTATTTAGCAAGAAAAAAATTGTCGAAATGGCTTCCAATCCTTAGACCACTTTTCCACACTTTCTCTTATTCTTATCAGCTAATTTCCACACTTTCTCTTATTCTTATCAGCTAATTTCTACATTTTCTCTTATTCCTATCAGCTAATTTCCACACTTTCTTATATTCCTATCAGCTAATTTCCACACTTTCTCTTACTCTTATCAGCTAATTTCTACACTTTCTCATATTCCTATCAGCTAATTTCCGCACTTTCTCTTTTTCCTATCAGCTAATTTCCACACTTTCTCTTTTTCCTATCAGCTAATTTCCACACTTTCTCTTATTCCTATCAGCTAATTTGTACACTTTCTCTTTTTCCTATCAGCTAATTTCCGCACTTTCTCTTTTTCCTATCAGCTAATTTCCACACTTTCTTTTATTCTTATCAGCTAATTTCCACACTTTCTCTTATTCTTATCAGCTGATTTCCACACTTTCTCTTATTCTTATCAGCTAATTTCCACACTTTCTCTTATTCTTATCAGCTAATTTCCACACTTTCTCTTATTGTTATCAGCTAATTTCCACACTTTCTCTTATTCCTATCAGCTAATTTCCGCACTTTCTCTTTTTCCTATCAGCTAATTTCCACACTTTCTCTTATTCCTATCAGCTAATTTCCGCACTTTCTCTTTTTCCTATCAGCTAATTTCCACACTTTCTCTTATTCTTATCAGCTAATTTCCACACTTTCTCTTATTCCTATCAGCTAATTTTCACACTTTCTCATATTCCTATCAGCTAATTTCCACACTTTCTCTTATTCTTATCAGCTAATTTCTACCCTTTCTCTTATTCCTATCAGCTAATTTCCGCACTTTCTCTTTTTCCTATCAGCTAATTTCCACACTTTCTCTTATTCTTATCAGCTAATTTCCACACTTTCTCTTATTCTTATCAGCTGATTTCTACACTTTCTCTTATTCCTGTCAGCTAATTTCCGCACTTTCTCTTTTTTCCTATCAGCTAATTTCCACACTTTCTCTTATTCTTATCAGCTAATTTCCACACTTTCTCTTATTCCTATCAGCTAATTTCCACACTTTCTCTTATTCTTATCAGCTAATTTCCACACTTTCTCTTATTGTTATCAGCTAATTTCCACACTTTCTCTTATTCCTATCAGCTAATTTCCGCACTTTCTCTTCTTCCTATCAGCTAATTTCCACACTTTCTCTTATTCCTATCAGCTAATTTCCACACTTTCTCTTATTCTTATCAGCTAATTTCCACACTTTCTCTTATTCCTATCAGCTAATTTCCACACTTTCTCTTATTCCTATCAGCTAATTTCCACACTTTCTCTTATTCTTATCAGCTAATTTCTACCCTTTCTCTTATTCCTATCAGCTAATTTCCGCACTTTCTCTTTTTCCTATCAGCTAATTTCCACACTTTCTCTTATTCTTATCAGCTAATTTCCACACTTTCTCTTATTCCTATCAGCTAATTTCCACACTTTATCTTATTCTTATCAGCTGATTTCTACACTTTCTCTTATTCCTATCAGCTAATTTCCGCACTTTCTCTTTTTCCTATCAGCTAATTTCCACACTTTCTCTTATTCTTATCAGTTAATTTCCACACTTTCTCTTATTCTTATCAGCTAATTTCCACACTTTCTCTTATTCTTATCAGCTAATTTCCACACTTTCTCTTATTCCTATCAGCTAATTTCCACACTTTCTCTTATTCCTATCAGCTAATTTCCACACTTTCTCTTATTCCTATCAGCTAATTTCCACACTTTCTCTTATTCTTATCAGCTAATTTCTACCCTTTCTCTTATTCCTATCAGCTAATTTCCGCACTTTCTCTTTTTCCTATCAGCTAATTTCCACACTTTCTCTTATTCTTATCAGCTAATTTCCACACTTTCTCTTATTCCTATCAGCTAATTTCCACACTTTCTCTTATTCCTATCAGCTAATTTCCACACTTTCTCTTATTCTTATCAGCTAATTTCTACCCTTTCTCTTATTCCTATCGGCTAATTTCCGCACTTTCTCTTTTTCCTATCAGCTAATTTCCACACTTTCTCTTATTCTTATCAGCTAATTTCCACACTTTCTCTTATTCTTATCAGCTAATTTCCACACTTTCTCTTATTCCTATCAGCTAATTTCCACACTTTCTCTTATTCCTATCAGCTAATTTCCACACTTTCTCTTATTCTTATCAGCTAATTTCCACACTTTGTCAAACTCTTACCACCTCAATTTTCGAACTTCTATGGTTGCTACAATTCCTATCAGTTAATTTCCACACCTTCTTCCTCCATTTTCTAACTTCTAATTTTAAACCTGCAATTTCTCTAATTCCTCTCAATTAATTTATACACTTGTATAAACTCCTACCTACTCAATTTTCGATCTTCCAATTTCACTCGAATTTCCTTCCACGATTTTAAGCAACCTCTTTAAATCATCTCCCTCCCATTTCCACTGATCTTCCCGAAACAAAATTTCTTCTCTGTCAACCTGATCAGACTCACCTCTGTCCTGAACCTCTTAACGTAACAGTCCATTGAGTTTGCAACAACAGGACCACAAGCACAGACAGATAAAAAGAAACACGAGTAGCCGTGGTCAACTCTTGGCCTTACCGCTAATAGGTTCTGGTGCCTTAGTTACAAGGAAACTCACCACTTATGACAACAAACACACGCTCAATTGATTGATGGCGCCAACACATACAAGTACAAACAATCACCAAATAGAGAAATGTACGTGAAATGCTCCCATCACCAGGAGTCTTGATTGTTACACGCAATTCCCTCGGAATTGGCTTCGTGAACTGGATTGTTTTTGTTGTTGTGTAATGACCGCCACAGTTTTTCCTGTAGTGGAATCGTCATTGACTTAATGCTTTTCACTCTTGGCTGCCTGCAATAGAAAGGGACGGGAGGCCGATTCTGTTTGTCAATAATTGCTCGAAGCGATCCGCTCAGTTTTGTACTGCAGGCTGAGGGATCGAAAATGGCGTCTTTATTGGCCGAGGGAGGTTTAAGTTAATCGAGACTAGGTAAAGACGTAATTGAAGGCTCGTAATAGTTTTTGCTGTTCGATACAGATAAATAATTCATGGAGAAACGTTTCAGATATGTAAGATACATAAATTGAGCATGAATTTAGATAGACATCAATGGTGCAGTCTCTATTATTGAATTTATGAGTAAATATGACATAGACTTCTTTTTTTTTATATTTATTTAATAGTCGATGCCGATTGTTACGAAATGAAAGTTTTTTTTTACTGTAGATGATTGAAGAAAACGATTTGTGATTGCTTTCCAACTGTTGGTTTTTTCCAACTGTTGGTATTATCTTTTAGGGGCAGAATAAATTGATCACAAATAATGAGATTAAAACGATGAATTGCTACCGTTTTTTTTTTTGTCGAATTTCCTCGAAAGTATCAGCTGCAGTTTCCAAAGACAAATTTGTTCTAACGATGTTATGTGCTTCTCCCATAGGAATCAAGAATGTTATCTGTTTCAGGAGGTAAATTAAAAGTAACTTATACTACAGAGGTTATTTTGAATATCAAAGGACATACATTCGTTTTATTCTCATTTCTTGAATCAGCAATCGTTGCATGAATTGAGATGAGAAAAATAATCCTTTGTCATTCGGTGGATTGCGTGATGTAATCCAAATTGGTAGTTGAGTTGAGGTTCAATATGGGTATATGATTTCATGATTACATAATGGTAGAAAAGGAATAGGAAAACATGTAAATGTATTCATGAAGGTATATCTAATATGGCATTATCATTTCCGAAAGTTAAAAAGTCATTGAATAACAAATGAACAGAACAGTTTTCATCTATTGGGAAAACATCAGATGGATGCAGAGATTGAACTCCAATAAACTATTGGTGAGTCGAGTTGTGCTAAAGGGTCAGGTCACAAGGACCCCTTCGACCCAGAGAATGAACTCCAATAAACTATTGGCAAGTGGAGTTGTGCTAAAGGGTCAGGTCACAAGAACCCCTTCGACCCAGAGAATGAACTCCAATAAACTATTGGCGAGTGGAGTTGTGCTAAAGGGTCAGGTCACAAGGACCCCTTCGAGCCAGAGAATGAACTCCAATAAACTATTGGCGAGTGGAGTTGTGCTAAAGGGTCAGGTCACAAGGACCCCTTCGACCCAGAGAATGAACTCCAATAAACTATTGGCGAGTGGAGTTGTGCCAAAGGGTCAGGTCACAAGGAACCCTTGGGACCCAGAGAATGAACTCAAATAAACTATTAGCGAGTGGGGTTGTGCTAAAGGGTCAGGTCACAAGGACCCCTTCGACCCAGAGAATGAACTCCAATAAACTATTGGCGAGTGGAGTTGTGCTAAAGGGTCAGGTCACAAGGACCCCTTTGATCCAGAAAATGAATTCCAATAAACTATTGGTCAGTGAGGTTGTGCTAAAGGGTCATATCACAAAGACCCCTGGAACCCAGAGAATGAACTCAAATAAACTATTAGCGAGTGGGGTTGTGCTAAAGGGTCAGGTCACAAGGACCCCTTCGACCCAGAGAATGAACTCCAATAAACTATTGGCGAGTGGAGTTGTGCTAAAGGGTCAGGTCACAAGGACCCCTTCGACCCAGAGAATGAACTCCAATAAACTATTGGCGAGTGGAGTTGTGCTAAAGGGTCAGGTCACAAGGACCCCTTCGACCCAGAAAATGAATTCCAATAAACTATTGGTGAGTGAGGTTGTGCTAAAGGGTCAGGTCACAAAGACCCCTGGGACCCAGAGAATGAACTCAAATAAACTATTAGCGAGTGGGGTTGTGCTAAAGGGTCAGGTCACAAGGACCCCTAGGACCAGAGAAGGTTGGGGAAGGGAACCCACTGAAAGGAGAGAGATGGTAGCCTTCTGTCAAGGCCATACAGCACGTTCTTTAACGTGCAAAGGGTATGGCACTCCAGCACACGGTGCCACGGCTTAACGTCTCTTTTGAAGGAGAGCGGCACTTATAAAGCCTTTCTTATCAAGGAAAGGTTTTGTGGAGATAACGCTAGCGCAGATGGGACTCGAGCATGGGAATTACAGTAACCATTGGTGAAGTGAAAGAGGGGAGGAAGCAGGACTTTATCACCCCTCTTTCAAAAAAATTTGAAATGATCTGAACGAAAAACTTAAATCTTCTGAATACACACACCGAAGGGTCTGGAGACATAAAAAGATTTTGTAAAAGTAAACCAATGAGTATTTCTTTTAAGAGATTAACAAAAGAAAATCATTTTTGTGCACAAATTATCTAAAAATCAATAAATTGGTTGAAAGTGTTTTTTTTTCTAAGAGATGGTTCAATTTTTCTTATTTTAAGAGATATTGATCACTTCGAAACTAAATGATCTGTGGAAACTTTCGAGAATTATTGCCGAGCAAATAAACAAATGCGAAAGAAAAAAAAAGGTGGGGGGGTCAATAAGGTCAGGAATATTCACCCCCTTTCAAAAAAAAATCCAAATTGATTGTCACTTTCACAGCAAATCATAACAGCAAACGTTGGCCACTTTGTTATTGTTTTCATACTTACAGACAAAGCAACTACAACTCACCGATAAATCTAACAATTCAATTCGCCCTCCTAATAAGCCGAAATCCTAAACTATGGACTAAATCAAAACCATCCAGCTTTCTCTAACTAATTTTCTAATTAAAACAAATTCTTTTTGCTACTTTAATATACTAGCTGAAAACTCAAAAACAAATCCATATTATCTCCTCTAACTAATCTCTTAACTAAGACAGGCTCAAATCTCTAACGTCTTAACCAAAATAAATTCAAATCATATCCTTTAATTAACATCTTAATGAACACAAATGCAAATCTCTGCCTATAAATAAAATAGATAGAAATAACTTCCTCTAGTTAATGTATCAATCAAAACAAATCCAAATATCCTCCTCCTTACCTATAAAAGACACAAATATCCTCCTCCTAACATCTCTCCTATAACAGACACAAATATCCTCCTCCTAACATCTCTCCTATAACAGACACAAATATCCTCCTCCTAACATCTCTCCTATAACAGACACAAATATCCTCCTCCTAACATCTCTCCTACAACAGACACAAATATCCTCCTCCTAACATCTCTCCTACAACAGACACAAATATCCTGCTCCTAACATCTCTCCTACAACAGACACAAATATCCTCCTCCTAACATCTCTCCTATAACAGACACAAATATCCTCCTCCTAACATCTCTCCTATAACAGACACAAATATCCTCCTCCTAACATCTCTCCTATAACAGACACAAATATCCTCCTCCTAACATCTCTCCTATAACAGACACAAATATCCTCCTCCTAACATCTCTCCTATAACAGACACAAATATCCTCCTCCTAACATCTCTCCTATAACAGACACAAATATCCTCCTCCTAACATCTCTCCTATAACAGACACAAATATCCTCCTCCTAACATCTCTCCTATAACAGACACAAATATCCTCCTCCTAACATCTCTCCTACAACAGACACAAATATCCTCCTCCTAACATCTCTCCTACAACAGACACAAATATCCTCCTCCTAACATCTCTCCTATAACAGACACAAATATCCTCCTCCTAACATCTCTCCTACAACAGACACAAATATCCTGCTCCTAACATCTCTCCTACAACAGACACAAATATCCTCCTCCTAACATCTCTCCTATAACAGACACAAATATCCTCCTCCTAACATCTCTCCTATAACAGACACAAATATCCTCCTCCTAACATCTCTCCTATAACAGACACAAATATCCTCCTCCTAACATCTCTCCTATAACAGATACAAATATCCTCCTCCTAACATCTCTCCTACAACAGACACAAATAACCTCCTCCTAACATCTCTCCTATAACAGACACAAATATCCTCCTCCTAACATCTCTCCTACAACAGACACAAATATCCTGCTCCTAACATCTCTCCTACAACAGACACAAATATCATCCTCCTAACATCTCTCCTATAACAGACACAAATATCCTCCTCCTAACATCTCTTCTATAA
Organism: Ryuthela nishihirai; assembly: GCA_038380435.1. Lineage (NCBI taxonomy): Eukaryota > Metazoa > Arthropoda > Arachnida > Araneae > Heptathelidae > Ryuthela > Ryuthela nishihirai. The sequence continues at coordinate 38,332,195 of JAWZYU010000029.1, forward strand.
CAGACACAAATATCCTCCTCCTAACATCTCTCCTACAACAGACACAAATATCCTGCTCCTAACATCTCTCCTATAACAGACACAAATATCCTGCTCCTAACATCTCTCCTATAACAGACACAAATATCCTCCTCCTAACATCTCTCCTATAACAGACACAAATATCCTCCTCCTAACATCTCTCCTATAACAGACACAAATATCCTCCTCCTAACATCTCTCCTATAACAGACACAAATATCCTCCTCCTAACATCTCTCCTATAACAGACACAAATATCCTCCTCCTAACATCTGTCCTATAACAGACACAAATATCCTCCTCCTAACATCTCTCCTACAACAGACACAAATATCCTCCTCCTAACATCTCTCCTACAACAGACACAAATATCCTCCTCCTAACATCTCTCCTATAACAGACACAAACATCCTCCTCCTAACATCTCTCCTATAACAGACACAAATATCCTCCTCCTAACATCTCTCCTATAACAGACACAAATATCCTCCTCCTAACATCTCTCCTACAACAGACACAAATATCCTGCTCCTAACATCTCTCCTATAACAGACACAAATATCCTCCTCCTAACATCTCTCCTACAACAGACACAAATATCCTCCTCCTAACATCTCTCCTATAACAGATACAAATATCCTTCTCCTAACATCTCTCCTACAACAGACACAAATATCCTGCTCCTAACATCTCTCCTATAACAGACACAAATATCCTCCTCCTAACATCTCTCCTACAACAGACACAAATATCCTGCTCCTAACATCTCTCCTATAACAGACACAAATATCCTCCTCCTAACATCTCTCCTGTAACAGACACAAATATCCTTCTCCTAACATCTCTCCTACAACAGACACAAATATCCTTCTCCTAACATCTCTCCTGTAACAGACACAAATATCCTCCTGCTAACATCTCTCCTATAACAGACACAAATATCCTCCTGCTAACATCTCTCCTATAACAGACACAAATATCCTGCTCCTAACATCTCTCCTACAACAGACACAAATATCCTTCTCCTAACATCTCTCCTATAACAGACACAAATATCCTCCTCCTAACATCTCTCCTGTAACAGACACAAATATCCTTCTCCTAACATCTCTCCTATAACAGACACAAATATTCTCCTCCTAACATCTCTCCTACAACAGACACAAATATCCTGCTCCTAACATCTCTCCTATAACATACACAAATATCCTCCTCCTAACATCTCTCCTGTAACAGACACAAATATCCTTCTCCTAACATCTCTCCTACAACAGACACAAATATCCTCCTCCTAACATCTCTCCTGTAACAGACACAAATATCCTCCTGCTAACATCTCTCCTATAACAGACACAAATATCCTCCTGCTAACATCTCTCCTATAACAGACACAAATATCCTTCTCCTAACATCTCTCCTACAACAGACACAAATATCCTTCTCCTAACATCTCTCCTATAACAGACACAAATATCCTCCTCCTAACATCTCTCCTGTAACAGACACAAATATCCTTCTCCTAACATCTCTCCTACAACAGACACAAATATCCTTCTCCTAACATCTCTCCTACAACAGACACAAATATCCTGCTCCTAACATCTCTCCTATAACAGACACAAATATCCTCCTCCTAACATCTCTCCTGTAACAGACACAAATATCCTTCTCCTAACATCTCTCCTACAACAGACACAAATATCCTTCTCCTAACATCTCTCCTATAACAGACACAAATATCCTCCTCCTAACATCTCTCCTGTAACAGACACAAATATCCTTCTCCTAACATCTCTCCTACAACAGACACAAATATCCTTCTCCTAACATCTCTCCTACAACAGACACAAATATCCTTCTCCTAACATCTCTCCTATAACAGACACAAATATCCTCCTCCTAACATCTCTCCTGTAACAGACACAAATATCCTTCTCCTAACATCTCTCCTACAACAGACACAAATATCCTTCTCCTAACATCTCTCCTACAACAGACACAAATATCCTGCTCCTAACATCTCTCCTACAACAGACACAAATATCCTCCTGCTAACATCTCTCCTATAACAGACACAAATATCCTCCTGCTAATATCTCTCCTATAACAGACACAAATATCCTTCTCCTAACATCTCTCCTGTAACAGACACAAATATCCTCCTCCTAACATCTCTCCTACAACAGACACAAATATCCTTCTCCTAACATCTCTCCTACAACAGACACAAATATCCTGCTCCTAACATCTCTCCTATAACAGACACAAATATCCTTCTCCTAACATCTCTCCTACAACAGACACAAATATCCTGCTCCTAACATCTCTCCTATAACAGACACAAATATCCTCCTCCTAACATCTCTCCTACAACAGACACAAATATCCTCCTGCTAACATCTCTCCTACAACAGACACAAATATCCTTCTCCTAACATCTCTCCTATAACAGACACAAATATCCTCCTCCTAACATCTCTCCTACAACAGACACAAATATCCTCCTCCTAACATCTCTCCTACAACAGACACAAATATCCTCCTCCTAACATCTCTCCTACAACAGACACAAATATCCTCCTGCTAACATCTCTCCTATAACAGACACAAATATCCTCCTCCTAACATCTCTCCTGTAACAGACACAAATATCCTGCTCCTAACATCTCTCCTATAACAGACACAAATATCCTTCTCCTAACATCTCTCCTACAACAGACACAAATATCCTGCTCCTAACATCTCTCCTATAACAGACACAAATATCCTCCTCCTAACATCTCTCCTACAACAGACACAAATATCCTCCTACTAACATCTCTCCTATAACAGACACAAATATCCTTCTCCTAACATCTCTCCTATAACAGACACAAATATCCTCCTCCTAACATCTCTCCTACAACAGACACAAATATCCTCCTCCTAACATCTCTCCTACAACAGACACAAATATCCTCCTCCTAACATCTCTCCTACAACAGACACAAATATCCTGCTCCTAACATCTCTCCTACAACAGACACAAATATCCTGCTCCTAACATCTCTCCTATAACAGACACAAATATCCTGCTCCTAACATCTCTCCTATAACAGACACAAATATCCTCCTCCTAACATCTCTCCTATAACAGACACAAATATCCTCCTCCTAACATCTCTCCTATAACAGACACAAATATCCTCCTCCTAACATCTCTCCTATAACAGACACAAATATCCTCCTCCTAACATCTCTCCTATAACAGACACAAATATCCTCCTGCTAACATCTCTCCTATACCAGACACAAATATCCTCCTCCTAACATCTCTCCTACAACAGACACAAATATCATCCTCCTAACATCTCTCCTATAACAGACACAAATATCCTCCTCCTAACATCTCTCCTACAACAGACACAAATATCCTGCTCCTAACATCTCTCCTATAACAGACACAAATATCCTGCTCCTAACATCTCTCCTATAACAGACACAAATATCCTCCTCCTAACATCTCTCCTATAACAGACACAAATATCCTCCTCCTAACATCTCTCCTATAACAGACACAAATATCCTCCTCCTAACATCTCTCCTATAACAGACACAAATATCCTCCTCCTAACATCTCTCCTATAACAGACACAAATATCCTCCTCCTAACATCTCTCCTATAACAGACACAAATATCCTCCTGCTAACATCTCTCCTATACCAGACACAAATATCCTCCTGCTAACATCTCTCCTATAACAGACACAAATATCCTCCTGCTAACATCTCTCCTATAACAGACACAAATATCCTCCTGCTAACATCTCTCCTATAACAGACACAAATATCCTCCTCCTAACATCTCTCCTATAACAGACACAAATATCCTCCTCCTAACATCTCTCCTACAACAGACACAAATATCCTCCTCCTAACATCTCTCCTATAACAGACACAAATATCCTCCTCCTAACATCTCTCCTGTAACAGACACAAATATCCTCCTCCTAACATCTCTCCTATAACAGACACTAATATCCTCCTCCTAACATCTCTCCTACAACAGACACAAATATCATCCTCCTAACATCTCTCCTATAACAGACACAAATATCCTCCTCCTAACATCTCTCCTACAACAGACACAAATATCCTGCTCCTAACATCTCTCCTATAACAGACACAAATATCCTCCTCCTAACATCTCTCCTATAACAGACACAAATATCCTCCTCCTAACATCTCTCCTATAACAGACACAAATATCCTCCTCCTAACATCTCTCCTGTAACAGACACAAATATCCTTCTCCTAACATCTCTCCTACAACAGACACAAATATCCTTCTCCTAACATCTCTCCTACAACAGACACAAATATCCTTCTCCTAACATCTCTCCTATAACAGACACAAATATCCTCCTCCTAACATCTCTCCTGTAACAGACACAAATATCCTTCTCCTAACATCTCTCCTACAACAGACACAAATATCCTTCTCCTAACATCTCTCCTACAACAGACACAAATATCCTGCTCCTAACATCTCTCCTACAACAGACACAAATATCCTCCTGCTAACATCTCTCCTATAACAGACACAAATATCCTCCTGCTAATATCTCTCCTATAACAGACACAAATATCCTTCTCCTAACATCTCTCCTGTAACAGACACAAATATCCTCCTCCTAACATCTCTCCTACAACAGACACAAATATCCTTCTCCTAACATCTCTCCTACAACAGACACAAATATCCTGCTCCTAACATCTCTCCTATAACAGACACAAATATCCTTCTCCTAACATCTCTCCTACAACAGACACAAATATCCTGCTCCTAACATCTCTCCTATAACAGACACAAATATCCTCCTCCTAACATCTCTCCTACAACAGACACAAATATCCTCCTGCTAACATCTCTCCTACAACAGACACAAATATCCTTCTCCTAACATCTCTCCTATAACAGACACAAATATCCTCCTCCTAACATCTCTCCTACAACAGACACAAATATCCTCCTCCTAACATCTCTCCTACAACAGACACAAATATCCTCCTCCTAACATCTCTCCTACAACAGACACAAATATCCTCCTGCTAACATCTCTCCTATAACAGACACAAATATCCTCCTCCTAACATCTCTCCTGTAACAGACACAAATATCCTGCTCCTAACATCTCTCCTATAACAGACACAAATATCCTTCTCCTAACATCTCTCCTACAACAGACACAAATATCCTGCTCCTAACATCTCTCCTATAACAGACACAAATATCCTCCTCCTAACATCTCTCCTACAACAGACACAAATATCCTCCTACTAACATCTCTCCTATAACAGACACAAATATCCTTCTCCTAACATCTCTCCTATAACAGACACAAATATCCTCCTCCTAACATCTCTCCTACAACAGACACAAATATCCTCCTCCTAACATCTCTCCTACAACAGACACAAATATCCTCCTCCTAACATCTCTCCTACAACAGACACAAATATCCTCCTCCTAACATCTCTCCTACAACAGACACAAATATCCTGCTCCTAACATCTCTCCTATAACAGACACAAATATCCTGCTCCTAACATCTCTCCTATAACAGACACAAATATCCTCCTCCTAACATCTCTCCTATAACAGACACAAATATCCTCCTCCTAACATCTCTCCTATAACAGACACAAATATCCTCCTCCTAACATCTCTCCTATAACAGACACAAATATCCTCCTCCTAACATCTCTCCTATAACAGACACAAATATCCTCCTGCTAACATCTCTCCTATACCAGACACAAATATCCTCCTCCTAACATCTCTCCTACAACAGACACAAATATCATCCTCCTAACATCTCTCCTATAACAGACACAAATATCCTCCTCCTAACATCTCTCCTACAACAGACACAAATATCCTGCTCCTAACATCTCTCCTATAACAGACACAAATATCCTGCTCCTAACATCTCTCCTATAACAGACACAAATATCCTCCTCCTAACATCTCTCCTATAACAGACACAAATATCCTCCTCCTAACATCTCTCCTATAACAGACACAAATATCCTCCTCCTAACATCTCTCCTATAACAGACACAAATATCCTCCTCCTAACATCTCTCCTATAACAGACACAAATATCCTCCTCCTAACATCTCTCCTATAACAGACACAAATATCCTCCTGCTAACATCTCTCCTATACCAGACACAAATATCCTCCTGCTAACATCTCTCCTATAACAGACACAAATATCCTCCTGCTAACATCTCTCCTATAACAGACACAAATATCCTCCTGCTAACATCTCTCCTATAACAGACACAAATATCCTCCTCCTAACATCTCTCCTATAACAGACACAAATATCCTCCTCCTAACATCTCTCCTACAACAGACACAAATATCCTCCTCCTAACATCTCTCCTATAACAGACACAAATATCCTCCTCCTAACATCTCTCCTGTAACAGACACAAATATCCTCCTCCTAACATCTCTCCTATAACAGACACAAATATCCTCCTCCTAACATCTCTCCTACAACAGACACAAATATCATCCTCCTAACATCTCTCCTATAACAGACACAAATATCCTCCTCCTAACATCTCTCCTACAACAGACACAAATATCCTGCTCCTAACATCTCTCCTATAACAGACACAAATATCCTCCTCCTAACATCTCTCCTATAACAGACACAAATATCCTGCTCCTAACATCTCTCCTATAACAGACACAAATATCCTCCTCCTAACATCTCTCCTATAACAGACACAAATACCTCCTCCTCACATCTTACGTATAACAGACACAAATATCCTCCTCCTAACATACATCCTCCTCCTATCATCTTACTTATAACAGACACAAATATCCTCCCCTAGATGTTAACCGAAACCAACTGAAATCCCCGCTTCTCACTAACGTTTTAAACGAACACAATTGCAAATCTCCGTCTTTAACGTTGTAACTAAAAGAAACACAAATCTCATAATCTAACTCTTAACTAAAACAGACAGAATTTCACTCCTTGAACTAACTCTCAACAAAAAACTCCACTCCTTGAACGAACTCTTAGCCAAAAAAGGCAGAACTCCACTCCTTTAACTAAACTCTTGAGTAAAACAAATCCAAAAAAAAACGCGAATTCCGTCCCCAAACCAATGGCTTTTACTAAAACAAACCCAAATCCACCTCTTCTAACTAATATCTTATAATCTCGAGAAAAACCTTGCCGAGAAAGGTATGGAAGTGTGAAGAGTTTTTTTTTTTCTGGGGGGGGGGAGTTGCTGAACAGCGATAGCGCAGTGATCCAGTGGTCGCATGCTGGTGATCAGGTGATTGCGAGCAGTGAAGCGCAGCATGTCGCCTGGTTCATGCGCCTGTGCGGAGAGTTCCTCCGTCTCTAACCTCTAGCCTACCTGCAAAGGGCAAGCCACGTCTTTGGCATCGATCCGAGCCCTTGATCTATGGGCCGACAGGTGACAAAGGAGGCGTGGCCTACCTCAGACGGAAATCGAATTTCTGGTGTCACCAGGTAGAGGCAGTCACGAGCCGGAAGTGGAGCGTTTTCCTTCCTGTCCGTGACGTGTGTATATGCGTGCGTTCGTGTGCATGTACGGGTTCGCTTTCGTTGCCATGGCCGCTCTGTGTGTGGATGTAGGTTTCCATGTATAGTAGGTAAAGTTTGTGCACATCGCTGATAAGGTTTCAAGTACCTAAAGGGAGCAATAAAGCTGTTCTCTTCCAACGGACTTGAGAGTCGATATTGGAATTTGGTTAACGGAGAGGCCGTGTTTTTGCGTGTCTGTGTGACCCTATTTATTCTTTGAACGAAATGTACGTTTAAGAACTGTTTCCACCGGTAATTTTAAGCGCTAGGCTAACATTAGTGTTGTCAAAATGCTCGAAGATGTTGGGGTAGAAATCTTTTGTTTTTAAAAACTCTTTTCACCTGTACTTTTAAGCAATAAACTAACACGATTGTTGCAAAAGTGCTTGGGTTGGGTTTTTTTACCTCTGAGCGGCACTTTTTTGCACACCATGGGCAAATGGCCAGGTCACATGGACCCCGAAGACTCAGAGAAGGTTGGGGGAGGGGACCCACTGGAACAGCTGTTGGGAGACAGATGGTAGCCAACCGTCAAGGCCATCCAGCGTGTTCTTTAACGTGCACAGGGTATGGCTCTCCCGCACACGAGACCACGGCTTAACGTACCATCCGACGGACGGCGGCCTTTCCACAAAAGTGCTTGGAGATGTGGGAGTAGAAAAATCTCGGTTTTAGGAACTTTTTTTACCTGTAAATTTTAGCACTGGGCTAACAGTGTGTTGCAAAAGTGCTGGAAGATGTGGCGGTAGAAATTAGTCCAGTTCAGTTTCATTACTTGTAAGAAATGATGCCCTCTTCTCCTCTTAGTACTTTGAAAGGGGGGGGGGAAGTCTTTTTTGAAAAAAAAGGGCTCAAAAACTGTAAAAATATCCCGTAATGGGGAACAAATGGACTCATGAAACATACATTCATATATATACCACATGAGACCTTATTAGAGTGTTTAGGCATATATTTTTTGAATTTTAGATTTTAATACTATTTGTGATCCCATTAAATAAATTTCTTTCGACTACTATGGTGTTATTTTCTTCATATGAGAAAATTTGACCCGGAATTGTCAAAGGAGGCACAAGGGAATTTTAACATACGTGTCACGTGACACGAAGGTTGCCAGATCACTAATTTCTAAAAAAAATCGTTGCCAAATATTTTTCCTGAATTCTGTAATCAACCATAATGTTCGGATACTTTTTTGAACGACTGTAGGTGGTCATATTATTTTGATACTAGATCGTGTGGGCTCACTCGCGGAAATATTGAGCGTGTGCAGTTACCGTTCACAGCAAAATGGAGCGGTTGCGGTTAATGTTCACAGCACATTGGATCGTGTGAGCTCACAAAGACCTGGATCGTGTGGGCTCACTCACGGAAATATTGAGCGTGTGCAGTTACCGTTCACAGCAAAATGGAGCGGTTGCGGTTAATGTTCACAGCACATTGGATCGTGTGAGCTCACAAAGACCTGGATCGTGTGGGCTCACTCACGGAAATATTGAGCGTGTGCAGTTACCGTTCACAGCAAAATGGAGCGGTTGCGGTTAATGTTCACAGCACATTGGATCGTGTGAGCTCACAAAGACCTGGATCGTGTGGGCTCACTCACGGAAATATTGAGCGTGTGCAGTTACCGTTCACAGCAAACTGGAGCGTGTGCAGTAACTGCACACGCTCCAGTTTGCTGTGAACGGTAACTGGAGCGTGTACAGTTGCTGTACACGCTCCAGATATTTTTCCTGAATTCTGTAATCCCGTGACACGAAGGTTGCCAGATCACTAATTTCTAAAAAAAATCGTTGCCAAATATTTTTTCTGAATTCTGTAATCAACCATAGTGTTCGGATAATTTTTTGAGCGACTGTACAATTTTCCCTTAATTAGCAAACTTACTTTTTGTTCAATTAATTAACTTAGAACCGTGTGTGTAAGAAAAAAAAGGATGAACAAGGATTCACTTTTACCAAAAAAAAACTTTTTAATTAACAATATTTTTTTCTCTACAATCTCCATCTCTCATCTGACAGTTCTGATGAGGATGATACTACTGATGAAGGAATAAAAAAAATACTCATTAATCTTGTATACCTCCCCTCTCAAGGATTACCCTTCCCTTAAAAAAAAAACTCTTATCATCCGACAGATAACTTTAATTTCAATAAAACTCTCTGCGGTATTCCCTTCGAGAAACCGAAAGCGAAATTTTAAAAACTTTGATGAGTTGATGATTTCGCCCTGAGGACAGACTCAGTGACATCTGTCATGACGCAGCTACTCCAATATTGGATGAGGAGACGAAGACACAGAGGTTGGAGATGAACACATCCTGCATGCACGCATTTCGAGTGTCACGGAGAGCAAAGCTGCAAGTGAAGGACGGTTATTAAAGCAAGGAAAACCTTCGTGTACTTCCTCCTCATAATCTCTCTTCGCCCATCCCCCACCCCCTTCCTCATCACAGGTGACGACCTCGCAGAGTATACAATCCTCATTACGGGTACAAAGGGGTTCGGGATATGCATGGATGTAACCTTTGTGCTCTTCTCGTTGCTCGGCATCGTGCTCTCTTTGCCTCCTCACAGGGATGGCGAGAGGCAGGAAACAGATGGCACATCTAATGGATCTTAGCCCACCCACCCACCTACCCCCCACTTCCCTGTTTGCATCCCTCCCGATCTTTCCATCTATTTCCTCTCCTCTGTCTCTCTTGCTCATTCACTCTTCCTCTTCCAGCAGTCCCTCGTAATGGAGGAACTCCGGGATACGGGATGGATGCTGCACTAATGAAAGTTTGATGGAGAAGGTAAAAATGCCCACTTCATAACTGCATGCCAGATGGTGTTAATGTGAAGTGATAAGTATTCATCCCTCTCTTCCTCACTCTCTCTCTCGCGCGCGCTCCCTGCAGCATCCCGAGCTGATGCTGAACTCGCTTTCCTCCCCTTTATTCCTCCTCCTCGTCCTCACACTCTTGATTCCTCCTCCTCCTGTGATGCTGCTCCTTCCACTTCCAGGATCCTCATTCTACCAGAGGCAGATACGGGATGTTGATGATAGCAATGCATAAAGTGCCATCTTCCCTGCAATGCAGGAGGCTGTGTTGGAAAAGTGGTCTTAAAGGCGCACCTCTTCTGTTTTAATATGGGAAAGTAATAACAGGGTCGGGCAAAGAACAAAGCAAGCAGAGGTCTTAAAACCGATAGCTTTCTGTGGGAACCAAAACTAGTGCGTGATAATTTGTGAAGTTTGGCAAATATTTCTTTTTTTTCTCTCTTTTTTTTGGCTGCTTCTGCCTTTTCAGGTGTCTCATTGGGGAAGAATAATGTTTGCTTTAAAGAGGAACGGGGGAGGTAGAAATTAAAGCTTTCACATTAAGTTTTAATGACAAAATTATGATGTTTGCGAAAGAGATTCTGCGACATGTATTCGAGAAAAATATTAAGTGGAGTTAGTATCTCAACTCATTAAGATCATGAGAGACATCAAAAGGGTTAAATTAACTGCAATACAAAAAAAAAACCGTAAGTTGGAGAAAGTTATTGAGAACTATTCACCACACTGTGACTGGAAAGCTAGATTCATAAACTTTTTACGGAAAATGTCCTTAGAGATAAATTAGATATCTCATTCAAATATCTCTAAATCTCGATTTTCCACCGGTAGTTCTTTAATAATTAAAAATGTTAAAGAAGTTGGAGCATTTATCATGCTATGTGGAATAACAGACAATCACAGGTATGCATTGTAGGTTATGTACATTAAATGGGTATATATAAAAAAAGACATCATTAGCAGGGTGGGATACGAACCCAGGACCTTTTGATAACATGTCAGCTGCTCTTACCACTGAGCTACTTGCCGCCGAACAATTAATCTCTATTAGTGGCTTAAAGCATCATACCATAGAATCAGTCATTGGGTTGGGTTGTTTTACCTCTGAGCGGCTCTTTTTTGCACACCATGAGCTAAATAGCCAGGTCACATGGACCCCGAAGGCTCAGAGAAGGTTGGGGGAGGAGACCCACTGGAACAGCTGTTGGGAGACAGGTGGTAGCCTTCCGTCAAGGCCATCCAGCGTGTCCTTTAACGTTGGGTTGTTTTACCTCTGAGCGGCACTTTTTTGCACACCATGGGCTAAATGGCCAGGTCACATGGACCCCGCACACGGCTTAACGTCCCATCTGACGGACGGCGGCCTTTCCAAGCCCATCGGTGTCCCCTACTGACCGTGGGCAGGGCGGGGAGTTTTGCGGAGATAAATCTCAACGCTGACCCAGCTGGGACTCGAACCTGGGTTGGGTTGGGTTGTTTTACCTCTGAGTGGCACTTTTTTGCACACCATGGGCTAAATGGCCAGGTCACATGGACCCCGAAGGCTCAGAGAAGGTTGGGGGAGGGGACCTACTGGAACAGCTGTTGGGAGACAGATGCTAGCCTCCCGTCAAGGCCATCCAGAGTGTTCTTTAACGTGCACAGGGTATGGCTCTCCCGCACACGGCTTAACGTCCCATCTGACGGACGGCGGCCTTTCCAAGCCCATTGATGTCCCCAACTGACCGTGGGCAGGGCGGGGAGTTTTGCGGAGATAAATCTCAACGCTGACCCAGCTGGGACTCGAACCTGGGTTGGGTTGGGTTCTTTTACCTCTGAGCGGCACTTTTTTGCACACCATGGGCTAAATGGCCAGGTCACATGGACCCCGAAGGCTCAGAGAAGGTTGGGGGAGGAGACCCACTGGAACAGCTGTTGGGAGACAGATGGTAGCCTCCCGTCAAGGCCATCCAGCGTGTTCTTTAACGTGCACAGTGTATGGCTCTCCCGCACACAGGGCCACAGCTTAAAGTCCCATCCGACGGACGGCGGCCTTTCCAAGCCCATCGGTGTCCCCTACTGACCGTGGGCAGGGCGGGGAGTTTTGCGGAGATAAATCTCAACGCTGACCCAGCTGGGACTCGAACCTGGGAACTACAGATTACGAGCCTGGCGCGCTACCGACTGAGCCACCCCCGCCCCCCGAAAGTTGACCATCACACGGATTGACACCACACATTAAATTCTGTTGAACACTTTCGCAGTTTCTTCACATTTTATACACGCCTTCGTTACTTAATAACGCACTTAAAAAATTTGGATATTCTTTCATGATGACTTTGCATCATCAGTTGTTTTTTAGTTTATCCTCTCTATCAAGCATCAAACCTCCGATTTAAAATAAATCACCTTCAGACATCACCCTGATTCCCGCTCCATCCCCAGAACCAAAAACCTTACGGAAATGTTTCCTAACCAGATAGAAACACGCGGTACTAAAACACCCAATTCTTGAGTACGTGAGAACACAGAAAGACTCTCATGTCCAATTGTAGCGGGAGAAGCCACCAGAGACAAAAAACTCTCTTTAGCTTACTTGTTTCGTTCGTAGCACCCCCCCTCCTTAAACCCAGCACACACCCCCCCTTTCCAAAAGCACATCGCTTCCCCTATCGACGGACCACCGCGTCTACCACTACCACTAACAATACGTGGGCCCTATTGTCTACTTAACAAGAGGCGTTGCCATAGCAACAGCGGAATCACTTAAAATAATGCGTTGGTGCCCCTCCCACGGGCACGTAACGCCGTTTACGGCTGCCCAGGGACCGGCAGGGCTATTTTTCATAATTTGGAGCTGATGCCAGTAATCGGTAATTGCACCGGTGCCATCGATTTTTGTTGGCCGTCCGCCATTCCGTCTCTTGCTGATCCTCCCTCCCTCCTGGAGATCCTTCCATCCCAAAGGCTCACCCAACGTTGTAAGAGCACGTGGGGTAGAAAGAGCCGGAAAGGGGGGGAGGGAGAGGAGGGAGAAAAATCTATCTCTTTCTCTCTCTCTCTCAAACACATACACAATGATAAAGAAGAACAATCCCTTAACCAAGCTCCACACCCCACCGCCATCACCGCATCCTCTTCCTCCTCCTCCTCTTCCTCTCCTTCCTCGTTCTGCCAGGAAGCTGTCTCCATTGACGTATGTCCGGGATTGAAAACAGCGGGAGTGTAAACTGAGCCAGGATTAGAACACGATAGGCTATGGAATCCGTAATTAAAGCTGTGGGGGTTTTGCGTTGCCTCTTTGTGTCCTTCAGAGAAGTCCTCAGAAGAGGTGGAAAGGAGATGCTCTCTCGCGCTTCTTCTGTCTCGGGATGATTCTGCGCCATATCCGGATGCGGTAGAGATGAATGAGGAGATGGATTAAAGTTAGATGGGAGATTATTTGCGAGGATTCAGTGGAGAGAAAAATATATATATATAGATATATTTATTATTGCGGGAATAAGATGCTTTCCTTTTCTGTGTGATGCACAGTCGCTCAAAAAAATATCCGAACGCTATGGTTGATCACAGAATTCAGAAAAAATATCTGGCAACGATTTTTTTTAGAAATTAGTGATCTGGCAACCTTCGCGTCACATGACACGAAGGTTGCCAGATCACTGATTTCTAAAACAAATCGTTGCCAGATATTTTTCCTGAATTCTGTAATCAACCATGGTGTTCGGATACTTTTTTGAGCGACTGTAGGTGGTCATATTATTTTGATACTAGATCGTGTGGGCTCACTCACGGAAATATTGAGCGTGTGCAGTTACCGTTCACAGCAAACTGGCTGCACACGCTCCAGTTTGCTGTGAACGGTAACTGGAGCGTGTACAGTTGCTGTACACGCTCCAGATATTTTTCCTGAATTCTGTAATCACGTGACACGAAGGTTGCCAGATCACTAATTTCTAAAAAAATCGTTGACAGATATTTTTTCTGAATTCTGTAATCAACCATAGCGTTCGGATACTTTTTTGAGCGACTGTACTTTCACCCCACGGGAGCCCTTTTTTTCTTCACGTGTGGCTGACTGCATCGCAGGAAGAATTATGGTGCGGATTTTCCATCTTCGAAACACAGAGAGAGAGAGAGATTCATCCGCTTCTATAACTGGTGAGGAGTTTCAGGGATGCTCCGCTGCAGACTCGAAGTAACATCACCCGCACGCTCCGGCTTCAGAAATATTTTCATGCGTCATTAATCTTGGGCAGTTGATTACAGTAATAAAAAAAATGATCAGCTAAGCGTTGAACGTGCCACCTCGTTCCTCGATGCACAATGCGTCGAATTTGGCTTGAAACGGACCTTCTAACTCTGTGAGGCATCCAGAGAGAAGTGGGAGGGGGACCTAGCTGGATGGAAATTATGTTTTTTTATGCACTATGTTCGCCTACGACCCCTTTTTTCTCAGTGGAGTGGCCGTATATTTATTGTGAATGGACAGGTATGCTATTGTGGAGAAATGGACATGGAAGTGTGTGTTCTTCAGTTATATAAAGAAAATCTGCTGCCTCGCTTACTAGAGATTGTCAGAATGATCATAAATTTGATGAAAAAGTGATGCACGGTATTATTTTGATACTGCTTTTTCGTCATTGATTTATTGGCATTTTTCGATGGTTCTGGCTATGTTAAATAGAAGTGAATATGAATTGAAGGTTGAAGAGAGACTGTACGGCAGTACAAGATATGGTGTGTAGATTTATAGAAGTGGATTGAAAATTTATAGAAGAGTGGAGTTCAAATTTATAGAAGAGTGGAGTTCAAATTTATAGAAGAGTGGAGTTCAAATTTATAGAAGAGTGGAGTTCAAATTTATAGAAGAGTGGAGTTCAAATTTATAGAAGAGTGGAGTTCAAATTTATAGAAGGGTGGAGTTCAAATTTATAGAAGAGTGGAGTTCAAATTTATAGAAGAGTGGAGTTCAAATTTATAGAAGAGTGGAGTTCAAATTTATAGAAGGGTGGAGTTCAAATTTATAGAAGAGTGGAGTTCAAATTTATAGAAGAGTGGAGTTCAAATTTATAGAAGAGTGGAGTTCAAATTTATAGAAGAGTGGAGTTCAAATTTATAGAAGGGTGGAGTTCAAATTTATAGAAGAGTGGAGTTCAAATTTATAGAAGAGTGGAGTTCAAATTTATAGAAGAGTGGAGTTCAAATTTATAGAAGAGTGGAGTTCAAATTTATAGAAGAGTGGAGTTCAAATTTATAGAAGAGTGGAGTTCAAATTTATAGAAGGGTGGAGTTCAAATTTATAGAAGAGTGGAGTTCAAATTTATAGAAGAGTGGAGTTCAAATTTATAGAAGAGTGGAGTTCAAATTTATAGAAGGGTGGAGTTCAAATTTATAGAAGAGTGGAGTTCAAATTTATAGAAGAGTGGAGTTCAAATTTATAGAAGAGTGGAGTTCAAATTTATAGAAGAGTGGAGTTCAAATTTATAGAAGGGTGGAGTTCAAATTTATAGAAGAGTGGAGTTCAAATTTATAGAAGAGTGGAGTTCAAATTTATAGAAGAGTGCAGTTCAAATTTATAGAAGAGTGGAGTTCAAATTTATAGAAGAGTGGAGTTCAAATTTATAGAAGAGTGGAGTTCAAATTTATAGAAGAGTGGAGTTCAAATTTATAGAAGGGTGGAGTTCAAATTTATAGAAGAGTGGAGTTCAAATTTATAGAAGAGTGGAGTTCAAATTTATAGAAGAGTGGAGTTCAAATTTATAGAAGAGTGGAGTTCAAATTTATAGAAGGGTGGAGTTCAAATTTATAGAAGGGTGGAGTTCAAATTTATAGAAGGGTGGAGTTCAAATTTATAGAAGAGTGGAGTTCAAATTTATAGAAGGGTGGAGTTCAAATTTATAGAAGAGTGGAGTTCAAATTTATAGAAGAGTGGAGTTCAAATTTATAGAAGAGTGG
Source organism: Ryuthela nishihirai (assembly GCA_038380435.1). NCBI lineage: Eukaryota > Metazoa > Arthropoda > Arachnida > Araneae > Heptathelidae > Ryuthela > Ryuthela nishihirai. The sequence continues at coordinate 38,348,607 of JAWZYU010000029.1, forward strand.
AGTTCAAATTTACAGAAGAGTGGAGTTCAAATTTATAGAAGAGTGGAGTTCAAATTTATAGAAGAGTGGAGTTCAAATTTATAGAAGAGTGGAGTTCAAATTTATAGAAGAGTGGAGTTCAAATTTATAGAAGAGTGGAGTTCAAATTTATAGAAGAGTGGAGTTCAAATTTATAGAAGGGTGGAGTTCAAATTTATAGAAGGGTGGAGTTCAAATTTATAGAAGAGTGGAGTTCAAATTTATAGAAGAGTGGAGTTCAAATTTATAGAAGAGTGGAGTTCAAATTTATAGAAGAGTGGAGTTCAAATTTATAGAAGAGTGGAGTTCAAATTTATAGAAGGGTGGAGTTCAAATTTATAGAAGAGTGGAGTTCAAATTTATAGAAGAGTGGAGTTCAAATTTATAGAAGAGTGGAGTTCAAATTTATAGAAGAGTGGAGTTCAAATTTATAGAAGGGTGGAGTTCAAATTTATAGAAGGGTGGAGTTCAAATTTATAGAAGGGTGGAGTTCAAATTTATAGAAGAGTGGAGTTCAAATTTATAGAAGGGTGGAGTTCAAATTTATAGAAGAGTGGAGTTCAAATTTATAGAAGAGTGGAGTTCAAATTTATAGAAGAGTGGAGTTCAAATTTATAGAAGAGTGGAGTTCAAATTTATAGAAGAGTGGAGTTCAAATTTATAGAAGAGTGGAGTTCAAATTTATAGAAGAGTGGAGTTCAAATTTATAGAAGAGTGGAGTTCAAATTTATAGAAGAGTGGAGTTCAAATTTATAGAAGAGTGGAGTTCAAATTTATAGAAGGGTGGAGTTCAAATTTATAGAAGGGTGGAGTTCAAATTTATAGAAGAGTGGAGTTCAAATTTATAGAAGAGTGGAGTTCAAATTTATAGAAGAGTGGAGTTCAAATTTATAGAAGAGTGGAGTTCAAATTTATAGAAGGGTGGAGTTCAAATTTATAGAAGGGTGGAGTTCAAATTTATAGAAGGGTGGAGTTCAAATTTATAGAAGAGTGGAGTTCAAATTTATAGAAGAGTGGAGTTCAAATTTATAGAAGGGTGGAGTTCAAATTTATAGAAGGGTGGAGTTCAAATTTATAGAAGAGTGGAGTTCAAATTTATAGAAGAGTGGAGTTCAAATTTATAGAAGAGTGGAGTTCAAATTTATAGAAGAGTGGAGTTCAAATTTATAGAAGAGTGGAGTTCAAATTTATAGAAGGGTGGAGTTCAAATTTATAGAAGAGTGGAGTTCAAATTTATAGAAGAGTGGAGTTCAAATTTATAGAAGAGTGGAGTTCAAATTTATAGAAGGGTGGAGTTCAAATTTATAGAAGAGTGGAGTTCAAATTTATAGAAGAGTGGAGTTCAAATTTATAGAAGGGTGGAGTTCAAATTTATAGAAGAGTGGAGTTCAAATTTATAGAAGGGAAGTGGAGTTCATATTTGTATAAGGAGAAGTGGAATGCAAATTTATAGAAGAACGTTACTCCAAGCTCGTAACAGATGTTCTGGGTTTTGAGTCCCCACTTGTTTGCTTGAAAAGGCCGCCGTCCGTCGGATAGGACGTTAAGCCGTGGCCCCGTGTGTGGATGAGCCATACCCTGTGCACGTTAAAGAACACGCTGGATGGCCTTGTCGGGAGGCTACCATCTGTCTCCCAACAGCTGTTCCAGTGGGTCCCCTCCCCCAACCTTCTCTGAGCCTTCGGGGTCCATGTGACCTGGCCATTTAGCCCATGGTGTGCAAAAAAGTGCCGCTCAGAGGTAAAACCCAACACAACTCAACCCCACTTGTTTGCACTGAGACTTACTTTCTCTAAATCTCGCTCTGAATTCAGTGAAAAAGGGGCCACCGATGGACTTGGGATAGTCTTGCCGTCCATCTGACCGGATGCTAAGCCACTGTTCCATGTGCCGAAGAGCCGCACTCTGTCCAAGTTAAAGAAAATGTTGGATTTTTGGCCTTGATTGTAGGCGTCCACATGTCTCCTAAAAGTTCTCCAATGAATCTCTTTTCTTTACAAACTCCGAGCCATTGGATTCCTTGTGACCTGTCCTTTTAAGCATTCCACTTCCTTTCCCCTCCCACCAACTCAGTCGTCCCATGGCCGAGTGGTTAGCGCGCTTGGCTACTGATCTAAGGGACCTGGGTTCGAGCCCCGGGTAAGGCATGGCTGTTTGTGTCGTTTTTCTGCTGAGGTCCTGCCATCCTTTCAGATCTTCTACTATGGCATATAAACTGACAGGCTCCTGTCAGACCTCTGTGGCAAGCAGCTGCTTGAGGGGGTATTTATTTTGGGGCGGGGGTGGCTCAGTCAGCGCGCCAGGTTCGAGTCCCAGCTGGGTCAGCGTTGAGATTTATCTCCGCAAAATTCCCCGCCCTGCCCACGGTCAGTAGGGGACACCGATGGGCTTGGAAAGGCCGCCGTCCGTCGGATGGGACGTTAAGCCGTGGCCCCGTGTGCGGGAGAGCCATACCCTGTGCACGTTAAAGAACACGCTGGATGGCCTTGACGGGAGGCTACCATCTGTCTCCCAACAGCTATTCCAGTGGGTCCCCTCCTCCAACCTTCTCTGAGCCTTGGGATCCATGTGACCTGGCCATTTAGCCCATGGTGTGCAAAAAAGTGCCGCTCAGAGGTAAAAACAACCCAACCCACCAACTCTCTCTTCCTGGGCATTCAAACTCAGAATTCCCTTACACAAACGAACTGAGTTTATCCATTCCAAAACCATCTTAGCCACGACAACAGAAACAAGAATGAAAACTTTTCCTCATCAACAGATACGAAAAAACATTCCTCGTGATTTGCCTCCCATGATGTCCTCTTTCTCACATGAGTCACCTCATCACTTGAAAAAAGAAATAGCATCAATATATTTTCCGATTCCACCATTTCCTAACACTCTCTCCCACACACGAATTACGAAAGGGAAATTTTCTTCCCTTATGTCCCTTTTCTCCCCTCCCTTTAAACCGAACTCAGGATATGGGTGGGGATGATTTCCCACAATCCCTTGCCCTAGCAGGAGAATGAAGATTGAGCTCTTATCTGCGTTCCAGGTTTTGAATTTTTATCGCCCTATTGTGCCCCTCCCTCCCCCTTCGGAGTTCCCACTCCGTCAGCTCTTCCTCTTCTCCGCTGGCATCCGCTCTCCGAATCAACCCCATCTTAATGATCGTAGGAGGGGACTCGATGGATGGGGGCACCGTAGAAACATTCAATCGCACCCTTTGCAAGGGACCGTCTCCTAATCGCGACTGCTCTCTCTCCTCCTTCCATGCTCCCAGGCATCTGTGATCTTCTTCGTGAGTCATTTCACTACTTTCGGATGGAGTTCTATGAACTCCGAGCTGTGCTTTCTCTTCACGCGTTGTGTTAAGTGGGTTGTTTTATCTCCTAACGTCACTTTCTTTCTCCAATGAGCAAAGTTGGAAGGTCACAAGGACCCCAAAAGCTCGGAGCTGTTTGGTGGAAGGGGATTCACTGTAAAGCTCTTTGGAGGCGGATGGTACAGTCGCTCAAAAAAGTATCCGAACACCATGGTTAATTACAGAATTCAGAAAAAATATCTGGCATTTTTTTTAGAAATTAGTGATCTGGCAACCTTCGTGTCACGTGACACGAAGGTTGCCAGATCATTAATTTCTAAAAAAAAATCGTTTCCAGGTATTTTTTCTGAATTCTGTAATCAACCATAGTGTTCGGATACTTTTTAATATATATACTGCATATGAATATATAATGCAATGAATGTGGAGCGTTTGCAGTTACCGTTCACAGCAAACTGGAACGGTTGCGGTTAATGTTCACAGCACATTGGATCGTGTGAGCTCACAAAGACCTGGATCGTGTGGGCTCACTCACGGAAATATTGAGCGTGTGCAGTTACCGTTCACAGCAAACTGGAGCGTGTACAGTAACTGCACACGCTCCAGTTTGCTGTGAACGGTAACTGGAGCGTGTACAGTTGCTGTACACGCTCCAGATATTTTTCCTGAATTCTGTAATCACGTGACACGAAGGTTGCCAGATCACTAATTTTCAAAAAAATCGTTGCCAGATATTTTTTCTGAATTCTGTAATCAACCGTAGTGTTCGGATACTTTTTTGAGCGACTGTATGTCACACCAAGTGAACCCAGAAACGCTCCCTGTTCTCGTGGATAGTGGCCATTTTCTGCTCTCCTCCCTTCCCTTCCTCCTCTTCAAAAGTCAGATCCCCTTTCCCTCTCCTTCCTCCTCCTCCTCTTCTTCTTCCTCCCCTGCCCTTCCCCTCCACTTCCCTCTTCCTCCAAAGCCACTGAATTAAAGTACCCTTTGTGTTTTTTTGTTGAGAGCCATGATGCACAAATTGCAAAATCAATGTGGCCAAAGCCCAGGTAGCATGCGTGCACCCGTGGCAAGGCAGCCAAAGAGAAGTGGGAGAGGGGGACCGAGGAGGGGGAGGGGGGCAAGAAGAGGGGAGGGAGAAAGAGGAGGAGTGGAAGGCAGAGAGGCAGCTCCTACGTCCAGAAAGAGAGCAATAGCAGACACGAGGACAGTTGCTTTTTAGAGCTCATCTTCCGGTTTCCATTCCTTGGTTGCCCACATCCCTCTCCCGACGAGATCCTTCAGCTCGAAAGCGTTTAATTATTGCAAATATTTTTTAACCTTTAGGTGTATTCATCAGTATTATTCTTAGTAAACTTTTCACTAACTGGTTTAGTGTTGGGGTTGTTTTACCTCTGAGCGGCACTTTTTTTTCACACCATGAGCTAAATGGTCAGGTCACAAGGACCTCGAAGGCTCAGAGAAGGTTGGGTGAGGGGACCCACTGTAACAGCTGTTGGGAGACAGATGGTAGCTTCCCATCAAGGCCATACAGAGTGTTCTTTCACGTTGATTTGTTTTACCTCTGAGCGGCACTTTTTTGCACACCATGAGCTAAATGGCCAGGTCACATGGACCCCGAAGGCTTAGAGAAGGTTGGGGGGGGGGAACCCTGGAACAGCTGTTGGGAGACAGATGGTAGCCTCCCGTCAAGGCCATCCAGCGTGTTCTTTAACGTTGATTTGTTTTACCTCTGAGCGGCACTTTTTTGCACACCATGAGCTAAATGGCCAGGTCACAAAGACCCCGAAGGCTCAGAGAAGGTTGGGTGAGGGAACCCACTGGAACAGCTGTTGGGAGACAGATGGTAGCCTCCCATCAAGGCCATCCAGCGTGTTCTTTAACGTGCACAGGGTATGGCTCTCCCGCACACGGGGCCACGGCTTAACGTCCCATCCGACGGACGGCGGCCTTTCCAAGCCCATCGGTGTCCCCTACTGACCGTGGGCAGGGCGGGGTATTTTGCGGAGATAAATCTCAACGCTGACCCAGCTGGGACTCGAACCTGGGAACTGCAGATTACGAGCCTGGCGCGCTACCGACTGAGCCGCCACCACCCCTCCATTCGCACGGCATTGAAATGTCCGGGTATGTTTCGTGATGTAGTGTAAAGGTTGCTTTTAATTTCCGATTGAGTTGGAATGTTAATTTTTCATCATCCAATCATTCGAAATGAGACATTTTTTATTTTTGCCTCCTTTTTTTATTCTGTCTTCTTTTGTGGTTCATTCTGTTGAGTTAGTATTACGATTAGCAAAGGAGACAGAGCATATATGAGTATCATTATTCATGATGAAGGGAGCAGATCCAGTACTATGATGAGCCAATATCAAAAGTACAGTCGCTCAAAAAAATATCCGAACACTATGGTTGATTACAGAATTCAGAAAAAATATCTGGCAACGACTTTTTTTTTTTTTTAGAAATTAGTGATCTGGCAACCTTCGTGTCACGTGATTACAGAATTCAGGAAAAATATCTGGAGCGTGTACAGCAACTGTACACGCTCCAGTTACCGTTCACAGCAAACTGGAGCGTGTCAGTTACTGCACACGCTCCAGTTTGCTGTGAACGGTAACTGCACACGCTCAATATTTCCGTGAGTGAGCCCACACGATCTAGTATCGAAATAATATGACCACCTACAGTCGCTCAAAAAAGTATCCGAACACTACGGTTGATTACAGAATTCAGAAAAAATATCTGGATTCTGTAATCAACCATGGTGTTAGGATACTTTTTTGAGCGACTGTACCATCTGTCTCCAAAGAGCTTTACAGTGAATCCCCTTCCACCAAACAGCTCCGAGCTTTTGGGGGTCCTTGTGACCTGCCAACTTTGCTCACTGGGGAAAGAAAGTGACGTTTGGAGGTAAAACAACCCACTTAACACAACGCGTAAAGAGACCACCTACAGTCGCTCAAAAAAGTATCCTGACGCTATGGTTGATTACAGAATTCAGAAAAATATTCATAAAAAAAATTCATATATTATATCATTATATATTTAAAAATAAAACGACTTTCCGACTTCTGCCCGACCTCCTAAAACGTATTTCCCATCGAAAAAACGCGGGAACGATCCACGGCCCTCCCCCTAATCATAGTGCTTCATACGAAAATATAAAACTCAAAATAATTTTCTAAGAAGAGGACAAGATTTTAACAACATTCGATTCAAAACCCTGACACAGTTGCTCTCAAATCAAATAACTCAAGCAGAGGAATCTTTTCCACTTCCTCCTCCTCCTCCAGTTCCTCCTCCTCCTCTTAAACTTTCCCATTTGAAGCACCAATCCATACGAGCCCTGAGCGCCTCATCCACCCAGCGCAGTCAACAAGAGCATGCACGTTACGTGTGTCATTACCCCCACAGCTCGCGTGCCAATGGAGCTGCATGTTAATGAGGACCCAGCCGCATTAAAAATTGCCTGTAGAACACGCCATTACAGCATCCCCGCGGAGGCGATCCGCGCTAATCTTGCCGTATTTATTGCGATGCAGACAGGCCGTGGGTGCTCGATGTGCAACGCCCCAAATCGCATAAGCCCTTAGCGCGAAGCTTTTGTTTGGGCATTGGTGGTGATAATGAACCTGTCTGCCACGAAAGAAAGGTAGAGTTGGGGGGGGGGGGGGGCTTTCGTGTCTTTCTTTTGCTCTTTTCTTACTTCTTTTTCGGCTTTCTCGTGGCAAGCCATGGAAAGGAAGTATTGGGATTATGGGAAAATGGAAATCGATCTTGAATTTTTCCAGTTAGCAGTACGTTTTGTATGTTTCTGAACACGCAAAAATGGTTTTGGCTAATGCCGTCCGTCTGTTTGTCTGCCCACTTGTCTCTCTCTCTGTCTCTCTATCTGCCCTCTCTCTGTCTGTCTATCTCTCTCTCTATCTCTCTATCTGCCCTCTCTCTATCTCTCTATCTGCCCTCTCTCTGTCTGTCTATCTCTCTCTCTATCTGCCCTCTCTCTGTCTGTCTATCTTTCTTTCTCTCTCTATCTGCCCTCTCTCTGTCTGTCTATCTCTCTCTCTACCTCTCTCTCTGTCTGTCTATCTCTCTCTCTCTATCTCTCTATCTGCCCTCTCTCTGTCTGTCTATCTTTCTCTATCTCTCTATCTGCCCTCTCTCTGTCTGTCTATCTCTCTCTATATCTCTCTATCTGCCCTCTCTCTCTCTGTCTATTTCTCTCTATCTCTCTATCTGCCCTCTCTCTGTCTGTCTATCTCTCTCTCTATCTCTCTCTCTATCTCTCTCTCTGTCTGTCTATCTCTTTCTCTCTCTGTCTGTCTATCTCTCTCTCTATCTCTCTATCTGCCCTCTCTCTGTCTGTCTATCTCTCTCTCTATCTCTCTATCTGTCTATCTCTCTCTCTCTATCTCTCTATCTGCCCTCTCTCTGTCTGTCTATCTCTCTCTCTATCTCTCTATCTGTCTATCTCTCTCTCTCTATCTCTCTATCTGCCCTCTCTCTGTCTGTCTATCTCTCTCTCTCTCTCTGTCTGCCCATTTCTCTATCTGCCTTCTCTACATTATCTTTCTGTCTGTATCTTCATCTGTTCCTCTGCCTTTTCTCACTGTCTATCTGTCTACCTCTCCATCTATCTCTGTCTATCTGTCTTTCCTAGATATTTCTAACTGCATTCTATCTTTATATCTTCGTCTATTCAATCTCAACGTCTATCTTTCTATCTGCCTATCTCTCCATCTTCTCTCTTTATCACTCTGTCTGGCGATCTCAAAGACTATCTCTCTGTCTGTCCAACTATCTCTTTCCTTGCTCTTCCATCGTCTCTCCGTCTGTCTAACTTCTTGTCTAACTATCCATTTTCTTTCTTTTCTATCCATTTACCAACTGAAATGTTCCAGCAATTAAAGTTCAAATCTGATATTTAACTATAATTGTAAATATGATGGAAACATAATTTGGCAAATATAAAAAAATCCAAACAACAACCATCATTATGCACTTTTTTTTTAAAATGCTTTGTCCCATTTTTATCTCTTGCACTTTTTCTTTTTCTCAACAGAATTTAAGTCTAAATTTCGACATCGTCATTTCCAAGAAAACATTCTCATTTCGATTTCCTTTTAAACTCCATTCGAATTCATCACTTCTTCTCTGATCCTCTTCATTATCAACGCCATTTCGTTCTCATCCTCTCGTTTACTCCCCCCCATCATTCCCCCCCCAAAAAAAAAATCTTCCCCATCATTTCTAAAGCGTCTTTACGATCATTCCCCGTTACGAATTTGGAAAACTTAAATCTCCTGCCTCCTCTCTTTCCTTGCCAGCAGCAGATAAGCCCCCCCCCCCCTCACCGATATTCCCTCGTCTCGTTTGCCAAAAAAACCATTTTCCATTTCACTTCCCCTTGCACGTGAGAACGCACCACACACGCCCACACTCAATAAGACTTAACACTCCGTCAATCTTGTACCAGTCCCTTCTGGCACAACACACCCAAACATACTTAAGTATATTTATAGCCGTACGAATATATTTTTTGCTATATGTCAATGCATGAAGTATATATGGATATATATATATACACACACACGCACGGGATGAATTCACAGCATCACACACACACAAAGAACTTATCAGCGCTTTGGTATAGCATTTTAATGAGCCCCAATACGTTAGAGGCAAGGTGTGGCCTCAAGCAAAGGAAATGATATCAATGTTTGCGCTTAAAAAATGGTGGACAAGCGCCAAGAATGATGGCAAGACGTACAATTTGTCTCTAGTTTATGAACAGATAAGCCCTCCGCATCCTCCATCCCCATCCGAAACTCCCTTTCACATCCCGTACCCCTCTTCTGGGCCGCTGCAACCGACACCCGATATGACGGGAGGGGGGGAGGGTGCGTGTCAGAGGGTGGGGGAGGTCCTATTCAATTTGTGCCGGTGATTTATCGGGATACAGCGGATGGCGGCCGCGCTGATAGTGCGTCTGCGATGACAGGGATGCGGAGATGTTGAGGAGCGAAGCGGAGAGTAACGGGAGGGGGGAAGAAAGGAGGGTAAGAGGCAGGAGTAAAGTGGGTTCCATCCCAAAATTCCGCCGCATCTGCTTTGCCCATATATTATTGCTCATATTGGAGTGTCATCTCTCTATGTGGGGCAGATCATGGTGTGCTGCCAGTTACTGGAAATGATGCGATCTCTACTCGCATCCCACATCATTTGAGGACCTTTCGATAGGTGATGCTGGATTGTTATGCTTCATATGACGAACTTTGTAATGTCGATGATGGGGATTAGTTGTAGTTTCGTATGATTATTTGAGGGGTAGTGGAAAGGGGTGAATCTTGCATTTCGGTTAAAGTAAGTTATCTACTACAGTCGCTCAAAAAAATATCCGAACACCATGGTTGATTGCAGAATTCAGAAAAAATATCTGGCAAAGATTTTTTTTTTAGAAATTAGTGATCTGGCAACCTTTGTGTCACGTGACACGAACTTGGAATACTCACAAAAACCTGGATCATGTGGGCCCACTGACAGAAATATTGAGCGTGTGCAGTTACCGTTCACAGCAAACTGGAGCGTGTGTAGTAACTGCACACGCTCCAGTTTGCTGTGAACGGTAACTGGAGCGTGTACAGTTGCTCTACACGCTCCAGATATTTTTCCTGAATTCTGTAATCACGGGACACGAAGGTTGCCATACCCCCTCAAGCAGCTGCTTGCCACAGAGGTCTGACAGGAGCCTGTCAGTTTATATGCCGAAGTAGAAGGTCTGAGAGGATGGCAGGACCTCAGCAGAAAAACAACACATACATCCATGCCTTAACCCAGGGCTCGAACCCAGATCCCCTAGATCAATAAAAAAGCTTTGAATTCCATGAAAGTTTTGGGCTTGAAAAGGTTGGAAATTGTTTTTAGAGAAAGATACAGATTTAATGTTGTTGGGTTGTTTTTACCTCTGAGCGGCATTTTTTTCCACACCTTAGGCTAAATGGCCAGGTCATAAGGACCCCTAGGGGTCAGTGAAGTTTGGGGAAGGGGACCCACTGGACAGTAGTTAGGAGACAGATGGAAGCTTGCCGACTAGGCCATCCAGTGTGTTCTTTAACGTGCATAGGGTATGGCTCTCCTGAACACGGGACCACGGATTTAAATCCCATGTGATGGACGGCGTTTCCAAGCCAATCGGTGTTCCCTACTGACAGAGGGTAGGGATGGGAGTTTTGCAGAGAGATCAATGCGCAGTCCTTTTTTAGCGTGAAGAGGTTGGATAGAGTCGTAATTTGTAAACATAGCAACCAGGAAAAAATGCCAAAAAAGCTCTCTGTTTTGTTATTTATTTATTTATTTATTTATACACCTAACAACCATGGTGATGTTAGGGCCAGACCCTTATACACCAGGTTCGTTTAAAAAACTATACAAAATATAAAGAAAAACAAGGGAATATTTTAAAATTATACATATGAACTATATATAGTCATTATTCAATGAAGTGTCACAGTTATAAAATTTTATAGTTTTATATTTAATAGTTTATTATTTTAATAGTAAATTAAATAATAGTTCATGGTTTGAAAATGAAGATCTGAGTAATGATATATTTAATATATGCCCGGGTTCGAGTCCCGGGTAAGGCATGGATGTTCGTGTTGTTTTTCTGCTTATGTCCTGCCATCCTCTCAGACCTTCTACTCTGGCATATAAACTGACAGGCTCCTGTCAGACCTCTGTGGCAAGCAGCTGCTTGAGGGGGTATTTTTTTTTATATACATATTACACGTATTCACTACCAAAGTCAGACTGTGGAGGAACAAATTTCCGTTACAGAACGTTTAAGTAGAAAGATTGAATTTAATAACTGTAACCATAGAAACTGAAATCTGATTGGTCGAGCTATTTTGTTGTTTTGAAGCGTTCGTATCGATGAATTTTAAGAGTGGCAATCACCAAAATATGTTAATTGAGAAATGACAATGAATATCATTATAACCATTGAACAATGAAGATTCAACCAACTCGAAACGCTGAGGCAAAACTTCCCCCAACCTACGTGGATGCGACAAAGGTTGTTCGAAGCGAAGTCGATGTGCGTCCGCGGCATCCATGACGGTGTAATGTTGATGGGAGATGCTTTTCCTTTCATGTCGCTGACACGTGGGTCAGGCGTTCGCCTTTCCCGCCACAAAAAGCTAGACAAGCCAATACAAAAGCAGAAGAAAGATGTGCCCATATGCGTGCTCGCTGCACGGGAAGTCCCGGCTACTTTATGGGGCAATGGTGGAGATGGTGGGGCCTCTAAAGAATGCGGTGAACGGCGGGCGGCGGTCAGGCGACCTGATGCACTGGCATCGTGATGGCGAAGAATCTGATCCGAAATGGTCTTGGGATGGTGTGTGGCCAATAGCCACGGAGCAAGGGGATGTCCTAGTTGCTCCCCATCTTCCTAGTACACGATTGCCGGTGATACACAGGGGTCTAATCAGCATTTCTGTAAGACAACGGAGGAAGAGGGAGGATGGGTGAAGATTCTGGGATTGATTCGCATCTTGGACATCGCGTGCAGCATCACAAGGAGAGGGAGTGCGTTGCTTGAGAAATTGGCAGAAAAATCTCTGTGTGTGTGTGTGGGGGGGGGGGGGCTGCCTCAAAGCGCAGTGGTACAGTGTTGTTCCTTAGGGATCATTGGAGGAGGGGAGATAGCCTACAGAGGGTAGAGCCCTGCACGGATGGCAAAAACGCTATCACCATCCAAAAGGTCTCATCCGTATCCGCAAAACTTCATCAGCATCCACGTATATTACCACCTGCTTAATAACCGTCGAGATATTACAAATGCTTGAAGTCCGATGTATAGTCGCTCATAAAAAGTATCCGAACACTCTGGTTGATTACAGAATTCAGGAAAAATATCTGGCAACGATTTTTTTTCAGAAATCACATCTTCGTGTCACGTGACAACGAAGGTTGCCAGATCACTAATTTCTAAAAAAAATAGTTGCCAGATATTTTTCCTGAATTCTGCAATCAACCGTAGTGTTCGGATATTTTTTTGAACGACTGTACAGTAACTGAGACGATAACTTCTCCCATATCCCATTTAAATCAGCGACTACATGGCAATTCGGAAAGTTTTTCGGACATAACGCAGCCCATAAAGGAAGCGGACTGAGATGTGATTGGGTTTTGAAGGATTCTCCTATCTGTCAAATGCAACAGATAAATGAACTTCATGTGAACATAACGCCCCACAAAGAATGAACTGGCGACACCAGAGAAGCTTTTAGACGAAACTCAAAGAAAGTCGTTGCCTGATATTAAAACTCGGCTCGAATGGCCGTTATGCAAATCATGGATGCAGATTCATTTCTAAAGAGGAAAGATTTGGCGAGAGAGGATGGTTTCCGGAAGACATTGAACTATGAGATTCAAGGCTGTGCACTTCACTTGGGGTTGAAGAAGTGTGGCCACTTCTTGCAAGCTGAGTTCTTTCGGGTTGAGGCTTAGGCTCTATTGCGATGCTGTTGCCTCTTTCTGCACAGGGCCGGGGGTGGCTCAGTCGGTAGCGCGTCAGGCTCGCAATCTGTAGTTCCCAGGTTCGAGTCCCAGCTGGGACAGCGTTGAGATTTATCTCCGCAAAATTCCCCGCCCTGCCCACGGTCAGTAGGGGACACCGATGGGCTTGGAAAGGCCGCCGTCCGTCGGATGGTGCGTTAAGCCGTGGCCCCGTGTGCGGGAGAGCCATACCCTGTGCACGTTAAAGAACACGCTGGATGGCCTTGACGGGAGGCTACCATCTGTCTCCCAACAGCTGTTCCAGTGGGTCCCCTCCCCCAACCTTCTCTGAGCCTTCGGGGTCCATGTGACCTGGCCATTTAGCCCATGGTGTGCAAAAAAGTGCCGGTCAGAGGTAAAACAACCCAACAACTTTCTGCACAGTTCATGTAGAGTTGTTTGGTTGGTTGTTTTACCTCTGAGCGGCACTTTTTTTTGCACATAATGGGCTAAATGGCCAGGTCACAAGGACCCTGAAGTCTCAGAGAAGGTTGGGGTAGGGAACCCACTGGAACAGTTATTGGGAGACAGATGGTAGCCTCCCGTCAAGACCATTCAGCGTGTTCTTTAACGTGCACAGGGTATGGCTTTCCCGCACACGGGGCCACGGTTAAACTCCCATCCGACGGACGGCGGCCTTTCCGAGCCCATCGATGTCCCCTACTGACCGTGGGCAGGGCGGGAATTTTGCAGAGATAAATCTCAACGCTGACCCAGCTGGGTTGGGTTGGGTTGTTTTACCTCTGAGCGGCACTTTTTTGCACACCATGGGCTAAATGGCCAGGTCTCAAGGACCCCGAAGGCTGAGAGAAGGTTGGGGGAGGGGACCCACTGGAACAGCTGTTGGGAGACAGAAGGTAGTCTCCCGTCAATGCCATCCAGCGTGTTCTTTAACGTGCACAGGGTATGGCTCTCCCGCACACGGGGCCACGGCTTAACGTCCCGTCCGACGGACGGCGGCCTTTCCAAGTCCATCGGTGTCCCGTACTGACCGTGGGCAGGGCGGGGAGTTTTGCGGAGATAAATCTCAACGCTCACCCAGCTGGGACTCGAACCTGGGAACTGCAAATTATGAGCCTGGCGCGCTACCGACTGAGCCACCCCCGCCCCATATAATTATGGATTGATTGCTTTAGTGGAAAAATTAATCTTTTTATTGCATGTTCTCCTCCATTCATGGAATTTGCTTTTCGGAAATTTTTAAACTTTTAATTTTAATAATTTTTAATTAATATTTTTTTTAATTAAAATTTTAATAATTAATTTTTTACTTTTAATATGTCATGCATTCGTTTTATTACTTGAATATATCATTTAATCTATAACTGTTTTTTTCTTATTTAAATACTTATTAATCTGTAATTCAATTTCCATACTATTTATTACTCTTTAATTCAATCCGCTTTTTTACTTGAATACTCATTATTATCCTAATCAGTTTGCTTTCTTATTTGAATACTTATTAATCCATGATTCAATTTGCATTGTTATTTGAATACTTATTAATCCATGATTCAATTTGCATTGTTATTTGAATACTTATTAATCTATGATTCAATTTGCATTGTTATTTGAATACTTATTAATCTAAGATTCAATTTGCATTGTTATTTGAATACTTATTAATTTATGATTCAATTTGCATTGTTATTTGAATACTTATTAATCTATGATTCAATTTGCATTGTTATTTGAATACTTATTAATTTATGATTCAATTTGCATTGTTATTTGAATACTTATTAATCTATGGTTCAATTTGCATTGTTATTTGAATACTTATTAATCTATGATTCAATTTGCATTGTTATTTGAATACTTATTAATCTATGGTTCAATTTGCATTGTTATTTGAATACTTATTAATCTATGATTCAATTTGCATTGTTATTTGAATACTTATTAATCTATGATTCAATTTGCATTGTTATGAATACTTATTAATTTATGATTCAATTTGCATTGTTATTTGAATACTTATTAATTTATGATTCAATTTGCATTGTTATTTGAATACTTATTAATCTATGATTCAATTTACATTGTTATTTGAATACTTATTAATCTATGATTCAATTTGCATTGTTATTTGAATACTTATTAATTTATGATTCAATTTCTTCTCTAACTTGATTACTTATTAATCTGTATGCTAATTTACATTGTTGCTTGAATACTTTATTAATGCAATTTTTATGATAACTAAGTACAGTCGCTCAAAAAAGTATCCGAACACTACGGTTTATGACAGAATTCAGAAAAAAAATATCTGGCAACGGTTTTTTTTTAAGAATTTAGTGATCTGTTAAATTGAAATTAGTGTTGAAATTAAATTAAAACTTTTAATTTTGAATTTAAATTGAAACTTTTAATTAGAAATTAGTGAAATTAGTGACCTTCGTGTCACGTGACACGAAGTTTGCCAGATCACTATTTTCTAAAAAAATCGTTGCCAGATATTTTTTCTCAATTCTGTAAACAACCATAGTGTTCGGATACTTTTTTGAGCGACTGTAGGTGGTCATATTATTTTGATACTAGATCGTGTGGGCTCACTCGCGGGAATATTGAGCGTGTGCAGTTACCGTTCACAGCAAACTGGAGCGTGTACAGTAACTGCACACGCTCCAATTAACGGTAACTGGAGCGTGTACAGTTGCTGTACACGCTCCAGATATTTTTCCTGAATTCTGTAAACACGTGACACGAATTTTGCCAGCAGATCACTAATTTCTAAAAAAATCGTTACCAGATATTTTTTCTGAATTCTGTAATCAACCATAGTGTTCGGATACTTTTTTGAGCGACTGTAGGTGGTCATATTATTTTGATACTAGATCGTGTGGGCTCACTCGCGGGAATATTGAGCGTGTGCAGTTACCGTTCACAGCAAACTGGAGCGTGTACAGTAACTGCACACGCTCCAGTTTGCTGTGAACGGTAACTGGAGTGTATACAGTTGCTGTACACGCTCCAGATATTTTTCCTGAATTCTGTAATCAACCGTAGTGTTCGGATACTTTTTTCAGCGACTGTACTCTTCTAATTCAACATTGAAAAAAAATATCTTTTTTTTTTCTAGGTTCATCAATGCTCGGCGGCGAATTGTTCAACCGATGATTGATCAGTCGAACAGGGCAGGTGAGAATTTTCTCTTTTTCTGACTCAACAATATTCATACGTTCTCATTCTTACGCCATTACTGGTTTTTTGTTCATCACTCTTCCTAGCTCGTTCCCTTTTTCCCATTTGCTTCTCTCTATCCTTCATCGTTTATTGGATTGGATTGTTTTACCTCTAAGCGGGACTTTTTTGCACACCATGGGCTAAATGGCCAGGGCACAAGGACCCCGAAGGCTCAGAGAAGGTTGGGGGAGGGGACCCACTGGAACAGCTGTTGGGAGACAGATGGTAGCCTCCCGTCAAGGCCATCCAGCGTGTTCTTTAACATGCACGGGGTATGGCTCTCCCACACACGGGGCCCCGGCTTAACGTCCCATCCGACGGACGGCGGCCTTTCCAAACCCATCGGTGTTCCCTACTGACCGTGTTCAGGGCGGGGAAATTTTGCGGAGATAAATCTCAACGCTGACCCAGCTGGGACTCGAACCTAGGAACTACAGATTACGAGCCTGGCGCGCTACCGACTGAGCCACCCCCGCCCCTTCATCGTTTATTCATTCTTGTTTATCGTTTTCTTTCTCACATACTTCTCTCATTTTTCTCTCCAAACCTTATGAACTTACTCAACTTCTTTCACATTTTATCACTCGTATTTGCGTTCCTCTTTGCTGATTCTTCTACACCAATGTTTCCCAAAGTGGGTGATACCGTCCCCTGGGGGGCGCTGAAACGATCCAGGGGGTCGGTAGTAGCCTCGGGTGCAATTGGAGGGGGGGGTGAAAGCATAAAAAAAGAAGGGAAGATAAAAAAATTTTTGAAAAACCGTTCGTACATGTTTCAATGTTGTGTAACATAAAGTCCTATGACTTTAACTCTATGTTACACAATATTTGATATATTTTCCATTTTATGCAATGGTTGATTTTAATAAATAATTTTATAATTTCAAGCTTCAAGGTTATTTACAACAACATCTTCCTTTACTATGTTGTAGGACGATGGTAGAAATATAGATAAATAAAAGAAAGCAGATTTGTCAATGTATCTTTCTGTTTGTTCGATTAAAGAATGAAGTTTTCCAGGGGGGCGCTGAGTAATTTTTTCTCTGAAAAGGGGGCGGTAGGACAAATAAGTTTGGGAACCTCTGCTCTAGACTGATTCTCATCTGCCATTTCTCCACTTCCCCTCCCCCCAACTCAATACTCCTGGTTTATCGTTAATGACACGTTTTGTTTCGCGATCATCTTCCTGTGTCTTTTAATCCTTTCTCACTGATCATTATTTACTAATTCATCTTTCCCTACACTCATCTTTGTTAACTCATCGTTTCCTATTCATCTTTTCTCATTGATTCATTCTTTTCTGATTCACTTTTCATGCACTCATCTTTGTTAACTCATCGTTTCCTATTCATCCTTTCTCATTGATTCATTCTTTTCTGATTCACTTTTCATGCACTCATCTTTGTTAACTCATTCTTTTCCTATTCATCCTTTCTCATTGATTCATTCTTTTCTGATTCACTTTTCATTCACTCATCTTTGTTAACTCATTCTTTTCCTATTCATCCTTTCTCATTGATTCATTCTTTTCTGATTCACTTTTCATGCACTCATCTTTGTTAACTCATTCTTTTCCTATTCATCCTTTCTCATTGATTCATTCTTTTCTGATTCACTTTTCATTCACTCATCTTTGTTAACTCATTCTTTTCCTATTCATCCTTTCTCATTGATTCATTCTTTTCTGATTCACTTTTCATGCACTCATCTTTGTTAACTCATCGATCCTTTCTCATTGATTCATTCTTTTCTGATTCACTTTTCATGCACTCATCTTTGTTAACTCATCGATCCTTTCTCATTGATTCATTCTTTTCTGATTCACTTTTCATGCACTCATCTTTGTTAACTCATCGATCCTTTCTCATTGATTCATTCTTTTCTGATTCACTTTTCATGCACTCATCTTTGTTAACACATCGATCCTTTCTCGTTGATTCATTCTTTTCTGATTCACTTTTCATGCACTCATCTTTGTTAACTCATCGATCCTTTCTCATTGATTCATTCTTTTCTGATTCACTTTTCATGCACTCATCTTTGTTAACTCATCGATCCTTTCTCATTGATTCATTCTTTTCTGATTCACTTTTCATGCACTCATCTTTGTTAACTCATTCTTTTCCTATTCATCCTTTCTCATTGATTCACTCTTTTCTGATTCACTTTTCATGCACTCATCTTTGTTAACTAATCGATCCTTTCTCATTGATTCATTCTTTTCTGATTCACTTTTCATGCACTCATCTTTGTTAACTCATCGATCCTTTCTCTTTGATTCATTCTTTTCTGATTCACTTTTCATGCACTCATCTTTGTTAACTCATTCTTTTCCTATTCATCCTTTCTCGTTGATTCATTCTTTTCTGATTCACTTTTCATGCACTCATCTTTGTTAACTCATCGATCCTTTCTCATTGATTCATTCTTTTCTGATTCACTTTTCATGC
Source organism: Ryuthela nishihirai (assembly GCA_038380435.1). Lineage (NCBI taxonomy): Eukaryota > Metazoa > Arthropoda > Arachnida > Araneae > Heptathelidae > Ryuthela > Ryuthela nishihirai. Next base: position 38,367,131 of record JAWZYU010000029.1, read on the forward strand.
ACTCATCTTTGTTAACTCATCGATCCTTTCTCATTGATTCATTCTTTTCTGATTCACTTTTCATGCACTCATCTTTGTTAACTCATCGATCCTTTCTCTTTGATTCATTCTTTTCTGATTCACTTTTCATGCACTCATCTTTGTTAACTCATTCTTTTCCTATTCATCCTTTCTCGTTGATTCATTCTTTTCTTATTCACTTTTCATGCACTCATCTTTGTTAACTCATCGATCCTTTCTCGTTGATTCATTCTTTTCTGATTCACTTTTCATGCACTCATCTTTGTTAACTCATCGATCCTTTCTCATTGATTCATTCTTTTCTGATTCACTTTTCATGCACTCATCTTTGTTAACTCATCGATCCTTTCTCATTGATTCATTCTTTTCTGATTCACTTTTCATGCACTCATCTTTGTTAACTCATTCTTTTCCTATTCATCCTTTCTCATTGATTCATTCTTTTCTGATTCACTTTTCATGCACTCATCTTTGTTAACTAATCGATCCTTTCTCATTGATTCATTATTTTCTGATTCACTTTTCATGCACTCATCTTTGTTAACTCATCGATCCTTTCTCTTTGATTCATTCTTTTCTGATTCACTTTTCATGCACTCATCTTTGTTAACTCATTCTTTTCCTATTCATCCTTTCTCATTGATTCATTCTTTTCTGATTCACTTTTCATGCACTCATCTTTGTTAACTAATCGATCCTTTCTCATTGATTCATTCTTTTCTGATTCACTTTTCATGCATTCATCTTTGTTAACTCATCGATCCTTTCTCTTTGATTCATTCTTTTCTGATTCACTTTTCATGCACTCATCTTTGTTAACTCATTCTTTTCCTATTCATCCTTTCTCGTTGATTCATTCTTTTCTGATTCACTTTTCATGCACTCATCTTTGTTAACTCATCGATCCTTTCTCATTGATTCATTCTTTTCTGATTCACTTTTCATGCACTCATCTTTGTTAACTCATCGATCCTTTCTCATTGATTCATTCTTTTCTGATTCACTTTTCATGCACTCATCTTTGTTAACTCATTCTTTTCCTATTCATCCTTTCTCATTGATTCATTCTTTTCTGATTCACTTTTCATTCACTCATCTTTGTTAACTAATCGATCCTTTCTCATTGATTCATTCTTTTCTGATTCACTTTTCATGCACTCATCTTTGTTAACTCATCGATCCTTTCTCTTTGATTCATTCTTTTCTGATTCACTTTTCATGCACTCATCTTTGTTAACTCATTCTTTTCCTATTCATCCTTTCTCGTTGATTCATTCTTTTCTTATTCACTTTTCATGCACTCATCTTTGTTAACTCATCGATCCTTTCTCGTTGATTCATTCTTTTCTGATTCACTTTTCATGCACTCATCTTTGTTAACTCATTCTTTTCCTATTCATCCTTTCTCATTGATTCATTCTTTTCTGATTCACTTTTCATGCACTCATCTTTGTTAACTCATCGATCCTTTCTCGTTGATTCATTCTTTTCTGATTCACTTTTCATGCACTCGTCTTTGTTAACTCATTCTTTTCCTATTCATCCTTTCTCATTGATTCATTCTTTTCTGATTCACTTTTCATTCACTCATCTTTGTTAACTCATCGTTTCCTGTTCATCCTTTCTCATTGATTCATTCTTTTCTGATTCACTTTTCATGCACTCATCTTTGTTAATTCGTTCTTTTCCTACTGATTCATTCTTCCATTCTTTACTGATTAACCCCTTTTTTTTACACTCACCTTTGTTAACTCGTCGTTTTTTACTCATCGTTTCCAAATCATCCTTTCTCACTTCATTCCTTTCTGATTCACCTTTTCTACACTCATCTTTGTTAACTAGACATTTTCTTATTCATTTTTTCCCATTTTTCTACACTTTGTTAACCATCATTACATTATTCATCCTTTTTCACTGATTCATTCCTTTCTGATTCACCTTTTCTACGTTCATCTTTGTTAACTTGTCATTTCTTTATTTTTTTCTCCATTGATTCACTTTTCATGCACTCATCTTTGTTAATTCGTTCTTTTCCTACTGATTCATTCTTCCATTCTTTACTTCATCTCTGATCATTCTTCCACTCATCTCCGTTAACTCATCGTCTCCTTATTCATCCTTTATCACCGATTCATTCTTTTTTAATTCACCTTTTTCTATACTCATCTTCGTTAAGCCATCGTTTCTTTACTCATCCTTTCTCGCTGATTCATTCTTTTCTGATTGCCCTTTTCATGGACTCGTCTCTGTTAACTCATCATTTTCGTATTCATCCTTTCTCGTTGATTCATTTTTTCTGATTCATCTTTTACACTCATCTTTGTTAACTCATCTTCGTTAAGATATCGTTTCTTTACTCCTCCTTTCTCGCTGATTCATTCTTTTCTGATTGCCCTTTTCGTGGACTCATCTCTGTTAACTCATCGTTTTCGTATTCATCCTTTCTCGTTGATTCATTTTTTCTGATTCATCTTTTACACTCATCTTTGTTAACTCATCTTCGTTAAGCCATCGTTTCTTTACTCCTCCTTTTTCGCTGATTCATTCTTTTCTGATTGCCCTTTTCGTGGACTCATCTCTGTTAACTCATCGTTTCTTTACTCATCCTTTCTCACTGATTCATTCTTTTCTGATTGCCCTTTTCGTGGACTCATCTCTGTTAACTCATCGTTTTCGTATTCATTCTTTCTCGTTGATTCATTTTTTCTGATTCATCTTTTACACTCATCTTTGTTAACTCATCTTCGTTAAGCCATCGTTTCTTTACTCCTCCTTTCTCACTGATTTATTCTTTTCTGATTGCCCTTTTCGTGGACTCATCTCTGTTAACTCATCGTTTTCGTATTCATTCTTTCTCGTTGATTCATTTTTTCTGATTCATCTTTTACACTCATCTTTGTTAACTCATCTTCGTTAAGCCATCGTTTCTTTACTCATCCTTTCTCACTGATTCATTCTTTTCTGATTGCCCTTTTCGTGGACTCATCTCTGTTAACTCATCGTTTTCGTATTCATCCTTTCTCGTTGATTCATTTTTTCTGATTCATCTTTTACACTCATCTTTGTTAACTCATCTTCGTTAAGCCATCGTTTCTTTACTCATCCTTTCTCACTGATTCATTCTTTTCTGATTGCCCTTTTCGTGGACTCATCTCTGTTAACTCATCGTTTTCGTATTCATCCCTTCTCGTTGATTCATTTTTTCTGATTCATCTTTTACACTCATCTTTGTTAACTCATCTTCGTTAAGCCATCGTTTCTTTACTCATCCTTTCTCACTGATTCATTCTTTTCTGATTGCCCTTTTCGTGGACTCATCTCTGTTAACTCATCGTTTTCGTATTCATCCTTTCTCGTTGATTCATTTTTTCTGATTCATCTTTTACACTCATCTTTGTTAACTCATCTTCGTTAAGCCATCGTTTCTTTACTCATCCTTTCTCACTGATTCATTCTTTTCTGATTGCCCTTTTCGTGGACTCATCTCTGTTAACTCATCGTTTTCGTATTCATCCTTTCTCGTTGATTCATTTTTTCTGATTCATCTTTTACACTCATCTTTGTTAACTCATCTTCGTTAAGCCATCGTTTCTTTACTCATCCTTTCTCACTGATTCATTCTTTTCTGATTGCCCTTTTCGTGGACTCATCTCTGTTAACTCATCGTTTTCGTATTCATCCTTTCTCGTTGATTCATTTTTTCTGATTCATCTTTTACACTCATCTTTGTTAACTCATCTTCGTTAAGCCATCGTTTCTTTACTCATCCTTTCTCACTGATTCATTCTTTTCTGATTGCCCTTTTCGTGGACTCATCTCTGTTAACTCATCGTTTTCGTATTCATCCTTTCTCGTTGATTCATTTTTTTCTGATTCATCTTTTACACTCATCTTTGTTAACTCATCTTCGTTAAGCCATCGTTTCTTTACTCATCCTTTCTCACTGATTCATTCTTTTCTGATTGCCCTTTTCGTGGACTCATCTCTGTTAACTCATCGTTTTCGTATTCATCCTTTCTCGTTGATTCATTTTTTCTGATTCATCTTTTACACTCATCTTTGTTAGCTCATCTTCGTTAAGCCATCGTTTCTTTACTCATCCTTTCTCACTGATTCATTCTTTTCTGATTGCCCTTTTCGTGGACTCATCTCTGTTAACTCATCGTTTTCGTATTCATCCTTTCTCGTTGATTCATTTTTTCTGATTCATCTTTTACACTCATCTTTGTTAACTCATCTTCGTTAAGCCATCGTTTCTTTACTCATCCTTTCTCACTGATTCATTCTTTTCTGATTGCCCTTTTCGTGGACTCATCTCTGTTAACTCATCGTTTTCGTATTCATCCTTTCTCGTTGATTCATTTTTTCTGATTCATCTTTTGCACTCATCTTTGTTAACTCATCTTCGTTAAGCCATCGTTTCTTTACTCATCCTTTCTCACTGATTCATTCTTTTCTGATTGCCCTTTTCGTGGACTCATCTCTGTTAACTCATCGTTTTCGTATTCATCCTTTCTCGTTGATTCATTTTTTCTGATTCATCTTTTACACTCATCTTTGTTAACTCATCTTCGTTAAGCCATCGTTTCTTTACTCATCCTTTCTCACTGATTCATTCTTTTCTGATTGCCCTTTTCGTGCACTCATCTCTGTTAACTCATTTTTTCGTATTCATCCTTTCTCGTTGATTCATTTTTTTCTGATTCATCTTTTACACTCATCTTTGTTAACTCATCTTCGTTAAGCCATCGTTTCTTTCCTCCTCCTTTCTCACTGATTCATTCTTTTCTGATTGCCCTTTTCGTGCACTCATCTCTGTTAACTCATCGTTTTCGTATTCATCCTTTCTCGTTGATTCATTTTTTCTGATTCATCTTTTACACTCATCTTTGCTAACTCATCAGTCTGCACACGCTCAAACTGGAGCGTGTGCAGTTACTGCACACGCTCCAGTTTGCTGTGAACGGTAACTGAACGGTAATCCAGTTTGCTGTGAACGGTAACTGGAGCGTGTACAGTTGCTGTTCACGCTCCAGATATTTTTCCTGAATTCTGTAATCACGTGACACGAAGGTTACCAGATCACTCATTTGTAAAAAAAAGTGTTGCCAGATATTTTTTCTGAATTTTTTAATCGATCATAGCGTTCGGATACTTTTTTGAGCGACTGTAGGTGGTCATATTATTTTGATACTAGATCGTGTGGGCTCACTCACGGAAATATTGAGCGTGTGCAGTTACCGTCCACAGCAAACTGGAGCGTGTGCAGTAACTGCACACGCTCCAGTTTGCTGTGAACGGTAACTGAACGGTAATCCAGTTTGCTGTGAACGGTAACTGGAGCGTGTACAGTTGCTGTACACGCTTCAGGTATTTTTCCTGAATTCTTTAATCACGTGACACGAAGGTTGCCAGATCACTAATTTCTAAAGAAAATCGTTGCCAGATATTTTTTCTGAATTCTGTAATCAACCGTAGTGTTCGGATATTTTTTTGAGCGACTGTCCCGATAAATTTCGTAACTTTATCACCAAGCCAATACCCACAGGCACAAATTAATTTCCCATCACATCATCAACATCGATTAATATCATCATCAATTACAATTTCAAAAAAACATTTTTAAAATAAAAAAAGCCCTTTTACCAAACGAACGAAAAAAAAATATATACATATTAAAACAATAACGAAATAACAGAACAAAAGCCCTATTCGAATCTACTTCTCTTCAAAAAACCTCATTTCGACACACACACACACACAAAAAACAACTCACCAATTCTCTTTCTCTCTTTGGACGCTATGCAACAACCAAAACACGATAGAAGCGGGGAGGGGAGTGGAACAGGGGGGAAAGCCACGCCTCACCACCGCGCATGCGCCGCTGAAGCCCAAGTGAGCGTGGATAGCTTCGCTAGGGGGTTGCTCATGCTCCTACGATTGCGCCTAATGGACGAGCCAGCATCGAAGCCGAAACCAGAACCTGAGATAGGAGCCCATGTCGCAGTATCACTCTCATTAGAAAGGCCATCAATCATTCCCAGCAGACAGACCTTCTCTCTCTCTCTTTCTGCCGCTTTTTTTTCCAGGGGGGCGAAGAGAGAACGGTTCTAAAAGCCCCCGTGCTTTGTGTTGACCGAGTAAGCGAGAGACCGGCTTTGTGCGACGGCACTGCGAGATGGACGCAGCGGTGCCTTACCCTGCCTCGGCGGCATTCTCCCATCTCGTCTCTCCCAGCGGTGCCGAGCCGCTTGCACATTGTGAGCTTTTTCATTGAGAATTGACAGCCACTTGATTGATGATTTATCAATCCGCAGTGAGCCTGCGCTCTGGCTGTTTACTAAAGTTCCGAGCTTTTACTACTACCGAGCTTTCTCTGTGTGCGCTTGTGCATACCGCTTCTCACCACACAGGAAATGGCACTTTTCATTACGGCGAGCCGTCCGATTGGACAGAAATAACGCAGCCTTTTTTTTTTATGTGTCGCCTTTTTTCACACCCCCCCCCCTTTTTTTTTATAACTTCTTCATCTCTTTAGTGATGCTCATTTCCTGCCGTTCACTTTTTTTTAATTCGAAATAGTGTTTTTGTGTTTTGTTTCGATTTTTCTTTTTTTTTTAATTTTTGTTGTACTTTTTCGGAGTTTTGGAAAAGAAAAAGAATCGACGTAGAAAAAAAAGTACTCGAAGACGAAGAAAATTGACGAGGAAATCCACTCTGTCTTATCTGGATGATGCGATTAGTTGTAATTCCTTCGAACCAATTCATTTCTCTGATCAAGGGGCGGGGGGTGGCTCAGTCGGTAGCGCGCCAGACTCGTAATTGGCAGTTCCCAGGTTCGAGTCCCAGATGAGTCAGCGTTGAGATTTATCTCTTCAAAAACTTCCGCCCTGCCCACGGTCAGTAAGGGACACCGATGGCCTTGGAAAGGCCGCCGTCCGTCGGATGGAACATTAAGCCGCGGGCCCGTACACAGAACAGCCATACCATGTGCATATTAAGATATGCTGGGTGGCCTTGACGGGGCTACCATCTGTTTCCTAAAAGCTGTTCCAGTGGGTCCCTTCCTCCAACCTTCTGAGCTTTCGGGGTTCTTGTGACCTGGCCATTTAGCCTATTGTGCGAATAAAGTGCCGTTCAAAAGTAAAACAACTCAACTCAAAATCTTCCACTAATAACAAAAAAAAAACACCATGATTAAAAAATGGGGCGGGGGTGGCTTAGTCGGTAGCGCGCCATACTCGTAACCTGCAGTTCCCAGGTTCGAGTCCCACCTGTGCCAGTTTTGAGATTAATCTCCGCAAATCTCCCGCCATGCCCTCAGTCAGTAGGGGACACCGATGATCTTGGAAACTCTGCAACCCGTCCGTCGGATGGGACGCTAAGCCGTTGCCCCGTGTGCGGGAGAGCCATACCCTGTGCAGGTTAAAGAACACACTAGATGACCTCTCGTAAAGGTCATCCAGCTTGTTTTTTATTATTAACCCCCAGTTATTATTTTTATACAGGATTATGTGACTGACAAATATGCTGCATGAGAAAAAGAAATATGAGTTGTTTTACCTCATGGCGGCTGTTTCGTGTGCACAATGGGCTCATTGGCCAGGTTACAATGACCTCGAGGACTCAGAGAAGGTTGAGGGGCCATCGACGTGTTCTTTATTATTGCCCAACGCAAAATCTAGGTAGAGTGATGACAGATGGAAATCTCCCGTCAAGGCCATCCAGAATGTTCTTTAATATGCACAAGACGTGTACAGTCGCTCAAAAAAGTATCCGAACACTATGGTTGATTACAGAATTCAGAAAAAATATCTGGCAACGATCTTTTTTAGAAATTAGTGATCTGGCAACCTTCGTGTCACGTGATTACAGAATTCAGGAAAAATATCTAGAGCGTGTACAGCAACTGTACACGCTCCAGCTACCGTTCACAGCAAACTGGAGCGTGTGCAGTGACTGCACACGCTCCAGTTTGCTGTGAACGGTAACAGTTTGCTGTGAACGTGTGCAGACACGCTCAATATTTCCGTGAGTGAGCCCACACGATCTAGTATCAAAATAATATGACCACCTACAGTCGCTCAAAAAAGTATCCGAACACTACGATTGATTACAGAATTCAGAAAAAATATCTGGCGACGATTTTTTTAGAAATCAGTGATCTGACAACCTTCGTGTCACGTGACAACGAAGGTTGCCAGATCACTAATTTCTAAAAAAAAATCGTTGCCAGATATTTTTTCTGAATTCTGTAATCAACCATAGTGTTCGGACACTTTTTTGAGCGACTGTACTCTCCTGCACACGGAGTCACGGCTTAACGTCGTTATTTTACATGATTAGTACTTTCTTCATACTTTTTTATGAGAAATAAAAAGAGCAATATAGTTTATGCGTTTGTACATTTGTACACTTTTTTGTCATATTGCAACCATTTATTGATATTTTCCTTTCCTTTCACCAGGTGGAGCCAGTGCAGCATACGGACCAGAAGGCGCTGGGATGGGTTACATGATGGATGGAAGCCAACAGATGCACATCCGACCTCCAGGTGGGTATTGTTCTGGAAGACTTTTTTGATGATTTTGGAATGTTTTTGAAACAATAAGTAGGAGGCTTAATTGGAAGAGTATTTCGAAAACTCCAGTTCCAGCAAGCGTGCATTATGCTAATAGAGACAGATTCCTTGATGTCTGGGGTGGCTCAGTCGGTAGCGCGCCAGGCTCGTAATCTGTAGTTCCCAGGTTCGAGTCCCAGCTGGGTCAGCGTTGAGATTTATCTCAGCAAAAATTCCCCGCCCTGCCCACGGTCAGTAGGGGACACCGATGGGCTTGGAAAGGCCGTCGTCCGTCGGATGGGACGTTAAGCCGTGGAGCCGTATGCGGGAGAGCCATACCCTGTGCACGTTAAAGAACACGCTGGATGGCCTTGACGGGAGGCTACCATCTGTCTCCCAACAGCTGTTCCAGTGGGTCCCCTCCCCCAACCTTCTCTGAGCCTTCGGGGTCCATGTGACCTAGCAATTTAGCCCATGGTGTGCAAAAAAGTGCCGCTCAGAGGTAAAACAACCCAACGTTAAAGAACACGTTGGATGGCCTTGACGGGAGGCTACCATCTGTCTCCCAACAGCTGTTCCAGTGGGTCCCCTCCCCCAACCTTCTCTGAGCCTTCGGGGTCCATGTGACCTGGCCATTTAGCCTATGGTGTGCAAAAAAAGTGCCGCTCAGAGGTAAAACAACCCAACGTTAAAGAACACGCTGGATGGCCTTGATGGGAGGCTACCATCTGTCTCCCAACAGCTGTTCCAGTGGGTCCCCTCCCCCAACCTTCTCTGAGCCTTCGGGGTCCATGTGACCTGGCCATTTAGCCTATGGTGTGCAAAAAAAGTGCCGCTCAGAGGTAAAACAACCCAACCCTTGACGTCTGTCTTATTGGAGCACGTTCTTTTGTAAGAAACCCTTTTTAAAATATAGGAGTAGTTTCTAACACTTGTCTGTCATAGGTGTAAAATGCAAAAAAAAATGCTCTATTGCTTGTTTTTTGCTCTTTGTTTACAGTATTTCGGGACGATGTAAAAACAAAAAGAATTCCGGATTCAGATAAGGCATAAGTGTTTCTTTTTAGACTCTTTGTCTTTCAGTTGAGGTCTCGACTTCCTCAGAGGTCTTTTCTATGATGTTTAAAACTGATAAACTCCTGTCAGACCTCTGTGGCAATCACCTGCTTTACGGGTAATTCTTTTTTAATAGGCATTTATCAAATTTTACTCACAAACAATTCGTTCAGTGTAAAGGATTCATTATGAATTGATCGTGAATCTGATAACAAAAGCAAAATGTAAGAAATCATAAATCTGGAATACAACAAAGATTCTTTTCAATGAAAGGAATTGTAAAAATGGAAACTGCAGAGAATCTGTTCAATCTAAAGAATCGGGACTCTTGAATACAGCAAATAATCTGATAAATGTAAAGGATCATAAATCTGGAATGGAACAAAGAATTTGGTCAGTGTAAAGGATCACAAATCTGGAATAGAACAAAGAATCTAGTCAATGTAAAGGATCATAAATCTGGAGTGGAACAAAGAATCTGAACAATGTAAAGGATCACAAATCTGGAATAGAACAAAGAATCTGGTTAGTGTAAAGGATCACAAATCTGGAATGGAACAAAGAATCCGGACAATGTAAAGGATCACAAATCTGGAATAGAACAAAGAATCTGGACAATGTAAAGGATCACAAATCTGGAATGGAACAAAGAATCTGAAAATGTAAAGGATCACAAATCTGGAATAGATCAAAGAATCTGGTCAGTGTAAAGGATCACATCTGGAATGGAACAAAGAATCTGGACAATGTAAAGGATCACAAATCTGGAATAGAACAAAGAATCTAGTCAATGTAAAGGATCATAAATCTGGAATGGAACAAAGAATCTGAACAATGTAAAGGATCACAAATCTGGAATAGAACAAAGAATCTGGTCAGTGTAAAGGATCACAAATCTGGAATGGAACAAAGAATCCGGACAATGTAAAGGATCACAAATCTGGAATGGAACAAAGAATCTGGACAATGTAAAGGATCACAAATCTGGAATAGAACAAAAAATCTGGTCAGTGTAAGAAAACTTAAATCTTAAACTTAACAAAGAATCTTTTCAAAGGAATCATTAATCTGGAATTCAAAGTGTCTGGTCAATGTAAGGAATCATTATTCTGGAATATAACAAAGAAGTTGTTCAATAGAAGGAATCATGAATCTGGTCTATGTGAAGAATCATGAATCTGGTTTATGTGAAGAATCATGAATCTGGTCTATGTGAAGAATCATGAATCTGGTCTATGTGAAGAATCATGAATCTGGTTTATGTGAAGAATCATGAATCTGGTCTATGTGAAGAATCATGAATCTGGCCTATGTGAAGAATCATGATTCCGAACTAACGCACACTAATAGCACCCTAAGTTTGCAAAGAATGCTAAGAAAATGATATTTGAAATGAGTGTTTATACTTGTAGCTCTGTAATTATAACTATGCTAAACATAAAGCATTACATTTCTTTTATTCTTCTTTCCAGGGATGCAGAATCTCTCGTGCAGTGAAGGTGCCATGGGCATGGGACACATGGGAGGTATGGGTGGCTATTCCCAAATGTCCCAGTTACGCTCTCCCGTCCATTCGCAAGCCATGCTGCTCCCTGGTCATCCTCATGCCATGATGATGGCCCATGGCCCCATGGGACATCCAGGCCTTCCACCACAGGGTTCACCTTACGACGGGTCAGGACAGCACATCATGGACATTCATGCCAGCTAAGGTGGTCAGCACAATCCCCAAACCCATGCTCCTGCTCTTTTACCAATCACCACAGCGGACATTCACTGTTCCAACTTTTAATAGTGGACGCCCATCACAGCAATAGCAAACTCTATCTTTCTTTATTCTGTAACCCTTCTCTAACTCATTTTTTTTTCTTTTGTTTATCTATTTCCCTTTATTACACCTGGCTTGACACGGATAGTGTGTGTCAGAGCCCTGGACTTTTCATATCGTTTTTTTTTTTTCCTGTGAGCATCGAAAACGATGGAGATAACGGACTCAAATTTTTGTTTTTTAACCAGTCAAGTGAGGCAGTGAGTAAAATAGGAACAGCCTGGAGCCTCCACGTGACACTGTTATTGCTGTTGTTGTGACGCCAGTAACACAGGTATCGCTACTTCTATTACTAAAGTTACTGCTGCTCTGAAAGAAGAAAAAAAGTAGCAGTATTTATTGCATCAGCACACTGGTGTAAATGGTGAACTGCACGTTTAGGGAAATTCCCCTAAAATATTAAAAAAAAAATTCTGCTTGTGTGACTTCAAACACGTAATGAAAAAAAAAAAAAAAATTCAAAGAAGCCCGTGGATAAATACATCAAACGAAGAAATCATTTTCCTTAAAGACGACAGACGACATTTGAAAAGCAGACATGGAGTTGTGTTCGAATCAAGACTTCAACTGTTAATGCTGTTGATTTTCGGAGATGACCTGTGATTGACCTTACAGCGATATGACGCACTCTTTAACCTCAGCCAGAATGAGAACTAGCTCTTTTATATGATTCGCTCCAGAGACTGCTAAAAAATAAATTACAAAAAATAAATTGTTGTCTTTTTAAAATCCTCACTTCTGGTGAAGGGTGTTGTGAGGTTCGACTGCAGCCTACACCAGAGGGCATTATCCTGCCACTAGTGTTTATTAATGGTATTTAGAGTTTTAGGTCCTTTCTATAATTATATATATATAATAATATTGATCGTGGGGGAGACATTCTGATCTACAACCATGTAGCTCGCATCCACTAAAAAGCAATTTGTTGAAGAAAACAAGAGATTTTAAAAAAATATAAAGTGGTAGCATAAAAAACCCTGTTGTAAAATCCACCATGGACATTCGGGACATCAGCTAATGAGTTAAATGGTTTATGATTCACTCTCAAAGAGGTTTGAAATGTTCATGATCTGCACTAACCGTTGTGTTTTGGGCCCAGAAGTTAGCCACTTAACTGTTTTGCAATCTTGTTTTTATGTTTACAAATATATCGCTAATTCGACTCATTCTTTTCACTTTTCCTGCTTCTCGTGATGGCATCGAAATTACAACTTTATTACTTCAAGACTCTTGGGACGGGGGTGGCTCAGTCGGTAGCGCGCCAGGCTCGTAATCTGTAGTTCCCAGGTTCGAGTCCCAGCTGGGCCAGCGTTGAGATTTATCTCCGCAAAATTTCCCCGGCACTGCCCACGGTCAGTAGGAGACACCGATGGGCTTAGAAAGGCCGCCGTCTGTCGGATGGGACGTTAAGCCGTGGTCCCGTGTGCGGGAGAGCCATACCCTGTGCACGTTAAAGAACACTCTGGATGGCCTTGACGGGAGGCTACCATCTGTCTCCCAACAGCTATTCCAGTGGGTCTCCAACCTTCTCTGAGCCTTCGGGGTCCATGTGACCTTGAAATTTAGCCCATGGTGTGCAAAAAAGTGCCGCTCAGAGGTAAAACAACCCAACTTCAAGACTCTCATTCAATAAGAGGCTAACGTTGTGTCGTTTAATAAGTACGCAGTTAGTTCCTTGGATATTAGCTAATCTGATTTTTTATGCAGTTGACTTCGTCTATGTGCTTTTGACCAGAATGCATCAACTGTATAATATTTGTGAAATTTTATTATCCTTTGTGTTGAAGAGTTTGGATGTCTTTTATGTATAAACAATCTGTCGAATTTTACTATTGCGACAACAGTAAAATCGCATCAAAAAAGTATCCGAACACTACGGTTGATTACAGAATTCAGAAAAAAATATCTGGCAACGATTTTTTTTAGAAATTAGTGATCTGGCAACCTTCGTGTCACGTGACACGAAGGTTGCCAGATCACTAATTTCTAAAAAAAATCGTTGCCAGATATTTTTTTCTGAATTCTGTAATCAACCATAGTGTTCGGATACTTTTTTGAGCGACTGTACAATGCCACTGCTATATTTCAAGAAGGGCATTGAAAGGTTTGGCAAATAATTCTCTCTTTCCCTTTGATCAAATTTTTTATTAAGCAAGTTTTCTTAAAAAAAAAAGCTTTGTAGATTCCTTTAACACGAATCATCCAGTAATCATTCAATCGTTCCCCTCATACCTCTCATTGTTTACTTGCGTGAAGTATATTTATTAAACTTTTATTTTTTTTCCCATTTCGAATTCTTTTGCCATCACAGTTTTAATCTGAAGCATGAAAAGAGGGAAAAAAAAGATTCGGATCTATCTCTTCACATTCACGATTATTCCTGGCCCAAAATGGCGGACTTGTTTCAATCAGCATTTTGGCTGAAGAGCAAAATGAACAGGAGGTGTCGAGAGTAAAACTTGACCCTCCCATTGTTGTTCTGTACAGGATGTAGGTGGCGCTGCATTGTCTGTGACGTAGTGTTGTATCTCACCAATCATGGTGTTTTGTTGTCTACAGTAAAAAAAATTAAATAAATGTTCAACTATTTTTGAGTGTACTGTGTTTATTTGTGTCTTGTTAAGTAACTACAAATGCCGGTGATTGAAAGCTGGGAGTTGGATTCGCTTGCTGTACCTCTTAGCAGCAATCTTTTTGTATGCATTGGGACAAATGGACAGGTCACAAGGGGTCTGGGAAAGTTAGGGGAGGGGGACACATCGGAAAGCTCTTAAGAGACAGTGGTAACCTCCAGTTGGTTGTTTAGTGTGTGCAGGGTATTGCTCTCCTGAAAGGTGAGAATTTTTCGCTCAGAGGCTCAGAGAAGGTTGGGTGAGGGGACCCACTGGAACAGCTGTTGGGAGACAGATGGTAGCCTCCCGTCAAGGACATCCAACGTGTTCTTTAACGTTGGGTTGTTTTACCTCTGAGCGGTACTTTTTTGCACACCATGGGCTAAATGGCAAGGTCACATGTACCCCGAAGGCTCAGAGAAGGGGGAGGGGACCCATTGGAACAGCTGCTAGGAGACAGATGGTAACCTCCCCTCAAGGCCATCCAACGTGTTCTTTAACGTTGGGTTGTTTTACCTCTGAGCGGCACTTTTTTGCACACCATGGGTTAAATGGCCAGGTCACATGGACCCCGAAGGCTCAGAGAAGGTTGGGGGAGAAGACCCACTGGAACAGCTGTTGGGAGACAGATGGTAGCCTCCCGTCAAGGCCATCCATCGTGTTCTTTAACGTTGGGTTGTTTTACCTCTGAGCGGCACTTTTTTGCACACCATGGGCTAAATGGCAAGGTCACATGTTCCTCGAAGGCTCGGAGAAGGTTGGGGAAGGGGACCCACTGGAACAGCTTTGGGAGACAGATGGTAGTCTCCCTTCAAGGCCATCCGGCATGTTCTTTAACGTGCACAGGGTATGGCTCTCCCGCACATGGGGCCATGGCTTAACGTCCCATTCGACGGACGGTGGCCATTCCAAGCCCATCGGTGTCCCCTACTGACCGTGGGCAGGACGGGGAGTTTTGCGGAGATGAATCTCAACGCTGACCCAGCAGGGACTCGAACCTGGGAACTGCAGATTACGAGCCTGGCGCGCTACCGACTGAGCCACCCCTCCCCGAAAGGTATCCTCCTACTGCCAAATGTACTGGTAGTAGGAGGATACCTTTCGGTTGTTATTACCCGAAAGGTAATAACTCCTACTGCCAAATGCACTGAGTTCCAACATGCAATGGACACTTCATTGTTTATGAGAATGGATTGCGTTGTTTTACTTCTGAGCTGCACTTTCTTGCACAGAATGGACTAAATGGCCAGGTCACAAGGACCCCCGAAGACTCAGAGAAGGTTGGGGGAGGGGACCCACTGGAACAGCTGTTGGGAGACAGATGGTAGCCTCCCGTCAAGGCCATCCAGCGTGTCCTTTAACGTTGAGTTGTTTTACCTCTGAGCGGCACTTTTTTGCACACCATGGGCTAAATGGCCAGGTCACGTGGACCCCGAAGTCTCGGAGAAGGTTGGGGGAGGGGATCCACTGGAACAGCTGTTGGGAGACAGATGGCAGCCTTCCGTCAAGGCCGTCCACTGTGTTCTTTAATGAGTAGAGGGTGTCGCTCTTCCGCACACGGAGCCATGGCTTAATGTCCAACCCGATGGACGGCGGCCTTTCCAAGCCAATCAGTGTCCCTTATTGACCGAGGGACAGTAGGTCTGATGATTTTCGGAGATAAATCAAGTATATTAAACCTACCGAATTGGATGCAAACGCGTCAAACCCATCCTCCTCATGTTTAGAATTTTCCAGGTGCGTCACTGTGAACATTTTTATGTCGGGTGAATTTATTTTTTTGTAAAAAACACATTTTTACAGTTAGGGAGCTTTGAACGCTGGTTTTCATTCACACACAATGGAAGTGTTCTAATTTATATATATGATGTCGATAGTGTATACATTAATATCTGCACTAAAACTTAAAGCACCTGAATATTACTGTATAATGCTGAGGTGTGATCATATGTACGCTAAGTGCTCTAGAATACTCTATGCGTATTGAAAAGTTCTTCGTATTGCTAGCAAACCCAACAAACCACACTATATACTATCCTGAATGCCTATGAGCCTTTAGACTTATAGACCATTTGAAATTAAATGTATAATTTCATTGAAATAATAGAATATCTCAGATTTACACTTGGTAATAATTTGTTAGATAAATATAGAGGAAAAATTGCCATTTTCCTTTTGGGATCTGAACCCACGCCCTCCTGATAACATTGTTAGATAAATATAGAGGAACAATTGCCATTTTCCGGGTGGGATCTGAACCCACGACCTCTTGATAACATTGTTAGATAAATATAGAGGAAAAATTACCACTATCCGGGTGGGATCTGAACCCACGACCTCCTGATAACATTGTTGGATAAATATAGAGGAAAAATTGCCATTTTCCTGATGGGATCGGAGCCCACGACCTCCTGATAACATTGTTAGATAAATATAGAGGAAAAATTGCCATTATCCGGGTGGGATGTGAAACCCACGACCTCCTGATAGCATTGTTTGATAAATATAGAGGAAAAATTGCCATTATCCGGGTGGGATCTGGACTCACGACCTCCTGATAATATTGTTAGATAAATATAGAGGAACAATTGCCATTTTGCGGGTGGGATATGAAACCCACGACCTCCTGATAACATTGTTAGATAAATATAGAGGAAAAATTGCCATTATCCGGGTGGGATCTGAACCCACGACCTCCTGATAACATTGTTAGACAAATATAGAGGAACAATTGCCATTTTGCGGGTGGGATATGAAACCCACGACCTCCTGATAACATTTTTAGATAAATATAGAGGAAAAATTGCCATTATCCGGGTGGGATCTGAACCCACGACCTCCTGATAACATTGTTAGACAAATATAGAGGAAAAATTGCCATTTTCCTGATGGGATCGGAGCCCACGACCTCCTGATAACATTGTTAGATAAATATAGAGGAAAAATTGCCATTATCCGGGTGGGATGTGAAACCCACGACCTCCTGATAGCATTGTTTGATAAATAAAGAGGAAAAATTGCCATTCTCCGGGTGGGATCTGAACCCACGACCTCCTGATAACATTGTTAGATAAATATAGAGGAAAAATTGCCATTATCCGGGTTGGGATCTGGACTCACGACCTCCTGATAATATTGTTAGATAAATATAGAGGAACAATTGCCATTTTGTGGGTGGGATATGAAACCCACGACCTCCTGATAACATTGTTAGATAAATATAGAGGAAAAATTGCCATTATCCGGGTGGGATCTGAACCCACGACCTCCTCATAACATTGTTAGACAAATATAGAGGAACAATTGCCATTTTGCGGGTGGGATATGAAACCCACGACCTCTTGATAACATTTTTAGATAAAATATAGAGGAAAAATTGCAATTATCCGGGTGGGATCTGAACCCACGACCTCCTGATAACATTGTTAGACAAATATAGAGGAAAAATTGCCATTATCTGGGTGGGATCTGAACCCACGACCTCCTGATAACATTTTTAGATAAATATAGAGGAAAAATTGCCATTTTGCGGGTGGGATCTGAACCTACGACATCCTGATAACATTGTTAGATAAATATAGAGGAAAAATTGCCATTATCCGGGTGAGATGTGAAACCCACGACCTCCTGATAGCATTGTTTGATAAATAAAGAGTAAAAATTGCCATTCTCCGGGTGGGATCTGAACCCACGACCTCCTGATAACATTGTTAGATAAATATAGAGGAAAAATTGCCATTATCCGGGTTGGGATCTGGACTCACGACCTCCTCATAATATTGTTAGATAAATATAGAGGAACAATTGCCATTTTGCGGGTGGGATCTCAACCCACGACCTCCTGATAACATTGTTAATTAAATATAGAGGAAAAATTGCCATTTTGCGGGTGGGATCTGAACCCACGACCTCTTGATAACATTGTTAGTTAAATATAGAGGAACAATTGCCATTTTGCGGGTGGGATATGAAACCCACGACCTCCTGATAACATTGTTAGTTAAATATAAAGGAACAATTGCCATTTTGCGGGTGGGATATGAAACCCACGACCTCCTGATAACATTGTTAGTTAAATATAGAGCCACAATTGCCATTCTCCGGGTGGGATCTGAACCCACGACCTCCTGATAGCATTGTTATATAAATATAGAAGAAAAATTGCCATTATCCGGGTGGGATCTGAACCCACGGCCTCTTGATAACATTGTTAGATAAATATAGAGGATTTGAGTTGGGTTGGGTTGTTTTACCTCTGAGCGGCACTTTTTTGCACACCATGGGCTAAATGGCCAGGTCACATGGACCCCGAAGGCTCAAAGAAGGTTGAGGGAGGGGACCCACTGGAACAGCTGTTGGGAGACAGATGGTAGCCTCCCGTCAAGGCCATCCAGCGTGTTCTTTAACGTGCACAGGGTATGGCTCTCCTTCACACGGGGCCACGGCTTAACGTCCCATCCGACGGACGGCGGTCATTCCATGCACATCGGTGTCCCCTACTGACCGTGAGCAGGGCGGGGAATTTTGCGGAGATAAACCTCAATGCTGACCCAGCTGGGACTCGAACCTGGGAACTACAGATTACGAGCCTGGCGCGCTACCGACTGAGCCACCCCCGCCCCTAAATATAAAGGAAAAATTGCCATTTTCTGGGTGGGATCTGAACCTACGACCACCCGATAACATTGTTAGATAAATATAGAGGAAAAATTGCCATTATCCGGGTGGGATATGAAACCCACGACCTCCTGATAACATTGTTAGATAAATATAGAGCAACAATTGCCATTCTCCGGGTGGGATCTGAACCCACGACCTCCTGATAACATTGTTAGATAAATATAGAGGGAAAATTGTCATTATCCGGGTTGGGATCTGGACTCACGACTTCCTAACATTGTTAATTAAATATAGAGGAAAAATTGCCATTTTCAAGGTGGGATCTGAACCCACGATTGCCATTTTCAAGGTGGGATCTGAACCCACGACCTCCTCATATCACTATTATCCTCCTTTATCATGAAATCTTGGCTTCAGGTCCCACAGGACTAATGACAATTTTTCCTCTATATTTGTATAATTTTGCGATGCAACCTAAAGTTACAGCTGCTGCAGGATTTGATTTGGGTTTTTCCTCCGAGCAGCACTTTTGTACAGTCGCTCAAAAAGGTATCCGAACACTATGGTTGATTACAGAATTGAGAAAAAATATCTGGCAACGATGTTTTTAGAAATTAGTGATCTGGCAACCTTCGTGTCACGTGACAATTTTAATCATAATTTTTCAAGGAGTTCCTTGTGCACGTTAAAGAACACGCTGGGTGACCTTGTCGAGAGGCTATCATCTGTCTCCCAATAGCCGTTCCAATGGGTCCCCAACCTTCTCTGAGCCTTCGGGGTCCATGTGACCTAGCCATTTAGCCCACGGTGTTCAAAAAAACGTGCCGCTCAGAAGTAAAATCAACCTAAACTAAAGGACTTATTTCAGAATCAAATCGTTCGATCTGATCCAAACTAGATTAAATCGATAAGAAAGTGAAGTAACATTTGAACGAACCGAATATTAATAAATTATTTGCCTTTATATAACGAATGGTAACTTATGTACTATTGAAATTTTATGGCCTTTATGTATCTTTCTATAATATCAAATATATATATTACCAATGGATTAATAGTTCTGCTTTCGTAAATTGACGCAAATGGTTAAAAAGATACGTTCATTAATCCTATTATCTTGGAAATAGGGTTTCAGACGAAACATACCTAACAGAATTCACTAAATATTAATACGGTCGGTAGCCTGCGCCATCTACCGACCGTACAGTGCACTAATCTTTCGGATTTCTATTCAAATATTATACAAAAAATACCATTTATCATTGAAGGGAAATGAGTCGATAGGGAAAGCTTTAGGCCCTATTCCCAGCTATTTACCACCAGAGATCATTTCTTTATGCAAACCTTTCCAAACTGTGTTTCTCAAAGCGATGATCCGCGAGCCATCAGAAACTGACCAGCTACAATCTATGGCTCGCTGCTTGGGCTTCTTTGGCCAAAAAAAAAAACTTTCCCTAACTTGTCCAGTGGTTACTTTAGTACCAGTTAGGGAAAAAAATATGTTTCCAGACGCATAACATTCAATTGATACAGTCGCTCAAAAAAAAATATCCGAATACTATGGTTGATTACAGAATTCAGAAAAAAATATCTGGCAAAGATTTTTTTTAGAAATTAGTGATCTGGCAACCTTCGTGTCACGTGACACAAAGGTTGCCAGATCACTAATTTCTAAAAAAATCATTGCCAGATATTTTTTCCGAATTCTGTAATCAACCATAGTGTTCGGATACTTTTTTGAGCGACTGTACACGCAATGGCCTAAATTGCCAGTAACAAGAATGAAGACAAGCTGTCCATTTAAAACGAAAGCCACTATGAGATAATAATACCCCCTCAAGCAGCTGCTTGCCACAGAGGTCTGACAGGAGCCTGTCAGTTTATATGCCATAGTAGAAGGTCTGTGAAGATGGCAGGACCTCAACAGAAAAACGACACATATATCCATGCCTTAACCCGGGGCTCGAACCCAGGTCCCTTAAATCAGTAAGGACTCTTAATCTTTTGCTTTGGACTCTTAATCGATTTTGATGACACGAGGCTCAAAACCTAATGTACAGTCGCTCAAAAAAGTATCCCAACACCACGGTTGATTATAGAATTCAGAAAAAATTTCTGCCAACGATTTTTTTTAGAAATTAGTGATCTGGCAACCTTCTTGTCACGTGACACGAAGGTTGCCAGATCACCGATTTCTAAATAAAATCGTTGCCAGATATTTTTCCTGAATTCTGTAATCAACCATAATGTTCGGATACTTTTTTGAGCGACTGTAGGTGGTCATATTATTTTGATACTAGATCGTGTGAGCTCACTCACGGAAATATTGAGCGTGTGCAGTTACCGTTCACAGCAACTGGAGCGTGTGCAGTAACTGCACACGCTCCAGTTTGCTGTGAACGGTAACTGGAGCGTGTACAGTTGCTGTACACGCTCCAGATATTTTTCCTGAATTCTGTAATCACGTGACACGAGGTTGCCAGATCACTAATTTCTAAAAAAAACGTTGCCAGATATTTTTTCCTGAATTCTGTAATCAACCATAGTGTTCGGATACTTTTTTGAGCGACTGTACAACTGTACTTTTAGTTGGACAGCTATTAGAAGACAGATGGCAGCCTCCATCAAGATCATCCAGGGTGTTCTTTCATGTCACAAGGTATGGCTCTCGCGCACACGGAGCCACTGCTTAACGTCAAATTTGACGGACGGCAGTCTTTCAAAGCTCATCTGCTTCCCCTCTCTCTCCAAAGGATAGGATGGGGGATATTGGAGAAAAAATCTCAACGCAAGCAGAGTTGGGACGCGAACCTAGGAATAGATGATTACTGCAGGATGAATTTCTTGATAGAGCATTATGATTGGCTCATCAATAGATGACGTCATTGTCCTAGTCATAGACCTCTCTTTCTATCTGGTGCGGGGGTGGCTCAGTCGGTAGCGCGCCAGGCTCGTAATCTGTAGTTCCCAGGTTCGAGTCCCAGCTGGGTCAGCGTTGAGATTTATCTCCGCAAAATTTCCCCGCCCTGCCCACGGTCAGTAGGGGACACTGCTGGGCTTGGAAAGGTCGCCGTCCGTCGGATGGGACGTTAAGCCGTGGCCCCGTGTGCGGGAGAGCCATACCCTGTGCACGTTAAAGAACACGCTGGATGGCCTTGAAGGGAGGTTACCATCTGTCTCCCAACAGCTGTTCCAGTGGGTTCCCTCCCCCAACCTTCTCTGAGCCTTCGGGGTCCCTGTGACCTGGCCATTTAGCCCATGGTGTTCAAAAAAGTGCCGCTCAGAGGTAAAACAACCCAACCCAACCCAACTCTTTCTATCACAATGCTAAAGCGCCAATTAATAACCAAAGCAAAGAGTTGCTTTTCAGATCCAATCGGATGCTGAGTGTTAAAGAAAGATGCACCGATCTTTCGATTTGCACAGAAGACAGGGTTCCAGAAAACCATCTTGTAAGGGTCGCGGATTGGCTCAGTCGGTAGCGCGCCAGGCTCTTAATCTGTAGTACCCAGGTTCGACTCCCATCTAGGCCAGTATTGATATTTATCTCCAGAAAATCACCCCCATTCTGCCCTGGGTCAGTACGGGACACCAAAGGGCTTGAAAATGTCGTCTATCAGATGGGACCTAAAGCCATCGCTCCGTGGGTGGTGGGGCGAGGGTGGCTCAGTCGGTAGCGCGCCAGGCTCGTAATCTGTAGTTCCCAGGTTCGAGTCCCAGCTGGGTCAGAGTTGAGATTTATCTCCGCAAAATTCCCCGCCCTGCCTAGGGTCAGTAGGGGACACCGATGGGCTTGGAAAGGCCGCCGTCCGTCGGATGGGACGTTAAGCCGTGGACCCGTGTTCGGGAGAGCCATACCCTGTGCACGTTAAAGAACACGCTGTATGGCCTTAACGGGAGGCTACCATCTGTCTCCCAACAACCGTTCCAGAGGGTCCCCTCCCCCAACCTTCTCTGAGCCTTCGGGGTCTTTGTGACCTGGCCATTTAGCCCATGGTGTGCAAAAAAGTGCCGCTCAGAGGCACACAGGGCCACGGTTTAACGATCACTCCGACGGACGGCGGCCTTTCCAAGCCCATCGGTGTCCCCTACTGACCGTGGGCAGGGCGGGGAATTTTTGCGCAGATAAATCTCAACGGTGACCCAGTTGGGACTCGAACCTGGGAACTACAGATTACGAGCCTGGCGCGCTACCGACTGAGCCACCCCCGCCCCAGTTGTATAGGGTTGGGTTGTTTTACGTCTGAGCGGCACTTTTTTTTGCACACAATGGGCTAAATGGCCAGGCTACAAGGACCCCGAAGGCTCAGAGAAGGTTGGGGGAGGGGACCCACTGGAACAGCTGTTGGGAGACAGATGGTAGCCTCCCGTCAAGGCCATCCAGCGTGTTCTTTAACGTGCACAGGGTATGACTCTCCCGCACACGGAGCCACGGCTTAACATCCATCCGACGGACGGTGGCCTTTCCAAGCCCATCGGTGTCCCCTACTAACCGTGGGCAGGGCGTGGAATTTTGCGAACATAAATCTCAACGCTGACCCAGCTGGGACTCGAACCTGGGAACTGCAGATGACAAGCCTGGCGCGCTACCGACAAGAGCCACCCCCTCCCCAAAACATAAAACAAAAACAACTTTTAATTTAACTCAAAATATTCCGAATTCCCCCCTCCCTCTCGCCCCCCCCCCTCCAAAATCATACCCGTTAAAGATCCATTCATCCCGAAGGCGATGCTCTTAATTGAGGCAGGAGTAGCTTTTAAATGAGTGATGAGGCGAACAAAGGATGAGAAACAAGAGGATGGTGATTCCTCCTTTGATTAACTGGCTTGCAACAAACCAAGGAGTCTTGATTAAGTGATTCAAAGCCAAAGACTTTCTTGATTAATAGGAACCGAATTCGTCTCTGGTGCCGTTCGCTTCTTTTCATTAATTTCACGTGTAATACACGGCGCGCCATTAATTCTTGCGGCGTCGTTTCAAGCTCACGGGATTTGATAATCTCGCCATGTTAGATTATTGAAAAATCGTTTATTGGAGTCTATTAAATCATTCCCTATTGCCTCACAGAAGTGCAGGAGGAATTGGAAGTGTTGGAGGGGGGGGGGGGGGATCAACAATATCACCTTTCTGCCATTTTAATTTCTCTTCGAAATTCCTCCGTTCAGAATGGGAAATGAATTTTGTTTAAAGAGAGAAGATTTGTTCGCATCGGAGAAAATTCGATAATTTTTTTTTTTCCTCCTTTTTTTGGGGGGAGTTTGTTCTTTAAAGTTAAAGTTGTTTGCGAAGGGGTGTTGTACAGTCGCTAAAAAAAATATCCGAACACTACGGTTGATTACAGAATTCAGAAAAAATATCTGGCAACGATTTCTTTTTTTAGAAATTAGTGATCTGGCAACCTTCGTGTCACGTGATTACAGAATTCAGGAGCGTGTGCAGTAACTGCACACGCTCCAGTTTGCTGTGAACGGTAACTGGAGCGTGTACAGTTGCTGTACACGCTCCAGATATTTTTCCTGAATTCTGTAATCACGTGACACGAAGGTTGCCAGATCGCTAATTTCTAAAAATATCGTTGCCAGATATTTTTTCTGAATTTTGTAATCAACCATAGTGTTCGGATACTTTTTTGAGCGACTGTAGGTGGTCATATTATTTTGATACTAGATCGTGTGGGCTCACTCACCGAAATATTGAGCGTGTGCAGTTACCGTTCACAGCAAACTGGAGCGTGTGCAGTTACTGCACACGCTCCAGTTTGCTGTGAACGGTAACTGGAGCGTATACAGTTGCTGTACACGCTCCAGATATTTTTCCTGAATTCTGTAATCACGTGACACGAAGGTTGCCAGATCGCTAATTTCTAAAAATATCGTTGCCAGATATTTTTTCTGAATTTTGTAATCAACCATAGTGTTCGGATACTTTTTTGAGCGACTGTAGGTGGTCATATTATTTTGATACTAGATCGTGTGGGCTCACTCACCGAAATATTGAGCGTGTGCAGTTACCGTTCACAGCAAAATGGAGCGTGTGCAGTAACTGCACACGCTCCAGTTTGCTGTGAACGGTAATTGGAGCGTGTACAGTTGCTGTACACGCTCCAGATATTTTTCCTGAATTCTGTAATCACGTGACACGAAGGTTGCCAGATCACTAATTTCTAAAAATATCGTTGCCAGATATTTTTTCTGAATTTTGTAATCAACCATAGTGTTCGGATATTTTTTTGAGCGACTGTAGGTGGTCATATTATTTTGATACCAGATCGTGTGGGCTCACTCACGGAAATATTGAGCGTGTGCAGTTACCGTTCACAGCAAACTGGAGCGTGTGCAGTAACTGCACACGCTCCAGTTTGCTGTGAACGGTAACTGGAGCGTGTACAGTAGCTGCACACGCTCCAGATATTTTTCCTGAATTCTGTAATCACGTGACACGAAGGTTGCCAGATCGCTAATTTCTAAAAATATCGTTGCCAGATATTTTTTCTGAATTTTGTAATCAACCATAGTGTTCGGATATTTTTTTGAGCGACTGTAGGTGGTCATATTATTTTGATACCAGATCGTGTGGGCTCACTCACGGAAATATTGAGCGTGTGCAGTTACCGTTCACAGCAAACTGGAGCGTGTGCAGTAACTGCACACGCTCCAGTTTGCTGTGAACGGTAACTGGAGCGTGTACAGTTGCTGTACACGCTCCAGATATTTTTCCTGAATTCTGTAATCACGTGACACGAAGGTTGCCAGATCGCTAATTTCTAAAAATATCGTTGCCAGATATTTTTTCTGAATTTTGTAATCAACCATAGTGTTCGGATACTTTTTTGATCGACTGTACGATTAAACTTTTGGATGATAGAACCTTTCTTTGCAAGCTGAAAAAAAAAACATTGTTTTTTAACTCGGTGCATTTGAAACTTTAACCAGCCTTCACCTAAGGGACGCCCATACACTGAATGTGTCCCGCAATAAAACGAGATATCATTAGAGACGTTATATACGCATATATATATATTTTTTTTCTTAAAGAAATAGTTGGGTTGTTTCGACTTTTAGCCACTTTTGTGCACGCAATGGACTAAATGGCCAGGTCACAAGGATCCCAAAAGTTCAGGTAAGACTGAGAAAGGGAAACCACTGGACCAGCTGTTGGGAGACAGAGGCATCCCGTCAAGGCCATTCAGCATGTTCTTTAGGATTCACAAGGTGTAGGTCTCCTGCACACGAGGACACGGATTAACGTCTCATAAGAAGGACGACTGCCATTCCAAGCTCATTGGTTGGTGGGTTGGTTGTTTTACCTCTGAGCGGCCCTTTTTTTGCACACCATGGGCTAAATGGCCAGGTCACAAGAGCCCCGACAGCTCAGAAAAGGTTGGGAGAAGGGACCCACTGAACAGCTGTTGGGAGACAGATGGTAGCCTCCCGTCAAGGCCATTCAGCGTGTTCTTTAACGAGCACAGGGTATGGCTCTCCCGCATACGGGGCCACGGGTTAACGTCCCATCCGACGGACGGTGGCCTTTGCAAGCCCATCGGTGTCCCCTACTGACCATGGGCAGGGCGGGGAATTTTGCGGAGACAGACAAGGTTGGGGGAGGGGACCCACTGGAACAGCTATTAGGAGACAGATGGTAGCCTTCCATCAAGGCCTGCCAGTGTGACCTTTAACATGCACAGGTTATAGCTCTCTCACACACGGAGGGGCGAGGGTGGCTCAGACGGTAGCGCGCCAGGCTCGTAATCTGTAGTTCCCAGGTTCGAGTCCCAGCTGGGTCAGCGTTGAGATTTATCTCCGCAAAATTCCCCGCCCTGCCCGCGGTCAGTAGGGGACACCGATGGGCTTGGAAAGGCTGCCGTCCGTCGGGTGGGACGTTAAGCCGTGGCCCCGTGTGCGGGAGAGCCCATACCCTGTGCACCTTAAAGAGCACGCTGGATGGCCTTGACGGGAGGCTACCATCTGTCTCCCAACAGCTGTTCCAGTGAGTCCCCTCCCCCAACCTTCTCTGAGCCTTCGGGGTCCTTGTGACCTGGTCATTTATCCCATGGTGTGCAAAAAAGTGCCACTCAGAGGTAAAACAACCCAACCCTTTGAAGCAAAAACTATATCTTCTTTAAGCTTGCGAAGAAACGCGCCGTCTCCTCATTTCTTTCAGGTGGGACATCTTCCATTTCATTCCTCCCTCCATTCCCCGATTCCCCAACCACCTTTTCCCGAGAACTAATAGGCTGTCGGGAGGAATGTACCCTATAAGGAAATGGGGGTGGTGGGGGGGGGGGTGAAAGAACGGGAAACAAAAAAGTGAATAAAATGCAGTAGACAAAGCAAATTATGTCTTGAACGTGTTGATTACTTTCTACCCGCGTGATGTTGACTGTAACAACAATACCCAACCTCCATTTCCATTTTACTCTTCAATGTTTAAAAGGGGAAAAAAAACTGCCGGCAGATTTACTCTATAAAAATCCTATTGCCCTTTTTCTCTGCTGCCAAGCCCGTCCGCTTCTCCGCCGATCCTGCTACCAGTTACATATGCAATAGTAGACCGTAATGTCCCCATCCACGGGGACCCAACGACGTGGCTTGCTGGCGTTTTAAAATGTGGAAGGAAATAAACTGGAATAAAATGTTTATTGCCCATAAAGTAACCATTACAGAGCAAGGCAATGGGGATCTCGCTCGCTGCGCTCAGAAGGTTTGTTAGTTGACGTCCTTCAAAGTTTCCCGACAAACCATACGGCTGCCGCTATTGCCCGAGCCAACACGCGCAGCGAACAATTAGGACACCATAAATTCTTGTCAGCGGCCATTGTTTCTGGGCACGAGCTGCAACGCCATTAAACCCACCCTTGCGCTGCGGAATGGGTGTTGCCGGTGTTCGTAGTGTACGGGCGAATCCAGAAATAAAAAACTACTCAGGAACGACACACTCTAAGATTCGATGGTCTACGCTTAGAAGGTAAATGTTTAACAACGCTTTGAGAAAACTTCGCACTTAGTCAAAAAATTTGAGGAGGGTTTTATTGTGCGTTTCTAGGAGGGCTACTTTTTCACCTTGGCGAATGAAAAACAGAAAGATTTAAAATGTACCTTTTTGTTACTGGATTTTTTTTTTAAGTTTCTTCTTTTAGTTTCTTTATTGTTCATTTTGACTTTGCTTTATATGTCAATTAGTGGAGAGGTTGGGTGTTTTACCTCCGAGTGGCGGGTCGAGGCGGGGGTGGCTCAGTCGGTAGCGCGCCAGGCTCGTAATCTGTAGTTCCCAGGTCGAGTCCCAGCTGGGTCAGCGTTGAGGTTTATCTCCGCAAAAATTCCCGGCCCTGCCCACGGTCAGTAGGGGACACCGATGGGCTTCGAAAGCCCGCCGTCCATCGGATGAGATGTTAAGCCGTGGCCCTGTGCATGTTAAAGAACACACTGGATTACCTTGACGGGAGGCTACCATTTGTCTCCCAACAGCTGTTACAGTGGGCCCCCTCCCCCAACCTTCTCTGACCCTTCGGGGTCCATGTGACCTGGTCATTTAGCCCATGGTGTGCAAAAAAGTGCAGCTCAGAGGTAAAACAACCCAACTTCCGAGCGGCACTCTTTTTTGCATACAATGGGTTAAATGGCCAGGTCACAAGGACCCCGAAGGCTCAGAGAAGGTTGGGGGAGGGGACCCACTGGAACAGCTGTTGGGAGACAGATGGTAGCCTCCCGTCAAGGCCATCCAGCGTGTTCTTTAACGTGCACAGGGTATGGCTCTCCTGCACACGGAGCCACGGCTTAACGTCCCATCCGATGGACGGCTGCCTTTCCAAGCCCATCGGTATTCCCTACTGACCGTGGGCAGGGCGGGGAGTTTTGCGGAGATAAATCTCAATGCTGACCCAGCTGACTCGACCTGGGAACTACAGATTACGAGCCTGGCGCGCTACCGACTGAGCCACCCCCGCAACTAGTTGGAAGATACTCAATATGAAGAGTAGGTATTATTTAAATGGGATTTGACAAATAAGGCGATTGTGGGGAAGGGCTGAGATATAAATACGTAATAGGATCTGTCGACAAGACAACCGACATAATTGTTTGAATTCGATCTGCCAAAAAAATGCGACGTTGTGCCCGGTTTGGACTCGAACCTGGGAACTACAGATTACGAGCCTGGCGCGCTACCGACTACGACACCCCCGCCCCATCGCTCAGAGTAAACAATCGTCGATGAGACTGATGGCGGCCTTACCGACTGATCAGTGTCCCCTACTGACCATGGGCAAGGCGGGGAATTTTGCGGAGATAAATCTCAACGCTGACCCAGCCGGTGTCCGACAATAAATCGCTACAAGTCTTTTATTTTTGTATTGAATCTGGAGGATATCTAGGAATAATATGAACATATTCTTTTATTGAGATCAGCCAGCAATGGTCACGTGTGATTAGCATTTAGCTATGACGCTTGGAAAATAAGTTTAACTTTGTGATGATGATGTTATTTATGATATATTATTTTTATGATGAGGTTAGGCAAAGGAGTCTGCAACCTCCTTTAAGCAGCACATTGTGCACAGAGAGACTCCGTTGGTTTGGCCATGTTGCCCGTATGAATAATTATAGATTGGCGAATAGGGTTATGAACAGTGTGCCTAAAGGCCTCAGAAAGAAGGGGAGACCTAGGATGCGGTGGGCAGACAATGTCAAACAGGACTTTGTTAGAATTGGTGTGCAGTGGCCAGATGCAGTAGATGTAGCTCAGGACAGATATGCTTGGAGAATTAAACTGCGTGGTCTGGTTGGACCTCCGTAGCCCATGGCTGCTTGAGGATGATGATGATGATGTATATACATTATACATTTATATATATTACTGTACAGGACTTTATACACAAAACCACATGTACTATAATTTAAGCGATTTAAGGGATTTTAAAGGATAATTTTACATTTGCGTTATGCGCTACCGACTGAGCCATTCCGCCCCTGGATTTTTTGGTTTTTAGAGATAAATTAAAAATTGTTTTCAGGTTAAATAGGTATTGAGGAAATATTGCGATTTGTCCTTTCCGAATCTCCCCAAAAGCTATAATTGCGCCCTCTCATCATCATCATCATCATCATCCTCAAGCAGCCATGGGCTACGGAGGTCCAACCAAACCGTGCAATTTAGTTCTCCAAGCAAGTCTATCCTGAGCTACATCTACTGCATCTGGCCACTGCACACCAATTCTAACAAGGTCTTGTTTGACATTGTCTGCCCACCGCATCCTAGGTCTCCCTTTCTTTCTGAGGCCTTTAGGCACACTGTTCATAACCCTATTCGCCAATCTATAATTATTCATACGGGCAACATGGCCAAACCAACGGAGTCTCTCTCTGCACAATATGCTGCTTAAAGGAGGTTGCAAACTCCTTTGCCTAATCTCACCATTAGTTACAAAGTTGAACCACCTAATGCCCAAGATACTACGTAAGCATCTGGAATCAAAAGCATCTAGTTTCCTGTTATCTTGTTTACAAAGTGTCCAAGTTTCACTACCATAACTAACCCTAGAAAGAACCAAACTATTATACAGTCTAATTTTAGTCTTTAGGTGTATACGCCTATTTCTCCACACTCTCCATAGGTTCTTAAAAGTCCCAGCAGCAATCCCTATTCGTCTGTTAATCTCATGCCGCACATCACCATTATCTGTTACATAGCTCCCAAGATAATTAAACTGTGATACCTGCTCAAGACTGCAACCCTTCAGATTAACTGAATCACAGCCTGCCTGACCAATTTTCATCACTTTAGTTTTCTCTCTGTTTATAACCAAACCTACTCTACTACCAGTCTCATCAACAGCTCGAATGAAAGAGTTCATCTCATCAACATCATTTGCCAAAAGGGCTAAATCATCAGCATAATCTAAATCAGAAATTTTCGTATCTCCAGCCCATTTAAGGCCAAAATCTTTCCCTTGAAGTGAATTTCGCATAACATAATCAATAACCAAGCTAAAAAGAAAAGGAGACAAAATGCACCCTTGTCGAACACCAGAAGTAATGCTAAACCAATTGCTACAAGCCTTACCAACTCTCACACACGACTCAGTGTTATTATAGAGAGCTTTCATAATGTTAACTAACTTGTCTGGTATACCATATGATCTCACAATTGATTGTGGTTGCGCCCTCTAACGGTGGAAAAATTTTAAAATTCCAAAAATTCAATCGAATATTGCAAGCGATGAATTTATTTTAGAAATTTGAAATTTTGATGGTGCAAAGCGAAAATTATGAAGTTTTCATTGGCAACAATGAGTTGACCCCTTAGACCCAGAGTGGGAAGGACAACACTTTTTTTGTTTGTTTGTTTGTTTAAGAGATAATTGGTCCTTTTTAGAGATAAATAAAAAACATTTTTTGTGTTATATAGTTTATTGATGAAATGTTACGATCTCAATTTTTCGAATTTTCCAAAAGCTGAAATTTAGCCCTCTAACGGTGGAAATTTTAAAAAATGCAAAATTTTAAACTAATATCACAAACGATGTATTTATGATGGAAATTGAAAATGCCTACATGAGACAGAGAATAGTCTCCGGTTAAGGCCCTCCAGCGTTTTCTTTAACTTTCAGATGATATATCTCGCCTTCACATTGGGCCATGACTTAACGATCGATAGCTTAACGTTCCATCAGACGCTTCATGGCTTAACGTCCTATCCGACGGACGGCGGCCTTTCCAAGCCCATCGGTGTCCCCTACTGACCGTTTGCAGGGCGGCACTTTTTTTGCACACCATGGGCTAAATGACCAGGTCATAAGAACCCCGAAGACTCAGAGAAGGTTGGGGGAGGGGACCCATATTATTCGGCAGTTTCAATGGAATCTGGCAATGAATGTTACATTTATATTGTTTTGATGGGATCTGTCAATGAAATAATTGTGGGTGCTTTGTTTAATGGAATCTGTACACAACCGATTGTGAGAGAATTTGTATTTTAACCACTGATGTAGCGAGATTTGTCGAGCAATTTATAAAAGCAATTTTCAAACAATAATTCTTATTTTAGCAAGTTTCACGGAATTCGGAAAAAAAGAAATTTTTTTCAACAGAATGCGAAACAATTTTCCAGAAAAAAAGTTTCTTTTAATCGCATTTCTGGCCTTCATGCTATAGTTACATCTCTGAGAAAAATGAGTTGGGTTGTTTTACCTCTGAGCGGCACTTTTTTGCACACCATGGGCTATATGGACAGGTCACAAGGACCCCGAAGGGTCAGAGAAGGTTGTGGGGAGGGGACCCATTAGAGATCTCTTAAGAGACAGATGGCAGCCTCCCGTCAAGGCGGGGCGGGGGTGGCTCAGTCGGTAGCGCGCCAGGCTCGTAATCTGTAGTTCCCAGGTTCGAGTCCCAGCTGGGTCAGCGTTGAGATTTATCTCCGCAAAATTTCCCCGCCCTGCCCACGGTCAGTAGGGGACACCGATGGGCTTGGAAAGGCCGCCGTCCGTCGGATGGGACGTTAAGCCGTGGACCCGTGTGCGGGAGAGCCATACCCTGTGCACGTTAAAGAACACGCTGGATGGCCTTGACGGGAGGCTACCATCTGTCTCCCAACAGCTGTTCCAGTGGGTCCCCTCCCCCAACCTTCTCTGAGCCTTCGGGGTCCATGTGACCTGGCCATTTAGCCCATGGTGTGCAAAAAAGTGCCGCTCAGAGGTAAAACAACCCAACCCAACCCGTCAAGGCAAACCAGCGTGTTCTTTAACATGCACAGGGTAGGGCTCTCCTGCATACGGGGCCACAACTTAACATCCTATCTGATGGATGACGACCTTTCCAAGTCCATCAGTGTCCCCTACTGACCGTGGGCAGGAAGGCTTGCGGAGATAAATCTGAACGCTGACCCAGCTGGGACTCGAACCTGGGAACTACAAATTATAAGCCTGGCACGCTACCAACTGAGCACCCCCGTCCCTGGAGGAGAGGGCCCACTGAATAGCTGTTAGGAAACAGATGGTAGCCTCCCATCAAAAACATCCAGTGTGTTCTTTAACATGCACAGAGTCACGGCTTAACGTCTCGCCCGATGGTCGGCGACCTTTCCAAGTCCATCGGTGTCCCCTACCTGACCGTGGATAAGGCGGGGAGTTTTGCGGAGATAAATCTCAACACTGACCCAGCTGGAGAAAAATGAGTTCGTCTGCTTCTTCTAATAAAGAACCTTAAATCTTTGAGTTTTATGTTAATAAACTGACGCTTTTAGACGGCTGTGTGCTCTCCCCACATATACATTCAGAATGCTAGCAACTGGAACGGTGGCGAAAAATATACTAACATGTACACACTGCCTGGAGAAATATTTATGAACACCTACCTAATGCTTCGTCGTATGTATCTTGGTAAAGTTCCCAAATTAAAAAATTTCCATTCTCTGTTCATAGTTTTCGTTGATATCAGTTTAGGAATTATTGTCATATGCTATCTATCTCAGCTGAGGAACTGTAAGAGCTCTGTTTTGCAGCACAGTTCGTGTCAACAAATGCCTGTCGGAGCATTTTTAACTCCCTCATTTGCCAAGATTGACGGACTTTTTTTAGACTGTTACCATTCTCCATACACTTGGGATATTGTGCCCTGTGATTTTCCTCTGAGTTCCGTCACCTCCATTACGGATGCTCCTGCCCATCTCTCTCAGCTGAGGAACTGTAGGAGCTCTGTTTTGCAGCACAGTTCCTTTCAACGAATGCCTGTCGGAGCCTTTTTAACTCCCTCATTTGCCACGATTGAGGGACTTTTCTGAGACTGTTGCCATTCTCCATACACTTGTGATATTGTGCCCCGTGATTATTCCTCTAGAGTTCCATCACCTCCATTACGGATACTCCTCCCCATCTCTCTCAGCTGAGGAACTGTACGAGCTCTGTTTTGCAACAATCTGTGTGTCAACAAATGCCTGTCAGGGCCTTTTTAACTCCTTCATTTGCCACAATTGAGGGACTTTTTTGAGATTTGCCATTCTCCTTACACTTGGGATATTGTGCCCTGTGATTTTCCTCTGAGTTCCATCACCTCCATTACGGATGCTCCTGCCCATCTCTCTCAGCTGAGGAACTTTAGGAGCTCTGTTTTGCAGCACATTTCGTGTCAACAAATGCCGGTCGGAGCATTTTTAACTCCCTCATTTGCCATGATTGACGGACTTTTTTGAGACTGTTACCATTCTCCATACACTTGGGATATTGTGCCCCGTGATTTTCCTCTGAGTTCCATCACCTCCATTACGGATGCTCCTGCCCATCTCTCTCAGCTGAGGAACTGTAGGAGCTCTGTTTCGCAGCACAGTTCGTGTCAACAAATGCCTGTCGGAGCCTTTTTAACTCCCTCATTTGCCACGATTGAGGGACTTTTTTGAGACTGTTGCCATTTTCCATACACTTGGGATATTGTGCTCCCTGATTTTCCTTTAGAGTTCCATCACCTCCATTACGGATGCTCCTGCCCATCTCTCTCAGCTAAGGAACTGTAGGAGCTCTGTTTCGCAGCACAGTTCGTGTCAACAAATGCCTGTCGGAGCCTTTTTAACTCCCTCATTTGCCACGATTGAGGGACTTTTTTGAGACTGTTGCCATTTTCCATACACTTGGGATATTGTGCTCCCTGATTTTCCTTTAGAGTTCCATCACCTCCATTACGGATGCTCCTGCCCATCTCTCTCAGGTAAGGAACTGTAGGAGCTCTGTTTCGCAGCACAGTTCGTGTCAACAAATGGCTGTCGGAGC
The DNA here is from genome assembly GCA_038380435.1 of Ryuthela nishihirai. Classification (NCBI taxonomy): domain Eukaryota; kingdom Metazoa; phylum Arthropoda; class Arachnida; order Araneae; family Heptathelidae; genus Ryuthela; species Ryuthela nishihirai. The sequence continues at coordinate 38,401,580 of JAWZYU010000029.1, forward strand.
CTTTTTAACTCCCTCATTTGCCACGATTGAGGGACTTTTTTGAGACTGTTGAAATTTTCCATACACTTGGGATATTGTGCTCCCTGATTTTCCTTTAGAGTTCCATCACCTCCATTACGGATGCTCCTGCCCATCTCTCTCAGCTAAGGAACTGTAGGAGCTCTGTTTCGCAGCACAGTTCGTGTCAACAAATGCCTGTCGGAGCCTTTTTAACTCCCTCATTTGCCACGATTGAGGGACTTTTTTGAGACTGTTGCCATTTTCCATACACTTGGGATATTGTGCTCCCTGATTTTCCTTTAGAGTTCCATCACCTCCATTACGGATGCTCCTGCCCATCTCTCTCAGGTAAGGAACTGTAGGAGCTCTGTTTCGCAGCACAGTTCGTGTCAACAAATGCCTGTCGGAGCCTTTTTAACTCCCTCATTTGCCACGATTGAGGGACTTTTTTGAGACTGTTGCCATTTTCCATACACTTGGGATATTGTGCTCCCTGATTTTCCTTTAGAGTTCCATCACCTCCATTACGGATGCTCCTGCCCATCTCTCTCAGGTAAGGAACTGTAGGAGCTCTGTTTCGCAGCACAGTTCGTGTCAACAAATGCCTGTCGGAGCCTTTTTAACTCCCTCATTTGCCACGATTGAGGGACTTTTTTGAGACTGTTGCCATTTTCCATACACTTGGGATATTGTGCTCCCTGATTTTCCTTTAGAGTTCCATCACCTCCATTACGGATGCTCCTGCCCATCTCTCTCAGCTAAGGAACTGTAGGAGCTCTGTTTCGCAGCACAGTTCGTGTCAACAAATGCCTGTCGGAGCCTTTTTAACTCCCTCATTTGCCACGATTGAGGGACTTTTTTGAGACTGTTGCCATTTTCCATACACTTGGGATATTGTGCTCCCTGATTTTCCTTTAGAGTTCCATCACCTCCATTACGGATGTTCCTGCCCATCTCTCTCAGCTAAGGAACTGTAGGAGCTCTGTTTCGCAGCACAGTTCGTGTCAACAAATGCCTGTCGGAGCCTTTTTAACTCCCTCATTTGCCACGATTGAGGGACTTTTTTGAGACTGTTGCCATTTTCCATACACTTGGGATATTGTGCTCCCTGATTTTCCTTTAGAGTTCCATCACCTCCATTACGGATGCTCCTGCCCATCTCTCTCAGGTAAGGAACTGTAGGAGCTCTGTTTCGCAGCACAGTTCGTGTCAACAAATGCCTGTCGGAGCCTTTTTAACTCCCTCATTTGCCACGATTGAGGGACTTTTTTGAGACTGTTGCCATTTTCCATACACTTGGGATATTGTGCTCCCTGATTTTCCTTTAGAGTTCCATCACCTCCATTACGGATGCTCCTGCCCATCTCTCTCAGCTAAGGAACTGTAGGAGCTCTGTTTCGCAGCACAGTTCGTGTCAACAAATGCCTGTCGGAGCCTTTTTAACTCCCTCATTTGCCACGATTGACGGACTTTTTTGAGACTGTTGCCATTTTCCATACACTTGGGATATTGTGCTCCCTGATTTTCCTTTAGAGTTCCATCACCTCCATTACGGATGCTCCTGCCCATCTCTCTCAGCTAAGGAACTGTAGGAGCTCTGTTTCGCAGCACAGTTCGTGTCAACAAATGCCTGTCGGAGCCTTTTTAACTCCCTCATTTGCCACGATTGAGGGACTTTTTTGAGACTGTTGCCATTTTCCATACACTTGGGATATTGTGCTCCCTGATTTTCCTTTAGAGTTCCATCACCTCCATTATGGATGCTCCTGCCCATCTCTCTCAGCTAAGGAACTGTAGGAGCTCTGTTTCGCAGCACAGTTCGTGTCAACAAATGCCTGTCGGAGCCTTTTTAACTCCCTCATTTGCCACGATTGAGGGACTTTTTTGAGACTGTTGCCATTTTCCATACACTTGGGATATTGTGCTCCCTGATTTTCCTTTAGAGTTCCATCACCTCCATTACGGATGCTCCTGCCCATCTCTCTCAGCTAAGGAACTGTAGGAGCTCTGTTTCGCAGCACAGTTCGTGTCAACAAATGCCTGTCGGAGCCTTTTTAACTCCCTCATTTGCCACGATTGAGGGACTTTTTTGAGACTGTTGCCATTTTCCATACACTTGGGATATTGTGCTCCCTGATTTTCCTTTAGAGTTCCATCACCTCCATTACGGATGCTCCTGCCCATCTCTCTCAGCTAAGGAACTGTAGGAGCTCTGTTTCGCAGCACAGTTCGTGTCAACAAATGCCTGTCGGAGCCTTTTTAACTCCCTCATTTGCCACGATTGAGGGACTTTTTTGAGACTGTTGCCATTTTCCATACACTTGGGATATTGTGCTCCCTGATTTTCCTTTAGAGTTCCATCACCTCCATTACGGATGCTCCTGCCCATCTCTCTCAGGTAAGGAACTGTAGGAGCTCTGTTTCGCAGCACAGTTCGTGTCAACAAATGGCTGTCGGAGCCTTTTTAACTCCCTCATTTGCCACGATTGAGGGACTTTTTTGAGACTGTTGCCATTTTCCATACACTTGGGATATTGTGCTCCCTGATTTTCCTTTAGAGTTCCATCACCTCCATTACGGATGCTCCTGCCCATCTCTCTCAGGTAAGGAACTGTAGGAGCTCTGTTTCGCAGCACAGTTCGTGTCAACAAATGCCTGTCGGAGCCTTTTTAACTCCCTCATTTGCCACGATTGAGGGACTTTTTTGAGACTGTTGCCATTTTCCATACACTTGGGATATTGTGCTCCCTGATTTTCCTTTAGAGTTCCATCACCTCCATTACGGATGCTCCTGCCCATCTCTCTCAGGTAAGGAACTGTAGGAGCTCTGTTTCGCAGCACAGTTCGTGTCAACAAATGCCTGTCGGAGCCTTTTTAACTCCCTCATTTGCCACGATTGAGGGACTTTTTTGAGACTGTTGCCATTTTCCATACACTTGGGATATTGTGCTCCCTGATTTTCCTTTAGAGTTCCATCACCTCCATTACGGATGCTCCTGCCCATCTCTCTCAGCTAAGGAACTGTAGGAGCTCTGTTTCGCAGCACAGTTCGTGTCAACAAATGCCTGTCGGAGCCTTTTTAACTCCCTCATTTGCCACGATTGAGGGACTTTTTTGAGACTGTTGCCATTTTCCATACACTTGGGATATTGTGCTCCCTGATTTTCCTTTAGAGTTCCATCACCTCCATTACGGATGTTCCTGCCCATCTCTCTCAGCTAAGGAACTGTAGGAGCTCTGTTTCGCAGCACAGTTCGTGTCAACAAATGCCTGTCGGAGCCTTTTTAACTCCCTCATTTGCCACGATTGAGGGACTTTTTTGAGACTGTTGCCATTTTCCATACACTTGGGATATTGTGCTCCCTGATTTTCCTTTAGAGTTCCATCACCTCCATTACGGATGCTCCTGCCCATCTCTCTCAGGTAAGGAACTGTAGGAGCTCTGTTTCGCAGCACAGTTCGTGTCAACAAATGCCTGTCGGAGCCTTTTTAACTCCCTCATTTGCCACGATTGAGGGACTTTTTTGAGACTGTTGCCATTTTCCATACACTTGGGATATTGTGCTCCCTGATTTTCCTTTAGAGTTCCATCACCTCCATTACGGATGCTCCTGCCCATCTCTCTCAGCTAAGGAACTGTAGGAGCTCTGTTTCGCAGCACAGTTCGTGTCAACAAATGCCTGTCGGAGCCTTTTTAACTCCCTCATTTGCCACGATTGAGGGACTTTTTTGAGACTGTTGCCATTTTCCATACACTTGGGATATTGTGCTCCCTGATTTTCCTTTAGAGTTCCATCACCTCCATTACGGATGCTCCTGCCCATCTCTCTCACGAAAGGAACTGTAGGAGCTCTGTTTCGCAGCACAGTTCGTGTCAACAAATGCCTGTCGGAGCCTTTTTAACTCCCTCATTTGCCACGATTGAGGGACTTTTTTGAGACTGTTGCCATTTTCCATACACTTGGGATATTGTGCTCCCTGATTTTCCTTTAGAGTTCCATCACCTCCATTACGGATGCTCCTGCCCATCTCTCTCAGCTAAGGAACTGTAGGAGCTCTGTTTCGCAGCACAGTTCGTGTCAACAAATGCCTGTCGGAGCCTTTTTAACTCCCTCATTTGCCACGATTGAGGGACTTTTTTGAGACTGTTGCCATTTTCCATACACTTGGGATATTGTGCTCCCTGATTTTCCTTTAGAGTTCCATCACCTCCATTACGGATGCTCCTGCCCATCTCTCTCAGCTAAGGAACTGTAGGAGCTCTGTTTCGCAGCACAGTTCGTGTCAACAAATGCCTGTCGGAGCCTTTTTAACTCCCTCATTTGCCACGATTGAGGGACTTTTTTGAGACTGTTGCCATTTTCCATACACTTGGGATATTGTGCTCCCTGATTTTCCTTTAGAGTTCCATCACCTCCATTACGGATGCTCCTGCCCATCTCTCTCACGAAAGGAACTGTAGGAGCTCTGTTTCGCAGCACAGTTCGTGTCAACAAATGCCTGTCGGAGCCTTTTTAACTCCCTCATTTGCCACGATTGAGGGACTTTTTTGAGACTGTTGCCATTTTCCATACACTTGGGATATTGTGCTCCCTGATTTTCCTTTAGAGTTCCATCACCTCCATTACGGATGCTCCTGCCCATCTCTCTCAGCTAAGGAACTGTAGGAGCTCTGTTTCGCAGCACAGTTCGTGTCAACAAATGCCTGTCGGAGCCTTTTTAACTCCCTCATTTGCCACGATTGAGGGACTTTTTTGAGACTGTTGCCATTTTCCATACACTTGGGATATTGTGCTCCCTGATTTTCCTTTAGAGTTCCATCACCTCCATTATGGATGCTCCTGCCCATCTCTCTCAGCTAAGGAACTGTAGGAGCTCTGTTTCGCAGCACAGTTCGTGTCAACAAATGCCTGTCGGAGCCTTTTTAACTCCCTCATTTGCCACGATTGAGGGACTTTTTTGAGACTGTTGCCATTTTCCATACACTTGGGATATTGTGCTCCCTGATTTTCCTTTAGAGTTCCATCACCTCCATTACGGATGCTCCTGCCCATCTCTCTCAGCTAAGGAACTGTAGGAGCTCTGTTTTGCAGCACAGTTCGTGTCAACAAATGCCTGTCGGAGCCTTTTTAACTCCCTCATTTGCCACGATTGAGGGACTTTTTTGAGACTGTTGCCATTTTCCATACACTTGGGATATTGTGCTCCCTGATTTTCCTTTAGAGTTCCATCACCTCCATTACGGATGCTCCTGCCCATCTCTCTCAGCTAAGGAACTGTAGGAGCTCTGTTTCGCAGCACAGTTCGTGTCAACAAATGCCTGTCGGAGCCTTTTTAACTCCCTCATTTGCCACGATTGAGGGACTTTTTTGAGACTGTTGCCATTTTCCATACACTTGGGATATTGTGCTCCCTGATTTTCCTTTAGAGTTCCATCACCTCCATTACGGATGCTCCTGCCCATCTCTCTCAGCTAAGGAACTGTAGGAGCTCTGTTTCGCAGCACAGTTCGTGTCAACAAATGCCTGTCGGAGCCTTTTTAACTCCCTCATTTGCCACGATTGAGGGACTTTTTTGAGACTGTTGCCATTTTCCATACACTTGGGATATTGTGCTCCCTGATTTTCCTTTAGAGTTCCATCACCTCCATTACGGATGCTCCTGCCCATCTCTCTCAGCTAAGGAACTGTAGGAGCTCTGTTTTGCAGCACAGTTCGTGTCAACAAATGCCTGTCGGGGCCTTTTTAACTCCCTCATTTGCCATGATTGAGGGACTTTTTTGAGACTGTTGCCATTTTCCATACACTTGGGATATTGTGCTCCCTGATTTTCCTTTAGAGTTCCATCACCTCCATTACGGATGCTCCTGCCCATCTCTCTCAGGTAAGGAACTGTAGGAGCTCTGTTTCGCAGCACAGTTCGTGTCAACAAATGCCTGTCGGAGCCTTTTTAACTCCCTCATTTGCCACGATTGAGGGACTTTTTTGAGACTGTTGCCATTTTCCATACACTTGGGATATTGTGCTCCCTGATTTTCCTTTAGAGTTCCATCACCTCCATTACGGATGCTCCTGCCCATCTCTCTCAGCTAAGGAACTGTAGGAGCTCTGTTTCGCAGCACAGTTCGTGTCAACAAATGCCTGTCGGAGCCTTTTTAACTCCCTCATTTGCCACGATTGAGGGACTTTTTTGAGACTGTTGCCATTTTCCATACACTTGGGATATTGTGCTCCCTGATTTTCCTTTAGAGTTCCATCACCTCCATTACGGATGCTCCTGCCCATCTCTCTCAGCTAAGGAACTGTAGGAGCTCTGTTTCGCAGCACAGTTCGTGTCAACAAATGCCTGTCGGAGCCTTTTTAACTCCCTCATTTGCCACGATTGAGGGACTTTTTTGAGACTGTTGCCATTTTCCATACACTTGGGATATTGTGCTCCCTGATTTTCCTTTAGAGTTCCATCACCTCCATTACGGATGCTCCTGCCCATCTCTCTCAGCTAAGGAACTGTAGGAGCTCTGTTTCGCAGCACAGTTCGTGTCAACAAATGCCTGTCGGAGCCTTTTTAACTCCCTCATTTGCCACGATTGAGGGACTTTTTTGAGACTGTTGCCATTTTCCATACACTTGGGATATTGTGCTCCCTGATTTTCCTTTAGAGTTCCATCACCTCCATTACGGATGCTCCTGCCCATCTCTCTCAGGTAAGGAACTGTAGGAGCTCTGTTTCGCAGCACAGTTCGTGTCAACAAATGCCTGTCGGAGCCTTTTTAACTCCCTCATTTGCCACGATTGAGGGACTTTTTTGAGACTGTTGCCATTTTCCATACACTTGGGATATTGTGCTCCCTGATTTTCCTTTAGAGTTCCATCACCTCCATTACGGATGCTCCTGCCCATCTCTCTCAGCTAAGGAACTGTAGGAGCTCTGTTTCGCAGCACAGTTCGTGTCAACAAATGCCTGTCGGAGCCTTTTTAACTCCCTCATTTGCCACGATTGAGGGACTTTTTTGAGACTGTTGCCATTTTCCATACACTTGGGATATTGTGCTCCCTGATTTTCCTTTAGAGTTCCATCACCTCCATTACGGATGCTCCTGCCCATCTCTCTCAGCTAAGGAACTGTAGGAGCTCTGTTTCGCAGCACAGTTCGTGTCAACAAATGCCTGTCGGAGCCTTTTTAACTCCCTCATTTGCCACGATTGAGGGACTTTTTTTAGGCTGTTGCCATTCTCCATACACTTGGGATATTGTGCCCCGTGATTTTCCTCTAGAGTTCCATCACCTCCATTACGGATGCTCCTGCCCATCTCTCTCAGCTGAGGAACTTTAGGAGCTCTGTTTTGCAGCACAGTTCGTGTCAACAAATGCCTGTCGGAGCATTTTTAACTCCCTCATTTGCCATGATTGATGGACTTTTTTGAGACTGTTACCATTCTCCATACACTTGTGATATTGTGCCCCGCGATTTTTCTCTGAGTTCCATCACCTCCATTACGGATGCTCCTGCCCATCTCTCTCAGCTGAGAAACTAGGAGCTCTGTTTTGCAGCACAGTTCGTGTCAACATATGCCTGTCGGAGCCTTTTTAACTCCCTCATTTGCAATGATTGAGGGACTTTTTTTGAGACTGTTGCCATTCTCCATACACTTGGGATATTGTGCCCCATGATTTTCCTTTAGAGTTCCATCACCTCCATTACGGATGCTCTTGTCCATCTCTCTCAGCTGAGGAAATGTAGGAGCTCTGTTTTGCAGCACAGTTGGTGTCAACAAATGCCTGTGGGGGCCTTTTAACTCCCTCATTTGCCACGATTGAGGGACTTTTTTGAGACTGTTGCCATTTTCCATACACTTGGGATATTGTGCCTCGTGATTTTCCTCTATAGTTCCATCACCTCCATTACGAATGCTCCTGCCCATCTCTCTCAGCTGAGGAACTGTGGGAGCTCTGTTTTGCAGCACAGTTCGTGTCAACAAATGCCTGTCGGAGCCTTTTTAACTCCCTCATTTGCAATGATTGAGGGACTTCTTTGAGACTGTTGCCATTCTCCATACACTTGGGATATTGTGCCCCGTGATTTTCCTTTAGAGTTCCATCACCTCCATTACGGATGCTCCTGCCCATCTCTCTCAGCTGAGGAACTTTAGGAGCTCTGTTTTGCAGCACAGTTCGTGTCAACAAATGCCTGTCGGGGCCTTTTAACTCCCTCATTTGCCACGATTGAGGGACTTTTTTGAGACTGTTGCCATTTTCCATACACTTGGGATATTGTGCTCCCTGATTTTCCTTTAGAGTTCCATCACCTCCATTACGGATGCTCCTGCCCATCTCTCTCAGCTAAGGAACTGTAGGAGCTCTGTTTCGCAGCACAGTTCGTGTCAACAAATGCCTGTCGGAGCCTTTTTAACTCCCTCATTTGCCACGATTGAGGGACTTTTTTTAGGCTGTTGCCATTCTCCATACACTTGGGATATTGTGCCCCGTGATTTTCCTCTAGAGTTCCATCACCTCCATTACGGATGCTCCTGCCCATCTCTCTCAGCTGAGGAACTTTAGGAGCTCTGTTTTGCAGCACAGTTCGTGTCAACAAATGCCTGTCGGAGCATTTTTAACTCCCTCATTTGCCATGATTGATGGACTTTTTTGAGACTGTTACCATTCTCCATACACTTGTGATATTGTGCCCCGTGATTTTTCTCTGAGTTCCATCACCTCCATTACGGATGCTCCTGCCCATCTCTCTCAGCTGAGAAACTAGGAGCTCTGTTTTGCAGCACAGTTCGTGTCAACAAATGCCTGTCGGAGCCTTTTTAACTCCCTCATTTGCAATAATTGAGGGACTTTTTTTGAGACTGTTGCCATTCTCCATACACTTCGGATATTGTGCCCCATGATTTTCCTTTAGAGTTCCATCACCTCCATTACGGATGCTCTTGTCCATCTCTGTCAGCTGAGGAAATGTAGGAGCTCTGTTTTGCAGCACAGTTGGTGTCAACAAATGCCTGTGGGGGCCTTTTAACTCCCTCATTTGCCACGATTGAGGGACTTTTTTGAGACTGTTGCCATTTTCCATACACTTGGGATATTGTGCCTCGTGATTTTCCTCTATAGTTCCATCACCTCCATTACGAATGCTCCTGCCCATCTCTCTCAGGTAAGGAACTGTAGGAGCTCTGTTTCGCAGCACAGTTCGTGTCAACAAATGCCTGTCGGAGCCTTTTTAACTCCCTCATTTGCCACAATTGAGGGACTTTTTTTAGGCTGTTGCCATTCTCCATACACTTGGGATATTGTGCCACGTGATTTTCCTCTAGAGTTCCATCACCTCCATTACGAATGCTCCTGTCCATCTCTCTCAGCTGAGGAAATGTAGGAGCTCTGTTTTGCAGCACAGTTCGTGTCAACAAATGCCTGTCGGGGCCTTTTTAACTCCCTCATTTGCCACGATTGAGGGACTTTTTTGAGACTGTTGCCATTTTCCATACACTTGGGATATTGTGCTCCCTGATTTTCCTTTAGAGTTCCATCACCTCCATTACGGATGCTCCTGCCCATCTCTCTCAGGTAAGGAACTGTAGGAGCTCTGTTTCGCAGCACAGTTCGTGTCAACAAATGCCTGTCGGAGCCTTTTTAACTCCCTCATTTGCCACAATTGAGGGACTTTTTTTAGGCTGTTGCCATTCTCCATACACTTGGGATATTGTGCCACGTGATTTTCCTCTAGAGTTCCATCACCTCCATTACGAATGCTCCTGTCCATCTCTCTCAGCTGAGGAAATGTAGGAGCTCTGTTTTGCAGCACAGTTCGTGTCAACAAATGCCTGTCGGAGCCTTTTTAACTCCCTCATTTGCCACGATTGAGGGACTTTTTTGAGACTGTTGCCATTTTCCATACACTTGGGATATTGTGCTCCCTGATTTTCCTTTAGAGTTCCATCACCTCCATTACGGATGCTCCTGCCCATCTCTCTCAGCTAAGGAACTGTAGGAGCTCTGTTTCGCAGCACAGTTCGTGTCAACAAATGCCTGTCGGAGCCTTTTTAACTCCCTCATTTGCCACAATTGAGGGACTTTTTTTAGGCTGTTGCCATTCTCCATACACTTGGGATATTGTGCCACGTGATTTTCCTCTAGAGTTCCATCACCTCCATTACGGATGCTCCTGCCCATCTCTCTCAGCTGAGGAACTTTAGGAGCTCTGTTTTGCAGCACAGTTCGTGTCAACAAATGCCTGTCGGAGCCTTTTTAACTCCCTCATTTGCAATGATTGAGGGACTTTTTTTGAGACTGTTGCCATTCTCCTTACACTTGGGATATTGTGCCTCGTGATTTTCATCTATAGTTCCATCACCTCCATTACGGATGCTTCTGCCCATCTCTCTCCAACGATGTATCCCCTTTTGAAATCAATCAGAGGAGCTTTTTTACCCATGTCGCACTTCACTTTGCTTTTCATCATGCCTTTACAGCTGTTACATAAATTTGGATGACGTATAATGCTTACGTCAGCAGGGATGGATCTGGGTTTGGGGAAAACAAGGGGACCATGTCCCCTCCCGCTTTCAGAATGCTAACAAAGGTAAAAGAGACAAAAAATTAAGAATCCTCTTTATATTTCATGCATTTTTCAAGAATTTATTTTAAACACCTGTAAAAAGGAGGTTGAAATGCTACACTGCATTGATAATCCAGTCTCTTGCACCCTCCCCCATCCCTCGATTAATTTCTATATCCGGACATTTTACGTCAGTAAGCCGTCCATTTCGCCGGGGGGGGGGGGGGCTCAGTCGGTATTGCATTAATGTTTATGCTGTCTTTCTGCTGACTATACAAGTGTATGGATTGGATTGGATTGTTTTACCTCTGAGCGGCACTTTTTTGCACACCATGGGCTAAATGGCCAGGTCACAAGAACCCCGAAGGCTCAGAGAAGGTTGGGGGAGGGGACCCACTGGAACAGCTGTTGGGAGACAGATGGTAGCCTCCCGTCAAGGCCATCCAGCGTGTTCTTTAACATGCACAGGGTACGGCTCACCCATACACAGGGCCACGGCTTAATGTCCCATCAGACGGACGGCGGCCTTTTCAAGCCCATCGGTGTCCCCTACTGACCGTGGGCAGGGCGGGGAAATTTTGCGGAGATAAATCTCAACGCTGACCCAGCTGGGACTCGAACCTGGGAACTACAGATTACGAGCCTGGCGCGCCACCGACTGAGCCACCCCCGCCCCTACAAGTGTATGGAGAATGGAGTAATGGTGTAATGGAGTACGTTTCGTTTTTCCTCAAAGATCCTCTCTATGGCGTGTGAAATGAAAGGTTCTTGTCAGACCTCTGTGGCAAGCAGCTGCTTGAGGGGATACGTGTTTCATTTTTAAGACATTTTGTGTTACTTCAGTCACGATGCGGTGTCCATAATAATTTGGCCAAGCAGTTTATATTACACTACTTTCCAAGAATTCTTTTAACAATCGCTAAAAAGGAGGGGAAACGGAGTAAATACCGAAACGGCTTTCCTATTTTGATTCCACTCTTTACGTCGGGAAGACATTCTGAATGTAAATTTCCGAATACATCCTATCACATGCCCACTCCCTCCCCCCGGAAAATAAGTACAAAAATGGACATTTTGTAAGTAGATCAGAGCAGCATAATGGGCGGGGGTGGTTCAGCTCAGAGGTAAAACAACCCAACCCTAGGGAGGGGGGTGTCTCATTCGGTAGCGCGCCAGGCTCATGATCTGCAATTCCCAAGTTCGAGTCCCAGCTGGGTCAGCGTTGAGATTTATCTCCGCAAAATTCACCGCCCTGCCCACGGTCAGTAGGGGACACCGATGGGCTTGGAAAGCCCGCCGTCGTCGGATGGGACGTTAAGCCGTGGGTCCGTGTGTGGGAGAGCCATACCCTGTGCACGTTAAAGAACACGCTGGGTGGCCTTGACGGGAGGCTACCATCTGTCTCCCAACAGCTGTTCCAGTGGGTCCCCTCCCCCAACCTTCTCTGAGCCTTCGGGGTCCAAGTGACCTGGCCATTTAGCCCATGGTGTGCAAAAAAGTGCCGCTCAGAGGTAAAACAACCCAACCCAAATTAACTATATTTCCTCAAAAGTAACTGATTTTAAATTAGTTAAAAATATTTCTCTCTAATTGTAATAAATAAAATCATTGTGTTTCATATTTTATCGATTGATATATCGCCTCTTTTGTGCACACAAGGGGTAAAATGACCAGGTCACAAGCACCCCAAGGGTTCAGAGCTTGTAAGGAGACCAACTAGATGGAAGGCATCCATCCTTGAAAATAAAGACATCCATCCAAAAAAAAGTTCCACGCTTTTTTAAAAGTTTTAATGTTAGTTGCCGTCCCGTGGCCGAGTGGTTAGCGCGGTTGGCTACTGATCTAACGGACCTGGGTTCGAGACCCGGATACGGCATGGATGTTCGTATTGTTTTCTGCAGAGGTCCTGCCATCCTCTCAGATCTTCTACTGTGGCATATAAACTGACAGGCTCCTGTCAGACCTTTGTGGCAAGCAGCTGCTTGAGGGGGTATGGCAACCTTCCTGTCACGTGATTACAGAATTCAGGAAAAATATCTGGAGCGTGTACAGCAACTGTACACGCTCCAGTTACCGTTCACAGCAAACTGGAGCGTGTGCAGTTACTGTACACGCTCCAGTTTGCTGTGAACGGTAACTGCACACGCTCAATATTTCTGTGAGTGAGCCCAAACGATCCAGGTCTTTGTGAGTATTCCAAGTTCGTTGTGTGGATTCCACACAAACCCCACACGATGGCATATAAACTGACAGGCTCCTGTCAGACCTCTGTGGCAAGCAGCTGCTTGAGGGGGTATATGTTAGTTAGTGGGAGGAAAGCTAATTGAAAAAAGAAACTCTTTCTCAGTTAACTGGAAAAAGTTTCTTTTTTTGGATGGATGCCTTTTTTTTTAAAGGAGTTAAATATTTTTAGAATTTCTCAATTAGAATTACTAAAAATTGTAATTTGCTGTAGCGTGCGCAGGGTAAAGCCCTTTCAAATTCCATCTTGCTCCCCATGTCCCACCGAGGGAACAAAAAAAAATTAGCGGAAAAATCTCAAGTCAGGCGTAGTGGGATTCGAACCTGGGAACATCAATTTGCCTACTATCTACTGAACCTATTCCCGCTTCTTACACATTTTTCAAACCAGACTGTCAAAGCGGTTACGTATCTGCTGCTGGCACTACTATCGCCATCTATCGAGAGAAATGAGAATAAACGTCTTAATATTTTACCAAACGATGTAAACAACGGGGCACATTTGCACCTTACGAGGAGCCTTTTTTTTTTGAAATGGCTACCGCATTGGTTTTTATAACAAGAACACAATTTAATAGACAATGATAAATAACATTGGGAGCTGATTTATTTGCTGTTGGGTTTTTTTACCTCTGAGCGGCACTTTTGTGCACACTATGGGCGAAATGGCCAGGTCACATGGACCCCGAAGGCTCAGAGAAGGTTGGGGGAGGGACTCACTGGAACAGCTGTTGGGAGACAGATGGTAGCCTCCCTTCAAGGCCATCCAGTGTGTTCTTTAACGTGCACAGGGTATGGCTCTTCCACACACGGGGCCACGGCTTAACGTCCTATCCGACGGACGGCGGCCTTTTCATGCAAACAAGTGGGGACTCGAAACCCAGAACATCGGTTGCGAGCTTGGAGTAACGTTCTTCTATAAATTTGCATTCCACTTCTCCTTATACAAATATGAACTCCACTTCCTCCTTCTATAAATTTGCACTAACTTCCTCCTTTTATAAAATCGCACTCTACTTCTACTTCTACAAATTTGCGCTCCACTTTCGCTTCTATAAATTTGAACTCCACTCTTCTATAAATTTGAACTCAACTCTTCTATAAATTTGAACTCCACTCTTCTATAAATTTGAACTCCACTCTTCCATAAATTTGAATTTGGCCATTTAGCCCATGGTGTGCAAAAAAGTGCAGCTCAGAGGTAAAACAACCCAACGTTAAAGAACACGCTGGATGGCCTTGACGGGAGGCTACCATCTGTCTCCCAACAGCAGTTCCAGTGGGTCCCCTCCCCCAACCTTCTCTGAGCCTTCGGGGTCCATGTGACCTGGCCATTTAGCCCATGGTGTGCAAAAAAGTGTCGCTCAGAGGTAAAACAACCCAACGTTAAAGAACACGCTGTATGGCCTTGACGGGAGGCTACCATCTGTCTCCCAACAGCTGTTCCAGTGGGTCCCCTTCCCCAACCTTCTCTGAGCCTTCGGGGTCCATGTAACCTGTCCATTTAGCCCATGGTGTGCAAAAAAGTGCCGCTCAGAGGTAAAACAACCCAACGTTAAAGAACACGCTGTATGGCCTTGACGGGAGGCTACCATCTGTCTCCCAACAGCTGTTCCAGTGGGTCCCCTTCCCCAACCTTCTCTGAGCCTTCGGGGTCCATGTAACCTGTCCATTTAGCCCATGGTGTGCAAAAAAGTGTCGCTCAGAGGTAAAACAACCCAACGTTAAAGAACACGCTGTATGGCCTTGACGGGAGGCTACCATCTGTCTCCCAACAGCTGTTCCAGTGGGTCCCCTTCCCCAACCTTCTCTGAGCCTTCGGGGCCTTGTGACCTGGCCATTTAGCCCATGGTGTGCAAAAAAGTGCCGCTCAGAGGTAAAACAACCCAACTTGTGTCCCGTCCGTAATGTCATTGATGCTTACCTGTATAACATATAATTATGCAGAGGAGCTTTCTTTACAGGATGAAAGCACAATTAAAGCCAATAGCTCATCTTACATTAAAAGCTTTTAAAAATCTCTTCACCGTCGTCTCGCTTGTAACAAATAAAATTTTTTTCTCGATTTCCTCTTAGAAAATGCAAAACATTTACTCTTATATTATTTTTTCATTTTATTGTTATTTTTAAAAAAAACGGGGGTTTTCAAACAAAGACAACAAAGGAGCTCTAATAGTTTACTTTTTCTTCATGTCTCTAACATATAAACAATTATACAAGAGTTGTGATGTGTTATTTCATAGCGGTACTTTTGTACCCACAGTGAAATAAATTTCCAGGTTACAGCCTTGCCCACGGTCAGTAGGGGACACCGATGGATTCGGAAAGGCAGCGGTCAGTCGGATGGGACGTTAAGCCGTGGCCCCGTGTGCGGGAGAGAGCCATACCCTGTGCACGTTAAAGAACACACTGGATGGCCTTGACGGGAAGCTACTTTCTCTCTCCCAACAGCTGTTCCAGTGGGTCCCCTTCCCCAACCTTCTCTGAGCCTTCGGGGTCTTTGTGACTGGGCATTTAACCCATGGTGTACCAAAAAGTGCCGCTCAGAGATTAAACAACCCAACTCAAAGCCATACCCTGTTCACGTTAAAGAACACGCTGGATGGCCTTGATGGGAGGCTACCATCTGTCTCACAACAGCTGTTCCAGTGGGTCCCCTCCCCCAACCTTCTCTGAGCCTTCGGGGTCCATGTGACCTGGCCGTTTAGCCCATGGTGTGCAAAAAAGTGCCGCTCAGAGGTTAAACAACCCAACCCAAAGCCATACCCTGTTCACGTTAAAGAACACGCTGGATGGCCTTGACGGGAGGCTACCATCTGTCTTCCAACAGCTGTTCCAGTGGGTCCCCTCCCCCAACCTTCTCTGAGCCTTCGGGGTCTTTGTGACTGGGCATTTAACCCATGGTGTGCAAAAAAGTGCTGCTCAGAGGTAAAACAACCCAACCAAATCCAGGTCACAGAGATCCCAAGTGTTCAACATAAGAGGAAAGAGCAGCCTCAGGACTGACAGAGGTTGGAGGATGGGGATGTATTTTACTAGGACCCGCAATTCATCAAAGGGCCAGACCGAATACACCACTAGGTATTCATTAAATTGTTTTGGATTTTTAAGATTAACACGTTATTTTTTCAATAAATATAGTCAAAAAATTTTTTTTCGGAAATGAGTTTTTGCTGTTTAATCCTCATATCTACATGCGGATACACAAGCATACACAAACACATATACAAGGTTGGGCCAAAAGTAGGTACAGTCGCTCAAAAAAGTATCCGAACACTATGTTTGATTACAGAATTCAGAAAAAATATCTGGCAACGATTTTTTTAGAAATTAGTGATCTGGCAACCTTCGTGTCACGTGACACGAAGGTTGCCAGATCACTAATTTCTAAAAAAAATAAAAAAACACCGTTGCCAGATGTTTTTTCTGAATTCCGTAATCATCCATAGTGTTCGGATACTTTTTAATATATATAATGCATATGAATATATAATGCAATGAATATGGAGCGTGTGCAGTTGCCGTTCACAGCAAACTGGAGCGGTTGCGGTTAATGTTCACAGCACATTGGATCGTGTGAGCTCACAAAGACCTGGATCGTGTGGGCTCACTCACGGAAATATTGAGCGTGTGCAGTTACCGTTCACAGCAAACTGGAGCGGTTGCGGCTAATGTTTACAGCACATTGGATCGTGTGAGCTCACAAAGACCTGGATCGTGTGGGCTCACTCACGGAAATATTGAGCGTGTGCAGTTACCGTTCACAGCAAACTGGATCGGTTGCGGTTAATGCTCACAGCACATTGAATCGTGTGAGCTCACAAAGACCTGGATCGTGTGGGCTCACTCACGGAAATATTGAGCGTGTGCAGTTACCGTTCACAGCAAACTGGAGCGTGTGCAGTAACTGCACACGCTCCAGTTTGCTGTGAACGGTAACTGGAGCGTGTACAGTTGCTGTACACGCTCCAGATATTTTTCCTGAATTCTGTAATCACGTGACACGAAGGTTGCCAGATCACTAATTTCTAAAAAAAAATCGTTGCCAGATATTTTTTCTGAATTCTGTAATAACCATAGTGTTCGGATACTTTTTTGAGCGACTGTATGCCCGCTTTTACGTTGAACTATGAATTTCACCAAATTTGACCATTGATGCAGAACCGGGATAAACAGAGAAGTTGTAAAGATAACAGATAACAGAGAGATAACAGAGAGATAAACAGAGAAATTGTAAAGATCCCAAGTCTCAAACTGCTTTGAAAGCCTTCGTAAGATAGCAGTAAAGCCACTGCTGGGTATCATCAGTAAATACCCAGGTTCACGGGATTACGTTACTCAACAATTTCGCTTCTGTGACCATCAAAAGCGATCGGGCTGACCCCCGACCAACAACTAATCACCCAGAGGAGGGAGAAAACGAGAGTTGGCAGCAGACTCGCAGCTTGAGGTCACTAGTCAGTAAGCACAGAAACATGGCACTGGCCAACTAGGAGGGAGTGGATGAAAGTCGGGAAGTACCGAGGGGAGGGGGAGGCTGCGGAGTTTAGATGACAAGGGAAGCAGAGGTGATGCTGGATGGGAGGTGTAAGAGAGGGAGAGATGGTATTGGAAAGCATCCGTCCCCATCATCACCAACTGGATGTGCAACTATTGACACAAAGCTGTTGAGCTTTTGTGGGCTGGCCACCAGGCGGCGACACTTCATCAGCAGACTGCGTCAGCTGCGCGCAATAGGTCACGTGCTAGCCGGCGGGCTGCGGTGGTCCTGACGGGGCTCAACCGAACCTTTGTTTTCCTTCTTCCGTCAGGTGGCGCGGTAGTTAGAGAGGATCAAACCCAGTTATTCACCCTCCCGCAGTGTATTGTTGTTATCCACCCTGTCTCTTTTTCTCTTCAATTACTCACGGAGATTTCCCTTCCTCATTCACTTTCTCGTGTTGCCCCCCCCCCCCCCCCCCCCGCTACCACTCCCGCTCTTCAGCAGTTTTCCCTGTCTCTTACTCTCATTGCTTTTATCCTATATTATTTAGGGATGCTGCATATTATTTGACTTTTATCCGTAAGCGTCCATGAACGAAAACGGAATAATTTGGAAATGGAAATGAGAGAAGTTCGATATCTCTTACTCATTCAAACTTAATTTTCTACTATACTGTTCAAAGTCTAATCGAACTTCTAAACTGCTGTTCGAGATTGGATCGAACCTTTTACTCTACTTTCTACTTCAGACCGAACTGAGCTTCCTACTGTACAGTCGCTCAAAAAAGTATCCGCACACTATGGTTGATTACAGAATTGAGAAAAAATATCTGGCAACGATTTTTTTTAGAAATTGGTGATCTGACAACCTTCGTGTCACGTGACACGAAGGTTGCCAGATAATTATTATTCCCAGGTATTTATCATTACAGATTTAGGCCAGATAATTATTATTACAGAATAACTGTAATTCCCAGGTTCGAGTCCCAACTGGGTCAGCGTTGGGGATTCACAAACAACAAAATATAGGGGGCGGGGGTGGCTCAGTCGGTAGCGCGCCAGGCTCGTAATCTGTAATTACCAGGTTCGAGTCCCAGCTGGGTCAGCGTTGAGGATTCACAAACAACAAAATAGGGGCGGGGGTGGCTCAGTCGGTAGCGCGCCAGGCTCCTAATCTGCAATTACCAGGTTCGAGTCCCAGCTGGGATTCCCCGCCCTGCCCACGGTCAGTAGGAGACACCGATGGGCTTGGAAAGGCCGTCGTCCGTCAGATGGAACGTTAAGCCGTGGCTATGTGCACGTTAAAGAACACACTGCATGGCCTTGACGGCAGGCTACCATCTGTCTCCCAATAGCTGTTCCAGTGGGTCCCCCAACCTTCTCTGAGCCTTCGGGGTCCATATGACCACGGCCATTTAGCCCATGGTGTGCAAAAAAGTGCCGCTCAGAGGTAAAACAACCCAACGTTAAAGAACACGCTGGATGGCCTTGACGGGAGGCTACCATCTGTCTCCCAACAGCTGTTCTAGTGGGTCCCCTCCCCCAACCTTCTCTGAGCCTTCGGGGTTCATGTGACCTGGCCATTTCGCCCATGGTGTGCACAAAAGTGCCGCTCAGAGGTAAAACAACCCAACCCACGCAACAAACATGACATTCTTATGCCAGTGTTTGCACTGTGCATAAGAATAACCGTTCAAAAATGGAATAACACTTTATTTCCGAAAATTATATACTAATATAGATGCATGATAAAAAGTTAAAGGCCAACTGACATAGCTCAAGTAGTTTAATATGGAATCTCTTACGTCTTTGTAGGACTTGCAGCGATGTGTCATGCTTTTGATAAGACTGGCCAGCAGCGCTGTTGGTACTAATCTCCATTGCTCCTCCATAGCACGTCGAACTTCCTGGAAGCTTCCTAGAGCTTGATTTAAGAGAGCAATCCATCTCCCGAGAGCATCCCATGTATGTTCTATCGGATTTTGGTCGGGAGACCAGGCTGGTCACTCCATTAACGTGCATAGGATTTCTTCGAACGGTGAAGTTTAAAAATTACTAAGAATGCAATTTTTCTCTTATTAGCTGACATAGCCGTCCCGTGGCCGAGTGGTTAGCGCGCTTCGCTACTGATATAAGGGACCTGGGTTCGAGCCCCGGGTAAGGCATGGATGTATGTGTCGTTTTTCTGCTGAGGTCCTGCCATCCTCTCAGACCTTCTACTATGGCATATAAACTGACAGGCTCCTGTCAGACCTCTGTGGCAAGCAGCTGCTTGAGGGGGTATTTATTTATTTTTATTTATTTTTAGCTGACATAAGCAATTGCCCTAAAATTTGGGGCGGGGGTGGCTCAGTCGGTAGCGCGCCAGGCTCGTAAACTGCAGTTCCCAGGTTCGAGTCCCAGTTGGGTCAGCGTTGAGATTTATCTCCGCAAAATTCCCCACCCTGCCCACGGTCAGTAGGGGACACCGATGGGCTTGGAAAGGCCGCCGTCCGTCGGATGGGACGTTAAGCCGTGGCCCAGTATGCGGGAGAGCCATACCCTGTGCACGTTAAAGAACACGCTGGATGGCCTTGACGGGAGGCTACCATATGTCTCCCAACAGCTGTTCCAGTGGGTCCCCTCCCCCAACCTTCTCTGAGCCTTCGGGATCCATGTGACCTGGCCATTTAGCCCATGGTGTGCAAAAAAGTGCCGCTCAGAGGTAAAACAACCCAACGTTAAAGAACACGCTGGATGGCCTTGACGGGAGGCTACCATATGTCTCCCAACAGCTGTTCCAGTGGGTCCCCTCCCCCAACCTTCTCTGAGCCTTCGGGATCCATGTGACCTGGCCATTTAGCCCATGGTGTGCAAAAAAGTGCCGCTCAGAGGTAAAACAACCCAACCCAGCCCTAAAATTTTATTTTCATTAAAATTAAATTTTGATTTAAATGTTGAAATGCATGAAGATTCTAGCGTAGCATCTGCTTTTGATTTGCTATTTACTATTAATAATGACTGTGATTCATGGTTTGTTAGCGACAAGATTATGTCCCATTTTCAGAACAAATATTAGTCAAGTAATCGTTCAGTAATTACCAAAAGTTTAAGTTCAGTCATACGTCATTTAGAAAACTTTTCTAGTAGAATACATTAATGACATTTGAGAAAATAATATTAATTTAATTACTGAGCAAATAAAATTGTTGGAGTGTTCTAATCAGGGCAGGAGCATTCAGTGTGGAATGACAGCAAAGTTTGCTTTCATTTTGTATTCATATCCTCCATCAGCTTATATACTTCTGAAAAAAATCGGTCCTTTGATTCTCCCTCACGAAGAAAATTTCAAAACTATGTTAGCCCTTTAACTTTAACTTCAATATATCACACTCCAACATTCATTACCTAAAAGAGTTGTGGGTTGGGTTGTTTTACCTCTGAGCGGCACTTTTTTGCACACCATGGGCTAAATGGCCAGGTCACATGGACCCCGAAGGCTCAGAGAAGGTTGGGGGAGGGGACCCACTGGAACAGCTGTTGGGAGACAGATGGTAGCCTCCCGTCAAGGCCATCCAGCGTGTTCTTTAACGTTGGGTTGTTTTACCTCTGAGCGGCACTTTTTTTGCACACCATGGGCTAAATGGCCAGGTCACATGGACCCCGAAGGCTCAGAGAAGGTTGGGGGAGGGGACCCACTGGAACAGCTGTTGGGAGACAGATGGTAGCCTCCCGTCAATGCCATCCAGCGTGTTCTTTAACGTTGGGTTGTTTTACCTCTGAGCGGCACTTTTGTGCACACCATGGGCTAAATGGCCAGGTCACATGGACCCCGAAGGCTCGGAGAAGGTTGGGGGAGGGGACCCACTGGAACAGCTGTTGGGAGACAGATGGTAGCCTCCCGTCAAGGCCATCCAGCGCGTTCTTTAACGTTGGGTTGTTTTACCTCTGAGCGGCACTTTTTTGCACACCATGGTCTAAATGGTCAGGTCACATGGACCCCGAAGGCTCAGAGAAGGTTGGTGGAGGGGACCCACTGGAACAGCTGTTGGGAGACAGATGGTAGCGTCCCGTCAAGGCCATCCAGCGTGTTCTTTAACGTGCACAGGGTATGGCTCTCCCGCATACGGGGCCACGGCTTAACGTCCCATCCGACGGACGGCGGCCTTTCCAAGCCCATCGGTGTCCCCTACTGACCGTGGGCAGGGCGGGGAATTTTGCGGAGATAAATCTCAACGCTGACCCAGCTGGGACTCGAACCTGGGAACTGCAGATTACGAGCCTGGCGCGCTACCGACTGAGCCACCCCCGCCCCACCTAAAAGAGAAAATTCGATTTTAAATACCTGTGAGTGAATAAGTCGATTTGTGGTATGAGCAGTAATAACCCCATTAAGGAGACAAAAAAAATATGTCAAAATATAAAGACGTAGTGTCCATTATTTCAGTAAATAAATTAACTGCAGTTTTTTTTTATACAAATCAACTCTGAACGTAATGCAAATGATTAGTAACATTGGTTTTATTCAAAGAACGTATAAGGAAAAGAAGTTCAGCTTTGAAAAGCGTAAGTGGCGACCTCAAGTGGTGTTTCGATTCGTATCGTGCATTTGTTTAATCTGGGAAGCAAACAATAAGAGGCAAAGGAATCATGCATAAGAAAATTTATATTTTAAAAAAGGAAAAAAAGTAACTGCACTTTGTATTTGAAAAAAATAATATCATGATTTTAATAAAGGTTTATTTTCTCCATTGGAATTATTTTTCGTTGAACCAACAATTATAAATTGAACGGATAGAGAAGATTTGAAATTAGCCTGAAGTTAATTTATAGAATAAATTATTACAATTAGAAGCTTTCTTGGTTGTATAGAAACAGGAAACAGAATTGATATTAATATACTCTGCAAGGATATCAATGGGAAATTATTACATAGGAAAAGCGAAGAGAATGGAAGTTGAGAGTAACATGTAATTACAAAAGCGCTCGTCCCCTGTAATGTTCGTTTCACCTCTACGCTAAATGCACGATACTCGATTTTACATTAATCTCTATGGAAGCTTAACTTCTTCTCCCTCTACATTCTTTGGCAAATCTTCTTGCCATTAGTGTAAAAATTGGTAGCGGTGGTCTTAATATTCCATCAGAAAACGCAACGTTGCGATGTTCAGGTTGCTATATAATGTCTCAACTTACAAATTCTTATGAAAATGATTTCTTATAATCTGCTGATCATTTTAGTATTCTGGTTACATTAAGTTATATTCATGTGCTTAGAGAATGTCGGATAGCATGTAGAGTCTGCAGAATCTTCCTTTAATTTTTGAAAGCACGAAATTAAAAACTGACAAACTATTCACAGATTTTGGGTTCAAGATTTTGGGGAAAAACACTATGTCACGTATTCGTTCAGTATTTAAAGAGTTATGTGAGCTATGATAAAATATTTAATAATTGTTTTGTTTATAAAAATCATTCATAATTGTCTAATATCGAAATAGTAAGATAAAATAATTACGCAGACTTCTAAAATGAGGGTTGGGGTGACTCAGTCAGTAGTGCACTAGGTCCATAATTTGCAGTTCCCAGGTTCGAATCCTGCCTGAGCCAGCGTTGAGATTAATCCTCAGTCAGTAGGGGGACATCGATAGCTTGGAAAGGCCATCTTTTGGATAGAACGTCAAGCCATATACCCTGTGCATGCTAATTTTTTTAGTATCACAATACTGTAAAATATTATAATTATATTTATGTTATTAAACCAACTTTCCGGATAGATGGCGCCACTGTGTAAATCAAATGAAAAAATTCAGAAAGTTTGTGTCACACCAGCTGAAAAAAACGTTGGCCGATGATGGTGTAGTGGTTAGCATAAATGGCATTGTTTCCATGAGACGTGGGTTCGAATTCCACTCACGGCAAACAAATTTTCTTTCAGCTTATTATTTCATGAGTTCCATGTCTACAGTTGTTTCTTTATCAGAGTTTTACAAGCTGTATCCATCTGAATTCAACAACCACGATGAAACTGCTTCTTTCATTTCCATTATTGTAAAGAGAAGTTGGTAAATATTAAAAGTCCTTAGAGCCATATTCGTTAAAAATAGCCAACTTTTCTTAAAATATTCGTTTATAGCCGCCCGTAGTTCGTTGAATACGTATTTTTTATACCGTCGTATCGTCAAGACAGCACATTATACATTTTAGTTATTTCCTACAAAAATATTTTTTTCCTTTTATCGACGGACAATTAGCCCCCTTCACCGCGCATGCCATAAAACAGCTTTGGGCCCAATTTCCAACTGTTCATATTGCTTTTACAAATCGTGCCATTACAAAATAAAATTTTGTTACATATGCATCTTTTTTGTTTGGACGGGAGTTCATAATTTGTATGTTGTATTGAATTATGTTCATAAACCCCGGGATTGTTTAAGATCAGGACAGGAGCGTACATAATCACTTTGTTTCCTACCAACCGCGCGAGAACCGACTCAAAAAATTAATTTTGATGAGATTATTAACGATTTTGCCAACAAAAAAGTAGGAAGAATTAAATTACTTTAAAAGATAATTACTTGCATAATTAATTGCAATTTCTTTTGCAATTATTTATGTGCAATTAATATTTATTCATGTAACTGTATTAAAATAATGACAATATAAATAACGTGTATTTTTTTTAATCAATAACTGAACAAGGGTGGACAATTACATATTTGCCAAGGGCGCCAAAAGCCTAGCCAAAATGTAGAGTGAGAAGCTTCCATAGAGATTAATGTAAAATCGAGTATCGTGCATTTGGCGTAGAGGTGAAACGAACATTACAGGGGACGAACGCCTTTGCAATTACATGTTACTGTCAACTTCCATTCTCTTCGCTTTTCCTATGTAATAATTTCCCATTGATATCCTTGCAGAGTATATTAATATCAATTCTCTTCCCTGTTTCTATGCAACCAAGAAAGCTTCTAATTGTAATAATTTATTCTATAAATTAACTTCAGACTAATTTCAAATCTTCTCTATCCGTTCAATTTATAATTGTTGGTTCAACGAAAAATAATTCCAATGGAGAAAATAAACCTTTATTAAAATCATATTATTTTTTTCAAATACAAAGTGCAGTTACTTTTTTTCCTTTTTTAAAATATTAATTTTTTGATGCATAATTCCTTTGCCCCTTATTGTTTGCTTCCCAGCTTAAAAAATGCACGATACGAATCGAAACACCACTTGAGGTCACCACTTACGCTTTGTCAAAGCTGAACTTCTTTTCCTTATACGTTCTTTGGCCTAGCTACGCCTCTGTGTACCAGTGTTCTGATCTGTTTCGGTTCATTCGTCACTTGTTATTCCCTCCTCCCTCTTATTAAATCCTTTCTTGACGGTAAATAATTAAATACAACAGTGAATGCAAATGACATTGTTTATTTTTCCGCACTTTCTACTCCTTATTTTACAAATGATATTTACAATTCAATGTGATGAATTTTATAAGCCAACTTTAAAAAAATTGAAACAGCAGTTACAAGTGTTACAAAGTATGAAAGTTTCTATATAATGGAATAATGAAGTTTACGACTAATAAACTTCAGAAATTAATATACTTAATTACATTAACTACATAATACAAAAATATTTACATAACACATTGCCTTACTTAATGCGTACAGCTGTCATGAAGATTAAACTGGAGACATGAATTTGCTTTATAGAGTCCCAGACCATTTTTAAGTCCTCGAACAAAATCTTTTTACTGCAGTTATATGATAGCTGTTTAAACAAATTAAAGTATACAATAAATTTTTTCTAAGATTACCAAAAAATAGTTATGTTTTAATATTTATTATACCGCAATTTTTTCTTATTAATCATCCTTTAAAAAAATTTTCTTAAATTTTAGGAAGCTTCAAATGAGATGAAGCAAAAAACCCATAAGTGGTTTTCATATTTTTTTAAGACGCATAATCCTTTAAACCCAATCACTTCGAAATCGATAAAATACCATATTTCTCCTGACTTGTGAAAACCGCGACATATATTCTTATGGTTAACTATCAATTCCCATTAAATACTAGGAATAGCGAACAATAAGTAGCAGAACGATGACTTTTTAACAACCAGTTAAGCTACCTGACCAATCAAGACGGTTAGGGAACAAAAATCTTTTTTAAATACTTTAAACCAGTGGTTCTCAACCTTTTATGCTTCACGTACCTCTTGTATAGATAGATAAAACTATAGTTATAGTATAATAATGGGAATAAAATAAAACAAATATATATAACATATATCTAGCGACTTTTGAGATCTCAAGGAGTACCCCAAAAAAGTTTACCGCGTACCTCACGTTGAGAACCCCTACTTTAAACCTTTACCTTACTATACATTGTACTCTCGTGATTATTAAGGAAGGGGGAGTATTCCCGCAGCACCACCGCTTTGAGAATGCTAGTAAGGGTAATGGAGACAAAACATTATTAAACTTGTGCATATTTCACTATTCTCTTTTAAAGATTTCAAGACTAAGGGGAAAATGTTACAAGGCAAAGGAAATTTAGTCTCTACGCTTTTTTTCTGGATCAATTGGGTCACTTGCCCCCCACTTCCTTTTCGCACCGCCTTTTCCTAGATCCTGGTCTGGTCGAAATATAGGTTTATTATTCTAATTGAAGGGAACATCAAAAAGTAAACCGAAATTGATGTGGTGAAAACATTATAATAGCATTGGTATATAATGATGATTGTGTACAACAACGATGAACAATGTTTGCGCAATATATTAATATAAAAAAAATTCGACACTGTTAAACTTCCAAACTTAATTTTCTGAAGCACCTCGTAATCGTTAGGCCCTAAGCTGTAGCTTAGTTAGTTTATGCTAAGTCCGGCCCTAGTTCAGCCATAAAATGCGCTAATAAAACAAGAACTGAAATTTAAAATGGTACCTTTTCAGTTATCTGAACACACGTTTCTTAATTCAGAAAAATCAACGTTCTACTACAGCTATCAAATATACAAGTGGTACTAAAATGTCCATTGTTCTGAAAATCAATTTCAAAGCTTTGCAAAAGCTAAAATAATTTTTTTATGAAAAAAATTACAAAGATAATTTGAAAACAAATCTCGATTTCGATCATTTTTTCAGTACCTATGTTATAGCAGCTGAACATTAAGCAATAGCATCACTTGTTTCAACCTACGAATACAACTGACAGTGATATTAATCATTTCAGCTTTTTAACTTTTAACTATTTAAATTTTGCATTTCCAACAGAGTCGTCCAAGACTTCATTTAGATCATTAATTTCAATTTATCTATGTAAAGCTCATTTTAGAAATTACTAAGCTTCGAATCTGGATTTCTATAGCGTAGGGTCGTCGATATTTAAAAGACGCTTGATTGTACGATACAACTTTTAAGACACCACAAACTAGGGTTCCTAATTCCCACGTGGAATCACTTTATAAAATTTTCACCATAAAACAAAAATTAAATATATTTTCTAAAACCGTTTTCAATTTGGAACACAAAATATTTACAAGCAATAAAAATTTCTTTCAATTTTGTATTTTAGTTATATTCTATAAAAACCGTTGGAGCATCAACTGCACTGCCTCCCCTCAGCTGACACTTATGCCATGACACTAGTAAACTCATACATTACATATTTTTGTAAGAATAAAAATCCCCGAAATAGAAAGGAAAATATATATTAGGACATATTTGTATATTCCAAATTAATCCAGTCATTGCTCTCCTGCCCAGTGTTTTCTAGATCCTTTTTCATTTCCATCTCCTGCAATTTGAGATAAAAATTAATGTTTGAATCAGGATTGTCTCCTGTTCGTGATTTCAGTGAGCCTTTAGTTAGTAATACCAACTTTATTATTGCTATAAGCACTGGATTCAGTGCAATGCACACCCCTAAAACCATTTTATATATTGCCAATTTCTATACATGGGATCATACAGCATAGTTTGAAAACCACTCAAAATTTTATTGAGTGGCTTTCAAAAACTGTGTGGTTCAAAAAAGTGGTTTTTGACAGAAGAAATCACTGCCACAAGTGCATGTTACAGTTTCTACAACCGTCTCATAATTCATAGCATTTCTGAATGCAAAAAAAAATAATGCAGCTGAAGTAATATTTATATATTCTGTGATAGAATATTTAAGTTTATTAATTTTGATGTAAAAAAAATCAAACCCAGTATACTGCTTGTTTTTATAAGAATAAAAACGTTATTTTCAGTCACTATAAATTTAATATTAAATTTTTTAATGTGTTTCTTTCTAATTATGACACAACTAAATGAAAAATATTACAAAACAATTAAAGGAAGGAAAATAGTCATTAGTTGCTCAAAGGCTGTCTGTACTATATTGCCATATTCCACGAAAAAGATTCAAACAGTAATAAACTAAACATATTTCATGAATAAATAGGAGCTTAATGACTTCAATTAGTGTTTAAAACTTCTCAGCAAAAATCATCCTACGATATATTAAAAATCAAGAACATTTCATGCTAACAAATTTGAGGACTAAGTCCTAAATATTTTTATAAATTTAAATTAAAAACCACCACATATAAGTAGAGATGATAAAATCTGAATATAATGTTAAAGCTCTTTATCTTTGCCAAAGACTACTAAAATATTTTCCTAAGCAATTGATTTCCAAATTCTAAAACTGACAAGAAGCAGATCGACTTTTATGATTTGAAATTAAAAAAAAAAACAACAGGATTTACCTTCATGCATACTTATCAGCTCATTTGCTTAATATTTTATATCATCTGATTTAAAACCACTTATTTAAAATCAACTACATTATTAGGTATTCACATAATCTGTCATATCACTGCCAGCAGCAAAACCCACTGCGAAAGAAAATGGCTTAGCTAATAACATACTGTCAAACTGCTATTTAAAAATTGGGCAATCACAACATCCTCTGCTTATGGCAGTTGATGCGAGACATTCAGTAGCAGTAGCAACAGATGCTGAGGTGTGTAAGCTGTGGCCAGCTAAAAGTTCTATATCATTAAAAAAAATGAACATATAATTTCTGCTAAGTAGTTAACAATTGGACTTGTGTCACAGGATGAAAGGTCCAGAAGAAAAATCTTGAACAGCAAATCTTTAGTCAAAACTATACAGCCTTAGAAAGCCTACAACTGTTGTTGGTTGGTAGCTGCAGAAAAAAAAATAATGTACTCACAGCACACAACAATATAAACTAATAATTATCACAATACATCAAACGCAAGCATATTTGTAGTCTTATTCAGAAATAACAAAAACAGCCAATGAGCATCTACTATGTAAACTAAATTTAGTGCAGTCTATTAACCCTCCAAGCATTACACTTTTATCCTTCAGCAAGGCTACTCAATGCCAAAAGAAGTCATATATTAATGCTATCGTATCAGCAATGCCACTGGACAAGATAACTGTGGCAGGGAAAATCACGGTAGCTGCCTGGAGGACTAAATTTATGCACAATGATCAGTAATTTAAAAAGAACAAGAAATTGGCAAATTTAATTGATTAGGCATGAATAGTGTGTCAATATAACAAAAAAAAGTATACTTCTCTACATAAACTGTAACGAATTGTGTAACGTTTTAGACAGACGCAGAAAACTGTTATGTCACCTGTAGCTACACAAAACTGATAATTTCTGCAAAAGTGAAAATTGCCTTAACTAATTAAATCTGCACAATATTAAAATAAATACATTTCAATCCACAACTAGAGCTAGGGGGAGAGAGGGAGCAAGTGGGTTATAGTCTTCCTTTGAAAACATTACTAGCCAGTGAGAGAAAAAGAAAATTACGTAATCATATTATATATATTTCAAAAACATTTTTAAACACCACTAAAATGGGGGGAAATTATGTACCAGAATGACATTTCAGTCCATTCTGTCTTGATTCCATCACTTGCCATCCCACTCCCCCAATCATCATCATCTCAATTTTATTTCTTGATTTCAAACTAATTCGTTTTTATCTTGTATGCTACAAGCTCAAAATAAGCAGCTGTACTAAATCCAGAACCATGAATCACATAGCTCTGTCTCCAAGCTATTTTATAAATAAATAAATGTTACAATAAGATGAAAATCTGCAGGACCAAAAGTTCAGCCTAGTCACAGAAACATTGGTGAAATAACATTTAAATTAAAAACTAAAAAGAAAACTATGTTTTGCTGTATTGTATTTATCAATGTAATTAAAACAATCAATTGCGCTGCTCCATCAGCATAACATATTAGAAGGCATTTATGCAAGCATATACTCACATATACCTCTTTTGATAATTTAAAAGCATACATTGCAAGCATTCTGTTTTATAGCAAATATCCTTCCAATACCAATGGATCATATTTTTTAAACATAATTTATGAGTGCTGTACTTTTAAAATACAAAATGCTACTTTTAGCATCTGAAATGCTTTAGTAGCTGTAAATATAGAGCTGACAAACAGATAACAATTGGCAATATCATTGACCATCAAGCTAATGTCCTTCA
The DNA here is from genome assembly GCA_038380435.1 of Ryuthela nishihirai. Classification (NCBI taxonomy): domain Eukaryota; kingdom Metazoa; phylum Arthropoda; class Arachnida; order Araneae; family Heptathelidae; genus Ryuthela; species Ryuthela nishihirai. The sequence goes on from JAWZYU010000029.1 coordinate 38,431,386, forward strand.
TTTTATGTCATCAGGACTAAGCTGTTTAGATTTGCCATTTCATGAAATTAGCATGAGACGCTTTGTACATCTGCCTTCTTCCAATGCTCTTCTCTGAGTTGATAGCGCTTGTGCATGAGCTGCTATTGTGATATATAGTTTTCACTCTATCAGAAATCCTGATAGAAAATCAATAGTCATCCATCATTATCATGCAGCTACTCTTCTTATTATCTTCATTCTTCTTCGAGATATATTAATGGCAGGGAAACAAAGCTATTGTTCTGCATAACAAGAATATGGCTGTGCCAGTAACATTTCGTGCTTTCATTTGAATATACCAAAACAATATTGATAGCCAAAACACATTGGCATCAAAAGGCTATTTGCTATTAAGATTACTTTTTTTTAAATACAAAAGAGAAACAAATAATAAAGATGGGCAGATATGTCCATAACCAACAAAAAATATTTTTAAAAAAATGAAAGCCTAATTAATGCTTTTTGCAAACATTGTGTTCTATAAAATAGAAAGTGTACGACCAAAATGTAAATACTTTTCCAGACATTCTCATTATAAATTAATTTAATCTTTACTTGAAATGCTACTTATAATTTTACATTTTTTATATAGTCGACAGTTAACTGACTCATGCATTAACTACATAAACAGATACTTTAATGTGCAGATCTAAATAGTGGCAACACATTATAATACTTTGAGAACAGTTAAGAATTGTGTTGATTAGCTTTAGAGCTTAAAACCTTTTTTTCTGTATGCTATAGAACATGAGAAATAAGTTCTATTTGATGGCATGCTTTAAATCGCATTTGCATGCATATTTTATTCAATCTTCCTTTTAAGTTAACCCTTGAAAATTCCTGTAATATTAGCTAAGATTTCAAATTCCCCATGCAATTTCTAGTTGTTTTTGAATGTAATAATATAGTACATAAATAAAACTGTTTAGAGCCCTAAAAACTAGGCAAAAAACAACACAATTCTGTAACATGCTTCTTGTCTCAGTTAAGAGGCCTCAGATCACCTTAATCAATAAATAATTTTATATTTAAAAACACTGTCCGATGTTACATACATTTCAGTATTTAAAAGTAAATACTTTTTATTAAAGCTAGAAAGCAACAATAGTGACATTAAAAACATGTTATAACAAGAACAAAAAAAAACCTCTGAAAATTAAATAACATGAACAATGCTTTGGAAATCTATTCTACTTTGAACAGAATTTTCCTAAAAGTCATTTAAACCTTTTATTGTTAATCTCAGTACTCATCATAGTAACAATATGAATATTCATTTACTAAATAAAATTATGCATAAGAGCAGATTTTGTTACAAGTATTGTTGAAGCTGCCATAGATGTATTTAAGTAACACAATGGTTTTTAAATTATTAATTTTCATATTCAACTTCACATTTTCTAAGAAATTCATGCATTACCGAAATTCAAATGCTTGTTAATGCGGAAGTTTTCAACAAAAAAATTCATTTTTATGATATATTAAATCAAACTTTTTTCTAGATACAGACTAATTGGGAAATGCAGTGAAATTTCCATGAAGAACATATGATTGTTGGCTTATAAAACTATTAGTTATATGAGACAATTTATAATCAGACACTAATACTACTCAATGAATTTCGTAAAAAATATGTATCCAATATTTACATATGAATCAGATTAGTCTTGAAGTTGAAACATCTGACAACCAGTTCACATATGAGAAACAGAGCATATATTTTTTAATGAATATTTAATGAATATTCTTTGAGTACACTGTTAAGTTTGCCATATTTGGGCATGATTGTAATGCAGTTTTCATTGTTGACTTCACAACTGCATTCAGAATGCATAAATCTTACAGTCAAATGGAAACAGTTTATAAATCATACAAACTTCCAATTTCTGTAGCAATGATTAATGAAATGATTAATCCTTTCAAATGCTTGCTGAATAACATTAGGAACTGTGTAATATGATAATCTAAATCTAAAAATCTTTTTTTTTAAATCTTAGCAATACACTCCAATGTGGAGTGTATTGCTAAGCTCACAGAAGTTTCATTAAAACAGCAATTTTTTCAATATATTCTTCATAGGAAGAAAATTAAAAAATTGTTAGAAAAAAATTCTACTAACTGTGTGCTTTTCATTTTCAGCAGTGAGCGTTTTTTTCATTGTGTCATTAATATGCATTCAGTTAATCCCTATTTGGAAATATTTCGTTTTTTTACTCCATATTTATTACAAACTTATAAAAATCAAATGGGTGGAAAAAATTTAAATAATCATAGTTTGAGTTTAGCAGTAGAATTAAGCATATTACTTACAATTAGAGATAATTGGAATTTATGAGAGAGTGGTTAGCATGCTTATTTGCAGAGCAAAAGCCCCAGATATAATATAGATGGTGTTTGCTATTTCTTTTGGTATGTTTCTTTCTGTCAAAGTCAAGCATTCCTCATAGAAGCATCACATATTTGTAGAATGATATGTCTTCTCTATGGCATATTATACTAATAGTTAGTCAATATAATATGCCAGAGGTCTGTGAGGAAGGGGAGACCTCAACCTCAGCAGAAAGACAACACAAAATGCATCCATGTCATATCTGGGATCTCTCTGATTCAAGCCAAGCAAGCTAGCCACTCAGATGGGAATAGTTTGCCTAAAGGGTATTGTATGATTCAGTGTACTTTTTTTTTCAAATTGAAAAACCATTATATGTTCCACTTTCTTCTTTTAATATACTGAAAATTAAAGGTCAATTATTAACAGTATTAATAATTATATATATATATAAAAGTTTTTTTATATGAAGAAAATAAGCAGACTAATAGTGTCAACATTAAGTAATAAATTCAGTCTTTATTATTTAGCTATCAATGTCAATTTACTTTTAACGAATAACCCTCACTTTGAAATTTTTGCATTTTTCACTTAAGACTGCATTCCTATATATTTTAAATTGTTTGCTTTCATCAAAATAATTCCTGTGCACAAAAATTATATTTGAAGACAGACATTAAAATCCTAGATATTTAATCTGGCTAAAATGATAAATTCTGAGCAATAAAAAATACTCCATGTAATAGCAATGAAATGCACACAGCTGTGTAATGTTGCCATTTCATTTTTATAACTTCAAATCCAAAATATCATGTATGTTATTCACGTGTACATCAAAATGCATTTTAAAATTATATGCTTAGTTCTGATTTACATACAAAACTTTCTTTAGAAAGAAAAAAATATGCTTATATTTTCCTGTGATAAAATGATGATAGTTTACTTGTCAACATTATTTTCCTTCTAATATCTAGCATATTTTCACACACTCTATAAACTGTATCCTTTATTCAAAGCAAGATGTTAGAATTCCAGTTAAGCAATATATTATTTCTCAGTTCCAAATTCAGTTCAACTCTTGACAGTCTTCAATGCATCGAATTGCTGAGTGATCAAGAAGACAATATCTGATATTTAGATCAACTTATGATTCACACACACACAACAGATGTTATATAGAAATGAATTTCATGTTTTTCCTACTACTTCTGGAATGCTTCTTGTGGAATTCTTCCCATACTCTGGAATAAAAATCATTAATTAAAGCAAATATGCACGACTTTGCATAAAAATTACTCTGAAAGTGAATTTTGGATATATTACTTTCATACTTACAAAAAATAAAAATAGTAATCAAGTAATAAGGTGCATAATTAACAAGTTGAATACAAAATTATAACGGATTGAACTACTAGTAAGAGTTCAACACTCTTTTTATAAAGCATTTTAACACAATCCCAAAAGTTTAAATATATCAGATTTTTTTAAATAAGCTACAAACTAATATTTAAAATCATTGCATTTAAAGACTGTATAAAATACAGCATCTTGTATTTTCATGTACATTTTTAGAAAATTTAATTTCACTTAAGTTTGACTTGTTACAGATCTTAACAGTTAAGATTAACTTTAGTGTAGCCTAAAAATAATTTCTAAAATTTTGGCGATTTTCAGATCAGAAATATTAAACATTTGATAAACATAACACTTAAAAAATGAGGCCAAACTCTATGACTGCTAACTTGAACTAGTTTCGGATCATATTACAAGCCCATCTGCTCACAGATAATATTTTCTCTATATTACATGAATATTTTTTCTTACACGAGTCAAGAGTTCATGCATAGGTAAATAATAGAGATGAGTAATATGCATGTCACTTGTGGCACACATGCTGCAGTGTCCTGATTGGCTTCTGATCCACACCTGGGTGACAGCAAACACATTTCCAGCATAATACCTAGCATGTTACAGAAAAAAATTGGCCACTTCTGGTACAGAAAATATATGCCAGAAGATGGAGAATATGACCACAAAACTAGCTGCATGTTGGAATTAAACTCTGTTGTAATTAAATTTCATCACATTGTTTTGAAATTCTTGAATGTTACTTTTATCAATGCTTTGATATTCCAGATAAATCACTGAATTGTGAGAATACTGTTCTCGAATATACACCCAAGTTAAGCCTAAGAATGATGTGAAAGTAACAAAGCAATATATACAAATACACACACCGTCCACTGAATTTGAAACCTTGATTCAATACAGAACTGGATCTAGTTTAGCCCAAATTACAGCACATATGCGGTTTGGCATAGATTTCACAATGTGTTGGAGTGCCTATACATCTCCAGCATACCAGGCATTCACCAGACAGTCCTTTAACCAGCTCAGATTTGATGGAAAAGGACTTTGCTCCCAGATCTGTTATTTTTAACATGTCCCATACATTCTCAATGGGGTTCAGATCTGGGCTTTTGTGGTGGCCAGGGAAGATGGAAATTGCTGTCATGCTCACTGAACCACTGCTGAACACATCTTGTGCGATGAACAGTAGCATTACCATCCATGAAACAGCGGTCACCTGCTGGATAAAAAGTCAACATTGCACAATGAACTTGATTGGCAACATTGCTCAGGTAATCTTTGGAGGACATCTGACGTTCCATACCAATAGAACGTGCCCCACATGATGACACCACCTCCAGAACCTTGAGTTGTGTTTACAAGGCAAGCTGAGTCCATTGCTTCATGGGGCTCCCACCAAATTGTCTGCCTCCAATCGATACAGAACAAGGTGTACTGCAACTCGTCAGACCACGACTTTTTTTCCAGTGTCCAATCACGGTGTTCCTGACACCACTGTAGACGAACTTTCCATTTCTTCTTCACAGAAATCAGTGGTTTCTCTATAGGCATGCGACTGCTGATACCGATTCTCTTCAATTCCCTGTGCATAGTTTGCTGAGATATGGGTTGGGAACAGCCTTCATTGAATGCTTTGGTAAATTGCTGCACACAAGAAGTCCTGTTTCTCCATACAAGCCTTCTCAGATGATGGCGATCTTGTTCCTGACAGACAGTCATCATGCTGCACTTACCCATCTTAGACAAGCAACATGGGTTATTTTTCCACTGATTAAGAACCTGAGATATCTCACCTTTTGAGAAACCAGTCAGCTTTGCTGTCTTTAAAATCATCACTCCAGCCAGACAGGCACCTACAATAAGCCCTTTATTGAACCCCAAAAGATCCTTTGTTTTTCCCATTGTGATTAACACTACTGATGATTACTGACAAGCAGCAGTCTTAAATAGTTGTCTAGATAATGTGGTGATGCATGTGACCATGTATTTTGCATATATACTGCACAAGTGTCATTTACGTACATCTGGGTTGGGCTGTTTTACCTCTGAGTGGCACTTTTTTGCACACCATGGGCTAAATGGCCAGGTCAGAAGGACCCCAAGGCTAAGAGAAGGTGGGGGAGGAGACCCACTGGAACAGCTGTTAGGAGAGATGGTAGCCTCCGATCAAGGCCATCCAGTGTGTACTTTAACGTGCACAAGGTATGGCTCTCCCACACATGGGCCACAGCTTAACATCCCATCCGACAGACTGCGGCCTTTCCAAGCCCATCGGTGTCCCCTACTGACCATGGGCAGGGCGGGGAGTCTTGCGGAGATAAGTCAATGCTGACCATGTACATCAGCATAAAAGTTTCTAATTCAGTGACCAGTGTATGTGTACAATTAAACTTAAGAATCCCCTATATAAAAATATTTATATTATAGGTAATCTATGGTATAAAACAAGTTTCTCTTGAAAATTCTGAAAATATTTTAAGATTTTCTATAGGTTTCCCAAAATGGAGAAAAGTGTTTAGTGAACTCCTGCTTATTATGTTTCATTAAAATACCAATAGTTGCCATTTTAAGTAAAAATTTAAACATTTACTCTAAATACTTATTTTGCCACAATCCCCATGAGAACAGCCATTAAGTTCCCAACTTATAGACAAATTTTAGTTCATAATTATCAAAATCCTTTTTGTTATATTCCCTTTGAAGGCTTCTTGCTCAATTTCTATATATATATATATAAACTTAATCTTCTTCCAAATAAACAGTCTTAAAAAAACTGTAGAGAAGTTCAGTTGTGAAACACATGAACTCCCAAGATGGAATTTTGGTATATCACAAATAAATGACTTAACTGGCCCAAACCACTATCCCCACACTAATGGTATGCCATAACTCAATTGTAAGGTATCCCAAGTGTGTTTGGCAACACCTTGCAACATAATGTCCATCCTCTATGCAACTGCAGAATAAGAATTTGATCAGTATTTTATTGAGTTTTCGACAATTGGTGTACAGTAACTAAATTACTTGAACAATTATGCTGCTACAATGAAAACTACTAATGACTAGCATATATTAATCCAAGTCAATTTAACACTGAAATGTATAAAACAACTAAAATACATTATTTCCTATCAAGGAAAAACAATAAAATATCTAATACTTACATTTAACTCATTGAAAACATAAGCTGATTTCTGAAAATCCCATTTATTCTCTTCTAAGCACCTAAATTAAAGAGAAAAGCATTTTAAAAGAAATTATAAGATAAAAATAATGTTTTTTCCAAGTTTAAAAAAAGATATTTTCTTAACCCTTCCTAATTCAAACTTTTGCTTCAACAAACATCACAAGAAGGATATTAAATCAGCTTAAACAATAGTGAGCCAAATCAAATAAACAAAATACTATTTAAAATAATTAAATATTTAAAAAAATAGAAATAGAAAGGGGTACATTATACTTATTTTAACTCAACATCCTAACTTTAATATGAGGCTTTACTAATACATAAATCTTTTAAGTTGACCATATATGGTTCCACTAAACGTGTTGAACTCAAGAAAGTACTTACTTTACATAGTTCATTATAATAGGATTCTAAGGTCCTATAAAATGTCAATATAGATTTCACTATATTTCTTGACAAATTGTGAACACTAATTTTAAAGCTTTTCTACTGTCCCCTTTTTTCTGAGGAAAATAATACATATTAAAAATTCAGGAGAAATCTTTCTATGTTCTCATAATTCTAAATTATCAGTTTTAGATTCCTTACAGAATAAAAAGATTTCATTGTTTTATGCCAGGTATTAAAATATTAAATGACTACAAAAGATAGCAATAGGTTTAATCAAGAATTGTAACAGCATTTTGACCATCTTAATAATCATAACAATGAATATTAAATCTTATGTTCACTGGCAATGAACAGAAAAAAAAAACAACTCTGGGCAAACATTAAAAAAAGCACAAAGGAAATCAAACAAGGTACCAGTTTATATATTCTTCATAGCACCAGTTATACCATTCTTATACCTATAAATTGCCAAGACAATCTCACTACTTACTGTGCAGAAAAATCAAGGGTCATCCCTGTTTGTTTTGCAAATTCAATCACTAACTGTTGTTTCTCATCTGGACTTTTATTATCATCACTTGGTGCTGGACTGGGAGATGGTGTTGGTGCAGGAAACTTAAATGCCTTAAGAAAATATATTTGATCAGTTGATTAAAATTTACATCTTAAAACTGAGAAAATTAATTTCTAAGTTGAGTACCTAACTGATCAAAAAATGTCAAATGAAATGTAATATTTACAGAAGATATATGAAATTAATTTAATCTTTATAACAAAACAATGATTTTTATAATTGCAAAATGTATAAAAAAGGAAACTTACTAAAATTATAAACAGTATATTCACACCAACATACTTAAATTCGATGTTATGTATACTGTATTCCTTTCAAACCACTCTCTAAAGTGCTCCTCCAAACTCGGAGTTCATAACTACAGAAATCGATATCACCTGTGCTACTAGCATGTTGCCAATTCATGAACACTCCTATACTTGTGCTGTTCAAATTCCTGCCATTGGTGGTCCTCTATGGTACTTAGTTGGGTTGTCATACCTCTGAGTGGCACTTTTTTTGCAACCATGGGATAAATGCCCAGGTCACTAGGACCACGAAGGCTCAGAGAAGATTGGAGGATACAGAGAAGATTGGGAAAGACAGAGATTACCTCTAGAGACAGATGGTAGCCTCCCGTCAAGGCCATCCAGAGCACTCTTTAACATGCACAGGGTATAGCTCTCCCACACAAAGGCCATGGCTTAATGTCCCATCTGAGAAACGGTGGCCTTTCCAAACCCATCGGTGTCCCCTACTGACCGTGGGCAAGGTGGGGAGTTTTGCAGAGATAAATCTCAATCCTGACCCAGCTGGGACTCAAACCTGGGAACTGCAGATTACAAGACTGGCGCGCTACTGAATGAGTTACCCCCGCCCTTATGGCACTTAGTTACACCCTGTTCCCAAAGGGCTAATGGCACTCTCCCTGTCAGTCTACTTCCTTCCTACTGTTCTTTGTATTAGGTTCATCATTCTTACATGGTTCATGGGGAAATTTTTTATTGAAACAGTTCATGAAGATATTTCACATACAACTCACATTTAGCTTAAAACTTTAAAAACATATATTTAAAATATTATTGCCCATATGTTTCAACATATGACAGTCATTATCAAGTTTGTTTGAATGGCTGCTTTGTAGCTTAAAATATATATCCATTTGATGGATTAACACCTCCTCACTTTTACCACTAGTAGTTTCCTATGTCAACTATAGTATATTCCATTTGCAGCTGGGGTGATATAAAATATGAAAAAGAAAGCTCATATTTATTGTAAAGAGTGCAGCATTCCAATATGAACCAATATTTGAGCACACAGAAGTATTGGCAACAGCACCAACAGATATCAACTTACTACAGTGGAACAATTATTTATTTATAAGCAACAAATGGATTGCAACAATAATGATAGAATCATGCCACTACCCACAGAAGCTGACAAAAAATAAACAAAACTGACAAGAATCACTCAAACACTTTGCAAAATTAGCAAAGACCCCCATGAGAGATCATTCAATTTAGGCACATAACACATAGAAAAAATGAGCACAAAGAGTCCCCTCTCTCAGTTGAAAATGGAATTGTCTGCAGGTTGTTTTTCCTCTAGTGACACTTTTTTGGTACACAATCAGCTAAATGGCCAGGTCAGAAGAACCACAAGGACTCAGCGAATATGCTAAGGGAATAGGACCCATTGGACAGCTGTCAGAAGACAGAAGCCTTCTATCAAGGCCATACATCATGTCCTTCAATGTACATAGGGTGTGGCTAACCTACACACAGGACCACTGCTTTAAGCCCCATCTGATGGACGGGAATTGTCTGTATGTAAAGGGAACAGTGAGAATACATCATCCCAACAAATAAATATATACAAGCTATGAAATAGCTATTCAAACAAGCTTGATAACAATTGCAATATGTCAAAAACACATAGGTAAGAGCATTTCAAATATACTTTTAAACTATAAAAATGAAAATGAATTTTTTTCGTCACTGAAATATGTAAGAAGATGAAACTAATACTCTATTTTAAATGACGATAGTTATTTAGGCAGCTCGGTATTTCGTTAAAAATGATAACATCCAATGAGATCCTATACCACAAGAGCAGCCAATGGCACATTAGAAACCAGTGTTTACAGAAAAACCTACATTTGTCCCAACCTTCATTCCAGCAGATTCATATTGTCTACAAACATATAAAATGGCAGCTTTTTGATCTGCCTTTTATCAGGCACATAAATATATTTCTATGCCAGAAACCCTAAAAGCTGAAATCGGCTACATTTTTCATACAGGAAGAGAAGCAGGGTACGGCAACAGAACTATTAATAAAAATATACAGGATCACCAAAAATAAAATAGCAAACCCTTACATACAAGCAGAACCCAAGAGAGAACCCAAATTCACAACAACAGTGAAATATTCACAAAAATTGTTCTTCCCCATAAGAAACTTCGGCAAGAAATCCCAAATAAACATTCCCTGCCAGATCCCAACCAAACATATTAAAAATTATAAAATCCAATCAAGATCCTATACCACATGCAAAAAGAAGTGGTGTTTATGGATCCCTTTGAAACCCCTTTCGTGAAATCAAACCCCGACCTTATATATTAGATATACAATTCATACCTAAAACGAAGGATCTACAAACACAAATTAGAGTTACAAAATCAAAAACCCAGCACAGGACTATTGAAATTAACGCTAGAAGGAAAGGCTGATTAAGCATACTTAATAGCCCTACCCCACCCCCCTGCGCAACGAAAGGACAAACCCTAACCAGGGAAAGCACAGAAATTTGCAAGAATCGAGAAATTGTCTCAAATATACACATTCCTCCCTCCAGCAGTATGGTGGCTGATCTTGCAAGAAGCAGAGAACCCCTATGCAGCGAAATAGCCCCATCCAACACATATCAACAGCTCACATGCCAGCACCAAGTGGCATGCATAATAAAGGCTACCAAGTCACAATAATAGTGGAATTTGTGAACAGCAATCTCTTCCTATGAGGACTATTCCTATAATTTTGTGGCCAACTAAAGAAGATCCAAAGAATCCAAGTAAGAACTTTTTATTTTATTAAAAAAAGAGTGGAAAACCACAAGGCAACCATAGCTAACAAGAAACAGATGCCTGAAGGAGGCAACAGCAGCATGACTGCCAACTCAGAGACAAGCGGCAGCCGCAGCCAATGTATGGTCGTGAATCTTTTGCTACATGTATTGTGAAAGCTTTAACATCCAGACTCAGATAGTTACATGTATGTGCTGTGATGCGTAATAATAGATCCCAAATTTATTGTTGTTAGTATAGAATCACCAAAAAATTAGCTAACATGTTTAATAGCCTAAATTATGTGTCTGAAGATGTGTAGCTACATTAGAGCCATGCAAAAGTGCTCGGACCATATGACATAAATTGCCTAAATAAACATCATCATTTAAAATAGAGTATTAGTTTTATCTTCTTACATGTTTTTTAAGTTTTGAGTATGCAAAAGTTAAATATGTGAAATATCTTTGTAAATGATATTCCTGTGAACCATGTAAGAATGAGTAGACTAATACAAAGAATGGACCAGGAGAAACAAAATGGACTGACAGGGTCAGTGACACCATCCCTTTGGGAACAGCAGACATAGTGTGTAACTTACTGCCATAGAGTATTGATTGCCAATGGTACAAATTCCACCAGTACAAGTATAGGACCTCCATCATTGGAAGCCTGAGTGGTGATAAAGAGGATTGTCTCAGTGAAGTCAGCAACAAGGATAGACATGCTAGTAATACAGATAATACACATTGAAACAGTGATACCCACTTCTATTATTACAAACTCTAACTTTGGAGGAACATTACAGAATGTGGTTGAAAAAACAGTACATAACAATGAATTTAAGTGTTTTAGCATGAAATTTATATTTCTGCCAAATTACAAAAATATTGGCATGAAGGAAACCATTTTACAATATTAAGTGTTACCCACTTTATTGGGGCAATTTAGTATGAATGCCCTCAAGTACTTTTCGATTTTTCCGCAAGAGCTTTTCTGAATACTAAAAATTACACATCTAAGACAGCCATTCTATTGGTCTTTACCAAGTGTCACAAGCTTCAGTTGTTTTTGAGTGATTATCATATGGTTCAGTGTTATTTTTAAATGATTATTCCCTTTATTGTTAAAATATAAAAAAAGGATGTTTCCAAAAGAGCATCATTTAAGCACATCTAAGAATTTTACAGTTTATTCAAACTTCCTAATTTTATTCTATGCTTGTTTTAATAACTTTGCTGAATACTAGTAATAAAGCATTAACTTCTAATTTGACATTGTCTTAATAGCATATAAAACTTAGTAAGCATTATGATACATCATAATTAATGAAATATTCACTGCATAATTAAGCAAGAAAAACAAATGATCCAGGTATTTACCTTTATTTGGTCTACTGTTGCATTTGTCATAAACAGCATTTCATTGACAATTAAAAACCTGTGGATTATATAAATCTTTGTAAAAAGTATAGGTAAAAAAAATGCAAAATTATTAAGAGTACAAAGTATATATCTTGACAAAGTATTTATGCAAAACTATATAAAAGTGAATCCTTTAAATATAACAAGGATAATTTATGGAAGAATTCAGATTTATCTAAAGAGTTAATGTTTCCCTGATTCACAAATGTGATTAAGTTTAAGATTCTTTAGATGAATACTCTATGCACATTAAATCATAAACTATTAATTATAAACAATATCAATGTATTTTTTTTTAATGAAATCAATGTGGCCCATTTTGGTGAATTGAGTATTTTCTGTAATCCAAAAGAAATGCATTCTGAATTGTTCCCTTAGTAGATTGTTTAATTGATTGGAAAAAAGTTTTCCTTTTACAGGAAATGCACATGATTCACCAGATAATAAAATTTAAAGGTAATATAAAATTGCCAATCTTTTTGTATTTAAGATTCTTTTCTTTCTATTCAAATTATTTTTATACATTAAATATACACAGGGTGTCTCACAAATAATGGTGGGTTTCGAGAAGTACTGTCCCCAAATACACAAAAGGCATCACATTGAATGTTGCACCTGCATATTCCCTCACTCAGTTTCATGTGTGACCACAAGTTGGCACACAGCCACATTTCTCAAGAGATGTTAAGGAAGTTCTTAGTGCAACATTTACTGACAGATGAATTGAGTGGAGTGGTCCAAATTTATGGCTACCAAGGAGCCCTGATTTTATGCCCTTTTTGTGGGGCTTTGTAAAGAATTATATTTCCAAGGACTGAATCAGTTGAAAGCTGCAATAAGAGAAGCAACTGTGCAAGTAGCAAGAGCTATGCTGCAGTGTATTTGGCAAGAAATGGAATACTGATTAGACATAATGCAGGATCATGAATGGTGCATATGTGCAAATCAACCACACATGAACCACTCAGCAGGGTAGGAAAAAATAAAACCACAATAGTCCAGATCAATAGGCCACCTACTGTTCCCTTCCACAAGAGAGTATCTCTTTTGAATGGTACTAAAAGGTTGCACCACAAGAAGGTGGGGTCGGACTTTAGGTGCTATGCCTGGCTGGTTCTGTGCATCATCACAGGGGATTGGTGCATAGCTCTCCTTCCAGTGAATACCTAGTTGTCATTAATATGTTATATATGTACAACTGCCTCCTAGTTTAGAAAGAATTTCAGAATTTGTGCAAATTTTTATGCAAAAAACAACTAAAAACTGTAAGACTAGTTAGCAAATTGATTCTCTACTTACCCCGAGCCTTGTGCTACAACAACAAACGTCCTGTTGAAAGTTCTCAAAGGAGCACTACGGATATCACTTCCCACTGTAAAAAAAGATTCATTAACGCATTCTATGAGTGTTATCAAGTAACAGTTAAGAATATGCAAAATAACTATGTTGAAAGAAGTCACTGGACACCAGAGTGTTTGACAAAATGTCCCATTTATTGAAATTTCAGTAAGGTGTCGGCCCACCTTTGGCTGCAATTACACTCTGCACTCTTTTGGGCATACCTTTAATCAGTTTTTGATAACATGCAGCTGGTATTTTGTGCCATTTGTCCTTCAACATGGTAGTGTCGACAGGGAAGTGGGACATGTTGGTAAGGCTTGCAACCGATGTTCGAGTTCATCCCTTAGGGCCTCTATTAGATTCAGGACAGGCTTTGAGCAAGCCAGGGCATGTTCTCCACACCTAAGCCATGAAAACACTGCTGAATGGACCTTGTAGTATGACATGGTGCATTATGTTTATAGATACATGGCCACTCTCCATAATACTGGAACAGTGTTGATAGCGCAGAATTGTCTATGGTTGGGTTGTTTTACCTCTGAGCAGCACTTTTTTGCATACCATGGGCTAAATGGCCAGGTTACATGAACCCCGAGAGCTCAGAGAAGGTTGGGGGAGGGGACCCACTGGAACAGCTGTTGGAAGACAGATGGTAGTCTCCTGTCAAGGCCATCCAGCGTGTTCTTTAACGTGCACAGGGTATGGCTCTCCCGGACACAGGGTCACGGCTTAACATTCCATGCAAAGGACGGCGGCCTTTCCAAGCCCATCGGTGTCCCCAACTGACAGTGGGCAGGGCGGGGAATTTTGCGGAGAAAAATCTCAATGCTGACCCAGCTGGGACTCGAACCTGGGAACTACAGATTACGAGTCTGGCGTGCTACCGACTGAGCCACCCCCGCCCCATCTGAAATAAGCTCAAGTGCCTTATCACTCTAAAGGAAGCAGAGGGAGCAGATATTTCTGCCTCCTCTGCTCCTTTTTTCCTAAAAGAGTACTGTTAGTGTCCAAAAAAGCCTGTTTAAAATGATCCCATTCTTCCTCAACTTCAGTTGTAAGCAAACCATGACTGTCATAATGACTAAGTAACCTATCAAGGAAGCTTTAGCTATAACTGGGGCTTTCAGAGCTTCAGTAGTAAAAGTAAATTTTTTAACCCTAGCACAACACTTTTTAAGTTTAAGTTGCAAGACACTTTTAACAAGGTAATGGTCAGATCCAATTTCTGCTCCCCTATATGACCTGGTATTCCTAACAGAACTAGCCCATTTGCTGTTAATTAATATATAATCAATCATATTCCTATGCAGCCCATCAGGTGAAACCCATGTGTATTTATGTATGTCGCGGTGTTTGTAATATGTGTTAGTTATTCTGAAACCATTGAGTTTACTTACCTGTAGGAGACACCCATTGCCATTGCAGCTACCAATACCAAAAGGGCCTATTACTCCTGCCCAAAGGTCAGAGTCAGTAGCAACTTTGGCATTGAAGTCACCAAGAACAAGGGTAATATCTCCTTTCTTGACAGAATTCAAAATATCCTGAAGTTGTTCATAAAATCTATCCTTCTCATCGGCATCCTCAGTGGGGGCATAACAGCAGATAACATTCAGGTCTTTTAACGCTTGTCTGAAATTTTGCTATAAGAAACCTTTCATTAATGCACTCATATCCTAGAAGAGCATCACTAGCGTGTCTGCTGAGATGCAGACCCATGCCTTGGTGATGCTTATTGTCGTCCCTCCCTGAAAAGAGAAATTTAAGATTATTTTTAAGAATCTGACCTTTATCTGTCCATCTGGTCTCTTGCAAGCCGAGAATATCTAAATTATAATGGTGGAATTCTTGTGTGAGGACATCAAGAGAAAAAGCTCTGTGCAGAGTCCTCACATTCCAACTACCTATGGAGAGAAAATGGTTAGTGGGATGTTTAAAGAAACTATGTTTATTGAGAGAGGGAATGCCGACAATATCAAACAGCCCCCTAATCGCAGACATGGGGCAAAGACCCGTTCCCCCACCACTAAAGGCTGAAGCCATCTACACTGGAAGACTTCCTCCAATGTAGAATTTGACGATGCCAATAGAAGCAAAGAGTTCAGGTGCCTGCGATGACCTCTGCTCAGGATTATCCACCAGCTGATAAACATATCCTGTGAATCTATTCACTTGGGGCTGTCAACCCACAAACAGAAAACACAGCGGAAGATTTTCCCTCCACAGAAGCCCACCAGTGTAGCAAAATCAGGATCCATATATCTGTCCAGTCCAGTGGGTTTATATGGTCAGCACCAGGACCCTGTGTGGTTGACCACTCCTCAGCAGGGTAGAAAAAAAAAAGAAAAGTAGCCATAGTTGTCTAGATCAGTAGGCTACACTAATCTGGCAGCCATCCCCTTCCGTTCACTTCCACAAAAGAGTATCTCTTTTGAAAGGACTAACGGTCTGCACCACAAGAAGGCAGGGTCAGACATTAGGTGCTAGGCCTGGCCGGTTCTATGCATCATCACAGGGGATTGGCGTTAGCACCTCTCAAATGCTCATTCCCTCTCCCCCCATAACTGGCATGCTCGACTAGCTAGTCCAAATTTCTCATACATTTTTCCCTCCCCCCACTTTTCTACCCTGTATTCCATTGAAAATTCAAATCCCTATCTGTGATGAAAACAGAGTTTAAAACCACTTTTATTGTTCTACTTTATTTGGGGGGGGGGGTTGACTGGAGCTCAAGAAACCTTTGAATTTCAATAGGAAATTTCCTATTAAACTTCAAGTTTCTACCTATAACAGAATCCAATTTGGAGATCAGTAAATACTTTTTAGTTCACCATTTTGAATTTTAAGTTTTCAAAGGGCTATACACTAGTTACTTAAAAAAATTTAATTTGTTTTGGTTTATAAACTGTCTTACAACCAGTTATCAAATTTAAAATGACAGACAATTTTTGTTTGGTGATTCTTTTTTCAGCAACCTCAAAGAAAATGTTCAGAAAGTATGACACTATTGTGAGTAGTAACTAACTTCCACAACTATTTAAATACTGAACAAATATTTTAATGTTGTCAAAAATTATACTTTTTTTGTGTTAAATCTACTTTTCAAACAATTTTACTAAGGTGACAGGGAAATTGCCCTGATATAGTCATTGTAATAACACAATTTAAAAAAAAAACCTCTACATTCTAAAGAATTTGGAGATTTCCAAAACTCATCTATATCAATGCAATGATCAGTGTAAATGTAGCTACGTCTATCAATCAATCAACAAACACCATTTGCTGACCTGATGATTTTTAATCAAAAATATGCCTGAGAGAGTAATTTTTGTCAAGATGTAAAAGCTATGCTCCAGAAGAAAAACAAAACATTCTGAACAAAGTGTCTTTGGACAGCTTCTAATATGGGAGAGGATGGAGTTTTTTTCCCTCCATCAAAAATAAAATTATGGATCTAATATTTCTAGAAAAGCTACCAACACAACTCAATATGAGTATAAAGATGGCTTAATCTTTCTAATATTACCCATTTCCTAACTGTTCTTAAAAATTAAGGACATGTTTTTTTCCCCAGCTCTTGATACAAGCTTAAGAATTTCATCTTTTGTACAGTTCTCTGTTCAATAAACAAGATAATTTTATGCATTGCTTTGATTGTATACATAATATACATACTGCATTACTACTTGAATTTAAAATCACTTGTAAAATCAATCTAAGAAATACTAAATTTAAAACTGCTGTAAAAAAGTTACATCCAAAGGTTAATTATTTATTACAACATACCTTCTTTAAAGACTCCACAGACTGTAAAACTCATCAGTGTAGGCTATATGGGAAGAAGTATGTATATATATATTTGCTACACAGAAAATTGATACAAAATATCATATATTTTAATGTAGCAGTTACACAGAAATTCAATGCAGAAGATCATATACTAGAATTCAATACACATAAAACACACTTGTTAATTTTATGTCTACTTAAACATATTGAAACTTTTAATCATTAACATGCTGGAATTTGCTATATTGTTTTTGCTAAAATTGCTCCATGTGATGGAAAGCAATATAATGGTACATAGTACCCTAGTTTTCCTTAGAAATCCAAAAAAATTATGCAACATAAGTAACACAGGAATGTCCGACAGACATATAAAAAATTCAGATTTTTTTTTGTGTCTTCTTTTAAATAAAATATAAAATACATTGAATTTTACAGCAACAGACATGGTAATTAAGGTTTGAAAAAAGTTTAAACTTCGAAACATATCCTACAGACATTACGGGATTAGTGAGGGTTAAAAAAAAAAGTTTTTCTTAACAGTTCCTTTTAATCTCAAAATTTACAAATTGAACTTGAAAATGAATATTTACTTGTTAATTTCTAAATCAAAGAAGCTTCAAAAAATCAATAAAATATTCAAACAAATAGCTAATCCATCCTGCTGCCATTAAATACTCAATTAGAAAGTTCATGCCATTATACTCTTTTAATATAATTCATATTAACACAATGAAGTTACTTACAGATATATAGGAGATGTCCACAGTAAAAGAATTAGGATCATGTTGAGTCAAAGGAAGCTGAGCTAATGCAGACACAACACCCAATCTCCCCTGTTTCAAAAGCTTTTGTCTATGACCTGTGATGAAATAAGAGCAATCCAATTAAACAGAATTCTGTAATGATCAGTTTACTATATACAAAATACACAAAAAATTTTGAGTTATATTTTCCCTGACCAATAGTTTTTAACAACTGCTTTCTTGCATCAAGGGAGGAGAAGTTATTTTTAATTAAGGTTTGGGCTTCTAGTATTGTGTTGCATTGCTTTGTTATACAACATTGTTATTGTGTTAGTAAATAAAAAATAAATACCCCCTCAGGCAGCTGCTTGCCACAGAGGTCTGACAGGAGCCTGTCAGTTTATATGCCTAGTAAAAGGTCTGTGAGGCTGGCAGGACCTCAGCAGAAAAACGACACATACATCCATGCCTTAACCCAGGGCTCGAACCCAGGTCCCTTAGATCAGTAGCCAAGCGCGCTAACCACTCGGCCATATTGTGTTGTATTGCTTCTAGTATTGTGTAGTATATTGTTTCACAGTATTAATTAAAATTTGAATAATAAAAGTATAAATTTAGTAAATGTTAAAAAGATCACTTTTGCAGTACAGTTTAAATATTTTTTAACATACACCTTGATCAATCATTATGTAATAATTTGTTGACCATAAATTTGAATGAAACATTTAGAAGTTTTAACCCACTGCTCATTCAAATCCATTAATATATTTTGATTGATGAACTACAAAACCCAGCAAGTACGTGAAGATGCAAGTTGATATCGATATGAGGTTATCAGTCCTACCACAAAAAAAAAATGTACCTACCAAAAAAGTGTAAATTGATGATTTAAATGAAATTCACCACTCAATTGAAATAGTAATGAATATTACATTTAAATAAAAGAGCAGCTGCTTGTCATAGAGGTCTGGCATGAGACTGTCAGTTTCATACACCATTAGAGATCTGTGAGGAAGATACGACTTCAGAAACAAGAAACAAATCATCCATGCCTTATCCAAAGCTCACACCGAAGTCCTCTGATCAATAGCCAAGCATGCTAACCACTCAGCCACTGAGATGGTAGGCAAATACTATTTATTATTTACAAGAAATTGACATAGTATAAATTTTAGCATACCAACAACACATGTTAAGTCTCTAATACAAGATTAAGATGCATTACACAATTCCAATTGTAGTAGTTAAAGATCATGCTGAACTGTATCCCAAGCTGCATGAACTCAATATCATAAGAATTGTTTTAACTCTTCTAAGGTCCTTATCACTGCAAAAATTGACAGATTCTGAAATGACAGTCCAGAAACAGATACAGTCGTTCTTAATACAACACATGGAACTTAATTTTCCAAAAATATAAATTTGTTTGATTTTATTTATATATATATACATTTTATAAATATATATAATTTAGATTCAATAAATATGGTTTAGATTTTCAATTTGATGGAAATTTTGATGCACTATAAAATATCCTTGCTCAAGTTGTGACTGCAATTTCTAAATAATAATTTGTGGAATCACCCTTACTTTCATTTACATTCTTTCAAGCCCCCAATTTCTACTCATGAGTTTGATCTGAATTGTTGCAAACACACTTTTCCATAAAGCTTTCAAATGCTTCTAAAAATTAACAAAAAAAAAAACTTTTCTAAATAGGATAAAATTGGATGATTTGAAAGCAGTTACCAGGTATTTTTATTTTATTATCTTTGCTCATTTAACCTATTTCAACATTTCCAGAATTATTTTTATCATGCATCACATAACACCACCCACTCCAAAACATTAATAGTGTTAGTTTTTTGGAACTTCTGCTTCCAATACATTGCACAACTTGTGCTAATTGAGGACACATGTGCAGTGTAAATATTAGTAGTGTGTATAACATCTAACAATGACCTATCTATTGAAAAACAACTTGATAGATACAGCTGCATTTACTCAGCCAGTAAGATTTTTAATTAAAATATAACTTTAGTTTTTTTTTTTTTCAGATTTATTTATTTTTATCAATATTTCAGAGTTAGGCTACATTTTTGCCAGATGTCTTCACATGAGGAAGTCTTACATTTTTTGCTACATATAATTTTAGTTTACCTTAGTTTATTTCTTAATTTTATTATTTCCTAGCTTTCCAATAACTCTAATCCTTTATCGTTTCTTAAAATTGAATACAGTGAGAAAAGCTGAAATGAGGAATCCCTTTGCTTGGAAATCAGCACCTTTTCTATGATGGATGAGAAAATGATAATGCAATTTCATCAAGAGGACCTTCTCAGCAGCTGATGTGTAAGGGAGTAAAGGAGGAATAAATCTTCCCTTTCACTGATAAATTTTATTGTAAAATATATTATTAGTTTGTGAATTTACATTGAATGGTTAAAAAACGTTTACTCCCTACCCCAAAATAGTTTTGAATGTGCCACTCTGAAGATATCAGAAATTTTATAGCCTTGAACCTAATCTGTAGGCACTTTGCTAGGATGATCTCTGAAGTGCAACAGTAAAACAGAAAATATGTTTTGGCAGTTATTGTATAATAAAAATAGCAGCTAAGAAGTAATTGTGCCATACTGACTGACTAATCTGACTGTTATTTAACTGTACCACACAAGGAAAAATAATAAAAAAATGGTCCTCCTATTTCAGGTTGTTGGGTTGTTTTACCTCTGAACGGCACTTTTTTGCACACCATGGGCTAAATGGCCAGGTCACATGGACCCCGAAGGCTCAGAGAAGGTTGGGGGAGGGGACCCACTGGAACAGCTGTTGGGAGACAGATGGTAGCCTCCCGTCAAGGCCATCCAGCGTGTTCTTTAACGTGCACAGGGTATGGCTCTCCCATACACGGCACCATGGCTTAAAGTCCCATCCAACGGACGGCGGCCTTTCCAAGCCCATCAGTGTCCCCTACTGACCGTGGGCAGGGCGGGGAATTTTGCGGCGATAAATCTCAACGCTGACCCAGCTGGGACTCGAACCTGGGAACTAGATTACGAGCCTGGCGCGCTGCCGACTGAGCCACCCCCGCCCCTCCTATTTCAGGTTTATTTTTTATATATTATTCAGAAAAAAAATTTTTTCTTTCTATTCATATTTAATTATTTTTGTTCCTTAGGTTTTTCAGAATTAAGCTTTAAATTGCCTTGCCAAAAACACCCTTTTTTTTCACCATATCACACACAAAAACGTATTAAAATTAATAATCTATTATTTTATTTCTATAAAATTAGGAAATAGGTACTGTTTAATTTGATACATAGCATGATCTATTTCTGTTAATTAGTTAACTGGCAACAAAATTCGAAATTTCATTTTTTTTATTTGACTGAGCACAGCAGACAAAAGGTTGGACCTTTTTCAAAGTATATCTCTGATAAACAATTACAGAAAAAAATTCCTTGTTTCACGTAAAATTTTATACATCTGTTACTCAAAGAGAAATTTCCTTTCTATTCATAAGTATTACCATTATTTTGCTTTGTTTCCTTTTCTAAGTAAATTCACATTTGTCTTGCCGTCTTGCCTTTTTTAATATATCACTCTGAAAAAGCCTTATTAGAACTAATATTTCTCTCATTTTTGTCAAATATTTTCAAAAATCCAGACTTAAATGATGTTTGATTTCTATATAACACAACCAATTTGTATTCATTAGTTATTTGGAAAAAGTTCTAAAGCTAAATTTTAAGCCAGTGAAAAAAACAAGTGGTCAAATTTTTCAGGCTGAACCCTGGGAGAGTTATAGTAAGGAAATAGAATCAGAATTCTGCCACAATTAGTACCAAATAAGACAGATTTAATTTTCAGATATTGAAATTAAAGGAAATTTCAATGGTTTATAGGGGTTTGCTACTAACAAATTCATAATCAAGTAAGCAAAAAAAGATTTGCATTTTAAGAACATAAAATACCTTTATTAAAAAAAATATTAGAAAATTAAATTAATATTGTTCTTTAAATCCATAACCAAACTCTTTACAAGAATAAAAAAAAAATCAAAATACAATATAAAAATTTTTCATATGAATAAACAGCTTACTTACCATGATCTGAAATTCTTAAAATATTTCGATTTTCAAGCATGAACTCATATGAATTATTCATAGTCCTAATGTAGGAATAAAAATTTTAATCATTTTCTCAAGAATTTATATATTAGCATTTATGTACGAAGTATATTTAGAGGTTTATGCAAAACAAATTATACATACTACTCTATCCCAAAGTTTCTGAGCTTAGGAATTCAGTAAACTATTTTCATATTTTTTTAGACCACAGACTCTATACACACTTCTTGCACTATAAGCGCACAAACCTCCAGAACTACTATATATATTAGACAACATATTGAAATGTAAAGGATTCTCAAAGTGTTGCTGAAAAACAATGATTGATGAGCTAACACTACATAACTTGTAGTAATCTATTTTCCAAAGTGGGTACTATTTAAAATATTCTAATGCAAATGATAGTCTCCAAAACTGATTGATCTCAGTGTTATATATTAATGGTTGGAATTTCCTTTACAGTCTTCTGTTTTATATTCAAACTATTAAAACAAATACTAGATAGAAGCACAATATGGAATAAATGGAACAACACTTAATTCAAGATCATAGCCAGTTTCCTTTACAATGAGTATATTTTTCAGATAAGGCATATATATTTCTAAATTTTCTAAATTTTTAATTTTAACATTTTCTAAATTCAAATACAAAACTTCCAAATATTGTCAGAATACAGCTTAGTGCCTCTTTAAAATGGCAATTCTGAAAACTGCAGGCTACCCAAAACCTATGGAATAAAAAGAGGTGAACTATACATTGTGGTTTGCAAAATTTAAGTTTGTTGCTACAATAGTAGAGCTTAGAAAATTGAAATGTACAGAAAAAAAGCCTCCTAGTCACAAGTGCAAATTTAACCAATTTAAAGCCATCAGAAAGGTATAGGTAAAGATCAACCAAATAAGTAAAATCTTATTTTGGAAAAGTCTAAAAAATACAGACAGGACAGAACTGCAGATACTGAAAACCACAATTCATCAAGTCCCATGCAATTTCTGCATCCATTCAAGATTCAATTATTACATCTACAGCCAAATGGTGAACTGATGTAAATGGAATTTGCAATTAAATTTCTATGTAGAATGAAACATTCTTGAACAATATTTTGGATGAATCAATCTTCACATTTGCAGCAGTGTGAATCATCATAACTGCCATATACAGGGTGATTCAAAACTTATTGTTCAAATTTCGTGGGGAGGTAGGGAATATGTCAGGAAACCGATTTCACATAGGAAAGTATGTCCGCAAACGTCATCTACATGAAAAAAATGGACAAGTAAAGTGAACACAAGGAAACAGTACAGTTAAGTGGTAACGAATGTGACTTTTATTCCAACAACGTAAAGTACAGGTTCACAGTAGGTGCTCAAAATTGCGACCATTTACACGGACACAGGATTCACATTGACCGCCGAACATTTTCAAAAACGCCTGGACATTTTCATTGCATTGAAATGACAATTTCAATGCAATGACCGCTGCATTGACCACCGAACATTTTCAAAAACGCCTGGCATATCACGGACAATGCCTGTGGCGGCCACTATTCGTGCAACTAGGTCCATTTCACTGTCGACGGGGGTCTCTCGTACACATGGTATTTCATGGCTCCCCACAAAAAGAAATCCATGGGCAATAAATCAGGTGACCTGGGTGGCCAAGCGATCGCTGATGACAGCGGGAGTGGTTGGGCGAGCTGTACACTGGTTGGGTACACACAGCGCCCTCTACATACGCATGCGTACATTTGCGGACATACTTTCCTATGTGAAATCGGTTTCCTGACGTATTCCCTACCTCCCCACAAAATTTGAACGATAAGTTTTGAATCACCCTGTATAGTGATCCAAAAATGCTCATGAAACATGAGATTCAACAAGTTGCTCAAAAATTAATGATTAGTGCATGTTTTGCCATAATAGTATAATCGATCCATTTTCTTTGTTGTAAAAAGTGAATGGAAGAAACTACCTGGACATGCTGGAAACATTCTATTCCAGAAGATCTATGCATTCCCAAACAATTAAAAAATTTCTACCAGATGTATTTTTTTACAATGACAGAATATCCACCATTGAAATAAAGCTGTGAGGGAATATCCTTCACAGAAAATTTCCATTTATCCAACGTTGCATATATTTTAAGTAATATGTGCACTGTTACAGCAGATTCTATTTTGACTAGAAGGAAATCTGCAAATTTTCTCAACAAAATATTCTTTAGGAGTTTATGAATTATTTTGCAATTTTCCAGTTCTCTACATCATAGTGAATCATTTAGCATATATTCTGAAAACTTTTCATTTAAAAAAAGTGCACCTTGCTTCCTTAAAATGTCAGTGCATTATTTATTGCATTTTTAGCACAACTTTAATGTGGTTTTCATTTTACAATCATCAAACACAATTATTTAGAACTTCAAGATATATTATGGAATTTATGAATACTTAAAATGCAACACAAGAAATGATACTAACCTCTGAAAGGGTTTTCCTATTGTTAGTGAAAAAACAGCCTAGGAAAAAAGTAGAAATAATACAAAGTCATTATGTATCTCAAAGATATAATTATCAACTTTGAAACAAAAAATGATGACAAATAAGAAACCAATTTTATGTGTCCACTGTAAAATCCAATTAAGTAAAATATATCATCATCATACAATATCTATAAATAATCAACACTGAAAATGCATCTGTATAAATTAAAACAAAATCACTTTAAAACAGTGAAGTGTGTGAGCATTTCAAACTTAAAAATCCATTCACCTTTGGTACACATTGGTTTTGAAAAGCACTTTCTATTTGCCCCAGGGGTATGGGCAAGTTGTAGCTATTCAACATAAACTCCTTGATCACCACACCACCAACTAAATATAACATTTCTAGCATACACTATTTACAATATTAAAGTTTTTGTCATTTTTCCAATTTTAGCAGCTTCGAACTGTGAAAATTCAAACCAATGCAAATACCAAGATTTAATCAGCATGTATCTAACCAAATATGAATTTTTCCTTTATTTCATGAAATAATAAATATTTGGATGCCTTATGGATAGAGGACGACAATGCAAAAATAATAGTTCACTTTTAAGCAGCTAAAATTTCACATCACAGTTTCATAAAAAAAAAAAACTAATATCCCAGTGCAAAATAAGGTTGGATTGATTTAGAGTGACAAGGCTGTAGCCCAGTGAGCAATTACAAAATTGTTGTTGCAAAAAAAAATTGTAAGAATATATTATTGAGAAAGAAAAATTTCCACATTGGAATTATTAGTTCTAGTAAAGTGTTCTTACTATTTCAACTGTCAGCAGCAGACAATAAGAGCTCAGAATGATGTAATTCTATTTCAGAGACAAATAAGGCCATTGATATTTTAAAAAAAAAACTTTTTCATGTTTTCTATTATTTTAAAGAAAATTTGAGCCTTTTGGCCAAGACCACAGTGAGCTGGATGAAATCATTATCTAATCTTAACCTAATCTAAAACCATCTAAAAGGGCATTGTGTTCAATTAAATTTTAATATTTATAGGGTTATATAATGTTCTATTTTAATATTTATAGGGCTATATAATGTTTTTATTTATAGGGTTATATAATAGTTTCTGTTCAATTTATGGCAAAATTTGCAATTTTGCCATAAATTGTCCTAAAACCACCCAATAATATACTTAACTTCAATTTAATCCTAGCATCTTCATACATACAGTGTTTTGCATCAATATAAAATTTGATCCAGAAGCATCACCTACAAGCTGCAGTCATCAAATGCAGATATAAACAACTAAAATCTGCTATAATTTCAGCAACTACATGAATATACTTAATATTCACATTCTAATTCTAATCATTTTGGGATTAGGTATAACACTTCTTGTGGAATGGAGATTACTGATGGGGTTGTCATACTTATAAAACAGAAAAAGTTATTTGTTGGCTTTGAATAAACTTTAGAAATGTGAATATTAAAAAATAATGAAAATTGCTATTACTTGATCATGATAAGCATCTAGAAGTTTCTCACGGTCTTCTGAATCATATAATGTGTAATACCTGCAATATAAAAATAAGAACTATATAAAATTTCTACATTTTATTCTTTGCATTAACTCTTTAACACCCAAGACTGAACAAAAAAGGGTATAAATAGTAAAGGAATAGCACTATTGAATTAGTTCATTTCAAATTTTGGTCATTTTTGGTGTTTTGAGCTTACACTGTGGAAAAAGGGGTGGGTTGGATATGCCAAAAAACTGGATATTCAAGGGGGGGGGAAAGAAACACATATTCATACATAGTTAGGAAAAGCTGAAGGAAAAGATTAAAAATAAAGTCTTATTTCAAACATAGAAAATCGAAGCAAAATATATGGTGAGTAGGACATTCAAATTCTATATACAGCTTTCTCTTATCACAACTTAAAAGCAACAAAAGAGTTCGATCCTTCAAGATTTTCTCCCCCCCCCGAAAGGATAACTGTAAACTATTGATGAATATAGTGAGTTATATTTCAAAAGATGAGTTTCTGACATGGGAAATGTCATGAGCTACCTCAAAACATGTCTTCTCACATGTCCCCCCACCCTACCCAAAAATGGGGAGGAAAATTTCACAACAGTCAATTTCAATAAGTTGTACATTAAATGAAAGCTTTTAACATGAGATATGTCATCTACTATATAATTTAGAGTTTAATCTAATTGAGTCAAAGACCTGAGTAATGCCAGATAAATCTGCTAATAAAATAAAATTATAAGCAATTTAGTAAATAACTGTAATACCAGTCAGTTGGAGTTACTTTCTCTGATTAAATTAGTAGCTTAGTGTAAAATGTACATCAAAAATCCTAGTAACAACATTATTAAAGCATTTTAAGTTAAAACTTTTGCATAAAATAATTTACTAAGAGCTTTATCTGGTGAAAGAATTTAAAACATATGAAAAGACCAAAAATCCCATCTCAAATTGGATAATACTATATCCCTGTCATGATCTAAAATAGGGTGGGTTGACATCTGTGTGCTTGAGGCCTGAGATAAATCCATAAGTGAAATTCTTGACCAGCAGTAAAATATTTAGGAAATTATGGAGGATTCAAAGCTACTAAAATTCAAAACATAAGCAATGTGATAAGACATTATTTTTCCCCACTACTCTTAATGGTCTCAAAGTCATTTAGAATTTGGTTCTTTCTGATTGTTGTTAACTCAAACAAATGTAGACACATGCCTTCTTGGTTACAATAGCAGCAATGCATTCACAATTAGTGCTCAAAGAACTCCAGCAGGAACACAACTATTATTCGTCACATGCAAAGCTGGGTACATCTGCTAGTTACTTTTATGTAAATGCAATTAATCCTATTAAAATATATTAATATATAAAATAATATAATATATATTATTTTATTAGTGCAGTGAAAATCTAAGAATACATCTCAAAAGATAATACATACTGTTCTAAAAACTGGATAACAAGTTTCTTGACATCTTCAGCAGGAAAGAAACTACCCTATAGATAAGAATTCAAAAATGAAATGGGTACAAAGAGAAAAAAAACTGCTTCAAACATTCTTAAAGCTGTTACTTTATTTAATAACTCTTACAATATAAATATATATCTATGGAATTTTGCAACTACCAAAAATATAAACTCATTCTTCTCTGTATATACATACACTACAGGAAATAAAAAATGCAACACTTGCAACAATTTATGCAAATGTGATGAAATTTAGGGAGGTGGTAATATATGGAAGTGCAAGGAAATGATTAGGTTTGCAGGATGATCAAATGATTGGATAGATGCAAGCTAATGTCACAGGTGCAGAGCAGTCAAACACAGATAAAGGCAACCAAAGCTCCCTATATTGGTTGACAAAACATTGTGGAAATTGTTCTAAACTGCTAAAGATGCCTTTACACAGATATCCACGACATGTGGCATTCTGCCACATGTCGGACTTGATGGGCAGACACATTGACAGCTGTTCCAACAGTTAAAAGACTTTGAGAGCATGGAAGAATCATTGGCCTTAGAGAAGCTGATTTGTCATATAGAGATGTGGTCAACCAGGTTGGCCACAATCCCAGCATCATCATACACATATGGCATCAGTGGGTTCAAGAAGGATCCAGCACATGCTGACAAGGATCAGGAAGACAACATATGACTATGGAGCAACAGGACCACCATCTGCGATGCATGGTATTGCGTGACAGATTTGCAACTGTGATGCAACTGCAAAAGGACTAGGCAACAGGTAACACATTGAATACCTACCAGGTGGAATTGATACTACCATTGAATACCTAACAGGCTTTTACAGTTTTCATTGCAAGCCTATTGTCCAGCACTGTATTTGCCCCTCACATCTGCCCACATCTTCAGTGGTGTCTCTCCTCAGACAGAACTGGAAAGAACAAGAGTGGAGTACAGTGGTGTTTAGTAACGAATCTCGTTTTTGTCTTGGTCAGCACAATGGTAGGCAATGTGTTTGCTGTCATCCAGGGGAAAGGAATGCCACCGAGTGCATGCGACATCATCACACAACTCCAGCATCTGGTGTCTTGGTGTGGGGTGCCATTAGTCGGACATCTTGGCCAGAATTGGTCATCATATGAGGATCTCTAACTGCCCAATGATATGTTACCAACATTTTGCAGCCAGTGGCTGTCCCATTTGTTCAGCAGCATGGAACCTTTTAATAGAAAGATAATGACTGTCCCCACAAAGCCCGCATTAGTCTGCTGTATCTACACGAGCAAAATGTTCAGGTACTACCATGGCCAGCACGCTTGCTAGACCTTTCACCTATTGAACACATCAGACTTGATGGGCCAACAGCTCCAACAACACCCAAGAGGTGTGCCAATCACTGTTGCTGAAAGGGAATAGTGACTTCGTACTATTTGGTGTTCTATTCCTCAGGAGGACATTATAGAGCTGTATGATAGCTTCCCTGCCATGTTCATGAATGCATTTCTGCGCAGAGGATGGTTCAGCATCATACTAATTATACCACTTTACCAGGTAGGTAGAATGGTAATTTTCCATATTTTTTTTATAATGTAATCAATCACACACCTCATTGTATGCTAACAGCTACCTGCATTTCAATAAAATGGCATTAATCCTTCCAGGTGTTGCATTTTGTTTTCCTGAAGTGTATATATATATATACTTTTGAAAGGATGGACTTGATTAACAATCAGTAGCTCAATGGTCAGAGTACTTGATATGTTATCAGGAGTCTGTGGGTTCATATCCCACCTGATTCAAGACAATTTTTCTCTAAATTTAATATCAATGTTGAGATTGACATATATTTTTTAAAGTTTCACTTTTATGTAACTTCTTTATATATATATCAAAATCTTTCATTCCATTTTAAAAACTAATTAAACCCATGCCAAAAGTTTGGCACAAAACACAATAACTTTTCCCACTGATAATTTCATTCACAGCTTTCCACTGTACTACTCCAGTTACAATCCCCCCAAAAGTATGTCCATTGATAATTTTATTCACTGCTTTCCACACATACTCCATTCACAAGGAAAGTGATGGCAGCAACCCCAGAAATTTGGCACTTTTGAGGGACTACTCCCAACCCACAGCAGCTAGAAACCCTTTCAAAAAAAAGTTATTTACATTTATTATTCTTAAAAGTGCATTTACTAATACCAATTATTTTCATTAATATAGTTAAAATTCAATTGTGCATACAAAAAAAGAGTATATTTAGTTTTTGAATTTTTTTTTTTTTTGCAATATATTGAATATTTCATATACACCTGATTGTAATCAGGGTAAATTACATATCATACCGGCTATTTTGATATATAAATGATGATATATTATGAGATGCTTGAACCATAATTTTAATCGCCCTTTAAAAAGTACGAAAATAACATTTTTTTTATTTTAACAGATTAACAAATACATCTGTTAATATGAAGTTTCGCATTTTTTTATACTTCCCTGATCTTTTACCAATGCATGACAACATGTACATCAGTTACAACATAAAAAATTATTACAATGCATACAATCAGAATTTTATAAAGAATTCACAACAGAATTGTTTTACACTATCTAAACTAGGAGTGCCTAAAGTACAGCTCATAGGCCAAATGCAACCAGAATTTTCAATCCAGTCTACAAATGAAAAATATAACTCTTGAAATTTTATATAGTGTGATGTAATTATTTTTTTGTTAATGCTTTTGGTAACATGCTAAGAGCATAATATCATTTTG
Source organism: Ryuthela nishihirai (assembly GCA_038380435.1). Classification (NCBI taxonomy): domain Eukaryota; kingdom Metazoa; phylum Arthropoda; class Arachnida; order Araneae; family Heptathelidae; genus Ryuthela; species Ryuthela nishihirai. The sequence goes on from JAWZYU010000029.1 coordinate 38,462,001, forward strand.
AACTAAAAGGGCAGTGCTGGAATTAGGGTGGGGCATAAAATTCTAAGTGTACAGATGTATTTTAGAATTACTTTTTTTAAAGACTTTATTGTTAGTTCTTTATAATTTACAGCATATGTTACTTAGATTCTATGCTCAATTCATAAATAATGTAATTTTAATAAAAAAATTTCAAATTCAAATAATTCATAAATTTATATTTGTATTTTTTATTATTATTTCATTACATAGGTATTTTTTCCATGTATATTATATTCTTTGTGTTTTACATTATCTTTGGGGTAAATATTGATAGTGTATAAGTTTATTAGTCAATAAATCCATAATGATTGACCATGTATATGAGGGATGGGGGAGGGTGCATGCATGATTTCAGGATTTTGCCCCTGGACCTTAGAATACCTAGTACTAACAAGGTTAAATGACATAATAATATACATATATAATAAAATATATATAATACACATATTAATAGCACGAGATACTGATTAATGCACAATCCCACTCTTCAACATGTATACCTCCCTCTGACACCACTGCTAGGTTTTTGTTAATGCATTCAAATCTATAGCCTTAACCAATTTATAATACCTTTAATTATTAACCTTTTTCATTTTTCAATTATTATTATCAACCTTTAAATATTCCTTGGGCTATAATAACCACAGCCCAGGGAATAAAATAATTTAAAGATAGCCTACATAACACACAACTAAAATGCTTCGGCCACTTGAATATTAACCTCCAAGTGACTTCAAAGAATTACTGACTATGAAATCACTGGGTTTTTACAATTTTTAACATTTAACATATTCTACAACTATATTCTTCAATTCGAATTAACAAAAAATATGAACTATGACAAAAAGCTGAAAAAACTTGAAATACCTTTTTTTAAACTAAAGAAAACAGATGATTTTATTATCTAACTGATCATACAATACACAGTTGTATCAGAATAATATGACCATCTACCATAGTATATGTATGATAGGTGGTCATATTATTCTGATATGACTAAGTTTACTGTTTCATATTTGCTTATACAATTATAAAAACTAAATAAACAAATGTTCTATTTAATATGTATTACCTTAGATGGTGGCAAGGTTTCAGTGCCCAAATCAAATTCAATTGGTGCCGGTAAGACTTGTCCATCCTTAAAAAGTAAAAGTTTAATTACAAGAAAAAAATAAAGAAATAAAGATTAACAAAAGTTCCACTTAATATTAGCTAAAAATTAATGAGGCTTTTACACACTAAACTACCATACTACAATTTAGGTCACCTAATAGAATAATGTAATCTAGCAAATATCTCGATATGGTGATTATGTTGGAAATGGTTGAGTTTGGCAACAAATGCCAACAGAAACCTTTCAGAACCTATAAAGAGATACAAGAGATGGAGACAGCAAGCTTAGATTGAAACTGAGCTATAAAGAAATTAAAGTAAATATTTTTGATTAGATCTTTCTTCATTACAAATGTGAAATTCATAGCCAGTCTGCATAAGCAGCTTTTCAAGCTTTTAAAACTTTTATTTTTAATTTAAATTTTAGTAATGAAAGTTAAAATGTCTGACTTATAATACAGGCCATAATTACACTCTTTTGGCAAGTGCTGTGCTAATGTCACATAAGGATCGTACCATAAGTAATGCCTGTAGGGCTGTAATACACATAACAGCTGTATATTTATGTACTTTGTAAGATATGTAAATTGTACCTTCTTATGTTTTTTCTATCATCTTTTCAACAGATCAGTGCTGATGAATATGGATTCAAAACTAAAACAAAGGGCGTCATGGAATTCCTAATGAAGGAGGGCTGCAGCACTTCCATCATTCATGCCTGGCTAACCAAGTCTTGTGGTGAACAGACAATCGACATCAGCAATGAGGAAAGTTGACTGAAGTTTACCTTTCCTTATTGCATCTTCAAGGAGAAACAACACTGAGAATAAACCATGAAGTGGAGCCATCAACTGTGGCCACTAATGACAACCAATACTACTCACCACAATTTTTCCAAACAAGATTCCAGTCTTGGGTTCAATAGTGGTGCACATACATCACGTGTCAGAGATTACTCTGAAGGGCAGTTTTATGTAGCACAACAATAAATGTATGCATGTAACTGGAACCTTCTATTAATTATAATAATGACATTATCTAACAGGAATTACTTTCAGTCCACCCTACATACTTAAATCATACATCTGGAAGCTACATCCAAGTGAATATTCCTTACTATCTGACATTCAAATTGTGATGGCTCATATGAGAACAAACTCTGCAATAAACTTTCTGCTGAAATATGGCTATGTATGGAGAGAGACATTGATTCAATGGATACTTACCACCTTAGTCTACTGCACTTGTGACTAACTCTGATATTATGTGTATGTATGAGTATTAATTGGAATGACTTTTTTAAAAGTAAATTGCATTCTTTATAATCTATTACTATCTGATTTCACACTGTGATTAAAAACATTTTATTATCAATAGCTAAAATCACACATACTGACACTACGTTTAGTTTAGCTCAAAGTGAACCTAGTATTGCACCCCTATAAAGTTTGTTGATAATTTAAGAGCAAGAGCTGATAACTAAAACATCATACAGGCAGATCATATAGTGTCATGTAAGGATTAAGAGTAAAAAAAATGAACTTCCACTGTATAAGACAATTATATATAATTTAATTATAAATATTGCTTTGTATAACGAATTTTCCATATAATGCTTAGTCAGCTTACTAACTACCCATGTCTAAAACTAGTTTTCTGACTACTGCCTCTAATCTACCAAAGCTCATTGCCATAATCAGCAAGATATATAAACGATATGGATTAACAATGAATTATTACAGTGCATAATGACCAAAAGGAGATTCAGGAGAAAATCTTTAGGTAACCTCCCTTTACTGCATTGTTATATTTTCTGATGTTTGGATTTTCACAAAGTTTCTTAGTTCACTACTAAGCTTCTAGTCAGGGAATAATCACAGACTAGAATCACACACCTGAGCACCAACTGTCAGAAGTCAGTTGACCAAATTCAGGTAGAGTGGTCATCTTAGTTGTCAATTATGCACTGAAAGCCTTAACTGGCATAGTGGTTAAGCAGCTAGCGACTGTTCCAGCAAAACAAACTTTGTGTTGTGTTAGCTCTAACTAAGGCAGTGGACAGCAATGACTTCAGTCTTAGTAGGGCATGACCTTGTATGAGAAGGCCTGTATTAAGCTAGGAGTAGCTTCTAGGATTCTTCTCTGTCCTATATGTCGCAAAAAAAAAAGCATTTTCTGTTCAATTTATAAGTGTGTTATTTCATCACTGTTGGTATAATAAGATTGCAGTTCTGATGTTTTTTACTAGGCAAAAGGAAAATTAAAATTTTAAATGCAACAATGAATGTCAATGTATAGCACCCAAGAACTAAACCTAACAGCAATTTTTGCTACTATTCCCATCTTGTCATGCTTAGAGTTCTAGTACTCCTTATCCAGCAGCCACTAAATAACCTGTCTGCATGCTATCTTTGCAAGTTCATTTTCTATGAAGCACTCTAAATGCTTCTTGCATCTAATAAAAAGTGTAAAAAGTTAATTACACTTTACTAAAATCACATGAAAAATTTACATGAGTGAATTTCCCACTGAAAAAATTACAGGATTAATCTTGTCTCACAAATATAAAATTTAAAGTTTAAGCTTAATTTTGCATTTAGCATTCCATAATTAGCATAAAATAAATATTTATCTAATGTAATGTTCCTTCCTGCAATTTGCATCACTTTGGGTGGAAGATTTACCCAATTCAATATAAATAAAAAAAAAATAAATACCCCCTCAAGCAGCTGCTTGCCACAGAGGTCTGATAGGAGCCTGTCAGTTTATATGCCACAGTAGAAGATCTGAGAGGATGGCAGGACCTCAGCAGAAAACAACACGAACATCCATGCCTTACCCGGGGCTCGAACCCAGGTCCCGTAGATCAGTAGGCAAGCGCGCTAACCACTCGGCCACGGGACGAAATGCACCACGATGGCTGCATTTGTTGGACAGAAAATAAAGTAATGCTTAAACACTAAATACTACAATGTGTCTCACTTACCAGTCTCATAACCTTGGGTAATCTTTCTCGAACAGCACTGAAAAATACGAAGTGACCATATAAAATGTCTTAAGGAAAATAGTTATAATTTTTTTTTAACTGTGTATTTTAGATTTGTGGCACTTCTATTATTTATTGGTAAAATACAAGAAATTTTTAACAGAAAATTACTTGCAGCTTTCTATTATCAAGAGCTGCTTACAAAAAAATCTGTAACTTTAACCAACCAATGGTAATGCATATTTTTCTCTTATTAGTCATTACATATTAAAATCACTTTCAGCTTTTGTGACATGCTGCAATACAAAAATCGAGGTAGCAGTTTGAAGGAAATTAAATCTTAAAACAAATTTATGTTCAAAATGCGATTATTTATCATTTCCCCTGTATGAGACCCACACAAAAATTTAACCCAAAAAATTTAAATAAAAAAGGTAAACTTTTACCTTGTAACAAGTTTTAAAATGCACTGCACGACATTGAAATTACCCCACCCAGAAGGAGTGAGGGGATAGGTGTGATATGTAGCGCACACATACAGCAATACACATTGACATACCATGATTTAATTTGCAGCCACATACAGCAATCAGAAGATGAGATAATGCAGAACAATGTGACTGCCTCAGTAGGTGGTTGCAGTGCCGTGAAAGACAATACAGGCACAATATGGCGTGGCATGGCAGATGAGGGATATGGTCCTGAAGAATTGCACATCAAGCAGCATTGACTTGCTCCCATAATTCATTGAGATTCTGCGCTGGCTTGCGAGAGGTTTACACACATTGTCCAATGTGGTCCCACAGATTTTCTATTGGGAATAAATCTTGAGATCATGTTGGCCATGGCAATACTTGAACATATTGCAAACATTGTCTGGAGACCCTAGCAGTGTGTACATGAATGTTGTCATACTGGAAAATGGGCTGCTGTATGCCTGAAAGGAATGGTGACAAAACAGGCTGCAGAACTGCACTAATATATTGTACAGTTGTCAGTTGGGTTATTTTACCTCTGAGCAGCACTTTTTTGCACACCATGGGCTAAATGGCCAGGTCACATGGACCCCCGAAGGCTCAGAGAAGGTTGGGGCAGGGGACCCACTGGAACAGCTGTTGGGAGACAGATGGTAGCCTCCTGTCAAGGCCAGCCAGCATGTTCTTTAACGTGCACAGGGTATGGCTCTCCCGCACACAGGGCCCCAGCTTAAAGTCCCATCCGACGGACGGCGGCCTTTCCAAGCCCATCAGTGTCCCCTACTGACCGTGGGCAGGGCGGGGAATTTTGCAGAGATAAATCTCAACGCTGACCCAGCTAGGACTCGAACCTGGGAAATACAGATTACGAGCCTGGCACTGATAAACAGATTGGAAATATTTACGAGCCTGGCTCTGATAAACATTGGAAATATGGATTACGAGCCTGGCACTGATAAACAGATTGGAAATACAGATTACGAGCCTGGCACTGATAAACCTGGGAAATACAGATTACACGCTACCGACTGAGCCACCCCTGCCCCCACAGCTGTCAGTGATCTCGTGATGCAGACAAGAGGTGACCTGCTGTCATATCCAATAGCACCCCACACCATTATGTATGGCTGACAGGCAGTGTGTCGGTCATGAACAAAAGCTGGATCTGTCCTCTCACCAGGTTATTGCCATACACAGACCATCGATCGTCAGCACCCAGACAGAAACGGGATTCATCACTAAATACAACAGTGTTCCATTAGTGACCCCAGTTCATACAACTTCGGCACCAAGCCAGACAAGCACAGTGATGGTTTGCAGTCAATGGCAGTCAACGTAACGGTTGCCTAGAGCACAGGTGTGCCTCATGCAATCTTCGGTTTACCATTGGGGTTGTTACTGGGACGTCCATGGCTGCTGACACAGCCTGTCGAATATCACCTGCAGTGCTCTGTGGTAACGAACAAGCATATTGAACAATGTGCCTATCAACCCATGCTGACATCTGTCAGACGGCACCCTCTGTGACACACGCTAGAACCTTCATTTCGTCACTGTTGCCAAAAGCATCCAACAGTTCATGCATCCCAATGAACATGGGCAACGACACAATGTGTAGTCCATCCAGCTTCACACAGGCCTATAATTCTCTCTCTCTCTCAAAAGCATCCAAATGACGATAAACCTGCTGACAGCGTATACAAGGCATTTTCAGCATTCACTGAACAATTTACAAATGGAACCACCAAATCTCAACCGTTCGCACGACTTCCACCTGCATAAACATAATACCAACCCTGTTCCTTCTTGCACCTTTTATCTCTTAAGCCACACACACCATTGGCTCCGGATTATCATCACTTGCATATCTCAACTGCGCACACTCACCCTTCTATTTGCATGTTTGTATGATGTGTCCTTCTGGGTGGAGCACTCTCAATGTCAAGCAGTGTATATCAATATTGAATAACCAGATTATTACGTCTACTGAATTCTTAGAGCTAAAAAAATTTGCACTTAATGCTTTTCACATCCAAAAACAGTATTTTTAATTTCTCCAAATTTAATAGCCCAATAAATGGTAACTGTTCTGTACAAAACACTGTTGTTTTTTAAATAAGTGTTGTTTTTTTACTTTGCAATCTTAAAATTTAAATTTCAAATATTAATTTTCCACCCACTGATTTCACTTGAGAAAAATGCTGCCAACCTAAAAATTAATTCCTTTGTACTTGCATCCACTGAGTCCACACATTTTCATCACAACCTTCCAGCAGGCATCCCCACCTGAAAAACTGCTTTACATCCCGATGCCCAGCTATTTTTTCACTATGATCAGCCAAAAAAAAATTAACTTTAAAACTTTTTTGCAAAATAACTAATGAAAGGAATTATGATATGTCATATGCCAAACTAATCAGCATTTATTTCTGGATTTTCTGAAAAACAGTTTACAAAAAAAGACAATTTTTAATAGGGCTTTTTACTGTCATGTAATAAAAAAATGCATCTGATAATGCAAATTAAAAAAAACTAATAGACAGAAATAATTATAATGCACATGAAAAGAATGGCTATTTCTGAATAACAAAAAAAAATTACTTAAAGCAAGAAAAATTACTCCTTTTTGTAATTTTTTTCTAGGATTTTTTTTTAGTTCTTAAATTTTATTTCATGGTTAGCATTAAGAAATTGTAATAAAAAATTGAAATTTTGCCAGTATTTTAGTTTTAAAACCTTTCTGTAACAGTAATTCAACTTGATACAAAAAATGATTCAATCTACATTTCAGTGCATCAGTTAAAACTTTACATGGTGTGGAACAAGGACAGATCTAGAAAAGGAAGTGCCCTTCTCCCTTTAATACTGGTAACCAGAATAGAGGCAAAATAAGTATTAAACAATATTACATATTACACATTTTTCAATAGTTTTTTTTAAAAGCCATTGAGAGGGAAAATATACCAAAATGGAATTCTAGCTTCATCTTGCCTCCCCTGCCCCACCTTTTCACTTGGCTCATTTGTCACCCTCTCCTTTTTACTTTTTTTGATCTGGGCCTGGTATGAAATACTTTATTTTGGACGTGATTTTTAATTTTTATTAAAATTATTTTAAAGCAAATTTTATGGCACTACTTGGCGAGTTAAAATCCCCCCCCCCCCAAATATATATGCTTCATGCTTTACTGCATAACTAAAATTTTGAAAAAGAAAAAAAAACACACTAAGCAAAAGATTTAAGCAATAGTAGAAACTATAGTATTATTTATATTAAATAATAGAATAATTTAAAAAAAATCAGAAAACAATTTTTTTTACTGAAGTTTACTTCATAATCTTCAGTAAAAAAATAAATTTGCCATTTTTTCATTTTCTTACCACTTTTTCACATTCTTATAGTTTCTTTGAATTTTTTTACTATTGCATTATTCACAATTAAATGCTGTTTCTTCCAAATGACTATTTTTGCAAAACATAACCTTTTTCTGTTGTTTCTTCGACTTCAGGAAAATGTTCTAAAGTGTTTTTCATTTTCTAAAATACTTTAAAAATGACTTGGTCACCAGAGGTGAGGTCAATTAAAAAAATTGCACTTCAACATTAATAAATTTATGCTTCTTTTACTTTTTATTGAACATTTCACACTATATTTTTAAAACCTTCAAATTCAAAAAAGTTTTTCCATCTTATTTGCACTGAGTACTTTAAAAATTAATGCAAAATCCAGAAAAATTAACAAAGTTTTATTACAATCTAGATTCACTACAAAAAAAAATTAAATTTCATTTATCAGGCTTATAGTGAACTTTGATTTTTACATATATAAAACAGAAGAAAAGCTATTCCTCAACTTCAGGTGTGTAATAATATGCTAACAGGAGCAGTTACACCATTATAGTATTAATCACAGTTAGCAATTAAAATGATAAAGATCAGAAAAAGCAAAACTCGACAGCAAAAAATAAAATAAAATAAATACCCCCTCAAGCAGCTGCTTGCCACAGAGGTCTGACAAGAGCTTGTCAGTTTATATGCCATTGCAAATGAAAAATGCAATTGTTACGGATTAGGCATGGATGTGTGTGTCATTTTTCTGCTGAGGTCCTGCCATCCTCTCAGATCTCCTACTATGGCATATAAACTGACAAGCTCCTGTCAGACCTCTGTGGCAAGCAGCTGCTTGAGGGGGTATTTATTTTATTTTTATTTATACAAGCTAAGAGTTGCTCCTAGTCTTTCCTTGTTTTACATATACTCCCCAAAAAAATAAATTTTCAGTTAAATAATATACATAATATTCTGTTCATCCCAGTGTTTTTTCAATAAATAAATGTTATTAAAATATGGCATTTCTAAAACCTTCTGATAAATTTGTTCTGTACATTAAACATCAAGGAAAGCAATAAATTACAGTTGACCTTAAATTCAATATATCTGCATCATTTAATATGTTGTCAAACTGTAAAAATATGCTTCAGATATTTAAATTAATTATATATACTTTGCATATTATTTGTTCTTACAAAATTCAAATTCCAGTCTACTGAAAACTTGTAGGTAAAACACACAGATTTAAAGACATCTCTTTTCCTACATAAAAATCACAAATTAAATTTCCCGCAAATTGCTTTTTGTGAAATGTATAAGAGAATGGCATTCCTGAAGTGACTAATATTTTATCCCATCTGACAAATACATAAAACTACTAGTCAAAGCTGATGTTGACTGTGTACAGCAAACAGGAATTCCACTCCAGAGAGAGCCACTGTAGCTGTGACCCACTCTTCAACATTCCATCCCTTCAATATCTGTCTGAAAATAAACTACAGACATAAAGAAATTTTCACAGTGAATATCTTTCAATATACAAAAAGGCATACTGATAATATAAAATAAAAATCTAATACATTTGTAAAATAAAATGTTAATCTGTTTCAATATATATATATCATAACAATTTAAAAATAACTACACATTGTTAGTAAGAATATTAAATGTTCTACAAAGCATCACAAAAGTCCCTGATCACAGAATAATGTTTCTGTTGTTGTTTCAGAGTAATAATGTCCAATTTCAAGGCATAAAAAAGTGAAGTTTGTATTTCTATAAGCCACAGCCTAAGAAAAGTTTGATAAAGTATACCTAATTTTATAGGTCTACTTAAATAAACTGAAGTCCAACCTATTTGAATATTAGAAGAGTAAAAGAGACAGGATGTGCTCAAGACTGAAAGATATGGACAGCTGCAGCATTGTTGGTGAAGAAAACAAGTTCTTTAGCATATTTTTATAATTTATCAAGTGTTTTTGCTCCAATCCTATAGCAAGAATCATATTTATCAGTCTTGAGAGAGTAGAAAAAGCCAACTGCTAAGAAAGTAAATCTCATACAATTTCAGCTTCTTCCCAGCATAATAATGTGTATCACTTAAGTTTAATCCAATGTGGACTCATTCTTGTACAACTGTTTGTGCATTATCCCTACAAATTCCCTATATCTTGCAAGATATAACTCAAATATAAAAAGTACCACAAATGTAAAAATATAAGTGATTCCCACTTTAAGCACAGTTGTAATGTTATTATAAATTAACAAATATTAAAATAATTCAAACACTGAAATATATTTCTTTATATTAAGTCCTAAAACTTCTGGAAAATTCTGTCTCAAGATTTGCTCACTTTGCCACTCAATTACTTATTTTTCACGAGATGTTTTATATTGTGCTATGATATTAAAACACATTTTTCAGAAATATACGAATTAAGAAAGTCTACTATTACTTCTGTATAAACATGCAAATGTGTGTGCCTTTATATTGTTATGGTAACAGAATTAGAATCATTGCAGTCGGCAGCACGCAACATAATTTGACACACAAAAAAATTTGCCATTGTTCATAAAATGTTTCCCACTTGAGAATAATGTTTGACTGAACAGTGTTAAAATTAACTTGTATATACAAATATTGTGAGGTACACACTTATGACATTTTATTATATGTATTTTAAATGTTTTACAAATACACGATTCTAAATATTTACAACTTTAACTACTGATCTATTTTAACAGATCCAAAAGTATCACCAACAAAATATTTTCAGATTTCTTCATTTCTGAGAGTATTTCAAATAGTTACAACCTTTAATATTATTTTTATACTATTATGATTATTTTAACTATGTTTAACATTTTCACTAACAAACATTCAGAATTAAAAAAGAACTGGTTTTCCTGTATCCAGTGCTCTAAATAATAAATCTAAATTTAATAGCATGTCAATATCAAACTTTCAAATTTACACGTTTTAAACAATTCTTGTTAATAACTATTAATTTTATTGGATCCCCAAGGGGCACTTTTTGCTGCACAACAGTCTTAAATGATCAAGTCTAAAGCAGTTTCCTCAGTTTTTTTGAGTAACATACCCCTAATCCAGATTTTTTGCTATGTATCCCTTTGGTAATTTTAAAACAGATCTTCAACACCCACCCCCTCTGATGTAAGAAAAAATGGCAATATATTGTTATCAAGTGAAAGACTTCCAACTTTTAGTGAAAAACATATCATCTGCCATGACAAATGATTAATTACAAATTTTTCTCTTACACCTCGGAAAGTTGGGTTGTTTTACCTCCGAGTTGCACTTTTTTGCACACCATGTCAAGGTCACATGGACTCCGAAGGCTCAGAGAAGGTTGAGGGAGGGGACCCACTGGAACAGCTCTTGGGAAACATGGTAGCCTCCCGTCAAGGCCATTAAGCATGTTCTTTAATGTGCACAGGGTATGGCTCTCCCAGACATGGGGCCATGGCTTAATGTGTCCCATCAGACGGACGGCAGACTTTCCAAGCCCATCAGTCGTGGGCAGGGTATTTTGCAGAGATAAATCTCAACACTGACCCAGCTGGGACTTGAACGTGGGGACTACAGATTACGAGTCTGGCACACGACCGACATGAGCCACCCTCACCCACCTCTGTGGGTATACATAGCACTGGTTGTGAAACATTGATCTAAAATAGTTATTTTCAAACTGTGTTGTGTAGAACCATGGGTTTTGCACAAAGTTTGCTAGGATTCTGTGAGAGACTGGATTGAAAACAACTCATGATTAAATACTCGTCCAATTTACATACAAGAGTAAAGGAATAACATTAGATTTACTTCACAATCCTTTTGTTGTATTTAGAAATTTCTCTCAATTATCATTTACATAAAAACAACTATTTGATACATTTAAGTTCCTTTTTTAGAATGTAAAGAGAATTATTAATTACAATGAATATTAATTTTGTTTCATTACCATTCAGCTTACTGCCTCTTGATTAAGATTTCTGGGGAAATAATTTAAATGTCCCAGGGCAAGAAAAAAAATCAAAGGATTTGAAATAAAAATAATTTAAATGTAATGGTTATATTACTTGGACAGTTTGAAAACCCTGGTCTGAAATACCCTCAAGACTAAGAACATGGTTTAGAAAAAGGCCAATTTGACAGCCATTAGGGTTGGATGAAAACTCATTCCAATTTTTAGCAATTCTTGGCATGGGGTATAACTTAATCTCTCATCCAAAAAGTGAAAAATTATATCCTTTCCAAACTCAACGAGGGAAGTGAAAAAAAAAAAATCAACATTAATTCACAGGGAACTTAAGCTTAAATAAAAATAAATATCCCCCTCAAGCAGCTGCTTGCCACAGAGGTCTGACAGGAGCCTGTCAGTTTATATGCCAATAGTAGAAGACCTGTGAGAATGGCAGGACTTCAGAAGAAAAACGACACTAACATCCATGCCTTATCAGGGGCTCAAACCTGGGTCCCTTATATCAGTAGCCAAGCACGGTAACCACTCGGCCATAGGACAGCTATGAACTTAAGCTTACAAATCTAAAATTACGAGTTTGGTGAACTACCAACTACATGAAATAATCCTATTTATACATTTATATGTAACTTTAATTTTAACCCAAAACAAAATTACCCACTTACTGCAACATTATTTTTTCATGACAACCAACAACATTACAGTATAACTTGTTTTAACAGTAAGCAACACTGTGTAGGTAAGATTTATAAAGCATTAGTAATATGTTATTTATTACAGAAAAAACCACTATAAATAACTCACAAGTTTTGATTAGAATATTTTTTTTCACTTTTCATAATTTTCAATATGTTAGACATATAATATTTAATATATTAGATCGACAAGTTATCTTCAAAATGCCAAGATGGGGAAAATATAGATGCTACACATGCCTCTTGGTGATTTCATTATTTCCTATTCCATCCACCAATTTTAAAAATAGAAGATTTTTTAAACATGTTTATTGCACTTTGTATAATTTACTTGTGATATTCATTTTAAAAAATACTCACACTGCCAGATTTTTAAATAGAAAATTTTAAGAAATGGTTATGCATTTCAAGAATTTTAGTTCTTGTAAGAGTTGTTTTACCATTACAAAGTGTAAAAAAACTTTTAATCCACCTCTAAGAGAAACTGTTGAACAAAATAATTCTACTTCATTACAAATTAAGAGGAGAAAGTGTATCTTCAAAGATTAGTGAAAAGTGAAATGCTTAACCAAATACAAAAATATGTTTAATATTTCCACAATTTGATAAATTTAAAAATAAAAAAATTAAATTTTTTTTTAGAAATCTTTTAAACTTTTTTACTTCTGAGCAGCACTTTTTTTGCACTCATTAGAGCTACATGGCCATGTCACATGACCCCAAGGGCTTGGAGAAGATTGGGGAAGATATCAACTGGATGGAAAATTAGAGGTGAAATGAGTTAAATACTCTATGTAATGAAGCCAATGTTTTAGATCAGTAAAATACAGCACTTTAAACATAACAATAAACATCATTTTGTCTGGTAGCATATAAATTTTACTATTTTGATACTTTGCACTGTTTATAACAGAACAAAATTTTTGCTAAATAATTTTAACTTTTTTTGAAACTTAAATGTAGCAGATATATAAAAAAACAATAAAACCCATCTTAGTATAACTCTCCTTTTTTACTAATTATTTTGGCTAGCTATCTGAATTGCTCTAATAATGTGGCTTATTGCATATTAACCCTAAACAATGTGGCTTACTGCATTATTCTAGTTGCAGATAATGTTTCAAACACTTTTCAGAACTTCTTAACATACACATACACCATTCTATCCTAAAATTAATGATTGATAGATTGATAATGTACAAGAAACCCTGGTTACTTAAACATTCATTTAAAATGCCATACAACAAAACAAATAAGGTACTCTCACCTGATATAAGTAGTTTGATCTTTAAAATCATCACACAAAGGATTTCCATTCAATACTAAATCAACAATGCTCATTCCTTTAACGTTATTCAACTCAGTTATGCTCCTCAGCTAAAATAATGCAACCCACAAAGAAAAATATTTTTTTAAATCACAATAATACAATATAAAATGCTTTTACTAAATTTTCTAATGCTGTCAAATTCAATAAAACATTGATAACTCATGTATATGGATATATATATACATAGTTTTATTTAAATATATTTATTAAATATTCAACCATAAAAAAATTCAGAACTTTAGGTATATAAAAATATATAACAATGTTATCAATCAATGAAAAATTTAAATAGTTGCTTACAAAGAAAAACATGGCTAAATATATAAGATTCTTTACTGCACTATAAGCATATTATTTCAGAGTATGAATAATAAGCTATAGAATCAATGAAAAGCAGTTATTCAAAAATATTGTACATTATTGGCCTGGATTCAAGTCACCAATAAGCATCGAATGTTTCTTTTTTTTTACCTATCTTCCTATTGCTTTTCGCTCGTCATCTGTCAGTTTATCAATTTGTCAAAACAGTTGTTCCACTGTATCTATCAAACTCAACAAACTTATTGATTTATGTGTCAAATGAAAGCTTATGATGCATGGAGTATTACAGCCTACAAAAAAATCTAACTCCCCCATGCTTTCTTCCCCCTTAAAAAAGGGATATATGAAAACAATTATTCACTATATATTCGGAATGTGAGGGCTGAAAGTAAACAAGCTATTCATCAAATGAAAGTTGTAACATGAGGAATGTTACAGGTTAAAATATTTTCACCCCCCTCAACTTCCTTCTTCCCAACTAAAAACTGGAAATATGAAAACAATTATTCTGCTATATCTTTGAAATGCAATTACGAGTTAGATGTCAAATGAAAGCTCACATGAAGACTGTCGTAGACTACTTCAAATTTTGCCCCCCCCCCCCCAAATAAAAAAGGAGCTATCTTAATGAGTTATGTCAAAACTTGTGACACCTCCAATGTCATGGGCTACCTTAAACATGACTCCAAAAACAAGGGGAAGAAAAATGTGGTTGATGTTAATGAGTAATATATCAAATAAAAGTTTCTAAAGATAGATGTTTTTAAAGACAATGAAAAAATTATAAATAAATTAATAAAAAAATTTAAAATACCTATCTTCCTATATGAACCCTAAAAAGTAGAAAATAAACCTAAAGCATAACAATGGTGCAATCAGTCACTAATTCATATCCACTTCGAAAGGAGATAGGGCACTGATTTACCTACTCAACAAGATTACCAGTGCCCTATCACCAAATCAATATTGCTTAGTTTCATTTTCTACTTTTTAGACTGCATATGGTAAGATATGCATTTTTAACTTTTTATAATTTATTTCTGACCTTTGCTGAGGTTTCACGTTCCTTACAATTTTTTGTCCATGGCATATTATATTTAACAGGATCCTGGCAGACTTACATGACAAAAAGGATGATCAAGAGTAATTTATTTTATTTATTGGCATTAAGTCTCATAAACTAAATTCCTCCTAATTTTAGAAGATATTAATGAACAAATTATTATGCATCATTACTATTCTACTTCTTTTAAAACTTTAAATTTTTATTTATATACACCTGAAAAAGAACATGTTAATAATGTGTTCTAACAATGAGGCCAAGTTGAGCATATATTTATAAAATATTCTTTACTGAAAATTAGACCCCCCCCCCCCCCCTCTATCTTCAGTTTTCTTATTTAAAACTGAATGTCCTGAAAAAATCTATTCTTTTGCATTTGGATAATGGGTTTTGATGACTAATTCTAAAAGACAAATGTAGCATAAAACAATTAAAATTATATATAACTGATCCTAATGATTATTTTTCTCAGCTTTTAACTGGGGGTATAGTAATTTTTTAGAAATTCAGATACTTCCTATTAGGTAGAGACAATACTAAGCACTAACTGCTAGTTTAAAATTTCTAACTATTGAACAGCCATCTTTACAAGCTTCTAGAACATGGATTAACCTTTTATAGGTACTGCATCCATTACAGTAAGGTATGGAAGCCTTGCACCCCCATTTACAGGTCCCCTTATTTGGTTTTGGAAATAAATAAAATGAAAAACTGATTTCCAAATGTCCCTCTCACATTCCCTGGGGGTGCAGAAACTACAGTTTATCCAGTTTAAAAACCCTTGTTCAAAGAGGAGCTATATTGCATGTTATTCATGACTATATTACTGATTCAAAACACTGAGACATTCACCAGTAAAAATTGTGAAAATTCTTGGTCAAAATTATATTAAAATTTTTTCAGAAACTATTGATTAACATTCAGAGTAATAATTAAACCTTACATTCCTTACTGTATTATTAAATTACATGAATAGAAAAATTTATTTCATTTTAGCTAAGACAGATGTCATAAACATCAGCAATGGCCAAACTACTAAAAGGTGTTGTCACAGAGAAAAAAAAGGAAGTTAATAATACCACAAATGTTTTGAACACAAAGAAGCCTAATACAAAAAGGTTCAGCTGTAGTCTCCTGTCTCTTCCTCGATTGTGGGGAGAACATAACCTAGTCACTACACTATCAGAAGCAGAAACTGTATCAGTATCAAACAGACAACTAAAATATTATTTCAGTTCTTTTAACTTATACTTAAATTCTTACTAAAAGGATATGTGCAATACTTGAACATTACTAATAATATCTAAAACTTTCCATTAATTGATTTTTAAAAAAAACTGCTACAATATCTATATGGTAACATACTGCAAATATTTATAGGATTTGGGCTTCTAATAAAAATCAATTAAATTCAATAACAATTTTTAAGTTGCACATAAATGATTAGAAAATACTAATACTTGGTTGGTATAAGAACTAATCTTGTAACATAAAAATACACTGGAAAATTGTGATAAATGAAAATTACTAACCCTATTGTTCTCAACTCTTAATGATGTCAAGTTTTTGCAAACATTATTTAGGGAGGATAAAGGTTCCAAAGTATACAATTTATTTTCTGATAGGTCCAACTGTTCAAGCTGAAAAAAATAAATTACAAATTCCATAAAACAAAAGTAATGTTCATGATCTAAAAAGCATCAGTGTAATACCAAATGAGACTAAAAATTATAATATTCAATTTCCCATTACATTAAAAAAAGCAAATAACATAAGAAACTAGCAGTTTTGCTACCATAATTGTGTACCACTTGTGTACAAAAGAACTATTTATAAATTCAACTATTAGTTTTTTTATTTTGCTTTCCCTACACCAGGGGTGCTCAAACTATGTCCAGCAGGACATTTGAAACTATGTCCCACCGGACCCTTAATTGTGGCCCACAAACACGAAGAATTTTACCAAAAATATGTAGAAAAGGGAAAATTTGTCAATTTACGAATGTATGCAGCAAGAATCTTCTCTCTTTTCGGAAGCACATACTTATGTGAACAAATGTTTTCCAAAATGAAGCACACCAAGTCAAATTTGAGGACAAAAATTACTGGTTCTCACCTGAAGCACTGCCTCCGATTAGCTACCACAGAAAGAGTGACATTGAATTATTAGTAAAAATTAAATTGAACCTGACATTTAATTATTAGTCAAAATTTTCAAATTTTAATTGAACCTGACATTGATTAGTAAAAATTAAAAAGTCAGTTTTCTCATCAACTGAATCTTTCAGTCCTTTTCATTGCTATTGTATTTTAATAAAATTTGCTTATAAATGCAGTTGATTTCATTCCTTTAAACAACCCCTAGATTTATAAAACAAAGTTATTACATGGAGTCGAATTCAGAAACAACTCTCAAGGGAAATATTTTCAAGTCAAAAAATTAAAAGAATCACATTATAGTAAAATGCATGGAACAACACTGCAATTGATTTTAAATGTTCTTATTAAACAAATTTTCCTATAGGTGTTGCTTCTGAAATCGAGCCTAAAAGCAGCATATAAGACTTGTCTATTGTATAAGCCCATGACAAGTGCCAAAATTTTAAATTGGCCCGCGGCATGTACCAAATTTTCAAATTGGCCCGCAACTTCCAGAAGGTTGAGCACCCCTGCCCTACACATAATGTTGCTCTCTTTCTGCTTCTGCAAACAATATGCTGAATGATTACATTCCTTGAAATAGATTTAGAATAAGACCCATGTGAAAAGCATTTATTGTGCTAGGCTCATCCATATTTTCACTTCATAGCTAACATCTATCACTCTACTACATACTGCTTGTTGGTTTCATATATATATTTGCTTTTCATTTTTATCTGTTGCTAGGGAATGACTTTTGGTTGGTTGCTTTACCTCTGAGTAGCACTTTTTTTGCACACAATGGACTAAATGGCAAGGTCACTAGGATGCCGAGGGCTCAGAAAAGGTTGAGGGAGGGGACCCAATGGACAGCTGTTAGAAGACAGATGGTAGCCTCCCATCAAGGCCATCCAGCATATTCTTTAACATGCACAAGGTATGACAGCTCTCCCACACACAAGGCAACAGCTGTACATTCCATCTGATAGATAGTGGCCTTTCCAATCCCATCAGTGTCCCCTACTGAAATCAATATGCATGTATAAGTATACATATTTGTTTCAGTACATACATATGCACACATAAGTATCATACTTTTCCCTCCTGTCACTCTATTATGGTTAACATATGTGTATGCTTGTGTTGACCACAATAAATGGCATACCATCACTTGCACATATACCACAAAACACGGATGCCACGATTTACATATTTATCAGCATACACAGCAAAAGGGTTCACACATGCTTTCATTTGTTAATGCATGTGCATGAAAATGTTAAAAAATTAAAATCTCTTCCTTTCCAAAAATCTTGGCTATGTTAATGGAGGTTATCCATAAATTATGTAATACCATAAAGTGGATTGAGGGAGGAGGAAGTAGTAATGATTTACAGACTTGTAGACAGGTCGAAGTTGAGAGCCTCTGAAGCAGAATGTCATGAGGCATAGTTACTGGAAAAAATAGATGAGTTTTGAAACTAGAATAGAGTGATGTCCTTTGAAAAGCTTCATTCTCATTTGCTTTTCTGATTTCCATCTCAGATCCCTAAAAAAAGCTAATGTCCTGACAACATAGAGCAGCTGATTCCAAAATTGTAACAAAAAATTTAAAGGGCAGCAACAGTACATAAAGAGTGTGGCAAAAGATTAATGACAGGTACAAGATGTATACTTCGCACACATCACTCATATTGTAATGAAATATACAGCTCTTAAGCATGCAATTTGTTGCAAACAAATTGGGCCCTTTTTATGCCTTTTACCTGGAACTGTAAATTAATTAAAATATGACATATTTAATACTTATTTTTAGTTCCTGCGCTGTTTTCAAAACAAAAACTGCTGAATAAATAATAATTACTAATATGCTCTTACTTCTGGGATATGGTCCTTAATAATTTCCATAACAGCTCTAAAAACAATGGGTTTGTGAAGAGGAACATAAAGTCCCTGTTGTCGCAATTCTGCAATAAAAATTTTAAAATATGAAATATGTACAGATATATATAATATTAGCTAATACAATATTTAATATAGCTTATATAATACACTACAAAATTTGCAATTCCATATTCCAATATTTTATCCTCAACTTGATGATAGAAAAGGCATTCCTAAAAATCCATTGTATAGTCAGAAGAAAAAATATCTAAGTGTTATATCATAAATGTTTTCCACTGAAAATAATCCTCCTCCTTAATAGCTATTTTAATCTGAAAATTTACAAACTGAACTTGAAGATAAATATATACCTGTTGATTTACGTATCCAACAATTTTGATACAATGACAAGAATCACATGAAAAACAGTTAGCTGCCAGAGCAGCCATTATACTGATATCATTTTGGCAATATAAGTTTTGTTGTTGAGTTGCTTTACTTCCAAGTAGCATTTATGTGCATGCAATGGGCTAAATGACAAGGTCACATCAATTTTGCTTAATCAAATAAATACTTACTGAAGTTATATCATCCAGCAAGTATGAACAATACTTCATTTTGGCTTTACATTTCAGTAGCTGTTCAGTTTATAAATTTTTCTTCTTACTATTTTTCATTTTTATCATTTATTAGATATCACTGATTTCAAATAATTCTTTTTAATCACAACCATATCTAAAATAAAACCACAAATGGTGGGCTTAATTTAACAATATTGTTACTTTATAATCACATTTATCAATTTGCAGAAACAACTGTGATTATGATACTTTTTTAAAAATAGAACATGAAGTGGTTTTGAATTCAAAGCAACAGTAACCAAACATTAAGTTTCCTAAAGCTTTATAAAAAGATGTTCAATGTGAATATATTTGAGATTTTTGGGCCTTTCAGTTTAGTTTAGATGTATTTTATTATGTAAGCTTAATTGCATGTATAGCAATTTTTCAATATATAGTAGGTCTAATAGGTGCTTTTATCCATGCGTGCAATCTTACATAAATGTATATGAAACTACATTTATATTCATAAATATATTTATTTATTATATATTTATATATTTATATATAAATATATAATATATTATATATTATATATTTATATATTTATATATTATATATTTATTAATATTATTCATAAATATAATTATATTGGAATAATAATTCAAAAAACACAGTAAAATTAATGAAAAAATATTGCAGATAATATGAAGGAGTATAATTAGACTTTTATCTGAAAAAAATTAATTTATCTTTATTTTCTTTGAGTTTCCAGTATTTTTACCCAAAAATAAATCCTTTATGTTGACAAAAAGCGCATCTCATGATAAGATGGCAGCCATTATAAACATTGGGTAATACTTATGACTTCATATAATTATTAAAAATGCAATTTAGTTATTATTCTCTGTTGGAGATTGTGGATATATTTACTTTTGAAATAATCAGATTACAACACTGTCATATGCTGCTGATTGTCATTCTAGCAGAAAACAGGACATTTAAATACCCACCAAACAAGGGGTTAAACATTTTTTCTTTTGGTAGACAACTTATTCCTGTATGTTATTTACTTCATAATGAAATTCTAGTTTTTGTTTTCTGCTAAAAACACACAAAAACTTGACCACCACGCAGAGTTCTATATTAGAAATTCTGAAAGGAATTGCAAGTCAAAACTGACAATAGTTTGCTAGAAATCCTGTTAAATGTTTTTCAACACTTTCATATTAACTTTAATTTCAATTTGTTTTTAATGTTAAATCAACATATTTGATTTTTCAGTTGCAATAGCATTAAACCAGGGCAAAAAATATTTTCCTCATATAAAAAAAAAAAATCACACCTAATCACACCATTTTTTATTTGCCCAATTTCCAATTCCACCATTCAAGTAATTAGATAAAAATTAAAATGTTTCCTTCTTAATATCCTGTTTCTATTTAAATCATTTTAGAATACCTTATTCTCAAATTTTAGCCATCCCATGGTCGAGTGGTTAGCATGCTTGGTTACTGATCTAAGGGACCTGGGTTCGAGCCCGTGATAAGGCATGGCTGTTTGTGTTGTTTTTCTGATGAGGTCCTGCCATCCTCTCAGATCTACTTTGGCATATAAACAGAAAGGTTCCTGTCAGACCTGTGGTAAGCAGCTGCTTGAGGGGGTATTTATTTTTATTTTTTTATTCTCAAATTTTAGTAGTAAGCTACTTAACTTTTGCTTTAAATTACAAATTACAAAAATTGCAGTAAAAACTTTGAAAAGATATAATGTCTTCTAGTATATTTACCTTCATCATAATGGAATTTGCTTAGATTCAGATAATGTGTTGAAATATTATAATGCTTGCTCATGCATGCCTAAAAAAAAGGGCGATAAATATATTATATTCTGACTATATTATAAATAGGTTAAAATATACATTAAACGTTTATCAGAATTTTTTTACCTGTTCTCTAAATAAAAGCTGTCTAAAATATATAAATATCAATTCATATATTGCAAATGATAAAGTAACTGGCATTTAATTAGTACATATTAAATACAGATCTTTCTATAATGTGAGAGCAGATATGCTCACATGTTTACAAAATATGTCCAGTTGACATATACACTGCACAACATTGAAATTGCCCCCCCCCCCCCCAGAAGGATTGATGGGATAGGGGTGAAATGTAGCACACACATAGCAATACATATTGGCATACCATGATTTAATTTTCAGACACTTACAGTGGTTAGAAGATACATAAAATCTCAGTAGGTGGTTGTACCACTGTAAACAGCAATACAGGCAGCAATATGGCATGGTATGCAGTCATACAGTTGATAGATATCATCCTGAGGAATTCCTGAGCCTTGCTCTCATAATTCATTGAGATTCCGTACCAGCCAGTGAGAGTATTGCACATGTCATCCAATGTGGTCCCACAGATTTTCTATTGGGGATAAATCTGAAGATCATGCTGGCCATGGCAATGAACATGTTGCAAACATTGTCTGGAGACCCTAGCAGTGTGCACATGGGCATTGTTATGCTGGAAAATGGGCTGTTGCATGCCTAAAAGGAACAGTAACAAAACAGGCTGCAGAACAGCAATAATATATCGGCAGATGTCAGTGTTCTTGTGATGCAGACAAGAGGTGGCCTGCTGTCATATCCAATAGCACCCCATACCATTATGTATGGCTGACAGGCAGTGTGTCGGTCATAAACAAAAGCTGGATCCATCCTCTCACCAGGTTTTTGCCATACACAGACCATCGATCGTCAGCACCCAGACAGAAACAGGATTCATCACTAAATACAAGTGTTCCATTAGTGACCCCAGTTCATAGACTTCGGCACCAAGCCAGACAAGCACTGTGATGGTTTGCAGTCAATGGCAGTCAATGTAACGGTTGCCTAGAGCACAGGTGTGCCTCATGCAACCTTCGGTTTACCGTTTGGGTCGTTACTGGGACATCCATGGCTGCTGATACAGCCCGTCAAATATCACATGCAGCACTCTGTGGTGACGAATAAGCATATTGAACAATGCGCCTATCAAGCCATGCTGACATCTGTTGGATGGCACCCTCTGTGATGCATGCCAGAACCTTCATTTTACCACTGTTGCCAACAGCATCCAACAGTTTATGCATCCCAATGAACATGGGCAGCAACACAATGTGTAGTCCATCCAGCTTTACATAGGCCTATAATTCTTCCTCTCTCCAAAGCATCCAAATGGCGATAAAAAATAACCTGCCGACGGTGTGTACAAGGCATTTTCAGCCTTCGCTGAACAATTTCCAAGCGGAACCACCTAATCTCAACCATTTGCATGACTTCCACCTGCATAAACACAATACCATTCCTGTTCCTTCTTGCACCTTTCATCTCTTGAGCCACACACATTATTGGCTCCGGATTATCATTTGCATATCTCAACTGCATATACCCACCCTTCTATTTACATGTTTGTATGACATGTCATTCTGAGTGGGGCACTTTCAATGTCGAGCAGTGTATTTCAAGATTTCAACATATACAGTTGATATTAAAATTTAGCACAGAACATGAGACTTTTAAAGAATTGTGCAATTTTAAAGAATACTGGTATTATGAAAAATGCATCATAAAACTTCACTATTAAACATTTTTATTTCAGTGACTTTCAAACACCACTAATTCCTATGACTATTAAACATGTATCAGATATTACCACAAAAGATCACAGTAAAATACACTTTAATGTCTTTAGTACACCAATCTTGCAATATGAGTAGTGCCAGACCAGAGTAGTTTTTTTTTTTTGTTTTTTTTTTTTTGTTTTTTTTTTTTTTTTTGGGGGGGGGGGGTCAAAATTACCCTCCCACAGGAGGACTGATTTTCATGCCAAGGATGTCCTTTTTGCTTCCATATCCAAGACCTCATTCATTTTTAGGAAACCATACAAGATCAGTTTTTTTTTATTGGAAAACGAAGAAATAATAAAAGAAAAATTAACATATAACCTAATGCAATGTAAAATAAAATATTTGTAACAACTTGTAAGCTGGCCATATGATGTATTGTAATGTAATATATGACGTAGCGTAAGATCAACAGATCAGCAGACCAAATATTGATAATTTACAGAAATAAAATAAATCTACAGAAATGAAAACAAAGGTTTAATTATAAAAGTATAAATACTAACTGGATGCAAAGTGATGTTATCCAATGTGTGCGAGAATAATGCTCTCTGTAAACAATTCACTATGTAACCACTTGAATGCATGCTGAGCAATAAATTAAGTCCGAGTACCTGCTCTGCCATGACTCTGGCCTTGCTCTGACTAAGAAGGCTCTTGTTATAGTTGCAATTTGAAGAGTGGGAACAATATATAGAATGCTGGGATAAAGTGATATAAATGGTAAACACAACTCTAGGAATATTAAAATAGGTTTAAGGCAGAAAAAGAGTGCAAAACTAGGAAAAACTAAACAGAGGTATGCACTTCATAATTACTTCCACAATATTTCATTTTTAAAAATAGCAAGTTTTTTTTGTTAATTTTTGGGAGATTTTAATAACTTTAAGGAAAAAATTTGTTGATAATAGTTCAAATCAAACTTGTGAGCTTAACTCAGGAGGTTGCTTCAGCATAGAGTAATGTTAACAAACAAATTGGCAATACTATATAGTGCTTCTAAGAAATAGCTTTCAGATACATTAACACATTACTCATATCATAGTTTAATAAAATATGCACCAAATGAAAAAGAAAATATTATTTTTCAAACTTGAAGTTTTATTTGCCCAACTTGCAATAAAATACTAATATACAGATATAACATGTAATACAAGAAGATACCAATAGTATATTAGTATCCAGGGTTTATGCAACCAGTTTTAAAAGATATATGTAAAAAAATTCAAACAGCAATTTCTATTTTTTTTTTAATTGATTTTTTTTATTGTAGGAAAAACAGACATCTTGGACCTCTCACTTTGGATTTTGTCAATGTCTATATTCATCAGGGACCCTGGAAGGGTTAAAGCACCTAACAATTAAATGCCACCTGATATGGTTACGTGAAATCTGATATTAATATACTAATCCTGTGGGTATGTCCTTGCGTGTTTGTATGTCATATAAGAAGATAAGCAAAAGCTTATAGGTTTTCTTATCCTTTATAAGAAAAGCTCCCCCCCCCCCACACACACACATACACCAATTAAAATTTTTTTATGATAATTGATTAATTCAATAGAATACAATGCATTACTTTTACACAGTACATAGAAGCAAAAACAAAAATGAACACCATGCCAAATAGATCTTTCAGCTTTATATATAAAATTTTATCATCCAAAAGACTGAAGTTTGAAATATAAGGGTAAAAATAACTATTTTCAAAACAAAATACCTTAATTTTCTCTGATACTTCAGCATCCATGGTACTAACAGGTGGTGGACTCCTAGACATCAATACGATCATCTAAAAAGAAATTTTACTGCTAATTATTCACTTCCTACAGATAAGAAACTACAGTAAGTAGAAATATTTTAAACACATGCAATTTAAATATACCATAGTATCCCGTGGCCGAGTGGTTAGCGCGCTTGGCTACTGATCTACGGGACCTGGGTTCGAGCCCTGGGTAAGGCATGGATGTTCGTGTTGTTTTTCTGCAGAGGTCCTGCCATCCTCTCAGACCTTCTACTCTGGCATATAAACTGACAGGCTCCTGTCAGACCTCTGTGGCAAGCAGCTGCTTAAGGGGGTATTTATTTTTTTTTATATCTTTGTACAATGCACATAGGATCCATTGCCTTATGCTACTTTCTCCATGTACAATCATCTCTCTGCATGATACAAAAGGAAATGTATTCACTAGACCAGTAGAAGCTTTTTCCAGTTGTCCATGCTTAATATTCTCAGCATCTGCAAGGCACAGTTTTCAGTGTTGTGGGATTAGGAGCAGATATTGTTGGCATCTTTTCTGACATCCCAAAAAAATGCAGAGTTGAATCATTATCCTACTAGAAATTCCTTTGTGACTGTTCATCACTGCATTATTCCTCAAATATTTCTTTAAATACAGGATTTGAAAGCCTTATTGGTGTGTTAACTGTTGACCTGTGAAGGAGGAATTGAACCCATCCCTCTTCTTGAACACCTCATTTCCCAACACAATTCTTCTGCTTACCGGTCATTTTTCCTTCAGTGTTCCATTCCAGTCCCCATACACCTTCTCTTCTGAAACAAGCAATGAGATGTGCTGTTTTCATAATAAAGGAACCCACAAACTAAGCACCAACAAACATGTTTCTTTCAAATTCTGATAAATCCCACCAGCTGCCCATTTGGCTACTTTTTAATTCACATAAACTTCACCATTAGCTGAATATACTGTAAATCAGCTTTTATTCTATTCACACAATCCTTCAGCATAGAGTGGAAAACAAAATCCTATGCCACTGAAAGCGTTTTTTTAATTTCAAAATACAATCTTTTTATTCAGAATGAGAAACTAGTGAAAGCACTACAGTGGTTAATTTATCAGACTGCAGATTCAGCTACAGTTATAGTGACAAGGTTAAGCTTGCATGTGTGCATTAAAGGCTCTAACAAGTTGTGTATGTGTTCCCAATATTGAAATGGTTATGCTGTTAGCTTTACATATACTGATATTTCATAAAGCAAATAAATTTTAACATCTCTATAAATAATAGCCATATCCTGTCACACTACCTCCTAAGGGCGACTCCACACTTGCCGCTCCCCACTCCACAAGGACAAGTTTTCGAAGACTGCGCATCTTCTGGAGTAGGTAGTCAGGCATCACTTCCTCTTCACTTGCCACCACATGACCGCAGCTGGAGTCTGTTCTATTTCTATTCTTGCTGTGTGCTATGCAAGTGACTGCAAGCAAGAGCCAATCAAATGGCCACTGACAAATGACATTGGTAGAACAGCCAGACGAAAGTTGATAGTGAACATTTGGAGATATTTCACTAATGGAATATCTGAGTTTATAAATCTTTAACATTAAGTGAATTTTTCTCTTGTAACCACACAAATAGTTTTAGAAATGTTTGGGAGTAGGATTTTTTCTAGGAGTAGCTAAAAATTGTAAAAATACAAAAATGCACATAAAATTTAAAATGTATACATTTTGGGCAATTCTCCCCCCTCCCTTTTTAACCAAGTTGCCGAGCATAAAATAAAATTTTTATCTTTAGTTGTTCCACCTGATAAAGAGATTGATTATTTACACAAAGGAATGAAAAGGAAGACAATGCATTCCATAATATCATATATGAGTAATATTTTGATATGATGATTTTAATGTATTATTGTGCATTATTAAATTACTGCTCACTCTAATCCATAGAGGCGGGGGTGGCTCAGTCGATAGCAAGCCAGGCTCATAATCTGCAGTTCCCAGGTTCAAGTCCCAGCTGGGTCAGCATTGAGATTTATCTCCGCAAAATTCCCCACCCTGCCACGGTCAATAGAGACACTGATGGGCTTGGAAAGGCCACCTTCCATCGGATGGGACATTAAGCCGTGGCCCCATGTGCGGGAGAGCCATACCCTGTGCACATTAAAGAACACACTGGATGGCCTTGATGGGAGGCTACCATCTGTCTCCCAACAGCTGTTCCAGTGGGTCCCCAACCTTCTGAGCCTTTAGGGTCCAAGTGACCTGGCCATTTAGTCCATGGTGTGCAAAAAAGTGCCGCTTAGAGGTAAAACAATCCAACCCAACTAATCGAAGCAGTATGTTTCTCTGATTACCTATGCTTAATATCTGAAACTTGAAATAAATTTATAAATATTTATGGAATTGGAAAGTTGAGATGGTCCAAATAATGCCGTACTGCATTACATGTATTATGGCATATACAATATTACAATTGCATACGCATATATATTGCATATACAATATTATGGCATGGTTGCCTATGATTCCCGTCCTGACAAGACACTAATTTTTAGTGTAACAAATAATATGCAACACATTAGGACCTGGATTGGTGTGGACCTTTAGAAAACTTTTAAAAGAAAATAATTTACCTGTATTATATTACAGTAATCCTATTTAAAATCCCATTAAAAATAATATAGAGAAGAAAGTCTAGATAATAATTTTATGAAAACAGAACAGTGTTTTGTTTGATCTTTACCTTTTTTTTTTCCAAACTATCTGATAGATTGTTTACTTCAAAAGAAGTTGTCAGTCGTTGTGTTTAGTGCAATATCTTGATACGATATTCTACATAAATAGATCACTTGCAATATTCATTTAAAGTTTCGCATTTTGCAGATTTAACATTGTCTAAACAAAAAAAAAAAAACTGCTCGAGGATTTGAAAATGTGAATCATAATATTTCATCAGTAATTATCGAACATTTTTTTCAACTATCTTTTAAAGCAAAAATTTCCCCACCCCCATAATCAACTCATTGTTATCAATGCAAACCTCATGGCATTCACATTCCACCACCAAAATTTCCAGCCTATATTCATATTCATTTAAAATTTTGAAGCTTTCAAAATTTTTCATCGTTTATTAGAGAGCACCATTAAAATTTTTGGGTGATTTGAAAAAGTGCAAATCATTGCAATAGTTCATCAATCTTGTCAAACCCAAAAGGAATTTTTAATTTAACTCTACAGACAAAAACAATTAACAGTCTACAGACAGACCACAAAGTAAAAACGTTAGCTATTTTGGAAAACAAGCTAAGAATAATTCTAAATGCATCTTGACTTATTGTTAGCGCCAACCTTTCAGCTGCAGAAATTGATTTCCACAATTTCATGTCCTTTCTCCTAAATCGCCAAAACCTCTTTAGATAAACCATAAATAACAATAGCCAAAATTTCTTTAAATTCTGCAGGTGTCATACACAAAAAAGTTTTTGTAACAGTGTCAGCTTCTTGAATATTAAGGATTAAATTATGAAAATCGCCTAATCTTTTTCTCGTGACCCATTTAGTGTGATATTTTTTATTACTAAGTCTATGATTCGCTAAGATAAGTAATATTAACTCTTTACGAAAGAGTAAACTTTTTTCCTGTACGTGTTTACTATAGAGTGAAAGAAATGTCAGAAAGCACGGTAGATCTCGCAGAGACAACAAAGCAAGCGTTCCAGGTTATTTGCAGCAAGAACTAATGAGCTTAATTCTTTATTGCAGATCATGCGCTTAAGTGTGAAGGCTACACCTGTCACTTGCGGAGCTGCAAGTGACATCACAGTGCATTTGTGATGTGGCAAGCAGAAAGTGTGGAGCAGCCCTAAGAGTGTGTGCTGCTGTCTGTAGGAAATATTATGGCATAGTGTTTCTCTCTTCTGTAAACTGAAGCAATTTGGGAACTTAGGAAACAATTTCCAAGGCTTTCAAATCTTATATTTAAAGAAATATTTATAGAATACAGAAATAAACTGTTTCAAATTCTTTATTGCCTTTTTTCATATTTCTCAAAATGATTATATGCAAATAACACTATATTTGCAAATATTGGAGAAGTTATCAACAAGGGGAACTGCAGTGTGGCTTTCCATTCAAATTCCAGTCATTAACTGCTGGAATAAACAATTAAACTGCAAACATTTTAAATATAATTATGCTACTTTTACCATCCACTGCTTTTACCATCATGGTGGCCAAGTTGTTAGCACACTTTGATCAGAAGGTTCCAGGTTCAAGTCCCAGATAAGATATTAATTTTTTTTTCTCATGTTGTCCTTTTGCCAAAGTCTTGCTATCCTCACAGATCTCTATGGTGTGAGCTGACAGGTTCCTGTCAGACCTCTGTGGCAAGCAGCTGCTTTGTGCAATAATTTATTTTTTTTTTTTTATTATTTTCAATTGGATGAGGAAGTGTGGGGAAGGGGGGAATTGTAAAAAGTAGATGGCACTCTCTAAGACTCATCTTTGAACACTTTGTGCTCTGTTTTCAAAATTTTTGGGAACCCCAGGTTTACACTAAAGCTTGATTCAGAAATGTCCAAAGTTCTCAATGAATTTAATTTGCATTTTGCTAGTACTGGATAATTAATACAATGATAACGTAGGGACTCAATCAGCTAGAGCTGGCCAGGAGTGTCATTTTCCACCAGAGCTTTATCTAGCAACAAAGTCACTTCAGAGGCCAGGTGAAAAGCTAAAAATATGCATTTAATCAAGTCCTGCACTTGAAGTTGGATTCTAGAAAGATCCCCAGTAGCTTGGAATGTGGGCATATCTGATTTTGGTTGAATGAGCCACATCATAAGACTGTGTTTTACTGTCTGACCCCTGGGCCCCTACCTACCCACTACAAGAATAAAAATGTAAATGGTCAATAAAATTAAGCCTATTGGTACCTTTAACAAAATCAATGTTTAAACATAAAAAAACATGCTGTAAAGCAAGGATTAATCAACACAAACTTTTGCAAAATTTGGACTCGTGCAGCCCCTGGGCAACTGCCCAGTGTGCTCATGCCTTAAGATGGCCCTGTGTGTCAGAAGTACTTTTTGAAAAAGGACAGTTTCACTTTGGATTCTGGTAGGGGACAGTCTTCTGCTGTTGTGTAGGTATTGGAAACATCTGCAGACTTTGCAAGGCTTGTTAATAGGACTAGAAATCCTGCTGTATTTTGTAATATGCCAGGCAGCAGTCACTGTAGCTTTTGAATATATTTGTCTATGCACTGTATTGTTTCAGATGCAAATAAAAGCTGTATATAGTATACATATGAGTCCAATGATCTAAGCAACCAAGTAGTGCCATTCTGGGATCGTTAGTGGAAAAGTACACACAGTTGACAGCTCACAAAAAAAAGGGGGAAGAAAAAACGAACAACCAGCTATAATATAATTATTATTTTAACATGTCAATAATCTTACATGTAGAAAAGAATGAAAACAAGATTCTATTTATTCAAGTTTACAGGCATATGAAGTATGGCTCAAATGTCCAGACAGCTACTAAAACACATGCAACCAGTTTTTACTTTATTGCTTTATATTTTAAATGCATTTCAGTTCATAAATATATTCAATCTTTTACTCTATATAACAATTTACACTAGATTACCAAATATTTTCACGTATTTCCATGTTATTTGAATGGAAAGCAATATTCAAAGCTCCCATCTCAAAATAAGTTTTTTATGAGAAAAATACCACTAGAGATAAATTGAAAATCATATTCAAATCTCTCTAAATCTTGAATTTTCAACACTACTTATTTAATATTTAAAGAATTATTGATGTCAGAATATTTAACAGCAGATGCTGTTAGTAAAACTAATTAAAACACAATAACCATTGCAAATCATTTACTAAAATAAACACAATTTTAGGGGTTTGTCTAACGAGTCAGCATTTTTGAAGCACTTCAAACAAATATAATAGCTGCTTCTACTGTTAAGTGTTTCAGGGACCTCAATGAATTAGGATTTGCTAGCATTGAATAATTAATTTCAAATCACTTTAACAGCTTCAATAACCACATTAAATATAGTTGAAAATTGAGATTCAAAAATATTTAAGTGAGATCTACAATTTATTCCCAGCATCATTTTTCTGTGAAAGCTTACTTTCTAAGTCAAGGGATCTTTGAATGTTGTTTTCTGTTCAAATAACATGGAAATGTCATAACACTTTTGGTAACATAGTATATGTATGCATCAAATTTTGACAAATTTCTCCAGACTTCTGAATCAAACAGCAGAGAAGATAGAAAGAACGGGAAAAATAATAGTTACCTTAAATCCATCGGGTGTTGTAAGTTTCCTGTTTACACTTTTTATACTCAGTGCTGAATTGTTGTCATTTACATAAAAGACTGCTGCATTATTATCAAACTGAAACTAAAGAAGGAAAAAAATCACTTGATATGTCTAAAAAATGAAAGTAAAGTAGAAAATACTTTAACATACAAAAACTAGATGCCCTTTCTAGTTTGTACATATTACTATTAAGCAAAAATATACCTGATCAATTTTTGGGACTGACACTGGTTATAGTTGCAATCATTTTGAACTTAACATACACAACGTGCACATAACTTTAAATAGGGCAGATGTGAATGACCCAGCTAGTTGCATTCCATCATAATCTAAGGCAAGTAATGGAAAAATATGGAAGACAGCACACCTCATGACTAAATATCTTGTGCTGGTGATTAGAGTATATAACACACTGCTCACAAAAATTAGAGGATATTTCAAAATGAATATGAAGCGATAAAAAAAAAGAAGCATTTGAATTTTTTTTTTATTAAACAAGAACATCAGAAAAGCAAACGATAAGTCAAAGAAAGTTGTTCGATTATGCAAATGAGATGTAAAACCAACTTTTATTTCATTGGTGAAAATGCACTATACAAAAGGCTGAAAGTACTGGAGTATCTGCACGTTCCCTGATTTTGAAGGTGCACATCTTGCAATTTCCCAGTCCTTGCAATGCCCCTGCAACATGATTTGCCCGAATGCAAAGCCTGGAGAGCCATAGGATGTCTTGAAGCTGGTCAAACACAGACGACAGTGGCAACAGCACTTGGAACATCCCAAAGCGTGATTAGCAGACTGTGGAATCGCTTTCAAGAGACTGGCACAGTACGAAGAAGATGAGGGCAGGGTCGCCCATCTGCCACAACAGCAAGAGATGACCGCTACTTGACCTTATTGGCAAGAAGGAACAGGCGCAGCAATGCAACGAAGCTGCGGGGACAGTTTCTTGCTGCCACTAGACGACGGATATGCACCCAGACCATACGAAATCGGCTCCATCGTGTTGGGACTGCATGCCCAGTGACCAATGGTATGCATTCCGTTATCTGCTGAACACTGTAGAACCCGTAGAAGGTGGGCTGATGAGCATTGTCATTGGACCCCTGATGAGTGGTCAACTGTCCTCTTCTCTGATGAGTCATGGTTCAGTCTGCAGCCTGACAATCATCGTGTCCTGATCTGGCATGAACATGGAACATAGGAGAACCCACGTTTCATGCGAGAAAGGGACTCCTTCGGTGGTGGTGGAATCATGGTGTGGGCTGGCATCAGCATTGGTGGTCGTACCGACCTCCATGTATACTGTGCCAATCTCTTGAAAGCGATGTTTCTGTCCACGTCATCAGAAACGGATCGCTGGCTGCTGTCAGATATCGAGATGAGGTCCTGCACCCTAATGGTACCCTATGCTGGAGCAGTTGGAAACAACTTTCTTTTCATGGACGATAATGCAAAACCCCACCGTGCGCATCTCGTCAGCAACGTGCTTCAGGAGGCAGGAATCGAATGCATGGACTGGCCTTCACGTTCTCCAGACCTGAATCCCATTGAACATGCTTGGGATGCATTGGGAAGACGTCTGGCAAACCGTCCAATGCCTCCCACAACACTTCTTGAGCTGGAAGTTGCCCTGGAGCAAGAGTGGAAGAGGATCCCACAAGAACTGCTGGACATTCTGATCCTGTCCATGCCCCATCGCTGTCAGTGTGTTTCGGCAGTCTTGGGTGACCATACACCCTACTGAACAGTCAATGTGTGGCACTCTCGTCCAGTTTGACATGCTTCTGTTCACCCCACCAATATGTCACTTGCTACTCAATCATGACAATTGAGTTTGCATCTCATTTGCATAATCGAACAACTTTCTTTGACTTGTCGTTTGCTTTTCTGATGTTCTTGTTTAATAAAAAAAAAATTTAAATGCTTCTTTTTTTTTATCGCTTCATATTCATTTTGAAATATCCCCTAATTTTTGTGAGCAGTGTATTATATACACAATTTATTTCACAACTTACACTGCCTACAGAGTTCATAATGCATTCACATTTAAAAAAAAAGAGGAAAAAATACATAAAAACCAGTTTAATCATAGTGGTAAAATCAAAATTCAGAACAAATTTTGGTTGCATTTTGCTAAATACAACAAAGCTCAGTAAGAGCACACAGCATTCAAACTGAGAAACTGTACTGATACAACTATTATTTAAAACTTAGCACTGTTTACTGAAAGACTAGAATTCAACTGCTATTTCATCATACAAGAAAAATAATTAAGAACGCTCCAAGTAAAAATTTTCACAATGGAGTTTCCAGTACTACTGATCCTACACACAAATATTACTTTCCCTTGTCAGAAAAATTTTCATTTACTGTAATTTCACGGCAAAAAAGTAAAAAGGCTAAAACTAATTTTTGCAAGTGTGTGTGAACTGCAGACTAGATGTAGGAAAATACACTAGCAGAAATATTTATCAGGAGGGATTTGCAGTCCGCATCTACTGGGAATTAACCTTTTGATACCATCCTCAACTGACATTTAAAAAAAAACAGCAATTTAACACCTTGCCCCCGACTTCCCTTAGCAGAAGCATTCACGATAACCTAACTGCTAATATTTGTATCCAATGTTTTTTTCATTCTGAAGGATTAAAATTTAAAAATGATGCACTGCATAATACAGTTAACATTCAGTAAACACCACTAAAGAGATTATGTTAACCTTGCACTTAAACTATACAAAAGCTGCAAATAATTTTTTCTAATTACATTTCTAACACAACCTTAACATAGGCATTACCTATAAGAAATTGAGCTGCTCTTAAAAAACTTACAGCTGGAAACTAAATAATTTACATTTGTTATTGAATATTATGAAAAAAAATTACTAAAAGTAGGTTTATATATGAAACAAAATCAGTGAATACTGAGAAAGATGGTTTGTGTTTTTCACATACAAGTTGTTAAAGATATACTTACATTAAATGGTAAAAAAGGCACTTTGCATTCAGTAGCAATGGACTTCAAAATAAATGCTTTCCCAAGTTTCTTACCATAAGGAATCTGAAAGAAAAATTATTCAAACTTCTAACTGATATATATATATTGAAAAAAAAAAAATCATTTACATATCCTCCTTAACCCTTCCAAGGTCCAGTCTGAAAAAACTGGTTTACATCCACGGGACCAGTTATTTTTTCACTATGATTAGCCAAAAAAATTAACTTAAAAACTTTTTTTTGCCAAATAACTAATGAAAGGAATTATGGCATGTTATATGCCAAATTAATCAGTATTTAATACTGGATTTTCTGAAAATATTTTACAAAAAAAGACAACTAGCTTTATTTTAATACGGCATTTTTTTGAGTCATGTGGCAAAAACATGCATCTGGCAATGCAAACAAAAATTTATAAAAAAAAAAACTAAAAAAAAAAGACAATTATAAGGCACATGAATAGAAAGGCTATTTCTGAATAGCTAAAAGAATTTACTTCAAGCAAAAAATTACTCCCTTTTTGAAATATTTTCTTAGTACCATACTTTGGGACTGTAAATGGCAGCTAAGTAGTCACTGGAAGAAGAGC
This sequence comes from Ryuthela nishihirai, assembly GCA_038380435.1. NCBI lineage: Eukaryota > Metazoa > Arthropoda > Arachnida > Araneae > Heptathelidae > Ryuthela > Ryuthela nishihirai. Next base: position 38,497,276 of record JAWZYU010000029.1, read on the forward strand.
TATGCACCAATCCCCTGTGATGCATAGAACCAGCCAGGCCTAGCACCTAATGTCCGATCCCGCCTTCTCTTAGAATGTGCTAGGGTTAAAAATTTTACTTTTAATACTGAAGCTCTGAAAGACCCAGTTATAGCTAAAGCTTACCATGATAGGTTACTTAGTCATTATGACAGTCATGGTTTGCTTACTACTGAAGTTAAGAATGGGACCATTTTAAACAAGCTTTTTTGGAAACTAACAGTACTCTTTTTAGGAAAAAAGGAGCAGAGGAGGCAAAATGATTTGAGTAATAAGGCACTTGAGCTTATTTTAGAAAGAACTGCAGGATATATCCTTAATCAATACCTTACTAGTCCTAATAGAAAGCATTAATAAATAAAATAAATACCCCCTCAAGCAGCTGCTTGCCACAGAGGTCTGACAGGAGCCTGTCAGTTCATATGCCACAGTAGGTCTGAAAGGATGGCAGGACCTCAGCAGAAAAACAATACACACATCCATGCCTTATCCGGGGCTCGAACCCAGGTCCCTTAGATCAGTAGACAAGCGCACTAACCACTACAGAGAGCTTAATAAACATGTAAAGGATCAATTAGCTACTGATAAAAATCTTTGGCTTGATAGCTTGGCTGACAAAGCTGAGGAAGCAGTTAGACAGCACAACATAAGAGAGCTGTACCAGACAGTTAATGTTTTGTGTGGTAGAAAACAGACAGGTATACAGGGATTGAAGGATAAACAAGGTAAGGTTATAGAAGGTGAGGATTCTGTCATGGCTAGGTGGGCTGAGCATTTCAGTGATGTTCTAAACAATGTAGTTAATTCTACTCCCATTGTAATGATGATAGATGCATTACTGGCTTTAATGTTGGTCCTGTAACACAATCTGAAGTTATTTTGGTTATTTCTGAACTTAAACTACATAAATCCCCAGGGATACATGAAATTACTATGGAAATGCTTAGAGCTGGGAATGTTTCTGTTACCACATGAATGACTGAAATTTTGAATATCTTTTATGATAAAGGCATGGATCCTAAGGATTTTACCAGAGCTATTATTATCCCTATTTTCAAAAAAGGTGATCACAGTTCTTGGGATAAATATAGGTGTATCAGCCTACTCTCTGTTACAGGGAAAGTTCTTTGCATTATTGTGCTGAATAGAATTAAGAATCTGGTTGACATTCAATTGTGTGATGAGCAATGTGGATTCAGAAGTGGTAGGGGATGTGTAGATCAGATATTTTTACTCAGGCAGATTCTTGAGAAATGTTTAGAGTTTCAGAAACCTTTAGTTGCTAGCTTTGTTGATTTCAAAAAGGCTTGACTCTGTTGATCATCATAATTTGTGGTTGATTGTGAGATTGTATGACATACCAGACAAGTTAGTTAGCATAATGAAAGCTCTCTATCATAACAATGAGTCATGTGTGAGAGTTGGTAAGAATTGCTGGTAAATTTGTCTCCTTTTCTCTTTAGCTTGGTTATTGATTATATTATGCAAAATTCACTGCAAGGGAAAGATTTTGACCTTAAATGGTCTGGAGATATGAAAATTTCTGATTTAGATTATGCTGATGATTTCTTCTTTTAGCAAATGATGTTGATGAGATGAACTCTTTCATTCGAGCTGTTGATGAGACTGGCAGTACAGTAGGGGACTGGTAGTACAGTAGTGTATCTGATAGGGGAAATATTTCATTCAGTTCAATGGAAATAATAGTAGCATATTTTTGTGCTACTGATTTTAAACAGTGACACAAGGAGTTAATCAAATTTTGAGAATTATGTACAGACATTCCCCAGGTAATGCAAGACTCGACTCATACAAATCAGACTTTATGTAAAAAAAAACAAAAAATGAATTTTAAAAATTCATAAATTTTGAATTGTTGAAAGTTATGTTTGCAAGTAAGCAAACAATTTTTGCGAACAATTCTACAGTCTACAGACTTTTGATTACTCTTGATAAGTTCATAAAGAAACCTGAACTGTGACTACAACCTTCAACTATGTCACTATCTCCAATGGAGGATCTTGCAGCCTCTTCTTTAGATCCTTCCTCATTCAGTCATCTAATAATTAACCAGCATCTAACCACTACCTCATTTCCTTCACATAACAAGCTACCAATAAAAATAAGGTAAGTTAGGTGCATGTTACTGTTAAATTATCATTAGTACTTTGTATAGCACCATCAAGTACAAGAGAATTGCACATAGTAATATGGTAAAATTTCTGACATACATAAAATATGATTCATGTAAGGTTTGTTGGAACTGAACCCTTAGATAAATTGGAAACTGTCTATACTTAAAAATATTCATAAATTTACACATTTACAATATGATTATGATCATTGATATGCCAATTATTCTAGTAACTGCTCACTGCATCTCCTTCCATCAGTCCTGTCATTAGCAAATAAAAATTTATCTTTTATTATTGTAGTGCATTTCAAACTTTCACATCACAAAATTCTTTGAGCTTCACAATATCTCCATGCCCTCCCTTGAGTTAATGGAATAATTACAGCAGACAGAAAATTATTTATTTCCCATCCCTTCTTTATCTTCAAGAAACATAAGCATTAGTTTCCTCAGTGGTAAAGTAGTATTGTGTTGTTTCAGGATGATTTATGTACACAGTTACATATATTGGAAATGGATAAGGAAATATCCTGGTGGTAGCATTCAACACTTCTATTTCCAAAAAATTGTAACACATTTTACACATCTATTAATTCATTTTCTTATTGTATGATTTTATTACATATATATATTTTTATATTCTCTAATAAATTTTTACTATCTCCAATAAAATAAATGTATAGAAATTAAAACACTTACTGTGATTTTAAACCAAAGACCATCTTGTTCATTATTTAGTGATGAATTCTTGATAAATGGTTTGCCTCTCCCTGAAAAAAATATATATATATTAAAAAGAAATAAAAGCACAAAATAACATTTTTACATAAGATTTAAGTTAAAATAAATTTCATAGAATTGAAACAAATAAGTGGAATATTACTTAACCTAGTGGCATTCAGTCATTTTCACTGACATTACATTTTTCAATATTGGAAATAACAGGCAGGCTGCTGTCCAATAATGGAGATAATTTGAGGCCAGAAAGTTAATGAACTATCCAACTAATAATTTCCACTCTGTAAACTGATTCAAATATTTAGAGGAAAAATTGTCTTGAGCCGGGTGGGATACGAACTCATGACCTCCTGATAACATGTCAGGTGCTCTGAACCACTGAGCTACCAGCTGCCGATCAAGATCTCCTCTAGCTGATGTTACGAACATTCTCAACCTACGTTCCTAATATGTAGGGAGTGTTTTAGCCAATCCCGCGTCAAGCGGCTTTTTAATGTCTTTTCTTAGATGGAATGCATGTCTTACAAGTATGCAATCTACAAATAATTATTAAACTCAACTCATTAAGTACCCACTAATAATTTTTCCTCTAAATATTTGAATCAATTTACAGAGTGGAAATTATTAGTGGATACTTAATGAGTTGAGTTTAATAATAATTATTTGTTAATGAACTGTATTGATTAAGCAGCAGGAAATGTTTGAAACAACATTTTTACATATATTTTGCATTTTTAAAATACATATAGGTCGATCTACAATGTCCTGATTGAATTCAAAAGCTTTTCTAGTTTCTTTGTAAGAAAAAAAACAAACTTCTTTAAATTGAATGCCAGTTCTCAACCACACAAAAATATTAATATACAACGATATTCCTCAGCAAGCTGGACAAACTGCTTTATATATGTTGACAGATTGTTGAAGCTGGACAAACTGCTTTATATATGTTGACAGATTATCATTTTCTCCTGTTTTATAACCACTGTAGGAATTCTAAGGCATAGTCCCATATATGTTGACAGAATCTGAAATGAGAAGCTAAGGATGTCTATATCCATTGTTAGTACAACAAAAAAAAATCCGATTTTTTAGAAATAAAAATTATTTGAAAAATTTCTTATATATATCTTATAAAAATACATTATTTAGACTGGAAAAATACTTTTTTTTTCATTTAATGCATATTTTATTAAACTAGGATATAAATAATTTGTTAAAGTCACCTGATTGCCACTTGTTAGACTTGATATACAGAATTTTGGATTGGGTTGTTTTACCTCTGAATGGGACTTTTTCTTGCACACAATAGGCTAAATGGTTAGGTCACAAGGATCTCGAGAGTTCAGAGAAGGTTGGGGGAGGGGACCTACTTGAACAGCTGTTGGGAGACAGATGGTAGCCTCAATGGCCTCCCGTCAAGGACATCCAGTGTGGTCTTTAATATCCACAGGGTAATGGCTCTCCCACACAAGGCGGCAACAGCTTAATGTCCCATCCGAAGGATGGTAGTGTTTACAAGCCCATTAGTATCCCCCACTGACTATAGGCAGGGCAGGGAATTTTGCAGAGATAAATCTCAATGTTGACCCAGTTGGGACTCGAAACTGGGAACTGCAGATTACGAGTCTGGCATGCTACCAACTGAGCAATCACAATATACAGAAGTGCCATATTATTTGATAACATTACTCTATGCTGAAGCAAACTCTTGATTTAAGCTTACAAGTTTGATTTGAAAATATCATCAACAAATTTTTCCTCAAACTTTCAAAAATCTCTATTTTTTTCTTTTCGTTTTACACTCTTTTTGCTTTAAACTTACTTTAATATTCCTAGAATTATTTTTATCATTTATCCCAACATCCTTCCCACTCTTCAAATCAAAACTATAACTAAAATTATTAAGAGTCTTCTTAGTCAGCGAAAGGCTGTTGGTTTGGAGTTTTATGGTACAAGAGCAACAAAAGAAAGGCCAGAGCTTATTATTGTGAAGACTTGCCTGCAGCGTAAACTACATTGCAGCAGAGCATGTGTATGACTTAGTTAATTGCTGGGACACTGCATATCAAGTGGCTATATAGTGGATTGTTTACAGTGAATATTGATGGATCACAGACTGGATAACATCACCATGCATCCAATTAGTATTTATACTTTTATATTTAAACCTTTGTTTTTATTTCGGTAGATTATTTTATTTCCATAAATTATTGATCTTTTGGTTGTCTGATCTATTGATAGAATATTATTTTCTCAGTTATGCTATATTATATGGCTGGTCTACAAGTTGTTGTTGCAGATATTTTATTCAACATCACATTAAGTTATATGTTCTATTTTTCTTTTATTATTTGTTTGCTTTCCAATAAAAAAAATTATCTGTTGTATCCTGAAAATAAATGAGGACTTGGATACGAGAGCAAACAAGACTTCCTGGAAATCAGTCCTCATGTGGGAGGGCAATTTCAAAATGTTTTTGTATTCAATTTCAAGAAGTAGAAGTTTAAGTGACTTCAAGGACTATGCCTTAGAATTCCTACAGTGGTTATAAAACAGGAGAAAATGATAATCAAGGCTAGAAAGTTTACTTCATCATAATATATATGAAAAGTTCAACAGAAACCTATTCAAGGGCAATTACCCATGATATGCTTAGCCCAGTTACACAAAGTCATCATAAACCTATAGAAATTTCATTGAATGAATCAAATGTTGAAGACCTTTCACATAGAATTCCTTCACGGTTACTGGTCTAACTGTGCACACCAACTGCACTTACGTGTTTGATCAAACCAACTAACCTAACACCTACAATTCCATTCCACATAACTGGACAGAATTCACTATACATGATCATGCACTATCATGAATCAAAACAATTCCATGCACAAGATTCCATGAAATGCACTTTGTTTTGGACACACATGCAAGTCCATATACACGGCTGTTTCCTATGATGAATCTTTACCAGAATACAGCCCCTTCCACCTAAAAACTGAATCGCTGCATGCTGATTTACTTGGACAGGTTTGTAATCTCATGTGCCATGGATTTACAAGCACTTCCAGGTCACACAAAATATCACCTGCTGTTCAGCATGTTACCCAACACAGTCAATTACTGCATATGACGGAGTGCTGACAGATTGCTATTGAATTTCCCTTATACCTTTGCACCAAAATATAATATTTATAAGTTATAAAATAGTAAACTTACTGTTTTTATCACGTCTTCGTTTATTTTGATGATGTTGCTTGTACGGATTACTGCAAAAAAATTTAAATATTGCAAGATTCATTTAGGGTATATTTAATTTAAATTTTATTGTTTTTCAATATTTTTATCATAAGGCAATAAAATTATATTAAAACGGTAGTATGTGCTAAGAAGATTTTTCAAAATTTTCATCATGTACATATTACAACATTCTTTGCAATGATGTGCATTTATCATACTTAAATAATCTTTGGAATAACTTTCAACTGAATAGAAATTTCAATAAGCATCTAAAAATCAAAAGGGAAAAATAATCTTTTCATTTTTACATGCACTTTATCTGTCACAAAAACATATTTACCAATTAAAAAAAGAGAATAAAAAATTCTGTAAACTATATATGTAACATAAAACATACAAAATACTTATAATTTCTATGGCATTTAAACACAATCATACTCAACAGAAAAACTGAAACTTGCACCATGTTCACTAAACATCTACAGAAATCACATCATAACCATATAGTTATATATTACATCATATCCTAACATCATAACCCTACAGTTATATATTGCATCATAACCTAGCATCATAGAGTAAATACAAATTCAGTTACTGATTGCAATTAATGTGTTTTACGTATATTTTCTAAGTTTTAGAGCACATATAGAAAGATAGGTATTTTTTAAAATTTCAAATTTTTATATTTTAAAATTGGGCTTTAAGTAGCCTTCATTTTAATTCAAATCCCTATTTTACTATTCTGAAATGCTCTTTCATTCGGTATATAACATGACCTATACATATATATATGTTACTCACTGCAGAATAAATTTCTGGAGTTCAATTGCTTTCCTGCAGAAAAAAAGTTAAAAATCATCTTGGCCACAACTGTATGCACTTTAAGAAACCTGTCACTTTAAGGGTACAACTGTTGAAAATGAAATTTACTTTTTAAAAATAAAATTGTAATGGACAAATGACCTACATCCAGGGTTTCAGTCATTGTGAAGTCATTGTGTGGCTTACAAGCAATATGCAATATATATATATCTTAATCATAGCAGTGTAACAATGGATTCTAGTTGGTTTGGCTGTGATGATCTCACAAATACAGAATATGCAGCAATCAACTGAACCCAGTGCCAAGTTAATGGAATGCTGCAATTCTGTGCAATGCCAAGAGCATTGCACAGAATTGTGTTTCAGAACAATTGTGATAAATCAGCAACTAAGCAGCTGCATTCAGGAGAATATGGTCACTAAGTAGGTATTGCTTTTAAAACTTCTTCTCCAAAGATGTCTGATAACAGATGAACATTTGAAAGCTGTAATGAAAATCGTTTCTAGAAATTTTTGATCTAGGATAAATATTCTGTCACAATCAAAGTACTATCAAGTCTTCAGCATCCATGTCATGTCCCCTTGTTGACTGCAAGGTACCGAAAAATTACGCTGCAGTTTGCAAAGGCCTATCGCAACTGGAGTGCAGAGGACTGGAAACACATCATCTGGTCTGATGAATCATGGTTTCAACTCCATCATGCCAAAGGGAGAGTGTGTGTGGTATAAAAACCATATGAAGCGATGGACCCAGCTTGTCATGTTGGGTCATACAGGCAGGTAGAGGCAGTGTAACAGTTTGGGGTGCATTTACATGGGCTTCCTTGGGGTCACCACACCCATCAAAACCTCCATCACCAACACAAGGTATGTGATCACCAACCATCCACACCTGTTCGTAATAATTTTCTTTCTGCACCATGACCCTATCTTTCAACAGGACAACTCCACATGGCATACTTCCCAATTGACAACCAATTGGCTCTAGGAGCATTCAAGTCAGTTTACCACACTCAAATGGCCCCCTCGATCACTGGACCTCAACCTGATTGAGAATTTGTGGAACAAATTGTAAAGATCTGTTTGAGCCCACCAACCCCCAACAGCAACTGTGACAAGCCAGACATCTGGTAAGGACTCACTGAGGGGTATTGCCTCATGGGTGGCAATACCCCTCAGTGAGTCCTTACCAGATGTCTGGCTGCTGTCGTGAGGGCAAAAGGTGGAGCAACAGGTTATTAGGTAGGTGTATATAATAATTTGTGCATCAGTGTGTTTCATAATACTGATAATTTTTTATGACATCTACCTATCATTGTCATCTCAATATAATTTGTCCCTAATATAAAATATAATACTTACAATCTTCTTCCCTCATGCCAATTACCAGATCCTCCTGGTGCTCCCATATCTACATCTCCATCTAGGTCTACATGCCTAGCTCTTGAAGCAGAAATTGACAGTAAATCCCTGATTGTCCCTAAAAATATTGCATGAACACAAGATTAAAATTTAATATAACTTTAACATGACATATACACTGTCCTATCAAAATATTAGAGAATTTCCATGTTGTCAATGGAAATTTAATTTCGAAGCTATATAACTTTTAAATTATGCATTTAATATGAAAATGGGACTAAAGGTAAATTAAAGATCATAATCAAATCTATTTAAATCTTGATTTTCGACATTCATTTAGTATTTAAAGAGTTATGGAAGCTGGATTATTTAACAATAAATTATCTTGTTTTATAAAAAATCATTCATAATTATCTAATATTGAAATAATCATTATTTCAACTTTTATTTTAAAATGCACATTTATTTTATTAAATGGCTTGAAATAATTTTTAAGTTTTAATTTCTGAGGTAAATTCTTATGATGCATTATTGTTGTGAAATATTCTAGTTTCCCATACTCTTTAAATACTGAATGAATATTATTGAAAAATCGAGATTTAAACACATTTGATTAGATATTTATCTTCAATCACCTTTTCATTAAATGCATATTTTGGAAGATAGAACTTCAACATTAAATTCCCACTGATATAACATGGGGAATCTAATATTTTGATAGGGTAGCACATTTTATAAATACCTTCCTATATATATATCTACCCAATGGCAAAACCTGAACCTATTATTTATTATAAGTTTCAGCTATTTAATGCAATATCACTTACTTTGACCTAAAGACCTCGGATTGTACTTTCTCCTTCCCATTGGTTTTGAATTGTATTTTTCTAGGCGATCGTCATGCTCTAAAAATACCAGATATAAAAGAAAATGAGCAACATATTGCATATATTAACAAAGGGGCAATATAACTTTTTTAACAGAAACCAAAATAATTTCTCTCAGTAGCTGTGAAGAACATTGAAAAGATTCACAAACATTAATGTTATTTTCACCTTCTTGACACTTTTAATAAACTGATTACTGCAATGTAAGCTGCCTCAGTGGAGCATCTGGGGTATGGGTATAGTGACCAGACGTCCCGCTTTTTAACAATTTGTCCCGCGTCCCGCGGCGTTTTAAAAAAGTCCCGATTTTTGGAAAGAATGCACGACAAGCTAGGGAACGGCGGGAGAACGGGAAGGAAATATATGGTTTTCGGCGGCCATGTGGCTATTTCGCCAGGATATGAGTTTTATATTATTTTTGTTAATTTTATAATGTTAAACTTTAATAATAACAAATAATTGTTGAGAACTGATTATCGAGAACTGCCTATCAAAGTTCGCATTGTTGATCAGTTGTTAGAATTCGACCACCATTGTTTGGACTTAATCAACAATGGCATTTTTTGGTATTGGCAACGACCAAAAAACATTTTGTAACTGTCTCTGAGACAATACACATCGTACTGCATGCTATAGTGCTAGTTAAACAAGTGATGTCAACAATTCAGCTATTCAGATAATTTAGGTAAGTAATTTATTTATTTATTTCATAAATACATAAATTTTCTTGAATTTAGCAGCAGTACTCGTATTATTTATATTTTATAGTGGCGGCAAAAAGTCTAGCGCCGGCCTTGTAAGTGACACTTACGTTACGGCAAATTCAGAGGAAAAATAATACAAGTTAGTATTGTTATTATTTAGAAAGAAACATAGGATTAAAATTAAAATAATTTTTAAAATATAGTTACTTTATAACAATCAAATTAATTTAATTTATAAACTAACAATAAAATATGTTCATGTAATTATGTACCTACTTACTGTGTTTTTAAGCAGTATGTATATAATAATTCATAATATAATTTTAAATTTTTTTTTTTAGATTTTTAACATAATGAGTAAGAAAAGAGGATGCAAATTCAACGATGATCTAAGAAGTGAATTTCCTTTTATTAAAAAAACCAAAAGCGATTACATGGTAAAATGTGAGAAATGTAATGGTGAATTTTCTATTTCGCACGGCGGGAAGAATATTTCAAAGCACTTGGAGACACAGAAACATAAAAAATATTTAAATACTGCTGCATCTTCCTCAAAAATACAGGATTTTTTTCGGAAAACAACTTATGGAGACGAAGAAAAGAAATTAGCATTAGCAGAAGGACTTATGTCTTTTCATGCTATTAATCACAATCATTCCTTCAGATCTATGGACTGTACATCACAAGTTGTCAAAAAGTTATTAAACAAAAAATTTGCCTGTGCTAGAACAAAATCCGAGGCAATTGTGTGTAATGTGCTTTCCCCATATGCATTTTCAGAATTAAACAAAAATCTAGAAAAAATTAATTTTATATCCATATATTCTGACGCATCTAATCATAAGGATATAAAGTTATTTCCAACCATTATTAGATTTTTTGATTCGGAAACTGAAATAAAAATTAGAATTTTAGATTTCGTTTCTTTGCCCGGCGAAACTTCTGAAATAATTTTCAGTTCCATTATTAATATTTTGGAAAAAAACAATTTAAAACATAAAATGATTGCATATTGTGCAGACAACACGAACGCAAATTTTGGAGGAAAAGCGAGAAGAGGTACAAATAATATTTTTTATAAATTAAACAAAAACCTTAATCAAAACATTATTGGTGTTGGTTGTGCAGCGCACATTATACATAACGCCATTCAAACAGCTGCTGACTTGTTGCCCGTAGATGTGGAAAATATTGTTATTAAAATATATTCTTATTTCTATATATATACACTGTGCGCGTTGAAATGCTTAAAGAATTTTGTGAAACTGCGGAAGTGGAATATCAGAAAATACTTGGATACAGTAAAACGCGCTGGTTAGCTCTTTTGCCAGCTGTCGAAAGAATTTTGAAAACTACGATCCTTTGAAATCCTACTTTCTATCACAGGATAAATGTCCTAGAATTTTAGAAGAGTTTTTTGAAAAAGAATCTTCAAAAATTTGGCTACAGTTTGTACACAATCAAGCAGTTCTTTTTCAAAATGCTATAAAACTTATTGAAGGTGACAAAATTTCGGTAATCGAAGTAGCAAATGAAGTTAATAATTTAAAATTTCAGTGTCAAGAGCGGTTAGAAAATAATTTTCTTTCGTTAACTATCCGTAATAGTATAAGCCAGCTAGAAGAACAAGGTGCAATAAATCGTGCAGATATCATGAATCACGTTAAAAAGTTCTATAGTAACTGCATAGATTATTTAGAAGAGTGGACGGTACATTACAATGATATTGATCATTTTCATTGGGTTACATTAAAACAAGAACTTAATTGGAATGATGTGCAAAAATCATTCGATCATATTACTCATAATTTCCCATACAGTAATATTTCCGAAAATGATCTTTTTAATGAGGTATCATTATTAAAAAAATTATTGATAAGGAAAAGGTTAAATCTTGGGCGTCAGCAAAAATCACAATAGAGAACAAATGGTTAGAAATATTTCATTATTTTGAAACAAACCATGTTCCATACAATAATGCACTAAAAATTGTGGAATACGCGCTGTCCTTACCAGGAACTAATGCTGCGGCTGAACGCGTTTTTTCTACGGTAAATAAAGTGTGGACATCAGAAAAATCACAATTAAGTGTTGAGACGTTGAAAGCCATTTTATGTGTGAAATATAATTTAACAAATTCTTGTGAAAAATTTCGTGACCTTTTAAACAACGACAGCAATCTACTAAAAAAATTCACTCAAATGAGAAATATGCCAAAGAATAAAATAATACTATACATAATTTTTTTTAATGTGATCTAAGGGACCTGGGTTCGAGCCCCGGGTAAGGCATGGATGTGTGTGTTGTTTTTCTGCTGAGGTCCTGCCATCCTCTCAGATCTTCTACTGTGGCATATAAACTGACAGGCTCCTGTCAGACCTCTGTGGCAAGCAGCTGCTTGAGGGGGTATTTATTTTATTTATTTATATTATATTTGTAAATTGTACTTATGTTGAAATTAAAAAAAATATATTACAATACTATTTTTGCGTTCTATGAAAATTTTTGTTGCTCCATATAGACAAAATTTTTATTCAAGAACCCCCCCCCCCCCCCCCGGTCAATGGTGTCCCGCTTTACCAATGTTAAAATCTGGTCACTAAAGGTATGGGTTAAATTCCTAGTTTGCATCATGGACATGCGAAATGTGAAAGAAAATTTGCATATGTCACAATGAAAGATTTAGATTTTTCTGTCATGTGTGGATAAAAATGCCATCTTATGGCATAAAATGGTGTACCTATCAATATCTCAAATAATATGCATTAAAAGAATAAAATTCACAGTTTAAAAGTTCATTTTGCTTCATTATATTTTTTACTAATTTGCTCCTAACTAGAATGGAGTATTTTAAACAATGATTTATAACAGCATTAACAAATATAATAAGTATTATATCTGGTGATATACATTATCACCATTCTGGCCAGTACTTAAAATATGTTTTTTTTAGGTTACTGTGTCATCAGCTTTGCAATTTATTAGGGAGTTCACTAGTGACCTGCATAATTTGGTGTTTTACTGAAACTGTTTCATTTCAAAGCAGCATTTTCCCCAGGAAAATAACAATCAATATTGAATCAATATATGCTCAGGGCACTTTCATTTTTAGCTTGCGTTGAAGACTGAAACATGGTGGTAACAAATACACTGGTGGAAATTGAAAAAAGAACACCCAGGAGGAATTCCTTTAGCAACGTCATATTATAATATGTTAATAGTTAAGGGCAGCAGAATCTGTGATCCAAGATTAACAGTCAATGGATGAAATAATGACGATGACATGCAAATGTACACAGCGTGTATTTAAGGACTAGGGCATGAAGAAAAAAGTTATTCATCATGTGTCGTGTTGTTCAGCACTCTTTGAAGAAGCTACCATGCCTGGATGCCACAGGTATGCAACATTTGTTTAGTTAGCGGAGTTTGAGCGAGGTCATATAGTGGGTCTTCGGGAACCAGGTTGGTTTTTTGTCAAATTGCACACCGTGTTGGACAAGAGGTTTCAGCAATGGTACGATGGTGGTATCAATGGTCAGAAGAGCATTCGCACACTCGCAGACGTGGTTCCAGGCAACAGAATTACAGATGCAAGAGAGGATCGGTGTATCAGGAGGGTGGCGGTGGCAGAGCGGATGGTTATAGCATCACAAATTCAATCCTCTGTCATACCAAGGGTGTCTACAAGAACGATATGCAATTGGCTTTTGGAAGCAGGACTACAGGCACAAGTGCCACTCACACAGTCACCTTGTCACTCTCGAGCACGTTTGCAGTGGTGTCAAGAATGAGTTCAATGGAGGGAAGAATGACAGTCTGTTGTCTTCAATGATGGAAGTCGTGGGTGCATGAGGCTTCTTCCATCATGCATCCACCAGCAACACACAGGGCCCACGCTGGACATCATGGTGTGGGGAATGATTAGCTATTGCTCTCATACCTGTCTGGTGTTTGTACAGGGTACAATGAATAGCAATATGTATGTCAGCAACATTATACAGCCGGTCATCTTGCCATATTCGAGTGTAATCCCAAATGCAATATTCCAACAGTATAACACCCACCCATACTCTGTTCAGCAACTCAACATGCTCTTCAGACAGTACACAAACTCCCTTGGCCAGCACACTCTCTGGACTTGGTCTCCAATCGAGCATGTCTGGGACTGGATCGGACAAAGACTTCGGTGGACAGTGGCAGGCTATAACTATCACTGAATTAATCGGGAAGTTGAAAGTGCATGTAATGGTATCCCCCAGTGTGATATCCAGTATTTGTATAATCGATTGCATGCCAGAGAATCATACAAATCAATTTATACTGCTGCTCGAGGAGGTTCAACACTTTATTAAAATATAAAAAAAATACCCCCTCAAGCAGCTGCGTGCCACAGAGGTCTGACAGGAGCCTGTCAGTTTATATGCCATAGTAGAAGGTCTGAGAGGATGGCAAGACCTCAGCAGAAAAACAAGTCTTCTGTAAAATGCAATGCTCATTAAAAGGTAAAATAAACATTCAATCAATTCACAGGTGTAATCACTGTCCTTTCTCAACAAGTTGTTTCTACTAAATAAATCTCATAGATTACACTTCAACTGCTAATGTTCTTTTTTCAATTTCCACCAGTGTAGTATGTTCCTATATTACTACTGAATATTTTACATAATTAAGTAGTGGTTGAAAATAGCTTAGTTTAACAATGAAACAAAAATACCACTTATCAGGTGACTGTACATTTTATCAAAAAGAAAAAAATTACAATCTGAATACACAAAGCCCTGGTACTTAGTTTCTCACGTAACTTATACTAAATCGTAATCTCAGCTGAAATAATACATTTTCCCTATGTTTTCTGCATCTGTGAATTGATATACAGTAAATTTTATGCTAAAACACCAACTGTCAGTAGCTTCTTTTGTTTCCAAGTCTAACACAGATGGTCATTTAAATTTTTCATTGCAATATTGTTTAAAAATAACTTAAAATTTTCTGTCATTGAGCAATAAAATTTTAAAGTTCATCCTTCAAACTATTTGCATGCTAAAAACTTTAAAATTTTATTGCTCAATGAAAGAGAATTTTAAGTTATTTTTAACTAATTTCTGAGCAAGAAGGTCCTTTTAATTGTGTACTCAATGCTGTTTAAATATTGCTTTCTAACAAAGGCACCAATTTAATGTTTCGTTAAATTCATCCGGCTGAAACATATTTCATATTTTGTTCTGGAAAATGCTTAAAAACAAATCATTTGTAGCAGTTCAAACATAAAAATAAAATCAATATTTTATGCAGCCTTTGCTACAAGTTACCTCAGGATACTGCAAAAAAAAAATTGTATCACTAATCAACAGGGTAGTTCATCCATTAAGGACAGATGGGCTACTGGCCCAACCAAAAATATTAATATAAAAAAAAAAGGGATCAATGTGAAGTAATATTATTTGTCTTGTCATATTATGTGTAAGTTAATATTTATTGTCTTGTCTAAACAGCAAAGAACTCTTAAATTCATTATGTAATTGTCATTTCTTTTGCTGTATGAACTGTCCTTTTCACAGCAGCAAGTTTCAAAATCTATATTGCACCATTTTCTTACATTTGCACAACACTACAGTCAACTCCAGATATTTGAATCATTAACCCTTTCAGTACCATACTGGCCCAAATGGCAGAGATTAAATGGACTTTCCAATCAATGCTATTCTTTCTTCTTCAATACTTCCTTACCTTTATGGGGTATTTTGGGCTGGTATGGTAGAGAAATGGTTAAACATTACATGTATGACAATTACATGAACTAAATGCTCCTAGTACATATAAACTTTAAAGATTGGTGCACTTGGAATCATGCCCATTGTAACATGATTGGCTGCAACTAGTTAACATATCAAACCAACCAATCAACACATTTTTATATGATGAAAACCTAATATATGCAGCATAGGCAAACAAATATTTTTTTTATATATATGGGTATATTAGAATTATTCATATAAAAGATAATTAACAATTTATAATCTATTTTTTTTAAATCCATTTTTAATCAAAAGGGTTTTAAAGAAATCAGATCCAGCAGTATTCCCAAGTTATTTTTATCATTTTTCCCAGCATTCTATGCATCTTTCTCACTTAAAATCAAAACTGGAAGTAAACACATCCTTCTTAGAAATTCTGGTTGCAGCTGCATTTAATTAGTTATACTTCACTGAGGAGGAGGCAGGGGTGGCTCAGTTGGTAGCGTGCCAGGCTCATAATCTGCAGTTCCCAGGTTCAAGTCCCAGCTGGGTCAGCGTTGAGATTTATCTCTGCAAAACTCCCCACCCTGCCCATGGTCAGTAGGGGACACTGATGGGCCTGGAAAGGCCACTGTCCATCAGATGGGACGTTAAGCTGTGTCCCCATGTGCAGGAGGGTCATACTCTGTGCACATTAAAGAACACAATGAATGGCCTTGATGGGAGGCCACCATATGTCTCCTAACAGCTGTTCCAGTGGGTTCCCTCCCCCAACCTTCTCCGAGCCTTCGGGGTCCTTGTCACCTGGCCATTTAGCCCATTGTGTGCAAGTGCCGCTCAGAAGTAAAACAACCCAACCCAAAAGCTTCATTGAGGCAAACAAGACTCGGATGGCTGACACATGCAATCTCCATTGTAAAGTTAGTATTTACATTTTTTTTATATTTAAACCTTAGTTTTCATTTCAGTATTTACTTTTGGAAATTAGCAATCGTTTGGCCAATCAATAAGTATTGATTTTTTTTCATAGTTATGCTATATCATATGGCAGGCCTACAACTTGTTGCAGTGGATATTTTAACATCACATTAGGCTATGTGTTAATTTTTATTTTTTATTACTTTTCCAGTAAAACTTTGAATAGTAAATCAATTTTAAAGTAAATCATTTTCTGAAAATAAATGAGGTCTTAGTTATGGAAGCAAATGAATTTCTGTAGATCTACTTTCATTAGTTGGCGATCTTTTGATCAGATGATTTATCGATCTTTCCAAGTTATGCTAGATTGGAGATCGGCTTAAAAGTTGTTGCGGATATTTTAACATCCCATTAGGTTATATATAATTTTTCTTTTATTTCTTGTTTTTTTAGTAAAAAAAACTTTGAGCTTGTGTCATTGTCTGAAAATGACTGTCTTGGATACGGAAGCAAAATAGATTTCCTTCCTATGGAAATTGGCAGTCATTTCGAAAAGTGCTGGTGCTTTGGTGCACAAACTTTCTGCACTTAGCCAAGATCTCCGAAACTTCCAACACTCAAAGAACAAATTCATAATGTTTAACAAAAAAAACAGCCAGGAATTTTTCTATTTCATAACCAGTTCAGAAAATTCCGTGAATGTGAGAAGTCCAAGTCACATTGTATAACACTGGCCGTGTTTAAAATAAATGATACTGAAAAGAATCATTAAAAGAAATAATAATCGTATTTCAGATTAAATATTATATTATTCGGGAGGAAATTTTCTTTCAATAAACGTATAATTTAATTTTTTTTTACTCATCAGGTTTTCTAAAATGAAGCCTTAATTGTATAGTGCGATCTTTTTTTTTTGCACCATATCATATATTGAAAAAGGCTCATTAAAATCAATATGATTTCAAATTTGTTTATATTATTTTCATAAAATTTGTAATTCAATTCTGTTTGTTTTGGTATATAACGTGACCTATTTCTGTTTATTAGTTATTTCTTTAAAAATTCTACACTATTGGCTAAAAGCCTGGAATTTTCTCAAAGTATGGTATTGAGAAAAATATTTACTTAAAACCCAAAAAAATTTTTTTTTGTTATTCAGAAATATACAGGGTGTCTCAAAAATATAGGTACAAACTTTTAGGGGAGGTAGATAACATCTAAAGGAATGAGAATTTAATAGGAACCCATAACTGGAGCGTCATGGGAAAGTGGTAGCAGAGGTACAAGGATCTGAAAGGACACAAGACAGTGATTAATGGGAAAACATTTATTGGACATAATTATTACAAATGGCATACTAGATTGGCCTGCCCTCACTTCTGCTACCTCTTAATGACCCATAATCGCACAAATTTTGATGCGCACGCACAAACAAACTGTGGCCCGGTACATGTCTGTGTGGGAAGTGTTCTTGATACATTCTTTGAGCGGCTCGTTCGTTGCCCTCAGCTATTCCATACACTAAGTGCATGTCTGCCAACTCCCTGTTCAAATACCTTTGCATGCTCTTCATCAGCCGACTACCACTCGAATGAGGAAATCCGAAATTTCCCCTCTAGCGCACTGACGAACAGTGCCGCCTATTGACTTACAGTGAGGTTTCCGGTTATGGGTTCCTATGCAATTCTCATTCCTTTAGATGTTATCTATAAATAAAAATAATAAATACCCCCTCAAGCAGCTGCTTGCCACAGAGGTCTGACAGGAGCCTGTCAGTTTATATGCCAGAGTAGAAGGTCTGAGAGGATGGCAGGACCTCAGCACCTCCCCTAAAAGTTTTTACCTATATTTTTGAGACACCCTGTATATAGTCATTCTATTCATGTGCATTGTAATGTGCATGTGTGTGCATTGCCAGATGCATTTTTTTACTATGACTCTAAAAAAGTCCTATTAAAATAAAACATTTTTTTTTTTGTTAAATACTTGATTTTCAGAAAATCCAGAATTAAATGATGATTAATTTGGCATACAACATGCCATAGTTCCTTTCATTAGTTATTTGGCAAAAAAAGTTCTAAAGTTAAAGTTTTTTTTTGGCAGAGCATAGGGAGAAAATAGCTAGGACTCTGGGTGGAAACCTGTTTTTCAGGCTGGACACTGGAAGGGTTAAGACATTTAGTTTCTTGTATTGTAAGGATGAACTAAGGATGAAACCAAATTTTTTCAGCCAATTATTTCAAGTGTTTCTTGTCAACAGGACATTTACTGTGATACTTTATTACTGTATTATTTTTTTATATGTCTTAAAAAATCCAAGCAATTGTAGTTTTTGTTTCAATAAAACCATCCTTAACCATTGTTGCTAATGCATGTTAAAAGATAAATACTGGTGAAAATGAAATGCTTTTTCTCAGAAAAAGATTTGAAATTGCAAAGTTCTGGTAATATATTAATAAAAATTAAACAGGTTAATAAGAATAATATGACATGAGAAGAAAAAAATAATCACAGTAACTAACTTTTATATCAATTCAAGGGAGTCAAGAAACCAATTAGTGTAACCAATTCCCCTCTTTCCTAATATTGTCATCAACTGTCCAGATCTTATCAAAGAGGTCAATCAAATTTCAGTGTCTTGATTATTTGAAATGTATTTTGCAAATGAATAACAGCTAAAACACAATCTGATAGAGATTGCCCCTTTTTTTTAGGCCAACAATGATCTAGTTAATAAGCATCTTTGTCTTGTTCTCTTCATGTCCGAGCACTTGTGATTTGCTATCTCACTAAATATCATATGGCACTTCTTAAAACATCATATTACTCCTTGATTGAGAAGCTGAGGTATGAACATCCCATTAGGAGGAAGAAACTAAACTTTAGAAATTTCTAAACCTTCAGTTTCAACGATGTGCTGTACAACTGCCAATAATCAGCAAAATTTTCCCCCGATTTTTTAATTAAGATCATGCACCAGTTCCACAAAGAAATAAACATTTCATCATCATCATCATCCTCAAGCAGCCATGGGCTACGGAGGTCCAACCAGACCGTGCAATTTAGTTCTCCAAGCAAGTCTATCCTGAGCTACATCTACTACATTTGGCCACTGCACACCAATTCTAACAAGGTCCTGTTTGACATTGTCTGCCCACAGCATCCTAGGTCTCCCCTTCTTTCTGAGGCCTTTAGGCACACTGTTCATAACCCTATTCGCCAATCCATAATTATCCATACGGGCAACATGGCTAAAACCAATGGAGTCTCTCTCTGCACAATATCTGCTTAAAGGAGGTTGCAAACTCCTTTGCCTAACCTCATCATTAGTTACAAAGTTGAACCACCTAATGCCCAAGATACTGCGTAAGCATCTGGAATCAAAGGCATCTAGTTTCCTGTTATCTTGTTTACAAAGTGTCCAAGTTTCACTACCATAACTAACCCTAGAAAGAACCAAACTATTACAGTCTAATTTTAGTCTTTAGGTGTATACGCCTATTTCTCCACTCTCCATAGATTCTTAAAAGTCCCGGCAGCAATCCCTATTCGTCTGTTAATCTCATGCCGCACATCACCATTATCTGTTACATAACTCCCAAGATAATTAAACTGTGACACCTGCTCAAGACTGCAACCATTCAGATTAACTGAATCACAGCCTGCCTGACCAATTTTCATCACTTTAGTTTTCTCTCTGTTTATAACCAAACCTACTGTACTACCAGTCTCATCAACAGTTCGAATGAAAGAGTTCATCTCATCAACATCATTTGCCAAAAGGGTTAAATCATCAGCATAATCTAAATCAGAAATTTTCGTATCTCCAGCCCATTTAAGGCCAAAATCTTTCCCTTGAAGTGAATTTCGCATAACATAATCAACAACCAAACTAAAGAGAAAAGGAGACAAAATGCGCCCTTGTCGAACACCAGAAGTAATGCTAAACCAATTGCTACAAGACTTACCAACTCTCACACACGACTCAGTGTTATTATAGAGAGCTTTCATTATGTTAACTAACTTGTCTGGTATACCATATGATTTCACAATCAACCACAAATTATGACGATCAACAGAGTCGAAAGCCTTTTTGAAATCAACAAAGCTAGCAACCAAAGGTTTCTGAAACTCTAAACATTTCTCAAGAATCTGCCTAAGTGAAAATATCTGATCCACACATCCCCTACCACTTCTGAATCCATATTGCTCATCACGCAATTGACTGTCAACCAGATTCTTAATTCTATTAAGCACAATCATGGAAAGAACTTTACCTGGAACAGAGAGTAGGCTGATACCCCTATAGTTATCACAAGAACTGCGATCACCTTTTTTGAAAATAGGGATAACAATAGCTCTGGTAAAATCCTTAGGAACCATGCCTTTATCATAAAAGATATTCAGAATTTCAGTCATCCAAGTGGTAACCGAAACATTCCCAGCTCTAAGCATTTCGGTAGTAATTTCATCTACCCCTGGGGATTTATGTAGTTTAAGTTTAGAAACAGCCAAAATAACTTCAGATTGTGTTATAGGGCCAACATTAAAGCCACCAATGCATCCATCATCACTGCAAACAATGGGAGCAGAACCAACTACATTGTTTAGAACATCACTGAAATGCTCAGCCCACCTAGCCATGACAGAATCCTCCCCTTCTATAACCTTACCTTGTTTATCCTTCAATCCTTGTATGCCTGTCCGTTTTCTACCACATAAAACATTAACTATCTGGTACAGCTCTCTGCTGTTGTGCTGTCTAACTGCTTCCTCGGCTTTGTCAGCCAAACCATCAAGCCAAAGATTCTTAGCAGCAGCTAACTGATCTTTTACACATTTATTAAGTTCTCTGTAATGCTTTCTATTAGGACTAGTAGGGTATTGATTGAAGACATTCCTGCAGTTCTTTCTTTCTGAAATAAGCTCAAGTGCCTTATTACTCAGATAATTCTGCCTCTTCTGCTCCTTTTTTCCTAAAAGAGTACTGTTAGTGTCCAAAAAAGCCTGTTTAAAATGATCCCATTCTTCCTCAACTTCAGTAGTAAGCAAACCATGACTGTCATAATGACTAAGTAACCTATCATGGTAAGCTTTGGCTATAACTGGATCTTTCAGAGCTTCAGTATTAAAAGTAAATTTTTTAACCCTAGCACAACACTTTTTAAGTTTAAGTTGCAACACACTTTTAACAAGGTAATGGTCAGATCCAATTTCAGCTCCCCTATATGCCCTGGTATTCCTAACAGAACTAGCCCATTTGCTGTTAATTAATATGTAATCAATCATATTCTTATGCAGCCCATCAGGTGAAACCCATGTGTACTTATGTATGTCACGGTGTTTGTAATAAGTGTTAGTTATTCTGAATCCATTGAGTTTACTTACCTGTAGGAGACGCTGCCCATTGCCATTGCAGCTACCAATACCAAAAGGGCCTATTACTCCTCCCCAAAGGTCAGAGTCAGTACCAACTTTGGCATTGAAGTCACCAAGAACAAGGGTAATATCTCCTTTCTTGACAGAATTCAAAATATCCTGAAGTTGTTCATAAAACCTATCCTTCTCATCCTCATCGGCATCCTCAGTGGGGGCATAACAGCAGATAACATTCACTCATGCTTTTCGTTGGCTTTACAGAATACACCTATCCCTCGATTTACACGGTACTCAGTTCACACAATTTTGGCTTTGCACGGTCAAAAAATGCAACCAGTTTCAATTTACACGGTACTGACTGAGATTTCCTTTCTATGTACGTCTCAGTCAGTACCATGTAAATCGAAACTGGTTGCATTTTTTGACCGTGCAAAGCCAAAATTGTGTGAATTGAGTACCGTGTAAATCGAGGGATAGGTGTATTAATTTTTCTGTCTCTTTGACACAGATTCAACATGAATTAAATCAATTTTCCACAAACAGGTAATAAACTAACATCGGTATTGCTTGAAATGGTGGATGATAATCACAGACACTTTGTACATTTAGAAATATGCACTTTATTTACATTCATGGATACAGTACAAATTAAAATATATGGTGAAGAGTCTATACTAGTGCGCAGCAACTAAGGAGATAGTACTTGCAACACACACACAACAGGCTACACTAAATCAGGTCACACTAAATCTTAAATCCCATTAATCACTGTCTTGTGTCCTAATGAAACTAACATATACAGAAAAAACAGCTAAACAAAGCCTGACATCCGCAAGTCCTATAGACCAGTCACAACTGTCTTTTGAATTCCTGCTTGCAGTTTAAAAGATTACCAGGCATAGTAAAATGATGTTTCACAGATATTTACAGGAGTTTCTCAGACAATACAATTTAATGGCACTCACATTCAATACCTTGAACCTTTTAAAATGCCATGTTGAAGGTGCAAGCCTTTAATGAAATTTCAAATATTTCCATTTTACCCACCATCTATCAACACAAATATCTATTGTCTTTCAAAAGAGACATCTGGTCAGAAAATTTCAATTCTGGTGAGCTCTCCATGCTAACCTGGCAGAATCTCTACACTGTTGTTCCTTAATTGGATCAATTTCCTTCTTTACGAGTTTCCCTTTTGATGATAACAAGACAATTATAGAGCAACAGCATTTTAAAAAAAATTTTAGTGTTGAAAACATCATTTGGATCATAATTCACTGAAATTCTTCAGCTTTCCACCTCTCCTTTGTTGATTGGTTCAAGGTTTAGTAAAGTACTTCTAAAGCAGTTTTTAAAAACTGCTGATTTCACACTTATAATTTCTGTAATCAATAATGAGAATCCTTTGAAGTTAATACTTTTATTTTTGGGCAATTCTCTATGCTTGCTTTATGTTCCCATCTGATAGATGACTTTTCCAAGATCATTAGTATTTCCTTTCTCACTAAGAGCAGAAAGAGAGTTAATGAAGAAAACTCTCAATGCAGGCACAGTTGGGAAATAAAGAAAATGTGCCTGACACTACTAAGTAAGCCATGCTCCCAAATGTGACATAATAAAGTGTGTTCATAACAATAAACTAGTGTGGAATATCTCATTTTAAAATGAGTTGTTTTGGGTTGCTTTACCACTGAGCAGCACTTTTTTTTCACACAATGGTCTAAATGGTCAGGTCACAATTACCCCAAAGGTTCAGAGAAGATTGGGGGAAAGGGACCCACTGGTCAGCTAAGTGACAGATAATATAGCCTCCTATCAAGGCCATTCTGCTGGATGGATTTCATAGGAGGATAGCCACTGTCTCCTAATAGCTTTCCTAACAGTAAGTTTTTGTTATTCTTATGATTACAATGTTTTGGGCAGTAAATGTCAATGGATGGCTTTGACAGGAGGCTACCATTCTCCTGTCAAGGTCATCCATTAGATGTAAAAAGCATAGGATATAGCTCTCCTGCACATGGGGCCACAGCTTTATGTCCCGAGATGGCAGCATTTCAAAATGGATAAGTCTGTCCCATCTGAACAAAGAATGGAATCACAACTTCTCACTTTCCCATCTGTGTGATAAATGGCATCCAAACAACCAGTGCCAGACTTTGACCTTCTGAGACCGTACTATTAAAAGCTGCAATTTAGAAATAATAATGCAAATTCACAACTGCTACACAGTAAAAATTTAACGCATTGTTTTTTTCAGGTCCCTCATATCCTGAGGCGCTAAGTTGTAGTTTAGTTAGCTTATTTCAAGTCCAGCCCTGCAGACAACTAATGCTGGGATCACATCAGAGATTTTGGGACAATCGCAGAAAACCCCAGCCACCTGGGAATTCCATCCTTTATGCTAGGAAGTCCCTGCTTTCCCTTTAAAACAGCTGTCATCCACAGCCAGTTTTGAATCAAAATTTGTAAAAATCAGTATTTAAAATAATTAATACCAGAGTAGTATCCTATTCACTCTGTTAGTACAATTTTAAACAAGTACTTCAGTGTGAAATATGAGAACACCTAACAGACTATTGGGTTAAAAAGTGCCTTACAAAAATGTTTCAGCTGTTCCTATGATCACAATGTTTTGAGCAGTAAATATCAAACCATAAACAGTTGGGTTGGGTTGTTTTACCTCTGAGAGGCCTTTTTTGCACATAATGGGCTACATGGCCCAATCACAAGGACCCCAAAGGCTCAGAGAAAGTTGGGAAAGGAGACCCACTGGAACAGTTGTTGGGAGACAGATGGTAGACTCCCATCAAAGCCATCCAGTGTGTACTTGAACGTGCACAGAGGATGGTTCTCCCGTACACGGGGCCATGGCTTAATGTCTCATCTGACGGATGGTGGCCTTTCCAAGCCCATCAGTGTCCCCTACAGATCAAGAGCAGGGCATGGAGTTTTTGCGGAGATAAATCTCAATGCTGGCCCAGTTTGGAACTCTAATCTGGGAACTGCAGATTACGAGCCTGGTGCACTACTGACTGAGCCACCCCAATCCATACGTAAACACTACTATTTTCACACATTAGTATAGTAAAATGGCTAGGAAAGTACAGTACTATAAGAAGTTATTTACTTCAATATGTTACACAGGCTGTCACATAAACTGTTTCAGTCAGCGTAATTAGCCTCAGCGATGCAACATGACACTCACTATACTTATCAGATATGGAAAATAATATAAATTAAAAATTTATAAAATACCTATTTTCCTATATGCACCCTAAAACATACCAATGATGCAATCAGTCACTGAATTCATATTCACTTCAAAGGTAGATAGGGTGCCAGCCTTCTTGACGAGTAGGTAAATTGGTACCCAATCTTCCTTTGAAGTGAATGTGAATTCATTGACTGATTTCACCATTGGTTTTTTTTTTAGGTTAATACTCTACTTTTTCAGGGTGCATATAGAAAGAAAGGTTGTTTTTTTTTTATTACTAAAAACAATTCAAAAAACTTTTATTTGATATATGACTCAAAAACATCACTACGTTTTTCCTTCTTTTCTGGATTATGTTTGAGGTAGCCCTTTATATTGAAGACATCACAGGCTTTAATTTGAGATGTAATTCATTAGATCAACCCCCTCCTTTCCATCCCTTTTGGGAGGAGGGGAGAATGGTAGAGGCATAATTCAAAGTAGTGTACACCAGTCCTCATATGAACTTTTGACACCTAACTCATAACTATAGGCCCATGCATCTGAAGATACAATGGAGCGACTTTCATATTTCCCCTCTTTTAGTGGGGAAGAATTAAAGGAAAATATATATATTGCCCCCAACATTCTCCACTTCACAAGCTTTCATTGACATGTGTTACGTTTAATCCTTGTGTTCCAAAGATATATTGGAATAATTATTTTCATATTTCCCTTTTTTAGAGTGAAAGAAAGTATGGGGGGAGGGTCAGTTTTTATATCCTATGGCACTTCTCACATCACAAGTTTTCTGAAGATATAGCAGAACAATCATTTTCATGTTTCCCCATTTTTAGAAGGGGAGGACACAGACTTTTTTTATAGTCTATGACCTCAACACAAGCTTTCATTTGATGCATAGCTTACTTTTGGCACTCACATTCTGGAGATATAGCAGAACAATCATTTTTTACATTTCCCCTTTTTTGTGGAGAAGGCAAGCAGGGGCCAACTTTTTATAACCTATGACACTCCCACACAGAACAAGCTTTCATTTGACATATAAATTAAGTTTGTCCACTGCATTCAAAAGATATGGTAGAACAGCAGTTTAGACAAATCCACAAAACCAACAAACTGACAAAAAAAAAGCAAAAAGCAATAGGTAGATAAATACTGCATGCATCTAAAATATTCCACACAACTGGTAATTCATGCACATATGCAGTGCTACATTACCCAAGTTTAGTAGACATATTAACAACTTTTAGGCACTACTATGCTGTAGGTCAACATGGGCATAAATGAAAATCGTATGAAGCCAGGTGGGATCTGAACCCACGACCTCCTAATTGTTACTATGAGATGCTGTTATACAATATGTTACTGATGTAGCATTTGCCTAGGGGCCTTTCATACTTTGAGTAATATAGAAGTGAAAGCAAAAAGAACATAAAAAAAGTATATCATAGTTTCTTTACATCATTACCAACTACAAGGAGATGTGCCCAAAGTCGGCAATAGAAGGTTGCCTCTAGGTACCAATTATATGGTTCTTAAGTTTTTTTATTTCTCTACACATACACTGCAGGCCTCTTGGAAATACTTTGATTAGCCATTGCACCAAAATTTGTCAACCCAATAATATGTAGTCTCAACTAAGTTTCAAATTTCACTCTGTTAATACTAACTATAAATTATCATGCGATACACACAACTATATACACTTTTACATTTGCAGCTACTCTTACAATCTATATACAGTACTAAATTCAACCTACGGAAAGGTTGGCAATATGGTTGCTCGACTTTTCAGGAAATGGGAACGCATTTCTCTCTTTACAAAGACAGCAATATTAAAGTCAGTGTTCAATATTATAACGATAACCCCATTGAAAGCAAACTTTCTATCAAAACTGTTTTCAAAAATAAAAATAATTTTAAAAATACAAATGATTATTCATTTTTCAAAAGAAGTCTTTTGTCACACACATTCCATTAACATCATCATAATTCATGAGAATATAATCAAATTAAAAACTAGAGTGATACGGTATTAGAATTTTTAGCATAATGTATATACATACCAAAATAAGGGGCTCTGGACATAGTTAAATGCTAAATTTCGCAGTTCTACGTTTTTTTCAATCAAGAGTTTCACTTCCAGATCGCAGATTGGCAGTTTCCAGATTCCAAGTATTCCCTTTTCAGATTATACAGACAACAGGTAAGAAAACATAATAGTGGTCACACTCTCTGTGGCCTAAACCAGCGTGGCTCAACTGGTTGCCAAGAAGGGCCACGTCCGGCCGTGGCGCTCAGCTGTGTAACTGCACGGCGAATGTTTGGGAAATTCCTCTTCTATTACAGATTAGAGCACAAAAATATGATAATTCTTTAATATATAACGTTTGAAAAAAATCAGAAATGCATTTCGCTTCTGACTGTGTCGTTATACTTTTACGAGAGTAAGTCAGAAAGTAAGGTTATCAGCTTGTTCTCTCGCCAACAATAAAGCATCAACTGACAACTACACATAATTAGATTTCCAACCGTACATTGGACTTTTGAACTGCGGAAACGTGCACTTTAAAATAGGCCCTGACAGACGTACAGAGAGAGAAACAGACAACAAAATGAAAACATTAATTAATTTTTTTCGAATGTAATAAAAAAACTAAAGAATATATTCTTTTAATTATGAGAATTAATCTTAGACTCAACAACGAGGAATATTTTTAAAAAAACACTCCTTTTCTCTAAGTCGTCTGACTTTAATCATCATCCCGAATGAAACACAAGAGATTTGAAGCAGACTGAATCTATCTCTATCTTCCGATGCCGATGGCGATGATTCATACTGATGCTTACACGTCCTCCGAGGATTGTGAATATACAATTGTAAACAACAATGGTAAGGATGAAGCGAATGTAATATATGATTGAGAGTCAAAGGGATGTATCTGTATCGTTTACCAATGCCGAAGAACGATAAAGTGAAATGCGGAGCACCCCATATGTATCAGTTCCAAGACTCAATGGCGGACTGGCCAGGGTGTCAACTTGACCGATGGCAAGTGGGCCCTGTGGGCCCCTGATGAAATGGGGGCCCCTTAAACATTAGACAATATGTTAAAAATGATAGCCTTATAGCTGTGGGTGGGCCCCCTTTCCCTACTGGCAAACAATATTTTTAGACCCAGTCCGCCACTGCCGAGACTTATTCTCTCTTCTGTTCTTTACTATGCGATTTATCGTCCTTTCCTTTCCTTATCGGTAACTTACAGGCTGTCCATGTGATGACCACAGATTTAATGGTGACCTGAAGAAACGAAGCCGAAGTAGACGATTCTGAGCATAGAGTAAGCATGTGAAACTCATTTTGCACCATGAGCCACATAATATATTTTGCATTAGGCCGAGGGTCGCATGTTTTCAATATTAGAAAAATAAACTAAATAGGAGAAGAAAAAAAAAGACGTTATTTTTCCAAATGGAAAATATTTTACACTTTATTTTACAGCATTTATTTATATTTAAAAAAAAAACAAAAAAAATATAAATTATAAAAAATTTACAACAAAATCACATTTTTTATCATTTTATATTTTTTGTGGACACTTGATACTGTTTTCCACAAAGCAAATCATCAAAATTTGGTTAAATGTCTTGAGCAGACGTAATTTTCAAAATTGACATAGATGCTGATTAGTTAATCTTGACCTTTCTGGAGTTTTGTTATTTTTCATTAAAGATAATAGTTGTTCGCATAAATATGCGCTCCCGAACATAGCCAGTATACGCGTAACATAAACAACACTTTTGGGAAACCAGTCCGCAGGTAAATAAGTGTAAAATTGTGGAATTCCAACTTCCGTATAATTTTGTTTCAACAAAGAATCCCATTGGATTTCAATTAATTCCATTTGTAAGTTATCATCAACAATTTCAATATCAATGGATAGAGGCGAAGTGAAAAGACGAAACTGTAATTCACAGTTTTTGAAATCAGAAAATCTTCTATCAAACTCCGTTTTCTAACAACTCAGTTTGGTGAATATATTCTGCAAATTTCAATTCAGGTGACTTTAGTAACAGAGATTGGCAACTTTCAAAATAAGATACGTTTTCTTTTTCAATTTGCTTTTGCCAAAGTAATAATTTTTGTTTGAAAATGGGCAAAGCTTGCTGGTGAATAATACAATGAAAATATTAAAGATAATTATTACCACGTTCATTGCATGATTCCTTTAGTTTTGCAACAACTCCCTTAGTAATACCGGTCATGGCAGGTGCACCATCAGTTGCAAGACAAGCCAATTTTTCCAATGGTAACTAATATTTATTAAGAACTTCCATGAGTGCACCAAAAATATCAGTTCTAGTGGTTGTATCATGCATAGGAATAATTTCCAAAAGCTCCTCACTCACTTTTAGGTTCACGTCACATCCGCTAATAAAAACGGCCAGCTGAGAGATATCTCAAATGTCTGCACTTTCGTCGATTTCCTTTCAGAAAGTTTTCAAATTCTATCAGAATGCTATCAGATTCTATGAATGCTATCAGATTGCCCACTCTGACTAGTTGCCTCCCCCTCATAATTAATTTTTGAATTAGGCTAATGCTAATTTAACCATCGATAACTCACGTCAGTGTTAAAATTTATTGGTTCACATACTTTAAATAAGCATTAATATAATTTTGTTACCATCAAAGATATACACCGAAGAGTCAAAACATTATGACCAGTGCATCTTTATGAAAATCAAAGCAATGCAGGTAAACGACAGCACATGTGAAGGTCATAAATGGTATAAATAACACATGATACTGAGTTCTGTTAAACAGTGTTATTCTTGGTCTTTGGATGAGACAGACAGCAGACTTAAGTAAGTTTGATAAAGGTCAAATTGTAATGGCCAGACGACTGGATCAGAACATTTCCGAGACAACAAAACTTGTGGGGTGTTCACGGTCAGCAGTGGTTAGTACCTTCAAAAAGTGGTCTGAGGGGGAAAACCCACGAACCACCAGCAAGGTGTGGGCCGACCACAACTCATCAATGTTAGAGGTGAGCAAAAGCTATTCCGTTTGGTACGAACCAACAGAAGGAATACTGTGGCACAACTCGCCCATAATTTAATGCTGGTGATGAGAGTGTGTCACAACACACAGTGCATCGAACCCTGCTGAAAATGGGGCTGCTTAGCTGCAGGTTGCTCCAAGTGCCCATGCTAACCTCGGTTCACCATTGAAAGCGCATAAAATGGGCACTTGAGCATCAAAACTGGACCTTTAATGATTAGAAGAAGGTCATCTGGTTCAATGAATATTGTTTCCTGCATCATCATATGGATAGTTGGGTACATGTGCGTCGTTTACCTGGGGAAGTGTTCGCACTAGGATGCACTGTGGGACAAAAACAAGCCAGTGGAGGAAATGTAATGCTTTGGGCAATGTTCTGCTGGGAAATCCTGGGTCAGTCATTCGTGCGCAGGAAACTATGATGTCTACCACCTACCTAAACATCATACAGACCATCCTTTCATAGCAACAGTATACCCCTCTAGTAGTACCTTCTTTCAGTAGGATAATGCGACACACCACACTGCCCAGATCGTTCGAGAATGGTTTGTGGAACACGATGAAGACTTTGAGGTATTGCTCTGACCTCCAAATTCCCCAAACATCAATCCCATCGAGCACATATGGTTTGTGTTGGAACAGCATATCCGATCTGTGCAGCTCAACCACATAACTTACAAGAGTTAAAGGATCTGCTGGCAATGTGTTGTTACGAGATATCACAAGACACCTTTAGAAATCTTGTAGCGTTCATGCCTCTCCAGGTAAGAGCTGTTTTGGCATGTAGAAGACCAGCATCATATTAGATAGGTAATCGTAATGTTTTGGCTCTTCGGTGTATATCGATAACGCAGAAAAATATAGGTACATGATAAAAATTCAATTTGTTCGGAAACATTTTCCAACTTATTATACAAAGATTATTGTAAATGAACAACTGCTAGTTTCCTGATAAAAAAATTTCAAGCCTATGTGCCAATCAGAATAGTATATTCCATTTACAATACATAATAGATCCTAGCAATTACAATCAACCTCTCAAAGAGTTGCTCTTGATTTCCATGATAGTTCTTCAGAAGAAAAATACTAAATATCTCTCCTCCTAAATAATTTTCTACACTTATAAATCTCTGGTTCTCACATAGGTCACTATCATATGCAATTTCACAGGATCACTACATTACAGCCTCCAAACATTTTACAGAAGTCAACCTCTAGTCCTATAGAATTTTTTAAGCAAAGCTTTTAGAAAATTTACATAACTACTGACAAATTTAAATAATTTTAATCAATCAAACTTTAATTTCATTAACTTAGCCTAGATTCTCCTTTCCTTACTTTCACATCTGCAAACGTTTTTCGAGTTCATTCGTTTTCTGTAGGTAACCTGAAATACGCAAAATAAGCTGCGATAGAAGCACTTCAGGAAATGGAGTTTCACATTTATGATAAAGAGCAGCTTTATCGAGCGTTTCGGATTACTGTTTTGCTAAAATGCAAAGGTGGAACCATTTATATCACCGTCAGAAGTGAGAGCCATTGGAGAGATGAAACAGGAGATAATATTGTTATGACTGATGAACGTGCTACAATGAACTTGTGATTTGATGTATCATTTTGATGCTCGCATGCGCTTCAGCATGCGAATTACGTCATTAACCACTTTGAACGAACTTAACTTAGAAGTAAAGAATAAGAGAGCTGTAATTAGGAAGAATTTGTGTGAACGAAAGCGTAGTTTGTTTTAATCTGTGCACTATAGTATAATGAAGAAATGTTTTTATTTGTTTTGTGCGTGACAGGTAGAGTAAGTTTATTAGTGTGGATCTTGTTACTGAACGAGTAAGAAAGAGAAGAAAAATTCGTCTTCTGAATGGTGATCAACGTATGAAAAGAATTGGTTCTGAGAAACGAGTTTACTTAATTGCAGGTTTGGAGTACTTGATGACTAAAACCTTAGAAAAAAGTCATTTGGTGTATAGCTATTTAGTTGTTTAGAAATTGGTAAAGTTTTTCTCAACAGATTGCAGGTTTGTTCACAAAAATGATTGTGCCATTTATTAAATGATGTAAAAAGCGTTATTTTATGTTTTGAGTGTAGATAGTAAGAATTATAGAGGAAACAACTCTTTGTAGGAATAGAAATAAGGTGCCAAGTTCTTCTGAAGGTTTATTTTTTTTCTGATGAAGATTTGTGTTGGTTGAATTTAGTTTACATAAATGTTTTCATTCATACTTTTGTAATAAATTGCATTATTTTAGAATAATTGTTACTAATTATTATTTTGGAACTCACACTGTTTCCATCTGTTAAATTTATAACAAAATGTTGGGAACGACACAGACTTTAATTTCTACACTGGAAATGTTTTCAAGACACTGTAACATGCTCTAGAAGAACCAGCCAGTTAAAGATGATCATTTCCTGTCCCTTAAACGCAAGGCGAAATAAAACGATATTAATGATCCAACAACATAAAAAATAATTGTATTTTATTTCTTAAATATAAAAAGCGGTTTCTCTCACACTCTCTGGGCAATGTGGATAAGTTATTGCTATCAGTAGAATATCTCTTGACATTCTACCAAAGAAATTTCAAATTTCTGCCATAAAGAGATCACTTGTAACATTGGTTAAAAGTTTTTCCGTTTCCATATTTATTGATTTCTAATGATATAAATTAAAACTGTCTAAGTATTCGAAAAATACGAAAATGCAATATGTTATTAGTATCAATCCAAATAAAAAGTATTAGTTTTGTGGCTCTCAATTTCGCAGCCAAAGAACATCGAAGAGTTATAAGAACTAAATCGTTAACAACTGCCTTAGATAAAGGAATTATTAAAGGACATTATATACCGAAATTTTAAGCCATGAAAATTGTAACTGCACCAACAAAGAAATTTCAGTTGGGTATAGCGAAAAAAGACCGTATTTCCAAAAAACGGTACACATGCCAATGAAAGAAATGTGAGGGACACCGTTACCATGCAGACTTCTGCTTAAAGAAGAAGCGCACTGCATGGATTAACATTGGCTGAAGCTTACCATTGCATAACAGTTCGTCAGATGTGTGAACTTATATAACTGAGATCTAACATAGCCGAAGATGGAACATTCGCTCATTAGAAAGCTAGAGTTGGGAAAACGTATTAAGAAATGGAAGGGTATAAAATTGTGCGTAACATTGTGTATGTGTGTAGATTCGTTGAAGCAAAAGTATAGCCAATATTAAACATTGTAAGTCTCCTCTTATTACTTACGAAAAAGAAATTAAGTTGGAATGTGAGCCTAACTAAACCCTAACTGTTTGGATCTGTGACTGACGAGCCACACACCTACGAAATGCCGGGAAATGGTAAGGCTAGGTGGCCAAGTGGCAAAAACGGGACAAAGTTTTGCCTCAACCTAATAGTTTTCCAATTATCTCTTAAAAAGAACAGTTGTGTTTCTCACTCACGCTGAGCATAAGGGGTCAACTCATTGATGCCAGTGGAAACTTCTTGACCTTCACATTCCATCACCAAATTTTCAACTTTCCAAAATAAATATATCATTTGTAATATTCGTTAAAAATTTGGAATTTCCGATTTTTTAACATTAAAGGGAGCAGTTATAGCTTTTAGGAAATTCAGGAAGTTCAAATCGTAATAGTTCATCAATACCTATGCAATGTTAGAAAAATTTATTAATTTATCTCTAAAAACAAACAAATTAGCTCGTAAAACACAAAAGGTGGACTGAAAAGCCTGGCCTCTTACCCTCCCGGGAGTAAGAGTCAACATTTTATTGCTAATAAAACTTCATGACCTTCACATTCCATCACGAAAAAACACATTTTTAGCATAAACGCATCGTTTTTAATATTCGTTTTAAATTTTTGAATTTTCAACTTTTCCTCCCATTGGATTTATTTATTGGATGGATTTATTGCTATTGGGAGATTGGGAAGGTTCAAATCGCAATATTTCATTAATACCTATCCAACTTAAAATGAATTTTCAATTTATGTCTAAAAACAAATAATTATCTCTTAAAAATCTCTCAAAAAGGGTTAATTTTCCCATCCTCTCTGTCTAAAGGATCAACTCCTTGTTAGCAATGGAAACTTCGGAACCTTCACATTCAACCACCAAAATTTCAAATTTCTAGCATAACTACATCATTTATAATATTTTTTTTATATTTTAGAATTTTCGAATTTTTCCAACTTTAGATGGCATAATTATAGCTTTTGGGAAATTTCTTCATGATATAATAAGTCTCTTTCCGAACACTGCATTTGTGTTGCAAATTTTGTTAATACTACCAATAACTGTCGCAAGGGATGAAAGAAATTTTTTACACCTGAAACTTATAAGGTATTTAAGAACTGCAGTGAATCAAGATAGACTAGTAGATTTAACAATGTTGAAAAATGAAAGTGATATCAGAAATTCCTTAGCTTATTCGATGCTATCGAATAAGCTAAGGAATATCTCAGAGTTAAAAGCTCGTCTAATATTTCTTGAAAATGTTGAATTAATTATTATATGCCATACTATATATTTGATCTTTTTGTACCTAAGTAATTTTTTGAATGTGATAGATAAAACCAAACTTTTATTTGCTTATATTATTCTGTTCCTCATTAGACCATTGTACGAAATGATTTTTGATGTCTTAAAATTATGTGATTTAAAAGCGTTTTAATTTTTTATATGTTATCTGCTGAGGTCCTGCCATCCTCTCAGACCTTCTATATGGCATATAAACTGACAGGCTCCTGTCAGATCTCTGTGGCAAGCAGGTGCTTGAGGGGGTATTTATTTTTTTATTCACTAGTCTAAATACTTTGGGTTTTGGGGGACGGGGACCTAAAGAAAGGGCGTCATTCTTTACCTTGCCTCAGGTGCCTAAACGCCTGGGCTCGCTCTGGCCAATGGGATTATCGGATTACTCCAGTGGCCAGAGCGAGCCCAGGTGGCCTACTGGGACGACTTCAGGACACGTACTTAACAATTTATTTTAACATATATTCTTATTTTCTCGATTGCTGAAATCAGTAGATTTTATTTTCCACAGACATGGAATGGAAATATATTTATTTAAAAACCTTTACCAGAAACTTTTCGATATATTTTAAAATACAGTGCAACGAGCTATTGATGTATACAAGAGACTAGAGACAAAGCATATAGTTCGCACAAGCGCAGTAGTTAGATCCAGGAACACTACAGGTAAATTATTTGTAGTGAGCATAAGCCTTTAGCCATGCAGGTCCTCAGCGAGCAGCGCAGCACTGAGCGAACTTGTTCTTGTTGCCATTCACGCCATTCTCTTAATTTTCATCTCTTTCCTTTTAATTATTTCCTAAAAATTACATCTTTAAAATCTGTGTGGATTCCTTTATTCTTTTATACTTATGGGTTTATTGGCTGAAATTATATCGCCAGATATAAATCCGAGGTACCAGTGCATTATTATCATTTTGCTTGCATTATATCGATATTATCTTTGCCAAATTAAGAAGTAACTTGTTTAACCTTTATCTAATTACGTTTTTTGTGTTAAAAGACGGAAACAGACCTTCATTCTAAAATCTTCTTAACTGTTTCATGGCGAGCAGCTGTAACAGTTAACTTTCAATTTTAAAACTATGACAATCTGTCAAATTGAATAATTAAGTTAGAGTTAATTAGCAACAATCCATTTGCTTCGAAATTTCTTCACCCTTTCACCAAAGAATTCTTCGCTTTCAACCACTTCAGTGCTTTCACCAGGCGATAACCGTTCCATGGCCGAGTGGTTAGCGTGCTTGCCTACTGATCAAAGGGAGCTGGGTTCCAGCCCTGGGTAAGTCACGGATGCTTGCTTTGTTTTCTATTGATGTCGTCCCCCCTCCCCATCCTCACAGACCTTCTACTATGGCGTATTAAACTGGCAGGCTCCTGTCAGACTTCTGTGGCAAGCAGCTGCTTAAAGGTTTTTTTTTTATTCACCAGGCGATATATTTTTCTATCAATAGAGTTTATATATGCAACAAGATTACGTAAATCTGGCAACAGCGGTACAGCTGAAATGGGAGTGCTAACGTAAGATGTGTGTTAACGTTGTTTTTTGGATTTAAATTTGGCTTGTGTTATGGGTTCTGCATTAAA
The DNA here is from genome assembly GCA_038380435.1 of Ryuthela nishihirai. Lineage (NCBI taxonomy): Eukaryota > Metazoa > Arthropoda > Arachnida > Araneae > Heptathelidae > Ryuthela > Ryuthela nishihirai. Next base: position 38,533,633 of record JAWZYU010000029.1, read on the forward strand.
ATATTGACTAAATAGTTGGTGCTAGTTTGAGGTAAGTTCTGAAATATATATTTTTCTTAGTAAAAGTATTATTATAACTTTAGTATATTAGCGAAGGAATACTAAATGTTGTTTAGTGCTCTTAATGTTAGGTGCAGTTTTGATTCATTTCCAATGTTTGCAAATTTGAGTGTAAAATCTAGTTTCAGTATTTTCCTTTATCTACAAGCTAATGAAAATAAGAATAGATGTTGAAGTTGTGACAAATTGACTCTAAAGTTAGCTATCTCCTCCCCCCCCTCTACCCAAGGAAAGAAATGCACTCATTAACAGAAGCATTTATTGGTTGCTTAACATTCTAAATTACAAGTGCAAAAAATCATGGCATTGTAATTCTGGAAAAGCATCGTAATGCAAGGGTATTCTAAATATGTGGGGCGGGGGTGTCTCAGTCGGTAGCGCGCCAGGCTCGTAATCTGTAGTTCCCAGGTTCGAGTCCCAGCTGGGTCAGCGTTGAGATTTATCTCCGCAAAATTTCCCCACCATGCCCACGGTCAGTAGGGGACACCGATGGGCTTGAAAAGGCCGCCGTCCGTCGGATGGACGTTAAGCCGTGGCCCCGTGTGCGGGAGAGCCATATCCTGTGCACGTTAAAGAACACGCTGGATGGCCTTGACGGGAGGCTACCATCTGTCTCCCAACAGCTGTTCCAGTGGGTCCCCTCCCCCAACCTTCGCTGAGCCTTCGGGGTCCATGCGACCTGGCCATTTAGCCCATGGTGTGCAAAAAAGTGCCGCTCAGAGGTAAAACAACACAACACAACTTCTAAATATGTGGCTTTCTTAATATGTAAACAACAGTACCATCAGGTTCTTTTCATGAGGATTAAATTTGTTTAAAAGTTACACTTTTTAAATGCATTTTTTTATTTTAGTTTAGGGGGTTTTGAAAAAATAGATATGTATATATGCAATTGTAATTAGAATTCAAATAATCTGAGCCATATTTTGTCTGATGACAATTTGTATTGTAAAGTTAAATTGTATTGACCACATAACTACAAGTTGATTATAAAGTGAGTAAACACTCAATATGCACCATAATCTCACAAAATTGGTCATTAAAAAAACAGTAAAAGCATTATGACTTTTCTGTAATAGTAATAAATATGTAACTAGAATATCCAATAACATATAATCAGAATATCAACAACAGAAATTTTTAAAAAGCATTAATGAAATGTCACTTGTAGTTATCATCAATTTTACTATGATATACTTCTATTAATTGATATATGTACCTCCATTAATCGAAATCTAGATCCTGAGACAGATTCTTGAGAAATGTTTAGAGTTTTAAAATCTATAGTTATTTTCTTTGTAGATTTCATAAAGGCTTTTGATTTTGTTGATCACCATAATCTGTGGGGTTGATTGTGAGATTGTGTAGGCATTTCTGATAAGTTAATATAATAATGGCTCTCTATAATAGCACTGAGTTGTGTTTGAAAGTTGGTAAAGCTTGTAGTTATTGGTTTAGCATTAGTAATGGAGTTTTACAAGATTAACTCTGTCATTGCTTCTGGAACCATTAAAGATCTGTGGATATTATAAGTTGATGTATGCATCTGAAAACTAAAATTAGGCTATTTAATAGTATGATCGTTTTTAAAATTTGCCATGGTAGTGAAACAAACGCTTTGTAAGCAATAGAATAGGATACTTAATGCCTTTGATTCTAGAGGCTTGTACAGTATTTAGATATTAGGTGGTTTCACTATGTAAGTAATGATGAGGTTAGATGAAGGAGTAATCAATCACCATTGGTAGCATCCTATGCAGGGAGAGACTGCATAGGATGCTACCCACATGCAGAACTATGATTTAGTGAATAGAATTAACAGCCATTGTTCCTAAAGGCCTCATAAGAAAAGTAAGACCTAGAATGCAATGGATGGATAACATCAAACAGCACCTTGTTAGAATTGGCATGACAGTGACCAAGTGCAACAACTGTAGCTCATGATACATGTGCATGAAAAACTTAATTGGGCAATCTGGTTGGATTTCTGGTCACATTAATATTTTTGGTATTTAGTATTGTGTGATAAACACAAGTTATCAGTCTTGCATAACCAGAATCCATTTATCTTATTGAAAAAGTTGCCATTTATAATAAAGGTGAATAAGATGATTTAACTCAAAACGGATATGATTCTATATGATGACCATTGGATATGAAATGCTTCTATCTTGCATAAAAATTGTAGTATACATTACATCATTGCTTTATATTATAGAGTTTATATTATCAGTTGTTAAAATTATCTCTATAGCAGCTGCTTGCCACAGATGCCTGACAGGAGTCTGTCAGTTTAATACACCATAGAAAAATGCAAGGAAGATGACAGCAGAAAGACAACACAAATGTCCATTAACATAGTGTGAAATTATGCAGCAAACTATACAAAATGTCTTCATGTTAATAATTGAAATATTTCATAAGCTAATGGTTAACTCTTCTAGTTGAGTCAAGAATTGAAATCCAGAATCATTGCATATATTTTTTCTAATGCATGACCACAAGTGACTTTATGGAAGCGTCCACAGAGCTTAAGTAACTGTATAACATTGCTATTAATTATAAATATTTATAACCTGTGCTTAAAATATTTCTTATGCCAAAAATATTTTTATCACTTGAAAACATTTGATAATTATGATAATTAAGATGTAGGTAGGTTTTTATAGATACTGTTTTCTGTAACAACCTTTCAAAGCATAAAATGAAATCCTTGTTCATTAATCCTTCCATTTTTCCACGACATGTATATATCCATTTTTAGTACAACAAAAAAAAATGATTTTTTTAAAAATAAAAATTGCCATTTTAAATTTTTCTTATAGATATATAAAAATATATTATTCAAGCTTGATAAAAAATATTGACTTTTTTCATTTGATGCATATTTTATTAAACTACAATATAAATAATTTGATAAAGCCATCTGATTGCCATATTTTAGAAGCACTATACGGTATTGCCGATTTTTTTGTTAATGTTACTCTGTATTGAAGCAATCACCTGATTTAAGCTCACAAGTTTGAACTATTATCAACATATTTTTCCTTAAATTTTTGAAAATCTAAAAATTAACAGAAAAACTGCTATTTTTAAAAACGGAAATTTTTGGAAGTAATTATGAAATATGTACCTATTTTTTGATATACCACTGTAAAAAGTGTTATTAAAATTAGTATGGTACTATGTTAATGTTTTTTACTTCAATAAAATTCAGAATTAAGTTCTCTTTAATTTGGTATATAACATGACCTATATTTGTTGATTAGTTATTTATTAAAAATGTTCTAAAGTTGACTTGTTTATTGGACACTGCAACAAGCCTGGACTTTTCTCAAAGTATGGTACATACTTTGAGAAAAGTAGTGAATAGAATTACAAAATGGAAGAAATGTTTACTTTAAACAAGAAAATAATTTTTTTGTTATTCAGAAATAAATACCCCTTCTATTCCTGTGTATTATAATTATTTCTCTCTATTAGTGTTTTTTAAATAAATTTTTATTTGTGTTGCCAGATGTATTTTTTTACTGTATGACTAAAAAGGTCCTATAAAAAAAACTTCTAATTTTTTTGTTAAATATTTTATTTATAGAAAATCCAGAATTATAAATGCTGATTAATTTGGCATATAACATGCCATAATTCATTTGATTAGTTATTTGACAAAAAAAGTTCTAAAGTTAAATTTGGCCTCCGGATGCAAACCAGTTTTTCAGCCTAGGCACCTGAAGGATTAAGGCAGACTGAAGTAACAAGAGTTATGAAAAGTTCAGCTTCATATACTTTTTGATGATAGGGTTATCATTAAACCCTGCCATACAAGTATGATAAGGCAGTAAGCTTCTAATTTTGTAAACTTAGTACCTTTTCCACCTCAATTCTGTACTACATCCTGGTACAATTCACTTATGTTCATTGCTATGATTGTTAGTAAGTCTTTATAGACCCAGTGTAATCATCATTATCATTATTTGGAAATATTAGATATGTTTCAGTATCATATACTTTAAATTGATGGTTTCCAAAGTATGGATCATGACACATTGGGGGAAGAGGGGGACTAGTTGGTTAGGGATACAGATGATTTCTTAGAAAAGTTTTATGGTAAAACAGAATTGATTGTAATTCTCAAAATGTTACAAGCTCGACTGTTGAATTTTATGCATTGTTTTCCAGAAACATAAACCTTGCAGCTACTTTCAGTTAAAAGCCTTTTTTTTTTACAGTTTGAAGCCTAATGTCACAGAAGTAGCTGTTCATTCTTGACATTGTCACATGCATTTTGAGTTGCTCTGTACAATGCCATCTTAATGTAATGGCACATCCGTTGTCTGCAGAGGCCTTACTAGCATCTCATGCAAAATCAATATTTACAAACACCAAATTTGGTTTACATATTTTTTTACTATTTTCTTGCATTATCAATATCCTTAAATTCTACTCTATCAGATTTTCATCTTTAGCTCAGCATTTTCACTGTGTTGAGACTTGAGTAGTGGCGGCTCACATACACCGATCAGCCAAAACATTAAAACCACCTACCTAATATTATGTATGTCCTTCTCTCGTGGCCAAAAGAGCTCTCACCCAATGAGGCATATATTCAACAAGATGTTGGTAGGTGTCGTTTGATATTTGGTACCATTACTGCAACAGAAGATCCTGCAGTTCCTGTAAATTACATGGTTGGGGTGATGCTACTCGTACCTGTTTCTCCAACTCAAACCACAAATGCTTGATAGGATTTATGTCTGGCGAATTTGGGGGCCATGGCAATAAATGGAATTCCTCATCATGTTCTAGGAACCATTCCTGAACCTTCTTCGTGTGTGACATAGGGCATTGTCTTGTTGAAAGACGCCATCTCCACCAGGGAATACAGTCAACATAAAGGGTTGTACTTGGTCAGCCACGATGTTCAGGTAGGTGACAGCTGTCAGAGTTTGCTCTACAGGGATAATTGGTCCAAGTGTTCCCCAATAAAATATTGCCCAGACCTTCACACTCTCTCGAGCCACCTGGATCTGTCCCACAGTGCATCCAAGTGAGAAGGCTTCCATGGGTAAATGTCGCACATGAGCTTGTTCGTCCACATGATGTAACAGAAAACGGGATTCATCTTACCATGCGACCCTCTTACAGTCTTCTATGATCAATGTTGATGATTACGTGCCCACTTCAAGCATTTATGACTGTGAACGGCTGTGAGCATAAGCACACGAATGGGTCTGCAGCTGCGGAGACCCATATCCAAGAGCTTACAATGAAGTGTGTGTTCGGACACATTGGGCCCTTTACCACAATTGAAATTATGGGTAATGTCAACCACAGTAGCCCTCCTGTTGCTACAAACAAGACGAGATAGCCTGCGTTGACCCCTGGCATCAATGAGGCGTGGCTGGTCCACGCCTCATTGATGCCAGAGGTCAATACCTCAAAGTGTCACCTGTTTTGCGCCATCTTTCATCACCGCAAAATTCCCCGCCCTGCCCATGGTCAGTAGGGAACACCGATGGGCTTGGAAAGGTCGCCGTCCATCGGATGGGACATTAAGCCATGGCCCTGTGTGCGGGAGAGCCATACCCTGTGCACGTTAAAGAACACGCTGGATGGCCTTGACGGGAGGCTACCATCTGTCTCCCAACAGCTGTTCCAGTGGGTCCCCTCCCCCAACCTTCTCTGAGCCTTCGGGGTCCTTGTGACCTGGTCATTTAGCCCATGGTGTGCAAAAAAGTGCCGTTCAGAGGTAAAACAACCCATCTTTGATAGGTACTAACTACTGCATAGCGTGAGCAGCCTATCAATGTCGCTCTTTCGGAGATGCTCTTACCAAGGTGTCTTGCCATAACGATCTGGCCTTTGTCAAAATCAGATGAATCCTTTGCTTTTCCCCATGTTGAGACAAAACGAAATACTGCCTGCGAGAACTCTGACCAAGGTATTATATATATCATTCACAACCTTGGCACGTGACACTAATTGGTTGCATGCGCACTTCTTTGCATAGCACAGAGGTGGTTTTAATGTAATGGCTGATCAGTATATATTGTTTGGGTAGGTAACAACAAAGCTTGCACTTTTTCAATGGTGAATGTAATCAGTAATCAGGAATCACTGCCATCAAAAACAGAATGTGTACAATCTTGATCTTCATCTGGTCCATGATAAAAATAGTAGCAAGGCTAAATGACTTAGTGTGTCTCATTGTATGAGTTGCTTGCGTGCATATGGTACTCCATGACATTAGATCAATCAGCCTGCACTGCATTTACTAATCTATAGGCTACTACTCATTAGAGCCAGAGGAATGGGGGCCCTCCAACCTTTCTGTAATTTATGCTAAAATATTAATTATACACTGAATTAGAATGAATTTTAAAAACCACAATTCACATGAGTATTTTGCCTGTTTCATTTCCATTCAGTACATATTCAATGAAACAATATGCTCAAAACTTCCTTCCATTGTTTTCAGGAATCCCTCTCAATGGGTTTGCCAAGAATGTGCCTAAAATTCTCTCTTTTGCTTTCTTAAAACATAGTCGAGGTAAAGAAATATTTTTACTGAAATACATAAAGATATGCGTTTTGTCCTTAGTGGGACAAAGTCATTTGCATATTAGTGCTACTTTTTTATCAGATCAAGCCTATTGTCAAACCATGACAGTCATGTTTTTGCAGGAATCACAAGGAAGAAGTTCTATTTGCTTGGCTCAACTTAGGTCATTCATTTATCACTCATTTGTTTCTTCTTCAGGTAGATGACAAACCTAAGTGTGACACCATTTTAACCATTCATGTTTTAATGCATTGTCCCGCTTTTCACCTCAACTGCCATGAAGTGGCACAGAAAAATTTGTTTCCATATGCTAGATCTAGCTCAGTTGAATTTTTAAATGATCTTTTTTAAAAATGAATATTAAAAAACTTAACCCTGGGGCATGGGTAAAGAAAGAAACATGATACTTAAATAGTTAAATGTTAATGAAACACCCCCTATTAATGCAAAGATGTTTTTCTTCTTCTGCTCCTGCATACAATGCCTGGCCAAATTATAATGAATAGCATCATGCACAAAGTACCATAAAATATGCCAGTGTATGCAAAATTTGTTACCGATGTAAGTATTTTATGTAATTATGAAGTCCTATAAAAGCCATAAAGACGTGGTGGAAAGCAAAGGCAAGTGTGACATGGGTAAAAAGGTGATCTGACTCTCTTCAGAAGAGGGCTCAATGTTGGAGCATGAAAGGCAGGAGCATTCCTAACAGAGGTGATAGAAACTAGGAAATCACTAGCACACTATCCCAAGTGTATATGGAGAATGGCAACAGTGTAAAAAAGTGTCTGCTAATCATGGCAGATGTGGGAGGAAAAAGACTGACAGACAGGAACAGGCATTGGTTGGCATGAACTGTATGGTGAAACAGAGCTGCTGCAGTTCATCAGCTGAGAGAGATGACTGCTAGCAAGTACTTCACAACCCATTTCAATGAGAACTGTGCATGGTGAATTTAAAACTTTGAAAATTTGGAATTGATACATACGATTAAGTATTAGGTGTTCACAATAATTTGGTCAGGCAGTGTGTAGTAAATAGTTAATAGTATTAATAATTTTACAACCATAAAAGTTAAAAAAAAAAAAGCAATTTAACTATTATAATTGACTAAAATGAAGCATCTAATCTCTCTTCAATATAATTATGTGTATCACAGAAAAGATCAACATGGACATATTGTAAACTTCAGTTAATAATCTTAAACAAAAATCTGTGCCCCATACCTCAAATTCAAGTCTTTTTTTTTTTGGCTTGACTTTTAGCAAATAAGTATGAGAAATATTTGGCTACACATAATGGTCATTGTGCTGAGAAGTTTTGTATAGTGTAAAGGAAATTAAGCTTATTAAATATTTTATTCACAATCTCACTCAGATCACTTTAAATCTAAATTTTCAACATTAATTTTAATGTTTAAAGAAGTTATTGAAGCTAAAACATTTTGAAGCAGCATTTTTGGTAATAAGAATTTATATGAAAAGTTATCTAAAATAATATTTATTGCAATAAATCATTCAGTAAAATAAATGTAATTTTATAAATTTGCATAATGATGGGTAACAATAGCATCTGCTATTAAATATTCCAGCATCAGTAACTAAATATTAAACAAATATTGTTAAAAATTGATATATAGCATGATTTTCAATTTATTTCCAGTAACATTTTCCAGTAAAATCATATTTCCAAAATTGCAAAGCTTTCGAATTTCACAATCGATTTTTGTTCACCTAACACGAAGAGTTAAACTCTTTTGTTAATATAATGTATGTAGATATATGGAAGCTTAAGTCATATACTATAAACAGCACAGCACAGAACAAAGAAAATATGTGGTAAAGAAGAGACTGATAATATGCTAAAATAAGAAAATTAGGACACTGTTAAGTGGACAAAGATTGTAAACATTTTTTTGTGGGGAGGATGTTTTCAGTGTGACCAATGATTTCTTAAAAAAAAAACTTCCCCCTAAACCCTTGACCTCCCCTTGACTACTCTATTGGACTTCTGTTTTTATCCGTATTTTTTAAATACCGTAATTCATATGTTGCCTAATTTCCCCCAGCAAGGGGGAAAATTACAACCCATCTCCCTCTGCCGACGCACATGATTCAAGGAGAGCATTGCCCTTCTACTCAGAATAATATTGAAAGTGCGTCGATCCATGTTTTTGCCCACTTTCTTATGTACACATATAAATTTGCTTTTGACTTTGGAAATGGTAAAAGGCCTTTTACTTTCATCCCTCCCAGCTGGGTCAGCGTTGAGATTTATCTCCGCAAAACTCCCCGCCCTGCCCACGGTCAATAGGGGACACCGCTAGGCTTGGAAAGGCTGCCGTCCGTCGGATGGTACATTAAGCCGTGGCTTTGTGTGCGGGAGAGCCATACTCTGTGTGCGTTAAAGAACACGCTGGATGGCCTTGACGAGAGACTACCATCTGTCTTCCAACAGCTGTTCCAGTTGTTCCTCCCCCAACCTTCTCTGAGCCTTCGGGGTCCTTGTGACCTGGCCATTTAGTCCATTGTGTGCAAAAAAGTGCCGCTCAGAGGTAAAACAACCAACCAACCTTCATTCCCCCACCCAAATATTTCTAATGGTACCCATGCTCGAATTTCGAGGCATTTTGAATATTATTATTGCTTAAGTCTGTGCAGTAGTCCAGGGGTGTTCAACCCAAACTTATCGAAGAGCCACTGGGAAAAAACAACATATTTTTAAAGAGCCTCAGAAAAAATTCCTACTTAAAGACGAAAACATACATCTAATGAGTATGAATTGTTTACAAAACTATATTTTTAAGGAATCAAAAAAAACTTGATAATGCAAAAATATACATTTTTTATGAGTAGTATGAATTGACAAAATCATTTAGTTATGCACCTGAAAATGTTTGGTCAAAAAAAAATTGGTAGAAATGAGCCAGATTCGGTATATTGTTTTATGAACCGCAAGTTCTGCAGTGGCAAGGCCTACAGTAGTCATCTACAATGTATCATAAAAATTTCCCAGTTGAAACATTAAATTTCGACCTGTCGAGTTCCGTACCAGTACCGAGCCTATCATATTATATAGCCTCATACTTTATTCTACTGTAAACAGATTAAATAATCACGAAAGAACATAGGATGAGAAAACTGTTTTCAAATCAGCTGCAGCTGGTTTAATATGTAGAACTAAAAAAATTTATATTCGTTTTATGCTACCATTGTCATTACGTTTTATGCTACCATTGATTTTCACTGCGACTTTTTTTTATTGGCATATTTTGCTCATCTTTCAAACTCAGACCTACTTTAATATAAAAGTTCTTTATCGAAATATGAGGCAATCGTTGAAAAGTCACTGCTAAATAAAATCACCCACAAATGGTTTCGCTCTGTCAGCTATTGCGTTTGTCACGCCATTAAGGAAATGTTTCTCATGAGGATAACAATCCGAGTCCAATGTCTAGCAGAAAGACGTTTGGGAAGCCAGTCTCCAAGCCATTGTGAACTGATAAACATGGCACTAGTTTCCCTGTGGATCAATTAACAATAGTTTTTGTAACTTGACGATACGTCAATGATAACCATCGCAAGTGTATTTTTTTGTTATTTCGTACCAAGTAATATTCTACGGACTTGCTTTAAAGTGAAAGGAATTCACTGATTAATTTCGCCGTCGATAGCATGCAGTTTTATTCTTTGCTTTTTAAGGTGCTCTGAGCGGCACTTTTGTGCACACCATGGGCTAAGTGGCCAGATCACATGGACCCCGAAGGCTCAGAGAAGGTTGGGGGAGGGGACCCACTGGAACAGCTGTTGGGAGACAGATGGTAGCCTCCCGTCAAGGCCATCCAGCGTGTTCTTTAACGTGCACAGTGTATGTCTCTCCCACACATAGAACCACGGCTTAACGTCCCATCCGACGGATGGCGGCCTTTCCAAGCTCATCGGTGTCCCCCTACTGACCGTGGGCAGGGCTGGGAATTTTGCGGAGATAAATCTCAACGCTGACCCAGCTGGGACTTGAACCTGTGAACTACAGATTACGAGCCTGGCGCACTACCGACTGAGTCACCCTCGGCCCTGCTTTGTAGGGTGCATATAGGAAAATACCTAAGCAATCCTCTGGCCGAGTGGTTAGTGCGCTTGGCTACAAAAAGACCTGGGTTCGAGCCCCGGGTAAAGCATGAATGTTTGTGTTGTTTTTCTCCCGAGGTCCTGCATCTTCACAGATCTTCTACTATGGCATATTAACTGACAGGCTCCTGTCAGACCTCTATGGCAAGCAGCTGCTTGAGGGGTATTTATTTATTATATATTTTATAGGAAGATATGTTTTTAATTATATTTTTATCTCTCCTGCCGTAGAAATTGCATACCTATTTACACCCACTATCCAATAGAAATGTTTCTGCCGCTATATGTTGCCATCTTACGAAGCGATTAAATTTTCACTTCTTAGTAAGTGTAAGATATAAATGGGCCACACTTCATGCTACCGATGAACAAACTGCTATTCATGTTCTTTGAGTTAGAGCCAACACAACAGTTCTAATCTTTGATGCTAAGTATGTGCTGTGTGCAGCAGACGATATCTTAATCACTGCATGACATAGTTTCGGAGTGTCAGGATGTGACCCCATTCATCATCCAAAGTATCTGATGTTGTCTTCTTTGCCATTTCTAAAGTGGATAATTCCCGCGTGTTTTTTAATAACGAAAACTCCCTTAAATTGTACATACCGCAGAGGTGAGTCATGATTGGCAAATGTCAGACAAATTTTAAATTTCTCCCAGAATGGGAGGAACATCTCTTTTCTTCGTTATTCGAACTGAAGGTAGAGAATCTGTAAATGTTTTTATACGACCCGGACCTTCTCCCCCAAAAAAATCCGGTCAGACTTCAACTTATTGCATTGAAATGCAAAACAATTGTCTTCGTATAATTATTTTTAGGCCCACAGTATATGTCCGATACTAAAAATATGTTAAAAAACAACTAAATTCTAAAATAAAAAAAAATAAATACCCCCTCAAGCAGCTGCTTGCCACAGAGGTCTGACAGGAGCCTGTCAGTTTATATGCCAGAGTAGAAGGTCTGAGAGGATGGCAGGACCTCAGCAGAAAAACGATACAAACAGCCATGCCTTACCCGGGGCTCAAACCCAGTCCCTTAGATCAGTAGCCAAGAGCGCTAACCACTCGGCCATAATTTAAAGCAGAATTTATGTTGTATTAAATACCATATTTTTCGAAATAGGAAAATTTGCACGCATTTTAAATGCCATATTTAATTTCCATACATTTTACAATGCCAAAACAGCGCTGCATTTACTGTATCTAGTTTCTTTTTGCTCGCTCTTTGATGAATAATCTGACCATAGCACAGACAGTCCGTGGCTAATCATCCGAAGTACTCTTGCACAATATTATTCCAGACCATTCTGAGCTCATCTTGCTGGCCATTTACCCACCCTACTTTTGTATAAATTCGCCATTCCGGAGTGATGTAAATAGATGGTATCGGAGCCAGCACTTGCTTGCAAACGGGGCCGAGCTTCCATCTGTCTCTTAACAGCTATCCAGGGAATTCTCTTAGCCTTTGGGGTCTTTGTGACCTGACCATTTAGCCCAGAGATTTTCAACCGGTATGCCGCGAAAATTTTTAAAGATCATTAATTAAATTATTTTCGAAAGAAGTCCAAAGCACAATAAGTGTATATATCAAAATTAAAACCTCTTTAAATTGATTATACGATTATTGATTATACGTATCATTGTTATAATAAAGGTATACATAATATCATCATAATTTAAGTGTGCCGCGGAAGTTTAACTATAGGTTCAAGGTGCCGTGAGATAAAAAAAAAAGGTAGAAAAACACTGATTTAGCCCATTGTATGCAAAAAAAAAGTGACGCAGATTTACAACAAATAAACGTTATATTGTTACACTATTGACATACATTTTTAATTATCGCTTGTAAGTGGCGTATTTCCCGATAGATTAAAAGAAAGTTGTGATTCCTATTTACAAAAAAGGAAACAAAAGTGCCCTTTCAAATTATAGGCCTGTATCTATTATTCCGCTCTTTGGAAACATTTTGATAAAATTGGTAAAAAGCGAATGAATTGTTATAGTTAGTAATGCTTTCTACTCCGATAAATACTTTGGGTTCAGAGAGAATAAAAGTACAAAGATGCTATGATAAGCTACACTAAACATGTTTATGAGTCTATTGGCAATAATTATTTAACGTCAACTATTTTTTTAGATATAAAAAAATGTGTCGGAAACGTTGCTCTCAAATGGTTTTCGAGTTATTTATGCAATAGAATACAAACTATGAAGATTAATGGAACTTTTGGCTCTGAGTTGGAAATAAAACACGGAGTTCCTCAGGGCTCTGTCTTAGGACCAATTCTCTTTTTAATTTTTATCAATGATTTCTGCTCTTTAAAAATTAATGGTTTTGCCGATGTGATACTGCTATTGCATTTACAGCAGAAACGGGGTGGCTTAGTCGGTAGCGCGCCAGGCTCATAATCTGCAGTTCCCAGGTTCGAGTCCCAGCTGGGTCAGCATTGAGATTTTTCTCCGCAAAACTCCCCGCCCTGCCCACGGTCAGTAGGAAACACCGATGGGCTTGATAAAGGCCGCCGTCCCCGTGTGCGGGAGAGCCATACCCTGTACACGTTAAAGAACACTCTGGATGGCCTTGACGGGAGGCTACCATCTGTCTCCCAACAGCTGTTCCAGTGGGTCCCCTGCCCCAACCTTCTCTGAGCCTTCGGGGTCCATGTGACCTGGTCATTTAGCCCATGGTGTGCAAAAAAGTGCCGCTCAGAGGTAAAACAACCCAACCCAAAATAAAATTATTAAAAAAATAACTGATGGAAGTATTTATCAAAATGGAAATAACACACGTCAAAATTTAAAATACTGCCCTTCAGTCACTTGTTTGTTTATATATTTATAAGCATAGTCATTTTTTTTTCGAATTAAAAGTTGATAATTATAATTTTCGTTAAGTGGCAGAAACTATGTAGCAAAAAATGCATGTTCTATGTAGTGAAAAAGGAAATATTACACAAACATATTTTATATTTAGCACTAAAAAATGCCCAAAATGTTGCCTAGTGAGCTTCGAAATTGTATTGATGAAGTATTTACCTTTAGGAAAAAAAATAAAGTTTTATCTCTCACATACATTCGACTTGGATTTTATGTTTACAGTTGTACGATAAAAATTAGACTTCAATTTTTTATTGTTGTACCCTGCTTGTACTGTATTGTTTTGACCTTGTGGCCCCTTTGTGGTTTATGTGTTTTAACTTTGTTGTTATTGCCAATCAGACACTATTTTAGACTTCGAGATATAAGCCCTAGGCTTGAAGCTCAAAAATTTAATTCAAGATATCAGATATGTACTGTATTGTAGTAAATGTGTTTTCTTTTTTTTTTCTTTGTTTTTAAATGAAATTGCTAGGTTTTTGTAAAAATGCGAGAAAATTATAGTTTGTCACAATCCACCTTGTGTGGATCATTAGGTTCTAATTTGTGAGAAATAAGTTGAACTTTTTTGTTATTCCATGTAATGCTAACTATAACAACCTAGATAAGCGAATGCTATTGAGTTGTTTATATTGTACTAAATGTATAGTCTAATGTGTTGAAAATAAAGTATTTTGATTGATCGATATGTATAAATATCAGCAAAATGTAAGAAGCTTTATTTGCAACTTATGTTTGTGAAAACTAACTTAAGTTTATGTAATACTTTGTGAAAACTAAAGGATGCACGAGGTCAACAAATACAACTTATTTCATGTGGATATTGATTAAGAACATACGAAGTATTTTTGTTATTGTTTCACGCATATGTTATTAAATAACGCTTCTATATAGACGAATGATCTCAAATTAAGCTAATGCTAGATCATTTACTGAAAAGTCATTGTGCGCCACGATTGGATCGAATGTTGGTTAATTGTTATCAAATCCGAAAACTTGTGCCACGTTACTTTTCCATCACAGTGGAAGAGTAATACATATTTGAATATTTTGTTTTCTTACTGACTCCTGATGACATGTTGAATTGTGATAGTCGAAACGTGCGCGTGCATATTTGGGGAACTTCGTATGACATTTTGGAGGATAGAAACACAGGAAAAAATTTCATTCCATTATCAAGTCAGTAATAAATTCTGACATAGAGTCAGCGCTGTGACCTCTAAAATGAAGCATCAACATTCCCGTTTACTTTCGCTCTTGCAATGTTAATATCAGAATTCCGCGATTAAAATGTATACTTTCTACATGCTTCAATTGTAATAAAAAAGGAGAGAGCTTTACCTCTAACACTGCATATCATCGGTCTGTCCGTGGCCAGCTGCCTGACCTCTGTCGATGCAGCTCTGATAGTTGATGACGACAGATTTTAACTAATCAGTCATATTGCGGCGTATAAAGATGATACAATTATCAGCCGATGAAGTGTGAATTACGAGTGTCCTTTTTCTCGTACCAATCAAAAATGTGAAAATTTATATTAAACATTAAAGTTGACCATCGTAGAGATTCCAGTTGTGAAAAGGAAAAAAAAAAAACTATTTTTTCAAATATTTAATAATTATTTTTGAAATTTCTCTTCCCTCCTAGACGGCCTTCTGGTCTCACTGGTTGAGAAACACTGGAACGACGACGGAGAACGATAAAATGCCGGTTACCAAGTTTTTTTTAGATCAGTGGTGCCCAATCTTATCTCTCTCGTGTCCCACCTTTTTCCAGGAAAGTCACCGCTCCAAGTTAATGACAAAACGTCTCGCAAATTTACATGCAAATAACTTCTATTACCGAGTCATTTATTTTGTTTCACCACAACCAATTTGTCTACGTCAAGTTGCAGAATCATTGGGATTCTAAGTTTTCGATTATTATTAGTAGGGACTGCTGTTTGCTCGTTTCATCAGCGACGAAAAAATTTTGTTCACAGAGATAATGTTTTCAAATATTTATTTCTTTAAAAGTTAGCTTGTAAATGCTAAAGCAGTTTAAAGATTTAAGTTATGTTTATTATTAAGCTAAAATTTTGTGTCTAGACGAGTGTATATTTTGAAGAGCACGAATTGCCACATATGACACGTTGAGCACCAGTGTTACAGAGCAGGGTGGCCAGTTTCTGTGTTTAAGAATTAAGCATCCAGATCTTGAAACGGTTGTTGGGTTGTTTTATCTCTGAGCGGCACTTTTTTTTGCACACAATGGGCTAAATGGGCAGGTCACAAGGACCCTGAAGACAGAGAGATGGGGGGAGGGGACCCACTGGAAGAGCTGTTGGGAGACAGATTGTAGCTTCCCGTCAAGGCCATCCAGCGTATTCTTTAACGTGCCCACGGTGTGGCTCTCCCGCACACGGGGCCATGGCTTAATCACTCGTTCACAAAATGCTGTTTAGTAAGATAGCATTTTCCTGTACGCTTAGTGTTTACTATTACTTTTACTGCTTACCAAATGCTGTTTCCTTCCCATTATTCAGTAGTTCAGACTTTTATGTTTCTCTTATCTACGATATCTAGGGGAATAAATATAGTTCCTTTTTAAATTCACAACTAATAAATCAAGAACTTCAGTTTGATTGTCCAAGAGTGACCTGAAAGTAGTGGTTAATAAGTGTTAACCAATCTATCTATACTTGGAATATTTGAGAAAAAGCTGATATTTTTCTTGTGTTTTCATTTTGGAAGGGGTAATTAAGATGGAATATATGCTCCTATCTGATGTCTAATCGTATGCACACCGGTTATAGTACTGAATGTGTGTGCACTGTAGGAGATAACGTGAAGCAGTTTATCAGCAGAGTTAAGTCAAGCCTTGTTTAAACTTGGGAGGCGGAGGAGATAGCTGATGTGCAGTAATTATCTCCCAGTAGGTAGCTAGTGTGACTGTTTGCATTTGGTTGGGGAATTGCTCTCCACAGAGTTATTGCGTATTGTCAGAAATTTAAGATAAACTATTTACCTGCATAAATGGAAAATGAATGCTTCCCTCACTACTGTGGTAAGTTTCTAGTGATTTCGTTACTTGATCTTGATTGTTAAAATAGGTAGGAATATTTCATTCGGGTGAATTTAGTAGACTTCTGCCGCTCAGATATTATTTTATGTAGTTAAAGCTAAGCAAACTACAAACTCTTAGATGCCCTTCAAATACTTTGGCGAGTAGAATGTTGCTAGTAGTTACCGAAGCTGCTTACTAGCATGAGGAAAAGAAATAGGCCTTGATGCTGTTTAATATGTACATCGCATATTTGTAGTGTATCTTAAGGGCATTCATACGTTGCAGAAGTGAACTTATTACTGTACCCAAGTATCTAAGCGATTGAAGTTCTCATCTCAACTGCTTGACCAATTGTTAGATATCGAAGGCACTTGATCATCTTAGGCCCTACTATCAGCAGGAGGCCAATTGAATTAATTTATATGGCATATGAATTTCCTTGATCCACTAATAGATTTGCCACAGGCCTATATTTTTACTTTCATATAATTACCCCTTCAAGCAGTTGCTTGACCACAGAGGTCTAACAGGAGCTTGTCAGTTTAATACTCCAAAATAGATCTGTGAGGAAGACAAAACCTCAGCAGAAAGACAACAAATACCTGCCTTACCCGGGACTCGAACCCAGGCCCCTTTGTATACTACTATTTAAATCAGTGACGTACCTTTTCAGGGTTTGAAGATCATATTTTTTGACACCCTAAACTAAGACACTCAAGCATGACAAGATTCACTCCAATTAGAACTTTCTGGGTACGACACTTGTTTAAATTACATTGCATGTTAGAAACGTGCATCTGATTACGACGACTGTCTTCTCTAATCGGCCATCCGAGACCTGCTGCTCTCTAACAGCCTGTTTAGAATCACAGATGACAACGTTGAGTCAAATTACATGACTCCAAATATCGTGAAAATAAACGGGGTTGATTGTGTAGCGATATTCCATTGTACGATTTGTAACGGTTTTGATTTTCCCTTTTGTGAGTTATATAGCATTGTGATGTGCTCTTTTGGGCTATCTCTCATCTCTTGAAATTTTTAGAATAGTTCTGTAATCGTTGATTTATGGCGTAAGCTGCGGATTGGGAAAATAAAATGGCTTCTGATGCTGATGTCAAATTTGTGAGTTAGAAACAAATGGGTATTTCATTTTCCGTTCGGATGGTGCCCGTTGTCTCCAGCAGTGATAACTACAGAACTAACGATGTTGATTTGTGTTATATCCGAGATTTTACATAGCGTCCTTGACGAATGTCAAAGCGAGACGCCATAGGTCTGAGTGGTTTCTCTAGATTGATCCTCAGTAAATGCCATTGTTGTCTGCAAGAGAAAGGTGGTTTTGTGTGACAGGATTTGAATTCCAAGACGTCGTAAAGTAACAACAGAAAAGCAGATAATCGACGTTACAATTGCTTTGAAGAATGAAAGCAGATTTTCTGCTTTGTAAGGATATATAGGGGAAAAAATTCTCATTGAATTGCTAAAAGTAGAGAGGATTACTAATTCGTGGAATATAATACTTTTTTAAGACAAGGAAGACTAACACAGAGTTATTTTTTTATTATTTTATTCATGGGCTGGTTTGGTACATAAATAATTGTTCCATTCAAGGTTTCCTAGTAAACTATTGATTGGTAAAAGATTAACAGCACAAAGTCTTATTCTTTTATGTAAAACTTTTAGTTTGAACAAAATATTGACACATTTCCTTATAAAATGCTTGAAAATTAATTTATTATCCAAGCAAATAGATTAATTTTAGCCACATTGCCAGATTTATAGCCTCCCATTTAGATATCTTTTACATTTATAAAGACAACCTTAAAATTCGAAGCATAAAGATGTTCAGCTATATTGATTTTTGAAGCACATAATAAGTATGTTATCAATATATTTTTATCCTCTGATCTGATTTTAAACTCACGTCGAAAATTTGTATCCCTCATGATTATCAAACAAATTGAATCGCAAATAGCGATTTTTCTTTGACATCTTTTTTCTTTTTGCAAGGTCAAAATGATGTTCAGGTTGGCAATCTGTCATTTCAGTTATTATAAGAATCAAAATTCCAGCAAAACAATTGAAAAACCAAGATGGAACACTATGCTTTTTGCGTAACACCTATTTTCTGAAAGATCCACGTTTCTGAATAACAGCAGTCTGTAGGGGACAAGTAAATAGCATATGTATTCTTTTTTTGTGGGGCATTTATTTTAGCAAAAGAATTCTAATCTTTCATGGTGTTAAACTACATTACCATATTAGTAAACAACGGAATAATCATGCAAATAATTTCTGAGGAAAAGTTTTTTTTTCCTTTTTGAAAACTCCGTAAAAACTATTTATTAAGGTAGATTCATTCCTCGTTTTTGCAGTACAATTTAGGAAACCACATAGTACATAAGGGGTTCTGCCACTCTGGACCTCCCCTCCGTTGTTGGTTCGATCCTCTCGCACTTTCCAGAGTGACTCATCATCAAAGCCGATTCAAAATTTGGATTTATCGATGATGCAACAAATGGCCAAGCTGCTTTTGTAGCCTACCAGTAGAGTGCATGCATTAGTTCACAGATTAAAAGCTGCATATACAGGTGATAAAGTGCATATAAAACATTGCTGTATCGTTTGCAAATAATCTTAATTACATTGGTAAAACTGTAACTCTTAAAACTTGTCTTTCTGCAGTATAAACATATATAGTTCATTCGATTAGAACCATTAAAATGTAACATACAAACTGTTTAGTGACGCAGCAATCAAGTTGCCATTTAATAAAAACTAATCTAGTAAAATATATTTCGACTCTTGGTTGATAATTTCTTTTCTCCTCTGGCAGCTGGACTCCATTACACACTGACAGAAATAGGGGATTATTACATAGACATTATACATTATTATTACATATATTACTAGTGTGTTGCCGCACATTTTTTCTCGAAATATTACCTTAAAAATCTGGACTGCCGATAATGGATGGAATAAGGAGTTTATGACTGGGAATATCAGTTACTGTCACGGTTATTCAAATACATTTATGCTCACTGCATCTGAGTTTTTGAGAAAACGAACACAAAAAAAAACCCTTTTAGCCTTATCCCTGTCTAATATAGGTTTATAAAAATCGGACATGTACTATTTCGCATATTTTAATGTAGGCAATAATTTAATACAAATGTCTAATCTCTAATTTTTTTTTATATCTAACCTCGAAATGTTTTGCTGCGCAACAAATCGATTGTAAGTGCTGGTAATACTTGATTTTTTTTTCTTCAGTTTTTCCTTAAATGCAGTTATACACAAGGGTGCAGTTATACGCAAGTAAATGCGATCTATACACAACACCACCCTCTGTGGTTTCACAGAGGTACTTAAATTTTGTTGAGGTGGCCTCTGATTCCGTATTAGCAATGCGTGAAAGAATTTCTTTTTTTGAACATAAGAAAAATAATTTTTCAACCCCGTGGAATACAGAAATTTCTTTCTCTACGTTTATAATGTTTGATTAGTTAATCAGAATATAATTCGTGTAGCCAATTACACCATATATTCATCAACAGCCGTTATACGCAAGCGCGAATCAGATGTATTCACAATCCACCTGTTCGACACGTTTCGTAAAACACAAGCTGTTCAAACTATTGCTCTTGGCACATTTACGATTGTAATGTCTGAATCACTACAGTTACAACCACTACTTTACAAAATAAGTTCGAAATGCATTTGCGCAAAAAATTGGTACCCAGTGTACATCTCATGCCGACCTGTTTATACAACACCTGATAGACAGTACCGGGAGTTTGACATGCTTGAGTCTGTTTTCGAGGACTAGAACCCATAACTAGCTTAAAGAAACAGGGGATGGGAGGAGGTTTCATTTGGAGGGTAACTGATCAAAGTACTTTTATAAAAATAAGAATCGTACCCATGAACCTATGACAAAATGAATGCCGTCGCAATTTTTTGCGTCGGCATTCTTAATGTAAATAAAACCTTATATGCAAGGAGACGGGGTATCTGAGCCGGTAGCGCGCCAGGCTCGTAATCTGCAATAATCGGGTTCGAGTCCCAGCTGGGACAGCGTTGAGTTTATCTCCGCAAAACTCCCCGCCCTGCCCTCGGTCAGTAAGGGACACTGATGGGCTTGGAAAGGCCGAAGATTGCGTCCTTTGGATGAGACGTAAAAATCGTGGCAGTGTGCAACAAGGCCATACCCTATGTACGTTAAAGAACACGATGGATGGCCTTGACGAGAGGCTACTCTGTCTCCTAACAGCTGTCCAGTGGGTACCTCCTCCAACTCTCTCTGAGCCCTCTGGGTCTTTATGACCTGGCCATTTAGTTCATTATGTGCAAAAAAAAAAAAATGCCGCTCAGAGGTAAAACAACCCAAACAATTTCCCCACCCCTTCGGTTACAGGCCTGCAGGGACTGTCTTGGAAATACGTTATTCAAGCCCTCAAAGTGATAACAAACTAACGCCCACCCTACAATGGGATTCTTTGGGACGCCTACCCATGGGATTCTTTCTAAATATCCACACATACGTATCCTTGGGTATGCCACTGTATAGACACTTGGGTTTTTTTAGACTTAACAGTTCTAAACGTTCGTCATTCTGTTTACCTCTATGATGCTATTGTGAATCGCTTTATGGTTGTTAAATTACAAAAAATGAATATAATACCTGTATGAGTGAGTATTGTTTTTATGAAAGTCTGATGATTCAGCTTCAATAAATAATTTGACAAATTGTTAAACTTTCGCAAATCATTTAAATATTTAATTCATATTTATATTTTTGCCGCGCTATTTAACGTTTACACCAGATGGCGTAAGTGAATTGACTTCCCGAAATATTTCCTAATAATATGCGGATGAATTGACGAAATGATCCGGAGAAAAAGGAAACGATAATGGTAAGCAAGCACCGTTGGTATTTTACAAATGCCATGATAAAATGATGATTTAGCGCCTAAAGCAGTTTGTATAACTTGATATTGTTGATGAGATAGATCATTAAAAATTTCCTATTTTAAAAAAGGTTAAATAGAATATGCGAATATGTTAAAAGAAAGACCTGGGGAAATCTCGCCCACTCTCCAACGACAAGGGAATTTTCTGGCATGTTGCTTTCAAAGCTAGGAAAAATACAATAGGAAATTATTTATAGGCTTAACCAATTTGATTAATTATTAATGCAGTGTTACACCTGTGCATCCCTATTTAAAAACAATGACCTAATTTTTGTTGCACGTAAAAGCAGGAATTTTTTTTGCACTCGCTCCTTCAAATATCTTTGCTTTTTGACTTGTGATAAAAACTGCTGGCTGGTTAGATTTTTTCCTAATCGTCCCTTTCTCCTTCCCATCCCTGTAGACGAGTGGTTAGCGTGCTTGGTTAGATCAAAGGGACCTAGGTTCGAATCCCGGATAAGTCATGGATGTTTTCTTTGTTGTCCTTCTGTGAGATCTCGCTTTCCTTATAGATCTCTGTGGTGTTTTACGCAAACAGGTTACTATCAGATCACTGTGGCAAACGACTGCTTTAGGGGTAATTTAAAATTTTTTTTGGTGCCACCAATTCAGAACCTATAAATAAGTACGTTATATTATTGAGATGTAATATAGCACTATATAAATAATGACATCTGTGTCATATATAAGCCTACCTAAATAAGTAAAAAAAAAACTCAATGAAAAATTAAATTTTCCCTGTTTTGTTATATCGTTCCTGATTATTTCTGTGTGCTAAACACAGTTTTCTGCCACTCAGAAACTACCTCTGTCAGCTTTCTAAATATTTCTGAAGATGTACCAGTTGTGCTGCATTTTAAATGTATGATACACACACCGCTTTGGCAGGTTTCGTACCTTTAATATCCTGTTTCACTACGACCTCTGACAGAAGCTCATAAATTCTGTGATGACGTAGTGTTTATGCAATGTTGCTTATCTTGAGCACTGGATGGTTTTATCTCCACCTTAGCTTATTGTTTCCTGAATTGACACTGCGCTATAACGGAATGTATTATTGTGATTTAATAAAATGAAATACGAGCGTTTTATTGTATTTTTCAGACTTGAAGCACATACGAAGTCACTGGCTAGCTTGTAAATTTTAAAAGGTTGGTTGGCTGTTTTACCTCCGAGCGGCACTTTTTGCACACAATGGGCTAAATAGCCAGGTCACAGGGACCCCGAAGGCTCAGAGAAGGTTGGGGGAGGGGACCCACTGGAACGGCTGTTGGTAGACAGATGGTAGCCCCCGTCAAAGCCATCCAGGGTGTTCTTTAACGTGCACAGGGTATGACTCCTCCCCACACACGGGACCACGGCTTAACGTCCCATATGACGGACGGCGGACTTTCCAAGCCCAATCGGTGTCACCTAGACTGTGGGAAGGGCGGGGAGTTTTGTGGATTTTAAAAGGAGAAATCATATTTTAAGACATGTAGCGCTTAAAATTCTTCTCTTCGTAGACCCAACCGAATTACCCTAAAAGTTATTTTTGAGAATGTTTATATTTTCTGGGAGGGAGGGGTGAAGTTTTACATAAATTTGGTGCTTCATTTTCCAGAACTATTTCAGTAATACATTATCTAGAATTTAAGAAGTTTAGCTCCCATGGACAAATCATTTTGTCATCTATACGTTGAAGTCTTCGGTGTAAATGAGGCGAGGGTTGTCTCAGTCTGCAGCGCTCCAGGCTTAACCTGATATTCTCAGGTTAAAGTGCCCTAGCGCCTGTGTTAAGATTTTCTCTGCCGAGAAAAAGACACCGATGGATTTGGATGTATCGTTGTTCGGCTGAAAGAACATTAAGTCGTGGCTACATGTACAGGAGAACCATACTTTGTGACCAGTAAGGAATGCACTGAATGTACTTTGCGGAAGGCTTTTGTCTTCTAAAAAGCTGTCCCATGGCCGAGTGGTTAGCGCGCTTGGCTACTGACCTAAGGGACTTGGGTTCGAGCCCCGGGTAAGGCATGGATGTATATGTCGTTTTTCTGCTGAGGTCCTGCCATCCTCTCAGATCTTCTACTGTGGCATATAAACTGACAGGCTCCTGTCAGACCTCTGTGGCAAGCAGCTGCTTGAGGGGGTATTTATTTTATTTTTATTTTATTTGTCTTCTACAGCTGTCTAGTAGACCTCCTTGCCTAGCTCAGAGACATTGTTGGAGAGGGGTCCTTGTAACCTGCCTTTTTAAAAAAGCGTACAAAAAAAGTATCACTCAGGTAAACAACCCAACTTCAATGTAAACATTTACCGGTTTTTGTAGCCTTGTTACGAAACCACGTACAAAGATGGCGAAAATATTAGCAGCCTTAGATTGAAACAACGATGCACTGAGTATGCCACGGACAGCAGGTGCGCGCGAGATTTCACCTTTTACCCGAGGTCATCAGTTATCATTCTGACTGCCGATGAAATGTGTGGCAGAAATCGTGGATTACAGAAAACAAGTGTACATCACATATGCGAAATAACAATATATTGTCTCTGCCTGGCATCCCCGTGTACAAAATTCGAGAACAATACAGAAAGAAGCGTTCTTTTTGCACATGGGATTCTACTTTTCTTCCAAGACACATTATTGTTTGAAAAGAAACATCGCTATCTTATCCATTCTGCACAAAATCCTTGAAAGATATGTAGCTAATATTCTAGCCAATTTCCTGAAAAGCATATTATTAATGATAAGCACTATGATTTCCCAAAAGGTGAAAACACTTTTAACCGAATTTTCCGATATCAATAACGAAACTTTAAACAATGGAAAAAAATACTTTTTTTTATCTTTCTGGACTTCCCTAACTTTTGATACTTATATTACGATATTCTTGAAAATTTGTATAAAATATAATAAATACCCCCTCAAGCAGCTGCTTGCCACAGAGGTCTGACAGGAGCCTTCCAGTTTATATGCCATAGTAGAAGGTCTGAGAGGATGGCAGGACCTCAGCAGGAAAACAAGACAGCCATGCCTTATCCGAGGTTCGAACCCATGTCCCGTAGATCAGTAGCCAAGCGTGCTAACCACTCGGCCACGGGACGGCTAAAAAAAATAAATACCCCCTCAAGCAGCTGCTTGCCACAGAGGTCAGACAGGAGCCTGTCAGTTTATACTTAAAAAAAAATAGTTATTAATGGTATTTTTAGTAAGAAGAGAGCAATGTACACTGGTGCCCCACAAGGTTCAATTTTAGCCCTCTTTTATTTATTTAATGATCTATATTCTATTTCACATTATCAAAGAAGACAACAACCAATGAAAAGGTGCCACACCCACATGAGTTCTAGCAAGAAGAACTCGCAGATGTAATACTCCGCCACATCAAATAGTTTCAAAACTTGTGCAATAAATAAGTACTTTTTCTAACATAAATTATTATTTTGTATAGTTTATGAACTTTAGTAATTGCAAATGTTGGTTTGATTTCGAACTATTGTAAAGTAACACGACGAAGCATAATTTCCTTTACACCATTATATTTGTGATATAAAACATTTGCTTTAGGTGCTCTTGAACGAGAGAGTATTGATACATTTCAGGCTTCACATCTTGCTTTTCATTGGCTTTCGTGGTTAAGTGTAATAAGTCACGATTGGATAAGAAACTCTGAGGGAGATTTGCTGCAGGCCTATACCAGGATTTAGTGTGGAGGTGGATGGTCAAAGCGTGACAAGTTAGGGTTTTCCAATTACTAAAATACTCTGCCGAATAAGAAAGGTTAAAATGATATTTTATATGGAATAAAATTTTATAGTTTATTTTTTTAAATCTGTTGTTTTTAGTGTCAGTCGTATGGCGTGGAGCTAAAATAAAATTATACAGATAGTTGTTTCGGATTTCAAAGCAGGTTCGAGAGTTCGTACAAAAGAAGGGATTTTGGGGAGAGGTCGACCCATCTCGACCCTGCCCTGGGTACATTCTTGACTTGCCGCTCCATTGTTTGTGTGAAAGAGAGTATAAATAAATAAATAAATAAATACCCCCTCAAGCAGCTGCTTGCCACAGAGGTCTGACAGGAGCCTGTCAGTTTATATGCCATAGTAGAAGTTCTGAGAGGATGGCAGGACCTCAGCAGAAAAACAACACATACAACCATGCCTTTTCCGGGGCTCGAACCCAGGTCCCTTAGATCAGTAGCCAAGCGCGCTAACCACTCGGCCATGGGACGGCTTAGCTAACCTTAAATGGCTCTCCTTACATTTACGCTGATGACCTCGCCTTGATTAACGTGAATCACAATATAGGAGACGCAGTCCGAGATATACAGGACGATTTTAACAAATTCGTTATCGGTCTCAAAATAATCTCATTAAAACTTTCCGATGGAATAAACATATTAAAAAACTAGAGTGGAAATTGCATCTATGTACATCTAAACTTTGGAGATTACAATTTGCTGCAAACACATATTTTGGTGTATAAAGTTATATGTGAATATATAATGACTTATAGTTTGACAATTTACTGGTCAACTAGCATCACAAATATAAAGAAAATAGGAACTATTCAATTTTCATTGCTCAAAATATCCCTACCTTAAGAAATACATTACATCATAGTGAAAAAAGACTAATCACTTAGGCATACTTTCCTTTCACAACTTTATAAATACAGAATCATTTAAAATATATTTTCGACAATGAGTTTAGATTTAAAATCTCTCATTGAAAAAGGTGGCGGTGATGGCTCAGTAGCACCCCAGGCTCGCAATCTGCAGTTCCCAGGTTCGAGTCCCAGCTGGGCCAGCGTTGAGATTTCTCTCCTCAAAACTCCCCGCCCTGCTCTCGTCAATAAGGGACACCGACAGGCTTGGAAAGACTGCCGTCCATCAGATAGGACGTTAAGCCGTGGTCCCCGTGTGCGTGAGAGCCATACCGTGCACGTTAAAGAACACGCTGGATGGCCTTGACGGGGCCATCTGTCTCCTAACAACTGTCCGGTAGGTCCCCTCCCCCAACCTTCTTTGAGCCCTCGGGGTCTTTGTGACCTGGTCCTTTAGCCCGTTGTATGCAAAAAGTGCTGCTCAGAGGTAAAACAACCCAACTCTCATTGGAAAAACACTAAATTACAATTCAGTAATTATTTCCAGCTTCTAAAAATATTAAGCAATTATGGAAAATGTGCGAGAGTATATACAGTACCTTACGTGTTTATTAACCAGTTACCAAGAGAAATTATTATATTAAACAAATTTAAAGAAATCGATGGAGGACTATAAATTTTCTTCAAGGCACAAAAATTAATTTAAAAAAAATTAACCACCACAATGAAGCTTCCACAACGTTTCTTTTTTTGAATTTGACAATGTCAGTATTCGCTGACATTGTTTTAATCTATACTTATTTTCATGTAATGTTATATTTTTCTCTCCTGGAAAAACACAGATGCTTTGTATCACTTGTTTAAACATTTTTATATAACTAACATGAATAACAATAAAAATTATTTATCCTGTCAGTTCGAATCGAAAGCCAAGTCTTGTGGATATCGCTAGCTCTCAAAACTTGAGCTTTGTATGAGTCGTTCAAATGAAAAGTGGACAAATTGGAAATGAAGCATAAATCATTTAATGATTGTTCACATTCATCATAGCTATTGAGATATTTGCCCCAACATGAAATTAGCAACATAACACCTTCTTTCATAGAACAACTTGGCATGAGGAAATCTCTGGCAATGGACCTCTTCCGACTCCAACTTCGTTCTTTTCGTCGATTTTTAAAGTTCAAAAGTGTGAAAATCTAATAGGGAAGATGACAGGATGTTCCAGGCATCCCCAACCGTACCTATTAAACGTTGTTATTGTTACAAGCATTAGTCGCTTTAGTTTCATTATTGAATTATTGTCCAGAATTTCATGGGGAAGTTCTTTAACTTTTAGCCAGGGTGCTGTTAAAATTGTAATGTTTTGTTAGTGAATAGGGAAAATGAAAAATTATTCATTTCCACCGTAAACTCAAATAGATTAACTTGATCAATAAGTGCTGCCGACAAATTTTGCTATATTTCTGGTGCTAAATAAAATTTGTAGCATCACACTGTTTCCAATGTCTTTGATTTAGCTTTAATAGCTGAAAGTGCCATTAAAATTGTCAACGGATGAAATTTTCAAATGACATTACCCTAATTTTAGTTTTAAAACTTATCTATTTTGAAAAAACACGGATTTGCAATTTCACTTCACTAATCTTTCCGTCAAATCTTAAAACGTAAATAGATCCGTTAGTACTAGCCGCAATGTCATTATAGCTATTAATGATCGTCGCCATTTGAAATATGTTTAGCCACGCGCATTTGATAAATGTTACATTTGCAAGGGAGCGTAGGCAGCAGTAGAAAGAGAAGCTCGCGTCTTTCGCCTTTGCTTGGAACCGCTCCCAATTAATCACACGCACTCGGAGCTCAGGATGCCTAGGCACGCTTAACGTGTCCGGAGGGCTATCGTAACTCAATGCAGAGGCGTTCGCAGTGGTGGGCACCCAAGAGTGGGAAAAGTGCTGGCAGTCATTGAAAAACTGTGCCTGTTGATTAGAGGTCTTATGCTTGTCACGTGTAATGATTGACGTTGGCAGCTTTATAATCGTTGTATTTATTGCTTTCGTTTGCAGTGATGTGGGAGGAGTAGGCACACATTTCGAGGTTTTGTTCCCCTTTCCTTTTATTGATACGTTTTTCCCTTTATTTCTTCAAGTTTTGATTTTCCAATACAAGTAGGAACTTTTTTAAATATTGAAGAAAGTGTGCATAAACATCTGTTATAATTTTGGTCTGATGGAATGAATAGTTAAACTGAATGATACATACAAAATCCTCATGCAGCCATGGGCTACGGAGGTTCTACCAGACTGCTTAATTTGTTCTCCAGGAATGTCTGTCCTGAGCTGCAGCTGATGCATTTTACGCCAATCTAGCGAGAGTTCCTGTTTGACATTGTCTGCCCATCGCATTCTAGGCCTACCTCTTTTCCTGAGCTTTTAGGTATACTGTTCATATTTCTAAACTGAATGATACACAATTTACATTGAAATTCGCTATTTAAAAATAATTTTACGTTATTGTTTTCGTTTTTTCTTTAATCCAGAGGATAGTGAATAAAAATTTTGTTTAGTATACCTTGGAAAGTAAAAAGAAATATGCGAAATATCTTATACGAAATAACTTACCAACATATTGGTGATACAACTACTTTTTAATCCCTTTATTGGGTATGTACATTCATCATTAATAGAAAATGTTATTAAAACAACTACTTTTATATTAAAAAACAGCAGAAGGGATAAATTGGGAACAAATATAGTAGATTCTCAATTATCCAGAATCAATGGAAAAAAAACAATCCCGGATAATCGAATTCCCGGTGAAATCGTCATACATATAAAACGTACAAAAACTTAAAAATTTCTAAGAAATATTGTGGCTTGACTTGATTCATATAAAATATGATAGCAAGAAAGTTTGCCTTTTTTCCCTTCATTTGCCTTTTGGCGATTTGTGTTGAAAACATGCTGCGTGAAACCTATTACTGTCGCATCGTATTTTAGCGACCGCTTCCTCGTATCTCATAGTATTTTCAAGATTTTTATCATCATTATTTTTTCCGATATCCTGGTTATTCCAACACCGGAAAGTCGAGAGTCTAGTGTATATCAAAAAATTAAAAAGCTGATGTTCTTTAAAATTTTAACACTTCCAATTAAATCTTAACTGGCATAGTGATGTTAGGGAAGTTAGCGACTGTTTCAGCAAGGCAGACTTTGTGTGTTGTGTAAGCTCTAAACCGAAACAGTGGTCAACAGTGACTTCGGTCTTAATAGGTATGTCCTTGTATGAGACTTATAAAAGCTAGGAGTAGCTTCTAGGATTCTTTCCTATATGTCCAAATGGAAAACAGTTCTCTCATCATCAATAATTTTCGTGCTTTCCATTTTCTTTTCAAGCTAAAAGCTTAAAAAATATTAAAGCCATATGTTTAATTAATCGGATCATTTAATTTTTAACGTTTATTGGGAAAAATTTTAAGAAAAAAGTACTTTTAGAATTTTATTTAAAAAACTTTTTCTTTCAAGATGGAGAAGGCGTCCTTGGGGCCAAGGAAGGTCCTCCGAGCACCCGCACTAAGACGTGGAAGAGAAATAGTCCCAATCAGTGATAGAGTAAGTACTGGCTTTATTTTTTTCTGGTTTATTTCTCATTAATTCGTTGCTTGGCTAATCTGACAGCCATTCGAGTATTGCAAAGAAGACAAAACATTCCATTAATATCATAAAGAAAAGTTAAACCTGTGGCAAGTGTATTTTTTTGCTTCAAATATATTTAATTTTTGATATTTTGACTCATACCAACAAAATACAGTCCAATCCCGAGTTACGCTGATTAAGGGGAAAAAATATTCCCTCAAGCAGCACCTTGCCAGAGAGATCTCGCAGGAGCCTGTCTATATGCCATAATGAAAACCTGTGAAGATTTTATATAAGTTAATTTTTTGGTTTTATATAAAACTTGTATAAAAATTAGTGTTTCGATCTCTCCGATGCCCTGCTTCAGATTTCTGCAGTTTACGATTAGCCTTCAGCAGGTCAAAACCCCATTCAGTTTCAGATATCCATAATGTTAGCATTACTTCTCATCTCTCTACAGATTTTCTACTTTTTCTAGGTAATATAATTCCACAAGAAGTGCAATAATGGTATCGAAGAAAGCTCTTGTGTGTCCAAGAGAGATGCAAATCTATTACAGTGGCCGATGAAACAGAAATCCTGGGTAGTTAAGAGAAACCAAAAGTGTATTAATTGCCTACTAATACACTAAAATATGAGGGGAAAAAAGCAAACAGTGAGGAAGAAGAAGAGCTGGGTTTGTTTTACCTCTGAATAGCACTTTTGTGCACTGTTTATAGCCAGGTCACAAGGACCCCAAGGGCTCAGAGAAGGTTGAAGAAGGGAACATACTGGTCAGATGTTAGACAGCACCAAGGCCATCCAGCGTGTTCTTTAGCGTGCAAGGGTATGGCTCTCTCTCTCTCCTGCAATACGGAGCCAAGGCTTAACGTCCCACCTGACGAACGTCGGCGTTTCCAAGCCTGTCGATGCCCCCTTTCTCACCGAGGGCAGGATGGAGATTCGTGGAGGTAAATCTCAACACATACATACACATTTGGGATTAGAAGTTAGGAAATTAATTTAGGAGCCTGGCGTGCTACCGACGACCCGTCCCTTTAAGGAAGAAGAGATAGTCTTAAACCTGCATCACTCTAAAGCAAACTCATAAATCATGCATCACTCTAAAGCCATTTTGGAGTTCTTGTGCAAATATCATAGTTTGAGTGCAGAAATCGTCGATCGTACTTCGTTAAGGAAAATAACTCCTTTAATTTAAAATTAAAGGAGTTATTTTCCTTAACGAAACTCCTTTGTAACATAATAATATATGATAAATTATTATGTTACAAAGTCTTCCTGAAAGACCAGGAATGCGTGGCAGGATAGGACCTTTTGCCTCTCAGAGATTGCCAGCACTCCTCACGAAGAGTCTAATGAACCTTGTGCTCAGATAACTAATTGTACTTTTGAATAAATATGATTAATTACTTAATTCAAGTTTATTGTAAAATAAGGTTATCGAACCTGGCCCTCTGTATTCCATAATTATATATATGTTTAACCATTATTATGCGATTTCAGTATAACTATGTTTTCCAGAAATTTATTCCTAGCGTAACTAGGGATCTGATTTTATGTTGTTGTTTTGTGGAAGAACTTAAAGTGTGTTTGAAAATGAATTTTTTAAGCCTAAACAAAAAGCTTCATATTTAATAATTTGCCCAGAGTCTCAGTGGTGAATACTGGATGATGTTATTAGCACGCTTTGGGTGATATCTGTCTAACATTACTATGTAATAAAGTGTTAATAGAGGAACTTATTAGTTTAAATGCGCCGATATGTGGTGTGAGAGGACCTGTACAAGTCTAAATACCATGATAGGTATACGAGGAGTTGGACAAGTTTTAAGTGCTGATATAGACTCGAGAAGCAGTAAAAAGTGTGGATGTTAAAAACGTTAAAAATCAACGTTAGGTCCACGTTAAAAATCAAGCCATGCCACTTGTGTCAAATACCCCGTTTTTTTCTTCTTCTAATTGCAATGTGCACAATAACAAGAAGATACATTTTGGAAAACATTACTTGATCGTGAGATTATTTCATTTAATATGTTTTCTCAATATGTTGATAAATGAACAGTTGACCAAGAGAAGCGGTGAAAAAATGTTATAAAAAGGTCGCATTATAAATAGAAAATATTCAGTCACAATTGTATTGTTTTCAAGAAAAGAAATGCGCGCAATTTTCAATCGAAAAAAAGCGTTATCGATGAAATAACTAGTTTGATATTTTCTACCCTGTTTTTAAGCACCGGAGCCAAAAGTTGGCAGCTTAATTGATAACACAGCACTCGTCTTCGGAACCCACTACTGTTTCGGAAGGCTACTAGTGGGCGAGAAACCCTGAGTCTTTGAGGCCGACTCCCGTTAATGGTGGTCGAGGCCTCTCAAGAAACGTTAAGCGCTATCACGCGCTTAATCCTTGATAGAAATCGAGCGATTTCTATCAAGGAATCATGGCGATGAGAATGCATGTGGCGTGTGATCCGAATTTACGTTTACTCTCTCTCTGATCAAAGCCGAAAGCAAAAAAGGACAAAAAAATGAAAGTTGTTCCTCATCGACGATTTCGAATTTTTTTTTTCTTACAACTCTTCATCTTTATACACAGCTTTCAGAATTAAGAGTTGATAAACCTTTTTTTTTTTCTTTAAAAAACAGAGGAAATGACAGTGAAGGAGGGAAACCTTTTTTTTTTAATGAACTAAGAAAAGTCAGCAACCTGTGAAAGTTGACTGCCGAAATTGTCTCCTTGAAAACAGTTGGTTAAATTGAGTGATTTTTTTTTCACTCATGACCTGTCGCATTCTGAGCATTACGCTGTGCTTCCTGTCGGACAGGAAGAAGTGCTGGATGAATTGGAAGCACGTGACTGTAAAGAAAGCAGAAAAGATTAACAATTTTAACAGCATATTTATATATATTGCTCAAGTAGCTATAGGTTAGGGAATCCAACCAGACTGTAATTTAGTTCCCCATACACGTCTGTCTTGGGGGCGGGAGTGGCTCAGTCGGTAGCGCGCCAGGCTCGTAATCTGCAGTTCCCAGGTTCGAGTCCCAGCTGGGTCAGCGTTGAGATTTATCTCCGCAAAATTCCCCGCCCTGCCCACGGTCAGTAGGGGACACCGATGGGCTTGGAAAGGCCGCCGTCCGTCGGATGAGACGTTAAGCCGTGGCCCCGTGTGCGGGAGAGCCATACCCTGTGCACGTTAAAGAACACGCTGGATGGCCTTGACGGGAGGCTACCATCTGTCTCCCAACAGCTGTTCCAGTGGGTCCCCTCCCCCAACCTTCTCTGAGCCTTCGGGGTCCATGCGACCTGGCCATTTAGCCCATGGTGTGCAAAAAAAGTGCCGCTCAGAGGTAAAACAACCCAACCTAACACGTCTGTCTTGAGCAGCAGCTATTGCATTTGATCACTGAAGCCAATTCTAATAAAATAACAGTCAGAAAATTTCATTGTGTGTGATAAAATATACAGAAAATGTTTTATTCAATAAGCTTAGTTAACTTCCACCACATTAGATGAAATTAGTAATATTAATGTCTGCACAGCCTTCGAGACAAACTTTTCTCTAAAGCAATAAAATGCCTACTACAAAACTTCTAAAATTAAAAAAAAAATTAGGGTTCGCCCCTAAGTTGCCTAATGCTGTTTTAGCCGAATTTTACCTCCCACCTCCTGTAATGTCACGTAACTCTTGGCCGGGCCCTCTCCCCTTCCGCGTTAGATAATACTTTTTTTGTAAGAGTTTTCGCTTTTGTATCATAATCGCATAGCAAATGAGTATTGCTGTAGTAGTAGTTAAATTATAAGTGATAATATAATTAGCTGATTTTATTGCCAGAAAACAGAAAAAAATTACTAATTGCAGAGATGCGCATATCATTTTAACATAACTCTGCTTTCAAATCACATATGCAAGGAGACAATAACAAAATCACTAATCTCTCTCCCCACTTGATATGTTACTTTACTTATGGACGAACCTTTAATAAAAAAAAAAACTAGTAATACCTAAAATGCCGTCCCATGGCCGAGTGGTTAGCACGCTTGGCTACTGATCTAAGGGACCTGGGTTCGAGCCCCGGGTAAGGCATGGCTGTTTGTGTCGTTTTTCTGCTGAGGGCCTGCCATCCTCTCAGACCTTCTACTATGGCATATAAACTGACAGGCTCCTGTCAGACCTCTGTGGCAAGCAGCTGCTTGAGGGGGTATTTATTTTTTATTTAATACCTAAAAACCTGCATATTAATAATTGCATTGAGCCTTTCACAATACCCAGAACGATCCATGATTTGTTACAAAATTTCTCCTGAGATGCGATTGTGAAATATTGATGTGTGGTTTTGCAATTTTTTGCAGTGCTTGAATATCTGGATACGAGGGGCAATCAAAAAGTTCTTGACATGCATCTGCAGAACAAAAATCATTGTACTTACCTCAACAAAACTTTTACTCTCCTTCAAAATTCTTCCCTCCACCATCTATGCAAAATTGCAGATGTGTACTACACCAATTCTAGAATGCTTGGTGGTACTCCTGTTGGAGAATAGTCCGCAACTCTGAATGAACGCATTTTGCAAGGTTTGCACTCTTGTAAAGGCTTCCCAGCAAATTACTTCTTAATTTGATTTGGGAACAACCAAAAATCGCATGGTACAAGATCGGGTGAATATGCAGGATGGGGTAGTTATTCGATTTTTTTCCTGCTCCAGATAGGCCGCAACTTGCCGGGTTGTGAGCACTGGCATTGTCCTTCACACGCCTGTTGTTGGACGTTGCACCTTCATCTCCTCAACCATTTTGGGCAAA
This sequence comes from Ryuthela nishihirai, assembly GCA_038380435.1. Taxonomy (NCBI): domain Eukaryota; kingdom Metazoa; phylum Arthropoda; class Arachnida; order Araneae; family Heptathelidae; genus Ryuthela; species Ryuthela nishihirai. The sequence continues at coordinate 38,568,298 of JAWZYU010000029.1, forward strand.
ACAGTGGTGGTGTAGTATTGGCTATTATAGCCATTTTTTTTCAGGTAAGGTGTCCCCGGCTATCATTCCTTGGGAATTGAAAAAAATTTTGAACATTCTCTTTTTTGTCGTAGGATTTGGGAACGCGGTTCATCTGCAACCCAAACAAAGTTATATATCTTTCTGAGAGTTTAGTAATAAAATCACGTCTCATCCCCTGTGACAATGTCTGTTAACCATTCGCTGGATAAGGTCGCTGGATTCAAACATTGTCAGCATCTACTTGCACGAGTCAACTCTAGCCCTTTTTTTGCTGTTCTGTCAGTTTGTGGGTTATCCATTTGGCACAGATCTTTCGGAACTCTGCATATTGATGAATAACTGTTTCCACACTACCAATCGCTACATTGGCATCTAAACTTATTATCTGAACCATGGTGTGTGGGTTTACCTTAATGAGTTCACGAACAGTAGCAGTGGTTCTCTCGTTTGCAGCCTCCTCCGGTCTTCCTGCACGAGGGAGGTCTTCGAAGCTCTGCCGTCTTCTGAATTTGCGCATCCATCGAGTAACAGTGCCATATAAATAGGCATGATCCCTGTATTTTAGATAACTAATTTAGGAACTAATTTTTTAAATTTTACTTGTGATAAATCAGCATGAATTTTTTTCGCGTTGTCCCCAAGCTGCATCCTTATGAAAATATAAATTCTTTACACTGAAGTGCCATTGAATTAGGGATAGTAATCTAGTAACGTGTTGGACCCCCTCTGTAGACATCTGTTTTTTTTTTACACAGATATATTAAAAATCTTTTGTGTTGGATAGGTATTGATTACGATTCGCACATACGCAATCTTCCTATAACTATAATTGCTTCCTCTAACGGTGGAAAAATTCAAAACTTTCAAATGAATGTATTTATGAAACGATGTATTTATTCTATGAATTTAAAATTTTGGTAGTGTAATGGAAGGTTATGAAGTTCCCATAGGCAACAGTGGCAACCCATTGTTGCCATTAGACTCAGGAGTGGGAAAAGGCAGTTTTTTTATTTGTTTTAAGAGAAAATAAGCAAGAGGCGAGCATTTTTCTTCGAAAACCTCTCTCTTTGATCAGTAATTCTCATTTTGATCAGTGATCTCAGTTGATCAGTCTGAAACAATTTCTGCTTAGCTCCTGGCTACAGGAAACTGCCTCAGTAAAATATGGCTTCACCAAGACCGAATATCAGTGTTACCATGAGTTATGTAATTGTTTTAATCTCGGTATTCATAGGTTTTATCTTGTTTAAACAAAATAACCTGTTGTTTTCACTTTGCCATCCATCAATCCGTTTGTAGACATTTAATTCGTTTGCTTAAGAAATAGGTTCTTTTTTGGGTTTGATAGCCATTAGGTTTTGCATATTCTAAATCTTCCAATATATTTATTTTCTACATTTTTTATGGGCATTAAAATTGAAAAATAGTAAAACTTTTACGACCATGGTAAGCGATCTATTCATGCAGAAGTCTGAAATCTGGTAGGTAATTTAAGTGATAATGAAAAATTATTTTTGGTTTCGCTAGATACTCATAAATTATTACTGTTCGCATCTTTCAAATCATCCATCAGTTCGAATGTCCACTGTAAGAGGGCGCTAAAGTCAGAAAGGAATAAATTTCATTTTTTTTTTCAAAACGAGCATTCCATATTCGCTAGATGCAATTTATCTCCTAGTTCAATGTTTTAACAGTTTTGCAATCTCGTTTTGCAAGTTCTTTTTAAAAATATGCCATCGAAATCGTCATTTCATTCAGTCATTGTAACGATAAGTATCGCTTTGTGACATCATTGTCCTTTATTACTGAAATTTTATCACATACCTCCAAGTGAGAATGTACACGTATATATATATAACCCCAGAAGTATGCAGTACTACAGTTTAAGAAATTCCTGCCATAAGACATAAATATTTTATTGTACCGAGCATCATTGTTAAGCCAATGGAATTGTGAATACATTCGAAGATGATGCAGACATAGGCAATATATTGTTGAAAAGTTTTTTGTTTCTACTTTCATAGCAACCAAATGATCTTCCTTGAGTTCAAATGGCAGCCGGTTTGCTTGTATACCTGTACACTTGTGTACTAAGGGCGAAAGAAACCCTGCGATGCTCATTTGGCAAGCGTGATCGCGCACACAGGAAGTAGATTATGGGCTTCTCTCTTGGGAGGGAAGTACACACGGTTTGGGACCTAGGTGCAAAGGGGTCAGACAGGGGCCAAGGGAGGGAGTTGGAATACGAGCCTGTGTGTGCCCTACATGTGAAGGGTGCTTGTTCCGTCAGAGTAATAACGAGACTCAGCAGGAACTCGGTCGCCCTTTCCTTTAGGGATTTGTTCATCGTTCTTCTAAGTGGCTCTGCAACGCTGTAATAGTCGCAAGTGATTGCAATAAAGCACTTTCTGTTCGTTTTGATTGCTACTAATATCATAATAACTAGATGTCGAGTTTGATGACCCCAGCAGATATTCCCAAGTCGTCGGAACAGAATCATTTATCGTCCGTTCATTTCCGGAAATGCTATGTTACGGTCGTGTGAAAATTCTTTTAATGCGTTTGTATTTTGACTAGATTAGTAATGTCCAAATTATTGGACATTACTAATCTAGTCAAAATAGATTAGTAATTTATTTTGACTAGATTAATAATTATCTCCAAATTGTAAGTCAAGTAGGAGCTTTATTAAGTCGTTTCTGAAGGAGCTTAATTTCTTTTGTGATAGACAAAATCGCCAAAATTAATTTATATATGTGTTTGTTCCTGCTATCTACGCAGCTATTCAACAGAAGTTTACAACCTAGTGTTATGTCAATGGGAAGCTAACTTCGAAGCTCTGTAATTTCTAAAATGAGTTTTTAAATGGAATAATTGTGAATAAAAATACGGGTTTCAAATAAATTTTTTATATTCCTATTTTTATAATTCGTTCAGTATTTAAAAAGTTATGGGAACTGGGATGGTGTCCTTGAGGGAGGCCAGTCCTAAGAAACCTATAAAATTTCCAAAAATTGAGAGAATTATTTGCATAAATTCCTAAAATATGTAGTTATTTTATTGCGTGGTTTGAAATAATACTTATGTTAGTTTTAACTTCTGAAGTAATTCTTATTTCCATAACTCTAAATATTGTTGAAAATAACAATATTTAGATAGATTTGAGCGTTTTTCTTATATCTTCAATCATATTTTCCTATAAAAGTCTTATTTTAGAAGTCATAAGACTTTGAAGGTAGCGTCTTATTAACATGTGATTCTAATTTGTGAATACCAGTAATACCTTTATTCTAAGTATTCTCCATTACGGCCCGCTAAATTCTCACCCTCCGTGAAAAAGGGTACACCGATGAGCTTGCAAAAACTCGCCGTCGTCGAATGAGACGTAAGGCCGTGTTGGGTTGTTTTACTTCTGAGCGGCACTTTTTTCACACAATGGGCTAAACGACCGTGTCACAAAGATCCCGAGGACTCAGAGTACTTTGGGGAAGGGAACCCACTGTACATGTGTTAGGAGACAGATAGTAGCCTCCCGTCAAGGCCATCCAGTGTAATACGTACACAAGGGTATGGCTCTCCCGCACACGTGGCCACGGCTTAACCTACGATCTGACGGACGGCGCCTTTCCAAAGCCATCGGTATCCCCTGCTGACCGAGAGAGAGCACGACGGGGAGTTTTGTGGAGATAATCTCAACGCTAAGCCAGGTGGGACTCGAACTTGAGAACTGCAGATTACGAGGTAGGCGCGATACCAACTGGCCACCCCGCCCGCCGTGTGTAGTGAAGCCATATCCTGTATACATTAAAGAACACTGGATGATCTTGATAGGAGACATCCACCTCGCTCCTAATCATCCCATTCTGTCCAGCGGTTCCCTTGCCCCAACGTTCTCTGAGCCTTTGGGATTCTTGCAGCCTGGCCATTGTGTGCATAATGAAGCTACTCAGAGGTAAAAACTAAACTCCACAGAATATAATTCTTGTAACTACCTTCTCATTTCCTTTTTTTTTTTTGTAAATGTATTTATCATTTACCCCCCATGGTAGCCTTCATGTGTTTATTTTATGTGCATATTCCACAATTCAATGAAATTGAGAAAGCAAGTCGATTTAAGAAAGGAATGCATGCGAAAAGTATATTATACATATGATTATGAAATGTAATCTTGTTCGTTCAAAGCAAGGGTGCACAAACTGTTTTCGCATTGCGCACAATAGGAAAAAAAATATTATGTTTGCTGTGGCCAACAGTTTGGGGGTGCATCGTTTGCAATGAAAAGAAGAATAAAAAAAGTTTAATTTTGTGTATTGCATTTTACTTATGTGTATAAGTACAAAATAATAAGAAAAAAAATTAATATTGATAAAATGATTATATTAAATTCAAAACTGAAGCTGGCTTGTCGAAGCAGTATGTGAAGGATAAGGATGGGATCCTAGAAATGAGCTGCTGAACATTTGGCTTCAATGACTTAGTAGCTAGTTCTATGGTATTCAGATTATCGTCTTATTAAAACACCATTCTCTTTAGTAGAGCTAGATTAAAAACAGTCATATTTTACAATTTTTATGCGATCCTGATAAAATTGTTAAATAGGCTGGAATTTGTGCCCACCTTGTTTAAGGAGTATTTATAATTGTGAAATTAATAGGTTACATTTAATTAGAAAACCGTTGATATCTTTGTTGTTGTGCCATTTTGTGTTCCTGATATTCTGTTTCAGATTGAAGAAATTCCTAGCTTGCATAACTAGTAGCAGAACACAGTGATTGTTTGTACCTGGTTAGTTAGCAATTTAGAGTAAAATCCTATGTGGATTATGTTGAGTGAAAGTAGAATAGGGATCCTTAACTTTGTGTTCATTTATGATTTATCATTTTAGCCAAATCATCCACAATAAGCCGTTTTGTCATAAAGTACAAGGAAATTTTCTCGCATAAAAAAAACTTTTAAAATGCCTTCTTAGGCTTGTGAATTAATCAGTTATATTAAATGCTTTTAAAAAATTGCTTTTTCTAAAAGGTTCTGAGTAAATTATGGTCTGACTTCGGGTTGGTAACCTATTAATCGTTGAAAGATTTTGTAAAATGCAGTCTGGGTTCTCTCTAAACAACCAAACGTACTAATTCTCAACACCCATAAAAAGCGCAAGTCGATCCAATGGGTGAGATTTCCAGTTTCCACCGTGCAGTGAAGCCTAGATAAAGAATAACCAAAGAAGAAATACGGATTTTCCACAGAAGTTAATGAGTCCTTGTTATATTATACATGCCTAAGGAGTTAATGGCAAATAGTAAAATTTCACATTTAGTTTCATGTTCCGCAGATTTTTTCTCGACGATCTTATTTCTCAATAATCCATCACGTGAATTGGCAGACTAAATTGTAAACAAAGTGACTGCAAAATGGTGTAATGTACATATTAAGCAGAAACATACATAATGCATTTCTGGATCTGTAGTTTGTTACTAATTCTTCTTTCATCTTCATTTGTGTTTCTTCTGTCAATCATAGCATTTCACGAACAGCTGTGATCCATCCATTCGCCCCTGACCAGATTGCTGTGAATGGCCTGAAGTTTGTAACCAAGAACCGCTGAAAGGAAGAATTTAGTGATAGAAAAGATCAGAGTAAAAGAATGATAATCTTGCCCTCTTGGTTTTTAACAAGTCTGGTAGCACAACCTCACAAACTGTTAAGCCCGTTTTGATGCTTAAAGTCTTAGCGTAATTTTATAACTCAGTAACTTGTTTCCGTTAGCGTGAAGCTGTTTAGCAGCTTAAACTCACATGTGGCGTTAGCGTTTAGATTAACGGTCTTGTCATTGGTTTTAATGGTTCTAAATATCCATTCATATGCCTTGAGGACTGCTTCTTGAAATATATCAAAGTACATTTCTTGGTCACGCATACGCAATCAGTAACAGTTCGCTGCTCACATAAACACGTTATTTTTTATATGACAAAATTGCGAAATGTACTCTTTCTATGGTGTTACATTAAATTGCGAGCCACAAAATATTTTGCTTGATTTTGCAAAATACTCTTGACCACATTTGGTTTTTGCCAGATTTGATCGGAAAGCAATTAGAAAATTCTTCACGGGAATAATTTTTTTTTAATATGTAACTATTACTCGGCTTAATAATAAGCTGCTTCCTTGATGCAAAGTTAATTAACTTTGCTTGAATGGGGAAGGCGTTGGCCATATTTCCAATGGCGGTTGTATTTTAATTGGTTTGTCTTAATTGAATTTTATGGGGAAAATAGGACAAAACATAGATTTTTTGGTTTCATTTTCCTGTTATAACAGAACGTAGATCATTAAACTCAAATAAAAGCTCATTAGCGTGTGTTGTAAGAATTCAGAGCGAAGCTTAGGAAGGAAGTAAAAAAAAATTAGGGAAGAAGCTTTGCTCATTGTAGAATAATGCAAGATAATTTGTTGAAAAACGCCTATTATCAGTAGATCATTATCCAAGGAAAGCGGAGGCGAATTGAGATGTTTGGTATTTTGAGAATTTGCACTGTCTTATTGGAACTAGGTAGGCTGCTTGAGGATTATATATGTATATAGCAATTGGGCATGGACCCGAGGGCCTGTAACCAAGTCAACATATTTCGAATTTTTAAAAAAATTCAATAGAAGAGACTCAGAACCCCAATTCCACCGAGGAAATCTCTGAAAGAAAACTGCAGTGAGAACCAGCCGTTTTATATTTTTGCTGTTGGTATATTTCGAACATTATATCATAGTTGTGGAGAACTATGTTTAAAAAAAGGGAATAATACCCTTAGGTGTTTTTTTTTGTAATTTTAGAATAAAACAAAATTACCTCTTGAGCACTCAGGCAACTGTTTGCCATAGAAGTCTGACAGGAGCCTGTCGATATAATACGCCATATAGTTCTGTGAAGATGAGACCTCAGCAGAAAGACAAGAAACATCCATGCCATATCCAGGGTTCGAACCCAGGTCCCTTTCATCCGCAGCCAAGCACTCTATAACCACTCCGCCACCACCATCAAGGTGGAAGGTTAGATAAATCTGAATCAGGCTGCAATCTGAGTATCATTATGAATAATCAACAAGTTGGTTTAGTTTTACTTCTAAGCACTGTTTTTTTGCAGCATACTTGGCTAAGTGAATAATCGCAGAAAATATTTTTTGTATAAACTACTCCTTAAGATCAGCAGAAATTAAGGTAAACATTTGGATTTCAAACTGTCTAAGTCTTAACCATTAAACAAAAATGGAATAAACAAATGGTTTGTGTTATGACGTATGTCCGAAACCACAGGTGAGCAACGAAGGAAATTTGTTTAGCCAATAAAAATAAATAAAGTAACTGTTTAACATGATTAAACTGTCAAGAAACTATTATTAACTAGTCAAGAAAACAGTGTAGCTGTACTAGTTCACCTCTAAAATGTTTTAGGCTTATCACGTGTTTTTTCCCCATGCTAAGCATATTTGTAAATATGTTGCAACTTAAACATCCTGTTGGGATTACAGCACCATAGCGTACTTCCTGTATCTCGTTGGTACAAGACTCCTGATTTTGGTTTACAGTCAACAGTGGTTGAGCGTGACAGTTCAATGACCGCTATATAAATATTTTTAGAGCAAGTTTTGCAAACTTTTAACCTATAATTTAATGAAATAAAAACATTTTAATTTCAAAAGCATTTCGTGGTATTTGAAACTTAAAAAGTATTGTTTTTATGTTGGTCTTTTCTGTCAAAACTCAGTTGTTATGTGACAAGTGACAAGACGCAGTTTCTTTTGAACAAAGAATCTGTGTTCTTCAGCATTAGAGTCTTTAATCATATAATTAACAAAAATAACTGAGAAGTGTCACTTTGCAACTGAACAGCTGCCAGGTTGAGCTTTTGTTCCCATGTAATTCGTAATTTGTTTCTCTAGATAAAATTGGGTAGTCATTTACCCCCCCCCTCCCCCAGCAGTTCACGGTATGTTTTATGTTCCTCCTTTCAAATTGTAAGCGACAATAGCGTGATCCCGTCTTGTCACAGGTTCTACTCTGTGTAATTTATTTATCTCAAGGGACTTTTTATTTCCTTAATGTAGTTTTAAAATGAATTATAGTGAAATATACCGAGTATGTTTCATTTGTGTAAGGTCACTGGCGCATGTAGCTGCCTCAACAGTAATAATTCCTAAGTCGTTGTATGACCTCAGTATTTTTATCAACTTTATGCCACTGACATAAATTAATTGGGTGAGTAATAATTTTTTGCATATAGCGATTCTCACTGGCCTCTTGGAATTATTATTTTTATTATTTTCTCATTATTTGTGATAGGTTTACTGTTCTCTAAAATATATCTATCCCATCCGGCTAATATGAAAGTCATAAAATTGGCTTTATGCATAGATATCAAATTTTCAAGAGGTCATGGGTCGTATCCTACTTGACTAAAGACATTTTTTTTTAATTTGATCCGTGTTAAGGGTAAAATTCATGAGTTTTCAACTGAATGAATATCGAGAAATTTGCTAATTAAGTTTATTTCTGGTTTTCTTGAACTGATTTTATAACTACTAATTAAGAACTTACTAAAAAGAAGGCATCCAGTCAATTTACATTAGCTTAATTGCGTGCTGGGTTTTTAGTAGAAGGGTAATGACTCCTATCCGTGATTTTAGTGTATTCGCCTTCCGCAATTTCATCAGTAGGTGCATTGCGTTACAAGAAAGGGCATATTGAATGTATTGTACATTCGTGTGCTGCACCGACTGTCTAATGGAATGCGTAGCGATGTGTTCGGTGTAGTAAAAGTAGCTTATGCTATGTTGTTCCCCTATAGAATACTATTGTACATATACTGAGGTAAATCTGTGTGAACTCGTATAAAACGAAATATGTACGCGTGTGAATAAACTTCATCTTTGTAAATTGCATATTAAAGTATAAATTTTATAAAACACTCGCGGTCGTCAGGATCGACTTCGGCTTGAGTTTTGACAGGCGTTATCAGTGATTTCGCAACCTTTTACGTTGTGGCGACGAAACAGGAGTTTACGAGGAGGTTCTTTGCGGCGATGTGATGGGAGACTGCGCGATGGCAGAGGATGAAGATGGCATTCTATGCGGTGCTTTCTTGAAGAACATGGCGATAGAACTTGATGCTGGTGCTTCTTCTTGCATTATAGTTCCTTGAACATCTCAGTTAATGGGAAGAAACATCTGTTCACTTTTCGAGTGATCCTTAAACTACTTTCCATCGAAGGATCGTACTCTTACACTTTGTCAGTTAGAGGTTTAAGGAGTTGAAAGACCGCTGAACTTAGGAGGTCCATGATGCCTGTTAGATCTGTTGTTCCTCTTCTAATTCGTCCTCTTCTACACTCTCGACAAGTTCTTGTAGGTCTTCTGTTAATTCCCCATTAACATTCAATAATTCTTCTATATCGTCCTCTGCCATGTCGTTGAATCCTTCGACTCTTACGTGAGAAGTTTGAGTTCGCGCACTTTGAGACCCTACTGTACCAGCTTTTCATATTTTCTAATTGTGTGAAACGAGTAAGTATGTCGTAAAAATTTATATGAAATACTGTACTTTAGTAGTTTTGCGACTTTTGAAGAAACTTGTAACCAGTTGACTTCAATGAGGATTTTAACTACAGTTACCTAATTTAGTTGGGAAGTATTTAAACTATTTAAACTTCCAGCTGATGACATGAAAGAGAACAGTTTTTAAAATGTGAGCAGAATATCCCATTTTATCTGCATACATCGTGAAATTGTTTTCTGCACCACTTTAACCTCCTTTTCTTTATATTCCAAGCTGCGGGAAAGCAATACAAATTGATGTTCTTTTTTGTCGTGTTTTCATAATAGTTTTTTTTAACATATTTCGAATTGGATTGTGAATTTTTACAGCTGAGAATGTTTTTATAAATAGCATCGATTTGTGCTGTGATTTGTTATTTTTATCGGCTAAATCGAAGCATTCTTTTGTCTGGAAGTCTGGCACTCACTTGCTCGAAGTTCTTCAATGTTCCTTACCTTCGAATCCTTCATTAATACATATAAATGAACCAAGAAGTCCTGTGGATTGTCCTGTATAAGGAACTATATACCATGTGCACATTAAAAACACGCTGGATGGTATTGACGGAAAGCTTCCATCTGTTTCCTAGCATCTGTCCAGTGGTTTCCCCTTCACCTGGGGGTGGGATGGCTCAATCGGTAGCGCGCCAGGCTCATAATCTGCAGTTTCCAGGTTCGAGTCCCAGCTGGGACAGCGTTGAGATTTATCTCCGCAAAATTCCCCGCCCTGCCCACGGTCAGTAGGGGACACCGATGGGCTTGGTAAGGCCACCGTCCGTCGGATGGTACGTTAAGCCGTGGGCCCGCGTGTGGAGAGCCATACCCTGTGCACGTTAAAGAACACGCTAAATGGCCTTGACGGGAGGCTACCATGTCTCACAACAGCTATTCCAGTGGGTCTCCTCCCCTAACCTTCTCTGAGTCTTCGGGGTCCATGTGACCTGGCCATTTAGCCCGTGGTGTGCAAAAAAGTGCCGCTCAGAGGTAAAACAACCCAACCCCTTCACCTACTCAATTCTGAGCTTTTGATGACCTTTCGATATGGACAATTAGCTCATTATATGCACAAAATGATGCTTTAGATAACAGCAACAACATGGATAAGTTTCATTCCCTTTTTATGTGCATCCTGCCCTCCCTGTCAAAAAAAATTATTCTATGATGAATGATTGACATAGCATTTTCTGCATTTAGTCACCGTTTCTAATTTGATTACAAGCTTTGCTGCTCAACCATTCTCACACTTCATTCTTTTGAAGAATTATTCTTTCGCTTTATTTTAATCGGTGCATACTTTTTTTTGGTTATGGCCACCATTGTTAATAGTGGTGGAAAGTGTGAACTTTTAGGTAGCAAAAGTTCAGATTTCTGTGTGATATTTTTGTTTTACATAAAATTGTTACAATATTATTCCATGAATTCAGTTAAGCTATACATACCCGTCGCATATCAATTAAAACAATAAGGAGACAGACTCAGAAAATAAAAAAAAAAAACTTTTTAACTCAGTTGGAAAAATGTAACATGATTAAATTAAAGATCTCAATCAAATCGATCTAATCTACTTTTTTCAGCAATATTTATTTGGTATGTAAAGAGTTATAGAAGCTGAAACATTTAGCTCGTACTGCAGAAAATGCATCGAAATTGGCTAAAATTGAAATTATTATTACATACTATGCTTATACATCTGAGTAAAGTTTAATGTAATAATTTTTCCATCCTTTTAACATGTCTGAATTACTTTTCAGATCACTTATTTTAATTGGCTTTGTTAGTGCTAAATATGTATTTCGCTTTCCGTAACTTATCTTCAATTGCACTTTTCGAATTGGATTTTGAAATTTCGTTTTTAAGAAATTATTGAACCTGGGTTTGGCCCTAATAAACTGGCCAGGGAGCGTATATGTATTACAAGAATAATTAGAGAACTACGATCGCACTCTGCTATACTTGAATTGGAAATGTTTAGGTGATCCGACAGACAGCTTTTGTTAAACAGATGAAAGCCTCCGATCAAGGTCACCCAGCAAGTTACGTTGAAGAGAGTATGGCTCTCTCCTACACACAGTTCGCAACGTAAAGTTTCCTCCGACTTTTGATAAGGGTTTTTTTTAATGAGGGGGATCAAAAATTGGAAAAATTACGGTTAAAATAGAGGGCTTTTCTAAAATATAGAACTTATGATATACACTAGATGGCGCCACGGGTTTTTAATAAAGGGGAGCGGAACTTTTGATAAGGGTTTTTTAATGAGGGGGATTAAAAAATACAGGTCAACCAGGAGATCTTTATTATGAAATAGGAATTATTAATTATGAATATCAATAAAAGGGCTTGGTCAATGACGTAAGGGGCGCGGCCGGTGACGTCAATGGGGGAAAGCACTGTGCAAAGGGGGGGGCTTATTTTGGGACTATACTACTCACAGTTCTTCAATTGTATGGCCAGATGTTAGTAAGCAGAACGGAGGCGAAAAATATTAAACATATAGATATTACACGTATATTTTAAAATAAAAGGTTTTAATGACCGCTGAAATGGAGGGGAAATTTTTATACCTTAACGCCAAGCCGGGTTAAAAATTACCCCCCACCCCCTAATTTTTTTTCTAGTTCTGGGCATAAATGACCTACAATAATATGTTAGCTTTATTATAATTTGATTATTAATAAAAAAAAGTTCTTGGTGTACAATACCCATTTTTTGGTTTAAAATTTGCTGATACTGCAAAATGGTTTCATTCTGTCCTTTGTTTACATTATGCCACTGCCTTATTTTGTAATCCTTATTACACAAGGATTAACATTTCAAACGTCAGATTGTTTTCAAGCTTGAATGGGGACTGAGTATGAGGATTAAAAACGGTAACAATTACAAGTGGCTCTGTTCCGAGAATTAACTTCCCCGTCACATCCTACAACTCGTCTAGAGGGCGTATCTCGTTGACATCTTCATCGATTTTTCTCTCCTGTGCTCTAAACGTATGAATGACCTTCACAGAAATAAGTTCAGGATAAGGGGGAGTTGACAAAGGCCACTTCGTTTACAATTCTTTCACGTACTGCGGCTATCCAAGAAACTGTTCATGTCAGCTCATGACATTATACCCTTGGATGTTAAGGATTAACTTAACTGTAATGTAATAGAAAAAAAATAACGAATTCACGACTGAAGCTCACTAGCTTCAGTCGTGGGTAGTCAGCAGTTTGCCTGATGAGTGGAATCTCTTCATTCTTATATCTAACGGGAATCTCTTCATTCTTATATCTAACGGGACATCTTCATGTTAACAGCTGATAAAAAATATGACAAATGCCTGCCTATAAGAGGTGGAATTCTAGTTATTAGAGGAGTAACTTTAAATAGTACACAAAAACTATTTTCGCTGCTAAAAATTTCTGTGATATTGTGAATTAACGTTCCCAATTTTTTTTTTCACTCGCAACACACATTTCAGATACGTTAATTTGTAGACATTATCAGTAAAACGTGTGAGCTTGGCTTTAAAAGCGGTTTCAACACATTTAAACTAGCCAATTAATGACTTCCTTACCATAGGTAAAGAAATTTGTAAAAATTTTCTGTGGAAAGTCGTTGTTGTAAATATGAAGCAATAAAAAAGTCAATATTTTTTCCAAATTATAATAGTAGTTGCCGAGTGGATAGCAACGTGTTGGCTGCGATCAGAGGGACCCGGCCCTTATTAAGGCATGGATGTTTCTTGTGTTGTCTTTCTGAAGTCTCGCCTTCTTCACAAATCTTCTCCATGGCGTATTATAATCACAGACTCCTGTCAAACGTCTATGGCAAGCAGGCAGTTTAGGTGTACACAAAACTCTTATTATATACAGATATAGCCGTTTGGATCCAGTTATTTTCGATGAAACTTTCATATCTGGAATTTTGTATTGAAAACACGTGGTTTGTTTCCAAGTTTTCTGTGCTCCTTGGATTAATATCCTTGCTCCTGTGATGGGTAATCATGCCACAGTGATAAATTTCTAAATGCGACATTATTTGAAGAAATACGTTGTGCTCAGTTATATATATTACATTGAAATAAAGTGCATATTGTGAATTCTATAAAGAATGTAGACCAAAATTTCGAATTGATTTTTCTTTTTTGTGCTGGCTTTAAAAACAAAAATTACTGTTTATCATTTTGTTATAGACATAATTGCTCTTTTGTTTTAAGACAGACATGGCCAAGACCACCGTGATACACCAGGCTAGACAGTCTTTGAGCAAAAGGAGGGGAATTAAATATGCCTTAAAATTTAACGATTTGATTTGTCTGAAATATAACTAAAATCTATTTATTTTTAAATCACATAAAATAAAATAATTTACTCATTACGACTATATTGAAATTTTTATGAATATTTAAAATTGATTACCAAATTTATAAAAAATTAATAGCTACCAGTTGAATTTTAAAAATCAAAATTTAATTTAAACTACTGTATGTTTAAAAATGAATTCTTCCGCTACTACACTGTACAGACCAGTATGATAGGCTTTGACTTGACCAACCCGCGAGTCATAAAACAAATCATCAATGTACTAAATCTTGACTAATTTCTTGCAGCTTTTTCGACCAGGCCCAGATCTAGAAAATATGGGCGGGAGGGAGGGCAAGAGACTGGATTTGCATTGCAGTGTAACATTATCCCTTTCATTTTAGATTTTTTAACTGTTTCTGGTGAAATATGCACGTTTAATAATTTTTTAAACATCCTAGAATTTAGGGAGAGGGGAGGAAAGGCAAGGAAAAATCAAATTTGCGTACCAACGTGAGCAAAATGGTCCGACTACTTTCGAATTAATATCTCTCTAGAACAGTGGCATTTTTATTCATTGAGCTAGCCAATAAAGCCTTAATTGTCTCTCCCCCTTCTCTTTTTAAATGACAAATATTAAAGAAAGAAAATGATGAAAAAAAGGAAATAATAATTTTTAATATTCTTTCATTTGTATAAAAAATATTTTGATTCCATGGTTAAAAACATAGCTTTCATTTAGAACAGTAGGTATCAATATATCTAGTTAGTAGAACCATTTTTATCCTTTTTTTTTTAACTATGGTCCTAGCTAAAAGTAGGCAGAATTATTCCCAGGAGAGAGAATTTTATCCCCAGGTAACTACTTTCTAGAAGAGGCCTTTGTAAACTGTGACTCGTGAGCTACTGATGACAAATTTGTAAAAGGAAAAAAAAAAACGTATAGAGGACAAGAAGTCTAACTTCGGCGAAGCGAATTCTTTTTTAAATAATTAGTTTTCATAAAGTTATATTTTGTTTATATAATTTTTTCCCGTTGGTTATATATATATTTCAATAATATATTGATTATATATTTCTTTGGCCATTCAATTTCAGTTTTCTATGCGGCCTTTCAACTGAAAAGTTTGCTCAGACCTGCTCTTGAAGCTGAAGTGAGATTATTCATCATAATTATGTATCGTATGAATTAGTATTTGTACCCAAATAGTTTTGCCGTTACCAAAAGAAGATTTTATTCATTTTTGTGGTTTAAATTTAACACAAAAAAAGTTGAAACGGGTTTTAACTAATAAAAGGAAAATCCGCATGGATCACTACTCGCAAAAAAGTAGAAAGTCAGGTAATACTACTTGAAATAGCCATTTAATGTTAAATAGAGCATATTCTAGCAAAAACTTTAGCAAATCGATCATGTGTTTAAGTGAAAGAGATACAACAATGCTGCAGCATTGTATGGTATTAATATGTTGTCACATTCTTTAGCTCATATTGCAAATGGTTCATCATTCAATAAGATTTTTTACAGTTTAAAGTTCTTGTCATTGTTATGCTGCAAAACCTCTGTTTTCTTCATAGGTATTTGTGTAAGCCTAACTAGGAGCTGCTTTGTTGTGTTGAATATCATATTAATCTAACATTCAGTTATCATCTTGTTTTGTTAGGACTTTTAAATCACGATTTTTATGTAACTCAGTCATTTTGATAGGTTTTTATTTCCCGAGGTGAAATTAACCGATCCGAGCATGCATATTTTAGTAATTATGGCCATGTATGTATGTGCATTCTTCTTTGTTTATGCACAAGTACGTGACACGCTTTCACAGAATTGCTTGTGGCGCGCTTCTAGGAATGGAATTAGTATCGGTAATGTTCCTTCCGTGTATGAAACCAGAGAGTTGCATGAAAGTGCAATAGCTTTTGTTTCTTTACCCGAAGTGGTTATATATGGTATATTTTGTATAGATATGTTCAGGATATAGTTCCAATAGAGCAACATGCATTTAATTTGGCTATACCTTCTACTGTACTCACTAAATCAAAGATTGATTTCGTTTGTGCTTATTATGGTCCATTCATTTTGATGCGTTTTTTATTTTGAGAACGATTATACCACCCACTCCCTAAAAAATCAGAAAAGGAAATGCAATTTATTAGCGGTACACAAAAATTAATATGAAAGTAATTAGAAATTGTATATCATGATTGACTGCTGTTGAGGAGTTAATCTCTGAAAGAGCACATGGATTTTTTGATATATTGACAAAAGCTGTGAAAAGACCAAGGGATAATAAAAATGTACAGTTTACGTCTAATAGAAATCTATTTAAATCTTTGAATTATTGCCATTCACTATTAAGCGCATCAGGATTCTGTTGCTCCTACACTTCACAAACGTTTCAAACTTTCCTATTTTAACACAAGCTTTATCTAATTAACTCCATATATATTTCCACTCATAACAATCTGAAATTTAAAAAAATTAAGTTCATAAAAGATTGCAAATTTCAAACGTGCTGAAAGACTTAGAGGGAACTATACTGTGGAATGCGAGTGCCTGCAAAGAATCCACCAAAAAAACGAAGCGCCGATAAACAACCATTTGGAGGGAAAGACGACGATATGACCGCAACCAGATGTCAAGTAAAATGTCTTTTACACCGGCTGATGTTTGAAATTTGCAATCTTTAATGAATTTTGTTTATTTTTTAGATTGTATGGGATTATGAGTGAAATAGATTTGTAGTTTCAAATCTCATTATTAATACGAAAGCACTTTTTCACCCTTTTAAAAAAAAATTACCAACACAGATCAGCTGTTTAATCACACTTAAAATGAGAACAGTGTCTGAAACTTAGGGAAGTAAATATTTCAGTCTTCTGACCAGCATCTGTAAATAGGGCAATGATGGTTTGTTATGGTACACCATGGCGACCACCTGCGTGCGCATACTCCATCTGTGATGGAGGAGGCTGCTTCCATTCATGGCAGTTGCCCTTGGATTTCTCGCAGCACCCAGCGTCTGCAAAGCTGCGGGCGCCCGGGGACCGGGTCACTCGACGCACTTTTGTGATGATGTGTGCTCACGACGTTGATTCGCGATCATGATGACTGTGTTTTTTTTCCTTCCTTGCTTCGAACACAGTTAGTTACGCACACATGGATCAAATTAAACAAGAGCACACCAACGGTAAAAATGGCAGTTACGCTGACGCTGAAGAGGTAAGTACTTTCGACTTCTGAAACAGTCTTCTTTTTGTTTCTGTGTCAAATTGGTATTTGTTCCGCATTTCAGAGTGGATTAAGGTAGTCAGTACAATGCAGATAGGGAAAAGTTATATTTTTCTGGTCAGTTGTAAAAGGTAAACTAAAACAGAAATGCACCTATTGTGTTGAACACTCTTTTAAAAGTTGTTTTCGAAACTTTAGCCGGTACCGGTTCTTTGTCATCGCAGGAAATTTTCTGATTAGGAAAAACGGTGTCACTCAAACTGTGGCTGATACAGAGCTCACATTGAGGAGCAAGAGAAGCACACGACGATATTCTTCTTTATGGTAGTGAAGAAAAAGAAGTGATGAGCCGCAAAAGTGGCACAGCAAAATACCAGGCCAATTATTCGTTTGTATATTGTACTATTGTAAATATCCCATCCTAAAATTTATAAGTAAAAAAATGAATTTAAACAGTAGGATTTTAATTTTTGTAGTTGTGAAATCATTACATCAAAATGGCAAATGCTCCCTTTAACTTTTACCAGGGGATGGACACAATTAAAAATATTAAGTTATTTTTTGAGAAATACGTTTGTGTTTTTCTGTGGCGCCAAGCGTCAAGTAAAATATATTTTACACCTTTGGTAATAATAACTGAGTTTTGAGTTCGTTAATTTGAGTTTAATAATATTCATATATCTAAACTGAAGAGTTTTCAGTGAGAAAATTGTTATTCAATATCAGTTCAACACGGAATTTGCAAAACCTGAAACGAAAGGTCAATTGCGTGTTCGATTGCAATATTTGTAGATGATGCTTATCCAATCCAATGTTATGACAATTAACAGTCAGGCTCAGCTGCTTTCAGGAGATAAAACGAAGTTGTAATATTTCAACTTTGGTTGAATATTAGTGACAATTGGCCTTATTTTGCTTAATAAAATTTGGAAAATAAGCATTTATTAAAATGAAGAGCAAAATTAGAGGATGGACTAAAGGAAACTGGCAAGAGAGAAAACATTCTATACAGAATGAAGCATATTGTAACAGTTATTTACAGTGCCTAGACAGAAACGACAGAACTTCGTTGTTGCGCCATTATAAAGCAAATTCCTGTAACTTCTGATACAAGCTTTTGTGATAAAATAAATGTTTGCTGAAGATTAAAAAAACTACCTAAATATCAATTTTCAAAATTTTTTCAGTATTTAAAGATTTGTAGCAGTTTGAATATTAAACATCAATGCCAGTTATAATAATTTACCGCAAAAGTTAATTATAAGTTATAAAAAATAAATAAATATCCCCTAAAGCAGCTGCTTGTCATAGAGGTCTGAAAGGAGCCTGTCAGTTTATACTCCATAATACAAGGTCTGTGAGGATAGCGGGACCTCAGCAGAAAGACAACACAAACATCCATGTCTTTAATAATATTATTTCAAATCATTTAGTAAAATAAATGGGTATTTTTAAAAGGTTGAATAAATATTTTATTTAAATATTCGTTGAATTTATGCTACAGTTAAATATTCCAACTTCCATTACTCTTTAAATACTCGCTGAATATTTCTGAAATTCAGAATTCGCATTGACTTGATACCAATCTTTAGTTTATCTACCGTAACATTTTACCATGACATTTTATATTAGAATTTTAGAAGTTATCGATCATCAAATTTGGCTTTCCACTAACATAACATTCTCAAAAAATTTCTCTAATACTATATATTTCATATATTTATATTATTACTCTATATGGAAATATTGCAATGTAAAAGATATGTAAATTGTGATATATAGAAGAGAAAGAAAAAATTGCAATCGGATATCGATTTTCTGAATTAACTAGGACCGAAATAATCAAACAAAATTGTAAAAATGATCAAAATTTGTACTAGACTGAAAAATATGTTGTTCCACATGGTTTTATTGAATATATCATACATGTTTGCTTAAATGTTAGTAGTAGGTTTTATAAGTCTAATTTCACCATTCTTTACCACGATGAAACGTTTAATAAGACAGCTCACTGCATAGTCATATTATCATTAGTAACCTTAGAAAGCCGTCCCGTGGCCGAGTGGTTAGCACGCTTGGCTACTGATTTAAGGGACCTGGGTTTGAGCCCCGGGGTAAGGCATGGATGTGTGTGTCGTTTTTCTGCTGAGGTCCTGCCAGCCTCTCAGACATTCTACTCTGGCATATAAACTGACAGGCTCCTGTCAGACCTCTGTGGCAAACAGCTACTTGAGGGAGTATTTATTTATTTTTTATTTAACCGTAGAAAAGTTAAGCCTGGTGACTAATTTTTAGTATTGAATTCATTTTCGTTCTGCAAGTCATATGATCCTTGCATGTATGAACCAGTCGCCAGAGGAAATATTTGGGGCGCGGGTGGCTCAGGTAGTGGCGTGCCTGGCTCTTAATCTGCAGTTCCCAGGTTCGAGTCCCACATGGGCGAGCGTTGAGATTTATCTCCACAAAACCTCACCCTGTCCTTGGTCAGTAGGGGACACCGATGGTCTTGGAAAGGCCGCCGTCCTTTGGATGGGGCGTAAAGGCGTGGACTTACGTGCGGTAGAGCCATATCCTGTGCACGTTAATGAACATGCTGGATGGTCTTGACGGAGACTACCATCTGCCTCCTAACAATTGTCCAATGGGTCTCCTCCCCCTAACCTTCTCTGAGCGCCTTCAGGGTCCTTGTGACCTGGCTATTTAGCCCATTGTTTGCCAAAAACTCGCTCATAGGTAAAACAACTCAACCCAAAGAGGAAGCATTTGAAAAGCCTTATACTTGTTCCCCTTTTAAAATGTAATTTTATATCTATAAAAACGAAGTAACCGTCGTTTCCCATTGGAGCTGAACCAATTTGTAAATTTGGAAACTTTTGTTTTTCTTTCCCCTAGTGCATATCGTACAAACAAAAACGAGAATCCTTTGTTATGCATACTAGGATCGCGATTTCTGTCTGTTATCGGAGCTTGGTAAGTTGGCTTCAAAATCTGATAGCCAAAAGTTCATTGACCCACCCGCCCATCTCACAGTGCCATCGGTATGATTCATGGAAAGGCATCAACTACGATAACTGTGATGCCTTTCCACTACGAAAGCTCTGATGTAGTTCGGCTGTCAATCTAAAAGATACTCTTTCTGTTTTTGGAGTTTTCAGCTGGTAATGCATAAAAGTAGTCGAAGCATGTAACGTTAAACATCTGTGGTTGCCAATTCTGTCCACAGTAAAATGGCTGTGATTGTCATAATCCATTTTAAATTATCTACAAGCGGTGTAGTAATCTTCAAATCAGTTTCCGATTAAAATAAACATAAGCTGCGGTAGCGGCTAATTCTTGTAACTAGATACGATCAGCACCATATATTTAGCAAAGTAGGGGGAGGGGGCCTCTTCAATCTTGAACGTCGAGACATCATCTAAATGTTTCAGTATTTTGTATCCTAAAAGAGGGCCGAAACATTTTGTCTATAGTTTTAAAGCACCAAATGACTGTGGATACCGACCGGTACCTGAAAATAAGTAGTAAATGGTTAAAAAAACTGATGCACCAGTCATTTGTATTCCTTTTTGTTTAATTTGTGTTTGAAAAATTTTCCTTAAATATAAATAAAAGATATAATTAAATATAAATAAAATTATCATATAGAGTCTTTTGTCATCTGATTGAGGAAATAGATCGTAAGCCATCTTATGAGCTTCAGTTGGGGTCATTTAAGACCAGAGTCAAGACCGGATTAAAAAGGCAACTTAAATATCCACGACGTAATCGAATCCAAATCCGCTACAATCGAAACTTTCTAATCGCAAGCTGTTTAAAATTGTAATATTTTGCCCGGTGTATTCGTATCATGATTACCAAATAAAACTTCTAAATTGTCATAGCCGTTTGCGATTCACTTTCACTCAACATTTTTATTATTTCAGTCTAGCCGCTGCAGTTGACTGCACTTCTTTATCGCTTTGAATCTTGTTTCAACATGCGTTTCTAGGTCGGATGAGTTTTAAATGGCGACATTGAACCTAAAACAATGGCTCCATTTTTTGTCTTCTTGTTTCTTATACACTTTGTCGGTTTTCTTATTCTCAGAGTAGCTTTGTGGTTTCGGATCGTTAACAATTTCTTTCTTCCCTTAGAGATACCTCAAAACCTTAGCAGCACAAGTAGTAGTACGAATTGAAATGCATTTTAAGCGTAAGCGTTTTTATACCAGTGATGAGAAATCTTCATCCTACTTTGTGGAAAGAGTGTTCTCGCAGATTGGCGGTGGGTACTGCTATGTTTTTTCTTTTGCAACTGATCAGAATTAAAGCCAGTACACTTGAATAAAATAAAATAAGAAATACCCCCTCAAGCAGCTGCTTGCCACAGAGGTCTGACAAGAGCCTGTCAGTTTATATGCCATAGTAGAAGGTCTGAGAGGATGGCAGGACCTCAGCAGAAAAACAACACATACATCCCGGGGCTCGAACCCAGGTCCCTTAGATCAGTAGCCAATATACGAAGTTTTTTTATTCTCCATTTAACGTTAATATCACACAAAATTATCATGGATTTAAAAAAAAAAGATCAACTTTATGAAGATTTAAATGGGTTAGAATGGGTATGGGGGCAAAATGTGTGTATTTTTTTCATTATTTCATTATTATGCTTAAAATTATATTACAACTAAGAAGTCCTGTCGCCTTTGTAGAATATGAATGCTCATTTTCGAAAAGAGTTTAGTTCCTCCTCCCTCTTGCATGGGGAAGTGGGGGGCGGGGGTTGCTCAGTCGGTAGCGCGCCAGGCTCGTAATCTGTAGTTCCCAGGTTCGAGTCCCAGCTGGGTCAGCGTTGAGATTTATCTCCGCAAAATTCTCCGCCCTGCCCACAGTCAGTAGGGGACACCGCTGGGCTTGGAAAGGCCGCCGTCCGTCGGATGGGACGTTAAGCCGTGGTCCCGTGTGCGGGAGAGCCATACCATGTGTACGTTAAAGAACACGCTGGATGGCCTTGACGGGGGAGCTACCATCTGTCTCCCAACAGCTGTTCCAGTGGGTCCCCCTCCCCCAACCTTCTCTGAGCCTTCGGGGTCCATGTGACCTGGCCATTTAGCCCATGGTGTGCAAAAAAAGTGCCACTCAGAGGTAAAACAACCCAACCCATGGGGAAGTGGAATGTCGCGGCTGTCAATGTAAACCTCTTAACCCAACAGTACTACCAACAAAATATAAAATATCTGGCATAAATGGACAGGTTTCAGTATTTAATTTTTTTTTTTTCCAGCTCTATTGCCCTTTAAACATGCAAATTCGAACTCATGGAAGATTAGAAAATGCTAGTAATATTTTATTAGTACTTATTCAACTATCTCCTAACACATTCACGGACACATCTGCAGTCAGTTTTAATAGATATTTTAAGATACCGTCTGCAACTCAAGTCATTTTTAGTCGATATTTTAGGACATGTCTGTAACTCCAGTCATTTATAATCGACATTTTAGGACACATCTGCAATTTCACATATATTGCCGATTTGGGACATGTCTGTACTTGTAAATGCATCAGTTTCACTTGCAGTTTCATTCTTCTGTCCCAATATATGGGGCGGGGGTGGCTCAGTCGGTAGTGCTCCAGACTCGTAATCTGCAGTTCCCAGGTTCGAGTCTCAGCCAGGTCAGCGTTCAGATTTATTTCCGCTAAACTTCCCACCCTGCCCTTGGTCAATAGGTTACTCCGATGGGCTGGAAAGGCCGCCGTCCGTTGGATGGGACATTAAGCTGTGGCCCCGTGTGTTGTAGAGCCATACCATGTGCACGTTAAAGAACACCCTGGATGGCCTTGACCGGAGCTACCATCTGTTTCGCAACAGCTGTCTTAGTGGGTTCCCTCTTCCAACCTTCTCTGAGCCTTCGGTTTCCTTATGACCTGCCAATTTAACCCATTGTGTGAAAAAAATTCCGCTCAGAGGTAAAACAATCCAATCCAGTCTGTCCCAGGACATAATCATACTATTGTCATTTTGTGTTATCTATCTGCACCAGCAATAGATATAGTCGAAAAAATGAAGCAAATGGAGATTTTTGACTGTAATAAATATCTAGCAGGTGTGGACAGGGCTGAACAATTGATATCATATTATTCTTGCACTCGTAAACAATAATAAGGTGAAAGAAGATATATTCCATCTTTGTGTGCTGGTAAATGCTTTGAAAAGTTTCATAAAAAAATTGTAATTTTTAGTTTTGTATGTAGATAATTGTTTTTTTTTAATGACTATTGTAATTTATGATCACTTGAGTATTTTTTATTTGTTTAGTTATTGCAATCTGTATAGCTTCCAATAAACAATCAGGAGATTTTGTGTTGTCCCTGTAGTGACCGCATGCATATTGAAAATGCCCGCGGATATGTTAAAATCAAAAAGTCATTGTCTGCGGATGAGCAGATAATAAAGGAAAATCAATAGCTCATTTTTCCTTTCTTTTTTTGAAATCTAGCTAATCGTTTAGTGATGAAAATTTCATATTAATACATAGCTTTCCCGATATGCAAATTTTTATTATCAGGATTAGAAAGCACATAGTAAATTGCTAGTATAGCATTAAAAGTTCTTCAAAAATTTTTTTTAGTGATAATAAAGTTAGAACTTTTTTCGTAGAGAAAAAGTACTACCGGAACCGCGCGAGCGTGCATCTTAGTTCATTCTGTTGTTCGTAAAATAGTGTATTGTTTTGAGAAGTAAGGGCAATAAATTATAGGGCTGTTTTAATCTTGCCTCCAACAGAATAACGTGTACTTGTTCTCTTGACCTTGTTTAAAGCTTTGGTCTGTTTTAGCGCGAGACCTCGAATTCCCGTTTGGAATCTTCCTTTTTTTGCAAAGGATATCAATCACTTCAAAGTATCATACTAAGATTATAGACGGTCCAAAATAATTGCTTTCAGTGAAACTCTTTGATTATTTTTAAACGACAAAATTATCTTGACCAACTCGTGCTTTAATGTGAATTGGATCATAGCATGGCTGGATCGGGGGGGGGGGGGAGAGAATGTAAGCAAAAATTCATTAATCTTGGGCATAATTCACGCATTTTTCAATAAATTTTTAATAGATCTTTAAAAGAGAAGAAAAGGTTATAC
The DNA here is from genome assembly GCA_038380435.1 of Ryuthela nishihirai. Classification (NCBI taxonomy): domain Eukaryota; kingdom Metazoa; phylum Arthropoda; class Arachnida; order Araneae; family Heptathelidae; genus Ryuthela; species Ryuthela nishihirai. The sequence goes on from JAWZYU010000029.1 coordinate 38,592,533, forward strand.
CACAATGGAAATCTCATCTCTTGCCCTCCCCCTTTATTTTTTTCTAGATCTGGTCCATAGGATATAATTCTGAATATTAAAGTGATTTTACAGTTTAAATGCTAGAATGGTTAAATGATATCAAGTCTTTCAGCTTTTAAGAGCAAATCTAATATATAAGTAGTGAGTTAGCACCATGGGAACGTTCAGCCCCCGTGTTTTCCCCCCTATGACATCACAAACCACGCCCCTTACGTAACCGACCACTTCCCTTATTAATATTCACATTTAATAATTTATTATTAATTAATAATTCATAATGACCCCCCTCATTAAAAACCCCTTTATTAAAAATTCCTACCCCTTTAGCAAAAGTTCTGCCCCCTTTGTTAAAAAACCATGGCGCCATTTAGTGTATATTATGAGTACTATACTTTAGAAAAGCCCTCTATTTTAACTGAAATTATACCCAATTTTTGACTCCCCCTCATTAAAAAAACCCTTATTAAAAATTCCTCCCCCTTTATTAAAAACCCTATCAAAACTGTCCCCTGGTTGACCCACCAGTATTTTTTAATCCCCCCTCTTTAAAGACCCCATGGTTGACCCACCTGTATTTTTAATCCCCCCTTATCGAAAGTTCCACCCCTTTATTAAAAAAAACTATCAAAAGTTCCGTCCCCTCTATTAAATTTCCCCTCACCGATCACAAACTACCGAATAAGTCCCTTGGTTTCTACCCTCATCTGAAATTTACCAAGTCCAACTGAACTTTCGCTGGCAATGTTCAGATCATCTCCTCTCAGAATAGCTAATGCAATCCTCAAAAATAATTATAAAGTCCCAATTTTTGACTCCCCCCTCATTAAAAATCCCCCATTATTAAAAACCCTATCAAAAACTGCCACACCTTCGTAAATTAATGCGAGATTTTTAGGTCTTATAAATCAATTCCCAAATATTTTTTATACTTTAACATGGTAGTTGTATATTCCCTGTATTTATTGCAAATTTTTATTTTTATTCCTTATTAATTAAACACTTATCAAAACTGACACCCTTCTTTATTAATATGTACCCCCTCATTAAAAAAAAACCCTTATCAAAAGTCCCCCTTTATTAAAAACCCTATCAAAACTGTCACACCCTCGTTAATTAATCCGTTATCAAAAGTTCTGTCCCCTTTATTAAAAAACTCTTGTAGCGAATTTTTATTTCCTCGTAAATTAAAACTAAGTTTAAAAATATATGTGAACCAGTGACAGATGGAATCACTCGATTTCCATAAGAATTTACTATTTATTAACTTGCGAATTTTTATTTTTACTCCTTATTAATTAAACACTTATTAAAAGTTCCACCCCTCACCGATCACAAACTCCCGAATAAGTCACATGGTTTCTACCTTCATCTGAAATTTACCATGTCCAACTGAACTTTCGGTGGCAACATTCAGATCATCCCTCTCACAATGGCTGATGCAATCGTAAAAAATAATTGCAAAGTCCCATATTTTGTGAATTCTAAGTCCGGCAACATGCTTATCGCTATATGTCAAAGGGTGACTGGAGATCGAAATGCTGATGCACGCTATCTGCACCGCAATATTTGCATTTGCTGCTGATAAACTATTTCCTTCATTAAAAATAGAAGCTAAGTAAATAATTCTGGTGCCGCTTTTGACCTTTGTTTACTTCGAAAGTATTTTTCCTGTGAGCTTGGAGTGGTTTATCAGAACCGCTCCACAGTATTTGCATTTGTTGCTGATAAGATCTGAATTCGTATTTTAATATCTACAAGCTTTAACCTTGCCAGAGCAAGTGACAGGGGTTGGTTCTTATCGCTACATTGTCTTCGGGGTGACACGAGGGTTCACAGTTTGAACTCTCGATACATGCTATCAGAACCGTAATATTTGCATTTGCTGCTGATAAACTATTTCCTTCATTAAAAATAGAAACTAAGTAAATAATTCTGGTGCCTCTTTAGCCCCAGTGTTTACTTCGAACGTATCTTTCCCATGAGGGGTTTATCAGATATTGGTAAAGGTCACTGTTTTGCTCGACCTTGTTCATGTCGAGATGTATCTTGACCCCACGGGCATTTATGAGATAACATTGGCATGCATATATAAGCTCGTACGCAACCCACTTCATCATTGCTTGCTGCTAGTCAGAAGTTTACTGTCTGTTAGAAGTTTGCCTCTCATATTATACTGACATGTACCTCTAAGATCTCTGTGGCAAACAGCTGCTTGAAAAATGGAATAGTAGTCTGCACATATAAAAGCAGTGATCTCAAGTAAATATTTTCAGTTCTATTTACTGCAGTTGTTGGTTGTAATTGTTTTGTAACCATTACCAACAATAAAAAGATACATGATTTAATTTTTTAAAAATAAATATGCATATTTTCACACACAAAAAACTATTTGAAATAATTATTCCCAATATAAAACATCAATTCTTTTACTCTTTGTTGATCTCCCTGTGGCCTTAGCCCAGGTGCATCTATATTTGTTGCATCTATGGTAACTATTCTTTTGTGCTAAGTATATGTGCTATAATGTTAAAGCTTATGGTGGTCACTGTTTTTAGAATAAAAAACACCCCCTCAAGCAGCTGCTTGCCACAGAGATCTGACAGGAGCTTGTCAGTTTATATGCCACAGTAGAAGATCTGAGAGGATGGCAAGACCTCAGCAGAAAACAACACGAACATCCATGCCTTACCTGGGGCTCGAACCCAGGTCCCATAATAATTATGTTATATTTTATTAATTTGAGTAAGTTAAAAACTGTAAACATTAAATTTAATAAGAATTGTTATTTTAGCTTATTATAGTAATTATTGTAAACTTTATTGATCATAAAAATAAGTATTATTGTTTTCTGTAGAAGTTTTCATCAAGGGAAAAGAGTTGTTGACTTTAGAAGTCTAGCTGATTGTTCTAAATTAGTGGTTCTTTTAATATGCATAAATTTCATTACATTTTACTCTTAACTGTAGTAAATTGGTAAAATACTAATTTGTTAATTTCAGGTGAAATTAGAGCGTGTGCTTGGCTTTACTGTATCCAGCAATGCTGGCCTAGACTGTGATCCTCAAACAAGTATTGTTGCTTACCCTGCAGGGTATGTTTTTCGCAATGCAATTTTTGCTAATAATAACATGTACAATCCTGGCCAGGTTTAAGAAAGTGACATGGGGAAGAGGAGTTCAAGATATTAATATTGACAAATGTCATATTTCCATTTTATTCTGGGATCCAAAATTAGAGTCACTGCTTAAATTATTAAAAAAATAATACAACTTTGTTTTTGTTGAATTTTTTATTTTCCCCATTTTCTTTTTAAAGAATTGGGGAGGGAGAGCTACTTACAGTAAATTCCCAAAGATCATTTTTCTCAGCTCTGACAATTAAACAGATGATAATGAAAAAAATATTGGATAACTTCTTAATAAAGTGTTTATTTACAGTGATTTTTAAAGTGCGAAAATATTTTAAAGCAGTGTTTTTTGTCTCACAAAGATTGGGCGAGCCTTAGAATCACTGATTTTGTTGATTGTTTAGCTAATGAGTCCATTAATTTTTTTTATGCTTTAGAATAGACTTTTGTTACATTCCATAATTTATACTCACAAAAATGTTGGAGAGAGTGCACATGCTGTATCAGCAGAAAGCCATATTCATAGCTGTTTATCTTTGAACTTTTCTTGGAAAACATTTTGCAGAAAAAGTTAGTCACATATCTAAATATTGATTTTTCAACAATATTCATTCAGTAAAGAGTAGTTAAACATTAAAAATATTATTGTGCATTCTAAAAAATGACTTTAAATTTGGCAGCTGATTTATTTCCCAGACTTTTAAATCACTGATTTACATTGTAATTTTTAATGCAAAAGTTATTATTTAAATTTTGAATTATATCATTTGGAATAAATTTTTACAACTGATAATGTTATTGAAATAATATATACCAGTGACCTATTATTTTTATCTGTTATTATTTATATTTCCATATTATGTATATAGTATGAAATGCCAACGTATCAGTTGTCAGAGCTGAGAAAAATGATCTTTGGGATGTACTTGCATTTTCTAGCATTAAGGGCAAATTTTTTAGGATCTCTGTTTCATTTTAGAAGTTTTATATTATTACTGTTAAATATGTATATATTGATTTCTTTTTTCAAGAACAGTTTTTGCCAAACATTGTAAATTCAAAATTTGTAGCAATTACTGAATTGTTTTATTTGAAATATATATATATCAACTTTTATCTTGTTAGATAACACATTTGATTGTACTTTTGTGAAATGTCAACTGAACTCTTTTAGCCCCTCAGATTTATGCATGTTGAGGATTCTCCAGAAATTTGTAGAAGTTGTAATTTATTCAGTTGTTACAACATGATTTGGTTAAATATGAAGATGTTTAATGTAAGAGAGGCAGTCAATTCAATATTTATGCTGAGTATAATTTGCTACACATTACCATGAATTACAAATAACAATAAAATGTCAGAATAGCAACACAAACTGCAATCTGTGCCACAAGATTTATATTAAACAATTAGTTCTGAGAAATTCTATATGCTTCAATATTCATATTACTAACCTCTACTTATCCATTTAAATCTGTTGCTGCAGATGCCATAGTACAGATCAAACATCCACGAATCTCAAATTTTCAGAGCATGTTTCATTCTCCTAAATTTTAGTAGTGTGTGATATCAAATACTGGAAATCTCCCAAAAACCCTTCCATTTTGTAAAATCGGACTGATACACAAATTCAGAATTTAGAAGTAGTGATAAGTTTAGCTTTACCTTTAACAAAATATAATGTGATTTGATATGTGAAAGGAAACTTTAAAGAATATGAAATATGCAGATTCTACTGATGCAGAATAATAGATGAAAAATGATAATTTTAATGACTAAGAGCAGTGTTTCCCAACCTGTGGTCCACGGACTTCTTGTGGTCCATGATTGCGGTGCCAATAATATAACATGTTTTTTCTTTAATCTAATTCTCAACCACCGCTGCCGACTATTGAGCATAGAGAAGATAAAGTTGGGATCGAAACTGAAAGGCGAACTGCTGCATTTGTGAGAGTGGGGAGACCAATTGCAACATGACAACGCATCTATCACGTAATAATGTTTGTTAACATCTAGCCTGTCTTGCAAATGAGTAGACTTTAGTTATTGTGGATGGTTTTAGTAGGGACTCTTTTTTACTTTATTTTTTTCCCCTTCCATTGAAAATGAGTAAGCAAATTAAACCGTTGGATATTTTAAAAAGAAAACATGTTGATGACAATGAAAGATGTGAAACCAGGCCAAGTGGTGTGTCTGCAACTCAAATGTGATTTGGGAATGTTGTCCTCTGGTATAAAGAGGTTGGGAACCACTGACTTAGAGTACCCATGCCAAACACTAAGTAAAGAAATGCCACAAACTATGGAAAATATATATCATCTCTGGTTTACTGATAAGTCTTGTTTTATGAGGAAGTTTGTGCATTATATACTGCACCTCTAATTTACTTCAAACTTTTTTCATACACTTAATCAACATAAAATGCTGGCTCATAGTTTAGGTTTTCTCTACACTTTCAGATGAAGTAATCTGTAATAGTTGAAAATATTAATCCTAAATCAAAATATTACCAAGAATGTCAACTTTATTTTAGTAGATGTGTATAGTTATTTTTTGGAAATAAAGATCCAATAATAGTATTATTTTAATGTAGGTCCTTAGAGGCAAAATGTAATGAAAAATGTTTGTCATTTTTTTTTCAAATATTTCCAGTTGCCCTATAGCAGTTACTGTAATCATTTCCTCACCAGGTCCTTATTTACAGGGCCACTAGTTTTGATGAAATATTCTCGAATGCAAAATTTAAGCTCGTTGCTTGAATCATCTGTTTTAGAGGCCTGCATGGATAGATAGACAGCATCATGAAAAATTCACAGAATCTGATTCACTGAATCCTGAAATATAATCCTAATTGAAAAATCTCGAGAGATATTTTTTTGCCAAAATCGCAATAATTTTTCCATACTTCATATAAGAAAGTTAAAAAGAAAGGGAAATTGTCACTGAAGGTGAAAAAGTGTCACTGAAGGTCTACATTCATGAAACAAGGAAGAGAGTAAAATCTATAGGGGAATGGAAGATAAGGACAAGGAAGATTTAAAAAGGAAAATGCAAAGGGATCACAAAGAAAAATGAAATTAAGAGCATTGTGTGATAAAAAAAAAATTATGATTGAACTCTTCATGTAGGGGTGTATTTGGTTTAATGTGTATGCAAAAATTAAATTTTTAAATTTGTTGACTAATAACTCGGGTTTATTTGAAGAGTGACCATAGGCAAGAAGAGCAAATGGAAAGAAAAATGTGCCACCCCCAAGGGTAATCAAAATGCTGATGACTAAATCATACTTCAAATGCCATTTGCATTGTTATCAGGCTATGGGACTATTCATATAATTAGTGTTGACTCTTTAACATTTTATAATTCAGTAAATCTTAAGAGTACTGGACCAACCTTAGCTACATCTGAGTTATTACTTAACACATTTGAATTGTTCTGTTTATGCAAAAATACTGTGATGGCTTTTAAAATAGTATTTATAAGTAACGGAGAGTTTAGATGGAGTCAATATCAACCTTTGAACAGTGTCATATGTAGGAAGAGAATGCATTGGTTAGCCATGTTGCCTTGCATGCATAACTACAAATTAGTGACTATGGGTATGAAGAATGTTGCCTAAAGGCATCGGAAAAAGAGAGGCTTAGAATGTGGTATAAACTAGATGATGTCCAACAAGTCATTGTCAGAATTGGCCAAATGCTGCAGCTGTAGCTTAAGATAGACATGTTTGGAGGACTAAATTACACTGCTTGAGGATTAAGTCAGTATGTGTATATTTAGAAGCATTGAAAAAACGAGTGTAATAATACCTTCATTTTCCAACTACTTGGTAAGTTATGGAATTTAGAACCTAAATAAATATTTAAATAACAGCTTTTCATGATATCATTTATCATACATAAGTCACTTATCTGATAGAAAAATAATTCTGTTATCTTTTTGTAGTTTTACAGTTATTGAGAGATTTAGGCTCCCCACAAATTTCTTTGACTTACAAACTGTTTGATGTTTATAGTCAAGTATAGTCATCACACAGCTACTTGGTAACTTGATATTAGAATTGAAGTATGATTTAGTCAAATAAAATATAAGTGCCATTGAGTTACTCCATGTTTATATTTATATTGGGAAATATTATAAGAAAATGGTGATGTACTTAATATTTTATATGTTGCATAAAATCAATTGATCACATTTATTTCAAATAATTTATTGCATGTCACAATTGTCTTTATTGCAGTTGTGTTGTAGTAATATACAATGTTCGCAAAAATAAACAAGGCCACATTCTCAGCAGTTCCAAGAAAACTATTACATCACTTGCTTTTTCTGCAGATGGCAAATACTTGGCCACTGGAGAGGTGAGATTATTTTTCTGTAATATTAACTGATATAAAGCATAAATAGTGTGACAATGTTGAAGGTTTTTTTTTTACTGCTAGAAATTATGATTTTATATTGTGCAATAATAGTAATGAAAAATGTGATCTAAATCTAAGAATTATCTTCTTAAAGCAAAAATATACATAAATTGGAAAAAAAATGCTCTCATTATATGTGCCCTAGAAAACTGAAAGAATGGTGAATCATATTTGCCAATGGTTAAATCACTTGCTTCATTCATATTAATTTCAAAGAGATAGGGTGCCAGCATTTTTTTTTTATGTATGAAAGAAACGTGTTTTGGTGCTCTGCTTTGAAGTTAATATGAATTCAACAAGTAATTTCATCATTCGTAATATGTTTGTTTTTTCACTTTTTAGGACCCATATAAGAAGTAGTTTTTTTTTATGTTATGGTATTGTGTTATTCTCAGCAAATATCAAATGCATATATATCAAAAAATTTTTCTCTGTATACTCCAAACAGACTGTTAGTAAGGCAATAATAGCAGTTCAAGAACTTCAAGCAAATTAGTTATGTAAATGAATGAATTTTCAGGTGCTCTATTGGTTTGCTACCCACTGTTTATAAACAATCTATGAATAGTAATTCTCAGGCCTGATACAGTATTTAGATTATGGGTCATTCAAGATTCCAGAGGGATACTCAAGAAGGAATATTATATGCAGAAGAGAGAGAACATCAGTGTACTGATGAATTTTTGCTTGTCAGCTACCTAGTTTCTGACAGTGCTACACAGTTTTCTGTCTTATGATAAAATGTCTTATGATAAATGTCTTTGAGGCCACTATTCAGTTGCCCCACTATCAAAATTATCTCCACTTCTCTGAATCCTGTCATTGTTTTTGAAACTGGTTCTTTAGGATTTAAGGGACATTTATGCTCTCAAAGGAAATCCTTTTAATAATATTTGGAAAGATAGGATGAATTAATAAACCACTTGCCCCCTGCCTTTAACTGCTCAGGTCTTCCATATCCTGAGCTATAATGTTCATATGATTTGGGTATTTATTTGTATTGGATGGAAAAAAAAAAGTGTTCAGAGATAAAATAGCCCAGTTTCTGGTAATGGATAAATCTCACTGATTTATTAAGTCAATAACAATTATATTCTTTCAAGATCCTTTAAATAATATACACAGTCATATCAGAATAATATGACCACCTACCTGATAATAGGAATAACCACCCTTGGCCTGGATGACAGTGGCGAGATGACGTGGCATGGATGCAATTAGGCCCTGGAAGGCTGCCAGATAATATGACCACCTACCTAATAATGGGAATAACCACCCTTTGCCTGGATGACAGCGGTGAGACGATATGGCATGGATGCAATGAGGCCCTGGAAGGTTGCCAGAGGCACACGTGCCCATTCGGACTCCAGCAGAGCATGGAGGTTCCAGAGATGACGTGGTTGTGGGTTCGCACACCAAACCTGTCAATCCAAATGGTCTCACAAGTACTCTATGGAATTGAAGTCAGGCAATTTCGACAGCCAAGGGAGAATGGAGACATCGCTGTCGTGTTCCTGGAACCAGTCACACACCACCTTAGCGACATGGCAGGGTGCTTTGTCCTGTTGGATCACCACCAGGGTAAATGTCCAACATGAAGGGATGTATGTGATCATTGAGGATGGACAGGTAGCCATTGACATTCAGGAACCCATCCAGTGGTACCAGCGGTCCCAGGTCATACCAGGAAAACATCCCCAGACATGCACACTGCCACCACCAGCCTTTACTTGACTGATAAGTGTGTCTGGGTGTTGGTTCTCTTATGTCTGACGCCATATCCGCCACCGCTCCTCACTTCTGTGGAGTAGAAACCTCGATTCATCAGAGAAGGCAACGTTTTTTCACTCTTCCACTGTCCATGATGGTAGTCCCAAGCAAACTGCAGGCATCATTGCAATGGACCTTGGTTAATGAAGGCACCTTTATGTAGCATCGACTCCGGAGACCCGTCCAGCTGGGTCAGTGTTGAGATTTATCTCTGCAAAATTCCCTGCCCTGCCCACGGTCAGTAGGGGACACCGATGGGCTTCGAAAGGCCGCCATCCGTCGGATGGGACGTTAAGCCATGGCCCCGTGTGCGGGGAGAGCCATACCCTGTGCACATTAAAGAACACGCTGGATGGCCTAGACGGGAGGCTACCATCTGTCGCCCAACAGCTGTTCCAGTGGGTCCCCTCCCCCAACCTTCTCTGAGCCTTCAGGGTCCATGTGACCTGGCCATTTAGCCCATGGTGTGCAAAAAAGTGCCGCTCAGAGGTAAAACAACCCAACCCGGAGACCCGTGCATAACAGGGTTCGATCTACTGTTATCGGGGACATGTACCTGGTTGCCCCAGTGTTCATTTGAGTGGTCAATTGCTGCACTGTTGCGTGTCAATTGCCCTTTACCAGTTGACATTCTCCTCTGGGATAGATGGCCTTTGGGGCTCCACAGTTATGACATCTGGAGGTACTCAGTGTGCCAACTGTCCATTCTTGGTACACCCTTACTACAGCACCTTGCAAACAGCCCACGAAGTCTGCTGTTTCCGAGATGCTTCTACCCTTGGCACGGTAGCCAATGATCATTCCTTTTTGAACGTCCATCAAATCAATACCTCTGCCCATTGTGCTCACGTTACGCACTATGGCTCATCTATCCTGGCTGACCACTTATATCTCCATGTGGTCAACCTTGTCATGCACTCTGTGACACACCTGGGCAGGTACACTGTGATTCCATGGGTGGTCAAGTGTCAAGTGTGTTATTTCTTGAGTTTTTTTTATATCCGAATTTTCCATACTAGAATTTCATCTTGTATTTTTCATGTGATTTTGGAAACAGTTAAAGATACATATTTTTTTTTTCAGTGTGGCCATCAACCGCATGTCAGAGTCTGGGATGTACAAGAAAGGACACAGATAGCAGAATTTCAAGGACATAAGTATGGCATAAATTGTGTAGTAAGTTTTATTTTTTGTTATCTCAGTTAAAATAAAATATTCTTGAAGTTGTAATATAAATAATTAAAATAGCTGCATTTTATTAGATGATGTTAAATTTATATATTAGATGATATTCGTCAGTTCCTGGGGTTGGTAGAATGTAATTGATCCATGGCACCCACAGGTAAGGAAGTAAGATTTTGGTTCATTCTGTATTAGGCTTTCGACGTTTGAGAATTGCAGAATGATAACCAACTCCAAGTTCAAAACAGTAGCAAAATATGTATTACGGAAGATATTACAGTCTCCCTGAGTACTGATGTTGACTAATGGCTAAGTTGGTTACAAACAAACATATACGGATTGCTTAGTAGGTTGCGACTCTACCTACTTAACAGAGGCGGACCTCTCACCACATGAATTATCAATTCACCGAGCAGCCCTCGTCTATGTCTGTTCCAGCCAGTTACTAACTCAGAACAGCCTGACCTCACGGGCCATCCGATGTTCAGCGCTGACCTCCCTGTCCCAAGGAACGGTCATTTTGACCTGCACTCCTTGATCAAAGGAACTGGGTCAGAAAGGGGACTGATCACTGACAATCAGGTACCATAAATCTGTCTTGCTAATTACAGCAAGACACATTAACCATAAACAGCTTAGTCAGTGGTGGGAGAAAGGAAACAGTTTCACATAAAGGATTACAATGCAAGGTCACATACAAATATATACATGAAATGACAAAATTATATCCATGTATCACATCAAAACCTGACAATATTAAATTTACTTAAATATATAAGCTGTTCAAAAATAAAATTGAATAAAATATGTTGCATTTATTTTGAAAATTTACCAGAAATAATTGCATTGAATCATAGAGCTTTAGCAAAGTTTTTTTTTTAAGTTTTACTATTTAAGCATTTCTTATACCTATGAATATGGTAATCTAAGTGGCACTTTTGTGCACATAATTGTCTAAATGGCTGGTTCACAAGGACCCCAAGAGCTCAGAGAAGGTGGGGATAGGGGATCCACTGGTCAGCTGATAGGAAACAGATGATAGCCTCTCATCAAGGCCATCTAGTCTGTACTTTAACATGCACAGGTACAGCTCTCCTGCACATAAGGCCCTTGCACATAGCACCCATCAGAGGAATGGCAGCCTTTCCAAATGCATAAATGTTCTCATTCTGACCAAGAGCCAGGGAGATGATTTAGTGAAAGAAGTCAAGTAATAAGTTCTTTATTGCCTTGGTGACACAATGGCATCACACTTATCAATGTTACATTGCAACCACTGTTATAATAATAATAATTTTATTTCCATTTTATTATGCAGTATAAAGATGTTATGCTAGTTAATATAGTACAATTCACATAAAACAGAAATGGGATACTCAGTTACAAAATTCAATACAGAATTTGACAAGGTTGAGCACCTTAACTAAATTACATTAAATTATAAATTAAAAACTTGTGGCAAATATCTACTGTATGACACACTAGTATTTTAAGTATTTTAAGCATTAAAAATATTAATGAATTAAAGTAGTTAACAAACTACATTTGAATGCAGAATGCTTTTCAGCTTCTTTTAAATTATTTTATATATTATTCCAAACTTTTTGCCCCCTAAAAGGTTAGTGATGTTGTACATAATTTGTTATGCATAATGGCAATTCTAGGTTAAGTTGCTGTCAACTTGGGTAATGATAACACTTCCTTTTAAAATTGATATCGTATTTTTTTAATCTAATAGCACAGAACATAAATAGTGTTATATTTAATTTGTATAGATCCAGAAGTTGTAGGATTTTGGCTTTTTCAAAAAATTCTTTAGTATGTTCATTAAAGTTTAGATTATACAGAGTTCTGACAAATGTTTTTTGAAGATATAGTATTTAGTAATATTCTGATTACACTGGGCAACAAATTTTCATAAAAGTGCAGCATGTGTGTACTGCAGCATATGAGATAAAAGTAGCCATTTCTTAAAGATTTCAAGGTGCTGAACACGAATATGACAATGAAAATGTAAAATTGGCTACGATTTCTGAGAAATCCACAATAGTTTCTTATATAATAGAGTAATGCATACATATGACATGTATTGGTAAAACTCCATTTCTACTTCCGATGTTGCTTTGTCTGTCACTTCTACAGCTGCTCAGGATCACCTCTGGTGAGCGTCCAACAGTAGTCAGCTAATACTGAAGTGGACTAGTTTCCCTATTATCGTTTCTCCATCGTTGCAACATCCTGGTGAAAATGTTCACCATGCTCATTACTAACCATGCCACAGTTGGGGAAGAAATCTATGTGGAAAGGAGAAAGCGGATCATTAAGGACATATTGCAACCAAGTTTGTGATACAGAAACAACATGTCCTTAACCAGTTTCTTGTAGTTGTCTGTCCTGACATTCCCAAGGAATTTAGTTGACACCAGATGAAATGCGTTCCAAGCCTTTTTCTTGTCACCCTGAAGGTTGTTGAACATCTGGTCTCTGAACAGCTCACGGATCTGAGGACCCACAAAAATTCTCTCTTTAATTTTTGCCTCGCTGAGTTGAAGGAATTTGTCAGCCAAGTACTTGAAAGCTGATGCAGTCTGGTCCATGGCTCTTACAAAGTTTTTCATCACACTGAGTTTGATTTGTAGGGACAGTAGCAGTTTTTTGTGTGTTTCTGCCAGTGTTGGGTGTTCCACTTTCTTCTCTCCGAGATTTCTTCTGAGGCCATTTTCTCTTCACATAGTACAAAGTCTTTGTTCGGCTGTCCCATTCACATGAGAAACAGCAATACTTCATATATCCCAGCTTGCAGACCCATCAGCAGAGCCACAACCTTCAAGTCACAACAGAGAGATGCAAGCTATACTTGTTGTAATACAACAAGTATAGCTTCATGTCTGTTGTCTGTAAAACAGTTCAACAGCTGTTTTAGGTTGTCATAAGTTTCTTTCATGTAGACAGCATGTCCGACTGGAATGGATGGAAGTCGATTTCCATTATGGAACAACACCGCCTAGAGACTATGAATAGTCGCTATTCTTGAGGGTCATGTTTGATTCCGAGGGCATTCATCAGGGCATCTGCATTGGAGCAGAACACAAGGTCATCTTCCTTTCTGAAGTAGGCACAAACTGCTCATGATGAGTTTGAAATGAAGTCACTCGGGCATTTTCCTTGAGAAGATTCCATTGTTTAAGTCTTGATCCAAGTAATTCTGCTTTGGCCTTGGACAGCTCCAGATCGTGAACAAATCATTCATTTCTTCTTCGGTGAGAATGTGTGGCGCAGATGTATGGATCATCATTAGACACCGAAGGCTGTGGAGAAACTGATGTCGGTTTGCCTCCCTCCTCATCGTCTGAATCTATGTAAAATTCTTTTGGAGGTTCAGGAACAGGAAGGCCTTCGCCATGCAGAACTGGTCAGAGAGCAGATTGTATATTTGGGTACGCTATTGTCCACTTCTTTTTCCTTGTGATGCCTCCAGAAACAGGTGGAACCATACAGAAATAGCAGCCATTTGCATGATTGCTTGGCTCTCTCCAAACCATAGGAACAGCAAATGGCATCGCCACTTTTTTGCCTTTCAGCCACTTCAGAAAATTTCTTGCACACGTACTGCAGCATATGTGTGGGGACCAGGCCTTGTTCTGGTCTCCAAACTTGCTTCGAAAATAAAACTCATATGCCGCTTTCACTATTGGAGTGATGGCCCTTTTCTGACTTGCAAACGTCACTTCTCCACAAATGTAGCAAAATGTATCTGCACTTATTAACATAGTTAGGAGGCATCACTACTACTGGATTAAAACTGCAAGGATCACTTGTGTTGTGCTTATGACTCAGGGTTAAATGGGAGTCACTCAAAAGACTTGCTCACCCTATATGAGACATCGCTTACAACTAACGATTGCATCATCTTTTGTCTGCAATCGTAAAGCTGCGATGTCGTGACAACTACATTGCATCAGACAATGATGCAATACCTCTGGGGGTTGTGTGTATGGCGGGCTGATGCAATACAATGCAATATGTTGCAATCTGGAGTTTAAAATACAGTTTTGCGAAATGGTTACCTATGTACTCAATACGGACTGAGTTGTTTGTACATGACCATCTCTGTCTCTCCTAAACAAGGGCCATTCAACAAATTTTGTTGTCATTTTCATGTTCAGCACCTCGAAATTAGTAAAGATTGGCTATTTTCATTTCAAAGCCTTTTTGTCTGTTTCCCAGTGTTACTTGTGTTACCCCATATTAAAATGCAATAATGTAGATGAGGATAAATAATGGAGTTATACAATTGCAATTTAATTTGGAAAGGAAACATGAATCTATAGCATCTAATAAGACCAATATTCCTGGAAATGTTTTTCCTGATATAATAACATGTTCATTCCATTTTAAGTTGCCAGTAAGCCAATACTCCTAAGAATTTAATTTTGTTAACTCTTTCAATTGTATTTCCATCAATGCATATTGGTTGGACCGAATAAGATATATTTAGTTTTGCCAATATTTAAATGGAGTTTATTAGCTCTAAACCATTTTGCATAAATTTTTAAATCATTATTAACAATGTCAATTAAGTTATCAATGTTTTTACCTGTTTAAAATATACTAGTCTCATCTACAAATAATATTGGAGAAGAATTATTTGAAATATTAATAATATTGTTAACATGTAGGAGAAAAAGAGTAGTCCTAGATTAGCCTTGAGGTACACCGCTTTTAACCCCTTAAACCCGTTTTTAACCCCTTAACAGTTTTGCCCGAACACCGCTCGGGTGCTGCGAAAGGTCACTTTTCTGAGTTGCCCGTATGCCGCTCGGGCATCTTATTTTTCTACGCCAATCCAATGATTTGCCCGGCTTTTTAACTTTTTTTTCTTTTGCAATGTTTTCAATAGATGGCTCTAGTAGTCCAATAAAGATTGGAATGCAAACACCGGTTATAATATCAGGTTTTACTGCTATTCGTTTACACGGGAAAAGGAGTGAATTTTATTTTCACTTGTGTAGTGTATCACACGTTGCAAATACTATTTCTTTTGAATTTTGTGCTAAAATAAAAGGGGAATGAGTGACAGTTAGCAGCTCATAACAGAATATAATTCTGATATTGGATCAGATAATGAATCGGAAATTTCTTTAAATGATTCTGCACAGCAAATCCTGCTGTTCATTTGGATATTGATGTAAGTAATGGAACTTTACAGTTTCTTGATATTTTCTTTGATTGTAACCTCCTTGAAATAATAGTTTCTGAAGTTTCTTGTTTGGAAAAGCCAACTTTAAGAAAAAAATGCCAATTTTTTGCTATAATTAAAAATTATCATAAATTATGCAATTCAATACTTGTAACAGTTTTGACTGCTGATTTGAATTTGTATGATCGATTTGAATACAAAATTGTTTATCAAAAATGTGCTTATTTTTGGACACAATATGGCAGAAAAAAGAAACTGTTAAGGGGTTAAGTATACAAGTCTCGGATATATAATAATTATAAGAAACAACTTGCTTTCTGTTGGATAAGTGATTTGGAAACCATTTGTTAACAATGCCCCGAAAACCATAATGTTATAACTTGAACAACAAAATTTCATGGCAAATAGAGTCAAATGCTTTTGATAAGTCAATATTTTTCAAATTGATTTTTATATAAAATGTTATAATTAAAACAAAATCAAGTACTCTTTTATAAATTAATTTTTCCATAACTTTAGTGAAAGTAGAAAGAACTGATATTGGTCAGTAATTTGATATGTCATTTTTATCTCCAGATTTGTAAACAGCTGCTACACGAGCAATTTTTAATTCATCAGGAACAACACCTTTCACTTTGAAGCATTTAAAATAGTGGCTAATGGTGCAGCGATTAAATCAGCAACAAACTTAATGGGTTTTGCTGGAATACCATCAATTCCATAACTTTTCTTAGCATTTAATTTCAATAATTCATGATACACTTCGTTTATGGAAGTGAGAAAGAGAAAGAGACTATTAGTACAACTCTTATCTTTTAAAATCATTCTAAAGGTAGCTGCATTGTTTGAAAACTATTGACTTATATTACTTCCAGTAATTGAAAAATACTTATTGAAATAATTAATCTTTTCAGAAACAGTTTCTATATCCTTCTACTTGCATTACATCAGGGAAAACAATATTCATCGTTCATAAAAGACTATTGATACATTTCCATATAGTTTTTGGGTTAACATCAGTGCTTAAAATATTTTGATAATACATGTTTCTGCTGTGGTTGATTTCTAGATTTATTTGATTTCTGTAATTTTTAAAAGAGTTCCATTCCTGTTAGGTTTCAAAATCCCAAAGTAGATGTCGTAAACTTGTTATTGTGTCCATGCTTTCCATTATTAAGAAATAATGAAAGATGTAATTAAAAATTGTTGCCATTTTTAATACATCTATGTGTACATTTTTGTATTTTGTTCTGCTAAAAATTTTACATTTAATTTTTTATAGGCATTTTCACCAAATTTGAAGTATGTTGTTTCAGTAGGGTCTCAGCATGATATGATTGTGAATGTTTGGGACTGGAAAAATAATGTCAAAGTAGCTTCTAATAAAGTTTCTTGTAAGGTAAATATTTTTTTTTTTGTTTCAGTTTTCATTAGATAATTTATAAAAACAGTTGTTAATTATAACTTTTTAGAGATAATAACACATCTATGCCTATATATTAAGTAATTGAAATTCAATATTGCAAAGCTAAAAAAAACCTTTTGAAAGCAATGCAGGAAATTATTTCTAATATTTTTTTGGGGGAGGAGGTATTATAGTAACAATTAGGCAACTAAGCATATTGATAAGACATAAATGCTTTTAGTTAATAGATGGTAATATTAACAAAAACTTTGACATCATCAGGCAAAAAAAAATTACCATATTCTCTACTCTGTGTTAGAACTCAGTAGCTTAGTTAATCTGCCTCAGGCAGATATATTAATATAACTGTTGGAGTTAAATGAATTATGTAATAATAGCATCACTAAATGTTTATATTGTAGTGAATTTTGTTTTTACTAAATAACTATAAATTAATGCTGTCATATAACCAATTTTATGCTATATTGAAATTATACCATTAAAATGCTCATTACTTTAGAATGTAGTAGAAATTTTATGAAGTCAAAATTAAACAGTTGCTATTACTTCAGCAGAAATCATTTAAAAAATAAAGATTGCTTCATCATCTTTATCATGAAAATATTTTTCGTCCTTAACATGGAAACGTTATCAATTGCTTAAGCTGTTAAGTATTGTGGCAGCCATTATGCAGCAATTTCAAATTTGATTGTAAACAAAATAAAAAAAATATATGCTAGAAACTCATCACTTTTCACTTGAAATTTATTGCTTTTCTTTTCTAAATTTAAAATATTGAAGGAAAAAGCTATTTTGGTTACTCAAGTTAATTGATTATTATTTTATTTAAGTCTATATTTTAAGGCAAAAGAAGATTATTCATTTTACATTATATATTTTTCTGATTTATGCAAATTACTGGCTTTTATTGTGATAGTGACTAGGGAACTGTTCTAGGGGACATACTTGAGTGTGTATTAGCTTTAATAGAGGTAAAGATAACTCTCTTAGTGCAATATGTCCATGTATGAGAAAGCTTATGTAAGCTAAGGAATACTTCTAGGTTTCTGTCTGCATATAAAAGAATTGGAGATAGCTCTATGGATGTTTGTATTTTTTTTTTTGCAGGTAAAGGCTATATCATTTGCTTCTAATGGAAATTACTTTGTAACAGTAGGAAACAGACATGTTAAATTTTGGTATTTGGAATACTCTAGGTCAGCTAAGGTAAGAAGTTCTTGTTTTTCAATTATGTGAAACTAGAAAAAATTAAATAGAATATGAATAATAAAACATTTTGAATTTCACTTAATAAGATGAACATTTCTGTAAATTTATATCTTCAATCACTAATATATTTTCTTAATCAGAATGCATGTTATATAAACACATTTTTCACATACAGGAAATAATATTAACTTTTGGATGCCAAGAAATATACAGTATTCAGTGGTTTCAAGACTTTTCAAGGTCTTTATCTTCTTTCCCCTTAAGTAAGCCAATATTCACCAACTCCCATCCCCTAAGTTTTGCCAAAATGTATGCAATGGAGATCTAGATTTGATTCAAAAAGTTGTAGTGTAACTTTTTATATGAAAGGAAATATAAGTACAATGTTATAAAATATATTATTTATTAGCATAAGTGTCATCTCAGAAAACAATTTTTTCATAATATAGAAATTCAAATGTGATAAAAACATCATATTAATTTCCTTCTATATTTACAGCATGAAGAGTAGTAAAATAAAGATGAAGGTATAAGGAAATAAATTATGTTAAATTCATTTGATACAGCAGACCTTTTCTTCCCTGTCCAAGAATAAGCACAAACTTCTTTTGTTTCTATAAATCTTTACAGACTAAATATGATTACTTACTGAGGCAGAACTATTAAATATTTGCATCATTAGGTAAAAGTATAATGAAAAATTATATATTAACTTTATTTACATTAAGAATTTTTTCTTGAACAAGGAAGCATTCCATATCTGTGCCCTTATCTGTCATGCTTTTGATCAGTCTGATTAGACTTGTGCAGCTCCTTGCTTAAATTTTCAACAATTGCACCATTAGATCTGAATGTTTGAATTTTGGTGATTTTTTAGGAAAAACTTTGCAGTAAATTCTCTGCCCAAACACCAAATAAAAATTATACTTTTGTGTGCTAAAACTTTTTTAATTAGTAAAAAAAGCATACAGTTCAATATGATACTATGCACTCAGAAGGGCATAAAATACATTGTTTTTTCATACTTTTTTTAACTTCTATTTCATATAAAGTGCATGCTAGTTTTTATTAATCCATCTCCGTCATCCAAGATTTAATTGCATAATTTTCCTTCTAGTACAAATTGGAGCCTGTGCCACTAATGGGGCGATCTGCCATTTTAGGTGACCAACGCAACAATTACTTCTGTGATGTTGCCTGTGGTAAAAGTGATATGACTGAAAGTACCTATGCAATAACTAAATCTGGTCTTTTATGTGAATTTAACAGTCGTCGCCTGTTAGACAAATGGGTAGAATTAAGGGTGAGTTTTTTTTTCTCAAATATGTTTGAGTTTGATGGATGTTAATAAGAATTACTTTACATAAAATAAATAATTTATCATGTTATTGGAAAAGGGGCTATTAAGCACTAGTGTTAGACTTTAAGATGTATATTATTTATATACATTTCAGCCATTTTTGAATGTTGGCAAAAATGCATATCATATTCTCCTTATGAGATTTCAAACATCAACATTTTTGTGTGAAGTTTTCTTTGACAAATTAGCTTCATGTATTCGCTTGGTTGAAAGACTCCAGTATTGTTTGAATTAACCAAAGCTTGAATAGTGTTTCCAGTTATGGATAATGCACATTGATGCTCTAATAGCCAACTAAATTCTAGGATTGTTAAAATTACAATATATATATAATAAGAGTATATTATTTTGGTTAATAGATTGTCATCATCATTGTTGTGTAATAACAGTTCCTTATACTCAGACACCTTTTATCTAGTGACTTGTTTTTAACACCTGTTTTTGACTTTTTATGTTTTACTGTAAATTTTAAACGTCTATAATATTTTAACTTTGAATTTTGGTTTTTACACTGGTCCAATAGACCCATTGTTAATTTTTATATTTTTTTACTATTGTAGTTTCCTTTTTAAAAGAGTTTTTTTTTTTTGTCTTTCGTATACTGCTTTATTGTGTTGTTTATTCTCTTTTGTGGGATGCTTTTAACTTTGGTTGAGGGTGTCCATATCTTTATATATTTTTTACTATAAATCTCATTTGATGCAGCATGGCCTTAATTGTCCTTGCACCATAAAATCCCAACCAGCCAAACAATGTTCAATAACCAAACAGATCAAAGGCAAGTAAACAGCAATGATATAGTGGATATGGAAGTAATGGTTTTTGCATAAATACAAAAATGAGAAAATGAAAGCACACATGAGACAAAGTATAAAATTCCAAAATACTAACGTTGTAGTGTAGTTAGCATACAATGATATAGCACATGGAGTAGTTTCCAATTCCACCATCTATAACCATAGTGTTTCTGCTTATTATTTTAATATTTAATAATGCTGAAATCTGCATCAGATTATATTTATTATTTTTTCATAAAATTTAATGTGCACATTTAAAGAAAAGTATTTGGTTTTACTGCTTTTTGGCATTTACATGTGAAATACAATTGTATAAAATTTTATTTCAAATCATCATCATCATCCTCAAGCAGCCATGGGCTACGGAGGTCCAACCAGACCGTGCAATTTAGTTCTCCAAGCAAGTCTATCCTGAGCTACATCTACTGTATCTGGCCACTGCACACCAATTCTAACAAGGTCCTGTTTGACATTGTCTGCCCACCACATCCTAGGTCTCCCCTTCTTTCTGAGGCCTGTAGTCACACTCTTCATAACCCTATTCGCCAATCTATAATTACTCATACGGGCAACATGGCCAAACCAACGGAGTCTCTCTCTGCACAATATGCTGCTTAAAGGAGGTTGCAAACTCCTTTGCCTAACCTCATCATTAGTTACAAAGTTGAACCACCTAATGCCCAAGATACTGCGTAAGCATCTGGAATCAAAAGCATCTAGTTTCCTGTTATCTTGTTTACAAAGTGTCCAAGTTTCACTACCATAACTAACCCTAGAAAGAACCAAACTATTATACAGTCTAATTTTAGTCTTTAGGTGTATACGCCT
Source organism: Ryuthela nishihirai (assembly GCA_038380435.1). Taxonomy (NCBI): domain Eukaryota; kingdom Metazoa; phylum Arthropoda; class Arachnida; order Araneae; family Heptathelidae; genus Ryuthela; species Ryuthela nishihirai. The sequence continues at coordinate 38,613,874 of JAWZYU010000029.1, forward strand.
ATTTCTCCACACTCTCCATAGATTCTTAAAAGTCCTGGCAGCAATCCCTATTCGTCTGTTAATCTCATGCCGCACATCACCATTATCTGTTACATAGCTCCCAAGATAATTAAACTGTGACACCTGCTCAAGACTGCACCCATTAAGATTAACTGAATCACAACATGCCTGACCAATTTTCATCACTTTAGTTTTCTCTCTGTTTATAACCAAACCTACTCTACTACCAGTCTCATCAACAGCTCGAATGAAAGAGTTCATCTCATCAACATCATTTGCCAAAAGGGCTAAATCATCAGCATAATCTAAATCAGAAATTTTCGTATCTCCAGCCCATTTAAGGCCAAAATCTTTCCCTTGAAGTGAATTTCGCATAACATAATCAATAACCAAACTAAAGAGAAAAGGAGACAAAATGCACCCTTGTCGAACACCAGAAGTAATGCTAAACCAATTGCTACAAGCCTTACCAACTCTCACACACGACTCAGTGTTATTATAGAGAGCTTTCATTATGTTAACTAACTTGTCTGGTATACCATATGATTTCACAATCAACCACAAATTATGACGATCAACAGAGTCAAAAGCCGCCTTTTTGAAATCAACAAAGCTAGCAACCAAAGGTTTCTGAAACTCTAAACATTTCTCAAGAATCTGCCTAAGTGAAAATATCTGATCCACACATCCCCTACCACTTCTGAATCCACATTGCTCATCACGCAATTGACTGTCAACCAGATTCTTAATTCTATTAAGCACAATCATGGAAAGAACTTTACCTGGAACAGAGAGTAGGCTAATACCCCTATAGTTATCACCAGAACTGCGATCACCTTTTTTGAAAATAGGGATAACAATAGCTCTGGTAAAATCCTTAGGAACCATGCCTTTATCATAAAAGATATTCAGAATTTCAGTCATCCAAGTGGTAACCAAAACATTTCCAGCTCTAAGCATTTCTGTAGTAATTTCATCTACCCCTGGGGATTTATGAAGTTTAAGTTTAGAAACAGCCAAAATAACTTCATATTGTGTTATAGGGCCAACATTAAAGCCACCAATGCATCTATCATCATTGCAAACAATGGGAATAGAACTAACCGCATTGTTTAGAACATCACTGAAATGCTCAGCCCACCTAGCCATGACAGAATCCTCACCTTCTATAACCTTACCTAGTTTATCCTTCAATCCCTGTATACCTGTCCGTTTTCTACCACACAAAACATTAACTATCTGGTACAGCTCTCTGCTGTTGTGCTGTCTAACTGCTTCCTCGGCTTTGTCAGCCAAACTATCAAGCCAAAGATTCTTATCAGCAGCTAACTGATCTTTTACACATTTATTAAGTTCTCTGTAATGCTTTCTATTAGGACTAGTAGGGTATTGATTAAGGACATTCCTGCAGTTCTTCCTTTCCAAAATAAGCTCAAGTGCCTTATCACTCAGATAATTCTGTCTCTTCTGCTCTTTTTTTCCTAAAAGAGTACTGTTAGTGTCCAAAAAAGCCTGTTTAAAATGATCCCATTCTTCCTCAACTTCAGTAGTAAGCATACCATGACTGTCAATAATGACTAAGTAACCTATCATGGTAAGCTTTGGCTATAACTGGGTCTTTCAGAGCTTCAGTATTAAAAGCAAATTTTTTAACCCTAGCACAACACTTTTTAAGTTTAAGTTGCAAGACTCTTTTAACAAGGTAATGGTCAGATCCAATTTCAGCTCCCCTATATGCCCTGGTATTTCTAACAGAACTAGCCCATTTGCTGTTAATTAATATATAATCAATCACATTCCTATGCAGCCCATCAAGTGAAACCCATGTGTACTTATGTATGTCGCGGTGTTTGTAATATGTGTTACTTATTCTGAAACCATTGAGTTTACTTACCTGTAGGAGACGTTGCCCATTGCAGCTACCAATACCAAAAGGGCCAATCACCCCTCCCCAAAGGTCAGAGTCAGTACCAACTTTGGCATTGAAGTCACCAAGAACAAGGGTAATATCTCCTTTCTTGACAGAATTCAAAATATCCTGAAGTTGTTCATAAAACCTATCCTTCTCATCCTCATCGGCATCCTCAGTGGGGGCATAACAGCAGATAACATTCAGGTCTTTAACGCTTGTCTGAAATTTTGCTGTAAGAAACCTTTCATTAATGCACTCATATCCTAGAAGAGCATCACTAGCGTGTCTGCTGAGAAGCAGTCCCACGCCTTGGTGATGCTTATTGGCGCCCCTCCCTGAAAAGAGAAATTTAAGATTATTTTTAAGAATCTGACCTTTATCTGTCCATCTGGTCTCTTGCAAGCCAAGAAATCTAAATTATAATGGTGGAATTCTTGTGTGAGGACATCAAGAGAAAAAGCTCTGTGCAGAGTCCTCACATTCCAACTACCTATGGAGAGAAAATGGTTAGTAGGATGTTTAAAGAAACTATGTTTATTGAGAGAGGGAATGCCGACAATATCAAACAGCCCCCTAATCGCAGACATGGGGCAAAGACCCGTTCCCCCACCACTAAAGGCTGAAGCCATCTACACTGGAAGACTTCCTCCAATGTAGAATTTGACGATGCCAATAGAAGCAAAGAGTTCAGGTGCCTGCGATGACTTCTGCTCAGGATTATCCACCAGCTGATAAACATATCCTGTAAATCTATTCACTTGGGGCTGTCAACCCACAAACAAACAGAAAACACAGCGGAAGATTTTCCCTCCACAGAAGCCCACCAGTGCAGCAAAATCAGGATCCATAATCAAGCTCAGAGCCATATATCTGTCCAGTCCAGTGGGTTTATATGGTCAGCACCAGGACCCTGTGTGGTTGACCACTCCTCAGCAGGGTAGGAAAAAAAAGAAAAGTAGCCATAGTTGTCCAGATCAGTAGGCCACACTAATCTGGCAGCCCTCCCCTTCCGTTCACTTCCACAAGAGAGTATCTCTTTTGAAAGGTACTAACGGTCTGCACCACGAGAAGGCGGGGTCGGACATTAGGTGCTAGGCCTGGCCGGTTCTATGCATCATCACAGGGGATTGGTGCATAGCTCTCCTTCCAGTGACTACCTAGCTACCATTTACAGGCTAAATTAAATATCAAATTTAATATCAAATACAGGCTAAATTTTAAATGGAACAACCCTTACAAAAATTACTCCCTTCCTGTAAACACTGAATATTCTGCATAATTACAAATTTCAAAGTGGATTACTTTAAAAAAAAAAGCAGCATTGACTGAATCTAATAATAATTCTAAATAGCCTTAGTTTATTATTTTAATAGCAGAAGCAAACAGCATCATTTTCCATCATATTTGAAGCTAGGGTCTCATATGTGGAAAAGCCATAGTCTAAGTGTATTCAAAATGCTTGAAATTTATACCAAAGCAAGAGTGCTTTGAAGTAAGCCCAAGCAAAAATAAAATATTTTGATTCGGAAGTAATTAGGCTGATTAGGTCACTTGGCTACTGATCTAAGGGACCTGGGTTCAAGCTCCAGGTAAGGCATGGATATTTGTGTTGTCTTTCTGCTGAGGTCTCACCATCCTAACAGACCTTTTACTGTGGTGTATTAAACTAACAGACTCCTGTTAGACCTATGTGGCAAGCAGCTGCTTGAGGGGATGTTTTTAGCCATCCTGTGGCCAAGTGGTTAGTATGCTTGGCTACTGATCTAAGGAACCTGGGTTCGAGCCCCAGGTAAGGCATGGCTGTTTCTGTTGTTTTTCTGTGAGGTCTTGCCATCCTCATAAAACTTCTACTATAGCATATAAACTGACAGGATCCTGTCATACCTCTGTGGCAAACAGCTGCTTGAGGGGGTATTTATTTATTTTTTTATATGAAAATTGAACAAAATATGCATTTTCTAACAATGTGATTTTAGACATATATGAGTGTATTTGTAAGAGAGACAAAGGATTATTTATCACTAACAGATATCAATTCATTATGATCACCCATTTTATATTGCTTCTTTCTACTTTTTTTAGGGCAAGTAATAAAAAAATTTTAAAGGAGTGATTACCCCCTCCCCCCAATTTTCCCAAATACATGAGATTTAAAGACATGTTTTTCTCACACCTTCCCAATTTTAAGGAAATACATCCTTGGAAAATGATTAATACAAAATTGTATATTAGGACATATATTGCTTCATTGTTCTTGGAGCATGGATTTTCTCAATTGGTAGCATGCCATACTCATTCCTGATGTTACCAGGTTTAAATCCCCACTGTTTAATCAATGATATTTTCTCTGCTAGCCCCATGTTTTATCCTTGTTGAAAAAGGGAACACTGATGGGCTTGGAAAGGCTTCTGCTCATTAGGTAGGACATTAAACAATGGTGCCATGTGCAGGAGAGTCTACTCTGTACACACTTAACTGTAAACTGTATTAAAGTACTGAATGGTTTTTACAAACTTCCATCTTTTTCCCTGTAGCTGTTTAGTAGATCTCCTTCACCTATCCAGCTCACTCTTTGGGTCCTCGTGACTTGACCATTTAGCCCATTGTTGTGATGGTCACCTCCACCCATTCACTTTTACTTTTCCTTAACCAGTTTTGGGGCGGGGGTGGCTCAGTCGGTAGTGCGCCAGGCTCGTAATCTGTAGTTCCCAGGTTCGAGTCCCAGCTGGGTCAGCGTTGAGATTTATCTCCGCAAAATTCCCCGCCCTGCCGACGGTCAGTAGGGGACACCGATGGGCTTGGAAAGACCGCCGTCCGTCGAATGGGACGTTAAGCCGTGGCCCCGTGTGCGGGAGAGCCATACCCTGTGCACGTTAAAGAACACTCTGGATGGCCTTGACGGGAGGCTACCATCTGTCTCCCAACAGCTGTTCCAGTGGGTTCCCTCCCCCACCTTCTCTGAGCCTTCGGGGTCCATGTGACCTGGCCATTTAGCCCATGGTGTGCAAAAAAAGTGCCGCTCAGAGGTAAAACAACCCAACCCAACCCTTAACCAGTTTTACTTTATTTACATTATATTTATCATTTTGGGGATTGTTTCATTTGAACTGATCACAATTCTCTTTCTTTTGAGCTGTAGAATTGCACATGTGCAACTCCAACTTTTGATTGTCAGCCACTAATGCACACAAGTAAGATACAACCCCTTGTGTCATAGCTAGCATGATCATCGGATTATGCAAATGTTTTTCCCCGACATGCAACAGACACTTACCCGACATGCAACAGAGATACCAGACGCTGCATGTATAACTGAGTGACGTTAGGTCACAGAGTAGTATGTAGAGAATGTTGTGTGTAGAATAGGAGTCAGTATGGAGTTGGTAGGAGGAGAAGTCAGTAAAGAATGTTGTGTAGATAGAAGGAGTTGCTGGTAGAGATTTAGATAGGTGTGAGTTGTTAGTACTCCAACTTTATATATTCATCAACTGAATTGGTGAGTCTGAATTTTTTGGAAATAAACTTTGTTTGTTTTAAAAACTTTTGAATTTTTGCTATTTTTCTCTTGAGCAATGTTAATTGATTTTTTTTATTAGATTTAAACTTTAATTAAACTTGACAATCCTTTTTGAATTCTTACTCAATAAGTAATGCTATAAATACAAAATGAACCCTATTTCAACTTTATTTGGCAAGTTAATATTGCCTGGCACCCAACAAGCTATCCAGAATTTTGAATAAATGTGGATCAGACAAAAGGTCCAACTTGAAAAGTTAATAATCTTTGGAGCATTACATTATCTATTATTGTGTACGTGAAAATGCCACTCAGAGGTAAACCAACTCAATCCTACCTTCATTTTTCTGTAGTAACAACATTTTTGCAAGTTTTTATATGTCTATTCCTGACAAGGGAAAAATGAAAAAAAGTATGTCCTGAAATTTGTCTATCCAGTATTGTTCAGTTTTCTCTGTAGCTGAAAGTATATATTAATTTTCATGAGTTGAATAGGTGGACTCCCTCATTCCAATCAAGAATGAATTTCTTTAAATTATTAAGCAACTGCCAGCTTAGTTTAATAATATCAAGAATGTACACTGCATAAGAAATCATTCCATGTAGCCAGGGTTAGACTCACCATAAAAGCTACTGGGAATTTCCTGGTGGACTATAGGATAGATAAAAAAAAATAATATTTTGCTTCTGATGTATTATATTTTCCTTTTTACTGAGGAGGGGCAAATATGTGGGCTGTTTATGTTAAAATTCCTGGACTTAAATCTTGTTTCAGTCTGACCTTGTCTGTAACTCATACCAAATTGTAAAATTTAAATTTGTACTATTTCTATAAATGTAATTGTTGTTTTGAAATTTGTAAGTATTTTAAAATTTTGAGTAATTTATATTATTTTCTTTTTTCAGACAAGTAGTGCCAACAGTATTTCTGTAGGAGAAGAATTTATCTTTATAGGATGTGCTGAAGGTGTTATTCGTTGTTTTAGTCCTTATAACCTCAATTTCCTTTCCACATTACCCAGACCTCATTATTTGGGTGTGGATGTGGCCAAAGGTCTTGTAGGCAGGTTAGTAAAATTATGAATGATATATTATAAAAAATTTTATTTAGCATGTTTTTAGTATATTTTTGTTTTGAAAGTTAACACAGAGTAGATCACATCACCACATTTTTCTGTTTGAAAATAATGTTCTATTTCCCTTTGAGAAATTGAAAAGAATCACAATTTAGTGAGGAAAGGGAGAACAAATATTTTCAATAACACAAAACCATAAATGACTGATATATTCCACATAATAATGGTTCCAAACCTTTTTATATGCTAAGCCTCACCAGTAATATCTTATCTCTAAGATATTTCTCATATGTAGAGAAGAGACAATGTAGAATTCATCTTTCAAGATAGTTTGAGTCTATAAATTAATATAATCGCAAAATGCATAAAATTAGCATAAACGTTTTTTAAGTTACTCTTTAAAAAAAAAAGTAAATTATTAAAATAAATACACCTAGTTCTCATAGTATTGTGATTGCTTCCTCGAAATGTTCACATAAATGGAAATCAAGAAAAGAGATATTACCATGTACATATTTCATTGTAGGGCATAATGATAATTTGAGATAATTTCTTAATCTAATGAAAAATTGGAAAGTAACATTTATTGAGAAAAAATATTATTTACAGTACATTTATATTTAATCATCTGAAACGAAATTAAATTTTGGACTTGGGACTAGAATAATGTGTTGAATTAAAGACATCTTCTCTACAAAAAGCATATTTTATCTACAGAAAAAAGTGAAACAAATAAAATACAATAAACTAAAAGAATTTCATATATTACATTGAAATAATCATGGCCATTTAATGGCACAGTATCTGCATCTGAAGAATGAGGACTAGGTGCACAATCTCTTTCTTTCTGGGGAAGAACTAGGTAATTTATTAATGTTGGAAGTTCATCCATGTCATTAGAGGCAGAGCACTTTTGTTCTCATAATGATTTTGAAGCATATGTGAAAGCAAAGGATGTTGGCGTTGTAGATGAAAGAGAAGTTGGTGGACTTGAAATCTCAAGCTTTGTCTGCTTGGATATCTCATCAAGAAACAGTTAAAGACAAATGCTTGGCTGCTTTCCTCTTTTCATGCATTAGTAGACAATGGGATTGCAAAGGCTTTTTCATGTTTCTTATTACTTTTCCACTTCTTTCTGCATTTGGACCTCCATATATGCCAAGTTTTGTAGTACATTTTCAATCATATTAATGGATCCTTAAACGAACTAAATGGTTGAATTCTTCTTTGTTATCATCTTCGTCTGAAGGGTTCTCAGTAAGTTTCAGCAACTTGTGAAGCTGCATTAATTCCTTATTACTCATCTTCTGCATCCTGCAAAACCTTTGTTCTTTTATCAGGTTTTCAACATCATCTGCATTCAGTTCTTCAAATATTACCTTCTTTACCAAGTGATGCAGTGTGTAATAAATTTTAAGTTATAAAAAATTATAAGCTTTAGAAGTAATGAATGAATTTGAGAAGCAACTTTTCCCATGAACTATTTAAGCAACTTAGGTTGACATCTTTCCAGTGTTATACAGTTATGTCTATTGCTTGTTTAATGTTAAGTGACTACCAGAACTCAGTCTCTGTTGGCTGGCTTCTATTCCAAATCTTGAGTTTGATGCATGATGTCTGTGTTTTTAACTGACAGAACAAAAAAAAATTAAAAACACATCTGCAAAAAAATTTCAAATCCCTGAGAGGTGGGATATTTTCTCCAAATATTTTCTCCAAGAAAACATAAATGGAGAGTGTCCAGTCGGTAGCTTGTGGGTTCCTGATAGCCCATGAAGCTTTTTCATGTGTCCACACAAGCACTCTACAAAGTTTTCTCCCAGTTATGACCCACAAGTTTCACTGAAGGGCATACCATATGTTTTTGGCAAACTAAGTAGCTCCTGATTAGTAAAGGTTGGACATCACTGTTCTACATTTTGAAAGAGTATGTATTGTAGTGAGAGTCATGAAAGCAAGAGGATTTATCATGTGATGATTTTTACATTATTTTGCCAAAATTTATATATAATTTTAATACATAACCCCAGATAAGTCCACATAAAATGGAGGAGGGAGAAAAGCAAATTAACTGAAAGTGAAGTTCGCAAACACTGTTAAACGTAATCTTTCATTAGAATTTGTCTATTTATTAGTATTTGTCTTTATTAGCAATTAGTTTTAAAGTGTTAGAGAATTTGATTGCATACTTGGAGAATTAAATTATATAGTCTAGTTAGAACTTTAATAACTTTTGTTGCTTGAAAATTTCGAAACAAAAAAATTAATTTCCATCTAATTCATGTATATATATATTTTGTGTGTATACATAATAGAATTAAAGTTAAACTTGTTTCTTTTATATTTTCCCACCCAAATTATATGGTTTTACAAGTTAAATAATATACTGGTATTATATATTTCGTTAATCATTCATTTAAGTAAGTGTAAAAACCTATAAATGTATTTTTGTCTTTTTTTATACATATTGAGTAGAAGATGAAAACTCTGTTGTACTAACTTTTTTACTTTACCTAAAAATAAATTTATCTACAGCAGACAAATGTCTACACATCCTTCAAGTGCCAAGTATCCAGATACTGTAGCCATTGCCTTAGATGAAAACAATAAAAAGGTACCTAATTAGAATTGTTACATTACCTTGTAGTAAACTTTTTGACTGTAACTGGTAATTAAAAGTAAATGTCCTTGCCAAGAAAACACTGGCAAGAATCACTAAAAATAGTCTCTTGAAACAGAGTGATGTGAAGTCACCTTATAAGATATAAGAAAATTATAATTGGTAAGAGTTATAGCATAAGCATTTTTATCATTATTGCAAGAGACCATGTACAAGGCATGTTGAATAGGATCCTGGTCAATCCATAGAATGAATGCATTTTTTAATATGTCAAAGTCTTATCCTTCATAAACAAAAGCAAAATTTATCACTGAACCATAAAGAACCCCATTTTTGTTGCTAATTTTCCCTTGCTGCTATGTACAAAGACTAAGGCTGTAGTCATGACAATTGACTAACATGAATAAAGACCAGATTCTTGCAACTTTTTCCAATTTTACTCATTACTATTGATTGATCCAAAAAATATCCCACAGCAATTTCGATTTCAGGGATAATCATATGCTTGTTATCTGCAGTTAATACAATATGCCAATCAGTTCTGTTTGTTGTACAATAAATGGTTTATGACCCATTTTTGCTTTCATTTATCCATTTGGTCCTATTCAAATCGCTGTGTCTTAATTTTGATCAATAACATCCTTAATGGATATTCCAGTCTCTAAAAGGGGCGGGGGTGGCTCAGTCGGTAGTGCGCCAGGCTCGTAATCTGTAGTTCCCAGGTTTGAGTCCCAGCTGGGTCAGCATTGAGATTTATCTCTGCAAAATTCCCCACCCTGCCCACAGTCAGTAGGGGACACCGATGGGCTTGGAAAGGCCGCCGTCCGTCGAATGGGACGTTAAGCCGTGACCCCGTGTGCAGGAGAGCCATACCCTGTGCACGTTAAAGAACACGCTGGATGGCCTTGACGGGAGGCTACCATCTGTCTCCCAAAAGCTGTTACAGTGGGTCCCCTCCCCCAACCTTCTCTGAGCCTTCGGGGTCCTTGTGACCTGGCCATTTAACCCATAGTGTGCAAAAAGTGCCACTCAGAGGTAAAACAACCCAACCCAACAACCCAGTCTCTAAAACCAGTAGTTTGACTTTTCAAAATTCGCAAATTCCTGTTTACACTCTCTTTCTGTTCAGTTATTGCTGGACAAAATTTCTTGTAATTATTCAAAATTCCCTGCAACAAATGCACTATGTTGAAAAAAAGTGTCCGGACACTACCATGTTATATGAATGGAAAACCACTTTCAAAGCTCCCTAACATTGAAAATAAACCTTTTGCACAAAAACTGTTTTGGTGATAAATTATAGATATCACTCAAATCTCTCTAGATATATTTCTCACAATATTTGTTTAATATTTAAAGAATGAATGGAAGCTGAAGCATTTATCTTCAACTTTTGACACTTGTGAAAAAATACTTCAATAGATAAAACACAACTCTTGTAACAATTTGTTCACTAACATAAACATCTGAAGTTTGTATGACGATTTTTAAGATTTCATCAATTTGGAGGCAATGTGACAGTGTCAATTTTCAGCAATCTTTGATCAATATTTAATGAGTCATTGAAGCGGGACTATTTAACAGCAGACGACACTTTCACATTGCCTCCAAATTGATGAAATCTTAAAAAATCATCATACAAACTTCAGATATTTAATTTACGTTAGTGAACAAATTGTTACAAGAGTTGTGTTTTATCCATTGAAATATTTTTTCACAAGTGTCAAAAGCTTCCATTCATTCTTTAAATATTAAATGAATGTTGTGGGAAATATAGAGAGATTTGAGTGACAGCTACAATATATCGCCAATAACAGTTTTTGTGTAAAAGGTTTATTTTCAATGTTAAGGAGCTTTGAAAGTGGCTTTCCATTCATATAACATGGAAGTGTCTGGACACTTTTTTCAACATAGTGTACACTAAGATTACAGAGTATGCTGTCCAACTGTGTTCCTTGTATAGCTTTCACAATTCCTTAACCCTTTCACTACCATACAGCCCAAAATGGTCCAAACTGCAGGTAGATAGTGAAGAGAAAGAAATAGCATTGAGTGGATGAATCCTTATAAAATATTTGCCATTTTGGGCCAGTATGGTAGTGGATAGGTTAAATCACTGTGTGTATGAATAAGTTGCATCTTATGTACATAACTGTGCATATGATCTTCATCATAAGATTATATGTACAGTTGTAAATACTTCATTTGTATACCAGATTTCAGCTAAATTCCATGATATTTTCTTTGTAGTGCAAAGTTTTAAAATATCAATATGCACATTAATTTTCTGCTTAAAGTGAGATGTGGTTTCGTGTATTTTTATTTTAAAAATGTTATAATTGTTATTGGTTGACTGATTACATATAATATTATCCAGTTACATTTTCTTAATCATATATAGTTGAAATATGGCCAAAAGGATATTATTTCCTATGTATATGGTTATTTAGCACCAGTTATTGTTGCAGTCTGCTCAGAAAAAAAAATTTGCTCATCATATAGTCAGTTTGATATCGCAAGTATTTTTGGAAGCTTTTCAATGCAATAAGAATTTTAAAGTAATAAGTGCAAAGAGTTATTGATGCTTATAGAGTTATGTAGCACCAGATATTGTTACAATTTGCTCAAAAAAGAACAAAAAAAAACATACTATATCAACCTGACTATAAGATGAATTATTATTGGAAGCTTTTTAATAATAATAATTCTAAAGTAAAAATTCATGTGGCATACCAAGTGAAAAAGAATTTCATTTTTAATAATAAAAAGCATAAATTCAAATTAAAATGCACGCTATTAAGTATAAATTTTTAAAAATGGTTATAAGGGTGAAATATTTTGCTGGTAAAAGGATCAATCTTGAAGCATTGCACAAAGGAAAAGAAGATTATTTTTGGTTATTCATTTCAATCTTACCTTTAAATTTTAAGATATTTGCTTAGAAATATATAGTGTTTTGTATGGTGAAATTCTAGCCAAACTGCAGTGGTAATTTCAGAATAAAATATACATGAAGGATTCTGTGAAGAAAAGCAGTGCAACAAATAGGGGTTCTACCCTTATTGTGGTAAGATAGGTGTGAAACTGAGATTTTAGTCACAGTAGGTAACATTTTCATACAAGTTATGAAAGATCAATGTTCTGCAGTCCTTTGAGTTGTTGATTGCTGGTTTATCAATGTATTGTGAATTAATAAGAATGGCATTCATTTAAATTTTATCTAAGTGTAATTTCTTGATAAACATAAGTTTCTTAAGAAATTGCATCTATTCTTATATGATCATGTACAGTTGTAAATAATTCAGTGAAGAGTGTATGACAAGTAAAGAAAGGAAACAAGGCATGCATTTTATTTATTGTATATTTGTGCCTGTGGCATACATTCTGTTTACTTTTTTTTAAAACGAAACTGTCTCTCCTGCTGCTTGCCACAGAAGGCTAACAGGATCCCAGCAGTATAATATGCCTTAAAGAAGATCTGTGAGGAAGGCTAGACCTCAGCAGAAAGACAACACAAACTATACTGAAATAATAGGGAAACATTTTTAAGCCATCATTAGAGCTGGGAATATTTATTAGACTGTTCAGATTCTTTACATGCTTCCAACTGTAGTACTTAAAAATCCTTACAGCATACATTCCACAATAAAATTATTGTGTAAATCACAAATAATATCTATACAGAAATATCTATGATTTATTTAACCTTTGCATTACGGAATAAAAAATTTCATCCTGGATTTTGAAAAAAAATTTATTATGAGAAAAGAAAAGTGAACTGCTTTAAAAGCAGTGCATTTTAAGTAGTGAGATATAATAAAAATAGCACACAACAAGGGAAGAAAGAGTGAAAGAAATTATACAGAATGTATTAATAGGATCCTAATGAATCCCATCTGTAATGCAATGGTTAAGAAGTGCCAGGTTTCCGACAGTGCATCAGTTGTGATTAAGGTAATTGTTAAACTTTTTTAGTGAAAAAATTCTGAACTTTATCTTGCAGTCACTAACAGATATATATATATAAATAGGCCATGTTGCATCCAAATGAAAGAGCATTTCATTTTGAATACAAATTATCTGAAATTCAAATTGAAATGCAGGATATTAAGCCTAATTTTTTTAAAATGGTTACCTGACTTTGGAGACTTTAAACGTTAAATAATATATACCAATATTTTTAGACGTGTAGATAATTCTGTATTATGGAAGGAAAATCAAAATTCAAATCCTTATAACTTCTAAAATAAGCATTTTATGGGAAAAAACTAAATGAAAAATTAAATTCTGAATCAAAACTAAATTTTAATTTTTAATTATATTTCTTGAATATTTAAAGAATTTTGTGGAAAACTTGCCAGCTATATTACCAATCACAATAATTTATTTTGAAAGGTATCTGAAAAATAAATAATTACTGTCTATCATATATGATATTGTTGGAATAAATGTGTTTTTATAAGTTTGTGTGATGATTTAATTTTCATAAATTTCGTAAAAATTTCACACAATGAGCAGTATTTCTCATAATTTTTTTACACTAGTTTCCATAATACGTTAAACACTGAATGAATATTGGTGAAAATCAAGATTTAAATAGATTTAACTTAGATCATTTAGTTGTTGTTTTTTCATAAGAAAATCTTACTTTAGATTAAAATCAATCCAAAGTGAATGCACAGTATTCCCTTCAGAATCTATTACTTTAGATGATACAGTGCTTCAAATTTGGCTTTCTATTCACCTAATATGGAATTGTCTTGATAGATTTTCTAATATAGTATGTACAGCAGTTTTATTATATATATATTGCTGTTTTCCACAGTATTAAGATATTCTTGTTGCTTAGTGGCTTGAAGAATGCAAAATTTATTTTCCTTTCAGGTTACATGTATATATAATGATCATAGTCTTTATGTATGGGATGTAAAAGATATAAAGAAAGTTGGAAAATCGCATTCCTTTTTATACCACAGTGCCTGCATTTGGGGCATTGAAGTAAGTAAATTTTAATGATCTGTAATTTCAAAATATTTTTAAAGCATCTGATATGGTTACTAGTAAATTAAAATTGCAATGAATTTTAAGTTGTAAAGATTTCTATATTAAGTCTTAAATTGTTTAATGCTTTTTTATATAATTGCATCAAAATAATATTGCTTTTAATGTTGTGACCATCAATCAGTTATGAAAAATGCCTCTAATATTTGCAGATCTTCAGTTATCATGCCCCTAATGATTGATCAGATAGTATTAGCATATCATTTCTGAAAGTCTCAAATAACCACACTGAAAAGTTTTTCTGTATTGTTACTAGCAAATTACTATTCTATAACTTTGTATGCAATGCCTAGGTATTTTTGGTTCTGCCAGAATCGTCTCAAAATTATATATGTAGTGAGCATATTTATTAAGGACGGTCAACTTCTATGTGCTTGAGGGCCAAGCATTGAGTCCCTCAAGTGATCAAGGGCTGCAAATTATTAATACATTTAAGCTAACAAATTGTAATCATAAAAGGAAATTGGTATAATAATGTAAGTAAAGTAAGTAAATAAGACTTAATTTAGTAACACAATTTTAATTATTCAAAATTTTGAAAAGTCGGCAAAAAAACAAAAACAATCAAATTTATTCCAAAATACCTTCCATGACCAACATGAAAATATATCTAGTTGCCCATAGCCTACAGACCACTAATTGGCCATCACTAGCATATATCATGTTAACAATACAAAAAGAGATCACTGGAATCTAAAGAGATATTTTATGCTGGCTAGGACTGAATATGTATATGATTCAATTATATGAAGTCATAAGGAAAATATTTTTAGTGCCAAATCTTTCATGGTGAGTTCAGCTTTGAACAAAACTGATGGCAAATAATTTAAAACAGTACTTGAACTGTACCCTCCCTTTCATATCTCACTTCCAATTTCCAATGTTGAGCTTTTTTTTTTAAGTGCATGCAATCTAACATAAATTCATAATGTTTGCATAATATATCTGTATAAAAAAAAATTGTGAACAAACTGTAATTTTTGACATGGAAATATTTTGTTGCAAAAAGTGCATGGGATATGAGCAAAGTATGAATATCCAGAATTAGTTTTATTAGCCATTAAACTTCATCTCATTTTATACCAAATAGGTGTGAGTTAACTTACAATAAATTGTAAAAAATTGCAAGCAAATATAGAATGTTTCCATAGGATCTCACAATCCTCAATTTCAGAACTACTGGTTTAAAAATACTTCTTTTTGTATTTTTATGCTCTTTTACATACTTTTACATAAATTTGCAAATAGTGTTGTATCAATCATTGCATGTTCTTGATTTTTGTCATTAAAACAGTTTAACTTTCATGTATGAATATGTGGTATATAACTTGTTTATTTTCTAGACATATCCAGAGCTTCCTGAAAGTGGCAAAAAGGTTTTACCTAAAGGCACATTCCTTACATGTTCTAGTGATGATACAATACGCATATGGAATTTGGATCCTACTCTTGCTCAAGATACAGCCTACCATAGAAATATTTACAGTTCAGTGAGTCTACCCACTAGCAAAAATTAGAATTTAATTCATCGTTACCTGCTGTGTTATAAATTAATATTAATTTGCATGTAGAGAGTACCATAGATAAAAATCGATATAGTATTATTGTTTTATATTAATGAACCAAAACACTTATCATCTGCACATTCCAAGTAAATTATTCCAATAAATAATGTAATACTTTAATAACAGAATAATGACATTTGTCACGATAAATACATCTGATATTGAGTACTCCAAGTATTTTATTTTAAAAAGTTCTTTTTTTTTCTGTATTAGTTATTAATTTCATGATCTCTTCAACCTTTTGATGTTTTTTTCTCCCACTATATACTATGCATTTAATAATGCTATTATAAACTGCTGAACACTAAGTAGGAGAGTTACACAAAAGAGGTCAGTAGCATCCATTTTATTATGTAGAAAATTGGCTAAAATTATGTTCTTGCCATTATAATCCAATCTGTCTGGTGACATCTTAATGAAATGAAGTCTGCGTTGAATTGGCAGCGAGATCTGACTTTACGAGTTTGAATTTTTAATTGAGAAAATATAAATTTTTGTGAGAAAATACAAAGGCCTGTTATGTATGCCAAATATATTAGTATTATCATACTTATCAAAAAGTTAGTGATGGAGAAAATCAGTTACACCTATCCCTCAATTTGCACGGTACTCAGTTTATATGATTTTGGTTTTACACAGTCAAAAAAAAAGGGAGCTAGTTTCATTTTACATGATTATAGACTCGATTTTGCATGGTATGGATTGAACTTTTTGTTATGTTTGTATATATAATAAATATGAAGTAGCAGTGGTATCATGGCAAGGGAGATTATTAGACTGTCATCCTAAGTAAAAATAGAATAAATTGTTTTAATTGATATTATTTATTTTCCACAATAGATGAAAGTAGATTCCCATATTAATAAAATTGTCATCTATAACAGTTATATCCATATTCTCTTACTAAAATTGTATTCTTGCGGTTATAATACAATCTGTGTAGCGACATCTTAATGAAATGAAGTCTGCATTGAATTGGCAGTGAGATCTGATTTTTCTAGACTGAATTTTTAATACTAATAAAAACAGTGTGTTATCTCATCTTTAACTATAAGTTTCCCTTTGTAGACTGTTATATAGTCTAAATACAGTTGATTTGTAAGTACGCTGTTTCATAAATTCTGATTTTGAAAAACAAAGTATTAAGTGTTGATACAAATACTTAATTTCTAATTTATATATTTGTTCATAATGTCCCTCCTTCAAATTTTGTCTTCAAATTTAATAATGTATGTCTACATTAATTGAGTATTATTAATGAGTATTTTTCATGACCAATAAAGAAATGTATGAGAAATTAATCTAAGCTTATCTGAATTAGGGCAAATAAAGTGCAAAATAATGTTACATTAATGCTTATTATTATTGTTGAATTGAAATTTAAGAAAAATATTGCTACAACAGATAAATGCACTACAATGGCATGTGACAGGTGTATCATGATGCTTGTCTATGCTTAGCATGACGATTAACATTATTTACTGTTTAGAACGAGAATGCTAAAAAAATAGTAAGAAGTGTGAAAGAAAGCAAAGAGATAGTGGAGTAGTAAAAGGAAGAAGGAGATAGTGTATTAATTAGTGTTGTGCAATGCTATGTAAAAGGACTGCTCTTATTTGATTTAAGATGAAACATGGTTCCAGTGGAGAAGGGGAATCAACAGTAAAGTTTGTTATTGGGTCCTCTATCAGGGGAGATCAATGTTAAATGTTTCACATGTATAAGGTATAAAGTTTTATTAAGGTTATTTAATGTAGCAAATGAGATTCAATACAAAGTGGTTTATCTTTATGCTAAGAGAAATAGAAGTATTTATGTTTAGATAAAATTGATTAATTTGTAATAATATTGTGTCATTGAAATAAATTATATCATTCATACTTTAGAGGTATACATATGTGCTATTTATGAACTCAACGCTAAACTTTTATCTCTTTGAATTTATAACAATATGTATAATAAACCTTTCATTGCATGTTTCATTCATAATAAGGATATTTTTGGAACCTATCCCCCTTTTTTCCATAAGTTGTTGGTTTCAATTTGTACTGTTCTTATTTACATGGGGATTTCCCAGAGCTTATTTGCCATGTCAATCGAGGGATTGGTGCATTGCATGTATTTTTGTTTAGTATTTTTTGAAAATGAAAAGCTATTAATATATATTTGCTTATGATAATTCATATATATGTTAATGTAAAATGTATAATGGTAGTAAAGTGTGATCTTGAACAATATATAAAAACTTTGACTCTACAGCAAGTTTTAGACTACACCTGTCACATTTTGACTCTACAGTAGTTTTAGTTTTAACTAAAATGTAGTATTATAATCACAGCGTTGCCTGCTGTTCTTTTGGCATTGATAGATCAATAAATATTTTGGAAAAAAATTTTCACTGACATACAGGATATGAACCCACATCTCTCCAGAAACACGCCAGAGTATTCTCCCAATTGAACTAATGCCAACTCATCTTTTTTCCACTAATTTTAGGACTAAACTCTATCACCAAAATTTTTGTGCCAACCATTGGCGCCATCTATGATCTACCATCTACTCTGTGAAATATTAAGGTATTAGTTGCCACCCAAGATCATAGATGGCACCAATAGTTGGCCCGAAAATCTCGGTGATAGGGTTTAGTCCTAAAATTAGCAAAAAAAAAAGATGAGCTGGCATTAATTCAACTGGGAGAATACTCTGGCGTGTTTCTGGAGAGATGCGGGTTCAAATCCCGTATGTCGGCAAAAAAAATTTCCGCAAAATATTGATTTATACTGTATAGTTCTATGAACTGATCTTTTTTTTTCAAAAAAATAAAAAATATAAACTTAAAAATAGTACATTTACCTAAGAATGATATAAAAAATCAGATTCTAAATTTCAAATTATCAAAAATGAATTATATTTATATAGGCGTAGATAATTTTATAATGCTATGTAGTAATTACATTATGTGATAATTGCATTTTTAAGTACAAAAGCTTTGCAGATTTTGTATCAGTAGAATCATTTAATTCATCAAATTTTGATCTTGCACATGTGCTCTAAACAAAATGTCTCTACTGGCATAATGTAAATTGCAATTTTAGACCTTGCAATATCAGAAAATGTAATAATAAAACTGGATATTTTTATTTCAGATATTATATTCAGCTATAAAAATTAAATTTTACTACCAGTTGGGTAGTTTTACCCCATTGCACTTTTTTTGGCACACAATGGGCAGGTCACAAGTAACCTCTCCATTTTAACTGATAGTTTACTGTTAAATCCAAAAGAAAAGGTTTGTAATATGTGTTGGTCCTGTGTTGAATCTAGTTCTAAAATTATCATTAGCATTTATAGGAAAATTGAAGCTAACTGGAGTTTGTGCCTCATGTCACTGTACTTCCATCTGTATTCATATAATTATTGATATATCCCTACTATGTAATACCCAACTCAACAACCCTTCCATATGCTATTCTATGTCCTTAGTGCCATATAACTGAGAAGAGTTTTAGTATTTTAGCTATTTATTAGAGAATAACTATCACTTTACTCTTTGTAATCAATCTTTTTAATATTCCAGGAGTTATTAAAAATATTATATGTTGATCCTGACCTATCATACTTGTGTGATGTGGATTTCAATCCATGTAAGTAATATATTTTAAAACAATATATATAAAAAAAATTTTGTCAATAAAATGTTATTTTATAAGCTGATAATAGGGCTGCCTTGATTTATAAGCACTCTGTACTTAATCCATTTAGTGTCAGTGAATGATATATCATTTGCTGTGTATCATATATGTCATTGTTTAGACTAGGGATTCTCAATGTGGGGTACGTGGTAAAATGTTTTGGGGTACACTGTGAGAGCTCAAAAGTCACTAGATCTAGTAACAAAGTTTTATTTCCATTATTATATTATAACTATAGTTTTATCTATCTATACAAGGGGTACGCCAGTTACATACACATTTCCAGGGGATACGTGAAGCATAAAAGGTTGAGAACCACTGGTTTAAACCACACTGAAAAGTGCCAAGAATGATAAATTTTTGCATTGGCTTAAAAAACGCTAGTAGTTTCACCTGTGTTAATAAGGAAGAACTTCAAGCAATGATATATCAGTTGGCACTAAAAAGGATGAAAATATTAATCTTCCATTTCTTTTTAGCATGATTATCGTTTTAAATCCTCACAACCTATGTTAAATTTTTAGCTGGAAGCAATGATAAAGTTGATACTACTTATGATGGAAAGAATGGTGTCCGGTGTTTGAGGATAAACCCAAATGGAAAGCATCTAGCTTCTGGAGATAGATCTGGAAATATAAGGTAAAATGCTTGCATGCTTAATAAAAGTGTAATTTTTTTTTTTTTTTGGGGGGGGGGGGGGAGTAACATTATTACTATACATATTGCATTTAAATAATATTTATTTAATGTGCTAACAAATCAGTGATCCAATAACAGTGGACACATACAAAGATAATTAAAAATTAGTACATATTAAGATACATAAACAAATCAACACAAAAAAGTGAAATGGACGTATACCACATTTTGAAACAACATGCACAACACCATGCAACAGATGGGAGGGGAGATATACTGAATAGCAGTCTTCCACTCTAACATAGTTTGCTTAGCACTGTTTATCTATAGTACATTTAATACTATAACCAAGTTCCATTATAGTTTGCTCCACTGTTTATAGCACTGTTGATTGGTAATGCTTAATATGCTCTTATCCTAACAATCTTTTACTAAGTTACCATTTTTGTACATGTGTATCTTGTACTTTATATCCATGAAGCCACATTTCTGCATGACACCATTATTGGTAACTGCAAAGTTGTTCTGCATTTTTTTACCTTAAATTTAACCTTTTAAAATTTAAAGTGTTAAACTTGCACATTCAACTACAGCAGGTAATGCTGAAAGCATTCTAAGGAAAGCAGTGGCATCACCCAGTGCTGTAACTTATGGTGTCACCCCCATGGACAAAACCACATGATTCGAAGCGTCATTGTAATTGGATAATAATGGCAGCTCTGTCCAGAGTGCATGCACATTAGAAGGTTCAAAAAGTAAATTAGCATAGAGTTTTAGCCTTGTAGGTATATTGATATGGTACATGTAAGCTGGGCTTATGAAAAATGCTTTTGTGGTTTTAGCTAACTACAGGGATATTTTTATAAAGAATAATAAATTTCTGCTGAAACACTGCACAAAAATTTTATAGACTATCATTTTGGTGTCACCCCCTCTGATGGTGTCACCCGTGCAGTCCGCACTCCCCCTAGTGACGCCATTGAAGGAAAGTATAATTCTGGTCTTCCACCTTTCCTCAAAGAACCTAGTAAGAACAGGGTATTCTCTTGTTGAATATCTAACAGCAGCATCTGTGTCTGGCCCAAATAATAGCCCCCATCCCTGTAAATATTTTTGTTGCATAGCTGCCCTAATTTTGAGGTAAGATTTCCCACTACTACACTTTATTACATTACAGTATTTGTTTTACTTTTGCACTGTTGTGTTTATAATTTATTATATTTGTTCAATATTAATATAGTTAAAGAATTCTTTGTCCTAGAAATTTAATTTGCTAGCACAAATTAAATGTATTTACATTAATTTGTATGGAAGAATTTAGCTCACTTACATGGATTCACATAGTGTATAAATAAAAGTGCCACTTAGAGGGTAAACAACCCAACTTTGAAAAAGGCTTCAGATAAGCAGAAAATCTATTACATATTCATTTAAATTTCCTTTAACATATCAAAATATCAGCATACAACTGCAAAAACTCTATTTTGGAAAATATTTGAAAAAAAGTAAATTATTTGTGCTTTTTTTGTAAAAAAATTTTTCTTTGCAGAATACATGACCTAGAGTTTGTTGAAGAGCTCTGCAAAGTAGAAGCTCATGATTCAGAAGTTTTATGCCTTGAGTATTCTAAGCCCATCACTGTTGGAGGTAAAATGCTTTTGTTTGTCATAAACTTGGAGAATTTGAATTTTATATTTTGGATATGGAGAATATAGACAAGATTGTATGTTTTAAACATGTAATTTCTCATAACCACTGCTACATATCAACGAATAGAAGAAAATGATCCATCAAATTAATGCAGTGTTACTCACTATTAAATTTACGTATGAACTCCAACAAAACAACCAACTACCTTTTCTTGATATCTTAATCCACAGATACTCTATATGCCTTGAAACCAATATATATCGGAAAGCAACATATCAACAAGCAATAATACCACTGTACTCTAATCATCCAATATCAGCCAAGGAAACCTTCTTCAATATTCTGTTTAACAGAGCATATCACTACTCCTCCACAAAATACTTCTTACAAAAAGAAATTAAATATGTTTATCAATTCGCTCAAGAGACAGGATATACCCAAGCTTATACACGAAAAAATCCATAATAGGATTAAAAATAAAATTAAAGAAAGTTCACAGCCACTACCTCAACAAAGGGTTGTACTAAAATATTCCTGTTCTATACCTTTTGAACCTAATATCCATAATCATTTAAATCATATAATGGATTCCTATGGCATTAAAGTCCCTTATAGAATAACTAACACCATTATGCAGAACATCAAAAATGACAGAGATAGAATCACACCCTCAGGAGGGATTTATTGCATACCCCTACTACCACCCCTACAAACAGCAGCAAATACCTCCAATCAAAAAGAAGAGGAATAAATAGGCTGAACCTACAGACAAATATAAGAGAGAATAAAAGAACTCAAAAGAAATATTGAAAAGCATCAGAACATCACAGCAATAGCTTTGAAAGTGATCATAGAAAATTTTAAACCTCATTTTGACCAAGCAGAAGTAATGGAGAACTTAATGATGTATATTTGGAGAAACCAGTGTTGCAACACCGACATAGGTCCAATTTCTTCTGCCTGGAAAATAATGAAAGATTACCAACTGAAACACTAATATATATACATATTATACTCTACCTCCCCTCTTCCTCGCTAACCATCCCTATCTTTAATAATCATTCCCTTTCCCACTAACAACCCACCATATCACCCTCTTCCACACCCTTCCATACCCTCCCCCTCACAATGCGTGACCACCATCCCTCTGCATTACTCTTAAGATGGCCTACCTTCGATACCACCTCAAGGAATGGTTGGATTATTATAACTAATTCAATTACTCCATGTCCTATAACCATTAACACAATATTTATTATCCTAAAACACCTGAAGTTAAACTACCAGCTTCAGCGATCCCCCCCCTCATTTTTTACCCCTCCCATCGCCTGACCCCAATGGCACAACCTCTGATCCAAACCCTCTGATCCACACCTTATTCTAACATACTGGACACCCTGAGATACTATGCCTGAACATATGCCACCAGCACCATCTAAGACCCCAATATAAACAGTAATCACCTAACAATGCACATAACTCATCTACCCCTGAGGATGACAAGTACAAGGACACCTCGTTGAAACGTCGTGCATCTATTTTTAACTATTTTACTTTTTACAAGTTTTAATTAGCGGATTTTATTTGTGTGTGTATCGAATCTAATGTGGAAGCTAAAGAAATCTTCACTTTTTTGCCCTGCAAAGTTCAACAAAGGGACCTGTGCACAATACTCACCCGACTGGACAGCAAGATACAGTACATACAGCAGAACAAGAACAAACAATGGCATCCTACATAGAGATAAGTACACAGACACTTGTGATCCCTTTTTATAGAATTTAGGAAAAATAACAGTGTTAATAATGATTTAATTACATGTTTAAAGCAGAACAATGCTGTGAAACTTTTATATTGTATAAGATTGTATGTAGTTTTAGATGTTTGTATTGAAAGCTGAAAATAATTGTGTTGAAACTAAAAATAGAATGTTGTTACTATATTTAAAATAAATATTTTGTTTATAATAATAATTGGCACATTCAGAAAAGAGCATATATATATAAGTTAAACTGAAAATGACACAAGTTAATAACTATAAGCTCAACATGAACAGTAAACATGACGCTTATTTAAACTTGAATGAAGAAAACCAAAACTTTCTGATATGCAGATTCTAATAATGTAATTTTATCTGGAAGGAATTGTAACAAGGTATGGAATGGTTAATGGTCAGAGGTTTAGAGGCCTAAATGGTAATTCCAAAGGTTTACAACTGTTCTTTAGTTGAGCTTCAAGATAAAATCTAATATTTGAAATTTTATTGTGTATTAGACTAATATGTAATGTGCATATCACTCTTGAAAAGAGATAACATGAAAATTTATTCTTTTAGAGTAAACTGTATGCATTTTAAGAGTTGAATGATTGCTTAAAAATGATCTGTAACTCTACATCAAGAATCTTGAATATTTATCTAGTCTAGTTATAGTTGATATTAGTTTAATTGGAAAAAATACAGTCCATTTTTAATGATGCTTAATAAATTGCAAATTCAGAAATATGATTAAATGTTTTTGATGCAATGCTGTAGGTTATGGAATATATAATGGTACATCAGTGATGGTGAAAACAAAAACAATATACGAGTTTAGCTCAATAACATTAAAGTATTTGGATTTTTTTTTAATCAGTGTACTTATTTCGTAAAAATTATATGTACTAATAAAATAATGTTTCATTGTAATTGTGTAATATGCTAACTATATTATATAATTTGCAGGAAAAGAAAAAATGTATCTTGCTTCAGCTAGCAGAGACAGATTAATCCATGTGTTTGATGTCAAACAAGATTATACATTTCAACAAACTTTAGATGATCACTCATCTTCCATCACTGCAGTAAGATTTGTACAAAGTGGCGGTCTTTTGCAGATGATTTCGTGTGGTGCTGACAAATCAATAATATTTAGAAAAGCACAGTTTGTGAGTACAGAGATTTATATTAATCACCTTTTTGAACATTTACATAATATATGTTATATTTTGAACATTTACATAATATTTACATTTGAACATTTACATAATATATGTTATATATATTTCCATATGCTAATAAACATGGCATAAACTTAAGATTGGCATTATCAAAAATAAGAAAAAACTAGTTTGTACATGCTTTTTTACTAAAAACACCTATCTTTCCTTTGCTTCAGAGGAGAAAATTTGCATTTCCATGTTGTCTTTCAAATTGTTAGTTTTCACTGGATGAATAGTTCATCACAGTTGACTCCCATTAAATTTCCCTCCTTCTATTTAGTATAATGAAAGAGAGGAACATAATTTGAGGTAGTATGTGACACTCCTTTTGTAACAAGCATTCATATGATATATAACTCATTGAAATCAACCCAAGGAAATTTTCTTCTCCATTTTTTGGAGAAAAAAAGGTGAATAATTTGATCTGCCCTTATGGTACTCTCCTACATTAAAGTTTTCATTTGATATGTAACCTCTTATTCTCAGCTGCATGATCAGAAGATATAGTGGAACTATTATTTACACATTAGCTATTTTTTTAGAATGGAGAAGGCATAAATTTTTTATACCCTGTAACACTCCACATGTCACAGGCTTTCATTTGGGTATACTTGACTATTTTTATGGTACTATGTTTTCCGAAACACAAGTGCTGGCAATTAAAGCTAGATGTAATGAAAATTAAAGCCTAAAACAGTTATATATATATAACACAGATTTACCAGTGTTGCTCAGATTTTAAACTCTAAAACATATGGTAGATAATAGTCCCGTTGTTGCAAACTTTTATTTGACATATAATTCATTATAATTGATCCCTATGCAGGTTTTCTTCTTTTTGGTGGGGAAAGGAGGGGACATAATTTGAGGTATCACATCATGATTCCATGTAAGAACTTTCATTTGATATACACTGCCTGGTCAAATTATTATGAACACCTACCTAATATTTTATCGGGCTTCCACAGATAGAGATGATGGCCTGGACTTGATGTGGCATACTTTCTACATACTTTTTAAATGCAGAAGTGATTTTGATCCATTCTTCCTGCCAAATGGTTTGAACATCTCATCGTGAAGAGGGCAGAGGTCTGTGCATTCGAATGGTGCATTGCAATTGTCCCATATATTTCTGATTGGATTAAGATCTGACAATTGTACAGCAGTGTTCTAAGTGCTGGAGACAGTGCGATGATGTAGGGAGCATTTTTCCGGCATGGACTGAATCCTCTGGTTTCTATTCAGGGTCACATCACTTTGCTGTCAGGGGAGGGAAGGCTGGTAGAAGTTCATTTGATGTTCCTCAAACCACTTATGATTCAAGAGTGTTGAATTGGTGCATTATCATCATAGAATTTGCCATCTCCACTGGGGTAAAATTGATGCATCATCAGTAGCACCTGATCATCCAAGATACTTTTATAGATCTTGGAAGTGATGAAACCCTGTATAGAAACCAGAGGACTCAATCCATGCCAAGAAAATGCTCCCTACATCGTCGCAATGCCTCCAGCACCTAGAACAGTAGGAGCTGCACGAGTCCATAGCTGCATGGGATTGTCGCACACTTTTTTATTTGCAATATATAGAACAGAGAATAATCCTAGAAACTACTCCTAGCTTTTACAGGCCTCATACAAAGACATGCCCTACTAAGACAAGCCACTGCTGACCACTGTCTCAGTTAGAGCTAACACAGCACACAAAGTTTACCTTGCTAGAACATTGGCTAGCTCCTTAACCAACTATGCCTAGTTAAGGCTACATCAGCTATCTGTGGAAAGCAATGTATAACATGATTCATCTGGCTATACAATATGTTTACAGTCCTCTACTGACCAAGTTCACTGCTCCACACACCATTGGGGTCTTAGCCTGTAGTTTTTGGAAATGAAAGGTTTTCTTATGGTGCAGTTCCCATTTAAAGTTTTCAATTCTCAACACATAGTTCTTTTGAAATGGCTTTTGAAGTACTGCTAGTAGTCATCTCTCTCAGTTGATGAACTGTAGCAACTCTGTCTTGCCATGCAGTTCTTGCCAACAAATTCTTGCCCCTGTCTATCAGAGCCTTTTTCCTCCTGCATTTCCCATAATTGATAAATGTGTTTTGAGACCATTGCTATTCTCCATATATTTGGGATATTGTGGCACATGATTTTCTGCTGAGTTCCATTATGGAAGCTCTTGCCCAATGTACTCCAATGATGAGTCCCTTTCAAAGTCAGTCAGATGAGCTATATTACCTATATTGCACTGGACTTTGTAGTGACATAGAATGCTTAATTTGGTAGCAAATTTTGTGTACATTGACATGTTGGTACTTTGCATACAATGCAGTGTTCATAATAATTTGGCCAAGTAGTGTGTAACTTGCACTCAATAATCATTTATGTGTTTCTCCCTTTTTGGGGTAGAGAGAAAGGTTGGATCAAACCTTTATTATGCTTAAAGTCATTATGAAAGGAAGCTGTTTACCAAAGTTGATGATACTCTCTCCTACCATTTAGGTAAAACTTTCCCTGATTCTATATGGCAACTCTTTGGGAAGGAGGAGAAAGGCTGGGCCAGATCCTTATATTTCATTAATTGTGAAGTAAAAAGTGTTTAAATAAAAAGTTGTATTGTGAATTCAGAGCATGTAGCTCTTTCCTGTTTAGGAGAAAAATTTCATCCATTTTTATGTGGGGCCTTTTGGAGTCAGACCTTAACATTTCTTTGACATAAATGGCAATCACAGCATTACCTATTGACTTTTTAACATCTATAAATCAATAAATATTTTGTGGAAAAACGAAAATCTTGATGAAGAGTTTTAAAGTCTTAAATTAGTGGAAAGAAGACAGAACTGGCATTAGTTCAATGGTAGAATACTCTGGCATGTCTGGAGAGATGCGGGTTCAAGTCCCTTATGTCGGCGAATTTTTTTCCACAAATATTTATTTCTTTAGCTTATAATGAAAGGAAGCTGCATACCAAAATCAGTTATCATAATAAATATGTCATTCATACCACCCTTAAAGGAAAGCCCTCCTCATTTGTTTTGTTTTTTCCCAGAGGAACGTTTTTTTTTTTAGAAGGGTGGAAAGATTTGGGGGGAGGGATTCTAACATTGCTTTAAATTATGGTCAGAGTAAGCTATATACTAAATTTTGTGGCCCTAGATATTACCATTCAGAAGAAATTTGTTTAATAAACTCTTTCAAATGTATATAGATTATTTTAAAAGGAGATACTTTATATATATATATTTTTTTCATCCTCAGCTGTATGTTTTTTTTTTTGGGGGGGGGGGAAGAGGGGGAGAATGAAATGACTCAGAACAGTAAGAAAACAAGTGCCTAAATTATTTTCCCAGACATGAAAATCCAAAATTTCCATACTATTTTAGGTACAGCTATTTTTTAAACAAAATATTTTTTGACAATTTTAAATGCCCAAGAATTCATTAACAAAGTTGTGGGTCAAAATACACTCCTTTTCCCCTTAACAGTAGAAGAATTCAAAGCTTAAAATTAATTTACTGCATTTTTTTTATTGAGGTTAAAAAACAGTATCCTTATATATTAAAAAAAAAAAACTTGTATTTTCTTTAAATCTCTGTTATTTTACTGTTAGGGAATAAATTATATTTCTTTTGGTATATAACAGTTTATTTTAATTTGTTGTTACTTCAGGATAAGGTTTGAAATAGTATTTTGAGGTGTTTTTGCTGAAAACACTTCAAAATTAATTTGGCCACCAGGCAAAGTTCATTGTTAGAAACTCAGCATTATAAGGATTAGTAATGCTACCAAAATGTCAAGTAAATTTGATTATCCCTAAACTGAGTTAATTTGTAAGTGTTTTGATTGAATTTGAAAGCTGTTTTGAATAGTTATAAATATTTAAAATTTAAAGAAACCTTTATTATAAAAATTTCATATCAAAGCATTTTTTACATTATAACTTTATTTTGCATACACAAATATTTATTATGTAAGCAGTAATTTAAACTTACCTAAACATGAACAGTTGCAATTAATAATGAAAATTTCCATTTATATTTGTCAATGTCTGTAATTATTTGGGACCACTAGATTCAATCATTTCTTTGCATGAGTCAACTCTAGCCATTTTTTGCTGTTCTGTCAGTTTGTGGGGTACTCATTTGGAACAGATCTTTTAGAACTTTAAATGTTGATGAATAATTGTTTGCACACTGTCAATTGATACACTGACCTCTGAACTTGTTATATATATTATTATAGTGAAATAACTTTTCACTATAATGAAATTTTCAGTTTTGAATTCTTGTTTATTTTCAGAATCCTCAACTAAGCTTAATTAGAGAACATCATGTGGTTGGTAAGACTACGCTGTATGATATGGAAGTAGATATTCAGCAACGTCATATTCTGACTGCTTGTCAGGATCGCAACATTCGAGTTTATTCTGTAGTAAATGGGAAACATGGTCGTTGCTTTCGAGGATCACAAGGAGAAGATGGTACTCTAATTAAGGTTTGTGCATCAAAATTGATAATTGTGTGTAGTTGTACATTGCAGTCATAGATTAAAATGGATACAATTATAATAAACTTCAATTTAATTTTAACAAACTTCAGTTTAAGAAATATTTCTGTGATGAACTTTTGAAATTCCTCTGCAGAATGAAAACCATTGCACTTACTTCAACAAAACTTTTACTGTTCTTCAAAATACTCACCTCCGGCATCTATGTAAAGTTGCAGATGTCTATATCTGGAATGCTTGGTAGTACTCCTGGTGAGGAATACTCCACAACACTGAATGAATGCATTTTGCAAGGTCTTGAACCCTTGGAAAAGGCTTCCAGCAAGTTCCTTTTTAATTTTTGGAAACAATCAAAAACCACATGGTGCAGGATGGTGTAGCTGTTTGATTTTTTCCTGCTCCAGGTAGGCTGCAATTTGCTGGGTTTGGTGATCTCTGACATTGTCATGAAGAAGGAGAGCCCTTAACATGCCTGTTTGTTGGAGAGTGCTATTTCATCTCCTTAACCATTTTTGTCAAAATAATGTTTATGTAGTATTGACCATTTATAGTCACCTTTTCAGGTAAGGTGTCCTCTGCTCCCATTCCTAGGGAATTGGAAAAAAATGCGAACATCCTCTTCCTTAAACTAGTCTTTTCAGAGAATTTGGGGATGTGGTTCATCTTCTGCAACCCAAACATAGTGTCAATCTTTCTGGAAGTTGTATAGTAATAAAATCACATCTCATCACCTGTGACAATGCCAGTTAACTACTTGGGGCCACTAGGTTCAACATTGCTAGCATCTCCTTGCACATCAACTCTAGTCCTTTTTTGCTTCGTCGTTGTGGGGTACCCATTTGGCACAGATCCATTTGGAACTTTAAATGTTGATGAATAATTGTTTCCATGCTGCTAATCAATACATTAACATCTAAACTTATTCCTGGAATAGTGATGTGTGGGTTTTCCTTAATCAGTTTACGAACAACAGTGATGGTTATCTTGTTCGCGGCTTCCTTCAGTCTTCCTGCACTAGGAGGTCTTTGAAGCTCTGTTGTCCTTCTCTGAATATGAGCATCTATCCCATAACAGTCCTATGTGAACAGGCATGATCCCATATACTTCTGATAAATCAGCATGAAATTTTTTTGCATCGCCCCCAAGCAGTATTCTTGTGAAAAGGTAAAATCTTTCTCCATCTTTAGTAGGCTCCATAGCAACAATGCACAGGTTTTGCATACCAAACTTACATTCTGCCAGCAAAGAGAGAAATGATGATACCGCCTTTGTTTTTAACACATAATGACAAGTTTAGACAAGCTTTCAAACAAGTGATAGCTCATTAACTTCAGTGGAACAAGTGCAAATCTACAAACGTGTCAAGAACTTTTTGAATGTCCTCCATACAATGTGAAAAAAATAACAAATATTTCATTCCAATGAACTAATTTTAAGATGCAATTGCTTATTAATTTTATTGTAGTAAGAATTTTTCTAGAACCATGACAATGATTATGAAAGGTTTAAAAGTAAAGCCTCATTGGGAATGTTTATTAATTTCACTGCATAAATATCTTCAGTCCACTTGCTTTAGCCTTTTCTGACATCTGAAAAGGCATTCTCAGCAGCATTTGTTATTAAAAAGTAGAAGTTAAATTTTCTTATAGTTAACTCTGTGAAACTTAGTAGTATGTTTAATGTTCTTTTTAGCTATTTTAGACATTTGCACTGTGATTTTAACATTTAATTAAAAAATTTTATATTGATTCTGATGATTTCCATCCTGAGAATTTTAACTATGTTATGCACAATGGTTTATAGTTTGATGAAAGTCAGCTATAGCCAATTTCATTCGGTCTGACTATTGTAAGTGAGTTACAATATGTATTCTTTATCAGAAAAGATTACAAGAATTACACTGGTTTTGTTCTTTTTTATTATATTGATCTAATTGCCTTGGTATGAGAGGATATAAGGAAAGATCTCAACTGGTTGTCATGGTAACCATACTTGCACTGTTTTCCAGCTGAATAAGCTATAGTTAATGCAGAAGGGCCAAACTTTTAGACCAATATATATTGGGGGTGGGGATGGCTCAGTTGGTAGCACGCCAGGCTTGTAATCTGTAGTTCCCAGGTTCGAGTCCCAGCTGGGTCAGCATTGAGATTTATCTCTGCAAAATTCCCCACCCTGCCCACGGTCAGTAGGGGACACCAATGGGCTTGGAAAGGCCGCCCTCTGTCGGATGGGACGTTAAGCCGTGACCCCGTGTGTGGGAGAGCCATACCCTGTGCATGTTAAAGAACACACTGGATGGCTTGACGGGAGGCTACCATCTGTCTCCCAACAGCTGTTCCAGTGGGTCCCCTCCCCCAACCTTCTCTGAGCCTTTGGGGTCCTTGAGGCCTGGCCATTTAGCCCATGGTGTGCAAAAAAGTGCCACTCAGAGGTAAAACAATCCAATACAAAGCCAAACTTTTATTCATTACCTATAACTGAAAATAAGACTAATTTTTGCTCCTTTTTGATATCATTCACCACACAAAAATTCTGTGTAATGAAAAAAGTTATTGCCTTACAGTCATTAATATTATTACTGTTAAAACTGTTATCCACATTACACTTATATCCAAAATGTTATTTAATATTGGTGCATTTGGTATTTTTTATAATCTTACTCCAGATTTGATAAATTTTTACCTCAATCCAGATGTATAATGAATCTCTGCATCGCAAACATATACTAACACAAAATCAAACAATGATACAAATTACAAATAATTTAGAATTGTTTGTATATTATTTAAAATCAGCATTAAACTATTTTCCAGTAGTAGTGATGTTCAAAACTTGAAATTGGAGAATAACCTATATCATGTTTAAAAGGCCTTATAGGATCTCCCATATGCAGTCATCAAACATTATAGTTTTTATGCTGAGAGCAAAGAGTCACAAATTGACATATAATAGAAGCTTTTAGTTGCAAATGATTAAAATTTTAATCTGTTGCAGTATTATTTGTTCACACTTTTGTTAAAATATATAATATGTTAATATTAGCTTCCTTGCAAATAGTTGTTATTGAATTTTTTTGTAAACATGTTTCAATTAAAGATCTAAATTCAGAAGCATTTTCTTTTTTTTTTCTGGGGCATTACTATTTTTCATTAAAGAAAACATTTCTATTAAAAGGCTCATTTTGTCATTAATATTGCATTACTTTCTAGAGAAATAATGGAACTTAACATGTCTTTAGAACACATTTGAAACATGTTTATTTCTTTCAGGTGGTATTGGACCCTTCTGGAACGTACTTGGCTACCAGCTGCACAGATAAGAGTTTGTACATCTATGATTATTTCAGTGGGGAGTGCTTAGCTACTATGTTTGGTCATTCAGAATTGGTGACAGGCCTGAAGTTTACAAACAATGGAAGACATCTTATATCAGTATCTGGAGATGGGTAGGTGAGGGGCTTATGGGAAGAAAAAACTTGTATTACTATGCTGCTATCATTAGATTTTTTTATATAGTTATATCATCATCATCCTCCTCCTCAAGCAGCCATGGGCTACGGAGGTCCAACCAGACCGTGCAATTTAGTTCTCCAAGCAAGTCTATCCTGAGCTACATCTACTGCATCTGGCCACTGCACACCAATTCTAACAAGGTCCTGT
Source organism: Ryuthela nishihirai (assembly GCA_038380435.1). Classification (NCBI taxonomy): domain Eukaryota; kingdom Metazoa; phylum Arthropoda; class Arachnida; order Araneae; family Heptathelidae; genus Ryuthela; species Ryuthela nishihirai. Next base: position 38,646,755 of record JAWZYU010000029.1, read on the forward strand.
TTGACATTGTCTGCCCACAGCATCCTAGGTCTCCCCTTCTTTCTGAGGCCTTTAGGCACACTGTTCATAACCCTATTCGCCAATCTATAATTATCCATACGGGCAACATGGCCAAAACCAACGGAGTCTCTCTCTGCACAATATGCTGCTTAAAGGAGGTTGCAAACTCCTTTGCCTAACCTCATCATTAGTTACAAAGTTGAACCACCTAATGCCCAAGATACTGCGTAAGCATCTGGAATCAAAGGCATCTAGTTTCCTGTTATCTTGTTTACAAAGTGTCCAAGTTTCACTACCATAACTAACCCTAGAAAGAACCAAACTATTATACAGTCTAATTTTAGTCTTTAGGTGTATACGCCTATTTCTCCACACTCTCCATAGATTCTTAAAAGTCCCGGCAGCAATCCCTATTCGCCTGTTAAATAGTTATATGTCAATAGTTATTTTCTGTTAACACTTTTTTGAATATGCTGCACATGCAATCAAATCATGATTTGCTGTTTCATGTGATCAATGTGAATATAAAGGTCTTAATTACACAATGATACAGTATATTAAATAAAATTTAATCACAATCTACACTGTTAAAATCAAATGTCCTTAATGCTCTAAAGTATATTCTACACTACATTTGTATTCAACATGTATGAGCTATTAGCTTATTGCTATAATCACATAGGATACTCCACTAGAGAAGATCTAAGGGCTATATTCTGCTTACAGTTCTAGTATTTAAAGTTCTTAGTTATATATTCACAAGAATGTTGCATTTAGATGGCATAGCATGTAATAGACATCTCGCTAAAGCAGGCTGGTACACTCGACATACTTGGTGGAGAGAGTCCTCTTATTTGCAGTGCACTTGTTGATGTTGAATTCTTGTCTTAAATCCTTGCTGTTGACTCATATTGCAGTTGGACCACTATTCCATTTTCAGGATATGTAGTTGTTTTAATTAATGATGGTCAAGTTTTTGATCAAGTCTAGTTTTTAAGTTTGTAACTTCTTACTTAATGGATTATCAGTATCAGAAATTACTTGAAGCAGATTTAATTTAAGAGCACATTTCAAATTTTAAGGGCATTTGAATTAAAAATAGGTTGAGGTTTCAACTTAATACATTTAAACTAGTGTTTAAAATCATATTAACAGTTAAAAACCACTTTCCCCACTGCTGATGAAGACATGAGATATGTTGAAATACGTAGCAGTGGGGAAAGTGGTTTTTAACTGTTAATATGATTTTAAATGCTAGTTTAAATCTATTAAGTTGAAACTTCAACCTATTTTTAATTCAAATGTCTTTAAAATTTGAAATGTGCTCTTAAATCTGCTTAAGAAATTTCTGCTACTGATAATCCATCAAGTAAGAAATTGCAAACTTAAAACTTGGACTTGATCAACTACTTGACCATCAGTAATTATAAAACGACTACAGATCCTGAAAATGGAATAGTGGCCCAACCACAATATGAGTCAACAGCAAGGATTTAAGACAACAAGAATTCAACATCAACAAGTGCACCACAAATAAGAGGACTGTTTCTCCACCAAGTGTATTGAGTGTACCAGCCTGCTTTTGTGAAATGTCTATTACACAATATACCATCTAAATGCGACCTTCTTGTGAGTATATAACTAAGAACTTTAAATACTCGAACTATAAGCAGAATATAGCACTTAGATCTTCTCTAGTGGAATATCCTATGTGATTTTAACAATAAGCTAATAGCTCATACATGTTGAATACAATGATGTAGTGTAGAATATACTTTAGGGCATTAAGGGCATTTGATTTTAACAGTGTAGATTGTGATTAAATTTTATTTAACAATATGTATGTATACACAACTTTCCATTCCCCTGTGTAGATGTTCCATAAAGGCACTCTATATTCTTTGGGAAACTTTGTTGAATGCTGCCATCTACTAGCAACTGAGAGAAGTGGGGGGAAAATGTGGCTCTGTTGATGAAAGCGACAAACAGAAGTAAAGCAATGTGATCATATGTTAACTTAAAGAATAAATATGAATGAGCTTAGCACAACAAACGCTTTTCACACAAATATATTATTCTAAACCTATTTCAAGGAATGTGTGGTATGTTTAAATTTATTAAACAATAAATATTAAATCTTCAGAGTTAGCTGTTGACTTTGTAGTCAATAAATCAATAAATAGTTTTGTGGAAAAGCTTTTTTTTCCCACAAAACAAGTAGAAAAAATATAGTTTTTGGGGAAAATCTTTTTTCCACAAAACTTTATCGACTACAAAGTTAACAGGTAACTCCTTGGATTTAATATTTATTGATTAGATTAATTCATTAGTAATGCTTTTGGCTTGAGTGACTTATTTATTTACATCTTACTCAGTGCCAACATTAGAAAGAAATAGTTGACTTTCCCTGATTATAGATGTGCCAAACTCAGATGCAATAATGGCAGGAGATTGATAGGTCATGTTAATGGAAAAAAACGGAACCAGTGTTAGTTTAGTGGTCTCAGAACACTATGGAGAGATGTGGGTTCAAATCCTGCAGATCAACAAAACTTTTTTTTCCAAAATACTATATATTGATGTTTTAATTTTTTTTTAAATGGAATATCTGTTCGGAGATATGTAGAGTTAAAAAGCATTATGCAGCAAAACTTCAATTTCTAGACTAAATGAAGCTGTGAGTAACCCATAAATTCTATTGCAATATAGAAAAAAAAAACTAGAAAAAAGCATGTGAAATGTGTTTGCATTCTTCAATGAAGTTCAAGGACTGAAAATTTTGTTGCCAAACAAATTGAAAATACAATGCATGCCATGTGTGCATTGCATAGTGCACTTTAAAAAAAATATTTTTTAATTATGTTTCTACTGCCCAGTATGTAAAAAAAAAATAGTTTTATGGTCATGAACTCAATGATCTGTATACACTTTTATATATGTGAAAAACAATTGCTGTAATTTCACTACTGAAATACTCTTCTAGATGAAGATTATAGACAATAATGGAAAGAAAATTATCCAAATAATCCAAATCTTGATAATTAGGTTCTCATATTCCAGAAGATTCTTTGAAAGCTTTTCCATTTGCATATTAGTTGAACATACCATAGTGAAAAAATTATTATTGCAACCTGACTTCTCTCGACATAAAAACTTTTACTGCTTTAAAGACCAGACTAACAATGACCTCTCTACATAAAAACTTTTACTGCTTTAACCCGACTTCTCTCTACATAAAAACTTTTACTGCTTTAAAGACCAGACTAACAATGGCTGCTATGAGTGTAGCCCAACATCTTTTATTTACTGAAGTTGTCTTATATAAAGTTCATCAGTAATGGTTGACTCATAAGAAGTTCCACAACTCTTAATTATAATTCCTTGTCTTATTGGTTGTGATTAGCCTTTAAATGCACAAATCAAATTCGTTTTATACATAGTAGTCACATGGCTCTTTGCCTATTGTACTGCTCATGGGGACCTTTATCCACCATATATGTATTCCAGCTTTTGTGCTTTAGTTCTAACCAACAATACAGCATTTCTGATTGACATTCCATAATAATCTTGTTCCTTGATGTCAGATGTTGCTGAGCAAAATACTTTATCCATTAATCCAAAATGCAATGAACATAGACTATGACCATACTGTGTCATTTATTCTTATTTCTTCATAATCTTGCACTGTTTCTAATTAGGGTATATGTGAGATCAATTATATCAAGTTTCTTATATATCAGGTAACCAAAAAGTTTGTGTGATTTTTGAGGGTAAAATGAAACTATATGTAAAAAATGAATAAATATATTTTATTCAGGAAAGTAAGCATTGGCACAATCTATTACCTTTTCCCAACAAGATACAAGTTTGTAAATGCCACTCCAGTAGAACTGATGATTTTTAGAAGCGAAAAAAGCAGCCAACTTCTTTTCTAGTGCTTCTCGTTTTTGAAATTTTGGTTGTTCATATGATTGCCCAGTGCCAAGAAAAGATGGTAGTCTGATGTCACAATGTCTGGGGAATACAGAGGCTGGGGTAGAATTTCTCAACCATGGCTGTGGAACTTGTCTCGGATCACCCGTACTGTGTGAGTATGATCATTGTCCTGAAGAACCACAATGCCTTTGTGATGAAAAAGTGCAGGCTGTTTATGGAGCAGTGCATCTGCAACCCATTATAGCTGTGCTGAGTGGACATCTACAGTGATTATTTGACCAGTGGCCAGAAGCACATTATATGGACAATGCCAGCTGTAGTCCACCAGACACACAACAAAATTTTCTGTTCTGGATCCTGGGCTTTGGTGTGTGTGCAGTGCAGGTTCACTGGATGACAACCAATAATAAGGACTTTTGGTGTTACTATAGATATTCCATTTTCATTGCACATTGACAAACTCTCCAAAAATGGCTCATTCTTGTAGTATGAAAGCAGAACAGATCATTAGCTGCTGGAGTTTGTTGTTGGCAATTAGTTCATGTGGAACCCATTTACTCAGCCTCCAGACTTTTCCTAGGTAGTGTAAATGCAAACAAATGGTTTCATCACTTACATTGAACCTTTCTGCAAGCTCATGACACATTTGACATGAATCTAACACGATGGGGGCGGGGTGGCTCAGTCGGTAGTGCACCAGGCTCGTAATCTGTAGTTCCCAGGTTCAAGTCCCAGCTGGGTCAGCATTGAGATTTATCTCTGCAAAATTCCCCGGCCTGCCCACGGTCAGTAGGGGACACCGATGGGCTTGGAAAGGCCGCCATCCATTGGATGGAACATTAAGTCGTGGCCCCGTGTGTGTAAGAGCCATACCCTGTGCACGTTAATGAACACGCTGGATGGCCTTGACAGAAGGCTACCATCTGTCTCCCAACAGCTGTTCCAGTGGGTCCCCTCCCCCAACCTTCTCTGAGCCTTTGGGGTCCATGTGACCTGGCCATTTAGCCCATGGTGTGCAAAGAAGTGTTGCTCAGAGGTAAAACAACCCAATCCAACACAATGCTGGTGTTCAGTTCATTGTCATCAATTACAGTCAGTTTTCTCTCACAGGATGCATCTTCAAGTCTCATCGCCTGACACAAATTTTCTGAACCACTTTTGACATGTTCATTCACTCACTGTGTTCTCTCCAAATGCTGTACATATTTTGCAGGCTGCTTGCACTGCTTTAGTTCCCAGTTTAAATTCATAAAGTAAGCACACTCGAATAACTCTATTTGATGCAAACATGTTTTTGTCACTCTTCCCAATTTCACTGAACTGCTTTTCATGCTTTCTACACATCAGCTGACTCAATATGCCATGTGCTTTCAACTGTGTATTAATGCATGTTCACCACTTGCAATTGTGCTTACATACTTTTCAGTGAAATTATAACATTAAGCAAATAGTTCATGAGGTTTTTCACCTGATATACACTGAAGTGCCATTGAATTAGGAATAGCAACCTAGTAACATGCTGGCCCCTTCTGGCCCTGATAATGGCCACCACACAATGAGGCAAGGACTCCACAAGCTTGTGTAAATGTTCCACAGGTATGGCAACCCATGCATCCTTCAGAGCTGTCCACAATTCTCTCAAGGTTATCGCTGATGGGACACTGCCCCAAACACTCTGCTCGACAGTATCCCAAATATTTTCGATGGGATTTAAAACTGGGCTTCTGGGTGGCTAATTCATTTTTTCAAAATCAGCAGAATGCTCCTGCAATCATGCAGTAGCCAAACTGGACCTGTGAGATGAACAGTTGTCTTGCTGGTAGACGCTATCTCCATTGGGATGCATGATGGCCATAAATGGGTGTAAATGGTCAGGCATGATTTCTACGTACCGGGATTCATTGAGAGTCATCGGTACATGTACCAAAGGTCCCACAGATGTCTAACTGAAGACACCCCAGGCCATCCTTGAGCCACCACCAGCTTGTACTGTTCTGACCTGACATGCAGGATCCATGGCTTCATGGGGTTGGTGCCATCCATCGGCATGGTGAAGTTTAATCAACCATCGGCATGGTGATTAAAGTCAACCATCGGCATGGTGAAGTTTAATTTGGAATTCATCACTCCAGGCTATCTGTTGCCAATTTTCGATGGTCCTGTTTTGATGTTCTTTAGACCAGGAAAAGTGTTGAGCCCGGTGTTGTGTCATTATAAGTGGGACTCAAGGTCAGTGGCTCCTGAAGCCGAGACAATGAAGTGAGCATTGCATGGTCTGTGCACTGACTTCCTGGCTGGAGCCCTCATTCAGATGGGAGGTGATTTCAGATAATGTCTGGCCCCTATCGGTCCATACGATGCATGTCAAAAGGTGAAGCTCACAGTTATTCAAGGGTGCTTGCCCTTTGCAGTTTGTTCGTGTGCTTGTTTTTTTGCCGGAATTTTCATATTCTCAGAACACACTTGAAACTGTTATACAAGAAAATCCAAGTTCGTTGACAATTTCGGAGATTGAGCGTCCCATCCATCAGGCACCTGTGATTTGCCCTCTGTCAAATGCATCTAAATCCCACACCTTTCCCATTACGCTTCTCACGACAAATGCTTGGGGAAGCCAAAGCTGACAACTATATATATGACCAGAATTTCAGCCATGCATGCGCGCAAATGTGGGACTTGTGGGACTGAATTTGGATAACATCTCCTATCCCTAATTCAGTGGCACTTCAGTGTATATCCTTGAATGAAATGGTTAAGCTAAAGTCCATAATGTTTTCCTGGTGGTGCAATTCAGTGGTCGCCAGTGTATTTTTTTTATTTTTGATTCATTATTTTAATTTAGGTCACTTGAATATTTTATATGATTATTTCATAATTATTGTATTTTGTAGTGTAATGTTTTTTGTAAAATGTATTTTTGCATAAACATTTTAATATTTTATATTAGGAAGGTTACTTCTGCAGTATAAGAACAATATATGTACTCTTCACATTGCCTATGCATTTTTGAATATTCCAGTCAATAATTTTTTTTTTATTTTAGATGCATTTTTTTATGGAGATTGCCTACAGAATTGACCCAAACTATGTTGAATAAGCAGATTTCTTTAGATACAAACTTACCCAGTTTATGGCAAGAAGGAAGGTAAGATATATTATTCAACATTCAGTTGTTACTATTAGAGCTGTGATCTGGTAATTTAGCTCATTTTACAAAAGTGCCTAAATTGGTAAGCTGTGAGATGTAATGGGGAACATTGCCCTAGCACTCAAAAACAAATTTAAACACTGCACTATAAAAATCAGCTAAAGCTATCTGAATATAAACAGTGACTGTGTCATGTTATTTTAAATATGTTGTAAGTAATACTGCGTACACAAATAAAATGTTTTATACATTGTCAGTAAGTTAAATTTTTTGGTATAACTCTAATATCAAAGTAATCCCTTATCACATAAACACAATTGTAAATATTTTTACAATGAATTTAGAAGCCTGGCCATATTTATGTGTGTCAAATTTTATCAATGGTTCAAGGTTTTTTTTTATTTCTTTTTGTTACTTTGTTACTGCACATAATGCAGTAAAAATATTTTAGATGTGATAGGTAGAAACTATTTTAAAGTATCTACTGAACCTTGGAAGCCTAAAAAAAACACAGTGCACTAGTGTGGCCTTGAAAATTGTCAATCTTATTAAAGAAATTTGCATTGTGCATAGCTCTTAAAAGAAGGAGTCCCCTTGGAATTCCCTATAAAATGCTCATAATATTTGATAGATATTTTCAAGTCATTTCCAATGACAAACTATGATGCTCTAAACATTTTATAATATTTATTGAGAGAGATTTTTTTAGAAATGTAAAATCATAAAAACATCCCTGAGATAAAAATTCTAGTTTGACTTAAGTTTTTCAAAAACAAAAAAAAAAGATGTGCTAAAAATGGAAGTTTTTTATTAGTTGAGAATAGGGTACATTTAATAAGCAGATACAAGATTTGTTAACAGTTAAGAGATATTTGTGTAGATGAAGTATACATGAAGCATTGTTTCATTTATAGCCATAAATATGAAGTATTTGTTGAAAATTTCATTAATATATATTTATATTTTTAGGAAAGGTGCAATAGGTGTTACAAAACCTTTGCAGATATTAGAAAAGGCCGAGAAAATTAATAGCACATCTGATCTTGTCAATGCAAACAATATTGGAAATAATGAAGATACACCACCTGGATATCGGTTTAGTATGGGTCAGCTACCTCTTTGGGCAAAAAAGCAGGTTAGTTGAATATTAAATAAATTATTGCTCAGTTTTTTAAAAGCAAGACATGAACATTTTAATGCATATTCACTAATATCTTTAATACTAGAAAATATTTAGTTCTTCTAATGAATTTTAGTGAAAGGCACAGCACAAATATTCATGTAGTTTCTATCATGCCAGAATTATTCAGAGGCAAAATTTCTGACTACATTGTCCTAAATATCTGCCCTTTTTGTAAGAAAGTTTAGGGAAACTGTTTTTCAGTTTAGGACAAAGAAGTAAAATACTGCTTGCTTTGAATTCCTTCTCATCAGAAGGCTGTCCCTCTTCGGCAGGAAGTTTAAACTATGGAGGTGGATTTGAACAGCACATAGAGGCTAAAGCTTTTTTTGCAAAGTGTTGTCATTGATAGGCACATGTTTAAGGTTCATGTCTTCCAGCCATTTATTTAATGCCTATTCAGTCCTATCTCTGCCACTTTGCTTGTCACCTTAGCAGTTATTGCAGCACTTGATGCCATGATTTGGCAAATTTCTCTCTCTCCAATCTTGACAGCACAGATGCTAGATTTATTGCAGCCATATCTACTCACCACATTGGTGAGTAGATATGGCTGTTACAGCGTTTTTACTCCAATGTTAGAAGATATTTCTATTTCTTTGGTTGAGCACCAGACGAAGCAGTTGATTGCATTAGGGGCGTGTACAAAAATATGTTTCTTTAACCCTTCCAGTGTCCAGCCTGAAAAACAGGTTTCTATCCAGTGGCCAAGCAATTTTCTGCCTATGCTCAGCCAAAAAAAAAACTTTGACTTTAGAATTTTTTTGCCAAATAACTAATGAAAGGAATTATGGCATGTTGCATACCAAATTAATCAGCATTTAATTCTAGATTTTCTGAAAATCAAGTATTTAACAAAAAACACGATGTTTTGTTTTAATAGGACTTTTTTAGAGTCATGTAGTAAAAAAATGCATCTGGCAACACATAAAAATTTATTTAAAAAAAACTAATAGACAGAAATGATTGCAAAGCACATGAATAGAATGACTTTATATTTCTGAATAACAAAAAAATTACTTTTTTGGTTTTAAGTAAATATTTTTCTCATTTTGTAATTTTTTTCTCGGTACCATACTTTGAGAAAATTCCAGGCTTTGAGCCAACTGTGCTGAGTCAGATAAACAAGTCAAGTTTAGAATTTTTTTTAAAAATAACCAATCAACGAAAATAGGTCATGTTATATACCAAATTAAATAGAATTTAATTACGAATTTTATGAAAATAAATAATAATAACAAATGTGCAAGCATATTGATTTTAATAAGCCTTTTTCAATTGATATGGTAAAAGAAATTATCGCACTATACAATTAGGCTTCATTTTGGAAAACCTGCTGAATAAAAATAATTAAATTATATATTTATCAAAAGGAAATTCCCTCCCAAATAATATAATATTCAACCAGAAATATGATTTTTACTTCTTTTAATGATTCTTTTTAGTATCATATATTTTAAACACTGCCAGTGTTATACAATGTGATTTGGCCTTCTCACATTTACAGAATTTTCTGAACTTGTTATGAAATAGAAAAAAACTTCCTTTGTTGCTTTTTTTACTAAATATTATGAATTTTTGGGTGTTGAAGTTTGGTGATCTTGGCTAAGTGCAGAAAGGTTTGTGCAACGAGGACCAGCCCTTCCCGAAATTGCCCTCCCAAATGGTGGCCGATTTCCATAGCAGCGGAAGTCTATTTTGCTTTCGTATACAAGACATTCAATTTCAGAAAATGGTACAAGCTCAAAGTTTTTTTACTAAAAAAACAAGAAATGGTAAAATAAAAATTACATATAATTTAATGGAATGTTAAATAAAATATCTGCAACAACTTTTAACTGGCCTCCGATCTAGCATAATTGGAAAAATTGATAAATCAGTCGATCATAAGATCGCTAACTAACGGAAGTAAATCTATAGAAATGAATTTGCTTTCGTATCCAAAAACTCATTTATTTGCAGAAAATGATACTAGTTCAAAGTTTTACTGGAAAAGTAATAAATTAAAAATTGACATATAGCTTAATGCGATGTTACCACAAGTTGTAGGCCGGCCATACAATATAGCTTAACTATGAAAAAATCAATACTTATTAATCGGCCAAAAGATCGCTAAATTCCGAAAATAACTCTACTGAAATGAAAACTAACTAAAGTTTAAATATAAAAAAAAATACTAACTTGACATAGAGTATCCAATATGTTTGACCAAAACTAAACAACACATAGCACAAGCAATGGTGATTGCATCAGCCATCTGTGGCTTGTTTGCCTCAGTGAAGCATAACTAATTAAATGCAGGTGCAACCAGAATTTCTAAGAAGGACGTGTTTACTTTTAGTTTCGATTTAAATGCAGGAAAGATGCAAAGAATGCTGGGAAAAATGATAAAAATAACTTGGGAATACTGACTAGGTTTTTGACAGAAAAGAGTATGAAATGGAAAAATAAAATGGCGGTACGTATTTTTTAATTACTTCCAAAATCTATCATTTTTAAAAATAGCATTTTTTTGTTAATTTTTAGAAGATTTTTTGAAAATTTAGGGGAAAATTTGTTGATAATAGCTCAAATCAAACCTGTGAGCTTAAATCAGAAGGTTGCTTCAGTAAATAGGAATGCTAACAAGCAAATTGGCAATACCGTTTAGTACTTTTAAAAAATGGCAATCAGATGGCTTTATAAAATTATTTAATTGTAGTTTAGTAAAATATGCATCAAATTAAAAAACAAAATATTATTTTTGAAGCCTGAATTATATATTTTTATAAGATATACATAAAAAAAAAAACTTACAACGGCAATTTTTATTTTAAAAAAAATATTTTTTTTTGTTGTACTAAAAACGTGTGTATACATCCTCGGCATATTTTTACGGATTCTCCATTTCCCCGCCCTGCCCACAGTCAGTAGGGGACACCGATGGGCTTGAAAAGGTCGCCGTCCGTCGGATGGAACGTTAAGCCATGGCTCCGTGTGTGGGAGAGCCATACCCTGTGCACATTAAAGAACACGCTGGATGGCCTTGACAGGAGGCTACCATCTGTCTCCCAACAGCTGTTCCAGTGGGTCCCCTCCCCCAACCTTCTCTGAGCCTTCGGGATCCATGTGACCTGGCCATTTAGCCCATGGTGTGCAAAAAAGTGCCGCTCAGAGGTAAAACAACCTGACGGATTCTCCGAATGTGTACAGACAACGTGGACACTGGAAGAGTTAAACATCAGAATCTCACTTAGTGCGGCAAGATGCTCACACTATGAGAGGCATGTGAGAAGAGACCACTGAGGGAACAGCGATTCATCATGTCTCTCATCTCATGCTCATTCCTAGACCACTCATGGAATTGCTCCCACTATTTAAATTGATATTTTTGTCTTTTGCTGAGCGTATATTGTTGAATTCACATAAGTTAAATGTGCTTATGATGCGACTCCACTGTATACCTAGTTGCTAAATTTGTTACACTGAAACATCATTATGACAGATAAAAAAAATTACAGGAAGAAGAAAAAAAAGGAGGAAGAAACAAAAATAAAGGAGCAAGACATAGTGGTTTGAAATGAATTATTTTAGCCACTTTTAGCCATACACTGGGAGAAAATTTTAGAGTTTAACATAACAACACTGAAAGCATCTAGTATTTTGTACTATACATTGATTTTAGTGTCAGTATTTAGTTGCTTGGGAAGGAATTTATTCAAAAGTTTAAATGTAAACTTGGTTTTAACTTTTAAATAAATGTAAATTTAACTTTTCTTTCTGCCAAGGTATTGTACATTCCTTGATTTTGACATCAGTTTCATGTTTGTTTTTCTTTGGGGGAACTATCTGTTTGGTTTTTTCAGTGTAAATGTTTTGAAAATAGATTAAGTAATTTTAACAGAGTTATTGGGCACACCACACCTTTCCTGAAGATTAATTCATTTTCATTCTTTGGTAAAAAAAAATTTTGAAAGATTGTTTTTAGGCAATAATAACATTATGCATTATATTAAAAAAATACCTGATTTATTTTTTATGTTAAATATTTAGATGCTTGAAGAACTGAGTCCAACAACAGCTAAGCCTAACCAGAAAATAGCTCCACCAGTACCACCAAGAGGTCGATGGGCACAGAGAATAGATGGGCAAGGTCTTGTTGTGAAATCATACCTTGATTCTGATGCTGTCATTCCATTTCCCAGTCTTTCAGGTGAATATATATATAACAGCAAATGAATATTTAGAATATATACTGCCCTACCAAAGTATTAGAGAATTTCCTTGTTATGTCAGTGGGAATCTAACTTCAAAACTCTATAATTTCTAAAATAGGCATTTAATGAAAAAAATGCAATGGAAGATAAAGATCATAATCAAATCTGTTTAAATCTCGATTTTTAACAATATTTGTTCAGCATTTAAAGAGATTAATTTATTTCAGAAATTAATTAAAACTTTACAAAAAAAATTATTTCAACCATTTAATAAAGTAAATATACATTTTAGAAGTTTCAAAATGATTATTTCAGTTTTAGACAATTATGAATGATTTTCATAAAAGATAATTTATTATTAAATATTCCAGCTTACATAACTTTTTAAATACTGAATGAATATTGTTGAAAACAGATTTATATAATTTCATTATTATCTTTAATTTATCTTAGTCACATTTTTCCATTAAATACACATGTTAGACATTACAGAGTTTTAAAGTTAGATTCCCATTGACATAACATGAAAATTTTCTAATATTTTGATAGGGAAATGTAACCTGAAGCTAATGATATGCACCAGCTTTTTATTAACTCATTTCTTTTGAAAAAAACCTTTAAAAAAAAATCGGGATTTTTTTTCTCTCTCTAAATGAGTACAGTAACTAATCGTGACTGTGTTCTATTTCTACCAATTAAAAACAACCATCACCAGTGTTGCTGATGTGCAATTTATAATGCTCCAAAGATATAAATACTTTTAAAGTTTTGGACCCTTTGTCTGATCCAATATTTATTCAAGTTCTGGTAGCTAAATCGGGCACCAGGCAATAATTAACAAATTGCCAAACAAAGTTCAATTAGGGTTCGAATACCAGTGGGCATTACTTAGTGAGTAAGAATTCAAAAATTAAATGATTGTCAATGTAATTAATTTATAATTAAAACTTATCAAATAACGTTGCTCAAGAGAAAAAATAGCAAAGATTCAAAAAAATTTCTATAACAAACAAGTTTATTTCCAAAAATTATTTTAAGCACTCACCAACGTAAATAAAAGCGTTGTCTACATCACTATCTCTCTGCTACTAACAACAACTCTCTGTGACTAACATGTCACTTACCACCAACTCTTCACAATTCTACTACTGACAACTACTCTGCTTCAACTCTCTCACTGACTCTTACTTACTTCTGTGACTACATGTCATGGTTATGACAAGCATACAGGCTCGGCAACACATGGCTGTTGCACCGGTAAAGATATTTGCATAAAATGACGAGTGCGCAAGCTATGATGTAAGAGGGGGCATGTCCTTGTACACACATGCTTTAGCGGGTGACAATCGAAAGTTTGGAGTTGCGCATGCGCAACTCCTATGCTCTTGGAAACGAGCGCTGTGATGCCAAAAATGAAATTAAATGATAAATATAGCGTAAATTAAGCAAAACTGGTTAAGGTAAAGTAAAAGTGAATGAGGGGGCATCACAAGTTGAGATGAAGATTATTTCTGATGTAGAAGTCCCTCATTTTGGAGCTTCAATTTCCCACCAGTTTAGGAAGTTGAACATGGAAAATGTTAAAGTAAACTGGATATAGGTTTTGTATGGGTCAGCTGCCTCTTTAGACAAAAAAACAGGTTTGAATATTAAACAAATTATTGGTCAGTGTTTTTTAAAACAAGTCAAACATTTTAATGCATATTCACTAATATCTTTAGTATTAGAAAATATTTAGTTCTAATTAGTGAAAGGCACATCACAAATATATGTGTAGTTTCTGTCAATCTTGAATATATAACTAACCAAATCTTTTCAGAAATTTTAAATGGCAAAATTTAGTATCATCAGAAAGTTTTTTTAAATATAAATGGACATTTTAAATCAATGTTTATAATTTTAAATTTCTAAATAATTTTTAATAGTTCACCGAAATTTGCATGGAAAGGGTGTTTACAAAGCTAAATAATATTTTTGTAACCTATCCCATTCTGCATTTGCCATCACCAATCAGCACAATCCACTCTAGCTGTTTACTTTAACATTTGCTATGTTCAGCATCTTAAAATAAATACCCCTTCAAGCAGCTGCTTACCACAGAGGTCTGACAATAGCCTGTCAGTTTATATGGCATAGTAGAAGGTCTGAGAGGATGGCAGGACCTCAGCGGAAAATGATTGATACAGCCATGCCTTACTCAGGATCGAACCCAGGTCCCTTAGATCAGTAGCCAAGTGCGCTAACCACTCAACCATGGGATGCTCAGCATTTTAAACTGGTGGGAAATTGAAGCTCAAAATGTTGTCATTCACATTTTTAAAAGTTTTAAATAATTTTCATAAATGTAATAGTAGGTTGAAATTATATTCATTCAACAAGTATGTACTGCATTTTTTACTTTCTGTTGTACCACTTTTTAGGTTTTAAAACATTCTAGAAATAGCAACAGCAGTTTTAAAACCTATTTATCAATATTATTCATTCAATTTCAGAGATTGATAATTTTGAATCTTATAATATCCGAATTCAACTGTAACATAATTTCCTGCCAAATGCACTGTTATTGTCATCACACATGCTTGTCATAATTTTAGATGTTTTGGTTTCCTTTTCGTTTTAGACAGGTATGATTAGTAATAGTTGCATTGTGGAAAACTTGAAATTTTATTTAGTAGTTTAGATAATACATTTTTTAATTATTTTTTTTTTGTATCAATATTTTGAATTTGGTTGGAACTGGATTAGACTTTCTACTATATAAGTAAACATTAGGATTTTCAGAAGATTAATATACTGTAAAGAATGTTTTTTTCATTTGTTTTAGAGGCTGTTTTGTGGCACTAAGTTTTTAAACTTAAGTTATATTGTTTTTAAGTTGTACTGATAGGTGCATAGTTTTATTTTAAAAAGTGAAAGATTTAGATTTAAATATAAATATAAACTATCTTTATATATTTGTATGGAATATTGAATTTAGGCAAAGAATAAGAAACCACCTCTGTGCAGCATATTATGCAGATAAAGACTGCATTGGTTTGACCATGCAGTTTATATTCATAACTACGGGTTAACAAATAGAGTTATGAACAGTGTGTCTAAAAGCTTCAGAAAAAAGGGGAGACCTAGGATGCAGTAAGCTGACAATGTCAAACAAGATGGTGCAGTGGCTAAATGAAACAGCTGTAGCTCAGGATAGATGTATTTGGAGGACTAAATTACTCTGGTTGGTTGATCTCAATAGTCCATGGCTGCTTGAGGATTATGTATGTTAGTAATTGCTGTGATGTAAACTAATATACATTAAATTTTTTTATTTCAATTTATTGTGTTCAAATAAGTAAATTTAAATATAAGATAATTATTTTGACAGAGGAACAAGAAAACACACCCAAGTCTTCAAATAACACAAAGAATATAAATGAAAACAAGCAAGAGACTGTTGTTTTAAGAAAGGTTAGTAGGTTACAGTTGTATCTTTAATTGTGCCATTTGCTTTCTACTCATAAATTGTGCTAGAAAAAGCTACCTATCTGTTAAAACAGATTCTTTTTCTTTAATTCATTTTGACTACATATATTTAGAAATGATGTAGAATATAGTATATAAATGAAATTTTATGAAAAAGTGAGCTAACTGCAGCATATTACTTCAGTCTCATTATAAAGTACAACACATGTTTTTCTTTCCAACATGATATGCATTTTTTTTACGCTTGGAGATTTATCCAATTAACTGATTATACTAATTTCCTATATATATATATTCATATTACTGTTGGTCACTTCTATAAAATGCAGTCAGATTCTCATAACATCATGTAAAAATGCAATAATACTTCTAAAGGGCTCATAAAATATTTCTAGTAGCACAACAATGCACACTTCATTATTTTATTGTGGCACAGTTAGCATGGTTGCCAAATTCCACTGTCAGTTTCTAACAGTGGAAATTAGGAAAAAATTTTGAGACTTGTGTCACCTGCTCTGACTGAAAAGCAAAAAAAAAGTCAAATTTAAAGTAAATATTGACTACCATAAATAGCATGAGGATTATGCATGCCAATAAATATAATAATCATATAAAATATTAATATAAATAGATATAAAATATAAAAAATAATATAAAATGATATAAATATATAATCATAGCATGAGGATATGCATGCCAATAAAAGTTGACTGTTGGCCCAGTATTCTGTTGAAAGTTAAATGTTTGTTTTACCTTAAAATACTTTTCTTAAAGTATTTGCTGTATTAAATGCAAATGACTTTTTTTTAATTGTCTTTATATAAAGCCCTGCATGAAAATGATTATAGTTGCTAAAATATAATTAGTTGTCATTGTCCAAATTACTATGGGAGATTTAATCATATCACAAGGACACCACAGGATAAGGTTGAGGAAGGGGACCACTAAGCAGTTCTTAAATGTGCCGGGTATGGCTTTTCTGCTATAGGGCTCAGCATAACATCCTATTAGATTTACGGTAGCTTTTCTAATCTCTATATAGTTGACTTTTTCACTAAGGGCAGAGCTCATTGTTGGCATAGGTGAAATCTGCAAACTCAAGGTTATCACTGACTGCTCCCTCGTGTTCTGCTATTGAGGTACTTGGTTAAAAAGTAAATTGTGTATTACAATGTTAGTCTTGTTAATTGTTGTTTGGAAAATAGTATTTTATATAGAATTGTAAATCAGTTCTTATTAGTTTGAGGAAGACAAAAGTTTTTGGAGTCCTTTAATTTCTCCCCATTTTTTGATTTAATGGGCTCTTATAAAATTCGAGCACCTTGAAAAGTCACTGCTAGCTTTATTGTTTATATTATAGATAGGACCCTTATATACTTTAACTATAATAGAAAACTATTGTGTTTATATAGAATATTATTATATTTTGCTATAGGAAAATGATCATGGAGATCTTTTTGAAGTATGTGAAGAAAGTCTTAAAGAAATTCACTCAGAAAAATTTTCTGAGGTGAGGAATGTATTTTTTGTTGTCAGTTTTGCATTAATTCTAAATTTATCATTCATACTCAAGAATGACAGTTTAGTTTTGCACACTGAAATTTTATAATTTTGTTAATTTAGAGACAACTACTAAAATTATAAATATATTGAGAAATAACAATACGATGTATTAAATAATGTTGTTATTCATAAAGCAAATCAGTTTAAAAGCTATGTTTTAACATTGATGCTCTCTCTCTCTCTTTTAAGCTCTGCTTTCTCATTATGCTCTTTTAAGTTCTGTTTCTGCATTAACTTTCTTATAAATTCTGACAGTTATTAGAAAAGCTTGAGATGGCTGCAAAGAGTTAAAACCTCAGTGTTAATAAAATTAGAAGAAATGTGCAAAATAAAATAATACATAAAAGATTCTGTAATAATATTTAGCTTGTTACCATTTTTATGTTTTTTCATTAAAAATTATAACTTAGTTAAATATATAAAGCTACTTATATAAATATTAATGTAAGTAGCTCAGAAATTAAAACTTTAAAGAATAGGATTGAAATAATAATAATATCTATTAATAATATAGAAAAAAATTGCTAATATCAGTATAATAATGGTATCAGTGACATCCCTATAAAAGTAAAACTTGTACCACTACTGAAACATTTTTGAAATTGAGAATATATTAATTTCCAAGATTGAATAAAATTTCTCCTACAAGTGTAGGAATGTAAAATGCCCTCAGGATTTAGTGCACTTTGTTAAGAGTGTGAATATTTTGTTTCCTTCTAAGCTTCAAATAATTTCTGAAAAAGGAAGCATAACAAAAACTAAATGTTCCTTGCTTACTAACAAGAACTGATAAAAAGACTTCAAATGTTAGCCATTCTGAATCTTTAATAATTAATCAAGAGAAAGACTGTAAATTGCAGTTTCTACTACATATCATTAGTTTTGCAAGAAGTAAAAAAAGTATTAAATTTCAGAATTCACATATGAACTGTAAAATTGGGGAATTTATAATCTTAGATTTGAGAAAATGGTTTTTCTAAAGAAAACATTTTGATCAGATACATTCCTATGGTAATTCACTATAAACGTTTCTCAGATTATCAATATTACTGAAAATGGCATGGATCAATATGTTTTTAAGTGATAAGCAACAACTCAATGTCGTCTGATGTCTTGAAAAACTTATGGATTATATATCTGTTTTGAAAAGTGTTGTAAAAATGCTTCTGGGTAGAATGTTTTTCATTTTTAGGAAACAAGCTAGGATTTAACTTTAAGATTTATGAATATAAATTCCATGGTTTTAACTGTCAAAATATTGTAAATTGAGCAAATATTAACCCATTCTTTTGTTTCCATATTTGAAAACATGTATTTTGTTGAATTTTATATAATTAGTAGGATATTGTTTGTAAATATGTAGAGTACCTCTCTTTGGGCTTTATGTATACACATATTTTTTGTTTGAAAACAACACAGAAGACAGAATCAAGAAGTCATTCCAAGCTGTCTAAATTGTATCATAAAGACCACTAAACTACACTGAAAGCATAAATGATTATACATGCTGCACCCATCCACAAACATGCCCTACTCCACTACAGTAATCTGCTAGCCGAAACTCCTTGCAGGCTATAAATATGTAGATACCTCCTGTGACTGTTATGATGGGTAAGCACAGCAATCTGAATGAGTTCAATCATGGACAGACAGTCAGTGCAAGGAATATGGGGTGCGCTCTATATGCAGAACATCTGGAATTTTTGCATGCAGTCATCGCACGTGTACCAGGACATCAAAACTGGCAAAACCTACAGTCACTGGGAAAAATGTGACTGTAGCCTGGCCATTGATGTTTGAGGTGAGCACTCCCATATCATTACGTCAGAAAGGAGGGCCACAGTACAGATGACAATGTCTGCATTCAATGATGGGCAGCTACAAAGGTTTGTGCAAAGACCATTCAACGTTTGATGGCACAACTGGGCTATGGCAGGCAATGGCCACATCAAGTACCCTTGTTAACAGTATGTCACTGGACTATGAGGCTATAGTGAGCAAAGAAAAACATCACTAGTGGACATAGAAGACAAAACAGGTAGCTTGGCCCAGCAAATCCAGATTCCAACTACAACACACTGATGGAAGGTAGCATGTGTGGTGTAGCCACATGACCACATGAGGCCATTGACCCCAACTGTCAAATCGGGGTTACAGGCCGGTGGAGGTGATGTAATGTTCTGGAGCATATTATGTGGACTACCTTGGGGCCCTGAAAATGGATAGCTTGGCCCAATGAATCGAGTTTTTAACTGCAACATGCTGATGGGAGGTTGCATGTGTGTCGTAGACTACATAAGGCCATGGACCCCAACTGTTAAGTTGTAATAACTAATATTAATTATAGAAAACTATAATATGGAATTCTTATAGGTTATTATTTTAAACCTATAAGAATTCGAAATCTGTTATACATACTATTCTCTTTTATATAAAAAAAAGTATGCAAAGTGAAATGAAAAAAAAAATCTCTCTAAATTATGTAAAAATTTAACATATATAGCAATAAGCTATTTAACCCTCCAGGTGGCTTTGAACGTGTTCTCCTTGTCACAGCTACATGGTCTTCTAGTGGTTTTGGCATAGCAGCAATGCCACACAACTGTTGCTTAAGTCTTACTGTGGCGTTTACAAAGCAGAAAGAAAGATGAATGCATAATACCAGGAGTTAACCCTCCTGGTATATGCTGGTATATGCAGAAGCTATATATAAAACTTTATAATCTTATTCTCTTTTATGTTTTTATTTAAGGAATCTTCTGAACGTGTTACATTAAGAAGAGGCTTTGACAGCTTGGTTGCATTGAATAACAAAAGAGAAAGAGCACACCAACTTTCAAACTCAAATAATATCAGCAGTCTGAAACTTGAAGACATGGATGCTGAAGATGAACGATCAGACTCTGAAGTTAGTGAAATGGTTTATTATCCAGCATCAGAAGATGGCTCTGAAGTTGGAGATAGGTGAGGAATAACTCCATAATTTCCCAAAATATCATTTAAAACTTTTTAATTTAATCATACCCTTTAAACCTTTCAGTAAAAAGCAGAGTTCAGAGAATTATACTTATTTAACTCTAAACTATATTTGGGGCTTAAATTCTATGCAGTTAATCCCTAGATTATTGTTGCTTGTTTAATTCCTAGATTAATGCTGCATTTGTTTCACCTTCAAAGAAGCAAAAAAGCTCCTATAATTTGTTGTTATACATACTGTTCTCTTTTAAATGATTTTTTAATGACATGCTATTCTCTTTTTTACACATGTAATGTAAATTTTATTCTGTGATAAAATGAAACATTGAATTTATCATATTTTACTGAATTTTTGTACCTGCTTATAAGCCTCTATCTAGCAAAAAGCACTGTGTTTAATGGAAATTAACTATATTGTAAAATAATCAAGATTTTATTTGTTACCAGACAAAAATGAAGCAGTAATTCAAGATCTATATACCATATTTGTCAGTAATTTTATGATCATTTTCAGAATTCAGTACAATAAACTTTGGTTTTGTGCTTGCTTTTATGCCAAAATTTTACTGCAACTTCAGTCCATAACTTCTTTGATTTATCACAATTGTGGTAGTTTTTATTCATGAGATCTCAAGGGATCTGCTATTTCAAACTCATTTAATCATTCAACATTTTTCTTGTTTTGTAATTAGAAACATTTTGCAGTAATGCAACCAAATCAATTTGACTGCTTCAAAAATTTCTTCTAGTCTGTCCAAGTTGTGTCATTAATGGTCACTTGAGGAAATTCTCACTAGGTGGTTCCAAACAGTTCAGCAAGAAATTGCTAGTCAGTTTTTGACCACCTGCCACCTAGGGGAAAGTAAATTTTTCAAGACCTAACCAAAACCTCAACCTGTGAACCCCAATAAAAAATGTTCAGTAGCTCTGTAAGAGTTGTAGAAAAGAAGATTTGAGGAATACTCCTGATATCAATCTTAACTTTTTATCTATTTTTTAAAATTAATTTTAGAATATGCTAGCCTTTCCATGGCTGAGTGGTTAGCACACTAGGCTACTGATTTAAGGAACCTGGGTTTGAGCCCCAAGTAAGGCATGGATGTTTGTGTCAGTTTTCTGCTGAGGTCCCTCCTCCTCACAGACGTTCTACTGTGGTGTATTAAACTGACAAACTCCTGTCAGACCTCTGTGGCAAGCAGCTGCTTGAGGAGGTATTTATTTATTTCATTTTGAATATGTATATATTGTTTTAATGCATATATTTATGCTTAGATATTAATAAATAATTAGTGAACAAACACACTTGCATAGTTAAATTGGCTATATTGAGATTTTTAAAACTTACTGTATCTTAAACATAATTTCCTATAAGAAATTATACTTTTTTTAAATATTGTTTCACTTAATATTGAATTTTTCAAAAGCAATTAATAAGAGGGAACCCACTATATTAAAACTTGATAATTGTATAAAAATATTATACAGTTTTATTTATTAGAAATAATAATGTCTTACTTTCATATCATTTTTTATTTTGTTTACATTAAAAAAGTTTGTACTCGTGAAAAAAAATTATTGCTGACAAGGCAATCTGTGTATTTTACTAAGAATATATTTTTCCATAAATAATGCTTAAGAGTGAATTACTTCCTCATTAACATCTGCATCATTAGCAACAATTGGAAAATAAGTTGCCTCTCCTGAGTATAGATGGTGCAAAGTCTGCCACATTTAGTGAAAGATTTATTGGTCACATCATGGAAGCATATTATCGTCTGATGGGTGGTTTAATCGTAGAGTGCTCTGACATGTATCTGGAGAGTTGCGGGGGTCGATTCCTGCACCATTGGCAGTAATTTTTTTCACATGAGTATTTACTGAATTCTTTTGGCAAACAGCTGCTTGAGGGGGTGTTTGTTTGTTTGGCAGTGTAAAAATTATCTTGTAAAAATCTAACAGCCTCCCCATTAACTTCTGAAAAATTGTGATTTTTTTAATAGGTGTAACAAAAATTATACTAGCTTGTTGGATATATACTATACTCAGAAGTTCTTATTAGTAGATTTGTTTTACAGTTCTTTTCATGTGTGTGCTAATAACGAGGACAGTTTGAAAGAAGTTCAAAAGAAGCCAAGAAAACCTAGACCAGAAAGGTTGTATACAGAAGTTCCAGTTATCAGTACACCAGGTAAAGAAGTCAAACTAGTAATGTCTAATATTGTGTAATTTAGGTATAAAAATATTTTTGTAGATTTCTTTTGATATGTATATAACCTAAACACTGTTGATATATGTAACAGATAAAAATACTTTGTGTTGGAGCTTTAAATTCAATAGATACATCTTGTAAACAGAAGTAATGGCTATAAATTCTCAGTTACTACTTTGATTTTCTTCCATTGACTATACTCTGTTCAACATAATGATGATACCAAAAGTACTACACATAAAAAATGTATCACTCCAGCACTCTAAACGTAATAGTGATACAAGTGGCAAAAAAACAGCACTGAGAATGCTATAGTGGCTACATTAGACACTGATAGTAGTTTACAAGCATACCACTCTAATCAGTGTTCTCAATTTTATCTAAGCCATAGATCACTTATAATTTTCTGTAAATTATGTGTAGTGGCCCATAAATTACAGAAAAGCACTTTTTTGTATACAGTGGACTAAATGGCCAAGTTGCAAAGTCTCAGAGAAGGCTAGTTGAAGGGAACCCACTGGGCAGCTGTTACAAAATAGATAATGCTTATCCAGCCTCCTGGTGAAGTCCATCCAGCATTTTCTTTAACATGCACAAGTTGTGGTTCTCATGCACATGGAGCCATGGCTTAATGACTCATCTGATGGACAGCAGCCTTTTCTCACTGAGGGCAGGGTGGGGGTTTAAGCAGAGATAAATCTCAGTGTTAGCACAGTTGGACTTGAGCTCATTTTATCGAAAGAGCATATTTAAGACAATTCAATACAGAAAGTAACAAGCTATGCATCAAATGAAAGCTTGTGATTTGGATCTCCAGAACTGATGCAGGGAGTGTCAAAGGCTATTAAAAATGACACTCCCCATGTCATAAGCTTTCATTTGATGCATAGCTTGTTACTTTCTGCACTTGATTGGAGGTCATTTTTATGTAGCCTATGATACTCCCTGCATCACAAGTTTTTTTAGTATTTCAGCAGATAATGAGGAGCTTGGTGGGCCTAGTTGATGAGGATATTGAGAGCAGATAAAGGAAAGGGGCATAGGTTATCCAGATGCCTTCTCTTTAATGAACAAGCTGCACTTGAGCAAGGCAGAGAATAAACATAACACATACTTTGTATTTAATGCAAAGTTATGGTATATTCCAAAGCAGAATGCATAAATAAATTAAAAAAAATTAAAAATACCTATCTTCCCTTATGGGCCCTAACAAGTAGAAAATAAATCTAAAGCATATTGATGGTGCAGTCAGTCACTGAGTTCGTATTCACTTCAAAGGAAGATAAAGTGCTGGTTTACATACACAACAAGATTGCTAGCACTTATCTTTGAGGTGAATAATTCATAAATATGACCACATTTTTCCTCCCTTTTAGAGTCGTGTTTGAGGTAGCCCATGGTATTGCAGTCGTCACAAACTGTAATTTGAGATATGACTTGTTAAAGTCTGACCTCACGAAAATCATCAAAATCAGAGGAGGAGAATAGTATTGGGGTTAAATTCAAAATAGTTTACGACAATTGTTATACGAGTTTTCATTTCACACCTAACTCATAAGTGTAGGCCCTCACTTTTGGCAGATATAGTAGAATGGCTTTCACATTTCACATTTTTTGGGGGAAGAAAGCATGGGGAGTAATTTTTTTAATAGCCTATGACACTCCTCACATCAGAAGCTTTCATTTAATGTATAGCTGATTACTTTTGGCATTCACATTCTGGAGATATAGCAGAAGAATATTTTTCATATTTCCCCTTTTTTAGAGAGGGAAGAAAGCATGGGGTCAGTTTTTTATAGTTTATGACACTCCCCACATCACAAGCTTTCATTTGACACATAGCTTGTTACTTTCCACACTTACATTCAGGAGATATAGTGATAGTGGAACAATTTTTTAGGGGAAACAAAGCATGCAGTCAAATTTTCATAGCCTATCACATTCCCCATATCAGAAGCTTTCATTTGATGTACAGCTTGTTACTTTTGGCACTTGCATTCTGGAAATATAGTGGAAGAATAGTTTTCATATTTCTCCTTTTTTTAAGGAGGAAGAAAGTATGGAGGTCAGTTTTTTATAGCCTATGACACTCCCCATTCGCAAGTTTTCTTTTGACACATAAATCATTAAGTTTCTCCATCGTGTTTGAAAGATATGGTGAAACAAATGTTTTGACAAACCAACAAATGTCAAGTGAAAAGCAAAGGAAGATATTTGAAAATATTTTTGAATTCATGTAGTTATGGTAAAAGTATGAATATTTTGACATGTATATAAGATTTTGTCCCTAATTCCCTGGTGATGTAAATGCAGATAGACATTTGTTGGTGATCTAGTGTATGTAACATTGGTAGAGCTGCTTGATATACTAGTTTTGAAATAAAATCCATAAATGTACCAAATATAAATTTTATCATAAAACATAACCTTCCCCTCATCCTTACCCATTATGTCAGCAGAGAATCTGAAAAGACTTGGACAAAGAGAGAAATTTATGAAAAGTAATTATGAAAACTTAGAATTAAAGGATTCTGTTAAACTAAGAATGAAAAAAGATGTGCAAAGATAAGAATTTTTACTGTCACAGCATTTCTGAAAAATAATTAGCTACATCACTTGCATCTCCAATCAAATAATTGTAAGGTTAACTGATTTTAATCATGTTAAACCCCTTCTCTGCCATTCATCAGATGGAAAGTTAAGCCATTAAGCTCTCCTGCATATGGGGATATGCAGGAGAGCCGTACCCTATGCATGTTACAGAACATGCTGGATGGCCTTGACAAGAAACTAATATTTGTCTTCTAACAGCTGTCCAGTGGATTCCCTGCCCTTAACCTTCTCTGAACCTTTGTAGTTCTTGTGACCTGACCATTTGGCCCATACTGTGCAAAAATGTTTCACTCAGAGGTTAAACAACCCAGCTAATTTTAATCTACACAGAATGCTGTTTAATAAAAAAAAATTCTGAAATAGATTTCAGACAGGTAAAAGAAGAACCCACATATTCTATAGTCTTCCCATGTACACATAAATTAACATGTATATTATAAAATATACCTAAAGATTATATTACTTTCCACTGGCTGTGCCCTGCACTACAAAGAAGTTGGTAATTAGTGACAGACATCATATCCTCCCTCTCAGAAGGGTGGGGGTGACTCAGTCGGTAGTGTGCCAGGCTCGTAATCTTCAATTCCCAGTTTCGAATCCCAGTTGGGCCAGCATTGAAATTTATCTCCACAGAACTCCCCTCCCTGCCCCTGGTCAGTAGGGGACACTGATGGGCTTGAAAAGGCTGTCATCCATTGGATGGGATGTAAAACCGTGGCCTCACGTACAGAAGAGCCATATTCTGCATGTTAAAGAACAAACTGGATGTCCTTGACAAGAGGCTTCCATCTGTCTCCTAACAACTGTCCAGTGGGTCCCCTAAACTTCTCTGAGCCCTTGAGGTCCTTATGACATGACCATTTAGCCCATTGTGTGCAAAAAAGTGCTACTCGGAGGTAAAACAACCCAACCTCCCCCTCTGATGATGTTTACTGCCTAAAATACACAACCCACAACAACTATCTTTACAAAGGATAAGTTCATAAATACCATCAAGAAATTCAAATATTAAAGCATAAAATTAAGTTTTTTTTATCTCTCCTCCAGTAGATCATAATTCAATCCAAAAGCACTTAATAGAAGAATTTTTTTCTCCTAAGAAATTTCCATTAGAACTTCTAAAAACCATGTATGTATGTTTGATACAACAATTAATAGTTATTTTTAGCTAACTCTGGGAAAACAAAATTCTGAGGAATTGAGTCCTCTTGTTAAAGTGTTTCAGCTTATGTAACAAAATAATAGAATAATTTATATACCAAGTATTCACAGATATATGAATAATAATTTGTTTAAAAAAGTTTTTTTTTTCTTCACAGAGCAAGGTGAGACAAATAGTGATGAAGAAGATGCAAGCACACCTGTTGATAGTGACAGATCATTCCTAAGTTCTCTTTGTGTCAGCACAGAGAATCTGGAAAGGTTAGGACAAAGAGAGAAATTTATGAAAAGCAATTATGAAAGCCTAGAAAAAGAGAATTCTGTTGAACTTAGAATGGAAAAAGAATCAGAAGATAGGAATTTTTATCGGCACAGCATTTCTGCAAAATTTTTAGCTGGTTCACTTGCATCTCCAATCAGGTAATTATACAGTTAAAATAATTTTAATCTACACAGAATACTGTTTAATAAAAGAAATAGAAAAGTATATTAACGATGAAATTATAGAGCTTTCCCTTCCTTGGAGATTGCTGTTAGATGAAAAACCAAAACCTCTTCAGAGCTAGCAGCAATACATATGGCATTAGGCTGGGCCACCCACCTCAACAAACAACACATTAACATAATCACAGACTCAAGGCCTGCATTACAACTCATCAACACACTAACAGAAGATCCATCATAGAACCATTCCCTTTTCCACATACAAAACATAGCACACAACATTATAGACAAGGGAAACACCCTAACATTTTACTGGATTCCCTCCCATTGCAACATCACCCATAATGAGACTGCTGACTCACTTGCTAAACAAGGCCTCACACTCACAGCCCCAAATTGCCACACTTTCACAACATGCAAACATCACATAAGAGAATACACAATTTTTTTTATCACACATACAGACTCCAACACACTACAGATAAAAACACATTCAGAGTCACAATAGCACCCTCTCCAAACACACTACATCTTAACTACCTATCCAGAAGGGCCCAAACAGCAATACACAGACTCTGAACTGGCAGAGCGAACATCAACAAAGACTTATTTATGATTAGAAAAATACATTCTGCACAAACTGCCAAGTGATAGACGACTACTACCACTACTGACCCCCACTACCTGCTACACTGTCAAATCTACAACACACAAAGACACACCCTCTATCACAAACTTGCTACACTTGCAGTCACCACATTCACCTTACAGACCATCCTAAACCCCACCCATATAAAGGCAAAATCACATTTCAGGGCCCTGGCCCATTTCATGCAAAGTACTAGCAAAATCCTTTAACCTTCCAACTTCCTGCAGACTTTCCAACCACACCTCCTACTCAAAAGATCCATTGGACACCAAAAGATCCAGATGCCAAAAAGATCCAAAGATGTAAGATCCATTACAGGGACAAAAAAGAAGCATTTTGGACACATTACTGCACCACCTTATTTCCCTAGTGCAATTGTATTGATGTTTTCAAAAAAATATATATATACATATTTATACTCTGTAACAATAGACTACAACTCCCAAAGTACCCTTTTCAAAAATGATTACTAGTGGTGGCAAACCATCTGCCTGACCAGTTTTCATCACTTTAGTTTTCTCTCTGTTTATAACCAAACCTACTATACTACCAGTCTCATCAACAGCTCAAATGAAAGAGTTCATCTCATCAACATCATTTTCCAAAAGAGCTAAATCATCAGCATAATCTAAAGCAGAAATTTTCAGATCTCCAGACCATTTTAGGCCATCTTTAATCATAAGAGATTAGGGGCAATTTTGAATATTTACCTTGCACACTTCTTACCAACTCCCAGCCAACATGGGCCACACAGTGATCACACATACTACAATTTTCACTCCCAGAAGAATTTTACTCCAAATCTCTCCACTCCCCACCCCCTTGCCACAAAACTACAACGCATCACTTTCTTGGCACCAAACTTCCACCACCTCCTTCATTATTAGGCAGCCTGTGGCCAACATCCTATCTCCAACATGTAGGGTCGCTAGCACTTCACTGTACTGGTCCCTACTTTTTGACACGCAGAAAATTTTTTCTCATGGACCAGATGATAAAGGTCCCTTTTACAAAATGGTCCAGTTTTTAAAGAAAGACGTTAGACTCCTGCACAAATCATCTCATGATATGCAAAACATTCCCTATGATGGATGATGGCCTTTTAGAGAGAAAAGGTCACTGAAGCCCATCAGTGTCCTTTTCTCTCTTGAAAGCAGAATGGTTGCAGTGAGAAAGTTAGTGGAGAAAATTCTCAATGCAAACATAGTTGATATAATTATACATAATACAATACATAGTTGGCTGAACTAGCACTGCAATTAATTTCATTACTACCTCCATATTTAATTATGGTGATTTCAGATGTTCATATGTAATAAAATAATTTTAGGAAGTGTATGTCTTATAAAACATTTTATTCCAACAGAGTCAATTTTCATATCTGTTAAGAAGCTTCATCTTTCAATAAGACACAAATAATTGAGCATCGTCACATCAAGTTTTTGATTTGATAGTGGTCATGTAATAATTTTAGGAATAATAACTGAACTATCCCAAAACAAAATTATTGAATATTTTTTTTTGAAAACCGAATTTTTTTTATGTAGCAATTGATGAGATAACTATTTTTATAGAGTAGAATTTATAGACTTCTTGCTGAATGTTAAATATGAAGGGTTTAATAACCTTATTTTCAGTATACTATATTGATTATACTTTCACAGATAAGTACTCTATCAAATGAAATAACTGAAACCATGCAAATAACTGAATCTATTGCCTCTACAAAATGAAATATTAATTTCATTACTTATTATTAATTTCATGAATTTTTTTTTTAATTTGCAACTGTAGTGCTTTTATTTGTAGCTGTAAACAGTAAAATTGTAGCAATATCGTAATCAGTAAGATAATTCAGTTGAATAATTAAATCAATTCCTTTATCTCAGAGGATGGAATTACATAGTTATGACACTTTTGACTGTCAGATGTAAATGATTATATATGTATGATAAATTGTAGCTAAAGTGCAAGAATTATAAACAATTTTAAACATCAGTAGGATAATGTTTTTTTTTTTCTCTCTCTTCTTTTTTTGAAAATAATAAACTATTGTTTGTAGATTTTTTTTAAAGCATATTTTCTTTTAGGCCTACAGCAAATGGTATATCAAAAGTGCCCCAAACTCTTGACAGACAGGTAAGATCTCATTGAGTAAAAGAAGGCATAAGTTACATATTCTTATTTTTGTTCATTATCTCAGTCCACACATGTAAGCATTCATTTAGTGTTTTGATTTTTTTTCTTCAGATGAGTACACCAACGAAAAAGAGAGAAGAACTGAATAAAGCTCTCAGTGAAGCTAAGAAAAAGTTAGAAACAGTAAGTTTTAATTTTTTTCTATAATCTGTTAATTTTATAGTTAAATTTTATTAAACATTCACTAAATGTATTTCCTTTTTTTTCTGGAGGCATTTTATCCTGATAAATTTAAATTTTTAAGTTTGCAGATATTTCTGAGTACTTTACAAAGAATTGGAACCTGAGAAATAGCTACTATAAATATTGATTGTCATTAATGGTAAACATAGGGATTCTGTTCAGCGTTGAGATTTATCTCCGCAAAATTTCTCCGCCCTGCCCACGGTCAGTAGGGGACACCGATGGGCTTGAAAAGGCCGCTGTCCGTCGGATGGGACGTTAAGCCGTGGCCCCGTGTGTGGGAGAGCCATACCCTGTGCACGTTAAAGAACACGCTGGATGGCCTTGACGGGAGGCTACCATCTGTCTCCCAACAGCTGTTCCAGTGGGTCCCCTCCCCCAACCTTCTCTGAGCCTTCGGGGTCCTTGTGGCCTGGCCATTTAGCCCATGATGTGCAAAAAAGTGCCGCTCAGAGGTAAAAGAATCCAATCCAATAGGGATTCTGCTGTGTGAACCAGAGTAAAACATTTTACCAGCCTTATTGAAAAATAATATTTTTATCTTGTAGGTAGGTTTCAGAAGTGGTTTGAGCAGTAGTAAAAGCATTGGAGATTTGCATAATATTCCAGATAGAGATTCCTATAGGAAACCAAGATTTGGAGTAGCAGGTAAACCACAGTACATATTAATAGATTTTAAAAAATGCTACTAATTTTAAGTCCTTAACAATATATTTTAATATACATATATTAGTGGTGTATAAGGGAGGCAAAGGTATGTAATCATGGCTTGATTTGTGACAGAATGTTATTTCAGTATTTTTGCTTAAAAACTGAAAATCAATCACAAAAGCAAATCAATTTCTGTTAATAATTGAAGATTTTAATTATGTTTTAGAATCTGCATACAAAAAAAATAAAGTTATTGTTAAAATTAAAAATTAAACTTGTTAAAAATAAAGTTATTTTTAACAAAGTTTTAGCTATTGATGCTGTTGAATGTTTCACTAACAATTCAGCCATTTCATTTATAACAACCTAATAAATATGATAGTATTACAAGAATAATAGTTATCAAATTCATGAATGTGAATATTATTGTAAAATAAAAAAACTTTCCATTTTCAGTCAATGGTACACATAATAAATTATTACTCTTCTGAACTGAAACTTGAGTATATTCTGTTAATTTGTTTGGACTATGTGCCTTTTACTAACATATTTTTTAACAAGTTTAGAAAACTTGCTCTCTATTTGTCCAAAATGCCAAACCTGACTTCTACATCAACACTCAATAAACTGCAAAATTTTACAGATAATTACTGATAATTATCTAAATAGTAGCTAAAAGTATCAATAATACTTTTAAACAGAAATATGTATTGCACAAAGTAACTGCATATTTCAACCATAATGCTTAAAATATTACATGATAAAATCATTCTTAAGTAGAATTTTACTACTAAAGAAATTACAACTAATTGAGCATAGTCATATTTAATAGTAAAATCTAGATCATACAACTTAAGTTTTCTTAGCAGTTTAATATAAGGCCAGTTTCTGTATGTAACTGACTGCAATGTTAAAAAACTTTGAAAAGAAAGAAATCACTTGAGGGGAAGTTTAAGAGGATATCTAGATCCTGCTATACTGAGTGTAACAATGCAGTAAAATAGGATATTACATGTATGTGAAAGTAAATTTCAACTAGAACTCTATTAATGGAAAAGTGATAAAAAAATGTAGTAGATAAAAGTTTCTTCTTAATTTAAAATTGATTGGTTATTAATAAATATATAATAAATCAAGTAGGGCATGTTTTGTATTCATGGAGGCAATGTCATTGATATATATCTTGGACTGTCTCATAAATATTTTATTTTTGCCTTCATTTATTGCCATTATTTTGAATAATTTAATTAAAATGGGATATTAATCTATTAATAAAATTACATGAAAAATATTTTTAGAAATCAGTGCAAAAAACAAAATACTCATATAAAAGTACTTAAGAAATGGCTATTCTTAAATTTTTAAGGCTGAAATACATCACATTAAAGGATAGTAAAGAGTTTGGTATTACTTTTATATGATAACTTAAACAGTTATATAACTTTCTGAGGAAAGAAGACGAAGCATTGTAATTTGATGTTGTCTTGGAAAACCTCTCTTGATGATTAAAGTTAGGTAGTTATTTGATTTCTATTCGATTTTTTCATAAATACTCTTTATCATTTCAACATGACTTAGTGTTGCTGTTTTCCAGTTATTTGTAAGTTGAATATTCTGTTATATAAAATAATGTTATACAAACACATGCATTTAATATAAATAAAAAAAAAAAGAACAGCATTAATTAAGGATCACTGTTGTATCTTAAAAGGTAGATATAGTATTTAAGCAATGTATTTAAACTTTAAGGTTTTTGAATTCCTATAGTGTAAGCTGCTAATGTAAAAAAAATTAATGGTGTTTAATGCAAATTTCATGCAGTATTATTTTAGTTTACTATGTTAAAACCTGAAAAATAAAATATGTACTCACAGTGTAACTGAAAAGCAAAAATAACAGTTTTTAACATAAGGATTTATTATTAACAACAAATGACCAGTCTCTATTTCTGATGATTAACTTAATGCATTTCAAAAAGCCAACCGAAATTAATTTTTATTGTAAGTTGTTTCTTGTCTTAATGTGGAACATTATTACAGATGGAGATATTCGTAGAGCAGCATCCATGAATGATTTGTCTATTTCAAATTTAAGTAATCGACAATTTGCTTCTGCTCAAGAAAGTAGTAAGGATATATCAGGTAAATTTTAGCTGCAAATGAAAGTGCATTCATTTTTTTGACAATGTGTTTTTATATATTAAATATAAAGTAAAAGTTGTATGTAATTGTATAACTTATGAAGCTTATTAAATACACTTCTTACACAACTTCATTAAAAAGCTAAATATAAAATGAGAAATATATTTTCTCTCCTTTTGAAAATAAACAATTCAGTAAACAATAACTGAAACATTTTTATTTTAAAAGTATTATTTAAATAATTGTAGGAGTAAATTATTTTTACAAATTTTAAGCAAATTCAAAATATCATTAATATAATTAATGTTAAACATTTTTTGCCACTCTTGCATGTTTTTTAGCAACTACCCACATATAACTCTCATACTTGTTCCTACTGTGGTTTGAAAAAATAATATATACAATACTTATTTGTGTTGAAACATATACATTATATCAATGAACCAAGTATACAAAAACTTGAGTAAACTATTTCTGTAGACTTCTCATGCATATCACATTTTCCTTTTTGTTTTTATAACCCATTCCTCTTTTTTAAAAAAATGTATTTTTTTTTCTTTTGAGCTACAAAACTAAGGTGATTGTATGTTGTTCTAATTTCAGTCTAAAATTATATTAGTCAAGTTGCAGAAACAAATGTTAGTTAGCAATGATATATGTATTAAACCCCTATTTTATTGATGTTAAGATAGGTTACTGATCTAAGGGACCTGGGTTTGAACCCTGGGTAAGGCATGGATGTATGTATGTGTCGTTTTTATGCTGAGGTCCTGCCATCCTCTCAGACCTTCTACTATGGCATATAAACTGACAGGCTCCTGTCAGACCTCTGTGACAAGCACTTGTTTGAGGGGATATTTCTTTCTTTCTTGCTTTAGCAATCGATCTTTTACTCTATTCATAATCAGCATAATCAATTTCAGAACCCCAGGTAAAAACAAAACTTCATATGCACCTGCTATGTGTCTTAGCTAGTTTAATTTTTGTTCTGAATACCACTAAGTAGCTGTACTGTTCATGCTATCATGTAATGTGTAACTATGCATTAAACAAAATAGCATGTGATATAGCTATGCTCATAGCATATTTATGCTAAAGTTTCATTTTAATTGATGCATTTTAAATGCAATTTTAAGGATATAATCTTAGAAAGTAAATATATTAAGAAATACTGAAATAATTGTTACAAGTCAGAAGTTGCAAAAATGCTGATATGAAAAATCAGTAGAATGTTGTAATTTTGTGTAGTAAAAGTAGTAAAAACTGACTATCTGTCAGAATAATATGTTTTCATTAGTTTTAGGATAGTTGTTGTTGGGTTTTTTACCTCTGAGCACACAATGGGCTAATGGCCAGGTCATACCCAAAGCCTCAGAGAAGATTGGGGAAAGGGGGACACACTACATAAGCTATTAGGAGACAGATAGTAACCTCCCATCAAGGCCATCCAATTTATTCTGTAACTTACGCAGGATATGGTTCTCCTGCACAAGGGCCCATGGTTTAATGTCCCATCTGATGAACCACACTGAAGCAAACCCATTGGTGTCCCCTACTGACCTATGGCAGGGAAGTTTGTGGATGTAAATCTCAGTGTTGGCCCAGGTGGAACTTGAACCTTGTCACTACTGATTGAGTCATCCCTCCCACTTCAGTAGTAATTGGTATTTAAGATACCAGTAAAAATGGTAATAATAACAGATATATTTCTTCATGCAATTTAAAAGAAAAACTATAATAAATATAAAGAAAGTGATAATCATACATAGGATACCTTACATGTTAAACTTCTTAATTAACCCTGGTTATGTTTCAGAATATATTAATTTCCATGCATAATTTATCATTTAAAGCATATATTTTCCTTTAAAAATTCTCAAAAGTTAGCAAAAAAATTCTTAAACTTATTGCAAACATGATATTTTAACCAATGAACAATAGCATTGTTATAACCATTGTTTCAGAACTATTCAGTCAGAAGCAGAACAAGTGTAAGGATTGTTCAAATGGAAAGTGGACAAATCAGAAATAAAGTGGAAATATTTTCTTGATCTGTTGAAATTTGCCATGCCTATTGAGACATTTTTCCTGACAATAAAATTGGCAACATGATACCCTCTTTCCTAGAGCAACTTTGGCTGTTGCATGAGGACATCTGTGAATTTCATTGCACCTCTTTGTTTGATTTTAAACTTCCTTCTTTTCATGGCATTTTATAGAGGTCCAGAAATGTGAAAATTTAATAGGGGAGATGCAAGGACTGTAGGAAGAATATTCCAAGCATTTCCATCCATACCTGTTTAGTGTTGTTACATGGACAGTATGGGAGCAGATGTTATCATGCAACGAAACAAGCATTTTGCTCAAAAGTTTTAGGCACTTTGACTTTTTTTAACTGCCTTCAAATGCCCATAGTTTTGCAGTGTCATGATGGTGTCACCACAGTCCGGAAAATTAATCAGTATTGGACCTTTGTAGTCAAAGCATTAGGAGACCACACATTATTCACTTTTGAATGATTCCATGCAGGGTTGTCGGAAATCTGCACAATAGCTATCAAGTTCAAGCCAATACTTGCCATTGATTCTGGTGTTGATGAGTTTCTTATATATATATATACCTGTTTCCCTGTGTGAGGGCACAAATAGCATTCAATCTATTACAGATATAGAGATCTATAATCAGATATAGAGATTTTCTACTTTTCAATTGAATTATCCTTATAAATAAAAATACTTTGTTCGAAAAAAATATGTTTCTCATTTTAGGATTTTTACAATTTTTTTTTCCCCTTGCATTTTAGATATAGAGAAAGTTGCCCCGTTGTGGAATCAAAATAAGGTGAACACAAATGACAGTTCACCAGCTCCTCCAAATTCCAGTTCACTGGAAACACCAGCATCATCCCCTGTATATAATAAGGGTCGTAGTGGTGCAAGAAGAACTACTGAGGGTAAAAATGAAACAAGTGGACCAATGTCACGTAGTATAAGTATGGGAGCCCTCAATGCTGGGGCAACACATAATTCAACATTATCTCCAGTTCATAAAACCCCTTCTGTATATACTCTTGCTAGAGTCACAGCTTCTCCAAGGCAGCAACCAGCTTCCTATACTTCTCCACTTGCCAAAAATCAGTTCACTTCTAGTAGCTCAAATGTAGGAAGGACTAGTTTACCTTCTTTGCCATCTCGGCGACAGCCTGTTGGTTTAGTTACTAGTGCTCCACTTGCAACTGATTCTTCATCAGACTCTTCACCCACTGAGTCCACACCAAAGCCATTTCCATCTTCAGTTCATTCCAGTACTCGAACTAGGTATCTCAGCAGTGGTGATGCACCACAGTCAAAGTATTTAGAAACTGACTCTCGCCATTCTTTGAGTTCAGCTCGAGAACTGCGCCAGTATGATAAGCTAAAGTCAAGAAGTGAATGGGATTTAAAAAGTGCATGTGATAGTAACACTAAAGACTTGAGGCAGAGTAGTAGTAGTAGATATGTGCCTGATTCTCCAAAGAAGGGTTATCTCCGACTAGAGAAGCTGAGTAGGGTTAACACAGAAAATACACTGGCTTCAATAACAACACACAGATCTAGAGATTTAACAGAAGAAAACGTACCTTCTGGTGCTACAGCATCATTGCCTTTGGATCCAACATCTGTGCCATGTAAGGAAATATTTTATTAATCATATTATACTAATTGAAAACTTGTTAAATGCTACTAATTTATTTTAGTTATTTTGCAAAAATCCAATACAGTTGATTTTTGGTTTATCTGAGTTAGTTTTTTAAACTTGTGTATGTCTGAACATAAAACCCTAGATTTTGCCTAGTGAGAAGTACATATGCCTTATATGGGAATCAAATTAACCTTGGTAGGGAAATTTTGGAGTATCCCAAATCAAATATAAAGTATTTTTAATTAAGTTATTTTAGTGTATTTCTTTCGTTTTATGCTTGATTTTTGTTATATTACACTATGTGCATTTGTATTGGAAAAAGTAGAGAGATGTTGCAGCCAAGAAGAAATCAGATTTTATGACACAAATAAAGGTGACTTATTTTTTTTAATAATTTTTTCATAAAATTATGGTCTAATTATGAATAAAAGTTCATGTATATATAAAATTACATATACACCAAAAAGCTAAAACATTATGACCACCTGCCTAATATGATGTTGGTCGTCCACATGCCGCCAAACAGCTCTTGCCCAAAGAGTCATGGATGCTACAAGATTTCTAAAGGTGTCTTGTGTCTGGTACCAAAGCATTACCAGCAGATCCTTTAACTCTTGTAAGGTACGTGGTTTAGTTGCCGCAAACTAGATATGCTGTCCAACACAAACCACAGATGCTCAATTGGAATGATGTCTGGGGAATTTGGAGGCCAGGGCAATACCTGGAAGTCTTCCTCATGTTCCACGAACCATTGTCAAACAATTTGGGCTGTATGGCATGGTGCATTATCCTGCTGAAAGAAGGCACTACTAGAGGGGTAAAATGTACCTGGTCTGCAATGATGTTTAGGTAGGTGGTAGATGTTGTAGCTTCCTGCACATGAATGACTGGACCCAAGGTTTCCCAGCATAACATTGCCCAAAGCATTACACTTCTTCCACCAGCTTGTTTTCGTCCCATGGTGTGTGACAGTTCAATTTTCAACAATCTTTGATCAATATTTAAAGAGTCATTGAAGCAGGACCATTTAACAGCAGACGACACTTTCACATTGCCTCCAAATTGATAAAATCTTTAAAAAATCATCATACAAACTTCAGATACTTAATTTACATTAGTAACAAATTGTTACAAGAGTTGTGTTTTATCTGTTGAAGTATTTTTTCACAAGTGTCGAATGCTGAAGATAAATGCTTCAGCTTCTATTCATTTTTTAAATATTAAACAAATATTGCGGGAAATATATTTAGAAAGATTTGAGTGACAGCTACAATTTATCGCCAATAACAATTTTTGCTTAAAAGGTTTATTTTCAATGTTAGGGAGCTTTGAAAGCGTCTTTCCATTCACATAACATGAAAGTGTTCGGACACTTTTTTCAACATAGAGTATGTATATTCTCACTAATTGTTGTATTGCTAATGCTATTTAGAGATTGCTTAGGTCTGGTTTTGATTTATCATTATCTTTTTGTTTTTGTTATTTTTTTATGTTCTTATTTCCTTAGTCACCCCTTTAGCTGTTTTTAAAAACAGTGATTTAATGTTTTCACTCTGTCATTTGTAGACTTCATTTTCTTCTTCAAAAAAAAAAATTATTTTTGTTTTGGGTAGGTATTGAGGAAATATTTTACATCACATTTTCCAAATCTCAATAGTTTTAAATAGCTTCCTCTAAGTGGAAAAAGTTTTAAAAAATGCCAAAATTTGAAATTCATATTATAATTTTTAATAGAAAGTTGAAATTTTAGTGGTAGAGGGTGAAAGAGGTTTCCATTGGCAGCAATTATTTAGTTTTTGGTTTTAAGAGATAAATGAAAAAAAAAATTTCATGTAAAAACTAATAAAATATTATTTTCATTTTCCCAAACAACCATTAGTTTGAATTTCCACTGTTAAAGGGTGCCAAAGGCAGAAAATAATAATAAAAAAAAAAACTCCAATAGCACTATCTAACAGTGGAAAAAATGAGAAAATGCCAATTAATTTGCCAACAATTTAAATAAATATTGCAAACAATCTATTTATGCAGAAATCTGAAATTTTGGTAGTATGATGTGAAAGCCAAGAGGTTTACATTGGTAACAATTAATTGTCCCCTTACACCCAGAGGGGGTGAAAAAATTAATTTTTTTTAAATATTGATAAAATATTACTATTCGCATTTTCCCAATCATCCATTGGTTCAAATTTCCAGTGCTAGAGGGTGCTCAAGACAAAAAAAAAAAACAGAAAACTCAATTTTCTATATTTGCTTCCATATTTGTTTATACAGTTTTATATATACAGTTTTAGTCATTATCTTGTTATTTATGTGTAACTGACTTTGCAATTTATATAAAAATGCATGTATCTATATTGCATTTTCTATTTTATATATATCTTATAAAAATTTTAGTGACTCAAGAACTTTGTGAAAGTATTTCTGAAGAACTGAAAAGAATTACATCTTATGCCATGCAAATTTTTCAGAGGGTAAGTGTGTATAAGCTTACATTTGGACTTGCAGGTAGCTTTGTAACTAATTTATCATTATCAAGTGTGAAGGCAAAGATGCTGAAAGAAAAATATGGAGGGAAAATGTATGACTGAAATGGAATAAGGTGCCATACCAGCATACTTTTTTTTTAGAAAATAGTCCTATCAAATAGTGCAGTGTATTAATATATATGTTTTTACCTTCATTCATTCATTCATTTCACGTCACAATTTCTTGGGAGTTCTTCTTGCAAGCTTTCCCAAATGTGATTTAATGGTAATAGCTATTTTGATTGTTCCATATTCTTCTTAGCATCTTTTGGAAATCTTTTCCAAAATTTTTGCTTTATGTGATATATATATATTTTTTATTTATTTATTTATTTTTTTTCTAATATTTTAAATATTTTTTCATTCATTTTTTTTAATTTTTTTTTTCATTTTTTTTTTAATTTTTTTTCTATTGTTTTTCCATTTTTAATATTTTTTTTAATATTTTTTGCCATATGTTAGTCTCAAGGAGGAAGTCAAGAAATAAATTAAAAATTTTAATTTATGTAGATAATATTGGAAAATCTAAAATTGTGTTTATGTTGAAGTCTTTTATTCCAATACTTTCAAGATTACTAAAAAATTTATTTCTTTGATGATGATATTTATCACAGTTTAATAGTATGTGTGTAGAATTTTCAATTAAGTTACAAGTGGAACAATTTGGAGAATCACTAAGTTTCAAATAATATTTTGATTTATTTAACATTATTGTATCTGTTCTGAGTCTTGAAATAATTTTAATTTCTTGTCTTTTATAAGGGATATTTAAGAGGTAATTAATTTTATTCGAGAGATTGAATCTATAGTTAGATTTTAACAAGAGAGTTAATTTTAAAAAAATTTTCAGTCATAACAAATTCAAGATTTTTTAATTCTTTTTTAGATCTACTCTAAAACTTGTGAATATTAGTTATATTTTCAAGTTCATGTGAAGAATTAGCTATTTTATCAGCTTCTTCATTTCCTTTTATTCCAGTGTGACCTGGAACCCAGCTTATGTAAATTTTGTTACCATTTTGTTCATAATTTTCAGTATTTAATTTTAAAAGAGAGTTTATATAAAATGGATATGTTGAATATGAGTTGTCTTGCATTAAAGTCAAAATTGCCCCTTTGGAGTCTATAAAAATAACAATGTTTTGATTTTTAATATTTTGGAGAGTCCATCTAAGTGTGGCCAAAACTGCATAAATTTCCGCATGTAAAATAGGAGTAAATTTAGGTAATTTAAATTGTAATGTTATATTGATGGAATATATACTGCTGCAGAAGCAGAACCGGTATCTTGTATATATGATCCATCTGTGTAAATTTCAAGAAAATTGTAAAAGTTTTCATTTTTGAAATTGTAAAATAGTTGCGAAATATTTTCATTTGAAAGTTCACCTTTGGAGTTTAAAGAAGGAATTTCAGTGTAAAAAGAAGGTGATTTAAAACACCAAGTTGCCATTAGATCAGGAATATCTCCTCTCAGATCCTCTTTTTTTAAATTTGTTTATATATTCTAATAAGATTGGATTTTTTTAAATTATTTTGTAAAATGGTAATCTTTTAAATTTGTTGTATATAGGATGGTCTGGTAATTTTAAGTGTAATCTTACAAAATATTTTAATATTAAAATTGAGTGTCTAATTTCAAAATTAGGTATGGCTGTTTCTGCCATGAGAGCCAATGTAGGGCAAAATTTTGGTAAACCCAGGGCTAATTTTAAACATTTATTTTGGATTGTATCTAATTTTTTAAATCTGGTTAAATTTGGATAATCTATGAGTTCAATGCCATATTCCATTTTGGCTCTGATTAGGTTTTTATATAAGGTAACCAAAGTTTGTGGATGTGTGCCTTCTTTTTTGAAGGCAAATAATTTAAAAATATTCAATAATTTAGAACCTGAATTAATTGCATGATCAAGATGTGAATGCCAGTTTAATTTAGTGTCCAAATGAAATCCTAAAAGTTTACATTGATTTACCTGAATTATAGGGGTGGAATTGATTTTTAATACAAAGTTAGATTTTAAAAATTTATCTTTGAAAAAAGGAATACAGTATGTTTTATTTATGTTTATATTTAGATTCCATTTCTTACAGTATTTTATAATTTTGTTTAGTTGATCTTGAATTTTTTGTTGAAGGTTATATTCATTTGAATCATATGCCCAAAATGTTAAGTCATCTGCATAGCTAGTGAAGTTTATGTTTCTGTCAAAAAATTTTTTAATATCAAATAAATAACAAATTAAATAGTATAGGGGATAGCGTAGAACCTTGAGCTAAGCCCTGGGTTATGTTATGTGAATTAGAGTATGTGGAGTTAATTTTAACTTTTAGTTTTCTATTTTTGAGAAATTTGGATAAAAATAAAATCATATGATGATCAATTTTAGCATGACATAATTTTAAAATTAGATGTTCAATAGATACTGAGTCGAAGGCTTGTG
Organism: Ryuthela nishihirai; assembly: GCA_038380435.1. Taxonomy (NCBI): domain Eukaryota; kingdom Metazoa; phylum Arthropoda; class Arachnida; order Araneae; family Heptathelidae; genus Ryuthela; species Ryuthela nishihirai. Next base: position 38,688,125 of record JAWZYU010000029.1, read on the forward strand.
TCAAGTCAATTGACACAGCTAATAAAATTTTTTTCTTTTTATTTGAAGTATATATATCAGAGAGAAGTAAAGAGATGCATTCTTTAGCTGATCTGTTTTTTCTAAATCCAAAAAAATTTTTGGTAACATTTTGTTAGTCTCAATTTGCCAGTTTAATCTGTTAAAAAGTATTTTCTCAAATAATTTTAAAACATTTGACATTAATGAAATAGATCTATAAGAAACAAATTCTGATGGAATTTTATTAGGTTTAAGTATAAAGATAACTAAAATTTCTTCCCATGTTGTTGGAATTTCATGGGTTGACCAAATATAATTAAAAATATCTAATAGTTTTCTTTTCCAACTATGTGGAAGGTTTTTAAGAAATTTGTTAGAAATTAAGTCTGCTCCTGGAGCAGACTTAAGATTTAATCTTTTAATAGATCTTTCAAGTTCAGAAAAAGTGAGAGGTGAATTTATTTCAGTTTTAATATTTTTTAATTTATTTAGTTGAATTTTTAAAAATGATTTTTGTTTGACATCAAGTGTGGGTGCTGGTTGAACATTTTTTAAGTTTTTTGCAAAAAATTCAGCAGTTTGATTTAATGTATAGTTATGCTGGATAGCAAATTGTGCAATGGGTAATACTTGATTTTTGTCTTTTAGAATGACTAAAAATTTTCCATATATTTGGACCTGTATTCTGAGTTGTAAGTTGAGAAGTGAATTCCTTCCAATCTTCTCTTGAAGCTGATTTTAGTTTTCTTCTCACTTCTGCTTTAATTTTTTTAAATTTATTGATGTCCTCAAAAGTTCTAGTTCTATTGGCTTTATTCTCTGCCTTTTTTCTAATTGCTACCAGTCTGTTCATGTACCAGAAGTTTTTTTTTTTAATTTGGAATTTTGTTTATTATAGTTTTGAAGGCAGATTTTGTATTCTCCTTGATATATTTAAAAAAATTTTCATAGTTTGTGTCATCTAAAGGATCTTTATCATTAAGTATGTTATTGAAGGAAAACCAATCATTTAAGAATATATTTTGTTGAAATTTAATAAAAATTTGTGAATTTAAAATGATGGGATGATGGTCACTGCCCCTTGTATCAGGTAGCAGTGACCATTTAAATTTTTCTAATAATTCTGGTGAAATTAATGTAAGGTCAATGATAGATCTATTATTTGAGAAATTTTCATGGGTAGTTTGTTTGTTGTTTAATAAAATTAAATCAGAATTTGTTATGAAGTTACTAAGCTGGATTCCAGCTGGATTATTTATATAAGAGTGCCATAAGGCATGGTGTGAATTAAAATCTCCAAGTATAATATAAGGTTTAGTTAGTTGTAATAAAATATCATGATAAAAATTCTCTTTAACAATAGTTCCATGATTATACACATTTAAAATAGTAAATGAATAATTATTTATCAAAATCTTAACTGCTAGTAAGTCTAATAAAGGTAAATTATAATTAATATTAATTATTTTATGTTGAATTTTTTTGTGGATAATCAAATCCAACTCCATTGTTGCTGTTTGGTGAAAAATGATAATTAGTTAAAAAATTTGAGAAGTTAATACCTTTTTTAGATTTAATTTCCTGCAGAGCAAAGATGTTGACTTTTTTATATTTAATCAGGAGTGAGACTTCCTCCTTCTTTGAGTGAATCCCCCTACAGTTCCACTGTAGGAGGGTTAGCTTGTTATGTTTTATATTGAACAAGTATGTCCATTATGAGCAAATATACCTCTTCACTGGGGCATATGAATTTAAGAAGATGAAGAACAAGGTCTATCAGCAAATTGATAGTAACATTCTCGTCTTTAAGCTGTTTTGCAATAGTGTTCGGTGATAAAGTATGTTTGACTTTATTTGTTTGAATTCCTCTTGAATTTAAGTTCTTTTTTGTAATATTAGCATATGTGGGTGTAGCCAATTTATCTGAATGATCATGCATAGAGTCAGGTTCGTGTGATATAAAGTCTCTTGAAGTAGAAGGTTGTGGTTGACTCATTCCTCTTTTGATTTTTTTTATTCTTTCAACAGTTTGTTTATTTCTATTAAGTAAATTATGTGCGTCCATTCCATGTAATGATTGTAAGTTAGCAATATTAACTTGATTATCCGTTTCATCCTCTGAAAAATTATCATTTCGTAAGTCCGAAGTTTGGTGTTGAACATGGCGAAATCTTGAAAAAGTTAATTTCTGTGAAGGATTCAAATTAGGAATTGTCCGGTCCCGAGAGAAAGCTCTATTCTCCTGGACCTGTGAGAGTTCTTGCTTGGCTTGATAGAATGCGTTTGACCAACTGCATTGTTGAAGTTGTTGTATACGCATGGCTTTGCATGCCATCTTTTTAGTGGGACAACCATAAAAAGTTGTGGGGTGTGTACCACCACAGTTTGGACAAATAAAATCAATACTTCTACAAACTTTATAACAATGTTGTCCACTGCACCTTTTACATCTCACTCGGCCTCGGCAGCTACTGGCGACGTGTCCCCATCGCCAGCAGTTACTGCAGATGACAGGGGATCCATAATGTGGTTTTACATAAAAATGCGAGAATCCAATGTTAATTTCTTTTGGTATTTTGGGAGATGTGGAATAAATTACCACATTTTCAGTCGGTTGCTTAATATAACCATTATTAGCCGAGTTTGGGAGATATCTATACATTCTGCGAACTTTGATAATATTTTCATCTTTCAAACATTGGAGTAAATATTCGTCAGAATACTTTGTATTGATATTTACAATAAGACCCATAGCATGTTGTTCATCTGGGAATCTATAATTTACCTCTACATCTAAAATATGAGTAATACCTTTAAGTTTATTTAGATCTTCTTCATTCTCGGGAAAGACGATAATATCGCCTTTCCTTGTATATCGGCCTTTAATGTCTTTGTCAAATAAATGAAAGAAATAGTCTGTTACCTGCTCATCGTCCATATCTGATAACTTGGTATTTTCGTTGTAGAAGATGATAGCCAGGTCGTGTTTGTTAGATTTTCTTTGAGGTGGTGGTTCAATCGGTTCTTCGTTAATTGAAGATTCATCGTCCGAATTAATCGAATCATCAGGTCTGTTGTCATCGTCCTTTGGAGAGTCCGAAATTGCACTAAGATGTTGAGTTCGAAGGTCAGAGTCCTTTTCATTGGGAGAGTTTGAGTCCTTATTTTGAGTATCGAAAATTGCACTGATTTCCATAATATCGTTCAGATCTTCTTCACAGTTTGGGTTTGGTAGCTTGGCAATGTGCCTTTTCAATGTGCTTGGATAATTTTTTAAGTTGGGCTTTCTCTGAGCTCTTGACAGGAATCCCACTTGTGTGTTTTAATTTATTATTCATATTTGTGGCTTTCTTCTTTCCGCCCATCTGAAGAAGCAACAGTTCTCAGAAAATTAAGAGCCAAACTTCACTTTGAAGCACTAACAACTTCAAAAAATTACACAACTCGAGGAGCCCGAAAATAGGCGTCAGCATTTCCCACTAGCTTTTTGGGAAGTCTCTGCTTTTTTTTTTTACCTTCATTTTACTAGTCTGTTTTTATGAAAATATTGCAAAATATGCATATTGTATATTACATACTATCCAAGGAGAGGAGAGGCATTGCCCCCACCCATCCCCTGAAAATACAATGTAAACTTTCTTAAATTAAAATAATAAACGGTTTAAAATTCGGTTTAGGGTAATATAATAAAATAATGAGAAAAAATATATATAAGCATAAAATAGCAATTCATCTAGTAAAAGAAATATGGTGGCACATAAATTGATATGGAATGTAATCATCTAGAATCAGAGGTACAAATACACTCAGAACTTGCATGGTAGTCCAAAGGATTTGAAACTCACTTGAAAGGTATTAAAAAAAATTATCCTTAAGATGGTTCCATAATGATTCAGAAATTCATAAAGCAATAATAAAAATTAAAAAAAACTACTGAAATACATGGAAGTAAATGTTGTTCTAGTTAGCTGTGTTAATGCACTTCTTCAGGGCCTCGCATGTACTAGGGACCTTGAATATGGCCTTAGTGGGCACAAAATGTTCTGTTTAGTAAATCAATTGCTGCTGCCTTAATGTGTTCCAGTAGTTTTCCAATTTTGTAGTACCTTAAGAATAAAATCTTATTAATATATATTGCATATCAATATTAGAAATGTGTCTTTTTTTATGTGTATACAAATTATATTATTTTTAATACTAAAACTTTAAAATTGCAGATTGTACTTATAAATAATATATAAATATAAATAAGCTATATTCAGTATTTTAACCCTTCTGGTGTCCCGCCTGAAAAACTGGTTTCCATCCGAGGCCAAACTAATTTCTCCCTATGCTCAGCCAAAAAAAATTAACTTTTAAACTTTTTTGCCAAATAACTAATAAAAGGAATTATGGTATGTTATATACCAAATTAATTAGCATTTAATTCTGGATTTTCTGAAAGTAAAATATTTAACAAAAAAATGACAAGTTTTATTTCAATAGGACTTTTTAGAGTCGTGTAGTAAAAAAATGCATCTAGCAACACATAAAAATTTATTTAAAAAACTAATAGACAGAAATGATTACAATGCACTTGAATAGAATGATTATATATTTCTGAATGACAAAAATTGTTTTTTTTTTGGTTTTAAGTAAATATATTTCTTGTTTCGTATTTTTTTTCTTGGTACCTTACTTTGAAAAAATTCCATGCTTAGCCAATTGTTCTAAGTCACATAAACAAGTGAACTTCAGAATTTTTAAAAAAAATAACCAATCAACAGAAATAGGTCATATTATATACCAAAATTAAACAATTTAATTACAATTTTTATAAAAGTAAATAATATAAACAAATTTCCAAACTTATTGATTTTAATAAGCCTTTTTCAATGTGATATGGTGAAAAAAAAGATCGCACTGTACAATTAAGGCTTCATTTTGGAAAACCTGATGAATAAAAATACTTAAATTATATATTTATCAAAAGGAAATTTCCTCTCGAATAATATAATCAACCTGAAATATTATTTCTTTTAATAATTCTTTTCAGTATCATATATTTTAAACACAGCCAGTGTTATACAATCCGACTTGGAATTCTCACATTTACGGGATTTTCTGAACTGGTTATGAAATAGAAAAAACTTCCTTGGCTGCTTTTTTTTTTCTAAACAACATGAATTTTTTTTGGGGGGTGTTGAAGTTTGGCGATCTTGGCTAAGTGCAGAAAGGTTTGTGCACCAAAGCAAAAAAAAAAAACTGTTATATCATCTGTGTGGCACAGCCAAGATACTGAGGGGGGGGGGGGGGGGGGGCTTTAAAATAATTCAATATAAACATAAAACTTGTAATTTAAAAAAATATATATTTCTAGATGGGGCACTTTCACCATGAGTTTAGTGGATAGGACATCTTCCCGAAATTGCCCTCCCACATGACTGATTTCCGTAGCAAGGAAGTCTATTTTGCTGCCATATCCAAGACATTCATTTTCAGAAAATGGTAAAGCTCAAAGTTTTTTACTAAAAAAACAAAAATAATAAAAGAAAAGTTACGTATAACCTAATGGGATGTTAAATAAAATATCTGCAACAACTTTTAACCAGCCTCCGATCTAACATAACTCGGAAAGATTGATAAATCAGCCAATCTAAAGATTGCTAACTAACAGAAATAAATCTACAGAAATGAATTTGCTTCCATATCCAAGACCTCATTTATTTTCAGAAAATGATACCAGATACTGGAGAAGCAATAGATAATAAAAATTAACATATAGCCTAATGCGATGTTAAAATATCCACAGCAACATGTTGTAGGTCAGCCATATGATGTAGCATAACTATAGAAAAAAAAAATCAATACTTATCAATCAACGAAAAGATCGCTGCTAATTTACGAAAATAAATCTACTTAAGTGAAAACTAAGGTTTAAATGTAAAAAACTAAATACTAACTTTACAAAGGGTATCCGATATGCTGGACCAAAACTGTAAAAAACACTTATAGGCACAGAACTGAGATAGCATGTGTCAGCCATCTGTGTCTTGTTTGTCTCAGTGAAGCATAACTAATTAAATGCATCTGCAACCAGAATTTCTAAGAAGGATATATTTACTTCCAGTTTCGATTTTAAGAGTTGGAAAGATGCATAGAATGCTGGAAAAAAATTATAAAAATAGGTTTGTGACAGAAAAGAGTGTGAAACTAAAAAAAAATGGTACATACTTTGTAATTGCTTCCAAAATTTACCGTTTTTAAAAATAGCAGTTTTTCGTTATTTTTTTAGGATATTTTCGAAATTTTAAAGAAAAATTTGTTGATAATAGTTCAAATCAAACTTGTGAGCTTAAATCAGAAGATTGCTTCAGCAAATAGGAATGTTAACAAGTAAATCGGCAATATCATTTAGTGCTCCTAAGAAATAGCAATCAGATGGCTTTATAAAATTATTTATATTGTAGTTTAATAAAATATGCATCAAATTAAAACACAAAATATTTTTTGAGCTTGAATTATATATTAAGATAATATATATAAAAAATTACAGCGGCAATTTTTACTTTTAAAAAATTAATTTTTTTTTGTCTTGTATTAACATATACATACGTCCTTGGCCCCTCATTTCAGATTCTTAGAATGTATACAGACAACGTGGACACTGGAATGGTTAATAATATACATACCACTGATTAAAAATTATTCTACTTAAAAGTTATATCTTACTAGTTTTCAGTTTACTATGTGAACCTTCATCTTAGCAATTGTGTAGCTGATATGTGTCATTACCTGGATGAAAGTCCAGGTGTAATGATTCTCGGATTCCTAGGATCATTATGTCTGGACTTCTGAGGGGATTAAAATACCCACATAATAGGCAGGACACTTGATTCTTTCCTTAATAATGTAGCCCATGAGGTTTCTCTTCAAGCTTACATTTATGATAGACTTCTTTCCTTCTGTTTTAAATACTTATTCAGATACACAATTAAAAAGACCTTGCTCAGAAAATAATTAAAATAACTTAAAGTTCTCTGTCATTGAGCAATAAAATTGTTAAGTTTATCCTTCAAACTATTTGCATATTAAAAGTTTTTAGGAACATAACCGGAAGCTTTTCACATGAAGGATAGCACTCCGTCTTCAGTGAAGTGACGCTATGGTGACATCAAGACTATTAAGTTTCTTTCCACATATCGTGAAAGGGGATTCCAATGTCTTGGTTGCAGGTGGGGATGGACAAGGTCATATTTCAATAGCTTTGCAGATGGTTCCATATTAAGTGGATGCACATGCTAGAGGTATGGGTGCTCCTAGTCTATGATAGCAGCTTGTTGTATTGGCAGTTGTTAGCTTGTTTTGACTGATATCTGTGTGATGCTCTGCGAATCTCTCCTGTAGAGAACATGTGGTTTTTCTGATATAGTAAACAACAGAATTATCAGAAAAATGGAGGGGAAATCTGTATACACCCGATTTTTGTAGGAGCTAAATTTGTCTTCCCTTTTTGTAATTTTCTTCAGATTTGGAGCTGGATTGAAAATAATCTTGATTTTTTTGTGCTGTGAATAATTTGCAGACTGATTCACGCAGGACAAGAACATAGAATATATCTAATTTAATATATCTATCTAACATATATAATTATCTAATTTAACATAGAATATAGATCTAGCACAAAGGTTGTCCACTCAGAGTCGATGATTAGAAGGAGAGCTGGATCTCTTATGTCATCATTTCTATACTTACTGATTAGCTTTTATATTGCTTTTGGGTGGAAGCAATGGATTGCTTCCCATGGCAAAGCAATGGATTGAATGTTTCGAATTTCTTTTTTTAAGAACATGCTCATTTGATATGGTGAAGGTCCTGTGGATGAGAGAACGGAAGGCTGTAATTTTGTATGCCCATGGGGTGCATGAGTCTGTGTGTATGATGGGTATGTAGGTAGGCTTTTGGTATATTGATGTCATCTAGACTCTTGCATCATCTTTTTGAATAAAAACATCTAAATAAGGGATAGCATTCAGTTCACACAGCATAATAGAAAAGTACTAATTTAAGTAAATACTAATGTAAATTACAGCTGAGAAAATTAAATTGTTTGAAGGATAAGAGGTAACATATGTACTTTTTTACAGCTTTACACTGTATTATTTTTCACTGTTATACTAGATGTAGATTCTACTGCCCTTCATTTTGCTGTGTTTTAGTTGTTAATAGGTGTTATTTAATCATTATAAATTATATTAATCTACTTTTTCCTGTTTTATGGGCCAAAATAACAATTCGTTATAATTCTACTCATTTTCTTTCTAGATAACATTAAACTCTGAGCTTGCAGCAGGAGAAAAGTCACTAATGACTAATGTTTTAGCTCAAGGTGTGTGGCAGGCCCAGCAAAATTTGCGACCAGCAGTGCCCCCAATGCCAATGTGGCCATCATCTTCAGGCTTTGACTCACATTTGCAAAGTCCGAGAAGATTACCAGGTCTTAATACACAACCTCAATCTGGTGATCCATCAGACTCACCCTCACAAAGGTTTACACCAGGCATGGACTCTCAGCCAGAAGTCATTGACACCATGGCACTCTTGCAGCAATTCTCCGACAAACTGCTCAGCATTGTAGAGCAACAAATAAATAAAGGTAGTCAAGAAAAGCCAAATAATTGATTCTGCAGATTGTGTATACATGAGTGCATGTGTGTGAGAGTGCATTTGAGACAACATATGGTCATCAGTGCCTATCATGTTCTGTATTATATATTTTAGCTATACTGATTTGAATTGAGAGACTAGTTTTTAGAGGGACTTTTAGATTGTATAAAATGCTGTAATATGCCTGTTACTCTGGTCCTAACTTTTAAGTATGATTCAGTTTTAAAATAATTTTCTTTTAGGAAGCGAAATGATGAGTATGAATATTTTTCAAAAATCTTCTTCCAAATGCCTCCATATCTTCTCTTTCAGATATAATGTTAGAAGAAGTTCTAAGTAATAATTTATAGTATTAGAAATATTGGCTAAATATATAAATTTTTCTCTTTTTTTTTTCATAGACTTTTATTATAATTATTATATTTATTTAGATGCTTCCAAAGATTTTAGTCCTTAAATTTATTCCATTACCCCATAAAAATATATACAAGGGCAAAATGTAAATAGCAGTTAAATCTGTAAATGTAGCTGTTCTAAATTTCATTGTTATTACAATGTTTAATCTAGTTTTATGGTATTCAAGTCATCTTTCTCTTTACAAACAGAAGAAAGCAAAGTGTGTCAACTGTAATGTAAGATTGTAATTCTTTATATTACATATATTATTTAAATGCCAAAACTGTCAAAAATTGACATTTCTTCCTTGATCCACTGAAAGTTAGTAATAAATCTTCCTCTTTTTTCTGCTTGTAAAATCCATTTCTAAGAAGGTCTTATATAATAGCAATCTACCTATTACAAGGTATATTTTTCATTCCTTTGAGAATATTTTTGCAATCTATTACCCTAGAAGAGGAGTTTGAGTCAAGCCCTAATATCTGAATGAGATTTCAAATGGAAAAATAAACATAATTCCCAGGCCAAATCAAAGCAAGAATAATAAGCATCATAGAGAGCTTGTTTAAATTTCAAGGTATTTCAAAATAAAAGTTTAAAAAATAATAGAAAGCTCATTTTTTGTATGCTATGTGTAGGGTAGAGAAACTTAGAAGCTTCTACTTGTAAAGGTTTACTTGTGCAAGAACATGCTCAATGAAACTAGCCAAATTCTCTGACCACTTCACCAGTTAGAGCTAATACACTTCATTATGCTCACTGAAACAGTTATATATTCTCTTAACCACTAACCAAGTAGGGCTATTTAATACTAAGTGCCAAAATAAGTCACTAAAATATGGTCTTTTTCTCATTGTCCTGCTTAGCATATCTGTAATTTATCCAGCATCAGTTAAAGAGAAATGTTTTGTGCAGATAAAACCAGATTTCTCTGTTAAAAAACAAAAGGTGTTGAATTTTTACCATAATTCAATTTTTTTATTCACATTTAGCATTCTTTTGAGTCATCAACTTTGCCCTATCATTTTTTTTATCTGCCTAGATTCCTACTATGGAAATCCAAGAAAATATATATATTTTGAAATATAAATCAGTGTGGCATAGCTGCAAGAAATGGTAAAAACCCTACAGATTAATATCATCAGTAGTCTTTTCAAGCAGTATTTCCTAAGACAAATCAGTAATAGAGATAGGTTGCCTATAAGAGTCTTGTGAGTAATCTACTTCTTCTAAAATGCTCCTGATGAGCAGACTAGCTCATATTCACATATCAATATGTTTATAATGTTTTACATACTCTTGAAATTATCAATAAAGTATTAAAGATTTCATTCTTTTGCTGTTTTATTTTTAATATTGGCATTGTCCTGTGTAAAAGAAAAATGCCAAATATAACTGGATCAGAGTAAAGAGGCATGCAATTGTAAATTGTTAGTGTGATGATACAGACCCAGATTGAGTCCCAGCTCAAATGCTGTAAGTGATCAGTACTGTATATAATTAATACTGTGTCAAATAATCATTAATGTAGAATGTTCCATCCTGTCATTCCATTTTTATGCTCCAGATGAGCAGAAATTGATTCATAATTCACATATCAAACAGTATTGTTTACATATAAACTTGAATACATTCAGTTTTAAGAAATTACCAGTTTGGATTGTAGAATACAATCTTTGTTTCTGTTAAACATTTCCATTTTCCTCTGTGCATGTATTTAATAGTAAGATATGTTTTATACTTTCACTGTTAAAAGATATTCATACACACAATGATTAAAGATATTGGAGTGTAATGGAAATTAAAAATTCAGGTCTTGTTGGAATTTTCTTCTGTAAATAAAGCATACATTATAATCAGAACTTACATATTTATCATAAATATTAGCAAGTGATACAGACATTGAAATAATATGACAAAAATGCTTATTAAATGGAGCAGTGAGCACTTAGAGAATTTTTTGCTCTGTTGTAGAATCACATATTGTGCTGAACTAATAAATGATAAAAGTGTAGTCATTGTTTGGGTATGATTAATCCAGAGGCAAAATTGTGCCATTAGCAATCCATTAGAACAGTGTTTCCTAGCCTATGGATTACATTGAATCAAGAGGGTTTGCAAAGTTTTTTTTTAAAATAAAATAAAATGAGAAGAAAGACAATCAAATTATGATTTGACTTTAAAATCCATCCCATTTGATTTTGCATGAGTATGTTAAGGTCAAGCTCAAAAGTAGTCTCAAATAGATTGGGAACCACTTCTTTCAGAATTTTTCCTAGCCTGACAGTGAACTCGTAAAATAGTCTCTAACTCTGTGCAATATAAAAACTACTATTGTGGTATGAGCATCAAGTAATCTCTATAATTGATATCCACTTTCAATGCTTAAAAGTTTTATCAAGTGATTGTAAAAGACTTCTGCAGAAAACAGATGTTATCTGTGAATAGTTGACCATTATTTTACTGAACTTCAAACGAATGAGAAAAATTTATTGTAAACCTTTTGTACATGTTTTTTTTAAGCATGTAAAAATTTAAAAAATTAGAATTGCTGAAACTGGAAAGAGTAAATCAATATGCATTTCACTAAAAGTGCATTTGTTGTTATATCTACTTAGTTACCATTTCTTGCCCTATATTAAATTTTTGCTACCTATAAAGTTGCAAGTTTGAAATATTTATGGAACGAAAGCCCTTTTCATTTATTGATGCCATTGGCAACTACTTTTCTACTTACTCATATAAACAAACAATGCACAAATGTAAAAAAAACTAGAAGATGCTTAAATAATATTAATTAATCTTTTTTTTCCCCTAAAAGAAAATCTGAAAATTCATTAACTATTTTACTACCTCCTGAAAATTAATACTGTCACTTTATCCTTCTTAATTGTATTGGAAAGTATTTAATAATAGAATAACTTTTATTGCAGAAAGGTTTTAATTTAAACTAAGAAGAAAAATAATAGCAAATTAAGATATTTCCTTATATTATCATGCATTATTATTGTAAATGTTTTCATATACCTATGTCCTGAATTCAGTTAGTTATCACGGTTTTTTTTTTTTTGTTGTGCATGCAGGCATTCATGTTCATAATTGCAAGAAACTATATTGTGTCCATTTATTATGGCAGTCAGTTCATAAATTTTTGTTTCTGATAGTATAAGAATTATTGGTGCTATCCATTTTGGAAATTTTAAGGTTTTGTAGGCTTTTTACTAGAAATGAGTAATGCTGTGATATCTCACTCAACCAGAAGCAATTGCTGCATGTACCCAGTGTAACTTGGGCCCTTGGTTTATCCTATTCTCTGTAAAGAGTCTACCACTTCTCCCCCACAATTAGAACTGCAGTTCTTGCATTTCGTTATCATTCCTCTCATCTGAGAAATATCCATCTTTCACATTCTATGAAAATTAATGACCAGCATTTCTTTCCTTGAAAGATTTTTTGATTCTTTATTGTCCAAATTAATCTAACATTGCTTTGATAAGACTCTCATGAATCCTACAGTAATCTCCTCATTAAATTCTACTTCTGGATTTCCAAAATGTCTGCAAGTATTTGCTTTAGAAACATTCCACTTTTTTACCATTTACCAATGGGCAATGCAAATATATTAAGTGGTAAATTTAAGTGCAAATTAAAAAAGTATATCTCATAAAATATGTAAATTCTATAACAGAAAAATTTGAGTATCAGGTTCTGAAACCAAGTTTTTTAACAATGGTATGGTGCAATAACAACTTAAAAACCCATGATGTATAAACTGCACAGATCTATTTTGAAATCATTATTAAAAAAAGACCCTCATTTCCGAAGAATATTAAGCTGTGCAATGCTCTTTGTGATGAGAAATTTGCCGATAGAGCAATAGGATTTAATAATAAATTCAGTTCTGTATTTAGGTTCTATTTGAAAGATTGTCGATTCATTGGCTAAAAATGCACTCTGAGTGCAGGAGTTGTTTCAGTATTCTGCACAATAAAGTTATATTACTACACTTTCAGCTGCTTTCACTTTTTATACATGGTTGCGAGTCAAAAGGATCTGGTTCAAGCTATAGATAATGCATGAATATTTCTTGTATTGTCTTTTGCCAAGGTCTCACCTTTATGGCATATTATACTGGCAGACTCCTATCAGACCTCTGGCAAGCAACTGCTTGAAGAGTAATTTATTTTTAAAGAAAAGCAATTAAACGTGCATCAAATAACCACTTAAAAACCCATGATGAGCTTTGTCTGCCATTCTATATAAAGGTGGGGTTACATTAATGTTCTTAAAAGTCCTAATAAGTTTTGTTCAATTCTTTATAATACAGAACATTTTAAACAGTGCAAGCAACTGTTTTGAGTAACTGCAGTATGATGCAATATAATTTTATAATATGAATTGAAGATTTTATTGTAAAGGTTTTTACTTTCATATGAAAAAATCATATTTTATTTTAAAAAAAGTTGCAATATATTATTAGCATTGTTTTTTCCATACTTTGAATTTATGAATAAAGTTAAAATTGACTGAAAAATTATTGGAACAGTGGTTTCTTTATTGTTATTTGTTATGCAGTGCATCATAGAACCAAAAAAACATCAGTGCAAGAGAAAGGGCAAAAAATATTTTAGATTAGTGGGAAAATGTATTTAACCAAGTGAGATACAAACCACAACCTCCTGATAATAGTTCAGATGCTCTATTGCTTATTATCTCCACCAACTCTGCTCTTAATGTAGATCTTATTTTGATTTGTGACTGGTCGACTTGACACTTATTAGGAAGTCATGGTTGTTATGCCAGCTGGCTAAAATAAATTTTGCAAGCTTAAAATTGTATTTTAACAAGCAATTAATTGCTTGTGAATTATCGCTATGTCAATGAATTATGAGTATTAAAACTTGACAGAAATGTTACTGCTGAACTGAACTTTGAGATTAATATGTGTAAATAAAACTTTCAATGATATGTTTTATTCATAGCAAGAATTTTTTCACAGCATATCCCCCTTTTTTCCCATCAATGGGCTTCGAAAGGCCACTGTCTGTCAGATGGGACATTAAGCCATGGCCCCTTGTGTGGGAGAGCCATACCCTGTGCACGTTAAAGAACGCACTGGATGGCCTTGACGGGAGGCTACCATCTGTCTCCCATCAGCTGTTCCAATGGGTCCCCTCCCCCAACCTTCTCTGAACCTTAGGGGTCCATGTGACCTGGCCATTTAACCCATGGTGTGCAATAAAGTGCCGCTCAGAGGTAAGACAACCAACCCCCTTTTTTCCCATAAGTTCTTGGTTTAGATTTACATGGAGATTTCCTGGAATCTACTATGTAAATTGAGAGATGAGCATAAAAATCACCAAATGCTATCAGTAGAAAAAAAAAACGTATATAAAATAGTTACTAATTTTGCCCTATTTAATTTTCTGAGTAGGTACATTCTGTTCCATAACTTCATCAAAATTTTCACATATCTTATGTCCCTGACAAGTATCACTGCAATATGTCCACATCTCAGAAATACATCATCCTTAGATGTCAATAGCTTAATCATCTTTCGTTATTATGGTTGTGTTCACAAAACACATTTTTATGAATATTTTTCTTTTCTTTTTTAATTATTCAGGTACTGAATGTATTAATATTATGAGCACATGGCTAATTTTTTTTCGAAATATTAATTATCAATGTTTCGAATTATTAAGGTACTTTTGTATGAAATTTGTTTATTGGTTCTTAAAACAAAATTCAAATTATATGAAAATTTTAAATTAAAGAGCTGTGAATTAAGCAGGCTTTGCTGTATAATATAGTAGTATATCAAAATGCATAATTACTGATCAAATTATTGATACAGCATGTCTGCATTAATGTTTAGTTGATGTGTATTTTAAATCTTTTATGTTTTCATGTTATTAAAGAAGTAATGTGAGCATGCATCTTTTTAATAATTTTTGTTCATTGTGGTGCTAGTTTTGACTTCTGAACTGCAGAAAGTATAAATGCTCACTAAATTCTTAATTTCACACCACAAATAACGTTTTTTAATTCGGACCAGAATCTGAAAAGAAATGGTAACTATTGATTCAAAATTTAGTCAGATTGATATTTTCTGAAAGAATGTTGAAATTTTATAACTTTGAAAATGTGATAATTTATGGAAAATGCATTTGATTTATACAACAGTTAAAGTATGAAAAATATTCGTTGTACTTATTTTTACGTGGCAAATGTTTTTTAGTCATGAATTTTTCAAAATTGACTTACATCCTTTTGGAAAACTTTTCAGTTAATGCCTAAACATTCTTTTTGCCATTCCATTGTGTAGTGTTATATGTGTGTTGAAACAAAGGCAATTTTTTTTTTGCCACCTTTTTCTGATAACATTTGTGCAGCTGAATGTGTAAAGATGTTTTTAATTAAGAATTTACAACAGTGGTTGTGATATGTAAAACTATAAGTTAAAAGCTGAACTTGTTTATATATGCCTTTGCTAAAAGTAGAATGGAGCTATTTAGTATGTATAATCTATATTTTTTTTTATTAACAATTCTAGTAGAACTACCAAACCATTTGGTAGTGACAATTAAAATTATTCTTCAACTTTTTAGATGTGCTGGTTTTTAGGTACAACAAATAATTAAACAGTTCATTTCTATATAAAATACAGCATGAATTTAATTCCTTCAATTTTTAATCTACATAACTGAAAATGATGGGCAAAAATATTATTAGAAATTAATGGTTAAAGCGATTTTTTGAAGAAAATTTGTTAAGTTTGTCTAGATAAAATTTAAAGTATTAAAAAGGTTAAATTGTAAAGTAAATTAGCTAAATGATGAAAAACTTTGACAATGAAAATACCAGGCATATGTTTAACAATTTTTCATATTATAATATTATATAAAATTACCAGACATCTCTGGTAATTTAATACATAATATTATGGATAAAGGATATTCATATACTTTGTTGTAGGTCTGCAATAAAATTATCTTGCTTTAAATATTTTGAAACTGTTACCATAGTTTCTTTCACAATTATTACCTAAGGACTCCTTAAATATACTTCCTAAGAATGTGGCACTTGTGCATGCTGTAAAATTAGAAATTTTCATTAAAATATTGTGTAATGTGCACAAATTAGTTTATGCTTTTTGATATTACAGGATGCATAAGACTCGATTATCACAATTATTTTAAAGAATCACATTTGTTTTCACAAAGGGATGATTTTCTTGAGCACCAATTATTAAAAACATCGTAATGAATAGTAAGAATATTTGATAATTATTTTATAACTTAAGGTTTAAAACTTAGCTGGTTTATTTATGTCGGTTTTATTACTGAGAAGAATCTGTATAATCTAGATATTATCGCAGATTTCTGTCTATAATATTCCATTCCAGTCTGTAATGCCTTATTATATATGTGCCATCTTGTCATCATTATGTATAAAATTAGTATAACAGAAAGTAGAATGTGAAATAGAATATAAGTTTCTAGTAAGAAATTTTCAGGAATTTATTGGTATTCATAAATGAAGTATGTTCATTGTTGATAACAGTTATTTTCAGCATCTGCAGATTTTATCAGTACCAAAAATTCTATCCATTAATATAATCCATTAATACAATGACAACTGGAAAAGTGACAGTCTAGGGAGGCAGAAGTTTCTGCATATTTTAATACAGACTAAATTTTGCCTTTTTTCAAGCTATACCTTTTGAGGAGGTGGCAGCTTTCTTGTAACGTTCTTTCTTTTGTAGTAGTGGTTACCATATTATAGGTAACCAAGCATATCGTTCATGGTGTCATGCTTGGTTACCTATAATCTGGCAACCACTACTACAAAAGAAAACCTTACAAGAAAGCTGTCACCTCCTCGGAAGACGGCCCCAGTCAGGGGTCGAAATATTAGGACAGTTACTCACAAGTAAGTGAACCCTCGTCTTAGTTTATTATAATTAAAAAAAACTTAACTGTTCTAAGACAGCCATGAATACAATTAGATAATATTTATAGCTCTGATAGATTTGCTGATATGAAACCACATAGTGACAAATGTCCATGCTGTCATCCAGGCTTTGAACCTGGACTTCAGCTGCTTCCAAGTTTAAGCAAACTAATTCAATACCATTGTGCTACCAAGGCAACAGTGAATAAAAGTTATTTGGTAAGATTTTGGAATAGTGAAAATGATACAGAAACAGTAGAGTGATATCAAAAATGGCAAAGGAAAGCATTTATTTTAGCTGTTGAAAGAACTTTTTAAAAATTAAAAGAAATATTCTTGCGCTAGGAGATCTTGAGTATGCATCTTATGGAAGTCGGAGGAATGCATGTGCAAAAAGAGGTAAACATCTCTATAAAACAGATTTTACAGAAACTGTGTAAAACAGTTGTTTCTGATTTACAGAAGATCGTATGAAGAAATTCTCACAATAAAAGTATTATTTTAGTGTTTCATCTTATGTGTAGTTTTAATTAGCTGAATAGCTAAATACAGGTGCAAGTTGAGAGTTAGCAAAATTGACCTCCACCAAAACTTCATTTTTCAGCTAACTCTTCACTTAGTCTTAGTTTTATGGGTTACTATATTGAAATAAAGAAATTTAATTCTGGAATTGAGTATTTTTAAGAAGTGCCAAGTAATTACCACCATTTTCACTGGATGACATGTTTTGCACTGAAAAAGATAGTAATTGATTACTTGTGATTAACACTGTGATAGTTATATTTTCTAAATAACAAACAAACTTGTACCATATGAATGTCTAAATCTTCCTTGCTCTGTTACTGATCCTTTTTCTTTGATGATAGACATTTAAGAATATTTTTGTACTCTGTGTTTAGAGTTTACATTATTTTCAGTTGATTATCAAAACAAGTAGGCTGTAAAATAGAGTTCTATTTTTCATGTTACTAGGAGAACGTAAAATATTATAGAGATTTCTTCCTTTCACAAAAAAAAATGAAAGAAAAATTAGCCTCTTTGTCATTACAAAGTATTTCACTCATTACGTCTTCCTATGTATGCACCTATACTTTTAGTTGGTTGATTAATATTGAAAAAGACTGCCATCCACCACATGGGATATTCCCATCATGCCACGACTGGTGTAAATCAAAGAGCCATGAGGTTATTCTCTGGATGTTATCAAAAATCCTCGGACACCTAGAACTTTTTAGAGAATGTTTATTGGCAATCTTAGTAATTAGTGGACCCACCATTGGCCTTATGTAAGCTTCAATCCTTCTAGGCATACTTTCTACAAGCTTTTATACGCTACAGGAATATTCACCACTCTTCATGCAAAGCCATCGCCAGCTGCTTGGTGGAAGTGGGATGAACAAGTCTTGAAATGATTTAAAGTTGCAATTCATTGCAGATGTTCAAAAGGGTTAAGAACTGTCAGGACTCTGCTGGCCAGTTCATTTCAATTGTTTTATTCTGCTCATAGATATATCATACTTTTTGACACATCTCATTGGAAATGCATAAATTTATTTTATTAAATTTACTTTTATTTAAAAGAGAAGGGTTTTTCTCTATACAAATGATGGAGATAACCTAGAAGCTCTATTGAGTTTGTCCTGGTTTCTCCCAAAACATACAAACACATATACAGGGCTGGTTTAGTAGTCAGATATGCTAACCACCAGACCAGGTTTGAGGAATTGTATAAAATGTCTAAATAGAGAGTAGCAATGAGTATTCCAGGCAAAAACGATTAATAGACCTCCTCCTCCTAGCTCCAAAAAAAAAACCATGACACTACCTCCTCCAAACTTCATCGTTGAGATAATGTGCATCGTAAGTAGGGTTCTGGCATTTAACCACACCCAACCATTATACTAGAAACACGATTCATCAAGTATATCACTCCAAAGAACCTGTTTCACTGTTCCAGATACCAAGAACAATGAGTTCCTCTCCCATAGTGTGATGTGTAACTTTACACATTTAGACATATGTGCACCATTTCAGCCATAAAAACCACTCGCTTCACAAATAGTGGCAACACCTACTCACTCCCATGACATCTGATTACAGATGACAGCCATAAAAACCACTCGCTTCACAAATAGTGGCAACACCTACTCCCATGTACATCTGATTACAGATGACTACTGATCTCTCATTCAATTTTTATGGATTAAGAGAACATTAGGCATAGTTGCATCACCAACAGCGTTCCATCGATTCATATGTCACTGGTGGTTAACAATGAAACATTTAAATGAACAGCTGTGGACCACACAGATAAGTCACTTATATGGCATTTGATTATCATATCTCTTTCAAATTACTTGTTCACAACTACTACTACTGCTTGCTAATGCATTTACTAATCACACGTTTTCACTCATCTGAACAACTGGCAAACAACTACAAGACAAATCAAAAGAGGTGTTTGGTGGCATAGTGAATTTAAAAGGGATTAGACTCGCCTTATTTTCCTCTAATTCTTAATGCAAGATAATTAGGCTTGGTAATTTGTTTAAAAATTGATATACGTGCCTAATTGTATATCATACCAGGATTTTTTTTAATATAGAATTCAAAAATAATTTCAGCATTTAAAATATTTAATGATCACATTATATCCTGCAAAATATACAGATGCTTTCCAAGCCACAATAATCTCGTAAAAAATATATAAATAAAATCCCCCCTCAAGCAGCTGCTTGCCACAGAGGTCTGACAGGAGCATGTCAGTTTATATGCCACAGTAGAAGATCTGAGAGGATGGCAGGACCTCAGCAGAAAACAATACGAACATCCATGCCTTATCCGGGGCTCGAACCCAGGCCCCTTAGATCAGTAGCCAAGCGCGCTAACCACTCGGCCACAGGACGGCTATAAAAAATATATATATAGAATAAAATTACACAAAGGATATTTTTGAATAAATATTTCCATCATACCGTATGACAATGCTTATTAAATTTTTCACCTAAACCTCACTTAGAAAATGTTAACCAAAATTCAGCCTTCTTCTGTATTTATATATCGGTAAAAAATTGATTAATGCTGTTACTAAAGAGTAATTTGTTCATTAAAGCAAAAACAGAAAAATCTTTATTTCATTCCTCACATGAAACTACTTAAATAATAAAATAAATAAATACCCCCTCAAGCAGCTGCTTGCCACAGAGGTTTGACAGGAGCCTGTTAGGTTATATGCCATAGTAGAAGGTCTGTGAGGATGGCAAGACCTCAGCAGAAAAACGACACATACAACCATACCCGGGGCTCGAACCCAGGTCCCTCAGACAGATGGAGAAATGCTGCCAAAGATCAAGTGGGGGTATCCCCCTTCCTTGTAGATTCGTAGAAATCATAAAATTTGTATTGTATTGTTTAGCTGTTTCAATATAAACATTTTTATACTAGGAAAAAAAAACTGCTTCCCGTGAAACAGTGCCCACTGTCAGTAGGGGACACCGATAGGCTTGGAAAGGCACCGTCCGTCGGATGGGACATTAAGCCGTGGCTCCATGTGCGGGAGAGCCATACCCTGTGCACGTTAAAGAACACGCTGGATGGCCTTGACGGGAGGCTACTATCTGTCTCCCAACAGCTGTCCAGTGGGTCCCCTCCTACCAACCTTCTCTGAACCTTAGGGGTCCATGTGACCTGGCCATTTAGCCCATGGTTTGCAAAAAATGTGCTGCTCAGAGGTAAAATAACCCAACCCGTGAAACAGTTCTTGCTAACTCCTCACAAAGTTTCATGGTATGTATAGGCATAATGCAAATTGTTAGCTGACAAACATAAAATGCTTTTTTAAGAATCCTTTACATTCATCTTTGCAATATAGATCTGAGCAGCAGCATAGCTTAACGTGTAATAAATGTACACGTATCTATTATTGAGGTTTGGAATCCTATTAATAAAAAATTCTGTTTTTCCACCACTTTCCACTAAATACAATCATAGGTCTTCTGCATTATTTAAAGCAAATTGATCAGAGAAAAGGCTGAAAAATATTGTGTGTGTGTTTATTGTCAAGACATAAAGTTGAAAATTTTGAATCATTTTTATTGATGAAATTTTATAAGCTTCATAAACTTAGAAATATTTTATTCTGTATTCTACTGACAACGGTAATCAATATGTTTCACACCAAATATTCTGTTAATTTGATATAAAAAATTTTAATTGTGATTAAATGAGTGCTGGTAATTGTAATCAAAAATTAATGGTAGCTGTGTAATAATCTTTTGTTGCTACGTGCAATGGATATGTAATCTAGAGCATTTTGTGGTAATAATAATAATGCAATTTGTTCATCTGTTTCTAAAAAACATTCTACTTTAGAATTCCGTTTTCCATAAAAAATGCTGTCTCCAAACCCTATTTGTAATTAGGCAGCCTTGACTCCCAAGTCAAAATTTCAAAGTGGACCATTTTGTTTAATGGAAAATCAGGGTCATATTTAGGTGGGTGGGTGGGAGGAATCGCTTCATACTTCCACCCCTCCTTCAGTTCCTTGGAGAATTTTAAGTAAGCCAGTGAAATGTAGGGTAAAAACATTGCTGCAACCATTTGACAAGAATAGTTTCTGATAAAATACCTGAACTCTGTGTTCTGGTCTGTTCCATCAATTCAGCTGCTTGCACCAACCCCATTTTTTTTGTTCAAGATCCAGGCCTGAGGATAATTCTGATTCAGACAGAACAGTTAGGTCATATTAAAGCATTCCATTCTAAGACCTTGTTGTACACATTTAGAAACAATTCGTTTTAGGAAATTTGAAACGATAGCGTAGTAACTCACCTGTCACAGTCGCTTGAAGATTTATAAGTACAAGACTTTTCTCGTCTTGAAAGTGATTGATAATACAGTTTGATTAATTTGTATTAGATATTTGTTGAGAGATCTAGATATACAGTTAGATGCTCAAAGGATTTGTAGAAAATAAGAAAATGCATTTTAATGCAAATTAAATCATTTCTTTCAAAGAACTGAAAATATTCGACTGAATATGAATTTCCTCTCAACAAATGCAATCTAAAATGAGCCATTTTTTTTTTTGGATTTTTAACGTTCCATTAGGAGAAAACTATTAATGCATCCAACTAGCTTGCAGTTATTTTTGTATATATTTAATTAATACTTATTAGGACATTTTGAAAAACGAAAAATGTTTCATCGATTACAAATCCCTGCAATATCCAAACGTTTTAGAGTTTACTGCGAGTGCCACTTAACCATTTTTCCAAACCTTGATGCACGCAATTATTTTTAGCTTCCCAAACTATATACAATTTTTAGTCCTTTTGAGACCAATGCATTTGTTCTTTGGAAAACATCCTTGAGATTTGATAATGACTATTTTGGTGTGCCAACTTTAGAAACCAATCTCGGATCTTGTGTAATGTGAACAGGAACCACAGGCATCTTTTGCCTCGTGGAATACTAACTCAATTTTGATCCATGTATTGCATACGACAGTCTCCTGATTGTGAAAATAACGTACAATAGAAAATATGTGCTGTGGTAACTCCAAACCTTGGAGGAAAAAACTACTCTAATTTTGCGTATACCAGACTTCTACCTGTCAAAAATTATGCAGATGATTTTGATCACATCTGTGTGAACAAACTTGGGGAAAATGTTAATAATTGCAAGGGAAGCTGCCACCAGAAAATTATTTGCAAAAAATATTGAGTGCCTGAAATAGCTTACAATATATACGTAAAGATTTCCTTGCTCTATTTAAATTTTGGCGTAATTGTTATTATCCCATTGCAATAATTGTATGCGAAACATGCTTGAATTTTTATATCGGGTATTCACTCTCTGTATGATATCGTAGACACAAGGTACACAAACAGAATAAATTCCGAATTCCTTCCTGACTAGCAATATTAGATTACCATATTCCAAGTTAGAGCTTCCTACTGTAAATGAAATTAATATATTTTGGTAATCATTTTTCACACTTTAACATGATGTTAAATAGATTTAGCATGCTGTTTCTGTGAATAAACAACGATTTAAATTATTTACATTGCATAGAGTATCACTTAAATGTAAATACCTGTGTACTATATCCAATAGGTTTTCCTTCTGTAAATTTGAATATGTTTCAGCATCGAATACGACATTGGTATAAATAAATAAAAATTAATATTGAAACTGTCATAATGTAAATATATGGCAGTAACAGCTGCTTGTATATCAGATTGTGAGACATACACTATCAAGTTCTTCCTTTGAGAGCTGCATATGTAAAGAAACGGTTGTAGTTATTTATGCAAGTGAATGGAAATAAAATTGTATTTTTGACGTTAGCTCTGTACTGAATTCTGTGGCGTTAATGAATATTCACACTCATCTCACAAGCGATTTTCATATGGCTACACAAGGCGGGTTTGGAGGGAAGACGAGGTCTTTTCGCAACGCCATTTTTTTAACTGAAACCGGAATAGTTCATTTTGCAACCATAGAGTGAAAATTATAAGCAAAACGGGTGGGGGATTTTAACGTGAATAATTTCTTTGCCAAATCGTCATATATAATTATAAAACATTCAGTACAATATTTTTCTCTCTCATCTTCCTTTGTAAATGAACAAATTATATCCTAATTCATATGCACTTTTCAAGAGTGCATTTAACCGCCCTTGAACCATAGATTAATAAAGGATGCAAGGATCTAAGTTTAAAAGGATTTATTTCTTTCCCACGTGAATAAATGTAACACTAGAATTCTGGCACCCTATTAGGACAAAAGAAACTGATTAAAATTAGATCGAACAGAAAAGGAAAATACCATTACGCACAAACGATCCGATTAAACATAGCCCAGATAGCATTGCCGTTTGTTCTGCAGATAAGTTGGTAGTTTCGGTTCTGATCAAAAATTATTGAATACCTGCCTATAGGAAATCCACTTACCCAAACATCCATCGATAGAAAGCCACATTCTTAGTTCCTTTGAAATAAACTTGTGGCAAAAATATCGCAGGCGCCATAACTAAACGCATTTTCTTCAAGACTCGTTGGGAAAAAATTATTTTAGAAAAAAATACCTGGAATGATGTCCTGGGCATTTCCGTGTAATGCAGTCACTTCCTTATTTTTATCTAGAACACGCGTGTCCAACCCGCGACCCTGGACAGCTAGTAATGCGGCCCACAAAATCGTAAAGTTTACGACATAAGTTTTCAACATATGATTTTCAGCGAGTTTTTGATATCCCACTAGTTTTATGTTGCCCTTTTTTAATTTTATAATAGGAAATATAAGAAAATAGATGAAGTTTTATTATTCATATGCATTAACTAGATTATATATTTTATGTGCGGCCCAAAACAATTAATCTTCACTCAAAGTGACCCAGGGACACGCCTGATCTAGACCGTGCTGTCTCGAGTAAATGGAAATATGCCACATTAAAAATTAAATTTTTCTTAATTTATGTATACATTTTGTTAAGATTTATAATTGTCTGACTTTTTAAACGAGGTCCTGTTTTTACTTTGTCAATGTAGAGCTCCTCCGGCTTGCAACTTCCTGCCTTTCATAACGTTTTTCAGATGTCCAGAAACAACTCATGGGGATTATATTTATAATAATAATATACGGATGTTCCAAGATTCCCAACTATACCTGTTCAACATTGTTATGGTTACTTGGGAAGTATGGGAACAGACGTTCATGCACCAAAACCATTTTATTCCCAAAAAAAAATCCTGAGGTCTTCGTCAACTTCATCGAGTCTTCAAGTTGCCTGTAGTATCGCTGCGAGTTGATGACATTATAAAAAAAAATAAATACTCCCTCAAGCAGCTGCTTGCCACAGAGGTCTGACAGGAGCCTGTCAGTTTATATGCCAAAGTAGATCTGTGAGGCTGGCAGGACCTCAGCAGAAAACTACTGTCCAGAAAATCAACAGCGTACCCTGATAATCAGATTGAAATGTCAGCATACGGGACATTAACTTTGAATACTTCCAAGCTGGGTTTGCCAGAATTCACACAACGTCTATCACTTCAAGCCGGTACTTGCCACTGATTTTGATGTTAATGAGCTCCTTCTTTGTATAGCCATTTCCCTGTGTGATAGCATTCGATCCATTAACCAAATATAGAAGTTGTTTACTTTTCTTTGACGACCATTAAAAACAAGTACCTTTTAAGAAATGCAAAATTTCTCCACTTTCATAAAGAAATTACTTTATTTGCGTATATATATATATCTGATAATTACACAATAAAAAAGCGATGTAAACATATTAAATCACAAATAGTAATATATTGGCTGAAAAATTAAGCATAACAATCTGGAATGTTAAATTTTAAAAATACAAATAGGGAATGTTAAAGTTTTGAAAATACAAATAGACAAAACACTGGAGGATACATTATGCATTATACAACCAGAAAATAATGAAAAATTATAATTCTCACTTTAGCTTTCAGAATTTAGACATTACAACAGGCTTTTATGTGCGATCTTTTTGACATTTTACAATAATTCTCGTTTCACTGGGCTTATTCATTTTAACATGTTTAATATTATAAATAATGATATTATGAATAGTTTCAATATAAGGATAATGGCGACACCCAATGCTCCACTATTCAGGTTAGAACTAGATCTTGTGGGGGTCGCTACAATCACCCTTATCGTACCAGGGAAGTTCATACATTTAAATTAGCTGTTAAACAGCAGAGAGAAGATCCACTGTGTGAGCTTCACTATTTAACTGAAGAAATCAGTTTAAATATATATACACTTCACTGATACTAGCACAGTTCTTAAAAAGTTCATATGAAATGGATGTCCTTAAGATAAACTTATCACAAAAGTCACAATGCCCTTAGGAGCATAAGAATAATTCATTTCATGATGTCACAAAGGTTACAGAAGAAAACGCCATTTTCTGAACATACAAAAGAATGACACAAACTAATTAGAACACAACTTACTTTTGGGGTTGTTTTACCTCTGAGCGGCACTTTTTTGCACACCATGGGCTAAATGGCCAGGTCACATGGACCCTGAAGGCTCAGAGAAGGTTGGGGGAGGAGACCCACTGGAACAGCTGTTGGGAGACAGATGGTAGCCTCCCATCAAGGTCATCCAGAGTGTTCTTTAACGTGCACAGGGTATGGCTCTCCCACACATGGGCCACGGCTTAACGTCCCATCCGATGGACGGCAGCCTTTCCAAGCCCATCGGGGTCCCCTACTGACCGTGGGCAGGGCGGGGAATTTTCCGGAGATAAATCTCAACGCTGACCCAGCTGGGACTCGAACCTGGGAACTACAGATTACGAGCCTGGCGCGCTACCGACTGAGCCACCCCAGCCCCAATTTTTGGATATATATATATATCCATCATCAGAATTATTAACTATTATGAATATTTACATAAGTTGTGTCATTCTTTTGTATGTTCAGAAAATAGTGTTTTCTTCTGTAACCTTTGTGACATCATGAAATGAATTCTTATGCTCCTAAGGACATTGTGACTTTCGTGTTACGTTTATCTTAAGGACAACCTTTTCATATGAATATTTAACAACTTCTGTGCTAGTACCAGTGAAAAATGTGTACATATATTTAGATATTGGATGCAAAGTTAAACTATTTAGAAATCAGTTTCAAGTCTAGTCATTCATCGTTGGAAATTACAAATAGTAACTACAGTATCTCAAATGAGAATAAAAGTATATTATCAAAAGATATGAAAAGGGCAAACTTTTATTCGTGCAAAGTATAGGCAGGCGCATGTATTAGTGTGAAGCAAAGAATCAAAATATTTTTCACACCAATAGTCTTAGAACGGCTTCTTAGGAGTATAAAATTGTTTTCTATAATTTGTATAGTTAACTAAGATCAAAATGTTATACACAATCTTTTCTCCTCTGTAAGGAAATGTCGAAGTGCCATTAATAGGAACTGAGCTTTATTATAATT
Organism: Ryuthela nishihirai; assembly: GCA_038380435.1. Taxonomy (NCBI): domain Eukaryota; kingdom Metazoa; phylum Arthropoda; class Arachnida; order Araneae; family Heptathelidae; genus Ryuthela; species Ryuthela nishihirai. The sequence continues at coordinate 38,715,108 of JAWZYU010000029.1, forward strand.
TATATTTTTATCACTGTTTACATGCATGTACAATTGTTATTTTATACTAATTTCTCATATTTAACCCCAATTACTTTATTCTATATAATCTAAAGCCTTATGAAAATTACCATACAATCCCCAAAGCCACATTTAACAGTAATACTATTAACTATCACAACGTCTTGTTCATTTTTTAACAATATCAAAAGTAATTCTTTGCTTTTGCAAGCGATCAATAAGAGATGTCTTTGCAAAGGCAGCACCAGGGGTAAGGATTCCACCTCTGTAAAAAGAGTTCAACTATAGTACTGTATTGTTACAGAAATGTTATTTCTACTATATTACTGAGAGTTGTAACAATATATTACTGTATTGATACAGAAATGTTATAAACTATTTATAAACATGAAAGAAAATAAAAATAAACTTACAAAAGAATTTTTCCAGTGTTCATGCATTAGTTCAATCAAAATCATTAAAAAAATTGCACAAATAACAAGGTGCATTCAAATAATATTAAGATTATTTAAATACACATCTGCCTATGCCAGGTATCATTTAAATGTTGATTCACATTTGCAAATATGGCAACATATTTTAAAATGGAACCATTCACACCATAATGACGATGGCGCAGCAAGAGCACAACATTCTTCTGTTACAACAATGGCATTATCTCAAAAGAATCCAAAACTATCACCACGTCTGTCACTCAGTGTGAACTATATTTCCAGCAAATATAGATATTTGGATTTACTGTTAAAATCTATTGGTCTCCCATAAGTTCTTTACACGAAGTATTCTCTTCATCAACAAATTTCCATGCACCTATTAACTCATTCGTTTATCTGTCTTCATTGCCAACTCAGTGGAGCAGTAGCATTGCATTGGTTCATGGTGGCATTGCAACCAGTGGGGTCTGGAGTTGAGTGCCAAGATGGCATGGTCATTTGCATTTGTTCTGTCAGAACCCATGGATAAGCTGGTAACTTTGTGGGTCTGATAATGAATTGGAAAATATATATACCGTTTCTTGCTGTTCTCTTCATCTAGAAGCAATATTAGAAAACCTCATTAGGGAACAAGTTTACAGAGGTGTCAAGAAACAAACAACTGTGGTAGTTATTAGTTGAAGCCGTCCCATGGCCGAGTGGTTAGCGCACTTGGCTACTGATCTAAGGGACCTGGGTTCGAGCCCCGGGTTAAGGCATGTCTGTCTGTGTAGAGGGGCGGGGGTGGCTCAGTCGGTACCAGGCTTGTAATCTGTAGTTCCCAGGTTTGAGTCCCAGCTGGATCAGCGTTGAGATTTATCTCCGCAAAATTCCCCGCCCTGCCCACGGTCAGTAGGGGACACCGATGGGCTTGGAAAGGCCGCCGTCCGTTGGATGGGACATTAAACCGTGGCCCTGTGTGCGGGAGAGCCATACCCTGTGCATGTTAAAGAACATGCTGGATGGCCTTGACGGGAGGCTACCATCTGTCTCCCAACAGCTGTTCCAGTGGGTCCCCTCCCCCAACCTTCTCTGAGCCTTCGGGGTCCATGTGACCTGGCCATTTAGCCCATGGTGTGCAAAAAAGTGCCACTCAGAGGTAAAACAACCCAACGTTAAAGAACATGCTGGATGGCCTTGACGGGAGGCTACCATCTGTCTCCCAACAGCTGTTCCAGTGGGTCTCCTCCCCCAACCTTCTCTGAGCCTTCGGGGTCCATGTGACCTGGCCATTTAGCCCATGGTGTGCAAAAAAAGTGCCGCTCAGAGGTAAAACAACCCAACGTTAAAGAACACGCTGGATGGCCTTGACGGGAGGCTACCATCTGTCTCCCAACAGCTGTTCCAGTGGGTCTCCTCCCCCAACCTTCTCTGAGCCTTCGGGGTCCATGTGACCTGGCCATTTAGCCCATGGTGTGCAAAAAAGTGCCGCTCAGAGGTAAAACAACCCAATAGTTATTAGTTGTTTTTTTTTTTTTCACTTTTTTTTTTCTTAATCATGTTTCTTCATTGTGTCTTTAAATGTGAATTGGCTCGACTTCTTTTGTCATAACATTACTCCCAAGGTGTTGAATCTGTGTGATTCAACCTTAAAGAAGGGGATGGGCAGTCAAACTGTGAGAATGGTTGGTCATTTGGGATTTAATGGTGTGCTAAAGCAACTAGGTCTATCATGCAACAAATAATCAAATTGTAGGGCATGCACCTCTTTGAGGATACAGGAGGTTCTCTGAAGAAATTAGTTTCATAAAAAGTGTAAATGGAAATGTAGAAGGAGTTATTTTAAAACGTTTTTATTTTTCAGTACAATACATCCCCAATGTCTTTAAAATTAATTTAATGTTCAAACTCTATGATAATTATTAATGTAAAAACACATAATAACAGAGAATATGGCAAATTTTGTCAATAGTAAAGGGATTGGGCATTTCAGCAGTCAAGTGTCTTACATTAAAGGCATATTATTATACAGTTGTTTTAATGAATAATTTGGGAAAAGTGCATTCTCTCCAAAGCCACCAAATATGGCAAATAAATTGAATGAAACAAGGTTTCCAGACCTTCCATGTAGAATGAAAATGCACTGGGGGTCAAATGTTTAGGAGGCATTGTTTTTGGTTTATTGGCTGGCCCAACCTAATAGGTTCATTTTCCCAACTCATTTCTATCAACTTGACTACACTGGGTTTAAGCCTACTATTGACTGGTCCACACAAGATTAAAGTCGTTGAAAAGTACTGTCATTTATGGCTGAGCACTGTAACTATAATTTTTTTCGTATTTTGAATCCTTTCAGTGTTGCAGCAATACACAGACTTTTATTATTCTTCAAAGTGCTATGGCCAGACATATAAAATTTCATTTATGATTTCAACAAGGAGCAGATGGGAGCCCATACTTGCTTTTATTAAAGTCACAGAAAACAGAACAAGTTCACAAATTGTAATTAAATCATGCATGTACAGCTGTAGCAATATGAGGAATAAAAGTGTCATAAATACATTCCTGTGCATTGAAATGACTAAATGACAACTTCGTTTATTTTCAGTCCTCCTAGTTGACCTACCAGGCAGAATTTCTCAAGGGGTTTCCATATGATTTATTCCAACATTTTCACTCTAAAAGTAATCAAAGGTTCAATGCTTGATAATTTAATATCAGGGAGAATAAATCCTGAGATAATTGACTATGAAAGCCAATAGTCTAATCCAGTGGTTCTCAACCTTTTATGCTTCACGTACCTCCTGGAAATGTGTATGTAACTGGCGTACCCCTTGTATAGATAGATAAAACTATGGTTATAGTATAACAATGGGAATAATATAAAACATATATATCAGTGGTTCTCAACCTTTTATGCTTCACGTACCCCCTGGAAATGTGTATGTAACTGGCGTACCCCTTGTATAGATAGATAAAACTATGGTTATAGTATAACAATGGGAATAATATAAAACATATATATCAGTGGTTCTCAACCTTTTATGCTTCACGTACCCCCTGGAAATGTGTATGTAACTGGCGTACCCCTTGTATAGATAGATAAAACTATGGTTATAGTATAACAATGGGAATAATATAAAACATCTATATCAGTGGTTCTCAACCTTTTATGCTTCACGTACCTCCTGGAAATGTGTATGTAACTGGCGTACCCCTTGTATAGATAGATAAAACTATGGTTATAGTATAACAATGGGAATAATATAAAACATATATATCAGTGGTTCTCAACCTTTTATGCTTCACGTACCCCCTGGAAATGTGTATGTAACTGGCGTACCCCTTGTATAGATAGATAAAACTATGGTTATAGTATAACAATGGGAATAATATAAAACATCTATATCAGTGGTTCTCAACCTTTTATGCTTCACGTACCTCCTGGAAATGTGTATGTAACTGGCGTACCCCTTGTATAGATAGATAAAACTATGGTTATAGTATAACAATGGGAATAATATAAAACATATATATCAGTGGTTCTCAACCTTTTATGCTTCACGTACCCCCTGGAAATGTGTATATAACTGGCGTACCCCTTGTATAGATAGATAAAACTATAGTTATAGTATAACAATGGGAATAAAATAAAACATCTATATCAGTGGTTCTCAACCTTTTATGCTTCACGTACCTCCTGGAAATGTGTATGTAACTGGCGTACCCTTTGTATAGATAGATAAAACTATGGTTATAGTATAACAATGGGAATAATATAAAACATATATATCAGTGGTTCTCAACCTTTTATGCTTCACGTACCCCCTGGAAATGTGTATGTAACTGGCGTACCCCTTGTATAGATAGATAAAACTATGGTTATAGTATAACAATGGGAATAATATAAAACATATATATCAGTGGTTCTCAACTTTTTATGCTTCACGTACCCCCTGGAAATGTGTATGTAACTGGCGTACCCCTTGTATAGATAGATAAAACTATAGTTATAGTATAACAATGGGAATAAAATAAAACATATATATCAGTGGTTCTCAACCTTTTATGCTTCACGTACCCCCTGGAAATGTGTATGTAACTGGCGTACCCCTTGTATAGATAGATAAAACTATGGTTATAGTATAACAATGGGAATAATATAAAACATATATATCAGTGGTTCTCAACTTTTTATGCTTCACGTACCCCCCTGGAAATGTGTATGTAACTGGCGTACCCCTTGTATAGATAGATAAAACTATAGTTATAGTATAACAATGGGAATAAAATAAAACGTATATATCAGTGGTTCTCACCCTTTTATGCTTCACGTACCCCCTGGAAATGTGTATGTAACTGGCGTACCCCTTGTATAGATAGATAAAACTATAGTTATAGTATAACAATGGGAATAAAATAAAACGTATATATCAGTGGTTCTCACCCTTTTATGCTTCACGTACCCCCTGGAAATGTGTATGTAACTGGCGTACCCCTTGTATAGATAGATAAAACTATAGTTATAGTATAACAATGGGAATAAAATAAAACGTATATATCAGTGGTTCTCACCCTTTTATGCTTCACGTACCCCCTGGAAATGTGTATGTAACTGGCGTACCCCTTGTATAGATAGATAAAACTATAGTTATAGTATAACAATGGGAATAAAATAAAACGTATATATCAGTGGTTCTCACCCTTTTATGCTTCACGTACCCCCTGGAAATGTGTATGTAACTGGCGTACCCCTTGTATAGATAGATAAAACTATAGTTATAGTATAACAATGGGAATAAAATAAAACGTATATATCAGTGGTTCTCACCCTTTTATGCTTCACGTACCCCCTGGAAATGTGTATGTAACTGGCGTACCCCTTGTATAGATAGATAAAACTATAGTTATAGTATAACAATGGGAATAAAATAAAACGTATATATCAGTGGTTCTCAACCTTTTATGCTTCACGTACCCCCTGGAAATGTGTATGTAACTGGCGTACCCCTTGAATAGATAGATAAAACTATAGTTATAGTATAACAATGGGAATAAAATAAATCATATATATATATACACACACATTAAATTTTGTATTCATAAATTACATATATCAATAAACACAAAAAAAGACATTTTTGCACAGCAGTGTTGCCAACTTAGCGACTTTGTTACTAGATCTAGCGACTTTTGAGCTCTCATGTACCCCAAAAAGTTTTAACGCATACCCCATGTTGAGAACCCCTTGTCTAATCACTAGACAAAAAAAAAATAGCCCTTCTAATCCAGTTTTAAATGTTAATTATTTAATCCCACATGGTTGTGATGAAAATAAAAAAAAAACTCTGTAAGAGCAGGTTATGAGCTTAGCACATTACTGACTAAGCCATCTGCATATCTCATAAGATAATTACCCAATACAAATTCTCTAAACTGCTTTTATGACACTTTACAACTTTGTTATAATATACTGTACAATATACAAGAATATCACTAGAGACTCAAAAAAAAAAAGTTTTGTTAAGATGTCTCTACAGGTAAAAAAATGGACAGCAGTGTAAAGGGTCCACACCACAATATTGCTTTTTTTTTTCTTTTCATGACATTAAGATTATCCATAAACAGATGTTCCAGTGTGCAGCTGTGGTAACTGATGATACAATAAATTCTTAATAATAAACAATTGTAATAGCATAAAAATTAACAGCAACTAAAAAGAGCTCAAGTACTAAAGGCAGGCTATGAAAACAGGTATAATGGTAAAAAGATAGAAACCTTCAAGGTTTAGCAACACGGCTCTGGTTCTATACCTTGCATGCAAAATAGATGCGATATCATGAGTATGAAACATGGGGTAGATTGTTTTACTTCTGAGCAGCAGTTTATTTTACACAATGGGCTAAATGGCCAGGTCACAAGGGCTTGGAGAAGGGGACACACAGGACAGTTGTTAGGAGACAGATGATAGCCTTTTCCATCAAGGCCATCCAACATGTCCTTTAACGTACACAAGATGACTCTCTTGCACACAGGGCCAAGGCTTAATGTCCCATACAACAGATGTAGCCTTTCCAAGCCCATCAGTGTCCCCTTTCTGACAAAAAGCAGGGTGAGAATTAGCAATGTCTCAATGCTGGTACAGGCAAAACTCAAACCTGAGAGGGGTGGGGGTGGCTCAGTCAGTAGCGCGCCAGGCTCGTAATCTGTAGTTCCCAGGTTCGAGTCCCAGCTGGGTCAGCGTTGAGATTTATCTCCGCAAAATTCCCCGCCCTGCCCACGGTCAGTAGGGGACACCGATAGGCTTGGAAAGGCCGCCATCCGTCGGATGGGACGTTAAGCCGTGGCCCCGTGTGCGGGAGAGCCATACCCTGTGCACATTAAAGAACACGCTGGATGGCCTTGACGGGAGGCTACCATCTGTCTCCCAACAGCTGTTCCAGTGGGTCCCCTCCCCCAACCTTCTGAGCCTTCGGGGTCCATGTGACCTGGCCATTTAGCCCATGGTGTGCAAAAAAGTGCCACTCAGAGGTAAAACAATCCAATCCAATCCAAACCTGAGAACTGTCGATTATGAGCCTGGCATGCTACTAATTGTGTCACCTGCAAAGTCAGAAACATGAGATGTACCAGAGGTCTTAATGTTAGTGTGAGCCTGACAGAAACTACCAATGAATTAACCAAAAAAATTGCTGCACCACAAGTAGTAACTATCTGAAAAGTGAATGATAAACCAATGGAGAACACAAGGAACCATGTCATGCTTTTATGTAGAAAGATCCATCATAAGAGAATTAATGGCAAAAGGGTCCAACTTCAAGGTCAAGTGGTTAGTTGGGTTGGGTTGTTTTACCTCTGAGCGGCACTTTTTTGCACACCATGGGCTAAATGGCCAGGTCACATGGACCCCGAAGGCTCAGAGAAGGTTGGGGGAGGGGACCCACTGGAACAGCTGTTGGGAGACAGATGGTAGCCTCCCGTCAAGGCCATCCAGCGTGTTCTTTAACGTTGGATTGTTTTACCTTTGAGCGGCACTTTTTTGCACACCATGGGCTAAATGGCCAGGTCACACGGACCCCGAAGGCTCAGAGTAGGTTGGGGGAGGGGACCCACTGGAACAGCTGTTGGGAGACAGATGGTAGCCTCCCGTCAAGGCCATCCAGCGTGTTCTTTAACGTTGGGTTGTTTTACCTCCGAGCGGCACTTTTTTGCACACCATGGGCTAAATGGCCAGGTCACATGGACCCCGAAGGCTCAGAGAAGGTTGGGGGAGGGGACCCACTGGAAACAGCTGTCGGGAGACAGATAGTAGTCTCCCGTCAAGGCCATCCAACATTTAACGTGCACAGGGTATGGCTCTCCCGCACACAGGGCCACGGCTTAACTTCCCATCCGATGGACGCCGGCCTTTCAAAGCCCATTGGTGTCCCCTACTGATTGTGGGCAGGGCGGGGAATTTTGCGGAGATACAAGTTGGTTAGTTGTTTGCTTGTAGTTTTATAGAATGTGAGCAACTAAGGCTATAACACATGAAGCAAAAATGAAAAGTAAAAAACAAAATCTGCAACCAAAATGTTGAAAAACTCCAAAATATGGAAAATGTAAAATGCTAAAGTGTACATACTTAAAAAAAAAAACACAGAAACAACAATCAAAACAAATATAACAATGTAATAAAATCAACGCAGGTGTAAGATACCAAAATAAAATGAGATAAAAATGTGGTAAACTTCCTGTTGAAATAATAGACAGCGAAATGTACAAAAATTAAAAAAAAAACAGGTAATTGTAAAACAAATTATAAAAAAGTACAAAAGTTATAAAATGTACAAAAATTATAAAAAAAAAAAACAGGACATTGTAAAACAAATTATATAAAAGATGTCCATGGATAAGAGATTCAGATGGCAAATGAAGAGGACTAAAATAGATATGTTATTCAGGTTTAAAATAAGGGTTGGGTTGTTTTACCTCTGAACGGCACTTTTTTGCACACCATGGGCTAAATGGCCAGGTCACATGGACCCCGAAGGCTCAGAGAAGGTTGGGGGAGGGGACCCACTGGAAGAGCTGTTGGGAGACAGATGGTAGCCTCCCGTCAAGGCCATCCAGCGTGTTCTTTAACGTTGGGTTGTTTTACCTCTGAGCGGCACTTTTTTGCACACCATGGGCTAAATGGCCAGGTCACATGGACCCCGAAGGCTCAGAGAAGGTTGGGGGAGGGGACCCACTGGAAACAGCTGTCGGGAGACAGATGGTAGTCTCCCGTCAAGGCCATCCAACATTTAACGTGCACAGGGTATGGCTCTCCCGCACACGGGGCCACGGCTTAACTTCCCATCCGATGGACGCCGGCCTTTCAAAGCCCATTGGTGTCCCCTACTGATTGTGGGCAGGGCGGGGAATTTTGCGGAGATACAAGTTGGTTAGTTGTTTGCTTGTAGTTTTATAGAATGTGAGCAACTAAGGCTATAACACATGAAGCAAAAATGAAAAGTAAAAAACAAAATCTGCAACCAAAATGTTGAAAAACTCCAAAATATGGAAAATGTAAAATGCTAAAGTGTACATACTTAAAAAAAAAAACACAGAAACAACAATCAAAACAAATATAACAATGTAATAAAATCAACGCAGGTGTAAGATACCAAAATAAAATGAGATAAAAATGTGGTAAACTTCCTGTTGAAATAATAGACAGCGAAATGTACAAAAATTAAAAAAAAAACAGGTAATTGTAAAACAAATTATAAAAAAGTACAAAAGTTATAAAATGTACAAAAATTATAAAAAAAAAAAACAGGACATTGTAAAACAAATTATATAAAAGATGTCCATGGATAAGAGATTCAGATGGCAAATGAAGAGGACTAAAATAGATATGTTATTCAGGTTTAAAATAAGGGTTGGGTTGTTTTACCTCTGAACGGCACTTTTTTGCACACCATGGGCTAAATGGCCAGGTCACATGGACCCCGAAGGCTCAGAGAAGGTTGGGGGAGGGGACCCACTGGAAGAGCTGTTGGGAGACAGATGGTAGCCTCCCGTCAAGGCCATCCAGCGTGTTCTTTAACTTGCACAGGGTATGGCTCTTTCGCACACAGGGCCACGGCTTAATGTCCCATCCGACGGACGGCGGCCTTTCCAAGCCCATCGGTGTCCCCTACTGACCGTGGGCAGGGCGGGGAATTTTGCGGAGATAAATCTCAATGCTGATCCAGCTGGGACTTGAACCTGGGAACTACAGATTACGAGCCTGGCGCGCTACCGACTGAGCCACCTCCGCCCCAGTTTAAAATAAGGACAAGCAATAAAAATGCAATGAAAGAGCCTGTTCAATACTGAATGAAAGTTTCTATTTCTTTTAAAAACTTTACTAACATTGTTTTTCCTGTCAGATAATAAAAATTAGTTTCAATATTATTAACACTACTCACGAAATAGGAATTTTATCAGATTCTTTAAGTATCACCAATCCTGCTTCAACCATGCAAATTGATGTCAGTACATAAGCTGCATCTAAATAAAAATGATTACCAATTATATATTTTTCAGTGATTTACAGATAAAAATAATTGCATAAACAATACATATCTCAATTTAAAGGCTAAATAACACAAGTATAAATGGATAAAACAGTTAAATTCAATTATAACCAAAACAGGAATACCTATTGCTTTTCCTATGAATAAATTGTGATGCTCCCCTAACCTCTACTGATCAAACATCTCCAAATTGCAGACTACTGCTTTCACATTCTTCACTTTTGTGGACTCTGGGATCTTGGGATTACTTCCAAATATGGGTGAGGCCACACTCTGCAAACCACCAAATGAAGGGAAGCCATCAGAAGACTAACTGCACATTTTCATTCATATCAAAATGTTTTTGACTACCAACTTCCTCTATGACATCTTGAACAGCAACTCCTTGGATTATTTATACTATGCTGTACCTTATATTTCCATTATCTCTTTAATATCTCATAGTACGAGTCAATTTACCTCTGCTACCATCTAACAGTATTTATTTTTTATATTCATTTTTTTCTATTCCTTTGATTTGTGCTGCTATCTAGGCACACAGCAGGGAACCAACATCTGAATTCGAAAGTCGCCAATTTATAATTAACATTGAAAATTGGCATATGAGAGAAATCCATCTGAATCTCTGAATATCATGCTTATCAGCCAAATCAGGCTTAACCAGCTCTGCTCACAGAGAAGAATGCATCATGCTAAGATGAGACTTCCTTTGGCTGGGATTGAACTGAGCACCTTGAAGGAAGTCCACAAGTACCACTGAAAGAAGCAGTGCTTTAATCCATAGTATTAAGAGGCTAATCTCAAAGGGCGATGTTAAGATTAAATACTTATATCTATATATTGTAATACAGTAGTTGTACCATTACAAAACCTCTCTACAGAACTGGCTAAGAAATTATTCAACACAAAAACTTAACTAAGAATATCTACATGTTAAGTTCACATCATGTTAAAACTGATATAATTGTAGTTTACCTTCACCATTATGCATATTTTTCAGTAAGCAGTGGAAGCCACTTGCTAGATTTTTTTAATCACGATATTTTTATATTTTATATGTATATTTTAATGCCCAATGAAAACTACAAATCGTTCTCTGCCTTTATGCAAGGAAATTTTATCTACACAATAGTATCATGGAAATACTTTAACCATTTTAAGAATACATAGTTTATTGATTTTTAATATACAGCAATAAACAAACACCTGGTGATAAAAAAATTCTCTTCAAATGGCTATTTGCCATGCAGGTTAACAGAATTTGTCAGTGTAAATGACAGTAGTTGATATATCAGTGAGGTACACCCTCAGCAGAAAAGCATCAGAAAAAATTCCATATATGATTTGAATCTAGGTTCCTTTTCCCAATGACAAAACATGCTAACCACTTGGCCACTGTGATGGTGTGAGAAAAATGGTAAAAATGTGGAGAAACAATATTTTGCAATGAATTATAAATGGAACTGTAATGAATGTATCAATATTAGCAGAGAACCGCTTCCAGGACTCTGTCATAGCAATAGTTAAAACAGTTTTCAGAATGCAAAAAAAATTACGTGATAAACTCATTTTTTATGCAGATGAAATTCTACCATATGCTTTTTTCATTGAAATATAAGCTCACCAGACAAAAAATTAATCACCCCTGGCTGAATGTCACCCTATGCAGCTGAACACCTCTGTGCGACTGAAGAACAGCCGAAATCCTGTCCGGCATGGATGCCACCAGTATGCAGATGCAATGCACATCAATATTCATCCACTCTTCCAGCAGCAAATGTTGCAGTTTGGCCAGATGGCTGGGATGGCACTTCACTCACCCCAAATAGTCCCACAAGCTTTCTATGGGATTCAAATCCAGGGATTTGGCAGGCCAGTCGAGATGTTTGAAGGATTCAGAATGCTCGTCGTGCCAATCTGACACACTTCAAGCCCTGTGCACATGACAATTGTCATCTTGGAAGACTGGGGTATCTTTCTGGTGTTCACTGTGGAGATGCTGCACAAAAGGCAATATGTGGTCATCCAGTAGCTTCATATAGACCTTCTGGTTCAAGTGTGATGTCACTGCAACCAAAGGACCCATTTCCTCATATGTGAAACACCCCCAGAACATCACAGAGCTTCCTCCAACTTGAACAGAACTTTACACACAGTCTGCATGGAAGGCTTCATGCAACTTACAATGTACTCATCACCTCACATTATTCAAGTACAAGCAAAAATGCGACTCATCCGACTAGATCACACGCTTCCAAGAGTCGACAGTAGTCAGTGGTGCTGTGCCCACTGTAGCCATGCAGCCTTGTGCAGAGCTGTTAACATGGATCTCTTCCACGGAACTCTGCTCCAGATATCCATGGCATGCAGTTCCCATCAAAGTGTTCATTTGGAAACAGCTTGTTCTAGGCCTGCATTGACTGACTGGAGCAATTCCTGCCTCATTGCAAAGCGGTTTGCCATAACAGTGCGTGACACACTGAGGCAGTCCCTATTGGTAAGCACAGTCTTTCTGCCACAGTTCTGGCAATGATTAGGGGTGGACTGCAATATACGCCACTGCTGGAAGACCCTTTGGACAGTACATTTCAACACACCTGCAAAGGCAGCAACTTCTTGTACACTATGCCCTTTGGCTCGGCCAAATGCAATAATACCTTTTTGCCACTCATTCACATCTTTGGCGTAACCCATGTTTCACGGAGCGACTAACACATGCGTGGCACACAACCACTTCTTGTCACTGTATGAACCCCATAGTGTACGGCACAGCTATTTGTAGGATGCATTTATTACTGGTGTGGCCTCTGTTGCTGTCGAATGGACGTAACCCTCTTATGGTGGGAGATGACTAATTTTTTGTCCAGTGAGCTTAGTTGTGTATATTAAAAATTATACACTGGAAATTTTTAAGACATTAAAATCAGCTTATTTGTACATTATATATTAGATTTAACATGTATATACAGTTCTATTAGCAAATGTAAATTTTCAATTTACCTGGACCAGTAATATTTAGTTCCATTGTTTTATCTGGCTTTTGCTCATGCTGATCAGTAGGTTCAGCAAGTTTTTCATTCCAGCCATTAGCTACGAAAGTTATTTTCGTAGAACTCTGCTCTACCTGAAATCAAACAAAATAAATAATAATGCTTTATTTCCTTTACTAAAAATGTTTAGTTTATGATTAAGTTAAAAGGCAGATTCAAGTTTTTTTTATCACAAGGAAAAAAAAAACTCTTTATACGTGATAACTGATAAAAAATACCTATAGTGAAATGTCAGTATAATGAATGCCAGAATAACAAAATATTCAGCATAATGAAATTTTTTCCAACCTCCCAGTTTACTACGTATCTCTATATAAAAATGTTTCATTTTAACGACTATCAGCATAACAAAAATATCAGTTTAACCAAATAAAAATTTATCCTAGTTCAAAAAATATGACCAGTATAACGAAATTTTAAAAAAGAAAATCCTTAAACAATATGCATAAAGTAGGTTTTTTCACCTTTACATGCTTTGGATTTTAGCATGTAAAGGTAAAATTTTGGCTGCTGAAAAAAATGATGCAGAAAAAATTGGCTTCCAGTGTCCATGTCGAACTTGAAGACCTATGTAATTCTGATTATACTGGTCATACCCTTCCAGTGTCCATGTCGTCTGTATCCTTTCAGAGAATCTGAATTCAGGTGCAAAGGACATATGTATTCGTTTTTAGTACAACAAAAAATATCGATTTTTTTTAAAATAAAAATTGCTGTTGTAATTTATATATATATCTTATAAAAAAATACATACAAGGGCAGCAACTTCAGGCTTTGAAAAATATTTTGTGAATTTTTTAAAAATTGTTTGTTTGTAGATTCAGGCTTGAAAAATATTGTTTTAATTTGATGCATAATTTATTAAACTACAATATAAATAATTTTATAAAGCCATCTGATTGCCATTTCTTAGAAGCACTAACGGTATTGCCGATTTGCTGGTTAACATTCCTATTTGCTGAAGCAACCTTCTGATTTCAGCTCACAAGTTTGATTTGAACTATTATCAACAAATTTTTCGTTAAATTTTCGAAAAATCTCCTAAAAATTAACAAAAAAACTGGCATTTTTAAAAATGATAGATTTTGGAAGTAATTACAAAATACGCATACCGCCTGTTTTTTTTCCGTTTCACACTCTTTTCTGTCATAAACCTATTTCAGTATTACCAAGTTATTTTCATTATTTTTCCCAGCATTCTATGCATCTTTCCCACCTTAAAATCGAAACTGGAAGTCAACACATCCTTCTTAGAAATTCTGGTTGCAGCTGCATTTAATTAGTTATGCTTCACCGAGGCAAACAAGATACAGAAGGCTGACACATGCAATCTCCATTGCATGTGCTATAAGTGTTGTTTACAGTTTTGGTCCAGCATATTGGATACCCTTTGTAAAGTTAGTAATTTTTTTTTTTATATTTAAACCTTAGTTTTCATCTCAGTGGTATATTTTTGGAAATTAGTGATCTTTTGGCCAATCAATAAATATTGATTTTTTCCATAGTTATGCTACATTGTATGGCCAGACCCTACAACTTGCTGCTGTGGATTTTAACATCACATTAGGCTATGCGTTAATTTTTATTTTATTATTTATTTACTTTTCTATTATATTATTTTACTTTTCCAATAAAACTTTGATCTAGTATCATTTTCTGAAAATAAATGAGGTTTGGATATGGAAGCAAATTCATTTCTGTAGATTTATTTCCGTTAGTTAGCAATCTATCAGCTTATTTATAGATCTTTCCAAGTTATGCTATATTGGAGACTAGCTTAAAAGTTGTTGGGGATATTTTATTTAACATCCCATTACGTTTATGTTTGGGTTGGGTTGTTTTACCTCTGAGCGGCACTTTTTTGCACACCATGGGCTAAATGGCCAGGTCACATGGACCCCGAAGGCTCAGAGAAGGTTGGGGGAGGGGACCCACTGGAACAGCTGTTGGGAGACAGATGGTAGCCTCCCGTCAAGGCCATCCAGCGTGTTCTTTAACGTGCACAGGGTATGGCTCTCCCGCACACGGGGCCACAGCTTAACGTCCCATCCGACGGATGGCGGCCTTTCCAAGCCCATCGGTGTCCCCTACTGACCGTGGGCAGGTCGGGGAATTACGTTTATGTAATTTTTCTTGTTTTTTTTAGTAAAAAAATTTGTACCATTTTCTGAAAATGAATGTCTTGGATATGGAAGCAAAATAGACTTCCTTGCTACAGAAATCAGTCAAGTGGGAGGGCAATTTCAGGAAGGTGCTCCATCCACTAAACTCACAGTGAAAGTGCCCCCCCCCCCAATCTAGAAAGATATATTTTTTTAAATTACAAAACTCACAGTGAAAGTGCCCCCCCCCCCAATCTAGAAAGATATATTTTTTTAAATTACAAAACTCACAGTGAAAGTGCCCCCCCCCCCCAATCTAGAAAGATATATTTTTTTAAATTACAAAACTCACAGTGAAAGTGCCCCCCCCCCAATCTAGAAAGATATATTTTTTTAAATTACAAAACTCACAGTGAAAGTGCCCCCCCCCCAATCTAGAAAGATATATTTTTTTAAATTACAAAACTCACAGTGAAAGTGCCCCCCCCCCCAATCTAGAAAGATATATTTTTTTAAATTACAAAACTCACAGTGAAAGTGCCCCCCCCCCCCAATCTAGAAAGATATATTTTTTTAAATTACAAGTTTTATGTTTATATTGAATGATTTTTAACCCCCCTCCCCCCCCCTCAGTATCTTGGCTGTGCCACACAGATGATATAACACTTTTTTTTTTGCTTTGGTGCACAAACCTTTCTGCACTTAGCCAAGATTGCCAAATTCCAGCACCCAAAGAATATATTCGTAATGTTTAGCAAAAAAAGCAGCCAAGGAAGTTTTTTTCT
Source organism: Ryuthela nishihirai (assembly GCA_038380435.1). Lineage (NCBI taxonomy): Eukaryota > Metazoa > Arthropoda > Arachnida > Araneae > Heptathelidae > Ryuthela > Ryuthela nishihirai. Next base: position 38,731,003 of record JAWZYU010000029.1, read on the forward strand.
ATTTCATAACCAGTTCAGAAAATCCTGTGAATGTGAGAAGTCCAAGTCACATATAACACTGGCCATGTTTAAAATATATGATACTGAAAAGAATCATTAAAAGAAATAAAAATTGTGTTTCAAGTTGAATATTATATTATTCAGGAGGAAATTTTCTTTCAATAAATGTATAATTTAACTATTTTTATTCACCACGTTTTCCAAAGTGTGAAGCCTTAATTGTATAGTGCGATCCTTTTTTTCACCATATCACATTGAAAAAGGCTTATTAAAATCAATATGCTTGGAAATTTATTTATATCATTTATTTTTATAAAATTCGTAATTAAATTCTGTTTAATTTGATATATAATATGACCTATTTCTGTTGATTAGTTATTTTTTTAAAACATTCTAAAGTTGACTTGTTTATGTGACTCAGCACAATTGGCTAAAAGCCTGGAATCTTCTCAAAGTACAGTATCGAGAAAAAAATTACAAAACGAGAAAAATATTTACTTAAAACCAAAAAAAATTTTTTGTTATTCGGAAATATATAGTCATTTTATTCATGTGCATTGCAATCATATCTGTCTATTAGTTTTCTTTAAATATATTTTTATTTGTGTTGCTAGATGCATTTTTTACTACGACTCTAAAAAAGTCTATTAAAATAAAACATATCATCTTTTTCGTTAAATACTTTATTTTCAGAAAATCCAGAATTAAATGCTGATTAATTTGGCATACAACATGCCAAAATACCTTTTATTAGTTATTTGGCAAAAAAGTTCTAAAGTTAAATTTTTTTTCGGCTGAGCATAGGGAGAAAATAGCTTGGCCTCTGGATGGAAACCTGTTTTTTAGGCTGGACACTGGAAGGGTTAAGTAACGGTAGCTTTCAGTGAAAAGTTCTTTCTAAACAGTTCCAATCTATGCATTTTTATCATTCGTGAAAGTCATTATATTTGTTAATTATTATTATTATTATTTAAGTTTGCTAATTAGTTTTATTAGTAGCCAATATGGCAAGAAAGTGTGGCTGTTTTGTAATGATATGGAAAGATATTCCAGACAATGTGTTGGAAAGTTGCAAATCATTTAAGAATTCATGAAGAGATGCTTGTTGAAACAGACAGTTTAAAAAATTTACTGACTTTTTAAGAAATAAATTCTAATGCATGATAAATTTTTTTACAATGATTATTTTTCAGTAACTTTATATTTTTATTGCATTTCAGTGTAACTTACATATTTTTGTTACCTGCTTGATTTCGTTATACTTATATTTCACTGTACCTTAAATGGTAGAACCAAAAGCTTTTAAACTTCATGTTAATATTTTCGTCCACAGTGAAATCCGTCTTACTAAGAACATTGCCAGGAATGCTAATTCTTTCAGTGGCATATCCTGGATAATGGGAGCTTGGTATGCAATGCAATCTCAGCTTAACCTGTAACTAAATGTCCTAAAATGGCATTTAAGTTCTTCTTATGGGGAATCAAAACTTTGGTATTTTGCTTTCACAGCATTATTCACTTATAGTAAGTTAATTAACTTCATAATTTTTTCATTAAATTTAAATTATCTTTTTATGTATAACAATTTTTGAAACTAGTGAACATATAGAAAAAATTATGTGTTGCCCTTTTATAAATCAAAAGCATTAAACTATCATTTAATCTACAAGAACTCAAGTCAATAGTAGTGGTTAGAGAAGCTGGATTCAATTTATTAATACTATTGGTTAACTATGGTGATTTACATAGCCAACAGTTTACAATTACTAAGAATTGATCTAACCATATATGTTGATGTTTTGTTCAGTGCCTGAGATTGTTTTTTAATACACAGCAATAAAAACAATTTTCAATTCATATAGTTCCTTTTGTCATTAAATATAAATCATATATTTTACTTTGTTGCTAAATATAGTTATCTTTGGTGGAGAAAATGTCACTCTGTATGTGATTTCATTTCACATACAACTCGCAAAGAGCTACTCCAAATTGGGTTGGGTTACCTCTGAGCGGCACTTTTTTGCACACCATGGGCAAAATGGCCAGGTCACATGGACCCCGAAGGCTCAGAGAAGGTTGGAGGAGGGGACCCACTGAAACAGCTGTTGGGAGACAGATGGTAGCCTCCCGTCAAGGCCATCCAGCGTGTTCTTTAACGTGCACAGGGTATGGCTCTCCCGCACACGGGGCCACAGCTTAACGTCCCATCCGACGGACAGAGCTACTCCAATTAAATTTCCCTCCCTCTTTTGGATGGGAGCATATCTTGAGGTAGCCTGTAATATCTTGACATCACAAGCTTTGAGATATAACTCCTTGAGATCAACCCCATGAAATTTATGTCCTCTTTTTGGAGGGACAGTGAGAAATTCAAGGTAGCCTTTGACGGCCCCTGAAGTGGAGACTTTCATTCGATATGAGTCATTGCAGTCAGTCAGTGGGTTGGAAGATATAGTGAAACAATTGCTTTAATAAATACTACCAACAAATGAATGAAAAGCAGTAAGTAGATAGGTAGAAACAATATGTTCACAAAAATTTGACACCAATATTCTTGTTACAAAAGATAAGTTGAAAAATAGTTGTTTTGAAAAGAATTTTGCAGAAAAATGCCAAACCTGTCTTCTAGTTGGTCCATCTTTAGAGAATGTTCCAGCAGAAAATTGTCCAGGAAACTGAAATGCAGTAAAAAAGGTTTAGATGAAACATGCATTATAAAGAATCATAAAAAACACAACTCTCAATATTACAGAGTTTCAAGTTAAATCTAGTCTGGTAAGATAGTAGTTCAACATTATTATAAATAACATCTGATAGAAATTGACACTATTTCTATTTAATATTACATGATTATGTGCTTTGTCTTTTGAAAAAGACTCATACAATGCAAGGAAATACAATGCGACATTTTCGAAATATAGCACTACAGAAATTTTACCTTCAGCACACAAAAAGCTCTGTTAAAAGTGAAATTAATTATTAGAAAACACACCACAGTGATAATTTTTTTACTACTGAAATATGTAAAGAGAATGCAATCTGAACAAGGACACGGTGATTTTAATATAGCAGTATCCTATATAGGATGCCTAACATTTCAATATGTGCAGTCCATGGATAGCACTTAGGTCAAGCAATAAAACTCATATGAGAAATTCTTGAGCAAGATATTTATCTCCTACAATAAGTTATATATATATATCTTGCTGAATTGCCCATAAGATGTTCAATCTTAATAGTTTCCCACATAATATTTAAAAAAAAAAATGCATTTCTAAATATATTTTTATCTACTTAAGATTTTGGATGCATTTCAAGAGGAAATCAAATACTTCAAGATAAACTTTAGTTTGATGATGAAGCATGTACAAACTCAAAATTTTAAGATCAATTATTATTATACTTAATAGTTCAACATTTCCTTAACTGTTACTATTTTTTTTGCTTTAAATTGAGAATGGGTTGGGTTGTTTTACCTCTGAGCGGCACTTTTTTGCACACCATGGGCTAAATGGCCAGGTCACATGGACCCCGAAGGCTCAGAGAAGGTTGGGGGAGGGGACCCACTGGAACAGCTGTTGGGAGACAGATGGTAGCCTCCCGTCAAGGCCATCCAGCGTGTTCTTTAACGTGCACAGGGTATGGCTCTCCCACACACGGAACCATGGCTTAATGTCCCATCCGATGGACAGCGGCCTTTCCAAGCCCATCGGTGTCCCCTACTGACCGTGGGCAGGGCGGGGAATTTTGCGGAGATAAACCTCAATGTTGTCCCAGCTGGGACTCGAACCTGGGAGCTACAGATTACGAGCCTGGTGCACTACTGACTGAGCCACCCCCACCTCAAATTGAGAATGGAAAATCTAGGTAAATTAATACAGAAGATGAGAGAGAAAATATGACAAAGGCTAAAATTTAGATGATAGAAATCAAATAAAGGACATTTGCCTTTTTAGCAAAGAACTTGACACAGAAAAAAATGTGCAGAAAATATTGTGCATATTTATGTAAATTAATTCCCTTTTCATACCAATAGATTAGTTTGAGGGAAGCAGGTGTACCTTCTGGATGCTTTAGCACAGATGGAAAATAGAGATATTTATGTGATAGGTTTGGGTGTGTACACTTTAAAATCAACTGAGAATCAAAATAAATTTTACATTATTTTCATTTTGTTCATTTTATGAACAGTTTAAAATCCTCCTTCCAATAGATTGCAATATATATTTTACAGCAAGAGAAGCAGAATTTCATTTTAAGGATTTTTGACCGATTTAACTTACTTTGTCCTCTGAGAGAAAGCCAGTTAGTGAATGTGCAAGTCAGCATTACTTGGGAAACAGTGCAAAGGCATTAAACAGAGATTTACAAATAAATTCTTTGAAAGAAGTTATATAGTTAATTGTTCTACATAGAGAAAGAAAAATTAGAGAACTTATCAATTTAGTAACTAGCAGATTTAGAGAGACACCAATAATCAGAGAGTTGTTGAATCCAGGTAGTGGGTGAGTTATTTTATTTTGGAGCAGCACTTTTTTGAAATCAACTGGTTAAATGGCCAGGTCACAATAGTTCAAAGGCTCAGAGCAGATTGGGGGAAGGGAACCTACTGGACAGCTGTTAGGAAACTGATGGTTGCCTCCCATCAAGACCATCCAGTGTGTTTGTTAATGTGCATAGGTATAGCTCTCTTGCACCATGGGCCATGGCTTAATGTCCCATCTGAAGACAGTAACCTTTCCAAGCCCATCAATGTCCCCTTTCTGACCAAAGGCAGGGTGGGGGTTAATGGAGAATTTAACTAGTGAACTGTACTCTTACCAAAACACAGGTTGCATTTAGCATCTATGTGGCAAAGTCTGAACTTTTCATAGGTTGGGTTGTTGTTTTACCTCTGAGCGGTAATTTTTTGCACACCATGGGCTAAATGGCCAGGTCACATGGACCCCGAAGGCTCAGAGAAGGTTGGGGGAGGGGACCCACTGGAACAGCTGTTTGGAGACAGATGGTAGTCTCCCATCAAGGCCATCCTGCGTGTTCTTTAATGTGCACAGGGTATGGCTCTCCCACACACGGCTTAATGTCCCATTCGACGGATGGCGGCCTTTCCAAGCCCATCGGTGTCCCCTACTGACTGTGGGCAGGGCGGGGAATTTTGAGGAGATAAATCTCAACGCTGACCCAGCTGGGCTCGAACTTGGGAACTACAGATTACGAGCCTGGCGCGCTACCGACTGAGCCACCCCCGCCCCACTTTTCATAGGACTTTAAGAGTTATGACAATACTTTCACTGTTTTCATCACCTAGGAAATTTAATATTTGAGATTTGTTAAGCAGATTATCAAATAAGATAAAAAACAAAAGTCTCTTATGTTAAGAAAATATGTCTCATTTAGAATTGTGACACTTGTCAGGTACAGTAGCAAGTAGAGAACCATGTGGAAGGAGAAATAGTCTTTGAGTAATGATTACACACACAGGAAGGAAACAAAGTGCAAACAGAAATAACCTCTAACATTAAATAAAATCATCATTAGCCTTAAATCATACACCTAAAACTTTTTACTCTTGTCTAATGCCTGACTCAACATTGGCTGTTACTTAACAGGGTTTCTTTTATTCCATCCTCATTAGCTATTGGATAGAAACTAAAATCGTAGCCAAGCTCTGAATGATGCATTATATATGCCAGTTGTGCAGGGATAGCTTTTGGGTTGGGTTGTTTTACCTCTGAGCGGCACTTTTTTGCACAGCATGGGCTAAATGGCCAGGCCACAAGGACCCCGAAGGCTCAGAGAAGGTTGGGGGAGGGGACCCACTGGAACAGCTGTTGGGAGACAGATGATAGCCTCCCTTCAAAGCCATCCAGCGTGTTCTTTAACGTGCACAGGCTATTGCTCTCCCACACACGGGGCCATGGCTTAACGTCCCATACTGGGACACCGACGCCTTTCCAAGCCCATCGGTGTCCCCTACTGACCGTGGGCAGGGAGGGGAGTTTTGCGGAGATAAATATCAATGTTGACCCAGCTGGGACTGTGCAGGGATAGCAGTTTAAAAGTGGCAGCTTCTAGGATGAATCCTAGAAAACACAAATTGTTATAATGGCACAGTGCACTGACAATATAGCAGTAATACCTCATCTTCCTAAATATGTATCTCTTAATTTTTATCATTTTAATATAACACTACTGAAAAAGTCAAAGTTGTTGGGTTGGGTTGTTTTACCTCTGAGCGGCACTTTTTTGCACACCATGGGCTAAATGGCCAGGTCACATGGACCCCGAAGGCTCAGAGAAGGTTGGGGGAGGGGACCCACTGGAACAGCTGTTGGGAGACAGATGGTAGCCTCCCGTCAAGGCCATCCAGAGTGTTCTTTAACGTGCACAGGGTATGGCTCTCCCGCACATGGGGCCACGGCTTAACGTCCCATCCGACAGACGGCGGCCTTTCCAAGCCCATCGGTGTCCCCTACTGACCGTGGACAGGGCGGGGAATTTTTTGCGGAGATAAATCTCAACGCTGACCCAGCTGGGACTCGAACCTGGGAACTACAGATTACGAGCCTGGCGCGCTACCGACTGAGCCACCCCCGCCCCGAAAAGTCAAAGTATTAAATTCTTAATTACATTAAAAATAATGTGCAAATACTGTCATTAACTCTCTTTTACATGAGAGCATGATGGGCAATGTGGGTAAGAGCATTAATTCAGTACTCTAAAATTGCAGGTAAAATCCCTGGTGGCCAGAAATTACTTCCCTACAAGGTTACTATGTACAATGCCTTTTATTTATATACACACAACATATCTACAAATGCCTATAATCGACCACACTTTGGTCTTAAACTAGTTACACTGTGAGCCAGCAAACCAAAAGTGGGGCTCCTGGACCTTGTGTCCAATGATGGATGACCTAAGGATGCACGAGCCACAGTCTTTGCTTGACCATCATCACCCAATCTCATCCTCACCCAGTCTCTTAACTTTCATGCTGCCCAGTCAGTTCACATGACCTGCTGGAAGGGTTAGGGAGAGCACGCTAGAATTGGACAATACACCTGACCTTGCTGCTACCACCTTCTGAAGCTCTTTGTTGAGTCCAGAAGTCATAGTGCTAGATTATCTGTTGGCAATCCAGGTGAATGCCAAATCCTTACAAATACTGCACCTATTTTATTTCTAGTATGTTACCATTCAGAATTAATTTCCATAAAACTTCAAATCACTAATGAAGCCAATACACAGTCCATGTGCAATCCAGCAATTAAGGAAAGGATGCACAAAAATGAATTTCAAATGCAGTCCTGTAGGTCATAGGAATCTGCTTGACTTTACCTCTGAACAACAGGACTACATTTTACATTTGTTTTAATTGTAGCTCTGTTCTTCAATTATTGGATTGTGCATGAAAAGCTAATTTAGATAGTGTTATTATTGTTTTTAACTTTTATTGTATTAGTTTGTTTCTTAATTTTTCTATTCTCTTTTAGTACATGGCACAGCCTATTTCTGTTTATTAGTTAAAAAAGCAATATATAAGAACTCTGTTTACAAAGTGAGTTGTTAATAAAAAAAATCTAATAAATATTCCTTTTCTCAAAAACCAAAGATTAACCAGAAGCCTCTTTACAGAGATTTAATAAATCCTGATTTTGGCAATACATTGTTATCTCTCCCCTGTAAAAAAAAAATCAACAATTATTAATTTATAATTTCATTAAGAATTCAAAATTTTTAGAAGATTGCTAATAGAGTAGTGATAAAGCTACTTATGAGGAAACTCTAGATACAACACTTGTAAGTGAGCTATTCTTCCTCAGTAAAGGTGAGGACTGCAGTTAAACTGACAATGCAACGGTATGTTCTAAACTATGGTAGGATAAGCAGAATACCAAAAAGGTATCTCACTGAACCAAAATTCCCTACTGATCCCTTGCAAAGTGAATGAATCAAACTGATAAAAGTGGATTTTTTGGAGTGGAAATTGACAGTAATTTGCTATCCTTCTGAGACAAAAGAGTAAGAAATTTGGTGCAAATTTCTCTTCCAAAGAGGCAGAAAGCAAAATATATTATTTTTAATTTTATAACTTTTCTTGTATTTTTTACACTGGGAAATTTTATACAAACTCAGCCTGTAAATAACTAATTACATTATAAGGACAAACTTACCTTTGCCAGGAGATATCTTCCAAAAGAAAACATTGACATAACACCAAATACAGCCACAAAAAACAAGTATGCCAAAGCTGCACAAAATGTTCTGGCATTTAGGTATGCTTTCATTTTAATCTAGAATATGAAAACAAAAAAGAGTTGTACCACTTTCCACTACAATTCTCAAAATATTGGCTAATCTCTAAAAATTATTTCACTCTAATTATTCTTCTAGTTTACAAATCCACCTGGGTGGTAGCCCACCTTAACCTTATGAAACTTTTGCTACTTACCTGTTCTATTTTATCAAAAGACTAAAATTATAAAAGAAAAACATCTTAATTCAATAAATGCCTTTAATTTGTTGCAAATATTTTTAACAAGGGGAACAATACTTTGATAAAGTGAATCAATGTCAGAATCAAATAACATTTTAAAATCTGGTTCAATACACATTCTCTTCTACATTTATTCTTCAAATAAAGTAAAAAAAATGCAGGTTCACACAGATAGGTATTCAAAAAGAGCATTAGGTATATTTTTGTTTGAAGAAATTGCAACCAAAGGTCTAGTCACAATCTTTACTTTTTCATTTAAATTTTCACAATTCCATTTTTTTAAACCACCTACAATGCTATGGTGACCCACTGTTTGGGAACTGTTCTTCTACGTTTTTAATACATGCAGTAATTTTGCTTTCATTCAAAATGCATATTAGTTTCATATTGGGAAAACCAATTATAAGACTATCAAATTTTGCATTAACTTCCCAAAAGTTGAAATAATCATAGTATTTCCCAACCGTTTTCTCTAAGTGACACACTTCTGAAATAGTCCATATATCTCAATATACTTTTAGTAAAAGTCTTTTTTTATGATGCTTAGATTCTTCTGAAAGTTTATCTTTATATTGATATAGATTTTCATGCTGGTTGGTTGACTTAAGTTGTATAAATAATTTCATCCATGCTTTTGTAATAAATTGCATTGTTTTATAATTATCATTTTAAAATATTTACTTGAACTCGCACTCACTGCTCATCCATTTTAATTTGTAACAATATACAGGGTGTCTCAAAAATATAGGTACAAACTTTTAGGGGAGGTAGATAACATCTAAAGGAATGAGAATTGCATAGGAACCCATAACTGGAAACATCATGGGAAAGTGGTAGCAGAGGTACAAGATCTGAAAGGACACAAGACAGTGATTAATGGAAAAACATTTATTGGACATAATTATTACAAATGGCATACTAGACGATACATTTAATAATGTTACAGCTCTTAATGACCTATAATCGCACAAATTTTGATGTGCACACGCAAACAAACGGTGGCCCAGTACATGTCTGTGTGGGAAGAGTTCTTGATACATTCGTTGAGTGGCTCGTCCGTTGCCCTCAGCTATTCCATACACTAAGTGCATGTCTGCCAGCTCCCTGTTCGAACACCTTTGCATGCTCTTCGTCAGCTGACTACCGCTCGAATGAGGAAATCCGAAATTTCCCCTCTAGTGCACTGATGAACAGCGCCGCCTATTGAACTACGGTGACGTTTCCGGTTATGGGTTCCTATGCAATTCTCATTCCTTTAGATGCTATCTACCTCCCCTAAAAGTTTGTACCTATATTTTTGAGACACCCTGTATATATTCATATATATATATTATAATTACCCTGTATATATATATATATACAGGATAATTTTAAAATAACTTTAGAACTTTAAACATATATAACTATTTGTCACACGAAAGGAAAACAAATGTCATTGAAGAGAAAAAAATTAAGTTTGTTTTTCCTTGTTTTCCAATTGTCATATCCAAGTTACTGTTGTATCAGAAATAGCAGAAAATCAATAATGGCAGATTACACATGTGCAGAGAAAACACTACATTTGGTTTGAGAAACCTAAATCAGCATCACAAATGTGACATACTTTTCCATTACTTATTGGAAATGAGATATTGTCTAAATCAGTTATTCCTAGGCTGCTGGATTAATTGTGGCAGTTTCTTAAGTGGTGGTCTAATTTACTAGACCCAAAACCACTCTTTTTTTTTCTGAGAAGTTTCATTAGAGATGAAGTTTATTACCTATCATTACCACAATCCATCAATGAAGTGAAGAACAGATTACATGTGTTATCCCAAAGTAATTCCTGACATATTCCATAAAGTATAGGAGGAAATTCGATTTTTTTTTTGTAGGGGATGTCTGTTACATCACCTTTGGCACTCTTATTGAGCATCTGTAAACTACTTGATAAGCTCACCAGACAAAAAATTAGTCATCCCAGGCTGAATGTCACCTAATAGCACGTAACACCTCCATGCAACTGAAGAACAGCCGAAATCCTGTCTGGCATGGATGCCACCAGTGTGTGGATGTAGTGCACATCAATATTCATCCACTCTTCTAGCAGCAAATGCTGCAGTTCAACCAGATTGGTCGAATGGCTGGGATGGCATTTCACTCATTACTCCAAATAGTCCCACAAGTTTTCTATGGGATACAAATCCGGGGATTTGGTGGCCAGTCGAGATGTTCGAAGGCTTCAGAATGCTCGTCATGTCAATCTGACACACTTTGAGTCCTGCTTGCGACAATTGTCATCTTGGAAGACTGGGGCATCCTTTTGGTGTTCACTGTGGAGATGCTGCACAAAAGGCAACATGTGGTCGTCCAGCAGCTCCATATAGACCTTCTGGTTCAAGTGTGACATCACCGCAATGAAAGGACCCATTTCCTCGTACGTGAAACACCCTCAGAACATCACGGAGCCTCCTCCAGCTTGAACAGAACCTTGCACACAGTCCTTATTGAAGGCTTCATGTGGCTTATGATGTACCCTTCGCCTCGCATCATTCAAGTACAAACAAAAACGCGACTAATCTGACTAGGTCACATGCTTCAAAGAGTTTACAGTCCAGTCTTTGTGGTGTCGTGCCCACTGCAGCTGTGCAGCCTTGTGCAGAGCTGTTAACACAGGTCTCTTCTGCGGTACTCTGCTCCAGATATCCATGGCATGCAGTTCCCTTCAGAGTGTTCATTCGGAAACAGCTCGTTGTAGGTCTGCATTGACTAACAGGAGCAATGTCTGCCTTGTTGCAAAGCAGTTTGCTCTAACAGTGCATGACACATTGCAGCAGTCCCTATTAGTGAGCACAGCCTTTCTGCTGCAGTTCTGGCAACGATTAGTTAGTGATGGACTGTGATATATGCCACTGCTGGAAGACCCTTTGGACAGTATGTTTCGACACACCTGCAAAGGCAGCAAGTTCTTGTATGTTATGCCCTTTGGCTCAGCCAAACACAATAACACCTTTTTGCCACTCATTCACATCTTTGGTGCGACCCATGTTTCACGGAGCGACTAACACACACATGGCACCAACCACTTCTTGTCACTGTATGAACCTTGTAGTGCACGGCACAGCTATTTGTAAAACACGTTTATTACTGGTGCACCCTCTGTTGCTCTCAAATGGATGTAACCCCTATTACGGCGAGAGATGACTAATTTTTTGTCTGTGAGCTTATATTTCTCTTCATTATCATTAATTTTCCCTTCATGTGAAAAATACAGTAATTATAAATGTTTTAACCTGTAAAGCTCATTTGCAATTACCCTATACATATATTGTTACACTTAATTCTAAATACCTTTGCAAAGACCTGTCCTTTGAACTAAAAAAAAAACACATATCAATTGATCTATCAATAATATAAAATTATCAATTCAGCACTAATACTTACAGGCCTTTCATTCAAAAACTGGTAATTAAACATCTGGCTACGCTTTACTACAAGTTCATCTGGTCCAAGGAATCTAAAACACCATCCCTTAGCAATATCACTGTAGAACAGTGGCAGTCTAGAAGAGAAATACTTTTATTACAACCTTTTATGCCTATAGCTTATTAAAAACAAATTTGAAGAATGGTTCTAGATACTTTAACCTGCTTTAGCTCATTTTCAGAAAAAGAGCTATTGTTTTTACTTTGTCACCTACCCAACTGTCTGTCCATGTATTGACATTCAACCGTTTTGTTTTTAAGAGATAAATGAAATTTTTTGGGGTGTTTAGATAAACACTAATGAAATGTTAGGATCTGCATTTTCTGATTCTTCCAATGGTTTTCATTTCCATCATTTGAAAACCCTAAAGTTAGAAAATACAAAAGCTTTAAATGAATATTGTAAATTATCTATTCAGGCTACAGATTCGAAATTTCAGTAATAGAGTGTGAAGATCAAGGGATTTAAATCAACAGCAGAGCCAAATATTTGCCCCTTGCTCCCAGGGGGTGGGTGAGAAAATTCACCTTTTTTGTTTTGGCAGATAAAAGAAAAAAAAAAACGTTTTCTCTAGAAGGGATCAAAGTTTCTTTTTGGGTGGTTAGGCACTAATAAACACTTAATATTTGCATTTTCTAAATCGCCCATTAGCTTGAATTTTCATTATTACAGGCTGCTATAATTATGAAATGATGGACTTCATTCTCTTTGGCAAGGAGCATTCCATATTCACCAGAGGCAATATTATTTTTCTGGTTAATTATATCTGCATACAAATGATCATACTAATTTTAGATAAAAATAAAGAATATGGTTAAAAAGTTAAAATTCAAAACATAAATTTAAAAAATATTACTATATTTATAACATTTTTCTTTCCAGTTTGTGTGATTCATTTAATTATATGTCCTTAATTAGTAGAAAATAAACAATTTAAATCTTATACACTAGTTTCTCAACCTGTGGGTCACAAGTACTTTAGAGAAGTGTTCGCATCTGGATATAGTTGAATGTATAATGGCCGAGTGGTTAGCGCGCTTGGCTACTGATCTAAGGGACCTGGGTTCGAGCCCCGGGTAAGGCATGGATGTACGTGTTGTTTTTCTGCTGAGGTCTTGCCATCCTCTCAGACCTTCTACTATGGCATATAAACTGACAGGCGCCTGTCAGACCTCTGTGGCAAGCAGCTGCTTGAGGGGGTATTTATTTTTTTTTTATAATATATAAAAAAAAACTACTTCATTCAATGTAAAACTGAGGGTTAAAGCTCAATATGTTATAAACATTCACTTCAGTAACTAAATTACAAAACACAAGCTCCTTTCCCCACTCTGTTATGGCTCTCCAATGAGAGAGAGAATAGCAGTACTATGCAACACAAAGCCTCAAGCACTTCTCTACACCCCTCACCCTGCAGTGATCCCAGCTAACTCCATATGATGTATTACTTTGCATAAGAATGGTTTTTTTTTTGGGGGGGGGGGGGTGGAGTGGGGGTGAGGGCTCAAGTATTTCTATTCACCCTTTGGAAAAAACTACTTAAAAATAAAAGACCTTCTACATAAAATTAAATTTTGTATTAGTATTAAATACAATTTTACTTTGCAAACAACAATAGTAATTTAATTCTTAAAATATAATTTCATGTATTGATAATGTTACAATAAATACTTGTCAATGGCAGCTTGAGAGTTTTGCTGGTGGGGATGCATGTGTCAGACTGAGGAAATGAAAAATTCTCCACAATGAAAAATTAGTAATAGTACCTTCAAAAACTAGATAACCATGATGACACTATTGCTAATTACTTAAAATACAATTAATTGTAAAGGTGCATTTTACTTACTGAGTAAATATTAATAAAGTAATAAAATATGATAAAAGATTAAAACAATTCAGGAATTTTACAATGTAATTATGTATACAGTTTAAAAAATACAACATTTTGTAACTAAGCACAATAAATGCAGTACACATTTAATTTAAAATGCAATGTCAGCCTATAATAATTTTGTTAGTCATATATTTATGTATTAGAGGTAAAAAAAGCAAGAAAACTATAGATTATGATGGGGGAAAAACACTTCAGTCAATAATTCGGACTTGTAAACCATTTCAATCACAAGTCAAAAACAAAAGCACTATGCAAAACTTTGCTTACTTAACAGCTGTTACAATAATTTATTGGCAATTTGGCATAGAACAAATTTCTTGTGACAGCTTCATACTGATTTTGTTTCATAATCTAGTAAGACTGAGTTGTTAGTGTAAAATTAAAAGATTTATAAATAACTAAACTGATAGTAATTCTCTTTTGCTTCTAACTATTTCAATGCTTCATGTCAATCTACACAGAACAGCTTTTCTGTCTTCTGAAGAAATGAAAATTTCAGATAAACTGTGTTTTCCAATCAATTATACTTTCAAAGCATCCTACAGCCTCTTCATAAAAATTGGTTAATTGGTAAATTACTTAACTGATGCTGAGAGTCAGAAACTACTATCTATTAACCATATCTTCCACGGGCTTCAAATTAGCATTCAATTTTTATCCATGTTGAATCCCTTTCAGAACAGGGTTTTGGTCATGCCCTCATGTCAACACATTCAATCAACAAACACTTTTTCGTCACACATGCACACTTCAGCTCTGGTGCACACCATAATTTTTCTCAAATCCTATATCTCCATATCCTGCTGTGTCATATTGATGCTCTTGTATAGTAACTGTACCAAACATTGGTGCAATGTTTGTATTTATTCTTTGGCATGGAGAAAATATGATTCATCATTCTTTTATCAAATAGGTAATAAAAATAATTTTGAAAGTGAAAAATATTGTTAGTTTTATTTTCTAATTATTCCAGGGGGTGCATGTGCTCCTTAGGATGAGCCACAACTGATATTTGCATTATTCCACTTAATTTTTATACTATTTGTGATTTTTAATATATATTTTGAAGCATTTCATGTAGTAGTTTAACTAAGAATTCTTTAAATTACAGAAATTTCTTACTGGAGTTGTGAAACACAAAAAGTATGAATGTAATGGGTCAAGTTCCATTAGAATTTTAATATATTAATAACTCATAGGTAATTATGTTATTGGTTTGCATCTCAAACATCCAATTTTCTTCTGCTTAAATTTTGTTCTGCCACAAGACAAACTGTTTTAAATTATTCCAAATAATATACTTTTTATGCTGCATCTGGCATTTCCTTCATACTCTTATTAAACTATTGTTGAAATTCATAACTGTTACAAATGGATACAAAAAATAATTCTGGACTTTATTTTCTTGAATTTAATAATTCTTTATTAGATTTAGAAAATACAACTGAAACAATTTTTTAATTTTTGAAAACTTTCATTCGCAAGTCAAAAACAATTTGATATCTACCATCAAGCATATAAAAAGCCTTACAGACTACAGTTTTATTGGACGAGAACTTAAGAAATGACTGCTCTTTTTGTTATAATACAGAAGTACCACAAATTATAGAACAATTATAATAAACAATATATAAATGAAAATGTATAGTCTCACCTACTAGTTGGTGGGTACTTGGATTTTGGGAGTTCTTTAGTAAATATTTTTTCTTTCAGCTGTTTCATGCGTGCTTTTGAACTTAGAATATCAATTACAGAATAAACTGCAGACAACCAAGTGCCAATGTTTACCACTCTACCCTTAAATATGAAAAAATGAAAAAGAATTGAAGAAATTACCTTTTGGCTATTTTTTTTACAACTGGTTAATGTTTTCAGATTCAATGCAACTTAAATTATAAAAATTATACAAAGATTTAAACATAGTTGAAAATATATCAAAATACAGTCTTATGAGATAACCAAGAACAAAAAAAATGCATTACAAATAATTCACTTTTATTTATCAGACTGAAAGCAAAAGTTCTAATAACAAGATTAAAATAGAATAGAAATTGAAAGAGAGATTGAATTGAACGAAAAAAAAATGACTAACAGAAACAATACAGTTTTATTGGGGGAATATCTACCATTGCACGTATTACTTTCCATAAATGCTCCACACGGATCACAGAACTTTTTTTACTGTACAATAATTAAAAACTTTCACTTTGTAAGTTTCATGCTTCTGTCTACAGGTTTCATGCTTCTGTCTACAGGTTTCTTCCTAAACAGCAGGTTCATTCCTTCTATTGATGCAAAAATTCAATTTTCACTCCTTTTTATTTCACCTATGCTTAACTTCAATACACAGACTTTTTTTTCTCTCATTATTTAATGTAATGGACAATATAACAATGCTTGAAGGGAAGATATCCTTCCCATGAATACTTTCAACCCCATTACCTATAAACTAAAAACCTCGAAAAGAATTTATTCTTCTAGTGGCTAGGAGACAAATTAAACACCAAATAGAAAGCAGACAAGTTTTCAACCTACAAAAAAAAAAAGATGTAAACAACATAGTACATTAAATAGGAATCATGTTAAAAATGCTGATTTAGCAACATCTGTCACCAAAATTTTAAAGGCATCCAATTTGTTATCTAAGGAGCATTACAAAACAATCTGATTACACTTTTGGAACTGAACATTGATGGTTAAGTACTATATACAACTTTTAAAAGAATATGTATCCTATAATGCATGCTCTAATGACAACTTCCATAGCAATGCCAAAGTTATAGTGCCATACAAAAATATGCAGCTTAAATTTCTCTTATTTACAATGGTGTATATCAATATTGGTTCTTCCCTGAAATGGTGAAAACTATATTATATTTTATTTAAAAAAAAAACATTATCAATAATGCTGATCAGTATGTTCATTATCTGATGCAGACAAAGAAAACTTTCTTTGGGAATGGATAACACTTGAATGAAAAACAAAGTGATGTTTTAATGTTTATAAAAAAAAACCTATTAATACAAGCTGCAGAATATTGGAAAGATTAAATTTTTTTACTGCTATATGAAAACTCAATCTCATTATGGACTGACTAAGTTCATTGATAAATTAATAAGAAGATGTAAAGTAAAATATAGACAATGATGAAATAAAATATGCATATTTCAACAAAACAGAAATATTAACAAAATTATAAAGCATATAGCCATTATGAAAACTATTAATATATTTAAAGGCATAGGTTGCACATTTCTAACCTTGGTACTATAACTTAGATATTAATGCAAAATTTGGAGAGCTCCAAAATATTACCATGATAATTATCTCAGGACAACCAACATATAACAATTCTTTTTAAGGGTGTACTCCCCTACAAAAAAGGACAGAGATAGCCTAGAAGCTATATTAGATATTTCTCATACAACCTACACAAGGACATGCCTACTAATTTAGTAGTCAGGTATGCTAACCAGTACACCAGGTAGGGCTTTTACACATGAATTAGATAATGCTGTTTATGGAATGGAGGCATATTAGCCTCACTAATAAAATCATCATCATTTTAACATTTTTGTCTTTCTTCAATTATTTGTGTATTGGTTAAAAAAAAACAGTTCAGCTGATTTTACAATACACATGTGAACTATTAATTAATTATACATTAATAAATATTAATATTTATCCTTAAAAACTTTACAATTAAATCAGTTGGCTTTGAAATTATATATATATAACATTTGTTTTCATGCAAACTTACCTCAGAGCCACCAATGAAAGATACATAAGCCTCAACAGAATTAACATCACCTATGGAAAAGGTATAATTATTTGCTGAAATTTACTTATTGACAGGAAAAAATATTCTGCTGTTATTTGTTAACCATTTTTTAAAATTTAAGTTTTTATGATTTAAAATTTATTAACATCATCTCACTTTTCAACAGCAGTTAATAATGCCATTTCTGTATTAATATTACCTCTTGAATTTCTTAGTGTAGCAATATCATAAATCAGTGGTTCCCAACCCATGGATCACGACCCCATTTGCGGTCACGAAGGGTTTTCTGTGGGGTCACCAGGCAGTGGTGAGCTATGAAAATTTTAAAAAGGGAAAACAAAAAATCACGTCATCGCATCCTGCACAGAGATTTGTTTGCATAAACGTGTAACGATCTTTCGTTCATCGGGTTAGCTTGTTGTGAGGTCCAGGTTCATGAGCAGTTCAGTGATTGGCTCTACGGAATGCAGGAATAAAGAATAAACAGAATAAATGTAGAGAATGACGTGGTTGGCATTAACGAAAACTCAACCACAGATTTTTAAGCTTGTTAATGAGTTACAATTTCCATCATCGCATTAAATATGTCATAACATTATTTTGAATATGTTATACTGAAAAATCTATTTCCGATGTATTTTCATTTATCCTATTAAAAAGCCTATATCGGGGTCACGGGATCACTTTGCCTCTATAAAATGGAGTCGTGACTCGAAAAAGGTTGGGAACCGCTGTCATAAATGAATGTCTTAAAGTCACTATAACTGATAAATGAGAACCAAAAAAAATTCATATATATTAGCAGTGGGTGGCATTCCATGATGGTGCTGAAGATGGGCAATGTCGTTTGCTGATTCATTAACCAGCAAAACTAAGTATGAATAGCATGACCTCAGAACATTTTTATTTCCAGCACCATCACAGAATATCATCCACTTCAATAGATAGTATAAATATCTTTCTTTTCTTTTTTTTCATGTTTCTTTGGGAATCGTGTCCTATGTCATTCATCTGTGATAAAATTACTATGCAGTTTATTCATTTATTAAAACAATTGCAGTAAACTCATTTATTTAGCTTATAAAATTTAAATTGCAATTTATTTTCCATTTCAAAGAACATCTTAAATGTTACATAAATCATTAAAACTAAGGCTTACCATTGTTAGCAATAAATTGCAAACACTGAAAGTATACATCTAATGCTAATCATTTAGTTTTCTGTGTGTGTGCTATCAACAAAATCAGTACGATAACTGTAAATCATAGATAGCTATCTAAAATCAAAACTTCTTCAAGCATTTTTTTTAAACTTGCCAGCCTATAATTTAACACCACTGCAGTTAAACTTTTGAAGGTATCCCAGGCCAGAAAATTTCAATATTAAGATGCATGTGATATCTTAAGTTTATCAACAACCATATATATATGTTACAAGAATAAATCATAAAATTCTTAAGTTTATTCATGAGCTACTAAAAATCATTACAGACTTTGATTTCTTACCTAATTTGACATTATATGATACAAGAATAAGTTCTCAAAGAAAGGTTTTGATCTAAAAATTTATACTTAATTTTAGTCTTATTCAAAAAAATTTGATATGGTTTATCAATTAAAATATTGTAAATATTAGAAGTGTAGTAAATTCTTTTATAAATCTCTATACTCTCCCAAAGTTTAAAGAAAATACAAACCTGGAAATTCCTTTTTTAGAAAAGCAATGCCAAGATCTGATGGAATGCTGTCAAAACCACAAGCTTGAACTATATAAACACCTTTCTCTTTAGCTTGATCAAAATATTTTATTTGCATTTCTTCTAAATACTATATTTAAAAAAAAATATTTTTAGCCTTAAATCTTGAAAAAATGCATTTTAGTAAAATATACTTAAAACAACTAAAAAAATCCTGAATTGAAACTAAAGAGTAAGTTTTAGAATTAGCACTACACAATACCACCAATAGCAGTAGTTTATAATAAAATCTTAAATATAATACATGCATACAATTATAAATACAAATGAAAATGGAAAAATAGTCATACATTCCTGCTAACAGTTGAGTTGTTTTACCTCTGAATGGCTCCATTTTACACACCATGGATTAAATGGCTAGATCAGGGGTTCTCAATGTGGGGTACGCGGTAAAATGTTTCGGGGTATGCTGTGAAAGCTCAAAAGTAGCTAGATCTAGTAACAAAGTCGCTAAGTTGGCAACACTGCTGTGCAAAAATGTCTTTTATGTGTTTATCGATATATGTAATTTATGAATACAAAATTTAATGTGAATATATATGTTCTATTTTATTCCCATTGTTGTACTATAACTGTAGTTTTATTTATCTATACAAGGGGTATGACAGTTACAAAAGACATTTCTAGGGGGTATGTGATGCATAAAAAGTTGAGAACCACTGGGATAGATCATAAGGGTTGGGTTGTTTTACCTCTGAGCAGCACTTTTTTGCACACCATGGGCTAAATGGCCAGATCACATGGACCCCGAAGGCTCAGAGAAGGTTGGAGGAGGGGACCCACCGGAACAGCTGTTGGGAGACAGATGGTAGCCTCCCGTCAAGGCCATCCAGCGTGTTCTTTAACGTGCACAGGGTGTGGCTCTCCCACACACGGGGCCACGGCTTAATGTCCCATCCGACGGACGGCGGCCTTTCCAAGCTCATCGGTGTCCTCTACTGACCGTGGGCAGGGCGGTGAATTTTGCGGAGATAAATCTCAACGCTGACCCAGCTGGGACTCGAACCTGGGAACTACAGATTATAGATCATAAGGACTCCAACAGCTCAGAGAAGGCTGGGGAAAGGGAACCCACTGAACAGCTATAGGAGACAGATGGTAATCTCCCATCAAGGCTATCAGTATGTTATTTAACATGCACAGGATCTGGTTCTCCTGCACACAGCCAAGATTTAATTTCCCATCTGATGGAGAGTGGCATTTCCAAGCTAAAAGTGTCCCTGAAGGTAGAGTGGAGGGTTAGCAGAAAGAAATCTCACTGCTGACGCAGCTGGGACTTGAACCT
This sequence comes from Ryuthela nishihirai, assembly GCA_038380435.1. NCBI lineage: Eukaryota > Metazoa > Arthropoda > Arachnida > Araneae > Heptathelidae > Ryuthela > Ryuthela nishihirai. The sequence continues at coordinate 38,751,682 of JAWZYU010000029.1, forward strand.
AGGAACTTCAGATTATGAGCTTGACATGCTACTGACTGAGCCAAACCCTGATAACAGTGAGTGCTATTCTATGAAGAAGCTGAAGATGGGCACAATGAGTTGAGTCTGGTTTAACTAGAAGGGCTAAGTGTAAGAAGCTTGATCCTATATCATCCCAATTTCCAGCACTATCACCAAATACCAGCCATTGTCAGTAGACAGTACATCTTTTCTTTCCATTTTCCTTTATCAGTTAGTATACAGCAAACATAAGACATTCACCTGTGATAAAACAATCATATACTTTGCTGATACATTATAATTATCATAGCAATCAACTCATATACTTAGCTCGTAAAATTTGCATCAATTTCTATTATAAAAAAAATATTTCAAAAACAATAAATGCTATATAAAACATATAACCAAGGTTCTTCTGGATGAGCAATTTGGTATAGAATAGTAGTTTATAATGGAGACAAATTACAGGTATAGAACTAAATCAGAGATCCCCCCCCCCCCCCAATGATCCCTCCCAATCTGTACCTGTATCCAAACACTTGGAAAATTCTAGCATGAACAGAGATGAAAAAAAAAGCCAACATATATATATATTCTTGCAAAATGTATGTAATATTTATTTTTAAAATACCATGGAAATAGGAAGGGGGAAAAACAAATAATGCACTTTGTGGTGTGAAATATCTCTGAAAAATATATAAAATGGTGTTCTGATTCATTCTTGTTCAATACAGTTGCTTTTCCTCACCCTCATTCCATTTTTCTAATCTAGGTCTATCTGTTTCATTGCTTACATTTTAAGTTTTTTTAACAACAGTAGTGAAAATTTCTCTCCATTGCTTTAATACATGGGTAATATGTACAAATATTCAGTAGTAAAAAATCACAGGATGTGTCCTGTAGACATAGAACTCATGAAATAATAAGCTAAAAAATGGTTTTGCCATGAGTGAGATTCAAACCATCTCCTGGAAACATGCCAGTTATGCCAACCACTGCACCATCATTGGCTAATGTTTTTTCTTCAGCTGGTGTGACTTATAAACTTTATTAAATATATGATATATATTTTACCTGTTTGATGTAATTGACAGTATAAAAAATTCCTAAAATTAACTAGTTCTTTAAATTCTGGTTTATTCTAGTGAATTAAGAATTAGATAGTCATTAAATTATGCAAACTTCACTGATATTTCATTAACTTAAAAATAATAAAAATAGCTAAATATGTTACCTTCATTTCACCACTGAGATCCACATGATGAGTTCCATTTTGTATACAAGCTTCTACAACTATTTCCCCATAAAATTTGTACTGAAACAAAGAGTTTTTTATTTTTATATGCTACAAACATTAACATATATTCAATAATTATTACCTTGAATGCATATATTTATGCCACTGGTTACATTTGCCTGTGAAATACTCCAAATACACAGTCGATTCCGAATAATATGACCACCTACCATACATACACTATGGTAGGTTGTCATATTATTCTGATACGACTGTGTACATACTAGTGCTTGCAAAAATTTCAAAAACTTTGTGTTGCTACTAAACAATTATAAAAATACACTGTACATATCTACTACTCTTTAAATGACCAAGAAGTTGATTTCCATTTGCAGTTATGTATGTATATTTTTCCACTGCTATTACAAATACAGAATATTGAGAATTTAGTAATTTAATATTTAATTTTTGTTAGACAAATAAACAAATTGCTATTAGAAAACAGACTACTAATCAAAAATTTACTAATTACCATAGCAACTTTGAAATAGATGCTATAACATTTTTATAGTTTTCAGACTAATTCTACAAGTTGCTTTGTGAATTCTAAAATTGTTTCCCTGCGTGTTACAATATTGCAATAAATATTTATTCACTAAGAAATATGTAACAATACCAATACAGTCAGACTACAAGTTATCTAGTGGATACATCCCTGAAAATAACTGTGTATATTGAAACCACCTAATTCAAAGCATTAAGGATAAGGCAAAATTACAAAAAGACTCAATAACATTAAGATCTTGATCACAGTAATAACCTTAATAACAATTGTACTTACTGGTCCTACACAATTAAGAATGAGTCTTGTTTTCTTGCACATCTCTGATATTGAGTCCTTATCATTGATATCAGCTATTATTGTGTCAATATCCTTTATGTCTGTGGCTGAAAAAGAAGGAACATGTTTAAGATTGATTTCATTAATACTTCACATGATTAAAAATCTAAAATATGTAGTGTGAAAAAAAAACTAAATCTCTTGTTAATGTGTTCAAATGCCAGTGCTTCACACCAATCAAGTTGTATGCTTTACTTTCTATGAAGGAAGTATAGCCAGATTCAGGGTTAGATTGTTTCAACTACAAACTGTACTTTTTCGTAAACAAAGGGTTAACTGGACAGGACCCAAGGACCTCAAGGGTTCAGAGAAGGATGGGAGTAGGGGACCCACTGGACCAGTGGCAGACCTAAGCCAGGGCACTGCCCCAGGGCCCAGTGAGGTCCTAAATGAATTTTGATAAACATTTTTCTTAACAGAAATTGTTAGATGAATATAAGTCAAATTGTATGAGAAATTGTTAAAGACAAGATAGGTATTTCTTTAGTACTTGCTCTCTGGGCTCTTTGCTATGTTTTCTTGAGTCATTAGCTCTATTCCCCATACACATATTCTTCTCTCTTCTCCTACCTGTATTCTTTCTTTTATGCATTTAAATAGTGGACAACGTCACTGTCATTTTTAACATTGCTTATATACATACGTTTTCTATTGTATGAAGGTATTTATGAATTATAATGTCATAAAAAGGAAGTTAGTAGAAAAACAAGACTGTTATCGAGGACTTTTGATATTCAGTTTACCTTATGAAAAGTAATATACACTGCACAACATTGAATTTACCCAACCCAGAAGGAGTGAGAGGATAGGGGTGAAATGTAGCACACACATAGCAATACATATTGGTATACCATGATTTAATTTGCAGTCACTTACAGTGGTTAGAAGATGAGATAATGCAGCACAAAGTGACTGCCTCAGTAGTTGGTTGCATCGCCATGAATGGTAATACAGCGTGGAGTCATACAGTCGATGGATATGGTCCTGAGGAATTACACACCAAGCATTGTTGACTTGCTCCCATAATTCATCAAGATTCTGTGCCAGCCAGTGAGAGGATTGCACATGTCATCCAATGTGGTCCCACATATTTTCTATTGGGGATAAATCTGGAGATCATGCTGGCCATAGCAATACTTAAACAGTTGCAAACATTGTCTGGAGACCCTAGCAGTGTGTACACAGGTGTTGTCATGCTGAAAAATGGGCTGCTACATGCCTCCCAAGAACGGTAACAAAATGGGCTGCAGAACTTCACTAACATATTGTGCAGCTGTCAGTGTTCCCGTGATGCAGACAAGGTGATCTGCTGTCATATCCAATAGCACTCCATACCATTATACCTGATTGGCGGGCGGTGTACTAGTCGCGAACGAAAGCTGAATCTGTCCTCTTGCCAGGTTGTTGTCATATACGGACCTGTTGATCATCAGCACCCAGACAGAAACAGGATTCGTAACTAAACACAACAGTTTTCCATTCATGACCCCAGTTTGCACGACTTCAGCACCAAGCCAGATGAGCACTGCAATGGTTTGCAATCAATAACAGTTGATGTAATGTTTGCCTAGACCACAGGTATGCCTCATGCAACCTTTCGTTTACCATTCAGGTCATTATGGGAACATCCATGGCTGCTGACACAGCCAGTCAAATATTGCCTGCAGTGCTCTGTGGTGATGAATGAGCATGTCGAACACTGCGCCTATCAAGTCATGCTGACATCTGTCGGATGGCACCACTCCCTCTACAACGCACGCTAGAACCTTCATTTTGTCAGTTTTGCCAACAGCATCCAACAATTCATGCACCCCGATGAACATGGGCAGCGACACAATGTGTAGTTAATCCAGCTTCACCTAGACCTATAATTCTTCCTCTCTCAAAAACATCCAATGGTGATAAACCTGCCAATGGCGTGTACCAGGCATTTTTGGTCGTCGCTGAACAATTTCCAAGTGGAACCACCTAATCTCAAACATTTGCACGACTTCCATCTGCATAAACACAATACCATCCCTGTACCTTCTTGCACCTTTTAACTCTTGAGCCACATGTCATTGGCTCCAGATTATCGTCATTTGCATATCTCAACTGCACACACACACCCTTCTATTTGCATGTTTGTACATGTCCTTCTGGGTGGGGCACTTTCAATGTCGAGCAGTGTATTTCCCACCATTAAATCCTTAAAACTCATATTGTCATACACCTAATTCACATTATATTCTCAGTATAACATTTTACTTAACATTCAGTCTTCAGCAGCTGCATCTAGCGTGAAGATATTTTTCTGTATAATAAATATATGCCTATAGTTAAACCAACATTGGATTTAGATCATTAGATCAATCAAATTTTCAAAAATTGTGCAAAGTACTTACAAATTGCTTAAATATCATTTACTGATGAATATCTCATAAGATCAATTTATTGACAAAAGTCAATATATAATTTTGTGAAAAAAATTAGTTTTGATGACTCATTTTTGATTGACACATCAATTACATGATTCAAACACGTGATCTATTCACATTAGTGAAAAAAGGCAGAGCCAGCATTAGTTAAGTGGTTTTAGAACATTCTAGCATGAATCTTGAGAGATGTGGGTTTGAATCCCACATGTTGGCAAAAATCTTTTTTTTCCACAAACTATTTATTGCTATTTTAAGCAAATACATTTGGGTAAAAATGAATTTTGCCAATGAGTGGTACTCAAGCCCAGTAGAAAACCAAAATCAGCCGAAAATTTCCAGGAGCATGCCTCTAAACTACATATAATTAGAGTAACTGGGAGGTGTGAGTTTGGGTCCCACTCATTGGCAAAACTCATTTTTCCACAAAAGTATTTCTTGAATTCTATATCAACAACTCTAACAACTTGAATTCTATATGTATTTACTATTGATTGATACTTCAAGCAGAGAGTACTTTTCAGAACAGAGTTTACTCTTGCACTGCAGATAGGAGGTAGTGAAGAGGAAGGAATAGCATTGATTAGACAAGTCCATTAAACATCTCTGCCATTTTTGGCCACTATAGTGAAAGGGTTAAACTATATCACTGTAAAATATGTAGTTGTCAACTGTTGTCTATTACAATGAATTAAACATGCACCTAGAAGAATCTCATAATTTTAAGATCTAATTTGAAAGTCTTTTAGCTTATGTTGTTGACAGTACAATTATGCTATTTAATTAATCCATCTTTCTGCACAATCAGGTGTGTTTCATTCCCAAACTGTAGATGTGTCACAACAGAAATATCCTCATATTCTCCCATTAGCTGAAAATTGTATGGCAGTAGGTTTAGGGTCAGAGGTGTATCCTATGGACTGCATCCCTTGTCCCTTCCTTCCCCCAAATTCTAAACTATATTTCAGAAAAAACAAGACAAAGTTTAGAGGAGAAGGAAAAATAACTATTTTTACTTTATTTCCAGGAGCAGTTTGTTAATGGGCATGGTTTTACTGTAAATTAATATATTATATTACTCATTAAAAAAATTTGTAAGGGACAAGATCTTGTAGCATACTGGAGGATTTAGAGAGGAAGGAATAATTATTTTTATTTTATTTCCAGGAGTAGTTTGTTAATGGGCATAGTTTTACTGTTAATTAAGCTACTATATTAAACATTAAAAATAATTTTAAGGGACATGTATCTTGTAGCATACAGAAGTTGTGACCCACAATAAAAATAAATAAATACCCCGCTCAAGAAGTTGCTTGCCACAGAGGTCTGACAAGAGCCTGTCCGTTTTATATACCATAGTAGAATGTCTGTGAAGAAAGCGAGACCTCTGCAGAAAAATATCACAAATATCAATGTCTTACCTGGTGCTCGAACCCCAGGTCCCTTTAATCAGAATCACAAGGTAAAAATTTCCGTTTATGTTTTAAATAAATTTTTTACTTATTTCTTTTATATCACTTTTGCCTCTTATTTTTTTTATTCATGCTTAACCAAAAAGAAAATATTAAATCTTTCTGGTGAAAAGCATGACTTACCAATATATACCACCCATCTCCAAGGTATAGGGGAAAAAAATTGTTTTTAATAATATTTTGCACAAAATATATATATACGTATATTTAAAATTGGTCGGCAGTTTTAAACATAATACCAAGAAAACATTTTATGTTTCATGTAAGTCTTTATGTCGTTAGCATCTTCTGCGATTACTCAGCAATATGATGCACGATATTATAATACGTTTTGCGCATGGATTCAGCGGCATTGTCAAGACTACGGTTTTGGGAATGGCAGAAATTTAAAGAAATTTGTTTAAGTATATTAATTAAAATAATGATTTATTGAAGATAAAATTTACCTAAGAGCGGGAGGGGGGTGGATCATCCACTTGACTATGTCATTGACACAAACTGTTTATTTAAGTAAAATTAATTTCACTAAACGAAATGTTCTGTGTCAAAAAAAGGAAATCTCAATTTAGTTGCACATTTTATATATCAAAAACTTACTTTCACCCAAGTATTCTTGCACATCCAAAAGAGATTTTTTTAACTTTTCACCGCTTCGTCCAGCAATAGCCCACTTAAGATCTGTCCCTTTAACTGCTTTCGCTAATTCTTCTATAACATATTTCCCGGTATAACCACTTGCACCAAATATTAATATATCAAACGGTCTACTATCTCCACTTGCCATTGTTTCCACGTCTAGTGTAGTGCTGAAAATTTTAACATTTAGTCACAGCCTACCAACTTCTACACCATTACGTCTATATCAAAAGACGGAAGTTGCAGGTGTTCAAGGTTATAAAAACCAATTGCACTGAAAAGCACGGCGATGAGGCATGCACAAAATCATAGCTGCCAACCCTAAATTGTTTATTGCATGGATATTTGGCGCTAGGTTACCATTTTTCAAATGTTGCAAGTAATGTTTGGACCAGATGCAAAAGGGCCCAAGGTCCCTTTTACAAAGTAGTCCAGAAAATGAAGAAGAAGGATTTTAGATGCAAGTAATGTTAATTGAGATAAATCTTTAAATATGTAATCTTTAAAGCAATTATATTTTATTATTGGTTATACATAATCTATTTATTATTGACATGTATGTTGTGTGTAAAATATGTCTACAAATTACATAACTTTTATTTCTAAGACCATAGATCAGAGGATTAATTTCGGCTACTTAATAATAATAATAATTGTTTATTTCACCAACATATCATACAATTAGTTCAATATAAAATATATATATCTGGTGAAAAAGGTCTGTAAATGGTAGCTAGGCATAAACTGGAAGGAGAGCTGTGTGCCAATCCCTAGTGATGATGCACAGAACCGGCCAGGTCTAGCATCTAAGTCCGACCCAGCCTTCTCGTGGTGCAGGCCATTAGTACCTTTCAAAAGAGATATTCTCTTTTGGAAGGGAACGGAAGGGGAGGGCTGCCAGTTCAATATGGCCTACTGATCTGGTTATCTATGGCCACTTTTTTCTTTTTTTTTCACCCCTGCTGAGGAGTGGTCAACTTCACAGGGTCCTGGTGCTGACCATTTATTCCTACTAAACTGGACTTGTTTATTGATTTGAGCTTGATTATGGATCCTGGACTTGCTGCACTGGTGGCCCTCTGTTGAGGGAGAATCTGCTGCTGTGTTTTCTGTTTGCTTCTGGGTTGCCAGCCCTAAGTGAACAGAGGCATGGGATACCTTATATCAGCTGGTGGATAATCCTAATCAGAGGCCATCACAGGTACCTGTACCTTACTTTGCTAGTTGGGCATCGTCAAGCCTAAACTAGAGTAATGTGTCTCAGGCAGGCCATATGGCTCTTGAAAAAGTCCACTTGAAAAGGTGGTGCCTGAAGTTCCTACCAGCATCGGTGACTTCAGCCTTTAGCGAAGGAGGAACAGGTCTATGCCCCATGTCTGCGATCAGGGGGCTGTTTGATATTGTTGGCCCTACCTATCTCAATAAACTTAGTTTCTTTAAAAAAAAACTCTAATCATTTTCTCTCTGCAGGAACGTGGAACGTGAGGACATTACATAAAGATTGTTCTCTTGATGTCCTCATGCAGGAATTCCAGCACTATAACCTAGATATTCTAGGCTTTCAAGAGACCAGATGGACCATGGAGGTAGCAAAACAGGGAGGCGCCCTATCGCTTAAAAACTGTAAACGAACGTCGCCATATTGTCGCTACTTGTAATCTTGCTATCACTGTGTTAAAGAACGACAGATTGCATTGAAAAAATGGATTTGGGTAACGCGTTTGATTACAGTAATGAACTTGCGAAAAAGATCAAAAGGATAACATTTCATAGGTGAGAAGTAATGCTAAAGTTTTGCTTTGTAAATTGAAAACCTTTTCGTCATTTCAAATAATTTATGACAGTAGTGAGTTAGGCCTAGCGGAAGGCGGTAGGAAGGGTTGGGAAATTTTCTCAGTGTTTTTAATGTAAACTGATGAAATAAAGTGTTCTTATAAATTCACAGAAAGAGAAAAAAATTCACAGAAAGAGAAAAGAAAGGGGAAAATTTGATACTGATATCAATCGTCATTTCCTACGTTTTTAATGTACCTTACCGAAAAGCTAGAGAATTTCCTGTTATGTCAATGAGAATCTAATTTCGATGCTCTGTAATTTCTAAAATATGCATTTAATGCTAAAATTCGACCAAAGATAAATTAAAAATCGTAATTAAATCTATTTAAATCTCGATTTTAAACCATATTCGTTAACTATTTAAAGAGTTATGGACGCTAGAATATTTCACGATAAATTATGTTCAATGTCGATGAAAATGTAACTGTGAAGTGCTATAACTATTAAAATATGCATTTAAAGAAAAAATTAGAAACTTGATTAAACAACGATAGAACTTTGAAATATTATGCAAGGGAGAGGAATTCAGTGCCTATTTTATGAAAAAGATGGTGTAGCTTTCATTTGATATGCAATTTGTTAGTATTAATTTTAAGTGTGAATAAACAACTTGTGTTTAAAACATAAACAGACGAAAAACTAAGCGGAAAAAATATTTTTTTTTATATACAGGGTGTCTCAAAAATATAGGTCCAAACTTTTAGGGAGGTAGATAACATCTAAAGGAATGAAAATTGCATAGGAACCCATAACCGGAAACGTTACCGTAAGTCAATAGGCGGCGCTGTTCATCAGTGCGCTAGAGGGGAAATTTCGGATTTCCTCATTCGAGCGGTAGTCGGCTTACAAAGAGCATCCAAAGGTATTCGAACAGGGAGCTGGCAGACATGCATTTAGTGTATGGAATAGCTGAGGGCAACGGACGAGCCGCTCAACGAATGTATCAAGAACGCTTCCCACACAGCCTCGTACCTGGTCACCTGGTTCTGTTTGCGCGTGCGCATCAAAATTTGCGCGATTATGGGTCATTAAGAGCTGTAACATTATTAAATGTATCATCTAGTACGCCATTTGTAATAATTATGTCTAATAAATGTTTTCCCGTTAATCACTGTCTTGTGTCCTTTCAGATCTTGTACCTCTGCTACCACTTTCCCATGACGTTTCCGGTTATGGGTTCCTATGCAATTCTCATTCCTTTAGATGTTATATACCTCCCCTAAAAGTTTGATTAGTTCTACTCCAATTGTTTGTAATGATGATAGATGCATTGGTGGCTTTAATGTTGGCCCTATAACACAATCTGAAGTTATTTTGGCTGTTTCTAAACTTAAACTTCATAAATCCCCAGGTGTAGATGAAATTACTACAGAAATGCTCAGAGCTGGAAATGTTTTGGTTATCACTTGGATGACTGAAATTTTGAATAACTTTTATGATAAAGGCATGGTTCCTAAAGATTTTACCAGAGCTATTATTATCCCTAATTTCAAAAAAAGGTGATCGCAGTTCTTGTGATAACTATAAGGGTATCAGCCTACTCTCTGTTCCAGGTAAAGTTCTTTCCATGATTGTGCTTAATAGAATTAAGAATCTGGTTGACAGTCAATTGCGTGATGAGCAACGTGGATTCAGAAGTGGTAGGGGATCTGTGGATCAGATATTTTCACTTAGGCAGATTCTTCAGAAATGTTTAGAGTTTCAGAAACCTTTGGTTGCTAGCTTTGTTGATTTCAAAAAGGCTTTCGACTCTGTTGATCGTCATAATTTGTGGTTGATTGTGAAATCATATGGTATACCAGACAAGTTAGTTAACACAATGAAAGCTCTCTATAATAACACTGAGTCGTGTGTGAGAGTTGGTAAGGCTTGTAGCAATTGGTTTAGCATTACTTCTGGTGTTCGACAATTGTGCATTTTGTCTCCTTTTCTCTTTAACTTGGTTATTGATTATGTTATGCAAAATTCACTTCAAGGGAAAGATTTTGACCCTAAATGGGCTGGAGATACGAAAATTTCTGATTTAGATTAGGCTGATGATTTAGCCCTTTTGGCAAATGATGTTGATGAGATGAACTCTTTCATTCGAGCTGTTGATGAGAATGGTAGTAGAGTAGGTTTGGTTATAAAAATAAATAATAAATACCCCCTCAAGCAGCTGCTTACCACAGAGGTCTGACAGGAGCCTGTCAGTTTATATGCCACAGTAGAAGATCTGTGAGGATGGCAGGACCTCAGCAGAAAAACAACACACACAACCATGCCTTACCCAGGGCTCGAACCCAGCTCCCTTAGATCAATAGTCAAGCGTGCTAACCACTCGGCCATGGGACGGAGAGAAAACTAAAGTGATGAAAATTGGTCAGGCAGGCTGTGATTCAGTTCATCTGAATGATTGCAGTCTTGAGCAGGTGTCACAGTTTAATTACCTTGGGAGCTATGTAACAGATACTGCTGATGTGCGGCATGAGATTAACAGACGGATAGGGATTGCTGGATTGCTGCGGGGACTTTTAAGATTCTATGGAGAGTGTGGAGAAATAAGCGTATACACCTAAAGACAAAATTAGACTGTATAATAGTTTGGTTCTTTCTAGCGTTAGTTATGGTAGTGAAACTTGGATGCTGTGTAAACAAGATAACAGGAAACTAGATGCTCTTGTTTCTAGATGCTTATGCAGTATCTTGGGCATTAGGTGGTTCAGCTTTGTAACTGATGATGAGGTTAGGCAAAGAAGTTGGCAACCTCCTTTAAGAAGCATATTGTGCAGAGAGAGACTCCGTTGGTTTGACCATGCTGCCCATATGTATAATTATAGATTGGCGAATAGGTTTATGAACAGTGTGCCTAGAGGCCTCAGAAAGAGGGGGAGACCTAGGATGCGGTGGGCAGACAATGTTAAACAGGACCTTATTAGAATTGGTGTGTAGTGGCCGGATCAGCAGATATAGCTCAGGACAGATATGTTTGGAGAAATAAACTGCATGGTCTGGTTGGACCTCCGTAGCCCATTGGTGTGCAGTGGCCGGATCAGCAGATATAGCTCAGGACAGATATGTTTGGAGAAATAAACTGCATGGTCTGGTTGGACCTCCGTAGCCCATGGCTGCTTGATGATGATGATGATGATGATGATGATGATGATGATGATGATGATGATGATGATGATGATGATGATGATGATGATGATGATGATGATGATGATGATGAAAAAGGTGAGCAATGTAAGCTAATATCTTTATTTCTTATACCCCCTTATTTACATTACATGAATAGCAATATATAACATAAATTGGAAACACTAACAAAAGAATTCAAAACATATAGATCAAACATTGTTAAATACAATTTTCTAATAGTTTAATTATTTGATACTTAATATCAAGCTTCACATGAAAGCACCAAAAAAATCAGAAATGCTCTCAAAATGTATGCCATGAAAAGAAATCCAAACAGAATAGGAAAGTTTACTGAAATATACTGATTACAACTTCATGTAAATCCTAGATACTTCGCTATATTTGTCTCGATAAAAATGACAAATGAATTGCCAAGAGATGAAAATTCCCCAAAAAAACTTCTGCCTTGGTCATTGCTTAGATGACACTTTCTCTTGCTGTAAATTATTAGTTGTGCCTGCCACTTTTTTTACTGTGTACTAGGACCGGGCTTTGACATTCTGAGGCCTGAAGTTATGACAAGTTGAAGAGACCCCAAATTTTCGAAAGTCGAAATAAGTTATATATATATTTATTATTCTGATTGAAGAGAACATCAAAGACTAAATATGAAATTGGTGTGGTGAAAACATTAAAATAGTATTGGTATAGTGCCACTTAGGCACTATAGTATTGGTATACAATAATGAATGTGTAAAACTGAGATTAATAATGTTTGCACCATAAATTAATTTTAATGTAAAGAAAAAATTTCATAACAGTAAACTTCAAATTTAAGTTTTTGAGGTCCCTCATAATCGTAAGGCCTTAAGCTGTAGCTTAGGGGTAAATCTTCGGAGTGTTTTTTGCCATTGTCAAATCATATTACCCATACAAAAAAGACTGTGCTGCCAATCAGTTAACAACGGAATCATCGATCGCTTTACTAACATTGGGGCTTTTAACATCGGTTCCCAATTTTAACCCCTCCCCCTCCCACATATGAAAATTAAGATACATATGATGGCAGAAATAAATATCCTTAAAATTCAAGAGATTGTAATTTCCACATCTACTTTCCACAAAATTCTTTGCAAGCAGGCTCCTAGTAAGAAAGCTGCACCGAGTAATTTGAAACCTTTAAAAGCATTTGTGTTTATTAATGGGCAATGTGAGTAAATATTTGTGGAAGTAAAAATTAACTTACTTAGTTAGTTCATTATTAGTATTTTAAATATATACTTCAATTCTTACTAAATAATATTATGACACTTAATTTTTTTTTAGCAATAACTTACTGGAGGCTTTCCTCCAGTTTCAATAATGTGTTCTGGCGAGCCCAATTGAACTCAATTCAACCAACCTCGATGATTCTAGCCATCGAGGTGACTCCAGAACATCTCAGCATCACAGACCCCCCAGCTAAATTTTTAAGTGCAGACGAAAAAATAAAATTTGAAGAGCCAAGGAATAATTTACTGTAAACGGTAGTGCCATCCAAGTTCACAATTACTCAAATAATCGTCGCTTCAGTTCTAAAAAAATGAAATATATCATAATTTCTAGATGTCTTATGCTTTAATCCTTGGGTCTTTCTATGACTTGATTACAGAACCGTAATTAAGGATGGAAATATGAACGAATGTGCCGATTTCTTTTCTTTCTCTCGACGTTACCTCGGATTTATCTCTACCTACTTCGAGAGAAAGAAAAGAAATGGGCACGTTCGTTCATATTTCCTTCCTTATTTCTCATTTAGCTTCCTAGTGCCCATTTAGTTTCCAACATTTGAGGAGGATAACTTGTTTTATTTTAATAATACTCTATTTAATAGTATAGAAATAACAGAAATAATGGATTCTCAAATATATACTTCACCGCTACCAAAAAAACGGTTTACTCCAAAGTTTCCTGATTCCGTAGAAAAATAGCAGTGTAAAGACTAAATAGCACTGAAGTGGTACAGAGTTAATCTTATGAATATCCCAGAATTCTGCAAAGAAGTAGAGAAATTTCCCTCGATATTCATCGAGTGGCAACAACTAAACATTACTGTTTTGCTAAAGTAATCTGAATTTGTTATTGATGTAAGTTATAATGAGTTAGATTTGAAAACTTTTATATAACTATCTTCCAAGAAACGGGCTAAAATCACTGATGTTTTTATCTATTTACATGTGTTAGTTGCCCTAAATAGACTCTTATGGCTGTATAAAGTAAAAATTTAGCACTACTTGTTTATCATTCATAATTTTACATAACCTAGATGAACTAGTCACGAGTAGCAGAAAAATACTGGTAATTGAAAAAAATGTTTTTTTTGCGCAAGAAAAGGTAGTAACTGCTTTACGTTGCTTCACTGTTGATAAACTTTGATCCTTAGTTTTGTATTCACTTGTTTCCAAAATTAAAGAACTCAGCCGGATATTATTATACGTTATCACTTAGTTCGTTCTGAACGAAAAAAATTTTAAAGTTTGTTTTCCGATTCTCCAAAGTCTAAAAACTGCACATCTGTGCAATGTTGATACAACTCTTCAATATATATATATCCAGAGTTTTTCTTAAATCAGAATTAATGTTTTTATTACGATTAATTTCTACTAAAGAACATACAGGCAGCACTTAAGCATCAATTAATAAGACATAGATAAAAGTTTTGCCTTCAACAACAAATATTTGCAATGAAATATGAATATAAATTTTCATACTGCTTTTTTTTCTCACATGCAGTGTAAATTTTGCTCTTCGTAAGTACACAGAAATGTTATGCATAAAAAAAATTATATTGCTGTTAAAATCCAGTTAATTAGATTACACTTTTATGAACCATGGAAATATGCAAAAGAGTAAATATTGATTATTATATTAAAATGATGAATAAAAAAGTAGTTCTATATGACTAGCATCTAATGTTTAACATTGCTATTAAAGCTTTTGATCTACATCCTGTAATATTAACTAACATTACTGTATAACTGATTGGGAAATTTGCTTAACTTGATAAGGTAATCTGGCTGTTTGCAAGTGGAGAAATCACTGCATTCAAGTGACAGATATTTGAGTTGTGTACTGCAGGCAGAATAGTTCATGTCACTAAATAGAGGGGAGATCAGCAGCTGGTAGCTCAGTGATCAGAGCACTTGACATGTTATCAGGAATTTGCAGATTTTATTTCCCACCCAACTCAAAACAGTTTCTCCTCTAAATTTGATATCAGTGTTAAGAGTGAATTCATACTTTTCAGTGGAGGTTAATGGTAAAAATATTCTTAAACTGAACCAGTGATTTGTTTATATGCACATTTGATTAAGTTAATATACTTTTGATTATATACACGTTTCTGACAAATTATAATTTATGACTGGCCCATTCATGACTGCAATCAGTTTGCACTTTTGGTGTTTGTTAGACTTCATTCTGTTACATTCATCATGATCTACTACAAATCAATGTGATTTAAATGATTTGATGTATAAATGGGGTTTCAATACATTACTATTATGTGGGATTATGAAGATATTCTTGAATATATATTAATAGTTACTGGTAGTAGTATGGCCAGGATATTTTGAAGGGCAGTGGTATTAAAATTCATATTAATGCAAATTTGTGAAGTAATGATTTCTTAAAAATAAAATTTCTTGAATTTTTTAATCCCTCTCTGCTACATTTGTGGTTACTGTAACAGTTTTCATGGACTTTTAGACAGATTGAAATGAAAGTTGATTGTATTTATAATTTTATTAAAACTACATTTTACAGTTTCAAAGTTGGCCTTTTCCCACCATATACATTAGTAATTCAGGAAGAAGAAAAAAATTAAAATTTTTCTACTGGATTTGATGGTTAATGCACAAATTTATAGAAAATACTTGTTAGAAAATAGAAGATAATTATTTTTTAATTTAATGTTCATATCACTAAATAGAGAGGTCTTGATCAGCAGTTATATTTAGAAACATTTAATTGATAAATCAACAGCTTTTAAAAACTCGGTTATAAATGTTGTTGAGCATCTCTAATAAAGCTTTTCCAGTTTAAAAAAATCAATAAAGAAAAATGATGTTATGCCGTTTTTAAAAAAAATAGATTGTTGTTCTAAGCTGCTGTTAATTTTCAAATTATTTTTAAATAAATTCTGTCTCTTTGGGAGTTAAAAAATGGGGTTGAATATTTTTCAATTTTTTTCAAACAGGGAAAACAATGGAAAAAACGAACCATCTAATGACCTGACTAGTACATTGCAAACTGTGTGGGGAACATGGCTGGTTTCCTGATTCTTTCAGTTTAAATATTTCATCATGCATGCCCTGTGGAAAAAAGCAGTTGTTCTCCTTGTTATCATCATTGCTGTATTACAGGTATGAATAGTTGACTTTTGTATTTTGGCTACTGCTAGTATTCTATCACAAAATGCATAAATGCACAATAATAAAATCAGCAAGAACCACTAAGCTATACATTAAATACCAAGGCATAAAAGCTAAATCAGTGATGTGTAAATCTTGTTAATATTTCAATCTGATCACTTTTAGTTTTACTTTGCTTAACCTTTAACCCAATAAATGTAGGAGCCTGATGCATTGTTTTACCTTTTGAATTCTAGTTATCTGGAAATAATACATTTCTGTAGTACAAGGTTGTAATTTTTTGTTGTTTTTTTTCAAATAGAAATTTTTTTTTATTATCAGATGTAGAAAATGACATTATATATGATATATATATATTACTATTGACTCCACATGTAAAAATAATGATGAAGTTTAAAAGTAATGCATTTGTATCTGTAGAGATCAAATGGGCTACCTGTGTGTGTATATTAGAGAAGACTGCAAAATTTATTTTCTTTTAATTTTACTAAAGTTAAAATGAAAAAAAAAATTACAGTAAATTTTGCAGTTTGAAAAAGGGTATAAAATTTTACTTACCATTTTTTTTTCTATATTTTTTCTTAATATTTTTGCCATTTTATTAATTGCAATTAAATGCTTCATAGTATATAGAATGACATATTTTTGTTTTGTTAGTCGACTTCAGAATGAGATTCTAACATTTATTTTATTTTCTGGAAGAACTTCAAAATTAATTCAGCTACTGGAATGAGTTGGGTTGTTTTACCTCTGAGCAGCACTTTTTTGCACACCATGGGCTAAATGGCCAGGTCACATGGACCCTGAAGACTCAGAGAAGGTTGGGGGAGGGGACCCACTGGAACAGCTGTTGGGAGACAAATGGTAGCCTCCTGTCAAGGCCATCCAGCGTGTTCTTTAACATGCACAGGGTATGGTTCTCCCACACATGGAGCCATGGCTTAACATCCCATCCAACAGATAGCGGCCTTGCCAAGCCCAGCAGTGTTCCCTACTGACTGTGGGCAGGGTGGGGAATTTTGCGAAGATAAATCTCAACACTGACCCAGCTGGGACTCGAACCTGGGAACTGCAGATTACGAGCCTGGCACGCTACTGACTGGCTCTAGTCAGTAGTCCTACTGACTAGAGCCAGTCCTACAGGAATGAACTCAGTTTCAGAAATATAAGCTGTAAAGTTTCAAAGTATCAGGTTTCTGAAACAACTCGCTCTAGTGAGTTATTTAATTCTGAAAGTATTTCAGAAAATAAAACTAAAACCTTATCCTGAAGTAACCAACATAAATGATTCATGTTAGATAACAAAAGGTATTTGTTTAATTATGAGTAATAAAATAAGAAATATTCAAAAGAAGTTAACAGTAAGTGAAATTTTTAAAGAGAAACAAAATTTATTGTATTTTTTTAGCAAAACTTTTTTATTTTTGCCATATTTTTAATTGTTTTATTTTTTCAACATTGTTTATAAAAATTTTAATTATTACTGAAATCTTTCATATTTTTTCAATATTTTAGGCATTTATGCAAATAAGGCTTAATATATATATGCTTAGATTTTTGTTAAACAACAATCTGCAAATCTAATGCCACAAAAAAAAAACTTATTTTGCATTAAAATCATCTTTGTAAATTAAACTGAAATATACATTTCCAAAAATATTTTAAAGACTAAAAAGGAATAAAACAAATTTCACAGCATATAAATAAAGCTGAACTAAAGCACCAAATTTTAATGGAAATATCTTCTGAATTATCATCATGGAAAATTTTAATTTTTAAATGTATAAAAATTGATACAGAGGTGTAGCTAATGTGGTTACAATGGTTCAGCCAAACCAGGGTCCATGCTCATTTATATATATATAGTTTCTGTTTTAGGAGTGTTTATTACTTATTGTTAGTGATCTTTGATATCCAGAGAGCAAAAAAGAGCCTGCTCCTCACACCTTTTTATTCTCTTAAAAACATTTTTAAGGAGTGGGCTTAGTAAAGAAGTCTTACAATGTCACTTTGCTATGCCACTGATGTGACACACAAAAGTAGAATATATGCTGCTTATTTTTGGTTTTCCATTCATAAATATTATACAGAGAAAAGTGCATTGTGAAATAGTTTCTTTAAGACGTTTATAAATCAATAGATGTTTTGTGGAAAAAATGTCAAGATATTGAACTCGAACCTGCATCTCTCCAGAAATGTGCAAGATAATTCTACAGTTGAAAAAATGCCAGCATTGTCTTTTTTCCACTTAGTGGGAAGAACGAAAAGTTGTGCTAAGTGAAAAAAAGACAGTGCTGGCATCAGTTCAATGGCAGAATACTCTAGCATGTTTCTGGAGAAATGCGGGTTTGAATGTTGTATGTCGGTGAATTTTTTTCCATGAAACGTATTGATTTATAGATAAAAAAGTCAACTGGTAATTCTGTGATTGTCATTTATTATTTAGTATCTTTAAGAATTAGGCCTTTGATAATGTCTTGTTACCTGACAGCTGTGTAATTATTGCTATAGATATTATGTCTAGCTGCTGCTACTTAGGGATAAAGAGAATATTTAGCATACTTTTCTCACATTAAGATTTTTAGCATGCTCATACCTCCTGGCACTTTTTATTCTCAGTTGATGTTTTCTTATAATAGAGAGCATTGTTGGTTATGAAGATGTTCCCAGACATGTGAATGAAAATACACTACTGGCCATTAACCCCTCCAGTGTCCAGCCTGAAAAACAGCTTTCCATCCAGAGGCCAAGCTATTTTCACCCTATGCTCAGCCAAAAACACTTCAACTTTAGAACTTTTTTTGCTAAATAACTAACGAAAGGAATTATGGCATGTTGTATGCCAAATTAATCAGCATTTAGTTCTGAATTTTCTGAAAATAAAATATTTAACAAAAATGACAGATATGTTTTATTTTAATAGGACTTTTTTAGAGTCATGTAGTAAAAAAATGCATCTGGCAACACAAAAATTTATTAAAAAAAACTAATAGACAGAAATTATTAAAATACACATGAATAGAATGATTATATTTTTCTGAATAACAAAAAAATTATTTTTTTGGTTTTAAGTAAATATTTTTCTTGTTTTGTAATTTTTTTCTCGGTACCTTTGAGGAAATTCCAGGCTTTTAGCCAATTGTGCTGAATCACATAAACAAGTCAACTTTAGAATTTTTTAAAAAAATAACCAATCAATGGAAATAGGTCACATTATATACCAAATTAAACAGAATTTAATTATGAATTTTATGAAAATAATATAAACAAATTTGCAAGCATGTTGATTTTAATAGCCTTTTTCAATGTGATATGGTGCAAAAAAAAAGATTGCTCTATACAATTAAGGCTTCATTTTGGAAAACCTGATGAATAAAAATAGTTAAATTATACATTTATCAAAAGGAAATTTACTCCCGAATAATATGATTTTTATATCTTTTAATGATTCTTTTCAGTATTGTATATTTTAAACACGGCCAGTGTTATACAACGTGACTTCTCACATTCACGGGATTTTCTGAACTGGTTAGAAATAGAAAAAAACTTCCTTGGCTGCTGTTTTTGCTAAACATTATGAATATTTTCTTTGGGTGTTGAAGTTTGGCAATCTTGGTTAAGTGCAGAAAGGTTTGTGCACCAAAGCAAAAAAAAAAACCTACATTATATCGTCTGTATGGTACAGCCAAGGTACTGAGAGTGTGTGTGTGTGTGTGTGTGGGGGGGGGGGGTTGCCTTTAAAATAATTCAATATAAACATAAAATCTTGTAATTTAAAAAAAATATATATTTTTCTAGTGGGAGGGGTGAAACTTTCTACGTGAGTTTAACGGATTGGGACGCCTTCCTGAAATTGCCCTCCCACATGACGGCTGATTTCCATAGCAAGGAAGTCTATTTTGCTTCCTTATCCAAGACAGTCATTTTCAGACAATGGTACAAGCTCAAAATTTTTTTTTTACTAAAAAACAAGAAATAATAAAAGAAAAATTATATATAACCTAATGGGATGTTAAAATATCCACAACAACTTTTAAGCCGACCTCCAATCTAGCATAACTTGTAAAGATCGATAAATCGGCCGATCAAAAGATCTCTAACTAATGGAAGTAAATCTACAGAAATTAATTTGCTTCCATAACCAAGACCTTGTTTATTTTCAGAAAATGATACTAGATCAAAGTTTTACTGGAAAAGTAATAAAAAATAAAAATTAACACATAGCCTAATGTGATATTAAAATATCCACAGCAACATTGTAGGCCTGCCATACAATGTAGCATAACTATGAAAAAAATCAATACTTATTGATTGGCCAAACAATTGCTAATTTCCAAAAATAAACTACTGAAATGAAAACTAAGGTTTAAATATAAAAAAAAGTAAATATTAACTTTACAAAGGGTATCCAATATGCTGGACCAAAACTGTAAAAAACACTTATAGGACATGGAATTGAGATAGCATATGTCAGCCATCTGTGTTTTGTTTGCTTCAGTGAAGCATAACTAATTAAATGAGCTGCAACCAGAATTTCCAAGAAGGATGTGTTGACTTCCAGTTTCAAAAATAAAAAAGAAAGATGCATAGAATGCTGGAAAAAGAAAGATGCATAGAATGCTGGGAAAAATGATAAAAATAACTTCGGAATGAAATAGGTTTATGACAGAAAAGAGTGTAATAAAAATAAATACCCACTCAAGCAGTTACTTGCCACAGAGATCTGATAGGAGCCTGTCAGTTTAAATCTATCGTTTTTAAAAATAGTTTTTTTTTTTTGTTAATTTATAGGAGATTTTTGAAACTTTAAAAGGAAAAATTTGTTGATAATAGTTCAAATCAAACTTGTGAGCTTAAATCGGAAGATTGCTTCAGCAAATAGGAATGTTAACAACAAATTGGCAGTACTTTTTAGTGCAGGCGTCGGCAACCTATGACCCGCGGGTCACCAAGTGACCCATTTAATAATTTCAAGTGACCCACTTGAGTTCTGCAAATAAAGTATAATTTATTTTTATATATTATACTTTATTTGCGGAACTCAAGTGGGTCGCTTGAAATTATTAAATGGGTCACTTGGTGACCCGCGGGTCATAGGTTGCCGATGCCTGGTTTAGTGCTTCTAAGAAATGACAATCAGATGACTTTATAAAATTATTTATATTGTAGTTTAATAAAATGTGCATCAAATTAAAAAACAAAATGTTATTTTTGAAGCCTGAATTATATATTTTTATAAGATATATATATATAAAAAATTGAAACAGCAAATTTTATTTTTAAAAAACTATTTTTTTTACTAAAAACGTATGCATACGTCCTTGGCCTCTCAATTCAGATTCTCCGAACGTATGCAGACAATGTGGATACTGGAAGGGTTAAAAGTACAACACCAGGAAAGGTGAGATATCAAAGCCATATTTAGTGAATACATGATTGTTTCTAGGATCAAATGATTACAAATACAACTCGGTTAGACTTGTGGAATGTAAAGAAATCAATATCTTGTGTAGCCACAGTGAGCAGCAATAACCGTTGCTACACGGTCCAGCATTGAGAGGATGAGATATTGGATGTGAGTTTGGGGAATGTCAGTCCATGCAGTTTCGATATGTAGCCAAAGTTCATCTGTTGTAGCAGCTGCTGGTGTTGGTGTGCTACTTGTCATGAGATCATGGACCAGATATGTCCAATTGGGGACAGATCCGGTGAATGCGCAGGCCAAGGCAGAAGTGTCACATGGTGGCTATCCAGGAATTGCTGGACGATGCATGCCACATGTGGTCGGGCATTGTCCTGTTGGTAAATGGCACCAGAGAGCCCCTGAAGATGAGATATGACCACAGGCTCCAACACCTCAGTGATGTAACTCTGGCTGTTCAAAGTACCATTAATGTGTACAAGGTGTGTGCTTGAGTGGAATCCAATGGCACCCCATACCATAACACCAGGGGCCAGACCTTTATGGCGCTACATCATGCATATCTCACTGAGCCTATCGCCGCGGTACCACCAGATACGAATTTGTCCATCATGGTGCTGCATACTGAAGCAGGATTCATCTGAAAAGACGATGCATTGCCATTTGCACATCCATGAGTGACGTTCTTGGTACCATTGCAGTCACATATGCCTGTGTTGTAGAGTCATTGGTTGCTGCAGCAATGGCCATCTACAAAAATGCCCTGATGCTGCAGACGACGTCGAACTATACGTGCTGAAACTGATTGATGTGGTTGTACAATCATTCATAGCCATCGCACGAGATGTCTGTTCTCTCATTCGTTTGTATGACAGGGCCATTGAAATCCCTCACGTCAGTGAATTCGTTCCTCATCTACCCACTGATGCCATATTCTCATCACTGTGACAGCATTCCGTCCAATGTGGTGGGTCTCCTCCCCCAACCTTCTCTGAGCCTTTGTGGTCCATGTGACCTGGCCATTTAACTCATGGTGCGCAAAAAAGTGCCACTCAGAGATAAAACAACCCAACCCATTCAATATGAGCACCGATGTCTCGATATGATAATCCGCCTTCCCATAATCCCACATTTCTCCCTTGATGAAAGTCGGAAACCTGGTTGTGGATGCCATGTTCTTTGACAGGGCATACTTGATCCTTTAGTGTCTGCTAATAAATTACCACTTTGAAGTCGATTCAGATTTTTAGAGGAAAAATTGTTTTGAGCCGGGTGGGATACAAACCCATGACCACTTGTGGCAAAATTGCTGAAACTGTCCCTACATATGATGTCATTTAGGTTGAAAATGTTCATATCATCAACTAGAGAAGATCTTTATCAGCAGCCAGTAGTTCAGTGGTACAGAGCACCTGACATGAATCAGGAGGTCATGAGTTCATATCCCACCTGGCTCAAGACAATTTTTCCTATAAAAATTTGAATCGACTTCAAAATGGTAATTTATTAGTAGATACCAAATATGTCGGGTTTATTCATTATTTAATGATCTTTTAGTGTGCAAGAACTTCAAGCAAACACAATTCCAGTGCTTTACACTGGCTTTTTGTAATCTCCTCTTATACCACTTCCAGGGGGCATTACTGTCACACATGATGTGTGCATGTGCTGTGCTTTGAATCATTTACATGGGCTACCCATCTTGCATATTTTGGGACAATCTGATTAGTTCTTCCTGGTGTTGCACTTTTAATGGCCAGCAGTGTAGTTTAATATCAAGAAAACTTAAATAAATTTTGTTGTCTGCAAATTATGCCTGAAATCCATAACTAGTAATTGAAAATAATTTACTTCAAAGAAAATATGTTATTTAATCATGCAATATTTATTTATTTAGATAATATTATTTTAGGTAATTCACATGACTCTTCTAAGTCGTCTTGAAGCTCGCAAGAGCCACAAACATCAAAGAGACATGGCTAATCGAGGATGGGATTCAAATGTCCGTGACTATAGAGAAGCTGAAATAAAAGAGGACAGGGCTCATATGTTGAAATCTGTTCATCAGAGTAGTGTTCTTGATTCAAGTGGAGAATTTCACATAATAAATTTTTTAATTAGTGCTGATTCTGCAAAGAAAAAAAATCAAGTAAAACAAGATCTGAGTCTTGTCACACAAACAACAATTAATGGCCTTTATAATTTGGAAATGATAGTTTCCTGGTGGCATGGACCAGTATCTGTAGCTGTTTTTAGTTTGTCCGAAGATATTCCATTAGCAATTGAAACCATACTCCGTCTGCGACGTTGTTATCCTGCCATTCGATACAATACCAGTTTTCATTTAGTCTATCCCTTGGATGGACCAACTAATAATGCCCAATCTTCTCTTAATCCTACACTTGATTCATGTGACTTTCTTGTAAGCAGTCTCCAAAGAATGAATTTAGGACAAAACTATGCTTTAGGTGTAGCATACCCAAATAACCTTCTGAGAAACGTTGCACAAAGAAGTGCTCTTACTGAATTTGTATTTATGACTGATATAGATATGATACCAAGCGAACATTTACATGAGGACTTTCTACAATTTGCCAAAGAAAACAAACTCTTTGGGGACACACATAAAGATGACAAAACTGTTTATGTAGTTCCAGCTTTTGAAATCAAAGAAGATGCTACTATACCTAAAAATAAAGCTGCACTTTTGCAATTAGTTGAAAGTATGGATGTTAGGCCATTTTATTTTGAATTGTGTTGGAAGTGTCAGAAACACACTGATTATGAGGCATGGCAGCGTGAACCTCCTTCTAAAAGATTAGATGTTCTTTTTGAAGTTTTGTGGCGAGATCCATGGGAGCCATTCTATATAGGACGTAATGGTGTTCCTCTATATGATGAGCGTTTTCGCCAATATGGGTTTAATCGAATCAGTCAGGTAATGCAAATTTATATTCTCTTGTTCCTTTGAATACTAAAAACTTGTGTAAAAATAATATTTGAATTTAGAAGGATAATACATTTAGAGTGAAATATATTTAAGTTTTTGTCTTTGAATTTGCCCAGTACTCTGTGCCAAAATTGCAAAAGAAATTGTTTCTTATATTTTCTGTAAGAACTTGGCATTTTATAAAAACATACCTAAGTAAAAAGACAGAATTTCATAACTTAGCTTCATATAAGTTTTTATTGTGATTATGTTGGGAAAGATACAAGTTTAATTTCTTATTTGACAACCAGTTTGCCAAGCCAATTTCTAATCCAGGATAAGGGATTTATTTTGAACCCTATTCAATACCTAGTTTTTCTGCATAATAAAATTGACTCTGATTTAAAGAAATTTCGTCAAATTTTGTCATGACACTATTTTATGGTTTTGGATTTTTTTTATAATAATCTGATGTAAATTAAAGAAAATGCTTTAATTTTTTTCCTGCCATTTTGGTCCCCAATTTCCTTAAAGATTTTCAAATTGAAACATTTCTTCATCTCTATTTCCGTTTTCTACCATATAATACTAGGTTGAAAAAAATGTTCAGACTCCTGATTGGCAAAGGGAAAATGTAATTTCTGGTCACGTGATCAGTACTAGCGGGGTATAAGAAGAGCGTTGGCACAGAACAGGCTTCAGTGGAGACATTGATATGAAACATGAGTGAACATGCTGAGTTAACAGACTTCCAGAGAGGGGTCATTATAGGATGGCATTTGAGTAACTTATCTGTGCATGCGATTATGGCCAAATTAGAGCATCCTAGGTCAACTGTGCAGGATGTGATTACTAAATGAAAATGTAAAGATGTCACGAGTCAAGAAACGGTTGAGCAGACCATGAAAACTGACGGAAAGGAATCGAAGAGCTCTGATTAATTACCCTACTGAAATTTCAATAAATGCGACATTTTGTCAAACACTCTGGTGTCTGGTGACTTCTTTCAACATAATGTAAATAACTGATTTATTTCACAGTTATCACTGTTAGGAGATTTATGTCTCCTGTATTGCAACTAGAGATGTTAAAACGATTGGATGGTTATTGTTCATTTTAGTTTTTGTGCAGTTAAAAGCTGGAGTATATTTACCACTACAGGAGGCAAATTCTTGGCTGGTACACTCACCATAGTTGCTGCCGAGGCTTATGCTCGGTTGCTGCAGTGCTCTAGTCATCGGTGTGCCAGTCCTATAAGCATTGCCAGGTGGTCGTTGATACTGTCTGCTGATGCACGGAATGTTCATCTGTTTAGCACATGGTGTTTGTGCATTGTTTTTCTAAGCATGCTGCAGGATGACATGCTATGGGGCACGGTCGCAGTGGAGCTGTTCTTTCAGTTTTAACTGTGATGTATGTTAGAGACTCATCTTCTGCTGCTTTACACATTTGACATATATTCATAAGCATAATGCATTTTGTCAAATCACTCGGCCACTGTCACACTCTTTAGGAAATTTGTATTCTGCATTTTATTTTACTGCAGAAAAAAAAATGCAGAATGCAAGATTTTTAAAACTTTGAAATTCCATGGCATAGAATCAGAAACTGATATATCACAAAAATGTATTTCACTATAAGATTAAATAAAAAAAGTAAAGCTTTTTTTAATTTAGCCCCTTTTAGTTTTGTGATCTAAAAATTCATTTTATCTTGTAATTTTCCCCACAATATTTTTAGGGATATTTTTTTTTCAAACATTTATGTAACTGAAATAGGCCCAAGCCATAACCTTATACTTATTTGGGTAAAGTGCAGTGAGGAAAGGACAGGAAAGAAAAAAATTAAGATATTTAAGTTTAATTCTTTTAGTCAAATTGGGGTCAAGAAACGTTTTAATCTTTTTTTTTTCATTTAAATTCTCAATTTTTAAGTTTTGTGACTCTAAAAGCAACATAAACTGTACATCAATGTAAGGTTAAGAAGACAATTTTTCATATTTAAATCTTTTTACTGCAACTGGGGTCTGAAAAATTATTCGTCGACAGCTTTGCTTTTTATCTCATTTTTTTTAACAAGAATAGTTTCACTTTATCGTCCATCTGTAGACATTGAGCTTTTTTTGTTTATATTATGATTTGCACTTTCCAAAACTCCCAGAAGCTACAATTGCACCCTCAAACGTGGAAAAAAATCGAAAATTTCAAATGAATATTACAAATGATGTAGTTAAGCTAGAAATTTGAAATTTTGGTGATGGAATGTAAAGGTTTTAGAGTTTCCATTGGCAGCAGTGAGTTGATCCCATAGACACGGGAGAGTGGGTAAAAATGCTACTTTTTTTAAGAGTTAATTTTTTGTTTTTAGAGATAAAATTAATTTTATGTTGGAGATGTACTGAAATATGATTTGAATATTGCAACAGTGTATTTATGCCAGAAATTTGAAATTTTGGTGATCAAATGTGAAGGTCATGAAGTTTCCATTGTCAGCAATGAGTTGACCCTAACACCTAGGGTGGGTGGAACAGGGCCGCCGACAGGGGGGGGGGGGCAAGGGGGACTAGTGCATAGGGGCCCGTCAGATTAAGTGACTCTACATTTTCTTACAAAAATTATTCTTAGTTAGGCTATATATCGATCCTATGCTAAAAAGTTTTATGTGACACAAACTGTGTAGGCCTATGTTTTTGCATGCCTGACTGTGCAACAGGCTCTTTTTCCTCTGTATGTCATCATTGTGTCCAGAATAATTGCTATTAATGATTTGTAAAGATAAAAAGTTTTCAAGGGGGGCCCCGAGCATAATATTACATAGGGGCCCATAAATTCTCTCGGTGGCCCTGGGGTGGAAAACACAATTGTTTTGTTTTAAGAGATAATTGGAAAATTATTTTTTAGTTGGATTGGTACTAATGAAATTTAATTTGCATTTTTCAAATACTAGGTAGTTTTATATTGTTAGAGATCACTAAATATGGAAATGGCAAAACATTTAACATAGATGCAAGAAAAAATAGCAATAAATAGATGCAAGTGATCTATTTATTGTGGAAATTTGAAATTTTGGGTGGTAGTATCAAGAGATATTCCACTGACAGCAATAATCTACCCACTTTTCTCAGAGGGGACTAAGAAAAGCAACTTTTTAAATTTAAGAAATAAAAGACAAATATTTTTTATGTTATATGATTACAAATAAATTGCTACTATTTGCATTTTCCCTATCATCTGTGGGGCGGGGGTGGCTCAGTCAGTAGCACGCCAGGTTCATAATCTGTAGTTCCCAGGGTCGAGTCCCAGCTGGGTCAGCGTTGAGATTTATCTCCGCAAAATTTCCCCGCCCTGCCCACGGTCAGTAGGGGACACCAATGGGCTTGAAAAGGCCGCCGTCCGTCGGATGGGACGTTAAGCTGTGGCCCCGTGTGCGGGAGAGCCATACCCTGTGCACGTTAAAGAACACGCTGGATGGCCTTGACGGGAGGCTACAATCTGTCTCCCAACAGCTGTTCCAGTGGGTCCCCTACCCCCAACCTTCTCTGAGCCTTCGGGGTCCATGTGACCTGGCCATTTAGCCCATGGTGTGCAAAAAAGTGCTGCTCAGAGGTAAAAACAATCCAATCCAATCCTATCATCTGTTAGCTCAAATTAAAACTTTTAAGGAGTGGGTTGGTTGGGTTGTTTTACCTCTGAGTGGCACTTTTTTGCACACCATGGGCTAAACGGCCAGGTCACATGGACCCCAAAGGCTCAGAGAAGGTTGGAGGAGGGGACCCACTGGAACAGCTGTTGGGAGACAGATGGTAGCCTCCCGTTAAGGCCACCCAGTGTGTTCTTTAACGTGCACAGGGTATGGCTCTCCCACACAAGGGGCCACGGCTTAATGTCCCATCTGATGGACTGCAGCCTTTCCAAGCCCATCGGTATCCCCTACTGACCGTGGGCAGGGCAGGGAATTTTGCGGAGATAAATCTCAACGCTGACCCAGCTGGGACTCGAACCTGGGAACTACAGATTACGAGTCAGCGCGCTACCGACTGAGCCACCCCCGCCCCTTTTTAAGGAGTGAAAATGTAGGTAAATGAAAAACATCATTCTCTTTGAAAACAAGATTCCAATGTTTGCCAGAGGCTATATGCATTCTTCTATTTTATTTTAAACTTGAGGTTATTTCTTGTACAAAAGAAATTGGACCACTTACAATAAATAATGTGTTTGTTTTAAAATTGAAAGCATAGATTTCATAAAACAAAATGTATGCTTTCAAATTGCTTCATATTTCAAGACATTAAATGCTAAAAGTTGGGGAGAAGATTTATCATGAACTTTAACCCATAATATCTTGGACAATTTTCACCTAGTGGACCTCATTGCAAATGACTGGATGTAGTTTAAGCTATATAGTAGTTTTTGAATGACATTTATTTTGAAGAAATAAAATCCATAAAATAAAGAAAATATAACTATAGAAATTTAAATTTCATGATCAAGGGACAGGTAATTTGTCCAGATCCCAATTTTAATTACTTTCAGTTAAGTTTGGCAACATTTTTACTTATTGTAAATGAAATGTTTTCAATTTATTTACAATAATACATTTACAATAATGTTTCATGACAAAAGAAAAGTTTGAGAATTCTAAGATGTAATAACAACTCAATATTTAAAACAAACATGCAATATCTTTTTGGGTATAATTTTTTTTGTTTCCAGTTCTCAAAGGCTAAAGAATTTAATATTTTAGGAATCAAGAAAAGGAAGTGCCTTTATAAAAGAGTTTTCTTTGCTAAAGGAACTTCAAATATCAAGTTCTTTTTCTCTGTATTATATTTTAATACTTTGATTAAAAACTAGTTTTGGTGGTGATGGAGAAATAATAAAATTATTCCTATATAGCATTGTCTAATATCGTGAAAATTTGTCAGTTGTCCTGACCATGCATTTTATTTTCAGTAAGTTTAAATGTTTCCAAAGTAAAAAAATAATTAAAATTGGGATCCAGATTTTTAGTGAAATTAACTGAGATTTGCAAAATTCATTTGCCAATTTTTTATGTTAAACAATTCCTAGAATATGTTTAAAAATGAAAAGCAATACTGTTTAATAATGTTTCCTAATTTAATCTTTATTTCTTCTGGAAACAGGTTTGTGAATTGCATGTAGCAGGATATAAGTTTTCTGTTCTAAATAATGCTTTTGTGATTCATCGTGGTCTGAAGACACCATCATCATTCCATAAAGCCAAGGAATTAGACCAAGAAAGAAATCGTGTTCTGTTCCGTCAGTTCAAGACTGAACTGAAAGAAAGATATCCAGATTCATCTAGAAAATGCTACTGAGAAGTGTCACTGATTTATTTCATTCTGGCTGTCAATAATGTATATATTTATGTGTTTGTGTACGCCATCAGTTGAACTTTAATAATTTTTCCCAAAGATATGTACTTAGGAGTTGCATTTAAAGCATTCAATTAATGCAATTTTTCATGTTAAATTGCAATCGAAATTACAATTTAGTTTTAGTCATCAACTATACTCCTGAAGTAGTTTTTAACTGTCAATGATTTCTCAAATGCCATATGTACTAACTCATAGGCTTAAAGTTAAGTCACACATATATGTTTTTATACCCTTAGCCTACTATTGGGACTGTATTTTTGGAATAGTATGGTTTCAACAATATGCCAAATTAAGGATCATCTTCAAAGTTTTTACAGTAACTAAAGCATTGTTTATGCTTAATAATAAGCCATCTTTTGTTGTATTTTTGGTCTTTTTCTTGTGTATATATCTATTTGAATAATCTAGTCCATTACAGTCTTTTTTTGTGTGTGTTTTATATCATAATATTGATGAATCTTCAGTACTAAATGCCAAAGGAATTGAAAAGTATTGTAACATCTAATAGAATCTCTAATATGTATTTTCGCTATTAATATTGAATGCAATGTTTCTTGAAAACTACAAAAACAAGAAGTCTAGGAATTATTGAAAGCAGTGTACACAGCTTAAAGAACATTTAACGATATATAAATGGCAGCTAGTAGTTGATTCATCCCTTGGTGATAGGAATGCATAATATTCAGTACTATGGCCAAGAAAGCTCTCTTTAGCCAAATGCATTCAATCTTAGCAATGTGTTCCAACTTCAAGATCAGAGTTAATATGAAACAACAAAGCCCTCTAAATGAAGCCAATTGACCATAGTGTCAGATGCTCTGTCTAGAATTTTTTTCAGGATTATTAAATATAAGTACAGTGAAAACCCAATTATCTTGACCCTGATTATCTGGATATTCAGTTACCCAAATTACAAGGCATTTTTAAAAAAATTCACTCACCATGCATTCATTTAAAGACAAGTGGTGCACAATGTTGCCAACAATACAGATTGAGTTTTTAGGTCATAGCAACTTTATCACTTGTTACGTAATAATTAATTGTATGAAGTTTTTCATATTAAAGATTCTTGTTAATTTTTTATATAATTTTTCACTTCATTTGTATAATTACCCAAAATTTAATTAGTTAAATAAAGATGAAATAACTATAAACACTGTAGGGCTGGACTAGTCATGTGGTATTGGGAAAAACAAACAGCTCATTGACAACTAATAGAGTGACTGATAGTTGTATATCGGTGCAGTGAAATTAGGTTAATTAGTCATACCTGCATTTGCTTGGTTGCTGTGTTCTTCTTGAGACACCCTCTTCAGTTGTACAAGAAAGAAAAGTCGGGATTGTGTGCTATTCTTCACAGGTTGTGTGCATCTACTATTGCCAAGACACTAGTGTCTTGGCAACAGTAGTCTTCTCACTTGTTGGAGACATGGTTCTTTCATGCTGTGGTGTTATTAATCAGCACTTTGTTGCCTCTATGGTATGAGTCACTGGATGTCAGGATTCTAAACTTCACACTCCTATTAGTGCATTGAGCCAGTTGCTTATACAAGATTGTGACTAAGCATTGCTGTGCATTTCATGCCATCTGCTTCAGCACATCAGCAGGAAAGCACTGTCCTGGCAGTGGGATGTGTTGAAAATGTGATGCACTCAATCAGTGGATGCACATGTGGCTTGCAGGCAGTCACCAATGTTGAGATGCGACTGGGTTTGCCTCTGAGGTGCCATGAATAGGGGGATGATTCGGAAGTGCACTGCAAGATGCACTGGTCAAGTTTGTTCATTATTTTAAAACTAAAGGGAAAAAAAAGCAATTTCCTTATAATTATCTTAATTATATTAATTTTATGAACAAGGTCTTTTTCTTTTAATTTGTTTTATTTGAAATTGATTATCCAAAATCTCTGCATCCTCGATTAATCTGGATAATTGAGTTTTTACCATAATTAAAAATCCCTGGATAATGACGTATATCATTCCTTCACCCTGGATGACATCATAGGAAAGAAGAGTCCTTTATGACTATCAGAATGATAATATATAGGACCCAAGAAATGGAGTTGGGAAAATACCTGACAGAGCATACTCATCAAAGTTGGTAGAGGTCATTATCCAAAAAAATTATCTCAGGAGTGAGGACACCAGTGAGATTCACAGGAGTGCTTTTGCAAATGGGTACCTGCCGTGAAGTTGGACCATGTAAATTTTGTGACTATTTTGAATTTGAATTTTATATTTATGGGGGTCTAGAATCAAATGCAGCATTATCAATTTTATAAAAACAAGTGCACAGGAAAGAATCAGATAATTATTCTCTTTCAGGATGAGATCAACAGTTGTATCAAAGTTAAAATTATTGAATCATATGTTCATGAGAAACATATCTTGGCAATTTTTGCACCTTTTGTGACTGAAATGAAGTAGCCTTGTGGCTAAAAAGTTGGCACATTTGTCCACGGAGTGAAACATCATAGATAGAAATCCTATAGCAGGATGTTTGTCTCTTTTTAAGAACCTCTCTTTTAATTGCCTCTCTCCTGAAGTTTTGCTTTCTGCACAGATCTATTTTAATGTATTTTACTGATAGTTTTCTGTCATATTTTTGTGGAAAGTGTGCTGCTGAAAGATAAATTTATTTTATTCTTCACAATAGCCAATAAGAGAACACAATGTAAGTCAGCTGTCTTTTAATGCATCTACTTACCTCATCATCTTGGAATATGAATATGCAAGCACACTGGAATATGTATAACGTTTTTATGGGAACAGAGTATCTTCAATAAACCTCTAGATATCAAGAAATATATATATTTTTTTTTGCTGAAAAGAAAAAATAGTTTTGCTGTGAGTGAAACTAGAACCCATGTCTCCTGATTATATGCCAGTGGTGTTAACCACTAAACCAGTGGTTCTCAACCTTTTATGCTTCACATACCCCCTGGAAATGTGTATGTAACTGGCATACCCCTTGTATAGATAGATAAAACTATAGTTATAGTATAACAATGGGAATAAAATAAAACACACACACATATATATACACATATTAAATTTTGTATTCATAAATTACATATATCAATAGACACAAAATTAATATAAACAATTTAGCAAATCTTATAAAATTATAAACATTTTACTGGGTAATCAGTGAAATGGTTGCACTTGTTTATGCTTGCACAGTTCATCAGTGGTTGGGTTTATCTTGCTAAGGTAGAGTCGCAAGTCATCTTCAACATCCAGCTTGTTCCTGTATTTATTTTTTAAAGCAGTTAAAGATGAAAAACCAGTTTCACACAAATAAGTTGTTGTGAAAGTTAACAAATATTTGACTTCAATTCTTGACAAAGTTGGATATTCCTTCTCCACTCCAATCCAAAAACTAATCAATGGCTTTTTGGAATGAATGCTTTTTAAACTGTTGTCACAAGATATCTCAATCAACTCTTCTTTATTGGACAATGGAAGCTTACATTTTTCCATATCAAATGTGAAGGGTTCTCAAATCTATTCTTGCATTTCATCAGAGGGTAGAAAATACTGCCTTATAAGAGTTTTAAGAGTGCTTAAGTGAATGATTATTTGTTGTCTGATATCTTCAAAGTCTGCAATCGTTTACTCATTTTCTTTAAGAAATGAATCTAGTCACTGAATTGGTTACAGCTGTTCTTTTTAATTCCATTTTCCCAGAGAAATTTTTCTTTATCATGGCGACTTTGTTACTAGATCTAGTGACTTTTGAGCTCTCACGGTGTATCCCAGGTTGAGAACCCCTACACTAAACTATTGGTGGCTAACTTTTTTCAAGCAAATTGTAATTATAAATCTCAGGTTGGGTTGTTGGGTGTTTTACCTCTGAGCGGCACTTTTTTGCACACCATGGGCTAAATGGCCAGGTCACATGGACCCTGAAGGCTCAGAGAAGGTTGGAGGAGGGGACCCACTGGAACAGCTGTTGGGAGACAGATGGTAGCCTCCCGTCAAGGCCATCCAGTGTGTTCTTTAACGTTGGGTTGTTTTACCTCTGAGCGGCACTTTTTTGCACACCATGGGCTAAATGGCCAGGTCACATGGAACCCGAAGGCTCAGAGAAGGTTGGAGGAGGGGACCCACTGGAACAGCTGTTGGGAGACAGATGGTAGCCTCCTGTCAAGGCCATCCAGCGTGTTCTTTAACGTGCACAGGGTATGGCTCTCCCGCACACGGGGCCACGACTTAACGTCCCATCCGACGGACGGCGGCCTTTCCAAGCCCATCGGTGTCCCCTACTGACCGTGGGCAGGGCGGGGAATTTTGCGGAGATAAATCTCAACGCTGACCCAGCTGGGACTCGAACCTGGGAACTACAGATTACGAGCCTGGCGCACTACCGACTGAGCCACCCCCGCCCCCTGTGATCAGGAGCAGGCAACCTAGTTACATGTAAATGGATAGTAAAACATGCTAACAGTGTTATTAATGCAAGAATCAGTAATAAAGGCACAGAATTATTTTGTAAACATAGAATTCAATACTTTTTTATGCATGAGTGGGGCATGCTAATGGTAAGTAGTTGTGTTAATTGTTAATAGGTATTTGAGTAATGATCTAAAATATCCAATTACTATTGGAACTCTTCGAAATTTAGTGGAATATTTTTGTGAGTCACCTACCCAGCAAGGCCTTTTTTATATGTGTGTCTGTATAAGGTTATCTTTTTCAGGACTAAATTGCAGATATAATTTTAGCAGTTAAGTTGCCTACTGACTTTTTATAAAACATATCTTATAAGAAATTGATTTGTCTGTCTGGAATTTTCAGTTTCTGAAAAGTCGTGACTCAGAAATTGTTTAGAATTGAAAATGTTTTGCAATAATTAAAAAAAAATTACATTAATATCCATATTTTGGATATATAGTGCAAGCTTGGTGATAAACTTTTAAGTTGAAATGTTTTGTAAAATTGAGAGTAGAAGTGAACTTATTTTCATTTTGTATACATAAATTATTTTTCACGTCTTTTTATTTGACTGCTCAAAATTATTGAGAATGAAACCTTATCTGTGATTCTAGAACCTTTTTGTGCAAGGTAATAGTTTCCATTCCCATTTGGCAGTTTTCGTCATAAGCATTCCATATCAGAATGTATGATAATTTTACTTATCATAGAATTAATGTCTGTCATAACTTTATTATACTTTAGTTACTCTTAGGATATTTTAATTGTACTGTACTTGATATCCCCATTATAAATCACAGGTATAGCATTAAATATTTATTTGAAACTATAATTTTCTTTTAATTTTTATTCCTATACTATACTCTTTATATTTTACTGTTTCCTCAGTCTATCATACTTATAATATAAATTGTGCCATCAGCACACAATACCTATGCTAATTTAAAAACATTAATTAATTTTTATGGAAACTATTTTGCATCAGCATATGCTTGCTTAAACCTTGAAAGGGCATGCCATGCATATTTTTCTAATGCTAGCATTGAGTGATTAAAATTTAACAGCCAAAAGTTTCAATTTTGCTGATAGCAAAGGTTTAGATCAGCGGTTCTCAACTTTTTTCACATATAGCACACTGAGTTCACTTTGATGCAGCACATAGTACTGCGTTCAACTTGTCATGGCATACCTAGTGCTACGTTCATTTTTCGCATGATAGAAAACCTAATGCATTTATGAATTAAAAATTTCCCTGCTATTGACAGCATTGAATCATCCTCATTTGTAGAACATCAATATGCTACAATACAGCATATTGATGCATATTGATGTTCTACATCAATATGCATCAATATTGATGCATATTGATGCATCAATATTGATGCATCAATATTGATGACATCTTGCACCACTTGCACTAATGTTTGAGGACCACTTGCACTAATGTTTTTAAAACTCAACATGTTTATGATAGAGCTTCACAATAGTCAAAGAATAACTGAACACTTTTTTATTTATTTATTACTTGACAGAGCTTGCAGCACATCAGTGTGCATAGCACAGTGGTTGAAAACTTCTGGTTTAGATGAATATTTGAAAGGATAAATAAAAGATATGATTTAACTTTATCTGAATATTTTTAAATATATAAATATATATATTTATTATTTTGATAATAAATCTGGGCCGTCCCGTGGCCGAGTGGTTAGCACGCTTGGCTACTGATCTAAGGGACCTGGGTTCGAGCCCCGGATTAGGCATGGATGTATGTCGTTTTTCTGCTGAGGTCCTGCCATCCTCTCAGATCTCCTACTGTGGCATATAAACTGACAGGCTCCTGTCAGACCTCTGTGGCAAGCAGCTGCTTGAGGGGGTATTTCTTTCTTTCTAAATCTGGACAATGAGGAGGAAAATTAAGATGGATTTCTAATTTTCTATTAATAATATGTGACTGAATATTTTATTGTAATATTGCTGTATATAAAATGACTAGGTGCATTATCAAATAAGACTAAATGGCCATTTGGGCTTATAATGGTTAACTACCCACTGGTGTTTCAAAGTGATGTGTAATATATTAAATTTGTTTGTTTTTATATATACTATCTAGCTCCAGTAACTATATTTAATAAAACTAATTATCTAGCATATTTTTATAATATGGGATGTTTAAAACATATATATGCTTCTAAACCTGTTCATATATTTTAGCATATAGCAAAAAAGGTTAGCCAAACTAATTTTAGTTACATATATTAATAGCAAAAAATGTAAAATATATATGATAACTAATCTTTGTGCTTTGTTTCATTCTTGAAAGTTTCACATGTACTAACTTTGAACAAAAAGGTAAATATGAGCCTATTTTTAAGGAAAAAAATATGTTTTATTTATACAAATATACAGCCATATAAAAAATTTCCTTTTGAGTTAGGTATTTAAAAAACGTTTCAGTAAAGGATGAAAATCTTGACTCATTATAGAGGGATAAAGTTTTCAATTTTAATTCAGTATTGAGAGGCTATATATTTCGAATAAATATGTTTTGTTGTTGTAAAAGTACTGTTTGTGCAATTCCTGGAGCTTATTACTAATGCATAAAAGGTCTGATTTTAATTAGTGCAATATTGTCTGCATGTAAGACATGTCAGCCAAGCATCTGCTACAGCTTGTTAAATTTTTATGTTTTCAGTAAGAAGATACTGGATTATTTGTTGTATATATAAGTTGTTCAAAAAATAATTTTCTGTTTAAGGTGTTCTAATACCCTACCTCTTATAGTTATGAATTTACACATTTGTAGAATTTTATGTATGTGTTTGAACTGAAGATTGCTTCAATGAAAATTGTACAAAAACACATAGATGTTATTAGTATTTGCAAGTTTCATGCTGAATTTATTTGTATCTTAGTTATTGTGCCATAACCTAAATTAATATTAAGATAATGATATTCTGAAATTTTAGCTTGAAAGTTTTTTTGATGTTTGTAAACATCAATAACCCGTTATTTTTTGCAACAGTAAGGATGGATGTTTATAACTGCATGTTAACTGATGTTCAGTGATATATTTATTAATGTTGATAGTGAATATCTGTTTTTGTATCCATATGTCTAAAATTTTCTAGCAGCTAGCATGTTTAATATTTGAATATTAGGCCACAAAGATGCTTTCTTGTTGGTACAATGGTATTGTGTTGGTTCAAGGTGACCCTACAGCTGCTTGGGGCTGGGGCTGAGTAGCAGGATGGCATGGTTGTGTGTTTATGTATGTGTTTGTATGTTGTATGACAACAAGAAACCAGGAAAAACCTCAGAGCTTCTAGATTATATCTGCTCATTGTATAGGCAGTACCTTCTTTCTGATTTCTAAAAATCATAACAGTATGAATGCAGATAGAAGATTGTTAAAGCTCATCCACCTTGATGCCATCATGATAAAGCTTATCATTGCCAATCATGATAAAGCTTAACTTTTGTAATACTCATCTCAAATATGCCTTTGTTCATATTACATTTTCAAAAGCAGGTAAAAATCAGTGTTTGATCACATACTGTAAAAGTATTTTTTCAGAAATGGTAATCTCATATCAAAATAATAAGGAAAGTCCAATATCAGAGTTGTGGATGCTGGGCTTCTTGATTAGTCCTGCAGCAATAATTTGCATACCCATTAACGTGCCATTTTACTAACTAATTAATCACATATCGTTATTTTTGAATTGATATTTCATTTTGCAAATTAAATATAGTGTTCATTTATTAGATATATAGATAATTTTTATTTCAGATAATGTTTAACAGCATATAAAAACTTTTGAGGTCTCACAAGAATAGGCTCGTTTGTGAGATCTGCATACAGAAACAATTTAAATTGAAAACATCAGTTGTCACATTGAATATAATACAAAAAAACTAAAACAACTCAAAAAAACAAAAATTTCTAGTAATCCACAAGTGTGAAAGTCAGAAAGGATGAAACATTCATTATCTGTGTTACATTTAAATAGTTCTAGTAGTTTAATGCAAAAAAGTTTCCACATCATCCAGTTTCAAAATGTAGTTCTTGAGAACTTTAGAAAGCAAATGATAATACTTTATACTTTTCATGCTGACCAGGAGAGAGGAAAGGAATTTCGGTGCTAAGTACAAACAATAGTGCCTAAAAATTTCATTATGTAATGCAGGAATTTCATAATTTACGTTTTTATCCCATCATAATTGGTATTTATTCCTATCAGTTTTAATGCTTTCTTCTAAAGAAAAACTATTTAATAATTTCAAAAACAATAATCATAGCATAAAGGCAAAATTCCTTTTCTCAAAACTGCTGCTTCCAACACAACTCAGAAAAGTATCTAAGTTCTACCTCTTGTAAATTTTGTTATAATTTTTCGTATTTAAATTTCTGTTGCCATG
This sequence comes from Ryuthela nishihirai, assembly GCA_038380435.1. NCBI lineage: Eukaryota > Metazoa > Arthropoda > Arachnida > Araneae > Heptathelidae > Ryuthela > Ryuthela nishihirai. Next base: position 38,790,315 of record JAWZYU010000029.1, read on the forward strand.
AATATTCACAGAATTTTATGATACAAATGCTTTTTTACATGTAAATTCTGCATGGAATTTACTATCAGGCTGCACTAATAACAATAGACTTGCAATTAACCAACTTCATTCTTGTTATATTCCCCTCAAAATCATGTAATGAGCTCAATTGTTGAAATACCAAGTAGTGTTAATGTACTTTACATGTGATTTACATATGGGAACTAAGAGCAATGACTATTTGATAAAGTATGCTCTATTTAATTCAAAAAGAATATAAATTGTGCAAAAATAGTATAAATACAATAAACCCCAACCCTGATAAAACCTGCACTGGGCAAATAATTAAACTTAAGGAAAAACAGGTAAATTACAGCATTCCAAAAATTTATATAATATTTCTTTTTTATTAAATATGGGCATTCTTTACATTATATTAACTAGAAATCAATATTGTACTGAATACAGTATGATAAAAATTAAAATAGTGTAGTCAATTTGGCATTTATTGTTTCTCTGCTGTTTTATAACAGGCATGGAACTGTCCTGCTAAAAAAGAAAATGTGAGTAGGTAACAAATTTTGAAATTTTCACATGAATTATTTGAAAAATGTATTTTTAGGTTTCCTAAAAAAAAATAATTCTTCCATCTCTAATCAATTATTTGTTTTGGTTTGATAAACCCAAATAAAAAATTAGGGTTCATATTTTATTAATATTTCTATATGTTGGCTACTGATCTAAGGGACCTGGGTTCGAGCCCCGGATTAGGCATGGATGTGTGTGTCATTTTTCTGCTGAGGTCCTGCCATCCTCTCAGATCTCCTACTGTGGCATATAAACTGACAGGCTCCTGTCAGACCTCTGTGACAAGCAGCTGCTTGAGGGGGTATTTATTTATATTTTTATTATTTACGAAGAGAAAGCTTACCACCACTTCTTTCATAACCTAAGTCAAGTGTGAAAGTGCAACTTTCTTAGTTTAACTGGTGATAACCAGGAGGTCCTCAGTTTGAGTCTTGTAGGCTTTTTTTCTTTTCACACGTCTGTTATTAAGATAAATTTGTTAATGTGCACAAAAATGCTCATTTCTTTTGTCATGGATATGAAAATCTTCATTTTATAGTTTCATATTGTTCAATTTTATAATTTGTGTATGTTTCCATGATTTTCCTTGACATTCAGTTAAAAAACTGACAGCTCCTGTCAGACCTCTGTGGCAAGCAGCTGCTTGAGTGGGTATATATTCAGCCGTCCCGTGGCCGAGTGGTTAGCGCGCTTGGCTACTGATCTACGGGACCTGGGTTTGAACCCCGGGTAAGGCATGGATGTTCATGTTGTTTTCTGCTGAGGTCCTGCCATCCTCTCAGATCTTCTACTGTGGCATATAAACTGACAGGCTCCTGTCAGACCTCTGTGGCAAGCAGCTGCTTGAGGGGGTATTTTTTTCAGTTAAAAAATGAGTTGTGTCATATGATAGTCAATATTTTAGTAAATATCTAATACTCATGATTTTTATGTGTATATTATTCTGCTATCTATTTAGATTTAATACTTTGAGCACTGTAAAGTTTTAAGGAATAATTTGTTTTTGTAATTATTTTTTAAGTAGATAAAAAAAACCTATTTTTATGGGTACAGTATAAGCAAGTAAATAATTTTACATATCTAGAATAATTCAATTTATGTAGTGAGGGAAGTTTCAACTTTTTTTATAAAAATTTAATAACTGAAGAAACTTATACATTTTGTGATATTTTATTGCTCGTTGTCACAATTGAGAGAAATTATACAGAATACGTAGTAAATATGTAATCTCACATTTTTGTATGTAATTTAAAGTTTCAGCATGATCAAGTACTGTATGACCACTATTAGTACACAAAATCGAAACTTTTTTTAACAAATTGTTATATTACTACCATTGTTCACATTTGTCTAGAGTTCTGTAAAATACTCATTCAAAGGAATCAAAATTTATGTGATTCCATGATAGCATGAAATAGTTTAGAATGAAATGTTTTAGTATATTACGTTTTATGACTGGTTACTAATGTTTCTTTTAGGGTGTATTTACTTAAATAATTATACCAATCCATATCACATTATTATAAAATTTAAAAGTATTTTAATTTGGTTAAAATCTCTCAGCTGCCTAGGTAAAAATTATAAAAACTGACCAATATTAGTAATATATTTAATTTTTCTTCTCAAACGTGTAAATTTAAGGTTTAAGAAGTGAAACCAAAAATACATGGGATGTCCAGTTAATAACAGACAGTCTCCTCCGAGATCGATATGTCACCAAATACCTACATAGAAATTGTTCTGAGGTGATTTTGCATCTGAGACTTAAGTAGGAAGAAAAATTGTGTCGGGTTGTTTTACCTCTGAGAAGCACTTTTTGCACAAAATGGATTAAATGGTCAAGTTACAAGGACCCCCAAGAGTTCAGAGAAGGTTGTAGGGGGGGGGGACTCATTGGATTAGGAGACATGGCAGCCTCCCATCAAGGCTATCTAATGTACAGGGTATGACTCTCCCCACATAGGGCTGCAGCTTATTAAGTGGTAGGACATGGGTACTTATTACCAGGTATGCATACAACAAAATAATTGGTATTGTCTACCTCCCATCAAGGCTATCTAATGTACAGGGTATGACTCTCCCCACATAGGGCTGCAGCTTATTAAGTGGTAGGACATGGGTACTTATTACCAGGTATGCATACAACAAAATAATTGGTATTGTCTACCTCCCATCAAGGCTATCTAATGTACAGGGTATGACTCTCCCCACATAGGGCTGCAGCTTATTAAGTGGTAGGACATGGATACTTATTACCAGGTATGCATACAACAAAATAATTGGTATTGTCTACCTCCCATCAAGGCTATCTAATGTACAGGGTATGACTCTCCCCACATAGGGCTGCAGCTTATTAAGTGATAGGACATGGATACTTATTACCAGGTATGCATACAACAAAATAATTGGTATTGTCTACCTCCCATCAAGGCTATCTAATGTACAGGGTATGACTCTCCCCACATAGGGCTGCAGCTTATTAAGTGGTAGGACATGGATACTTATTACCAGGTATGCATACAACAAAATAATTGGTATTGTCTACCTCCCATCAAGGCTATCTAATGTACAGGGTATGACTCTCCCCACATAGGGCTGCAGCTTATTAAGTGGTAGGACATGGATACTTATTACCAGGTATGCATACAACAAAATAATTGGTATTGTCTACCTCCCATCAAGGCTATCTAATGTACAGGGTATGACTCTCCCCACATAGGGCTGCAGCTTATTAAGTGGTAGGACATGGATACTTATTACCAGGTATGCATACAACAAAATAATTGGTATTGTCTACCTCCCATCAAGGCTATCTAATGTACAGGGTATGACTCTCCCCACATAGGGCTGCAGCTTATTAAGTGGTAGGACATGGATACTTATTACCAGGTATGCATACAACAAAATAATTGGTATTGTCTACCTCCCATCAAGGCTATCTAATGTACAGGGTATGACTCTCCCCACATAGGGCTGCAGCTTATTAAGTGGTAGGACATGGATACTTATTACCAGGTATGCATACAACAAAATAATTGGTATTGTCTACCTCCCATCAAGGCTATCTAATGTACAGGGTATGACTCTCCCCACATAGGGCTGCAGCTTATTAAGTGGTAGGACATGGATACTTATTACCAGGTATGCATACAACAAAATAATTGGTATTGTCTACCTCCCATCAAGGCTATCTAATGTACAGGGTATGACTCTCCCCACATAGGGCTGCAGCTTATTAAGTGGTAGGACATGGATACTTATTACCAGGTATGCATACAACAAAATAATTGGTATTGTCTACCTCCCATCAAGGCTATCTAATGTACAGGGTATGACTCTCCCCACATAGGGCTGCAGCTTATTAAGTGGTAGGACATGGGTACTTATTACCAGGTATGCATACAACAAAATAATTGGTATTGTCTAAAGAAGTGCAAAAGCTATTGACGGTGGTAATAGCATCACAGCCACACAATGTGTTGTGAACTGCATTTCATCAATATTAGATAGCAGCAGCCATATATGAAAAACTACCCATGATATAGCACCCTAGTGCTTTCTGACCTTTTTTCTTTCTACCAGTACCACAGATACAAAATCGCCTCTGAACATTTGGTATGTAGTTTTTGATGACAAATCACTCTGAAGAATGATAATTAGCCGTTTACCGCATGGGGCATCAAATTTACGGGGTGCATTTATGTGCCCCAAATTCATCAATTTTTTTGTAATTCTAAGTTGAATGGGGCACACCGAAAAATCATGCATAGGGCATGTTAATGGAACACCCTGCAATTCCAAAAGAATTTTTACTGTTAGCTTGAAAATTCCCCTAGTCCTGTTCCATTTATTAAGCATACAATTCGTTAACCTTTAGAATTTGGACTTTGTTTTGTCAGTTAACCAGTAAACGCTGAAATTTAATTTATTTTGAAATGATAAAGTCGTTCTTTTTTTAGTTCTCTTTGAATTTTGTAATATGCAAAATTATTTGCATGTTTAATTGAGCAAAAGTTGAGGAAACTACACTGAGTTCTTACTGAATTATGACCACTTCCCTCCATCTTAAGTCAGTGGAAGCTAATTTTGAAGCTTTTTAACTTCTTCTTCTAACTTCTTAACTAAGCGTTTTGTGATAGAATGGGACTGAAGATAAAGATCAAAATCAAATCTATATAAATCTCGATTTACAACAATATTCCCTTCTTATTTAATGTGTTATGGTAGTTTGAATATTTAACAACAGCAATGCCTAACATTAGAATTTAACTCAGATGTTAATTATAATTTGAATAAGAAGTATTATTTAACACCATTTACAACAACAGATTGTATTTAAAAAGTTAATGTAAATAATTTTTCGATATTTTGCAATTTTCCTACGACTTGTTGGGTTGAGGTTGTTTTACCTCTGAGCGGCACTTTTTTGCACACCATGGGCTAAATGGCCAAGTCACATGGACCCCGAAGGCTCAGAGAAGGTTGGGGGAGGGGACCCACTGGAACAGCTGTTGGGAGACAGATGGTAGCCTCCCGTCAAGGCCATCCAGCGTGTTCTTTAACGTGCACAGGGTATGGCTCTCCCGCACACGGGGCCACAGCTTAACGTCCCATCCGACGGACGGCGGCCTTTCCAAGCCCATCGGTGTCCCCTACTGACCGTGGGCAGGGAATTTTGCGGAGATAAATCTCAACGCTGACCCAGCTGGGACTGGAACGTGGGAATTACAGATTACGAGCCTGGCGCGCTACCGACTTAGCCACCCCCGCCCCTTCTTACGACTTGTATTTTTGCTGTTAAATATTCAAAGTCCATTACTCTTTAAGTACAAAGCGAACATATTGAAAATCGATATTTAGATAGATTTGATTGGGATCTTTAATTTGTCTTCTGTTACATTTTCTGGGGCGGGGGTGACTCAGTCGGTAGCGCGCCATTCTCGTAATCTGCAGTTCCCAGATTCGAGTCCCAGCTGGGTCAAGGTTGAGATTTATCTCTGCAATAATTCCCAGCCCTGCCCACGGTCAGTAGGGGACACCGATGGGCTGAGAGAAGGCCGTCGTTTGTTGGATGGGACGATAAGCAGTGGCCCAGTGTGCGGGAGAGCCATACCCTCTGCACGTTAAAGAACACTCTGGATGGCCTTGACGGGAGGCTACCATCTGTCTCCCAACAGCTGTTCCAGTGGGTCTCCTCCCCCAACCTTCTCTGAGCCTTCGGGATCCTTGTGACCTGGCCATTTAGCCCATTGTATGCCAAAAAGTGCCGCTCGGAGGTAAAACAACCCAACCCAACCCTGTTACATTTTCTCATAAACGCCTAATTTATAAGTTATAGATCTTCGAAGTTAGCTTACACTGACATAAAATGGAGAGTGGTCATAATTCAGTGAGCACTGAATGTATAATTGTTATGTTTAATTAGTTTGTTCAATGGATGAGGTTTTTTATTTATCCTAGATATTTCTTCTACATATAAATGTATAATTTAAATCTATTATAATCAGTGTAATAATTTAATTGTTGGAGAATAAATGAAAGTAGTAATATATGCAAATAATGCCACAAATTAGCTACTGGGCTCACTTCAGATATGTCCCATGGCCGAGTGGTTAGCGCCCTTGGCTATTGATCAAAGGGACCTGGGTTTGAGCCCCCAGGAAAGGCATGGATATTTGTGTTGTTTTTCTGGTGAGGGCCCGCCATCCTCACAGACATTACTATGGCGTATAAACTGACAGGCTCCTTGTCAGACCTCTGTAGCAAGCAGTTCCTTGAGGGAATATTTTTTTCATTATTTATGCTCCCAGAAATATCTGAATGCAATAATGATAAATGTTCAAAATTTTAAACTAGATTAATACTCATTATGTATAAATGTAATTAATACGTGAAATGCTCAATGTGTATTGAAGATGAGACAAAAGTGCATATTTTAAACTATATGATAGACATTGTAATGTATGAAATTGAAAACTGGTTGTCAAAGTGTGAAATAAATGTTTACATTTCCGTGAAAAGGTGATTCTGAACACTCCATCAGCCTTGTTAAATACTCCATTTGGTGTGTGATCTTTTACAAAAATGATCAGATGATCATTTTTGTAAAAGCTTTGCTTTGGGAAATTTTCATCTGCTTTGGGAAACGTAAAACCTTACGGATCAAAACCGCAAAGCAGAAATAGATAGAGGCCTTTTATAAGCAAAGCAATCCTAAACATTAATAAAGAAAAATTTATAGCTTGCTGAGTGCCAAATGAGATTTAAAGATGCTTTACTCTAAATTAGCATGCAATGTGGTGTCTCACACTTTAACTGAATACGTTTCTTCTTATTAGCATGAAAAGAAACAAATAGCAATTGCATGCAATAAGTGGGGCGAGGGTGGCTCAGTCGGTAGCGCGTCAGGCTCGTAATCTGTAGTTTCCAGGTTCGAATCCCAGCTGGGTCAGCGTTGAGATTTATCTCCGCAAAATTCCCCGCCCTGCCCACGGTCAGTAGGGGACACCGATGGGCTTGGAAAGGCCGCGGTCCGTCAGATGGGACGTTAAGCCGTGGCCCCGTGTGCGGGAGAGCCATACCCTGTGCACGTTAAAGAACACGCTGGATGGCCTTGACGGGAGGCTACTATGTCTCCCAACAGCTGTTCCAGTGGGTCCCCTCCCCCAACCTTCTCTGAGCCTTCGGGGTCCATGTGACCTGGCCATTTAGCCCATGGTGTGCAAAAGAGTGCCGCTCAGAGGTAAAACAACCCAACAACCCAACCCTTGTGACCTGGCCATTTAACCCATCGTGTGCAAAAGAAAGTGCCGCACAGAGGTAAAACAACCCAACTCAAGAACTGTTTTAAAAACACTAAAACGGTGGGGAAGACTTAATAATGCTGGAATGGCGTTCCCACTTGAGCTAGCCCCCCCCCCCCCCCCCCCCCCCCCCCCCCCCCACTTAATTTATTTTTTCCAGTAGATCTGGGCCTCGTAGTATCTGCTTAGAAATCAAAATTTAGAACTTTATTTTGTTTTCAGTGTCATTTTAGAAGCTGGGGACCTATGAATTTTGCTTTTCACAGATGTCACATAAAACTTCTGTAATAATTTGCTAGAGCTGATCATTGGACTTTGCTTCATATCCTGGAACGAGTTTTTAGTATTGGTGATCAAAATTCTTCTCATGTATGGAGCGAGAGTTCTGTAATCACGTGACACGAAGGTTGCCATACCCCCTCAAGCAGCTGCTTGCCACAGAGGTCTGACAGGAGCCTGTCGGTTTATATGCCAAAGTAGCAGATCCGAGAGGATTGCAGGACCTCAGCAGAAAACGACACACACATGGCCTTATCGGGGGCTCGAACCCAGGTCCCTTAGATCAGGTATGAATAAACCTTAACGACCAGAATGCTAATCTCGTGTTTTTTACATATCCGTTCTTTTGGGGTTTTTTTAATTTTTCAAAATCCGTTGTTTTTCTTGCTTCCGTTTTTATTAAAATTCTGCAAAGAGGCCCATTTTATCCCTCCCCATACGATTGGATTGGATTATCTCTGAGCGGCACTTTTTTTGCACACCATGGGCTAAATGGCCAGGTCACATGGACCCCGAAGGCTCAGAGAAGAAGGTTGAGGGAGGGGACCCACTGAGAACGGCTGTTGGGAGACAGATGGTAGCCTCCCGTCAAGGCCATCCAGCGTGTTCTTTAACGTGCACAGAGTATGGCTATCCCGCACACGAAACCACGGCTTAACGTTCCATCCGACGGATGGTGGCCTTTCCAAACCCATCGGTGTACCCTACTGACCGTGGGCAGGGCGGGGAAATTTTGCGGAGATAAATCTCAACGCTGACCCAGCTGGGACTCGAACCTGGGAACTACAGATTACGAGCCTGGCGCGCTACCGATTGAGCCACCCCCGCCCCCTAACAACCGGGTATACCGGATTATTCTAAGGTATTTAAATTTAAACTGCAATGATGGATTGCAGGAACTACAGCTGACGACATACTATAGAAATGAGCTTAAATATGTACGACCAAGTGTGAGACATTCGCACAACATATACCTATTTTTGGTATGCTGAGAAAAATTCTCAAAACATGGTTACGTTCAGTTCGTTTGTGTTTCGATGCTTTTATAGTTTACGGTGTTCGTTTAGTATACATTTTGCTAGTTTGTCTAGTCGTTTTACAAAATACGTTAAACAGAGGCCAATAAATGTACACAAAGTTCGATGACAGTTGGCCAAAATGTGTTTGAATAAGTGCTTTGTAACCAGGCTGTCAGGGATGAAAAAATATTGTTACAATGGCGATACGTGTTGCTTCAAATAACTGTACTTTACAGAAAATGATTTAAGAATATTTTTGCTTTCTTTGAGAAATTTTGACAGCTCTTGTATCGATGATGTTTTATAATCTTCCTCTGAAAGAGAAATTTTTTTGATCACCAGAGAGTGATGCCAAAGGATTTTTATTTCTCGCTTTGTGTAACACTGATTGAAATAAAAAGTATCAATGAAATATTGATTTCATTTTAGTACTGTGTTTTTCTTGTAGTATTGACAGTAAATTTCGTTTACCGAGTTCTCAATGTTTCAGTGTTAAAATTAAAATAATTATTTCCTTGATGAGCACAAACTAAAATTACGATTTTTCTAGTCAAATTACAATATAACCTGGAATAAGTGGCCTGTTTAGGGGAGGTTGTTTTAGGTTTTACCTCTGAGCGGAACTTTTTTGCACACCATGGGCTAAATGGCCAGGTCACAAGGACCCCGAAGGCTCAGAGAAGAAGGTTGAGGGAGGGGACCCACTGAGAACGGCTGTTGGGAGACAGATGGTAGCCTCCCGTCAAGGCCATCCAGCGTGTTCTTTAACGTGCACAGGGTATGGCTCTCCCGCACACGGGGCCACGGCTTAACCTCCCATCCGACGGACGGCGGCCTTTCCAAGCCCATCGGTGTTCCCTACTGACCGTGGGCAGGGCGGGGAATTTTTGCGGAGATAAATCTCGACGCTGACCCAGCTGGGACTCGAACCTTGGGTTGTTTTACCTCTGAGCGGCACTTTTTTGCACACCATGGGCTAAATGGCCAGGTCACATGGACCCCGAAGGCTCAGAGAAGGGTGGGGGAGGGGACCCACTGGAACAGCTGTTGGGAGACAGATAGTATCCTCCCGTCAAGGCCATCCAGAGTGTTCTTTAACGTGCACAGGGTATGGCTCTCCCGCACACTGGGCCAGGGCTTATCGTCCCATCCAACAAACGACGGCCTTCTCTCAGCCCATCGGTGTCCCCTACTGACCGTGGGCAGGGCTGGGAATTATCGCAGAGATAAATCTCAACCTTGACCCAGCTGGGACTCGAACCTGGGAACTACAGATTCGAGCCTGGCGCGCTACCGACTGAGCCACCTCCGTCCTATTTAGGGGAGGGTTTACTTGAATATTCAAAAGGAATTCTGATATCTAAAGTGAATTTATCGTATGTAATTTGATGTAATTGATATCTAGTTTTACATAGAGCTTACTCATCGCACTTGTAAAGATATATCTTACCTCTGCTCCCACTTTATCATCCCCACTAGTGAAGTCCCACCACTGCACGTGTTTATGAAACTGGATATTCGTGCAGTAATTCGGTTTGTGTGGGCACAGAAGATCTACCCAGTAGAAATCCATCTACTGTTTGTGTACATTTCGGAAGTCCTGTCAGTACAACGTGAGAAAATGGTCTTGTGACTTAATGGATATGAGGATTTTGCTCCTCCCAATGGTAACTGTTCACACTACTTGTACGAGTGGGGCGGGGGTGGCTCAGTCGGTAGCGCGCCAGGCTCGTAATCTGTAGTTCCCAGGTTCGAGTCCCAGCTGGGTCAGCGTTGAGATTTATTTCCGCAAAACTCCCCGCCCTGCCCACGGTCAGTAGGGGACACCGATGGGCTTGGAAATGCCGCCGTCCGTCGGATGGGACGTTAAGCTGTGGTCCCGTGTGCGGGAGAGAGACGCCCTGTGCACGTTAAAGAACACGCTGGATGGCCTTGACGGGTGGCTACCATCTGTCTCCCAACAGCTCTTCCAGTGGGTCCCCTCCCCCAATCTTGTCTGAACCTTCGGGGTCCATGTGACCTGGCCATTTAGCCCATGGTGTGCAAAAAAGTGCCGCTCAGAGGTAAAACAACTTGTACGAGTGCGATGCCTTCAAAGATAATTCATAAAGTAGTTTCATCGGACGCGTCCTATCAGCATGGCTTGAATAAGCGATCGACCTTTACTAGTCTGGCGACTACGTGAAAAAAAAAACACATGTTTGAACATTTATTGTATAATGCGTTTGTAATTACATGCCCTCCAAAAATTAAAGAACTTTCCTCGTAGTTAACCTCACTTAAGAGTTACTATGAGGAGGGGAGGGGCGGAACTACAACATAGCTTTTCGTACATCTGGTCTACTCGGGCTTTATGATTTAGGGAGCCAAATATTACGCGAGATGTGTCAGGATTGCCAAGAGTTTGTAATAATTGGACAAAACGTTTACGTATCCATAAAGAGGCAAAGAATTTTGCGCAAAAATATTTTTGTAATTTTTCAACTTTAACCTGACTGCTGGGCAACTGTTTCTCCGGAAATTTTAAACATTTCAACGTAAAAAGAGGGTACGACTCAAGATAACTAATAATCATGATTAAAATATGAATAATCCTTTCCTAAACAGAATATGTTAGAAAATTTTATGCTGGAAAGAAAGAAAAAATGTTTCATTTTAGACAGTTGGGTTGTGTTGTTTTACCTCTCAGCGGCACTTTTTTGCACACCATGGGCTAAATGGCCAGGCCACAAGGACCCCGAAGGCTCAGAGAAGGTTGGGGGAGGGGACCCACTAAAACATCTGTTGGGAGACAGATGGTAGCCTCCCGTCAAGGCCATTCAGCGTGTTCTTTAACGTTGGGTTGTTTTACCTTTCAGCTGCACTTTTTTGCACACCATGGGCTAAATGGCCAGGCCACAAGGACCCCGAAGGCTCAGAGAAGGTTGGGGGAGGGGACCCACTGAAACATCTGTTGGGAGACAGATGGTAGCCTCCCGTCAAGGCCATTCAGCGTGTTCTTTAACGTTGGGTTGTTTTACCTTTCAGCGGCACTTTTTTGCACACCATGGGCTAAATGGCCAGGCCACAAGGACCCCGAAGGCTCAGAGAAGGTTGGGGGATGGGACCCACTGAAACAGATGTTGGGAGACAGATGGTAGCCTCCCGTCAAGGCCATCCAGCGTGTTCTTTAACGTTGGGTTGTTTTACCTCTGAGCGGCACTTTTTTGCACACCATGGGCTAAATGGCCAGGTCACATGGACCCCGAAGGCTCAGAGAAGGTTGGGGGAGGGGACCCACTGGAACAGCTGTTGGGAGACAGATGGTAGCCTCCCGTCAAGGCCATCCAGAGTGTTCTTTAACGTGCACAGGGTATGGCTCTCCCGCACACTGGGCCACGGCTTACCGTCCCATCCGACGGACGGCGGCCTTTCCAAGCCCATCGGTGCCCCCTACTGACCGTGGGCAAGGCGGGGAATTTTGCAGAGATAAATCTCAACGCTGACCCAGCTGGGACTCGAACCTGGGAACTACAGATTACGAGCCTGGCGCGCTACCGACTGAGCCATCCCCGCCCCCCATCTATGATGTGGAAAGGCTACTTTCCGATATTGCTCAGTATAGATGTAAATAACAAAGAGTCATAATTGAACTTTATTAATACAAGACTCAATAGTAAATTCACAGATTACCTCTTGAGGTAGGTAAGGTATAGGAATCCACGGACTAATGCTGAAAATAAGCAATAGTTCTATTTGCATTATGAACAATATGGAGTGTGCTTTCGTTAGGCCTATTTTTTCAATTGTAAATATGTTTTTAATTATCAGTGCTAAGGAACGGAAATATGCCTGAACGTTTCACGGAAGTATCGCCCTGACTTTAGGCTTTGACCAGACTGTCTCTTTCTAAACTGTGTCGCGCGTGTAAGCGATAACCTTCAACGTCATAAGTGTAATGTCTGCTGTCATTCTGTATTCTCTGAGGTAACCAAATGTTGATCACAAATAATGAATGTGCTGATAATGTTTCCAGGGGACAAGGACAATAAAAAAATTGTTGCTCCCATTATATCAATGTTGTTTTTCATTTCTGTTATCTTTTCTTTAGCGTACAAAATAAGGTTAGTAGGTTTTCAGTGATAAGAATATTAAAAAAAATTTAATTGTTATGTCATGAATATTGAAAGAAGCGAAAATCTCTGATCCTGTTGGACATTATATTTGCACCTCATTAACTCGAACCTTTGCATGGACCATTCTCGTATTCGGTAAATACTCCATATGAATTATCTGCGCAAAACTACCAGCCCTGCCCACGGTCAGTAGGGGACACCGATGGACTTGGAAAGGCCGCCGTCCGTCGGAGGGGCGGGGGTGGCTCAGTCGGTAGCGCGCCAGGCTCGTAATCTGTAGTTCCCAGGTTCGAGTCCCAGCTGGGTCAGCGTTGATATTTATCTCCGCAAAATTCCCCACCCTGCCCACGGTCAGTAGGGGACACCGATGGACTTGGAAAGGCCGCCGTCCGTCGGAGGGGCGGGGGTGACTCAGTCGGTAGCGCGCCAGGCTCGTAATCTGTAGTTCCCAGGTTCGAGTCCCAGCTGGGTCAGCGTTGATATTTATCTCCGCAAAATTCCCCACCCTGCCCACGGTCAGTAGGGGACACCGATGGGCTTGGAAAGGCCGCCGTCCGTCGGATGGGACGTTAAGCCGTGGCCCCGTGTGCGGGAGAGCCATACCCTGTGCAGGTTAAAGAACACGCTGGATGGCCTTGACGAGAGGCTACCATCTGTCTCCCAACAGCTGTTCCAGTGGGTCTCCTCCCCCAACCTTCTCTGAGCCTTCGGGGTCCATGTGACCTGGCCATTTAGCCCTTGGTGTGCAAAAAAGTGCCGCTCAGAGGTAAAACAACCCAATCCGTCCGTCGGATGGGACGTTAAGCCGTGTGCGGGAGAGCCATACCCTGTGCGCGTTAAAGAACACGCTGGATGGCCTTGATGGGAGGCTACCATCTGTCTCCCAACAGCAGTTCCAGTGGGTCTCCTCCCCAACCTTCTCTGAGCCTTCGGGGTCCATGTGACCTGGCCATTTAGCCCATGGTGTGCAAAAAAGTGCCGCTCAGAGATAAAACAACCCAACTCCATATGAAAGTAAAGTCTGAATTTCGAAGATTTAAATTCGTCTTTTACATCGAAAATGGCAGCGCCACACACCAAAAAATAATTGAACAAAAGTTGTTAAACACCTATAAGCTAACGAAATATTTAGCTGAAAAAAATTATTGTTACTGTTAAATATTTCGCGATTCCCATGTCTACAGGACATCTGTGATACTTTACTATTGAATTATTGATTCAACTTCGTGGGGCGGGGGGGATGCTCGTAATCTGTAGTTCCCAAGTTCGAGTCCCACCTGGGCCAGCATTGAGATTTATCGCCGCAAAACTCATCGCCCTGCCCACGGTTAGTATGGGACACCGATGGGCTAGGAAATGCCGCCGTCCGTCGGATGGGACGTTAAACTGAGGCTCCGTGTGTAGGACAGCCATACCCTGTATATGTTATAGGCATGATGCCGTGGGCGGGAGGCTACCATCTGTCTCCTAACAGCTGTCCAGTGAGTCCTCTCCCCAACCTTCTCTGGGGCCCTTGTGACCTGGCCATTTAGCTCATTGTGTGTTGTTTAGGTTGTTTTACCTCTGAGCGGCACTTTTTTGCACACCGTGGGCTAAATGGCCAGGTCACATGGACCCCGAAGGCTCAGAGAAGGTTGGGGGTTGTTTTACCTCTGAGCGGCACTTTTTTGCGCACCATGGGCTACATGGCCAGGTAACATGGACCCCGAAGGCTCAGAGAAGGTTGGGGGAGGGGACCCACTGGAACAGCTGTTGGGAGACAGATGGTAGCTTCCCGTCAAGGCCATCCAGTGTGTTCTTTAACGTGCACAGGGTATGGCTCTCCCGCACACGGCCCACGGCTTAACGTCCCATCCGACGGACGGCGGCCTTTCCAAGCCCATCGGTGTCCCCTACTGACCGTGGGCAGGGCGGGGAATTTTTGCGGAGATAAATCTCAACTCTGACCCAGCTGGGACTCGAACCTGGGAACTACAGATTATGAGCCTGGCGCGCTACCGACTGAGCCACCCCCGCCCCTTATGAGCGTGAGTGACAAATACTAAATAACATCATATGAGGCAACTTGGTTGTCCGTTTCCCGACATAGATGGCGCCAAGGGCGATTTAAATAATATGGAAATACTGGCTAAAGGTGTTTAGTGCGCCTGGCACGTTACTGAGAGAAGAAAGCTCGAATCCCACTCACGGCAAAAAATTAAGTTTTCTTCAGGTAAGCATTTCATGAATCCCATGTCTGTAGGACCTGTGATCCTTTTTCAGTGAGTCAAAGGGTAATTATAAATATTTGGCGTAACTTACATCTATCCTGGGAGTTCCGAACAATATACGTTGAGGGGCGGGGGTGGCTCAGTCGGTAGCGCGCCAGGCTCGTAATCTGTAGTTCCCAGGTTCGAGTCCCAGCTGGGTCAGCGTTGAGATTTATCTCCGCAAAATTCCCCGCCCTGCCCACGGTCAGTAGGGGACACCGTTGGGCTGAGAAAGGCCGCCGTCCGTCGGATGGGACGTTAAGCCGTGGCCCGTGTGCGGGAGAGCCATACCCTGTGCACGTTAAAGAACACGCTGGATGGCCTTGACGGGGGCTACCATCTGTCTTCCAACAGCTGTTCCAGTGGGTCTCCTCCCCCAACCTTCTCTGAGCCTTCGGGGTTCATGTGACCTGACCATTTAGCCCATGATGTGCAAAAAAATGCCGCTCAGAGGTAAAACAACCCAACACGTCTGTCGGATGGGACGTTAAATTGTGCTGGAGAGCCATACCCTGTGTACGCTAAAGAACACACTGAATGGCCTTGACGGGAGGCTACCATCTGTCTCCTAACAGCTGTCTACTGGGTCCCATTCCTGAACTTCCTCTGAGCCTTTGGAGTCCTTGTGACCTGGCCATTTAGACCATTGCGGGCAAAAAAACAGTCCCGTGTTGCGTTATATATTTAAATTTTTATCTGTGATAAAACCGAAGTTCGAGTTTAAAATAATTTTTATTTTGGCATTTCAAGAACCATCTATAAACAAATAAACGGAGATGGGAAAGATATAAACATTTATGTTTCATATATTATGCAAGAATATTTTTTCAAAAGATCATTAAAATGTAAGAGAAAAACAGATATTGCACTTTTTGATGAGCATAATTTCTGTAAAGGAAAATCGGGTTGGGTTGGGTTGTTTTACCTCTGTGCGGCACTTTTTTGCACACCATGGGCTAAATGGCCAGGTCACATGAACCCCGAAGGCTCAGAGAAGGATGGGGGAGGGGACCCACTGGAACAGCTGTTGGGAGACAGATGGTAGCCTCCCGTCAAGGCCATCCAGCGTGTTCTTTAAGTTGGGTTGTTTTACCTCTGAGCGGCACTTTTTTGCACACCATGAGCTAAATGGCCAGGTCACATGGACCCCGAAGGCTCAGAGAAGGTTGGGGGAGGGGACCCATTGGAACAGCTGTTGGGAGACAGATGGTAGCCTCCCGTCAAGGCCATCCAGCGTGTTCTTTATCTTTGGATTGTTTTACCTCTGAGCGGCACTTTTTTTGCACACCATGGGCTAAATGGCCAGGTCACATGGACCCCGAAGGCTCAGAGAAGGTTGAGGGAGGGGACCCACTGGAATAGCTGTTGGGAGACAGATGGTAGCCTCCCGTCAAGGCCATCCAGCGTGTTCTTTAACGTGCAAAGGGGATGGCTCTCCCACACACGGGGCCACTGCTTAACGTCCCATCCGATGGACGCCGGTCTTTCCAAGCCCATCGGTGTCTCTTACTGACCGTGGGCAGGGTGGGGAATATTTGCGGAGATAAATCTCAACACTGACCCAGCTGGGAACTACAGATTACGAGCCTGGCGTGCTACTGACTGAGCCACCCCCGCCCCAAGGAAAATCGGAACGGAGTTCGTGTTCGTTCTGTAGCAATTTAGTTAGAATCCGGCTCTCCCACCCATTTATAGATCGTTCACGGAGGAAAACATCTCGGGCAATTATTTTATAAAATATGTTAAGGAGACTGGTTTGTGTTGAGTTGTTTTACCTCTGAGCGGCAGTTTTTTTTAACCCAAAATGTTACATAGTCAGGTCACAAGAACTCAAAGAAAGCTGAGGGAAGGGGCCCACTGGACCGATGTTAGAAGGCATCAATGCCATCTGACCCGTGTCCCCTTTCTCATCGAGGGTCGGTGGGGTTAGCGGAGATAATGTTGGCACAATTGAGACTCGAACCTGGTGCACTACTTACTGAGCTAACCCTTACCCTTAAGGGGAGGGGTTGTTGACCTCTGAGCGGCACTTTCCTACCTGCATAGGAAATCCAGTCTCTTGCCCCCCCCCCTCCTTATTTTGTTTCTAGAGTTGGGTTGTTTTACCTCTGAGCGGCACTTTTTTGCACATCATGGGCTAAATGTCCAGGTCACAAGGACCCCGAAGGCTCAGAGAAGGTTGGGGAAGGGGACCCACTGGAACAGCTGTTAGGAGACAGATGGTAGCCTCCCGTTAAGGCCATCCAGTGTGTTCTTTAACGTGCACAGGGTATGACTGCCGCACACCGGGCCATGGCTTAACGTACCATCCGATGGACGACGGCCTTTCCAAGGTCATCGGTGTCCCCTACTGACCGTGGGCAGGACGGGGAGTTTTGCGGAGATAAATCTCAACGCTGACTCAGCTGCGACTCGAACCTGGGAACTGCAGATTATGAGCCAGGCGCGCTACCGACTGAGCCTTCCCCACCTCCTTTTTTTTTCTAGATCCAGGCGTGATATAGAAGTTTGATTTCATAATCCTAGGTGCAAATTTCATTTCAAAATTGTCAATGCTGGCACCGTTGGGACTCGAACCTGGAAACTGCAGATTACGAGCTTAGCGCGCTACCGACTAAGCCAATTCGCGCTGCTACTGATCTAAGAGACTTGGGTTCGAGCCCCGGATAAGGCATGGATCTTCGTGTCGTTTTTCTGCTGATGTCGCGCCATCCTCACAGACCTTTTACTATGGTGTATAAACCGACATGCTCCTGTGAGGCCTCTGTGACAAGCAGGTGCTTGAGTAGATGTTTATTTTATTTTTTTATACCTTTTCTCATCTTTCTCAATAAAAATTAGTTGTGAACAAGAAATCTTGGTTTTACGTTGGGTTGGGTTGTTTTACCTCTGAGCGGCACTTTTTTGCACACCATGGGCTAAATGTCCAGGTCACAAGGACCCCGAAGGCTCAGAGAAGGTTGGGGGAGGGAACCCACTGGAGCAGCTGTTGGGAGACAGATGGTAGCCTCCCGTCAAGGCCATCCAGCGTGTTCTTTAACGTGCACAGGGTATGGCTCTCCCACACATGGGGCCACGGCGTAACGTCCCATCCGACGGACGGCGGCCTGTCCAAGCCCATCGGTGTCCCCTACTGACCGTGGGCAGGGCGGGGAATTTTTGCGGAGATAAATCTCAACGCTGACCCAGCTGGGACTCGAACCTGGGAACTACAAATTACGAGCCTGGCGAGCTACCGACTGAGACACCCCCGCCCCTGTGAACAAGAAATCTTGGTTTTACGCCCACCCAATATAGTTACAGGGACCCTTAACAACACACATCTGCAGACAAAATCCTTCTAATGTCAATTATCGCAGAAGTATGAAACATCAGCTTTCTTACGAAGACTCACAAACTTAACGTCATTTACCCAAAGATAAACAAATTACGTTGCAGAGAAACTTTGTAAACAGCGTTCACATAACTCCAAGAAACACTCGTACATTAAGCACACGTCCGACCTTGACGTCACATATCAAACCGTACTCGTAATCATTCGGTGACGTCAACAGCTCGTCTCACTGTCTGTTGCCTGGTCTGCTACATCGTCTGCTACTTTCGTTAACGTGCGTCAAAGAACGCGCAAGTATTATTGCCATAAATAATACAGAAACTTTGATCTTATGAGTTATTTTTCAATGCGCTGTGAGAACAAAAATTGGCCAACAGTCACAATCCCCAGCAACCTTTTTGTATCGAGAATGAAATTACTTAAATTTGCATCGTTTTTAAATGGACGATGGACTAAATGACGAAATAATAGATTGTTCCAATTGGTCAAACAGTAAATATTCGAATAGTATCCCGGGCTAGGGGCGGGGGTGGCTCAGTCGGTAACGCGCCAGGCTCGTAATCTGTAGTTCCCAGGTTCGAGTCCCAGCTGGGTTAGCGTTGAGATTTATCTCCGCAAAAATTCCCCGCCCTGCCCACGGTAGGTCAGTAGGGGACACCGGTGGGCTTGGAAAGCCGCCGTCCGTCGGATGGGACGCTAAGCCGTGGCCCCGTGTGCGGGAGAGCCATACCCTGTGCACGTTAAAGAACACGCTGGATGGCCTTGACGGGAGGCTACCATCTGTCTCCCAACAGCTGTTCCAGTGGGTCCCCTCCCCCAACCTTCTCTGATAGTGATCTGGCAACCTTCGTGTCACGTGACACGAAGGTTGCCAGATCACTAATTTCTAAAAAAATCGTTGCCAGATATTTTTTCTGAATTCTGTAATCAACCATAGTGTTCGGATACTTTTTAATATATGTATATAATGCAATGAATATGGAGCGTGTGCAGTTACCGTTCACAGCAAACTGGAGCGGTTGCGGTTAATGTTCACAGCACATTGGATCGTATGAGCTCACAAAGACCTGGATCGTGTGGGCTCACTCACGGAAATATTGAGCGTGTGCAGTTACCGTTCACAGCAAACCGGAGCGGTTGCGGTTAATGTTCACAGCACATTGGATCGTGTGAGCTCACAAAGACCTGGATCGTGTGGGCTCACTCACGGAAATATTGAGCGTGTGCAGTTACCGTTCACAGCAAACTGGAGCGGTTGCGGTTAATGTTCACAGCACATTGGATCGTGTGAGCTCACAAAGACCTGGATCGTGTGGGCTCACTCACGGAAATATTGAGCGTGTGCAGTTACCGTTCACAGCAAACTGGAGCGTGTGCAGTAACTGCACACGCTCCAGTTTGCTGTGAACGGTAACTGGAGCGTGTACAGTTGCTGTACACGCTCCAGATGTTTTTCCTGAATTCTGTAATCACGTGACACGAAGGTTGACAGCTCACTAATTTCTAAAAAAATCGTTGCCAGATATTTTTTCTGAATTTTGTAATCAACCATAGTGTTCGGATACTTTTTTGAGCGACTGTACCTGTCAAGAGGTTTACATTGGCAGCAATGTTTGCACCCTGACCCATAAGTGTAGTAAAACCGAACTTTTTAAAGAAATTTAAGTTAGTTTTATAGGTACTAATAATATAGCACCTCCTACATTTTCCCAATCATTCATTAGTTGAAATTCTCATTATTAAAGAATGTTAAAACCGAAAAATAAAAATTTAAAATTATCCCTCTCTAGCGGTGGAAAAATATATAAAATTGGAAAATTGGGTTAGAAAATTAGGTTGGAAAATTTGGTTGGGCTGTTGGGAGACAGATGGTAGCCTCCCGTCAAGGCCATCCAGCGTGTTCTTTAACGTGCACAGGGTATGTCTCTCCCACACACGGAGCCACGGCTTAACGTCCCATCCGAAGGACGGCGGCCTTTCGAAGCCCATCGGTGTCCCCTACTGACCGTGGGAAGGGTTGTGTTGTTTTACCTCTGAGCGGCACTTTTTTGCACACCATGAGCTAAATGGCCAGGTCACATGGACCCCGAAGGTTCAGAGAAGGTTGGGGGAGGGGACCTTCTGGACATCTGTTGGGAGACAGATGGTAGCTTCCCGTCAAGGCCATCCAGCGTGTTCTTTAACGTGCACAGGGTATGGCTCTCCCGCACACGGGGCCACGGCTTAACGTCCCATCCGAAGGACGGCGGCCTTTCCAAGCCCGTCGGTTTCCCCTACTGACCGTGGGAAGGGTTGGGTTGTTTTACCTCTGAGCGGCACTTTTTTGCACACCATGGGCTAAATGGCCAGGTCACATGGACCCCGAAAGCTCAGAGAAGGTTGGGGGAGGGGACCTACTGGAACAGCTGTTGGGAGACATATGGTAGCCTTCCGTCAAGGCCATCCAGCGTGTTCTTTAACGTGCACAGGGTATGGCTCTCCCGCACACGGGACCACGGCTTAACGTCCCATCCGACGGACGGCAGCCTTTCCAAGCCCATCGGTGTCCCTTACTGACCGTGGGCAGGGCGGGGAATTTTGCGGAGATAAATCTCAACGCTCACCCAGCTGGGACTCGAACCTGGGAACTACAGATTACGAGCCTGGCGCGCTACCGACTGAGCCACCCCCGCCCCTGTGAAAATGCACTGAGTGTGAAAATGCACAGAGAAATATATACACTGAGTGATCATTGAAACATGATCACTCCACTCATGTTATGCCCATGGGACGTTAACGTCGAAGCTCTATAACTTCTAAAATCATCATCATCATCCTCAAGAGCCATGGGCTACGGAGGTCCAACCAGACCACGCAGTTTAATTCTCCAAGCATATCTGTCTTGAGCTACATCTGCTGCATCCGGCCACTGCACACCAATTCTAACAAGGTCCTGTTTGACATTGTCTGCCCACCGCATCCTAGGTGTCCCCCTCCTTCTGAGGCCTCTAGGCACACTGTTCATAACCTTATTCGCCAATCTATAATTATCCATACGGGCAACATGGCCAAACCAGCGGAGTCTCTCTCTGCATAATATGCTGCTTAAAGGAGGTTGCAGACTCCTTTGTCTAACCTCATCATTAGTTACAAAGTTAAACCACCTAATACCCAAGACACTGCGTAAGCATCTAGAATCAAAAGCATCTAGTTTCCTGTTATCTCGTTTACACAGCGTCCAAGTTTCACTACCATAACTAAGCCTAGAAATCACCAAACTATTATACAGTCTAATTTTAGTCTTTAGGTGTATACGCCTATTTCTCCACACTCTACATAGATTCTTAAAAGTCCCGGCAGCAATCCCTATTCGTCTGTTAATCTCATGCCGCACATCACCATTATCTGTTACATAGCTCCCAAGATAATTAAACTGTGACACCTGCTCAAGACTGCAACCATTCAGATTAACTGAATCACAACCTGCCTGACCAATTTTCATCACTTTAGTTTTCTCTCTGTTTATAACCAAACCTACTCTACTACCAGTCTCATCAACAGATCGAATGAAAGAGTTCATCTCATCAACATCATTTGCCAAAAGGGCTAAATCATCAGCGTAATCTAAATCAGAAACGTTCGCATCTCCAGCCCATTTAAGGCCAAAATCTTTCCCTTGAAGTGAATTTCACATAACATAATCAATAACCTAGCTAAAGAGAAAAGGAGACAAAATGCACCCTTGTCGAACACCAGAAGTAATGCTAAACCAATTGCTGCAAACCTTACCAACTCTCACACACGACTCAGTGTTATTATAGAGAGCTTTCATTATGTTAACTAACTTACCATATGATCTCACAATCAACCACAAATTATGACGATCAACAGAGTCGAAAGCCTTTTTGAAATCAACAAAGCTAGCAACCAAAGGTTTCTGAAACTCTAAACATTTCTCAAGAATCTGCCTAAGTGAAAATATCTGATCTACACATCCCCTACCACTTCTGAATCCACATTGCTCATCACGCAATTGACTGTCAACCAGATTCTTAATTCTATTAAGCACAATCATGGAAAGAACTTTACCTGGAACAGAGAGTAGGCTGATACCCCTATAGTTATCACAAGAACTGCGATCACCTTTTTTGAAGATAGGGATAATAATAGCTCTGGTAAAATCTTTAGGAACCATGCCTTTATCATAAAAGTTATTCAAAATTTCAGTCATCCAAGTGGTAACCAAAACATTCCCAGCTCTGAGCATTTCTGTAGTAATTTCATCTACCCCTGGGGATTTATGACGTTTAAGTTTGGAGATAGCCAAACTAACTTCAGATTGTGTTATAGGGCCAACATTAAAGCTGCCAATGCATCTATCATCATTACAAACAATGGGAGTAGAACTAACCACATTGTTTAGAACATCACTGAAATGCTCAGCCCACCTAGCCATGAGAGAATCCTCACCTTCTATAACCTTGCCTTGTTTATCCTTCAATCCCTGTATGCCTGTCCGTTTTCTACCACATAAAACATTAACTATCTGGTACAGCTCTCTGCTGTTGTGCTGCCTAACTGATTCCTCAGCTTTGTCAGCCAAGCTATCAAGCCAAAGATTTTTATCAGTAGCTAACTGATCCTTTACACGTTTATTAAGCTCTCTGTAATCTTTTCTATTAGGACTAGTAGGGTACTGATTAAGGACATTCCTGCAGTTCCTTCTTTCTGAAATAAGCTCAATTGCCTTATCACTTAAATAATTCTGTCTCCTCTGCTCCTTTTTTCCTAAAAGAGTACGGTTAGTTTCCAAAAAAGCCTGTTTAAAATGGCCCCATTCTTCCTCAATTTCAGTATTAAGCAAACCATGACTGTCATAATGACTAAGTAACCTATCATGGTAAGCTTTAGCTATAACTGGATCTTTCAGAGCTTCAGTATTAAAAGTAAATTTTTTAACCTTAGCACAACACTTTTTAAGTTTAAGTTGCAAGACACTTTTAACAAGGTAATGGTCAGATCCCATTTCAGCTCCCCTATATGCCCTGGTATTTCTAACAGAACTAGCCCATTTGCTGTTAATTAATATATAATCAATCATATTCTTATGCAGCCCATCAGGTGAAACCCATGTGTATTTATGTATGTCGCGGTGTTTGTAATATGTGTTAGTTATTCTGAAACCATTGAGTTTACTTACCTGTAGGAGACGTTGCCCATTGCCATTGCAGCTACCAGTACCAAAAGGGCCTATCACCCCTCCCCAAAGAGGGCACCTATCACCCCTCCTCAGAGTCAGTACCAACTTTGGCATTGAAGTCACCAAGAACAAGGGTAATATCTCCTTTCTTGACAGAATTCAAAATATCCTGAAGTTGTCCGTAAAACCTATCCTTCTCGTCCTCATCAGCATCCTCAGTGGGGGCATAACAGCAGATAACATTCAAGTTTTTAATGCTTGTCTGAAATTTTGCTGTAAGAAACCTTTCATTAATGCACTCATATCCTAGAAGAACATCACTAGCATGTCTGCTGAGCAGCAGACCCACACCTTGGTGATGCTTTCCATCCTCCCTCCCTGTAAAGAGAAATTTAAAGTTATTTTTAAGTATCTCACCTTTACCTGTCCATCTGGTCTCTTGCAAGCCTAGAATATTTAGGTTATAGCGCTGGAATTCCTGCATGAGGACATCAAGAGAATAATCTCTATGTAATGTACTCACGTTCCACGTTCCTGCAAAGAGAAAATGATTAGTAGGATTTTTAAAGAAATTAGGTTTATTGAGATTGGTAGGGCCAACAATATCAAACAGCCCTCTGATCGCAGGCATGGGGCAAAGACCCGTTCCTCCTCCGCTAAACGCTGAAGTCACCGATGCTGGTAGGAACTTCAGGCACCACCTTTTCAAGTGGACTTTTTCAAGAGCCACATGGCCTGCCTGAGACGCATTACTCCAGTTTAGGCTTGACGATGCCCAACTAGCTAAGTAAGGTTCAGGTACCTGCGATGGCCTCTGATTAGGATTATCCACCAGCTGATATAAGGTATCCCATGCCTCTGTTCACTTAGAGCTGGCAACCCAGAAGCAAACAGAAAACACAGCGGCAGACTCTCCCTCAACAGAGGCCCACCAGTGCAGCAAGTCCAGGATCAATAATCAAGCTCAAATCCATAAACAAGTCCAGTCTAGTAGGTATAAATGGTCAGCACCAGGACCCTGTGAAGTTGACCACTCCTCAGCAGGGTTGAAAAAAAAGAAAAATGTGGCCGTAGATGACCAGATCAGTAGGCCATACTGAACTGGCAGCCCTCCCCTTCCGTTCCCTTCCAAAAGAGAATATCTCTTTCGAAAGGTACTAACGGCCTGCACCACGAGAAGGCGGGGTCGGACATTAGGTGCTAGACCTGGCCGGTTCTGTGCATCATCACTAGTGATTGGTCCACAGCTCTCCTTCCAGTTTACGCCTAGCTACCATTTACAGACCACTTCTAAAATAAGTTTTCTTATTTTGAAGAATGTGATAGTAGATAAAGATTCCAATCAAATAACTCAATATCTCTATTTTCAACAGTATTCGTTCAGTATTTAATGAGTTATGGAAGTTTGAATGTTTAACAATAGCAATGCCAGTCTTCAGAAATACAAAACTGAAGAGTAAAATAATTCTTTACACAAAGTTCTAAAATACAAACTTATTTTATTAAACACTTTGATACAATACTTATTAATAAATTTTAATTAACTTCTGAAGTCAAAATGGGGCGGGGATGGCTCAGTCGGTAGCGCGCCAGGCTCGTAATCTGTAGTTCCCAGGTTCGAGTCCCAGCTTGGTCAGCGTTGAGATTTATCTCCGCAAAATTCCCCGCCCTGCCCACGGTCAGTAGGGGACACTGATGGGCTTGGAAAGGCAGCCGTCCGTCGGATGGGACGTTAAGCCGTGGTCCGTGTGCGGGAGAGACATACCCTGTGCACGTTAAAGAACACGCTGGATGGCCTTGACGGGAGGCTACCATCTGTCTCCCAACAGCTGTTCCAGTGGGTCCCCTCCCCCAACCTTCTCTGAGCCTTCGGGGTCCATGTGACCTGGCCATTTAGCCCATGGTGTGCAAAAAAGTGCAGCTCAGAGGTGAAACAATCCAACCCTTTGATATAATACTTGTTATTAAGTTTTAATTCTGAAGTCAATTTTTGTGACTGGCATTGTCATTGCTAAATACTCAGACTTCCATCACTCCTTAAATGCTGAACGGATATTATCGAAAATCAATATTTAGTTAGAACTAATTGATCTTTAATATAATAATAAGCCACATTTTCCCATAAAACGCTTATATTAAAAGTTATAGAGTTTCGAAGTTAGCGTCCCATAATTCAATGGTCACTCAGTGTATGTGTTTAATAATGTTTTGCTTCTATTATCTTTAGTAATATTCTGAAAACGGGAGGGGGGACATGATTCCTTTCCCCCCTCCTTCCACACTAGATCCAACCTTGAAACACTACATATTCCTTTTATATTGCATTACTGATTTTCATGAGTACATGGCGCATACGGGGCGGGGGTGGCTCAGTCGGTAGCGCGCCAGGCTCGTAATCTGCGGTTCCCAGGTTCGAGTCCCAGCTGGGTCAGCGTTGAGATTTATCTCCGCAAAACTCCCCGCCCTGCCCAGGGCCAATAGGAGACACTGATGGGCTTGGAAAGGCCGCCGTCCATCGGATGGGACGTTAAGCCGTGGCCCCGTGTGTGGGAGAGCCATACCCTGTGCACGTTAAAGAACACGCTGGATGGCCTTGACGGGAGACTACCATCTGTCTCCCAACAGCTGTTCCAGTGGGTCCCCTCCCCCAACCTTCTCTGAGCCTTCGGGGTCCATGTGACCTGGCCATTTAGCCCATGGTGTGCAAAAAAGTGCCGCCCAGAGGTTAAACAACCCAACCCAACATGGATTATTATTGCTAAGCTGCCAATGCGCCATAAAACCCCAAACAACCAAACTTTCATGAGTACATATGTACCGGGAATTTTAATTTTCCTCGATTTTTACAGATAAATTTACAAGCTTGTGGTTGATTCGAGAGTATGGTTCAATGACATTTGGAGTGCACCTGGCGGGCCTGATAAAACCAAGTCGGGGACTGTACGTTGCACATGTCTCGTGTAGAAGAGGGATGGGAACTACGCGCTGACCTTTGAACTGAAAGAAAACTTGTAAATACTGGCATTGTTTCTAGCCGGAAATAACACTAACCTTAGTTTCCTTTAGTGGCGAGTTTGTTCACTAAAACTTGAGGCAGTATTAAGATAATAGCAAACATTCTTTTCGTTATTGTAGTTGAACTCCAATTAAAGTCAGTTATTTGAGGGGCGGGGGGCGCTCAGTCGGTAGCACGCCAGGCTCGTAATCTGTAGTTCCCAGGTTCGAGTCCCAGCTGGGTCAGCGTCGAGATTTATCTCCGCAAAATTCCCCGCCCTGCCCACGGTCAGTAGGGGACACCGTGGGCTTGGAAAGGCCGCCGTCCGTCGGATGGGACGTTAAGCCGTGGCCCCGTGTGCAGGAGAGCCATACTCTGTGCACGTTAAAGAACACGCTGGACGGCCTTGACGGGAGGCTACCATCTGTCTTCCAACAGCTGTTCCAGTGGGTCTCCTCCCCCAACCTTCTCTGAGCCTTCGGGGTTCATGTGACCTGGCCATTTAGCCCATGGTGTGCAAAAAAGTGCCGCTCTGATTTAAAACAACCCAACCCAGTTATTTGAAGAGTCAGTTTCATCTTGGAAGCAAAACATGATTTTTGCTTTAATCCAAACGTGTTTTATCTGCCTATACGCTGTAGTTTCAATTAATTACATTGTATTTCCTTATATTTATTGACGTGTGTCGTGCAGGGCCGTAGCGAAGGACTAATGGTTGGGGGGGGGGGGAGAGAAATCGTAAATTTTAAAACTCGGAAATCTAAATTTGCCAACTGAGCAAGTAATGTCTAGATTTTCGCTCCGTGAGTGGGATTTGAGGCAATTGTTTTACAACTCTCTTGCATTTTGCCATTTGACCTTACAATTTTGCCTACTAGCCATAATATCACGGAAATTATCCCAATATTTACGTCTTGTCTGAATTGCAGCAAGTCAGTGTTAATTTTTCCCTTGATTTGGTCAACTCTCCTTAATTTCACAAAACCAATCGCAATCTTTACATCTCTCCTAAATTTGCCAAGTCGCTTAAAAATTATCAAACTCCCCAATATTTTGCCAGGTTTTCTCGATTTTGTCAACTCTCCTTAATTTTACAAACCCAATCCCAATTATCACACCTCGCCTATATGAGGGGAGGGGGTGGCTCAGTCGGTAGCGCGCCAAGCTCGTAATCTGCAGTTCCCAGGTTCGAGTCCCAGCTGGGTCAGCGTTGAGATTTATCTGCGCAAAACTCCCCGCCCTGCCCACGGTCAGTAGGGGACACCGATGGGCTTGGAAAGGCCGCCGCCCGTCGGATGGGACGTTAAGCCGTGGTCCCGTGTGCGGGAGAGCCACACCCTGTGCACGTTAAAGAACACGCTGGATGGCCTTGACGGGAGGCTACCATCTGTCTCCCAACAGCTGTTCCAGTGGGTCCCCTTCCCCAACCTTCTCTGAGCCTTCGGGGTCCATGTGACCTGGCCATTTAGCCCATGGTGTGCAAAAAAGTGCCGTTCAGAGGTAAAACAACCCAACCCTCCCCCATATTTCACCAAGTGGATTGGAATTTTGCCAACTACACTAGATTTTGCCAACTCGCCATAATTTTACAGAAAAAATCGGAATTTTTTCATCTTCCGTGAATTTGCCAAGCAACTTCGAATTTTATCAACTCTCCTTAATTGCACAAGAAAGGCACAATTTTCCCAACTCCCCTGTACTTTACCAAGTGGTTTCCAGTTTTGCCAACTTCCCTTGATTTTGCCAAGTTTTCTCGATTTTGTCAACTCTCCTTAATTTCACAAAAACAATCCCAATTTTCACAAATCGCCTGTATTTTACCAAGTGGTTCAAATTTTCCCAACTGCCCTAGATTTTGCCAAGTTTTCCTCGATTTTGCCATCTCGCCACAATTTTACCGAAAAAACATCCCAATTTTACTTCACACCTGGTTTTTGCAAAACAACTCTGAATGTTGCCAACTCCCCCAAGATTTGCCAACTCTCCTAGATATTGCAAAATTGCCTCGATTTTGCCAACACGCCATAATTTTACAGAAAAAAGATTGCAATTTTTACATCTCACCTGAATTTTGTCAACTCTCCACGATTTTGCCAAGACACTCCAAATTTTTCCAACTGCCCCTAGATTTTGCCAACTCCCTAAGTTTTGCCAACTTGACATAATTTTACAGAAAAAAATCCGAATTTTTACATCTCACCTGAATTTTGCCAACTCCCCAAGATTTTTGCCAAGTTGTCCCAATTTTGCCAACTCACCTGTATTTTACTAAGTGGCTTCGAATTTTGCCAACTGCTCTAAATTTTTCCGTCTCCCCATTTTCCAAACTGCCCTAAATTTGCCAAGTTGCTTCGATTTTGACAACCCCCCTTAATTTAAAAAAAAAAAGATTACGAATTTTCACAACTCATCTAGATTTTACGATGATGACATCTAGATTTTTCATCCTAGATTATGATTTTACAACTCATCTACATCTTTCTTTTTTTCAACTCATCTAGATTTTTTAAAGTCGCTTCGAATTTTTCCAACTCCGAGTTATTTTCGGGGGGGAGCCTCCCCATCCTCCCCCCATGGCTACGCCCCTGGTTTCGTGCATATTTATTGTATGTAAGTGTGTTGTATATGTTGTTTCAAAATGTGCTATACGTCCTTTTCATTTTTTTTGTACAGATTTGTTTATGTATCTTAATAAGTACTAATGTTGAATTATTATCTTTGCATTTGTCCACTGTTATTGAATCACTGATCTGTTGTGCGTACATTAAATAAATAATATTAATTACATATAGATTTTAGTTTAAAATGCATTAACGTACTAAAGAAAGTTATAATCACCCCCCTCCCTCCCTTCTTTTGAGTTCTTGAATAACGTATATTTTCTAAAGAAGTCCCCCACCGATGGGCTTGGAAAGGCCGCCGTCCGTCGGATGGGACGTTAAGCCGTGGCCCCGTGTGCGGGAGAGCCATACCCTGTGCACATTAAAGAACACGCTGGATGGCCTTGACGGGAGGCTACCATCTGTCTCCCAACAGCTGTTCCAGTGGGTCCCCTCCCCCAACCTTCTCTGAGCCTTCGGGGTCCTTGTGACCTGGCAATTTAGCCCATGGTGTGCAAAAAAGTGCCGCTCAGAGGTAAAACAACCCAACCCAACCTAAAGAAGTCCCCAAAAACAATCGAACTCAAAACATCAAAAAACATCAAAATTCCCTTATTGGAGGTTTCTACCTACGCAAGGGTGGGTTTGGATCAGTCGGTAGCGTGCCAAGCTCGTAATCTGCAGTTGTTAGGTTCGTGAGCCAGCGTTGAGATTTATTTCCGCAAAACTCCCCGCCTGCTATCAGTTAATAAGGGATAGTAATGGACTTGGAAAGGCCGTCGTCCGTCTGATGGAGCATTAAGCTGTGAGTCTGTGTGCGAAGAGTCATACCCTGTACACGTTAAAGAGCACGCTGGATGGCCTTGACTGGGGGCTACCATCTGTCTGTCAATATGGATCCCCGTCCCCAACCTTCTCTGAGCCTTCGGGGTCCTTGTGACCTGGCCATGTAGTCCATTGTGTGCAAGAAATGCCACTCAGAGGTAAAACAACCCAACCCAGTCTCTTGCCCCCTCCTTTCCTTTTTTTTAGATCCGAACCTGGGCCCAAGTTGGATGGTACATGGAGGTAGGAAGAGAGAGAGATGCCTTATCGCTTGAAAACTGTAACCGACGTCGCCATATTGCTCTTATTCGTAAGGCTTGGGTTGTTTTACCTCTGAGCGGCACTTTTTTGCACACCATGGGCTAAATGGCCAGGTCACATGGACCCCGAAGGCTCAGAGAAGGTTGGGGGAGGGGACCCACTGGAACAGCTGTTGGGAGACAGATGGTAGCCTCCCGTCAAGACCATCCAGCGTTTTCTTTAACGTTGAGTTGTTTTACCTCTGAGCGGCACTTTTTTGCACACCATGGGCTAAATGGCCAGGTCACATGGACCCCGAAGGCTCAGAGAAGGTTGGGGGAGGGGACCCACTGGAACAGCTGTTGGGAGACAGATGGTAGCCTCCCGTCAAGGCCATCCAGCGTGTTCTTTAACGTTGAGTTGTTTTACCTCTGAGCGGCACTTTTTTGCACACCATGGGCTAAATGGCCAGGTCACATGGACCCCGAAGGCTCAGAGAAGGTTGGGGGAGGGGACCCACTGGAACAGCTGTTGGGAGACAGATGGTAGCCTCCCGTCAAGGCCATCCAGCGTGTTCTTTAACGTTGAGTTGTTTTACCTCTGAGCGGCACTTTTTTGCACACCATGGGCTAAATGGCCAGGTCACATGGACCCCGAAGGCTCAGAGAAGGTTGGGGGAGGGGACCCACTGGAGCAGCTGTTGGGAGACAGATGGTAGCCTCCCGTCAAGGCCATCCAGCGTGTTCTTTAACGTTGAGTTGTTTTACCTCTGAGCGGCACTTTTTTGCACACCATGGGCTAAATGGCCAGGTCACATGGACCCCAAAGGCTCAGAGAAGATTGGGGGAGGGGACCCACTGGAACAGCTGTTGGGAGACAGATGGTAGCCTCCCGTCAAGGCCATCCAGCGTGTTCTTTAACGTTGAGTTGTTTTACCTCTGAGCAGCACTTTTTTGCACACCATGAGCTAAATGGCCAGATCACATGGACCCCGAAGGCTCAGAGAAGGTTGGGGGAGGGGACCCACTGGAACAGCTGTTGGGAGACAGATGGTAGCCTCCCGTCAAGGCCATCCAGCGTGTTCTTTAACGTTGAGTTGTTTTACCTCTGAGCAGCACTTTTTTGCACACCATGGGCTAAATGGCCAGATCACATGGACCCCGAAGGCTCAGAGAAGGTTGGGGGAGGGGACCCACTGGAACAGCTGTTGGGAGACAGATGGTAGCCTCCCGTCAAGGCCATCCAGCGTGTTCTTTAACGTGCACAGGGTATGGCTCTCCCGCACACGGGGCCACGGCTTAACGTCCCATCCGACGGACGACGGCCTTTCCAAGCCCACCGGTTGTCCCCTACTGACCGTAGGCAGGGTGGGAAATTTTGCGGAGATAAATCTCAACGCTGACCCAGCTGGGACTCGAACCTGGGAACTACAGATTACGAGTCTGGCGCGCTACCGACTGAGCCACCCCCGCCCCTATGGGATGGTACTAAGCTTTCTATATAACTCCCACTTTCTAAGCGTTTATTTGATTTATAATCCGTTCTAATTGGCCCAGGAGCTACAGAAATACTGTGGAGTATCATGCTCTTCGCTTTTCTTTCAACAGGAAAACAGACAAAAAGTAATTTTCTTAACTTATGTCACTTCTCAGTAGCTGTCCCGTGGCCGAGTGGTTAGCGCGCTTGGCTACTGATCTACGGGACCTGGGTTCGAGCCCCGGGTAAGGCATGGATGTTCGTGTTGTTTGCTGAGATCCTGCCATCCTCTCAGATCTTCTACTGTGGCATATAAACTAACAGGCTGTACACGCTCCAGTTACCGTTCACAGCAAACTGGAGCGTGTGCAGTTACTGCACACGCTCCAGTTTGCTGTGAACGGTAACTGCACACGCTCAATATTTCCGTGAGTCAGCCCACACGATCCAGGTCTTTGTGAGCTCACACGATCCAATGTGCAGTGAACATTAACCGCAACCGCTCCAGTTTGCTGTGAACGGTAACTGCACACGCTCAATATTTCCGTGAGTGGGCCCACACGAACCAGGTCTTTGTGAGCTCACACGATCCAATGTGCTGTGAACATTAACCGCTCCAGTTTCCTGTGAACGGTAACTGCACACGCTCCATATTCATTGCATTATATATTCATAGCCGTCCCATGGCCGAGTGGTTAGCGCGCTTGGCTACTGATCTACGGGACCTGGGTTCGAGCCCCGGGTAAGGCATGGATGTTCGTGTTGTTTGCTGAGATCCTGCCATCCTCTCAGATCTACTGTGGCATATAAACTAACAGGCTCCTGTCAGACCTCTGTGGCAAGCAGCTGCTTGAGGGGGTATTTATTTTTTTTTATTTATGTCACTGTTCACGTCATAATCTTTCCTCTGATACATAAAGTTTTATGACCGGTTTTGGATTGGAGATTTAGATGGAGTTCAATATAAACTGGAAGAATAACATATTGAATCTGGTAAATATGGGACGTTCGTTACCAGGGCGATTTTTTTTTTTAATTTTCCTCCTTTAGCTCCCACTAACACTGAAGATTCAAACTAATGGATGATTGAGGAAATGAAAAATATATATATATATTATTTTATTTCTTATACAACACAAAAGGAATTTTTCAGATAAGGGTGGCACCATTTCAAAGCCCATCGAGGGAGGGGGGGGAGGTGGCTCAGTCGGTAGCGGGCCAGGCTTGTAATCTGCAGTTTCGAGTCCCAGCTGGGGACAGTAGGGGACACCGATGGGCCTGGAAAGGCCGCCGTCCTTCGGATGGGGCGTTAAGCCTTGTGCGGAAGAGCCCATATCCAGTGCACATTAAAGAACACGCTGGATGGCTTTGGGAGGCTACCATCTGTCTTGTAATAGCTGTCCAATAGATTCCCCTTCCCCAACCTTCTTTAAGCCATCGGGGTCCTTATGATCTGGCTATTTAACCCAATGTGGGCAAGAAAGTGTCGCTCAGAGGTAAAACAACCCACGCCCATCGGTGTCTATTTTCTGACCGAGGGGAGGGTGGGGGTTTAGCGGAGATAAATCTCAACCCTCGCCCAGATGGAACTCGAACCTGTGAACTACAGATTATGAGCCCAGCACGCACTTCATGAGCCCATTCCCTCCCCGGATTGGTTCCCAGGCTCGTTATCCAGTTTTCCCAAGATCGAGTCTCTGTTATGTCTGCATTGAGGTATTTTCCGCTAACCTTCATTCTGCCCTCAGTGAGATAGGGCACGGGGGTGGCTCAGTCGGTAGCGCGCCAGGCTCGTAATCTGCAGTTCCCAGGTTCAAGTCCCAGCTGGTCAGCGTTGAGATTTATCTCCGCAAAATTCCCCGCCCTGCCCACAGTCATTAGGGAACACCGATGGGCTTGAAAAGGCCACCGTCCGTCGGATGCGACGTTAAGTCGTGACCCCGTGTGCGGGAGAACTACACCCTGTGCAGGTTAAAGAACACTCTGGGCTACCATCTGTCTCCCAAAAGCTGTTCCACTGGGTCCCCTCCCCCAACCTTCTCTGAGCCTTCGGGGTCCTTTTGACCTGGCCATTTAGCCCATGGTGTGCAAAAAAGTGCCATACCCTGTGCACGTTAAAGAACACGCTGGATAGCCATGACGGGAGGCTACCATCTGTCTCCCAAAAGCTATTCCACTGGGTCCCCTCCCCCAACCTTCTCTGAGCCTTCGGGGTCCTTGTGACCTGACCATTTAGCCCATGGTGTACAAAAAAGTGCCATACCCTGTGCACGTTAAAGAACACGCTGGATGGCCTTGACGGGAGGCTACCATCTGTCTCCCAAAAGCTGTTCCACTGGGTCCCCTCCCCCAACCTTCTCTGAGCCTTCGGGGTCATTGTGACCTGACCATTTAGCCCATGGTGTGCAAAAAAGTGCCATACCCTGTGCACGTTAATGAACACGCTGTATGGCCATGACGGGAGGCTACCATCTATCTCCCAAAAGCTGTTCCACTGGGTCCCCTCTCCCAACCTTCTCTGAGTCTTCGGGGTCCTTGTGACCTGGCCGTTTAGCCCATGGTGTGCAAAAAAGTGCCATTCAGAGGTAAAACAACCCAATCGAAGCCCTTAGTGAGAAAGGTGACATACGAAGTGTTTTCAAAAGACGCCGTCCGTCGGATGGGACATTAAGCCATGAATCCACATGGAGGGAGTTATACTCTGTTCAGAATATAGAAACAGCTGAATAGCCTTGATGTGACGTCAACTGACTATTGTGTGAACCCTTGGAGTCTTTCAAATTCGGCCATTTAACACATTTAATGCATTAAAGTGCAAAATAACAACAACCCGATATCCGATACAGATTTTAATCCTTTCCTTATTTTATTTACTAATTGCGATAAGGAACCAGCAACGATAAGTATAAACAGGTAACGCCCGGATTACTTTCACTGTACACAACATCTCCATCGAAAGTCCAACGTCCGTAGAATGTTATTTCCAATACCGTTTGCGAAGCGCCACCTGTTGCCACACTTTCGTCCGTTATATATATCGTCTGATGGCGCGTGCTCGGCAGATGGAGCAAAGCTGTTGCATTGAAGAGAAGGTCTGCGTTCGGGTTGTCAGTCGTTGGATGAGCGCGATTTTGAAACTCTTTTGGTGGTGGATCGTGGCGTGCGAAGGATCGCGATGACTTCTTCCTCTCTCGAATATAATCTCCATTACAGCTCTTGGTGTCGTCCCAAAAAGATGAAGCCTGCCAAAGTGATCGCTGTTTCGATGTTCAACGGAGCCATGCCTAACACTAACAACAATTATTATATTCACAAGAACTTCAAAGAGCGAAAATCACTAGGTAAGTGAAAAGTCTCGTTTTTTTACCTGGTTTATAAAATTTTGTGTTTTTTTTTCTCTAATAAGTGGTGCGCCAAAGAATTGAGGGTTGACACTGTTAAAAATTTCTGTGTTGTTTAAAAGTACTCGTATTTTAGGAAACTTAAAAGTGAAATACCTGTGTGTGTAAATAAATAAATAAATACCCTCTCAAGCAGCTGCTTGCCACAGAGGTCTGACAGGAGCCTGTTAGTTTATATGCCAGAGTAGAAGGTCTGAGAGGATGGCAAGACCTCAGCAGAAAAACGACACAAACAGCCATGCCTTATACGGGGCTCGAACCCAGGTCCCGCAGATCAATAGCCAAGCGCGCTAACCACTCGGCCACGGGACGGTGTGTGTGTGGATCTCTGCAAAATTCCCTGCCCTCTGTCAGTAGGGGACACCGATGGTCCTGGAAAGGCCGCCGGATGGCTGTTGGGAGACAGATGATAGCCTCCCGTCAAGGCCATCCAGCGTGTTCTTTAACGTGCACAAGGTATGGCTCTCCCGCACACCGGGGTCACGGCTTAACGTCCCATTCGACGGACGGCGGCCTTTCCAAGCCCATCGGTGTCCCCTACTGACCGTGGTCAGGGCGGGGAGTTTTGTGGAAATCTCAACACCGACCCAGCTGGGACTCGAACCTGGGAACTGCAGATTACGAGCCTGGCGCGCTACCGATGAGCACCCCCCCCCCCCCCCCCCTTCATTTGCAGAAAAAAATCCAGTCTCGCTTTTGCTTATCTTCCCATTCCTGACTTAAAATATTTATTTACCCATCTCTGAAATAATTTCTTTATCACGCCAAAGCAGAATGAAATTATTGAACTATTTTTTTAAATTGCATATGGCAAGTTATTTTCAACTACAAAAACTGACCATCGTTGCTCGGGTCATTTACATAGAAAATGATCAACATAAGATCTCAATTTATATTGAACATTTCTATGTTTTAGCAGATTTCCCGAGCCTTGCTCTGTCTTTAAATGTATTTATTTTCAGAAATTAAATATTCTTTATTTAATAAATATATAATAAATATATTCTATTATATGCGGAATTTAAATAATTTTTACACGCGTAGAATTTCGTATGACAGATAATATTTCGGATTTAGAAATCATTGGCTTGAAAGACCTTTTCTGCATAAAATACAACTGTGAAATGGTATTTAAATTTGTACATTATTTTTTCCTAATGGCGAACCAAGACCGTGCAAATGGGAATGCACAAACCTTTTTGACATCGTATCGAAGAGAAAAATATTTTGCTCCCCAAATTTCATCTGGGTCGTCGCCCCGTGATTCCCATAAGTGAATGGTCCCTTTTGAACTCTTCATACTCCGTAAGGGGGCGGCTCAGTCGGTATCGCGCCAGGCTCTTAATCTGTAGTTCCCAGGTTCGAGTCCCAGCTGGGTCAGCGTTGAGATTCATCTCCGCAAAACTCCCCGCCCTGCCCACGGTCAGTAGGGGACACCGATGGGCTTGGAAAGGCCGCCGTCCGTCGGATGGGACGTTAAGCAGTGATTCCGTGTGCGGGAGAGACATACTCTGTGCACGTTAAAGAGCACGCAGGATGACCTTGACGGGAGGCTACCATCTGTCTCCCAACAGCTGTTCCAGTGGGTCCCCTCCCCCAACCTTCTGAGCCTTCGGGGTCCTTGTGACCTGACCATTTAGCCCATTGTGTACAAAAAAAGTGCCGCTCAGAGGTAAAACAACCCAACTCATACCCCGTACTTCAATACTTCTATGAAGTTAAGAAAATAGAAAAATATTTACGAGACTGTCATAATTTGCTTTTAACAGATTGGCTTTCGTTGCTTTCCAAAAGGTTAACAGTTTCTAAACAATGGCAGTTTAGTGATTTTGCAGCAGTTTTATTGTGAACTTGTTTGCTTATATAATACATCAAAATAAAAATTTTGAAGTACAGATAATTTTATTTGGATGGGAGCTCTCATATGGAGCTTTGGCCCTGACCACCAAGTGCCTTTGCACGAGCCTGTGGCGAACTGCATGTACTAAAAGCTATTCAATTTTGAACCGAGAGCGATATTTTTTTAAACAGCCAGCGCCCCCGTGAGGAACCGCTATTATTCTTGGGTTTTTCTCTGGGTACATATCAAATTGAATATAGAATAATAATACTTAATTAGTATATTAATAATAATACTTAATTAGTATAATAATACTTAATAAAAGAACCCAAAAAGATTGGGTTGTTTTACTACTAAGTTGCACTTATTGCACGCAATGGGCTAAATGACCAGGTTACAAGGACCCTAGGGGCTCAGAAGGTTGAGGAAGGGGACTTAATAGCTGTTGTGTGAGAGATGGAAGTGCCTCGTCAAAGCTATCCTTTAACGTGCACGGGGTATGGTTCTCGTGCACATGGGTCCACGGTTTAACATCTCATCCGACGGACGACTGCCTTTCCAAACCCATCTGCAGCCTCCAAAAATGTTGGGAACCAGTGGTCTAGTCAAATCGTGCGTATCAGTTAAATTGGATATAGACATAAATATTAAGTATCTTGCTACAGAAAGAAATAACGACAGCTTTAATAATTTATTAATAGTTATGTAAAGTATCGATATCTAATCACCTGTTCAACCTATCAAGTCACGAGTAGCACGAGGATGCGCAGTGCCATTGGTCTCTGCCAAAATTTCAGGTTCTTGGCTCTATTTTACGTGAAGAGTTATGGTGACCACAGACAGAACTTTTCTCATATTAACTAGTTTCATTCAAACCATTTTTCCCACCTCCATTACCGCGATGGGATAAAGAGTTGACTATATTCCTTCTGATTGCTCAGTACATATGCATACTAGAAATGAGTTCGGGCTTAAATTTAGAGGCCATTGGTGAAAGGGGCGGGGTGGCTCAGTCGGTAGCACGCCAGGCTCGTAATCTGTAGTTCCCAGGTTCGAGTCCCAGCTGGGTCAGCGTTGAGATTTATCTCCGCAAAATTCCCCGCCATGCCCACGGTCAGTAGGGGACACCGATGGGCTTGGAAAGACCGCCGTCCGTCGGATGGGACGTTAAGCCGTGGCCCCGTGTGAGGGAGAGACCTACCCTGTGCTCGTTAAAGAACACGCTTGATGGCCTTGACGGGAGGCTACCATCTGTCTCCCAACATCTGTTCCAGTGGGTCCCCTCCCCCAACCTTCTCTGAGCCTTCGGGGTCCTTGTGACCTGGCCATTTAGCCCATGGTGTGCAAAAAAGTGCCGCTCAGAGGTAAAACAACCCAACGTTAAAGAACACGCTGAATGACCTTGACGGGAGGCAACCATCTGTCTCCCAACAGCTGTTCCAGTGGGTCCCCTCCCCCAACCTTCTCTGAGCCTTCGGGGTCCATGTGGCCTGGCCATTTAGCCCATGGTGTGCAAAAAAGGGCCGCTCAGAGGTAAAACAACCCAACAAATCCTTACTCGACTCAGCAAATTGGTTAGCGATGAAAGAAATCTCATTCCTTCTGCTCAAATGCATAGATGACGTCACGTCTGCAATTTCATCGGTGACTTCAGCTAGCATTGCTGTCAGCCTTCAAGGCCTATTGTCACGTCACTTCATGACATCATGCCCTTCTTAGAGCATCTCAAGTTGTCTGCTTTGACAGTAAACGCTACTCAAAATAATTTTGTTTTTTTCAAGATTTGTCTCTTAAGACTTATCACGGTGTTTATTATCTGATGGCGTAGCATATTTGGTCGAATGGAAAAATCAATTTCTAAAAGCAACTGAGAATGGACTAGAACGCAAATTTCGTGATTTTGTTTCTTTTCCCCTTTGTATCATAGAAACTATTATTCAAGAAACTTTGTTCTAGAGATCAAATCGGCTGTTAAGGCTTGTTACATACCGTTTGGCTGAGAGAAACTATTCGAGTTGTTGGGTTGGTTTGTTTTACCTCTGAGCGGCACTTTTTTGCACACCATGGGCTAAATGGCCAGGTCACATGGACCCCGAAGGCTCAGAGAAGGTTTGGGGAGGGGACCCACTGGAACAGCTGTTGGGAGACAGATGGTAGCCTCCCGTCAAGGCCATCCAGCGTGTTCTTTAACGTTGGGTTGTTTTACCTCTGAGCGGCACTTTTTTGCACAACATGGACTAAATGGCCAGGTCACATGGACCCCGAAGGCTCAGAGAAGGTTGGGGGAGGGGACCCACTGGAACAGCTGTTGGGAGACAGATGGTAGCCTCCCGTCAAGGCCATCCAGCGTGTTCTTTAACGTTGGGTTGTTTTACCTCTGAGCGGCACTTTTTTGCACACCATGGGCTAAATGGCCAGGTCACATGGACCCCGAAGGCTCAGAGAAGGTTGGGGGAGGGGACCCACTGGAACAGCTGTTGGGAGACAGATTGTAGCCTCCCATCAAGGCCATCCAGCGTGTTCTTCAACGTGCACAGTGTATGGCTCTCCCGCACACGGGGCCACGGCTTAACGTCCCATCCGACGGACGGCGGCCTTTCCAAGCCCATCGGTGTCCCCTACTGACCGTGGGAAGGGCGAGGAATTTTGCGGAGATAAATCTCAACGCTGACCCAGCTGGGACTCGAACCTGGGAACTACAGATTACGAGCCTGGCGCGCTACCGACTGAGCCACCCCCGCCCCCAATTTAGTAAAGTGCGTTGATTGCCGTTGCGAGCTGGGCACCTAGCTAATATAAGGAATAGGGCTCATTGCACCCGTAATCCAAAATAAAACGACCCTAGAAACAAGAAAAAAATCCAGTTTTGATACTTAAGTGTGCGTTTCCCATTTAACAAGAAAGGGCGGGGAACACTCTGTTAAATCAGACGTCAATCTGTGCCGGCAATTATACTTTCCCCGCTAATTCGTACGCTGCTGATGGTGAGGAGAACGGCGAAGGGCTTGGAAGAATGGTAGCGCGCTCTGGCATGAATCTGGAGAGCTGCGGGTTCGATTCCCGCCCGTGTCGGCGAGAAATTTTTTTCGGAAATAATAACTAATGTTGAAGTCTATTTCAGCAGGAAATCTGTGTATTTACTATGGATGAATCTTCGTACGTTTTCAAATGGGATGGTAGGCGATAATCCACGTGTGAAGCGTTGTTTTACCTCTGAACTGCACTTTTTTTTTTTGCACACAATGGCCAGTCATCAGACCCCGAACCCTCAGAAGGTTAGAGGAGGGGGCCCACTGGACAGTTAAGAGACAGATGGTAGCCTCCTGCCAAGGCCGGACAGTGATGGGTGGGGTGACTCAGTCGTTAGCGCTCCAGGCTCGTAATCTGTAGTTCCCAGGATCGAGTCCCAGTTGGGTCAGCGTTGATTTATCTCCGCAAAATTCCCCGCCCTGCCCATGGTCAGTAGGGGACACCGATGGGCTTGGAAAGGCCGCCGTCCGTCGTATGGGACGTTAAGCCGTGACCCCGTGTGCGGGAGAGCCTAGGAGTTGTCTGCTTTGTCATCCAAGTTATCTACATTTTAACACCGAGGTTTCCGCTTGGAACCGGCACGTGTCGTGCACATACCCTGTGCACGTTAAAGAACACGCTGGATGGCCTTGACGGGAGGCTACCATCTGTCTCCCAACAGCTGTTCCAGTGGGTCCCCTCCCCCAACCTTCTCTAAGCCTACGGGGTCCATGTGACCTGGCCATTTAGCCCATGGTGGGCAAAAAAGTGCCGCTCAGAGATAAAAACAACCCAACGTTAAAGAACACGCTGGATGGTCTTGACGGGAGGCTACCATCTGTCTCCCAACATCTGTTCCAGTGGGTCCCCTCCCCCAACCTTCTTTGAGCATTCGGGGTCCATGTGACCTGGCCATTTAGCCCATGGTGGGCAAAAAAGTGCCGCTCAGAGGTAAAACAACCCAACGAAATATCCCCGCCTCTAAATGTTTTAAGCTTTGTAGCAAATAAGGGAATTCGTCAATTTTTGAAATCTCTAGAACTCGGAATTGAAATTTATTTAAAGCAAATAAGATTATGAAATTACGTTCACATCATATTCATTTGTAAATCTTGAATAAAAACAGTTTAGGTAAATGAGCAGACGATTTCTGTTGTTTAGTTAACGCAGGATGGTAACTATGGCAACGACACGTGCCGGTTCCAAGCGGAAACCTCGGTGTTAAAATGGAGATAACTTGGATGACAAAGCGAAAATGAGTTCACTGATAATTTATGTATTGTTCGTCCTGATATTACCGGTTTGGGCTTGCTTTGGAATATCCGTTATTGCCAAAATAAAATGAAGACATAGTGACGGGTTCATTAATCTTTTTATTTCGCCTTAAAACAAATATTAAATCGCAAATTTTAATTCGGGCAGAACATTATTTGGAAGAATGCTTTCTAGGCATTGGTTTCGAGGTGATGGAGCGTGCTCATGTTAGCAGTTTTCGGGGGTAAGGGTGTTTTTGAGGAGACATTGTCATATCCAAGGGTGTTATAATTGATCTTTTTGAGGCCTTGAGTAGGATGCATTTTTTAGGCAGTCTCTGAAATCATATTCAAGCATTATATTATTATCTTCCATTATATTATAATTATCCTCCCCATTGGACTTTAGCATATCAAAAAAATCCCCCCCATCAAATTAGATTACGGCGAGGGTTGGCTCAGTCGGTAGCGAGCCAGGCTTGTAATCTACAGTTCCCAGGTTCGAGTCCCAGTTGGGCCAGCGTTGAGACTCCCCGCCCTGCACACGGTGGGCTTGGAAACATTCCCATTCGTCGGATGGGTCGTGAAACCGTGACTCGCGTGTGCGGAGAGCCATACCCTGTGCACCAAGATTCCCTTGACAGAAGGCTACCATCTGTTTCCTAACAGCTGTTCAGTGGGTCCAAT
The DNA here is from genome assembly GCA_038380435.1 of Ryuthela nishihirai. Lineage (NCBI taxonomy): Eukaryota > Metazoa > Arthropoda > Arachnida > Araneae > Heptathelidae > Ryuthela > Ryuthela nishihirai. Next base: position 38,832,186 of record JAWZYU010000029.1, read on the forward strand.
TTTCTCTGGTCTGCCTTCCCCAATCTTGGGGTCATTGTGACCTGGATATCTAGATCATTGTGTGCAAAAAAAATGCCGCTTTGATGTAAAAAAAAACACGCCTCCGTTAAAACTCTTGGGTTTCGGAAGGGGTGAGTTAAACTTGAAAATGGAAATTTAAATATTGAGGGTTTTAGGACGCGAGAGTGGGGGGGGGGGGGAAGGTAGGTATGGTAGTTGCTTACTTTTGAGGGGTCTATGGGATTGCATTATCATTTAAAGCAATATGGAATCCTTATCGTTAATAAATTCTGTTAACTTTGAATCCGAAAAATCCATTTTTTCTTCACGGGAATTATTCCGTTACAAACTCGAAGTTTGATCAGTTGCTATGGGTTGTGTTGTTTTACCTCTGAGCGGCACTTTTTTGCACACCATGGGCTAAATGGCCAGGTCACATGGACCCCGAAGGCTCAGAGAAGGTTGGGGGAGGGGACCCACTGGAACAGCTGTTGGAGACAGATGGTAGCCTCCCGTCAAGGCCATCCAGCGTGTTCTTTAACGTGCACAGGGTCTCTCCCGCACAAGGGGCCACGGCTTAACGTCCCATCCGACGGACGGCGGCCTTTCCAAGCCCATAGGTGTCCCCTACTGACCGTGGGCAGGGCGGGGATTTTTGCGGAGATAAATCTCAACGCTGACCCAGCTGGGACTCGAACCTGGGAACTGCAGATTACGAGGCTGGCGCGCTACCGACTGAGCCACCCCCGCCCCTGATCAGCTGCTATTAGCAACTGATTAGATAAGTGCACCTGAATTGACCTGACACGTTTCTGTGGGTTTACATTCAACTTGCCTCAAAACTGAATTTGTAATAAAAAAAAAAGTTTTCTTTGATCAATAAACCTTGCCTGTCGGTTAAGTTTCTCACATATAGATCTTGTTGAAAATATTTTTTTTTACCAATTTGAGTATTTGACTGTATTTTTTGTTCAAACCACATTTATTTGTTCTTTCTCTCTTCTAGCAATCAGAAAGCACGAATCGTTCGAAGTCAGAATGAAGTTTCCCAAGAAGATTCCAGTAAGTCTTCTTCAGTCTTTATCATCTAGAATGCAGGCAAAATTCTAAAAGTGTGTGTGGGGGGGGGGGAGTAGGGCCGTGTCGGGTTGCTTTACTTACGAGAGGTACTTTTTTTCTTATACACAATGGCCAGGTGACAAGACCTCGGGGGCTCACAGAAAGTTGAAGGGAGGGGACCCACTGGATAGCTGTTGGGAGACAGATGGTAGCCTCCCGTCAAGGCCATCCAGCATGTTCCTTAACGTGCACAGGGTATGGCTTTGGGTTGAGTTGTTTTACCTCTGAACGACACTTTTTTGCACACCATGGGCCGAATGGTCAGGTCACAAAGACTCGGAAGGCTCAGAGAAGGTTGGGGGAGGGGACCCACTGGAACAGCTGTTGGGAGACAGATGGTAGCCTCCCGTCAAGGCCATCCAGCGTGTTCTTTAACGTGCACAGGGTATGGCTTTCCCGGTCAAAAAGACACTGTTGGTTTTGGAAAGGCCGTCGTCTTTCGGGTGGTACGTTAAAGCCTGGTTCTTTTCCCCATAAGAGCCCTTACCCTGTGCACGTTAAAGAAATGCTGGATAGCTTGGACGAGAGGCTTCCTGTCCAGTGTGTCCGCTTTTCCTTGCCTTCTCTGAGCCCTTGGGGTGTTTGTGACCTGATCCATTTAGCCCATAGTATGGGGGGAGGAAGCGTCGCTCACAGGTAAAACAATCCTTGTGAACATCATGTGCACAGAAGCACTGGATTGCTCGACGATCCCTGAATATCATGTGCACAGAACATCATGTGCTTTAGAACATCATGTGCACAGAAGCACTGGATTGCTCGACGATCCCTGAATATAGTAATTAATAGTAAATTAGCTTATTTTAATCATGGACTTCGCCACCAGTAAACAAACTTTGCTCGAAAATTCCTTATTTAGAACAGATATCCACTTCCATTTTGGGCGATTGCCTCGAGACCGAGATGAGGACTCTGTCCTCGAATTATCAACAAAATCGACTCTCGTCATCCCATTCGTTGTAAGTCAATAATTCGGTGCCAGTAAGCTACGAAAGGTGACATCAGGTCAAATGACTGTTTTCTGAATTATGACCTGTCCTACAGATAAGTGAACACGACTGGAGCTTTGAGGGCCACACGAGGCAGAGTCGAACGCTCCTGCCTTTAGGTAAAGCTGTTGATTTTTCCCATGGTTCTTCAGTGTCAGTCAATACGATTAAGCATTGTACTTTGCAGTACTACTGCTCTTCACATGTTGGAAGTCCAGTTTTAACAGATTGGGTTAATTATAATCGGGAATCTATAAGTATAGCAATCAATAGTAGTCGGTGGTATAGCGATCAATGGTAGTCGGTGGTATAGCGATCAATGGTAGTCGGTGGTATAGCGATCAATGGTAGTCGGTGGTATAGCGATCAATGGTAGTCGGTGGTATAGCGATCAATGGTAGTCGGTGGTATAGCGATCAATGGTAGTCGGTGGTATAGCGATCAATGGTGGTCGGTGGTATAGCGATCAATGGTGGTCGGTGGTATAGCGATCAATGGTGGTCGGTAGTATAGCGATCAATGGTGGTCGGTAGTATAGCGATCAATGGTGGTCGGTAGTATAGCGATCAATGGTGGTCGGTAGTATAGCGATCAATGGTGGTCGGTAGTATAGCGATCAATGGTGGTCGGTAGTATAGCGATCAATGGTGGTCGGTAGTATAGCGATCAATGGTGGTCGGTAGTATAGCGATCAATGGTGGTCGGTAGTATAGCGATCAATGGTGGTCGGTAGTATAGCGATCAATGGTGGTCGGTAGTATAGCGATCAATGGTGGTCGGTAGTATAGCGATCAATGGTGGTCGGTAGTATAGCGATCAATGGTGGTCGGTAGTATAGCGATCAATGGTGGTCGGTAGTATAGCGATCAATGGTGGTCGGTAGTATAGCGATCAATGGTGGTCGGTAGTATAGCGATCAATGGTGGTCGGTAGTATAGCGATCAATGGTGGTCGGTAGTATAGCGATCAATGGTGGTCGGTAGTATAGCGATCAATGGTGGTCGGTAGTATAGCGATCAATGGTGGTCGGTAGTATAGCGATCAATGGTGGTCGGTAGTATAGCGATCAATGGTGGTCGGTAGTATAGCGATCAATGGTGGTCGGTAGTATAGCGATCAATGGTGGTCGGTAGTATAGCGATCAATGGTGGTCGGTAGTATAGCGATCAATGGTGGTCGGTAGTATAGCGATCAATGGTGGTCGGTAGTATAGCAATCAATGGTGGTCGGTAGTATAGCAATCAATGGTGGTCGGTAGTATAGCAATCAATGGTGGTCGGTAGTATAGCAATATCTGATCTACGGGACTTGGGTTCGAGCCCCGGGTAAGGCATGGATGTTCGTGTTGTTTTCTGTTGAGGTCCTGCCATCCTCTCAGATCTTCTACTCTGGCATATAAACTGACAGGCTCCTGTCAGACCTCTGTGGCAAGCAGCTGCTTGAGGGGGGTATAGTATAGCAATCAATCGTAGTCCACAATTACTTAGGAGACGGAAGTCAATCAATCGAGTGTTTTGGAGGGAAAAGTGAGCTATTCTCGCGGATCAGCAGATCTCTCCTCTGCAGATTTGTCTCTGTTTTAACCACTAAACTCTCAGCGGCTTCCGTCATTTATCCGCTGTTATGTCTGCTCTCAGCTGTCCTTCCTCCAGCCTTCTGAGCTCTCGAGATCTTTGTGACCTGGTCATTTAGCCCATTGTATACAAAATAAGCGCCACTCAGAGATAAAACAACCAATCAACATACCTACCATCTACACACAATGGGCTAAATGACTAGGCCACAAAAACCCCGAAGGTTCAGAAGGTTGGGGAAAGGGATCCATTGGACAGCCGTTGGGAGACAGTTGGTAGCTTCCCCTCAAGGCCATCCAGTGTGTTCTTTAACGTGCACGGAGTATGGCTCTCCCGCACACGGCCTAAGTCCCATCCGACGGACGACGGCATTTCCAAGTCCATCGTTGTCCCTTACGGACTGTGGGCATGGATTTTTGCGGAGATAAATCCACTGACCCAGCTGGGACTCGAACCAAGGACTGTAGATTACGAGCCTGGCGCGCTACCACTGGCCACCTCCCCCTCGTTCTGGTAGGCAATCGCCGTATAAAGTTATAGCTGGAGGGGGAGGAGGGCGACAGAGACAAGGAAAATTAACTATCCTGTCTTTAAACAAATGAATCCACAGCTCATCGTTAATTAGCATATGATCACTATTAAGCTGTTTAAGTAACAGCCCACGACCTCCTGATAACATGGGGGTGGCTCAGTCGGTAGCGCGCCAGGCTCGTAATCTGTAGTTCCCAGGTTCGAGTCCCAGCTGGGTCAGCGTTGAGATTTATCTCCGCAAAATTCCCCGCCCTGCCCACGGTCACCAGGGGACACCGATGGGCTTGGAAAGGCCGCCGTCCGTCGGATGGGACGTTAAGCCGTGGCCCCGTGTGCGGAAGAGAGACCTACCCTGTGCACGTTACAGAACACGCTGGATGGCCTTGATGGGTGGCTACCATCTGTCTCCCAACAGCTGTTCCAGTGGGTCCCCTCCCCCAACCTTCTGAGCCTTCGGGGTCCATGTGACCTGGCCATTTAGCCCATAAAAATAATAAATAAATACCCCCTCAAGCAGCTGCTTGCCACAGAAGTCTGACAGGAGCCTGTCAGTTTATATGCCACAGTAGGAGATCTGAGAGGATGGTGTGCAAAAAAGTGCCGCTCAGAGGTAAAACAACCCAACCCTGATAACATGTCGGGTGCTGTGTCTGCTGATCAATCTTTACTGCTGTTATGCTATCACCATCCTCGTCAATCGCTGTCTTGAAAGTCACCCGAAACATGTGCACACGACTAGCCAGAAGAGCTCCTGACAGATTTTTTTTGTGACCAAATCTGAATCTGCAGATTGTCTAAATACAAAATACTAGTGGTCATACCAGAAGTTACTCAAAAAACAGCGATTGACCCAATGGTTTTTAGCATGACATCAGCAGTGGAAGAGAGATTGATTACTTCTAATTTATTATAAATATCAGAATTGATTCCATATTTAAATCTTCTTTGAACTACGGGTTAATCAGGGTGGCTCTCGGGGTTTCTTATGAGGGCCATTTAGCCCATTGTAACATGGCCGAGTGGTTAGCGCGGATCTACCAGTAGCTCAGCGGTCGGAGCACCTGACATGTCATCAAGAGGTCGTGGGTTCAGATCCCACCGGCTCGAGGCAATTTTTCCTCTGCACCCATCATCATCCTGCTACTTAAACAGCATGGTTGATTTACTACGTATTCAATCACTATTATCGTGCAAGTCTGGACACCTATGGTTGCTGTTACTAATCTTGGCATCTTCTACTGATCATTGTTACCAAAGTAGAATAATTATCGCATTTACACAATTTGTTTTTGGAAATTAATTTTCGATCAATCGTACCAGAAGAATATATTCCTCGAAATGTAGGACCGGGTTCCGGGTTATCACAATGATCCGGGGGGGGGGGGGGGGATCACACCCTCAAGGAGGGAAATATTAAAAAAAAAATTGAGTAAGATTACAATGAAAGGGTAAAAAAAGAAATAAAAGAATGTCAAATCGGTTAATAATGAAAGCTAATGCTCCCACTGCATGAATCTTATCTCTCTATAAGATACCTAATATTATTCTATTCGAGCCAACGTAGATAAGACATGCTTCAAAACATCTGCAGTTCCTTATAATTGAGTTAATCTTTTAGCCTTGTAAAAATGTCTACTTGATTTTTGCAATTGTTTAATAAAATTGTAGATTTAAATTTGAAAGGAAAAAATTTAACAATGGAAAAATGTTACATTTATTGCACAAATCTTTTCCCCCCATTCGTTGGAGCAAGAGTGTCTCAGTCGGTAGCGCGCGCCAGGCTCGTAATCTGCAGGTCCCAGGTTCGAGTCCCAACTGGGTCAGCGTTGAGATTTATCTCCGCAAAATTCCCGCCCTGCCACGGTCATTAGGTGACAGCGATGGGCTGGAAAGGCCGCCGCCGTGGGATGGGACGTTAAGCCGTGGCCATACCCTGTGCACGTTAAAGAACACGCTGGATGGCGTTGACGGGAGGTTGCAATCTGTCTCCCAACAGTTGTTCCAGTGGGTCCCCTCTCCAACCTTCAAAGCCTTCGGGGTCCATGTGACCTGGCCATTTAGCCCATGGTGTGCAAAAAAGTGCCGCTCAGAGGTAAAACAACCCAACCAGTGTTGAGTGCTAAATTCGAGAAATTAAACTTCATTCCTTTTGAGTTGGGTTGGGTTGTTTTTACCTCTGAGCGGCACTTCTCTGACCCGCACACGGGGCCACGGCTTAACGTCCCATCCGACGGACGGCGGCCTTTCCAAGCCTATCGGTGTCCCCTACTGACCGTGGGCAGGGCGTGGAATTTTGCGGAGATAAATCTCAACGCTGACCCAGCTGGTATATTCGCTAGAGGCGATATTTGTTTCTAGTTTTTTTCTCTAGGTAGTTTTTAACGTATAAACTATTACTCTCAACAAAATCTCTCGTGTTCATTTTTGGTTAACATTTAATTTCAGGTAATCGTGGAAAAGTTCGAGAAGGAGGCTATTTTACCCAGACTTGACAAGACCAAGTTTCTAGTTCCTCATGATATGACCATGTCGCAGTTCGTAACCATCATCAGGTTAGTCTTCTTTTAAATATCAGAATTGATTCCATATTTAAATATTCTTTGATCCACGGGTTAATCAGGGGTGGCTCTCGGGGTTTCTTATGAGGGCCATTTAGCCCATTGTAACATGGCCGAGTGGTTAGCGCGCTTGGCTACTGATCTTAAGGGACCTGGGTTCGAGCCCCGGGTAAGGCATGGCTGTTTGTGTCGTTTTTCTGCTGAGGTCCTGCCATCCTCTCAGATCTTCTACTCTGGCATATAAACTGACAGGCTCTTGTCAGACCTCTGTGGCAAGCAGCTGCTTGAAGGGGTATTTATTTTTTATGGTACCCACCAATAGCCGTCCCGTGGCCGAGTGGTTAGCGCGCTTGGCTACTGATCTAAGGGACCTGGGTTCGAGCCCCGGATAAGGCATGGTTGTATGTGTTTTTCTGCTGAGGTCCTGCCATCCTCTCTGATCTCCTACTGTGGCATATAAACTGACAGGCTCCTGTCAGACCTCTGTGGCAAGCAGCTGCTTGAAGGGGTATTTTTATTTTTTATGGTGCCCACCAATAAAATGTTAGTCCCTGACTACGTGTGCGGGAGAGTCATATCTTGTGCACTTTAAAAAATACAATGGATGGCATCGACGAAAGGCTGCCATCTTTCTCCCAACAGCAGTTACAGTGGGTCCCAACCTTCTTTGAGGTTTTGAAGGCCTTGCGACTTGGTCATTCGGGGTGGCTCAGTCGGTAGCACGCCAGGCTCGTAATCTGCAGTTCCCTGGCTCGAGTCCCAGCTGGGTCAGCGTTGAGATTTATCTTTGAAAAATTCCCCGCCCTATCCACGGTCAGTAGGGGACACCGATGGACTTGGAAAGACCGCCGTCCGTCGGATGGGACGTTAAGCCGTGCCTCCGTGTGCGGGAGAGCCATACCCTCTGCACGTTAAAGAACACACTGGATGGCCTTGACGGGAGGCTATCATCTGTCTCCCAACAGCTGTTCGAGTGGGTCCCCTCCCCCAACCTTCTCTGAGCCTTCGGGGTCCTCGTGACCTGGCCATTTAGTCCATGGTGTGCAAAAAAGTGCAGCTTAGGGGTAAAACCCAGAGTGTGTAGAAAACGAATTTTTTTTTTATTTCCAGATATATATTCTTTTTCGGTTAAATGGGTATTAATGAAATATTGCCATGCACCCTCTAGTAATGAAAAGAGCGGGGAAATCCTGAACTATAATCTCAAACCCAACCTATGATCATCGCAAACAGAATCTGAATATTTCCGCTTCTAATTTATTCTGGAGAACCAACTTGCACGCTCCGTAGAAATGAGGTCTACCCAGGAAATCTTCACCGCTGAATCACTGGCTTTGAACACCTGTTACCAAAAGCACTTCTGACGAGAAATGTTAAATGACGAAATTCAGTATTCGTCTCGTGCAGTTATTTCATTTTATGCATGCGAGACCTTCAGTGACCTTGATTTGTATTTGTAAACGAAAGAGGCATCTTGATTCAGCTCGATGTGATGTAGGTCGGGTCCTTCGCGGATTCTTCGGTGAACTCTGTTTGCCCCCATATGGGTTAATAGCTCAAGGTTTTCGATGATTGGGATCTTCCGCTGATAAAATCTGCTATTTATTCAACAGTGGAAAGAACTTTCACTTGTTAGTCCAATCGCCTCTGCCGCATGTGGAATTCTTGTTTGCAAAATATTTTCCGTTTTGAAAATTTAGCGCTAGTAATTAACTTTCTGCGCTACAGATCATGCGGACTTTGATTCCAGCCCAAGATAAGGCATGTCTTGTGTTGCCTTTCTTTACTGGGATCTCCTCTTCCTCACAGATAGGAAGTGACTCAGTCGGGAGCATGTCAGGCTCATAATCTGTAGTTGCCAGATTCGAATCCCAGCTGGGGCGGGTGTGGCTCAGTCGGTAGAGCGACAGGCTCGTAATCTGTAGTTTCCAGATTCGAGTCCCAGCTGGGTCAGCGTTGAGATTTATCTCCGCAAAAATTCCCCGCCCTGCCCACTGTAAGTAGGGGACACCGATGGGCTTGAAAAGGCCGCCGTCCGTCGGATGGGACGTTAAGCCGTGGCTCCGTTGCGGGAGAGCCATACGTTAAAGAACACGCTGGGTGGCCTTGACGGGAGGCTACCATCCGTCTCCCAACAGCTGTTCCAGTGGGTCCCCTCCCCCAACCTTCTCTGAGCCTTCGGGGTCCATGTGACCTGGCCATTTAACCCATGGTGTGCAAAAAAGTGCCGCTCAGAGGTAAAACAACCCAACAACCCAGCTGGGTCAGCGTTGAGATTTATCTCCGCAAAACTCCCTGCCTTGCCCATGGTCAGTATGGGACACCGATGGGACTTCAAGGCGTGGCCCCGTGTGCGGGAGAGCCATACCCTGTGCACATTAAAGAACAAGCTGGATGGCTTTGACGGGAGACTACATTGTCTCCCAGTAGCTACTCCAGTGGGTTCCCTCCCCAAACCTTCTCTGATCCTTCAGGGTCCTGGGGCGGGGGTGGCTCAGTCGGTAGCGCGCCAGGCTCGTAATCTGTAGTTCCCAGGTTCGAGTCCCAGCTGGGTCAGCGTTGAGATTTATCTCCGCAAAAATTCCTCGCCCTGCCCACGGTCAGTAGGGGACACCGATGGGCTTGGAAAGGCCGCCGTCCGTCGGATGGGACGTTAAGCCGTGGCCCCGTGTGCGGAAGAGCCATACCCTGTGCACGTTAAAGAACACGCTGGATGGCCTTGACGGGAGGCTACCATCTGTCTCCCAACAGCTGTTCCAGTGGGTCCCCTCCTCCAACCTTCTCTGAGCCTTCGGGGTCCATGTGACCTGGCCATTTAGCCCATGGTGTGCAAAAAAGTGCCGCTCAGAGGTAAAACAACCCAATCTCTGAGCCTTCGGGGTCCTTGTGACCTGGCCATTTAGCCCATGGTGTGCAAAAAAGTGCCATACCCTGTGCACATTAAAGAACACGCTGGATGGCTTTGACGGGAGACTACATTGTCTCCCAGTAGCTACTCCAGTGGGTTCCCTCCCCAAACCTTCTCTGATCCTTCAGGTTCCATGTGACCTGGCCATTTAGCCCATCGTGTGCAAAAAAAGTGCCGCTCAGAGATAAAACATCCCAACCCTCCTAGAGACATGACCGCCCGTTCAGTTCATTATTGACGCTTGCTATTCATCGCGAATGGTGTAATGCACTCTCTCTGTGACAGGTGTTCAAAGCCAGTGAGTCATCGGCGAGGATTTCCTGGTAGACCTCACCTGCGGGCAAGTTGACTCTTATATCCATTGTTTGTACGTCCTCTGTCTATCGAAATCTGTACGCCTTCCCCCCAGGAGTATACATATTTGTCTTAGTAACGTAAATGTATAGAATTTAATTTCATAAAGGCTGGAGGAGGGTAACGCCTTCTAAACCTCTCCTGGTGCGGGGGTGGCTCAGTCGGTAGCGCGCCAGGCTCGTAATCTGTAGTTTCCAGGTTCGAGTCCCAGCTGGGTCAGCGTTGAGATTTATCTCCGCAAAAATTCCCCGCCCTGCCCACTGTAAGTAGGGGACACCGATGGGCTTGAAAAGGCCGCCATCCGTCGGATGGGATGTTAAGCCGTGGCCCCTGCGCTGGAGAGCCCATATCCTGTGCACGTTAAAGAACACGCTGGATGTCCTTGAGGGAGGCTACCATCTGTCTCCCAACAGCTGTTCCAGTGGGTCCCCTCCCCCAACCTTCTCTGAGCCTTCGGGGTCCATGTGACCTGGCCATTTAGCCCATGGTGTGCAAAAAAGTGCCCTCAGAGGTAAAACAACCCAACCTCTAAACCTCTCCTTTTTTATGCTTATGAAGGGTGGTTCTATTGACAGCGCGCCAGGCTCGTAATCTGCAGTTCCCGGGTTCGAATCTCGGCTGAGCTAGCGTTGAGATTCATCTCCTCAAGACGCCCTGCCCTCTGTCAGTAGCAGACGACGATTGGCTGGGATAGGCCGTCCGTCGGATTGGATGCTGAGCTGTGGCCACGTGTTCGGGAAAGCCATGCCCTGTGCACGATAAAGCACACGCTGTATGGCCTTGACGGGAGGCTACAATGTCTCCTAACACCTGTCCAGTAGTTCCCCTCCCCCAACCTTCTTGGAGCCCTCGGGGTGCTTGTGACCTGGCCATTTGAGTAAAAAAAAAAAATTGCTGGGGCGGGGGTGGCTCAGTCGGTAGCGAGCCAGGCTCGTAATCTGTAGTTCCCAGGTTCGAGTCTCAGCTGGGTCAGCGTTGAGATTTATTTGATCAAAACTCCCCGCCCTGTCCACGGTCAGTAGGGGACACCAATGGGCTTGGAAAGGCCGCCGTCCGTCGGATGGGACGTTAAGCCGTGGCCCCGTGTGCGGGAGAGCCATACCCTGTGCACGTTAAAGAACACTCTGGATGGCCTTGACAGGAGGCTACCATCTGTCTCCCAACAGCTGTTCCAGTGGGTCCCCTCCCCCAACCTTCTCTGAGCCTTCAGGGTCCATGTGACCTGGCCATTTAGCCCATGGTGTGCAAAAAAGTGCCGCTCAGAGGTAAAACAACCCAAAAAAATTGCTGCTCAGAGGAAAAAACAACCCAACAATACGACCAACAATTCATCTAACAAGTTGCGCAACATTGAATTTGGCATCTCGGTGACGAAAGGTGGAAATTTTCTTTTTTTGCCTGGAATGGTTCCAATGTATCCAACTAAGCGAGTATTTCGTAATTTCATAAGTTGCTTCCCGCGAGTAGCGTCAGAGCTAAGCTTCCCCTTAACTTTCAAAGTGCTTCAATCTGGAACAGCTGCCCACGTCAGAATTTACTATTTCAGAATAATTGGAGCGTGTACAGCAACTGTACACGTTCCATTACCGTTCACAGCAAACTGGAGCGTGTGCAGTTACTGCACACGCTCCAGTTAATGTCAATATTTCCGTGAGTGAGCCCACACGATCCAATGTGCTGTGAACATTAACCGCTCCAGTTTGCTGTGAACGGTAACTGCACACGCTCCATATTCATTGCATTATATATTCATAGCCGTCCCATGGCCGAGTGGTTAGCGCGATTGGTTACTGATCTACGGGACCTGGGTTCGAGCCCCGGGTAAGGCATGAATGTTCGTGTTGTTTTTGCTGAGGTCCTGCCATCCTCTCAGATCTTCTACTATGGCATATAAACTGACAGGCTCCTGTCAGACCTCTGTGGCAAGCAGCTGCTTGAGGGGGTATTTTCTCTTATTTTTTTTTCTCCGCGCAGTTCGTTGAACCCGATCCTCTCGTTGTCATTGTTGCGTCGTGCAGTGACGTTGGAACGAGAAGCAGGCATCAAGTGGTCTTGCATGTACGTTGGAACGAGAAGCAGGCATCAAGTGGTCTTGCATGTACGTTGGAACGAGAAGCAGGCATCAAGTGGTCTTGCATGTACGTTGGAACGAGAAGCAGGCATCAAGTGGTCTTGCATGTACGTTGGAACGAGAAGCAGGCATCAAGTGGTCTTGCATGTACGTTGGAACGAGAAGCAGGCATCAAGTGGTCTTGCATGTACGTTGGAACGAGAAGCAGGCATCAAGTGGTCTTGCATGTACGTTGGAACGAGAAGCAGGCATCAAGTGGTCTTGCATGTACGTTGGAACGAGAAGCAGGCATCAAGTGGTCTTGCATGTACGTTGGAACGAGAAGCAGGCATCAAGTGGTCTTGCATGTACGTTGGAACGAGAAGCAGGCATCAAGTGGTCTTGCATGTACGTTGGAACGAGAAGCAGGCATCAAGTGGTCTTGCATGTACGTTGGAACGAGAAGCAGGCATCAAGTGGTCTTGCATGAACGTCAGAATTTCCGTTCAACACTGGAAATATTTGGACAGAAAGGTTCTCTGCTTTGAGGAGAAATTGTTCCATTTGCTGACTCATTCTTAGCAACTGATAACCTCTCGATTTGAGTTTGTGTTATGTCGCATATTACTAGCATCTGTTACACGAGATAAAAGAATTATTAATGGATGTTGAAACTTTTAAATATCTGAAATTTCGAAAATAAGGATAGATACATTTATATTAAAATTAGGATATCTAATATTTGCTATGGTAACGAAACTTTAATCCCACTTTCAATGACGTAGCAAGGGACCTGGTGCGAGACTTCTTTGATTCTATCAGCCCCCCCCCCTTCCTTTCCCCCTCAAAATTTAAAAAATATCCTTTTAATGAAATTCGAATATCTTTTGTAAGTTTCATATACAGTGTCCACATTCGGTTGGAACACTTTTGAAACAAGTGTTGTTTCAGAAGTGTTGGTACTATTGGAGCTATGATAGCTAGCCCCCCCCCCCCCCCCCAGCAAACTAAAACGAAATGATTCTTAGCAGCATTTTGAGTATTAACTGATTTGAATACGTAATTAATGATGTTTGACCAGGCTGTAGGTGCCAGGTTCGAGTCCCGGCATTGAAATTTATCTCCGCTAAACTCCCACACTGCCCTGGGTCAGTAGGGGACACCGATGTGCTTGGAAAGTCGGAATGATATATAAAGCTTCCCCCCCCCCCCCGTGTTCGGGAGAACCATATCCTGTGCACATTAAATAACCCGCTGTGGATGGCCTTGACGGTATGTTACCATCTGTCTCCTAACAGCTATTTCAGTGGGTCCTTTCTCCCAACCTTCTGAGCCTTCGAGGTCCTTGTGACCTGACCATTCTGTGCATAAAAAAGTGGAGCTCAGAGGCAAATACAACACAACAGCTAATGATAATAAATCCACTAAATCAGTCCTGGGAGGAGAGGGCCAGAACAGACCCTGAGGACTAAAATTCCCACTTAAGTAGCTGCTTGCCACAGAGGTCTGACAGGGTTGGGTTATTTTATCTCTGAGCAGCACTCTTTTTGCACACCATGGGCTAAATGGCCAGGTCACATGGACCCCTAAGGCTCAGAGAAGGTTGGGGGAGGGGACCCACTGGAACAGCTGTTGGGAGACAGATGGTAGCCTCCCATCAAGGCCATTCTGCGTGTTCTTTAACGTGCACAGGGTATGGCTCTACCGCACACGGGGACACGGCTTAACGTCCCATCCGACAAACGGCGGCCTTTCCAAACCCATCGGTGTACCCTACTGACCGTGGGCAGGGCGGGGAATTTAGCGGAGATAAATCTCAACCCTGACCCAGCTGGGATTCGAACCTGGGAACTAAAGATTACGAGCCTGGCGCGCTACCGACTGAACCACCCCCGCCCCGGTCTGACAGGAGTCTGCCTAAACAATTACCCTAGAGATCTGTGGGGAAAGCGAAACCTCAGCAGAGAGGAATTTGAAAAGAAACTTTGATGCCTTTTTCTGGTACTCGAACCCAGGTACTTGTTATCAGTAGATAAACATGTTAACCACTCGGACACTGGGACTACTGTTATTAACCACTGGGAATCCTGTTATAATTTCTAGTGAATTTTCTAGTGCCTGTACCAGCAGGGATTCGGAAGTTTGAAGGAAGGAGTGTGAAAAAAAATTGAATCAAAGTTTTTCGTATTTTTAAACTGTTGCTAACTTTAAAATGCTTTTAATAATTGGCTACCAAAATTTTAAATTTATTTGAAGTTGAAAACACATTGTCCTTGTAAACCGAAAATTCTTGAGTAAAATAGTTATAGCGCCTTACAGAGATATCCGCATTTAAAATGACTTTGCTGATAAAACAGCGGATAAAAAATGTTAAATCTCTTGGGTAAAATTTCCAGGAAGATGGACAAATGTTGCTACGTTATTAATGACTGATATGAGTTGGGGGGGGGGGGACTATTTTAGAAACGAAAAAAAAAACGATTTTAAAATTCAATGATTTCCCCATTGGGGAAGAGAAATTCTATTTGGATAAAGCCACAAACTGAACAAAACTTATGTGAAAGCTTTTTTCTTGATAAAGTAAAATATATGTTCAAAAAATGACTGTTGTGTAGGAAACTGGATTTAAATCTGAAATTTTAATCTTGGAAATTACGAAGTTTACAGAGTGAAATATAGAGGGAGTTGTTGGTTACTAAAAAAGTATCTTGCCATAATCGCGGCTAACTGCATTTAAAAGAGTAATATTCACTTAAGAGAATTTGCAAAATTATATTCTTGGTCAATTTTTTTTATATTTAGTAAGGCCTATTTTTCTGAAATGCAGGCTTTTTAATAATAGAGCCAATTCTAAATTTTTGTAAAAAAAAGTTTTTGTATTGTTTAGTAATTAAGTTGCCAATATACATCGATGCTGATAAATTTTTGCGGTTAAAATCTTGAGAGTTCGGATAGAATTTATCCTATCCGCATAGGGCTCTGTTTAGAAATGCTAAAATAATTCGTTAATACGAATTCTCGAAGTATTCGAAAGCTGAATAGTGCTTGTTAATTTTAATCGCTACCCCCCACCCCCCTCAAGCAGCTGCTTGCCAGCGGTCTGACAGGAGCCTGTCGGTTTATACCACATAGATAAGAATCGTAGGAAGGCGAGCCTCTGCAGAGATTTAAACGCAGATTTAAAACAGAAACGTGTTAAAAAGAATTTTTCCAAATAGGCAAAATTGGAAATGTGAATTCCCCGTAACTCTCTTTAGTGAGGGATTACCAACGAGATAGAATACATAAAGTGAGTAACCGCTGTTACAGCGCCCCCCCCCCCAGTCACCCTTAACATGGCCGCCAGCATGTAAAGTATAAGCAATCGTGTAGCAAGCGCCTTTTCTTAGTATTGTTTAAATGCCTTAATAAACAAAGGAGTTTCTATTTTCATTAAATTGTAGTATGAAACAAAATATTTTCTTTAAAAAAAAAGTCTGTACTTTTAACTGATATATATTTTCTTTTTTTATTAAATACAATATTTTTATAGGCTATTAAAGGTTTAACTAACATGACTGACTGAATTTTATCATAAGAACGAAAACTTAACGTAATTTTCAAGAAAACATTTACCTAGGCCTAGTGCGTTAATGCCATACTTAACATTACGCGGCCATGTAAAAGGTGGGCAAAACGTTGTTCAAATTGCTTCAACTTTTGGAACCGGTTGCGCACTCTATCTACTTTACCTCGTTGGGGATTACTGAGAAACCATTGCTTTAATAGTGTGACACATATTCATCGAAATAAGACTGTTGCCAAAAAAGATTTGTAAATAAGATTTCATTTCCAATCTCTTCAAATTCTTTGGAATTCATTAATGACGTCAATCTTATCGCAAATGCCAGACTTCCAAAAATGGTTATGCTAGAAAATTTCCTCTACACTATTTTTTTCCCTACGATTGAGAACTTTAAACTGCTCGCGCAGATGTTTACATCGCGTCAGCAAATTTGCCAAGGTCCTAATGATCGAAATAGACTGTTGTCAATAAATAATCGCACATTCCTAAATTTGAGAGCATTAATAAATATAGCAGATTAGGTTAAACTCTCGTGGGAGGGAAGGAGATTTACTCCGAATTTACTTAGTTCTCAGCTGAATACTTCCCGATATCCTCGTAATCTGTAGTTCCCAGGTTCGAGTCCCAGCTGGGTCAGCGTTGATTTATCTCCGCAAAACGCCTACCCTTTCTCAGTCAGTAGGGGACACAGATGGACTTGGAAAGGCCGCCGTCTGTCGGATTGGACTTTAAGCCGTGGTTCTGTGCGGAAGAACCATACCCTGTTCACGTTAACGAACACGCTGGATGACCTTGACGGGAGGCTACCATCTGTTTCCTATCAACTGTTCCAGTGGGTCCCAACCTTCTCCGAGCCTTCAGGGTCCTTGTGATCTGGCCATTTAGTGCATTGTGTGCAAAAAAAAAACGCTCAGAGGTAAAACAACCCAACCCGGTATCCTCCAGGTCAAAATTCAGAGTTCATTTAAAATTGCCCTATTCCTTCAATATTTTGTTTTCTTAGAAAATAGAAACACCTTGACTAGCAGTAGACTCGCAGTTCGAGTAGTGGCTACAACTAAGCAGAGCCGGACCTAGTGAGGGGGGGGAGGGGAGGCATATTTAATCCCTTTTGCCCTCTGAGAAAACTAGTAAACGCAACTCAAACGAAAAAATATGAAACATTACCTTATTTTTTCTCTTTCGATAAATTCGTTAACGACCAGTAAAACGGGGAGAAAAATTATGCTGAACGGCGTTCTACTTCATTCTCACTCTAAATCTTCCTACATACGATGTTCGAGTCCCAGCTGGGTCAGCGTTGAGATTTATCTCCGCAAAATTCCCCGCCTTGCCCACGGTTAGTAGGGGACACCGATGGGCTTGGAAAGGCCGCCGTCCGTCCGTCGGATGGGACGATAAGCCGTGGCCCCATAGACGGGAGAACCATGCCCTGTGCACGTTAAAGAACACGCTGAATGGCCTTGACTGGAGGCTACCAACAGCTGTACAGTGGGTCACCAACCTTCCCAGAGCTTTCGGGATCCTTGTGACCTGGCCATTTAGTGTACCACCAAATAAGTGCCGCTCAGAGATAAAACAATCCAACCGTACATATGTCGTGTAAACTATTGTGTTGCAAAAGTAGTTTTATGTACAGTCTGTGGCCGAGTGGTTAGCGCGCTTGGCTACTGATCTACGGGACCTGGGTTCGAGCCCCGGGTAAGGCATGGATGTATGTGTCGTTTTTCTGCTGAGGACCTGCCATCCTCACAGACCTACTCTGGCATATAAACTGATAGGCTCCTGTCAGACCTCTGTGGCAAGCAGCTGCTTGAGGGGGTATTTATTTTTTATTTAATACATCAAAATATTTCGTGAATCTTGTATGTGTTTTGACATTTCGTTTCTCAATTCGTAATTTTGCGACAATTATCTAAACTTGTGTATTTTTCTTTCAGAAATCGTCTTAGTCTACAGTCGACGCAAGCGTTTTACCTCCTAGTGGACAATCATTGCGTTACAAGCCTATCTCGCACTGTTGGTGAAGTCTATTGGGAGCATAAAGATGGCGATGGTTTCTTATACGTCAATTACACAGCACAAGAAATGTATGGTTAACGACATTTTGTGGTCAGAAGAAGAAATTAAGGTCTGCACCTAATAAGAAATTTTTAATAACCCTTTTCTAATAAGCTTTTAAAATTTTATTCAGTGTAAAATTTACAAAAATACTATTTTTTAAATTATGAATTTTGTTTTTAAGATTATATTTAACATATTTCAATTATGGATGGTATGCCCCTGGCTGTACAGAAAATAACAGATGTACCCGCGTGTCCCCTCCCGAAAATCCGGTCGTCTGATACGAAATCTCGCGAAACTAAGAAATTTTATTCCATATAGAATATCATTTCAACCATTCCGACGGAATAGTTTAGTAATGGGAGGTTAATTTCTTCCCTCTCCTCTGGAAAACTGAATCCTGTGTACAGCCATAAATTTATCATCAAGAGTAATGCAATTCTTAAAAAAAAACTTAATTTGCTGAAAGACTCTGGTGGTACCAAATAGAAGCGTATAGCGCGAATTAAATTCGAACCCTAATGCAATACGAATTTTGGAACACTTGTTCCTACTATGAATCCTGCACCTAATGTAATTGGGGGGGCGGGGGTGGCTCAGCCGGTAGCGCGCCACGCTCGTAATCTGTAGTTCCCAGGTTCGAGTCCCAGCTGGGTCAGCGTTGAGATTTATCTCCGCAAAATTCCCCCGCCCTGCCCACGGTCAGTAGGGGACATCGATGGGCTTGGAAAGGCCGCCGTCCGTCGGATGGGACGTTAAGCCGTGGCCCCGTGTGCGGGAGAGCCATACCCTGTGCACGTTAAAGAACACGCTGGATGGCCTTGACGGGAGGCTACCATCTGTCTCCCAACAGCTGTTCCAGTGGGTCCCCTCCCTAAACCTTCTCTGAGCCTTCGGGGTCCATGTGACCTGGCCATTTAGCCCATGGTGTGCAAAAAAGTGCCGCTCAGAGGTAAAACAACCCAACCCTAATGTAATTGGAGCTTACAATCCAAAAGAAAGCTATGATGATTCTAGATTTTAAAGCTTGGGTGACTATACGCCCCCCTTTTTTTCGGAGACTGTCTCTGGACTAATCTGATCCGACGAATAAATGCCCCCTGAATTCGATTTTAGATATTTTTCAAATATTGAATTGACTGTATAGCTTGTTCCGCCAGACATTTATGTGACAAGTCCCGAATTTGGAACAAAAGTTCCCACTATGAAACTTTATGTTGGATTAAAAAAAAAATTGAGCCCCAAGTGTAATGAAACTGGCAACCCTGGAGAACTTCCTCTTCCATCCAATTAGAATTTTTTTTCCCCAACATGAATTTAACGTGAACTGATGGAATGGATACCGCAAAGGCTTTGATGCAGATGAAAACAAAATTGTCTCTTGTGAAATCTTCAGTGCCAACTCTTCTGAAAATTAATATATTTTACAGAAAACCCTTGCGTATGAAAAATACACAAAATAACAGTTGACTTTTATTAATCAACATGTTACTAAAAATTTTTCTTGTACTACTAGATATTTCGGTTAATATATGCAATAATGTATAATATGTGTTCGAAATGGAAAAAAATTAAGTTTTAATATAATTTGATCAAAAATCAATCCTTCAGATTGAATTCTTGGAAGCCCCCGGAACTTGCTCTTTAAATCTGGTCACCCAGTTTAAAGCTGAAGGGGGGCGGGGGTGGCTCAGTCGGTAGCGCGCCAGGCTCGTAATCTGTAGTTCCCAGGTTCGAGTCCCAGCTGGGTCAGCGTTGAGATTTATCTCCGCAAAATTCCCCGCCCTGCCCACGGTCAGTAGGGGACACCGATGGGCTTGGAAAGGTCGCCGTCCGTCGGATGGGACGTTAAGCCGTGGCCCCGTGTGCGGGAGAGCCATACCCTGTGCACGTTAAAGAACACGCTGGATGGCCTTGACGGGAGGCTACCATCTGTCTCCCAACAGCTGTTCCAGTGGGTCTCCTCCCCCAACCTTCTCTGAGCCTTCGGGGTCCATGTGACCTGGCCATTTAGCCCATGGTGTGTAAAAAGTGCCGCTCAGAGGTAAAACAATCCAACGTTAAAGAACACGCTGGATGGCCTTGACGGGAGGCTACCATCTGTCTCCCAACAGCTGTTCCAGTGGGTCCCCTCCCCCAACCTTCTCTGAGCCTTCGGGGTCCATGTGACCTGGCCATTTAGCCCATGATGTGCAAAAAAGTGCCGCTCAGAGGTAAAACAACCCAACGTTAAAGAACACTCTGGATGGCCTTGACGGGAGGCTACCATCTGTCTCCCAACAGCTGTTCCAGTGGGTCTCCTCCCCCAACCTTCTCTGAGCCTTCGGGGTCCATGTGACCTGGCCATTTAGCCCATGGTGTGCAAAAAGTGCCGCTCAGAGGTAAAACAACCCAACCCAAATTAAAGCTGAAGGCTCAAGGAGTAGCAAATGCAGAGATTCTGGAATGTGTCGTGGTTAGTTTGAGAGATTCGATTTGTGCTAATTTTGAAAGCAGTCTTACGTCAGAGGAAAGGGCATTAATGTAGATGTTGCAATGAAGCTTCTCGAAGAACCCATGACGATAATTGGAGGAGGGCGATAGTACATGAAGCTGCGTTTGAAGAAATTGACAAAGACGTGCGAGAAGTTTAACTCAAGGAAAAAATTATCGAACAAAACTCGGTAAGCGGTTGGCTCATAACCCAGGTTCGAGTCCTTGTCAGCTTTAAGACGAAATCCCCCTGCTCTTGGTCAGAAAGGGGATATCAATGGGCTTGAAAAGGCAGCCATCCAATGGATGGGATGTTAAGCAACGACTGTGTACATTAGAACCATACTCTATGTGGGTTAGTCTGCACACACTGGACAGCCTTATTAAGAGGCTTCAATTTGCCTCCTAAAGCTGTCCAGTGGATTCTCTTATTCCATCCTTCTCTGAGCTCTTGGGTCCTTGTGATCTGTCAATTTAACCCATTTTTTGGGGGCAGGGGTGGCTCAGTCGGTAGCGCGCCAGGCTCGTAATCTGTAGTTCCCAGGTTCGAGTCCCAGCTGGGTCAGCGTTGAGATTTATCTCCGCAAAAATTCCCCGCCCTGCCCACGGTCAGTAGGGGACACCGATGGGCTTGGAAAGGACGCCGTCCGTCGGATGGGACGTAAAGCCGTGGCCCCGTGTACAGGAGAGCCATACCCTGTGCACGTTAAAGAACACGCTGGATGGCCTTGACGGGAGGCTACCATCTGTCTCCCAACAGCTGTTCCAGTGGGTCCCCTCCCCCAACCTTCTCTGAGCCCTCGGGGTCCATGTGACCTGGCCATTTAGCCCATGGTGTGCAAAAAAGTGCCGCTCAGAGGTAAAACAACCCAACCCTAACCCATTTTTTGCAAAAAGTCCAGCTCAGAATGCCTATTCATACCATCAGGGAGATTTTTGTCCAATATTTTAGCCCTAGTGAATGTTTTTCTAATACATGCTGGGGGGAGAGGACCATGCATTAACGCCAAAATGTAACTAAATTTCCTTTGGTTTAATATGAAGCAGTCCACTACTTCCAATTCCCAAGAGAAATGGACAGGCATTTACAATATATTGCATAGTACCACCTGGCCATGCATTCTGATGTGTTCAGAAAAGTACCACTCAGATAAAACAACTTATACAGGGCTATTGATTTGCATGCAGTTTTAATATCAGATACTCATTCTTGTAAGACAGTTTCTTATTTAAATATTTTTTGTTTCCTTTCAGCTCTGCTGTTTGGGGAAACTTTAAATTTCGCATTTTATTTCCATAAACGAAAACTAAGGTTGCAGAGAATACCAGCAAACGATTTCTACCTCAAGGATAAGAAACTGGACTATTTTAAAGAGTTTTTTTCTTAAAAGTCTTGAAACGCTTGTAAACTTTTGCTCCTTTCGAAAGTACAAATATCACTTTAACTTTGTATATACTCATATGATCTTGCTGTGATATGTAAAGTGATGCTTTGATACGAGGATCCCCAAATGTCTCAAAACATTGCTGAATATGTGAATTTATTATTTTATTTAGACTGAATGTTGCATCATGTAAAGTTTTCAAGTAGTTCAATTTTGTCATTAAAAATTTGTACATTTTTAGTACTTTTTCAGTTCTTTACCAAATTAAGAATTCAATAAAATGACTAGAAAATTTAATCCGCCGGTTTCAATCTGTATTAGGTGCAGCCGACTATATTTGCAGATCTTTGTAAACTAACTTATAAAAAGTGCCATTAGAGATGGGGATTGAATTCCTCCAAAGCGGTTTTCAAAGTGAGATGCAGAAACTAAAACTCTGCAAGCTGTTCATTTGGACATAGAGGACAAAGAATCCTAGAAGCTACTCCTAGCTTTTACAAGTCTTCTCATATAAGGCCATGTCCTACTAAAACCGAAGTCACTGCTGACCATTACCTCACAGGGGCGGGGGTGGCTCAGTCGGTAGCGCGCCAGGCTCGTAATCTGTAGTTCCCAGGTTCGAGTCCCAGCTGGGTCAGCGTTGAGATTTATCTCCGCTAAATTCCCCGCCCTGCCCACGGTCAGTAGGGGACACCGATGGGCTTGGAAAGGCCGCCGTCCGTCGGATGGGACGTTAAGCCATGACCCCGTGTGCGGGAGAGCCATACCCTGTGCACGTTAAAGAACACTCTGGATGGCCTTGACGGGAGGCTACCATCTGTCTCCCAACAGCTGTTCCAGTGGGTCCCCTCCACCAACCTTCTCTGAGCCTTCGGGGTCCATGTGACCTGGCCATTTAGCCCATAGTGTGCAAAAAAAGTGACGCTCAGAGGTAAAACAACCCAACCCATTACCTCAGATAAGGCAACAAAGTTCGGCTTGCTTGAGCTGTCGTTAGCTGCCTCGCCACTATGCGAAGGCATGTTCTTTACATGCACACAATTAGAAAATGTTGATAAACCAGTGCGTTAAAATCTTTCATAGGGCATAGTGTAAGAGGATACACACCCTACTAAGGAAAACTGAAGCAAGAATATTTTTACTGTGCCGATGAAAATAATTTCTCAAATTTAGCCAATTACTTGCATTTGTCTCAAAACCTGATGTGCAAAAAACACTGAAGATTACCAAAAATTCGCAATTGTTTTTTTTATTAATATACTAATATTTTTAATGTGCTTAATGTAAAAGTATGGGCATTAGGCTTATTACATTAAGTAGGTAACATAATTTCCAAAAAACAAAACTTAATTTTTCGTTCTTGGAGTAAAGGTCAATCAGTTAGTTGAACCTTTGGTATCCTATAAAAATATTGTATTTAATAATAAAAAAAAAAAACTCGGTTAAAATGACTTCTAAATTACTTTGTAGTGACAAGCAAAATATTTACTTTCAATTTAATGAAAATAGAAACACTTGTTTATTAAGGCATGTAAACGCGATGCTACGCAATAGATGCTACGTTACCTAGATTTCACATGCTGGCGGCCATGTAAAGGGTGGGCATTAATGAGTAAAGCTTCATACTGGGGGCGCTGTAGCACAGTGGTTGCTCACTTTATCTCGTTGGCAATTTCTGATTCAAGATATTTCGCCGCTTAATTTTTTAGTTTTAATTTCGAAGGAACATGGGTGTAAAAGTAATTTGCTAAGAAGGCGAAAATTTTCATTTTCGAGAATATGGAGTGATTTAATCATTGGTACGTTTTAATTTTTGGTTACATCTAGGCCGTCGCTCTTAGTGAGATCTGATTGGGAGAATAAATTTTTCTTCGTAACAAGTTTTCGCTGGATAAAGTACTCGTGATGGTCATAGCTCACTTTAAATGTTTAAAAGGGAGGGATGACGGGATGTATAATTTGAGGTCTGGATCCGGGAAGAGTCCTAGCATGTCTTCGCTTTTGAGGCTAGTAACAATTGAGGCAAAAAATAAATTTGTATATAGCGAGCAATTTTAAAGAAATACTTTGAAGACCACAAAAACCGAGGCAAAAAAATATTTGGAGTACTCCCCAATCCACCTTTTTTCTGCCACGATCAACTGGCACCACACTTTTTTTAGATCCGGCCTTGTATACATAAATCTTGATATTAGCTACCAGGAGAAGGGGAAATTTTTTTTTGACAAATCAGAGTTTCAAATGATATGTGGGGGAAAAATATGGTAACTGAATTCGTGACGTTAAACATACTGGGTTGTTTTACGTCAGTCTCGCTTTTTTGTTCACAGTGGGTAACCTACAAGGACCCCAAGGGTTCAGAGAAGATTGGTGGAAGGTGACCCAGTGGACAGCTGTTAAAAGATTGATGGAAGCCTCCTGTCAAGACTAGATCTTTAACTGCACAGCTTATGGCTGTCTTGCACAAAATGCTTTACGTCCCACCTGACACAACAGCCTTTCCAATTACTTTTTATGCGTCTCCTTTTTCACAGAGCAGTTGCACAAAAAATGCATGCCTCATATTGCCTACATGAAGCATGCATACATCACAATTTTCCCTAATTGTAGAAAGCTGCTGCAGTGTTTCCAGAACATTTTCGGTTGCTACTCAGAATTCAAATATCCCATCACCTCATGACTCAAATAAATGGTACCTATAGGCTAACTGGTCAGGTCAAGAACCTTTTGCGACCCACCAGAAAGCATTCGTAACAAAGTTTAGATCAAAAGTCTTGAGCCTTCCAAATTTCCAGTTTTAAGGAGTTATGCTAGCTTTGACTATTGGATATTTTCAGACACCTAACAAGGGTGAAACTACCACTGGTGTAGACAGTGCAATGCACATGGGCCTTGCTTGAATCTTTTGTATTAGGTGCGACTATCAAATTTCGCCATTATAACCCAATATAGCACAGGGCATTAATAACAATCAGGCTCACTAATAACTACCTGGATACAACATAGTATGGATGTTATTAAGTTATGGAACACTCTGGAGATATTTACATCCAAGCTGATGGTAAAATATCAATCTATGAACCATGACTACTGGGGTATCATCCCATCAGATTGCCAGTTCCACAACATCCAGAGATGTTCAATTAAGTAAAGATTTGTCGAACTGGCTGGCCACTGAAGAGGGTCAAGTTGTCTGGATGTTCTACAAAACTCCCCTAGAAATTCGTGTACAATACGAGGTCAATAATACACATTATCTTGTTGAAAATTCTGTCAACTTGAGGAACAGCATTAGAACTGAATGAATACTTAATCTGCAATGTATAATGTTCAAATAATCCACACCCTTCATTAGTTGTTGCACTGTATCAATAGACCCAACACATTCCAAAAGAACATCCCCAGACCATGACACCAATTCCACTGATATGCAGAATACAATGCACAGAGGATTTATTGCTACGGGCTGTTTGTCTTACATGTAGCTGTTCAATTGCATGATGCAGAAAGATTTATTTGACCAGCAGACATTTTCCAAGTTGTCTGTGGTCCATGATTGATGTTCCTACCAATATCCATATCCCAGATTTTGGTGTGGGGTTAAGGTGAATGATATCCCGAACTTTTACACTTCGTGTCGAACAAGAACAGTTGGACACACACACACTTCTGGAAATCTGTTGCAACTGTCCAATATTGTAATTGTAGACAAGTGTCTCTCCTTTATCTGTACCTGTCTCAGAGGTAGTTTTTCAGTTCTTTGAATTTCAAAATTATGATCAAGCAGTTATTTTCATAGCAAAGAATATCAGTCGACAAAAAACAAGGGAACGTTTGAGTTTGCCTTAAGGCTCATATGGCCGAGTGGTTAGTGTACTTGGCTACTGATCAAAGAGACCTGGGTAAGGCATGGATGCTTGTGTTGTCTTTCCTGTCCCTTGCCATCCTCTCAGATTTTCTACTATGGCGTATTAAACTGACAGGCTACTGTCAGATCTCTGTGTGAAGCAGCTGTTTGAGGGGGTATTTTTTAGGCATCCAAATATGTTTACACAGCTGTTTATTCCCCTAGAGTTTCTTTTGCAATCGATAAAACACAAGTTGTGACCGAAAATTATAGTTTGCTCTCAATGGACAACTTCCATTTTCCCTTCGACCAGTTTTGCTAATGTTTTCGTCTGGTAAAAGAAGCATGGATTTCAATGGGTCAGAAGTAAAAAATTGGCGAAGTACGATTTTGTGATTTAGTTCAGTGGTTTCCAAACTATTTGCATAGTGTGTTCTATTTCCCAGCAATCCGTTTTTTTTTGTCTTTTTTCATAACTGGAATCATTCTAATAGCATACACATACGAAGAAATGGGAAATCTATTGATATTCTATTTTTAAACATAATATTTATTATTTAAGAGTACTTACGTATTTCTACAGTTAATGATCATGTTCGTTTAATGGAGTTATGTAAAAAAAATGTGCTTTATATGCTAGAAAACCCTTTCATTCAACAGACACTCGACTTTGTCCTGTTAATATGAAAGTAAATCAATATTTCAACTCCATATGCATGCTTAACTATAGAGGTGCGTGAGCAATGCAGTTGCAGAATCATTATGGCATAATCTTAACAAAACGATTAGAAGGTGCAAGGCCATTTTGCATATGCCTAGCTACAATGGCATCTACTATTTAAATATTTGAGTACAATTGATTTCCTGTTTTAGGGTTTAAGATTAAGGGAATGCTCCAAAATAAAATAAAAAATCTTTAAGATCTTACTCTGGGTAGAGGACTACCTAAATACAAAATTTCAATTTCGGGAGGCTACCATGTCTCCCAACAGCTGTTCCAGTGGGTCCCCTCCCCCTTCTCTGAGCCTTCGGGGCCCATGTGATCTGACCATTTAGCCCATGGTGTGCAAAAAAGTGCCATTCAGAGGTAAAAAAACGCAACCCAACCTATCCTTTTCCTACTACACAAACCATTAACTATCTGATACAGGTCTCCGTAATGCTGGCTAGCTTCTTTATCAGCCAAGCAATCAAGCCAAAGATTCTTATCAGCTGTTAACTGATTCTTTAACACGTTTATTAAGCTCTTTGTAACGCTTTCTGTTAGGACTAGTAGGGTGTTTATTAAGGATATTCCTGCAGTTTTCTTTCAAAAACAACCTCCAGTGCGTTATCACTAAAATAATTTTGCCTCCTCTGCTCCTTTTTACCCAAAAGAGTACTGTTAATTTTAAGAAGTCTGTTTAAAACGGTCTCATTCATCCTCAAGTAGTAAGCAAACTATGACTGTCATAGTGACTAGTAACCTATCACGGTAAGCTTTGGCTATAACATGATCGTTCAGAGCTTTTGTTAATGGTAACTTTTTAAACCGTAGCACAATGCTTCTTAAGTTTAAATTGAAAGATACTTTTAACAAGGTAATAGTCAATCCAAATCTTTATTTACATATAAATTATATACATGTTAGTCGCTTAAAATCTTTGCATTCTGCAAAAACTCTAAAATTTTTGCAAACTCGGTTTCAAATGAAGTCAATGCAGAAGGTGATGAAAAACACACTGAGATGATCCCACTTTAAGCTAAGTGTTATAGCAAAATAACTATATTCGAAGCAGTTTATTTCGAATTTAATGTTATAAGTTAATTTTTGGGTGTTTCTTCTTCTGGCGTATCTTCATCAAAATACTTTTCCTCCTCATCTATTTCCCTTTGGTGCACAGAATCGTATTCCACATTATCATCTACAGTACTGAAAAAATGTAACAGATGATATACTTTCACTGTCATTGTAAAAGAAAATCCATACAGTTCAAGATTTTCACAATATAGTTATTCAACATTATAAAATAAATCCAACAATGAAAATAATTTTTTGAAATGAATAATTTGATTGGTAAAAATTTTGGACAATACCTATGCAACACTTATTAAGAAAAAAAATAATTAGACTATTTCCTCCTTTGAATACCTTTTTTTAGTTTACGTGTAGATGCACAATAAAATTTTTCCTATTTTAAAAGAGGTACATTGTACACTACTTTTGGCAAAATAATTGGTCATTCCAACCTCAAAACAAATTACTGAAGTGCATTTATCACAAAAGTCTGACAGCTTTTGTCAGATTTTCATATCAAAGCTCTATGAGGAACACAAGACCTCTGCAGAAAAACAACACATAAAAGAAAACATTAACATCCTTATGCAAACTTTCAAATACCAAGGTTTCTTTGTTTCATTGTCAAACTTACTAACTCAGTTGGGCTGTTTGACCTTTGAGCAACACTTTGTTGCACATAATGAATTAAATGGCCAGGTCACATGGCTCAGAGATTGGTGGAAGACCAACTGGACAGCTTTTATGGGACATATCTTTATCTTGATGGCATCTCATCAAGGTTGGGTTGTTTTAACCTCTGAGCGGCACTTTTTTGCACACCATGGGCTAAATGGCCAGGTCACATGGACCCCGAAGGCTCAGAGAAGGTTGGGGGAGGGGACCCACTGGAACAAGCTGTTGGGAGACAGATGGTAGCCTCCCGTCAAGGCCATCCAGCGTGTTCTTTAACGTGCACAGGGTATGGCTCCCCTGCACACGGGGCCACGGCTTAACGTCCCATCCGACGGACGGCGACCTTTACAAGCTCCTCGGTGTCCCCTACTGACCGTGGGCAGGGCGGGGAGTTTTGCCGAGATAAATCTCAACGCTGACCCAGCTGGGACTCGAACCTGGGAACTACAGATTACGAGCCTGGCGCACTACCGACTGAGCCACCCCGGCCCCTCCCATCAAGGTCATCCAGTATGTTCTTTAACATGAAAAAGGTATGGCTCTCTCACACATGGAGCCATAACTTTATGTCCCATCTGATGGATGGCGGCCTTTCCAAATCCATCAGTGTCCCCTAGTTACCTAGGGCAGGGAATTCTGCAGAGATAAATCTCAATGTTGATATTGTTGATATACGTATGATCAATGTTGAAATAAATCACAAGGTGGGATTCAAAACTAGGAACTGCAGCCATCCCTACCTCATACTAACCAAGTGATGGGAAACTACAGCCCACTGAGATTTTTATGCAGATAACTTTTAAACTGTTGTATTTTATTTTTGAGAATTTTTACAAACAGTGCCATGATTGAGAGTTACCGAATGCTGCAAGTTCAAACCCGGTATTATTTTATTGGCATTTCTTGCTACAACTGACAGACGGCAGAATTTACTTCTGAGCTAACTCCAAGTGACCTGCAATTGGAAGTTTCTCTCACCACTGCACTAACCCCTCAGCTACTGGGAACACTAGATTATAAATAATAAAGCAGGATACTTTGCAGAAATAATAACCCACTAGAGTAAGACTCATTTATGGGTGTAATTTTGCATAATTAATACAATTAACTGAAGTAATATTTGCTCATTCTATAACTATAATGGTATAATTTGAAAAAATACTTTAAAACTGCGAGAATGCCTGTTACCGTTTGTTACAGCACATATCTTTCATTTTAAAAAAAATGACAAATGATCAACTTACTTATCTGATAAAAATTAACACTATTCTTTTTATCTCACCTGTAATCAAAGTCAGCATCTTTTCCAGCAAGGAAACTTTCATACATGATGTTCGTAAACTCATTCCTTAACATCTGCCTCTCCGGATCAGATAATTCGACATTCTGGCTTAGACCATCATCTGCAAAGAAAAACGGTTTCTAATATCCATCATTTTATGAGCAGCCTAACATTTTAAATGAAGCTTTTATTAGCAAGCGTTGGGTTGTTAGCAAGCGTTGTCTGAGCGGCACTTTTTTGCACACCATGGGCTAAATGGCCAGGTCACATGGACCCCGAAGGCTCAGAGAAGGTTGGGGGAGGGGACCCACTGGAACAGCTGTTGGGAGACAGATGGTAGCCTCCCGTCAAGGCCATCCAGCGTGTTCTTTAACGTTGGGTTGTTTTACCTCTGAGCGGCACTTTTTTGCACACCATGGGCTAAATGGCCAGGTCACATGGACCCCGAAGGCTCAGAGAAGGTTGGGGGAGGGGACCCACTGGAACAGCTGTTGGGAGACAGATGGTAGCCTCCCGTGAAGGCCATCCAGCGTGTTCTTTAACACGCACAGGGTATGGCTCTCCCGCACACGGGGCCACGTCTTAACATCCCATCCGACGGACGGCAGCTTTTCTAAGCCCATCGGTGTCCCCTACTGACCGTGGGCAAGGCGGGGAATTTTGCGCAGATAAATCTCAATGCTGACCCAGCTGGGACTCGAACCTGGGAACTACAGATTACGAGCCTGGCGCGCTACCGACTGAGCCACCCCCGTCCCTATTAGCAAGCATTTTAGTTTGTTAATAAGACATTTAAAACAGCTGCCATTCTGTTATCTAGTTTGACGTTTCAGTGAAATAAAATCTTACAACACATACATGTCAACATTTTTTATGCCTAAAACAATTCTTTATAAGAAAATTATAGCAGTTACTTTTATTAGCAAATATGTAAATGCTTTTCATTAAAAATAAAAAATGAGAACAAAAATACTTTACATTAAATATGTTTTACTTACCATACTCTTCATCATCCTCTGACTCTCCTTCTTCAAAAGTTGCCTCCTCTTCCTCTTGCTGTCTCTTTCTCAGACAATTTATTTCATCTCTTTCTATGTATTCCATTAGAACAGTGGAGAAGCTAAATATAAATCACAATAATGAAACATTATGCACAAAAATATCAACCATTATTTTGATAAAATAGCAACTGTTTATGTATAAAATTGTTATATATAAAAAACATTTGCACCTTTTATAAACATTGCTATACCCATATATTATGTTTATATTATATTTCTCTTCCTATTTTTACTGCCATTTTCAAATTTTTTGCAGGGTAATTTCTTGGGATATAAAACTTATTTTTTAGGTTTGCTTCCTAGAAATTAAATATATATGAAATTGTAGCTAAATTTTTGTGAATTTCAATAAAATCTAATAAAAAATATATGAAATTAAACATTATCAGATCCACAGCTTAGGAGCATCAACACCTAAACTACTTTGTATGGATATTTTTTTTTCTTTAATTTTATGAGTGCTTGTAAAAACACAATTAGCACTTACTCTATTTCACAAGCAGTTTGGGTCACATTATTTTACTTTTTGGTATGGTAATTTTTTCCTGATTTTATCTAATGCTACAAAATATCCTTTTCATTTTCACAAATCATGAACTGTGCACTACTTTAATATCAGCAGAGAAATATACTTAATTTTAAGTAGCAAAACTTGAAATCTGTTGAAGAAGACTACATGGATTGAGAAAAATTCACATTACATAACAAAAAAAAACAACCTTAACATTGTAATTAGTGGAATCTGTTTCCATCATTGTCATAAACATAGGGCTACCACCCATCCTCTTCCCAGATGTTCTCATTTTTTGACACTTCAAAAGGCTGTCCAGGAAGAATTTCTAAAAATATGTTTGGAATTCTGGATTTTTAAATTCCAAATGCAAAGCCATGTGGTTCATTAGATAACAACTAAGAATCTTTTTGCATTTTTCTTTCTTTCCAGTACATTCTAATAAATATAATTTATTGTTCTAGTTTAAATTAGCATAGTTAAGTATAGCCTATATTTAAAAAAAAGGTGCCATTTAATTTCCACTGACTTTTGGCTCAATAGGTAGCATGCCAATTTATAATCTGGCATTCCCTGGTTTGAGTCTCAGCTGTACCTGCATTGAGATTGGATTGTTTTACCTCTGAGCTGCACTTTTTTGCACACCATGGGCTAAATGGCCAGGCTACAAGGACCCCGAAGGCTCAGAGAAGGGGACCCACTGGAACAGCTGTTGGAAGACAGATGGTAGCCTCCCGTCAAGGCCATCCAGCGTGTTCTTTAACGTGCACAGGGTATCTCCCGCACACGGGGCCACGGCTTAACGCCCCATCCGACGGACGGCGGCCTTTTCAAGCCCATCGGTGTCCCCTACTGACTGTGGGCAGGGTGGGGAAATTTTGCGGAGATAAATCTCAACGCTGACCCAGCTGGGACTTGAACCTGGGAACTACAGATTACGAGTCTGGCACGCTACCGACTGAGCCACCCCCGCCCCACACCTGCATTGAGAGATCTCCACTCTGTCTTCAGGGAGAAGAGGACAATTGGCTTGGAAAGAATGTCCTTTGGCCTCATTTTTTAAGTCAAAAACATGGTGTCCTCATTTTCCAAGAAAATGGTAGCCCTATATAAACAGAAAACCTTTATTTTTTTAAAAATTTATATTAACCCCAGAGGAAGCATGTTTTTTCTTTCCTGTCACTGCATACATTCAGTTTATTAGCCACTTCCAACTGAATGCTAATGCTATTTAAAACATTTTGCTCTAAACAATCATTTTTTTACTTTTTTCTCAACTTCTGTAGTTTTGTACTTTTTTTTTGAAAATACACAAAATATCATATGTTTAAATTTTTAACAAAAGTATTAAAAAAGTTAAGAAATTAATTAAAAAAAAAATAAATACCATCTCAAGCAGCTGCTTGCCACAGAGGTCTGACAGGAGCCTGTCAGTTTATATGACACAGTAGAAGGTCTGAGAGGATGGCAGGACCTCAGCAGAAAAACGACACAAACAGCCATGCCTTACCCGGGGCTCGAACCCAGGTCCCTTAGATCAGTAGCCAAGCATGCTAACCACTCAGCCATGGGACAACTAAGAAATTAATAAATAAAAAAAAAATACCTTCTCAAGCATCTGCTTGCCACAGAAGTCTGACAAGAGCCTGTCAGTTCAATACACCATAGCAGAAGGGATCTGTGAGGATGGCGGGTCCTCAGCAGATATTTTGTCAACTGCACGTGGTATTCCCAGGTGCTCATCCTCCCAGGTACTGACCGCGCCCAAAGCTGCTTAACTTTGGTGATCAGACAAGAACCGGTGTTTTCAGCTTGGTACTGCCATTTGCTCTTATACATTAATAAAATACTGATATGTCCCAGTGGCTGAGTGGTTAGCGTGCTTGGCTACTGGTCACAAGGACCTGAGTTTGAGCCCTGGATGTTTGTGCTGTCTTTCTGCTGAGGTCTTGCCATCCTCACAGATCTTCTCTTCATCCTCACAGACTCCTGTCAAATATCTGTAACAAGCAGCTGCTTGAGAGGTAATTTTTTTATTTAAAATACAGAAAAAAAAAACAGTGCATAAAACATATTTCATTTGCAAAACCTAATAATCCTGTGCATCAATAATTAATAAAAAAAAAAACTTTGATGTTCTGCAAAAATGATACACATGCAAAGGAAAAAGCAAAAAAGGCAGGCTATGAAAACAGATATGGTTGGTGTATTCAATATTGCATACACTGATAATAATCATACTCAAGGAAAGAATGGCATTTAATTAACCATGTGTAATATTTCAACTAAACAATTGCTTAATATCTGATAAAGCACATTAAAACATTTCATTATATTTAAAATTTTAATCTGTATTCCTCATTTTTAAGTCACACTTAAATATATTCTCATCATTACCAAAAATTCTTTTTCAGTTATAATTACTTTGTTAGAGTTTGTTTATGAACAATGCATCACTGACAGCAATGTTTAATCATAACATTTATTATAAATTACTATTTACCTGACACTATTTAGGTCAATTTTTTCAGCTGCTTCTTTTTCTTTTGCTGTAAGGTGCTGTCCAACTAACTGTTCATACAAGAATGGATTTCTAACTTTCATCTCTTTGTCGCTGAAATATGATCCTTCTGTTACCAACTTTTGCAGAGCTTCATAGCGTCTGTTTTTAATACGAACTTTCCTTTTTTTGCCATCAAGCATTTTGTTAATTTCTCCCAAATAAAAACTCACTTCATAGTCATTACGATATGGCTCAAAAAAACCCAGATTTTCCTTATTTACAAATTTCCAGTATCTCTGAAGAAATAAAGAAATATTTTTATTTAAAAGTTCCTCGGCAATTTTCCATTTCTCTTCAACAGTTAAATCTTTTTCTCCTCTTTGCTGACTCTTGAAAAATGCATTGCTGTGAGCTACCCTATCTAACAGATTTTCTTTAGCTTTGTGTTCAACTTCAGAAAAACCAACATCCATTTCTTCCTCTTCATTGGATGGAAGTAAATCTAAGCCATCAAAAGTTCTACTTGAACTCTCCATTATGAAGAATCATGTCTATTTGGGGTAAAAAAAAAAAACTGATATGAATTATATGTCAACATTAATAATAAATTAAACTAGTAAATTTCATAATCTGGAATGACATGTTTATTTCCTTTCAAGTTATTCTACAACTTTAAAAAACATTTCTTACTATTTAATACAAAATTCCAATAACAACTGTTAGGTTTGTCACAAGGATTTTACCTACCCCATTTCTTTTTATATCACTTAGGTTAGATACACTCTGTGGATACTTCATAGTTCTGTATTACGTTTGTAGTCTCTGATACAGAACTAAGTAACTTCTTAAATAAGCTTTTAAGAAAACATGTGACTAAAGATAATTTAAAGATCTTAACAAATCTATTTCAACGTTGTTTTTCAACAATATTTATTCAGCAATTACAGACTTACAGAAATTGGAATATTTAACAGCAACAATGCCAATCAATGAATGAATCCACAGCTCATCATTAATTTAATCATTATTAAGCTGTTTAAGTAACAGGATGAAGATGAGTATAGAGGGAAAAATTGTTTTGAGTTGGGTGGAATCTGAACCCACACACTCTTGATAACATGTCAGGTGCTCTGACCACTGAGCTACCAGTCACTGATTAATCTCTCCGCTATGCCGAGCGGTTAGCACGCTTGGCTACTGATCTAAGGGACCTGGGTTTGAGCCCCGGGTAAGGCATGGACGTTTGTGTTGTTTTTCTGCTGAGGTTCTGCCACCCTCACAGATCTACTATGGCATATAAACTGACAGGCTCCTGTCAGACCTCTGTGGCAAGCAGCTGCTTGAGGGGGTATTTAATTTTTTTTATTTATTACTGCTGATGTTAAGTTTATATACATTCAGGTCAATCCCTGTCTTTTGACTGCATTTGGGGGCTCATGACCGGCCACATTCCAAAAACCTCCTGACTGATATATTTTTTTGTGAGCAACTCTGAATCTGCATCACTTTTGGTATGATCATCAGTACCTTGTACTTTAAATAATTCATGTCTAAATACAAGGTACTAATGATCATACTGCAAGTAATACAGATTCAGACAATTCATTTGTCTAAATATAAAGTACTAGTAGAGAGGGAAATGGAAAATTGAGAAATAATTTCATGGCATCATCATTAACATATAAGAAAGAATAATGTTTTTTTGTCAATTAAATTTATTAACACATGCATATAGGTTAGACACTGAAATGTGCTAGTAATATATGGGCTCCCACAATCATGTAACTAGTGCATTTCAGTGTCTAACCCTATATATGTGTTCAAAAATACAATAGGCAAAAAAAAGGGCATTACTCTTCATTATACATTAACAAGGTACTAGTAAACATATACTGCTCACAAAAATTAGGGGATATTTCAAAATGAATATGAAGCAGATAAAAATATCCCCTAATTTTTGTGAGCAGTATACTAGAAGTGATGTAGATTTGCTCACAAAATAAATATATCAGTCCCGAGATTCTTGGAGCATGTCTGCACCTTGTACACATGCCTGGGATGGCTATGAACAAGTCTCCAAATGCAGTCAAAAGACAGGGATTGACCTGATTGTATATAAGCTTAACATCAGCAGTACAGGAGAGATTTATCAGTGGCTAACTCAGTGGTCAGATTTTGGGTTGTTTTACCTCTGAGCGGCACTTTTTTGCACACCATGGGCTAAATGGCCAGGTCACATGGACCCCGAAGGCTCAGAGAAGGTTGGGGGAGGGGACCCACTGGAACAGCTGTTGGGAGACAGATGGTAGCCTCCCGTCAAGGCCATCCAGTGTGTTCTTTAACGTTCACAGGGTATGGCTCTCCCGCACACGGGGCCACGGCTTAACGTCCCATCCGACGGATGGCGGCCTTTCCAAGCCCATCGGTGTCCCCTACTGACCATGGGCAGGGCGGGGAATTTTGCGGAGATAAATCTCAAGGCTGACTCAGCTGGGACTCGAATCTGGGAACTACAGATTACGAGCCTGGCGCGCTACCGACTGAGCCACCCCCGCCCCTCAGTGGTCAGAACATCTGACACGTCATCAAGAGGTTGTGGGTTCAGATCCCACCCAGCTCAAGACAATTTTCCCTCTACACCCATCTTTATCTTGTTGTCAGTATAACAGCTTAATAGTGATTGATTAAATACTTTGTAAATGCCAGTTCAAAAAAATAAAAATAAGTTAAAATGAAAGCAATAACTGTTATACTGAGCTTCACTAACATATGTATAAATAGCAATTTGCACAATAATTGTGCTAATTTTTGCCAATTTTGAATTATATTTGTAGAATGAGCTAGCCTGCTAAATGTTTCAACTTCCATAGCAGGGTGATGCTTGAGGGAAGAATAGGCTTGGAAAGGCTGCCATCCATCTGATGGGATGTAAAGCCATGGCCCAGTGTTAAGAAGAGCCATACTCTGTACACATTAAATAACATGCTGGTCTTGAAAGGAGGCTTCCATCTGTCTCCTAATAGCTGTTCAGTGGGTTTCTTTTCCCAAACTTCTCTAAGCCTCTGATCTGCTCTCTAAGATCTACTCATTAGTCGACAGAGTGCAAAAAAAAGTGCCATTCAGAGGTAAAACAATCCAGTTCTAAGATCCTTTTCAATGGTTGCAGTCCTATTGAATCATTGATCATTGTATCATGTTTAACAATCAAACTGGACTGCAATTTTTGAAAATGATCCCACAGATGAATCAAATTAAGAGTTTCTAATCATATTTTTTTATTTTTTTTTATTTTACAATGCTAATAGAGATTATTAAAAGATAGATGTTTAAGATTAATAATAAGAGATTATTAAATCTCAATGCAGGCACAGTATTTGGCTATATCATAGTAACATTAGGTTTCATTCTGAAACACTACCGAGTGGGTCAACCCCTTTCATCAGGATTGTGTGTTTTGTGGTGTCATTTGCATCCATGTATAAAAGATTTCATGCTAAAAGTTTTACTCATGCATATTTATATACTTAGAGGCAGGGCCAGACTTTAACCTTCTGAGGCCCTAAGTTATGGCAAATTATTTAATTTTAATTTCATTTACAGAGAAGGCTGGAAGGAGCTATATCAGCACACTGATACCAGACAAGGAAACTACATCAAAATTTGAAACATTTGAGAAATGGTGATGTCAAATTTCTTCAGTCTAAAAGTAAAAACATCAGTACAATCTCACTGGGAAGAGAGTTCCATACTCCTGCAACACGGCACACCAAGGAATGGTACTTACAGCTCTTTTGAGCGAAAGGCACATCGATCATAAGAGAATGATCTCTTTGTTCTTCTGTTGACAAAGTTGAATATGGGAGTACCTGCGTTAGAGTGTTATTCCATGAATAAGTTTATAACATGTTTTTAAGTCAAACATTAATCTTCTACATTCCAAGGAATGCAAAGAGAATCTTCCCAACCTTTCTTCATATATATATATGCAGCCAGTAAGTCTTTTTGTAAACCATCTCTGGGTGTGTTCGATATTTGTCTGATATTTGATGAGGTGAGGTGTATTCTGGTGAGGGTCTGATGAACATCACATATGTGTGAATTAGGAAACTAATGCCAAATTTAAAATAACATTTCAGAATTAAGAAAACGGTGCAATTAGCCTTTCTAACAATGTTATTATAGTGGTCCCCAAAAATTAACTGTGATGAGAATAGTACTCCTAAGTTTTTCTGCATCTGTACATTTGTAATTGGATCATTTGTGAAGTTGTATTTATAATGAGGATTATTGCTTCCAAGGTACAGAACATTTGATTTGTCTTTTGATATAGGTAGTTCATATTTTAAGCTCCATTGGTAAATGGCATCAGAAGCAGTTTGTAATGAACTACATTCTTTTTCATTGCTAGAGGTACACAAGAAATTAATGTCATCTGTGCATGCTGTACATTGGATAAAACTAAGAACACTAGAAATTTCAGAGGTGATGATTATGAAGAACAATGCACCTATAACGGATCCTTGTATGACTCCACTGTGGACGGTTCTGATGGAGGATAAACTGTTCCCAACTCGAACTTGATGTGTTTGATGAGTAATCAGGCTGGAAAGAAGCCTCAAAATCAGACTAGTTAACCAAAGCTGACCAATTTTTGAATCGAAAGGATCATTTCGATTTATCGAAGGCTTTTTCAAAGTCCAGAAAAATGATGCCAACAGGGATATTATTTAAAAGTGAGGTCCATGAATACATATTATGGAGTAACTGAATCGTAGAACGATTACGCAAGAATCTAAACTGTTTATTAGGTATAATGTTTCGCAATTATAGGAAGGGTAACAGCTTATATAATATGCATCTTTCCATAAGCTTAGGTATTATATTGGCGAGTGAATGGGGCGATAGTTGCGAGGATTTGATGCTTCACCATTTTGCTTAAAAAGACACAACTATTGTGCGACACCAATCCTGTGGGATATTGCATTACTTAAACAAATATTGAAGAGTACAGATAATTTATCCCTGACAGAACTAATGAGGTTCTTGAAAAATATTGGTGGCAACCCATCAGGTTCTGGGGCAGAATTAGTAGGAGTTTGATTAATGGCTTTCCTATTATAGGCCCTAAGCTATGACAAGTTTGAGGCCTCTGGTAAATTTAAAAGGTCCCAAAAATTCAAAACATATATTGACAGAACTGCAGTATAGGGTCCTCAGCCGCCATCATGTTTTATTTCGCCGCGGTGAAAAAAAAAAAAGTCTGAATGGTAAAAGTAGTCCCTTCCGCATCTACCTTGAGATACGTATTGAGGATATATATATGTGTAAGAAATATGCAACACTACATAGAAAAAAATAATGTTTCTGCACTTTAAAAAATTACTGAGAACAATCTCACCAAAACAAGATTTTAACAATGCTTATCACTACAAAATGAACCCTCGTTTTGCACTTAACTCCCTCCCCCCTGAAAATTAAACAATTTAATGAAAATTAGATTTTATTAACAATTTTTGGCCCATGTAGTGATTACGGTCCTCAGCCGATAGATGGCATTGCTCAAGTGGCATGTGACATCGAAGTGTAAAGTATGATGTCGATGCGTAAAGTATGACGTAGAAACGTAACTGTTGGTTGTTAGTGGCCTATGTCTTTGATTTGTTTCTTTTGGGTGGGTAATGTGGAGTCACGTGTTATGTGTGCGATTTGACGAGATTGTGAAGTTACGTTTGGTTTTCTTCGCCATTTTTGCTTGATGACTCTTTGGATAACATGCCTATATGGTTAGAGGTAAGTGCGTGTGTATCGTGTATTTAATGGGGGGTGGGGTGTTCAGTGATAGGTAGAATACGAATAATTAATATGTTCTAGCTTTTTTTTTTGAAAATTGGTTAAGATATGGTAAATAATAAGTTATTAAAGATATTTTGGGATTGGAATTATTTAATATTTGGAGGGTTGTTGTTGATAGTGTTAGTGAACTGTTTTGTGAAGTTATGGACATGTTTTTGAGAAGTGAGAGTTCGGTAGCTTTTTATGGCTGTGTTTAAGGGGGAATGTTTTTGTTAGGTTCTTTGGAGTGAGGGGTATTTGAATGGGAAGGGAGGAGTGGTTTGTAGCAGTTAGTATTATTTGAATTCTTTTTTTTTGTGTTGAGCATGATGTGTGTTTTGTTGTCAGTATGGAAGAAAATGGTAAAAGTTTAGAATGTGGGGAAATTAAGTGATAAAAACGA
This sequence comes from Ryuthela nishihirai, assembly GCA_038380435.1. Lineage (NCBI taxonomy): Eukaryota > Metazoa > Arthropoda > Arachnida > Araneae > Heptathelidae > Ryuthela > Ryuthela nishihirai. The sequence continues at coordinate 38,871,646 of JAWZYU010000029.1, forward strand.
GTGTTTTTATGGGGTGTTAGTGTTTTAGGAGAATAGTTTTTGGTGAAACGTATAAAGTGAGTTTTCAGAAGTTTGTAGTGTAGTGGGGGGAGTATGCTTGGGGGAAATAATGTTGCAAAGTTTTTGCATGTGGGATTGAAAATGGCGATAGTAACGAATACATGTATTTTGTTATAATAGTTTGGGGTGAATTGAATGTTTCTTAGTAGTTACATGTAGTATGGTAATTATTAATGTATTATAGTGATTTATTAATTTTGTTGTATATTTAGGAGTCTTTTAAATTTAGTTATATGATTTATCATTAATATGTGGAAACATTTGGTGGCTTTTTGATGTAGTAATTATGGGTATTGTAGAATTGTCAGTGTTTGAAAAAACAGCAGTTTTTCATAGAATCAGGAAAGTTAATGAAAAATTTAGGGGTGGGGTGAGAGTGGCGGAGTTGGTAGCGCGCCAGGCTTGTAATATGTAGTTCTAAGGTTCGAGTCTGAGCTGGGTCAGCGTTTAGATTTATCTCTGCAAATTTCCCAACCCTGCCCATGGTTAGTAGGGGACACCAATAGGCTTGGAAATGCCGCCGTCTGTTGGGATGTTAAGCCGTGGCCCTGTGTGGAAGAGTCTTAATCTGTTTACATTAAAGAACACACTGGATGGCCTTGACGGGAAGTTACCATCTGTCTCCCAACAGCTGTTCCAGTGGGTACCCTCCCCCTACCTTCTGTGAGACTTTGGGGTTCATGTGACCTCGCCATTTAGCCCATGGTGTGGAAAAAAAGTGGGGCTCAGAGATGAAACAACAATGTAATTTAGGGGTGGGTTATTTGAGCTGTAAGATTTTTTTTGTCAGATTTTTTTTTATATATATAATTCGGTTGGCGGTGCACTGTTTCCGATTTTCGGTTTATGTTGCCTGGGAGGACATTATTTAGTTCTAGGGCTTTTTTATAATTTGATCGGCGGTGCACTGTTTCCGATTTTCATGTTTTTCGGTTTGTGTTGCCTCGGAGGACATTATTTAGTTCTGGGGCTTTTTTATAATTCAGTCGGCGGTGCACTGTTTCCGATTTTCATGTTTTTCAGTTTGTGTTGCCTGGGAGGACATTATTTAGTTCTGGGGCTTTTTTATAATTCGGTCGGCGGTGCACTGTTTCTAATTTTCATGTTTTTCGGTTTGTGTTTCCTGGGAGGACATCACTTAGTTTTGGGGCTTTTTTATAATTCGGTCGGCGGTGCACTGTTTCCGATTTTCATGTTTTTCGGTTTGTGTTGCCTGGGAAGACATTTAGTTCTGGGGTGTTTTTATAATTCAGTCAGCAGTGTACTGTTGCCGATTTTTTGCTTTTTGGTATGTGTTATGATGATATTTAGTTTTGGGGGCTATTTTATAATGCCGGTCGGCGATGCATTGTCAATGATGAACGTGGTTTTGAGACGTATTCGATTTCATTAATTACGGTGATTTATTTAGGCTAATTATCGTATGTGTGACTGGATTGATCAGTTTAGTTTGTGGAAATATATTTGTGTAGTAATTTAATTATTGGAGAAAGAGTGGGGGGGGGGGGGGTAGTTCATATTTGTAGTATATGGGAAGGCAACTTTATTTTCATTGTTTATGGTTTTTTTTTTACGAATATGTGGTTGTGTGGGATGTTTTTAGTGAAATCGCGTTTTTTTTTATGTTGTTTCTTTACAACGCAAATTACCGTTACCATGGTAATGGTACTTTGCGTTTGATGTAAACTCGGGTTTTTCGTTACTATGGTACTATGGTAACGAAAAAAACCATTTTTTTCTAGAAACCCCTGTTTGGGTTAGGGTCTCGGGGTTGTGGGAATCAACTAAAAAGGCCGCTTGTTACGTTGCGTCAAAAACAAAATGGCGGCTGAGGCCCGCAATCTGTACTACTGTCCAATTTTTATCGCTAAGGAATAAACCTTCATTCTGCACTTAAAAAAGCCCCAAAAATTAATATTCTCATCAAAGCTAGCCTTCACTAACAGCTCTTATCGCTATAGAATAACTCCTTGTTCCTTACTGAAAAAAAGGCCCCAAAAATAAATAATCTCATCAAAAGATTTCATTAACAACACTTATCGCTAAACAATGAAACCTCATTTCACACTTAAAAAAGCCCCTAAAATGAATATCAAAAGTAAATTTCCTTAATATCACTCATCGCTAAAGAATCAACGAAAGAACCGAAAACAAATAATCTCATTAGAGAGAACTATTCTAAACAGCATATATCAGTCATAAACATTGGAACATGCGGATGGATATCATATTGCAACTCAACGTAACAGGTTTACTTGGGGAATAGTACAACATGGTAGCTGAGGACCCTATACTGCAGCGTAGCCAAATTGGTATACAATCACAATATTTGCACAATACTTTAATTTTAAAAAAATTCGTGACACAGTAAACTTCAAACTCACTTTTTGGAGGCCCTAAGCTGTAGCTTAGTTAACTTATGCGTAATTCCGGCCCTGCTTAGAGGGCTGCTTTAAATACAGATTTGTTACTTATTTAGCATTTATATTTCCCGGAAATACTCTACATTGCTTACTTTACATAAATTAAAGCAAAAACAATCACACAAACAGTATAAATGATACACAATTCTTTTAAATAGCAAATTGCATATTTGTTTGCAAGAATTTTCCATTGGCCGTGCTCATATACTAATATTATGATCTACAAATAATTCAATACGAAAATATTTTAGAGGTATGATGATGATTATAGAAAAACTTAAAAGTTACACTTACACCCATTCAAGATACCAATCGTTTAAAACCTTTATATTAACTTAAAATATCAAAAAATAATTTTGTTTTGTTAAACAAGACAATCTTATTCTACGAAAACCCATACTTGTAATATCGTTTAACTTTGCGGTTACAGCTGAATTATAAACGTATAAATAAACTGGGGAGGAGGGGGCTCAGTTGTCTACTGCTTCGACTATAGTATAGTGTCTATAACCATAGATAGTCTACAGCGATATCGTGTTCAACTTAATACGTAACTCACATATTTATTCGTTCAGACAATTAAAAAATATCGTTATGAGATACTGTATTATTAACTGTAGAGGTATGTTTTAGGAAAACAAATATAAATAAATAAATTATCCCTCAAGCTATTGCTTGCACTAGGTAAATTGCTAGCTTTTATATCTTTATTTTGTCCTAAATCATTTAATGATCCTACTTCTTCGATTAGTAATTAATTCATGATGCATTACTTGCTTTATGATGATAATTAATGTTTGATTAATTAAAATAGGACTTAAATTTAGATAATGCTTAAACATCGCATGATGCGCTCATGAATATAGATGGAGAAGCTACGGATATAATGTATATCCGTAGCGCATCCATATCCATGGATTCGCTGCGGAATGCATGCCGCGACCCTTTCATTCCCACGTCATATGCAAGTGAGCAGCAGCTACCGATAAGGCGAAGGTCCCAATAAATTCACCAGTGACAAAAAACGTTGTTGTTCTACGCTCTTTAATGCGATCTAACCAAATCATGATATCAATTAATTCACGATTATTTGTACTAAGATGTTCATTAATGAACTATTAATCAAATGACCATTGTATTTTTAATCGTTGAAGTAGAATGAGACGATACTCGGAATTTTGCATGCCACCCTCGATATCGGAGAGCCGCTTCCTCAGTAGTGCTGCAATGTACCTGCTTGAAGTTATTCCCCACTGCACTTCGATCACTTCGATATCGGGACGAAGTCAAAATCGGTTCTCTCTATTGAGGTAATATTACTAGATATAGGACTCGCAATGCACGTCATGAATATGTACAAATATTAGGAATACTCGTTAGAGAGGCGAAAAGTTAAGTGTTTTGAATAAGTAAACAGTGAAATGGTAACTTCGTGCTCAGATTACTGATGCAAAAACAGCTCCTGTAAAGGCAGCAATTTGACATTTCATAGGTGTGCTTTACGAAAATTATGAGATGTTCTTAAATTGAAATTGTTAAACTAGGTGATTAAAAAATAAAGGGTTGTGAACTTTTCAACGTACCTTTCTCTCTAGGTCGAATGTAGTTCACGAATTTTTTAATGTATAAAACTAATAATATTTGCATATAAAAAGTAGGTGATTTAAAGTCTGAATTAGCATGAAATTAATAGAATATTTTCGTACATTTTTTATTACAATAAGAAATATTAAGCATATGATATTAAATTTATGAGACGTCTGGAAAATGTCATAGTTTATATTGCCGGCTTTGTATTAAAAAAAAATGTATGAAAAGATTTCTTGTATAGAATGTAAATTAGCATTAACTGACATTGATTGTGACATAATGCAGTCTTCTGTAGCTGCGGTTATCAATATTAAAAATAGAGACTCACTGACCCGATCTTCGCACAGTGCGTGCGTAACTGCAAAAATTAGTGAACAGTGTCTTCGAGGTGAAACGTTTGCTTTCCAAACAACCACCACTTCATACCTAATTAAAAAAAATTCAATGTGATGTCCTACATAGGCTTCAAGGCATGTTGGTTTCAATCAGTCATATTACTGATACTGATTAGATGTGGAAGTGGACAATCATGTGTATAATCTGAAAAAAAAAGCATTATTGAAGTATATGGTACAAATAGACTTCACCATTTAGGGCGGCAAGTGACAGAAAAATTAAAAGGAACTAATATCAGGGCAAATTTAGCTAAATTAATTCTGCACAAAAATCAGTGACAAAAATATATTATGCAGTACCTGTTTCTTCATTTATGTGTGACTTGGATTTCCTTCTGCTTCAGCTGAAATTGAAAAATATTTCTAATACTTAATTTTATTTTTTTAGCATGAAATTTCAATTATGCCTTTTTGTATGTGTGAGACTTGGATTTCCTTTTGCCTCAGCTGAAATAAAAAAATTTAACAATTTTTTTTTATAACATGATATTTTAAGAATGTCATTTGTGTGTGTGTGTGGAGCTCAATTCCCTTCTGCCTCAGCTCAAATAAAAGTTTTAAAATATTTGGGTTTTTTATAGCTTGAAATTTTAAATATGTCATTTTGTGTGTGGGTGGGTAATTGATTACCTTCTACTACAACTGAAATAAAAAGTTTGCAATATTTGTTTTTTACAGTGTTAAATTTAAATTATTCGTGTGTGGGGAGGACTTGGATTTTCTACCTCAGATGAAAAAAGTAGCTTCCAATAGTTTTTTACAACATGAAATTTCAATTATGTCATTTGTGTATGTTTGTGGGCTGGAGGAACTTGGGTTTCCTTCTGCCTCAACTGAGATAAAACCAATTTGCATTTTTTTTAATAGCATGAAATTTCAATTGTGTCATTTGTATATGGGACATGGATTCCATTCTGCCTCAGCAAAAATAAAAGTTGACTTTTTTTATAAATGAAATTTTAATTATATCGTTGGTATATACTAGAGGTCCTGTATAGTTAGAGGCTGGCTATCTCGGAGATTCACTGCCATTGGTTGAGTCACGTGGTTTATGGACGCCATGTTTTGTCGTACCGTGAGACGAAAGCGTTTGAGTTAGTGTATGTACCAAGTTAAAACTTCTCAGTTGTTATAGTTTTATATATTTCTACCTTTTTTTGTCTATAAAAGCTGTCATATTTTATGAATGCCTCACTGCGATGCATTTGGGTGTAAAAATTTCACTCAAAGAAATAATTTAATGAATGTTTTTTCCCGAGGAACTCTAGCAGAAGATGGCAATCGGCTGCAAAAGTGAAATGAGCTAACTGAAAACCAAAGAAACAATTTCTTTTAAGGTTCGTTTGAAGAACTAGCTAATGTTTTCACTTTGTCGTCTGTCCTATGTCAGTATTTGTTCGTCTGTCTGTCTGTCTCTCTCCTAACTGTTGTCTGTCCATCTATCTTTCCACCTATCTGTCCGTGTATAGACAATCAATTTTTTTTTACTTTTAGAGCTAAATGAAAAATTCTTTTTGGGTTGGATAGGTGTCGAACAAATATTGTGATTAGCAATTTTAAATAGCTTTAATAGCACTCTCTAGCGGTGGGAAAAGATGTAAAATGCTAAAATTTCAAACGAATATTGCAAGCAAACCAATTACAATGGAAATCTGAAATTTTGGTATAGAGTGTTATGGTCAAAAGGTTTACAATGGCAACAAGGCTTTGCCGTCTTAGCCAAAAGGGGGAGATGAAAATGAAAATTTTTTAAAGAGATAAACGAAACTATATATATATATTTGTTTTACAGGCACTAACAAAATATTAATGATTTAAACAATATTTGATAATCTTAGTGTTACTTGTAGACATTTAAACATCTATTAATCGATAAATATTTTTTGTGAAAAAAGCAGGTTTTAGTTCAACAGGTTAGAGTGCTCTGGCATGTTTCTGGAGAGTTGTGGGTTCGAATCCCGTATGTTGGGAAATTTTTTTCCATAAAAATATTAATACTTACATTTTTCGAATCCCTATCAGCTGCAATTTCCAGTGTTAGAGTGTGCTAAAGGCGGTAAATAAAAACTCGAAAGGCAACCTCTAGCCTCTAGCGGTGGAAGAAGCTGAAAAATACCAAATCTTTAAATAAATATTGCAAATTATTTATTTTTGCTAGAAACTTAAGTCTTTGGTCATAGAGTGTGATGATTAAGTGGTTTACCCTAACATAAGGATGAATTTTAATGTTCAAACTTTACGGACATTTGAAAAGAATACTCGACTGTCAAAAAACCTTTTCTTACTTGATTTAAAAGCGAACAAAACTATTGTTGAAAAACATTGTTTATTTGGCGCCAAAGTTTTTTAAATGCTTACCAGAGTACATCAAAGAAATAAGGAATGATAACTTTTTCTATAAGGAATTAAGAAAATGGATTTTAAATGTGGTAAATATTGAGACTATGTTTTAGAAATAAAAGAGATTTAAATGTAATATAATTTCATTTGATGTTGAGTTGCCCTTAAGGTTTAGTGACCAGATTTTAACATTGGTAAAGCGGGACACCATTGACCGGGGGGGGGGGGGGTTCTTGATTAAAAATTTGGTCTATATGGAGCAACAAAAATTTTCGTAGAACACAAAAATAGTATTGTAATTTTTTTTTTTTTATTTCAACCTAAGTACAATTTACAAATATAATACGTTAAAAAAATTATGTATAGCATTATTTTATTCTTTGGCATATTTCTCATTTGAGTGAATTTTTTTAGTAGATTGCTGTCGTTGTTTAAAAGGTCATGAAATTTTTCACAAGAATTTGTTAAATTATATTTCACACATAAAATGGCTTTCAAAGTCTCAACACTTAATTGTGATTTTTCTGATGTCCACACTTTATTTACCGTAGAAAAAACGCGTTCCGTCGCAGCATTAGTTCCTGGTAAGGACAGCGCGTATTCCACAATTTTTAGTGCATTATTGTATGGAACATGGTTTGTTTCAAAATGATGAAATATTTCTAACCATTTGTTCTCTATTGTGATTTTTGCTGACGCCCAAGATTTAACCTTTTCCTTACCAATATATTTTTTTAATAATGATACCTCATTAAAAAGATCATTTTCGGAAATATTACTGTATGGGAAATTATGAGTAATATGATCGAATGATTTTTGCACATCATTCCAATTAAGTTCTTGTTTTAATGTAACCCAATGAAAATGTTCAATATCATTGTAATGTACCGTCCACTCTTCTAAATAATCTATGCAGTTACTATAGAACTTTTTAACGTGATTCATGATATCTGCACGATTTATTGCACCTTGTTCTTCTAGCTGGCTTATACTATTATGGATAGTTAACGGAAGAAAATTATTTTCTAACCGCTCTTGACACTGAAATTTTAAATTATTAACTTCATTTGCTACTTCGATTGCTGAAATTTTGTCACCTTCAATAAGTTTTATAGCATTTTGAAAAAGAGCTGACCGATTGTGTACAAACTCTAGCCAAATTTTTGAAGATTCTTTTTAAAAAAACTCTTCTAAAATTCTAGGACATTTATCCTGTGATAGAAAGTAGGATTTCAAAGCATCGTATATTTTCAAAATTCTTTCGACAGCTGGCAAAAGAGCTAACCAGCGCGTTTTACTGTATCCAAGTATTTTCTGATATTCAAATTTCTTGCGCGGGACAAATTGTTAAAAATCGGGACTGTCCCGCCAAAAGCGGGACGTATGGTCACTATACCTTAAGGTGCTCAACTGAACCACTTACTAACGCACAATTCAATATAGATTTTTATATTTTTTTTTTCTGTTTTCTACCCAGTAAAGTTTTTTTTTTTCATTTATTCTTAATGATAATTTTCAAACTTATAAATTGGTTAAATATTTACTTAGATTTTTTGATTAAGCTAGCAAAATGTGAGGAAATGTGAGACAAGCATGTTGCCTTTTCATTTTTATTACAACTGTTAAATTTCTTCCACAAGCTAGTTTTACTCTCGTGGAAGACTCACCATTTTTTCTCAGACTTTTACTGAAAAATGTAGGTAAAATTATAAAACACTAATGAAATATATTAAAATTTTCCATATATATATATACAGCTCACAAAAATTAGAGGATATTTCAAAATGAATATGAAGCGATGAAATATCCCCTAATTTTTGTGAGCAGTGTATATGGTATGAATAAATATATGATTTTTATTGGACAAACTATGTATAAAGAAGAATATATATTAGAAAATGTAATACTTTAAAACTGTGTATCTGATCTGAGATATACATTATATATATATTTCATTATAATTTCAGTTCTAAGGTAAAAAAAAAACATGTAAATGTAAACTACTGCATTACAGGTACTAATAAAATATTAATAGTTTATTTTCTCAATTAAACAGTAGTCTGAATTTCCACTGTCAGAGGGTACTGAAAGTGTGAAACAACTAGAAGAACGCATATCGCCTCTGGCGCATATGGGAATCTTATTTTCAAAGAGAATGAAGTTCTTTCTTTGCCTACTTTTTCACTCCTTAAAAGTTTTAATTATGGATGTTCACGTTGTTTTTCTGCTGAGGTCCCGCCATCCTCATGGACCTTCTACTATGGAGTCCAGTTAGTTTATAAGGTCAGTCCAGAACCCTGTGTGGTTGACCACTCCTCAGCAGGGTAGAACTTGGTTAGAATAAACTTATTAAAGTTATGAAAATACTTTTATGTCAAAACCTTTGAATATATTTATATTTCTTATTTTTAATGAGGATTTTTCCTTTTTTATATCCGTTAGAGGAAGCACCCACGGAGGCTGGGGCTTTCCAGGGAGGTAAGATAATAAGAATCACCAAGAGTAGGATGTGTCACTCAAGTAGAGGCTTGTAGGATAAAGAGTTAAATTATAAACTGACAGGTTCCTGTCAGGCCTCAATATAAGCAGTTGTTTGAGGGGTTATTTATTTATTTATTAGTATATGATGAGAAAATGCACATATTAGTATTTTATTAGTAATTATAAAACATAAAAGTACTATTCTTTTAGTTCTTAAATTTAGAAAGTTGCTTTTCTCTCGCTCCTCTGAAAATAGTGGGCAGATCATTGTTGCCATTGGAATTTCTACCATAACAGAACTCTACACAAAAATCTCTACCATAAAGAGATCACTTTAAACATTTGTTAAAAGTTTTGCAGTTTCGATATTTAGTGATCTCTAATGACATAAATTAAAACTACCTTTGAAAATGTGAATTACATTTCATTAGTAACCAACTAACAAAGAGATTTCCTTTATCTCTTAAAACAAAACCGTTCCGTTTCTTACCTACCTTGGGCTTCGTGTCAACTCATTGTTGTCAATAAAATTTTCAAGACTCACATTTCATGACCAAAATTTCAAATTTCTTGTATAACTACACCGTTTGCAATATTGGTTTTAAATTTTTGGTATTTTTCGATGTTTTCCACCGTTAGAAGGCGCAGTTATAGCTTTTGGGAAATTCTCAAATGCAAATTGTAATATTTCATCAATACCTGACCAACCCAAAAAGAATTTTTAATTTATCTCTAAAAACATACATTTTTCTGTTAAAACAAAAAAAGGTGTATTCACCTCCCCACTGGGTCTAAAGGGTTAAGTGATTGTTGCCAATGGTAACTTCGTAACCTTCACATTTCAACACCAAAATTTTAAACTTCTTACATAACTGCATCATTTGGAATATTCGTTTGATATTTTGGAATTTTCAGATTTTTTCACCGTTAGAGGGCACAGTTATAACTTTTGGGAGATTCGAAAAATGCAAATCGTAATATATCATTAACTCCTATCTAACACAAAAAGAATTTTTTATTTATCTGTATAAACAAAAAAGTTCGATGTCTACAGACGGACAAGACAACAAAACGAAATTATATCTTTTTTTTTTAAAAGAAAAAAAAGCGTTAAATGCACTTTTCCTTTTTTCCGTTTTTTAAAGTGCTTCCAATCATGAACACTGAAATCTGTATCAAATATTACCCTACCTTTTCATGAATCCATAAGTATTCGTGCAATACCATTCAGCTATGTAAGCTAAAGAATCCGAGTGACGACAAAACATGGCGTCCAATTTTGAGATGGCCAACCTCTACCTATATAGGGACTCCAGTATATACAGGGTGTCTGTGAATTCATGGCCCAAACATGAGGGGATGGTAGTATATATCGAACCCACCAATATTCGTCATAGAATATGCGGCCGCAAACGCAGCCCGGTGCCAGTAGGGGGTATAGACGAGGCAGCACGGCTTAAAAGCGCTGGATCGACCAAACACATTTGGGAACCGATGGATTGGGCGCGGTGGTCCCATCCCATCGCCCCCCAGATCGCCTGATCTTCCTTGTATCGATTTCTTTCTGTGGGGACATTTGAAGAGTGTCGTGTACGAAATGCCCGTGCAGTCCGCGGAGGATCTGGTAGCCCGACTGTCTGTCGCAGCCGCCGATGTGCGCGACAAGCCTGGTGTTTATGAGCAGGTACGCCGATCACTGTGCACCACCGTTGTACCAACGGTGGCGGACGGTGATCGGTGGGCGGACGTTTGAGCATTTGTTGTAATGATCTCCAATAAATGTCACTCTGGAAACTTCTGTCTGTCCTTCATTTCAGACTCCTCGCTTCGTTTGTTGCAGCATATTCTATGACGAATATTGGTGGGTTCGGTGTGTACTACAATCCCTCACGTTTGGGCCATGAATTTAGGGACACCCTGTATATATATATATATATTTTTTTTTTTTGGGGGGGGGGGGGTGCGCTGAATTAATAAATTTACAATATTTTTTATGTCATTAATTGCGTATAAACTGACAGGCTCCTGTCAGGTCTCTGTAGTAACAGCTGCTTCAGAGTGATATGGGCTATATTATATAATTTCAATTATGTCATATTTTTCGTATATGATCCCAATAAATTACTATGGCAGTTTTTTTTTCGAACTTAATTTTATGATTTATTCCAATGTAATATTAATAAATTCAGTGGTTTGTGAGGTACACTGGTTTCCATAAATTAAGGAAAATTCCTGTTAAGTCAATGGGAAGCTAACGTCAAAGCTCTGTAACTTCTAAAATAGGTGTTTTTGATTTGAAGTGGTTGCAAATAAGATCTCAATCAAATAAATCAACATTCGTTCAGTATTCAGAGTTATGGAAGTTTGAATATTAAGCGATAACAATGCCAGCCACAAAAAATGACTTCAGAAGTTAATTAAAACTTAGTAATAAGTATTGTATCAAAGTGTTTAATAAAATAAGTTTGTATTTTAGAACTTTGTGTAAAGAATTCTCTCACTATTCTTCAGTTTTGGATGTTTCTTATGACTGGCATTGTTATTGCTAAATATTCAAATATCTCATTTAATACTGAACGAATATTGGTGAAAATCGATATATTGATTTGATTGAAATCTTTATCTGCAATCACATTTTTCAAAAAAAAAAACTTATTTTAGAAGTTATAAAACTTTGACGTTAACTTCCCCATTGATTTAACATTGGGGTTTTCCTTAAATTATGGAAACCACTGTATTTAACAGTCGGTAGATTGCACTTAATATTTGGACACCAGAAAGCCCGGATCTAGAAGGGGAGAGGGAGGGAGGGAAAGTCGAGCTGAAAACCGGTTCTGGAGTAAGATTTTTCTCTTCTGTTCAAGTGGTTTTTAAAATTTCTGAAAAATTCATGTAAAGCATATTTAATACATTTTTCACCTCCGTTCCACTTACTAGCATTCTTAAAGGAGGGTATTTTCTCCCCCCCCCCTCCGATCTGACTCTACACAACCAGTTAGGATTATCGAGGTAATATTACTAGAGGTAGCCGTCCCGTGGCCGAGTGGTTAGTGCGCTTGGCTGCTGATCTAAGGGACCTGGGGTTCGAGCCCCGGGATAAGGCATGGATGTATGTGTCGTTTTTCTGCTGTAGGTCCTGCCATCCTCACAGATCTACTATGGCATATAAACCGACAGGCTCCTGTCAGACTTCTGTGGCAAGCAGCTGCTTGAGGGGGTATTTATTTTATTATTATTAGCACTAGCAAAGAGAGACTTACTAGAAATGTGCACTAACTACTGAAAAGTACCGTAAAAGCAGCAATTGTTAAAGCAGAGAGGTCTAAAAATAAACAAAGTATTTCAAAATACCGTTCTGTCCTAGTATAATATCAAATGTAGTTCACGATTTTTTTTCATAAATGAAACTAATATTTACATATGAAAAGGTGATTTACAGATTGAAGCAGCATGGAATTTATAGAATATTTTCGTGAATTTTGTTTCAAAAAGAAACATTAAACTTACGACTTTAATTTTATGAGACTTCTGCTTTGCATTTTTATTTTGCCAAACACATTTTTTTCTCAAACGAAACGCCTGAAATAGCGATTTTATTATTTTGCATGTGATAAATGAAGCCTAAAAATTTGTTTTTAATATTTGATAAAATAATTTACGAGTTAAAATGCTAAGGCTTGTCAATTGTGGTTGAAGCTCCACTGTCTCTCTTTAAACAGTAGCTAGTACTATCTGTTTCCAGCACTTTACTATTTCAAAAAATAAAACTTCAAAAAATGGCACAGTAGGATTAATTAATGATGCTGTGCAAACTTTATTCAAATTTGTAAAAAATGCCTGTATTGAGAGACACTTGTAGAAGATATGATAGAAATTGAAATGAGAACAGATATTGCCTATAAAAATGATCTCTCATGCTGTGTAAGAGGAAAGAGTCCTAGAAAATTCAAGAGAAAGTTGATGTCAGTGCAAAATGAAATCCAAAGCCTAAAGAAAATGCTATGGTGATATTATTTTGCCAAGTAAGAGCCAAGCAATCAGATTCTCCTTCTTTAAAAGAAATATTATATTTGTTTAAGGCTCAAAAGCTCATTAAGATGACATTGAGACACCAAAGGCTGCGTTTCTAGATATAACTTTAAACCTGTTCAGAAACTCGCAGCAAAATGCTGAGAGAAGCAAAGGCAAATTTTATTGCCAAGAGGTAAACAGGTTTACCATATTATATTTTCATTCTCCAAAAGGCTTATTAAAAATTGTGGTTCTATTTTTTATTTTTAAAAAGGCTTATGAATTTGTAAGAGAAAAACTTCCCCAATAGCTCCACAATTTTATGATAACATTTACACCATTCAGAGTGCACTATGTTAGCTAAAGTAGTGGAACATTTCCACATTATGTGACTGAAGAGTCCCAAATTCTATAACTTGAAGAAAAAAATGCTTTCATGAAAATATTGTAATGAAACTAACGTTACATATGGAATATAACTAAATTCTGATTTAGTTTTTACAAAATGAAGGATTTCACAACACTTAAAAATACCCTATAAAAGCATTAATTGTTTTCAAAATTTTTAAGTCCCATATCACTAAGAAATAAAACCATGACGAAAACAGATAAGTTGAAGAAAAATATTGCTGTGCTCATAAGAATAGGAACAATGTTCACAAATCAAGACACCTTATGTACAGATACTGAGGAATTGTTCTATTGGTTGGGGGGGCAATGAAAAATTTAGATGAAATAATCCTATAACAGAGTTTATTGTAGTAAAGGTAGATTAATAGAAATTAATGTGAAGGTTTTGAGCTTTACTGAATCGATTCTTGAATCCCAAGATTAATGTGTCAAACAAATATATCACTAATTCACCTCAACAACGTATGCATTATTGCATGAATTTAAATGTTGTGTTTTAATGTCAGATTTTAACATTAATCCATTTGATTCGTTTCATTTCTACCCTGGCCTTTGTCTTTTAATATAAAAACAAATTAAAAATGCACTATAATGCTTAACTCCAATTTCAAACAATGTGCACATAATACAAAGTTTATTAAAACAAATTCTTCACCTGTCCATCATATAGTTATATCCACTTGTAAATTATCTCCTCTTTATTGGTCTCTTTAATTTAGGGGGAGAGTAGAGGAGCTGAATTTAATTTCTCTAATACACCTATCCCTCGATTTACATGGTACTCAGTTCACACAATTTTGGCTTTGCACGGTCAAAAAATGCAACCAGTTTCGATTTACACGGTACTGACTGAGACGTACATACAAAGGAAATCTCAGTCAGTACCGTGTAAATCGAAACTGGTTGCATTTTTTGACCGTGCAAAGCCAAAATTGTATGAACTGAGTACCGTGTAAATCGAGGGATAGGTGTAGTTACACAGATTTAAAGATTATGTATGAGTGAAAGAACATAAATATCTTCTTTTCCCCATGAAGCTCTAACTATCCTGCTTCTTTTCTATTAAAAATATTTTTGCATTTCAGACTGGTGTCGTTAGTTCAGTATGCAATTATGCATAAACTACTCCATTTTGAGTACAATTATAAGTCTAAAATAATATACATTTTGCTGCACACAAGCCCAAGCTAATTTTTATACTTATTTTAACAGAAATTTTTATTCAAGTTTGGCAAAAATATTTCCTTTAGATACATATTGAAAAATATACATGTAACATTTTTTATTTTTTTTTATTTTTTATTTATGTATTATTATATTAATATTAAGCATTAAGCCCCAGGTAGTCAAAAGAAAGTAAAACTCAAAGCCTTTTGGAGAAACCAATGCGATGCATAAAACAACAGAATCCTTTTAATCTTCCAGTGTCATTGTTAGGCCTCTTTCATGCAGTCTCTTCATTAATGACGTTTCTCTGAATGCAGCACCAGGCGTAAACACTCCTCCCCTATGATAAAAACAAAGATAACTTAAAGTTTAAGACAACTGAATAGGAAAATTAATTTCTGAAAATATCATAAATTCATTCCGAAACTGACATTGCTGTTTAGTAATTTCATTATTACAAAACTATTTTTGTGCGTATATAAAATCAAGATTTTTCTATGCTACTAAATGCGAAAAAAATTATATGGACATACACATTTAAATACAAAATCTAATTTACAGACAAATGTAGTGAATAAGTACACTCTATATGTTATATCCAAGCTAGTTTCCTAGTTTCTGATAACCATCTACTTTTAATGACTACTACCTGGGTTCGAGCCCCGGGTAAGGCATGGATGTGTTGTTTTTCTGCTGAGGTCCTGCCATCCTCTCAGACCTACTCTGGCATATAAACTGACAGGCTCCTGTCAGACCTCTGTGGCAAGCAGCTGCTTGAGGGGGTATTTATTTTTATTTTATTACCAAGATAAGAATTCAGCCTAAAACTTGTTTTTTTACGAACTGTATATATACTCAGTTTTGTTTTTATGGAAAAGATTGTTGCCAGGGTTTCAGGCATGGAAGAAAATAAACTATAAATGCCAGTCAATGTTTGCAGAAATAATTCATAAATCTCCATTGTTCTGTTTAAATGCAACAGCTAAAACACAGTTTTGTTGCCAGAGATGAATGTTGGTCACAGAAATCTCAGTTAATGTTTAGTTTGCAACTGAGAGACACCAACAATGACCAGATGAATGCATATTAATCTCTAAAAATTCTGTTTTCTCATCCCTGGGAGCAAAGGGGCAAGTCACTGATGTTAATGTAAACCCTTTGAATACTACATCCTATCACCCAAATTCCTAAAATGAATAATTCTTTACATGGGTCATTTAAAGATTTGGAAAATCTGAATTATAACATTGCATTAGTGTCCATTGAACCCAAAAGGAATTTTTCATTTGTTACTATAAACAAAAAAGTTGAATATCTACAGATGCACAAACAACAAAGTGGATGCAATAGCTCATTTTTTGAAAATGAGATTAAAAAAAATATATCACATGTACAGCAAGCAGAAAGTTAAAAAAAAAAACAGCAAAAACTGGTCAATATTACTACAAAATCTACTTTGATAATTCTGAGGACAGCTTCAAGTCACATGGGTGTGAATAAACAGGGTGGTGACTTGTGACTAAAATTGGCACTCTGACTACAGTATGCAGCACCTGGAAGTAGGAAAAAAATTGGGAAGATGCCCGATATTAAATTGAACCAAATAGGACTGAAAAGATGTTTTGTAATGTACATATTCTCTTTCAGTTATTCACAAAACGCATTATTAAAAAAAAAAACTCAGAAAGGCATTCTTTCTACTTAAATTCAGTATTTTGCTCCTCCACTATCCTAATTATCTATAATATATATATTCATTTTTCCTCTCTATTCTAGTGATATTTTAAAAAAAGTTTCCTGAAAATTATGTCTAATAAACGGGTTTACTATTTCTTCAACTCAGTTCTGATTATAAATTCATATTTACTATTTTCAACTGAATTGCTTGTTGTGGATTATCAGTTGAAAAGTTGCATATTTTGGTTATATTTCATTTACAATATTAATTTATTATACACATATATATTATTACAGATATTAATTTATTTTGCAATGAATTGTAAAAAAGTGATATGGTTATAAAATGAATTATAAAAAAAGACTAAAAAAAACTATAATGACAGCAGTTGGGATAGAACTGAAGAGCTTTAAGTTGCAAGTCCAAAAAGTAACAATGCATTTAGACAACCGAGCTACGCATTGCTAAAGAGAAGCGATGCTAAAATATAATATTAGCATTCTCTCATAGACCATATGTTCAACACATTTTACATTTTTATTCCTAATGTTGTTCTGAAATTCTTCATACACAAGTATCTTTCCCTGGCAAAATAAAAAATGGTAACGCAATTCAAATGCTTCTTGTCAGTATAGTTTAGAAATCTAACATCACAGATGGTAAGGGTACAAAATCCCAGATTTAATTAACTAACATTGTTTTCTGGACCAGAAGTCTTAGACAATTTTTTTAAAGCTGAGATTGCATTTGTACAATCTCTAGCATCTCGGTAAAATTAGATGGATGGTACTGGCACAAGGCTTCAAGTGTTATGTATTGCATTAGCTGTTTGCTTATTGTGCCTACAAGACACAACAAATACACAACTGTATTGGTCTCAGTAGCATATTTAATGCAGATGTTTAAAAAATCATATTGTGTTTTTAAGCTTTTAAAACATTCAGCAACTATTAAAGATTGATGAAAAATGTACCACTGGTTTTTATATACTTATTAGTTGCCATTTAAAAAAATATTTATTATATTGATTACCCATGTTTTAATCTTTCAAAAAAATAAATCAACCCATATTTTCAAAATATGCTACTGCTTGCTCTGGACTCTGAAAATGGGCAGAATTTTACTGATATTAAGTTGCCACTGAACGAAGCAAAATAAGAACCTTCTATACACAAAGCGCTGTATTATTGCAATTGACATTGCCTCATGAGGTGTTTTTGTGAGAGTTGTTAAACTGATAATATACTTAGTGTCTGCCCAATGGAATACAGTATGTAACCCATAATGGCAGACTCAGTTATATTAACTCATAGACAAATGTTCCTTAGAACAAGAGTTATCTGAAACATTGAGTTTTGGCATGAGTGGGACCTGAATACACAACCTCCTGATAATTTATCAGGTGCTATTTCCACCAGAGCTATTCTGGTATCAATCAATCCCTCATCTATTCTGCAATTGGGCAGTGCTAATGGTACTATTTGTCATTTAATAAAATGCATCCAGTGTCATAAAAAAATGTTAATTTTTGCATTCAAGCAGACAAATTCAATGTTGTCAGTAAGAAATTCAATTAGAATAACAAACTCCTTAATTTTATTACGGTATATACATCAACCCAGGTTTTTTTATATTCAGATGGTTTCCTGCATTCAAATTTTCAACACTACTATTTATAAATCAAATTTAGTGGAAAAATTTTCGCCGACATACAGGAATCGAACCCACATCTCTCCAGAAACATGACAGAGTGTTCTTACCAGTTGAACTAATGCCAGCTCATCTTTTTTCCGCTTATTTTTAAGACTATACTCTATCACCGAGAAATACGGGCCATCCATTGGCGCCATCTGTGGTCTCGGTGGCAACTATTACCTTATTATTGCAGAGTGAGATGGAAATAAACAATAGTCTCATCATGCTATTTAGCATTATTAATGATTTCAACATAGATTATAATCGTAGCATGACCTGATGTTCTTTGGCATTGATAAATCAATAAATCCATCTCACTCTGTGCAATATAAAGGTAATAGTTGTCACCCGAGACCACAGATGGTGCCAATGGTTGGCCCGCATTTCTTGGTGATAGAGTATAGTCTTAAAAATAAGCGGAAAAAAGATGAGCTGGCATTAATTCAACTGGTAAGAACACTCTGGCATGTTTCTGGAGAGATGCGGGTTCAATTCCCGTATGTCGGCAAAAAATTTTGCCGCTAAATATTTATTGATTTATCAATGCCAAAAGAGCATCAGGTCATGCTGCGATTATCATCTACTATTCATTTTAACAATAAATGGCAATCACAGAGTTATCTATTGACGTTTTAATGTCCATAAATTAATATATGTTTTGTGGAAAAAAATTTTGCCAACATATGGGAAACACATCAACATACAGAACCCACATCTCTCCACAAACATACCTCTGGTATGTTTCTGGAGAGGTGTGGGTTTGAGTCCGACAACAAAGTATCGCCAAAATTTTTTCCACACAACTACTATTTATAAAAAAATTCTCAATAGTAAATACAACATTTATTCGAATTAAAGTTTTATAATGAAGATCAATAAATAAAAGTTTACTTTTCAGGCAATTTTTCTTTTTCCATGAGAACAACTAGAGCAGCAGATACCATACAAATAGCTGTGGTTATATAACCTGGATCTTAAAAAAGAAACAAAACAGAAACATAACTCTAGTAATAATCCATTGCAATGAGTAAAAAAAAGCTCAAAGTTCCCACATAAAATATGTATTGACATAAGTATTTTTTTCTATATATTAAGATATTATTAATTAAGAGTTATTATAGAGTTTAAATAAAACTGCACATAAAGGGTGTATTTCCTAAATATGGCAAATTATTGTCTCTCTCAAATCTTTTACAAAAATATTTGTCTACTATTTAATCTATATATATCCAGGAATATTAAAATTGCATTCTATAAACTAATACCATTTTTTATAATATAGATAAATCAAACACCTTGAAAACCTGTAAAATGATTTCAAGAATTGCAAGTTTTATTGTCAGTGTTATTATCATTTGCAGTAAGTAATGGCATTTAGTTCTGTAATATCCCATGCTTAATGTATCCCCAAAGAAAGAAATCAAATGGGGTAAAATCCAGGAATCTACTACTAGGCCATTCTATGGGATCTCCTCAATCAATCCAACATTCAGGCAACTGAGCCTCCAGACAATCCCTAACATGCCACAAAGCCAACGTGTAACACAGTAGTGACACACTTCTACCAACAAAACAGTGTATTTCTCTGTCTTTCACTATAAGCTGCACATTTGTTGCTGCATTAAACATTTGATTGTGTTACTTTTTTACTGGTAGATTTTCTTCCAGACACTCAATATAAACAGATGTATAAATTTTTCAGAATTTTTTCAATAGTTTCGAAAAAAAACTTGGCATACCACCTGCAGTAGTATATGCAAAACATTTGTGTTGCTGCAGGAGTGGTGGTGGGGTATGATTTTCTTTTGCATATATGCATTCAAAGCAGTTTAGATAGAAGAAACTTGTTCTCTTAACCATAAAAGGTGTTTTGCCTTGTTGAAACAATCTCATCTGTGCTAGTGGTTCAGAAAACCAAACACTAATTGACCAATAATTTCATTGCTTGCTGATTAGTGTCTTATTTCATATTTATTCTTTTGTGATTGCAGATTAAAACTGTGGGGTATGCCATGCCCTATTTTCTAAAGCCTGACAAACTGCAAATGCTTTAGTATCATTTTATTAAATTTACACAGCATTTTTACCAATTTTTACCTGTGAATAATATCATCATATCACCCAAGAGTAACTGCACCTGTGAATATCATCATTTTTCAAAGCTTTAGGGGGAGAAGCTGTAGCACATAATCCCACCCTCATATATGTGCCTCTCTACAAAATATATATAATTCTACTAATGTCTCTTTGCTTTGGTCTACTCATTAAGATCTTGTGCAGAGATTTTTTTTAAACTTTATTTTACCATATGTAAATTTGTTCTATACAAGTTGTTTTGAGCTCAACACATGCAAAACTAAGCAAAAACTATATACATATTGCTCCTGTAGCTTTCTTTGCAGTTACATTTAGCATGTGGAGATCTTCCACTGGGGCAACTGCTCTTGGGCCTCTAGTTTACAAGAACTACTTATATTGCTATGCCTTTAAAATGACCAAGGAGCAGCAAATTCTTTCCTGTACTAGGCCATCTACAACCTAATTCTGGTGCTCAACAATGACCTTATTTATTTTAATATTCTATTAAAATAAGACTTTTTTTACCTGTTAAAATTTAGCCCAAACACAATTTTGTTTAAAAACACAGAATTTGCCAATTTTATGAACTTCTTGGTCAAATTATAAAGTTGCCTTAATTTTTAATACACTCATTTGTTATATTCATATGCTATATGTACTGCCTTCCAAAAAGGTATCCTTACACCAAGTTTTCATAGTCCATAGTTGTTTATTATGGTAGGGCTTAGGACCTTTGGTATCTGTACCATGAATGCCAAATCCTACCTTAACATTTTGGACAATTCCATGCTCCCTCTGACAAGGCAGACCTTTGATACAGATATGTGCTTGTTTCAATAGGATAATGCCCCATGCTTTACCACGTTCTTTTACACAATGGTTCATGGATATGAACATGCAAATTTTGGAATTTACAGTGCATTTCTCAGTGCAGAATCCCAATTTAAACCTTACTGAACACCTGAGGGATGAACTGGAACATCTGTTGAGGATCAGAACAACATGTCCCACATCACTAGCTGAATTTATGGCAGATTATATCAGTTGCAGTCTGTTTGTTTGTGGAAAGCCTACCCAGGAGGGTGGAGTGTGTCATAGTAGCCGAATGAAGACAGACACAACTATTGAGGAAGGTGGCATTGATGTCAATGGGAAGTTGTGCATCAGGATACTTTTCAGAGGGTGGTGTGTGTATATATATTATATTGCACTATATGTATATTATATTACACAGTAGAGATTTTAAAGTTTTTGGAGCTTTTAAATTACTACAACTCAGAATTAATCAGTCAAAAATATTAAACTTCACAGTTTTATATTTATTAATGCTACACCAAATTTCATAAAAACTTATGAGTTAAAGTTTTTGTATTGATTGATCTGACATGAAATTACACAATACAAACTTCATATAGATTATGTCTAATTCTATGTGCATACCTGGTCCATTTAATACCATAATCAATTTCTTGTCTGGACTACTTATGTGCTGGTCACATGGATCTGCAAGCTTCTCAGACCAGCCATCTGCTTTAAATGTTACAGAAAAACTTGCATCAGACTGAAATAAAAGAAAATTTAATTCAGAATTTTGTTGTTCATTAATATATCTTTTTAAAACACCTACAAATTCCTTATAATGCCAAAATATTTACAATTATCCCTACGTGCAGATTTATAATATTGATGACTCTTGGTTTCATTTAAATTCAAAAACAGTTCAGAACTGCATACTTATGAAATGCATTGAAAAGCATATAGTTGCTTACCTAATCTAATATGAAGATTAAATTATTACAAACCTCTCCAACTGCAGGTTTGCAATTCACAGATTTGATTATTCATGTAAAATGTTTTGAGTCATAGCTTACCAATTGCAGCCCCAGTAGTGCTGATCATCTGCAATCTGCTTTAAGGGCAAATCACACAAAGAGTGAGCATTCTCATACTTTACTATAAGAATAATGACTTAAGCTAGATGAGTGGCTAATTGAAAGAAGACAGCATGTGGTAGGTAGGCATCACAAGTTACAATAACAGTGATTAGGACAAGGTGTGGTTGAAGCATGTGCAAAAAGAACTTCATTATTTAGGGTGTACATAAGTTATGCAATGTTTTAGTTGAATTTCAACAACCAATTTCCTTCCCAACTTGTCACAAAACACTTTTCTCTTTGTAAAGTTCTTCCTTTCCTATGCATTTCTTTACAATTCAATAGTAGTTAATAATAAATGATAATGGAATAAATTTAGTTGATTTTTGTCATCAGAAAAACAAAAGAGGAGAAAAAAGTGTAGCATTATGCAACACAACCATCAAATATTTTTTTCTTCCAGGTAATGTGACATAACAAAATCACTAATTCCTTCTCATCTCTTAACATTTTGCACAATTTACAAATAACTCTCTTCCACTGAGGAAGAAACAGTTTGCTTAACAAGTTCTGAAGTTGAGGTTTTTATTAAAACAGTATAAAAATTGACTGCAGTAGCAGTATAAGTGTTGAAATTAATATTTACTACTTAAAGTCTCTCTGTAGTTTGATGGAATCAGTATTTTTTACGGTGTGGGAGAAAAACCTGTAAAAATCTTTTTTAGGTGTATATGTGTGCGTGAGGGGAGGAGCCAGCAAAGATCTTGAAAGTTTCTGTAATATTGTACTTAAAACATTACTTAATTCCATCCCCCCATGAGCTTTTAAACTTGTGGATTTGATGATCACAGATCTTTAACCTTTACAGTGGCAAGAGCTGATTAAATGGTTTTCAAAAATCATTACAATGACCTTGCAATGTGTTTTTATGCTTACCTAATTTTTTTTCTTTTTTTGTTCAGAATTAAATGCTCTTTCAGTATATAATGTGAACTATTTCATTCATTGTCTGTTTCCTAATATAGTTAAGAAGTTGAGGAGTTGAATTTTTAGAGAAAAAAAAAAAAACGAAATCCCGGCACTGTAAGGGTTAAGAATGCAACACTACTGCACTAATTACATCTCATTTCTTCAGATATCAGAATAATGAAAACAAAATAGATTTTCATTTGGTTTCCTCGGTGATTTTAAATGCTGAATGCAATTTTCCTCATAAAAAATTTTCAGGATCGTTTGTCTAGGGAATGGATTGTACAGGATAGCAAACAACTTTAGTTAGAATATAGTGTAAAGTTTTCAACCTGTCATTTCAAACATTTACAAAATTCTAGAAAAACTAAAATAAAATTTATAGATAACATGAAATTAAACAGAATCATACTACTTATTCTGCAGAACAAAATTTACTGGAGAACTGGTAGTTTTTACTTTCCCTCTAATTATCAACATGAAAATAAGATCTGAAGCCATTCCCATGAAATTATTAAAATTGAATAATAATGCAAGGTACACTTACATAGACACTTATATCTGTATTAACAATTAAAATCTGTAGTCAGATAATTTTTTTAATAGCACAAGAAACAAGTAAACTTTAGAACCTTATCTTAGAGCAGATAAAAAAAAAAGGTCCTATTATACAAATGAAATAATATTCATTTTTGAATGAATAAATTCAAAGTAAAAAGTCTACACAGGTCACATTTTAAAAACGTTTTCTGGCTTTTGATACTTTAACCCTTCCAGTATCCAAGCCATTGACAGAATCCAAAATGAGAAGCCGAGGACATATGTATCCATTCTTTTAACACAACAAAAAATTCAGTTAAAAAAAATAATAATTCCTGTAAAAATTTTCTTATACATAAATAATGTATTTTTATAAGATATATATATGTCTGAAAAATAACATTTTTCTTTCCATTTGATGCATATTTTATTAAACTAGGATATAAATAATTCGTTAAAGCCACCTATTCATCATTTGTTAGACCTGATATATGATTACTCTATGCTGAAGCAACCCCCTGATTTAAGCTTACAAGCTTGCTTTGAACTATTATCAACAAAATTTTCCTTAAAATTTAAAAAATATCCTGAAAATTAATAAAATTATTTTTAAAAACAGAAGATTTTAGAAACAATTATGAAGTATGACCTCTGTTTTTCCCCCTGTTTCACAGTCTTATCTGCCTTAAATCTATTTTCATCATTCATCCCAGAATTATGTATTGTTCCTGTTCCTCAAATAGAAACTATAACTAAAAACAGAGCCTTCTTAGGCCTCAAAACTGGCTGCAGCTGCAACTATGTCATGGCTCACTACAGCTGAGGATGCAGGTGGCACACATGTGCAATCTCTGTTCTATGTGTTACATAAGTAGCTCCATAATAGATTTTTACAGTGTTATTATCAAATATCAGATTTAGTTCCTTTGCAAAGTTAGCATTTACTTTTTTTTTATTTAAATGTTAGTTTTTATTTCAGCAGATTTGTTTTAATACTGTAAACTATTAAGCTTTCAGTTGGTTGATCGATTGGTCATTTTTTGGTAATCATGCTATACTGGATAGCCTGCTTACAACTTGTTGCTCTAGATATTTTATTTAACATTGCATTAGGTTATATATTAATCTTTTTTATTTATTTCTTTGTTTTCAAGTAATTAAAACACTTTGTTCTTGTATTGTTTCCTGAAATTCCTGAAAATGAATGAAGTCTGGGATTTGGAATCAAAAAGGACTTTCTTGATATGGAAATCAATCCTTCTGTGGGAGAGCAATTATTTCAGCATAGGAATACACTCACTGAGGGTGTTTTACTACCCCCCCCCCCCTCCATATAGTTTCATTAAAAAAATTAGTTTTTAAGTTTATATTCAACAGTTTATATAAAAAAAGTAAAAAAAAAGTATCATCAGAGTAGCACAGCCAAATTACTTGGGTGGGGGGACCCAAGTAATTTGGCTGTGCTACTCTGATGATACATACTTTTTTTTTACTTTTTGCTTCGTGAATTTCATAACAGGACAGAAAATCCCATTAATACAAGCAATCAAAGTCACCTTGTATACAGGGTGAATCTGAAAAAGTGGGCAAAACTTTACAGGGTGGTAGAACACAGCTATACGAGCAATATTCGTCATAGAATGTATGGTTGGAATGCAAGCGGTGAGAAGTTAAAAGGTAGTTTTCCACTGTCACATTTAAAGAATGAACACAAGAAGGAGAGGAGATACTTCAGAAAACATTTTATTAACAGGAATGTAATTGAGGTACATGCTCAAAGAAATTGCTCAAAAGAGCTGCCGCCAGCTGTAATGCAGGCTTCACACCTGCGGAATAGGGACTGATGAAGACTCGAAGGTTTTCCGATCTGGAGGGCATCTCATCGGAAACCGGTCGCGGTAACATCTCTGTGCCTCACTTGCATTCCCGTCCGCCGCACCGTACACAAAGTGCATATCCACCATTTCGTGGTTAGTATAACCAGCCATCCTCTCGGCAATCCACGGTAGAAATGCCGTTGGGTGCGAGGACCGACCCTTTTATACCATTTCCAACGCCACCTAGCGGCTCGCCGTTTGTGTTCCGCCCATACTTTCTATGACGAATATTGCTCGTATATAGCTGCGTTCTACCACCCTGCAAAGTTTTGCCCACTTTTTCAGATTCACCCTGTATAACGCTGGTTCATGTTTTAAAATATACTATATTGAAAAAAATCATTAAAAGAAATAAATAGTATGCTCCAGAAAAATAGATATGGAAAGAAATTTACTTTTGATTAATATATAATTGAACTATTTTTATTCATCGTGTTTTCCAAAAAGCCTTAATTGCAGAATCAGATTTATTTTTTAACTTTATCATCATGAAAAATTTGTATTAAATTTAATATGTTAAAATATATATGTGTAATAAAATATATATAAATAATATGTTAAAATATAATATGTGTAAGTAAATGTTTCTGAAATTTTTATTTAAAAAAATTTGGAATTAAATTCTGTTTAATTTGTTATATAACATGACCTATTTAGATTGATTGGCTATTTTTTAAACAAAATTCTAAATTTGACTTGTTGAAATAACTTGGTACAGTTAGTGAAAGGCATGGACTTTCTCAAAGTGTAGTACTGAGAAAAAAAATTATAAAAGGAGAGTAATTTTGTTGTTTCAAGTAAAACTTTATTTTTCTGCTATTAAGGAATAAATAGCCTTCCTATTCATCTGCATTATATTTCCATTTATTAGCTTTTTTTTTTTATTTTTTATTTGCATTGCCAGATGCATTTATTTACTATATGATCCTAAAAAGCCCTATTAAAATAAAAATAATCATATTTTTTGTTAAATATTTTATTTCCAGATGATTAAAAATTAAATGCTGATTAATTTGGCATTAACATGTCATAATTCCTTTCATTAGTTATTCGGCAAAAGAATTTCTAAAGTTAAATTTTGTTTCGGCTGAGCATAAGAAGAAAATAGCTGGGCTTTTGTATATAAATCAGTTTCTCAGGTTGGATACTGGAGGGGTTAATATAAAATATTTTACTATGTATTTAATCACTATTTAGCTAAGTAACAGGATAAAGATGGGTGCAGAGGAAAAATTATCTTGGGGTGGGTGGGGCAATCTGACAAGACTATTTTTCCTCTGCGCCCATCTTCATCCTGTTACTTAAACAGCTGATTAGTGGTTAAATATTATACTTAGTAAATCATTAATGGCATGTAGATTCATTTCTCTAAATATTTTCCTATGAAATAAACTTAACATAAATTATATTTTATACATTACACACATCTTTCTTAGGTGGTGTCCTACTGAAGGTACCAAAGGAAAACAATTCTGGGAACTGTAACAACAAAAATATATTTCATGATTAAAAGGTTTATTAAAAATCCATACATACATTACATAAGTTATTAAAGTGCAATTCAAAACTTTATAAAATAAGATTGAATTATACAGTTATTACCTTTTCAAGTAGATATCTCCCATATGAAAATGATGCCATTAACATAAATATTGCTCCCATTAACAGAGCAGCCAGAGCAGTTAATAAGGAAGGCATGGTCATATATGTCTGAATTTGCACCTAAAAAAATTATTTTCTTTTAATTCAAAGCACATTATTTATAGTTACACTAATTACAAAAAGGTATGTAAGACAAGAACACTTAATTCTCTATTATATTCAGCTACATTAAGTCTGAATCAGCTCTGGACCACTGAACTACCGGCTGCCAATCAAGATCTCCTCTAATTGATGCTATGAACTTTTCTACCAGCAGTACACAATTCTCTGTGTCTCAGGGTTGGGTTGCTTTACCTCTGAGCGGCACTTTTTGCACACCATGGGCTAAATGGCCAGGTCACATGGACCCTGAAGGCTCAGAGAAGGTTGGGGGAGGGGACCCACTGGAATAGTTGTTGGGAGACAGATGGTAGTCTCCCGTCAAGGCCATCCAGAGTGTTCTTTAACGTGCACAGGGTATGGCTCTCCCGCACACGGGGCCACGGCTTAACGTCCCATCCGACGGACGGCGGCCTTTCCAAGCCCATCGGTGTCCCCTACTGATCGTGGGCAGGGTGGGGAATTTTGCAGAGATAAATCTCAATGCTGACCCAGTTGGGACTCGAACCTGGGAACTACAGATTACGAGCCTGGTGTGCTACCGATTGAGCCACCCCCGCCCCTCTGTCTCATGCAGGTATTTGTCCCAGCTGCTCTCAGCCTCAAGAAATAATGACAATCATGTCATGAAGATGGTAAGCACATTCTGAGTGTACAACTGTTTAAATTGAAGAGACTCTTCAATTATTATTATTGAAGAGTTATTCAAGATTAACTCTTCAATTTACTCAATCACTAAATTCTGAAATTTGAAACTAATGGAACATTATAAACATTACACAAAAAATTCATTGAGTATCTAGTTAACTGCTGAATCTTATACACATGTAATAGCAGATAACAAATATTCATTAGAAGCAATGACAGAAATTTATGTACAAATAGGCAAATATATGGTGCACTTTGGAGCATACTTTTGGGAGGGATGCTATATAGTGCAACCAATGTTATATTTTTTGAGAAATTTTTTTGTTAACCAAATCTATATTTGTTGAGTGTGCAAAAAAATATCTCAGGAACAAAATCACCATTTGCAAAATGGTTGAACATCAAGTTAAAGTGATACTCATGTGCATTGCAACTTAGATGGAACACTGGTTGCAACTATGATATAAATTTATAGAAATGTACTAATACAAAAATCTAGTTAGCAAAAAGAAATGTTAATTTTTATGTGAAATTTTGTTTTGTGGAAAGTAGCTGTTCAAGGATCAAAGGTATATTACACCATAAATAAAAAAGCAAGAGGTAACTACTAAGACCTACTGGCCCACATGATGATCAAATCATGATCACAAATCAGCCACATAAAATATATGCAATTTCCTCCTTGTCAGTATTCAAGCCTATTATATCGAAGATAATCCAGATATAAATTTAGCCAATTTTACTAAGTGTCCAAAAACATCAAAACAATGTTTGATCCAAAAACGTTGATATCATACCACAATCAAAGTTATTCTATTTTATTCTTCACCATAATAAAATGTTTCCAAATAATTTTGAATCCAAACTGTTTCTTTTGTCAGAGAGTATCCATTTAAGCATAGAAAAAAACTTTCTCTGTGGATGCCTGATTTGCAGGTAGTGTTAGAACAATCTTCCAAGTCTTCGCAGTGTTTTGTTCAGATTTTTCCAGCAGTGAAAAATATTCTTTTGTAGAAATTCTCTTTGCTCCCTCAAATTCTTTTAATAAAATAGAAATTATATTTTCTTTCTCCTCTAATTTTTGGTTTCATCAAGATAAGTTTCCATCAAATCATTTGTTGAGTCATTTGATGACATTGAACTATTTCACAGATGCTTTCCTGTAGAAGAGATTTCCCCCAATACTATATCCTATATCCAAATTATCCCACCTACATAGTTCCATCTCCAAGTGTTTAAGTGGATAACAGGGAATTGTAATATACATGGGATTTTTGCCCTATTGTAATTGCCCTGCTTTCTTTCTGCATAAATGGAAACTCACCCTTTCTTTTGCACTGCAGCACTTATCTGGCTATCACAAATCCCTTTCTCTGAGCAACAATTACAAGAAAGGTGGTTAAGACAGCTGCTTCTTAAATTCTTTCAGAATGTATCATTGAGCACAGTCACTGAAGGTTTGTTGATCATAAAAGAAAATTGTACATCTGTCTGTTTCACACAATTTTCTAACTATATCTTATAAAGTTAAAATCTGAAATGTATCAACACAAAAACAATGAAAATAACAAAATCGCAAAATTATTTTTTCTGCAATTTGTTACGTTTTATAATTATAAATATTTTGAAATCCAGTTAATGTTATTCATAACATTATTCAAAAATCATTTCGGTATTCCATTATGTTACATGTAGTGTTTTCCAATGCTGATTTGTATGGTATATGAACACAGCCACTTAAAAACATGCCACATACTCTGCAAGTAAACATTTCAAGTTAACTTTTTAATCATTATAAAGGAACAGGACACTACTTATGGGAGTCACTATTATCAGATTTCTTATTGATAATGCTGTGTGTGTATGTTACACTACATAAAAATGACATATTTCTATAGACAATTGTTGTGTTCTGTTCCTCACTGATAAATGCCATGTCTGTCATGGCATTTCAGTATCCTAGAAGTAAACTTTGTAATCTCTCATTAGCTGAGATTGAAATTAAGTGGGTTAACTTAACTGGCAGAGCACAAGAAACATTTTAATTTGTTGATTCATGTCTTACACTTCACAAAACCCAATTGTTTTTTCAGCTAACTCTTCAAAATGTAATAAGGCACAACTGTGTGAGTTATACTGTTGTATTTATGAATAGTTTTCAACTTTATCATTGGAAAAGATACTTGAGGAATTACTACAGGGCAATCTTAAATTATCATCACAATACTCAACTGATAAGTCAAAGATTATGCCTGCAGGCTTGTTATACCACAAGGTAGTGGGTTATTAAAAATTTTATTTCAATACTTAATTTTCAGTTTACAGTGTTAATATAAGGTAATGTTGTCCAACTCTTTTCCCTCTGAAGGCTAAGAACTATTTTTAAACTGAACACAAGGGTCAGACAATCTCTACTCCAGAGTTAGTACAATGCCTAATATTTTCTCTTATAAAAAAAGTATCATCAGAAATAATTTAAAAAAATTAATGACCAATTTTATCTTTGTTTTATAATCATAGATAAAGACAATTATCAAAACTTCATTATCACACACATTTGTTACAAATACCTTCTCTCCATAGTTGGACAATCATAGCATTCTGAATAGGACATGTATAAGCTAAACAGCTCAGACTCCCAAAATGCCTTTTTTGCTTATTGCATTCAGACATTATATACACATATGTATAAACTTCTGTGTTAAAAAAACACATAAGTCAAAATTAAGTGGTCAGGTACTAACAGTTGTGCCATACTGATATAATAAAAAGTCATATAAGTTCCTTATTACAAAATACTGGGAAAAAATTAAAGCATACTAGTGGTGTAATCAACCACTAAATTCATATTCACTTCAGAGAAAGATAGGGTTCCAGCAATTATTGTTGGGTAGATAAATCACCACCCTATCTTCCATTGAACTGAATATGAATTCAGAGATTGATTACACCACTAGTAAGCTTTAATTTTATAAATAAATATATTACAAATTTTATTTGTAACACATAGAACAGAGAAGAATCCTAGAAGCTAGGAGTAGCTTCTAGGACAAGGACATGCCCTACTAAGACTGAAGTCGCTGCTAACCACTGCTTCAGAGCTAACACAGCACACAAAGTTTGCCTTGCTGGAACAGCGGCTAGCTCCCAAACCACTAAGTCAGTTAAGGTTAAATTTTATTTTTCACTTTTTAGGGTGCATATAAGAAAATAAACTTTTTTTTAACTTTTTAATTTGCATTTTTTACTTTATCACTAAAAATATCTATCCCCAGAAACTTTCATTTGACGTACGACTTGTACACGATGATTCTTTTTTCCCCTTTTAGGGGAGAGTAAAGCCCCTAAAAGGATTGAAGCAGCCTGCAACATTGTAGGCATTACAAGCTTTGAAATATAACTTGCTAGGATTGGCCACCGCAAAATTTCTATTCCCTATTTTAGGAGAAGGGTGATAGGCAATGAAGTCTACAATAGTCCTCAAGACAGAAGCTTTCATTTGACACCTAATGTGTAACTGAGGGCCATTAGGTTCAAAAAATATAGTAAAACAATTTTCACATTCCTTCCCCCCTCTTTTTTCAGGGGTGGGGGGCTACATTTTATATCCCATAATGCTCCCCATGTCACAAGCTTTCATTTGATGAAAAACTGATTGCACTCAGGTTTCAAAAAGATATAATAGAACAACCTTTCAAATGTTTACCCTTTTTTGGGGGGGGGAGGAAGAAAGCATGGGTTGGGTTGTTTTACCTCTGAGTGATACTTTTGGCTAATGGCCATGGGCTAAATGGCCAGATCACAAGGACTCCAAAGGCTCAGAGAAGGTTGGGGGAGGTGACCCACTGGAACAGCTGTTGGGAGACAGATGGTAGCCTCCCATCAAGGCCATCCAGTGTGTTCTTTAACTGCATAGGGTATGTTTCTCCCGCACACAGGGCCATGGTTTAATGTCCCATCCAACAGACAGAAGGCTTTCCAAGCCCATCAATGTCCCCTACTGACCATGGGCAGGGTGGGGAGTTTTACGAAGATATACCTCAATGCTAACCTGGCTGGGACTCGAACCTGGGAACTGCAGATTACAAGCCTGGCACACTTCCAACTGAGTCACCACCCCCTAGGAGAAAGCATGGAAGATATATTTTTTAATAGCCTGTGACACTTCCCATATGACAATCTCTCAGCCAATCTCATTTATTGAAAACTCTCAGCCCATCTTCTGAAGACATAGTGGAACAATCATTTTCATATTTTCCCCTTTTTAGGGTAGTAGAAAGCATGGAGGTAAATTTCTTATAGTCTATAATACTCCTAATGGTGCAAGCTTTCATTCGGCACAACAGATTAAGTTTGGTCCTCGCATCTGAAAGATATGGTGGAATATGCATTGTAACTGGTTTGAAAAATACTTTTTATGATATACCCTATTTGATAAACTGAATATTAATACAGATTAAACACCTCAATGGGTAAAGTAGCTGAAACGTACTTTCTTGTCATTCAAATCCGACCTGCGTCATAAGAAATTACACTGCTTTAGAAATTTGTACATATGTCATAACTTGAATTCTAGAACTGGGAATGCATTTTTAATAGAAACAGAATTAGTATACATTAATAACAATGTAATAGAAAAGTTTAATTTTTTCATTTTACACTATCATTAAAAGTAATTTATTAGTCAATAATGAATAAAAAACTTATAGACTACATGAAACTACAAGAATTTTAATAATAATGATTACTAATCATTCTTTGAATTTATTCATGCCTTTAGTTATAATAATGATTACTAATCATTCTTTGAATTTATTCATTCCTTTAGTTTGAAATATAAAGCAAACTTACTGGTCTTTCATTTTTGATTTCATAGCCATACATTTGCGTTCTCTGAACTACTGATTTATCACTTCCTATGAATGGAATGCACCATCTATCGACTACCAAACTTTTAAACAAAACTGGCCTGTGAAAGCAAAAAATAGTAAATTTCTTGAAACAATAAAAAAGAAACTCCAGTTTGTGTCACTAATAGTAAAGTAACATAAATGCATACTGTCGAGAAGTTTTCAAAACAAATAAAAATAATAGTTACTTGTAATCCACTGGTATTTAAAAGGTTTCATACAATTTATCCTCTCACATAATTTTTAAATTGACTGCTCAACTTCACCATGTCGAAGGGCAGTATATTGTTTTCTCCTTTTTAATTCTAGTAGCCCATAAAATTATACCTATTCCATACTTCACAAGATTTAAATTCTCTATTTTTTTTTTTCAAATGAAAACTGTCATTTAAAACTTTTAATCAAATCTTAAAATATGCAATATTTATGGATATAGCTATTGTAACATTTAACTGCAATGTCTAATACCTATAATTTAGTCTCCACATTAATTAAAATTTAATGTTGTTTATCCTTTAGAATACCAAAGTTTAGTTAATTTGTTTGTCACTTCTCTATGAAATACACAAAAGAGTCTTTGTACAATATCAAAAACATCCTTTTTAACAATAACAGCAAAAAAAAAAATACATATAACAAAAATTAGAGTAGAGGTACACAATGCGGTAATTAAAATTAAATATATTTAATTCTCTCCAGTGTCATAGAGAATTAAATAATTTAATTTTAAATACATTTATTTATACATACACCAAAGAGCCAAAACATTATGACCACCTGCCTAATGTGATGTTGGTCCTCCATGCACAGCCAAAACAGCTCTTACCCGTGAGGCATGGATGCTACAAGATTTCTAAAGGTGTCTTGTACCAACACATTACAGCAGATCCTTACTCTTGTAAGTTACGTGGTTGAGCCGCCGCAGACTGGATATGCAGTTCCAACACAAACCACAGATGCTTGATTATATTGATGTCTGGGGAATTTGGAGGCCAGGGCAATACCTGGAAGTCTTCCTCATGTTCTGCAAACCATTCTCAAACAATCCGGGCAGTGTGGCATGGTGCATTATCCTACTGAAAGTAGGCACTACTAGAGGGTTGGTTGGTTGTTTTGGGTTTTATGCACATGGGCGACTAACAAAAGCCAACAAAAAAGACAATATAAAAGATAAAAGATGTGTAACCTGCAACCAAATTTAAAATGAAAGTGGTATATTGTAAAATGGTTAAACAACAAATAACAATTGTAAAAGTACAAAGTAAAACAACTTCAAAAATACAAGTTATAACAATCCCAGGTGTAAAAGACCTGGGCTACACAAAATACAAGGTAAAAATCAAAATTATTTAAAATAATCACAATGTTTTAAAAAGGAAAAAACAGGCACCAAAATGCAATAATCAGATAAAAGATGTCCAAGTGTAAGAGGCTCGGACATAGAATTATGAAAGCTAAAATATATACGATGTTTGATATTAAAACATGGACATTCAATTAAAATATGTTTGATAGTTAAAATGGTGCTGTAAAACTCACTTAGGTTCATCGTCCGCCCATAGAAGAAATGAATGAGTAATAAACGAATGACCTAAGTGGAGCCAAGCAAGTACAACTTCCTCCTTGCGATTCCGGCAGTAACAAGACTGCCATGGTTTAACAATAGGTTTGATCTCAAAGAGCTTGTTCATAAGCTGTTCTGACCAAGATCTCTGCCAGTGCCCAGAGCTCGATGGTAAAACACTGCTGGAAATCCAGATATGGAACCGGCAATGGAGAGCCAGACAGGGCCAACTTGGCAGCAGCATCTGCCAAGTCATTGCCCCTGATACCAACGTGATTGGGCACCCAACAGAAATGGATGGCGAATGTGGCTGCCAGACGATGGAGCTGCTGGCAGATCTTAGAAAGAACTGGGTGAAGCCGATGCCTCACTGAATCGAAGCCTGTAGCAAACTAAACAAGTCAGTGTAAAGCACACACCAATGATGATGATGCTTAGCCACCACATGGTCCAAGGCGAAACTGATAGTGTGCAACTCTGCAGTAGGATCTGGTCTGCACTGATTACATCACAGCAGACCATGACTGATCCCACTAATGTGCCGGACTTTGAGCCAACTGTGAAGACAGGCAAGAAGTCTGGGTACTCTCTGGGTACTCAGCACGATGGCTGGCAAAGAGTTGCCGGTACACACAGTCAAGTGTAAAGGCCTTCCCCATCCTGCACAGGGAAAAATCACAGGAAGGGGAAACAGTGAGCCACGGTGGAACTAGCTTGTGATCGACTGTGCTACTTAATCGAGACTGGTATTGATGTCTCTGAGGTAGCCTCGGACTCGCAAACCAAAAGAACGAATGGCAGTACGCTGATTAGTGTAAAGCATTTCCCACTTTGGACTGAAAATGCAGTCGCAAGTGGGATGACCAGGCAGGGATCACAATTTAGATGCATATTGTAGTGACAACTGCTGATGGCGAAGAGATCAAGACGGTTCGTTGGTCTCAATGTAAAGACTCTGGACCAGTGAGGTGCGGAAGGTTCCATGCAAACACAGAGGGCCTGATGATGGAGGGGGTCCAGCACCTTCACCACTGAATCCCGGACGGAGTCATAACCTGGGATATGTAGTCCAGTTTTGACCAGACAAGTGCACGGTACAGGCAGAGCAGAGAACATTGGTCAGCTCCCCATGAGAGAGAGGAGTTTGACGATGTTCAATACCCACGTGCACTTGGACCTGAGATGATGTATGTGTGGCAAAAAGTTCAATTTACGATCGAATATGAGACCGAGAAATTTGGTCTCCGCCACAACTGGAATGATGTTGCCTCCGAGCCATAGCTCGGGATCCAGATGAAGATTACGTTTGTGGCAAAAGTGCACACAAGTGGGCTTCTATGGAGAGAACCGAAACCCGTTTGTCATCGCCCAAAGTTTGTTCAGGCAGTTTGTTCAGGGCAATTTGAAGTTGTCTTTCAATGACCCTAACACTGGACGAAGAGAAAAAGATGCTAAAACCATCAACATAGAGGGCATTGCGTACAGATGGAGGAAGTTGTCTAGTAATAGAATCAATCTTGACAGTGAAAAGCGTAACACTCAGAATGCAACCTTGTGGCACCCCGTTCTTGGGGGTACAGTCATGAAAGAGTGTTGCCAACATGGACATGAAAAGAACATGCCTATAAGAAGTTGGAGATCGTGGTCGACTGAAGATCGTCATGTGACCTCTCAAGCCGAAGCCATGGAGGCCATGAAGAATGCCGAATCTCCAAACCGTGTTATATTCTTTTTCGATGTCAAAGAAAATTGACACCAGGTGCTCTCTATGTAAAAATGAATGTCTCATAGCAGATTCAAGGCATATCATATGGTCAAGAGTTAAGTGTTGCCTGCAAATGCCACACTGGGTGTTGGAAAGAAGGTTGTGGTGTTCTAAATAATAGATGAGTCTGGCATTTACCATTCTTTCCAACACCTTGCACACGCAACTCATCAATGTAATGGGACAATAATCAGAAGGAATCTTGGAATCCTTTCTGGGCTTTGGTAAGGCCAAGACGATGGCCTCCTGCCAGGAGTCTGGAAACTGCTCCTCGAGAAAAATGCAATTGAAGAGATGGAGCAGCCGATCCTTACTTGATGGTGAGAGATGTTGGAGCATGGCATAATGGACATTGTCTGGCCCAACAGCAGATGCATGAGGTATGCAGAGCAAGGCGAAGCTCCTCCGCTGTGAATGGCCTGTTGTAAGACTCCAGGCCATTTGAGTGGAAGGACAGTGGAGAGTGTTCCACCCTGCTCTTCTGGGCCAGAAACTCAGGGGAGTAAGAAGAAGAGATAGAGGAGAATGACTCCCCCAGAGTGTTGGCAATTGCTTTGGGATCAGCAATTGCCTGTCCATTGTGCTCCGGATCGATAACGAGTGGGATGTGTAGACACCCTGGTGAGTTTGAATGTTTCAAGGTTGGGGGATGTCAGATATCTCCAAAACATCCCCCAAGCCTTGTTCTGAGCCTTACAAGCTATGGTGCAATTAAAAGTTCAGGTTTCCATGGTTTCAGGAAATGAGGAAACTGTGTCGAAGTTTGAGGAATTGTTGATGCAGCTGCATCTACGATACAGTTTTATCTCTGCTACTGCCACATTGATGTACTCCTGGTTGACAGAGTGGTCATCGAGCTCAGAGAGCAGCTCGAGACCACTCCAATGATCAAGCCTCCACTGTGAGACGTGTGAAGGGCTGTAAGGCACCCACGGGAGATGGCGCATTCTACGGGGAGGTGATTGCTTCCATAAGGGTTGTCCTTGACCTCCCATGTAAAGAGTGGAAGGATCGAGGAGGAGCAGATGATGAGATCAATGGCAGTGAATGTAGGGGTTGGGGAGTGAAAGTAAGCTCTGACACCAGTGTTCAACAGGGAGAGAGACAGAATTTCTTCACTCCAACGATAACAGATTGGTGAATATCATCTCTAGACTGTAAAAATCTACTATCCCAATATGCCTATTGATATTTCTCAATTGAACAGGATGTTTTCATAATACATGAATTTAAAATAAGTAATGATTTTTAAATGCTTAAATAAAGAAAAATCTCGTTGGCAATTTGCTGTATGTTTATTGTGTTTTGAAAACAGAAGTGATAGATTACAATCAGATCAACTGAGCAATTAATACATGCAAGCTCTATAAAAAGATTGAATTTTTAACACATTACTTGCAAAAATACTTAGAAGAGATTAAAAAAGTTAAACTAATAAAAAAAATATACAAAATTGAGGATATATATTTTTTAATTTCATCTTAAACTCTAGGAAGTTGCATTATATTATGCTTAAAATTCATTTATATAAAATTAACTTTTGAAATATAGGAAAAAAATTACCTGCGAGGCAAAGGATAATTCTTCTTTGGAAGGCTTTTTGTACAAAATTTTTCTTTCATTTTTTGCCTCAATGGTTTCAGCTCAGATGCTTGTGCAAGGCCATAGATAGCAGACTGCCATGTTGCAAAGTTAATGGTATTATTCTATGCAAAGTATAATCAGTGAGCATATAAATTTTAAATGC
The DNA here is from genome assembly GCA_038380435.1 of Ryuthela nishihirai. NCBI lineage: Eukaryota > Metazoa > Arthropoda > Arachnida > Araneae > Heptathelidae > Ryuthela > Ryuthela nishihirai. The sequence goes on from JAWZYU010000029.1 coordinate 38,909,631, forward strand.
TGAATATCAGATAACTACTCATATAAAAATATAATGCATATTACAATATATATGAACTTACAGATGAAATTAGATTTGTACACAAATATTTATAAAAAAAATCTTTAAATACTTTTCAAAAAGTTAATATGGTGCATTTACTTTATCATTAGTTCTGAAGATTTTTGGCAGCCTCTATCTGCCTTTATCAGAAAAGATACTAATCTGTTAGTATATTTATGAAAATACTTTACAAACAGGATATCAAAAACTATTTTGCAACCTGATCATTTACTTTTTTACACAGATTACTGGTGAAGAATGAAAGGGGGTTATTCAAAAAGATAAAGTTGGACATACTTCTGAGAAGGCATAGTTTATGGATATATATGCACAAAAATGAAGCAATAACAAATGATATTAGCAGAAATTTTATTTAAGATTATGGAGACAGAAAAACGAGAACAGTTATCATCATTTTAATGAAATATATACTAGTAACAACTTGCACTACTATATTAAATGGTTCACCTCTGAGGTGCATTAAAAGATTCTTTATTGCACCTGTTTAGACAGAAGACCGTTTAATGCAACTGGCATGGGCATGCAGAATATTCCATCTTTAACGTATGCATAACAGCATAAATATATAACTGCTATATTGTTAACTATAGGCCTAATGCAATAAGTATTGAATCATTATCTATTAATTACTACAGTATTTCACTGCCTTTTATTTATTTACAATGCTATAGACTTTTATTAAAGTTTAGACTAATACACTGTGCAATATTGAATTTGCCATTCAATGATATTGGAACATCATTATTGGCAGTAAGCTAAACATGGAGATAGTAGGAGATTATTTTTGGAAAACAGTTTTCATGTACTTTTTATTGACAATCAAATTGAAACTGTAAGCACATACATTTAAACATTTATATTAATGAATCTTATTAACTTTAATTATGTCATTTCTTATTGATGACAATTATTAATGCTTGATATATATATATATATATAAATAGTTTAGGTCTGGGAATATAACAAAAATTTAACATGAAAAAAATTGCTATTTCTGTTATACATCAGCTGATAAAAGACAAAGAAACTGATTACAACTTTACATGTGTGTTTGAACAAGGTATAACTGAAAAAAAAACACATGTGAAGACAAATTTTGCATATGAACTCATTACTGATTTGATAGTAATGATTAAAACACTGAATTCCATAGTTCTTACTAGCTTTAGGGAACATTCATTTTGCTGTTTCATAAAATTCATCAAAGAGACATGCAAAATGAAGATAGATTTTAATGTTGTCCCTGTAATATGATCTGAAGTTATTTTGTTAATCTCTAAGTCAAAACTATACAAGTGAACAATGATGAAATTAGTGATGAAATGCTAAGAACTGAGGATGATTATGACAGTTACATGGCTAATTGAAGCATTAAACATTTTCTGATAAAGGTATTGATCCTAATGAATTTACTAGAAATAAAATTATTCCTATTTTTAAGAAAAGCGATCATATAAAGTTCTTTACATAATTGTACTTAATAAACTAAATATTAGGTTGATAGCAAACTTTGAAATTAATGGTGTAAGTTTGAAAGTGGTAGTGTTTCCCACATCAAAATTTTTCATTCAGGTTCCGATACTTGCAGTACGTGATGAAGAGAAATATACTACTTGCTTTAATGTAAGGCAAGCAAAGTGCCTTACATTGTGTTGCTAACTTTGTGTATTTCAACAACTCTTTGATTCTGTTGATCAACATAATTTGTGACTGACTGCAAGGGCTTATGGAATACCTGAAAAGTTAGTTAACATAGTAATAACTCTCTATACCATTGAGTCATGTGTAAAAGTTGTTGAAGTTCACAGTGATTGGTTTAGTATTGCAGCTGGATTAGGCAAGGCTGCATTCTAGCTTTTCTCCTTATATTGGTGAATTATGTCACAAAGAATGCTTTGCAAGGGACAAACTGAGACTTCAGAAAGTCTAGACTAAAAATATATAATTTTGATTATGATCATAAAGATTTGGCTCCATTGTTTATATGGCCCCATTGGCAAATGTTCAGTAGATGAACTCTTTCATTACAGCTGTTGATGAAGTTGGCAACCAAATAGGCTTTGTGATAAATACAGAGAAAACTAAATCAACAAAACCTGGTCAGATTGGTGGTGCTCAGTTCTTTTAATTGATTTGCTTTTGAGCAAGCTTCTTGGTTTACCTTTTGGCAGCTGATGTCAATGTGAAACATGAATAAACAAGAAAATAGGCAGTGCTACTGAAACATTTAAGATTCTTAAATGTTCCAGTAGCACTGCTTATTTTCTGTGGAGAGATACATTTAAAAATTGAAAGGCTATGTAACAGTTTGGTCCTCTAAAGTTTGCTATGGTAATGAACTCTGAATTCTCTATGCAAGAAAACAGGAAACATTTGATGCCAGACCTTAAACAGAATCTTATGTATTAAGTGGTTTGATAACATTAGTAATGATAAAGACAGGCAGAACCATCAATCACTTTTAAGCAGCATCTTATGTATGAAAAGATTGCACTGGTTTGAAGATGTTGCCCATACTAGTAAAAGATTAGTGAATAGACAAGAGCAGTATGTCTAAAGGTTTAACCCTTCCAGGGCCCAGCTCAAAAAACTGGTTTACAATCAGAGGCCAAACTAATTTTTTCATATGATCATCTAAAAAAATTAACTTTTAGAACTTTTTTTTTGCAAATAATTGATAAAAGGAACTATAGCATGAAATATGGCATAATTAATCAGCATTTATTCTTGACTTTCTGAAACCAAAATGTTTAATAAAAATGACTAGTTTTATTTTAATAGGGCTTTTTTAGAGTCATATAGTAAATAAATGCATTTGGAAATGCAAATAAAATTTTATTTAAAAAAACAACAACTAATAGACAGAAATATTTATAATGCATGTAAATAGAAAGGCTATTTCTGAATAACAGAAAAATCAAGTTTTACTTGAAACAGTAAAATTACTCTCTTTTTATAATTTTTTTTCTAGGTACCTTACTTTGAGAAAAAGCACAGTTGGCCTTTTGCCAACTGTGCTGTAGTCAACTTTAAAATAAATATAAAATAACCCCTCTCCCCTCAAGTAGCTACTTGCTACAGATGTCTGACAGGGTTGGGTTGTTTTACCTCTGAACGGCACTTTTTTGCACACCATGGGCTAAATGGCAAGGTCACATGGACCCCAAAGGCTCAGAGAAGGTTGGGGGAGGGGACCCACTGGAACAGCTGTTGGGAGACAAATGGTAGCCTCCCGTCACGGCCATCAAGCGTGTTCTTTAATGTGCACAGGGTATGGCTCTCTTGCACACGGGGCCATGGTTTAATATCCCATCTGACGGATGGTGGCCTTTCCAAGCCCATCGGTCTCCCCTACTGACCGTGGGCAGGGCGGGGAATTTTTGTGGAGATAAATCTCAACGCTGACCCAGCTGGGACTCAAACCTGGGAAGTACAGATTACGAGCCTGGCGTATTACTGACTGAGCCACCCCTGCCCCAATGATGTCTGACAGGAGCCTGCAGTTTATATGCAATAGTAGGTGTGTGAGGATGGCGGGACTTTGTTAAAGCATAACCAACCAACCAACCTAAATAGGTCATGTTATATACCAAATTAAACAGAATTTTATTCCAAATTTTATGAAAATAAAAGAATTAAATATACAAGCATAATGATTGTAATGACTTTTTCAGTGATATACTGAAAAAAATAGATCAGCCTACACAATTAAAGCTTAATTTTGGAAAAACCTTATGAATAGAAATAGCTAAATTATATATTATTGAAAGGAAATTTCTTCCCTATAGTATAATATTTACTTGAAACATGATTTTCATTTCCTTTAAGATTCTTTTTAACATAGCCATTATATTTTAAAACATAGCCAGTATTATACAAGGTGATTTGGACTTCTCGCATTCATGGGATTATCTGAACTGGTTATAAAATAGAGGAATACTTTCTTACCTGGTTTTATATTAAATATGATGCATTTTTCGTTTAGGGTAAACTATTTCAATATTATAATATTTTAAGCTTTACAACATAATTACTGTATTACTATATGCCTTTTTTTGGCATAATAGTGAACCACCTTTAGGTTGGTACCTACCACTATCTTAATTCACACAAGATGGACGATACTCAAACTATTGTAGCTGGAGAACACTTTAATTTATTTTTAAAGCGATAAGAGAGTAAAGTTATTTCCATTGCAATGCTCCTATGTAGATGTAGGTCATGTTTTTTTTCTGGCTGATGCACTCCCACTTGAGACACACTGTTGTTGATGTTTTCTTGTGGTCTTCACTTATGTTGAGATGCCAGTCCAGTATTCCTCTAAGTTATTTAGGATCCACACTGTTGTTAGGCATATGGTTGAGTATTTTTTTTTGAAATCTTTACTACTCTTCTTATATTTCACAACTACTTGGTTCACTCTTATCACATTATGACATATCAACTTAAAAACATATAAAAAGCCCTTTCCTTCAAATAAAAATGATAAAAACACTGCAATGCAATAATTTCACTCATCTTCATCAGGCAGGGTACATTAGATTCTTCTTTATACAACTGTCCCCCTAGCAGATAGCCAGCACTTGTCCTGTTAGATTATTTGAAATTTGTTTCCATGCTGATGGTACTGGTTTTCTATCTGTATTACATAAGTTACTCTGATTTAAATTAATAAGTAAGTTTTCCATATAATTTAATTGTGTTTTAGTTCCAGGTGATGCAATTATTTTAGCTCTTAGCATGTAATCATGCAAATTAGCTTGTAGAATAATGCCAATGTCATTTTGCAACATATTGAAATTGAAACCTTAAAGAAGGACGAGTATATAACATGGTTATATATACGGTACATCGATGATGTGCTTTTGTTTTGGGACCTTGACCTAGATAACTGCAAATTTTACTTAATACTTTTAATAAATATTACCCACCATTAATTTTACCCATGAAAAAGAAAGTGATAAACAGTTACCACCATATTTACACATTATGATCCCACCTGAAAAGATAAAAAACACAAAACAACTGTGTATAGAAAATCAACATATATACAGAATATAAACTCCGAAAATTCAGCTCACCCTGGATACTATAAAAACTCTCATTTTTTCAGAGCATACAGATATTGTTCTAATAAAAAAAAGCCTTAAACACAGAGTTATACTATATTTATGAAATAGGAATACAAGATGAATATAAAAAAAACTACTTGAAAAAATAGAGAAAAAAGTTAAATATAAATATTTTGCAACCTCACAGACACCCCCCCCCCTCTCCTGCACAGGTACCTCAAATAAATATAACATATACAATAGCTTCCCCATATATTCCTGGTTTTTCCAATGTTAATATATTAAAGAAATAAAACATAAAATTAACTTTAAAATTTACTAACAATGTTAAAATATTTGCAATTAATGATAAAGCTTGAAATATAACTTCAGGGGGAATTTATTTAATGGAAATAGAAGATGAAAATAAAATAGTATTGGATAACATTAAATATATAGGGAAAACATACTGACAGATGCCAGCATGAATGACAGAGCACCAATATGATTTGGATAATGAATTAGGAAAAACAGCATTGACACAGACTATTCTAAAAACTAATTTGCATAATTACACACTAAGAGCTACAGTCAGTAGCGTGCCAGGCTCGTAATCTGCAGTTCCCAAGTTCGAATTCCAGCTAGGTTAGCGTTGAGATTTATCTCTGCAAAACTCCCCGCCCTGCCCATGGTCAGTAGGGGACAACGATGAGCTTGTAAAGGCCACCATGTATCAGATGGGACATTAAGCCATGGTCCCGTGTGTGGGAGAGACACATCCCATGCACTTTAAAGAATACACTGGATGGCCTTGACAGGAGGCTATCATCTGTCTCCCAACAGCTGTTTCAGTAGGTCTCCTCCCCCAACCTTCCCTGAGCCTTTGGGGTCCTTGTGACCTGGCCATTTAGCCTATTGTGTGCAAAAACGTGCTGCTCAGAGGTAAAACAACCCAACCCACTAAGATCTAAAATAATTGTATCATCCGGAACTAAAACACAATTAAATTATATGGAAAACTTACTTATTAATTTAAATCAGAGTAACTTATGTAATACAGATATAAAACCAGTACCATCAGCATGGAAACTAATTTTAAATCAACTAACAGGACAAACGCTGGCTATCCACTAGGGCAGTGGTTCTCAACCTTTTATGCTTCATGTACCCCCTGGAAATGTGTATGTAACTGGCGTACCCCTTGTATAGATAGAGAAAACTACAGTTATAGAAAAAAATGGTTATTTTTACTTTGTTACTAGATCTAGTGACTTTTGGGCTCTCATGGCGAACCCCCAAAAATTTTATAGCGTACTCCACGTTGAGAACCCCTATACTAGGGGGAAAGCTAGCGCTTGTCTGCAAAGTAAAAGTAAGCAAGGACCACAAAAATACTCAACCATATGCCTAACAACAGTGTGGATCCTAAATAACTTAGAGGAATACTGGACTGGCATCTCAACATAGGTGAAGACCACAAGAAAACATCAACAACAGTGTGTCTCAAGTGGGAGTGCATCAGCCAGAAAAAAACATGGACCTATATCTACGTAGGAGCATTGCAATGAAAATAACTTTACTCTTATCGCTTTAAAAATAAGTTAAAGTGTTCTCCAGCTACAATAGTTTGAGTATCACCCATCTTGTGTAAATTAAGATAGGGGTAGGTAACAACCTAAAGGTGGTTCACTATTATGCCAAAAAAGGCATAGTAATACCGTGATAATGTGGTAAAGCTAATTGTAATAACTTGTCACTGTGCTTTTAGCATTATGTTTTTTAATATTATAATTTTAATACTATTCAATATAAACTCAAAAATGTAATATTTAAAAAAAAATTATGGGAAGGGGGGGGGGGTTAAAATGCCTTCTGCGTAGCCAGAGAAGTTGTGTGCATGAGTGTGTGTGTGTGTGTGTGGGGGGGGGGGAGTTATAACACTCTTGACAAAATTGCTCTTACATCCACAGGATCAATTTCAGTGCCAAGGCTTTTTCTTCCATATCCAACACTTCATTCATTTCCAGGAAATTTAAAAGATCGGAGCTTTTTGACTTAAAAATTAAGAAATAATAAAAGAAAAATTAACATATAATCTAATGCGATGGTAAAAAAATTTCTTTAGCAAAAAGTTGCAAACCACCATTCCTCTGAATGATCGATAACAACATATAAATATATGGAAATAAAGTAAATCAATAGAAGTAAAAACCAACAAGTTATAAGCCAGCCATTGTTACAATCAGCAATGTATCATAACTCTTGGAATTTTTAATTTCTCTGAAAGATCTACAGGAATAAAAATCACTAATTGACAGAAGTAAAAACAACAAGTTGTAAGGTGGTCGTTTTCATACCTAGCAACTAGCATAACTCCAAAAGATCAATACAAATCTACTAAATCTACAGAAATAAAATCATAATAGATCTATAGAAATAAAAATGAAGTTTTATTATGAGAGTAGGAATAAAATAACACTAACCTAATTGTAAAGTTGGGTTGTTAATTGTTACATGGATAACCTTACAGTTAGGGTTATTTAAGTTAAACCAGTACAATCTGAGAAATGAATAATAGATTACATAAATCAATAGAATGTAAAAACCAACAAGTTATAAGCCAGCCATTGTTACAATCAACAATGTATCGTAACTTATTATACATTATTAGTGGTTAGTATATCTGACTATTAAACCAGTACAAGCCCAGTAGAGCTTCTAGGTTATATTAGTCTTTTGTGTAAGAGAGCATCTTTTTCCTTTTTTTTAATAAAAAAAGCTCCACATCCTGAACTGTTTGATAATAAGCATGTATAAAATTCTTATTCACATTTGTTACCTAATGGCTTCATTCAGCCACAAGGGTTCATGGGAGCAATTAGGATTATAAGGAAAGCAATGTTGTCTGATGTATGGTGTTTTCTTCCTAGCTGAAAAACATTAATTAAGACCACTGACATGGAAAGACCTTGGAATGCTAATAAAGTATCTGAACAGAGTTTTTGCAAATCAACAATTTTATAATTCAACATACTTAGTATAGCAGCTTTAATTATAAACATAATAAATGACTCTATATTTATATACACATTAACAAAGTTTCATAAATTCATAAGAAAATTGCTGCAAAATAACAAATTACAATTTTAAGCTCTTTTTACAACATAAAATTTCATACACATTAATTTGCTTTTGCTAAAAGTGAAATAGGAAACAAATTATAATGGAAAATATTCAGTATTTACAATGACCAAATATGAAGTGGAAAGTGATGCTTAATTAATAAATAGCCTAACCTTTTTGCCAGGGTTGAACTGAACATACGTCTCCATGGAGTTGACTTCTCCTGAGATATAAAAATACAAAATATTCTAAATAAAAGAAGGGTGTTAAAGAAAATAAAAATATAAGATGTGTACACACAAATCATAATTCAAAACAATATCAATAAATAACTTTTTGAACAGTTATTACTAATAAACAGAAAATCAGTTTTCTACAAACATCATTTTAGTCTTTCAACTTTACTTTAGAAAGATCAAACTTTACAATTTCAATCAGTCTAGGGTGAACATCATTTACTGAAATTAGGATAAATGTATTTTCATATTTGGATTGAACTGTTTTGAGTTGCTAGCACTTTAAAGGCTATATGCACTTAACAGGATTAAAATAGAAAATCAATACAAGAGAAATATATAAATAAAAAGAATAATAAGATGTAAAAAATTAACAAGAGTAAAGACGATAAGGAGGTAAAGGATCAAGGCAAAAAGCAAGAACAAATAAAATAAAAATCAACACATTATTACTCAGCAAATCATAAAGATTCAAACACCGAAGATAAAAATGATGAAAGCCAAAATAAAGTATTCAGCAGTAAAAACAAGGGCAAATGATTAAAATAAGCCAATAATTCACATGTACATTGGTTATCCACCTAAAAAAAGAAAAGAATGTGTTAAATGGGCATGACCTATGCAGATCCAAGTAAGTACTACCACCTCCTTGAAATTTTTTCGAAAAGAAGACTGCTGCAATTTGACAATAGATCTGATTTGGAGCCATTTGTTGCAAGTCTTTTCCAACCAAGATGCCTGCTACTGGACACACTTGATGGTAAAATACTGCTGAACATTCATATATGGAACAGACACTGAATGCCAGACATGGTAGACCTAACATGCAACTGCAGCATTTTTGAAGGTTAAAACCACATAACAGATATACAGTGGAATTTCTGGTGAATCATGGACAGAACAGTGAGGTTTCTCTGCAATCAAAGTGAGTAATGAACTAAGAGAGTCAGTGTAGATCAGACACATTGCTTAAGATATTTAGTCACTATGTAGTCCAAGGTGAAAATGATAGCATGGAAACTTAGCAATAAAGATGTTACACTCAAATATTCCATTAAGAATGGAATTTGGTCCATTATGATGGTGTCATAGCAGATAGTGGCTGATCCGAATGAAGCTTCAGACTTTAAATCAACTGTGAAGATAGACAGGAAGTCTGGGTGTGTAGAATGATTACCAAAGAATTGCTGGTAGACCGAGTTCCTGCAAACAGAATATTTAATGAAAACAATGAGCCACAATAAAAATGGTTGCACTGACAACCATGTGATATCATTTATATTTCTTAAAAAATGTGACACCTTGATGTGAAGAATTTCAGCAAAAGACAATGTGCCTAAACACTGCTAAGATTAAAATGAACTTTTTGGCTATCATCATACAGTGGAAACCCTACATAATGATTGGTTAGCATAGCATGATTTTGCATAATGTACTATCTCCCATAGGCCCCCATATGTTCGCATAATGACCACAACCTCACATAGCCCTTCCCATGTCCAGCTATTTTTTCACTCTAAGGCAAAAAATAAACTTTAGAACTTTTTGCCAAATAACCAATGAAAAGAATTATGGCATGTTATATGCTAAATTAATCATCATTTAATTCTGGATTTTCTTAAAATAAAATATTCAGCAAAAAAGACGACGTTTTATTTCTAATAGAACTTTTTTTAGTCATGGTAGAAAAAAATGCATCTGGCAACACAAATAAAAATTTATTTAAAAAACACTAATATACAGAAATGATTATGATGCACATGAATAGAAAGGCTATTTCTGAACAACAAAAAAAATGTTGTATAAAGTACACATTTCTTCCGCACCATACTTTGAGAAAAATCCATGCTTGTTGCAGGTCCAATACACAAGTCATTTAGAATATTTTTAATAAATAACTAATCAAAAGAAATAGGTCATGTTATATACCAAATTAAAGAGAATTTAATTCTGAATTTTGTTGAAGTAAAAAATATGAACATTGTAGTAACATATTAATTTTAATAACACTTTTTACAATGGTATACCAAAAAAATAGGTACATATTTCATAATTGCTTCCAAAATCTTCTGTTTTTAAAAACAGCAGTTTTTTGTTAATTTTTAGGAGATTTTTGAAAATTTAAGGAAAAATATGTTGAAAATAGTTCAAATCAAACTTGTGAGCTTAAATCAGGTGACTGCTTCAATACAAAGTAACGCTACAAACAAATCGGCAATACCGTACAGCACTTCTAATATATGGCAATCAGATGGCTTTATCGAATTATTTATATTGTAGTTTAATATGCATCAAATGAAAAAAGAAAATATTATTTTTCAAACTTAAATTATGTATTTTTAAAAGATACATGTAAAAAAATTTTCAAACAGCATTTTAAAAAAAAAATTTGAAGTTTTATGTGTTGTACAAAAAACGTTTATAGACGTCTTTGACCTGAGAAGGGATAGCAACCAATTTATGATGGGGCATGCTGTTGTTAATTTCATCCAATCGGAGTGCTCAAAGTGATCTGAGCAGCCCTCAGGCATTTGGTAACATCCATTTATGAGTATTAAGATGTTGTTTTCATTGTTGCATTTTGATGATGTCCAGAACTCAAAAACTTTATATTATTATCATAACTTCTTAAATACTTTCAGACTGAACTGTGTTATAATGTCTCCTAAAGTGAAAAGCAGAAAATAAATTAAACTGAAAACTGAATTAGAAATGATTGAAAAGCATAACAAGAATTGCAAAATAAATGAACTTGAAAAGGAGTACAACCTAGCCCATTAAAGCTTATTACAGAATATGGGCAAACTCAAATACCTGAGTATAACATATGTTTCTAAACAAAATTGTTATTTTATTATTTTTGTGCATCAATCAAATATTTTATTTATCATGATTCTATCTCTATTTATTCTTATTGAGTTTAAAATAAATTTATCTCTAAAAATCTGAAGTTTAAATATTATAAAGACTGTGTTTTTAGGTATAAAAAGGTTACATTCTAGGGTTCTGGTAATAGATGAAGACTTTAAAATGTAATTCCTATAACTGCATGGCGACCAATATACATAATGACCATTATTATAGAATGGATCATGGTCATTATGTGAAAGTCTACTGTACTTTTATAATGTGGAAAAAAAAAAGCACCCTAGAACTTTAAAATATTTGTGAGGAAGGATGCAGCAATTAAATCTTCCAATTAACTGTTTACTAGTCTGCTGTCATAATGATTTTTTTAATAAAGTGCTTTATTTTAAAATTTAGTTAACTGCAACATTTTTTTCTTGGTGGGGCCTCTGCAACCTTTTACATGGTATCTATGTCCAAATTCAGATTTGGATTTTCACGAAATAAATGCAACTGCCACAGTAAAGCATTTTATTTTCTGATCTATGCTTGAAGTGAGGCAGTATGAAGTGGGATGTCAGGTTACTTTTTTTTTCTCTATAGTCTCAAATATCCGTTTCATTTTTTTGTCTAAATTCAAACCTTTTATTTCAGGCTAGGTGTTCTTGTGTTAGTTGTAATTATGCATTAATCCTCCCACTTCAGGATTATCCCTGCTTATTTCTCTTATATAAACACAGCTATATATGCATTTGAATTTATGTTTAGACTACTTTTGTTTTTTGGTATTAAACAATTTTTAACAGCAAAATTTAATCTCTTAAAATCTTACCATCAAATTTTTCTTTCACAACTTCCACTCCACAATCACATGGAATACTGTCAAAGCCACAAGAACCAACAATATAAATTCCCTTTTCTCTAGCTTTGTCAAAATACTTAAGTTGCATTCCTTCCAGAAACTAGAAAAAAAAAAAAAAATTCATAAGCTTAAGATTTTTAACTACAGTAGACTCCCTCTTATCCGGCCCTTACAGGACTGGACTCCTGGCCAAATGAACAAATAGCTGGTTAATCCAAAAATTGTGTCAGAAAATAAATAAAAATGGCAAATGACAAAAATACTAACTGTACTGTATTTTAATTAATAATTTGTCGTACATTATTAGCAATTTACTCACACTCACTTGAAAAAGTCTGTGATTTTCTTTTGTTTCTTTGAACTTAACACTTTTTTACCTGCAAAGTCTTGCCATTTTTATAAACATCACATCAATCGCAGATGAGGCCTGTTGTTGTTCAATGTATCTTACTGCAACATCAAAAGCATCTTCTCCTTCAATATGGCTAACTTTCCCTTCTTCCTCTACCTCTTCTTTCTCCGCTTCTTTTCCATTCCTTTCTTGGCAGACTGCATTGATAATTTTGTCATCATTCAGTGTTTCATTTTCCAACTGTTCATCACCTTTTTAACCATTTTTCAATGTCATCTTCTTCAAGTATGTCACATCCATGCAGCAGTTTAAAGTCATTAAGCAGCAAAATATTGTCATTATCCATCATATCTTTGGCAGGCGCAGGCTCATTTGATACTTTTGTGTTGTCTTCTTTGGCACTTTCTACACAGTTTTCAACCTCGGGTCAAAGTTTTCTCTGTGACTTCACAAATGTTGTACGAGGCATTTCTTCAAAAGCTCTTGCCAACATGTAGATCACATCCTTGACATTTATTGTTTTCAAAGCATTTAAATGTCCTATTCTGTCATTTTCGGTTCACTGTAGAATTTCTGAAAGTAGCTTTCTCCTGTATCACCTTTTTAAACTTACAAGCATGCCTTGATCCATTGGTTGCACTACTGATATTACATCAGGTGACAAAAATATGGCTTTTATGCTGTCAGAAATCGAGTTCACTTGGAGCATTGTCGAGAATGATTAGGGCCTTTATGGGCATTTTAAGACTTGTCAAGTGGTTTTTTACTTTCGGAACAAATTCTGTAACGAACAACTCTTTAAACAAATACGAGTCTATCCAAGCAGACTTTTGAGCTTTGTAGTAACTGGCAGAGCAGCTAAATTTAAATGCTTGGGGTTTTGCTGATATCCCAATTGCAAAAAGAGGAAGTTTGTGCATATCTGCAACATTTGTACACACAGCCACAGTGATTCTTTCTTTCTTTTAAATCCTGATGTTGAGGTTTCTTGCACTGTCACAAATGTTTTCGTTTGAAGAAGTTTAAAATTTAACCCAGTGTCATCTACATTGTGGATTTGTTCTGCACATAGGCCTTCTTCAATAAGCACTAAAAGTTTTTCTGAACATTCCTTTGCTGCTAAAGGATCAGCTGACAATTTCTCACCACAAACACCAAGGTAATGAACATCATGCCATTTTTTCCAGTGAGAAAGCCATCCCTTGCTTGCTGAAAAATCTCCCCCATTATCGATTTTAGAATGAAGGATTAATGCTTTTTCTTTCAAGATTGGCTCACTGATTAGTGCTCTTTTTAAACACTCTTGCATGAACCGTAACCAAAGTGCATCATCAACAATTTCATTTTTTGGCTTTTTAAGAGTGCACTGAGAGAAAGCATTTTTTCAGACTCGACTTGACTGCAAAAATCTTGTAAAGATTTTCTATTCCTTCTCCAGTCCTTTACCGTGCTTTTACCAACACCTAGTTCATTACAAATATGCTCTACTGGATCACCTTTGTCAATATGTTCTAATGCTTTTAATTATATCTCCATCGTAACAACATTAAGCTTATGTTTGCACCCACCCATTTTTACCACACCATAATTAATAGATCACAACACACACTCCTGTACATACACAGTACACTGTAATATTCACAAAGAGAAACTGAAGCAGATATGTACTGTACTACAAACAAAACATGTGGCGACTTCCTTCCGCTTCTTGGAACTGAAGCAAATAAACAAAACATGCGGCGACTTCCTTTTGCTTCTTGGAACTGAAGCAAATAAACAAAACAAGCAGCGATTTGCTTTCATTTCTTGGAATGACCATTTAAAGCGGAGGCCGGTTGAGCCAAGACCGGATAAGACAGAGTCTACTGTACTGGAAATTTACACTTTTTTTCCCAATATGGATTTTTCTCTTAAAATAATATGCAGGTTTCTGTTTTGCTTTTATAATATAGCTTTATTTTTATTTAATTATTTTTTGTTTTGTCATGAAAACTAGCCCTTGCAGTGAAACTGGAAACTAGAAGGATAACATTATTTACATTTCATATGCATATGGTTTTCAAGTGTTAAATATTTTGCCCAACTTGTATATTTGTTTGCATTCATTTTTGGTATCATTTTACTTTGCAGCTATGTACAACACCTGGCTCATCCAACCTAAACTTAGTGAAGTGCCACTAGGAAAAAAAAAACTATATTCTTCAAGAGCTTCAGGAAATATTCTCTGCTTAAAAATAAAAACATACATTTCTAATGCATAATGAAGTGGAAAAAGCCATATTTTTAGACTTGCTTAAAAAACAAAAATATACATTTTTAATAAGTAATATGAATTAGCAAAATCATTAGTTTAGCACCTACAAATGTTAGGTAAATACAGGGTGAATCTGAAAAAGTGGGCAAAACTTTATGGGGTGGTAGAACGCAGCTATACGAGCAATATTCGTCATAGAATGTATGGGCGGAACACAAACGGCGAGCCGCTAGGTGACGTTGGAAATGGTATAAAAGGGTCGGTCCTCGCACCCAACGGCATTTCTACCGTGGATTGCCAAGAGGATGGCTGGTTATACTAACGATGAAAGCTCTTTTGAGCAATTTCTTTGAGCATGTACCTTAATTACATTCCTGTTAATAAAATGTTTTCTGAAGTATCTCCTCTCCTTCTTGTGTTCATTCTTTAAATGTGACAGTGGAAAACTACCTTTTAACTTCTCACCGCTTGCGTTCCGACCATACATTCTATGACGAATATTGCTTGTATAGCTGCGTTCTACCACCCCGTAAAGTTTTGCCCACTTTTTCAGATTCACCCTGTATAGAGGAAAAACTGTCATTAGCCAGGTGGGATCTGAGTCCATTACCTCCTGATAAAATCATTCTCTGTTAGTGGCTTTAAGCATTATACCATAGAATTAGTCATTGGAAATTTAGTTGACTGTAAAGACTCTGGTCCAGAAGGCACTTTCCAGTTTAGTGCAAACATTAGCCAGAGCCAAGTGGCATGGTATTTTTTTTAGCTAACATACCAAGTATCAGCCACTTGGCACTGGCTGGCCATGTGCACTAAACTGGAAAGTGCCGTCAGGACCTGAGTCTTCAATTACAGTCAACATTTCCAATGACTAATTCTGTGGTGTAATGCTTAAAGCCACTAATAAAGGATGATTGCTCAGCAGCTGATAGCTCAGCAGAGCACCTGACATGTTATCAGGAGGTCATGGGTTCAAACCCCACCCACTAATGACAATTTTCCTATATTTATCTAACATATTACTACCAGGTGTATATCTGTGAGATCCTATTATTTCAAACTACAAATTTTTATTTGAAAATTTGGAAGAAATGAGCTTTATTCCATACATTGACTTTTATGAGACATGGATTGGATAAACTTGTACAACACAATAAATGTGATTATAATTCTGATGTGATATATTTAATGCATATTAACTTTGCATTAAAACTTTTCCACTCAATATCAGATATTTTAGTTATTGATATTTTCTTCTGACAGAACAATTTTTCATAGCTATTTGACTGGATAGCTCACATCCAATTAAAGTCTATAGTTTCTGTTTTACTGATTTTGAAGAAATGGTATAGTTTGCCAAAAGTTAAATTGTGCTGTTTTGGTTGTATTGATAACTATTTCCTTAATTTTTAGGCACCTTTAAAAACATATTCAGACTTAAGATACTTGAGTTTCAAACTGTTATAAAATATTTGCATATATTAATTTTAAACAATACCTGAGGTTCTCCACTGATATCAATATGATGAGTTCCATTTTCAACACATGATTTTATAACATTTTCTCCAAAAAAGCGATACTGAAACAAATATATATATGTAACAACACTTTACAAAATGAGCATGTGAAATGATAATATATTGCTAATGAATATATAATAATTTATATCTCAGATATGAAATATACAATCTATATTATTACACTTTTAAGCTGATTTTTGTTTGATCTTTTAATTATCCTTTTTAAACTAAATAATTCTAAATTTAACTCAAGTAAAATGATTGGAGAATATCTAATTTATGGTTGAGCAATAAGATGCTGAAGATACTGTATTGAATATACTGAAAGATCATGAAATTTCAACCTGAAAAAGGGGAACGAATCTGGAAGTCCAACTAATTTCAAGCTTGTTCAGGGGAAAAAAAAGCAATACCAATCTTATTTTATAATAGAAGGGCAAATATTATTTGTTAAGCATAAAACACTGTTTCTGAATATATGTATATATTAATTATTCAAACCAATATTTCTTTTTTTTTTTCAAATGCAAGTTTTGGCTATTATATTAAGAACAGATTGGACCTGTTTCTTTCATTTCAGAATTTGTCAATATCTTCTACCTGTCCCTGTGTAATAATATAATATTATTAATATATATTGAAAGCACAATTTATTATACACACCGCATCCATCCAAAATTTGCCCTACTCCACCATAATAATTTTACCAGCCAGCTGAAACCCCTTGTGGACTACAAATAGGTCAGATATCTACCTGCTGTGTAGTGGTCCTGTGACTGTTATGATAGACAAACACAGTGACCTGAGTCAAGTTTGGTTGTGAGCAGATAATCCATATGAGGGAAGATGGGATGCTCCATTCATGGAACATGCCCCAGTTGCATGTGTGTACCAGGACTACATCAAAATCAGTAAAACCTTCAGCCACGGGAAAATGTGGCTGTAACCAGGCCACTGATGTTTGAGGTGAGTGCATATCTGTTGTATCATAATGTCAGAACAGAAAGCCACAGTAGATAGTAATGTTGGCATTCAATGATGGGGGCAGCTACGAAGGTTTGTGCAAAGACCATTCGACATATGATGACACGACTGGGATACAGCAGCTGATGCCCACATTGAGTATCCTTGTTAACAGCATATTACTGGGCTATGAGGCTGCAGTGGGCAAAAGAACATCATCAATGAACTGTGAAAGACTGGAAATGGATAGCTTGGTCCCATGAATCAAGGTTCCAACCACAACATGCCGATGGGAGGTTGCATGTGTGGCATAGACCCCAAATGTCAAGTTGGAGTGTTACAGGCTGGTGCAGTTGGTGCAATGTATTGCAACATGGTTATGTGGGCCACCTTGGGGCCTTTGTATCTTTTGAGACCACTATCACCATACACAAGATTATGTTGATGTACTTGCCAACCACCTACACCTATTCACAGCTATCCATTTCCCACAGTAGGATGCCATCTTTCAACAAGACAATGCCTCATATATCATTGTTCCCATTTGGCAAAGGACTGGTTGGAGGAGCATTCCATGAGTTCACAACCCTATCATTCTCTGGATTTGAACTCTATTGAACATCTGTGGGATAAAGTGGAGGGATGCATTTGAGTCTGAAACCCACCACTGGCAACTCAGCACACATACTCACAGCATCATCTTTATAGATGACTGCCTTGGAATCATGGGCCACAACACCACCCAAACGTTTATAAAGTCTGCTAGAACACATACTATGATGTGTTGTTTCTGTTATGCGAGCAAAAGGTGGACCCACACATTATTAGGTGGGTGTGTATAATAAACTGTCCTTTCAGTGTATTGCTAATGAGCAAAACTCAGTGGTTATATCTAAAAGTTGTTGTCTCCAAAATAAAACTGAAGAAATAGTGATGAAAAATCAGAATTGTATATATTTGATTTAGTAGGCAAATTCTTTAATAATCAGCAAGGCAACTGAAAAGTAAAAAAAGGGCTAAGAGACTAGATTTTCCCCTTTGTTTTAAAGGTCATTAGAAGATTCTTTGAAAAATATGTGAAATATGCACAAGTTTAATAATTTTTGTCTCCAGTACTCTTACTAACCTTCTTAAAAAGGGAGGGGGGGGGGGGTGTGTGTGAGGGGAGCAAGAGATCAATCCCTTCCAAGAGATCTGAAATTGAAAAAAGTAAAAAAAAAACTGGTACCTTATAAAATAGAATTGAGTAATCTGATTTAAAGTATTGAATTTTCAATGGGCTTTGACAATTGGTCTTTTGGCACTGATTGTAACAATAGCTATCTGAGTATAGTTTGTGAGCAGCAGCTGTGACAATTTCAAAACTGGTCAAAAAACTAAGCTAAATTGCCTCATACTGCAAATGGTCTTTATGAAACCACTATTAGGGTGGATGCAAATTTCAGATAGTATTTAGTATATGTGACTGAAAATATGTTAAATATTTAGAATTATTTTAGAACAGAGGAAGGAAGAAAAAACTAAGATGGTTAATCAGTAGAAAGATAAGTACTGGTATGTAGTCTATCAATTCCTTCAAGCTTTCCAATTTGCACATTCCAATTTACACCATTACACAACCATGAATATCAACTCAGGATGGATCATAAAGAATGAAATGATAGTTAAATTATAAAAACTTTTTTGGGAATGATTTGCTAATATACAGTGCAGAAAAGATTTCATTATAGAGATCATTTCAGGATTAAGCTTGAAATAGCACACATGGCTTTATGCCTGGGCACAATCATAATTTAAATTTCTGATTTTTCTTGCAACCATGAAAAAAATTATTTTACTAAATTCTTTAGATATTTTCTTTTATTAATGAATCATTCTTAGCATTTATAATGACTCAATAACTTTCAATTTCTGAAAATTACTTTTAGTTTATATTCCAAACATTAGGTTTAATTTTCCCATCAACTAATTATTTTAATAGTTTGAAAATGGCCTACAATATGAAGAACTCAAAAATGAATTAGCAGCATGCATTTATGAATATATTTTTTACAAAGTGTCATAATTTATTTTCCCCCCAATTGAGCTAATTTCAGCCTGAACTCACCTTTATTTCATTAAAGAGAGAGCCCATTCGATATGACCCAGTGATTCAGAATAACTATGTGGAAAACTTTTCCCAATGACTTACAATTAATTACCTCTTAAATTCCGAACATTCACATTAATAAACCAAATGTAAAGAATGGCTTGTCTTTAATTGCTTTGTTATAGCATGATGATGAAAAAAAAATCTTTAAAATTGCTTCCTTAATTTACTATCTTAAGTTGTACGTAGAGCAAATGAACTATATTTTAAGCTATACTCTTACTTTTAATAACTTTGGTTTGAAGATAATTCACTAACAATCCTAATTTAAAATGAGTTAAATAAAAATGACATGTAATTATTATTAATAAAAAAAGATTAAAATAGCAGCAACACATTGTCTTTCAGTTCTTTTCTTGTTATAATTTGTTTATAACTACTATAAAGTAATTGTTTGCCCTGAACTTAAAGCAATTTATTAAATTCCTTATTAATATGTTTATTTAACAAATAAATTAGAGCTATGTAAGATTTAAAACCTAATACTTTTATCCATTATAATACTTGTTAACAAAAAAAGATGTAGTTTAAGAAACCTTTTCCTTAGTTACTGTAATTTGCTGCCAAATGCTTTATAAGGAAATACAAGACTTGACCCAAGTATCTGTTCATCAGTAACAAGGAAAATTGAGTCAGTAACATTAATAGCAAGGAAAACTGAACAACTGATCATTTACTTCCCATTTACTCTTCTTTCATTACAATCTACTGCATTGGGAAAAATTGCTAAAATTGCAAAATTAAAATATTTGTAATTTACTATTTTTTTTTTATATCCTATTAAAATAGTAAAAGTTTTAAAATGCAAAACACTTAAGCAAATTAACCATCATGCATTTTACTCTTTTCAGCTGACATATTTAATATATGATAAACATTAAAGAATACGAGAATCCAAATTATTTTGGATATTTCAAAAATGTCCATTGGATTGGATTGTTTTACCTCTGAGAGGCACTTTTTTGCACACCATATGCTAAATGGCCTGGTCACAAGGACCCCGAAGACTCAGAGAAGATTGTGGGGACTCACTGGAACAGATATTGCGAGACAGGTGGTAGCCTCTCGTCAAGGCCATCCAGCATGTTCTTTAACATGCACAGGGTACAGCTCTCCTGCACACTGGGTCACGGTTTAACGTCCAATCCAAAAGGAAGCGGCCTTTCTAAGCCCATCAGTGTCCCCTACTGACTGGGTAGGGCAGAGAATTTTGTGGAGATAAATCTCAATATTGACCCAGCTGGGACTCGAACCTGGAAACTACTGATTACGAGCCTGGGGTGCTACCGACTGAGCTACCCTTGTCCCTCAAAAATGCTCATTTAAGTGACACATAACAAGTTGGAATTTAATGGATATTTTGATTTTATCTAATATTATAATCATTTACTTACTGGACCAACACAGTTTAAAATTAGCTTGGACCTCTTACACATGTTTGACAATGTTTCCTTGTCGTGTATATTTGCTTCTATTATCTCAATTGTCTCCAAATTTGAACCTGGAAAAAAAAATATGTACAAACATAAAAAAATCATATGATAAATTCTTAAGATATATTAATATATTATGTTCAACAATAGGAAAATTAAAAAGGGAAAATCTGTTTATCTGTGTAACAGCCATTTCAGAAAATTTCAGAAGTGGGTACAAAAAAACGTGTAAAAATAAAATGTGTGAAATATGTTATACACCAATCCCTTGATTTACATGCTAGATAGGTTCCAGGAAATCAGTGTAAATCAAAACTAATAACTTATGGGTAAAAAGGGGGATAGGTTCCAAAAATATCCTTGTTAGGAATAAAACATACATTGAAAGTTTTTTACATATTTATCTCAAATTGCAGTTCAGTAGTAATGGTAAGCATTAACGTAACATTATTTTGTACTTATTCACACTAATTCAGATAAGCTTAGATTGATTTCTCATACATTTCACTTTGGTCATGAAAAATACTCATCATTCATGCAGAAATACACTATCGAATTTGATGATGAAATTTGGAAAAATGAACTTATGAACTGAATATAAATTAGAAATTAAGTATTTGTAGTAATACTTTTGGTGTCTTTATGACCTGGCCATTTAGTCCACTATATGCAGAAAAGTACAACTCATAAAGGAGACAACCAAACCTTAGTTTGAATTTGTAAATGCAGAGAGCAATAAATTTTTTGAAATAAAATATTCTTGGTAAACAAATATTTCATATTTACTAGAAGCGTTTGAGCTTTCCAGTTGTGTTTATTACTTTTAACCCTTTTACTATTGTACTACATATAATTGCAATACTTTTGCAAAACTTTACAAATTTATAATTGCAATACTTTACAAAACTGTATATGTATTTCACTCACTGAGTTTATTGCACTACTTATTCTTTCATTTCAACAGCAGATTCTGAAACTAGTAAATGGATTTCAAATAAATCAGTTTATAAACCAGAAATATTGATATAATTTCATTCTTATCTTAAAACTGTCATTGGGTATTATGAGGAAGAATTTCCTAGGTTTTTTTTCAATTTAGAATTGAAACTAAATGCTGAGTAGAAGAATGATAAATTGTCTCTGATTTCAAAGAAACTAGTTACTTGTTTGCAAAGAAAATGAAACTTGGTTGTTCAGCTTTGGCAACTATTTTATTAATACTATCCAACCCAAAACAATTTTTTAGTTACATCTTTAAAAAAAAAAGTTAGATTGTTCCCAGCCACACACCCCATGGTTGCACGCAACAGTGTAAACCCTTTGACTCTATATCACCAAAATTTCAAATTTATAGATTTAATAGATTGATTGGTTGTTGCCAGTTTTTTTATGTGTCACCATACATAGATAGTTCATTTGCAATATTCATTTAAATGTTGCTGGGTTGGATTGTTTAACCTCTGAGCGACACTTTTTTGCACACCATGGGCTAAATGGCCAGGTCACATGGACCCCGAAGGCTCAGAGAAGGTTGGGGGAGGGGACCCACTGGAACAGCTGTTGGGAGACAGATGGTAGCCTCCCGTCAAGGCCATCCAGCGTGTTCTTTAATGTGCACAGGGTATGGCTCTCCCGCACACGGGGCCACGGCTTAACGTCCCATCTGACAGATGGCAGCCTTTCCAAGCCCATCGGTGTCCCGTACTGACTGTGGGCAGGGTGGGGAGTTTTGCGGAGATAAATCTCAACGCTGACCCAGCTGGGACTCGAACCTGGGAACTACAGATTACGAGCCTGACGCGCTACTGACTGAGCTATCCCCACTCCCTTTAAATGTTGCCATTTCCACTTTTAGACACTAATAGCAGAGAGTGAAACTATGGGAAAATTTGAAAAATGCAGATCTTAATTTTTCATTAGTATCTATTGAACTAAAATAAGTTTTTCAATTTATATTTGAAGGCAAAAAGAAGCCACATTTTTGCATTCTTTGGCTTCTCTCAATGTATATCCTTTGACCATTACACCCTAAACTGAAATTTAAAATTCCTAGATTCAATAGATTGGTTGGTTGTTCCAAGTTTTATGACATCACTACACATAAATAGATCGTTTTCAATATTTATTTAGTTTTGTCATTTTCTGATTTTATCGCACTCTAATGGTGAAAATTAAAATGAGGAAAATACGCAAAAGATAAGAATCATATTTCATTAGCTCCTTTCCAACATAAAACGAATTTGCCATCTATATCTAAGAACAAAAAGGTGATGTCTACAAATGAACAGTCAGATGACAACATGAAAACAGTTACTTGTCTTCTTAGAGAATGCACTGAAAAAAATAAAAAAAAAAACCTTCATCAAATAATGTATGCATATGAAAGATATCACAAACATGGTCATTCTTAGGGGTGAGAGTAAAATTTCCCCCACAGGATTTGTACATATTACAATTTTTTATTTTTTAAAGTGAATGAGCTGATGAGAAAAACAATCCCCTCTCACATCTTGAAATTATTCCTTCAATATTTAGGACCATAGATATATAATACAAAAATAGTATTCTACAACAGGATTTAATCCAGCCAGTATATGGATTGCATGAGAATGCAGATATAATTTTATATCTTTCCAAGAGCCACACCTACCACTTGCACGAGTTAATAAAATCTTTGAACAGATAACAAAGGAGGTTCAAGGTTCAAGGTGTTGAAAGAACATGGTGAAATTACCCTTTTCAACGAAACAAATGGCAGGACTCTGCAGGAGCTAAGCTGCCCTGAGTCATCTGATCTGTCAATACCCTACAGTCTGCTTGAAGGACCATTTCTGGTGTTAAAATATTACAGGTTAGGGGCGGAGTCAGAGATCACACGCACTTATCAGCCACAACTTTCTGAAATTGGTTTACTCGTCTAAATTATCACTTAAAACAGCAAGCATTAATGGTACTTTACCTTGGCATTGAATATTTTTTGCCTTTAGGGTAATGAGTGAACTACACCTTAGGTGTCAATAACATAATTTATGGTAATGATTCGACTTACCAATACGATTTCCGATTCTTTTCAAAACTTCTCGAAGTTTTTCCCGATTTCTACCTGCTACGCTCCATTTAATGCCATTAACATGTTTCGCTAATTCTTCAATTATATATTCGCCAGTAACTCCACTAGCTCCAAAGACTACAACATCAAAATTTCTTTCTTCACCGTAAGACATTTTATTACAATACCTGCCTACTCAGATTAAATGACGAGAACTTCCAATTCGCTTGCTTTTAAACACAGCGTCTGCAAACAACTAATAATAATACTGGTTACGGCTAAGTTGATGTGTTCTTGGATATGGATATTACGGGATAAGATCAGAAAATATTCTTTTCAATAAAATCTAATTCTAAATATGCCGTAATTCCCAGAGAATAAATTATTGTGCACTCTTTAAATTAATAAATTTTAAAATAAAAGATGTTCATGGTGTCAGAAGTTTGTTTCAAGTAGTGAAAGCTAAGAAGCATTTTATATTGTCAGGTAGATATTATAAGGAAAAAAGTAGAAATTAGCATTTATGAATTTATCAGCGGTAGGATTACCCTGATAAGGGGCAAAATGTTAAAAGATCGTTTTCTTTTCTAGGCAATCTGAAACAATTGTGGTACGTATTATATAACAAAAATTAAAAGTAATTGTTTAAAACTATTAGAATATGAGACTGCAAAGATAGCGGCTTCTACCAACGCTAGATGGCATTGTCGTAATGTCCTAAATGAACATGGCCGCTTCCAGTGGATCCTTTCCCATGTACAGGTTACTTGGCAATGAGCTCGCTGATCACACCGTGAAAGAGGCACTGGAGAGTCAGAGGTATGTAACTAATTATGCTCTCTCTCTCAGCGACTGCAAGAATTCTGTCTCACAACTGATGAGCCAGTATCGTTTTGCCCAGTGGCAGGACAGCAGCTGTTTCTCATTCAGATACTGGTTGACACTTCTCTCACTGCTCCTAACCTCGGTAATCTCCTCAGATCTGAGGAGATCCTCCTTCATCGTCTCCGAGTTGGTGTCATCTACAGCAACTCTACGCTTCACACTCTCGCCAGAGCTTACAATCCAAACTGTGCCACTTGAAGCACATCTGAGACTGCATCCCACGTTCTGCTCAACTGCTCGCACTACAATGCCGAAAGAGAGGCTTTGTTCAGGGAGCTTCATGCTATCGGAACCACAGACTACTCCATCACCTCCATTCTTGGTAATCACAACAATGTGAAGCTGCAGACTGGCCACTGATTTCTTTCAGAACATTGGCCTCTTCTGCAAGGTCTAATGTTTCCTTTTCTCTTTCTCCTGATTAGTCTCTTATTAGCTTCGAGAGATAGCTGAGAGGCAGTTTCTTCTGCTTCCGCTATCTCTCTCTTCTGTTGTGACTGGTGTAGGGAGCCCCTTATAGAAAGCTAATTTCACCAAAACTTGCAACTTACAACAACAACAACAAGGTCGCCATATGAGCAGTCCACTTTCCTGGAGTATAATATCATTGGAGGCTAATTTCACCGTGATAATTTGGTGTAAGGGAGCTCTTCATTGGAGGCTAATTTCACCATGATATTTTGGTGTAAGGGAGCCCTTCATTGGAGGCTAATTTCACCATGATATTTTGGGTAAGGGAGCCCCTCATTGGAGTCTAATTTTACCATGTTCTTACAACTCCTTGAACCACGATCTTACAGGACCTTGAACCTTGCAGGTAGAAAGAGACGCCTTTATACTATCAGTTAGCTTGAGTACATAGCTCCTCGATTCTATATCATTGTGCTCTCATGAATTAATATGCTGCCAAATAAAAATATGCAAATAAAAGTGACTGGTTTAAATGTAACATTTTTGTTTGAAGAACTTCCTGTAATTCCTAAAACAGATAACGCTATCCAGTTTTGGAATCCATTTTGCAAGTACTATTTCTGTGTACAATCCTTTTCACCTATGAAACAAACCAGTAAATTCGATTTACAGAAGATTGTCATCTTAAAATCTTGGCGACTGTCACAGCAACAATTGCAACTTGATTATGACTTATCGGCAAAGATAAAGACTTGATAATGCTGGTAGAAAAATTCTTTAAAACAAGAAAATTCCAAGGGGAAATATGGAATCTTAAAAATTTCATATTGGGAAGTTGTAAAATTGTATGCGTCACTGTATTGTATTAAGGCAGAAACAATCGTTGGCAGTAGTGCTGAAACACGGAGGGAAGAACACTGATTTGCAGAATGTGAGGGATCTGTAAAGTTCTGCAGAAAGATCCGTTTTCCAAATATTTAAGTTTGAATTTCTTTACTCTCGTATTGTGTTTATTACATAAGCATTTTAGGCACGAATAATTCATTGAAATGAACAAAATCAGGAAACATGCAAGTATAACGAAAAAATAAATTGAACGCAATTTAGCTGAGATATTCTTTAAAATATTGTGGCAAGAATCTCACAGAAATTAAAAATCTATTATGTGCAAAAATTACGGTTTTCACAATTGATTCTGCAGTATAAGGGTGCATGCGAGGATAATTTTCGTGTTACTTAACAGAATTCGCCAACATATTTGAAAAGCACAGAAAGCTGGAACCAGATAGACAACTTGTTACAAAATCGCAACAAAATAGTATTATATTTCTGGTCATATGTGTAACCTACGTACAAAACAATGGAGATAGTATTAAAATGTTTTTGTGCATAATGAGTTAAGCTTTTAATTAGGAGCTTAAGATTTGGATCAATGCAAAGGCAGACATACATCTCACATTCTTGAAATGTGGCTCACTACTAAGTGCATAAGACACACCTGCACGGATTATTAGAATATTTCATTGGTAGTGTACGGATTCAAATCTAATTATGCCAATAAAATTTACATTGTCTTTATTCTACTGCACGAATTTCAGAAAACGGATGGAATCAACTGACCTAACACCAGTGATGAAAGTAGATATTATTTCTTAGCGATACACTTTAAAGCATAGGTATGTGTGGAAAATCACACACAGGCAATCACTCCAGTGAAGTCGTCTTACAGGAGTTAATAAATTGAAGTGTGTGACGACGAAAGTACAATGCTCTTACATTTTCTCACTTTCCATATGTTTTCCGCAAATAGTGAATGATTTAGGGATTTTTAATGTGAAATAAATATTAATATTTTTAACTACTTGCTGATTCCGTTGTATTCTTGGATTTCAGTCTTATTTAAAAAAATAATTATATGATTTAGATGTTTTTAAAAAAATTTTTCGTACTTAAAGAAATTTTTTTGGAAAGGAAAATTAACCTTTCACCCGTATTGCAATTTTGAATACTCAACTTGCATATTTTAAACACAGAAGCCAAATATAACATTTTTTTAGAATAACATTTATCAGAGATATGGAATAGCCTTTAACATTTATAAAGCTTAATCAATGATTTCGTGACATATGAAAATTTCGCCTCCGACTTATCCCCGATAATAGATGCGAAATTGAAGAGTCTCCACATCCAAAATGAGGTAGGAAAAGAGTAACTCTTGTCAAAATAAAAGTTGCGAGATGATTTTGTTGAGCGCTCTTGTGTGCCAAGCAAAATCATCTAGCTTTCCACTCTTGTCTTGGGTACTATAGGTTGGTCATTCCTGCAGTAGAAAAATTAATCATTTCGCTTTTACACGTAATATAAGTATTTGGTGGCACGCTTAATTTCATATGATTTGACCTCAATATAGACCTTGTCTTCACCTTAATGTGAAATGTTTAGCGATTCAGCAATGCTAATACCACAGAGTAAAAATGATAACTGTTAGGTAGACCGTACTTACATGCTTTTACCATTTGGATACCATGGCAGCTTGATATGCAGAACACCATTGCATCCCAAACTCTCATCTCTCATGCTTGCTTCTTTTCCCCTTAAAAGGTAACCGCTAATTGTAAACGACAATGCCACTCTTCTAGTGGACCTGGCAGAATTCTGTTCTCTCCTAACCTTAATCCACTCTGATAAAAGGTTCCAAGAAAAAGAGTAACCCCGCTTTTCTTTAATGCAAAATAGCTGGGCTTTTTCTTTCAGTTCCACAGTATTGTTCGTTAAAGCAGAACCCAAATAATGCTATAGCATTATTTTTATATCAAATTTATTGTTTGATGTAATTAAAAAGTTGATAATTTCACCAAAGTTTCTAAGGAAAAACATCTTTATCATATATTAATATCATAATTTCTTTTTATTATAAAGATTCTGATATTTGGGAATCTGAAACGGCTGGACGTATCTAATATGTATAATAAAAAAAAATACCACCTCAAGTAGCTGTTGCCACAGAAGTCTGACAAGAGCCTGTCAGTAGAAGGTCTGAGAGGATGGCAGGACCTCAGCAGGAAAACAACACACATACATCCATGCCTTACCCGGGGCTCGAACCCAGGTCCCTTAGATCATTAGTCAAGCGCGCTAACCACTGGTCCACGGGACAGCTTAGTATGCATACAAATTCTGATACTCAATATTAAATTCCAGGGGATGCAAATGATGGAAAAGAATTAAATTCTTAATATTACACCTCT
Organism: Ryuthela nishihirai; assembly: GCA_038380435.1. Lineage (NCBI taxonomy): Eukaryota > Metazoa > Arthropoda > Arachnida > Araneae > Heptathelidae > Ryuthela > Ryuthela nishihirai. The sequence continues at coordinate 38,938,077 of JAWZYU010000029.1, forward strand.
CAAACAGCTGTTTTATCACTGGTCTGATAAGATCCTGTCGATTTAAGACGTCAGATGACCTATTATGAAGGAGAGATCTCAGCAGAAAGAAAATAGCCATACCTTTAGGGTCTCGAATCCAGGTCCCATAAACTTAAAGCGAAGCTTCTAAACCACTTGCTCAATGAATTTGACAAATGCCAGTTACCAACGACGCAGTTTTTGTTAATCATTTTGAATCTTCTGTGGGCTTTTTTCTTGAACTATCTTTATGATTAGCTATCCATTATTTTAAGCTTCTTTTTTACAGACGACAATGTTGACATGCTGCGGGTCCATACTAATAAATATGCTGAATTCAGTGAAAATGATAGTGGTTATAAAAGACGAAACTGGTAGTTCAGTATAAACTACTGATAAAATATGAAGAGGAATGTGAATATGAAGAGGATTCATCATTGCAATTGCCTTGGGTATGGGACTTTTTTGGATGTCGAAAATCTCGTACTACAGGTACGTAAAATACTACACAGTATTTTCCATTGGTTAAAAAAAAATTATGAAAATAAATTTAATTCAGAGAATAATATGCTGTATATGGTTTTCAAAACTTTTGACCCAACTCACAATAACTTACTTTTTTTTAGATGGAAAATACCAGTGATGGTCGCAAACCATCAAATTGATTTCACTATCCACTAATGGTGCGCCACCCAGAGTTTGAAAAATGTGCTATGTCGTAAAATATTTTCTTTTTTGTAATTCTTATCAATACTTCTAGAACAAAAATTTCTTGACAGCAGCTATTTGCATCGAGAATGCATATTCGCTGTTGTCGTTGTAAACACCACTGCCATCAATCACACTACCATCGAAATATCTCGTAAACTGTTTGCAATGGAGAGAGTGACTCGGTAGGTAGCACGCCAAGTTCATAATCTGCAGTTAAGAGGCCCACCTGTGCCAGCATAGACATTCATGGCCAGGTCACATGGACCCCGATGGCTTAAAGAAGGTTGGGGGAAGGGGAATCTATTGGGTTGGGTTGTTTTACCTCTGAGCGGCACTTTTTTGCACACCATGGGCTAAATGGCCAGGTCACATGGACCCCGAAGGCTCAGAGAAGGTTGGGGGAGGGGACCCACTGGAACAGCTGTTGGGAGACAGATGGTAGCCTCCCGTCAAGGCCATCCAGTGTGTTCTTTAACGTGCACAGGGTATGGCTCTCCCGCACACGGGGCCATGGCTTAACGTCCCATCCGACGGACGGCCAATCGGTGTCCCCTACTGACCGTGGGCAGGGCGGTCAGTAGGGGTTCCAAGCCCATCGGTGTCCCCTACTGACCGTGGGCAGGGCGGGGAATTTTGCGGAGATAAATCTCAACGCTGACCCAGCTGGGACTCGAACCTGGGAACTACAGATTAGGAGCCTGGCGCGCTACCGACTGAGCCACCCCCGCCCCAAGTTCAGGAGAGTCATATCCTGTGCACATTACAGAACATGCTACATTTGCAAGTCCCTTTACCTTAACCTGACAATCTTGACCATTGTGTGAAATATCAGGTTAAAATGAAACAAGATATTTGTTAAAAATCAAGTGCCCTGTAGCAATGCACAGTATCTCAATAATTTATTCTACTTCAAGCTCTATAGTTAACTTTTGGCTGTCTGTAAGGCATAAGGGGGGGGGGGGGAACTCAATGCAAACCTCATCACACTACCCCAAATATCGAATATTTTTAAAAAGGTATGGGAACCATGATAAATATTTTGATTTTCAACTTTTTCCATTGTTAGTACTTGAAACATTTGGGAGTGTCGAAAAAATTATATTCTATCAATACCTATTCCGTCCAAATTTTTCTGTAGGAAAAGTTTGAGGTCTTGCGCTAGATTAAAAAATGAAAACACTAACTAAAAACGAGTTAACACTTTTACCTCCGAAACTTAATAGCTTTAACAGCTCCTCTAATGGTAAAAACCAATATTGCAAGGTATATATATAACACTAGAAATTAGAATGTGGGCGATAGTCATGGGCAAAATTATTCTAGCAGCAATGTTTGCCTCCCTTACTCTGAGGGGTGGTATTTTAAGTTGTGTTTTACAGTTAAAATATTGCTACATATTTGCATTTTCCCCCCAATCGATTCGAATTTACATGGTAAAATTCTATTCAAGACTGTTTCAAGAGAATGAAAAACACTTCTTTCTTTCCATTTGCCAGAAGCAATGCTGTAAACGTAGTATTTGCATTTCCTGAATATGTTGAATGAAGAACACATTGTATTCTGAAAGGAAAGTTAAATATTCTCAAATGATTTATAGGAAAAAAAATCACAGTATATCCGAAAGCTTAAGTTTGCTGTATACCAGAATAGCCTTCATATCAATTTTTATTTGTCTCGTAAAATCCCTCCCCCTCACACATTAATTTTTTAGATCTAAGCCTAATTCATTGAATGACAAAACAACTTTAATATTACCAAAAACATTTATTCATTAAAATTAAACAATAAAATATAAATCTAAAACATTCATAACAAAGGTGCATAAGCAAATGTGAAACATGTTGCATATAAATAAAAATTAGTTTAAAAAGTCAACACAAGTTTTAAAAGTCAAAAACAAAATGCTAAGAGCACGATAAAAAAAAACTGCAGAGGGAGCGTCACTGTTCAGTTTGAGATTTTCGGAGAGACGAATGATCCATTGAAGACGTTGTATCAAAAGTAGAATCTATAGAATAACTATAATCTGGAAAATATTAAAATATTCCAAGTATCAATACTTTCGAAAGGTATTCAAATTCAAACATTAATTTCACACATCTTAAAAACCTAACTTCTGAAATCTAATCTTTTAAACCTTTAATCACATAAGCTACCAACAGTAATAAAGCAATTAACATCGTAAAAATCAAAGAGCCCAATCAGAGCCAAATCAATCGGGGCGGGGGTGGCTCAGTCGGTAGCGCGCCAGGCTCGTAATCTGTAGCTCCCAGGTTCGAGTCCCAGCTGTGTCAGCGTTGAGCTTTATCTCCGCAAAATTCCCCGCCCTGCCCACGGTCAGTAGGGGACACCGATGGGTTTGGAAAGGCCGCCGTCCGTCGGATGGGACGTTAAGCCGTGGCCCCGTGTGTGGGAGAGAGCCATACCCTGTGCACATTAAAGAACACGCTGGATGGCCTTGAATGGAGGCTACCATCTGTCTCTCAACAGCTGTTCCAGTGGGTCCCCTCCCAACCTTCGGGGTCCACGTGACCTGGCCATTTAGCCCATGGTGTGCAAAAAAGTGCCGCTCAGAGGTAAAACAACCCCAAAGCCCCATCAACTATCAAGAACAAAACTTGTGCAAGTATCCTGAAACCAATTTGAGCTACCATTGCTCATCACTTATCATTGGCAATGGCAATTAACAGTTCATTCTGGGTGCAACACCATATAGGAGAATTAAATAATGCATAAGCAATAAAACCTTGATCCCCCAACTTGCTTTGCTAGGGATGGCCATTTGGTGGTAGTTTGGGTTGCTTCACCTCCGAGCACTTTTTTGCACACAATGGCCTAAATGGCCATATCACAAGGACCCCACAGGGTCAAAAGTTTGGAGAAAGTAGTCTCACTGAACAGCTGTTAGACATGATAGCCTCCCTTCAAAGTCATCCAGTGTTAACGTGCACAGGGTTTCTCTTTCCCCACATATAGACCATGACTTAACATCACATCCAATGGACAGCAGTCTTTCCAAGGCCATCTGACAAAGGGCAGGGATTTTTATTTAGATAATCTCAATGCTGACCCCCGCTGGGACTAACCTGGGAACTGTAGATTATAAAGCTTGGCACTCTACAGACTGAGCCACCCCTCTGGTGGTAAGAAATTTATTCTGGTAAGCAATTCATATTCCTTAAACAAATTTAAATATTACTAAAATGTAGAATTAAGAATTTCCTATTAGACCCAATTGGGATTTATGGAAAGAATTTAGCTCTCAAGAAATATTGTGAATAATTCCCCTCCCCGTGACACCCCATGAGACAATAAGAATTTGATGTTTATAGTGATAACTGGAAAAAGCAAAATCATTTCACAAATGTATTCGCATTACATTCAAAACGTTCTCAAAATGGAAACTCAGTATGAAGTGATTTAAGTACATTAAACAAGCAGCTATTTAAGAGGTATGTTTTATTGATAAATATGAATGGGATATTGCATTTTTATTGATAAATATGAATGGGATTTTTAATGTTCTATACAGTACATTTCTTCCTCTTGATATATATCAAAATCTGCTAATCAGTAAGAGAAATTGGATTTTCACAGATCAAAATATAACTAGCATTTACATGTAAAAATATTTTGCTTTCTTTCACAGCTCTATTGACGTAATTTATAGAAGCACAAGATTTCGCCATAGCTGTAATATCTTTGGTACATTTGATGCAAATTATGAAACGGCACTTTATTAAGGATTATGAAATAAAAATTGCCAAATTTATTACGAATAACATAACTAATATAAATGGGACATGAATAACTACTAATTTCACCGCTTTTTGGTTAAACACTGGACAGTATAAAACGTTTGGACCCAAGTTGCCATCGTGTACTATCTAATCACTATCTACGTATCGGACATTGTGGTCACACTAGCAGATCGCCATTTTGGTGGTAAACTGAGCTCGCTGTTGTAAAAAATTTGGAACTAAAATTTCTCACAGAAAATTGTTGGTTCTCTTTGACTACATTTATTGTGAAGACGACTTTCTTCTTGAATATGTGCGAAATTTCACTCAAGAGTTAATAGGAGAGACTCCTGATACAAACATGAACTTGAGAATATTGGTATCTAAATTACATTAGAAAATCCCGTTCAATCCCATAATTACCCAAATACTTCACTGTCCAGTTCCAAATCTCTTATGGATTTCCTTCTGGCTCTCCCATGTTGTGGTAAAAAAATTAACTCCGATTCTATCATAGGTAGCCATTAGAGTTTAAATCCGTTTATTTGCCACTCCAAGGACCTATTTAATTTTAATGTTTTAATGAGATATTTCCTAGTTGTGAAACAAAACTTGTGTAATCCTGGCGTTAGATCATTTTGAAGCCATTTTCCAAAAAAATATTGATCTATTCTTTTTCTTCCAGTAGACATTAACTTTCCATATGCAAGGCATAGGAAGAGTTTTTAAAAAAATTGCCAGAAATTCGTTTACTTTTCAAAATTATAAAGGTAATTATTTTTTCTGCTATAAGATTTGAAAACCAGTGAAAACAATCTGAGCATGCGCGCTAATCAGATTGTACCAGCAGTTAGTTAAATCTGTCAACTTCTCAAGAAACGTTAATCTTGCAACATCTGGAGATTTTCCTGAAGTATCATTGATAATCAATTAACTCTTATAACAGAATGAAACTCGTATCCATGCTTCAATTTACCAAAATCTGTATGGCGACAATAGTTTAAAAGGGAAATTGTCAGGAATGTTTCCCTGTCTTGCTCTTAATTTCTAGTAAAAGTGTACCAATTACACAACCTGCAGAAAAGAATACTATAACAAGTTTTTAGAAATAGACATAGTTTCACTTCTAACAGTAAGTTCGTGCAAACTTTAAGGATGTATGTCCAACCTTGTGCATACGTTTTTGTTAACGATGGACTTGCCCGTTTTAATTTTGTTTTAGGAGATTAAATTTTTTGATTTGGATTGATCCGAGATCGGAGAACTTGCAGCCTTTGTAATGACCAAAGCAGTGTTTTGCATACTTATCTAAAACATCCAAACTGACGATTTTTAGTAATATATTATGGTTATAATATAAATATATAGTTTTCACATTTTAAAAAATATACACCCCTCAAGCAACTGCTATTGATGGTCTATGAGGATGGCAAGACCTTAGAGAGATAACACAAACATCCGTTATCTGGGGCTTGAACATAGGTCTCTTTCATCAGTAGCCAAGTACATTAACTTGGTCATGGGTTAGATAATTGATAATTAAACTTTTATAATTACAAGTATTAAATTGTTTCATTAGTAAATACGAAGAATCAAAATCTTTTTTTTTTTACATCTGATCATGTATTGAAGAAAAATAATTTTTATAACCGATAGCACATTTCGACGTCTTTGAAACAGTGAAAATTTGCTGCCAGATTGGAACTAGTTGAAGTAGCTTTTGGCCTTCAAAATTCCCCGCCCGTGATAGATAGTAATATCGCATTCTCAGAATATCCCATTTGCTTAAATTTATTCTGCTAAAGGGTCCCGAAGTCGGTAAATGAATATTTTAAGCCGATATTGCAAGTACTATTTATGCTAAAAACCTTTTAATCTTTATGGAAGTGAGGTGGTCAGGTGGGCTAACATTGATAGTCGTGATTTGACCTTCTTCCAGGGCAATGGTTAATATTTTGTATACTTCAATGTCAGTGTGCGTGATTGAACAAATAGACCACAGTGCATTAATAATTTGTCTATTAAGAGCAGGGTTATGAAGGGTTGCCAAATTTTCATTTTGCCAAGTACATTTGGTTTCTTTTATCCACAACACTAAATATGCATTGTATATTTGCATTATCACTTTCCAAGTCTTGTAATTCATTGTAAAAAAAAAAAGAACGGAGGTTCGTGATTTTGCCAACACGCCATAATTTTACAGAAAAAAAATTGTAATTTTTACATCTCACCTGAATTTTGGCAACTCCAAGATTTTACAAAGTCACTCCGAATTTTGTCAACTCGCCTGTTTTTACTAAGTGGCTTCGAATTTTACCAACTGCTCTAAATTTTGCCGTCTCTCCATTTTTCAAACTGCCTCAGATTTGCCAAGTTGCCACGATTTTGACAACTCCCCTTAATTAAAAAAAAAAATTGGGGAGTTTGAAGTGATTCGGCAAATTTAGGAGAGATTTAAAGATTGGGATTAGTTTCGTGAAATTAAGGAGATTTGACCAAATCAAGGCAAAAATTCATACTGATTTGCTACAATTCAGACGAAACGAAATGTAAATATTGGAAGTATTTCTTCTGAGAAATTATGGCTAGTTGGCAAAATTGGAAGTCAAATGGCGAAATGTAGGGAGGGACGTTAAAATTGCCTCCTTCCAACCCCCACGGAGCGCAAATTTAAGCAAGTTTGCTCAGTTGGCAAATTTTGCCAAAATTTTGCTCGAGTTGGAAAATTTTGGACTTCTCCCCCCCCCCCAACCATAGTCCTACGCCCCTGCCAGGGTGTGCTCATTTTAAGATAGATTTTAAATTCGAACTAGCATATAGTACGAAGAATTAGAATGGTTGTAACAGCACTCAGAACCGCTATTTTTTTTAAACCAACCAGGCTCATAAGTTTCATTCTTAAGAACTGAGCCCGAAACTAATGTAAACTATGTATGAGCAGCATAAGACATTAAACGTATCAAAGAAAATCCTTCAAAATGCATTCAGGAGACCAAAAATTAGTCATAATATATCTTCAGATTAATACCATACGTCAGTAAACAGTGATAATGAATTTGCATAACAACGCAATTAAGAATCTATACAGGAATAGATCTATAAAAAACACGTGAAACATTTTCGTTTTTTTTTTGTTTATAAAAATAGCTGAGAATACATTTCTGTAAAGAAAAACAAGTCCAAAATTTAGCTTTTCACACAACTTTGCTTTTTGCCAACTTCTGTGTGTTAATTAACACTTTAATAATCACTGAAATAAATCCTAAACGGTTAAAGACTTACCACTGAGAGATGAAGGGATGATCCTGATCCTTGGCAAAGCCCTTGCTGGAAGAGGGGCTAGAGGTGTCGAATCGAAAAATTTGAAGTGGGACGGCTGGGCTGGAGCATCGTCTGCTGTGGCTACTACGTCGCTCACTCGAATAGAGCCCACTCTGTCCAAAGGAAATTCTTCAGTGCGGTGGAATCTCTGTGGAACATTGTTGCCATACTGTGCTGACCTAAAACGACAGGCACAAAAATTAAAAAAGTTAGGTGAAGCAAATTTTATAAAGTCTTAAGCGCAAACCAATATGATAGTTTAGCGCAAACCAATCTGATAAGTTCTCTGTTGACGTTACTCTGTTGACCATCTTAAGAGACAGATGGAACTCTGTTGACTGGCACACGGGGCCACGGCTTAACGTCCCATCCGACGGACGGCGGCATTTCCAAGCCCATCGGTGTCCCCTACTGACCGTGGGCAGGGCGGGGAATTTTGCGGAGATAAATCTCAACGCTGACCCAGCTGGGACTCGAACCTGGGAACTACAGATTACGAGCCTGGCGCGCTACCGACTGAGCCACCCCCGCCCCGATTTGGGAGGGAAAAGGGGTAAAAAAAAAGTGAGGTAAAAAGCTTCAAAAATTCATTTAAAGATTTCCAAAATGGGGGGGGGGGGGGCAATATACTGCAATGAAACTAGTCTTCTTCGTTTTTACTTTCTCGATCAAATAAGGTAAAGTGTGCCACAAGATACATAAAATTATCAAACAGGTTGGGTTGTTTTACCTCTGAGCGGCACTTTTTTGCACACCATGGGCTAAATGGCCAGGTCACATGGACCCCGAAGGCTCAGAGAAGGTTGGGGGAGGGGATCCACTGGAACAGCTGTTGGGAGACAGATGGTAGCCTCCCGTCAAGGCCATCCAGCGTGTTCTTTAACGTGCACAGGGTATGGCTCTTCCGTACACGGGGCCACGGCTTAACGTCCCATCCGACGGACGGCGGCCTTTCCAAGCCCATCGGTGTCCCCTCCTGACCGTGGGCAGGGCGGGGAATTTTGCGGAGATAAATCTCAACGCTGACCCAGCTGGGACTCGAACCTGGGAACTACAGATTACGAGCCTAGCGCGCTACCGACTGAGCCACCCCCGCCCCTTATTAAACAGGTTGTGACGTGGTTGGGTTAAGAGATTTAGAATATTAGTCTAGCCCTTTGACAAAAAAGACTCGTTCTTACCTTCGTCTTCTTAAGAGGAAACCAAGATGATAAGTTTAGCAGCCGAAGTTGAATTGTTGCTGCCAACAGATTCCATTATATACGTCCGTTACCAATTTTAAATTCTAAATTTCTTAGGGTTGGGTTATTTTACTTCTGAGCGACATTCTTTTCACACACAATTGGCTAAATATCCAGATCAGAAGAACCCGGAGAGCTCAGAAGAATTGGTGAAAGGGGACCCACTGGACAACTGTTAGATGGAACTCCTGTCAAGGCCATCCAGCGTGTTCCTTAATGTGCACACGATATGGCTTTCCTGCGCACTGGGACCACGGCTTTATTCTCCATCTGATGGACAGCCGACTTTCCAAGCTCATCAGCGTCCCCTTTCTGAAGGACAGGGGGTTTGGATTGTTTTACCTATGAGCGGCACTTTTTTTGCACACCATGGGCTAAATGGCCAGGCCACAAGGATCCCGAAGGCTCAGAGAAGGTTGGGGGGAGGGGACCCACTGGAACAGCTGTTGGGAGACAGATGGTAGCCTCCCGTCAAGGCCAACCAGCGTGTTCTTTAACGTGCACAGGGTATGGCTCTCCTGCACACGGGGCCACGGCTTAACGTCCCATCCGATGGACGGTGTCATTTCCAAGCCCATCGGTGTCCCCTACTGACCATGGGCAGGGAATTTTGTGGGTTGGGTTGTTTTACCTATGAGCGGCACTTTTTTGCACACCATGGGCTAAATGGCCAGGTCACATGGACCCCGAAGGCTCAGAGAAGGTTGGGGGAGGGGACTCACTGGAACAGCTGTTGGGAGACAGATGGTAGCCTCCCGTCAAGGCCATCCAGCGTGTTCTTTAACGTGCACAGGGTATGGCTCTCCCGCACACGGGGCCACGGCTTAACGTCCCATCCGACGGACGGCGGCCTTTCCAAGCCCATCGGTGTCCCCTACTGACCGTGGGCAGGGCGGGGAATTTTGCGGAGATAAATCTCAACACTGACCCAGCTGGGACTCGAACCTGGGAACTACAGATTACGAGCCTGGCGCGCTACCGATTGAGCCATCCCCGCCCCCCAGTCAAGGCTCAACAAGTGTTGGAAGGAGGTACGATCAAATCTTTTAAATGCATATTCGATTCACTGAGCAAAATGGTCCATATGTTCTTGAGAAAAACTCCTAAATTCTTAAAGGGCATATGCTTCTAAGATTAAAAATGGAAAGTTGTAGGAATTATTTTAAGATAATCATCTCAATGTTTCAGACAAATATTCCTACTGAGCTTAAAGTTGAGTTGAGTTGTTTTACCTCTGAGCGGCACTCTTTTGCACACCATGGGCTAAATGGCCAGGTCACATGGACCCCGAAGGCTCAGAGAAGGTTGGGGGAGGGGACCCACTGGAACAGCTGTTGGGAGACAGATGGTAGCCTCCCGTCAACGCCATCCAGCGTGTTCTTTAACGTGCACAGGGTATGGCTCTCCCGCATACGGGACCACGGCTTAACGTCCCATCCGACGGACGGCGGCCTTTCCAAGCCCATCGGTGTCCCCTACTGACCGTGGGCAAGGCGGGGAATTTTGCGGAGATAAATCTCAACGCTGACCCAGCTGGGACTCGAACCTGGGAACTGCAGATTACGAGCCTGGCGCGCTACCGACTGAGCCACCCCCGCCTCACTGAGCTTAAAAGTACAAGAGCAAAATATCCTTCAACTTTGGACTGATTGTGCTCTGAATGCCGCATCTAATAACAATTTGCAAGGTTTTTTAATTCCATCAAGATAAACTATGTAACGGAAAATTTTGTAATCTATCCAGCCATTTGTTCACCTGTCGTTTTTTGTGCCCTGTTGAGGCAAAGTTATTCAAACCGCGATACTAAATGATAGAAAAGATATTGGCAAAGTCAGGTTTAGGGGGAAGAGATTTGGGAGGGAAAAGGGGTAAAAAAGGGAGGTAAAAAGTTTCAAAAATTCATTTAAAGATTTCTAAAATGGGTGGGGGGGGGTGCAATATACTGCAATGAAACTAGACTTTTTCGTTTTTATTTTCTCGATCAAATAAGGTAAAATGTGCCACAAGATACATAAAATTATCAAACAGGTTGTGACATGGTTGGGTTAAGAGATTTAGAATATTAGTCTAGCCCTTTGACAAAAAAAAAAGACTGGTTCTTACCTTCGTCTTCTCCTATAAATGCAGGATATTATTCCAACAACGAGGCAGACAACGATTATATTTGCTGCAGACACACTAGCAATAACCACTAGGGGAAAAAAATCAATCTTATTTCGGCATCATATACAATTTACAATATAGAAAAATATGAGTGAACCCGAAAACCACATGGTTTGTCTGGGCCACTAATGGAAGTATATAGTCAAGATTTACAAATTTTTAATTCTTCCCTAAACAAAGGAGCGGGTTGGGTTGTTTTACCTCTGAGCGGCACTTTTTTGCACACCATGGACTAAATGGCCAGGTCACATGGACCCCGAAGGCTCAGAGAAGGTTGGGGGAGGGGACCCACTGGAACAGCTGTTGGGAGACGGATTGCAGCCTCCCATCAAGGCCATCCAGCGTGTTCTTTAACGTGCACAGGGTATAGCTCTCCCGCACACGGAGCCACGGCTTAATGTCCCATCCGATGGACGGCGACCTTTCCAAGCCCATCGGTGTCCCCTACTGACCGTGGGCAGGACGGGGAATTTTTGCGGAGGTAAATCTCAACGCTGACCCAGCTGGGACTCGAACCTGGGAACTACAGATTACGAGCCTGGCGCGCTACCGACTGAGCCACCCCCGCCCCTTACACAAGGACATGCCTTGGTCTTAGTAGTCAGGTACGCTAACCACTATACCATAGGGCTTACTAAATATCAAAAACGACACTCGCTACAAAGATAATGTCATTTTTTCGAAATATGTGTAATAAATTTCTGCTTTACATTATTCAATATAGGTGTAACATCGTCCAAAGAAAGTTGTTTGAAGATATGAAAAAAAAAAAATATTTTAAGAGGCAACTGAAGATTTTTGGTGCAATATGCGAATAATGCTTATGAGCAATTTCTTTTTTTGATCAAATTGAATATTTTGGAACATTTTCTAAGAGGTTATATAATTGTGGCTGAATTTAAAAATCAAGTTCTGCTTAAAAAACACTAAAATTAAATGATAGAATTTTCAGCATTGAGTAACAGACTGAAATTACTCATCAGTATTATTTTTTGCAATTAATAATTGTTTTGCAGAGAAATTAGAATTTTAAAAACCTATGGTTAACATGCTGGGCTACTGATCTAAGGGATCTGGGTTCGAGCCCCGGGTAAGGCATGGCTGTTTGCGACGGTTTACTGCTGAGGGCCTGCCATCCTCTCAGACCTACTCTGGGATATAAACTGACAGGCTCCTGTCAGACCTCTGTGGCAAGCAGCTGCTTCAGGGGGTATTTTTTAAATTTAATTACAGTTAAGGTAATTTGTTAAAATATCCAACAGTACCGGTTTTACTGACGATACCTTAGATCTACTGTGGCATATAAACTGACAGGCTCCTGTCAGACCTCTGTGGCAAGCAGCTGCTTGAGGGGGTATTTATTTATTTTTATTTACCTTAGATTGATTTAGATCTCAGTTACGCCTCCAAGGGCCGTAACTTTTCTGAAAGCAATTTAGGAAACGTTATCCAGATTTTAAATATTTGGTCCAATAGGACGATGTATAAATACCCAGACCACTAAAAATAAATTACTTCAAATAATTGCTTGCCACAGGTCTGTCGGGCACCTGTCACCTTTAATAACCCATGAACAAGATTACGGAGACACCTCAAGCAGAAGGACAACATGAAAAAAAATTATTCCTTACCCAGGGCTCAAAAACGAGTTCCCTATGATCCAGGGCATACCAGAGGTAGGCTGTCAAAAAAGCCAGGAAAAGAGTAATCCTGCAGTTTTCCTTGAAAAAAAAAAAAAAAAAAAAAAATTCAGCTGCTCCCTCCATGCTCACCTCCCAGATCCCTTAAAAGTTCCCTTTCGATTGGCAAAAGTTTTTTGAACGACCCTAGAATCATTCGGAATTTGTAATTAGTCGTTTATTCCTCCTAAAGATTGAAAACTCAATATTTCCGATATTTAAAATGCAACGCTTGTCTCCCGACACACCTAGGCATGTACCTAACCTGCTTATGGGTTGGGTTGTTTTACCTCTGAGCGGCACTTTTTTGCACACCATGGGCTAAATGGCCAGGTCACATGGACCCCGAAGGCTCAGAGAAGGTTGGGGGAGGGGACCCACTGGAACAGCTGTTGGGAGACAGATGGTAGCCTCCCGTCAAGGCCATCCAGCGTGTTCGTTAACGTGCACAGGGTATGGCTCTCCCGCACACAGAACCACGGCTTAACGTCCCATCCGACGGACGGCGGCCTTTCCAAGCCCATCGGTGTCCCCTACTGACCGTGGGTAGGGCGGGGAATTTTGCGGAGATGAATCTCAACGCTAACCCAGCCGGGACTCGAACCTGGGAACTACAGATTACGAGCCTGGCGCGCTACCGACTGAGCCACCCCCGCCCCCCCTGCTTATGGGAAATCAGGCTCTGGTAGTATTTTTCTTAAAGTTCAATCCTACAGAATAAATGAAAAACTTTTTAAACACTGAAAGACAAAAGTTTCCTATCTTAAGAGGAACTACTCATTAACTTTATAAATGGCCCATCTCGGCGCAGGGCTACTAGCAAGTATTTATGTATTACAAAAACAGTTTCATTTTAAAAATAAATCCACTCACCAACTCCAGATATTTTGCACTGTGATCCAAGAAACCAACCATCGCATCTGCAGAAAAAAGACTAACATTGACTTTATTACGTAATAAACTAAAAATATGACCTGTATAAGAGTTCAAATTTTTCTACTTACGAAGGTTAAATTATTTGAACGAGGAGCGTTCAGTTTTTTTTAACTATTTATTGCATTATTTCGAAAACAAAACACGACCTATTTAAGGATTTTATAGTACGATATTTGAATAAACATAAAAAAATGTATGCTTCTTGTTTCAAAGTTCCAAATCTGTTAAATTTAGAAACTTAGGTTTTTTCTGGATTTGAACATTTGTATATGTAAATAGCATATATTGAAAACTAAAGTTAATGATTTTGTAACCTAAAAATGCAAAAGTATTTATATGTAGTTATATTTCCTGAAACTAAAATATCAACCAATACAAGCACCTCGGACACCAATTAGCTTATGGCCTAATGATGTACTACATCAGGGGTTCTCAACCTTTTATGCTTCGTGTACAGGGCCGCTGACAGGGTTGGGGGCAAGGTGGACTAGTGCATAGGGGCCCCGTCAGCAATAAGGGCCAGTCAGATTAAATGACTTTACTTTTTCTTACAAAAATTATTCTTAGTTAGGCTATATATCGATCCTATAAAATTCCATAAGAACATTATTTGTTATGATATGCTTTTAAAAAGAAACTAGTTGGATTATGACATTATCTCATTAATAGTAGTTGAACGAACCGTTTAACATCTTTTGTCCGCGTTAACTTGCAGCATTTGCTTGTATTTTTCCCTGTTAACCACCCCTGCAGTAGTAGCAACAGTTGGACTCTCCCAAACCCAACCCGTGCGATCAGGTATCTTACATTGTTCATGTTCCGAGTTCCAGTAGCATCGTCTGTGGTCTGTGTGTCAGTGTTTCAAGGGGGGCCCACGAGCATAATATTACATAGGGGCTCATAAATTCTATCGACGCCCCTGTTCGTGTACCCCCTGGAAATTTGTAACTGGCGTACCCCTTGTATAGATAGATAAAACCATAGTTGTAGTATAACAATGGGAATAAAATAAAACATATATATCAGTGGTTCTCAACCTTTTATGCTTCACGTACCCCCTGGAAATGTGTATGTAACTGGCGTACCCCTTGTATAGATAGATAAAACCATAGTTATAGTATAACAATGGGAATAAAATAAAACATATATATCAGTGGTTCTCAACATTCTATGCTTCACGTACCCCCTGGAAACGTGTATGTAACTGGCGTACCCCTTGTATAGACAGATAAAACCATAGTTATAGTATAACAATGGTTATTTTTACTTTATTACTAGATCTAGCGACTTTTGAGCTCTCACGGAATACCCCACGTTGAGAACCCCTATACTACATAATTCAATGCCTTCCGGGACGTTGGGTTGTTTTACCTCTGAGCGGCACTTTTTTGCACACCATGGGCTAAATGGCCAGGTCACAAGGACCCCGAAGGCTCAGAGAAGGTTGGGGGAGGGGACCCACTGGAACAGCTGTTGGGAGACAGATGGTAGCTTCCCGTCAAGGCCATCCAGTGTGTTCTTTAACGTGCACAGGGTATGGCTCTCCCGCACACGGGGCCACGGCTTAACGTCCCATCCGACGGACGGCGACCTTTCCAAGCCCATCGGTGTCCTCTACTGACCGTTGGCAGGGAGTCGGAGACTCGAACCTGGGAACTACAGATTACAAGCCTGGCGCGCTACCGACTGAATTCATAGGAGATAAACCTCCACACGTTAGCTTAGGCGGGATTCGAGCCTGGGAACAACAATTACGAACCTAGACTTCACCGATTAAATCAATCCCTGCCCTTTCGAAATTGCGACTTTTGTACTCTAAATGGCATTATTATAGTACAAAGTCCCAAACCTGATGAGGATTAAAAAGAAATAAGAGACAGAGCACAAACTTTCTTACTTTAAATTACTTATTGAAATCTTAATCTTATAATTAATTACTTCAATTTTAATAACTTGCTTAATATTTCAATTATAAGTACCGTTTTAAAAATTTAAAAAGTTGGGTTGTTTTACCTCTGAGCGGCACTTTTTTGCACACCATGGGCTAAATGGCCAGGTCACATGGACCCCGAAGGCTCAGAGAAGGTTGGGGGAGGGGACCCACTGGAACAGCTGTTGGGAGACAGATGGTAGCCTCCCGTCAAGACCATCCAGCGCGTTCTTGAACGAGCACAGGGTATGGCTCTCCCGCACACGGGGCCAAGGCTTAACGTCCCATCCGACGGACGACGGCCTTTCCAAGCCCATCGGTGTCCCCTACTGACCGTGGGAAGGGCGGGGAATTTGGCGGAGATAAATCTCAACGCTGACCCAGCTGGGACTTGAACCTGGGAACTACAGATTACGAGCCTGGCGCGCTACCGACTGAGCCACCCCCGCCCCAAAAATTTAAAAATTAAAAAAACATTGCCTGTTAATAGTATCTTACACAATTACTAAAATTACACCTGTATTGCTCAAATCGATTGCGATTGATGTCTACACTGCTCAAGTTAAATTTTATAGACACAAGTGAAAATTACAGTTTAGAATTAAGATGTCTAAAATGGGCTCTTAAGTCACTTTTACACGATCAGAATATTCAAAGCATCATGAAAATAACTTACATGCATTCAGTTTTGTCGTCTCTTGTGACACGACATGTCCCATAATCCCCACAATATTTCGGGGGGCACACAACTGCAAAACACAAATTGCAAATTTTTGAAAACCTTTAAAAAGAAAAACTTTCAGATAATTTACATTCTCCTAAATATATAATTCTTAGACAAAAAATACTAGCGGAAAGCGAAAAAGATAGGCTCTCACCAATACACGGGGGTTAATGGCTCATCCGACGACCTTTTCTCACCAAATACACGGGGGTTAATGGCTCATCCGACGACCTTTCCTCACCAAATACACGGGGGTTAATGGCTCATCCGACGACCTTTCCTCACCAATTCACGGGGGTTAATGCCTCATCCGACGACCTTTCCTCACCAAATACACGGGGGTTAATGCCTCATCCGACGACCTTTCCTCACCAAATACACGGGGGTTAATGCCTCATCCGACGACCTTTCCTCACCAATACACGGGGGTTAATGCCTCATCCGACGACCTTTCCTCACCAATACACGGGGGTTAATGCCTCATCCGACGACCTTTCCTCACCAATACACGGGAATTAATGCCTCATCCGACGACCTTTCCTCACCAATACACGGGAATTAATGCCTCATCCGACGACCTTCCCTCACCAATAAACGGGGGTTAATGCCTCATCCGACGACCTTTCCTCACCAAATACACGGGGGTTAATGCCTCATCCGACGACCTTTCCTCACCAATACACGGGGGTTAATGCCTCATCCGATGACCTTCCCTCACCAATACACGGGGGTTAATGCCTCCTCCGACGACCTTCCCTCACCAATAAATGGGGGTTAATGCCTCATCCGACGACCTTTCCTCACCAAATACACGGGGGTTAATGGCTCACCCGACGACCTTTCCTCACCAATACACGGGGGTTAATGGCTCACCCGACGACCTTTCCTCACCAATACACGGGGGTTAATGGCTCACCCGACGACCTTTCCTCACCAATACACGGGGGTTAATGGCTCACCCGACGACCTTCCCTCACCAATACACGGGGGTTAATGGATCATCCGACGACCTTCCCTCACCAATAAACGGGGGTTAATGCCTCATCCGACGACCTTTCCTCACCAATACACGGGGGTTAATGCCTCATCCGATGACCTTCCCTCACCAATACACGGGGGTTAATGCCTCCTCCGACGACCTTCCCTCACCAATAAATGGGGGTTAATGCCTCATCCGACGACCTTTCCTCACCAATACACGGGGGTTAATGCCTCCTCCGACGACCTTCCCTCACCAATAAATGGGGGTTAATGCCTCATCCGACGACCTTTCCTCACCAATACACGGGGGTTAATGCCTCATCCGACGACCTTTCCTCACCAATACACGGGGGTTAATGCCTCATCCGACGACCTTCCCTCACCAATAAACGGGGGTTAATGCCTCCTCCGACGACCTTCCCTTCCCAATACACGGGGGTTAATGCCTTTCTCCGACGACCTTCCCTCACCAATAAATGGGGGTTAATGCCTCATCAGACGACCTTTCCTCACCAAATACACGGGGGTTAATGGCTCATCCGACGACCTTTCCTCACCAAATACACGGGGGTTAATGGCTCATCCGACGACCTTCCCTAATCGGAAAAAAAAAAAAAAAAAAAAAAAAAAAAAAATACCCCCTCAAGCAGCTTCTTGCCACAGAGGTCTGACAGGAGCCTGTCAGTTTATATGCCATAGTAGGTCTGCGAGGATGGCAGGACCTCAGCAGAAAAACGACACATACATCCATGCCTTAATCCGGGGCTCGAACCCAGGTCCCATAGATCAGTAGCCAAGCGTGCTATACACGGGGGTTAATGCCTCATCCGACTACCCTCCCTCACCAATACACAGTGGTTAATCCCTCATCCGACTACCTTCCCTCACCAATACACAGTGGTTAATCCCTCATCCGACTACCTTTCCAAGTCCATCGTTTCTGACTAAACATATAGTGTGGGTTCAGTAGAGAAATCTAAATGCTAACAGGAGTCGAACCTGGGAACTGCAAATTACGAGCCTGGCATGCTCTCGACTGAGTCAACCCCCGCCGCCTCAAAATTCGATTCTCTAACTTCTGCAATACACTTTTATGAAGATATTTAATTAAGATATTTAATTCTCAGTTCATATCTATTTAAATCTCGATTTTCAATACCATTTAGCACATAAGGAATTATAAAAGTTGGATTTTTAATAATAACAGTATTGGTTAAGAATTTACCTCAGAAGTTAAAACTTAAACAGATTAACACTTTTAAGAATAAAGTAGAATGAAGGTAATTTTGGGTTTTGTGCAGCAAAATAGCTGGCTAAATGGCCAGGTCACAAGGATCCCGAAGGCTCAGAAGGTTGGGTGAGGGGACCCACTGAACAGCTGTTAGACAGATGGTAGCTTCCCATGAAGGCCATCCAGCAGCATGCTCTTTAATTTGCACAGGGAATGGCTCTCCCACACACGGGCCAATGGTTTAATGTCCCAGCCAATGGACAGTGACTTTCCAAGCCCATCTTTGCAGAGAGAAATCTCGATGCTGGTCCAGCTGGGACTCTAACCTGGGACATAATTTTGGACTTCATAGCTGCGTCATGCTGTTAAATATTCTTGTTACCTTCTGCCCCTCGTGCGCTTTTGTTATGCCAAAATATTTTTCTTATTGTATGTTAGTAATATAAAATGCAGAAAAGCAGCCTATGTCTACTGATATTTCGGTTGTTGGGTTGTTTTACCTCTGAACGGCACTTTTTTGCTCACCATGGGCTAAATGGCCAGGTCACATGGACCCCGAAGGCTCAGAAGTTGGGGAAGGGGACCCACTGGAACAGCTGTTGGGAGACAGATGGTAGTCTCCCGTCAAGACTATCCAGCGTGTTCTTTAACGTGCACAGGTTATGGCTCTCCCGCACACGGGTTGGGTTGTTTTACCTCTGAGCGACACTTTTTTGCACACCATGTGCTAAATGGCCAGGTCACATGGACCCCGAAGGCTCAGAGAAGGTTGGGGCAGGGGACCCACTGGAACAGCTGTTGGGAGACAGATGGTAGTCTCCCGTCAAGACTATCCAGCGTGTTCTTTAACGTGCACAGGTTATGGCTCTCCCGCACACGGGCCATGGCTTAACGTCCCATCCGACGGACGGCGGCATTTCCAAGCCCATCGGTGTCCCCTACTGACCGTGGGCAGGGCGGGGAATTTTGCGGAAATAAATCTCAACGCTGACCCGGTTGGGAGTCGAACCTGGGAACTGCAGATTAAGAGCCTTACTGACTGAGCCCCCCCCCCCCCCAACTGGTATTTCGGGAAGATTCAATTACAACTTTCCTTACCTTGACACACTTCTCCTGGATAATCTTTACGGTCAGGAGAGAAATCTGCGAAACCATCTTTGCATTTGCAGACGAATCCCATTCTCTTGGATGCATTGGGAACACACGTCGCTCGTTTGCTGCAGAAATTCAGCTCTGGATATTTACAAAGATCAAGAGCTGAAAAAGAAAAATAGGCTTAGGAAATTATTCAAAGGATTGTTTTATTATTCAAATTTCATCCCCCCCTCTAGTTTTATTAGTTGAAAATGTTTTACATCTTTCTCGAACCGAATCTTTTAAACAAGGCATTTTACGCAGATCGCCAAACGAAAATGCCATTTGGGAATGCAAATTTCTTTTGACGACCAATTCTGTATTTCTGCCCTCCCCCACTACCTTCCCCCCCAATCAGATTTGGATGATGCTAAAACACAAATTTCTAAATATGAATTTTTTTGTATACACAGTCGTATCAGAATAATATTACCACCTACCTTAGTATACTATTTTGATACGACTGTGTACAGATTTCTTGAAAATAAAACAATTTTGATTTTGTGGTAATAATGGAAAGCCAATTATTCTTCAAAATATTGAGTTTCTAAACTTTTTTTATCGGAATGAGATAAATCTCCAATTGAAGTCAGTCTTTAAATACTGAACGAATATTGCTCGAAATCAAAGAGATGGCAGCTGGGACCTCATCAGCTCCCAGTCATAAGGATGGGCCCCATGTGAGCCATTGCCCCTTGCAAAACACTAGAAATTTTTAATAGTGTTTTCCACATTCCTGAAAGGATTAAATAAATGAAAAAAATACCCCCCCCCCCTCTCAAGCAGCTGCTTGCCACAAAGGTCTGACAGGAGCCTGTCAGTTTATATGCCATAGTAGAAGATCTGAGAGGATGGCAGGACCTCAGAAAAACGACACACATCCATGCCTTACCCGAGGCTCGAACCCAGGTCTCTTAGATCAGTAGCCAAGCGTTCTAACCACTCGGCTAGCCGGGGTTTTATTACAATTTTATGTTCCAGGAAGCAAACAACGCCCTTAGCACCCCTGAGGACCAATGACAAGCTGCTAAAAAGAGAATCTTGATTACTAATCCATTAGTAAAATGAAGTCATTTTTGGACTACTAAGTCCTTCATAGATCCCTAAATGGCTCCCTACAAACTTTAGATTTATGACCGTCCCTCTCAGTTCCTCAAAAAAGATTCGTCAAAATCGCTAAAAGAATTATTAGAGGAACTAAATGTACAATTATTTCAGGGTTGGGTTGTTTTACCTCTGAGCGGCACTTTTTTGCACACCATGGGCTAAATGGCCAGGTCACATGGACCCCGAAGGCTCAGAGAAGGTTGGGGGAGGGGACCCACTGGAACAGCTGTTGGGAGACAGATGGTAGCCCCCCCCCCGTCAAGGCCATCCAGCGTGTTCTTTAACGTGCACATGGTATGTTTCTCCCGCACACGGAGCCACGGCTTAACGTCCCATCCGACGGACGGCGGCCTTTCCAAGCCCATCTGTGTTCCCTACTGACCGTGGGCAGAGCTGGGAATTTTGCGGAGATAAATCTCAACGCTGACCCAGCTGGGGCTCGAACCTGGGAACTACAGATTACGAGCCTGGCGCGCTACCGACTGAGCCACCCCCGCCCCACAATTATTACTTGCCCGATTCGATTGATTTTGGGAAATTCTTACGACTACTGTAATTCTACCGATTGAACCACCCCTCAAGTTAAATCTTATCGCAATGATTAGAATTTCTACTCACTTCTCGAGATGGTCAATAAGACTACATTGGTGGCCTTCAGAGGCGCGTTGATCAGCAGATCCTTCCGCTTCAGAGTTTCCTTCAATTCTTTATCCACGTGCTGGGCGAGGCTGGCAATGGAGGCGTTCTCTGCTGCGGCCAGAGCAAGATTCCAGTGAACTACCAGACTGCCAGGACTGAAGCGCACTACGTCCACTTTAGCTACGGTGCTTAGGAGGTCAGGAGTGTTTTGAAGCAGCAGCCACATCTGAAAAGAAGTAGAAGCTTTGATGAAATAAGAAAAAAACAATCCAAGGATATATTTGAAAAGAGTTTTTTTTAAGCTACCAAAATATGCAGTTGAATTCGACACATAGTAGGCTTAATGTTCAGGGTTGGGTTGTTTTACCTCTGAGCGGCACTTCTTTGCACACCATGGGCTAAATGGCCAAGTCACATGGACCCCGAAGGCTCAGAGAAGGTTGGGGGAGGAGACCTACTGGAACAGCTGTTGGGAGACAGTTGGTAGCCTCCCATCAAGGCCATCCTGCGTGTTCTTTAACGTTGGGTTGTTTTACCTCTGAGCGGCACTTTTTTTGCACACCATGGGCTAAATGGCCAGGTCACATGGACCCCGAGGGCTCAGAGATTTTTGGGGGAGGAGACCTACTGGAACAGCTGTTGGGAGACAGATGGTAGCCTCCCGTCAAGGCCATCCAGCGTGTTCTTTAACGTGCACAGGGTATGGCTCTCCCGCACAGGGTATGGCTCTCCCGCACAAGGGGTAAAGGCTTAACGTCCCATCCGACGGACGGCGGCCTTTCCAAGCCCATCGGTGTCCCCTACTGATAATGGGCAGGGCGGGGAATTTTGCGGAGATAAATCTCAACACTGACCCAGCTGGGGCTCGAACCTGGGAACTACAGATTACGAGCCAGGAGCGCTACCGACTAAGACAGTCCCGCCCCATAGTTGAAGGGGACCGAGAAGACAGTCTACAGGAAACAAATTAAAGCCTCTTGTCAGTCTAATCAAGATTGCTATTTAATGTCTGCAAGGCCAGAACTTACGTATAAGCTGCACTTAGGGCATCACGATATAAGGAGTCTCAGAGAAATTCATTTCAGGATCACTTGACCAAGCAAAACTTTAAAATTTAATCTATAGTGCAAACATTGTAGATCTTAGCTATACACAGTCATTATTATTGTATACCAATTCTATTGTAATATTTTCACATCAGTTTTATCCTTATTTTTTAATCTCACCTTCAATTAGAAGGGAATATTTCGACTTTCGAATTTTTTAATTAAAAAAAATCCCTCTAGCAGTTGCTTGCCACAGAGGTCTGTCAGTTTATTCGCCATAGTACAAGGTCTGTGAGGATGGCAGGACCTCAGCAGAAAGACAACACAACCATCCCTTACTCGAAGCTCGAACCTAGGTCTCTTCGATCAATAGCTAAGTATGCTAACCACTCAGCCACGGGACAGATATTTAGGGTTGGGTTGTTTTACCTCTGAGCGGCACTTTTTTGCACACCATGGGCTAAATGGCCAGGTCACATAAACCCCGAAGGCTCGGAGAAGGTTGGGGAGGGGACCCACTGGAACAGCTGTTGGGAGACAGATGGTAGCCTACCATCGAGGCCATCCAGCGTGTTCTTTAACGTGCACAGGGTATATTACTTAGGGCCTCAAACTTGGCAAAGTCTGGCCCTGCTGCAAAGCATTCTCTCTTCTGCGTTGTTTTACCTCTGAGCGGCACTTTTTTTGCACACCATGAGTTAAATGGCCAGATCACAAGGACCCCGAAGCGTCAGAAGGTTGGGGGAGGTTGAGTCACTGGACAGCTGTTGGGAGACCGTCAAGGCCACCTAGTGTGTTCTTTAACGTGCACAGGGTATGGTTCTCCCGCACACGGGGCCACCGCTTAACGTCCCATCCGACGGAAGGCGGCCTTTCCAAGCCCGTTGGTGTCCCCTACTGACCGTGGGCAGGGCGGGGAGTTTTGTGGTGATAAATCTCAACGCTGACCCAGCTGGGACTCGAACCTGGGAACTACAGATTACGAGCCTAGCGCGCTAGCGACTGAACCACCCCGCCCCCGGAGAAGACAGGAAAATGTATTTTTACCTATGGAAAACAGGTCACCTTAAGCACGCGAGTACATAACACTATTTTAAACATATTCATCGGAACAAGTTTCTTACTATTTAAAACAATAAATTGAGCCTCACCGTGTCTTCGGCTGCTCTTTTAGTCCTTTTGTAGCGATCGCTCCGAGAGTCCTTCAGCTCCTCGTGGTAACTTTCATCGGGGAACCTCAGACTAGCTTCCAACATGGTTTTCGCTAAACATTAAAAACGAAAATTTAAGACATTACAAATGCATATAATCCGCCAGTGTCCGATTTTGAAAAAAAAAAAGGGGGGGGGGGGTAGGGATGTGGGTTGAGTTTTACCCCTGAGGTGCACTTTTTTGCACACAATGGGCTAAATGGCCAAGTCACAAGGATCTCCAAAGGCTGACAAGATTGGGGAAAGATAACCCGTGGACAGCTGTTAGATGGGAGCCTTTCTCCAAGACTGGAGTGTTCTTTAGCGTATACAGGGTATGGACCCTCCCGCACACGGGTCATGCTTTTACATATCCATCCGATGGGCGGCGGCCTTTCCAAGCCCATCGGTGTCCCCTACTCACCGAGAGCAGGGCGGGGAGTTTTGAGGATTGGATTGTTTTACCTCTGAGCGGCACTTTTTTTGCGCACCATGAGCTAAATGGCCAGGCCACAAGGACCCCGAAGGCTCAGAGAAGGTTGGGGACCCACTGGAACAGCTGTTGGGAGACAGATGGTAGCCTCCCGTCAAGGCCATCCAGCGTGTTCTTTAACGTGCACAGGGTATGGCACTTTTTTGCACACCATGGGCTAAATGGCCAAGTCACAAGGACCCCGAAGGCTCAGAGAAGGTTGGGGGAGGGAACCCACTGGAACAGCTGTTGGGAGACAGATGGTAGCCTCCCGTCAAGGCCATCCAGCGTGTTCTTTAATGTGCACAGGGTATGGCACTTTTTTGCACACCATGGGCTAAATGGCCAAGTCACAAGGACCCCGAAGGCTCAGAGAAGGTTGGGGGAGGGAACCCACTGGAACAGCTATTGGGAGACAGATGGTAGTCTCCCGTCAAGGCTATCCAGCGTGTTCTTTAACGTGCACAGGGTATGCTCTCCCACACACGGGGCCACGGCTTAATGTCCCATCCGACGGACGGCGGCCTTTCTAAGCCATCGGTGTCCCCTACTGACCGTGGGCAGGGCGGGGAATTTTACGGAAATAAATCTCAACGCTGACCCAGCTGGGACTCGAACCTGGGAACTACAGATTACTAGCCTGGCGCGCTACCGACTGAGGCACCCCCGCCCCTCCCGAACCTGGGAATTGCAGATTACGAGCCTGGTGCGCTATGGACTGAGCCACCCCCAAGTTGATAAGGAGACCCAATAGACAGCTGATAAGTCTCCCGTCAAGGTCATTAGGTGAGTTCTTTGATGTGCAGAGGGTATAAAGCTCTCTGGCACACAGGACCACAGTTTTACATCCCATGCGAGAGAATGCAATCAACTCAATACTGGCACAGGCGAGAATAACCTGTGAACTATAAATTATGAGCCTGGCACACAGCCAACCGAGTTAAACCCCACCCCCTCGAATCTAAGAACATCGGGTTCGAGACTTCCACTACCAACTGAGCCATCCCCACGTACCATGGTTTCCAGGCTATCGCAGAAACTAACGTCCCAGTATTGAAACCCACACTCTGTTAAATTTCGAAACAATAGAATCAATTCTCGTCTTACCTTGACATTTTCGATTCTTTGGGTGTCTCACGAAAGCTCTCCCACATCTGCAAACGGATGAAGTGTTGCTGGTGATGCAACGCTCGTTCAACGTGCTGTTACACTGCCAGGCTGCAGTACAGAACCTGGGCAAGCCAGTAGTAGATGTCCGGACAGGGAAAGAAGTAGAAACTGGGCCATGGCTAGGCTCTTTGGAGAAGGGTTCAATACGAACTGAGGTCTCTTCCACAGGAGATAGAGTAGAAGTGGCATCACTAGATGAAGGAGTCCACTCAGGTAAAGATCCCTTTACCTGAGTGGTGGTTTCGGCATCGACGAAATCTGTGGTAGAGTAGATCGTCTTCAATGATGTTCCTTTCTTATCGAATACATTGTCAAAAGGTGTGGTTTCCAGCGAAGAATGATTCGTAGAATCCCTTACAGTAGATGTTTGTGTAAACGAAGAAATAGCCTCTTCTGAAACTCTAAACGTGGAAGAAGATGACGATTCTGTTGACACGGAAGACGAAACATTTGCTGTTTTAGTCTCATCAGTAACTTCGGTTTTGTCTGTAGCAAACTCTCTATTCGGCGTAAACATTTCTGAAGTGATATCTGTAGCTACCTCAGTGTTACCCAAAGGTGTAGTGACATCTGTTTTGCTAGCTACCAGATGAAAGAATTCGATAAGCGTTCGGTTAGCAAGTGAAGAGGTTTCCACTAAACCGCTTCCCACTTCACCGCTTCCTGAATCCTCAGTTTGGTCTGCAATTTCCTGATCCCACATATGAAACGGTTGCTTGCTATTTCCTTGCATTTCATACGGTACAGTTGTACTCTGAAACCGAATATCTTCTGTAGCATCCTTTCTGGTTAATATCGGATCAGTTCTCTCTGGAGTTCTTTCACTGCCAGAAACTCGACTAGTCACTTCTAAACTTTCACTAAATCCTATTTCTTTACCAAGATCCAAACTTCTTAAAAAGAAGTCGTCTTCAGTTTCTGAAGATTCTGTTGTGTGACGAGCTGACGATTGTTCCGTTGGAGTTCCCAGTTCGAAATCCGTTGTTCGATCCCCACTTCTAAAAGATGATCCAGTAATTTCTTCAGACGAGTCGAGAACAGGTTGCAACGTACTTGTGAATTCACCTCCTCCAATTATTGTTCCATCGGTACTTCCAAAAGCATTCGATGCAGTGTCTGTCGTCATTTCATCGAGGATTGTATTCGTTTCGTCACTCATTGTGCTCAATTCGCTTAACACCAATGGAAGTGAACCAGAAGATTCTTCCCATTGGCATTCTTCATCCTTACATTCAGATCCAGCAATCTTCAATTCGCTGCCATCACCTGAAGATGATTCTAAGTGAAGAGCCGTGTCCAATCTTCTCTCATCATCCCCACTGCCTCCAGTGAAGAATGTTCTCGAGATAAGCGATTTCTCTTTTACATCAGGATTTTCTGAGCTCAACGCGACTATTTCAACATTTCCACTGCCAGGTTCTGAAAATCCACTTCCATGGCTAAATTGCGCTTGATCTCGTCCGGCATCCCCAGATTGCTCGTTCACCGACCACGTTTCTCCCGATGCTGTCAAAAATTCTAATGTTTCCTCATTCATCAATCCTTTCACTTCTTCAGTCTCCACATTTCTTCCTTCCTTATCTCCACTTCCTAATGAGAAAATACTTCCGAAAAATTTCGGACTTCTTCCCGAAGACTCTTCATCTTTTCCACCTACAAGAGACCGATCTTTATCTTTCAACGCTCCCGATCCTCCGTGAAGAGTCAGAAGTTCACCCTCATCCAATGATTGTGGAAACAGATCCATCTCCATTGCACTTCCCAGTTCGTTTTCCGTTTCTGACGAAGTGTCCCTTCTCGCTGCAATGCCACCACCGCTGCCAAAAGAGAAAAGACTGGCCAAGAACCTCGATCTTTTCTGTTCAGATTGTCCTGTATCAGACACAACGCCACTTCCTTCTAGATCCTCATCTCCAGTTATCCCAAGTAACTCCTCCGTCATCGAAGTAGTCTCTTCTGTAACTTCTCTTCCATCTTCAGATCCCGATCTTCCAACTACGCCAGAAGCTCCACTTCCAAACTGCAACAATCCATTCCAGAATCTCCCCAAAACTTTTTCTTCCCTTGCAACAACTCTAGATTTAGTAGAGTGCAATCCTTCAGAGTTTTCTCCATTTGAACCAATTTCCTCACGTTCAGAGATGAAATCAAAATTCTCTCTCAACGACAAAGATTTTACAAATTCCTCACGTTCAAGTTCTGATTCTTCCAGAGCCTCGCTTTCTTCCTCACTACTTGAATCTAAAAGTTTCAAAATCTCTGCCTTCTGAGAATGGTTTACTTTACGATCTGCTTTTTTCAACCTCTCGTTCAAGCCAATGATGTCGTTGACTTCATTTTCATCTTGCGTTCCGGAATCCATCACCAAAACCTCATCTCCAGCATCCAATCTTCTTTCAGTGTCACCACTACCGAAAAGTCCAAAGAATCCGCCAAGGAAACGCAAAGATCCATCTTCTTCGGGAGGTTTTGTTTTTCTGACGTCAGCCCCAATTTCATTCCCGGAAGGAATTAAAAACTGAGAAAGCTCAAATTCTGTTTCTATCATTTTAACATTCTGATTGCCATCAGAATGCTCACCACTCAGTTTCCTCTTCCTTTCCAAACCCTCATTTTCTTGATTCATTATTCCTCTGCCACTTCCAAAGAACGTGAACGGAATTTTTTCATGTTCATCTTCTAAGTCAATTTGACCATCCATTTTATGTTTTGCAAATTTTCTGTCACCTGACAAAACATATCCGCTATTCTTATATTCCCTTTGCTCCTCCTTTCCACCAATATCATTTCCTCTATCCAGTCTCCAATCTCCACTTCCAAGGCCTAGAAATCCCGACAAAAATCTCGGTTCCGATTTCTCAGCTTTGTCTTTACCATTTGTTCCAATTTCTTCTCTGCTAGGCCTCCCCTCACCACTGCCAAATATTCCTGTGAAGAACCTTAGTTTAGGCTTTGCGAACACCAGATCTTTCACTTCTTCAAAGTGATCACTTTCAGTGGGAGAAGACCAAGTTTCAAACTTCAAATCTTTTGCTTCCGATACAGACAACAAAGTCCTGTCATTCACCTTTTCACTTTCACTTCTCTTATTTGCGACATTAGGTGGTAAAGAAAGAAACCTAGACGCTCTTTCAGACTCACGAATCGACTCACCACTTCCAACATGGTTTTCATCAGTTTCTTTGCTACTACCGAATCCGAGGAAACCGAAAATAAACCTACTTTCTCTTGGACTTTGCTCTTCATCACTTAGCGAAGAAACCGTCGTGAAGTCTCCAGTGCTGGTAATTCCAAACGAAAACCTCGATTCGCTTCCCGACTCGCGTTCGACTGTCGTAGTTTCAGTTTCGAGCAAGCGATCAGTTACCTCCGATGTATTAATATTTGTTGTTGTACGAGTGGCAACATCCGTTGTATAAGGAGAAATCTCGGTCGTTGCGTCTCGACGATTCTCGTAGCTAATGCTCTCCTCAGTTTCGAGAGTGGTTGCAAACAAAAACTTGAAAGGATCATTTTCAGAACCATCTTTGCTTCCATCGTAGTGTTCTGCCTTCTCGGCTTCATCCAATAACGCTATGCGTTGGAAATCCTTCATTTGTTGATCTTGGAGCTTCCTGCGATTTGTATCTAAATCATCTCCTAACGTTCTGGGGACAAGAGTCGTTTCCAGAAAAGTATCAACTCTAGTATTTGAAATCCCAGACACTGCAGTTGAACTTTCGACATTTTCAGGGAGTGTACTTTGGTTCATAGGATTTTCAGGGAGTGTACTTTGGTTCATAGGATTTTCAGGGAGTGTACTTTGGTTCATAGGATTTTCAGGGAGTGTACTTTGGTTCATAGGAGTTGTTAAGACATCTAAATCTTTCCTTGCTGTAGATTCTTTGCTATTTACTGACGCTAAAGTCTCATTATCATCAGCAATATTATCGCGTTCCCCAAATAACCTTTTAAGCAAACTCCCCACGGAGTCCCAGGCATTCCAAAGGTCATAATACGATGAACTTGGTCCTCTGCCTTCAACAGCTACAGCCAATCCCAGATGTCTTTCTCCACTTTCACCCCTAGCAGTTTCGATATCCTTTCTCGAACGCCCATTTTGATTTTCAGAAAAATCTTTTTGCGATTCGAGACGCGACTGTCGCTTCCGTTGAGGATCGGTTTTGTTTTGAAGCATAGACACATTGGCGTTGAAATTCCAGTTCCATTGCCTGTTATCGTGATTAACGTACATTGCTTGCCGCTTAACTCTGTCGATGCTTTGTGCTAATAATCTTCGTCGGCGAATTTCGGAAACGGATTGAAATTTAGAATTTAATCTTTCTTTAAATACCTCACTTTTAACGGAACTAGATGAATATTTTTTCTCAGAATTTCCTTCAGCAATCTCCTGCAATGAGGAATTCACCGAATCTTTTACTCGTTCGTTTGAATGAAATAGAGCATAATTATCTTTCAAAGAAGTTGCTTTCTCTTCAGAAGACGAATCTTGAACCTCATCATGGCGTTGCAGAACCAGTTTGCTTTCCCATGGAATCGATTCAAGATCGTTGGAAGGAAGATCTTGTTTAACGTGTCTTTTAGTTCTTTTTGAATCTTCTTTAAATACCCTGACATTGTCGACTCTGTGCTTGGCTCGATCCTCGATTTCATTGGATATCAGAACCTCAAGAGAGCCATTTCCTACATCTAACATTCCTTTATAATCGTCTACTGTTTTGATATCAAACGAAGTCCTGTTGCCATCCCCGTGCGTTGATTTCTTTAAAGAACTTGAGTCTTGTGCTTCATCAGTTGGTGCAAAAACGGATTCTCGAGACTTTTGCAAGGGATCGAAAAGAATTGATAGTTTAGATGGCTGCCACAGGACGAGGGAGGGGAACAGCAAGGCACCTGTAAAAAGTACAAAAAATAATTAGATTTATGTCACTTGAAACAATTGCTTGGAAGAAAAAAATACAAAATTCCGATATTTGACCCTGGAAGGTCAATAACTTTCGGCATTTAGTTTTTTTTTTAACTTGTTGCTCAATTTTTTTTTTCAACGGATCCATGTGTGCAGGAAAGGAAATGGAGACATCTCCTAGAAATTGTCAAAAATAAAAGCATGTCCATTAACCGTCCCGCCCCCCTCTCCCGACACCTAAACTTGGAATAAAATAAGAAAAAATTACTCTTCCGATATACTGTAAGTATAATACATTGTGAGAAAAGTTGAGCTTTTTAACCTCTGAGTGGAACTTTTTTTGCCTAAAATGGACTAAATGTCCATGTCACAAGGATACCCAAATGCTCAGAGAAGGGGCCCAATGGACAACTGTTAAGAGACATGTAGTCTCCAAACAAGGCCATCCAGCATGTTTTTTAAGATGCACATGACACATTCTTTAAGGTGCTCTCCAACATACGGGGCCCCCCATCGCTTAATGTCCCGTCTAGGGGACGGCGGCTTTCCAAGCCCACCAGTGTCCCGTCTAGGGGACGGCGGCTTTCCAAGCCCACCAGTGTCCCGTCTAGGGGACGGCGGCTTTCCAAGCCCACCAGTGTCCCGTCTAGGGGACGGCGGCTTTCCAAGCCCACCAGTGTCCCGTCTAGGGGACGGCGGCTTTCCAAGCCCACCAGTGTCCCGTCTAGGGGACGGCGGCTTTCCAAGCCCACCAGTGTCCCGTCTAGGGGACGGCGGCTTTCCAAGCCCACCAGTGTCCCGTCTAGGGGACGGCGGCTTTCCAAGCCCACCAGTGTCCCGTCTAGGGGACGGCGGCTTTCCAAGCCCACCAGTGTCCCGTCTAGGGGACGGCGGCTTTCCAAGCCCACCAGTGTCCCGTCTAGGGGACGGCGGCTTTCCAAGCCCACCAGTGTCCCGTCTAGGGGACGGCGGCTTTCCAAGCCCACCAGTGTCCCGTCTAGGGGACGGCGGCTTTCCAAGCCCACCAGTGTCCCGTCTAGGGGACGGCGGCTTTCCAAGCCCACCAGTGTCCCGTCTAGGGGACGGCGGCTTTCCAAGCCCACCAGTGTCCCGTCTAGGGGACGGCGGCTTTCCAAGCCCACCAGTGTCCCGTCTAGGGGACGGCGGCTTTCCAAGCCCACCAGTGTCCCGTCTAGGGGACGGCGGCTTTCCAAGCCCACCAGTGTCCCGTCTAGGGGACGGCGGCTTTCCAAGCCCACCAGTGTCCCGTCTAGGGGACGGCGGCTTTCCAAGCCCACCAGTGTCCCGTCTAGGGGACGGCGGCTTTCCAAGCCCACCAGTGTCCCCTCTAGGGGACGGCGGCTTTCCAAGCCCACCAGTGTCCCGTCTAGGGGACGGCGGCTTTCCAAGCCCACCAGTGTCCCCTCTAAGGGACGGCGGCTTTCCAAGCCCACCAGTGTCCCCTCTAAGGGACGGCGGCTTTCCAAGCCCACCAGTGTCCCCTCTAAGGGACGGCGGCTTTCCAAGCCCACCAGTGTCCCCTCTAAGGGACAGCGGCTTTCCAAGCCCACCAGTGTCCCCTCTAAGGGACAGCGGCTTTCCAAGCCCACCAGTGTCCCCTCTAAGGGACAGCGGCTTTCCAAGCCCACCAGTGTCCCCTCTAAGGGACAGCGGCTTTCCAAGCCCACCAGTGTCTCCTCTAAGGGACAGCGGCTTTCCAAGCCCACCAGTGTTCCCTCTAAAGGACAGTGGCTTTCCAAGCCCACCAGTGTCCCCTCTAAAGGACAGTGGCTTTCCAAGCCCATCAGTGTCCCCTATTGTCTGAGGATAGGGTGGAAACTTGCGGAGATAAATCTCAATGCTGGCCACGTGGGATTCGAACCTGAGAAGTGCAGATTATGAGCCTGGCATGCTACCGATTCAACCACTCCTGTCCCTTGTAGAAAACGTAAGGAAGGTGAGACCACAGAACAAAGGCAAAACAACATTCATGTCTTTTCTGGACTCGTATCCAAACAAGGCACGGATGATCCGTAGTCAAGGACGCTACCCACTTGGGAAAACGAATGACCAACATTGAAAAAAAGTCAAATAGTTGGACAGTTGGGTTGTTTTACCTCTGAGCGGCACTTTTTTGCACACCATGGGCTAAATGGCCAGGTCACATGGACCCCGAAGGCTCAGAAGGTTGGGGGAGGGGACCCACTGGAACAGCTGTTGGGAGACAGATGGTAGCCTCCCGTCAAGGCCATCCAGAGTGTTCTTTAACGTGCAGTGTATGCTCTCCCGCACACGGGGCCACGGCTTAACGTCCCATCCAACGGATTGCGGCCTTTCCAAGCCCATCGGTGTCCCCTACTGACAGTTGGCAGGGCGGGGAATTTTGCGGAGATAAATCTCAACGCTGACCCAGCTGGGACTCGAACCTGGGAACTACAGATTACGAGCCTGGCACGCTACCGACTGAGCCACCCCCGCCCCAGGGGTATTATGAGCTCTGTTAAAGATACTATATAAATATTCTCGATGTTAAAGATACTATACAGGGTGAATCTGAAAAAGTGGGCAAAACTTTACGGGGTGGTAGAACGCAGCTATACGAGCAATATTCGTCATAGAATGTATGGTCGGAACGCAAGCGGTGAGAAGTTAAAAGGTAGTTTTCCACTGTCACATTTAAAGAATGAACACAAGAAGGAGAGGAGATACTTCAGAAAACATTTTATTAACAGGAATGTAATTGAGGTACATGCTCAAAGAAATTGCTCAAAAGAGTTGCCGCCAGCTGTAATGCAGGCTTCACACCTGCGGGATAGCGACGGTAGAAATGCCGGTGGGTGCGAGACCGACGCTTTTATACCATTTACAACGCCACCTAGCGGCTCGCCGTTTGCGTTCCGCCCATACTTTCTGTGACGAATATTGCTCGTATAGCTGCGTTCTACCTCCCCGTAAAGTTACACCCACTTTTTCAGATTCACCCTGTATAAAATGTTCAGTTCGGGATATGTTGTACACAAATGGCAGAGTTACCATTTATGAATAAAACACTCCCTCAAGCAGCACACTTACCACAGAGGTTTGAAAATAGGGCTGGCTTGTTACCTCTCAGCGACAACACAAATGGAATTAGAAACCAAGTCACAAGAAATCCAAAGTGTTGGATTTCTTATGAGCCTCTGAGCTCACAAGTGTTACAAGTTTCTGTGAACCTCTGGAAATGTGTATGTAACTGGCGTACCCCTTGTATAGATAGATAAAACTATAGTTATAGTATAACAATGGGAATAAAATAAAACATATATATCAGTGGTTCTCAATCTTTTATGCTTCACGTACCCCCTGGAAATGTGTATGTAACTGGCGTACCCCTTGTATAGATAGATAAAACTATAGTTATAGTATAACAATGGGAATAAAATAAAACATATATCAGTGGTTCTCAATCTTTTATGCTTCACGTACCCCCTGGAAATGTGTATGTAACTGGCGTACCCCTTGTATAGATAGATAAAACTATAGTTATAGTATAACA
The DNA here is from genome assembly GCA_038380435.1 of Ryuthela nishihirai. Taxonomy (NCBI): domain Eukaryota; kingdom Metazoa; phylum Arthropoda; class Arachnida; order Araneae; family Heptathelidae; genus Ryuthela; species Ryuthela nishihirai. The sequence continues at coordinate 38,971,933 of JAWZYU010000029.1, forward strand.
ATGGGAATAAAATAAAACATATATCAGTGGTTCTCAACCTTTTATGCTTCACGTACCCCCTGGAAATGTGTATGTAACTGGCGTACCCCTTGTATAGATAGATAAAACTATAGTTATAGTATAACAATGGGAATACAATAAAACATGTATATCAGTGGTTCTCAACCTTTCATGCTTCACGTACCCCCTGGAAATGTGTATGTAACTGGCGTACCCCTTGTATAGAGAGATAAAACTATAGTTATAGTATAACAATGATTATTTTTATTTGTTAGTAGATCTAGCAACTTTTAAGCTCTCACGGCGTACCCCAAAAAATTTAACCGCGTACCCCACGTTGAGAACCCCTGTGTTAGATATTAGCCGCTTGTCAAGGCCATTCAGTGTTCCTTAACGTGCAAAGGTTACCGCTCTACTGCACACGGAACCACGGCTTTATGTTCCATCTAATGGACGGCGGCCTTTCCAAGACAATTGATATTCCCTATTCACAGAGGGCATGGTATGGTTTTGCGTAGATAAATCAACGCTGGCCCTGGGACTCAAACTTGTCAAATGCAGATTAAAACTTGGAACGCTACCCACTGGGCCAACCCCTGGCCGCCAAAATTTGGAACACTCAAAAATTTTAAAATCGTAAACTATCTGTTCACGATAGATCAAAAAAACCAAGGGTTCATAGCTAGGTAGGGTTATTTTTATCTCAACGGTTTTTTCGTCCACAATGGACTAAATGGCCAGGTCACAAAGATCCCAAGGAGGTTGGGGAAGGGGACTCCTGGACAGCTATTAGATGCTAGATGGCCTTGAAGCTTACGTTATTTAAAGTGTCCAGGGGAGCTTACGTTATTTAAAGTGTCCAGGGGAGCTTACGTTATTTAAAGTGTCCAGGGGAGCTTACGTTATTTAAAGTGTCCAGGGGAGCTTACGTTATTTAAAGTGTCCAGGGGAGCTTACGTTATTTAAAGTGTCCAGGGGAGCTTACGTTATTTAAAGTGTCCAGGGGAGCTTACGTTATTTAAAGTGTCCAGGGGAGCTTACGTTATTTAAAGTGTCCAGGGGAGCTTACGTTATTTAAAGTGTCCAGGGGAGCTTACGTTATTTAAAGTGTCCAGGGGAGCTTACGTTATTTAAAGTGTCCAGGGGAGCTTACGTTATTTAAAGTGTCCAGGGAAGCTTACGTTATTTAAAGTGTCCAGGGAAGCTTACGTTATTTAAAGTGTCCAGGGAAGCTTACGTTATTTAAAGTGTCCAGGGAAGCTTACGTTATTTAAAGTGTCCAGGGAAGCTTACGTTATTTAAAGTGTCCAGGGAAGCTTACGTTATTTAAAGTGTCCAGGGAAGCTTACGTTATTTAAAGTGTCCAGGGAAGCTTACGTTATTTAAAGTGTCCAGGGAAGCTTACGTTATTTAAAGTGTCCAGGGAAGCTTACGTTATTTAAAGTATCCAGAATACGTCTCTCCTACACACAGAGTCACGGCTTTTACATCCAATTCGACGGATGGCAGTCTTTACGCAGCCCAATGGCGTCCCCTTTCTCACCGAGGGCATCGTAACTGAGCCCCCCCCCCCCCCCTTAAATTTTTATATTTACGATACTTTAATACAAATTCTGAATCGCTTCACTAATAGTTTAAGATTTCTTTTGCTTATAAAGAAAACGTTAAATGCAAAGAAGCAAAGTTCAATTATTCAGCCCATCAAATATTAAGCTCAATTCTGAATTTTACGAAATATCCAGTTTCGTTTTTGAGCCCTCAGATAACACTTTTGGCGCCCTTAAATATAGAGTCCCTTTTTTTTTTAAACCCTAACAACAGATTTAACGTTGGGTTGCAGTTGTTTTACCTCTGAGCGGCACTTTTTTGCACACCATGGGCTAAATGGCCAGGTCACATGGACCCCGTAGGCTCAGAGAAGGTTGGGGGAGGGGACCCACTGGAACAGCTGTTGGTAGACAGATGGTAGCCTCCCGTCAAGGTCATCCAGCGTGTTCTTTAACGTGCACAGGGTATGGCTCTCCCGCACACGGGGCCACGGCTTAACGTCCCATACGACGGACGGCGGCCTTTCCAAGCCCATCGGTGTCCCCTACTGACCGTGGGCAGGGCGGGGAATTTTGCGGAGATAAATCTCAACGCTGACCCAGCTGGGACTCAAACCTGGGAACTACAGATTACGAGCCTGCCGAGCTACCGACTGAGCCACCCCGCCCCACAGATTTAACGAGTAAAATAGTTTTTAGGTTACAAAATGAAAAAAAAAATCGAATAGTTCTTTAAAAAAACATACCTGTTATCAAGATTACAATCGTTATGAAGGTAACTCTCAACTTTTTCCAACTGGGAACCAGAAACTCCATGATAATAATAACAGCGCAGTTTTCGAAATTTTACGAAACAATTTAAAAACTTTAAGAGTTAAAACACGACTTTAAAACTCACAGAGAATGACCGTGAAGAAGCACAATTATTTAAAAGGCACAAGCCAGCTTTTTTTCACTTGCCACAAGTCACATCGAATGAGCCAGGCAAGACAGTCTTTAGATGGCGCCAGCCGTGGTGACGTTGGAACTGTTTTGCATAAAAAGCATACACATCATAGAAATGTAGGTTCTGAGATTATTTAATCCACTTAACCTTCTCTTTTTATTGCTCCGATGGCCGAGATAAAAATAGATCGAAATATTCAAGTAAATTTGATAACGATTAACACTGATTGATCGGTTGGTTAGTTGTATAATACCACACAAGTAGGAATGCTGGCAGCTCGCAGTACTACATCTATTCACATGCTTCAACACTTTCCCTGGTAAAATATAAAGTAAAATATAAAATGATATCTTCTTGCATTGCAGATCCCAGAAGGAAAAAAAAAACTTCTCAAGACGTGGAAGTCGAACATGATTAATACTCCTTAACAACATTCTGTCCAACGTCCATGTTGTGTTGGGTTGTTTTACCTCTGAGCGGCACTTTTTTGCACACCATGGGCTAAATGGCCAGGTCACATGGACCCCGAAGGCTCAGAGAAGGTTGGGGGAGGAGAGTCACTGGAACAGCCGTTGGAAGACAGATGGTAGCCTCCCGTCAAGGCCATACAGCGTGTTCTTTAACGTGCACAGGGTATGGATCTCCCGCACACGGGGCCACGGCTAACGTCCCACCAACGTCCATGTAATATCTTTTTAATTATGAGTGCACTCATATCCAATGAATGGAATAAATAGAAATCTTATCATCAATGATTAAACTGGTGGACATTTGTATTTGCAGCTCATTAATTGATTACAGATTTTCTGCATTCTTAATTAATAATAGACAGGCTCGTAATCTGTAGTTCCCAGGTTCGAGTCCCAGCTGGATCAGCGTTGAGATTTATCTCCGCAAAATTCCCCGCCTTGCCCACGGTCAGTAGGGGACTGGAAAAGGCCGCTGGAAAGGCCACTGTCCATCGGATGGGACGTTAAGCCGTGGCCGCGTATGTGGGAGAGACATACCCTGTGTACGTTAAAGAATACGCTGGATGGCCTTGATGGGATGCTACCATCTGTCTCCCAAAGCTGTTCCAGTGGGTCCCCTCCCCCAACCTTCTCTGAGGCTTCGGGGTCCATGTGACCTGGCCATTTAGTCCATGGTGTGCAAAAAAGTGCCGCTCAGAGGTAAAACAACCCAATGTTAAAGAATACACTGGATGGACTTGACGGGACGCTACCATCTGTTTCCCAACAGCTGTTTCAGTGGATATCCTCCCCCAACCTTCTCTGAACCTTCGGGGTCCATGTGACCTGGCCATTTAGTCCATGGTGTGCAAAAAAGTGCCGCTCAGAGGTAAAACAACCCAACCAAGTCCATGTAATATCTTTTTAATTATGAGTGCACTCATATCCAATGAATGGAATAAACAGAAATCTTATCATCAATGATTAAACTGGTGGACATTTGTATTTGCAGCTCATTAATTGATTACAGATTTTCTGCATTCTTAATGAATAATATTATTGCTAAAGCTTATGTAAAATTTTTTTTGGGGGGTCAGGTTCTTGTGTTGGGTTGTTTTACCTCTGAGCGGCACTTTTTTGCACACCATGGGCTAAATGGCCAGGTCACAAGGACCCCGAAGGCTCAGAGAAGGTTGGGGGAGGGGACCCACTGGAACAGCTGTTGGGAGACAGATGGTAGCCTCCCGTCAAGGCCATCCAATGTATTCTTTAACGTGCACAGGGTATGGCTCTCCTACACACGGGCCACGGCTTAACGTCTCATCCGACGGCGGCCTTTTCAAGCCCATCGGTGTCCCCTACTGACCGTGGGCAGGGCGGAGAATTTTGCGGAGATAATCTCAACGCTGACCAAGCTGGGACTCGAACCTGCGAACCGCAGATTACGAGCCTGGTGCGCTATACCGACTGAGCCATCCCCGCCCACTCAACGCTGAACCAGCTGGGACTCGAACCTGGGAACCGCAGATTACGATCCTGGCACTCTACCGACTGAGCCATCCCCGTCCATATACTATGACAACCTGGCACGCTACCGACCATAAAATTATACAGACACTTGTTTTGGATTTCAAAGGAGGTAGACAAGTTTGAGAGTTTGTATAAAACAAACGCATTATCGGCAAATATATGCGAACTCCCTGCCCCTAGGTTCGGGGAAAGGCCGTCGTGGACTTTAAGGCGTGGTTATGTTAGGCGTTACGATGGGACGTTAGGGTGTGCGGGAGAGCCACATCCTGTGCAGTTAAAGAACACGCTTGATGGCCTTGACGGAAGGCTACCATCTGCCCTCCAACAGCTGTTCCAGTGGGTCACCTCCCCCAACCTTCTCTGAGCCTTCGTTGTCCTTGTGAATTGGCCATTTAGCCCATTGTGTACAAAAAGTGCCGCACCTTGTGCACGTTAAAGAACACGCTTGATGGCCTTGACGGAAGGCTACCATCTGTCCCCCAACAGCTGTTCCAGTGGATCACCTCCCCCAACCTTCTCTGAGCCTTCGTTGTCCTTGTGAACTGGCCATTTAGCCCATTGTGTGCAAAAAGTGCCGCACCCTGTGCACGTTAAAGAACACGCTTGATGGCCTTGACGGAAGGCTACCATCTGCCCTCCAACAGCTGTTCCAGTGGGTCACCTCCCCCAACCTTCTCTGAGCCTTCGTTGTCCTTGTGAATTGGCCATTTAGTCCATTGTGTACAAAAAGTGCCGCACCTTGTGCACGTTAAAGAACACGCTTGATGGCCTTGACGGAAGGCTACCATCTGTCCCCCAACAGCTGTTCCATGGGTCACCTCCCACAACCTTCTCTGAGCCTTCGTTGTCCTTGTGAACTGGCCATTTAGCCCATTGTGTGCAAAAAGTGCCGCACCCTGTGCACGTTAAAGAACACGCTTGATGGCCTTGACGGAAGGCTACCATCTGTCCCCCAACAGCTATTCAAGTGGGTCACCTCCCACAACCTTCTCTGAGCCTTCGTTGTCCTTGTGAACTGGCCATTTAGCCCATTGTGTGCAAAAAGTGCCGCACCCTGTGCACGTTAAAGAACACGCTTGACGGCCTTGACAGAAGGCTACCATCTGTCCCCCAACAGCTATTCAAGTGGGTCACCTCCCACAACCTTCTCTGAGCCTTCGTTGTCCTTGTGAACTGGCCATTTAGCCCATTGTGTGCAAAAAGTGCCGCACCCTGTGCACGTTAAAGAACACGCTTGACGGCCTTGACAGAAGGCTACCATCTGTCCCCCAACAGCTATTCAAGTGGGTCACCTCCCACAACCTTCTCTGAGCCTTCGTTGTCCTTGTGAACTGGCCATTTAGCCCATTGTGTGCAAAAAGTGCCGCACCCTGTGCACGTTAAAGAACACGCTTGACGGCCTTGACGGGAGGCTACCATCTGTCCCCCAACAGCTATTCCAGTGAGTCACCTCCCACAACCTTCTCTGAGCCTTCGTTGTCCTTGTGAACTGGCCATTTAGCCCATTGTGTGCAAAAAGTGCCGCACCCTGTGCACGTTAAAGAACACGCTTGACGGCCTTGACAGAAGGCTACCATCTGTCCCCCAACAGCTAATCCAGTGGATCACCTCCCACAACCTTCTCTGAGCCTTCGTTGTCCTTGTGAACTGGCCATTTAGCCCATTGTGTGCAAAAAGTGCCGCACCCTGTGCACGTTAAAGAACACGCTTGACGGCCTTGACAGAAGGCTACCATCTGTCCCCCAACAGCTGCTCCAGTGGGTCACCTCCCCCAACCTTCTCTGAGCCTTCGTTGTCCTTGTGAACTGTCCATTTAGCCCATTGTGTGCAAAAAGTGCCGCACCCTGTGCACGTTAAAGAACACGCTTGATGGCCTTGACAAAAGGCTACCATCTGTCCTCCAACAGCTGTTCCAGTGGGTCACCTCCCCCAACCTTCTCTGAGCCTTCGTTGTCCTTGTGAACTGGCCATTTAGCCCATTGTGTGCAAAAAGTGCCGCACCCTGTGCACGTTAAAGAACACGCTTGATGGCCTTGACGGAAGGCTACCATCTGTCCCCCAACAGCTATTCCAGTGGGTCACCTCCCACAACCTTCTCTGAGCCTTCGTTGTCCTTGTGAACTGGCCATTTAGCCCATTGTGTGCAAAAAGTGCCGCACCCTGTGCACGTTAAAGAACACGCTTGATGGCCTTGACGGAAGGCTACCATCTGTCCCCCAACAGCTATTCCAGTGGGTCACCTCCCACAACCTTCTCTGAGCCTTCGTTGTCCTTGTGAACTGGCCATTTAGCCCATTGTGTGCAAAAAGTGCCGCACCCTGTGCACGTTAAAGAACACGCTTGATGGCCTTGACGGAAGGCTACCATCTGTCCCCCAACAGCTATTCCAGTGGGTCACCTCCCACAACCTTCTCTGAGCCTTCGTTGTCCTTGTGAACTGGCCATTTAGCCCATTGTGTGCAAAAAGTGCCGCACCCTGTGCACGTTAAAGAACACGCTTGATGGCCTTGACGGAAGGCTACCATCTGTCCCCCAACAGCCATTCCAGTGGGTCACCTCCTACAACCTTCTCTGAGCCTTCGTTGTCCTTGTGAACTGGTAATTTAGCCCATTGTGTGCAAAAAGTGCCGCTTAGAGGTAAAACAACTCAACTGAACTCTACCCCTCCCCTGAATACATCCCTGAGGAGAGAGACATACCGCTTCGCCGTTAAAGAACACGCTGGATGTCTTTGACGAGAGATTCTGCCTCCTAACGACTGTCCAGTAGGTCTCCTTCCTCATCCTTCTCCCAGATGGGCTTTGAAAAAACCTAGACTTAACGTCCCATTTAACGAACGGCGGTTGGTACGATGGGAGCAATTTAAAATTTGACCTCCGATGCTTCGTTCAAATTCGAACGGTCACGCAAAGGTAACCTTATTCTAGGACTGCTGGAAACGTGAAAATTAGTCTCTGGAAGTGTTGCAGGTTATAGATCACGAAACGTCATGAAATTTTGAAACCGGAGGGTCGTTCCAGGTCAAATTTCGTTCCACTGGTGCTAGAGAACTGAAAATTGGTTCCAGGGGTTATTTTGGGATATAGATCTCAGAAACGATGAGAAATTTTGGATGCGATAGGTTCTTCAGGTTCAAAAGTCAATTATAGATCTTCCAGTGGTCATCATCATCCTCAAGCAGCCATGGGCTACGGAGGTCCAACCAGACCGTGCAATTTAGTTCTCCAAGCAAGTCTATCCTGAGCTACATCTACTGCATCTGGCCACTGCACACCAATTCTAACAAGGCCCTGTTTGACATTGCCGGCCCACTGCATCCTAGGTCTCCCCTTCTTTCTGAGGCCTTTAGGCACACTGTTCATAACCCTATTCGCCAATCTATAATTATTCATACGGGCAACATGGCCAAACCAACGGAGCTCTCGCTGCACAATATGCTACTTAAAGGAGGTTGCAAACTCCTTTGCCTAACCTCATCATTAGTTACAAAGTCGAACCACCTAATGCCCAAGATACTGCGTAAGCATCTGGAATCAAAAGCATCTAGTTTCCTGTTATCTTGTTTACAAAGTGTCCAAGTTTCACTATCATAACTAACCCTAGAAAGAACCAAACTATTATACAGTCTAATTTTAGTCTTTAGGTGTATACGCCTATTTCTCCACACTCTCCATAGATTCTTAAAAGTCCAGGCAGCAATCCCTATTCGTTTGTTAATCTCATGTCGCACATCACCATTATCTGTTACATAGCTCCCAAGATAATTAAACTGTGACACCTGCTCAAGACTGCAGCCATCAGATTAACTGAATCATAGCCTGCCTGACCAATTTTCATCACTTTAGTTTTCTCTCTGTTTATAACCAAACCTACTCTACTCCCAGTCTCATTAACAGCTCGAATGAAAGAATTCATCTCATCAACATCATTTGCCAAAAGGGCTAAATCATCAGCATAATCTAAATCAGAAATTTTCGTATCTCCAGCCCATTTAAGGCCAAAATCTTTCCCTTGAAGTGAATTTCGCACAACATAATCAACAACCAAACTAAAGAGAAAAGGAGACAAAATACACCCTTGTAGAACACCAGAAGTAATGCTAAACCAATTGCTACAAGCCTTACCATCTCTCACACACGACTCAGTGTTATTATAGAGAGCTTTCATTATGTTAACTAACTTGTCTGGTATACCATATGATCTCACAATCAACCACAAATTATGACGATCAACAGAGTCGAAAGCCTTTTTGAAATCAACAAAGCTAGCAACCAAAGGTTTCTGAAACTCTAAACATTTCTCAAGAATCTGCCTAAGTGAAAATATCTGATCCACACATCCCCTACCACTTCTGAATCCACATTGCTCATCACGCAATTGCCTGTCAACCAGATTCTTAATTCTATTAACCGCAATCATGGAAAGAACTTTACCTGGAACAGAGAGTAGGCTGATACCCCTATAGTTATCACAAGAACTGCGATCACCTTTTTTGAAAATGGGGATAACAATAGCTCTGGTAAAATCCTTAGGAACCATGCCTTTATCATAAAAGATATTCAGAATTTTAGTCATCCAAGTGGTAGAAAGCAAAAATTGATTCCACTGGTGCTAGAGGGCTGAAAATTGGTTCCAGGGGGTATTTTGGGCCATAGATCTCAGAAACGATGCGAAATTTTGGATGCGATGGGTCCTTCAGGTTCAAAGGCAATTTTGAATGCAATGAATTCTTGAGTGAAATTTCAATATACCGGTACTGCAGAGAAAATTTCGTGAATAGGATTATGTCAGGCAGTACCACTCAGAAAAAAAAAAAGGAATTTTTCTAATCAGGTTTTAAATCAAGGTCAAATGCGGGTCGGAGTGACCGCATTTAACCGTGACGTAAGCTTTTTGGGACACTTTAAATAAAGTAAGCTTCCCTGGACACTTCAAATAACGTAAGCTTTCCTGGACACCAAATAACGTAAGCTTCCTTGGACACTTTAAATAACGTAAGCTTCCCTGGACAATTTAAATAACGTAACCTTCCCTGGACACTAAATAACGTAAGCTTCCCTGGACACTTTAAATAACGTAAGCTTTCCTGGACACCAAATAACGTAAGCTTCCTTGGACACTTTAAATAACGTAAGCTTCCCTGGACAATTTAAATAACGTAACCTTCCCTGAACACTAAATAACGTAAGCTTCCCTGGACAATTTAAATAACGTAACCTTCCCTGGACACTAAATAACGTAAGCTTCCCTGGACACTTTAAATAACGTAAGCTTCCCTGGACACTTTAAATAAAGCCCTCTAGCACCAATGGAATCAATTTTTGCTTTCTACCACTGGAAGATTTATAATTGACTTTTGAACCTGAAGGACCCATCGCATCCAAAATTTCGCATCGTTTCTGAGATCTATGGCCCAAAATACCCCCTGGAACCAATTTTCAGCCCTCTAGCACCAGTGGAATCAATTTTTGCTTTCTACCACTGGAAGATCTATAATTGACTTTTGAACCTGAAGGACCCATCGCATCCAAAATTTCGCATCGTTTCTGAGATCTATGGCCCAAAATACCCCCTGGAACCAATTTTCAGCCCTCTAGCACCAGTGGAATCAATTTTTGCTTTCTACCACTGGAAGATCTATAATTGACTTTTGAACCTGAAGGACCCATCGCATCCAAAATTTCGCATCGTTTTTGAGATCTATGGCCCAAAATACCCCCTGGAACCAATTTTCAGCCCTCTAGCACCAGTGGAATCAATTTTTGCTTTCTACCACTGGAAGATCTATAATTGACTTTTGAACCTGAAGGACCCATCGCATCCAAAATTTCGCATCGTTTCTGAGATCTATGGCCCAAAATACCCCCTGGAACCAATTTTCAGCCCTCTAGCACCAGTGGAATCAATTTTTGCTTTCTACCACTGGTAGATCTATAATTGACTTTTGAACCTGAAGGACCCATCGTATCCAAAATTTCGCATCGTTTCTGAGATCTATGGCCCAAAATACCCCCTGGAACCAATTTTCAGCCCTCTAGCACCAGTGGAATCAATTTTTGCTTTCTACCACTGGAAGATCTATAATTGACTTTTGAACCTGAAGGACCCATCGCATCCAAAATTTCGCATCGTTTCTGAGATCTATGGCCCAAAATACCCCCTGGAACCAATTTTCAGCCCCCTAGCACCAGTGGAATCAATTTTTGCTTTCTACCACTGGAAGACCTATAATTGACTTTTGAACCTGAAGGACCCATCGCATCCAAAATTTCGCATCGTTTCTGAGATCTATGGCCCAAAATACCCCCTGGAACCAATTTTCAGCCCTCTAGCACCAGTGGAATCAATTTTTGCTTTCTACCACTGGAAGATCTATAATTGACTTTTGAACCTGAAGGACCCATTGCATCCAAAATTTCGCGTCGTTTCTGAGATCTATGGCCCAAAATACCCCCGGGAACCAATTTTCAGCCCGGAAGATCTATAATTGACTTTTGAACCTGAAGGACCCATCGCAACCAAAATTTCGCATCGTTTCTGAGATCTATGGCCCAAAATACCCCCTGGAACCAATTTTCAGCCCTCTAGCACCAGTGGAATCAATTTTTGCTTTCTACCACTGGAAGATCTATAATTGACTTTTGAACCTGAAGGACCCATTGCATCCAAAATTTCGCGTCGTTTCTGAGATCTATGGCCCAAAATACCCCCGGGAACCAATTTTCAGCCCGGAAGATCTATAATTGACTTTTGAACCTGAAGGACCCATCGCATCCAAAATTTCGCGTCGTTTCTGAGATCTATGGCCCAAAATACCCCCGGGAACCAATTTTCAGCCCTCTAGCACCAGTGGAATCAATTTTTGCTTTCTACCACTGGAAGATCTATAATTGACTTTTGAACCTGAAGGACCCATTGCATCCAAAATTTCGCGTCGTTTCTGAGATCTATGGCCCAAAATACCCCCGGGAACCAATTTTCAGCCCGGAAGATCTATAATTGACTTTTGAACCTGAAGGACCCATCGCAACCAAAATTTCGCATCGTTTCTGAGATCTATGGCCCAAAATACCCCCTGGAACCAATTTTCAGCCCTCTAGCACCAGTGGAATCAATTTTTGCTTTCTACCACTGGAAGATCTATAATTGACTTTTGAACCTGAAGGACCCATTGCATCCAAAATTTCGCGTCGTTTCTGAGATCTATGGCCCAAAATACCCCCGGGAACCAATTTTCAGCCCGGAAGATCTATAATTGACTTTTGAACCTGAAGGACCCATCGCAACCAAAATTTCGCATCGTTTCTGAGATCTATGGCCCAAAATACCCCCTGGAACCAATTTTCAGCCCTCTAGCACCAGTGGAATCAATTTTTGCTTTCTACCACTGGAAGATCTATAATTGACTTTTGAACCTGAAGGACCCATCGCATCCAAAATTTCGCATCGTTTCTGAGATCTATGGCCCAAAATACCCTCGGGAACCAATTTTCAGCCCGGAAGATCTATAATTGACTTTTGAACCTGAAGGACCCATCGCAACCAAAATTTCGCATCGTTTCTGAGATCTATGGCCCAAAATACCCCCTGGAACCAATTTTCAGCCCTCTAGCACCAGTGGAATCAATTTTTGCTTTCTACCACTGGAAGATCTATAATTGACTTTTGAACCTGAAGGACCCATCGCATCCAAAATTTCGCATCGTTTCTGAGATCTATGGCCCAAAATACCCCCTGGAACCAATTTTCAGCCCTCTAGCACCAGTGGAATCAATTTTTGCTTTCTACCACTGGAAGATCTATAATTGACTTTTGAACCTGAAGGACCCATCGCATCCAAAATTTCGCATCGTTTCTGAGATCTATGGCCCAAAATACCCCCTGGAACCAATTTTCAGCCCTCTAGCACCAGTGGAATCAATTTTTGCTTTCTACCACTGGAAGATCTATAATTGACTTTTGAACCTGAAGGACCCATCGCATCCAAAATTTCGCGTCGTTTCTGAGATCTATGGCCCAAAATACCCCCGGGAACCAATTTTCAGCCCTCTAGCACCAGTGGAATCAATTTTTGCTTTCTACCACTGGAAGATCTATAATTGACTTTTGAACCTGAAGGACCCATTGCATCCAAAATTTCGCGTCGTTTCTGAGATCTATGGCCCAAAATACCCCCGGGAACCAATTTTCAGCCCGGAAGATCTATAATTGACTTTTGAACCTGAAGGACCCATCGCAACCAAAATTTCGCATCGTTTCTGAGATCTATGGCCCAAAATACCCCCTGGAACCAATTTTCAGCCCTCTAGCACCAGTGGAATCAATTTTTGCTTTCTACCACTGGAAGATCTATAATTGACTTTTGAACCTGAAGGACCCATTGCATCCAAAATTTCGCGTCGTTTCTGAGATCTATGGCCCAAAATACCCCCGGGAACCAATTTTCAGCCCGGAAGATCTATAATTGACTTTTGAACCTGAAGGACCCATCGCAACCAAAATTTCGCATCGTTTCTGAGATCTATGGCCCAAAATACCCCCTGGAACCAATTTTCAGCCCTCTAGCACCAGTGGAATCAATTTTTGCTTTCTACCACTGGAAGATCTATAATTGACTTTTGAACCTGAAGGACCCATCGCATCCAAAATTTCGCGTCGTTTCTGAGATCTATGGCCCAAAATACCCCTTGGAACCAATTTTCAGCCCTCTAGCACCAGTGGAATCAATTTTTGCTTTCTACCACTGGAAGATCTATAATTGACTTTTGAACCTGAAGGACCCATCGCATCCAAAATTTCGCGTCGTTTCTGAGATCTATGGCCCAAAATACCCCCTGGAACCAATTTTCAGCCCTCTAGCACCAGTGGAATCAATTTTTGCTTTCTACCACTGGAAGATCTATAATTGACTTTTGAACCTGAAGGACCCATTGCATCCAAAATTTCGCATCGTTTCTGAGATCTATGGCCCAAAATACCCCCTGGAACCAATTTTCAGCCCTCTAGCACCAGTGGAATCAATTTTTGCTTTCTACCACTGGAAGATCTATAATTGACTTTTGAACCTGAAGGACCCATCGCATCCAAAATTTCGCGTCGTTTCTGAGATCTATGGCCCAAAATACCCCCTGGAACCAATTTTCAGCCCTCTAGCACCAGTGGAATCAATTTTTGCTTTCTACCACTGGAAGATCTATAATTGACTTTTGAACCTGAAGGACCCATTGCATCCAAAATTTCGCGTCGTTTCTGAGATCTATGGCCCAAAATACCCCCGGGAACCAATTTTCAGCCCGGAAGATCTATAATTGACTTTTGAACCTGAAGGACCCATCGCAACCAAAATTTCGCATCGTTTCTGAGATCTATGGCCCAAAATACCCCCTGGAACCAATTTTCAGCCCTCTAGCACCAGTGGAATCAATTTTTGCTTTCTACCACTGGAAGATCTATAATTGACTTTTGAACCTGAAGGACCCATTGCATCCAAAATTTCGCGTCGTTTCTGAGATCTATGGCCCAAAATACCCCCGGGAACCAATTTTCAGCCCGGAAGATCTATAATTGACTTTTGAACCTGAAGGACCCATCGCAACCAAAATTTCGCATCGTTTCTGAGATCTATGGCCCAAAATACCCCCTGGAACCAATTTTCAGCCCTCTAGCACCAGTGGAATCAATTTTTGCTTTCTACCACTGGAAGATCTATAATTGACTTTTGAACCTGAAGGACCCATCGCATCCAAAATTTCGCGTCGTTTCTGAGATCTATGGCCCAAAATACCCCCTGGAACCAATTTTCAGCCCTCTAGCACCAGTGGAATCAATTTTTGCTTTCTACCACTGGAAGATCTATAATTGACTTTTGAACCTGAAGGACCCATCGCATCCAAAATTTCGCGTCGTTTCTGAGATCTATGGCCCAAAATACCCCCTGGAACCAATTTTCAGCCCTCTAGCACCAGTGGAATCAATTTTTGCTTTCTACCACTGGAAGATCTATAATTGACTTTTGAACCTGAAGGACCCATCGCATCCAAAATTTCGCGTCGTTTCTGAGATCTATGGCCCAAAATACCCCCTGGAACCAATTTTCAGCCCTCTAGCACCAGTGGAATCAATTTTTGCTTTCTACCACTGGAAGATCTATAATTGACTTTTGAACCTGAAGGACCCATTGCATCCAAAATTTCGCGTCGTTTCTGAGATCTATGGCCCAAAATACCCCCGGGAACCAATTTTCAGCCCTCTAGCACCAGTGGAATCAATTTTTGCTTTCTACCACTGGAAGATCTATAATTGACTTTTGAACCTGAAGGACCCATTGCATCCAAAATTTCGCATCGTTTCTGAGATCTATGGCCCAAAATACCCCCGGGAACCAATTTTCAGCCCTCTAGCACCAGTGGAATCAATTTTTGCTTTCTACCACTGGAAGATCTATAATTGACTTTTGAACCTGAAGGACCCATTGCATCCAAAATTTCGCATCGTTTCTGAGATCTATGGCCCAAAATACCCCCGGGAACCAATTTTCAGCCCTCTAGCACCAGTGGAATCAATTTTTGCTTTCTACCACTGGAAGATCTATAATTGACTTTTGAACCTGAAGGACCCATTGCATCCAAAATTTCGCATCGTTTCTGAGATCTATGGCCCAAAATACCCCCGGGAACCAATTTTCAGCCCTCTAGCACCAGTGGAATCAATTTTTGCTTTCTACCACTGGAAGATCTATAATTGACTTTTGAACCTGAAGGACCCATTGCATCCAAAATTTCGCATCGTTTCTGAGATCTATGGCCCAAAATACCCCCGGGAACCAATTTTCAGCCCTCTAGCACCAGTGGAATCAATTTTTGCTTTCTACCACTGGAAGATCTATAATTGACTTTTGAACCTGAAGGACCCATTGCATCCAAAATTTCGCATCGTTTCTGAGATCTATGGCCCAAAATACCCCCGGGAACCAATTTTCAGCCCTCTAGCACCAGTGGAATCAATTTTTGCTTTCTACCACTGGAAGATCTATAATTGACTTTTGAACCTGAAGGACCCATTGCATCCAAAATTTCGCGTCGTTTCTGAGATCTATGGCCCAAAATACCCCCGGGAACCAATTTTCAGCCCGGAAGATCTATAATTGACTTTTGAACCTGAAGGACCCATCGCAACCAAAATTTCGCATCGTTTCTGAGATCTATGGCCCAAAATACCCCCGGGAACCAATTTTCAGCCCTCTAGCACCAGTGGAATCAATTTTTGCTTTCTACCACTGGAAGATCTATAATTGACTTTTGAACCTGAAGGACCCATTGCATCCAAAATTTCGCATCGTTTCTGAGATCTATGGCCCAAAATACCCCCTGGAACCAATTTTCAGCCCTCTAGCACCAGTGGAATCAATTTTTGCTTTCTACCACTGGAAGATCTATAATTGACTTTTGAACCTGAAGGACCCATTGCATCCAAAATTTCGCATCGTTTCTGAGATCTATGGCCCAAAATACCCCCGGGAACCAATTTTCAGCCCTCTAGCACCAGTGGAATCAATTTTTGCTTTCTACCACTGGAAGATCTATAATTGACTTTTGAACCTGAAGGACCCATTGCATCCAAAATTTCGCATCGTTTCTGAGATCTATGGCCCAAAATACCCCCGGGAACCAATTTTCAGCCCTCTAGCACCAGTGGAATCAATTTTTGCTTTCTACCACTGGAAGATCTATAATTGACTTTTGAACCTGAAGGACCCATTGCATCCAAAATTTCGCATCGTTTCTGAGATCTATGGCCCAAAATACCCCCGGGAACCAATTTTCAGCCCTCTAGCACCAGTGGAATCAATTTTTGCTTTCTACCACTGGAAGATCTATAATTGACTTTTGAACCTGAAGGACCCATTGCATCCAAAATTTCGCGTCGTTTCTGAGATCTATGGCCCAAAATACCCCCGGGAACCAATTTTCAGCCCGGAAGATCTATAATTGACTTTTGAACCTGAAGGACCCATCGCAACCAAAATTTCGCATCGTTTCTGAGATCTATGGCCCAAAATACCCCCGGGAACCAATTTTCAGCCCTCTAGCACCAGTGGAATCAATTTTTGCTTTCTACCACTGGAAGATCTATAATTGACTTTTGAACCTGAAGGACCCATTGCATCCAAAATTTCGCATCGTTTCTGAGATCTATGGCCCAAAATACCCCCCTGGAACCAATTTTCAGCCCTCTAGCACCAGTGGAATCAATTTTTGCTTTCTACCACTGGAAGATCTATAATTGACTTTTGAACCTGAAGGACCCATTGCATCCAAAATTTCGCGTCATTTCTGAGATCTATGGCCCAAAATACCCCCGGGAACCAATTTTCAGCCCGGAAGATCTATAATTGACTTTTGAACCTGAAGGACCCATCGCAACCAAAATTTCGCATCGTTTCTGAGATCTATGGCCCAAAATACCCCCTGGAACCAATTTTCAGCCCTCTAGCACCAGTGGAATCAATTTTTGCTTTCTACCACTGGAAGATCTATAATTGACTTTTGAACCTGAAGGACCCATTGCATCCAAAATTTCGCGTCGTTTCTGAGATCTATGGCCCAAAATACCCCCGGGAACCAATTTTCAGCCCGGAAGATCTATAATTGACTTTTGAACCTGAAGGACCCATCGCAACCAAAATTTCGCATCGTTTCTGAGATCTATGGCCCAAAATACCCCCTGGAACCAATTTTCAGCCCTCTAGCACCAGTGGAATCAATTTTTGCTTTCTACCACTGGAAGATCTATAATTGACTTTTGAACCTGAAGGACCCATTGCATCCAAAATTTCGCATCGTTTCTGAGATCTATGGCCCAAAATACCCCCGGGAACCAATTTTCAGCCCTCTAGCACCAGTGGAATCAATTTTTGCTTTCTACCACTGGAAGATCTATAATTGACTTTTGAACCTGAAGGACCCATTGCATCCAAAATTTCGCATCGTTTCTGAGATCTATGGCCCAAAATACCCCCTGGAACCAATTTTCAGCCCTCTAGCACCAGTGGAATCAATTTTTGCTTTCTACCACTGGAAGATCTATAATTGACTTTTGAACCTGAAGGACCCATTGCATCCAAAATTTCACGTCGTTTCTGAGATCTATGGCCCAAAATACCCCCGGGAACCAATTTTCAGCCCTCTAGCACCAGTGGAATCAATTTTTGCTTTCTACCACTGGAAGATCTATAATTGACTTTTGAACCTGAAGGACCCATCGCATCCAAAATTTCGCATCGTTTCTGAGATCTATGGCCCAAAATACCCCCGGGAACCAATTTTCAGCCCTCTAGCACCAGTGGAATCAATTTTTGCTTTCTACCACTGGAAGATCTATAATTGACTTCTGAACCTGAAGGACCCATTGCATCCAAAATTTCGCATCGTTTCTGAGATCTATGGCCCAAAATACCCCCTGGAACCAATTTTCAGCCCTCTAGCACCAGTGGAATCAATTTTTGCTTTCTACCACTGGAAGATCTATAATTGACTTTTGAACCTGAAGGACCCATCGCAACCAAAATTTCGCATCGTTTCTGAGATCTATGGCCCAAAATACCCCCTGGAACCAATTTTCAGCCCTCTAGCACCAGTGGAATCAATTTTTGCTTTCTACCACTGGAAGATCTATAATTGACTTTTGAACCTGAAGGACCCATCGCAACCAAAATTTCGCATCGTTTCTGAGATCTATGGCCCAAAATACCCCCGGGAACCAATTTTCAGCCCTCTAGCACCAGTGGAATCAATTTTTGCTTTCTACCACTGGAAGATCTATAATTGACTTTTGAACCTGAAGGACCCATCGCATCCAAAATTTCGCATCGTTTCTGAGATCTATGGCCCAAAATACCCCCTGGAACCAATTTTCAGCCCTCTAGCACCAGTGGAATCAATTTTTGCTTTCTACCACTGGAAGATCTATAATTGACTTTTGAACCTGAAGGACCCATCGCAACCAAAATTTCGCATCGTTTCTGAGATCTATGGCCCAAAATACCCCCGGGAACCAATTTTCAGCCCTCTAGCACCAGTGGAATCAATTTTTGCTTTCTACCACTGGAAGATCTATAATTGACTTTTGAACCTGAAGGACCCATCGCATCCAAAATTTCGCATCGTTTCTGAGATCTATGGCCCAAAATACCCCCGGGAACCAATTTTCAGCCCTCTAGCACCAGTGGAATCAATTTTTGCTTTCTACCACTGGAAGATCTATAATTGACTTTTGAACCTGAAGGACCCATCGCAACCAAAATTTCGCATCGTTTCTGAGATCTATGGCCCAAAATACCCCCTGGAACCAATTTTCAGCCCTCTAGCACCAGTGGAATCAATTTTTGCTTTCTACCACTGGAAGATCTATAATTGACTTTTGAACCTGAAGGACCCATCGCAACCAAAATTTCGCATCGTTTCTGAGATCTATGGCCCAAAATACCCCCTGGAACCAATTTTCAGCCCTCTAGCACCAGTGGAATCAATTTTTGCTTTCTACCACTGGAAGATCTATAATTGACTTTTGAACCTGAAGGACCCATCGCATCCAAAATTTCGCATCGTTTCTGAGATCTATGGCCCAAAATACCCCCTGGAACCAATTTTCAGCCCTCTAGCACCAGTGGAATCAATTTTTGCTTTCTACCACTGGAAGATCTATAATTGACTTTTGAACCTGAAGGACCCATCGCATCCAAAATTTCGCATTGTTTCTGAGATCTGTGGCCCAAAATACCCCCTTGAACCAATTTTCAGCCCTCTAGCACCAGTGGAATCAATTTTTGCTTTCTACCACTGGAAGATCTATAATTTGACTTTCTAGAATAATATAATTGACATCTAGAAATCAAGAGTTACCGTAAGCACCTATTTACGTTTAGTACAAAAATATCCTTTAACCAGAGACCTATTTACGATTAGTGAATGTGGAGTGATGGTTTCAATCTTCTATTTTCCAATTTCAGCATCCCCTAACGATAAAAATTCAAATTAATGGAGTATCGGGAAATTTTTGCTCTTTCTCTAAAAACCCCAAACATGTTATATATAGACGATTGTGTTATTGACAAGGGTTGGGTTGTTTTATCTCTGAGCGACACTTTTTTGAACACTATGGCTAAATGGTCAGGTCACAAGGACCCTGAATGCTCAGAGAAGGTTGGGGGAAGGGACCCACTGGAACGGCTGTTGGGAGACAGATGGCAACTTCCCGCGACCATCCAGCGTGTTCTTTAACGTGCACAGGGTTGGCTCTCCCACACATGGGGCCACAGCTTAACATCCCATCAGACAGACGGAGGCCTTTCCAAGCCCATCGGTGTTCCCTACTGACCGTGGGTAGGGCAGGGAGTTTTGCGATGTCTCAATGCTAACCCAGCTGGGACTTGAACCTGGAAACTGCAGATTACGAGCCTGGCACACTACAGACTTAGCCACCCCCACCCCATTAAGTGACAAGGGATTACGCTAATTCTAAGGTGCAGAAACGGTACGGTTCTGAAAATTTGAAATCAAGGGTAATCCGGAGCGTAGATGTCGAGAAAAATCCGAAAATTGACCTCAGTACCATCCTTCAAGATTAATTTTACCTCTAAGCAGTGGGGGCGGGGGTGGCTCAGTCGGTAGCGCGCCAGGCCCTTTAATCTGCAGTTACCAAGTTCGAGTCCCAGCTGGGTCAGCGTTGAGATTTATCTCCGCAAAATTCCCCGCCCTGCCCACGGTCAGTAGGGACACAGATGGGCTAGGAAAGGCCGCCGTCCGTCGGATGGGACGTTAGCCGTGCCCTGTGTGCGGGAGAGCCATACCCTGTGCACGTTAAAGAACACGCTGGATGGCCTTGACGGGAGGCTACCATTTGTCTCCCAACAGCTGTTCCAATGGGTCCCCTCCCCCAGCCTTCGGGGTCCATGTGACCTGGCCATTTAGCCCATGGTGTGCAAAAAAGTGCCGCTCAGAGGTAAAACAACCCAACCCAACTACCGACTGAGTCGTCCCCATCCTCTCCTTCATGGTCCAATAGACGTCACGTAGTGATCAAACATTGATTTATAAATGCTAGAAACACAAAAATTGGAGACTGGGGATTATTCAGTTTGTACATCTCAGAAACATTACGAAATTTAGGATTGGGAGAGGGCTTCGAAGTCAAAGGTCAATTTCGATGCTAGAGAGCCAAAACATTAGTGCCTGTGAGTAGTATGATCTTAGATCTCAGACACGTGAAATTTTAAATGATGGGTTGAAGGTCAAATTTCGATCATCTATTCTAGAGAGCTAAAAAATGGATGCTGGAGTATTTCGGTCGTAGATCTTAGAAATGTTAAGAAATTTCAGACATTACATCATGTTCAAGGTCAAATAGGATTTGGAATGACGATCTAGAAACCAACGGTTAGGTTGGATTGTTTTACCTCTGAGTGGCACTTTTTTGCACACAATGGGAAAAATGGGCAGGTCACAAGGACCTGAGAGCCCAGAGAAAGTTGGAGAGAACTCACTGAACAGCTGTTAGGAGACAGACCGTAACCTCCTATCAAGGTCATCCAATGTGTTCTTTAACGTGCATATGGGGGCCATGGCTTTACATCCCATCTGACGGACACTGGCTTTTCTAAGCCCATTGGTGTTCCCTATTAACTGAGGGCAGCACGGGAAGTTTTGAAAAGATACCTCTATTCTCAGGAGTTCGCAATCTCAATGCTGGCCCAGCTGGGACTCGAACCTGGTAACTGCAGATTACGAGTCTGGAGCACTATCGATTGAGCCACCCCCAGAAGTCAAGAGGCATGGATTGATTTCTATGTTATACATTCTCGTATGGTAACAGTGTTGAGTCACATCTGAGTGGGAAATAAACATTTACTGTGATCAAGTCGGAAATCAGGGCAATTGGGTTGTTTTCTCTGAGCGGCACTTTTTTGCACACCATGGGCTAAATGGCCAGGTCACATGGACCCCGAAGGCTCAGAGAAGGTTGGGGGAGGGGATCCACTGGAACAGCTGTTTAGAGACAGATGGTAGCCTCCCAAGGCCATCCAGCGTGTTCTTTAACGTGCACAGGGTATGGCTCTCCCACACACGGGGCACGGCGGGGAATTTTGCGGAGATAAATCTCAACGTTGACCCAGCTGGGACTCGAACCTGGGAACTGCAGATTACGAGCCTGGCGCGCTACCGACTGAGCCCCCCCCCCCCCCCCCCCCCCGTACACGGCCCACGGCTTAATGTCCCATCCGACGGACGGCGGCCTTTCCAAGCCCATCGGTGTCCCCTACTGACCGTCGGCAGGGCGGGGAATTTTGCGGATATAAATCTCGTCTTACCCAGCTGGGACTCGAACCTGGGAACTGCAGATTACGAGCCTGGCGCCCTACCGACTGAGCCACCCCTGCCCCTTTGAAAGTAGCATTCTTCATTCCTAAGTAGCATTTTCTTATTTTTCCATTAAGCCTTTAGTAGGGTGACCATATTTAAAGAAAAAAAATCCAACTTGGAGGATTGACCATAATGTCTTATAAACAATGGGGCGTTTGATCATTGCACTTGGACAGCTCACCATTCGCTTTTTTCATTATAAAAAAATTGTAGCCAATTTTTCAGTCACCTGCACTACCGATCGATTTTTTTTAAAGTGTTGCTACTATCATTCTATCAAGATCTGCTCATGCTGCAAGTTAATTCAATATTTCAAAAAATATCGAAAATCACATTCCGGGGAGTTGTTCGTCCCAGGGACTGTCACCCTATCTTTATTTCAAAGATTTGTTGTTTGCGGCAATCTTCAGGAATGTAACATCCCCAACCTGTAAATGAAGAAATACTTGACCGAATTGTTCCAAATTTCGTATCCGGACGGTCAGTAGGGGACACCGATGGGCTTGGAAAGGCCGCCGTCCGTCGGATGGAGCCGTGGTCCCGTGTGTGGGAGAGCCATACTCTGTGCACGTTAAAGAACACGCTGGATGGCCTTGATGGGAGGCTGTCATCTGTCTCCCAACAGCTGTTCCAGTGGGCCACCTCCCCCAACCTTCTCCGAGTTGGTTTTTTTTTTACCTCAGCAGCACTTTTTTGCACACCATGGGCTAAATGGCCAGGTCACATGGACCCTGAAGGCTCAGAGAAGGTTGGGGGAGGAGATCCATTGCAACAGCTCTTGGGAGGCAGATGGTAGCTTCCCGTCAAGGCCATCCAGCGTGTTCTTTAACGTGCACAGGGTATGGCTCTCCAGCACACGGGGCCACGGCTTAAAGTCCCATTCAACGGACGGCAGCCTTAACACGCCCAGGGGTGTCTCCTACTGACCGTGGGCAGGTCAGGAAATATTTGCGGAGATAAATCTCAACGCTGACCCAGCTGGTACTCGAATCTGGGAACTGCAGACTACGAGTCTGCCGCGCTACCGACTGAGCTACCCCCACCCCAGTAAGAACAGATGAACACATTTTCATCAGGGATGAATGACCCTCCTTGATTCAGTAAATATCATCCTCTCCTATAGCAGCTGCCAAAGGATTCTGACAGATTTGGGTTGGGTTGTTTTACCTCTGAGCGGCAATTTTTTGCACACCATGGGCTAAATGGCCAGGTCACATGGACCCCGAAAGCTCAGAGAAGGTTGGGGGAGGGAACCCACTGGAACAGCTGTTGGGAGACAGATGGTAGCCTCCTGTCAAGGCCTCCAGTATGTTCTTTAACGTGCACAGGGTACAGGCTCTCCCGCACAAAGGGCTACGGCTTAACGTCCCATCCGACGGGCGGCGGCCTTTTCAAGCCCATCGGTGTCCCCTACTGACCGTGGGCAGGGCGGCGAATTTTGCGGAGATAAATCTCAACGCTGACCCAGCTGGGACTCGAACCTGGGAACTACAGATTACGAGCCTGGCGCGCTATCGACTGAGCCACCCCCGCCCCCTCTGACAGAGGATATGAACATGCGGCTACCTGCTGCAAGGTTTACCCATGACTTTTGAGTGAGGAAAAGAAACAGAACCGAATTGATGCCCGGGTACATCTTGCCTGACACTGCTGGGCAAACTTGCCTAGAGGGCTGCCGTCCACATCCATTAGGTGCATATCCTGCTATAAGTGATACTCCGAACATAGAGGGTCTTCTAACTGACCAGTTGGTTGAAAAAAAATGCTGAGTCTTATAGCACACAAATATTATACATGAGCTTTCAAAAGAGCTGATAATATTTTATTAACAAAAACGTAACAAAACTGATGATTGCACATATCTGAAGAGGAGTTCAAAAGTTATTTGCCTAATTTACAAGTGAAGCTTTATGCGTAACGAAGCCTTATTTATAAATAATACTTTAATCCAATATTTATATACATGTTTCAAGATATTATTATTATTTATGACAGTTCAAAATCTCTACTTCACACCAATAAAA
Source organism: Ryuthela nishihirai (assembly GCA_038380435.1). Lineage (NCBI taxonomy): Eukaryota > Metazoa > Arthropoda > Arachnida > Araneae > Heptathelidae > Ryuthela > Ryuthela nishihirai. The sequence goes on from JAWZYU010000029.1 coordinate 38,995,846, forward strand.
GCTAAAGTAAAATTAAATGCATCTTTTTTTTTTCAAATTGAACTGTGCACTTCTACATAATATTTGTAATGTGTGTTCTTCAGTGGAATAAGTAGTCTAACATCGAATCATTTCCAAAAGAATCTGATTTCTTTAATAAAGAGCGTATTACTTAATAAATGTGTTAAATGTGTTTCACTATCTAATAAGTGATGCTTTGGGTTGGGTTGTTTTACCTCTGAGCGGCACTTTTTTGCACACCATGGGCTAAATGGCCAGGTCACATGGACCCCGAAGGCTCAGAGAAGATTGGGGGAGGGGACCCACTGGAACAGCTGTTGGGAGACAGATGGTAGCCTCTTGCCAAGGCCATCCAGCGTGTTCTTTAACGTGCACAGGGTATGGCTCTCCCGCACACGGGGCCACGGATTAACGTCCCATCCGACGGCGACCTTTCCAAGCCCATCGGTGTCCCCTACTGACCGTGGGCAGGGCGGATAATTTTCCGGAGATAAATCTCAACGCTGACCCAGCTGGGACTCGAACCTGGGAACAGCAGATTACGAGCCTGGCGCGCTATCAACTGAGCCACCCCCACCCCTGAGGGACCCACTGGAACAGCTGTTGGGAGACAGATGGTAGCCTCCCGTCAAGGCCATCCAGCGTGTTCTTTAACGTGCACAGGGTATGGCTCTCCCGTACACGGGGCCATGGCTTAACGTCCCATCCGACGGACGGCGCCCTTTCCAAGCCCATCGGTGTCCCCTACTGACCGTGGGCAAGGCGGGGAATTTTGCGGAGATAAATCTCAACACTGACCCAGCTGGGACTCGAACCTGGGAACTGTAGATTACGAGCCTGGCGCGCTACCAACTGAGCCACCCCCGCCCCAACTCAAATGATACAGCACCTAGTATGCTACCAATGGATATGTGGTGCGAATCCCATCTACATTAGAAGTTTATTTGTGAATCAGTTTTACTACACACGGTTTGCAAGCTGTTTCCTTACATCAAAAATTCAGATTTTAAATTATCTTTAAATATTTGGTATGAAATACAGCTATTGAGTATGATAATATTGTTTACATTGTATATACATTTTGCGAAGTACATAGCAAAGTCATTTCTACAACAGAAATATAAAAGAAATTTAATCCCAATTTAGAAAACATTGCAAATTACTGTTATACACTTAATATACTTCTGTCAAGGTTTTTCCATTACAGTTATAAAAAATTATTTAATATAATCATATAGGTGAGTGAACAAAAATATTTAAATGCACTGCACATGTTGACATTCAGGGTCATTTGGTTGGTTGTTTTACCTCTGAGTGGCATTTTTTTGCACACAATGGACTAAATGGCTAGGTCACAAGGACCCTGAGGATCAGAGAAGGTTGGGGGAAGGGGACCCACTGGACAGCTGTTAGGAGACAGATGAGTGCCTTCCATCAAGGCTATCCAGTGTGTTCTTTAATGTGCGCAGGGTACGTCTCTCTCACACAGAGAGCCATGGCTTAACGTCCCATCTGACAGACGGCAGCCTTTCTAAGCCCATCAGTGTCCCCTACTGAACGTGGGCAGGGTGGGGGATTTTGCGGAGATAAGTCTCAATGCTGACCCAGCTGGGACTCGAACCTGCGAACTGCAGATTACGAGCCTGGCATGCTACCGACTGAGCCACCCCAACTTAACGTCCCATTCAATGAATGGTGTCATTCCAAGCCACTGGTGTCCCCTACTGACAATGGGCAGGGAATTTTGCGGAGATAAATCTCAACGCTAACCCAGCTGGGACTCGAACCTGGGAACTACAGATTAAGAGCCTGGTGTGCTACCGACTGAGCTACCCCCACCCCTCGCACTGGAAAGGCAACACAAACATTTTCCCTAGAGTTTAATTAGGTCCTTTTGAATTCTGCTCTACTTTAAACATCAGACCATGGCTACTCAAATAGCAGCCGAACAAATAAGATTCTGTCACCAGCAAAGAATGTGCAAAAATACAAAAAGAAAAGCAAAACAGAAAGGTATTTATATTTGTGAAAAAAAACCTGAAAATGCAACAAACAAGTAAAAACCATGAAGTAGAAATATGCCAGTGTTTTTTAATTTCTCTCTCTTCACTTTGGCATGTGTATATTTTTTGTTTTCACTGCTAGGCTGAAAGAACAACAGATAAAAAAAAAATCTGCTCAACTCAATTTGAAATATAATCAAGGACCAATAATAAGATCCAACCTGAGATGAAAATGTTTTAAAAATATATTATTCACCACTCATCTATGTTTCAACTGCAATTTTTTTGTGTGCATAAGAGTAATCTATGCTCTGAAGAAAAAAAAAGGTTATTCATCATTGACTTAAGTAGGGTAAACCTTACAGTTTAATAAATATTCTATGAAGTTACACACAAAAGAAACTTACTCAAGCACATTTGTCAGCACACACACACTTGACATGCATCAGTTAACAATATACAAATAATTAAAGCAAAATGGTCCATCTGTGATTAACCATGTAATATCAAAATATATTTTTCAAGCTCTAGACTATAATGATGTTTTTTTCCGTTTAATAAGGCAGATAGTGATTGCATATGAGTGAAAATTCGCCTACAGCAGTGTCTCGCAAAATGTGTGCCACGGCACACTACTGTGCCACGAGAGATTCCAAGTGTGCCGCGAGAGATTTTCAAATTGACACTAGATATTCTAAATATTTCATTTTGACTTGACTTGTGTTATCGATGTGCTTTAATATTGAGGTGCTATCGACGTGCTTTAATAAAAATCTTTCAGATTTTATCAACTGGGATCTTGTAAGTATCTATCAAGCTTTTTCCAAATTTTGGTATTAATTTTTGATTATTTGAAGCCATAGAATGGACAAATATTTAAAACAAACACCGAGTTATGAATTAAAGAACGAGAGCAAATCTTCAAGTAAAACCAGGCTGATGACGTCAACAAAGCGCAAATATAATGACAATTATATAGTTTGCTTTTATTCTTTTTTAGGTGTGCTGCGGAAAAAAAAATTAGATTCAGTGTGCCGCGGGAAAAAAAATTTTATTCAGTGTGCCGCAGAGTAAAAAGGTTTGCGAGACACTGGCCTACAGTTATGATTCTATCATATGAACAAAGAAGTGACTATAACACTCATGTATAATAAACAGTGGTAATCAAGATCTTCAGTGGACACTAAAGGCCCTGCAATTTAAAGCAATAAACATTTAAATACACTAAATGTTTAAATATGTTATAAATATTTAATGCATATTGATAATTCCAATGAAGAGTTTTCAAATGTGGGTTGCACAGAGAAGTGTTTCAATGTTTCATCTCTCTTAAATATCCATTAAATAAAAATGAATGTCTATAAAGAAATGAAAGCGAATAGTCAACCCCTGAAAAATTCACATTTTTTAACAGTATGATCTACTCTCTCCTGCCTTACAATAGTACTGGGGTACAATTAAGAAACTATGTATTGTATAGGGCAGGGGTGGGCAAATAGCAGCTCGCTAAGAGTTTTTTGTGGTCCGCCAAGACAGTCAGAAAAATCTGCCTTGAACCGAGATTTCCTTCCCGTGAGCGACTGAAGATTCGTCTGGTATTTTCCACTACGACGGCCATGTCAATACACATGCGCAGTGTAGATATGAAAACAATTGCCCACCCCTGGTATAGGGTGATTGAAAAATCCTCATGCACACATACAATACACCAATAGAATTATTATTAATATGAATAGTAAAAAACAATTCACTTCATTGAACATTTTAGGGGTAAATTTCCTTTGGACAAAGCCATGGGATATCTGTAACTCAGTTAAACAGTAGCACTTCCCCACTATGGGGGAGAAAGTGTTGAGCCACAAGGGCTATCTTGACCCCTGAGGGTCGGTTTGGGTTGGGTTGTTTTACCTCTGAGCGGCATTTTTTTGCACACCATGGGCTAAATGGCCAGGTCACATGGGCCCCGAAGGCTCAGAGAAGGTTGGGGGAGGGGACCCACTGGAACAACTGTTGGGAGACAGATGGTAGCCTCCCGTCAAGGCCATCCAGCATATTCTTTAACGTGTACAGGGTATGGCTCTCCCACACACGGGGCCACGGCTTAACGTCCCATCCGACGGACAGCAGCCTTTCCAAGCTCATCGGTGTCCTCTACTGACTGTGGGCAGGGCGGGGAATTTTGCGGAGATAAATCTCAATGCTGACCCAGCTGGGACTCGAACCTGGGAACTACAGATTATGAGCCTGGCGCACTACCAACTGAGCCCCCTCCCCTCCCCCTGAGGGTCGGGATCAGCCTTTGTGGCTGCAATATATCATTCATAAAATATTTACTATACATATATTGCTATTATTTTCACTTTGTAATACATCTGTCTATTGACATTCGACTTCTTTGTATTCAGAGATAAATGAAAAATGCTCCTGATGAGGCTGGCCAGAAGCTGAAGCCTGGTAGAGGAAATATTTTTTAATGAAAATACCAAAGGTCCCAAGCTCTGAAGCACAGCAATGCCTATGCAAGTGTTATCGAAACTAGTGAGAGTAGTTCTAAATAATGCCAATGGTAGTAAGGAACTGGAAAATCAATATCTCACATGGACATGACACTGACATAATATAACTTGACTGTCCACTTTGAGATCAAGAATCTTCTTTTAAATAATGTATAAAAGTATTTTAAAATAATATGTGATAATCATATCAGTATATTTATACCTATAAATAGCTTAGTATTACTTATGTATTACTTATGTATTGATATAAGTATTACTTATATATTAGCTTAGCATACTTATGTATTGACTATCAGTTAATAAGCTGTGATTTTTTTATTGGAAATGAAAAATTATTCTTGGTTTGGATAAGTACTAATGAAATATTAGGATTCATATTTTCAAATTTCTCAAGTTTTAATACTCACTATTAGGGTGATAAAATTGGAAAACGCCAAAACTTTAAATGAGCATTTCAATTCTCAGGTGATCTGTTCACCTGAGATTTGAAATTTTGGTGGTAGAGTTGCACTGTTTACCTCTCAGTGGCACATAATGGACAAGCTGGCCAGGTTACATTGATCCCCAAGGCTCAGGGTTGAATAAGGGAAGGGAACCCACTGGACAGCTATTAGAAGACAGATGAAAGCCTTCCATTAAGGCCATTCAATGTGTAGGTATATAGGGTATGGCTCTCCTGCATTTAGGACCATGGTTTAATGTCCCATATGATAGATGGTAACATTTCCAAGCCCATCAGTGTCTCTTTTTTCACCAAGGGAATGCAAGGAGTTAGGACCAAATTAAAATAAAATGCACAGATAAAACTAAACACAACCCCAGTTGGTACATGAACTAGAGAACATCTGTTGTTGTTGTTGTTTTACCTCTGAGTGGCACTTTTTTGCACACCATGGGCTAAATGGCCAGGTCACATGGACCCCGAAGGCTCAGAGAAGGTTGGGGGAGGGGACCCACTGGAACAGCTGTTGGGAGACAGATGATAGCCCCCCGTCAAGGCCATCCAGCGTGTTCTTTAACACGCACATGGTATGGCTCTACTGCAAACGGGACCACGGCTTAACGTTCCATCCGATGGACGGCATCATTTCCAAACCCATCGGTGTCCCCTACTGATCATGGGCAGGGAATTTTGTGGAGACAAATCGAGTGGTAAGCGCACTTGGCTACTGATCTAAGGGACCTGGGTTCGAGCCCCGGATAAGGCATGGATGTATGTGTGTTGTTTTTCTGCTGAGGTCCTGCCATCCTCTCAGATCTTCTACTTTGGCATATAAACTGACAGGCTCCTGTCAGACCTCTGTGGCAAGCAGCTGCTTGAGGGGGTATTTATTTTTTTTATTTTTAAATCTCAATGCTGACCCAGTTGGGACTTGAACCTGGGAAGTACAGATTACGAGCCTGGCGTGCTACCGACTGAGCCACCCCCGCCCCTAGAGAACATCAGATTGTGAGCCTGGCATACTGTCAACTGAGCCAACTCCTGCTCTCTTTGGTGGTAGAATGTCAAGGTCAAGAGATTTAAATTAATAACAATGATTTTTCCCCTTTACCTCCAGCGATGGTGGTAAAAATGCATGTTTTTAGCTTTAAGAGCTAAGTGAAAAAAATTCTTTTATGATTAGATAGGTACTTATGAAATATTATTATTTCTAATTTCTCAATCATCCATTAGTATGAAATTTTACATTAGAAGATGCTAAAACTCAATTTCTTTTAAAAATGAACATTCCATATTTGTCAGAGGCAATAAGGGTTGTTGGGTTGTTTTACCTCTGAGCGGCACTTTTTTGCACACCATGGGCTAAATGGCCAGGTCACATGGACCCCGAAGGCTCAGAGAAGGTTGGGGGAGGGGACCCACTGGAACAGCTGTTGGGAGACAGATGGTAGCCTCCCGTCAAGGCCATCCAGCGTGTTCTTTAACGTGTACAGGGTATGGCTCTCCTGCACACGGGGCCACGGCTTAACGTCCCATCCGACGGACGGCGGCCTTTCCAAGCCCATCGGTGTCCCCTACTGACCGTGGGCAGGGCGGCGAATTTTGCGGAGATAAATCTCAATGCTGACCCAGCTGGGACTCGAACCTGGGAACTACAGATTACGAGCCTGGCGCGCTACCGACTGAGCCACCCCCGCCCCCAGAGGCAATAAGTTATTCCCTTACTTTAATTCAGCATTTCAATTAGTCATACTTCATTATTATTCCAAAGCATATATAGAGGAGTATCATATCACTCCTGGTGAATGTGGAATGCTCCTTGCCAAAGAGAATGAAGTTTATTATGTTATGCCTTAAAACTAAAACGTTGCATACCCCCCTCCCCTCCCCCCAATGTAAGAGGACAAATTACTGCTGTCAATGCAAATCTGTTGAGCATCAGATTCTACCATCAAAATTTCAATCTAGCATGAATGACATTTATTATTGGATGTCCTGTCCCTTCCCATTCATTTAGTTTTGCAGTTTCCATGTTTAGGTCCTTCTAAAAATAGAAATTCGAACTAATGGAAGACTTGAAATAAGTAAATCATATCTTATTTGTACATATTAAATCAAAAAAAGAATTTTTCATTTATCTATTAAAAAAAGTTGAATATTGACAGATAGACAGACAATGAAATGAAAATACTAGTTTCTAAAACACTAGATTGCAAAAAAATCATTTGCTGTAGTTGTGTCACTGAACTTCAAAGAATTCTAGTATTAAAGTAATTTCTATGAAACATACACAATCATACCAAATTAAACTTGTTGATTAATTAAGACATTATGAAGTAATGAACATGAAATTTCATAAATAATTAAAAATATAGAACAACAAGAAAAATATATCTGCTTTTTTTTATATAGAAATCTTCATTGTTGATATTTTTCACTCAGGGTCTGCATAATTTCTTACAAGATTAAATTGTATACATCAAAGGTGAAATAATATTAAAAAAATCTTAAAAGAAGTGAAAAATTTCCAAATATATCATGCCCTGTGAAAAATATATCTCAGTTAAAAGTGGGAATGATACGTTCTGATACGAAATAAGAAATATATATTTCTCTAAATTAAATTTGATGGGACTATCTATTAACAAAAACTTAGATCGTGACTCCTGCTGATCTTTAAGTCTACAAATGGGATGAAACAAATTAAAATTCATATACAATAATGATAGATGTTCTATTTTCATATATTTGTTAAAGCAGTTTAGAATGTACTGACATAATATTTGCATACATTTAAAATAAATTTCAATACAATTCCATTCCATTCATATTTAGTCAAATCATTTATAATGAAAAGTTTAGTGTGCAAAACAAAGAAATCATGCATGAAAATTCTCTCCCCCCCTCCCCTTTTATAGCTTCTCATGGATAATATAGGCATATAAGTTATCCTTATTGTCAACAGTAAAAATTAATGCTTATTCTATATCACTAAGATCTTTTAGTTTATTAGATCAAAAGTTTGCTTATATGCACGACTATACATTGTGATGTTTCATTTTCTTTTCCTGAGGTGCTGAGTTGAATCTTCCTGTGATTTTCCTATCTGAAATTAGTAAAAGTGCAAAAATAACTACAGTTTTCTATGATCATGATAACACATATAACTTAAAAAATTTTCAGTTGGAGGATAAAGCAATACACTGAACACCATCTTTTTAAGAATAAAGAATTAAATCAAAAATGTAACATAGAAATAATAGTATAGGTACATTTATACAGAAAGTAATACGATACATATTATCTACATTTAGAATAAAATCTCAACTACTTTATTTTAAATTATCTTTCTACTGCTTTTTGCTCACTATTTATTAGTTTGTGATTTGTCGGCAATGTTGTTCCACCATATCTACCCAATCAGTTGAATAACTGTAATTAATTCTGTACCAAATGAAAGTTTGGGAGTCAGGAAGTGACATACACTACATATAAAAATTATTTCCCCTGCTTTCTTCTCCTATAAAAAATGATGAAATGTGTAAATGAAACATATACAATCCACTACATTTTTCAAATATGGCAGCTGAACATATTGAATTAAGTTTATAAATCAAATTTCATTTACATGTATCAAATGAAAACCTGTAACATGGGAAGTGTCTTCAAATTATAAAACCTCTTTTCTTATGCATATTATGTTTGTCAATGTTTTGTATTATGGATCTCAAAAACTATTAGTACTAGGATTAATTTTTCACAATTTTTCTTTCAATGCTCTCAGATTTTCAAAAAGGCTCACACATCCAAGAACTGTTTTTACCTAGAAAATTGAGCCTGCAAATTGTTCTTGGTAATGCCCTTAACAATGACTGTTGACATAATGCTCTGCACAGTCTGAATCAAAGCATTGGCAAATCACTGATGGTTTAAAATTTGTCTGTTTTAACAGATTTGAATTCCCTATATTTTCCCAAATTCTTGACCTAGGTTCCCATATGGATTTCCAACATGCACCCTGTATTGCATTAAAAAATCAAATTCTTACCTATAATAGGAATTAATTTTGAACTTCACTTTTTTCCATTCTTATAATTTATTACTTGTAATACAATTTAACACTTTTTGTCAAAAAGTGTTAAACTTTCCCCACCCTCTTAACTTTCCAAATGCTTGACAATTCAGTCTCAAATTTCTCACAAGGCTTTCCTCCTTATCACCTTGTGTTGCATTAAAAATTCAAGTCTCTATCTATGCTACACCTAAGTTAAAATTTAAAACCACTTTTATATTTTCACTCTCTTAAGGAGGGGTGTTTCTAAGGGACACAATGAATTTCAACAAGAAATTTGCTTCATTAAAGCTTTATGCCTCCACCTATAATAAAGCCTGATTTCGAAACTTGGAACAGCTATTTTTCTCCATTTTCTTTACTTCACTATTTCAAATTTTCAGTTTCTGACCATTGAACTTCAATGGGCTGTAATACTAGTAAGCTATAAAAGTTTATCAGTATTAAGTGTAACTTTTAATCTGACAAAGCTCATCTCCAGTTCAAACATGATTCAATCAATATAACTAGTGATTACTTTCTGATTTTGCAAGTTATGTTTAGCAATGTTTGATTCAAAAATTGCCAAACATAACTTGCAAAATCACAAACTAATAAATAGCGAGCAAGTCCAAAATTATTTCAGTTGTCTGTTAGCACAACAATAGATTTCACTGCTGTTATTATTTTCAAGCATTTAATCATGGTTTTAAAAATGTATAATTATTACTATCATATTTAAGGAAAACACAATATCTTAATAAAAATAATTTTTCACTGTATCAACATTTTACTTAATTCTCTGCCATCCAACTTACATCTTCCTTGCTTATATTGTATGTTCTTTGTGCAACAACAGGAGTGATAGATTTTTTTATTTTTTCTGGTGGAGACTCCTTTGTTGGTTGACCACAAATAATCCGTCCTAATATCCCAGCAAGACAGACACAAACCTAGAATTTAAAAAACTATATTAAAAAAATGTTGTTGGGGTTAATATATAAACATATACACTAAGTTTTTAAAAAGCATAATGTATTCTGATTGTGATTAATGGCTTTGCACAAAAAGCAAGACTTTTAATATAGCCAAAAATAGATGATGGAAACTGTATTTGTGCAAACTGTGAAAGAAATCTGCCATTTAAAAAAACTCCTATGAGAAAATGAAATAGCATTAAATATGAAAGATGATAAAATATTCCAGTGATATATTTTTGACATCCTTTCACCACAGGTTAAATCTAAAATGGGAAATATTTACAAAGCAGTATGGAGAATATGCTATGCAGAAATGAAGACTAAACATGCATTAATATTGCACGTTAATCTTCAGTATTATTGCTTTAAATAATTTTTTTAAACTCTTAATGTGTTGGAAGGTAAAAATAATAATTTTTAAAATTTTTGCTGCATAATTCTGAAGTTTATACAAAATTTCTGAAATTATTGTTGGATGGTATTCAGCATTAAAGTACTTTGTGAAGTTTTTCCCTCCAAAAGAAATAATCTGTAACAGTTACTTTTCATACATTTTGAAAGTTTACAAATTGAAGTTGAAAACAAGTATATGCCTGCTGATTTAATAAGAAAATTCAAAACAACAAGCTACTGTAGAATCAGTTATGGAAAACTCTTCTGGTACATTAACAGCTGTTTTCATTTCTATTTTAATTCTTTGGGAATTAGATTATTAACTAAAACTAGTTACTTAATTATTTCTTTACTTCTAACAGTTTTGCATTATCTTCAGAAAATTAATTGATAATTATTATTTCATTATTATAAGTATTATTCAGTTGCACAATAACATTTAATTAAAGTAAAAGAGTGTAGTGTGAAAAGCAAACCTACTATTTATTATATATTATTTTTGCCAAACATAACTGCTTTGAACTGGTTTCAAATATTTATTATATACTATTTTGGTGGAGAAATTGTATGTGGTGCTAAAGCAGAAGTGATTAAAATGTGTGTTCAGTTTAGTAAGCATAAAACAGCAACTGTGTGATCTTAAGTAAAAAAATCAATTAGTAGTTTTTTATGTTGGTTTGCACATTTCATTTAACTTCTAGAGTTAATCTTTTCCACTTCTAGAAAAATTTGAAATTCTAGAAATTTTTCCACTTCTAGATAAATTTGCTTGCAGAGTATCTGTCTTACAATATCCTGTTCCTAGAATTAGAAACAGAATTATATGCATTGCATTTCAAAATTTGTTATAGTAAAAAAAAAGCTTTATAAAACAAAAAACATGCCCCAAGAAGCCAATGGTGTTATAGCAAGAATTGGTATATCAAACATTCATAAACCAAAAAATTTTTGTACGATATATATATATGTACACTTTTTTTGACGCAAATATTTTTTCAACCTTTCAAATTTCAAAAGTAAAACAAAGATATAACATGAAAAGATAACAAATAAAAATCAAAAATTTTTAATAATTTTCATCATTAACATATATTGGAAACTTCTTATTGGTTTAAACAATGTTTATCATTGGAAACAAGGCAAAAAAAATCTGCACAGCTGAAATATTTAAAATTGAGTTGAGTGGTCCAAAAATCTTTCGGAACTGTACACTTGTCAAATTTGTAAGAAAGGGGAAGAGAGTGAGATTAATAGTTATAGTTTGACAAATATTAACTGCTCGAATTCTTCATCACACACAACAGAGTCGAAAAGAGTAGCTTCAATTCTTTTTTTATAATCTTTCTCCATCTCTCTTACTGAGCTTCACTATGTAACCGTAAATTATCATTTACTTATTGTTCAGTTCTTTTTGGTGCTGCTCTCTGTTGCAATTACTGGGCAATAGCCTGTAAAATGCAGTGTGGGAGAGATTTCACCCAGTAATTACAATAGAGGAGGGATCACTGAAAGCAGCACCAAATATTACTGGATGACATGAAAATTTACAGTTTACAATTACACAGTTACACAGTTAGCAAGAGAGGACAAGCCTTTTAAAAGAGTACATCTGGCAACCCTATACTTTTACATAATATGCTTCATACAACATGGTCTGGGTTGGGTTGTTTTACCTCTGAGCAGCATTTTTTTGCACACCATGGGCTAAATGGCCAGGTCATATGGACCCCGAAGGCTCAGAGAAGGTTGGGGGAGGGGACCCACTGGAACAGCTGTTGGGAGACAGATGGTAGCCTCCCGTCAAGGCCATCTAGCGTGTTCTTTTTTTTTTTCGTTTCACGGGGCCACGGCTTAACGTCCCATCCGACAGATGGCGGCCTTTCCAAGCCCATCGGTGTCCCCTACTGACCGTGGGCAGGGCGGGGAATTTTGCGGAGATAAATCTCAACGCTGACCCAGCTGGGACTCGAACCTGGGAACTACAGGTTACGAGCCTGGCGCGCTACCGACTGAGCCACCCCCGTCCCAACATGGTCTGCAAATCTACTTTATTCACTCTAGTAAATGCTTCACCAAAGGTTAAATCCTCAAGAGAAATATATTTTAATGAAATCTGAGCAAATCACTTAAATCTTATTTCACTTCACAGATACTGAAACATAACAAGTGAAACAACATGTATTTGCATATGAAATATTACAGATACATACCAGTCCTAAAATGGTCCCTACAACAACAAAGATCAGGCCAAATACAATATATGATGCCATTGGAGTCAATCCACACTTCTGAAGAAAAGTATTCTCATAATCCTTCAAAATACATCAAAAGGTGTGTTATAGCAAGGAGTGCTAACACATGAAGAAATGATGCTCACTACAGTGCTATTCATTCATAGAAATTAGGCATGTGTGAAAAAAAACCCCACCCATCTGCCTTCAAGACTTGAACTTGGGATCTACTGATTACACACCAGTTTTTTCTATCATTTGTCACATGGTGAATCACATGGTAGAGCTTCACATCACAACCATTACAACCTTTCTTAAGCAAGAGTGAATTGCCTCCACCTTAGCTCAAATGGTAGAGCACTTGCACATAACTAGGAGATCCTGAGCAAGTCTGGGAGGTAGATGAGTGGTTTTTTAATGCTTAACTAATTACTTCTAACACATATACTTAACCCTTTCAGGACCATAAGGTTTCTAAGAGTAAAAATTAGTATGTAACTGTTTATTTTAGTTTGTTTAGACATAAAATAAATAAAAATCATCAGAAAAATACATAACAATGTGTAGTTTTTTTGGAATTTTATGGGAAATATTTTTCCCAATGGACTATAAAGGTAACACAAATTATAGTTAGGCTTATTATGCAATGTCTTTTATTTATTGGTTTATTAGAACAAAATGTTAACTAAAATAATACAAAATTATGAAATAAAATTACTATACAAAATGATGTGCTAATTATGATATTCTGCGAAGCAATTTCTTTTGGTTGTGAAGCAAAGATGGACATTGCACAGATGCAACATTATTGCAAAGATGGACATGGACTAAACGTTCCCGTTTACGTAATTGCGTTCGGCATACGTTCTATTTTGACATTCTGTATAAAAAATGCAGATAAGGTTATAATTAAATACGACAATCACCAATTTTAAAATGGGAAAAATGTTTCCCTTAGTCGTGAAAGGGTTAAGACATCAAAAAGTAATTGTTTATATAATTAATCATGAACCAAAACATATATGCTGAATTGCCATAATAATTTTATATGATAGCATATGAAATGAAAAAAGAAAACCTTTTAAATGCAATGCATTTGAAATATTTGCATTGAACACTTGCATGCATGGCTTGCAACAAAAGAGAGCATACTGTTCACTTTAAATTTCATGCACTGTTAAATATCTATGAATAGTAGCAGGTATACATAACTGTTGCAAAGACCTGAATTGCCATAAAAATTATTACATAGCAGATCACAAAAACGAATGGAGATGAATGCAAAATTATGACATAAAATATCTTTTGTTTTATCTGATTAAATTCACATTAGTACAAGGTGTGTGTAGATATATTTTCCAATTTCTCTGAAGAGACTGACTGATAAATTGTTTGCAGATCAAGTATTTATTACATAAAGAGATGGGAAATAAATGCAGAGCAAATACACTGAAGTGCCATTGAATTAGGGATAGCAACCTAGTAACCCCCTCTGGCCCTGATAATGGCTGCCACACGACAAAGCAACGATTCCACAAGCTTGCGTACTTGCGTAAATGTTCCACAGGTATGGCGACCCATGCATCCCCCAGAGCTGTCCACAATTCTCTCAAGGTCGTGGCTGATGGGACACGGGCCTGAACACTCTGCTTATCGGTATCCCAAAGAGTTTTGATGGAATTTAAATCTGGGCCTCTAGGTAGCCAATTCATTACTTCAAAGTCAGCAGAATGCTCCTGCAACCATGCAGTATGCCATAAATGGGTGTAAATGGTCAGCCACGAGTTCTATGTACCGGGATGCATTGAGAGTCATTGGTACATGTACCAAAGGTCCCACGGACGTCCAACTGAAGACACCCCAGGCCATCACTGAGCCACCACCAGCTTATACTGTTCCGACCTGACATGTGGGATCCATGGCTTCATGGGGTTGGGGCCATACCCTGTCTCCCATCAGCATGATGGTGCTTAAATCAGGATTAATCACTCCAGGCTATCCGTTGCCAATTTTCAATGGTCCAATTTCGATGTTTTTTAGCAAAGGCAAGGAGTTGACCTGTTGTTGTGCCATTAGAAGTGGGCTCTTGTAGGTCTGTGGCTCTCGAAGCTGAGACGATGAAGTGAGTGTTGCACGGTCTGTGCACTGACTGCCTGGCTGGAACCCATGTTCAGATGGGAGGTGATTTCAGATAATGTCTGGACCCATTGGTCCGTACGATGAGGGTCAGACAGCGAAGTCCCGATCATTCAAGGCTTGTTGTCATTTGAAGTTTGTTTAGGTGCTTGTTTTTTTTGCTGGAATTTTCATATTCCCAGAACACTCTTGAAATTGTCATATGATAAAATCCAAGTTCATTGACAATTTCGGAGATCGAGTGTTCATTCTGTCGGGCACCTATGATCTGCCCTGTGTCAAATGCATCTAAATCCTGTGCCTTTCTCTTGGGGCGGGGGTGGCTCAGTCGGTAGCGCGCCAGGCTCGTAATCTGTAATTCCCAGGTTCGAGTCCCAGCTGGGTCAGCGTTGAGATTTATCTCCGCAAAATTCCCCGCCCTGCCCACGGTCAGTAGGGGACACCGATGGGCTTGGAAAGGCCGCCGTCCGTCGGATGGGACGTTAAGCTGTGGCACCGTGTGCGGGAGAGCCATACCCTGTGCACGTTAAAGAACACGCTGGATGGCCTTGACGGCAGGCTACCATCTGTCTCCCAACAGCTGTTCCAGTGGGTTCCCTCCCCCAACCTTCTCTGAGCCTTCGGGGTCCATGTGACCTGGCCATTTAGCCCATGGTGTGCAAAAAAGTGCCGCTCAGAGGTAAAACAACCCAACCCAACAACTGTGCCTTTCTCATTACGCTTCTCATGATGAATGCTTGGGGAAGCCAAAGCTGACAGCTATTTATAACCAGTTTCAGCCACGCATGCGTGCAAATGCGGGACTTGCGGTACTGAATTTGGATAACGTCTCCTATCCCTAATTCAATGGCACTTCAGTGTATATAATCTTAGCCATTATATGTTATGAATCAAAATATATGTTCAATGGTCTTTATCAGTAGGTGCAAGTACACCTTGGTTATAATCAATTCAAATCTTAAGATAGAAATTATTTCTTGCTAATATCTAGAAATAAAATCTGTAGCATTCTACATTAAAAAATTGCTTATTATTGTTACATAATTGTTTACACGAAAATGCTACTACTGCACAGCTTGCTGACTCAAAACAAACAAAAATAGAATGTTTCATTCATTTAAAATAAAAAAATTATTTTGCAATGAACTAAGATTTAAATACAAATTTATACTAGAATGAGAGAATAACAGGATTCATTTTCACCACCCTTGCTGATTAATGTTTATTCTACACTGTTAAAAATAAAGTTACAGGGCAGTTGGTTGGAAATAATAGTCTGTTATTTTTCATGACTGAATAGTTAAAAGCATACAATATTAATATAATTCACAACTATGGATATCCAAAGTCATTGAGTTCTAAAATAACTTCTGCACAGAGTTCAAACTGTATAGAAATGTGAAAGAAAAACCTTGACATCTTCAAATAAGGGAGCATTTTCACCAGAATTATGATTGATAATTAAATAATGACACACTACTGGGATACAGAAAATAAAGAGTACGCTTTAGTGCGATATCTATGGTTCAAATATAAAAATATACAACACAAATAGTTAATGTTGCAGAAACTCAAGAGGTCTACAACAACAACAACAAAATTCAGCATACAAAGATCAGCTGGAAAATTATGGAAACTGTTTTTTGGGTTAGTAAAGGTTTGCTGTTTAACAATTCATGACTACAAACCCATCAACTCAGGTGAATTCTATCCTGCAATTATGAGGTATCTTCATAATGCTACTAAACATAAGTATTATGGAAAACTGGCTAAAGATGTGTCTTCCATGACAATACTATATATAACAAGTCTTGGAAAGTTTATATTGTTACAAGGGAATGTGGCATTTAAAAACTTAACCACCACCCTCATAAAACCCAATTTGGCACCTACTTACTGGGGCGGGGATGGCTCAGTCGGTAGCGCGCCAGGCTCGTAATCTGTAGTTCCCAGGTTCGAGTCCCAGCTGGGTCAGCGTTGAGATTTATCTCCGCAAAATTCCCCGCCCTGCCTACAGTCAGTAGGGGACACCAACAGTCAGTTGGAAAGGCCGCCGTCCGTCGGATGGGACGTTAAGCCGTGGCCCCGTGTGCGGGAGAGCCATACCCTGTGCACGTTAAAGAACACGCTGGATGGCCTTGACGGGAGGCTACCATCTGTCTCCCAACAGCTGTTCCAGTGTGTCCCCTCCCCCAACCTTCTCTGAGCCTTCGGGGTCCACGTGACCTGGCCATTTAGCCCATGGTGTGCAAAAAAGTGCCGCTCAGAGGTAAAACAACCCAACCCAACCTACTTACTACTTCTTTGCCCTCTGCAAAACAACTCTTGAAATAAATTTGGTTTTGCTCTGAGTGGGATTCATACCTATGTCTCCCAGAAACAAGCCAGGTATAATAACCACTGCACCATCAGAGATTAATCATTTTCTTCAGCAATGTGACATACAGGCATTCCTGCATATTTTGTTGATTTGCCATTGGTGCCATCTATGTTGGGAATTGGGCAACCAAGCTACTGAATATGAGGGAAGTAATATTTGTCATGAATGCTCAGAACATTATATACATACTTACAAAATCCTCATGCAGCCATGGGCTACAGAGGTCCAACCAGACGTAATTTTCCTCTCCAGACATGTCTGTTCTGAGTTACAGCTGCTGCATTTGGCCACTCTAGGCCAATTCAGCAACCTCCTGTTTGACATTGTCTGCCCATTGCATCCTAGGTCTCCCCCTTTTTCCGAAATCCTAGGCACACTGTTCGTATATATTTCGGTAATAAAGTATCACAGGAAAAGCCTTTTAGACAAGAAAAAGTGTTTCTTGCCTATGGAAACTTTCTTGTCTTCCATCATATACAACAGCTTGGTTGCCCAATTCCTGACATAGATGGTACCAGTGGTGAATCAACAAAATATGTGGGAATGCCTATATGTCACATTCCTGAAGAAAATGGTTAGTCTCTGAAAGTGTAATGATTACCATACCTGGCATGTTTCTTGGAGATATAGGTTCAAATCCCACTCAGGGCAAAACTAATTTTTTTTCAGCTAATTTTTTCAAGTGTTTCTTGTCTACAGGACATTTTCCTGTGATACTTTATTACTGAAAACAATTCTTGTGTGACAATATATTTTTCAGACAATAAAGAGATTAAAACAACTTTCTGGATTACTCAAGGTGCAAAATGGTGCATCTTGAGTGACCCTGAAGCATCTGCAATTGATCATTTCAACATGGGTGTGTAGGTTGGGTTGTTTTACCTCTGAGCGGCACTTTTTTTGCACACCATGGGCTAAATGGCCAGGTCACATGGACCCCGAAGGCTCAGAGAAGGTTGGGGGAGGGGACCCACTGGAACAGCTGTTGGGAGACAGATGGTAGCCTCCCGTCAAGGCCATCCAACGTGTTCTTTAACGTGCACAGGGTATGTATCTCCCGCACACGGGGCCATGGCTTAACGTCCCATCCGATGGACGGCAGCCTTTCCAAGCCCATCGGTGTTCCCCTACCGACCGTGGGCAGGGCGGGGAATTTTGCGGAGATAAATCTCAACGCTGACCCAGCTGGGACTCGAACCTGGAAACTACAGATTACGAGCCTGGCGCGCTACCGACTGAGCCACCCCCGCCCCCATGGGTGTGTATGGGCAAATTAATGATTTTAGTTGTAATGGGTACTTTACTATAAAAGACATTTTAAATAAATATTGCTTGTATTATGTTAAAGTTTAATTGCAATTTTTATTATAAAATAATATCATTTTCCTGAGGGGATGATTTGAAATTTTTTTTATCAGCTTATGATTTATTGATGTAATAATTTGTTTTAGAACTCAACATGCTGAAAATTTACTACTACTATTGATTCCATAAAATACAAAAAAAAATCTGTATTTGAGAGACAAAAAGTTAGACAACAAACAAAAGGTAACTTACATAAAGATGGACAGCTTGCACATAGAGATAAGACAAAACAGACATCCTGTGTGAAAGAAATAATTTATAGATTTTACCATTAAAAATTTGAGTGTTGCATTAACCCTTTAATGCCCATAATAGCCCAAAATGGCCGGCATTTTGAAATGGATTCGTCCAAATAATGCCATTCCATTGTCTTTACCCTCTACCCTTTTCTGAAATTTCCTGGGTGTTAAAGGGTTAAAGGTTTTATAAAAGAAATCTTATGGCAAAGGAATTTATCACATATAATTTTATTATATATTTTTTTTGACAAAGTACCATATTTTGTTGTTCTTCATAGAATATGTAGAATTTTCAACAGTTTTGCATTAACATATTTAATTTTTACAAATACTAAGCTTAGAGTTAATTCTTTAACACATAATGAGTCACTAATCAAGTTACTATTACCTCACTTTAAGCTGAAAATAATCCTAATTTTCAGTAACTTTGCAAAAAAATATACTTTGTCTACTTATACTTGTGGCACAGAAGTTACAACTCTGTTCATGTCAATAAGAAAGTAACTTTGAAACTCTGAAACGTTCAAAATAAGCCTTTTATGATAAAATGTGTGAAGATATATAAACAATCTTAATCAAATATCCAAAACTCAAATTTCAGCAATATTCAATTAGGTATTTAAAGAGTTATGGAAGTTTGTATTATAACAATAGCAAAGGCAATTATAAGATTTCACCTCAAAAGTTAATTAAAACTAAAATAATAAGTATTCTTTCAGGATGTTTAATAAAATAAGTGCATGTTTTATACATTTGTGTCAGTGATTCTTTAAATATTCATCAATATTGAGTTCCATAGCAGGTATTACTAATGTTAAATATTACAGCTTCCATAACTCTTTAAATACTAGTTATTACTGCTGTAAATAGAGTTTTATATAGATTTAATTGAATTTTTATCTTCAATAACATTTAACCAAGAAAAGCTTATTTCAGAAGTTAGAGTTTCAAAGTTAGTTTCCTATTGACAAAAAAGGGGGTTATAGCTTAACCTTTGCACACCACTATATTCATAGGCACTATACTATGTCCACTTATTCAAAGAATGTGCCTATATACTTTCATTTACATATTATTATACTCTACTATAGTTCTGTTTTGTATAGACCAGTTGTGCTACTTGTGTGTAATGAAAGTCTTTGCAGTGATACCTTTCACCACATACACAAATACACTATGTTGAAAAAAAGTGTCTGGACACTTCCATGTTATGTGAATGGAAAGCCACTTTCAAAGCTCCCTAACATTGAAAATAAATCTTTTACACAAAAACTGTTATTGGCGATAAATTGTAGATGTCACTCAAATCTTTCTAAATATATTTCCCACAATATTCGTTTAATATTTAAAGAATGAATGGAAGCTGAAGCATTTATCTTCAACTTTTGACACTTGTGAAAAAATACTTCAATAGATAAAACACAACTCTTGTAACAATTTGTTCACTAACATAAATTAAATATCTGAAGTTTGTATGACGATTTTTTAAGATTTCATCAATTTGGAGGCAATGTGACAGCGTCGTTTGCTGTTAAATGGTCCCGCTACAATAACTCTTTAAATATTGATCGAAGATTGTTTAAAATTGACAGTCACATTGCCTCCAAAATTGATGAACTTAAAAAATTGTCATACAAACTTCAGATATTTAATTTATGTTAGTGAATAAATTGTTACAAGAGTTGTGTTTTATCCATTGAAGTATTTTTTCACAAGTGTCAAAAGTTGAAGATAAATGCTTCAACTTCCATTCAGTCTTTAAATATTAAATGAATATTGCGGGAAATATATTTAGAGAGATTTGAGTGACATCTACAATTTATTGCCAAAAACAGTTTTTGTGTAAAAGGTTTATTTTCTATGTTAGGGAGCTTTGAAAGTGGCTTTCCATTCACATAACATAGAATTGTCTGGACACTTTTTTTAAAAAATAGTGTAGTGTGACTGATCTATTCAAGACAGAATTATATTACAGTAAAATAGTGCACAAATGATAGTATGTAAGATAATAAGAACTGTGAAACTTTATTTGTAAATTGCAAAAAATGGTGTTTACAATTTCACATGATATTAAAATGCTACACAAACTTTTATAAAGTTATATATTTTAGTATTGTATTTTCAACTATCTGGAAAAAGTGTTTAAAAAATGAAAACAGGAATGAAAAGAGTGTTACTAAACTGAAAAAGATAAAAGAATATAAGAGTAAACACTGGCTACATTAAATTTCATCATCATAAATGATAAATAAAAAAAATAAATAAATACCCCCTCAAGCAGCTGCTTGCCACAGAGGTCTAACAGGAGCCTGTCCGTTTATATGCCACAGTAGAAGATCTGAGAGGATGGCAGGACCTCAGCAGAAAACAACACGAACATCCATGCCTTACCCGGGGCTCGAACCCAGGTCCCGTAGATCAGTAGCCAAGCGCGCTAACCACTCGGCTGGCTAATCTTTAATATACCAAATAATTTTAATTTGACCAAATACTAATTCATAAAACCTTAGCCATTACTTGACACCCAAAATCATTAAACTATAATACATATTGCCTCTGGTGAATATGGGATGCTCATTAAAAAAAAATGAAGTCTATCATTATCTTATTTTTTTTACACCTTCTAAAGTGATAATTTGTACTAATGGATGATTGAGAAAATGGAAACATTAATATTTTATTAGTATTTACAATTAAAAAAAAATTTTTTTTTTCATTTATCTCTTAAAAGAAAAAAAAAGTTGGATTTCCCCTAACCCCTGGGGTAAATGAGGCAAATGATCACTGCCAGCATAAATCTTTTGGCCATGACACTCCACCATCATCATTTGAAATTTCTAGCATAAATAGATCATTCATAACATTTTTTTTGGCATTTTCCAACTTTTTCTACCAGTAGGGGCCTATTAAAGTTACTAAGAGACTTGGAAAATGTGAATTGTAATATTTAATCAATACCCATCCAACCCAAAAAGTACTTTTATCCAAAAAAAAAAAAGTTGAATGTCTAAAGACAGATCGACAGACAGACAAGAGTGAAACCATTAGCTGTTTTTCTTTAAAGGAATCTAAAAATGACTGGGTCCAGGTGACATATGATGGGAACAGAAAGCATGTTTAGCATTATAAAGGAGATATGTTACTTTCATGCCCTAATAAAGAAACTGTAAATGCTTCTGAAGAGCTTGGCTTTCTTTAGTTTTGATTTGTGTAGCCTGCATCCATAAGTTTCTAATAACTGCAGTTCCATCTCCTGCAATTTGTATGAAATTTCTGGAGTTTTGAGGATTGCGAAGTGATATATCTCTTTAAATGCAACACGTATGCTTCCTTTTCCCATTACTCCCATGTGTTACAGGATTTGATTATTTTTGATACGTGAAATCTTTATTTGGATACAGGAAATCAAGATTTATATAGATTTTTACTTTTTACTTTACATCGATTATTAGGAAATTGCATTTGATAGTGGTAAATGATGATGTTTGAAGGTAGATTATTTAATTTTTCACTGAAAATAAGCTTAGTTTCAGAAATTATTGTTGCAGTTGATTTATAAGTTTAGCTGAGAAAACAACCATAATATTCTTGCCTTGATGAGCAGAAAGCCTGATTTATTAGCAAATCCTAATGAATTAGTTTTGGTCAATAGCAAACAACATACAGGATAGTTTTGTACAATGCTGACTATTGTCTATTGACTTACTGTGTAGAAAATGGGTGTCGGAATGCTGAAACAGTCTCTGTAGTTTCCCATTTTGCATTCTTTATTATTCCAATTAATGCATTTCTGTTAACATTTTGAAATTCATGAACAGCTCCATCTTTTATGCTGGAAACAAACAAATAAAATTAAAACTTTGGCTACAAAGAATGCTATTTATATAATAATTTGCACAGAAGCTACAGAAGCATTTTTAAGCTTAAATATGCTAATGTAGTTAGCCTATATAGGTAGGGTGCTAAGTACCTAACATTTTTCTTTATTCAGCATGCAGAGCACCACCATTAGGAAAACATAAAAATATTCATGTATATTCATTTATGTGATCAAACTCTTAGTGCAAAGAAAAAGAGCTTATAATATCTGCATGCCAAAGAGTTTTTCATAAATGAACTAAGTCACAGGCTCACAACCACATTTGTTTCAGAGTGCCAGCAGATTTATTTTCTATCTGAAGAAAACCGAAACAGATTATGTCTAGGATCTGGGCCAAAAATCCCCACTTAAGTGCAGAATAACACTAATCATCACTATCAGGATCTAAAAAAAAGGTGACATGAAATCAGCTCTCTTCAGTACAACAGATATAAAAAGTAATGTGTCCATGACCATTGAAGATCTGCATAGAATATGAACAATTACAACAAAATTTAAGACTATTATTGCTAAAAACTCTTTCCCTAGTGTGTTGAGATTGTTGATACTCAGTTTTCAATTGTATTAATAGAGGGTTGGGTTGTTTCACCTCTGAGTGGCACTTTTTGTTTTTGCACACAAAGAGCTAAATGGCCACATCACAAGGATCCCAAGGACTCAGAGAAGGGTGGAGAAAAGAGGATTCACTGGACAGTTGTTAGGACTGGACATTTTCCTATCATCATGGCATTCTCCTATCAGAGCTTTGGATTGGATTGGATTGTTTTACCTCTGAGCGGCACTCTTTTGCACACCCTGGGCTAAATGGCCAGGCCACAAGGACCCCGAAGGCTCAGAGAAGGTTGGGGGAGGGGACCCACTGGAACAGCTGTTGGGAGACAGAGGGTAGCCTCCCGTCAAGGCCATCCAGCGTGTTCTTTAACGTGCACAGGGTATGGCTCTCCCGCACATGGGGCCACGGCTTAACGTCCCATCCGACGGACGGCGGCCTTTCCAAGCCCGTCGGTGTCCCCTATTGACAGTGGGCAGGGCGGGGAATTTTGCGGAGATAAATCTCAACGCTGACCCAGCTGGGACTTGAACCTGGGAACTACAGATTACGAGCCTGGCGCGCTACCGACTGAGCCACCCCTGCCCCCCTATCAGAGCTATCAACTGTGTTCTGTAACACACACAGGTACGGCTCAACCTGAACAAGGGGCCACAGCTTAATGTACTATCCGACAAACAGATGCTTTTGAAGCCCAATGATGTCCCCTTTCTCAATGAGAGCAGAATGGGGTAAGCAGAGATAAATTACCTTGATTATTTTCCTGATTCAGCTGGGACTTGAATCTGGAACTACAAATTATGAGCTTAGTGCACTACCAACTGACTGTTATTGTACAGATAAGCTAACCCCCACACCTATTAATCCTTTCAGGACAGAAGCAGGAAGTGCAAGACTTGTTGGCTGTCAAGCTCAGGAAAATGTCCATGCACTACTCAGCATCAGTTGATTATTTGCAGAATGCATTATGCATTTATCAGTGTTGTAAAATGTTATTGTAATATAACAAAATAATGGAATAATGTTATGAAAAATGTTAATGGAATTTCAAAATAAACAATAAAATGTAACAAATAACGGAAAAAATAATTTTGTTATTTTGTTATTTTCACAGTTTCTGTGAAAACAGACAGATGAAACAATTTTCTGAAACAGACAGATGTACAATTTACATTTATGATCAACGAACAAAGCCTTTCATTGGCTTATCCAAAGGAATTTGGGAAGCACCTATCTTAGCCACTTTCGTCACAGTTGGTGCTCAGAGAAAGTGTTTTGTGATAGCCAGATAAGAGCTACAGTGGAAAATAAAGGGACAGTCTCCATTTATACAGAAGGTAAACAGTGAATTACAATAAGGCAAAAATGCTAGGTATATTACAATTCCTTGTGATTGACTTAGACATTTTGTACTGTGATTAGCTGTAGCAGCCCCATGGTTTGTCAGGAACTCAGTCATCCAGTGGGTCCTCAAAGTCCCCACTATCTTGGATTCCATCAAGTGCATGGCATGCAACTTCTTTTTAACTGCCGTCAACATCCAAACCAACTGGTGTGACAAACTCTAACTTATGTGGTTGTCAAAGCACAAAAATATAAAAGATGTAATCTATCCTTTGTTAGTTTTGCAGTCCACCATCTTTTCTCTTATTTTCCAAGTCCTGGTTACTTCAGATTGGCAGATAACTTGGCTCACATCTATTCCAAACTCTTTGTTGTTTATACAGTATGTCCTATAGGACCCAGCTTTTTTTGACCTAAGCAATGGATCTGTTTCCCCCAATTTCTTGGGCATACTTCACCGTTGAACTTTCTCCGTTTCACTGTGGGCAACTTTCCCTCTTGGGCCTAATCCAAGTTACTTTTGCCCTCCCATTCCACTACTCATTCCCTAACACATAATGTTCCACCTCCAGCACCCCCCCCCCATCCCCAAAGGAAATAATTGGGCATCCTTCACTTGTCATCTTTCTTGTACTTTCGCTTCTCTCTCCTGATGCTCTTACTTCCCAAACCCTTTCTTTGGCCCCAGTTCTACCCCCCCCCACTTCCCTCGTGATTTCATTTGGCATTTCTCACATGGGGTTCTATCCCAGTCATAACTCAGTTGAGTCAATGGCAGTCTCTGCCATGACTTTGCAGTTTAATTTCCATTTTCGCCATTTATCTAAATATATCAGATCATACAGGTGTGAGCTATCTTAGTCCGGTACTGTGCTTGTCATGCATTGATCTTTGGCTTAGACATTTAGAAAAGGAACTGTAGGTGAGATAATGTGGGTATAAGATACAGAATTAGAGGAAGGGACCATGATTTATTGACAATAATTGAAATTTTCAGTTTTGTTCTTCCCACCAAATCTTCAACTTTCCCCTTCCCTCCCCCCTCAAAATATTTCTATTGTGCATGTTTGCAAATTCATTAATGATACATCTCACCTTGTCATATGTTGAGAAAAATAAAGGAAGCAATTCTCATGTTTCAATTGAGCAGTGATGATGCATATCTTGTACTTCTATGCAGCTCTTTTAAGAAGAGACTGCACAAAGTTAAATAGATAACATTTTCAATTTCTTTGATTAGATTCATTTTGATTATTTCATTTTATTTAGATTTTTTTTTATCCTATTTGAAGTCTATTTCAGAGAAAACTCATTTAATTATTTTGCATGAGCCCTTCTACAGGATAGCATCAATAAAAATAGTTCAGTGTCATCAAATGACTCAACAAAAATTGGCTGGAAATCTATTTTGATGAAACCAAAAATCAGAGGTGAAAGAAAATAAAATTTCAATTTTATAAAATGAATTTGAGAGAGCAAACAGAATTTCTACAAAGGAAAATATTTTTCACTATTGGGAAAATCAAGACAAAGCATTGCAAAGAATTATTCTAGTAGTACTCAGGTATCTACAGCGAGAGATTTTTCTATGCTTAAATAGATTCTTTCTGACAAAAAAAATTATTTGGATTAAAAATTTTAGAAGACATTTTGCTTATAATGATGGAATAAACAGTAGAATGACATTGAATGTATTATAATATCAATAGTTTTGAATAAATTTCATTTTTTTTTGTTTTTTTTAATGTCATTGATTATGCATTATAATGTTAATATTTCTGAAGGAAAGTTCACATTTTTAGAAAATTTCCTCGAGTTATTTTAGCAGCTTTTTAAAAAATATTAATCTGTGCACAAAAATCATTATAGTACTAAGAATTACAATTGTATACTTATGCTTAGAAATTTTTATTAATAATGCTCTATTTCATTCTGAACAATTCCTAGAAATTTGGTTAAATTTTTCAGTCAGGGAAGTATGCAGGGGGGTGGAGGGTTCACCACCCACAAAAATATGGTTTTACGTGAAAACCAGATTTTTGAAATCTCAAACTTATCTACCTGGTTTAAAATCCAAAAAAAAGGTGTCTTTGTATAATTTTTATTTTAGCCTCATATTTTATGCCCGATATTAAAAATAGATATAAAGAAAATAACTATAAATTTTTATTCCATATATCATAGAATATCATGCCAAATTCTCCTGTCTGGTGGAATATTTTAGTAATTACACCCTATTCAAGTCTTATTTTCAGACTCACCCCACCCCCAAACTAAATTCTTACCCCTCGCCTTGAAACTAAATTCTCAAATCCTCCCCGTGCTCAATTCACAGACCATCCTCCCCTCCCCAGAAACTAAATCCTGGTATGTGCCTGTCTTCAGTAGTGTTGATTGTATGGCTTACCTACCTTATTAGAATACATAAACAATGTCATCCTATTTATTCATAACTGGGTCTCCAAATTGAAATTTTTATTTCATTATTATCCTTAAACCACAATTTTTAAGAATCAATAGCAGAAAAAGTAACTGCAACAATTCTATTCATACATATGCATATATTTCATTATTAATAATTGTTATTAATAATGATAAGTTTCCTTTTTCCAAATTTTTATTTGTTTTTTTAACAAGTGGATTGATTGAATTAATGCAAACTGCTGGACAATGCTATTGCATACATATAAAATAAATATGATAACATATATAATTCATTATTTTGGATTTGTACTAAAATATTTCAAAATAACATTAATGTAACGTTATAACAAAATTTATATTTCGCTATAAAGAAAAACATAACAAAAAAAGGTACTCAAGTTTTCTGCTATAACGAAAAACATAACAAAACGTTTTTCATTTTGTTTGCTAACATTGGTATTTATCCATGCTTTCAAAATGCAACCATGATTATTAGACATTTGGTTATCCGATTTGACTTGAACAACAGTAAAAACAGTCAGTGATGTGAATCAAACTTCTCTGGAATGCAGTATTGCATTACTTTTTCTATTTATAAAAATTTAGTTTTGCATTTCTTTTTGATGTTATTACCAATTATTTACATTCTTTTGTTTCATAATACAGTTTGTAATGAACTATGTTGTGTCAATATTTGCTCTACGTTTTTAATGTTATTCGCATTAGCTAACATTTTCGGTTATCCAACTATCCTTTGGTTCAGTTTAGGTTGGATAATCAGGGCTCTACTGTAGTAAGCTTTTGTTTATAAAAGTGTAATTGAATTATTATGTTTGAATTACATTTATTGTTACAATGGTTTATATTTTTGAAAATATGTCTATTTGTATGAATTACACTTCCCACTGATAATAAATGTGATTTGTTCAATAATAATATATTCCATTGCAAAAATGGCTCATATGATTTAGAAGTATGATTACTCAAAACACAGAGCACTAGTGTACAGGTAAGGCACTTGGCTTCTAATAGGTAAATGTTAGGCACAAAAGAATAATACACAACAAGGAAATGAGCTATGAATCACACACATGTATGATACATGGACTGGGAATCAGATGGGAATCATGTACATTTGCAACATAATTAAACATATTCATTAAAATTTATATGGCAATAGGTCCACCAAAGTATAACTAAGAGTATAGCACCAGGCCTACAACAATTGCTCTCTGAAATCATACATATATGACAACAATCCTGAAAGGGTTAACAGAGATATGAATATATAAAGCAGTATTAATAATGTTTACAACACCTGTCTATAAGGAAGGTGGCTTAACCCAACCTATATGAAGAAAAATTAACAATGAACTTATAGTGGATATTGTAATTTTTTAAAATTTCTTTTGAAACAAAAATGAATGTAGTTTTTGAATTGTTTTCATTCCTGGTAAGATTTCATTTTGAATATACTACTAACCATAAATAACAGTAACTGTAAATTTCTGCAAAACAACAAAAATGACTAACATTAAAGATACGAACATTTCTAGCATTCTAGTAACTGGAAAACCAGTCATAACCCTACTAAATAATGTCCTTTTTTTAAAATTAACATTGATATCACCCATTAACAATGAAATAAAAAAACATGCTACTCACTGAAAAACAGTTGGAAATGCTGTTACCAAAAAACGCACTTGGAGGCCTTAAAACAAAAAAAATTAATTAATAAAAGAGAAATATTGGAAATTATTAATACATCATAATGAACACTGGAAATAACAATCCAAAAAAATATGAAACATATGATCACTAAACAAATAATTTTTTTAATAATTTAGATAAAAGAAATTGTTTTGTTTGGGATGTAGTAAAAATAAGAATTTCAATGTTACAAGCTAGTTATTGTTACATTTCATTGTAATATCTAAATAATAATTTTCATGTTAAAATGCCAGCTCACCAAACAGCTGAGCAGTGTTATGAAGATTTTGTGAATTTTATTCCACCCAGTCATAATTGACATTGTGATAATAACATTAGACATAGAACTCAAACAGTAGTGCAGACACAAATTTTGCAAAGGGGTTAGCATTTTTGCTAATTACCTATTTCAAATTACAATATTATAATTATAAAAGATTTCTAAGAATGAAATTTTCTCTAAGTTGGGATTAAATCCCTCATCACAGCTATTCTACCAATCCCAGTTATCCTCCTCCTCCTCAAGCAACCATGGGTTAAGGAGGTCCAACCAGATTGTGCAATTTAGTTCTCCAAACACATCTGTCCTGAGCTACATCTGGTCACTGTAGACCAATTCTAACATGGCCCTGTTAGATGTTGAATGCCCACTGCATCCTAGGTCTCCTCCTTTTTCTGAGGCCTTTAATCTTGTAATCAAAAAGAAAGAAAAGGTATTTTTAATAATCATCTTTTCTACTATCTCCACTCTAGCATTAATTTAAATTATTCTAAAATGCATAATATCAAAAATAACAAAAAAAGGGTCCAAGTTTTACTACCATAACTAACCCTAGAAAGAACCAAACTATTATACAGCTTAATTTTAGTCTTTACATGTATACATCTATTTCTCCACACTCTCCATAAATTCTTAAAAGTCCCAGCAGCAATCCTTATTCTTCTGTTTATCTCATGCCACAAATCATGTTACATAGGACCAGATGTAGAAAAAAATTGAGTTGATGGAGCCAAGAAACACAATTGAGATGAAAAAATGCAGGGGGCTGGGGTGGGTGGCAAGAGACTGGTTTTTCAATGTAGTATAACCTTTCCCCCTTGGTTTAACAGGTATATAAATTTCTTGAAAACTGCATGAAATCTAAATAAGTTTCATATTTTTTTTTTCCTTTTTTATCATTATTAGCATTTTGAAAGGGGGCATACCCATCCCCTAGATCTGGCCCTCCTGTTAGATAGCTCCCAAGATAAACTGACATAAGTTCAAAGGTGCAACCATTCAGATTAACTGAACCACATCCTGCCTGACCAATTTTCATCACTTTAGTTCTACCTAAGTAAAGCTAAAATATAACAAAAGACATTACAAATATTAGGTTGAATATTGATTTTTGAGAATTTTTTAAATGGAGTTGCATTCATTATAAGAGATGCTATGAAAATGTGAGGCTAAAAGTTTTTCAATACTTTAATTAAAACTTTGTTTACCTTGTGTATGCTTTAAATAAACTGGTGAGTAATTAAGTAAAAACAGCAAATTGCACAGGAAGAAATTTGACTCCAAAAGCAAAATATGAATGAATTACAATTATTATTACATTATACTATTATAGTGTTAAATGCAATGAATTTGTATATGGATCTATGTTACATATTTTCTTCCACACTTTCAGTTGCTGTATCAAATTGTCTCGACTGTTCTATGAATTATATCATCTACACACTGCTGCCTTTAAATATGATGTAAAAAACACCTATAAGTTAGGATATATTATTTATGAATAAAGTTTATGAAAATCAGTTATCTGGCTTTGAATTGAGCTTCCTTGAGCATAACTTCTTAAACATATGTATTCTAAATTTAATATATTTATAATTTAATAAATATTTACATTACCATGTTTTAATTACTAATGACATAAAATTTTAAAAGATAAAGAAAGCTAAAAAAAAATGGATTAAGTTTTACCTGGATTTAATGATGCTTGTATACTACCAACAGAGATTTTCATTCCTTCACATTTAACAGAAAACACATTCCAATCTTTTTCAAGTGTCTTACTGTCTGGAGATCCATTATCAAAACTTTAAGAAATATGACATAATAAGAACATTTCCAATGTATTGTTACTTGCAGACAGATAAATAATATTTGTGGCCATAAAAATAATCAAATGAGTACCAAATATTTCACTTTTACTTCAAATACTTCTACAATATATTTCCAAGATTTGTTTTACATCCTGAACACGACAGGTTTTAGTAACTTCAAATCAGTCATCTATTTATTCATATCAAATATTTATGAACATTTATATCTTTTCTGTGCATTTATTTAATAATAAAATACAAGGAAATGTACAACTGCTTTTGAAAAGACTATACAACACAAAATAAGCTTGATGTGGGTTGGATTGTTTTACCTATGAGCAACACAATTTTTGGGCAAAATGGGATAAATGGCCAGATCACAAGGATCCTAAGGGCTCAGAGAAGGTTCAAGGAAGGGGGCCCACTGGGCAGTTGAGATACAGATGGTAGCCTCTGTCAAGGCCATCCAGTGTGTTCTTTAATGTGCACAGGGCATGGCTCTCCTGCACAAGAGGTCAAAGTTTAATGTACCATCCAATGGATGGCAGCCTTTTCAAGTCCACCAGTTTTCCCTACTGACCAAAGGCAGGGAGTTTTGCAGAGATGACTCTCTGGTGGGACTCAAACCTGGAAACTGCAGATTACGAGCCTGGTGTACTACTGCCTGAGTCCCTCTAGGCATATGTGAATGATGGTTGCAGGTAAAGCATTGAATGAAAAAAATAAATTAATAAATAAACCCATAAAATCACAAAGTGACAGTTTAGCATAAAAGTAATTTATAATTTTGGTAAAGAGAAGAAACTTGAACAATCAGTAATATAACACTATAAATATTTTTGGATTTAATTTCTCATTTATTTCAAAAGATTAATAAATTACATTAATTATTTAAAGCAGAGTGCATTCAGTGTTTTTTTTTTCACTAATTATAAAAAATGCCATACTTTTTATAAGCTGAACAATTAACATCGCCAAATAAGTAAATATTTTCGACACTACTTACAATCCAATTAGCCACTCTCCTTTTGTGATCTGTTTCCAATTATCATCAGTAATTTCTAAAAAGTTTTGCTTTTCAGACTGTGGTATAGATCCCTGTATAGGCACAAACGAAGTAGCGAAACAAATGAAATTTGCAGCAATGAAAAATATAATCAGATACATCTTTCTGATTTTGAAAATCATCCTTTTCTGCACTTCATAAAATGGGGAGACACTGTAAGGAAAGTATAAAAACTGCAACTTTATGTCTTATTAGCCGTTAATAATATTTATTTCATTGGAAATATAATCTAATAACAGCACTTATACAAAAATACAAACGAATACATTTACTAAGGAAAACACTGTTGATATACACAGCTATAAACATGCTGAGTAAAAGCATTCGGTTACGGACTGTAATATTATATGCGTATTTCATCATCATCATCCTCAAGCAGCCATGGGTTACGGAGGTCCAACCAGACCGTGCAATTTAGTTCTCCAAGCAAGTCTATCCTGAGCTACATCTACTGCATCTGGCCACTGCACACCAATTCTAACAAGATCCTGTTTGACATTGTCTGCCCACAGCATCCTAGGTCTCCCGTTCTTTCTTAGGCCTTTAGGCACACTGTTCATAACCCTATTCGCCAATCTATAATTATCCATACGGGTAATATGACCAAACCAGCGGAGTCTCTCTCTGCACAATAAGCTGCTTAAAGGAGGTTGCAAACTCCTTTGCTTAACCTCATCATTAGTTACAAAGCTGAACCACCTAATGCCCAAGATACTGCGTAAGCATCTGGAATCAAAAGCATCTAGTTTCCTGTTATCTTGTTTACAAAGTGTCCAAGTTTCACTACCATAACTAACCATAGCTACCATAACTGCGTATTTATGGAACCGAAACTGGAATTACTGTTTTACGGAACCAGAGACCACTTATCGCTTACATTCATTACCTCAATGCTTGCATTCTTCTAATAGAGGTGCCAAACAGCTGTACTTTTAATGATAAAAATAAATAAATATATTTCCTCTCATGCAGCTGCTTACCACAGAAGTTTGACAGAAATTATCAATTTAATATGTCATAGAGCAGGTCTGTGAGGAAGGCGATAGCGAGAACCCAACAGAAAGATCACAGAAAACGTCTGTGCCTATTTACTAGATTTTACGGGAAAAAAAAACATTTGCAAAAAAAAAATTGCGCTCTAAACAACGTTACGTTTTAGGATTTGGGACTCCGGTCATAAACATTCAATTGAAGAAACTACTTCAGGGTTATCAACACTTTATCAGTAAAACACGTATTCTTAATTTGTGGATAAACAGAAATAACAAAGCGTATATACAGTATACAATTATATCTTTCCAGGGGCTAATTTTAGATATTTTTTCTCTGTTTTTTTTTTTCAGAATACTGCTGGCGTTTTTTAAAAGTATATTTCTTGAATCATTCTGCTGGTTTTGTTGTTTCTCTATTGTATATTGTTACAAAATTTTTAATAAAAAGCACAATCTGCTCCTATTTAGTTAATGGAGAATTCTAAATAGCTTATAAGTGGGTTAATTTAATTAACAATCACCTAAAATTGGTTTTAAACAATTTTACATGTTTTAAATACATTTAGCATCTGATTTAGTTGCGTGTATATATATTGAGAGAGAGAGATAGAGACACACACACACAAATTGTATTAATAAAATTTGCCCAAGATTATTATATAAATTATATAAATACATTCCAAATTATATAAATACACATTATGGTATTTTGCTATTTTTTTTGCAGTTAAGCATAAGAGTCAGTATAAGCTCACTGGACAAAAAATTAGTCACCCCTGGCTGAATGTCACCTAATAGCGCGTAACGCCTCCGTACGACTGAAGAACAGCTAAAATCCTGTCTAGCATGGATGCCACCAGTGTGCAGATGTAGTGCACATCAATATTCATCCAGTCTTCCAGCAGCAAATGCGCAGTTCGGATAGATTGTTCGAACGGCTGAGATGGCACTTCACACGTTGCTCCAAATAGTCCCACAAATTTACTATTGGATTTAAATCCGGGGATTTGGCTGGTCAGTCTAGATCAGTGTCTCGCAAACTGTGTGCCGCGACACAGTAGTGTGCCGTGAGAGATTCCAAGTGTGCCGCGAGAGATTTTCAGATTGACACTAGATATTCCAAAGATTTCATTTTGACTTGACATGTTATCGACGTGCTTTAATAAAAATCTTTCAGATTTTATCAACTGGGATCTTGTAAGTATTTATCAAGCTTTTTCCAAATTTTGGTATTAATTTTTGATTATTTCAAGCCATAGAATGGACAAATATTTAAAACAAACACCGAGTTATGATTAATTATATTTATTATTATATTTATTTTAAATAAAATGCATTTAACGAAACTTCAATTTTAATCTTTTTACGTAACCATCAAAAATTCTTTTTTAGGTGTGCCGCGGGAAAAAAAATTAGATTCAGTGTGCCGCGGAAAAAAAATTATATTTAGTGTGCCGCAGAGTAAAAAAGTTTGCGAGACACTGGTCTAGATGTTCGAAGGCTTCAGAATGCTTGTTGTGCCAATCCGATACACTTCGAGCCCTGTGCATGCGACAATTGCCGTCTTGGAAAGCTGGGGTATCCTTCTGGTGTTTACTGTGGAGATGTTGCACAAAAGCAACATGTGGTCGTCCAGTAGCTCCATGTAGCCCTTCTGGTTCAAGTGTGTCGTCACCGCAACCATAGGATCCATTTCCTCGTACGTGAAACATCCCCAAAACATCACAGAGTCTCCTCCAGCTTGAACAGAACCTAGTACACAGTCCGTATGGAAGGCTTCATGCGGCTTACGATGTACCCGTCGCTTCGCATCATCCAAGTACAAGCAAAAACGTGACTCACAATGAGTAGTGCCTGCTTCCGCGGTACTCTGCTCCAGATATCCATGGCATGCAGTTTCCTTTAGAATGTTCGTTCGGAAACAGCTTGTTGTATGCCTGCATTGACTGACTGGAGCAATTCCTACTAATTGCAAAATGATTTGCCCTAACAATGCGTGACACACTGCGGCTGTCCTTATTGGTGAGCACAGTCTTTCTGCCGCAGTTCTGGCGACGTTTAGCGGTGGACTGCGATTTACACCACTGCTGGAAGACCCTTTGAACAGTATATTTCAACAAACCTGAAAAGGCAGCAACTTGTACACTATGCCCTTTGGCCCGGCCAAACGCAATAACACCTTTTTACCACTCATTCACATCTTTGGTGCGACCCATGTTTCACAGAGCGACTAACACACACATGGCACACAACCATTTCTTGTCACCGTATGAACCCCGTAGCGCATGGTACAGCTATTTGTAGGACGCGTTTATTACTGGTGCACCCTCTGTTGCTATCGAAAGGACGTAACCCTCTTACAGTGGGAGATGATTCATTTTTTGTCTGGTGAGCTTATTTCACACTTGGAAATCGAAAGATTCTGATGAATGTTTTTCTATTGATTCATAATTGGTGGAATATTCCAATTATTCCAAAAATACTAATACAATTAGAACTTTCTATAGTTTTTCCAGCCTGCTATCTAATAGGAAATACTTCTGGGAACATCATTTTGATAGCACTAGTACATTTTCTTTCTGTTGAAAGAAATATATTTCGTAATCACCTGGGAGTTTTATTACCTTAGGTGTTTTTTTGCAATGAGTAGAGCCAAAATCAACAAAACCTTTCCCTATAATTAAATTTCACTACCTGAGAACTAGTTATCGTGATTTTGATATGAAACACGACAATTTTATGTACGTTAAACACATAGAACGAATCTGTTTTGCCATCTGTACTTGGAGAAACTAAGAGATAATCCTTGCCACACTTTTGCCCCAAAACCCGGCAAAGCATTAGAGCAGTGTTCTCAGGTGGGGATATGCGTACCCCTGCGAGTACCTTGTGCGTTGCATTCAAAATGGCTTCATCAGATATTCGCTGTCAACACTCAGCTTTGCTGCCAAATATCAACAAAATCACTGAAAATATGTCGCAGCACGTCTCTGAGTAGATTTAGTGGGTAAGTCTATTTTTCATTATTTTTTAATATTTAATTTCGAGTTTTAATAATACTCGTGTGGTCCTATGGCCAAGTGGTTAGCACACTTGACTACTGAACTAAGGGACCTGGGTTTGAGCCCCCGGGTAAGGTATGGATGTTTGTGTCGTTTTTTTGCTGAGGTCCTGCTTTCCTCACAGACCTTCTACTTTGACATTTAAACTGACAGGCTCCTGTCAGACCTCTGTGGCAAGCAGCTGCTTGAGGGGGTATTTATTTGTTTTTTTTATTAAATAATACTTACATTTTCTTTAGCTAAAAATTTAAACGAAGCGTTTTTTTTTGGTCGCACTGTAATACAATACATATGCAAAAAACCGAAAAGCACCCTTGCCTTAGCATTCTAGGCCTACAATAATCTTAGGGGTTGGGTTGGGTTGTTTTACCTCTGAGCGGCACTTTTTTGCACACCATGGGCTAAATGGCCAGGTCACAAGGACCCCGAAGGCTCAGAGAAGGTTGGGGGAGGGGACCCACTGGAACAGCTGTTGGGAGACAGATGGTAGTGTCACCCGCAACTTTTTCCTCTTCGAGGCATACGGTATGAACTTAAAATGTTCCGCATTTACTAAAATAATTATCTTATCTAGAACTGCATGTCAATAGCTTGATAATCTGACTTCGAAATTTAATGCCTTCAAACAAATATTTTTGAAAGAGTGGCCGAAAGAAGATTTTAGATTCGAACTAGGAACAATCTACAAGCTAGCAATACGCAGTTCCGTATTCTCTAACTGTAGTTGCGACGAGTAAGAGATTTCACATGATTGACCAAGACCCAATTTTTGTTTGAACAATAACAAAAATTTTGAATTTATTTAAATTTCACACTTAACAAAGTTCCACCACTGGCTTATAAAGGTGGATGATTTTACATTACAATTAATTGACTAAGTACTCACTCCATTCAGGTAAGCTTAATTTCGAACAACACTCACACAAAATAATGAAAATAAAACTTAAAAGTGAAAGTGACAACAAGCAGAGTAAGTTAAATTAAAATAACTTTACCATGCTGAAGTTTCTCCGGAACGAGAACTGTATTCTGCTAAGTTACTGTGATGTGCACACGGCGTAAATTTTCATGAAACACCCACTCCAGATTTCTCTGATCGTGGTTTTTCCCAAGCAAAGCAAATTTCTTTAAATTTCGCCTAACATACTTAGGTAAAAGTTTATCATCTCACTAATTTAAGAGATGTCTACATTTACAATTTCCCTCCCTGAAACATGGCCTAAAAGTCAGTCCAGTGAATTTCACTAAAGTTGGACTTAGCAAAGACAGCAAAAGAAAGATAGAAAAAGACCAAACCCTGGTCTGTTAGTCTGATCAACCCACACCGAACTGTTTCTCCCGGGTCGAGCGTGACAATATCTTTCTGGCAACCCTGGGAACTCTC
Source organism: Ryuthela nishihirai (assembly GCA_038380435.1). Lineage (NCBI taxonomy): Eukaryota > Metazoa > Arthropoda > Arachnida > Araneae > Heptathelidae > Ryuthela > Ryuthela nishihirai. The sequence goes on from JAWZYU010000029.1 coordinate 39,033,085, forward strand.
GACCAAAAAGGGCCAATCAGAACCGAGCCCTGGGCAAAACCCGACTCCATTTCCATATTTCACAAGTGAGATGGAGCTCTGCTGCCAGCCAACACTCGCATTCCTCTGGTAGGTCAATGTCTGCTTTTGGGCGAGGTGAAATTGTTTCACAAGACACCTCTCGTCTCCGTACATTAGTCAATTTCCCTCTCGGCAACCAATGTAAACAGATGAACCGGAACCCTGAATGTAATTCGCAACGGAGATGTTGCACCCATTAACCTCCGAAGACATCTCCAGACACAAAGTGGTTGCATCAGGATAGAAATGAAATACAGTATATAAAAAAATTAAAATCAATAAAATCAATAGGTCTGCGACCTATCATTCCTCCCTTCTTAAAAACAAGCCAACACCCTGTGTGTCGTCACTTATTACATTCCGAAATGAAAATTTTGGAGTGGTACCAGGTTTTGAAATTTCGAATAATTCTCTCCATCACAACAATTTTCTGGTTTTCTTTCAAAAAAAACAACATAAAATTTTGTTGAACTGGTGCTTTCGATTAGAGAAGAATTCCCAGTTTCTTCACGTATCACACAATATTTCTCCAACATTTAAACACCGGAAACAAAAGAAAAATGAAAAGCGTGAGTAGAATAATTCCATTCATATATATAAACACATAAAATTACTCTTAATATCTATTTGTTTATGACAAAATATTCAATGCAAATGTTTAAAACATGGTAATTAACTCTATATATCAATGTCAACTTATAAGCAGAATAATAGCTTATTTATGATAGATGGCAAGATAAATATTGATTACAAATGATGTAATATACTTTTAATTTACACATCGTAAATATTCGCAATATAATATATAGGACAACTTAGATTTGTCTGATCTTACAAGCAGAAAAATCATCTCTCTTCAACTTAGAATAAACCTACATCAACCATATTTCCTAGTTTCCATATTCTCAAAATTATCATAAAATTTCAAACTAATACATCATTAAAAGAAAACAAATCAGTGCACATCTTTCTTATGAGGATACAAATGTTCTGTCAAAAATTCTAAAATTTATGTGTTATGTTTACCCTGTTTCCCAAAAAAAATCTTTTAACTTTGTAGCCAGAAAAGAAAAGTGGGGACGGAAAGATTCCACTTCCAGGACTACCATAGAATGATAGCGGGTCCTTCCGTCTTCCTCCCCTGTCCAGACTAGCATCCCATGTCAAAGGGTAAACACAGTTTGCTAAACATCCGTCTGAACCCATGCAGTTTGGGCTTGCTACATGTATAGGGAGACGTCTCCAATCAAAAATGAGCTTGAACATCTGAAAGCGCAACTAGTGAGTGGATTCAAATCCTTACTCACCTTTATCATCCTCACACTCTTCTACCAGAGTTAATTGTCATCACCCCTTTCACCGTCACAGAGACCATTTGATATGGGCCATCGATGTGGTCGGACTTCCACAATCATCCAGCAAATTTATACTCACCCCCTAAGTCGTGTTATTCCCATGTGTTGAATCCTCCAAGAAAGAAGATAAACAAAAATTAATTTCCTTAGAAAAAGAGAGCGAAAGAGTCCTCTTCTAAGCTACTATAAGGCATCATCACAGTCGAAACCTTATTTCTATTGGCACTGAGCCAAAAATTGCTCCTAAACTTCCCAGCTAATCGAGATGCAGGCAAAGTTCAATTCTTTCCATCCCCGTTACGTCATCTCCGTAGTTTCGTTCCTTACTCTCTCCTCAGCCACGGGGCTGCTGCAGAGTAATACGATATACCGCAAGTTTACTGACTGACCTGTGCTCTTATCTCGAAGTTGGATCTACGTTCTCTTCATAGACTAATAACATAAATTCGACTCTCCAATATAAATCACTGTCATACACTTTAAACAATTTCTTTAGTTAAATAAGTTATTTAACTTTGAAGACACACCACATCTCTGACATTCCTCCACTAACTCAAAACAAATGTTTACATAATTTCCAAAATGTTTAATCAATTTCTACTTAAAAAAAATTCTACCCTTAGTTACAAGTTAATATATTCTTTGACAGTTCTGGCACTTCACCCATTTTTCTCCAGAGACCCTTTCTGTCTCCGTAGATAATTCTTGTTTGCTCGGCTCCTTGCACATCCACAAGAAAAGATTAGCCACAGTTTTTCTCGCAGTTGAAGAAATAGAAGAAGGGAAATTCTGACTAGTTAGTCCAGATGCACCGGCGCCTGGCTCAAGTGAACTAAGAGTCAGAACGGAAGATTTCACAAGTAGGAAAGAGCTTCTTTTTTTTAGAAGTGGAACCAAAACAATTAGAGAGAAAGTTCATAGTGAAAAGATATAGTCCTTTTTCTGGTTTTCTCTGAAGTTCTCTAATGCTCATTCAATCGATCTCATTCACGCCATAGCGGAACGACATATGTGCATTCTTCCAGGTTCCGATCACATTGTATATTTTCTCCTGAAGATGCCAATTCAATTTCTTCGGGTAATTTCTCTTCTGAAGCGAGCAGTATCATGGGTTGTGCACTAGAAGATTCTTCAAAGTCGGCTTCTTCGTGAACTTGTGAGTTCTCACTTTCTAACCAATCTTCGAAGCATTGTAGAGATTGAACTCTTCCGAAGGCATCCCTAGGTCGTAGATTATATCTAGACGTTTGTCGTGTCTCTGTTTCTACAACTTTGGGTATAGTCTGTGAACTCTGGTCGTTTCCAGAATATTCATCCCTTTGCAATAGTGTTAGTGGTATCTTAACAGGTAAGGATTCGATTGATTGTTCCTCCGTCATTACAGGTTGTTTTCTCTGTCGTCCTCCATACGTTGTAATGTGAAATCCTTCATCCTCTGTTCTGTCTACTTCTTCCCAAATTTGATCGATGCGATTCTTAATTATTAGTTCCCTTTCTGGCAATCTGGGCAAGGTTTTGGATTCCTCTTCACCTACAAATTCCTCAAATGGTCTGTGAATATTTGCTTTAAACAAACGATCCACGTGTACAATCTTCACTTTTTTTCGGGTCGCGAATCAAAGCAATCTCAAACGTGACAGGTGAGAGCTGTTTTGTGACCCTGTATGGTCCACTGGACAGTCTCGCTAACTTCTTACTTCGTCCTGGTTTTACTACTGGGGTATATAGATAAACTGAGGAACCTAATTTTATCTGCTTATCTTTCGCTATCTTACTTCTTTGCAAATGTTGTTTTTCAGACGCTTGTTCAAGATTTTCTTTCACAATTTCATATGCACGTTGCATCCTTCCCACAAATTGTTCCGAATAGTTTTGAACATCTGCGTACGAAAATTGTGGTGGGGTTGTGTGTTGCAATTTAAAATCATCTGCAGACAGAGGTTTAACTCTCTTGTTTCTACATTTGGGAACATCAGTGTGTCTAACTTTGACTGGTTCAACAGTTACCAGTTTAGATCCCTTATTTAACCACACTGGTTCGGAAGAAAGGTTTGCTACTCTAACACTCAGTGTACCATCAGCGTTAAGAGTATTCACTGATCTAGCGACACAGAAATCTTTGAATCGATTCTGTTCATTGGGTTGAACTAGAACAATGTCTTTACTTTGAAAAGGATATATGTCTTCAAGCTGGACAGAAATTATCCTTTCGGTTCTAGGAAAAATTCTTTCCTTTCTTATAATCCTAGCAAATTTTTCCTTTTTGGGTACAGTAGAAATACAATTTACATGAGCACCTCCATCATTCATTTTCCTTTTGACTGTGTTCCCAGTTACTGTTAAAATTCCTCTTCCCACATCAAAATTAAATCGGTGATGCCTTAACAAATCTATCCCAAACAGAGTATTGTACTGTTTGCTCATTTCCTGTCGTGTCACAAAAATCGGATACTTGAAAGATTTGCCAGAGAGTTCAAACTGGATTTCATAGCATCCTTCAATCGGTAAAGATTCACCAGTTATTCCGAATATTTTAACATCTGTTTGTATCCGTCTCACTGGCATTTTAGCACAAACTCTTTTAAATGTTCTCATATTCATGAGAGAAACCGACGCTCCCGTGTCAACGAGTATGCGAAGGGGAACATTCCCAGATGATCCTTTCACAATGGGAAGATGTGAATCATGTTTTGTTGCGATGAACCTAACTGCAGGGAAATTTATTATTCCTTTCTCTGGAGCCGATACGCCCTGCTTTGTTCGACTCCCTCTGCGTTTAAAGGATTAGAATTAGCATTTGTGCACCTATCGATTTGATAGTTCATTTGTTGGTCTGGATCATTCCTTGCAATGGGAAATTTCCTATCTCCTCTCGTATTTGGCACACAAAATCTGGGATTTTCTCTACTTTGTCCAAATACAGAAATTTGAGGAGGCACATTACGATTTCTGACTTCAGGAAATTTTGGGTTAATTCTTTTTGTACAATTCCTCGCAATATGTCCCTTTCCACGACAAGAAAAACAAACTTTCTGCGAGTTTGTCCATCTTGGAGTTTGTCGGGGAGAGTTTCTCCCAAAATTAACTCTCCTGCGAAAAACTTGAGGTTCACCTCTTTCTGACTGCATACTACAGAAAGTTTCTTTTACTTGTGTCTGGGGGATGTATGTATTATGATTTCTATATTCCCCAGGGGTAGTTTTCGAATCTACTGCATTAATTCCCATGTTCTGAATCTGTTCGGTCAAAAGTTGAAGTGTTTTATCCGTTTTATCACACTTGTACCTCAGTTCCTCCATAATTACGTATATTGACTCGGAATCATTTACATTTTTATTTCCCTGTATTGCATTTACTTCTCTCGTTTTGGACATTAACAAATTATTTTGTTGTTCCTGCACAGCAAAATCTAGAGCTTGATCAAAATTAAGGGGATTCCTGCTCAATACAGGTCGTTTGACTTTATCCGAAAGTCCCGCGACAAATTGACATAAAAGTGTTTGATCTCGAAGCGTTTTCACTTCCTGTGATTCCTCCGATTTTTGTGGCATATATTTATGCACCAAAGCTCTCAATCTAGTGGAGTACGTTATCACATCTTCCTGAATAGTTTGTTTTGCTGTGGTGAACTTATGAAGTCTCACCGAAAGAGGTTCCTTTGCATCGAATCTATCGATTACACACTTCTGAAAATTTCCCAATTGTGTTTCTTTCCTGAGCTCAGAAGACTCAGTTAAAAATTCCATCGCCTTTCCCCTGAATTTAGATTTTATAACTGTTAATGCGACCTGATTCGACCATCCTGCGATTTTCGACACTTCTGACACAGTTTCGAAAAATTGTTCAGCCGTCCCGCCAGGATCTGTGGCATTATAGACAGGAACCAAATTAATGAATCCGGCAATGTTCGCAAAAGAGTTTTGGGCACTGTTGTTTCCATTGTTCGCACTAGGGACTTCCTGGGTTTCTATATTAATCGTGGGAGGGTCTGATGTTTCGGTCGTGGTGGGTGATGAAGCTTGTGCCATTTTTTTTTTTCAAAATTTTACACACTAAAATTTATTTTCTACTTTACAACTAAAATTTAGTACTTAATATGCTAAACTTTTCTTAAAATCTTTTTCTCAGCATTAACATGAGCTGGGAATAATTATATCTTAACTCTAATCAACTTAATCAGAATTGGAAACAAATTCAATACCCTTAATGCAAATTGATTGTTGTCACTTTCTAACAGAATTATCTTACTTTAATATACTCTTGATACACTTGATTTCTCATAAATATTCCAATTTTTCGTCACAACAAAAGTTTGAGATTATTTATCAATTTAATAATCTATTTACCTCTCTACTCAACCTGGTTCTTTTTTAATAATCGTTTATCTCCACTCAACCTGGTCCTTTTTTAATAATCGTTTATCTCTACTCAACCTGGTTCTGTTGCAAGGACGCCAGTTTGTCACCCGCAACTTTTTCCTCTTCGAGGCATACGGTATGAACTTAAAATGTTCCGCATTTACTAAAATAATTATCTTATCTAGAACTGCATGTCAATAGCTTGATAATCTGACTTCGAAATTTAATGCCTTCAAACAAATATTTTTGAAAGAGTGGCCGAAAGAAGATTTTAGATTCGAACTAGGAACAATCTACAAGCTAGCAATACGCAGTTCCGTATTCTCTAACTGTAGTTGCGACGAGTAAGAGATTTCACATGATTGACCAAGACCCAATTTTTGTTTGAACAATAACAAAAATTTTGAATTTATTTAAATTTCACACTTAACAAAGTTCCACCACTGGCTTATAAAGGTGGATGATTTTACATTACAATTAATTGACTAAGTACTCACTCCATTCAGGTAAGCTTAATTTCGAACAACACTCACACAAAATAATGAAAATAAAACTTAAAAGTGAAAGTGACAACAAGCAGAGTAAGTTAAATTAAAATAACTTTACCATGCTGAAGTTTCTCCGGAACGAGAACTGTATTCTGCTAAGTTACTGTGATGTGCACACGGCGTAAATTTTCATGAAACACCCACTCCAGATTTCTCTGATCGTGGTTTTTCCCAAGCAAAGCAAATTTCTTTAAATTTCGCCTAACATACTTAGGTAAAAGTTTATCATCTCACTAATTTAAGAGATGTCTACATTTACAATTTCCCTCCCTGAAACATGGCCTAAAAGTCAGTCCAGTGAATTTCACTAAAGTTGGACTTAGCAAAGACAGCAAAAGAAAGATAGAAAAAGACCAAACCCTGGTCTGTTAGTCTGATCAACCCACACCGAACTGTTTCTCCCGGGTCGAGCGTGACAATATCTTTCTGGCAACCCTGGGAACTCTCGACCAAAAAGGGCCAATCAGAACCGAGCCCTGGGCAAAACCCGACTCCATTTCCATATTTCACAAGTGAGATGGAGCTCTGCTGCCAGCCAACACTCGCATTCCTCTGGTAGGTCAATGTCTGCTTTTGGGCGAGGTGAAATTGTTTCACAAGACACCTCTCGTCTCCGTACATTAGTCAATTTCCCTCTCGGCAACCAATGTAAACAGATGAACCGGAACCCTGAATGTAATTCGCAACGGAGATGTTGCACCCATTAACCTCCGAAGACATCTCCAGACACAAAGTGGTTGCATCAGGATAGAAATGAAATACAGTATATAAAAAAATTAAAATCAATAAAATCAATAGGTCTGCGACCTATCAGTAGCCTCCCGTCAAGGCCATCCAGAGTGTTCTTTAACGTGCACAGGGTATGGTTCTCCTGCACACGGGGCCACGGCTTAACGTCCCATCCGACGGACGGCGGCCTTTCCAAGCCCATCGGTGTCCCCTACTGACCGTGGGCAGGGCGGGGAATAATCTTAGGGGTACCAGAAGACCTGGCCAAACCTCCAGGAGGTACCTTCGCCAAAAAGGTTGAGAACTGCAGCATTAGAGGCAGAACCTAGTTCCGTGTATATCACAATAGGAAAGGATGACCTTACATTTCCAGTAGGATGATCTCTTCAACCTATCAGATCATCTATGTGTCATCTCAAACTTAGAAGATGGCAGTAACAAAGGACAAAACTTTCATCTTTGCGAATTATTCTTTTGTGCTTTACTATCCAATTCTTTGTGTCTTTTTCCAACTTCTGTTTTTTTTTCTCCTCCCATGTTTATTGCTTTTTTTTAATGTTTTTTTCTATTTTATAATATTTTAATTTAATATTTTTTCCATTTATTATGCATCTGCAATGCACTTCTTTTTGCATTGTGTTCATTTTGTCTCTTTTTGATCTGTTCTTTGCAGAATTCCCATATTCGATACATATTCATTTTATTTACACCACTCTCTTACAAACCACATTTCAAATGCATCAATCCTATTTATTGCTTCCTTCTTGATTGTTCCATGTTTCATACTCATAAATCGCCAAGTAGAGAATTTAAATCTTTGGATTCTAAGTTGAATATTCAGCTTTTTATCGTGTAGTATGTCTTTTTATTAGACAGTATTTTAGTGATGTTATTCCAACGAGTAAGAATAGATGAGTATATAGAGCGTTCAACTGGTTTCCAAAGTTGGGTTGGGTTGTTTTACCTCTGAGCGGCACTTTTTTGCACACCATGGGCTAAATGGCCAGGTCACATGGACCCCGAAGGCTCAGAGAAGGTTGGGGGAGGGGACCCACTGGAACAGCTGTTGGGAGACAGATGGTAGCCTCCCGTCAAGGCCATCCAGCATGTTCTTTAACGTGCACAGGGTATGGCTCTCCCACACACGGGGCCACGGCTTAACGTCCCATCCGACGGACGGCGGCCTTTCCAAGCCCATCGGTGTCCCCTACTGACCGTGGGCAGGGCGGGGAATTTTTGCGGAGATAAATCTCAACGCTGACCCAGCTGGGACTCGAACCTGGGAACTACAGATTACGAGCCTGGCGCGCTACCGACTGAGCCACCCCCGCCCCTTTCCAAAGTTGAAGAGACTTGAACGACTGCATGTAAAGTCGGTGCCAAGTAAACTTTGAAGTTTTTCGAACCGATCATGGTTCAACCTCTTTGTACAGTCGCTCAAAAAAATATCCGAACACCATGGTTGATAACAGAATTCAGAAAAAATATCTGGCAGCCTTCGTGTCACGTGATTACAGAATTCAGGAAAAATATCTAGAGCGTGTACAGCAACTGTACACGCTTAAGTTACCGTTAATTGGAGCGTGTGCAGTTACTGCACACGCTCCAGTTTGCTGTGAACGGTAACTGCACACGCTCAATATTTTCGTGAGTGAGCCCACACGATCCAGGTCTTTGTGAGGTCACATGATCCAATGTGCTGTGAACATTAACCGCAACCGCTCCAGTTTGCTGTGAACGGTAACTGCACACGCTCAATATTTCCGTGAGTGAGCCCACACGATCTAGTATCAAAATAATATGACCACCTACAGTCGCTCAAAAAAGTATCCGAACACTATGGTTGATTACAGAATTCAGAAAAAATAACTGCCAACGATATTTTCAGAAATTAATGATCTGGTAATCTTCGTGTCCACGAAGGTTGCCAGATCACTAATTTCTAAAAATAATCGTTGCCAGATATTTTTTCTGAATTGGTAATCAACCATAGTGTTTGGATATTTTTTGAGCGACTGTACCTGATGCAAAATTTAATTTGTGTTTGTAAATTATAAATTGAAACTGGGGCGAAAAGATACTTTTCCGCTGTTGCCCCAGTGGAGTCGGCGCCTATGACTGCTTGGGCACTTTTTAATAATAATAATAACTTTATTTATGTCTTAGTATAGTTATATACATAGACTACGCCGCTAAGCCTTTTGGCTTTTCAGAAAGGATTCCTTTCAAACACATGACAGGTTAATTAAAGAATAAGACATGTATAATAGAAAATAAACGCATAATTAAAAACAGAAAATAAAACAATAACAACAACAAAAAGAAAAACACGTATTAAAACACAAACATGAAAAATTAAACATATTTATAAAATGAACCCATAAAATTACAGATTATAGTACACATTGCACAAAAATATCACCTATTATACAAGTCATCATTTCACATTAATATTACAGTTGCTTAAAACGTTACCAGATACAGGATGTGACTTTTTAAACATTACTTTTCAAATATTTACATCTAATAACCATTTGGAAGCTTTAGTTTTGATTTCTGAATAAATGCTCAGGCATAACAGATCTCTTGGTAGAGATTTAAAAATTTTTGGTATTTGATAAGATATCCGCGCTTTACCATAATTATTGTGAAAAACTAGTTCAACAAAATAATTTTCACACTTTCGTCTTGTATTGATCACATTCAAAAAATTTTCCTTGTGTTCATTTTTAGAGTAATTTCCAATGATAGTTACATAAATCTATAACAAGTCAACTGTTAAAATGTTCAGATAATGAAAACTATTGCCAAGGTGATCTTCATTAATTACATGTTTATTGAATTTAACAACATTATGTAGAGTTTTTTTTTATTTTGCTCCGATTTATCGAGATTGGGTGAGACTACTGTTTGCTGAATTCCAAATAATCGGGACTTTACAGTTGTTATCTGCGAAGTTCATAATTACATGTAGACTAATTTACGGGTTAAAAAGAAATTAACACATGTAAAATTATTTCTTAAAGAGTAAGAGTCTTATTTTTTATCGCCTAAGAATGTTTACCAAGTGGGGGAAGGGGTGGGGGTAGAATAGGAACAGAGAAATTTTTCGAAACTTCTGATAGCTGTGGATAAGACAATCAACGTGTTAATTTCATTTTTATCCAATAGATGGCAGTATTATATCGCAGATTCATCGGGTTGGTTAGGAGATGTTTTAGTTTCCTGGCATTATGGATAGCAACAGGGTTCCAACGTTCCCTTATATTGCAGAGTTGTGTTGATTTACCACTGAGCGGCATTTTTTTGCACACTATAAGCTAAATGGCCAGATCACAAGGACCCGAAAGGTTCAGAGAAGGTCGGGGGAAGGGGACCCAGTGGATAGTTGTCAGGAGACAGATCCATCTGTCTCCTGACAACTATCCACTGCCACCGGCAATTTTTTGACAATTTTTTTAGTGTGTTTGAGCTTTCTTTCACTCAAGACTATCCCCTACTATTGAAATTGGAGCATACTGACCACCAAAAGGCATTTTACCTTTTAATCCTTTTTCAAGTACCCTTTTAAACACAGCTATTCCACCCATTAAAGCCATCCAGCATTTTCTTTAACATGCATAGGGTATGGCCCTCCTGCAAATGGGGTCAAGGCTTAACGTCCCATTCGACGGACGGCGGCCTTTACAAGCCCATCGATGTTCCCTTTTTCACCCAGGTCAGGGAGAGGTTTAGCGGAAATATCTGGCAACGATATTTTTAGAAATAACTGATCTGCCAGCCTTCGTGTCACGTGACACGAAGGTTGCCATATCACTAATTTCTAAAAAAAAGATCGTTGCCAGATATTTTTTCTGAATTCTGTAATCAACCATAGTGTTCGGATACTTTTTTGAGCGACTGTAGGTGGTCATATTATTTTGATACTAGATCGTGTGGGATCACTCACGGAAATATTGAGCGTGTGCAGTTACCGTTCACAGCAAACTGGAGCGTGTGCAGTAACTGCACACGCTCCAGTTTTCTGTGAACGGTAACTGGAGCGTGTACAGTTGCTGTACACGCTCCAGATATTTTTCCTCGGCGCTGGGACAGTTAGGACTCGAAGCTAAGGACTGCTGATTATGAGCCTGGCGCACTACAGACCAGATCAGCCCTCTCCCCGATATTGTAAGATCATTGCATTCACATATAAGAATTCCACGAGTGCAATTAAGGACGGATCTTCGTAAAAAAAAATGATGTCTTTTATATTTCTCCTCTTTTTATAAGTATTATACCGATTGTATGATACATCTGTGTACAAATAAATCAAAACGTTTGCGTAAAATTTTTTTATGGGTAGGAGGTGTTTGATCGCCGAGCGTTGGGTTGTTTTACCTCTGAGCGGCACTTTTTTGCACACCATGGGCTAAATGGGCAGGTCACATGGACCCCGAAGGTTAAGAGAAGGTTGGGGGAGGGGACCCACTGGCCCAGCTGTTGGGAAACAGATGGTAGCCTCCCGTCAAGGCCATCCAGCGTGTTCTTTAACGTGCACAGGGTATGGCTCTCCCGCACACGGGGCCACGGCTTAACCTCCCATCCGACGGACGGCGGCCTTTCCAAGCCCATCGGTGTCCCCTACTGACCGTGGGCAGGGCGGGGATTTTTGCGGAGATAAATCTCAACGCTGACCCAGCTGGGACTCGAACCTGGGAACTACAGATTACGAGCCTGGCGCGCTACCGACTGAGCCACCCCCGCCCCACTTGATCACCGAGCTCCTAGAGTTGTGTAATGTTGTAAATAAATAAATAAATAAATAAAAAATCGGAACGCGAAGTCCTATAGTGTCAGTATACCCCTTTCATCATGTCCTAAGACTAGCCTTGATGTGGGGCGGCTCAGTTGGTAGCGTGCCAGACTCGTAATCTGCATTTCCCAGGTTCGAGTCCCAGCTGGGTCAGCGTTGAGATTTATCTCTGCAAAACTCCCCGCCCTGCCCACGGTCAGTACGGGACACCGATGGGCTTCAAAAGGCCGCCGTCCGTCGGATGGGACGTTAAGCCGTGGTACCGTGTGCGGGGGAGCCATACCCTGTGCACGTTAAAGGATGGCCTTAATGGGAGCTACGATCTGCCTCCCAACAGCTGTTCCAATGGGTTCCAATCTTCTCTGAACCTTCGGATCCTTGTGACCAGGCCATTTATCCCAATTGTGTGGGCGGGGGTGGCTCAGTCGGTAGCGCGCCAAGCTCGCAATCTGTAGTTCCCAGGTTCGAGTCCCAGCTGGGTCAGCGTTGAGATTTATCTCCGCAATATTCCCCGCCCTGCCCACGGATAGTAGGGGATACGATGGGCTTGGAAAGGTCGCCGTCCGTCGGATGCGACGTTAAGCCGTGGCCCCGTGTGCGGGAGAGCCATACCCTGCGCACGTTAAAGAACACGTTGGATGGCCTTGACGGGAGGCTACCATCTGTCTCCCAACAGCTGTTCCAGTGGGTCCCCTTCCCCAACCTTCTCTGAGCCTTCGGGGCCCATGTGACCTGGCCATTTAGCCCATGGTGTGCAAAAAAGTGTCGCTCAGAGGTAAAACAACCCAACCCAATTGTGTGCAAAAAAATGCCGCTCAGAAGTAAAAGAACCCAAAACAAATCTTCCCCCCCCCCTTATCAATTTCTACTTCCGGTGCGTCGCTTGCCCCCCCCCCCCTCTATTTCTTTCTCACGATCTGCACCTGCTTTCATTATTTAAAAAGCATTTTTATATGCGATAATTTGTTTTTATCTTCTTTTTAGTCTAATGTAAAGAATCCATAATTTTTCGTCTTTCCAAGTATTGGCGTCAGAAGAAATTTCTCTCTGGGGTGAAGGGGGGGTTACAGAATATTTGGAAGAGGGTAATTGATTTTTTTTAGATAATCTGCATGACTTTTTTAGACTATGTTTAATCAGTTAGTATCGTTTTTATTAATTGTCTTTGTTAGAAATGGAAAGGAGATGGCTCAGTTAATACTCGGTAGGGTCATAATCTACAGTTCCTAGGTTCGAGTCCCAGCTGGGCCAGCGTTGAAATTTATCTCCGGAAAACTCCCCATCCTGCCCACGGTCAGTAGGGGACACCGATGGGCTTGGAAAGGGCGCCGTCCGTCAGATGGGACGTTAAGCAGTGGTTCCGTGTGCTGGAGAGCCATACCCTGTGTACGTTAAAGAACACGCTGGATGGCTTTGACGGGAGGCTACCATCTGTCTCCCAGCAGCTGTTCCAGTGGGTCCCCTCCCCCAACTTTCTCTGAGCCTTCGGGATCCTTGTGATCTGGCCATTTAGCCCATTGTATGTAAAAAAAGTGCCGCTCAGAGGTAAAACAACCCAACCCCTTATCAAAAAAAAATTATATAGCAATAGCAGAATGTAACAATATCACTTTAAACAAAATCACATTTCAGATTTCAAGAGGTGGTGTGGGACAACTGCCACCTACGCACATTAATGGACTTCGCTAGATATTAAAGAGCAAGTTTGGGAGCCTCATCAATTGTTACAAAAAACTTACTTGACAGACGGATTATCACGTATGAAATTGCTTACGGATGGGTTGGGTTGTTTTTCCTTCGAGCGGCACTTTTTTTACCCACAGTGGATAAATGGCCGGGGCGGGGGTGGCTCAGTCGGTAGCGTGCCAGACTTGTAATCTGCAGTTTCCAGGTTCGAATCCCAGTTAGGTAACTGTTGAGATTTATCTCCGCAAAACTCCCCGCCTTGCCCATGGTCAGTAGGGGACACCGATGGGCTTGAAAAGGCCGCCGTCCTTCAGATGGGACGTTAAGCCGTGGCTCCGTGTGCGGGAGAGCCATACCCTGTGCACGTTAAAGAACACCCTGGATGGCCTTGACGGGAGGCTTGGGTTGGGTTATTTTACCTCTGAGCGGCACTTTTTTGCACACCATGGGCTAAATGGCCAGGTCACATGGACCCCGAAGGCTCAGAGAAGGTTGGGGGAGGGGCCCACTGGAACAGCTGTTGGGAGACAGATGGTAGCCTCCCGTCAAGGCCATCCAGCGTGTTCTTTAACGTGCACAGGGTATGGCTCTCCCGCACACGGGGCACGGCTTAACGTCACATCCAACGGACGGCGGCCTTTCCAAGCCCTTCGGTGTCCCCTACTGACCGTGGGCAGGGCGGGGAATTTTGCGAAGATAAATCTCAACGCTCACCCAGCTGGGACTCGAACCTGGGAACTACAGATTACGAGCCTGGCACGCTACCGACTGAGCCACCCCCGCCCATGACGGGAGGCTACCATCTGTCTCCCAACAGCTCTTCCAGTGGGTCCCTTCCCCAACCTTCTCTGAGCCTTCGGGGTGCTTGTGACCTGGTCATTTAGCTCATTCTCTGCAAAAAAAAAAAGTGCCGCTCAGAGGTAAAACAACCCAACCCAACTAAATGGCCAGGTCACAATGACCTCAAGGACTCAAAGGAGGTTGGGAGAAGGGGACCCACGGGACAGCTCTTTGGAGGCAGATGGTTCTTCCCTTTCCTGTTCGTTGTTATATTCGGACCCCCCAAAACAATATTTTAGGAACCCCCCCCCCCACCACCACCACCACCACCTCTTCCCGAAAATAAATCCTGGATATTTGGCTGAACACGGCGTCCCCTACTGACCGAGGGCAGGGGGGGGGGAGGCTTTGCCGAGAAAGAATTTTAGCTACTAGGAGCAGAAGTGTAAATAAATATTTACTATTGTCAATTATTTCTTGTTTTAGAGCAGAATTTGACAGCAAGTGATTTTTATTTCATTAGAAAAATAACAAAAGTTATTTAAATAACTATAAATAAGTAACGAAGTAAAACTAAGAGAAACTTCATTTATGATTATTTTTATGTACGAAAATAAAAGGGATGTACAGTCGCTCAAAAAAGTATCCGAACACTATGGTTGATCAGAGAATTCAGAAAAAATATCTGGTAACGATTTTTTTAGAAGTTAGTGGTCTGGCAACCTTCGTGTCACGTGATTACAGAATTCAGGAAAAACACCTGGGGCGTGTACAGCAACTGTACACGCTCGTTACCGTTCACAGCAAACTGGAGCTCCCGCACACGGACTGCACCCGTTCACAGCAAACTGGAGCGTGTGCAGTTACTGCACACGCTCCAGTTTGCTGTGAATGGTAGCTGCAAACGCTCAATATTTCCGTGAGTGAGCCCACACGATCTAGTATCAAAATAATATGACCACCTACAGTCGCTCAAAAAAGTATCCGAACACTATGGTTGATTACAGAATTCAGAAAAAATATCTAGCAACAATTTTTTTTTTTAGAAATTAGTGATCTGGCAACGTTTGTGTCACGTGATTACAGAATTCAGAAAAAATATCTGAAGCGTCTACAGCAACTGTACACGCTCCAGTTACCGTTCACAGCAAACTGGAGCGTGTGCAGTTACTGCACACGCTCCATTTTGCTGTGAACGGTAACTGCACACGCTCAATATTTCCGTGAGTGAGCCCACACGATCCAATGTGCTGTGAACATTAACTGCAACCGCTCCATTTTGCTGTGAACGGTAACTGTACACGCTCAATATTTCCGTGAGTGAGCCCACACGATCTAGTATCAAAATAATACGACCACCTACAGTCGCTCAAAAAAGTATCCGAACACTATGGTTGATTACAAAATTCAGAAAAAATATCTAGCAGCAATTTTTTTTTTAGAAATTAGTGATCTGGCAACGTTTGTGTCACGTGATTACAGAATTCAGAAAAAATATCTGAAGCGTGTGCAGCAACTGTACACGCTCCAGTTACCGTTCACAGCAAACTGGAGCATGTGCAGTTACTGCACACGCTCCATTTTGCTGTGAACGGTAACTGCACACGCTCAATATTTCCGCGAGTGAGCCCACACGATCCAATGTGCTGTGAACATTAACTGCAACCGCTCCAGTTTGCTGTGAACGGTAACTGCACACGCTCAATATTTCCGTGAGTGAGTCCACACGATCCAGGTCTTTGTGAGCTCACACGTATCCAATGTGCTGTGAACATTAACCGCAACCGCTCCAGTTTGCTGTGAACGGTAACTGCACACGCTCAATATTTCCGTGAGTGAGTCCACACGATCCAGGTCTTTGTGAGCTCACACGATCCAATGTGCTGTGAACATTAACCGCAACCGCTCCAGTTTGCAGTGAACGGTAACTGCACACGCTCCATATTCATTGCATCATATATTCATACGCATTATATATATTAAAAAATATCCGGACACTATGGTTGATTACAGAATTCAGAAAAAATATTTGGCAACGATTTTTATTAGAAATTAGTGATCTGGCAACCTTCGTGTCACGTGACACGAAGGTTGCCAGAGAGAAGTATTGCACCTCTTTGACTTCAGCGTCTTCCTTTTCATGGCGTTTTAAGAAGTTCAGAAACCAAATCTCTTCAGTGTTGCTATTACTGGAGGCCAGTACTGGAGCGTAAGCCGTCCCATGGCCGAGTGGTTAACGCACTTGGCTACTGATCTACGGGACCTGGGTTCGAGCCCCGGATTAAGGCATGGATGTATGTGTCGTTTTTCTGCTGAGGTCCTGTCATCCTCACAGACCTTCTACTGTGGCATATAAACTGACAGGCTCCTGTCAGACCTCTGTGGCAAGCAGCTGCTTGAGGTATTATTTATTTATTTTATTTATTTACTGGAGCGTATATTATCGGCAATAAAGCAACAATTTTAACTCTAAAGCAGTGGGAGCCTCGATGTTTTCGAAACTCACTCAACAGCGAATCCTGATAATTAAACTAAGATGTCAGCATTCACACTGTTCAATTTACGAACAAACACATTGAAACCACTTCACAATTCACATATTGTTCCACATTTCAACTTTATTTCCGTGTGGGGTTTGTGTGGAATCTGTATTGTAGTGATCTGGCCACCTTCGTGTCACGTGACACGAAGGTGGCCAGATCACTAATTTCTAAAAAAAAATCGTTGCCAGATATTTTTTCTGAATTCTGTAATCAACCGTAGTGTTCGGATATTTTTTAATATATATATATAATGCGTATAAATATATAATGCAATGAATATGGAGCGTGTGCAGTTACCGTTCACAGCAAACTGGAGCGGTTGCGGTTAATGTTCACAGCACGTTGGATCGTGTGAGCTCACAAAGACCTGGATCGTGTGGGCTCACTCACAGAAATATTGAGCGTGTGCAGTTACCGTTCACAGCAAACTGGAGCGGTTGCGGTTAATGTTCACAGCACATTGGATCGTGTGAGCTCACAAAGACCTGGATCATGTGGGCTCACCCACGGAAATATTGAGCGTGTGCAGTTACCGTTCACAGCAAACTTGTGTGGTTGCGGTTAATGTTCACAGCACATTGGATCGTGTGAGCTCACAAAGACCTGGATCATGTGGGCTCACTCACGGAAATATTGAGCGTGTGCAGTTACCGTTCACAGCAAACTGGAGTGGTTGCGGTTAATGTTCACAGCACATTGGATCGTGTGGGCTCACTCACGGAAATATTGAGCGTGTGCAGTTACCGTTCACAACAAACTGGAGCGGTTCCGGTTAATGTTCACAGTACATTGGATCGTGTGAGCTCACAAAGAGTTGGATCGTGTGGGCTCACTCACGGAAATATTGAGCGTGTACAGTTGCCGTTCACAGCAAACTGGAGCGTGTGCAGTAACTGTACACGCTCCAGATATTTTTTCTGTATTCTGTAATCACGTGACACGAAGGTTGCCAGATCACTAATTTCTAAAAAAAAAAAAATTCGTTGCCAGATATTTTTTCTGAATTCTGTAATCAACCATAGTGTTCGGAGATTTTTTGAGCAACTGTATACCCATTTCCCTGAGGCACAAAGATCACTCTGTCTATCCGCAACAAAGACTGTTCCCCTTTTCGCTTGAAGGACCCTTGGACACATATTGGTGGTTGTCAAAATTCCATAAATAGCGCCCCCCTACCATGGGGCGGGGGTGGCTCAGTCGGTAGCGCGTCAGGCTCGTAATCTGTAGTTCCCAGGTTCGAGTCCCAACTGGGTATGCGTTGAGATTTATATCCGCAAAACTCCTCGCCCTGCGCACGGTCAGTAGGGGACACCGATGGGCTTGGAAAGGCCGCCGTCCGTCGGATGGGACGTTAAGCCGTGGCCCCGTGTGCGGGAGAGACATACCCTGTGCACGTTAAAGAACACGCTGGATGGCCTTGACGGGAGGCTACCATCTGTCTCCCAACAGCTGTTCCAGTGGGTCTCCTCCCCCAACCTTCTCTGAGCCTTCAGGGTCCATGTGACCTGGCCATTTAGCCCATGGTGTGCAAAAAAGTGCCGCTCAGAGGTAAAACAACCCAACCCAACCTCCCCCTACCAGTTAAAAATGCTCATATTTAATTCCCAAAAGGGAAAGCATTGATAACTTTATATCTGCTACGATGTTTTGTTTATCTGAGAACCTTATAAAGTAATAAAGATAGAGAAAAGAAAAGATCTCCAGATCCTCTTTATCGTGGGTAAGTTGCATGTTGACGTCACGATCGTTCCACCTGTCTCTTCCTTGTCCAGTTTCGCCAGGAATCACGTGACAGCTGCCGTATCGATTGTAACTTAACTGCAGCAGTGAACGAGTGAGAGGAAATGACTTCTGTGCCCGTCTGCCCAGTTACCCCCCACCACCCCTTAGCGTAATCTACGTTCTCAGCACACACATCCTAACGGTCATCTGATTCCTCCTTCGCAGTGGTTTGGGACATTCCGAAAAGTGGACATTTCTGCTTCACCACTTCTGCCAGCGCACGCACGCAACACAACCAAACGACGAGAACTTTTCTCGTTTATTCTGGCAATAAGTGTTCGGATGGAATGACATGTCACGCCCCCTCACGGATTCGACTATAAATACGCTGCAAAAGATCTGCCTTTGGGAAATCATTACCACGGATGGATTTTTATTATTATTTTTTCTTTTTTCAATGTAACTTTAATGATACCTTGAATAAATATGTGTTTTTTTTTTCCATATCGCACTCTGTTTTTCTTTCTCTCGAAACTTTCAAAGTTTGTATTATTTTTTTTTCAGAAAATACACTTGAAGTGAGGTGCTGAAAAATTCTCTCATTTTTATAGTATAAATGAAAAGCTCATTGCAATTCGTAAATATGCATAATTTTAATCAAGACCAGATCTAGGGTTGGGTTGCGTTGTTTTACCTCTGAGCGGCACTTTTTTGCACACCATGGGCTAAATGGCCAGGTCACAAGGACCCCGAAGGCTCAGAGAAGGTTGGGGGAGGGGACCCACTGGAACAGCTGTTGGGAGACAGATGGTAGCCTCCCGTCAAGGACATCCAGCGTGTTCTTTAACGTGCACAGGGTATGGCTCTCCCGCACACGGGGCCACGGCTTAACGTCCCATCCGACGGACGGCGGCCTTTCCAAGCCCATCGGTGTCCCCTACTGACCGTGGGCAGGGCGGGGAATTTTGCGGAGATAAATCTCAACGCTGACCCAGCTGAGACTCGAACCTGGGAACTACAGTTTACGAGCCTGGCGCGCTACCGACTGACCAGATCTAGGGAGGGAGGGCAGCAAGGTGATCATGACAAATCCCTCTTTAAAATGTTAGGTTGGGTTGTTTTACCTCTGAGCGGCACTTTTTTTGCACACCATGGGCTAAATGGCCAGGTCATATGGTCCCCGAAGGCTCGGAGAAGGTTGGGGGAGGGGATCCACTCGAACAGCTGTTGGGAGACAGATGGTAGCCTCCCGTCAAGGCCATCCAGCGTGTTCTTTAACGTGCACAGGAGCCTGTCAGTTTATATGCCAAAGTAGAAGATCTGTGAGGATGTCAGGACCTCAGCAGAAAAACGACACACACATCCATGCCTTCCCCGGGGCTCGAACCCAGGTCCCTTAAATCAGTAGCCAAGCGTGCTAACCACTCGGCCACGGGACGGATGACAACCTAATATGGCCACCAATTTCTAATGTTATATCTTATTTACTTAATTGGAAAAGCAAAGTCCTTTTCAGCTTTTAGAAGAGTGGAAAATGACTTGCAAGGATCCATGTCTGAAAAGCGATTAAATTCTCACCTCCCTTAACAATCGAAACTGGACTTTTAATGTCTTTGAATTGTAAGAATATGATTTTTTCATTCACAGAGCAAAAAACACGGTAGAAAAATATTTCGAAATCAACACTTAGTTTTTTTATATGGTGCTGTACATTAAATTATTTCAATTGTGTACTATTGCATTAATCTTTTGTTTTTTTTGGAATTTGGTTACGAAACAGTATTATTTAATATCATTTAAATTCCATATGCAATCGCTCAAATAAATATCCGAACACTATGGTTGATTACAGAATTCAGAAAAAATATCTGGCAACGATTTTTTTAGAAATTAGTGATCTGGTAACCTCCGTAAAAAATATCTGGCAACGATTTTTTTTTTTTAATTAGTGATTTGGCAACATTCATGTACGTACCGGAAGGATGCCAGATCACTAATTTCTAAAAAAATCGTTGCCAGATATTTTTTCTGAATTCTGTAATCAACCATACATTTCGACTACATGTTTTTATTTCTTTATAGCTGCAAAATAAATGAGCGAATTTTATGTGGTTTTTACGGAAAATTAGGAAAGAAATGGCGGTACGCAAGGATACACTGCTGCTGCATTGCTCAGGGAGCTTTAAATGCCAATCCGTCCCTGAACTCAATTTAGAAAATGAATATGAATTCGTGAAATCCCAAAAACTTCTTAATATTTTTACGAACTTCACTGATATTTAAATTTTAGTTCCTTTCCGTTTACTGTCCTTAAGTTTACGGAAGGTAAACAGCTTGCTTAACCGTAACCGTCATATAGATAATATTTTATAAGAATATATACCGCAGACTAATGTAATCTCATACAAATAGGAAATGAGAAAAGTCGAGGCTTTGCCTACTCAGCGCCTCCATCGGCAAGTGTTTATACTACTCAGTTCATTTCCGCTGCCTACTATCAAAATTCAATAGTATAATTCTTAAAGTTTAATCATAGTAAATTATTAAATTTAAGATATTAAAATTCAAATAGCTGCTATTGTATTTTTTGAAAAGTTAAATTATTTTTAAATGTTGAATAATACTTTAATAACTTCGTAATAAGGGTTTTGTGTTGTTTTACCTCTGAGCTGCACTTTTTTGCACACCATGGGCTAAATGGCCAGGTCACATGGACCCGAAGGCTCAGAGAAGGTTGGGGGAGGGGACCCACTGGAACAGCTGTTGGGAGACAGATGGTAGCCTCCCGTCAAGGCCATCCAGCGTGTTCTTTAACGTGCACAGGGTATGGCTCTCCCGCACACGGGACCACGGCTTATCGTCCCATCCGACGGACTGCGGCCTATTCCAAGCCCATCGGTGTCCCCTACTGACCGTGGGCAGGGCAGGGAATTTTGCGGAGATAAATCTCAACGCTGACCCAGCTGGGACTCGGGGACTACAGATTACGAGCCTGGAGCGCTACCGACTGAGCCATCCCCGCCCCTACTTCGTAATAAACAACTTATTTTATTTATGCGGTTTTAAATTTTTTTTAATTTTGGACAAATTAAATCACTTAAAATTTAATACCGCTCGTGTCTATAATATAGTTAAGTGATAGTTCGAAATCCATTGTAATAGCGAAGCGATATCTCCTGCCTGCCTTAACCAGTGATAGTGTATGGATACGTGTGCCACAAAAACGAACTAAAACATCACCTAATTTCACCTTGAGAGTCAAATTTAACAAAAACAGTTCTCCAATGACGTAGTTTTAACTGTGAACATAAGTAGGAAATAAAGAAACCTGTAGGCCAATTACAGGCAATTAATATTTGTTTACTTCGACCGTTCGTTATTATTTCAAACGATTCCGAGGTTTTAATTACAGTTCTGGCAATCGACACTCTTCGCCACTTATTAAAAAGAGGACAAAACGCTGACAAATTGGAGCAGAATTCCTTACGAAAACTGACTCCCTCATAAAAGAAGACAACGATTTTGTTGCAAACGGAGGAAATTAAATACGTTGCAAAAGAGAGCGAAATCATCTCTGCCAAGATAATTACAAGCGTATGCTTTCTCAACCAACGCAACTCGCTGGTCGTTTGTTTCTTTTCCCCACAAAGTCTCACTTTGCTTTTACGTCTATTTTTAGGCCTAATTCCATCGGTTCATGTTGACTGCCTTCTGAACTGCAGGTGTCCGGTATTAATAACTCTCTAATACGACTGCTGAGTCTCGAGTGCCACAGGTCTCTAAGGTATACTTATCTGTTTCCTTTGGCTAAATTACTGGGAAAAATCATACGTAAATATCTCTTCATGCCCAGGCAACACAGTCAAAAGAACATTCTAATAACCGTAAGCTTCCTTACCTTAGCGGCTATAAGCAAATTGTCTTCTTCTTACGCTACTTACAAATGGCCTTCTAGAATCTTTTGTCCCTTGCGTTGCCCAAAGGACTTTGTTTCGTAACGGAAAATTTTTGTCAGGGCCACATAGCATATGCAAAATAAAACATTTATATAAAAATATGAAAGAAGAGAAGGACAAGAGTCTGCTGTCTCAAGCGCAGTTTTACTCAGTTTACTCTATTTTTAGTTCTTGCCAAAAGTGTTGCAAAGCATTTAGATGAAGTGCATATCCCACCATTCGCAGGGAACCTACTTTGGTCCACTGTTTAAAAGTGCGGAAGCATATACATATATATAACTGAGTTGGGTTGGGTTGTTTTACCTCTGAGCAGCACTTTTTTGCACACCATGGGCTAAATGGCCAGGTCACATGGACCCCGAAGGCTCAGAGAAGGTTGGGGGAGGGGACCTACTGGAACAGCTGTTGGGAGACAGATGGTAGCCTCCCGTCAAGGCCATCCAGCGTGTTCTTTAACGTGCACAGGGTATGGCTCCCCCGCACACGGGGCCACGGCTTAACGTCCCATCCGACGGACGGCGGCCTTTCCAAGCCCATCGGTGTCCCCTACTGACCGTGGTCAGGGCGGGGAATTTTGCGGAGATGAATCTCAACGCTGACCCAGCTGGGATATATAACTGAGAAAGTGCATTCAGGACAAGATTTCCACCACACTTGCTCCTAAGCACAAGAAGCTGCAGTGCTCATTTACACGACCGTTTTTAATTTTATTTTTGTGGTATGAAGAAGGGTTGTGTGTTGTTCCTAAGTGACACTTTTCTGCATGCAATAGTCTAAATGGCTAAGTCACAAGAACCCCGAGGTGTCAGAGAATATTGGAGGAAGGGTTCTCACTGGACAGCTGTTAGGAGATGTAGCCATCCAGTATGTCCTTTATAACATGCACAGGGTATGGCTCTCCCGCACAAGGGGTCACTACTTAACGTCCCATATGACGGATGGCAGTCTTTCCAAATCCATCGGTGTCCCCTACTGACCAAAAGAAAGATGGAGGTTTTGCAAAGATAAATCTTACTGTCCTCTCCCCCCCCCCCCCAAATTAATCAAAAGCCTCATGGTGCCTATTTTTAATTAATTAAAGACTGATTGAAAAGTTGACACTGTAACCAAAAAATATTTTATATTTTTGCTCTTTTTTTTTTCACGATTGCAAGAAATATTTCGCATTTAAATTATTCTGAGTCGCGACTAAGTAAATTTGTCCGCCATTTTAGTTTCTAATGCACTCGGTTTTGAACTTTTAATAGACAACAACGTAGTTTTTGAGAAAAATGAAATCTCCTTCCATATTGAAAAGTTACAAATAAAAAATATTTCTTGGGGATTTTCCTAATCATGAAATAATTTTCGTTCCCATCGTTAGAGGGGGCTAAATTCAGAAAATAACAAATTTCATTCTTTTTGCAAACAGGAATTCCAAATATTTGTTTTTTTTTTAGTTTAATTTTTAAAATAAATATTATTAAATATATCGAACAACTAAAATTTTTCTTCCGAATCATAAATTAATTTGGATTTCCACCGTTAGGGGGGGGGGGGGGGCTTAATTCAGAAAATAACAAACACCATTCTGTTCGCAATCCATATAACATGCCTGTTATGCTAACCACTACACCACCAATGGCTAACCTTTTCTCAGCTTGTGTGACGTTATAAACTTTCTTTCCTGGAGCCATGGGTTCGAATCCCACTCACGGCAAAACCAATTTTTTTCAGCTCATTATTTCATGAGTCAACAGGACTTATCCTGTGATTCTTTACTAAGCAATCCATATATTTGTGCATTTTAATTTAATCTTTGAAACAAATATTATTAATTAAATTAACCATCCTCATTCTCGCTTCGCTTCGCTTAACGTTACAAGCTCTCTGAGAGGTCCGTTACCGGCTTTCTCAGTTCTCCAATCAAAATTCGTGGATTTTTTCGTAATGGAAAAGGTCGAGCTAAGACTGTAAGATGAATTCATTTTATGAATATGTAATTACTTTGCAATTCTTGTGAATATACGATCAATATGGATTTATTAAATTTTTTTCCATAAATCTGATTCTAAAAGAAATCGTCCTACAAGGTTATAGATATTTTTCCTGATTTTTAGGTTAAAATAAAAAATAAATACCCCCTCACGCAGCTGCTTGCCACAGAGGTCTGACAGGAGCCTGTCAGTTTATATGCCACAGTAGGAGATCTGAGAGGATGGCAGGACCTCAGCAGAAAAACGACACACACATCCATGCCTAATCCGGGGCTCGAACCCAGGTCCCTTAGATCAGTAGCCAAGCGTGCTAACCACTCGGCCACGGGACGGCCTTTAGGTTAGGATTATCTAAAATATTATAATAGTAAATTCATCTATTCCTAATGATATTAACTCTTTGAACATAGAATTTCTTGAAATAAAGTATTTTGGACAATTTAATAATATATGAAAATTAATAGTTTCTGGAGTATTACAATAATTACAATTTGGAGAGTTAATATGTTTAATTTTGAATAAGAATGGATTAAGAATTGTAGCATCTGTTCTAAGTTTATAAATTTTGCACATTAGTGCTCGAGATAAATTATATTTATTTATGTGTTGAATCCATTCTCATTCTCCTTTCAAACAAATCCTGCTCGTCTGACGCATAAGTTACGTTATCAACTTCACGACAGTCCCTCGTATTTTCTGAGTCTTTTTTTTTTGTTGGTTTTGTCGGTGCAAGACTCATTGAGGGCACATTTCTCTAAATGGTTGAAGAAGAGGAGGACAGGTGCTTCGGAAATTAGATCGTCTGCCCACAAAGCGCACAATTCCAGACTTTTTTCGCTTCTTCAGTATTTACAGGAGTAACTTCTTTCTTTCGAGTCATTTTTTCTCTCTCTAAGCACAGAAATAAGGCATTTCATAAATAAGATATTAAATGAATCTTGATCTGTTTGGATAGTTCAATGCCAATATATATATTTTTCTCCATTTGTCGTGGTTCCCATTTATATTTTATGAACAAGATATAAATGTTTTCACGTCCAGTGAGTTTGGTTTTGATGCAGAAAATGGCAATGCAAAAATGCGAAAAATGTCAGTTCCATGGTCGCATTACGGTGTTCAAAGACAGCGACTTCTTTCGGACAATCATCTTCTTCTGTCTATTGGGCGGGGTGGCTCAGTCGGTAGCGCGCCAGGCTTGTAATCTGTAGTTCCCAGGTTCGTGTTCCAGTTGGGTCAGCGTTGAGATTTATCTCCGCAAAATTCCCCGCCCTGCCCACGGTCAGTAGGGGACACCGATGGGCTTGGAAAGGCCGCCGTCCGTCGGATGGGACGTTAAGCCGTGGCCCCGTGTGCGGGAGAGCCATACCCTGTGCACGTTAAAGAACACACTAGGTACTTGACCTAGTGTGTTCACTAGTGACTTGTGACTAGTGTTCACTTGACCTAGTGTGTTCACTGTGCACTTGACTGTTGGGAGACAGATGGCAGCCTCCCGTCAAGGCCATCCAGCGTGTTCTTTAACGTGCACAGGGTATGGCTCTCCCACACACGGCGCCACGGCTTAACGTCCCATCAGACGGACGGCGGCCTTTCCAAGCCCATCGGTGTCCCCTACTGACCGTGGGCAGGGCGGAGAATTTTGCGGAGATAAATCTCAACGCAGACCCAGCTGGGACTCGAACCTGGGAACTACAGCTTAAGACTGGCATTGTTATTGCTAAATATTCAAATAACTCATTAAATACTGAACGAATATTGTTGAAAATCGGGATATTGATTTATTTGTTTGAGATCTTTATCTGCAATCACATTCTTGAGAACAAAAAAAAAACTTATCTTAGAAGTTATGCACTATTCTCCCCCGTGTGCAGGAGAGCCATACCCTGTGCACGTTAAAGAACACATTGGATGGCCTTGAAGGGGAGACTACCATCTGTCTCCCAACAACTGTTCGAGTGGGTCCCCTCCCCCAACCTTCTCTGATCCTTCGGGGTCTTTGTGACCTGGCCATTTAGCCCTTGATATGCAAAAAAGTGCCGCTCAGAGGTAAAACAACCCAACCCAAAAACCTTAGCTTCCCATTGTCATAACATATGGGTATTCCTTAATTTATAGAAATCCCTGTTTTGTACACTAGCAGAATTTCCCGACAGGGCAGGGACTTCGATATATTCGCAGGGACCTCGATATAACGAATCAGCAGAGGCCTCGATATAACGAATCATCAAGGGCCACGATAAAATATGTACAGCACGCGTATTCGTATCAAGTGGGCGAATGCTCGTTGACTTGCCGGGTGACGTTAAGGGTGGCGGATGTTTTCAGCTCCCCGTAATTCCGTACCTACTAGACCGATAAGTTCAAGATTTGGTGTGATGGTCCCACTTAGATCTCGCTAAGGAGGGTTCGGATATCGGGTTCTCAGGTGCAATGGGTTGAGTTTAAACCCTCCGTAAGTGTTCGAAATTTCTGGGGGCGCTGCCATCGCCTACCTCACGAATGAAAAGTTTATATTGGCTGTAGAGTGTGAGGGTGAAGAGGTTTGCATTTTCGGTGGAGTGTGAGAACGAAGAGGTTTACACTGTCCGTGGAGTGTGAGGGTGAAGGGGTATACACTATAGATAGGGTGTGAGGGTGAAGAGGTTTATATTGGCTGTAGAGTGTGAGGGTGAAGAGGTTTATATTGGCTGTAGAGTGTGAGGGTGAAGAGGTTTATATTGGCTGTAGAGTATGAGTGTGAAGAGGTTTATATTGGCTGTAGAGTGTGAGGGTGAAGAGGCTTACATTTTCAGTGGATTGTGAGAACGAAAAAGTTTACACTGTCCGTGGAGTGTGAGGGTGAAGGGGTATACACTGTTGGTAGGGTGTGAGGGTGAAGAGGTTTACATTAGCTGTAGGGTGTGAGGTGAAGAGGTTTACATTGGTTGTAGGTGTGAGGTGAAGAGGTTTACATTGGCTGTAGAGTGTGAGGGTAAAGAGGTTTACATTGGCTGTAGAGTGTGAGGGTGAAGAGTTTTACATTGGCTGTAGAATGTGAGGGTGAAGAGGTTTACATTGGCTGTAGGTGTGAGGTGAAGAGGTTTGCATTTTCGGTGGAGTGTGAGAACGAAGAGGTTTACACTGTCCGTGGAGTGTGAGGGTGAAGGGGTATACACTATAGGTAGGGTGTGAGGGTGAAGAGGTTTATATTGGCTGTAGAGTGTGAGGGTGAAGAGGTTTATATTGGTTGTAGAGTGTGAGGGTGAAGAGATTTACATTGGCTGTAGGTGTGAGGTTTACATTGGCTGGCTGCAGAGTGTGAGGGTGAAGAGGTTTACATTGGCTGTAGGGTGTGAGGGTGAAGAGGTTTATATTACCTGTAGAGTGTGAGGGTGAAGAGGTTTACAACTGTCGATGGAGGAAGGTAACTTAAATTAAAAATTGCTTTACAGATACTAATAAAATATTAGTATTTCATTTTTACCCAGTCATCCATTAGTTCGAATTTCCACTGTTAGAGCATCGAAAATTCAAGAAAATAGAAACTTCATTCTCTTTTAAAACAATCGTGACATGTTTGCCTAGAGCCACATTTCATTCTGCTAACTTGACGCAATCGTCAATAATTTCGTACATTGGAAACACTTTTCACCGAACTTGAGTTCGAAAAACAAACCTAATTACGTTATTGGACGCCCTCTTTCGGCTTTGACAGAATCTATTTTGTCACCATGATTTCATTATGCTTGCTACTGAAAAGGTAAACTTTAGTTTTTGGCACGCGTAATGGATTCGTGACCTCTTATGGCATATTAAAGTGCACTTCGGTGGCATGATATTAAAAAACCGTAACCTGAAGCAATCAGAAACCGTGGAGGTCTAAGTGATCTTAATGATATCCACTCAATGCAAATGAACAGGATAAAAGTTGGCTAGATAATTAATTGGATCTGACATTTTAATAAAATGCGGAAACAACTTTTTAAACAAACCTGAGTTGTTTTTTTTTGTTATCAGACAACACATTTTAACCCTTAACAACCCAGTAATAGTGAGCGGGGGTAGCTCAGTCGGTAGCGCGCCAGGCTCGTAATCTGTAGTTCCCAGGTTCGAGTCCCAGCTGGGTCATCGTTGAGATTTATCTCCGCAAAATTCCCCCGCCCTCCCCACGGTCAGTAGGGGACACCGATGGGCTTCGAAAGACCGCCGTCCGTCGGATGGGAGGTAAAGCCGTGACCCCGTGTGCGGGAGAGCCATACTCTGTGCATGTTAAAGAACACTGTGGATGGCCTTGACAGGAGGATACCATCTGTCTCCCAACAGTTGTTTCAGTGGGTCCTTTCTCTGCAGTCTTCTCTGAGGCCTCGGGGTCTTTGTGACCTGGCCATTTAGCCCATTGTGCGCAAAAAAAGTGCCGCTCAGAGGTAAAACAACCCAACCCTTCCTCTAACAGAATCCAAATTCCAAATTTATAACCACTTTCCCCACCCCCCTCTCCCTCGATTCCCTTTAATTCGCGATTTCGAATTTCTAGTTCTCGACCAGCTTTCTGCTATTTAATATGCCAGGAAACGGAAGTGCGTCATCAGCACCTTCTGATGTCTCTGTTAAAAACGTGTGTGACAAGCATTGGCCTAAAAGCACTTCATTTTTTATTGCTCATTTTAGGTACATTAAGATTTATGGTGCTAACAATTTTTCTCTCTCTTTTATGACCTCAAAGGAACACGTTTCGGTACCAAATATGGCGATCGGAAGGCCACACTGCGGCATGCTCGCCACGCAGGCAGTGTGATTGCTCTGGCAGCCGTACGAGCGTGGCATTCCTCACTTGTCCGGTAATGATATCATGCGAATGTGGCCCGGGCCAACATCCACCGTGACGAAATGGGAGAGTATAGGGAACGGGGACAACTCCTGCATTCCTGGCGAGACGCAAACACAGCCGATATGTGTTGTTACCCCCTTCGGAGGAGAAAAACAAACTATTCAGTCACGCGATTGTGGTACGACGACGGAGGTGTTGCTTGTGCGTCATCCAACGTGCCATTAGATTGGCAGTTCCGCAGAGGAAAGCTTCAGATGAAGTTTCAGATAAATAGAGTTGAGATCGATGGAGGATAGGGCTCGAAACCGAAGGTGGTGCTTGTGGAAGAGATGGGAGACTGCAAGATGCGATGCTTGGATAGGGACTGGAAGGATATTGGATAGGGACTGGAAACTGAAGGTTGCGATACTTCACGAAAGGAATGGAAACCAAACGGCTGCAATACTGCATGAAAGGGTTTGGAAACCGAAGGTTGTGATACTGGACGAAGGGTAAGGAAATTGAAGGTTGCGATGGTAAACAAAGGGAATGGAAACCGAAGTTTGAGATCCGTAAGAAGAGAATGGAAACTGAAGGTTGCGATGCTGCGAGAAGGGATTTGGAAATCGAAGATTGCAATGCGGCGAGAGAGAATTGGAAAATAAAGGTTGCGATTCTGTATAAATGTAATGGGAACTCAAGGTTGCGATACGTAGAAAAAAACTGAAAACTTAAGGGTCAGATATTGCATGGAAGAAATTGGAAACTGAAAGTTGTGATATTGTATGAAATGGATTGGGAACTGAAGGTTGTTATATTGCATGGAAGGGATTGGAAACTGAAGGTTAAGATACTGCATTGAAGGGATTGGAAACCGAAGGTTAAGATACTGCATGGAAGGGATTGTAAACTGAAGGTTAAGATACTGCATGGAAGGGATTGGAAACTGAAGGTTAAGATACTGCATGGAAGGGATTGGAAACTGAAGGTTAAGATATTGTATGGAAAGGATTGGGAACTGAAGGTTGTGATAATGGAACGAATTGGAAACTGAAGGTTGCGATGCTGCGACAAGGGACTGGAAACTGAAGGTTAAGATACAGCATGGAAGGGATTGGAAACTGAAGGTTAAGATACTGCATGGAAGGGATTGGAAACCGAAGGTTAAGATACTGCATGGAAGGGATTGGAAACTGAAGGTTAAGATACTGCATGGAAGGGATTGGAAACTGAAGGTTAAGATACTGCATGGAAGGGATTGGAAACCGAAGGTTAAGATACTGCATGGAAGGGATTGGAAACTGAAGGTTAAGATACTACATGGAAGGGATTGGAAACTGAAGGTTAAGATACTGCATGGAAGGGATTGGAAACTGAAGGTTAAGATACTGCATGGAAGGGATTGGAAACCGAAGGTTAAGATACTACATGGAAGGGATTGGAAACTGAAGGTTAAGATACTGCATGGAAGTGATTGGAAACTGAAGGTTAAGATACTGCATGGAAGGGATTGGAAACCGAAGGTTAAGATACTGCATGGAAGGGATTGGAAACTGAATGCATGGATACTGCATGGAAGCGATTGGAAACCGAAGGTTAAGATACTGCATGGAAGGGATTGGAAACTGAAGGTTAAGATACTGCATGGAAGGGATTGGAAACCGAAGGTTAAGATACTACATGGAAGGGATTGGAAACTGAAGGTTAAGATACTGCATGGAAGGGATTGGAAACTGAATATTAAGATACTGCATGGAAGGGATTGGAAACCGAAGGTTAAGATACTGCATGGAAGGGATTGGAAAATGAAGGTTAAGATACTGCATGGAAAGGATTGGAAACCGAAGGTTAAGATACTGCATGGAAGGGATTGGAAACTGAAGGTTAAGATACTGCATGGAAGAGATTGGAAACCGAAGGTTAAGATACTGCATGGAAGGGATTGGAAACTGAAGGTTAAGATACTGCATGGAAGGGATTGGAAACCGAAGGTTAAGATACTGCATGGAAGTGATTGGAAACCGAAGGTTAAGATACTGCATGGAAGGGATTGGAAAATGAAGGTTAAGATACTGCATGGAAGGGATTGGAAACCGAAGGTTAAGACACTGCATGGAAGGGATTGGAAAATGAAGGTTAAGATACTGCATGGAAGGGATTGGAAACCGAAGGTTAAGATACTGCATGGAAGTGATTGGAAACCGAAGGTTAAGATACTGCATGGAAGTGATTGGAAACCGAAGGTTAAGATACTGCATGGAAGTGATTGGAAACCGAAGGTTAAGATACTGCATGGAAGGGATTGGAAACGGAAGGTGAAGATACTGCATGGAAGGGATTGGAAACTGAAGGTTAAGATACTGCATGGAAGGGATTGGAAACTGAAGGTTAAGATATTGTATGGAAAGGATTGGAAACTGAAGGTTAAGATACTGCACGGAAGGGATTGGAAACTGAAGGTTAAGATACTGCATGGAAGGGATTGGAAACCGAAGGTTAAGATACTGCATGGAAGGGATTGGAAACCGAAGGTTAAGATACTGCATTGAAAAGATTGGAAACCGAAGGTTAAGATACTGCATGGAAGGGATTGGAAACTGAAGGTTAAGATACTGCATGGAAGGGATTGGAAACTCAAGGCTAAGATATTGTATGGAAAGGATTGGGAACTGAAGGTTGTGATAATGGAAGGAATTAGAAACTGAAGGTTGCGATGCTGCGAGAAGGGATTGGAAACTTAAGGTTAAGATACTGCATGGAAGGGATTGGAAACTGAAGGTTAAGATACTGCATGAAAGGGATTGGAAACTGAAGGTTAAGATACTGCATTGAAGGGATTGGAAACCGAAGGTTAAGATACTGCATGGAAGGGATTGGAAACCGAAGGTTAAGATACTGCATGGAAGGGATTGGAAACTGAAGGTTAAGATACTGCATGGAAGGGACTGGAAACTGAAGGTTAAGATACTGCATAGAAGGGATTGGAAACCGAAGGTTAAGATACTGCATGGAAGGGATTGGAAATTGAAGGTTAAGATACTGCACGGAAGGGATTGGAAACTGAAGGTTAAGATACTGCATGGAAGGGATTGGAAACCGAAGGTTAAGATACTGCATGGAAGGGATTGGAAACTGAAGGTTAAGATACTGCATAGAAGGGATTGGAAACCGAAGGTTAAGATACTGCATGGAAGGGATTGGAAACTGAAGGTAAAGATACTGCATGGAAGGGATTGGAAACTGAAGGTTAAGATACTGCATGGAAGGGATTGGAAACTGAAGTTTAAGATATTGTATGGAAAGGATTGGGAACTGAAGGTTGTGATAATGGAAGGAATTGGAAACTGAAGGTTGCGATGCTGCGAGAAGGGATTGGAAATTGAAGGTTAAGATACTGCATGGAAGGGATTGGAAACTGAAGGTTAAGATATGTCATGGAAGGGATTGGAAACTGAAGGTTAATATACTGCATGGAAGGGATTGGAAACCGAAGGTTAAGATACTCCATGGAAGGGATTGGAAACTGAAGGTTAAGATACTGCATGGAAGGGATTGGAAACTGAAGGTTAAGATACTGCATGGAAGGGATTGGAAACTGAAGGTTAAGATACTGCATTGAAGGGATTGGAAATTGAAGGTTAAGATACTGCATGGAAGGGATTGAAAACTGAAGTTTAAGATATTGTATGGAAAGGATTGGGAACTGAAGGTTGTGATAATGGAAGGAATTGGAAACTGAAGGTTGCGATGCTGCGAGAAGGGATTGGAAACTGAAGGTTAAGATACTGCATGGAAGGGATTGGAAACCGAAGGTTAAGATACTGCATGGAAGGGATTGGAAACTGAAGGTTAAGATACTTCATTGAAGGGATTGGAAACTGAAGGTTAAGATACTGCATGGAAGGGATTGGAAACCGAAGGTTAAGATACTGCATGGAAGGGATTGGAAACTGAAGTTTAAGATATTGTATGGAAAGGATTGGGAACTGAAGGTTGTGATAATGGAAGGAATTGGAAACTGAAGGTTGCGATGCTGCGAGAAGGGACTGGAAATTGAAGGTTAATATACTGCATGGAAGGGATTGGAAACCGAAGGTTAAGATACTGCATGGAAGGGATTGGAAATTGAAGGTTAAGATACTGCATGGAAGGGATTGGAAACTGAAGGTTAAGATACTGCATGGAAGGGATTGGAAACCGAAGGTTAAGATACTGCATGGAAGGGATTGGAAACTGAAGGTTAAGATACTGCATTGAAGGGATTGGTAACCGAAGGTTAAAATACTGCATGGAAGGGATTGGAAACTGAAGGTTAAGATACTGCATGGAAGGGATTGGAAACTGAAGTTTAAGATATTGTATGGAAAGGATTGGGAACTGAAGGTTGTGATAATGGAAGGAATTGGAAACTGAAGGTTGCGATGCTGCGAGAAGGTATTGGAAATTGAAGGTTAAGATACTGCATGGAAGGGATTGGAAACTGAAGGTTAAGATATGTCATGGAAGGGATTGGAAACTGAAGGTTAATATACTGCATGGAAGGGATTGGAAACCGAAGGTTAAGATACTGCATGGAAGGGATTGGAAACTGAAGGTTAAGATACTGCATGGAAGGGATTGGAAACTGAAGGTTAAGATACCGCATGGAAGGGATTGGAAACTGAAGGTTAAGATACTGCATTGAAGGGATTGGAAACCGAAGGTTAAGATACTGCATGGAAGGGATTGGAAACTGAAGGTTAAGATACTGCATGGAAGGAATTGGAAACCAAGGTTAAGATACTGCATGGAAGGGATTGGAAACTGAAGGTTAAGATACTGCATGGAAGGGATTGGAAACTGAAGGTTAAGATACTGCATGGAAGGGATTGGAAACTGAAGGTTAAGATACTGCATGGAAGGGATTGGAAACCGAAGGTTAAGATACTGCATGGAAGGGATTGGAAACCGAAGATTAAGATACTGCATTGAAAAGATTGGAAACCGAAGGTTAAGATACTGCATGGAAGGGATTGGAAACTGAAGGTTAAGATACTGCATGGAAGGGATTGGAAACTGAAGTTTAAGATATTGTATGGAAAGGATTGGGAACTGAAGGTTGTGATAATGGAAGGAATTGGAAACTGAAGGTTGCGATGCTGCGAGAAGGTATTGGAAATTGAAGGTTAAGATACTGCATGGAAGGGATTGGAAACTGAAGGTTAAGATATGTCATGGAAGGGATTGGAAACTGAAGGTTAATATACTGCATGGAAGGGATTGGAAACCGAAGGTTAAGATACTGCATGGAAGGGATTGGAAACTGAAGGCTAAGATATTGTATGTAAAGGATTGGGAACTGAAGGTTGTGATAACGGAAGGAATTGGAAACTGAAGGTTGCGATGCTGCGAGAAGGGATTGGAAACTTAAGGTTAAGATACTGCATGGAAGGGATTGGAAACTGAAGGTTAAGATACTGCATGAAAGGGATTGGAAACTGAAGGTTAAGATACTGCATTGAAGGGATTGGAAACCGAAGGTTAAGATACTGCATGGAAGGGATTGGAAACCGAAGGTTAAGATACTGCATTGAAGGGATTGGAAACCGAAGGTTAAGATACTGCATGGAAGGGATTGGAAACTGAAGGTTAAGATACTGCATGGAAGGGACTGGAAACTGAAGGTTAAGATACTGCATAGAAGGGATTGGAAACCGAAGGTTAAGATACTGCATGGAAGGGATTGGAAACTGAAGTTTAAGATACTGCATGGAAGGGATTGGAAACTGAAGGTTAAGATACTGCATGGAAGGGATTGGAAACCGAAGGTTAAGATACTGCATGGAAGGGATTGGAAACTGAAGGTAAAGATACTGCATTGAAGGGATTGGAAACCGAAGGTTAAGATACTGCATGGAAGGGATTGGAAACTGAAGGTTAAGATACTGAATGGAAGGGATTGGAAACTGAAGTTTAAGATACTGCATGGAAGGGATTGGAAACTGAAGGTTAAGATACTGCATGGAAGGGATTGGAAACCGAAGGTTAAGATACTGCATGGAAGGGATTGGAAACTGAAGGTAAAGATACTGCATTGAAGGGATTGGAAACTGAAGGTTAAGATACTGCATGGAAGGGATTGGAAACTGAAGGTTAAGATACTGCATGGAAGGGATTGGGAACTGAAGGTTAAGATACTGCATGGAAGGGATTGGAAACCGAAGGTTAAGATACTGCATAGAAGGGATTGGAAACTGAAGGTTAAGATACTTCATTGAAGGGATTGGAAACTGAAGGTTAAGATACTGCATGGAAGGGATTGGAAACCGAAGGTTAAGATACTGCATGGGAGGGATTGGAAACTGAAGGTTAAGATACTGCATGGAAGGGATTGGAAACTGAAGGTTAAGATACTGCATGGAAGGGATTGGAAACTGAACGTTAAGATACTGCATGGAAGGGATTGGAAACCGAAGGTTAAGATACTGCATGGAAGGGATTGGAAACCGAAGGTTAAGATACTGCATTGAAAAGATTGGAAACCGAAGGTTAAGATACTGCATGGAAGGGATTGGAAACTGAAGGTTAAGATACTGCATGGAAGGGATTGGAAACTGAAGGCTAAGATATTGTATGGAAAGGATTGGGAACTGAAGGTTGTGATAATGGAAGGAATTGGAAACTGAAGGTTGCGATGGTGCGAGAAGGGATTGGAAACTTAAGGTTAAGATACTGCATGGAAGGGATTGGAAACTGAAGGTTAAGATACTGCATGAAAGGGATTGGAAACTGAAGGTTAAGATACTGCATTGAAGGGATTGGAAACCGAAGGTTAAGATACTGCATGGAAGGGATTGGAAACTGAAGGTTAAGATACTGCATTGAAGGGATTGTAAACCGAAGGTTAAGATACTGCATGGAAGGGATTGGAAACTGAAGTTTAAGATATTGTATGGAAAGGATTGGGAACTGAAGGTTGTGATAATGGAAGGAATTGGAAACTGAAGGTTGCGATGCTGCGAGAAGGGATTGGAAATTGAAGGTTAAGATACTGCATGGAAGGGATTGGAAACTGAAGGTTAAGATATGTCATGGAAGGGATTGGAAACTGAAGGTTAATATACTGCATGGAAGGGATTGGAAACCGAAGGTTAAGATACTGCATGGAAGGGATTGGAAACTGAAGGTTAAGATACTGCATGGAAGGGATTGGAAACTGAAGGTTAAGATACTGCATGGAAGGGATTGGAAACTGAAGGTTAAGATACTGCATTGAAGGGATTGGAAACCGAAGGTTAAGATACTGCATGGAAGGGATTGGAAACTGAAGGTTAAGATACTGCATTTAAGGGATTGGAAACTGAAGGTTAAGATACTGCATGGAAGGGATTGGAAACTGAAGGTTAAGATACTGCATGGAAGGGATTGGAAACTGAAGGTTAAGATACTGCATGGAAGGGATTGGAAACTGAAAGTTAAGATACTGCATGGAAGGGATTGGAAACCGAAGGTTAAGATACTGCATGGAAGGGATTGAAAACCGAAGATTAAGATACTGCATTGAAAAGATTGGAAACCGAAGGTTAAGATACTGCATGGAAGGGATTGGAAACTGAAGGTTAAGATACTGCATGGAAGGGATTGGAAACTGAAGGCTAAGATATTGTATGTAAAGGATTGGGAACTGAAGGTTGTGATAATGGAAGGAATTGGAAACTGAAGGTTGCGATGCTGCGAGAACGGATTGGAAACTTAAGGTTAAGATACTGCATGGAAGGGATTGGAAACTGAAGGTTAAGATACTGCATGAAAGGTGTTGGAAACTGAAGGTTAAGATACTGCATTGAAGGGATTGGAAACCGAAGGTTAAGATACTGCATGGAAGGGATTGGAAACCGAAGGTTAAGATACTGCATTGAAGGTATTGGAAACCGAAGGTTAAGATACTGCATGGAAGGGATTGCAAACTGAAGGTTAAGATACTGCATGGAAGGGACTGGAAACTGAAGGTTAAGATACTGCATAGAAGGGATTGGAAACCGAAGGTTAAGATACTGCATGGAAGGGATTCGAAACTGAAGTTTAAGATACTGCATGGAAGGGATTGGAAACTGAAGGTTAAGATACTGCATGGAAGGGATTGGAAACCGAAGGTTAAGATACTGCATGGAAGGGATTGGAAACTGAAGGTTAAGATACTGCATTGAAGGGATTGGAAACCGAAGGTTAAGATACTGCATGGAAGGGATTGGAAACTGAAGGTTAAGATACTGCATGGAAGGGATTGGAAACTGAAGGTTAAGATACTGCATGGAAGGGATTGGAAACTGTAGTTTAAGATATTGTATGGAAAGGATTGGGAACTGAAGTTTGCGATAATGGAAGGAATTGGAAACTGAAGGTTGCGATGCTGCGAGAAGGGATTGGAAATTGAAGGTTAAGATACTGCATGGAAGGGATTGGAAACTGAAGGTTAAGATACTGCATGGAAGGGATTGGAAACTGAAGGTTAAGATACTGCATTGAAGGGATTGGAAACCGAAGGTTAAGATACTGCATGGAAGGGATTGGAAACTGAAGGTTAAGATACTGCATGGAAGGGATTGGAAACTGAAGGTTAAGATACTGCATGGAAGGGATTGGAAACTGAAGGTTAAGATACTGCATGGAAGGGATTGGAAACTGAAGGTTAAGATACTGCATGGAAGGGATTGGAAACTGAAGGTTAAGATACTGCATGGAAGGGATTGGAAACCGAAGGTTAAGATACTGCATGGAAGGGATTGGATACCGAAGGTTAAGATACTGCATTGAAAAGATTGGAAACCGAAGGTTAAGATACTGCATGGAAGGGATTGGAAACTGAAGGTTAAGATACTGCATGGAAGGGATTGGAAACTGAAGGCTAAGATATTGTATGGAAAGGATTGGGAACTGAAGGTTGTGATAATGGAAGGAATTGGAAACTGAAGGTTGCGATGGTGCGAGAAGGGATTGGAAACTTAAGGTTAAGATACTGCATGGAAGGGATTGGAAACTGAAGGTTAAGATACTGCATGGAAGGGATTGGAAACTGAAGGTTAAGATACTGCATGAAAGGGATTGGAAACTGAAGGTTAAGATACTGCATAGAAGGGATTGGAAACCGAAGGTTAAGATACTGCATGGAAGGGATTGGAAACTGAAGGTTAAGATACTGCATGGAAGGGATTGGAAACTGAAGGTTAAGATACTGCATGGAAGGGATTGGAAACTGAAGTTTAAGATATTGTATGGAAAGGATTGGGAACTGAAGGTTGTGATAATGGAAGGAATTGGAAACTGAAGGTTGCGATGCTGCGAGAAGGGATTGGAAATTGAAGGTTAAGATACTGCATGGAAGGGATTGGAAACTGAAGGTTGCGATGCTGCGAGAAGGGATTGGAAATTGAAGGTTAAGATACTGCATGGAAGGGATTGGAAACTGAAGGTTAAGATATGTCATGGAAGGGATTGGAAACTGAAGGTTAAGATACTGCATGGAAGGGATTGGAAACCGAAGGTTAAGATACTGCATGGAAGGGATTGGAAACCGAAGGTTAAGATACTGCATGGAAGGGATTGGAAACTGAAGGTTAAGATACTTCATTGAAGGGATTGGAAACTGAAGGTTAAGATACTGCATGGAAGGGATTGGAAACCGAAGGTTAAGATACTGCATGGAAGGGATTGGAAACTGAAGTTTAAGATACTACATGGAAGGGATTGGAAACTGAAGGTTAAGATACTGCATGGAAGGGATTGGAAACCGAAGGTTAAGATACTGCATGGAATGGATTGGAAACTGAAGGTTAAGATACTTCATTGAAGGGATTGGAAACTGAAGGTTAAGATACTGCATGGAAGGGATTGGAAACCGAATGTTAAGATACTGAATGGAAGGGATTGGAAACTGAAGGTTAAGATACTGCATGGAAGGGATTGGAAACTGAAGGTTAAGATACTGCATGGAAGGGATTGGAAACTGAAGGTTAAGATACTGCATGGAAGGGATTGGAAACCGAAGGTTAAGATACTGCATGGAAGGGATTGGAAACTGAAGGCTAAGATATTGTATGTAAAGGATTGGGAACTGAAGGTTGTGATAATGGAAGGAATTGGAAACTGAAGGTTGCGATGCTGCGAGAAGGGATTGGAAACTTAAGGTTAAGATACTGCATGGAAGGGATTGGAAACTGAAGGTTAAGATACTGCATGAAAGGGATTGGAAACTGAAGGTTAAGATACTGCATTGAACGGATTGGAAACCGAAGGTTAAGATACTGCATGGAAGGTATTGGAAACCGAAGGTTAAGATACTGCATTGAAGGGATTGGAAACCGAAGGTTAAGATACTGCATGGAAGGGATTGGAAACTGAAGGTTAAGATACTGCATGGAAGGGACTGGAAACTGAAGGTTAAGATACTGCATAGAAGGGATTGGAAACCGAAGGTTAAGATACTGCATGGAAGGGATTGGAAACTGAAGGTTAAGATACTGCATGGAAGGTATTGGAAACTGAAGGTTAAGATACTGCATGGAAGGGATTGGAAACCGAAGGTTAAGATACTGCATGGAAGGTATTGGAAACTGAAGGTTAAGATACTGCATTGAAGGGATTGGAAACCGAAGGTTAAGATACTGCATGGAAGGGATTGGAAACTGAAGGTTAAGATACCTCATGGAAGGGATTGGAAACTGAAGGTTAAGATACTGCATGGAAGGGATTGGAAACTGAAGGTTAAGATATTGTATGGAAAGGATTGGGAACTGAAGGTTGTGATAATGGAAGGAATTGGAAACTGAAGGTTGCGATGCTGCGAGAAGGGATTGGAAATTGAAGGTTAAGATACTGCATGGAAGGGATTGGAAACTGAAGGTTAAGATATGTCATGGAAGGGATTGGAAACTGAAGGTTAAGATACTGCATGGAAGGGATTGGAAACCGTAGGTTAAGATACTGCATGGAAGGGATTGGAAACTGAAGGTTAAGATACTGCATGGAAGGGATTGGAAACTGAAGGTTAAGATACTGCATTGAAGGGATTGGAAACCGAATGTTAAGATACTGAATGGAAGGGATTGGAAACTGAAGGTTAAGATACTTCATTGAAGGGATTGGAAACTGAAGGTTAAGATACTGCATGGAAGGGATTGGAAACCGAAGGTTAAGATACTGCATGGAAGGGATTGGAAACTGAAGTTTAAGATACTACATGGAAGGGATTGGAAACTGAAGGTTAAGATACTGCATGGAAGGGATTGGAAACCGAAGGTTAAGATACTGCATGGAATGGATTGGAAACTGAAGGTTAAGATACTTCATTGAAGGGATTGGAAACTGAAGGTTAAGATACTGCATGGAAGGGATTGGAAACCGAATGTTAAGATACTGAATGGAAGGGATTGGAAACTGAAGGTTAAGATACTGCATGGAAGGGATTGGAAACTGAAGGTTAAGATACTGCATGGAAGGGATTGGAAACTGAAGGTTAAGATACTGCATGGAAGGGATTGGAAACCGAAGGTTAAGATACTGCATGGAAGGGATTGGAAACTGAAGGCTAAGATATTGTATGTAAAGGATTGGGAACTGAAGGTTGTGATAATGGAAGGAATTGGAAACTGAAGGTTGCGATGCTGCGAGAAGGGATTGGAAACTTAAGGTTAAGATACTGCATGGAAGGGATTGGAAACTGAAGGTTAAGATACTGCATGAAAGGGATTGGAAACTGAAGGTTAAGATACTGCATTGAACGGATTGGAAACCGAAGGTTAAGATACTGCATGGAAGGTATTGGAAACCGAAGGTTAAGATACTGCATTGAAGGGATTGGAAACCGAAGGTTAAGATACTGCATGGAAGGGATTGGAAACTGAAGGTTAAGATACTGCATGGAAGGGACTGGAAACTGAAGGTTAAGATACTGCATAGAAGGGATTGGAAACCGAAGGTTAAGATACTGCATGGAAGGGATTGGAAACTGAAGGTTAAGATACTGCATGGAAGGTATTGGAAACTGAAGGTTAAGATACTGCATGGAAGGGATTGGAAACCGAAGGTTAAGATACTGCATGGAAGGTATTGGAAACTGAAGGTTAAGATACTGCATTGAAGGGATTGGAAACCGAAGGTTAAGATACTGCATGGAAGGGATTGGAAACTGAAGGTTAAGATACCTCATGGAAGGGATTGGAAACTGAAGGTTAAGATACTGCATGGAAGGGATTGGAAACTGAAGGTTAAGATATTGTATGGAAAGGATTGGGAACTGAAGGTTGTGATAATGGAAGGAATTGGAAACTGAAGGTTGCGATGCTGCGAGAAGGGATTGGAAATTGAAGGTTAAGATACTGCATGGAAGGGATTGGAAACTGAAGGTTAAGATATGTCATGGAAGGGATTGGAAACTGAAGGTTAAGATACTGCATGGAAGGGATTGGAAACCGTAGGTTAAGATACTGCATGGAAGGGATTGGAAACTGAAGGTTAAGATACTGCATGGAAGGGATTGGAAACTGAAGGTTAAGATACTGCATTGAAGGGATTGGAAACCGAAGGTTAAGATACTGCATGGAAGGGATTGGAAACTGAAGGTTAAGATACTGCATGGAAGGGATTGGAAACTGAAGGTTAAGATACTGCATGGAAGGGATTGGAAACCGAAGGTTAAGATACTGCATGGAAGGGATTGGAAACAGAAGGTTAAGATACTGCATGGAAGGGATTGGAAACTGAAGGTTAAGATACTTCATTGAAGGGATTGGAAACCGAAGGTTAAGATACTGCATGGAAGGTATTGGAAACCGAACGTTAAGATACTGCATTGAAGGGATTGGAAACCGAAGGTTAAGATACTGCATGGAAGGGATTGGAAACCGAAGGTTAAGATACTGCATTGAAGGGATTGGAAACCGAAGGTTAAGATATTGCATGGAAGGGATTGGAAACTGAAGGTTAAGATACTGCATGGAAGGGATTGGAAACTGAAGGTTAAGATACTGCATGGAAGGGATTGGAAACAGAAGGTTAAGATACTGCATGGAAGGGATTGGAAACTGAAGGTTAAGATACTTCATTGAAGGGATTGGAAACCGAAGGTTAAGATACTGCATGGAAGGGATTGGAAACCGAACGTTAAGATACTGCATTGAAGGGATTGGAAACCGAAGGTTAAGATACTGCATGGAAGGGATTGGAAACCGAAGGTTAAGATACTGCATTGAAGGGATTGGAAACCGAAGGTTAAGATACTGCATGGAAGGGATTGCAAACTGAAGGTTAAGATACTGCATGGAAGGGACTGGAAACTGAAGGTTAAGATACTGCATAGAAGGGACTGGAAACCGAAGGTTAAGATACTGCATGGAAGGGATTCGAAACTGAAGTTTAAGATACTGCATGGAAGGGATTGGAAACTGAAGGTTAAGATACTGCATGGAAGGGATTGGAAACCGAAGGTTAAGATACTGCATGGAAGGGATTGGAAACTGAAGGTTAAGATACTGCATTGAAGGGATTGGAAACCGAAGGTTAAGATATTGCATGGAAGGGATTGGAAACTGAAGGTTAAGATACTGCATGGAAGGGATTGGAAACTGAAGGTTAAGATACTGCATGGAAGGGATTGGAAACAGAAGGTTAAGATACTGCATGGAAGGGATTGGAAACTGAAGGTTAAGATACTTCATTGAAGGGATTGGAAACCGAAGGTTAAGATACTGCATGGAAGGGATTGGAAACCGAACGTTAAGATACTGCATTGAAGGGATTGGAAACCGAAGGTTAAGATACTGCATGGAAGGGATTGGAAACCGAAGGTTAAGATACTGCATCGAAGGGATTGGAAACCGAAGGTTAAGATACTGCATGGAAGGGATTGCAAACTGAAGGTTAAGATACTGCATGGAAGGGACTGGAAACTGAAGGTTAAGATACTGCATAGAAGGGATTGGAAACCGAAGGTTAAGATACTGCATGGAAGGGATTCGAAACTGAAGTTTAAGATACTGCATGGAAGGGATTGGAAACTGAAGGTTAAGATACTGCATGGAAGGGATTGGAAACCGAAGGTTAAGATACTGCATGGAAGGGATTGGAAACTGAAGGTTAAGATACTGCATTGAAGGGATTGGAAACCGAAGGTTAAGATACTGCATGGAAGGGATTGGAAACTGAAGGTTAAGATACTGCATTGAAGGGATTGGAAACTGAAGGTTAAGATACTGCATGGAAGGGATTGGAAACTGAAGGTTAAGATACTGCATGAAAGGGATTCTTGGACTCGGTAGCCTCAGTCAATTTATCCAGCATGTTCCCTCTTGGACTCGGCAGCCTCAGTCAAGGTATCCAGCATGTTCCTTCTTGGACTCGGCAGCCTCAGTCAAGGTATCCAGCATGTTCCCTCTTGGACTCGGCAGCCTCAGTCAAGGTATCCAGCATGTTCACTCTTGGACTCGGCAGCCTCAGTCAAGTTATCCAGCATGTTCCTTCTTGGACTCGGCATCCTCAGTCAAGTTATCCAGCATGTTCCTTCTTGGACTCGGCGGTCTCAGTCAAGGTATCCAGCATGTTCCTTCTTGGACTCGGCAGCCTCAGTCAAGGTATCCAGCATGTTCCTTCTTGGACTCGGCAGCCTCACTCAAGGTATCCAGCATGTTCTTCTTGGACTCGGCAGCCTCAGTCAAGGTATCCAGCTTGTTCCTTCTTGGACTCGGCAGCCTCACTCAAGGTATCCAGCATGTTCTTCTTGGACTCGGCAGCCTCAGTCAAGGTATGCAGCATGTTCTCCTTGGACTCGGCAACCTCAGTCAAGGTATCCAGCATATTCTTCTTGGACTCGGCAGCCTCAGTCAAGGTATCCAGCATGTT
Organism: Ryuthela nishihirai; assembly: GCA_038380435.1. Taxonomy (NCBI): domain Eukaryota; kingdom Metazoa; phylum Arthropoda; class Arachnida; order Araneae; family Heptathelidae; genus Ryuthela; species Ryuthela nishihirai. The sequence continues at coordinate 39,077,250 of JAWZYU010000029.1, forward strand.
CTTCTTGGACTCGGCAGCTTCAGTCAAGGTATCCAGCATGTTCCTACTTGGACTCGGCAGCCTCAGTGAAGGTATCCAGCATGTTCCTTCTTGGACTCGGCAGCCTCAGTGAAGGTATCCAGCATGTTCCTTCTTGGACTCGGCAGCCTCAGTCAAGGTATCCAGCATGTTCCTTCTTGGACTCGGCAGCCTCAGTCAAGGTATCCAGCATGTTCCCTCTTCGACTCGGCAGCCTCAGTCAAGGTATCCAGCATGTTCCCTCTTGGACTCGGCAGCCTCAGTCAAGGTATCCAGCATGTTCCCTCTTGGACTCGACAGCCTCAGTCAAGGTATCCAGCATGTTCTTCTTGGACTCGGCAGCTTCAGTCAAGGTATCCAGCATGTTCCTTCTTGGACTCGGCAGCCTCAGTGAAGGTATCCAGCATGTTCCTTCTTGGACTCGGGAGCCTCAGTCAAGGTATCCAGCATGTTCCTTCTTGGACTCGGCAGCCTCAGTCAAGGTATCCAGCATGTTCCTTCTTGGACTCGGCAGCCTCAGTCAAGGTATCCAGCATGTTCCTTCTTGGACTCGGCAGCCTCAGTCAAGGTATCCAGCATGTTCCTTCTTGGACTCGGCAGCCTCAGTGAAGGTATCCAGCATGTTCCTTCTTGGACTCGGCAGCCTCAGTGAAGGTATCCAGCATGTTCCTTCTTGGACTCGGCAGCCTCAGTCAAGGTATCCAGCATGTTCCTTCTTGGACTCGGCAGCCTCAGTCAAGGTATCCAGCATGTTCCTTCTTGGACTCGGCAGCCTCAGTCAAGGTATCCAGCATGTTCCTTCTTGGACTCGGCAGCCTCAGTCAAGGTATCCAGCATGTTCACTCTTGGACTCGGCAGCCTCAGTCAAGGTATCCAGCATGTTCCTTCTTGGACTCGGCAGCCTCAGTCAAGGTATCCAGCATGTTCCTTCTTGGACTCGGCAGCCTCAGTCAAGGTATCCAGCATGTTCCTTCTTGGACTCGGCAGCCTCAGTCAAGGTATCCAGCATGTTCCTTCTTGGACTCGGCAGCCTCAGTCAAGGTATCCAGCATGTTCCTTCTTGGACTCGGCAGCCTCAGTCAAGGTATCCAGCATGTTCCTTCTTGGACTCGGCAGCCTCAGTCAAGGTATCCAGCATGTTCCCTCTTCGACTCGGCAGCCTCAGTCAAGGTATCCAGCATGTTCCCTCTTGGACTCGGCAGCCGCAGTCAAGGTATCCAGCATGTTCCTTCTTGGACTCGGCAGCCTCAGTCAAGGTATCCAGCATGTTCCTTCTTGGACTCGGCAGCCTCAGTCAAGGTATCCAGCATGTTCCTTCTTGGACTCGGCAGCCTCAGTCAAGGTATCCAGCATGTTCCTTCTTGGACTCGGCAGCCTCAGTCAAGGTATCCAGCATATTCCTCCTTGGACTCGGCAGCCTCAGTCAAGGTATCCAGCATGTTCCTCCTTGGACTCGGCAGCCTCGGTCAAGGTATCCAGCATGTTCCTTCTTCGACTCGGCAGCCTCAGTCAAGGTATCCAGCATGTTCCTTCTCGGACTCGGCAGCGTCAGTCAAGGTATCCAGCATGTTCCTTCTCGAACTCGGCAGCGTCAGTCAAGGTATCCAGCATGTTCCTTCTTGGACTCGGCAGCCTCAGTCAAGGTATCCAGCATGTTCCTTCTTGGACTCGGCAGCCTCAGTCAAGGTATCCAGCATGTTCCTTCTTGGACTCGGCAGCCTCAGTCAAGGTATCCATCATGTTCCTTCTTGGACTCGGCAGCCTCAGTCAAGGTATCCAGCATGTTCCTCCTTGGACTCGGCAGCCTCAGTCAAGGTATCCAGCATGTTCCTCCTTGGACTCGGCAGCCTCGGTCAAGGTATCCAGCATGTTCCTTCTTCGACTCGGCAGCCTCAGTCAAGGTATCCAGCATGTTCCTTCTCGGACTCGGCAGCGTCAGTCAAGGTATCCAGCATGTTCCTTCTCGGACTCGGCAGCGTCAGTCAAGGTATCCAACATGTTCCTTCTTGGACTCGGCAGCCTCAGTCAAGGTATCCAGCATGTTCCTTCTTGGACTCGGCAGCCTCAGTCAAGGTATCCAGCATGTTCCTTCTCGGACTCGGCAGCCTCAGTCAAGGTATCCAGCATATTCCTTCTCGGACTCGGCAGCCTCAGTCAAGGTATCCAGCATGTTCCTCCTTGGACTCGGCAGCCTCAGTCAAGGTATCCAGCATGTTCCTTCTTCGACTCGGCAGCCTCAGTCAAGGTATCCAGCATGTTCCTTCTCGGACTCGGCAGCCTCAGTCAAGGTATCCAGCATATTCCTTCTCGGACTCGGCAGCCTCAGTCAAGGTATCCAGCATGTTCCTTCTTGGACTCGGCAGCCTCAGTCAAGGTATCCAGCATGTTCCTTCTCGGACTCGGCAGCCTCAGTCAAGGTATCCAGCATGTTCCTTCTTGGACTCGGCAGCCTCAGTCAAGGTATCCAGCATATTCCTTCTCGGACTCGGCAGCCTCAGTCAAGGTATCCAGCATGTTCCCTCTCGGACTCGGCAGCCTCAGTCAAGGTATCCAGCATGTTCCTTCTTGGACTCGGCAGCCTCAGTCAAGGTATCCAGCATATTCCTTCTCGGACTCGGCAGCCTCAGTCAAGGTATCCAGCATGTTCCTTCTTGGACTCGGCAGCCTCAGTCAAGGTATCCAGCATGTTCCTTCTCGGACTCGGCAGCCTCAGTCAAGGTATCCAGCATGTTCCTTCTTGGACTCGGCAGCCTCAGTCAAGGTATCCAGCATGTTCCCTCTTTGACTCGGCAGCCTCAGTCAAGGTATCCAGCATGTTCCTTCTTGGACTCGACAGCCTCAGTCAAGTTATCCAGCATGTTCCCTCTTGGACTTGGCAGCCTCAGTCAAGGTATCCAGCATGTTCCTTCTTGGACTCGACAGCCTCAGTCAAGTTATCCAGCATGTTCCCTCTTGGACTCGGCAGCCTCACTCAAGGTATCCAGCATGTTCTTCTTGGACTCGGCAGCCTCAGTCAAGATATCCAGCATATTCCTCCTTGGACTCGGCAGCCTCAGTCAAGGTATCCAGCGTGTTCTTCTTGGACTCGGCAGCCTCAGTCAAGGTATCCAGCATGTTCTTCTTGGACTCGGCAGCCTCAGTCAAGGTATCCAGCATGTTCCTTCTTGGACTCGGCAGCCTCAGTCAAGGTATCCAGCATGTTCCTCCTTGGACTCGGCAGCCTCAGTCAAGGTATCCAGCATGTTCCTCCTTGGACTCGGCAACCTCAGTCAAGGTATCCAGCATGTTCTTCTTGGACTCGGCAGCCTCAGTCAAGGTATCCAGCATGTTCTTCTTGGACTCGGCAGCCTCAGTCAAGGTATCCAGCATGTTCCTTCTTGGACTCGGCAGCCTCAGTCAAGGTATCCAGCATGTTCCTTCTTGGACTCGGCAGCCTCAGTCAAGGTATCCAGCATGTTCCTTCTTGGACTCGGCAGCCTCAGTCAAGGTATCCAGCATGTTCCTTCTTGGACTCGGCAGCCTCAGTCAAGGTATCCAGCATGTTCCCTCTCGGACTCGGCAGCCTCAGTCAAGGTATCCAGCATGTTCTTCTTGGACTCGGCAGCCTCAGTCAAGGTATCCAGCATGTTCCTCCTTGGACTCGGCAGCCTCAGTCAAGGTATCCAGCATGTTCCTCCTTGGACTCGGCAGCCTCAGTCAATTTATCCAGCATGTTCCTTCTTGGACTCGGCAGCCTCAGTCAAGGTATCCAGCATGTTCCCTCTTGGACTCGACAGCCTCAGTCAAGGTATCCAGCATGTTCTTCTTGGACTCGGCAGCTTCAGTCAAGGTATCCAGCATGTTCCTTCTTGGACTCGGCAGCCTCAGTGAAGGTATCCAGCATGTTCCTTCTTGGACTCGGCAGCCTCAGTGAAGGTATCCAGCATGTTCCTTCTTGGACTCGGCAGCCTCAGTCAAGGTATCCAGCATGTTCCTTCTTGGACTCGGCAGCCTCAGTCAAGGTATCCAGCATGTTCCCTCTCGGACTCGGCAGCCTCAGTCAAGGTATCCAGCATGTTCCCTCTCAGACTCGGCAGCCTCAGTCAAGGTATCCAGCATGTTCCCTCTCAGACTCGGCAGCCTCAGTCAAGGTATCCAACATGTTCTTCTTGGACCATCTTCTTGGACTTGTACACAGAACATGGTTCTGCTCTGTGCAAAAGTCCATAAAACATTGATCCAAAGATTCAATCTTAAGATCAATCCTTGATTCCAAAAAATCCTGGGATCTAAAGATTTAACCTTGGGATGAATCCTTGATTCTAAATTCATGGGATTCAAAGATTCAATTATTGGATCCAAAGATTCGATCAGGATCAATCCCGGTTTCCAAAGATCCAATTTGGAATCAATCTTGGATTCCAAAGAATCATGGAATCGTAAGATCCAATCTTGGAATTAATGCTTAATTGCGAGCAATTCTGGACTAACCAACGACCTCTAAATCGCCCCATTTCTCTTCACGTGACAGAAAAACAAAAAACCGGAGCACATTTGTTATTTCTGTATTCAATAAGCCTGATATTCTTTTTATCTATTTTCGGACCAAATGCTCCAATGTATTTTTCCCTTACTTCTAGTTCTTTTGCTCAACTTGCAACTCGTGTAACGTTTCAGCAAGAAATTATTAGGTCAGCTGCACGTGGCTGGAGCACGAGTCCCGTTACCTTGGCAACAGAAACGCTTTCTGAAGGAGCAGCTGCCCAGCTGATAACATCACCCCTTGAACTTCGCCTGCTATAAACAGTGCTGCGATTGCCCAAATAAGGTGTTGGTCATTGTCGTTGGCCCTGCTAAAGTATCACCAAGCTGCACGCTATTCACATCTTTTTGGTGACACGTGATCATTAACAAAAAAAGAAAGAAAACACCATTTGAACAGCTGACCACCGATAAAGATCTCTCTATTATTCGTGTGCGTTGTTTTCCTACAGACAGGTTGCTTTCCTCATTTTCCTGTAAGTGAAACCCATCTGTGAACACTCACTTTTATATAAGGACACAATCAGTGCTTTCATCCATTTGGGACCTCTTTTTGGCAGGAATGTTTCTGAATGCAGAACGATGTGGATGCAGAAGTTTTCGGTCTATTATTTAGGCCGAAGAGAGAGGAAAAGTTCACAGCAGTTTCGTAGGGGGGGCATTTTGCTACCCACAGACACTTCTTTTCATGTACAGTCGCTCAAAAAAGTATACGAACACTATGGTTAATTACAGAATTCAGAAAAAATTTCTGGCAACGATATTTTTTTTTTAGAAATTAGTGATCTGGCAACCTTCGTGTCACGTGATTACAGAATTCAGGAAAAACATCTGGAGCGTGTACAGCAACTGTACACGCTCCAGTTACCGTTCACAGCCAACTGGAGCGTGTGCAGTAACTGCACACGCTCAATATTTCCGTGAGTGAGCCCACACGATCCAGGTCTTTGTGAGCTCACACGATCCAATGTGCTATGAACATTAACCGCAACCGCTCCAGTTTGCTGTGAACGGTAACTGCACACGCTCAATATTTTCGTGAGTGAGCCCACACGATCTAGGTCTTTGTGAGCTCACACGATCCAATGTGCTGTGAACATTAACCGCAACCGCTCCAGTTTGCTGTGAACGCTAACTGCACACGCTCAATATTTCCGTGAGTGAGCCCACACGATCTAGTATCAAAATAATATGACCACCTACAGTCGCTCAAAAAAGTATCCGAACGCTATGGTTGATTACAGAATTCAGAAAAAATATCTGGCAACGATTTTTTTTAGAAATTAGTGATCTGGCAACTTTCGTGTACTTCATTACAGAATTCAGAAAAAATATATGGGGTCAAGGTCAATTCTTGTGGCTCGACCCTTTCCCTCCCCATAGTGGGGAACAACTATTCTACTGATTTTCAGATATCCTGCGGCTTCGTCCAAAGGAAGTTTACTCCTAAAATGTTCAATTAAGTTTAACGTCTAATCCATTGGACCGCGGTCTTTTCAAGCACATCGGTTGGGTTGTTTTACCTCTGAACTGCACTTTTTTGCACACCATGGGCTAAATGGCCAAGTCACAAGGACCTCGAAGTCTCATAGAAGGTTGTGGGAGGAGACCCACTGGAACAGCTGTTGGGAGACAGATGGTAGCCTCCCGTTAAGGCCATCCAGCGTGTTCTTTAACGTTGATTTGTTTTACCTCTGAGCGGCACGTTTTTGCACACCATGGGCTAAATGGCCAGTTCACAAGGACTTCGAAGGTTCAGAGAAGGTTGGGGGAGGAGACCCACTGGAACAGCTGTTGGGAGACAGATGGTAGCTTCCCTTCAAGGCCATCCAGCGTGTTCTTTAACATTGGGTTGTTTTACCTCTGAACTGCACTTTTTTGCACACCATGGGCTAAATGGCCAGGTCACAAGGACCTCGAAGTCTCAGAGAAGGTTGTGGGAGGAGACCCACTGGAACAGCTGTTGGGAGACAGATGGTAGCCTCCCTTCAAGGCCATCCAGCGTGTTCTTTAACATTGGGTTGTTTTACCTCTGAACTGCACTTTTTTGCACATCATGGGCTAAATGGCCAGGTCACAAGGACCTCGAAGGCTCAGAGAAGGTTGTGGGAGGAGACCCACTGGAACAGCTGTTGGGAGACAGATGGCAGCCTCCCGTCAAGGCCATCCAGTGTGTTCTTTAATGTGCACATAGGTATGGCTCTCCCACACATGGAGCCACGACTTAACGTTTCATCCGACGGACGGCCATCGGTGTCCCCTACTGACCGTGGGCAGGGCGGTAAGTTTTGCGGAGATGTCTCAACGCTGACCCAGCTGGGACTCGAACCTGGGAACTGCAGATTACGAGCCTGTCGCGCTACCGATTGAGCCACCCCCTTCCAAGGTTCGAACCCAAGTCCCTTTAATCAGTAACCAAGTGCGCTCCCACTCGGACAAACAATTAAAGAAAAAAAAAAGACAAATTTTTATTTAAAAAAAAACTGCTGCAATAACGACCTCTCTTCAATAAATCTTCCTGCGTCATACGGTATCAAATGCAATCATTTGTCGCTTTTTTGGTGATCTTGTGTTCTGGAAGAAGTGTCACGATACAAAAGAACTTCTTAAAAAACCTATTATCCTCTCAACACATAGTCGTACACAAACGGGAATATTCTGGCGGCAGTTATCTCGAGGAAAAAAACACCCCCCCCCCCCAAAAAAAAAAAAAAAAAAACGCAGTGAAAAACTCTTAATCCACCTTCTTAGATACTTAGTATCAAAACGCCGCCTGTTAAAAAAAAAGTTTCTTTGAATACTTTTCATTCATCCTAGACTGCTCAAAGTGGTTGCCATGGTAGCAGCTCGTGCACCACGCTCCGCTGTACACGGTTAATCCCATAATGACGCGTGCACGCATACCAGGTGTCCCAGAAAGAGAGCTCCCATTGGCCGGGCTAGCACCTGGGAAAGCAACTATTGTTGTTATCCCTCCCCCTCCGTTATCTCTTTCACCCTCCCCCGCACGCGCTGATTCTGCATATCGCACCCCACGTACAGCACCGCGTGTCTGAAGCCAAAGCTCAGAGAATGGCAGGCCAATCGCCGCCATTGTTGTCCTTCCAACGGTTTCTGCTGCTGAAGTTCCGTTATGGTTGTGCAGCATAATGCTCCCCTACTGACCAGTGTGCTTTGTATAGGGAGTCTGGTTGTGCAGACATTTTCAGAACTACGTCATCCAGCCACTGACTGGCTCCTAGGCTTGCTTTTTTTTTTCTTTTCGGCTCCTGAGTGATTTCAGCTGTCAGCGAAGAAACGGTTTTTCTGTGCAACGGACGAGAGTTTGAATTTAGAGCGATCAGGTCTTAGTGGAGGAATGTGACCAGGAACAAGGTTTCGTTTTTCGCATTAACTGTGGAAAGTGTTTTTGATCTTTGGATAAGCTTTTTTTTTTCGTTTTAATTTCGATTGTAATGTGTAAGAAAATGGAAGTAGGAGAATTTCATTCATTGAATGAAGAAGGAAACATTGTCTTGAGCTGAGTCGGATACGAACCTGTGAATTTCTGATTCACCTTGCTGAAGACAATTTTTCTTCTGTACAGTCGCTCAAAAAAGTATCCGAACATTATGGTTGCTTACGCGATTCAGAAAAAATATCTGGCAACGATTTTTTTTTAGAAATGAGTGATCTGGCAACCTTCGTGTCACGTGATTACAGAATTCAGGAAAAATATCTGGAGCGTGTACAGCAACTGTACACGCTCCAGTTACCGTTCACAGAAAACTGGAGCGTGTGCAGTTACTGCACACACTCGTTTGCTGTGAACGGTAACTGCACACGCTCAATATTTCCGTGAGTGAGCCCACACGATCTAGTATCAAAATAATATGACCACCTACAGTCGCTCAAAAAAGTATCCGAACACTATTGTTGATTACAGAATTCAGAAAAAATATCTGGCAACGATTTTTTTTCTGAATTCTGTAATCAACCATAGTGTTCGGATATTATTTTGAGCGACTGCAGTGAATGCACATCGCCTACGGACGCTTCTCTGTGTTTGTGTGCTATTAAAAGAAGTTGTGATGTACAAACCAAGATGTAAAATGAATTTTAAACGATGGGAGTTCAAGGGTCATAGATTGAATTGCAACGATAGAGCGTCGGCCCGGTGTATATATATTCTCTTCCTCTCCCCGCCCGTTTTTTTGGGGGAAAGATTGCTTAGTCGGCTCGTAATCATCAGTTCTTGAGGCTTTTGGGTTAGGTTACTGAACCTCTGAGTGGTGCTTTCTTGCGCAAAATGGGCTAAATGGCCAGGTTGGTAAATTCCCCGCCCTGCCCACGGTCAGTAGGGGACACCGATGGGCTTTAAAAGATCGCCGTCCGTCGGATGGGACGTTAAGCTGTGGCGCCGTGTGCAGGAGAGCAATACCCTGTGCATGTTAAAGAAACACTGGATGGCCTTCACAGGAGGATACCATCTGTCTCCCAACAGCTGTTCCAGTGGGTCTCCTCCATGGTGTGCAAAAAAGTGCCGCTGGAAATCCACTGGATAGCTATTAGGAGACAGATGGTAACCTCCCTTCAAGGCCATACAGCGTGTTCTTTAACGTGCACAGGGTATGGCTCTCCCGCATAATGAACCACGGCTTAACGTCCCATCCGACGGACGGCGGCCTTTCCAGCCCATCGGTGTCCCCTACTGACCGTGGGCAGGGCGGGAAATTTTGCGGAGATAAATCTGAACGCTGATCCAGCTAGGATTCGAACCTGGGAACTACAGATTACGAGCCTGACGCGCTACAGACTGAGCCACCCCCGCCCCTTCACTATCAGTACTTCTAATTAAAAAGCTGAAAACACCCAGCCGACAAAGTCATTCATCGCGTTCACTGATTCTTAGAGAGAATGCTTTCCCTCAAAACACAGGTGATTTGCTGTACTCTAAACCAAGATACATTTACAGGAGTTTCCTTTGTTTTACGGCGCTTTACGAAACAAATTTTTACGCAAATAGTGTCTTACCAAGTTATTAATCCTTACGTGAAAAACTTTGCGAAATTATTGGATAGATGTCACTCTACAGTATTACGAGATACCAATATTACGAGAATGCCTGAACCATTTGAGGCGGGGGTGGCTCAGTCGGTAGCGCGCCAGGCTCGTAATCTGTAGTTCCCAGGTTCGAGTCCCGGCTGGGTCAGCGTTAAGAATTATCTCCGCAAAATTTCCCCGCCCTGCCCACGGTCAGTAGGGGACAGCGATGGGCTTGAAAAGGCCGCCGTCCGTCGTATGGGACGTTAAGCCGTGGCCCCGTGTGCGGGAGAGCCATACCCTGTGCACGTTAAAGAACACGCTAGATGGCCTTCACGGGAGGCTACCATCTGTCTCCCAACAGCTGTTCCAGTGGGTCACCTCCCCCAACCTCTGATCCTTCGGGGTCCTTGTGACCTGACCATTTAGCCCATGGTGTGCAAAAAAGGGCCGCTCAGAGGTAAAACAATCCAATCCAATCCTGAACCATTTGGATCCTTGATACCTCAGTGATAAAAAACCCAAATTCCAATTCTCATAATTTGTTGGTAACCTAGTTGGCGCTACAGTCGACCTTTGAAAAGAGAACATGCCGCCAAAAAAAGAACGCGTCTGCGAATAAATCAGTGCGCGGCGAAAAAACGCTCCCCAAGAAGCAAACGCCATATGCCTCATTTCGCGCCCATCTGTTCACGTGGCAGTCGAGGCTTTTCTAGCGCGGTGACGTAAGCGCACGTGTCGGGTGCCATTGTGACGTCACTCCCCCCCCCCTCGTCTTACGGACACGTGACGCAAGACTTGTACTCGGGCGCGCGCCCACCCCAGTCTCTTCCAATTACGGTGGTTGGAGATTGAAATCAGCGCGCGCTCTTAATCCCGCGAAAACGTTGGCGCTTCTTTTGAATCACGTGCCTGCTGGGAAAAGCCCGCGGAAAGGAGTAGTTTGGAGGGGTCTTTCTCGAGGCACGTGGCTTTTTATCTTCCCTCCTTTCAACATTTTTCGAGTTCCACTTCCTCTTTAGTACTTTTAAATAATTTTTTTTCAGTTCCGAAACTTGCCTTGGTGTTATACTGCTGCGAATTGTAATTTGAATGCAGATGTAGTAACAGGTTTCCACAGGATTATCACGGAGGTTTCGGATTAAGGATATCCCTGAAATTAAATGGCTTTTGCGGGGGGGGGGGGGGGGGGGGAGAGAGAAGATGGATATGGCATTTCAGTGGTGTAAATTATGGCCGATTCTCACAACTCTATGAAGATTAGTGGTTGTTGTGTTGTGTTGTTATACCTCTGAGCGGCACTTTTTTGCACACCATGGGCTAAATGGCCACGTCACATGGACGCCAAAGGTTCAGAGAAGGTTTGGGGAGGGTACCCACTGGAACAGCTGTTGGGAGACAGATGGTAGCCTCCCGTCAAGGCCATCCAGCGTGTTCTTTAACGTGCACAGGGTATGGCTCTCCCGCACACGGGACCACGGTTTAACGTCCCATCCGACGGACGGCGGGTTTTCCAAGCCCATCGGTGTCCCCTACTGACCGTGGGCAGGGCGGGGAATTTTGCGGAGATAAATCTCAACGCTGACCCAGCTGGGACTCGAACCTGGGAACTACAGATTACGAGCCTGGCGCGCTACCGACTGAGCCACCCCCGCCCCAAAAAGATTGGTGGTGAATGGTGGAGATTTTTGTAGTGTGTTAACGTAATACTAACGAACACAAATATTTAGAGAGTGCGGAATTTTTAGTACAGTCGCAGAAAAAAATATCCGATTATTATGGTTGATAACAGAATTGAGAAAAAATATCTGGCAACGATTTTTTTTACAAATTAGTGATCTGGCAACCTTCGTGTCACGTGATTACAGAATTCAGGAAAAATATCTGGAGCGTGTACAGCAACTGTACACGCTCCAGTTTGCTGTGAACGGTAACTGCACAGGCTCAATATTTCTCTGAGTGGGCCCACACGATCCAGGTCTTTGTGAGTTACCACGATCCAATGTGCTGTGAACATTAACCGCAACCGCTCCATTTTGCTGTGAACGGTAACTGCACACGCTCAATATTTCCGTGAGTGAGCCCACACGATCTTGGTCTTGTGAGCTCACACGATCCAATGTACTGTGAACTTAACCGCAACCGCTCCAGTTTGCTGTGAACGGTAACTGCACACGCTCAATATTTCCGTGAGTGAGCCCACACGATCTAGGTCTTTGTGGGCTCACACGATCCAATGTGCTGTGAACATTAACCGCAACCGCTCCAGTTTGCTGTGAACGGTAACTGCACACGCTCCATATTCATTGCATTATATATTCATACGCATTATATATACTAAAAAATATCCGGACACTATGGTTGATTACAGAATTCAGAAAAAATATTTGGCGACGATTTTTATTAGAAATTAGTGATCTGGCAACCTTCGTGTCACGTGACACGAAGGTTGCCAGATCATTAATTTCTAAAAACTCAACAACGCAATCCAATGTTTAGGCAATTCTTGGAAAGAATGAAATGCGTAAATCGCATTATAGGACGATTACCTGCCTCTCTATACAGAGACCTTTCAGATTTGGGTTGTTTTACCTCTGAGCGGAAGGGAGGGGGTGGCTCAGTCGGTAGCGCGCCAGGCTCGTAATCTGCAGGTCCCAGGTTCGAGTCCCAGCTGGGTCAGCGTTGAGATTTATCTCCGCAAAATTCTCCGCCCTGCCCACGGTCAGTAGGGGACACCGATGGGCTTGGAAAGGCACCGTCCGTCGAATGGGACGTTAAGCCGTGGTCCCGTGTGCGGGAGAGCCATACCCTGTGCACGTTAAAGAACACGCTGGATGGCCCTGACGGGAGGCCACCATCTGTCTCCCAACAGCTGTTCCAGTGGGTCCCCTCCCCCCAACCTTCTCTGAGCCTTCAGGGTCCATGTGACCTGGCCATTTAGCCCATTATGTGCAAAAATGTGCTGCTCAGAGGTAAAACATCCCAACCCTTGTGACCTGGCCATTTAGCCCATGGTGTGCAAAAAAGTGCCGCTCAGAAGTAAAACAACCCAACCCTTGTGACCTGGCCATTTAGCACATGGGGGTGCAAAAAAGTGCCGCTCAGAGGTAAAACAACCCAACCCTTTTGACCTGGCCGTTTAGTCCATGGTGCGCAAAAAAGTGCCGCTCAGAGGTAAAACAACCCAACCCTTGTGACCTGGCCATTTGGCCCATGGTGTGCAAAAAAGTGCCGCTCGGAGGTAAAACAACCCAACCCTTGTGACCTGGCCATTTAGCCCATGGTGTGCAAAAAAGTGCCGCTCGGAGGTAAAACAACCCAACCCTTGTGACCTGGCCATTTAGCCTATGGTGTGCAAAAAAGTGCCGCTCAGAGGTAAAACAACCCAACCCTTGTGACCTGGCCATTTACCCCATGGTGTGCAAAAAAGTCTCGCTCAGAGGTAAAACAACCCAACCCTTGTGACCTGGCCATTTAGCACATGGGGGTGCAAAAAAGTGCCGCTCAGAGGTAAAACAACCCAACCCTTGTGATCTGGTCTTTTAGCTAATGGTGCGCAAAAAAGTGCGGCTCAGAGGTAAAACAACCCAACCCTTGTGACCTGGCCATTTAGCCCATGGTGTGCAAAAAAGTGCCGCTCAGAGGTAAAACAACCCAACCCTTGTGACCTGGCAATTTAGCCCATGGTGCGCAAAAAAGTGCCGCTCAGAGGTAAAAAACCCAACCCTTGTGACCTGGCCTTTTAGCCCATGGTGCGCAAAAAAGTGCCGCTCAGAGGTAAAAAACCCAACCCTTGTAACCTGGCCATTTAGCCCATGGTGTGCAAAAAAGTGCCGCTCAGAGGTAAAACAACCCAACCCTTGTGACCTGGCCTTTTAGCCCATGGTGTGCAAAAAAGTGCCACTCAGAGGTAAAACAACCCAACCCTTGTGACCTGGCCATTTAGCCCATGGTGCGCAAAAAAGTGCCGCTCAGAGGTAAAACAACCCAACCCTTGTGACCTGGCCATTTAGCCCATGGTGTGCAAAAATGTGCCGCTCAGAGGTAAAACAACCCAACCCTTGTGACCTGGCCATTTAGCCCATGGTGTGCAAAAAAGTGCCGCTCAGAGGTAAAACAACCCAACCCTTGTGACCTGGCCATTTAGCCCATGGTGTGCAAAAAAGTGCCGCTCAGAGGTAAAACAACCCAACCCTTTTGACCTGGCCGTTTAGTACATGGTGCACAAAAAAGTGCCGCTCAGAGGTAAAACAACCCAACCCTTGTGACCTGGTCTTTTAGCTAATGGTGCGCAAAAAAGTGCGGCTCAGAGGTAAAACAACCCAACCCTTGTGACCTGGCCATTTAGCCCATGGTGTGCAAAAAAGTGCCGCTCAGAGGTAAAACAACCCAACCCTTGTGACCTGGCAATTTAGCCCATGGTGCGCAAAAAAGTGCCGCTCAGAGGTAAAACAACCCAACCCTTTTGACCTGGCCTTTTAGCCCATGGTGTGCAAAAAAGTGCCACTCAGAGGTAAAACAACCCAACCCTTGTGACCTGGCCATTTAGCCCATGGTGTGCAAAAAAGTGCCGCTCAGAGGTAAAACAACCCAACCCTTGTGACCTGGCCATTTAGCCCATGGTGTGCAAAAAAGTGCCGCTCAGAGGTAAAACAACCCAACCCTTCTGACCTGGCCATTTAGCCCATGGTGCGCAAAAAAGTGCCGCTCAGAGGTAAAGCAACCCAACCCTTGTGACCTGGCCTTTTAGCCCATGGTGCGCAAAAAACTGCCGCTCAGAGGTAAAACAACCCAACCCTTGTGACCTGGCCATTTAGCCCATGGTGCGCAAAAAACTGCCGCTCAGAGGTAAAACAACCCAACCCTTGTGACCTGGCCTTTTAGCCCATGGTGCGCAAAAAACTGCCGCTCAGAGGTAAAACAACCCAACCCTTGTGACCTGGCCTTTTAGCCCATGGTGTGCAAAAAAGTGCCGCTCAGAGGTAAAACAACCCAACCCTTGTGACCTGGCCATTTAGCCCATGGTGCGCAAAAAAGTGCCGCTCAGAGGTAAAACAACCCAACCCTTGTGACCTGGCCTTTTAGATCATGGTGTGCAAAAAAGTGCCGCTCAGAGGTAAAACAACCCAACCCTTGTGACCTGGCCTTTTAGCCCATGGTGTGCAAAAAATTGCCGCTCAGAGGTAAAACAACCCAACCCTTGTGACCTGGCCATTTAGCCCATGGTGTGCAAAATAGTGCCGCTCAGTGGTAAAACAACCCAACCCTTGTGACCTGGCCTTTTAGACCATGGTGTGCAAAAAAGTGCCGCTCAGAGGTAAAACAACCCAACCCTTGTGACCTGGCCATTTAGCCCATGGTGCGCAAAAAAGTGCCGCTCAGAGGTGAAACAACCCAACCCTTGTGACCTGGCCTTTTAGACCATGGTGTGCAAAAAAGTGCCGCTCAGAGGTAAAACAACCCAACCCTTGTGACCTGGCCTTTTAGCCCATGGTGTGCAAAAAATTGCCGCTCAGAGGTAAAACAACCCAACCCTTGTGACCTGGCCATTTAGCCCATGGTGTGCAAAATAGTGCCACTCAGTGGTAAAACAACCCAACCCTTGTGACCTGGCCTTTTAGCCCATGGTGTGCAAAAAAGTGCCGCTCAGAGGTAAAACAACCCAACCCTTGTGACCTGGCCATTTAGCCCATGGTGCGCAAAAAAGTGCCGCTCAGAGGTAAAACAACCCAACCCTTGTGACCTGGCCTTTTAGACCATGGTGTGCAAAAAAGTGCCGCTCAGAGGTAAAACAACCCAACCCTTGTGACCTGGCCTTTTAGCCCATGGTGTGCAAAAAATTGCCGCTCAGAGGTAAAACAACCCAACCCTTGTGACCTGGCCTTTTAGCCCATGGTGTGCAAAAAATTGCCGCTCAGAGGTAAAACAACCCAACCCTTGTGACCTGGCCATTTAGCCCATGGTGTGCAAAATAGTGCCGCTCAGTGGTAAAACAACCCAACCCTTGTGACCTGGCCTTTTAGCCCATGGTGTGCCAAAAAGTGCCGCTCAGAGGTAAAACAACCCAACCCTTGTGACCTGGCCATTTAGCCCATGGTGCGCAAAAAAGTGCCGCTCAGAGGTAAAACAACCCAACCCTTGTGACCTGGGCTTTTAGCCCATGGTGTGCAAAAAAGTGCCGCTCAGAGGTAAAACAACCCAACCCTTGTGACTTGGCCTTTTAGCCCATGGTGTGCAAAAAATTGCCGCTCAGAGGTAAAACAACCCAACCCTTGTGACCTGGCCATTTAGCCCATGGTGTGCAAAATAGTGCCGCTCAGTGGTAAAACAACCCAACCCAACCCAATTCCATCTATACTAAATAACGAGAAGCGACTGAATAACTGAGCACCGAAATGAATTTCGTTCTTTCTATTTCGAGAGTCGAATGCTTCACAGGTATGCACAACATCCACTAACTCTCCTTTGCAAGCAACAGAACTGGAGTCCCTTATTCGCGAGCTCCGTCCCCTCTCACCTCCTTCGAGTGTGAAGGGATCGCATTCCTTCCATCAATTCAACACTGAAGTGGCAAGACGGCATCGGGGACGGACGTCCTCGAAACCTTTTGCCGTTCGGAGAGATTCCGTCAGGTAGTCGGAAGAAATTAATTAATTCCCGAGGAAGTGTGTTCTCTGATAGTATGGTTGAGTGCCGCTCTCTGAATGGTCGTCTGATTCAGTTGATCATATGACACTGGCTCTCGAGCCGAACCCACGACATGCCAGTGGGAATAACTGGAAAAGGAAGCAAAAAACCGTTGCTACGGAAACGGGATGTTCAAGAGTTTCCTTGAAAGTTCTTCTTGGATGAAACATACTATACTTCTTTAGCAAAATATTCAGAGAATTTCCAACTTGCGTGAATGGGATTCGAACATCGAAGCTCTATAACTTTTAAAGAATGCATTAAATTGATAAATGGTATTAAAGATATATTAAAGATCGTAATCAAATCTATTTAAATCTCGATTTCTGACAATATTCGTTCGATATTTAAAGAGTTACGGAAAATGAAATATTTCAGAAGAGTTGGGTTGGGTTGCTTTACCTCTGAGCGGCACTTTTTTGCACACCATGGGCTAAATGGCCAGGTCACATGGACCCCGAAGGCTCAGGGAAGGTTGGGGGAGGGGAACCACTGGAACAGCTATTGGGAGACAGATGGTAGCCTCCGGTCAAGGCCATTCAGCGTGTTCTTTAACGTGCACAGGGTATGATTCTCCCACACACGGGGCCACGGCTTAACGTCCCATCCGACGGACGGCGGCCTTTCCAAGCCCATCGGTGTCCCCTACTGACCGTGGGCAGGGCGGGGAATTTTCCGGAGATAAATCTCAACGCTGACCCAGCTGGGACTCGAACCTGGGAACTACAGATTATGAGCCTGGCGCGCTATCGACTGAGCCACCCCCGCCCCATTTCAGAAGAGGAATGCGTCGTGAGAATTTGCTTCAGAAATTAATTAAAGCTGAAATTATAAGTATTGTTTTAAACTATTTAACAGAATATGTGTGTGTTGGGGGGGGGGGGGGGGGGTAGGCTCAGTCGATAGCGCGTCAGGCTCGTAATCTGTAGTTCCCAGGTTCGAGTCCCAGCTGGGTCACCGTTGAGATTTATCTTCGCAAAATTCCCCGCCCTGACCACGGTCAGTAGGGGACACCGATGGGCTTTAAAAGGCTGCCGTCAGTCGGATGGGACGTTAAGACGTAGTTCCGTGTGTGGGAGAGCTTTTGGTTGGGTTGTTTTACCTCTGAGCCGCACTTTTTAGCACACCATGGGCTAAATGGCCAGGTCACATGGACCCCGAAGGCTCAGAGAAGGTTGGGGGAGGGGACCCACTGGAACAACTGTTGGGAGACAGATGGCAGCCTACCGTCAAGGCCATCCAGCGTGTTCTTTAACGTGCACAGGGTATGGCTCTCCCGCACACGGGGCCACGGTATAACGTCCCATCCGACGGCCGGCGGCCTTTCCAAGCCCATCGGTGTCCCCTACTGACCGTGGGCAGGGCGGGGAATTTTGCGGAGATAAATCTCAACGCTGACCCAGCTGGGACTCGAACCTGGGAACTACCTTTCGTAATACATTACCTTTCGTAATTATTGTTGCCATGTTTCACATGGAGTCTGGACAGTTTCCCATATCCTTTGACTTTAAGTTCCAGCTGGGTCAGCATTGAGATTTATCTCCACAAAATTCCCCGCCCTGCCCACGGTCAGTAGGGGACATCGATGGGCTTGAAAAGGCCGCCGTCCGTCGGATGGGACGTTAAGCCGTGGCCCCGTGTGTGGGAGAGCCATACCATGTGCACGTTAAAGAATACGCTGGATGGCCTTGACGGGAGGCTACCATCTGTCTCCCAACAGCTGTTCCAGTGGGTTCCCTCCCCCAATCTTCTCTGAGCCTTCGGGGTCCTTGTGACCTGGCCATTTAGCCCATGGTGTGCAAAAAAGTGCCGCTCAGAGGTAAAACAATCCAACGTTAAAGAACACGCTGGATGGCCTTGACGGAGACTACCATCTGTCTCCCAACAGCTGTTCCAGTGGGTCCCCTCCCCCAACCTTCTCTGAGAATTCGGGATCCATGTGACCTGGCCATTTAGCCCATGGTGTGCAAAAAAGTGCCGCTCAGAGGTAAAACAACCCAACGTTAAAGAACACGCTGGATGGCCTTAACGGGAGACTACCATCTGTCTCCCAACAGCTGTTCCAGTGGGTCCCTTCCCCCAACCTTCTCTGAGCCTTCGGGATCCATGTGACCTGGCCATTTAGCCCATGGTGTGCAAAAAAGTGCCGCTCAGAGGTAAAACAACCCAACGTTAAAGAACACGCTGGATGGCCTTGACGGGAGGCTACCATCTGTCTCCCAACAGCTGTTCCATTGGGTCCCCTCCCCCAACCTTCTCTGAGCCTTCGGGATCCATGTGACCTGGCCATTTAACCCATGGTGTGCAAAAAAGTGCCGCTCAGAGGTAAAACAACCCAACGTTAAAGAACACGCTGGATGGCCTTGACGGGACACTACCATCTGTCTCCCAACAGCTGTTCCAGTGGGTCCCCTCTCCCAACCTTCTCTGAGCCTTCGGGGTCCATGTGACCTGGCCATTTACCCCATGGTGTGCAAAAAAGTGCCGCTCAGAGGTAAAACAACCCAACGTTAAAGAACACGCTGGATGGCCTTGACGGGAGGCTACCATCTGTCTCCCAACAGCTGTTCCAGTGGGTCCCCTCCCCCAACCTTCTCTGAGCCTTCGGGGTCCTTGTGGCCTGGCCATTTAGCCCATGCTGTGCAAAAAAGTGCCACTCAGAGGTAAAACAACCCAACCCAACCCTTTCAGTTGTTCTTCTTCGAACTGCGTTCTTTTGGGCTGTAGAAAATATGCGATTTGTTCCAGGCACTTACCCGGGGTTGGTGCCGGGGTTGGCCCTGAAAAAAAAAAGAAAAGTTTATTGATTTATTATTTTTTTTTTTTTTTGGTGGTGGGGGGGGGGTCCAAGAAATTAGGTTCGACGAGAATGTGGGAATTTATTTAGCTCTTTGGGGAGGGGGTGATCTGAGATTAAGACTCGAGTAGGCTTTCTGATTTACTAAAATATTCCATCGAACAGGAAAAGTTAAAGTGATATTCTACACTTTAACTTTTATAAAATTTTATAATTTTGTTTGTAATCTATTTTTAGTTGGCGGACATAAAATAGGGGGCCAAAATAAAATTATACAAAGACGACTGTTTCGGATTTCAAAGCAGGTACAATCGCTAAAAAAAGTATCCGAACGTTATGGCTAATTACAGAATTCAGAAAAAAATATCTGGCAATGATTTTTTTTTAGAAATTAGTGTTCTGGCAACCTTCGTGTCACGTGATTACAAATATCTGGAGCGTGTACAGCAACTGTACACGCTCCAGTTACCGTTCACAGCAAACTGGAGCGTGTGCAGTTACTGCACACGCTCCAGTTTGCTGTGAGCGGTAACTGCACAGGCTCAATATTTCCGTAAGTGAGCCCACGCGATCCAGGTTTTTGTGAGCTCACACGATCCAACGTGCTGTGAACATTAACCGCAACCGCTCCAGTTTGCTGTGAACGGTAACTGCACACGCTCAATATTTCCGTGAGTGAGCCCACACGATCCAATGTGCTGTGAACATTAACTGCAACCGCTCCAGTTTGCTGTGAACGGTAGCTGCACACTCTCAATATTTCCGTGAGTGAGCCCACACGATCCAGGTCTTTGTGAGCTCACACGATCCAAAGTGCTGTGAACATTAACCGCAACCGCTCCAGTTTGCTGTGAACGGTAACTGCACACGCTCAATATTTCCGTGAGTGAGCCCACACGATCCAATGTGCTGTGAACATTAAGTTCAACCGCTCCAGTTTGCTGTGAACGGTAGCTGCACACTCTCAATATTTCCGTGAGTGAGCCCACACGATCCAGGTCTTTGTGAGCTCACACGATCCAATGTGCTGTGATCATTAACCGCAATCGCTCCAGTTTGCTGTGAACGGTAACTGCACACGCTCCATATTCATTGCATATATATTCATACGCATTATATATATTAAAAAATATCCGAACACTATGGTTGATTACAGAATTGAGAAAAAATATCTGACAACGATTTTTTTTTTTAGAAATTAGTGATCTGGCAACCTTCGTGTACGCGAATCCGTTTTAATTATGTTTATTATTTTTTTTCCTAATTTTTTTTCTGTATTCTACGCAGTAAATTTTTTTTTTTAATTTTTTGTTAACGGTAATTTTCGAACTTATAAAATTGGTGATTATTTACTTTGATTTTTATGATCAAGCTAGCAAATTGTGAGGAAATATGAAACGGAAACATTGTTGCCTTTTCATTTTCATTACAACATAACTATTAAGTTTCTTCCACAACCAGGTTTTAACTCTCGTGGAAGACTCTCGTGGAAATGCAGGTAAAATTATAAAACACTAATGAAATATAATATTAAGATTTTATATATATTGCTAAGAATAATAATATGATTTTTATTAGAGAAACTATGTGTAAAGAAGAATATATATTTTAAAAAAACTGTAATACTTTAAAATTGTGTATCTAAGATACACAAGTTTGAATATATTTCATTGTAATTTCAGTTCTAAGGTAAAAACATGTATATGTAATGTTACTGCATATTTGGGACGGGGGTGGCTCAGTCGGTAGCGCGCTTGGCTCGTAATCTGTAGTTCACAGGTTCGAGTCCCAGCTCGGTCAGCGTTCAGATTTATCTCCGCAAAACTCCCCGCCTTGCCCACGGTCAGTAGGGGACACCGATGGGCTTGGAAAGGTTGCCGTCCGTCTGATGGGACGTTAAGCCGTTTCTCCGTGTGCGGGAGAGACATACCCTGTGCACGTTAAAGAACACGCTGGATGGCCTTGACGGGAGGCTACCATCTGTCTCCCAACAGCTGTTCCAGTGGGTCCCCTCAACCAACCTTCTCTGAGCCTTCGGGGTCCTTGTGACCTGGCCATTTAGCCCATGGTGTGCAAAAAAGTGCCTCTCAGAGGTAAAACAATCCAAACAATCCAAGCCTTGACGGGAGGCTACCATCTGTCTCCCAACAGCTGTTCCAGTGGGTCCCCTCAACCAACCTTCTCTAATCCTTCGGGGTCCATGTGACCTGGCCATTTAGCCCATGGTGTGCAAAAAAAGTGCCGCTTAGATGTAAATCAACCCAACGTTAAAGAACACGCTGGATGGCCTTGACGGAAGGCTACCATCTGTCTCCATGGGTTAAATGGCCAGGTCACATGGACCCCGAAGGCTCGGAGAAGGTTGAGGGAGGGGACCCACTTAAGCTGTTCCAGTGGGTCCCCTCCCTCAACCTTCTCCGAGCCTTCGGGGTCCATGTGACCTGGCCATTTAACCCATGGTGTGCAAAATAGTGTCGCTCAGAGGTAACACAACTGCATATTCTGAGAATAAACCTATCTAAAGAAAAGGATAAAATCTGGTTGCCTCCCCTCGTGCCAAAGTGGCAAAAAAGTTTCCTCCATTGAAAATTCGCCTATACTGAAAAATAAATTTTATTTGGAAAGATATTTTAAAAATCGCAGCGGTTTAATTTGTTTGATATCGGGGAATAAAAAGAAAAAACTCTCATTTGGTAATCTCCACTACCAGCAGTGAACAAAAAAAAAAATATCCTGGTCCTGCAGGGCCTGGATCTTCAGCAGCAGCGAGAGTTCAATCTCTCTGGAATCCACTAATTTCTCACCGATCGCCGAAGGAATCTCCTCGAATCTTGACATTTCCGGTATGCGAGTCAAAGAGACACTTGTTGGGAATTGGTGGAACGGATTCTTGTCACAAAACACTTCACAAAGACATTATTTGGCAAAAAGAAGAGGGAGGGAGGGAGGGAGAAGAGGCGCGGGAGGGGAGGCGCGCGTATGTGTGGTGGTGATGGGTGCCATACGATACTGATGCGGATTCCTGTGTGAAGAAGCTGAGGTTGGGTTATTTTACCTATGAGCTGCACTTTTTTGCACACCACGTGCTAACAGGCAAGGTCACATGGACCCCGAAGGCTCAGAGAAGGTTGGGGGAGGGGACCCACTGGAATAGCTGTTGGGAGACAGATGGTAGCCTCCCGTCAAGGCCATCCAGCGTGTTCTGTAACGTGCACAGGGTATGGCTCTACCGCACACGGACCCACGGCTTAACGTCCCATCCGACGGACGGCGGCCTTTCCAAGCCCATCGGTGTCCCCTACTGACCGGGGGCAGAAAGTTTTGCGTAGATAAATCTCAACGTTGACTCAGCTGGGACTCGAACATGGAAACTGCATATTACGAGCCAGGCGCGCTATCGACTGAGTCACCCCCGTCTCAAACTAGCTGAGGAAAAAGCTCATATTTTGCCTACACACGTAAATATTTCTAAGGGTTGTATGGATTACAATGTCTTTTGGTTTTCTACAGAATCTTTTTCCAGAACTCAGGGTTATGAGTCAACCCCCTCATTTGAATGAAATATTTATTGCCACTTCTTTTAACGTTCGTCTGATGAGAACGTTAAGCCGTGGCTCCGTGTGCAGGAGAGTCACGTACAGTCGCTCAAAAAAGTATCCGAACAGTACGGTTGATTACAGAATTCAGAAAAAATATCTGGCAACCTTTGTGTCACGTGACACGAAGGATCAGGTGAGACTCGAACTTGGAAACCATGCACGTTCAAGAACGCGATGAATAACCTTCAAGGGACCTTTACATCTGCTTCCTAAAAATTATCCAGTGGGTGCCCTTCTATGATCCACTGGGGTCCTTGTAACCTGATTATCTACTCCAGTGGTACCCAACCATTTATGCCTCACGTAACCCCTGGAAATGTGTATGTAACTGGTGTACCCCTTGTATAGATAGATAAAACTATAGTTATAGTATAACAATGGGAAAAAAATAAAACATATATATCAGTGGTTCTCAAACTTTTATGCTTCACGTACCCCCTAGAAATGTGCATATAACTGGCGTACGCCTTGTATAGATAGATAAAACTATAGTTATAGTATAACAATGGGAATAAAATAAAACATATATATCAGTGGTTCTCAACCTTTTATGCTTCACGTACCCCCTGGAAATGTGTATGTAACTGGCGTACCCCTTGTATAGATAGATAAAACTATAGTTATAGTATAACAATGGGAATAAAATAAAACATATATATCAGTGGTTCTCAACCTTTTATGCTTCACATACCCCCTGGAAATGTGTATGTAACTGGCGTACCCGTTGTATAGATAGATAAAACTATAGTTATAGTATAACAATGGGAATAAAAAAAAACATATATATCAGTGGTTCTCAACCTTTTATGCTTCACGTACCCCTGGAAATGTGTATGTAACTGGCGTACCCCTTGTATAGATAGATAAAACTATATTTATAGTATAACAATGGGAATTAAATAAAACATATATATCAGTGGTTCTCAACCTTTTATGCTTCATGTACACCCTGGAAATGTGTATGTAACTGGCGTACCCCTTGTATAGATAGATAAAACTATAGTTATAGTATAACAATGGGAATAAAATAAAACATAAATATCAGTGGTTCTCAACCTTTTATGCTTCACGTACCCCCTGGAAATGTGTATGTAACTGGCGTACCCCTTGTATAGATAGATAAAACTACATTTATAGTATAACAATGGGAATAAAATAAAACATATATATCAGTGGTTCTCAACCTTTTATGCTTCACGTACCCCTGGAAATGTGTATGTAACTGGCGTACCCCTTGTATAGATAGATAAAACTATAGTTATAGTATAACAATGGGAATTAAATAAAACATATATATCAGTGGTTCTCAACCTTTTATGCTTTACGTACCCCCTGGAAATGTGTATGTAACTGGCGTACCCCTTGTATAGATAGATAAAACTACATTTATAGTATAACAATGGGAATAAAATAAAACATATATATCAGTGGTTCTCAACCTTTTATGCTTCACGTACCCCTGGAAATGTGTATGTAACTGGCGTACCCCTTGTATAGATAGATAAAACTATAGTTATAGTATAACAATGGGAATTAAATAAAACATATATATCAGTGGTTCTCAACCTTTTATGCTTTACGTACCCCCTGGAAATGTGTATGTAACTGGCGTACCCCTTGTATAGATAGATAAAACTATAGTTATAGTATAACAATGGGAATAAAATAAAACATATATATCAGTGGTTCTCAACCTTTTATGCTTCACGTACCCCCTGGAAATGTGTATGTAACTGGCGTACCCCTTGTATAGATAGATAAACCTATAGTTATAGTATATCAATGGGAATAAAATAAAACATATATATCAGTGGTTCTCAACCTTTTATGCTTCACGTACCCCCTGGAAATATGTATGTAACTGGCGTACCCCTTGTATAGATAGATAAAACTATAGTTATAGTATAACAATGGGAATAAAATAAAACATATATATCAGTGGTTCTCAACCTTTTATGCTTCACGTACCCCCTGGAAATGTGTATGTAACTGGCGTACCCCTTGTATAGATAGATAAAACTATAGTTATAGTATAACAATGGGAATAAAATAAAACATATATATCAGTGGTTCTCAACCTTTTATGCTTCACGTACCCCCTGGAAATGTGTATGTAACTGGCGTACCCCTTGTATAGATAGATAAAACTATAGTTATAGTATAACAATGGGAATAAAATAAAACATATATATCAGTGGTTCTCAACCTTTTATGCTTCACGTACCCCCTGGAAATGTGTATGTAACTGGCGTACCCCTTGTATAGATAGATAAAACTATAGTTATAGTATAACAATGGGAATAAAATAAAACATATATATCAGTGGTTCTCAACCTTTTATGCCTCACGTATTCCCTGAAAATGTGTATGTAACTGGCGTACCCCTTGTATAGATAGATAAAACTATAGTTATAGTATAACAATGGGAATAAAATAAAACATATATATCAGTGGTTCTCAACCTTTTATGCTTCACATACCCCCTGGAAATGTGTATGTAACTGGCGTACCCCATGTATAGATAGATAAAACTATAGTTATAGTATAACAATGGGAATAAAATAAAACATATATATCAGTGGTTCTCAGCCTTTTATGCTTCACGTACCCCCTGGAAATGTGTATGTAACTGGCGTACCCCTTGTATAGATAGATAAACCTATAATTATAGTATAACAATGGGAATAAAATAAAACATATATATCAGTGGTCTCAACCTTTTATGCTTCACGTACCCCCTGGAAATGTGTATGTAACTGGCGTACCCCTTGTATAGATAGATAAAACTATAGTTATAGTATAACAATGGGAATAAAATAAAACATATATATCAGTGGTTCTCAAGCTTTTATGCTTCACGTACCCCCTGGAAATGTGTATGTAACTGGCGTACCCCTTGTATAGATAGATAAAACTATAGATATAGTATAACATTGGGAATAAAATAAAACATATATATCAGTGGTTCTCAAACTTTTATGCTTCACGTACACCCTGGAAATGTGTATGTAACTGGCGTACCCCATGTATAGATAGATAAAACTATAGTTATAGTATAACAATGGGAATAAAATAAAACATATATATCAGTGGTTCTCAGCCTTTTATGCTTCACGTACCCCCTGGAAATGTGTATGTAACTGGCGTACCCCTTGTATAGATAGATAAACCTATAATTATAGTATAACAATGGGAATAAAATAAAACATATATATCAGTGGTCTCAACCTTTTATGCTTCACGTACCCCCTGGAAATGTGTATGTAACTGGCGTACCCCTTGTATAGATAGATAAAACTATAGTTATAGTATAACAATGGGAATAAAATAAAACATATATATCAGTGGTTCTCAAGCTTTTATGCTTCACGTACCCCCTGGAAATGTGTATGTAACTGGCGTACCCCTTGTATAGATAGATAAAACTATAGTTATAGTATAACAATGGGAATAAAATAAAACATATATATCAGTGGTTCTCAACCGTTAATGCTTCACGTTCCCCCTGGAAATGTGTATGTAACTATCGTACCCCTTGTATAGATAGATAAAACTATAGTTATAGTATAACAATGGGAATAAAATAAAACATATATATCAGTGGTTCTCAACCTTTTATGCTTCACGTACCCCCTGGAAATGTGTATGTAACTGGCGTACCCTTGTATAGATAGATAAAACTATAATTATAGTATAACAATGGGAATAAAATAAAACATATATATCAGTGGTTCTCAACCTTTTATGCCTCACGTACTCCCTGAAAATGTGTATGTATCTGGCGTACCCCTTGTATAGATAGATAAAACTATAGTTATAGTATAACAATGGGAATAAAATAAAACATATATATCAGTGGTTCTCAATCTTTTATGCTTCACGTACCCCCTGGAAATGTGTATGTAACTGGCGTACCCTTGTATAGATAGATAAACTATAATTATAGTATAGCAATGGGAATAAAATAAAACATATATATCGGTGGTTCTCAACCTTTTATGCCTCACGTACTCCCTGAAAATGTGTATGTAACTGGCGTACCCCTTGTATAGATAGATAAAACTATAGTTATAGTATAACAATGGGAATAAAATAAAACATATATATCAGTGGTTCTCAACCTTTTATGCTTCACGTACCCCCTGGAAATGTGTATGTAACTGGCGTACCCCTTGTATAGATAGATAAAACTATAGTTATAGTATAACAATGGGAATAAAATAAAACATATATATCAGTGGTTCTCAACCGTTAATGCTTCACGTTCCTCCTGGAAATGTGTATGTAACTATCGTACCCCTTGTATAGATAGATAAAACTATAGTTATAGTATAACAATGGGAATAAAATAAAACATATATATCAGTGGTTCTCAACCTTTTATGCTTCACGTACCCCCTGGAAATGTGTATGTAACTGGCGTACCCTTGTATAGATAGATAAAACTATAATTATAGTATAACAATGGGAATAAAATAAAACATATATATCAGTGGTTCTCAACCTTTTATGCCTCACGTACTCCCTGAAAATGTGTATGTAACTGGCGTACCCCTTGTATAGATAGATAAAACTATAGTTATAGTATAACAATGGGAATAAAATAAAACATATATATCAGTGGTTCTCAACCTTTTATGCTTCACGTACCCCCTGGAAATGTGTATGTAACTGGCGTACCCCTTGTATAGATAGATAAAACTATAGTTATAGTATAACAATGGGAATAAAATAAAACATATATATCAGTGGTTCTCAACCGTTAATGCTTCACGTTCCTCCTGGAAATGTGTATGTAACTATCGTACCCCTTGTATAGATAGATAAAACTATAGTTATAGTATAACAATGGGAATAAAATAAAACATATATATCAGTGGTTCTCAACCTTTTATGCTTCACGTACCCCCTGGAAATGTGTATGTAACTGGCGTACCCCTTGTATAGATAGATAAAACTATAGTTATAGTATAACAATGGGAATAAAATAAAACATATACAGGGTGATTTAGAATTCATCATCAATATTTGGTGGGGAGGTAGGTAATAAGAAACGAAGGAGATTTCACATAGGAAAGCATGGGCGCATATGCCATGTAGTAGGGCAAAATGACCCCAGTTCAATGATGGAAAGAACACATAAGAAGGAAGTGGTAAGGAAAAAACATTTATTATCTTACATGTAACATTTCTTTGCATTGGTTGTACAGACTTACAGAGGTGCTCGAACTGCCGACCATGTGCTAGAATGCATGACTCACAACGGCGTTGCATGGACAGCCGGACCCTGTGGAAGATGCCTGGCATTTCCCGGATGTTTGAGGCAGCAACTGATATGCGTGCTACAAGATCCATAGCACTATCAACAGGGGTCTCGTACACCATGTTTTTCATAGCACCCCATACAAAGAAATCGATTGGAAATAAATCCGGTGAACGTGGTGGCCAAGAAACCGGTCCACCGCGGCCAATCCATTGACCACCAAACTGTCTGCGTAGGTAAGCACGCACAGCATTTGCGAAATGTGCAGGAGCGCCGTCATGCTGGAACCACATTCGCCGGAGACTACCATCAGGAACCTCGTTCAGAAGATCCGGTAACACAGTCTGAAGAAATGTTAGGTACTTGGCACCGTCCAATCGGGATGGTAGTAAATACGGGCCCAACAAACAGTCACCGACAATCCCAGTCCACACATTGACAGCAAAACGTTGTTGCGCAGCTCCAGGACTTGTACCGTGTGGGTTCTGATGAGCCCACACATGCCAATTGTGTGTATAACTATAATAGTTATAGTATAACAATGGGAATAAAATAAAACATATATATCAGTGGTTCTCAACCTTTTATGCTTCACGTACCCCCTGGAAATGTGTATGTAACTGGCGTACCCCTTGTATAGATAGATAAAACTATAGTTATAGTATAACAATGGGAATAAAATAAAACATATATATATCAGTGGTTCTCAACATTCTATGCTTCACGTACCCCCTGGAAATGTGTATGTAACTTTCGTACCCCTTATATAGATCATCATCATCATCATCATCATCATCATCCTCAAGCAGCCATGGGCTACGGAGGTCCAACCAGACCACGCAGTTTAATTCTCCAAGCATATCTGTCCTGAGCTGCATCTGCTGCATCCGGCCACTGTACACCAATTCTAACAAGGTCCTGTTTGACATTGTCTGCCCACCGCATCCTAGGTCTCCCCCTCCTTCTGAGGCCTCTAGGAACACTGTTCATAACCCTATTCGCCAATCTATAGTTATCCATACGGGCAACATGGCCAAACCAGCGGAGTCTCTCTCTGCACAATATGCTGCTTAAAGGAGGTTGCAGACTCCTTTGTCTAACCTCATCATTAGTTACAAAGTTAAACCACCTAATACCCAAGATATTACGTAAGCATCTAGAATCAAAAGCATCTAGTTTCCTGTTACCTTGTTTACACAGCGTCCAAGTTTCACTACCATAACTAACCCTAGAAAGAATCAAACTATTATACAGTCTAATTTTAGTCTTTAGGTGTATACGCCTATTTCTCCACAATCTCCATAGATTCTTAAAAGTCTCGGCAGCAATCCCTATTCGTCTGTTAATCTCATGCCGCACATCACCAGTATCAGTTACATAGCTCCCAAGGTAATTAAACTGTGACACCTGCTCAAGACTGCAACCATTCAGATGAACTGAATCACAACCTGCCTGCCCAATTTTCATCACTTTAGTTTTCTCTCTGTTTATAACCAAACCTACTCTACTACCAGTCTCATCACTTTAGTTTTCTCTCTGTTTATAACCAAACCTACTCTACTACCAGTCTTATCAACAGCTCGAATGAAAGAGTTCATCTCATCAACATCATTTGCCAAAAGGGCTAAATCATCAGCATAATCTAAATCAGAAATTTTCGTATCTCCAGCCCATTTAAGGCCAAAATCTTTCCCTTGAAGTGAATTTCGCATAACATAATCAACAACCAAACTAAAGAGAAAAGGAGACAAAATGCACCCTTGTCGAACACCAGACGTAATGCTAAACCAATTGCTACAAGACTTACCAACTCTCACACACGACTCAGTGTTATTATAGAGCGCTTTCATTATGTTAACTAACTTGTCTGGTATACCATATGATCTCACAATTAACCACAAATTTTGACGATCAATAGAGTCGAAAGCCTTTTTGAAATCAACAAAGCTGCAACCAAAGGTTTCTGAAACTCTAAACATTTCTCAAGAATCTGCCTAAGTGAAAATATCTGATCTACACATCCCCTACCACTTCTGAATCCACATTGCTCATCACGCAATTGACTGTCAACCAGATTCTTAATTCTATTAAGCACAATCATGGAAAGTTATCGTATAACAATGGAAATAAAATAAAACATATATATCAGTGGTTCTCAACCTTTCATGCTTCACTTACCCCCTAGAAATGTGTGTGTAACTGGCGTACCCCTTGTATAGATAGATAAAACTATAGATATAGTATAATATTGGGAATAAAATAAAACATATATATCAGTGGTTCTCAACCTTTTATGCTTCACATACCCCCTGGAAATGTGTATGTAACTGGTGTACGCCTTGTATAGATAGATAAAACTATAGTTATAGTATAACAATGGGAATAAAATAAAACATATATATCAGTGGTTCTCAATCTTTTATGCTTCACGTACCCCCTGGAAATGTGTATGTAACTTTCGTATCCCTTGTATAGATAGATTAAACTATAGTTATCGTATAACAATATGAATAAAATGAAACATATATATCAGTGGTTCTCAACCTTTCATGCTTCACGTACCCCCTAGAAATGTGTGTGCAACTGGCGTACCCCTTGTATATATAGATAAAACTATAGTTATAGTATAACAATGGGAATAAAATGAACATATACATACACGCACATTAAATTTGTATTCATAAATTACATATATCAATAAACACAAAAGATGACATAAACAATTTAACAAATCTTATAAAATTATAAACATTTTACTGAGTAATCAGTGAAATGGTTGCGTTTGTTTACGCTTACCCAGTTCATCAATGATTGGGTTATGTTGCTAAGGTAGAGTCGAAAGTCATCTTCAACATCCAGCCTGTTCCTATATTTATTTTTTAAAGCAGTTAAAGATAAAAAAAAAAACCAGTAGCAGTGTTGCCAACTTAGCGACTTTGTTACTAGATCTACCGACGTTTGAGCTCTCACGCACCCCAAAATATTTACCGCATACCTCACGTTGAGATCCCCGAATCTAATTCATCATAAGATAAATAAGGATGATTCGGAATGAATAAGAAGGATTCGGATAATGAATAAAGATGTAGATAAATAAGAAGGATTCGGTTATTTTATCTACATCTTTTTTCATTATGCGAAAAAAAGGGGAAAAATCTACATCTTCATTTTATCTCTAAAAATGATAATAAAATGATAAAAAATGATAATAAGAAGGATTCGGATGATGAATAAAGATTTAGATAAATAAGAATCTACATCTTTATTTTATCTCTAAAAAGGATAATAAAAATGCCAATAAGAAGGATGCGAATCCTTCTTATTGGCATTTTTATTATCCTTTTTAGAGATAAAATAAAGATGTAGATCCTTCTTATTTATCTACATCTTTATTCATCACCCGAATCTTTCTTTTTATCATTTTTTTCTAATCTTTTTTTATTTCCCCTTTTTTATAGATAAAATAAAGACGTAGATCCTTCTTATTTATCTACATGTTTATTCATTATCCGAATCCTTCTTATTATCATTTTTAATTATCTTTTTTAGAGATAAAGATGTAGATTCTTATTTATCTAAATCTTTATTCATCATCCGAATCCTTCTTATTATTATCTTTTTTTAACCATTTTTATTATCATTTTTAGAGATAAAATAAAGATGTAGATTCTTATTTATCTAAATCTTTATTCATCATCCGAATCCTTCTTATTATCATTTTTATCATTTTATTATCATTTTTAGAGATAAAATGAAGATGTAGATCCTTCTTATTTATCTACATCTTTATTCATTATCCGAATCCTCCTCATTATAATTTTTATTATCTTTTTAGAGATAAAATAAAGATGTAAATCCTTATTAGTAACATCTTTCTATTATTATCCTTTTTATAGATAAAATAATGGCGTATATTCTTATTTACCTAAATCTTTATTCATTATCCGAATCCGTCCTATCACAATTTATTATTATTATTATTATTATTATTATTATTATTATTATTATTATTATTATTATTATTATTATTATCATCTTTTTTTAGAGATAAAATAAAGATGTAGATTCTTATTTATCTACATCTTTATTCATCATCGGAATCCTTCTTATCATTTTTTTATTATCTTTTTCTTAGAGATAAAATAAAATGTAGATCCTTCTTATTTATCTACATCTTTATTCATCATCCGAATCCTTCTTATTTATCTACATCTTTATTCGTTGTAAAGATCTCTCTGTTATTCGACTTCGAAAGCAAAATCCGAAGAAAGCCTGGAGCGACGTAGAGGAAAAACGATGACGACTCCACCTGCGAAGTTAATTAGATCGGCGGGGCTCGGATTTGGTTTCGTTTACTCCTCCGGTTATTTGCGGAATGCGGAGTCGAGGCTAAGAGAGCGTAAGTGGTCAGATTCCACACGGAGGCAGCGGTGGCGCACTCTCTCTGGAATGATGGCGTCGCCAGTTCATCCTTCGCTCCTTCCTCGTGGCAATTCCGTGATTTTCTCACTGCTTATCAACTGGACATTGGCCAGCGATCGCCCATCAGAGGAGGAATGTGATGATGCATTTCCTCTCCATCCTCTCTGAGCTCCGATTTAGTTTTGTTGTTTTTATTCGTCATCTGGCGGATGATACTTTTTCTTTCGTGACCTTCTTCGGAAAAGATTTAACTTTTTGGTTTCTTTCTTAAACGAATTGTTAAAGTTTTAGACTTGGTTCATCACATCGAGTTCGAAGTTCACCAGCAGACTCACTGGCGAGAAATTCCCAACGGAGTTCGGTTGTTTTACCTCCGAGAGACACTTTTTGCACACAATGGGCTAAATGGAGAGGTCACAAGGACCCCGAAGGCTCAGAGGAGGTTGGGGGAGGGGACCCATTACATAGTGATGTTTGGAAGTAGATTCCTTATAAAAAGGTGGGGGAGGTAGCCTAAACAGCTGTTCCAATGAACCGGAGGTCCATTGGAACAGCTGTTTAGGAGACAGATGGTAAGCCTCCCGTCAAGGTCATCCATCGTGTTCTTTAACGTTGATTTGTTTTACCTCTGAGCGGCACTTTTTCGCACACCATGGGCTAAATGGCCAGGTCACAAAGACCCCGAAGGCTCAGAGAAGATTGGGGGAGGGGATCCATTGGAACAGCTGTTAGGAGACAGATGGTAGCCTTCCGTCAAGGTCATCCAGTGTGTTCTTTAACGTGCACAGGGTATGGCACTTTTTTGCACACCATGGGCTAAATGGCCAGGTCACAAGGATCCCGAAGTCTCAGTGAAGGTTGGGGGAGGGGATCCACTGGAACAGCTGTTGGGAGACAGATGGTAGTCTCCCGTCAATACCATCCAGCGTGTTCTTTAACGTGCACAGATTATGTCTCTCCTGCACACGGGGCCACGTATTTATGTCCCATCCATGGTTGGCGGCCTTTCCAAGCCCATCGGTGTCCAACTTTCTGACTGAGAGCATGGCGGGGATTTTACGATGATAAATCTGAATGCTATCCAAGATGGGACTCGAACCTGGGAACTCCATATTATGAGTCTGGGATTCTACTGGGTTGTTTTAGCTCTGAGCAGCATTTTTTTCACTCAGTGGGGTAAATGGCCAAGTCACAAGGACCCCGACAGCCAGAGAAGATTGGAGGATGAGACCTCACTGGGCATCTCTGATGGTAGACTCCCGTCAACGCCATCCATCCTGTTCTTTAATGGTCACAGGATATGGCTCTCCCACACACGGGACTACGGCTTAACGTCCCATCTGACAGACTTTGCGATCCCATCTGTGTCCCCTTTCTCACCGAGGGCAGGATAAGAAGTTATCGGAGAGAAATCTCAACTCTAGGACACGTGGGAGTCGAACCTGGGAACTACAGATTAGAGCCTAGCGCGCTACCCTTGGAATCAACTTCCACTTTTTTTTTATAAGGAATCTACTTCCAAACATCACTATGTAAATCGCAAGTTCAAAAACTGAATGGGGGCGGGGGTGGCTCAGTCGGTAGCGCGCCAGGCTCGTAATCTGTAGTTCCCAGGTTCGAGTCCCAGCTGGGTCAGCGTTGAGATTTATCTCCGCAAAATTCCCCGCCCTGCCCACGGTCAGTAGGGGACACCGATGGGCTTGGAAAGGCCGCCGTCCGTCGGATGGGATGTTAAGCCGTGGCCCCGTGTACGGGAGAGTCATACCCTGTGCACGTTAAAGAACACGCTGGATGGTCTTGACGGGAGGCTACCATCTGTCTCCCAACAGCTGTTCCAGTGGGTCCCCTCCCCCAACCTTCTCTGAGCCTTCGGGGTCCATGTGACCTGGCCATTTAGCCCATGGTGTGCAAAAAAGTGCCGCTCAGAGGTAAAACAACCCAACGTTAAAGAACACTCTGGATGGCCTTGACGGGAGGCTACCATGTCTCCCAACAGCTTTTCCAGTGGGTCCCCTCCCCCAACCTTCTCTGAGCCTTCGGGGTCCATGTGACCTGGCCATTTAGCCCATGGTGTGCAAAAAAGTGCCGCTCAGAGGTAAAACAACCCAACCCAACTCAAAAACTGAACAACAACCATTTGTGCGCGTTTTAAGTTTCCCCGTTGCAGATCCCCTCACCCCGAAAAAATAATCCTCCCCCCTAAAAAAAAAGAGAGAATTTTGCAACAGTTCATTGATTAACAAACAACCCGTATGAGAGAGAGAAAGTTTATTCGATGTCAGTCCCGCCTGCAGTATCTTTCCTTGTTGGCCACCCCCAATCTTGTTAGCCACCCCCAACCTTAATGAACACATAGTTCCACAGCCCGAGGCTAAAACAAATTTACAGGTGTTCCGAAAGAATATTCGTCTGCATAGACCCAGCGAGGTGACATCTTTGCTCCGTCAGCTAACTCCCGAGGAATTAAATACTAATCCTGCAGCGGGGGCGTGGCGGCAGGCTCACGTGCATGTTGATAACGTCATTAATTGAAGGAGACAGCAGCCAGTGTGCTGCTGGTCGGTTTAATTGTTGCATGTCGCCTGGCACGCGATGCTGCGCCGCAGCAACACCAGCAGATGGTCGGTGTCCGCAGCGGATCTTTTTCACACACAATTATGGAAAGAGGAGTAATTAAAAAGGCCGATGAGGCGGTTCAGGTGACTATTAAAGGTGACACGTAATACTCGAAGAGTCGGTCACGTGTCTTTTTTAACGAGTTCAGATGGATTTTTTGGTCGGGGAGGGGAGTGGGATTGTGGGGGCCGTGCGGTTGTGGTTATTCGTATTTAACGGTTTTCTGATGTTATAGGTGTTTTGTTATCTTTTTTTTATTTGCCTCAACGGGGGCTGAAGAAAGTGTTTCCTGCCGATAATGATGGCAGCAGGTTCGTTACCTCGTTCTCTTGCCGTGGGTGGGGCGGGGGTGGCTCAGTCGGTAGCGCGCCAGACTCGTAATCTGCAGTTCCCAGGTTCGAGTCCCAGCTGGGTCAGCGTTGAGATTTATCTCCGCAAAATTCCCCTCCCTGCCCACGGTCAGTAGGGGACACCGATGGGCTTGGAGAGACCGTCGTCCTTCGGATGGGACGTTAAGCCGTGGCCCCATGTGTGGGAGAGAGCCATACCCTGTGCACGTTAAAGAACACGCTGGATGGCCTTGACGGGAGATTACCATCTGTCTCCCAACAGCTGTTCGAGTGGGTCCCCCTCCCCCAACCTTCTCTGAGCCTTCGGGGTCCTTGTGACCTGGGCATTTAGCCCATTGTGTGCAAAAAAGTGCCTCTCAGAAGTAAAACAAACAACCAACCAACCAGGAATGACGTAAGAAGGCAACATGTTTCTTCATTTCTTGCGGAGTTTTCACAGCGAAGATCTTCACCCCTCAAGTCCAATTTGCTCTTCCTCTTCCGAAGTGGAAGAAAAGTCGGGAAGAGGCAGAAAAAAATGGCGCACAGCCTCGCTCTCATTTCCTGCCGTCAGAGCAAGGCCAATATTGACAAGGCACTCGAAGTGGCAACACGCGCTGCCAAGCCACACACTTCAAGGCACGATCGCTTACATCTCTGTAGTTGCTCTTCATTATCGATGAGAAGCGTTCCTTCCTCTTGCAATCCTTTCCTGTAATGGCACACTTTTTCAACACATCGGACGGATTCTTTCTCTCTGCGATGACACGAGTCCCTGGATGTTTGAAGGGAAATGATCTTCAAGTGAGGTTTAAGTCGACAAATAATTCGACTGTCTCTGATGCATGTTAGAAGGTGTGGCAGGGGTTGATTCAAATGGTAGTACTTAAGTTATAGTCCCCACTATAACTTGCGATACACTGAAACCATCTCAAAACATAAAGGGTCATCAGTCAAATAAATCATCGAGACATTCACCCTCAAACCATAAAGAGACAATAGTCAAATAAATCATCAAGGCATCCATCCTCAAAGCATAAAGGGTTACCAGTCAAATAAACCATCAAGACATCCACCCTCAAAGCATAAAGGGTCACCAGTCATAAGAATTATCTTAACCCTCAGATCATAAAAATTCTCAAGACACCAATCTCAAATCATAAAGGTTCATGAGTGATAAGAATTCTCAAGGCACCCAACCTCAAATCATAAAGGCTCATCAGTCATAAAAATTCTCAAGGCACCCAATCTCAAATCATAAAGGTTCATCAGTCATAAAAATTCTCAAGGCACCCAACCTCAAATCATAAAGGCTCATCAGTCATAGGAATCATCAAGACACCCACTCAAATCATTAAAATTCGTCAGTCATAAAAGTCCTCAAGGTACCCAACCTCAAATTATAAAGGATCATGAGTCATAAAATCATCAAGGCACCCACTGAAATCATTAAAAGTCGTCAGTCATAAGAATCATCAAGACTCCGACCCTCAATTCATAAAGGCTAACCAGTCATAAGAATCATCAAGGCACCCACTGAAATCATTAAAAGTCGTCAGTCATAAGAATCATCAAGACTCCGACCCTCAATTCATAAAGGCTAACCAGTCATAAGAATCATCAAGACTCCGACCCTCAATTCGTAAAGGCTAACCTTAATGAATGTAATGTCTTATGGTAAGTCGGTAGCGTGCCAGGCTCTTAATCTGCAGTTCCCAGGTTCTAGTCCCAACCGAGTCAGCGTTGAGATTTATCTCCGCAAAATTCTCCACCCTGCCCACGGTCATTAGGGGACACCAATGGGCTTGGAAAGTCCGCCGTCCGTCGGATGGGACGTTAATCCGTGGCCCCGTGTGCGGGAGAGCCACACTATGTGCACGTTAAAGAACACGCTGGATGGCCTTGACGGGAGGCTACCATCTGTCTCCCAACAGCTGTTCCAGTGGGTCCCCCCCCCAAACCTTCTCTGAGCCTTCGGGGTCCATGTGACCTGGCCATTTAGCCCATGGTGTGCAAAAAAGTGCCGCTCAGAGGTAAAACAACCCAACGTTCAAGAACACGTTGGATGGCCTTGACGGGAGGCTACCATCTGTCTCCCAACAGCTGTTCCAGTGGGTCCCCTCCCCCAACTTTCTCTGAGCCTTCGGGATCCATGTGACCTGGCCATTTAGCCCATGGTGTGCAAAAAAGTGCCGCTCAGAGGTAAAACAACCCAACGTTAAAGAACACGCTGGATGGCCTTAACGGGAGACTACCATCTGTCTCCCAACAGCTGTTCCAGTGGGTCCCCTCCCCCAACTTTCTCTGAGCCTTCGGGATCCATGTGACCTGGCCATTTAGCCCATGGTGTGCAAAAAAGTGCCGCTCAGAGGTAAAACAACCCAACGTTAAAGAACACGCTGGATGGCCTTAACGGGAGACTACCATCTGTCTCCCAACAGCTGTTCCAGTGGGTCCCCTCCCCCAACTTTCTCTGAGCCTTCGGGATCCATGTGACCTGGCCATTTAGCCCATGGTGTGCAAAAAAGTGCCGCTCAGAGGTAAAACAACCCAACGTTAAAGAACACGCTGGATGGCCTTAACGGGAGACTACCATCTGTCTCCCAACAGCTGTTCCAGTGGGTCCCCTCCCCCAACCTTCTCTAAGCCTTCGGGATCCATGTGACCTGGCCATTTAGCCCATGGTGTGCAAAAAAGTGCCGCTCAGAGGTAAAACAACCCAACGTTAAAGAACACGCTGGATGGCCTTAACGGGAGACTACCATCTGTCTCCCAACAGCTGTTCCAGTGGGTCCCCTCCCCCAACCTTCTCTGAGCCTTCGGGGTCCATGTGACCTGGCCATTTAGCCCATGGTGTGCAAAAAAGTGCCGCTCAGAGGTAAAACAACCCCCCAACGTTAAAGAACACGCTGGATGGCCTTAAACGGAGGCTACCATCTGTCTCCCAACAGCTGTTCCAGTGGGTCCCCTCCCCCAACTTTCTCTGAGCCTTCGGGATCCATGTGACCTGGCCATTTAGCCCATGGTGTGCAAAAAAGTGCCGCTCAGAGGTAAAACAACCCCCCAAAGTTAAAGAACACGCTGGATGGCCTTGACGGGAGGCTACCATCTGTCTCCCAACAGCTGTTCCAGTGGGTTCCCTCCCCCAACTTCTCTGAGCCTTCGGGGTCCATGTGACCTGGCCATTTAGCCCATGGTGTGCAAAAAAGTGCCGCTCAGAGGTAAAACAACACCCCAACGTTAAAGAACACGCTGGATGGCCTTAACGGGAGGCTACCATCTGTCTCCCAACAGCTGTTCCAGTGGGTCCCCTCCCCCAACTTTCTCTGAGCCTTCGGGATCCATGTGACCTGGCCATTTAGCCCATGGTGTGCAAAAAAGTGCCGCTCAGAGGTAAAACAACCCAACGTTAAAGAACACGCTGGATGGCCTTAACGGGAGACTACCATCTGTCTCCCAACAGCTGTTCCAGTGGGTCCCCTCCCCCAACCTTCTCTGAGCCTTCGGGGTCCATGTGACCTGGCCATTTAGCCCATGGTGTGCAAAAAAGTGCCGCTCAGAGGTAAAACAACCCCCCAACGTTAAAGAACACGCTGGATGGCCTTAAACGGAGGCTACCATCTGTCTCCCAACAGCTGTTCCAGTGGGTCCCCTCCCCCAACTTTCTCTGAGCCTTCGGGATCCATGTGACCTGGCCATTTAGCCCATGGTGTGCAAAAAAGTGCCGCTCAGAGGTAAAACAACCCCCCAAAGTTAAAGAACACGCTGGATGGCCTTGACGGGAGGCTACCATCTGTCTCCCAACAGCTGTTCCAGTGGGTTCCCTCCCCCAACTTCTCTGAGCCTTCGGGGTCCATGTGACCTGGCCATTTAGCCCATGGTGTGCAAAAAAGTGCCGCTCAGAGGTAAAACAACCCCCCAACGTTAAAGAACACGCTGGATGGCCTTAACGGGAGGCTACCATCTGTCTCCCAACAGCTGTTCCAGTGGGTCCCCTCCCCCAACTTTCTCTGAGCCTTCGGGATCCATGTGACCTGGCCATTTAGCCCATGGTGTGCAAAAAAGTGCCGCTCAGAGGTAAAACAACCCCCCAACGTTAAAGAACACGCTGGATGGCCTTAACGGGAGGCTACCATCTGTCTCCCAACAGCTGTTCCAGTGGGTCCCCTCCCCCAACTTTCTCTGAGCCTTCGGGATCCATGTGACCTGGCCATTTAGCCCATGGTGTGCAAAAAAGTGCCGCTCAGAGGTAAAACAACCCAACGTTAAAGAACACGCTGGATGGCCTTAACGGGAGACTACCATCTGTCTCCCAACAGCTGTTCCAGTGGGTCCCCTCCCCCAACTTTCTCTGAGCCTTCGGGATCCATGTGACCTGGCCATTTAGCCCATGGTGTGAAAAAAAGTGCCGCTCAGAGGTAAAACAACCCCCCAAAGTTAAAGAACACGCTGGATGGCCTTAACGGGAGGCTACCATCTGTCTCCCAACAGCTGTTCCAGTGGGTCCCCTCCCCCAACTTTCTCTGAGCCTTCGGGATCCATGTGACCTGGCCATTTAGCCCATGGTGTGCAAAAAAGTGCCGCTCAGAAGTAAAACAACCCCCCAACGTTAAAGAACACGCTGGATGGCCTTGACGGGAGGCTACCATCTGTCTCCCAACAGCTGTTCCAGTGGGTTCCCTCCCCCAACTTTCTCTGAGCCTTCGGGGTCCATGTGACCTGGCCATTTAGCCCATGGTGTGCAAAAAAGTGCCGCTCAGAGGTAAAACAACCCCCCAACGTTAAAGAACACGCTGGATGGCCTTAACGGGAGGCTACCATCTGTCTCCCAACAGCTGTTCCAGTGGGTCCCCTCCCCCAACTTTCTCTGAGAATTCGGGATCCATGTGACCTGGCCATTTAGCCCATGGTGTGCAAAAAAGTGCCGCTCAGAGGTAAAACAACCCCCCAACGTTAAAGAACACGCTGGATGGCCTTAACGGGAGGCTACCATCTGTCTCCCAACAGCTGTTCCAGTGGGTCCCCTCCCCCAACCTTCTCTGAGCCTTCGGGGTCCATGTGACCTGGCCATTTAGCCCATGGTGTGCAAAAAAGTGCCGCTCAGAGGTAAAACAACCCAACGTTAAAGAACACGCTGAATGGCCTTAACGGGAGACTACCATCTGTCTCCCAACAGCTGTTCCAGTGGGTCCCCTCACCCAACCTTCTCTGAGCCTTCGGGGTCCATGTGACCTGGCCATTTAGCCCATGGTGTGCAAAAAAGTGCCGCTCAGAGGTAAAACAACCCAACGTTAAAGAACACGCTGGATGGCCTTAACGGGAGGCTACCATCTGTCTCCCAACAGCTGTTCCAGTGGGTCCCCTCCCCCAACCTTCTCTGAGCCTTCGGGGTCCATGTGACCTGGCCATTTAGCCCATGGTGTGCAAAAAAGTGCCGCTCAGAGGTAAAACAACCCAACGTTAAAGAACACGCTGGATGGCCTTAACGGGAGACTACCATCTGTCTCCCAACAGCTGTTCCAGTGGGTCCCCTCCCCCAACCTTCTCTGAGCCTTCGGGGTCCATGTGACCTGGCCATTTAGCCCATGGTGTGCAAAAAAGTGCCGCTCAGAGGTAAAACAACCCAACGTTAAAGAACACGCTGGATGGCCTTAACGGGAGACTACCATCTGTCTCCCAACAGCTGTTCCAGTGGGTCCCCTCCCCCAACCTTCTCTGAGCCTTCGGGGTCCATGTGACCTGGCCATTTAGCCCATGGTGTGCAAAAAAGTGCCGCTCAGAGGTAAAACAACCCAACGTTAAAGAACACGCTGGATGGCCTTAACGGGAGACTACCATCTGTCTCCCAACAGCTGTTCCAGTGGGTCCCCTCCCCCAACCTTCTCTGAGCCTTCGGGGTCCATGTGACCTGGCCATTTAGCCCATGGTGTGCAAAAAAGTGCCGCTCAGAGGTAAAACAACCCAACGTTAAAGAACACGCTGGATGGCCTTAACGGGAGACTACCATCTGTCTCCCAACAGCTGTTCCAGTGGGTCCCCTCCCCCAACTTTCTCTGAGCCTTCGGGATCCATGTGACCTGGCCATTTAGCCCATGGTGTGAAAAAAAGTGCCGCTCAGAGGTAAAACAACCCCCCAAAGTTAAAGAACACGCTGGATGGCCTTAACGGGAGGCTACCATCTGTCTCCCAACAGCTGTTCCAGTGGGTCCCCTCCCCCAACTTTCTCTGAGCCTTCGGGATCCATGTGACCTGGCCATTTAGCCCATGGTTTGCAAAAAAGTGCCGCTCAGAGGTAAAACAACCCCCCAACGTTAAAGAACACGCTGGATGGCCTTGACGGGAGGCTACCATCTGTCTCCCAACAGCTGTTCCAGTGGGTTCCCTCCCCCAACTTTCTCTGAGCCTTCGGGGTCCATGTGACCTGGCCATTTAGCCCATGGTGTGCAAAAAAGTGCCGCTCAGAGGTAAAACAACCCCCCAACGTTAAAGAACACGCTGGATGGCCTTAACGGGAGGCTACCATCTGTCTCCCAACAGCTGTTCCAGTGGGTCCCCTCCCCCAACTTTCTCTGAGAATTCGGGATCCATGTGACCTGGCCATTTAGCCCATGGTGTGCAAAAAAGTGCCGCTCAGAGGTAAAACAACCCCCAACGTTAAAGAACACGCTGGATGGCCTTAACGGGAGGCTACCATCTGTCTCCCAACAGCTGTTCCAGTGGGTCCCCTCCCCCAACCTTCTCTGAGCCTTCGGGGTCCATGTGACCTGGCCATTTAGCCCATGGTGTGCAAAAAAGTGCCGCTCAGAGGTAAAACAACCCAACGTTAAAGAACACGCTGAATGGCCTTAACGGGAGACTACCATCTGTCTCCCAACAGGTG
This sequence comes from Ryuthela nishihirai, assembly GCA_038380435.1. NCBI lineage: Eukaryota > Metazoa > Arthropoda > Arachnida > Araneae > Heptathelidae > Ryuthela > Ryuthela nishihirai. The sequence goes on from JAWZYU010000029.1 coordinate 39,119,404, forward strand.
TTCCAGTGGGTCCCCTCACCCAACCTTCTCTGAGCCTTCGGGGTCCATGTGACCTGGCCATTTAGCCCATGGTGTGCAAAAAAGTGCCGCTCAGAGGTAAAACAACCCAACGTTAAAGAACACGCTGGATGGCCTTAACGGGAGACTACCATCTGTCTCCCAACAGCTGTTCCAGTGGGTCCCCTCCCCCAACCTTCTCTGAGCCTTCGGGGTCCATGTGACCTGGCCATTTAGCCCATGGTGTGCAAAAAAGTGCCGCTCAGAGGTAAAACAACCCAACGTTAAAGAACACGCTGGATGGCCTTAACGGGAGACTACCATCTGTCTCCCAACAGCTGTTCCAGTGGGTCCCCTCCCCCAACCTTCTCTGAGCCTTCGGGGTCCATGTGACCTGGCCATTTAGCCCATGGTGTGCAAAAAAGTGCCGCTCAGAGGTAAAACAACCCAACGTTAAAGAACACGCTGGATGGCCTTAACGGGAGACTACCATCTGTCTCCCAACAGCTGTTCCAGTGGGTCCCCTCCCCCAACCTTCTCTGAGCCTTCGGGGTCCATGTGACCTGGCCATTTAGCCCATGGTGTGCAAAAAAGTGCCGCTCAGAGGTAAAACAACCCAACGTTAAAGAACACGCTGGATGGCCTTAACGGGAGACTACCATCTGTCTCCCAACAGCTGTTCCAGTGGGTCCCCTCCCCCAACCTTCTCTGAGCCTTCGGGGTCCATGTGACCTGGCCATTTAGCCCATGGTGTGCAAAAAAGTGCCGCTCAGAGGTAAAACAACCCAACGTTAAAGAACACGCTGGATGGCCTTGACGGGAGGCTACCATCTGTCTCCCAACAGCTGTTCCAGTGGGTCCCCTCCCTCAACCTTCTCTGAGCCTTCGGGGTCCATGTGACCTGGCCACTTAGCCCATGGTGTGCAAAAAAGTGCCGCTCAGAGGTAAAACAACCCAACGATAAAGAACACGCTGGATGGCCTTAACGGGAGACTACCATCTGTCTCCCAACAGCTGTTCCAGTGGGTCCCCTCCCCCAACCTTCTCTGAGCCTTCGGGGTCCATGTGACCTGGCCATTTAGCCCATGGTGTGCAAAAAAGTGCCGCTCAGAGGTAAAACAACCCAACGTTAAAGAACACGCTGGATGGCCTTAACGGGAGACTACCATCTGTCTCCCAACAGCTGTTCCAGTGGGTCCCCTCCCCCAACCTTCTCTGAGCCTTCGGGGTCCATGTGACCTGGCCATTTAGCCATGGTGTGCAAAAAAGTGCCGCTCAGAGGTAAAACAACCCAACGTTAAAGAACACGCTGGATGGCCTTGACGGGAGGCTACCATCTGTCTCCTAACAGCTGTTCCAGTGGGTCCCCTCCCCCAACCTTCTCTGAGCCTTCGGGGTCCATGTGACCTGGCCATTTAGCCCATGGTGTGCAAAAAAGTGCCGCTCAGAGGTAAAACAACCCAACGTTAAAGAACACGCTGGATGGCCTTGACGGGAGGCTACCATCTGTCTCCCAACAGCTGTTCCAGTGGGTCCCCTCCCCCAACCTTCTCTGAGCCTTCGGGGTCCATGTGACCTGGCCATTTAGCCCATGGTGTGCAAAAAAGTGCCGCTCAGAGGTAAAACAACCCAACGTTAAAGAACACGCTGGATGGCCTTGACGGGAGGCTACCATCTGTCTCCTAACAGCTGTTCTAGTGGGTCCCCTCCCCCAACCTTCTCTGAGCCTTCGGGGTCCATGTGACCTGGCCATTTAGCCCATGGTGTGCAAAAAAGTGCCGCTCAGAGGTAAAACAACCCAACGTTAAAGAACACGCTGGATGGCCTTGACGGGAGGCTACCATCTGTCTCCTAACAGCTGTTCCAGTGGGTCCCCTCCCCCAACCTTCTCTGAGCCTTCGGGGTCCATGTGACCTGGCCATTTAGCCCATGGTGTGCAAAAAAGTGCCGCTCAGAGTTAAAACAACCCAACGTTAAAGAACACGCTGGATGGCCTTGACGGGAGGCTACCATCTGTCTCCCAACAGCTGTTCCAGTGGGTCCCCTCCCCCAACCTTCTCTGAGCCTTCGGGGTCCATGTGACCTGGCCATTTAGCCCATGGTGTGCAAAAAAGTGCCGCTCAGAGGTAAAACAACCCAACGTTAAAGAACACGCTGGATGGCCTTGACGGGAGGCTACCATCTGTCTCCCAACAGCTGTTCCAGTGGGTCCCCTCCCCCAACCTTCTCTGAGCCTTCGGGGTCCATGTGACCTGGCCATTTAGCCCATGGTGTGCAAAAAAGTGCCGCTCAGAGGTAAAACAACCCAACGTTAAAGAACACGCTGGATGGCCTTGACGGGAGGCTACCATCTGTCTCCTAACAGCTGTTATAGTGGGTCCCCTCCCCCAACCTTCTCTGAGCCTTCGGGGTCCATGTGACCTGGCCATTTAGCCCATGGTGTGCAAAAAAGTGCCGCTCAGAGGTAAAACAACCCAACGTTAAAGAACACGCTGGATGGCCTTGACGGGAGGCTACCATCTGTCTCCTAACAGCTGTTCCAGTGGGTCCCCTCCCCCAACCTTCTCTGAGCCTTCGGGGTCCATGTGACCTGGCCATTTAGCCCATGGTGTGCAAAAAAGTGCCGCTCAGAGTTAAAACAACCCAACGTTAAAGAACACGCTGGATGGCCTTGACGGGAGGCTACCATCTGTCTCCCAACAGCTGTTCCAGTGGGTCCCCTCCCCCAACCTTCTCTGAGCCTTCAGGGTCCATGTGACCTGGCCATTTAGCCCATGGTGTGCAAAAAAGTGCCGCTCAGAGGTAAAACAACCCAACGTTAAAGAACACGCTGGATGGCCTTGACGGGAGGCTACCATCTGTCTCCTAACAGCTGTTCCAGTGGGTCCCCTCCCCCAACCTTCTCTGAGCCTTCGGGGTCCATGTGACCTGGCCATTTAGCCCATGGTGTGCAAAAAAGTGCCGCTCAGAGGTAAAACAACCCAACGTTAAAGAACACGCTGGATGGCCTTGACGGGAGGCTACCATCTGTCTCCTAACAGCTGTTCCAGTGGGTCCCCTCCCCCAACCTTCTCTGAGCCTTCGGGGTCCATGTGACCTGGCCATTTAGCCCATGGTGTGCAAAAAAGTGCCGCTCAGAGGTAAAACAACCCAACGTTAAAGAACACGCTGGATGGCCTTGACGGGAGGCTACCATCTGTTTCGGAACAGCTGTTCCAGTGGGTCCCCTCCCCCAACCTTTTCTGAGCCTTCGGGGTCCATGTGACCTGGCCATTTAGCCCATGGTGTGCAAAAAAGTGCCGCTCAGAGGTAAAACAACCCAACGTTAAAGAACACGCTGGATGGCCTTGACGGGAGGCTACCATCTGTCTCCCAACAGCTGTTCCAGTGGGTCCCCTCCCCCAACCTTCTCTGAGCCTTCGGGGTCCATGTGACCTGGCCATTTAGCCCATGGTGTGCAAAAAAGTGCCGCTCAGAGGTAAAACAACCCAACGTTAAAGAACACGCTGGATGGCCTTGACGGGAGGCTACCATCTGTCTCCCAACAGCTGTTCCAGTGGGTCCCCTCCCCCAACCTTCTCCGAGCCTTCGGGGTCCATGTGACCTGGCCATTTAGCCCATGGTGTGCAAAAAAGTGCCGCTCAGAGGTAAAACAACCCAACGTTAAAGAACACGCTGGATGGCCTTGACGGGAGGCTACCATCTGTCTCCCAACAGCTGTTCCAGTGGGTCCTCTCCCCCAACCTTCTCTGAGCCTTTGGGGTCCATGTGACCTGGCCATTTAGCCCATGGTGTGCAAAAAAGTGCCGCTCAGAGGTAAAACAACCCAACGTTAAAGAACACGCTGGATGGCCTTGACGGGAGACTACCATCTGTCTCCCAACAGCTGTTCCAGTGGGTCCCCTCCCCCAACCTTCTCTGAGCCTTCGGGGTCCATGTGACCTGGCCATTTAGCCCATGGTGTGCAAAAAAGTGCCGCTCAGAGGTAAAACAACCCAACGTTAAAGAACACGCTGGATGGCCTTGACGGGAGGCTACCATCTGTCTCCCAACAGCTGTTCCAGTGGGTCCCCTCCCCCAACCTTCTCTGAGCCTTCGGGGTCCATGTGACCTGGCCATTTAGCCCATGGTGTGCAAAAAAGTGCCGCTCAGAGGTAAAACAACCCAACGTTAAAGAACACGCTGGATGGCCTTGACGGGAGGCTACCATCTGTCTCCCAACAGCTGTTCCAGTGGGTCCCCTCCCCCAACCTTCTCTGAGCCTTCGGGGTCCATGTGACCTGGCCATTAAGCCCATGGTGTGCAAAAAAAGTGCCGCTCAGATGTAAAACAACCCACCGTTAAAGAACACGCTGGATGGCCTTGACGGGAGGCTACCATCTGTCTCCCAACAGCTGTTCCAGTGGGTCCCCTCCCCCAACCTTCTCTGAGCCTTCGGGGTCCATGTGACCTGGCCATTTAGCCCATGGTGTGCAAAAAAGTGCCGCTCAGTGGTAAAACAACCCAACGTTAAAGAACACGCTGGATGGCCTTGACGGGAGGCTACCATCTGTCTCCCAACAGCTGTTCCAGTGGGTCCCCTCCCCCAACCTTCTCTGAGCCTTCGGGGTCCATGTGACCTGGCCATTTAGCCCATGGTGTGCAAAAAAGTGCCGCTCAGAGGTAAAACAACCCACCGTTAAAGAACACGCTGGATGGCCTTGACGGGAGGCTACCATCTGTCTCCCAACAGCTGTTCCAGTGGGTCCCCTCCCCCAACCTTCTCTGAGCCTTCGGGGTCCATGTGACCTGGCCATTTAGCCCATGGTGTGCAAAAAAGTGCCGCTCAGAGGTAAAACAACCCAACGTTAAAGAACACGCTGGATGGCGTTGACGGGAGGCTACCATCTGTCTCCCAACAGCTGTTCCAGTGGGTCCCCTCCCCCAACCTTCTCTGAGCCTTCGGGGTCCATGTGACCTGGCCATTAAGCCCATGGTGTGCAAAAAAAGTGCCGCTCAGATGTAAAACAACCCACCGTTAAAGAACACGCTGGACGGCCTTGATGGGAGGCTACCATCTGTCTCCCAACAGCTGTTCCAGTGGGTCCCCTCCCCCAACCTTCTCTGAGCCTTCGGGGTCCATGTGACCTGGCCATTTAGCCCATGGTGTGCAAAAAATTGCCGCTCAGAGGTAAAACAACCCAACGTTAAAGAACACGCTGGATGGCGTTGACGGGAGGCTACCATCTGTCTCCCAACAGCTGTTCCAGTGGGTCCCCTCCCCCAACCTTCTCTGAGCCTTCGGGGTCCATGTGACCTGGCCATTAAGCCCATGGTGTGCAAAAAAAGTGCCGCTCAGATGTAAAACAACCCACCGTTAAAGAACACGCTGGATGGCCTTGACGGGAGGCTACCATCTGTCTCCCAACAGCTGTTCCAGTGGGTCCCCTCCCCCAACCTTCTCTGAGCCTTCGGGGTCCATGTGACCTGGCCATTTAGCCCATGGTGTGCAAAAAAGTGCCGCTCAGAGGTAAAACAACCCACCGTTAAAGAACACGCTGGATGGCCTTGACGGGAGGCTACCATCTGTCTCCCAACAGCTGTTCCAGTGGGTCCCCTCCCCCAACCTTCTCTGAGCCTTCGGGGTCCATGTGACCTGGCCATTAAGCCCATGGTGTGCAAAAAAAGTGCCGCTCAGATGTAAAACAACCCACCGTTAAAGAACACGCTGGATGGCCTTGACGGGAGGCTACCATCTGTCTCCCAACAGCTGTTCCAGTGGGTCCCCTCCCCCAACCTTCTCTGAGCCTTCGGGGTCCATGTGACCTGGCCATTTAGCCCATGGTGTGCAAAAAAGTGCCGCTCAGATGTAAAACAACCCACCGTTAAAGAACACGCTGGATGGCCTTGACGGGAGGCTACCATCTGTCTCCCAACAGCTGTTCCAGTGGGTCCCCTCCCCCAACCTTCTCTGAGCCTTCGGGGTCCATGTGACCTGGCCATTTAGCCCATGGTGTGCAAAAAATTGCCGCTCAGAGGTAAAACAACCCAACGTTAAAGAACACGCTGGATGGCGTTGACGGGAGGCTACCATCTGTCTCCCAACAGCTGTTCCAGTGGGTCCCCTCCCCCAACCTTCTCTGAGCCTTCGGGGTCCATGTGACCTGGCCATTAAGCCCATGGTGTGCAAAAAAAGTGCCGCTCAGATGTAAAACAACCCACCGTTAAAGAACACGCTGGATGGCCTTGACGGGAGGCTACCATCTGTCTCCCAACAGCTGTTCCAGTGGGTCCCCTCCCCCAACCTTCTCTGAGCCTTCGGGGTCCATGTGACCTGGCGATTTAGCCCATGGTGTGCAAAAAAGTGCCGCTCAGAGGTAAAACAACCCAACGTTAAAGAACACGCTGGATGGCGTTGACGGGAGGCTACCATCTGTCTCCCAACAGCTGTTCCAGTGGGTCCCCTCCCCCAACCTTCTCTGAGCCTTCGGGGTCCATGTGTCCGTTCTGTAGGAGACAGAAAAAGAAAATTTCTTTGCAGCCAAGCACTGGATTGGCTGCGTTTGTTTTCTTTTCCTCTGAGCAGCCTTTTTTTCCCCACCCACTGACCAAGTCACGAGGACAACAAGATCTTAGAGTTTGGGTTGTTTTACCTCTGAGAGGCACTTTTTTGCACATCATGGGCTAAATGGTCAGGTCACATGGACCCCGAAGGCTCAGGGAAGGTTGGAGGAGGGGACCCACTGGAACAGCTGTTGGGAGACAGATGGTAGCCTCCTGTCAAGGCCATCCAGCGTGTTCTTTAACGTTGGGTTGTTTTACCTCTGAGCGGCACTTTTTTGCACACCATGGGCTAAATGGCCAGGTCACATGGATCCCGAAGGTTCAGAGAAGGTTGGGAGAGGGGACCCACTGGAACAGCTGTTGGGAGACAGATGGTAGTCTCCCGTTAAGACCATCCAGCGTGTTCTTTAACGTTGGGTTGTTTTACCTCGGAGCGGCACTTTTTTGCACACCATGGGCTAAATGGTCAGATCTCATGGACCCCGAAGGCTCAGAGAAGGTTGGGGGAGGGGACCCACTGGAACAGCTGTTGGGAGACAGATGGTAGCCACCTGTCAAGGCCATCCAGCGTGTTCTTTAACGTGCACAGGGTATGGCTCTCTCACACACGGGGCCACGGCTTAACGTCCCATCCGACGGATGGCGGCCTTTCCAAGCCCATCGGTGTCCCCTACTGACCGTCGGCAGGATGGGGAATTTTGCGGAGATAAATCTCAACGCTGACCCAGCTGGGACTCGAACCTGGGAACTACAGATTACGAGCCTGGCGCGCTACCGACTGAGCCACCGCCGCCCCCAAGATCTTAGAGTTTGGTCTGAGAAGTTGGCTCACTGGACAAGAGCTAGTTCACTTCAAATCCATCCAACATGTTCTGAACTCGTACACATTTTGCCACTGGAATACTCTAAGTGAAACAAAGTAATGAAAAAAAAATAAAGTCGTGCACTTTTCCATCAATTCCTGAATCGATACTTTTCCCGAATCTTTAGGCACAATGCTTCGCCAGTTTATCGTATCGAAATCATTTCCATAACGATGAAGTCCAATGTCTGGTGAGAAGATATCAAATCCTAACTGGCATTACGGTCTCCTTTGCGAAGTCTCCGAATCCATTAGCGGAATCCTCTAATGATCCCAACACAGCGGTCATCTCTTAACATCATTTCAGTCTTTGGATCATTTAGGAACTGTACAGTTGATGGGCTCCAGCACGAGAAAAACATCAGCATTCAGTGGTGACAAGTACCGAAGGGAAAGTGGCCACTCCAAATGGATGAGGATCACTTTAAGTTGTTGTGGTTGTTGGGTAATGTAACTAGATTTATCGAATGCACATCCAAAATGATAGCTGTTGTTTTTAATATCAGTTTGAATTCATCAAATATATAAAGAAGAAAGTTTGTGCCACAAAATTCGTCACTATACCGTCATTCAGTAGGGAACACCGATGGGCTTGGACAGGACGCCGTCCGTCGGATGGGACGTTAAGCAGTGGCCACATGTGCGGGAGAGAGCCATATCATGTGCACGTTAAAGAACACGCTGGATGGCCTTGACGGGAGACTACTATCTGTCTCCCAACAACTGTTGCAGTGGGTCCCCTCCCCCAACTTCTCTGAGCCTTCGGGGTCCTTGTGACCTGGCCATTTAGCACATGGTGCACATAAAAAGTGCCGCTCACAGGTAAAACAACTCAACGTTAAAGAACACGCTGGATGGCCTTGACGGGAGACTACCATCTGTCTCCAAACAGCTGTTCCAGTGGGTCCCCTTCCACAAACTTCTTTGACCCTTCGGGGTCCTTGTGACATGGCCATTTAGCCCATGGTGCGCAAAAAAAGTGCCGCTCACAGGTAAAACAACTCAACGTTAAAGAACACGCTGGATGGCCTTGATGGCAGACTACCATCTGTCTCCTAACAGCTGTTCCAGTGGGTCCCCTTCAACAAACTTCTCTGAGCCTTCGGGGTCCTTGTGACCTGGCCATTTAGCCCATGGTGTGCAAAAAACTGCCGCTCAGAGGTAAAACAACTAAACTGCACACGCTCAATATTTCCGTGAGTGAGCCCACACGATCTAGTATCAAAATAATATGACCACCTACAGTCGCTCAAAAAAGTATCCGAACACTGTGGTTGATTACAGAATTCAGAAAAGAATATCTGGCAACGATTTCTTTAGAAATTAGTGATCTGGCAACCTTCGTGTCACGTGATTACAGAATTCAGGAAAAACATCTGGAGCGTGTACAGCAGCTGTACACGCTCCAGTTACCGTTCACAGCAAGCTGGAGCGTGTGCAGTAACTGCACACGCTCCAGTTTGCTGTGAACGGTAACTGCACACGCTCAATATTTCCGTCAGTGAGCCCACATGATCTAGTATCAAAATAATATGACCACCTACAGTCGCTGAAAAAAGTATCCGAACACCATGGTTGATTACAGAATTCAGGAAAAAATATCTGGCAACGATTTTATTTTTAGAAATTAGTGATCTGGCAACCTTCGTGTCACGTGATTACAAAATTCAGGAAAAATATCTGAATCGTGTACAGTAACTGCACACGCTCCAGTTTGCTGTGAACGGTAACTGCACACCCTCAATATTTCCGTGAGTGAGCCCACACGATCCAGGTCTTTGTGAACTCACACGATCCAATGTGCTGTGAACATTAACCGCAACCGCTCCAGTTTGCTGTGAACGGTAACTGCACACGCTCAATATTTCCGTGAGTGAACCCACACGATCCAGGTCTTTGTGAGCTCACACGATCCAATGTGCTGTGAACATTAACCGCAACCGCTCCAGTTTGCTGTGAACGGTAACTACACACGCTCAATATTTTCCGTGAGTGAGCCCACACGATCCAGGTCTTTGTGAGCTCACACGATCCAATGTGCTTTGAACATTAACCGCAACCGCTCCAGTTTGCTGTGAACGGTAACTACACACGCTCAATATTTTCCGTGAGTGAGCCCACACGATCCAGGTCTTTGTGAGCTCACACGATCCAATGTGCTTTGAACATTAACCGCAACCGCTCCAGTTTGCTGTGAACGGTAACTACACACGCTCAATATTTTCCGTGAGTGAGCCCACACGATCCAGGTCTTTGTGAGCTCACACGATCCAATGTGCTGTGAACATTAACCGCAACCGCTCCAGTTTGCTGTGAACGGTAACTACACACGCTCAATATTTTCCGTGAGTGAGCCCACACGATCTAGTATCAAAATAATATGACCACCTACAATCGCTCAAAAAAGTATCCGAACACTATAGTTGATTACAGAATTCAGAAAAAAATATCTGTCAACGATTTTTTTTAGAAATTAGTGATCTGGCAACCTTCGTGTAACACGAAGGTTGCCAGATCAAGATTAAGTTAACCTACATGAGCTTTGATGCTCTTGGGTTAATAACGATGTTTGCCCGATCACCAATTTCTAAAAAAAATCGTTGACAGATATATATTTTTTTAATTCTGTAATCAACCATAGTGTTCGGATACTTTTTAAGCGACTACTAAGAAGACGAAAGAACACGTGTTTGCAATCTGGTCATTAGTTCCTTCTTAAGTGATCAATGCTGTCTTTAAAGAAGGAGGTCTTTGGGAATCATCTGCATTCTCCTCTTAAGTTACCTTTATTGGGACGGGGGTGACTCAGTCGGTAGCGCGCCAGGCTCGTAATCTGTAGTTCCCAGGTTCGAGTCCCAGCTGGGTCAGTGTTGAGATTTATCTCCGCAAAATTCCCCGCCCTGCCCACGGTCAGTAGGGGATACCGATGGGCTTGGAAAGGCCGCCGTCCGTCGGATGGGACGTTAAGCCGTGGCTCCGTGTGCGGGAGAGCCATACTCCGTGCACGTTAAAGAACACGCTGGATGGCCTTGACGGGAGGCTACCATCTGTCTCCCAACAGCTATTCCAGTGGGTCCCCTCCCCCAACCTTATCTGAACCTTCGGGGTCCATGTGACCTGGCCATTTAGCCCATGGTTTGCAAAAAGGTGCCGTTCAGAGGTAAAACAACCCAACGTTAAAGAACACGCTGGATGGCCTTGACGGGAGGTTACCATCTGTCTCCCAACAGCTGTTCCAGTGGGTCCCCTCCCCCAACCTTCTCTGAGCCTTAGGGGTCCTTGTGACCTGGCCATTTAGCCCATGGTGTGCAAAAAAAGTGCCGCTCAGAGGTAAAACAACCCAACGTTAAAGAATACGCTGGATGGCCTTGACGGGAGGCTACCATCTGTCTCCCAACAGCTGTTCCAGTGGGTCCTCTCCCCCAACCTTCTCTGAACCTTCGGGGTCCATGTGACCTGGCCATTTAGCCCATGGTGTGCAAAAAAAGTCCCGCTCAGAGGTAAAACCACCCAATCTTCATTACTTGTCATTGCAGTCTTTAAGATAAAGAGGAACAGGTAGCGGACTAAAAATCTCGGTACTCTTCATCTTTAAAGAGATAAGTAAAAAGACCTTGATAATCTTCCTCATCCCTTGTCTACATCACCGCTCTTCATCTCTTTGGCATTCCTTGCCTAAGTAATCGCTCTTTGTCCATAAAAACGAGAAGGAAAAGCATTGGGAATCTTCGGCATTTGCCTCCATCACCGCTCTTCATCTCTTCTGCATCCGTTGCCTACATCACCGCTCTTCATCTTTAAACAGAGTAGGTCGAGTTGGGTTGTTTTACCTCTGAGCGACACTTTTTTGCACACCATGGGCTAAATGGCCAGGTCACAAGGACCCCGAAGGTTAAGAGAAGGTTGGGGGTGGAGATCCACTGGCACAGCTGTTGGGAGACAGATGATAGACTCCCGTCAAGGCCATCAGCGTGTTCTTTAACGTGTACAGTATATTGCCTTTTTTTTATACACAATGGGCTAAATGGCCAGGTCACAAGGACCCCGAAGTCTCAAAGAAGGTTGGGGGAGAGGACCCACTGGAACAGCTGTTGGGAGACAGATGGTAGTCTCCCGTCAAGGTCATCCAGCGTGTTCTTTAACGTGCACAGGGTATGGCTCTCCCGCACACGGGGCCACGGCTTAACGTCCCATCCGACGGACTGCAGCCTTTCCAAACCCATCGGTGTCCCCTACTGACAGTGGACAGAGCGGGGAGTTTTGCGAAGATAAATTTCAACGCTGATCCAGCAGGGACTCGAACTGGGAACTACAAATTACGAGCCTGGCGCGCTACCGACTGAGCCACCCCCGCCCCCCAAAAAAGGAGGAAAATAGCATTGAGAATCCTCCGCATCCTTTATCTTCATCGGTACTCTCATCATTTTTAAAGAGAGAAGAAACGTTATTGAGACTCTCCCGCATCCTCGTATCCTTTGCTACATCGCTCATAAACACTATCTTTAGCATCTTTCTCGGATAGAAAAAAAACATGCGAATATAGATTATGAGTGTTCCAAGTTTCTTGTCTTCCTGACGAATTCCGTGACTCAGTGAATGTGACATCACTCGTGCTATAGACACGGATGCTGTTCTGAAGGAGAAAGAGGAAGAGGAGAAGAGGCTGAAGCATGCTACGGCATGTGAATCAGCTGCCTGTGCACGTTACACCACGGGTGAGTCAAAATTGGCGCCAGTACTTTCTACCTCGTCGGGATGTGTTCATTGCCGCTCTGCAACCTGCGACGACGTCGAGGCGACGGTAGACACTAGGGCTCGGCTCATTTCCGACGGACTGAGGCAGAAGAGTAGGTCACGTGTTTAAATGGATGCTGGACACGTTAAACTATCGCGTGATCTTCATCCGTTCATCACTGTGGAGTAGTTTAAAATTCAAAAGAGGGATTTTTTCTCTCTGAACAACTTTCAGGTTGCTGCAGGTAAAGATAAAAGATGACGCGATATTAATTAAAAGTGTTCGTTCAAATGCGAATAATTAGCGAATACAGAAATGGATGTTTTTTAAATTAGGAAATACAGTCGCTCAAAGAAAAAGTATCCGGACACTATGGTTGATTACAGAATTGAGAAAAAATATCTGGCAACGATTTTTTTTCTTTCGTGTCATGTGACACGAAGATTGCCAGATCACTAATTTCTAAAAAAAAATCGTTGCCAGATATTTTTTTTTTTTTTGAATTCCGTAATCAACCATAGTGTTCGTATACTTTTTTTAATACATATAATGCGTATGAATATATAATGCAACGAATATGGAGTGTGTCCAGTTACCGTTCACAGCAAACTGGAGCGGTTGCGGTTAATGTTCACAGCACATTGGATCGTGTGAGCTCACAAAGACCTGGATCGTGTGGGCTCACTCACGGAAATATTGAGTGCAGTTACCGTTCACAGCAAACTGGAGCGGTTGCGGTTAATGTTCACAGCACATTGGATCGTGTGAGCTCACAAAGACCTGGATCGTGTGGGCTCACTCACGGAAATATTGAGCGTGTGCAGTTACCGTTCACAGCAAACTGGAGCGGTTGCGGTTAATGTTCACAGCACATTGGATCGTATAAGCTCACAAAGACCTGGATCGTGTGGGCTCACTTACGGAAATATTGAGCGTGTGCAGTTACCGTTCACAGCAAACTGGAGCGGTTGCGGTTAATGTTCACAGCACATTGGATCGTGTGAGCTCACAAACACCTGGATCGTGTGGGGTCACTCACGGAAATATTGAGCGTGTGCAGTTACCGTTCACAGCAAACTGGAGCGGTTGCGGTTAATGTTCACAGCACATTGGATCGTGTGAGCTCACAAACACCTGGATCGTGTGGGGTCACTCACGGAAATATTGAGCGTGTGCAGTTACCGTTCACAGCAAACTGGAGCGGTTGCGGTTAATGTTCACAGCACATTGGATCGTATAAGCTCACAAAGACCTGGATCGTGTGGGCTCACTTACGGAAATATTGAGCGTGTGCAGTTACCGTTCACAGCAAACTGGAGCGGTTGCGGTTAATGTTCACAGCACATTGGATCGTGTGAGCTCACAAACACCTGGATCGTGTGGGGTCACTCACGGAAATATTGAGCGTGTGCAGTTACCGTTCACAGCAAACTGGAGCGGTTGAAGTTAATGTTCACAGCACATTGGATCGTGTGAGCTCACAAAAACCTGGATCGTGTGGGCTCACTCACGGAAATATTAAGCGTGTGCAGTTACCGTTCACAGCAAACTGGAACGGTTGCGGTTAATGTTCACAGCACATTGGATCGTGTGAGCTCTCAAAAACCTGGATCGTGTGGGCTCACTCACGGAAATATTGAGCTTGTGCAGTTACCGTTCACAGCAAACTGGAGCGGTTGCGGTTAATGTTCACAGCACATTGGATCGTGTGAGCTCACAAACACCTGGATCGTGTGGGGTCACTCACGGAAATATTGAGCGTGTGCAGTTACCGTTCACAGCAAACTGGAGCGGTTGCGGTTAATGTTCACAGCACATTGGATCGTGTGAGCTCACAAACACCTGGATCGTGTGGGGTCACTCACGGAAATATTGAGCGTGTGCAGTTACCGTTCACAGCAAACTGGAGCGGTTGCGGTTAATGTTCACAGCACATTGGATCGTATAAGCTCACAAAGACCTGGATCGTGTGGGCTCACTTACGGAAATATTGAGCGTGTGCAGTTACCGTTCACAGCAAACTGGAGCGGTTGCGGTTAATGTTCACAGCACATTGGATCGTGTGAGCTCACAAACACCTGGATCGTGTGGGGTCACTCACGGAAATATTGAGCGTGTGCAGTTACCGTTCACAGCAAACTGGAGCGGTTGAAGTTAATGTTCACAGCACATTGGATCGTGTGAGCTCACAAAAACCTGGATCGTGTGGGCTCACTCACGGAAATATTAAGCGTGTGCAGTTACCGTTCACAGCAAACTGGAACGGTTGCGGTTAATGTTCACAGCACATTGGATCGTGTGAGCTCTCAAAAACCTGGATCGTGTGGGCTCACTCACGGAAATATTGAGCTTGTGCAGTTACCGTTCACAGCAAACTGGAGCGGTTGCGGTTAATGTTCACAGCACATTGGATCGTGTGAGCTCACAAAAACCTGGATCGTGTGGGATCACTCACGGAAATATTGAGCGTGTGCAGTTACCGTTCACAGCAAGCTGGAGCGGTTGCGGTTAATGTTCACAGCACATTGGATCGTGTGGGCTCACTCACGGAAATATTGAACGTGTGTAGTTACCGTTCACAGCAAACTGGAGCGGTTGCGGTTAATGTTCACAGCACATTGGATCGTGTGAGCTCACAAAGACCTGGATCGTGTGGGCTCACTCACGGAAATATTGAGCGTGTGCAGTTACCGTTCACAGCAAACTGGAGCGTGTCCAGTAACTGCACACGCTCCAGTTTGCTGTGAACGGTAACTGGAGCGTGTACAGTTGCTGTACACGCTCCAGATATTTTTCCTGAATTCTGTAATCACGTGACACGAAGGTTGCCAGATTACTAATTTCTAAAAAAATCGTTGCCAGATTGCAACTTAGTTCCTCCCCCCCCCCCTCTTCGGTTTCATGCGACTTTGTCAGTTAAGTCAATTCCCCTCTTTAAAAATGGAACACTCCCACTTAAGGTTTTTTAAAACACCTGCATCTTGAAAACATAAACAATTTTGCTGTTTCGAATCCGTGAGTTGAAAACACTGTAACAGAAACATTCTCGTCTAAACGAGATTCTACCATCAAAATCTCCTCCTTCTTGTTCCAAATACTATTAAGTCATTTATTGACATTTTCCTGTTGGCAGACCACGGAGAGTCGAAATAACCTCAGAAGAAGCATCTATATACACCTCTACGAGCATATCTTTTACCACAGATGAGAGAGTCAAGCAGAGAAAGCTGACACACCCCTTCGCAAACCATCACGATAGATCTATAAGTGTTTTATTACAACAGTCCAACTCTGAGTCTGATAGCTACACTGTGGGTACCAACCTCCCCTTATATCTTCTACGGGTGTGTACCATGCAGTCCATAGCAGTGTTTGCCCCAAAGTGCAGTGTCAGTTGCTTGGGACTCTATTCGCTCGACGGCCTTTCTCTGGTGTCACGGCAACGCCTGTTGCTCAAACACAGTTGCCATTTGTTCCCAGAATTCGTCCATCATCTGAGGCTCTGCTCTATGCGTCCCCTCATCCAACCCACCCTACTGTCCTTACTGTTCATTTCCTGTGTATACATACGCGAGTGTGTGTGTGGCGGGGGGGGGGGGGGGGTCAGAATGGTGGGGTGGTAGGGGGGGAGAATGGTTCGTTACCTCGAGGATGTGAAGGTGTACTGTGTGTTGTCATTTCTTGATTGTACTGACTGGGCCTGACGGACTTCAAACATGTGGACACAGTTCTGACATTTAGGCTTATTGGTAGAGGTAGTCGTTGCTGGTGAATGATCAAGGAGGATGGATGGAGGAGTAGAGATATAATGGCGTCAGGAATTAGACAAATGAGGCTGCAGATAATGCAGAATGTTGACAGCTTAGGGAAATGTTCGAGGAATGGGTTTTTTTTTTTCTGTTAATGAATTTATTGTGAAGCCAGGATGTTTCCCCAAATGATGTATTACTTGGGCGCTATTCGTGTATTGATTTGGATGTTTTGTTCCCAGAGGGTTTTATTTTTGATGCATGATGCATCTAAGAAATGGGCATCCGCAGAAAATTTTCCAGGTCGGGGGGAGGCAAAGCTTGGAGACAAATAATTACATCAATAAATTTTTATTTAATTATTTAGGGATTTTTTTTTCACAAATATATTATAGAATACAGTATTGCATCAATACAAAAACACATACATAATATATATAAATTAATTAAGTTTAAATTGTTACGATTATAATTTGTGGCATTTTTTACTCGCTTCCAGGGGGGCGGGGGGCAAGTGCCCCGTTTGCCCCCCTCTGCGGACCCCCATGATCTAAGACTAAGGTAGTATGTGGAGATCAAAGGGACACCGAGGTCTGCAATGCAAATAGATCTACTAAGTCATTGAGAAGACCACCGCCTACAATGAATTCATTCTGTTCTATGGGTTAGGTTGTTTTACCTCTGAGCGGCACTTTTTTGCACACCATGGGCTAAATGGCCATGTCACAAGGACCCCGAAGGCTCAGAGAAGTTTGTGGAAGGGGACCCACTGGAATAGTTGTTGGGAGACAGATGGTAGCCTCCCGTCAATGCCATCCAGAATGTTCTTTAACGTGCACAGGGTATGGCTCTCTCCCGCACACGGGACCACGGCTTAACGTCCCAGCCGACGGACGGCGGCCTTTCTAAGCCCACCGGTGTCCCCTACTGACCGTGGGCAGGGCGGGGAATTTTGCGGAGATAAATCTCAACGCTCACCCAGCTGGGACTCGAACCTGAGAACTGCAGATTACGAGCCTGGCGCGCTACCGACTGAGCCACCCCCGCCCCCTGTTCTATGGGAGTCCTTCACACTGTTAATGGAAATCATATACAGCGTACATAGGATTCATAAAAACTGTACAGTAGCTCAAAAAAAATTCGAAAACCATGGTTGATTACAGAACCTTCGTGTCAGCTGACACGAAGGTTACCAAATCACTAATTTCTAAAAAAAAACGTTGCCAGATATTTTTTCTGAAATCTGTAATCAACCATGGTTTTCGGATATTTTTTTGAGCGACTGTAGGTGATCATATTATTTTGATACTAGATCGTGTGGGCTCACTCACGGAAATATTGAGCGTGTGCAGTTACCGTTCACAGAAAACTGGAGCGGTTGCGGTTAATGTTCACAGCACATTGGATCGTATAAGCTCACAAAGACCTGGGTCGTGTGGGCTCACTCACGGAAATACTGAGCGTGTGCAGTTACCGTTCACAGCAAACTGGAGCGTGTGCGGTTAATGTTCACAGCACATAGGATCGTGTGAGCTCACAAAGACCTGGATCGTGTGGGCTCACTCACGGAAATATTGAGCGTGTGCAGTTACCGTTCACAGCAAACTGGAGCGGTTGCGGTTAATGTTCACAGCACATTGGATCGTGTGAGCTCACAAAGACCTGGAACGTGTGGGCTCACTCACGGAAATATTGAGCGTGTGCAGTTACCGTTCACAGCAAACTGGAGCGGTTGCGGTTAATGTTCACAGCACATTGGATCGTGTGAGCTCACAAAGACCTGGAACGTGTGGGCTCACTCACGGAAATATTGAGCGTGTGCAGTTACCGTTCACAGCAAACTGGAGCGTGTAACTGCACACGCTCCAGTTTGCTGTGAACGGTAACTGGAGCGTGTACAGTTGCTGTACACCCTCCAGATATTTTTCCTGAATTCTGTAATCACGTGACACGAAGGTTGCAGATCACAAATCTCTAAAAAAAAATCGTTGCCAGATATTTTTTCTGAATTCTGTAATCAACCATGGTTTTCGGATATTTTTTGAGCGACTCTATATGATAGTAATGACTGCATGTTCCACATGGTAATATTGCATCCTCCACATGGTACTTGGATACTCCACATGGTACTTGCATGCTCAACACGATACTATTAGACGCTCTACATGATACTTGCATGCTCAACACGATACTATTAGACGCTCTACATGATACTTGCATGTTCCATGTGATACTATTGCATGTTTCCATATGATACTATAGCATGATACTATTACATGCTCCACATGATATTGTTGCATGATCTACATGATACTATTTCATGCTCTGAATGATTCTATTGCATGTTCTAGATATTACTGCACGCTCTACGTTATCTTACTGCATACACCGGTGGGACAGCTGCTTGTTCTGCATGGGTGGTTTTACCTCTGAAGGAAACTTTTTTTGCATACAATGGACTAAATGGCCAGGTCACAAGAACCCCGAAGGCTCAGGTTCGGGAAAGGAGACCCATTGGGCAGCTGTTAGGCCTCTGGTCAAGGTCATCCAGTGTGTTCTTTAACGTGTACAGGGTATGGCTCTCCCGCACACAGAACCACGGCTTAAGTTTCCATCAGACGGACGGCGACAATTCCAGTTCCGTTCTTACAGGAATTAGCGGAGAGAAGGGGAATTATCGGAGAACGGGAATTAGCGGAGAGAAGGGAATTAGCGAAGAGAAAGGGAATTAGCGGAGAGAAGGGGAATTAGTGAAGAAGGGAATTAGCAAAGAGAAAGGGAATTAGCGGAGAGAAGGGGAATTAGCGAAGAGAAAGGGAATTAGCGGAGAGAATGGGAATTAGTGAAGAATGGAATTAGCGAAAAGAAAGGGAATTAGTGGAGAGAAGGGGAATTAGCGGAGAATGGGAATTAGCGGAGAAAGGGGGAATTCGTGGAGAGGGGGAATTAGCGGAGAGAAGGGGAATTAGCGGAGAGAAATATGAACGTTGGCCAAGTTAGGACTCAGACATGTACTTTACATGACACTATTGCATCCTCTGCATAGCATGATCACATAAAGCTACTGAATACTTTACCTGAGAGTCTTTACATGAAACATTCCTGAAATTTAAATTTCTCGAGAAGAAAGTTGAAATATTTCGTGGATTTTTTTTTTCTTCTCAAAATATACCTGCGATAATTTTCCTTCGGAGCACGAGTCGAAAAACACAATACTCGAGACTGGTACGCTTCAGAAGCGGTAAACAACACTGGCCAACATTATCATCAAAAAGAGTGTCGCCTAAAGAATTTTGTGTATCGATTATCGGGTAATTGTTGTGTGCAGCTCGAGAACTTGTCCTTTTGCAATTTGTGTGTCAGGAGTCGGAATTAGTTCCTCTTAAAACTCGAAATGTACTTTTGAAGGCGCTTTTGGTTTTGAAATGGAGAACTTTACGGATCAGGGTTGGGTTGTTTTACCTCTGAGCAGAACTTTTTTGCACACCATGGGCTAAATGGCCAGATCACATGGACCCCGAAGGATCAGAGAAGGTTGGGGGAGGGGACCCACTGGAACAGCTGTTGGGAGACAGATGATAGCCTCCCGTCAAGGCCATCCAGCGTGTTCTTTAACGTGCACAGGGTATGGAACTTTTTTGCACACCATGGACTAAATGGGCAGGTCACAAGGATCCCGAAGGCTCAGAGAAGGTTGGGGAAGGGGACCCACTGGAACAGCTGTTGTGAGACAGATGATAGCCTCCCGTCAAGGCCATCCAGCGTGTTCTTTAACGTTGGGTTGTTTTACCTTCGAGCGGCACTTTTTTGCACATCATGGGCTAAATGGCTAGGTCACAAGGACCCCGAAGGCTCAGAGTTGGGTTGTTTTACCTCTGAGTGCACTTTTTTGCACACCATGGGCTAAATGGCCAGGTCACATGGACCCCGAAGGCTCAGAGAAGGTTGGGGGAGGGGACCCACTGGAACAGCTGTTGGGAGACAGATGGTAGCCTCCCGTCAAGGCCATCCAGCGTGTTCTTTAAAGTTGGGTTGTTTTGCCTTTGAGCGGCACTTTTTTGCACATCATGGGCTAAATGGCCAGGTCACAAGGATCCCGAAGGCTCAGAGTTGGGTTGGGTTGAGTTGTTTTACCTCTGAGCTGCACTTTTTTGCACACTATGGGCTAAATGGCCAGGTCACATGGACCCCGAAGGCTCAGAGAAAGTTGGGGAAGGGGACCCACTGGAACAGCTGTTGGGAGACAGATGGTAGCCTCCCGTCAAGGCCATCCAGCGTGTTCTTTAACGAGCACAAGGTATGACTCTCCCGCACACGGGGCCACGGCTTAACGTCCCATCCGACGGACGGCGTCCATTTCAAGCCAATCGGTGTCCCCTACTTACCGTGGGCAGGGCGGGTAGCTTTGAGTAAATAAATCTCAACGCTGACCCAGCTGGGACTCGAACCTGGGAACTGTAGATTACGAGCCTGGCGCGCTACCGACTGAGCCACCCTCGCCCCGCCCCGCCCCGCCCAACTAAGACAACTCCTTCTCAGTGTTAAAGTGATAATTCTTTATGACAAAAGTTCTCCGCTTGTTATTACATATTGGTACAGTCGCTCAAAAAAATATCCGAACACTATGGTTGATTACAGAATTGAGAAAAAATATCTGGCAACGATATTTTTAGAAATTAGTGATCTGGCAACCTTCGCCAGATATTTTTTCTGAATTCTGTAATCAACCATAGTGTTCGGATATTTTTTAATATATATAATGCAATGAATATGGAGCATGTGCAGTTACCGTTCACAGCAAACTGGAGCGGTTGCGGTTAATGTTCACAGCACATTGTATCGTGTGAGCTCACAAAGACCTGGATCGTCTGAGCTAACTCACGGAAATATTGAGCGTGTGCAGTTACCGTTCACAGCAAACTGGAGCGTCCAGTTTGCTGTGAACGGTAACTGGAGCGTGTACAGTTGCTGTACACGCTCCAGATATTTTTCCTGAATTCTGTAATCACGTGACACGAAGGTTGCCAGATCACTAATTTCTAAAAAAAAAATTGTTGCCAGATATTTTTTTCTGAATTCTGTAATCAACCATAGTGTTCGGATACTTTTTTGAGCGACTGTACATTGGCATTAAGATTTGGAATGACGAGATTCCAGAGGATACTGCTGCAATGGAACAATATAGAACTTTTAAATATAAATATAAACTATACTTATTATAAAATCAATGATAGAGTCAGACCACAAAAATTCATGCGCTCAAATAAATGTATAAATGTATAAATTAAGGTCACCTGCAATGTTTTAAATTTAAGCGTATTTCAGGAAACATTTATTCAAAAGCTGCGGCTTATTTATGTTCTCCTATTTCACCTGTGAACTTGTCTGTGTTTTATGTACCATCGCTTAAAAAAGTATCCGAACGTTATGGTTGATTACACAATTCAGAAAAAATATCTGGCAACGATTTTTATTAGAAATTAGTGATCTGGCAACCTTCGTGTCACGTGATTACAGAATTCAGGAAAAATTTCTGGAGCGTGTACAGCAACTGTACACGCTCCAGTTACCGTTCACAGCAAACTGGAGCGTGTGCAGTTACTGCACACGCTTCAGTTTGCTGTGAACGGTAACTGCACACGCTCAATATTTCCGTGAGTGAGCCCACACGATCTAGTATCAAAATATATGACCACCTACAGTCGCTCAAAAAAGTATCCGAACACTGTGGTTGATTACAGAATTCAGAAAAAATATCTGGCAACGATATTTTTAGAAATTAGTGATCTGGCAACTTTCGTGTCACGTGACACGAAGGTTGCCAGATCACTAATTTCTAAAAAAATCGTTGCCAGATATTTTTTTCTGAATTCTATAATCAGCCATAGTATTCGGATACTTTTTTGAGCGACTGTACCGTATTGATCTCTCGCCTATAGATTTCTTATAAAGGGGCAACATGATCTTCTTCTGAAGTCGCGTATCATAACTGAAAGTCTTCGTTCTTTCTAAGCAGCAGTAAAGTTCCGAGTACTCTGTCATTTTATTCTTCACTCTGTATACAAAATTCCCCATAACATACTTGTAAATATTATGTATATTTAGTATTCCATTTTCTGCCGTCAAGTGTTGTACCGGATTTCTGTAATTTAGTCTTAGAATATATCTCATAATTCTCTTTTGCAGGCGAAATAAACTATTCAAATTGGCTGAACTAGTATCTCCCCAAACACTAATTCCATATATTAAATGTGGGTACACTAATGCAAAATATAAATTTATCAAAGTTTGTTGATTTATATAATTTTTAATCCTCCCAATCGATCCAATATTTTTTGAAAGAGTAGCTCTTAGCTGGTTAATATGATAATTCCAAGTTAAATTAGCATCTACTCAGAGTCCAAGAACTTTTATATATTCAAGTATTTCAATCTTTTGATCATTCATCAAAATATTTATTTCATTATAATTCAGTTTTTTATTCTTGTTCCTAAAGACCATTCACTTTCTTTTAGAAATATTTTTAGCTAGTTTATTATGTGGGATCCATTTATGCATATTTCCAATTAAAGTATTTGTTTCTTCTACTAAAATTCTTACCTCAGTATGGAAAGAAATGATATTTATATCATCTGCATACATAACTACGGTACTGTGCGAATTAGTTGGGACAAGCGAAGCCTGCAGAACCTCTTCGATCCGGCCACATCCAACAATCCCCCAAACACCCACCCAAAATCATGTTTTGGGAATGTTTCACAGCTTCCGGGCCACAGACGCTTCACCCCATTGAAGTAATGATGGACAGCAAAAAGTACATAGGCGTTCTGGAGGCAAAAATGGTCCCAACACTGCAGAAGCTGTTTCCTAACGGCGATGGGGTGTTTCAACAGGATCTGGCTCCATGCCACAATTCTAAGCTTGCTAAGAGCTTCTTTACCCAGCAACATTTGAAGGTATTGGAGTGGCCAGGAAATTCACCTGATCTAAACCCCATTGAAAATTTGTGGGCCATTATTAAAGCGTGCATATCTAAGATGGATTGCACGACGAAAACCAAAATGATAGAAAGTGTCATGAAAGTGTGGTACCACGACCCTGAAGTGAAGGAGATGTGTGGAAAGCTAGTGGCATCAATGGTTGAGAGGGTGGAAGAAGTAATTAAAGCTAAGGGGGGTCACATTCACTATTAACTACACTATTAAACAAATAAATATTTTAGTTGTGTCTTTGTTACTGCATTTTCCTATTGTCCCAACTAATTTGCACAGTACTGTAGTTTAGCTGCTTCCTTTTGTGATTGAATATCATTTATATAAATAAAAATAAATACCCCCTCAAGCAGCTGCTTGCCACAGAGGTCTGACAGGAGCCTGTCAGTTTATATGCCACAGTAGGAGATCTGAGAGGATGGCAGGACCCAGCAGAAAAACGACACACACATCCATGCCTAATTCCGTGGCTCGAACCCAGGTCCCTTAGATCAGTAGCCAAGCGTGCTAACCACTCGGCCACGGATATACAAAAGGAATAATTAAGGTCCCAGCACAGAACCCTGTGTCACTCCACTATTGAATTTGATTTGTTCAAATATTGTCCTATTGACTTGTACTAACGCTGGTCTTTGAAATAGGTAGCTTTTAAGCCAATTATTTATTTTCCCTCGAAGCCCATAGTGTCTAATCTTTTCCAAGAGAATTTCATGATCTACACAATCGAATGCTTTAGACAAATCTAAATATACAGCCAAGCCAACTCGCTGATGTTCAAGATTATTAACAATATAATCATAGGTATCTATAATAGCACCTTGTGTAGATTTGCCATGTTGAAAACCATATTGTTCTGGTATAATTAGCTTTCTGTTTGATATAAATTTATATATACATTTATGCATTAATTTCTCGAAAATTTTGGCGAAAACTGAGATTAAAGAAATTGGTCTGTAATTCTTTATATCTTTCAGGTTTTTACTCTTGTGAATAGGTATTATTTTTGCTAGTTTCATTTCATTTGGAAAAATTTCCTTCTGAAGTGACAAGTTGAAAATATATGTGAGGGGGATGTTAATTTCATATTTAATATTTTTAATTACATTTATTGAGATATCATCAGGCCCACAAGAAGTATTAGGTTTCATTATATTTATAACATGACATATATCATCTTCAGAAAATTATTCTTTATTAACGTGTTTGCTGTTTCTACTTTATTTTTTACTATCTGAACGTACAGTGGCTCAAAAAATATCCGAACACTATGGTTGATTACAGAATTCAGAAAAAATATCTGGCAACGATTTTTTTAAGTAATTAGTGATCTGGCAACCTTTGTGACACATGACACGAAGATTGCCAGATCACTAATTTTTAAAAAAAATCGTTGCCAGATATTTTTTCTGAATTCAACCATAGTGTTGGGATATTTTATAATATATATAATGCGTATAAATATATAATGCAATGAATATTGAGCGTGTGCAGTTACCGTTCACAGCAAACTGGAGCGTGTGCAGTAACTGCACATGCTCCAGTTTGTTGTGAACGGTAACTGGAGCGTGTACAGTTGCTGTACACGCTCCAGATATTTTTCCTGAATTCTGCAATCACGTGACACGAAGGTTGCCAGATCACTAATTTCTAAAAAAAAAATCGTTGCCAGATATTTTTTCTGAATTTTGTAATCAACCATAGTGTTCGTATACTTTTTGGAGCGACTGTACCCGGCGCTGTCCAGATGCCACTTTTAATCATCATATTCTTATTTTCACTGCACTAAAGGTAAATTTTGTAAATACGCCCCCTGACACTTTGGCACAGTTCTTCAACAGGAAGAAATTTGCCCGGTGTTGGCTTGAAACGTTGTTGACGTCAGCGAGCACTCCTCATATCACGTGACTTAGTTTGTGAGTAAGTTATCGAGATTTTTATTTCCATTACTACAGATTTTGCTGCCCTATGGTTCCCGTGATATTCGTCCATATTATCCAAATTTCCTGCACAGCGTCCCCCGTGCAAGGAGTGTCTAAGGGAGAAGAGAGCTAGCTTCCTTAGGCATAATGTAAACTTTTCGATTGCAGCGCTCTCTAAATATGGCAAATTCGTGCATTGCAGTGAAGCCACCTAGCCAGGGAGAGGAGCCAGTTCCTTGCGTTATTTTTCCACCGCCCAGCAATTTTTTCAATGGTTTACAGCACGTCACTAATTTTACATTCACTTTAGCTCTGTTCAAAATGTTCATTTCTTAAATCTTACCATCATAATTTTCTTTTTTCAAGGATTAGTTAAATTATTTTCCTTAATAAAGTTCCATTTTTTAAAACAGGTAGTAGCTATGCTCAAGAAAAGAATTTTAATATTTTGAACATTCTACAATATTTAATATATTATAATATATTGAAATTTATGGCTCTATGCGAGATAACATGTTTTGTTTAATTATATTTTATAGAATTTTAGATATTTTCAATAAAAGTCATATCGAGTTTCTTACTTATATAAATTGTCAATAGATGGCAGCAGGCACTTCTCGTATCAACCATAAAAAAATTTACTATTAGAACAAACTGCAGACACCTATATACATCGATGTGCTCCAGAGAACACAAAACTGCAACATACATTGACTTACATGTTCGCAAGATGATTAAATGTATTAATTTACATATTGATTTTAAAAATTCTGCAAATTTACTCAAAATAAACATACAACGGTTTTTCCAGGTATCGTAAAATGTACTCCTGAACGAGATAAAACACTCATTGAATAACTTTAGGGTCAGCTACCACTGTGCCAAACAGCCATGGCTGTTAGACATTTGAAACACTGGTTAAATCGCAATATATATATACCAATAGTAAGACAAACCATAGCTGCATTGGGCTAAAATGATTGCACTGCGCATGCGCAGATCGCCCCTTACAGTTGTTTTTGTGCCTGCACATCAATTTGCCACGTTCAGCTTCGGTAAAATTCCGCAGAACGGCGGCACTTACGCTTGTGCGTAGCTAGCCTTCTTCTCCTTAGACCTTCTTTGCCCCGTGTGCTCCAGTGATTGGTTTCAAAATCAGTTTCCCATTTGGCCCGTGGCTTCGTTTCTACACAAACTCTGACAGCTCGTGTCTGACTTTTAATTTGCATATTCTGTTGTTTCCTGCACTAAAAATTATTTAGTATCCCCCCCCCCGACATTTTATCACAGTTTGAAGACGAAGAATTTCCCGGTGTTGCAAAGGTCATTGCTGACTCGGCGCGCGCTCTCAGAGCCCTTGGCAAATGATCGATATATTTTTATTTCGTCAGATTTTAGCATTCTGTAATTCCCAACGTTCTTCACCTGAACGTCCCAAATTTCGTAGGCGGGTTCCCCCTACTTGACCCCACGTTGGATTAGAAAATCGGGTTCCTAGCTGCAATGGAACGCCTCAGCAATGCCTTTGGAAACGTGGTGAATCTGGCAACGGCAGCAGATTTAAATGCTATTTTTACTCTTTACTTTCAGAGTTAGGGAGCAGTAAATGGCAACAATAGATTTGACAGCGATTCTCGTTTCCCGTAGGGATAGCACCGTAAATATTTTTGCTTCTAGCAAGCCCCCCGTTTTAACTTTCGACCTGAAATTTGGCACTGCAATCCGGACCACAATGAGAAACATTCTCTGAAAATTTGGATTGTGTACATTGATTTCACGATGAATTATGGCTGCCACAGACAGACATCTTTTATTATATAGATTTATTTCTGCATTTTTCGAGCTCCGGGTAAGGAATTGATATTCTTGTTGTATTTTTCTGCAGAGGTCCTGCCATCCTCACAGACCATCTACTATGGCATAAAAACTGACTAGGCTCCTGTCAGACCTCTGTGACAAGCAGCTGCTTGAAGGGGTATTTATAACTTTTTTATCGCACTTTACTGCTGACATGTATAAGTTGTTAATCGAAGTACAATCGCTCAAAAAAATATCCGAACACTATGGTTAATTACAGAATTTAGAAAAAAATATCTGGCGACGATTTTTTTAGAAATTAGTGATCTGGTCACGTGACACCAAGGTTGCCAGATCACTAATATCTAAAAAAAATCGTTGCCAGATATTTTTTTATGAATTCTGTAATCAGCCATAGTGTTCGGATACTTTTTTGAGCGACTGTAGGTGGTCATATTATTTTGATACTAGATCGTGTGGGCTCCCTCACGGAAATATTGAGCGTGTGCAGTTACTACACACGCTCCAGTTTGCTGTTCCAGTTCTGGAGCGGTAACTGGAGCGTGTACAGTTGCTGTACACGCTCCAGATATTTTTCCTGAATTCTGTAATCACGTGACACGAAGGTTGCCAGATCGCTTATTTGTAAAAAAAAATCGTTGCCAGATATTTTTTCCTGAATTCTGTAATCAACCATGGTGTTCGGATACTTTTTTGAGCGACTGTAGGTGGTCATATTATTTTGATACTAGATCGTGTGGGCTCACTCACGGAAATATTGAGCGTGTGCAGTTACCGTTCACAGCAAACTGGAGCGTGTGCAATACTGCACACGCTCCAGTTTGCTGTGAACGGTAACTGGAGCGTGTACAGTTGCTGTACACGCTCCAGATATTTTTCCTGAATTCTGTAATCACATGACACGAAGGTTGCCAGATCATTCATTTCTAAAAAAAAACCGTTGCCAGATATTTTTTACGAATTCTGTAATCAGTCATAGTGTTCGGATACTTTTTTGAACGACTGTACTCTTCCATTGGATTGCACCAAAGGGTTAATCTCGTGGCTAACTTTAATCAAGCATTGCTCAACAGACAGGATATCATCTCCAAACACGACGGTTAAAGTTCTGCAACGAAGATATTCATCAAATTTCAAATTTTTTTCAAACCCTTTATTCACTACTGGATTTGTGAAAAGGCATCGCGTCGTAGCACACGAAATTGTTTCACTAGCCACTACATTTGCGAAACGAAACGGTTGCATTTGCTGTTTACCATTCCATTTGCGAATCGAGTCAACTCTTCCTGGCACGCAGGTTCTACCTTTAGTGGCCTGTTAGGCCTAATTTGATGATGTCACCGCGGCCCGCCCACGTGAGAGGTGTGTGTGCTCGCCGTGAGAGCGAAGTATTTGTCCGGAATATCGACCGCTCCTCGCTTGCCGCCTGCCTGCCGCCGACTCCGCGGGTCGTCCCTGGGACCCTTCGGGGGGGTCTGCACCTGAAGAGGTGTTATCTGGCTTAATCTAGCTCTATGCAGACGCCAGACACGATGGCTAGAAAGGACACACATTGTTTGCAGGACTATAGCTGGAATTGAAACACATTTGTAGGTCATCGCTTGGGATAACTTTGGGGGAAACTATGGGCCAAAAGCAGAATATAATTTTAGGTGGAAATCAATGACAACACACTTTTCGACAACCATAGTCCACAACAGCACGCCTTTGGATAACCATAGTCCAGAACAACATACTTTTGGTGACCCTTAGATCAGAACAACACACTTTTGGACAATCATAGTCCAGAACAACATACTTTTGGTGACCCTTAGATCAGAACAACACACTTTTGGACAATCATAGTCCAAAATAACACACCTTGAGGCAATTGTAATGTATGAATAACACACCTTTGGACAACTGTAGTTCAGAACTAGGCACCTTTGGACAACCGTAATCCAAAACAACACAAGTTGAAGCAATTGTAATGCAGAATAACACACCTTTGGACAACCATAGTTCAAAACATACATCTTGAGGCAATTGTAATGTAGAGTAACACACCTTTGGACAACTGTAGTTCAGAACTAGGCACCTTTGGACAACCGTAATCCAAAACAACACACGTTGAAGCAATTGTAATGCAGAATAACACACCTTTGGACAACCATAGTTCAAAACATACATCTTGAGGCAATTGCAATGTAGAGTAACACACCTTTGGACAACTGTAGTTCAGAACTAGGCACCTTTGGACAACCGTAGTCCAAAACAACACACGTTGAAGTAATTGTAATGCAGAATAACACACCTTTGGACAACCATAGTTCAAAACATACATCTTGAGGCAATTGTAATGTAGAGTAACACACCTTTGGACAACTGTAGTTCAGAACTAGGCACCTTTGGACAACCGTAGTCCAAAACAACACACGTTGAAGTAATTGTAATGCAGAATAACACACCTTTGGACAACCGTAGTTCAAAACATACATCTTGAGGCAATTGTAATGTATGAATAACACACCTTTGGACAACTGTAGTTCAGAACTAGGCACCTTTGAACAACCATAGTCCAAAACAACACAAGTTGAGGCAATTGTAATGCAGAATAACACACCTTTGGACAACCGTAGGTCAAAACATACATCATTCAGAACTAGGCAACTTTGAACAACCTAGTCCAAAACAACACAAGTTGAAGCAATTGTAATGCAGAATAACACACCTTTGGACAACCGTAGGTCAAAACATACATCATTCAGAACTAGGCATTTTTGGACAACCTGGTCCAAAACAACACACCTTAGTTGGGGGCAATCGTAATATAAAATAACAACCTTTGGACAACTGTAATTTAGAACTATGCACCTTTGGACAACTGTAGTTTAGAACTATGCACCTTTGGACAACAGTAGTTTAGAACTATGCACCTTTGGACAACAGTAGTCCAAAACAACACAAGTTGAAGTAATTGTAATGCAGAATAACACACCTTTGGACAATCGTAGTTCAAAACATACATCTTGAGGCAATTGTAATGTAGAGTAACACATCTTTGGACAACTGTAGTTCAGAACTACGCACCTTTGGACAACCGTAGTCCAAAACAACACAACTTTGGGGCAATTGTAATGTAGAACAACACACCTTTGGACAACCGTGGTCCAAAACAACACACCTTAAGGGAAATTGTAATGTAAAAAAAAAAACACACCTTTGGACAACCGTAATCTGAAACGACACACTTTGGGGCAATTGTAGTGCAAAACAATACACCTTTGAACAACTGTAGTTCAGAACAACACACCTTTCGACAACCATAGTAAAAAATGATATATTTTTCATAGACTAAAACAGAATTCATTTATAGGGGTTGCCCAGAATATATTTTGAAAAATTCCGACTGAAATCGGCCACCCAGAACACATTTTGAAAAGCAAACCTGAAACAAAAAGCATTTTAAATAATTATTTAGAAAAATACGTTTTTGGAAAATCATTTCAAAAAAAAACAGCGCATTTTTAAGAACCCCAAAAAAGGCCTGTTTTAAGTGGCCCTTCATAATAATTTTATAATAACATTTCATTTAGATGCACTCAGAACTAAGAGTTAATATTTATACCTTAACATATAAACGACAAATTCTTATTTCTTGTGAGTGATGCTCTTGCTTAATATTTCAACTTCCATTAATCTTCAAATACCGAATTTTGGAAAAAGAGTATATTATTAAGTTTTAAACTTTACAGCTGAAATAGCGTAACAAATAAAACAAGCTTGGCCGAGTGGTTAGCACGCTTGGCCACTGATCTACGGGAACTGGGTTCGAGCCCCGGATAAGGCATGGATGTATGTGTCGTTTTTCTGCTGAGGTCCTGCCATCCTCTCAGACCTTCTACTATGGCATATAAACTGGCAGACTCCTGTCAGACCTCTGTGGCAAGCAGCTGCTTGAGGGGGTATTTATTTTATTTATTTATATAACTTATCAGATGAAAATAGGAAGAAGGTGAAAAATATTATGCTAATGTATCATTTTTTCTTGCTGAATAAGCTGTTAGCCATATACAGTCGCTCAAAAAAATATCCGAACACTATGGTTGATGACAGAATTCAGAAAAAATATCTGGAGCGTGTACAGCAACCGTTCACGCTCCAGTTACCTTTCACAGCAAACTGGAGCGTATGCAGTTACTGCACACGCTCCAGTTTGCTGTGAACGGTAACTGCACACGCTCAATATTTCCGTGAGTGAGCCCACACGATCCAGGTTTTTGTGAGCTCACACGATCCGATGTGCTGTGAACATTAACGGCAACCGCTCCAGTTTGCTGTGAACGGTAACTGCACACGCTCAATATTTCTGTGAGTGGGCCCACACGATCCAGGTTTTTGTGAGCTCACACGATCCAATGTGCTGTGAACATTAACTGCCACCGCTCCAGTTTGCTGTGAACGGTAACTGCACACGCTCAATATTTCTGTGAGTGAGCCCACACGATCCAGGTTTTTGTGAGCTCACACGATCCAATGTGCTGTGAACATTAACCGCCACCGCTCCAGTTTGCTGTGAACGGTAACTGCACACGCTCAATATTTCCGTGAGTGAGCCCACACGATCCAGGTTTTTGTGAGCTCACATGATCCAATGTGCTGTGAACATTAACGGCAACCGCTCCAGTTTGCTGTGAACGGTAACTGCACACGTTCCATATTCATTGCATTATATATTCATACGCATTATATATATTTAAAAAAAGTATCCGAACACTATGGTTGATTACAGAATTCAGGAAAAAATATCTGGCAACGATATTTTTTAGAAATGAGTGATCTGGCAACTTTCGTGTCACGTGACACGAAGGTTGCCAGATCACTCATTTCTAAAAAAAATCGTTGCCAGATATTTTTTCCTGAATTCTGTAATCAACCATAATGTTCGGATACTTTTTTGAGTGACTGTACAGACAGCAGCGACTTATTTGTAATTGTTTCAATAAACAAATGATTAAACGATCAAGATCTTTCCTAATGTCTACTATTATTTTTCCACAAGAAATTTGTTTCCATAAATTAGAGAGTTTCGTAGGTTGATTTCTGTTCAAATATCTTTTGCATTATCCTTTAATAATTTTTAGCAACAGGTTGGCTTGTTTTACCTCTGAGCAGCACTTCTGTGTGCGAACAAGCGCAAAATGGGACAGGTTACAAGGATCCCAAGGACTCGGGTTGGGTTGGGTTGATTTACCTCTGAGCGGCACTCTTTTGCACACCATGGGCTAAATGGCCAGGTCACATGGACCCCGAAGGCTCAGAGAAGGTTGGGGGAGGGGACTCACTGGAACAGCTGTTGGGAGACAGATGGTAGCCTCCCGTCAAGGCCATCCAGCGTGTTCTTTAACGTGCACAGGGTATGGCCCTCCTGCACATGGGGACACGGCTTAACGTCCCATCCGACGGACGGCGGCCTTTCCAAGTTCCTTTCCAAGATCGTTTCCGTTCCTTACTGACCGTGGGCAGGGCGGGGATTTCTTGCGGAGATAAATCTCAACGCTGACCCAGCTGGGACTCGAACCTGGGAACTACAGATTACGAGCCTGGCGCGCTACCGACTGAGCCTCCCCCCCCCCCTCCGCCCCTCAAGGACTCGGAGAATCTAAGAAGGTTAAATAAGGGATGCACTGGACAGCTGTTGGGGGACAGATGGAATCCCCTCGACGATAATCAATGTGTTCTCTAAAGAACAGAGGGTATGATTCTCCTGCATACACGGACGGAGGTTGCATCAGTCGGTATGGTGCCAAGTTCGTAATCTGCAGTTCCCAGGTTCGAGTCCCAGCTGGGCAAGCGTTGAGATTTATCTCCGCAAAACTCCCCGCACTGCCTGCTCTCAATAGGCGACACCGATGGGCTTGGAAAGGATGGGAACTAAACCCATACCCTGTGCACGTTAAAGAACACTAGACTACCATCTGTCTCCCAACAGCAGTTCCAGTGGGTTCCCTCCCCAAACCTTCTCTGAGCCTTCGGGGTCCATGTGACCTGGCCATTTAGCCCATGATGTGAAAAAAAGTGCCGCTCAGAGGTAAAACAACCCAACGTTAAAGAACACGCTGGATGGCCTTCACGGGAGACTACCATCTGTCTCCCAACAGCAGTTCCAGTGGGTTCCCTCTCCCAACATTCTCTGAGCCTTCGGGGTCCTTGTGACCTGGCCATTTAGCCCATGGTGTGAACAAAAGTGCCGCTCAGAGGTAAAACAACTAAATGGCCAGGTCACAATGACCCCGAAGGCTCAGAGAAGGTTGGAAGAGAGGACCCACTGGAACAGCTATTGGGAGACAGATGTTTGCCTCCCGTCAAGGTCATCCATCATGCTCTTTAGGGTATGGCTCTCCTGCATACAGAACCACAGCTTAACATCCCATCTGATAGATGGCAGCCTTTCCAAGCCCATCGGTGTCCCCCCCACACTGACCAGGGCAGGGAGTTTCGCAAAGAAAAATCTCAATGCTGGTTCAGATGGGACTCGAACCTGGTTGTGTGGAGAGTTGTCCTTATGCGGGAGAGACATGTTAAAGAACTCACTCGAAGGCTTTCACGATAGGCTCCCATCTCTATCCTAACAGCTATCCAGGGTGTCTCCTTTTTCCAACTATCTCTGAGCTTTCGAGGTCCTTGTGACCTGGCCATTTAGCCCATAGTGTGCAAAAAAGTGCCTCTCAGACGTAAAACAACCCAACCTTGGTAAGTCACAGACGTGAGAGAGTTGGGTTGTTTTACCTCTGAGTGGCACTTTTTTGCACACCATGAGCTAAATGGCCAGGCCTCAAGGACCCCGAAGGCTCAGAGAAGGTTGGGGGAGGGGACCCACTGGAACAGCTGTTGGGAGACAGATGGTAGCCTCCCGTCAAGGCCATTCAGCGTGTTCTTTAACGTTGGGTTGTTTTACCTCTGAGCTACACTTTTTTGCACACCATGGGCTAAATGGCCAGGTCACAAGGACCCCGAAGGCTCAGAGAAGGTTGGGGGAGGGGACCCACTGGGACAGCTGTTGGGAGACAGATGGTAGTCTCCCGTCAAGGCCATTCAGCGTGTTCTTTAACGTTGGGTTGTTTTACCTCTGAGCTGCACTTTTTTGCACACCATGGGCTAAATGACCAGGTCACAAGCACCCCGAAGGCTCAGAGAAGGTTGGGGGAGGGGACCCACTGGAACGGCTGTTGAGAGATAGATGGTAGCCTCCCGTCAAGACCATTCAGCGTGTTCTTTAACGTGCACAGGATATGGCTCTCCCACACACGGGACCACGGCTTAAAGTCCCATCCGATGGGCGGCAGCCTTTCCAAGCCCATCTCAATGCTGGTTCTCAATGCCATCGATGTCCCCTACTGACCGTGGGCAGGGCAGGGAATTTTGCGGAGATAAATCTCAACGCTGACCCAGCTGGGACTCGAACCTGGGAACTACAGATTACGAGCCTGGCGCGCTACCGACTGAGCCACCCCCGCCCCGAGACGTGAGAGAATTTTTATGCAGCGGAATAAAAACCCCACAATTCAAAAGTTAAAAATGCCAAAGAAGGTTAGCAAATTGAAACTCCTGTTTGATCAGTCTTAATCATCAACCATAACGTTAAATTTTCCGTTGGGTAGGTGGGGCAACTCCCGACAATTTCCCCCCTGGTTTTGAATCCCAGAGGCGCATCAAATCGCCACCGTAGAATCTCTTCTCGTGCGACATAGAACGATCCCAAGCGCATCTTGTTTACTTCTCCCAAAACGACGGTTGAAATTTCCGTTAGCGGCTGATGTTCTCAACCAACTGCAACGGTATTGCACAGACGGACCCCGAAGCACCACGTAACACGCCAGTGCACGTGCCGCGCATGTCCATACGGCACCACGCGCCACTTTTGTGTCTGGTGGCGTCTGATGGCCTGCAGGGGGTAGAGGGGGGGAGTGGTGGGAGGAAGAAGTGCTCAGCTGCCTGGCACAAACTTTCATGTCCATCTGTCCCGGTTTCTGAAGGGGGGGGGGGGTGCAGCTTTCTTTTTTTTCAGGTAGCATTCTTTCGTTGATTCGTCTTTTTCTCGTGAAAACATGGAGGGGAGTTTTGATGGTGTTATTAAGCCTCGATGTCTAATATACAGTCGCTCAAAAAAGCATCCGAACACTATATTTGATTACAGAATTCAGAAAAAATATCTGGCAACGATATTTTTAGAAATTAGTGATCTGGCAACCTTCGTGTCACGTGATTACAGAATTGAGGAAAAATATCTGGAGCGTGTACAGCAACTGTACACGCTCCAGTTACCGTTCACAGCAAACTGGAGCGTATGCAGTTACTGCACACGCTCCAGTTTGCTGTGAACGGTAACTGCACACGCTCAATATTTCCGTGAGTGAGCCCACACGATCTGGTATCAAAATAATATGACCACCTACAGTCGCTCAAAAAAGCATCCGAACACTATGGTTGATTACAGAATTCAGAAAAAATATCTGGCAACGATTTTTTTTAGAAATTAGTGATCTGGCAACCTTCGTGTCACGTGACACGAAAATTGGCAGATCAGTAATTTCTAAAAGAAATCGTTGCCAGACATTTTTTCTCAATCTGAATTCTGTAATCAATCATAGTAAGAAGGTTGCCAGATCACTAATTTCTAAAAAAAAAATCGTTGCCACATATTTTTTCTGCATTCTGTAATCAATTATATAGTAAGGTTGTCAGACCACTAATTTTTTTAAAAAAAATCATTGCCAGATATTTTTATGAATTCTGTAATCAACCATAGTAAGGTTGCCAGATCACTAATTTCTAAAAAAAATAAACCGTTGCCAGATATTTTTCCTGAATTCTGTAATTAACCATGGTAAGGTTGCCAGATCATTGATTTCTAAAAAAAAAACGTTCGAAATATTTTTCCTGAATTCTGTAATCAACTATAATAGGATTTCCGGATCACTAATAACTAAAAATATCGTTACCAGATATTTTTTCTGAATTCTGTAATAAACCTTAGTGTTCGGATATTTTTTTGAGCGACTGTACATTGCTTCAAAAATTCTTGCCAACACCGTATGACGATATACTTCCTAAATTTCAAGGTTTTCAGTTCTACTATGTTCAAATTTTTTAAGCCTCTGTGCTTAGTTTTCGTTGATATGGGTTTTGAAATTACTGTTATATGCCATTTCAGATGAGGAACTGTAGGAGCTCTGTTTTGCAACACAGTTCGTGTCAACAAATGCCTGTCGGAGCCTTTTTAACTCCCTCATTTGCCATGATTGACGGACTCTTTTGAGACTGTTGCCATTCTCCATACATTTGGGATATTGTGCCCCGTGATTTTCCTCTAGAGTTCCATCACCTCCTTTACGGATGCTCCTGCCCATCTCTCTCAGCTGAGGAACTGTACGAGCTCTGTTTTGCAGCACAGTTCGTGTCTACAAATGCCTTTCGGAGCCTTTTTAACTCCCTCATTTGCCATGATTGACGGACTCTTTTGAGACTGTTGCCATTCTCCATACATTTGGGATATTGTGCCCCGTGATTTTCCTCTAGAGTTCCATCACCTCCATTACGGATGCTCCTGTCCATCTTTCTCAGCTGAGGAACTGTACGAGCTCTGTTTTGCAGCACAGTTCGTGTCTACAAATGCCTTTCGGAGCCTTTTTAACTCCCTCATTTACCATGATTGACGGACTTTTTTCAGACAGTTGCCATTCTCCATACATTTAGGATATTGTGCCCCGTGATTTTCCTCTAGAGTTCCATCACCTCCATTACGGATGCTCCTGTCCATCTTTCTCAGCTGAGGAACTGTACGAGCTCTGTTTTGCAGCACAGTTCGTGTCTACAAATGCCTTTCGGAGCCTTTTTAACTCCCTCATTTGCCATGATTGACGGACTTTTTTCAGACAGTTGCCATTCTCCATACATTTGGGATATTGTGCCCCGTGATTTTCCTCTAGAGTTCCATCACCTCCATTACGGATGCTCCTGTCCATCTCTCTCAGCTGAGGAACTGTACGAGCTCTGTTTTGCAGCACAGTTCGTGTCTACAAATGCCTTTCGGAGCCTTTTTAACTCCCTCATTTACCATGATTGACGGACTTTTTTCAGACACTTGCCATTCTCCATAAATTTGGGATATTGTGCCCCGTGATTTTCCTCTAGAGTTCCATCACCTCCATTACGGATGCTCCTGTCCATCTCTCTCAGCTGAGGAACTGTACGAGCTCTGTTTTGCAGCAGAGTTCGTGTCTACAAATGCCTTTCGGAGCCTTTTTAACTCCCTCATTTACCATGATTGACGGACTTTTTTCAGACAGTTGCCATTCTCCATACATTTGGGATATTGTGCCCCGTGATTTTCCTCTAGAGTTCCATCACCTCCTTTACGGATGCTCCTGCCCATCTCTCTCAGCTGAGGAACTGTACGAGCTCTGTTTTGCAGCACAGTTCGTGTCTACAAATGCCTTTCGGAGCCTTTTTAACTCCCTCATTTACCATGATTGACGGACTTTTTTCAGACAGTTGCCATTCTCCATACATTTGGGATATTGTGCCCCGTGATTTTCCTCTAGAGTTCCATCACCTCCATTACGGATGCTCCTGTCCATCTCTCTCAGCTGAGGAACTGTACGAGCTCTGTTTTGCAGCACAGTTCGTGTCTACAAATGCCTTTCGGAGCCTTTTTAACTCCCTCATTTACCATGATTGACGGACTTTTTTCAGACAGTTGCCATTCTCCATACATTTGGGATATTGTGCCCCGTGATTTTCCTCTAGAGTTCCATCACCTCCATTACGGATGCTCCTGTCCATCTCTCTCAGCTGAGGAACTGTACGAGCTCTGTTTTGCAGCACAGTTCGTGTCTACAAATGCCTTTCGGAGCCTTTTTAACTCCCTCATTTACCATGATTGACGGACTTTTTTCAGACACTTGCCATTCTCCATAAATTTGGGATATTGTGCCCCGTGATTTTCCTCTAGAGTTCCATCACCTCCATTACGGATGCTCCTGCCCATCTCTCTCAGCTGAGGAACTGTACGAGCTCTGTTTTGCAGCAGAGTTCGTGTCTACAAATGCCTTTCGGAGCCTTTTTAACTCCCTCATTTACCATGATTGACGGACTTTTTTCAGACAGTTGCCATTCTCCATAAATATGGGATATTGTGCCCCGTGATTTTCCTCTAGAGTTCCATCACCTCCATTACGGATGCTCCTGCCCATCTCTCTCAGCTGAGGAACTGTACGAGCTCTGTTTTGCAGCACAGTTCGTGTCTACAAATGCCTTTCGGAGCCTTTTTAACTCCCTCATTTACCATGATTGACGGACTTTTTTCAGACAGTTGCCATTCTCCATAAATTTGGGATATTGTGCCCCGTGATTTTCCTCTAGAGTTCCATCACCTCCATTACGGATGCTCCTGCCCATCTCTCTCAGCTGAGGAACTGTACGAGCTCTGTTTTGCAGCAGAGTTCGTGTCTACAAATGCCTTTCGGAGCCTTTTTAACTCCCTCATTTACCATGATTGACGGACTTTTTTCAGACAGTTGCCATTCTCCATAAATATGGGATATTGTGCCCCGTGATTTTCCTCTAGAGTTCCATCACCTCCATTACGGATGCTCCTGCCCATCTCTCTCAGCTGAGGAACTGTACGAGCTCTGTTTTGCAGCACAGTTCGTGTCTACAAATGCCTTTCGGAGCCTTTTTAACTCCCTCATTTACCATGATTGACGGACTTTTTTCAGACAGTTGCCATTCTCCATAAATTTGGGATATTGTGCCCCGTGATTTTCCTCTAGAGTTCCATCACCTCCATTACGGATGCTCCTGTCCATCTCTCTCAGCTGAGGAACTGTACGAGCTCTGTTTTGCAGCAGAGTTCGTGTCTACAAATGCCTTTCGGAGCCTTTTTAACTCCCTCATTTACCATGATTGACGGACTTTTTTCAGACAGTTGCCATTCTCCATAAATATGGGATATTGTGCCCCGTGATTTTCCTCTAGAGTTCCATCACCTCCATTACGGATGCTCCTGTCCATCTCTCTCAGCTGAGGAACTGTACGAGCTCTGTTTTGCAGCACAGTTCGTGTCTACAAATGCCTTTCGGAGCCTTTTTAACTCCCTCATTTACCATGATTGACGGACTTTTTTCAGACAGTTGCCATTCTCCATAAATATGGGATATTGTGCCCCGTGATTTTCCTCTAGAGTTCCATCACCTCCATTACGGATGCTCCTGCCCATCTCTCTCAGCTGAGGAACTGTACGAGCTCTGTTTTGCAGCACAGTTCGTGTCTACAAATGCCTTTCGGAGCCTTTTTAACTCCCTCATTTACCATGATTGACGGACTTTTTTCAGACAGTTGCCATTCTCCATAAATATGGGATATTGTGTCCCGTGATTTTCCTCTAGAGTTCCATCACCTCCATTACGGATGCTCCTGCCCATCTCTCTCAGCTGAGGAACTGTACGAGCTCTGTTTTGCAGCACAGTTCGTGTCTACAAATGCCTTTCGGAGCCTTTTTAACTCCCTCATTTACCATGATTGACGGACTTTTTTCAGACAGTTGCCATTCTCCATACATTTAGGATATTGTGCCCCGTGAATTTCCTCTAGAGTTCCATCACCTCCATTACGGATGCGCCTGCCCATCTCTCTCCAACGATAAGCCTCCTTTTGAAATCAATCAGATCAGCCTTTTTTTTCCCATGCTGCACTTGCTTTCCAGCCATGCCGTTACGGCTCTTACAAGACTTCGTATGACGTAGAATACTAAGAAATTGTGCATAAATGGGCATGTTTCATGGTGTTTCGCAAACGATACACTGTTCGTAGTAATTTAACCGAGGAGGGTGTGTTTTTGGGGGAATTTTCCTGAAAGAGATCAAAAGAGCCGAAAAACTGAGGATGTACAGTCGCTCAAAAAAGTATCCGAACGCTATGGTTGATTACAGAATTGAGAAAATATATCTGGCAACGATATTTTTTGAAATTAGTGATCTGGCAACCTTCGTGTCACGTGACACGAAGGTTGCTAGATCACTGATTTCTAAGAAAAATCATTGCCAGATATTTTTTCTGAATTCTGTAATCAACTATAATGTTCGTATACTTTTTTGAGCGACTGTAGGTGGTCATATTATTTTGATACTAGATCGTGTGGGCTCACTCACGGAAATACTGAGCGTGTGCAGTTACCGTTCACAGCAAACTGGAGCGTGTGCAGTAACTGCACACGCTCCAGTTTGCTGTGAACCGTAACTGGAACGTGTACAGTTGCTGTACACGCTCCAGATATTTTTCCTGAATTCCGTAATCACGTGACACGAAGGTTGCCAGATCACTAATTTCTAAAAAAAATCGTTGCCAGATATTTTTTCTGAATTCTGTAATCAACCATAGTGTTTGGATATTTTTTTGAGCGACTGTACACACCCCAATTTAGAAAAAAACTTAGGTGTAAAGAACGTGTTGGATGTTTTACCTTTGAGATGCACTTTTTTTGCACACAATGGGCTAAATGTCCACAAGGAGCTCAGAGATGATTCGGGAAGAGCACCCACTGGACAGCTTTTCGGAGGTAGGCGGAAGATCTCCCGCCATGGCCATCTAGCGTGTACTTTAACATGCAAAGGCTATTGGTCTCTTACACATGGGCCACGGCTTAACGTCCAATCCGACGAATGGCGGCCTTTACCAAGCCCATCGGTGTGATCTTTCGTACCGAGGGCAGAATAGGAGATAAATATCAAAGCAGAGAAAGTTGGGATGTGAACCTGGGAATTGCAGACTATGAGTATGGCGGGCTACGACTAAACGAACACCAGACCCCCTCCCCCCATAAAAAATCTCAAATCCCAGTTTACCCAGCGAAGAAGGGGGGAGGGGGAATCAGTTTTACCAATGAAGAACAGATATAAGTTTCCCCGACGAAGACAACAAATATCTCAAATCCAAGTTTGCTCAATGAAGACAGAAAAAATATCTGTTTCTCTGATAGAGATAACAAAAATCTCAGAACCAAGTTTGTCCATTTAAGAAGAATCTCTGATAAAAATAACAAAATTTTCAGAACCAAGTTTGTCCATTTAAGAAGAATCTCTGATAAAGATAACAAAAATCTCAGAACCAAGTTTGTCCATTTAAGAAGAAGAATCTCTGATAAAGATAACAAAAATCTCAGATTCAAGTTTGTCCATTTAAGAAGAATCTCTGATAAAGAAAACAAAAACCCCAGATCAAAGTTTGTCCATTTAAGAAGAATATCTGATAAAGATAGCGAAAATCTCAGAACCAAGTTTGTCCATTTAAGAAGAATCTCTGATAAAGATAACAAAAATCTCAGATTTAAGTTTGTCATTTTAAGAAGAATCTCTGATAAAGATAACAAAAATTTCAGAACCAAGTTTGTCCATTTAAGAAGAATCTCTGATAAAGATAACAAAATTTTCAGAACCAAGTTTGTCCATTTAAGAAGAATCTCTGATAAAGATAACAAAAATCTCAGAACCAATTTTGTCCATTTAAGAAGAATCTCTGATAAAGATAGCGAAAATCTCAGAACCAAGTTTGTCCATTTAAGAAGAATCTTTGATAAAGATAACAAATTTTTCAGAACCAAGTTTGTCCATTTAAGAAGAATCTCTGATAAAGATAACAAAAATCTCAGATTCAAGTTTGTCATTTTAAGAAGAATCTCTGATAAAGATAACAAAAATTTCAGAACCAAGTTTGTCCATTTAAGAAGAATCTCTGATAAAGATAACAAAAATCTCAGAACCATGTTTGTCCATTTAAGAAGAAGATTCTGATAAAGATAACAAAAATCTCAGAACCAAGTTTGTCCATTTAAGAAGAAGAATCTCTGATAAAGATAACAAAAATCTCAGATTCAAGTTTGTCCATT
The DNA here is from genome assembly GCA_038380435.1 of Ryuthela nishihirai. Taxonomy (NCBI): domain Eukaryota; kingdom Metazoa; phylum Arthropoda; class Arachnida; order Araneae; family Heptathelidae; genus Ryuthela; species Ryuthela nishihirai. Next base: position 39,160,942 of record JAWZYU010000029.1, read on the forward strand.
TAAGAAGAATCTCTGATAAAGAAAACAAAAACCCCAGATCAAAGTTTGTCCATTTAAGAAGAATATCTGATAAAGATAGCGAAAATCTCAGAACCAAGTTTGTCCATTTAAGAAGAATCTCTGATAAAGATAACAAAAATCTCAGATTTAAGTTTGTCATTTTAAGAAGAATCTCTGATAAAGATAACAAAAATTTCAGAACCAAGTTTGTCCATTTAAGAAGAATCTCTGATAAAGATAACAAAATTTTCAGAACCAAGTTTGTCCATTTAAGAAGAATCTCTGATAAAGATAACAAAAATCTCAGAACCAATTTTGTCCATTGAAGAAGAATCTCTGATAAAGATAGCGAAAATCTCAGAACCAAGTTTGTCCATTTAAGAAGAATCTTTGATAAAGATAACAAATTTTTCAGAACCAAGTTTGTCCATTTAAGAAGAATCTCTGATAAAGATAACAAAAATCTCAGATTCAAGTTTGTCATTTTAAGAAGAATCTCTGATAAAGATAACAAAAATTTCAGAACCAAGTTTGTCCATTTAAGAAGAATCTCTGATAAAGATAACAAAAATCTCAGAACCATGTTTGTCCATTTAAGAAGAAGATTCTGATAAAGATAACAAAAATCTCAGAACCAAGTTTGTCCATTTAAGAAGAATCTCTGATAAAGATAACAAAAATCTCAGAACCAATTTTGTCCATTTAAGAAGAATCTCTGATAAAGATAGCGAAAATCTCAGAACCAAATTTGTCCATTTAAGAAGAATCTCTGATAAAGATAACAAATTTTTCAGAACCAAGTTTGTCCATTTAAGAAGAATCTCTGATAAAGATAACAAAAATCTCAGATTCAAGTTTGTCATTTTAAGAAGAATCTCTGATAAAGATAACAAAAATTTCAGAACCAAGTTTGTCCATTTAAGAAGAATCTCTGATAAAGATAACAAAAATCTCAGAACCATGTTTGTCCATTTAAGAAGAAGATTCTGATAAAGATAACAAAAATCTCAGAACCAAGTTTGTCCATTTAAGAAGAATCTCTGATAAAGATAACAAAAATCTCAGAACCAATTTTGTCCATTTAAGAAGAAGATTCTAATAAAGATAACAAAAATCTCAGATTCAAGCTTGTCAGTTTAAGAAGTATCTCTGATAAAGATAACAAAAATCTCAGAACCAAATTTGTCCATTTAAGAAGAATCTCTGATAAAGATAACAAAACTCTCAGAACCAAATTTGTCCATTTAAGAAGAATCTCTGATAAAGAAAACAAAAACCCCAGATCAAAGTTTGTCCATTTAATTAAAAAAAAAATATCAGCTTCCCTGGTAAAGACAGCAAAAGTCTCAAGGCACAATTAAAAAAAAATCAGTTTGCTTGTTATAAGAAGGAAAGAAATCGCAAATAACAATTTTTCCCTAAAAAACACAACACAAATCTCAAATATCAGTTCCTATGATAAAACTGAAAAAAAAAAAATCGATTTTGATATCTGCTGCCAAATGTGGAGAACAGTCCATCAGTTGGCGTTGGTGTCCTAAATTCCATCGTTGAGAAATGCCTCACGCTCCTCAAATGTCCTGACGTATTCCCTATTTCCTTCCCTCCTTTTCCCCTTTCCTCCATTAAAAAATGCTAATATTGAGGGGAAAGGTGAGAGGATGTCCGTAATCCGTCATGTGGACGGAAATGTGTCGTGGAAGCCAGCCACTTCCTGTGGGCTGAATGCCACTTCCGGTAGCCGTGAAGAGCTTCTCTCAGTCATCCATTGTCGTCGGAAGGCCTCCTCCTCCTCCGACCAGAGATACTTGGATGTGAAAAAGAATCGTCGACGGATGCCTTGAGGCTTGGCCTTGTAGTCTTCCTTTTTTTGTGAAGGAGTCTGTCGTATTTCTTGCTCACCTTACATGAAGTACTTGACGCATCATAAAGACTGCGATGCATTTGCTAAGATAACAAATGGCAGACTGGGAAAAAAATCCTCCCCTCAAGACGAATAAGTTTCTGTTATCTCGATTGAGCAGTCTCTTTTTTTTTAATACAAATGATCCTTTCATTATCTCTGTTTTACCACTGAACGGGTTCCCAGGTTCGAGTCCCAGCTGGGTCAGCGTTGAGATTTATCTCCGCAAAATTCCCCGCCCTACCCACGGTCAGTAGGGGACACCGATGGGCATGGAAAGGCCGCCGTCCGTCGGATGGGACGTTAAGCCGTGGCCCCGTGTACCCACTGAACGGCACTTTTTTGCACACAATGGGCTAAATGGACAGGTCACAACGACCCAGAGAAGGTTGGGGGAGGGGACCCAATGGAACAGTTGTTGGGAGACAGATGATAGCCTCCCGTCAAGGCCATCCAGCGTGTTCTTTAACATATAAAGATATAGTTATCCCACACAAGGGGCCACGACTTAACGATCCCACCCGATGGACGGCGGCCTTTCCAAACACGTCGGTGACCCCTACTGGCCAGGGAGGAGAGTTTTGCGGAGATAAATTTCAACGCTGGACAAGCTGGAACTCGAACCTGGGAACTACAGATTACGAACCCAGAGCGCTACCGACTGAGCTACCCCCCCTGTCCGTCCGTAGACATCGAACTTTTTTGTTTATAGAGGTAAATTTAAAATTATTTTTCTGTTGGATAGTCATCGACGAAAAATTACAATTTTTACTTTCGGAATCTCCCACAAGCTCTAATTGCGCTCTCAACAGAGAAAAAATTTGAAAATTCCAAAATTTTAAAAGAATATTGGAAACGATCTATTTAAGAGATTTGGGTTGTTTTACCTCTGAGAGGCACTTTTTTTCACACCATAGGCTAAATGGCCAGGTCACATGGACCCCGAAGGCTCAGAGAAGGTTGGGGGAGGGGACCCACTGGAACAGCTGTTGGGAGACAGATGGTAGCCTCCCGTCAAGACCATCCAGCGTGTTCTTTAACGTGCACAGGGTATGGCTCTCTCCCGCACACGGGACACGGCTTAACGTTCCATCCGACGGACGGCGGCCTTTTCAAGCCCATCGATGTCCCCTACTAACCGTGGGCAGGGCGGGGAATTTTGCGGAGATAAATCTCAACGCTGACCCAGCTGGGACTCGAACCTGGGAACTACAGATTAAGAGCCTGGCGCGCTACCGACTGAGCCACCCCCCCGCACCCTATTTAAGAGAGAAATCTGAAAATTTGATGGGGAAATGCGAACGTTATGAAGTTCTCATTGTGAGCAATGAGTTGACCCCTTACCCCCAGAGTGGGTGGAGAAACGCAATTGATTTATTCTAAGAGAGATCACTAAATATGAGAGAAGCAAATCTTTTAACTGATGTTGCAAGTGATCTGTTTATGATACAAATTTGAAATTTCAGTGATACAGTCCCTCAAAAAAATGTATCCAAACACTATAATTGATTACAGAATTCAGGAAAAATATCTGGCAACGACATTTTTAGAAGTTAGTGATCTGGCAACCTTCGTGTCACGTGACACGAAGGTTGCCAGATCACTAACTTCTAAAAAAATCGTTGCCAGATATTTTTTCTGAATTCTGTAATCAACCATAGTGTTCGGATACTTTTTTTTAATATATATAATGCGTATGGATATATAATGCAATGAATATGGAGCGTGTGCAGTTACCGTTCACAGCAAACTGGAGCGGTTGCGGTTAATGTTCACAGCATATTGGATCGTGTGAGCTCACAAAGACCAAGATCGTGTGGGCTCACTTACGGAAATATTGAGCGTGTGCAGTTACCGTTTACAGAAAAACTGGAGCGTGTCCAGTAACTGCACACGCTCCAGTTTGCTGTGAACGGTAACTGGAGCGTGTACAGTTGCTGTACACGCTCCAGATATTTTTCCTGAATTCTGTAATCACGTGACACGAAGATTGCCAGATCACTAATTTCTAAAAATATCATTGCCAGATATTCTTTTCTGAATTCTGTAATCAATTATAGTGTTCGGATACTTTTTTTCGAGCGACTGTAGATGTTTATAATAATTTAGTAAGAGAGTGTAGTTTTTTAAGTGACGTTGTCGATGAAATCTGCGGCCTCAAGCCACTTGAACGTTTAAATTAATATCCAAAATTACTTGTACCTTGGCTTTACTGTAACCCCCTCATGGAATAAATTATTATTATCATCATTCGGAGTCAGTTATTCTGACGATGCTAACACCCTCATCACCCTAGATCCTCATCCCTTTCGTTCTTATTACCCCATTTCTCCGCGCATCTCCAACATCCAAAATCCGATATCTGCCTCCCTACACAATCAGAATCCACTACAGTAGGATTTCCCATTAGCTCTGATTCGAGATGAGTGCACATATGTCGCAGCGAATTCTCCCTCAGTCTGATCATCCAGCTTGTCATTTCACTTAGAGAAGGTCGCCAACGAGAACCTCTCCCCCCCCTCCCCCCCGACTATTTCACCCCTCCCGGGATTTCTGCGAACATCTGCACTGGTGAGACGGTCCCCAGCACTGGACTGTGCAGGTGGCAGCAGAACGCCGCGGACCAGATAAAACTCTCTCCCCTTAGCGCATGCGCAGAGGGAGAGGGTGACACGTGCCACTCGCGTGCGCGGGACCCTCGTGCCTCGAGGCCCCAGCCGTGACGTATGGAAGCGCGTGGATGTGTTCAGCGGGGCATGCCAGGCGGATATTGATGGAAAGAGAAAGTTTGAAAGTTGGGAGAGGGGGAAACGCTGGAGTGGGGGGGGTCGAACTGTGTGGGGGGGAGAAGGGGATCGTCTCGTTATGCACTCTCGTGCTCCAAAAAAATGAACTAGGTGAAAAAATTTTAGCTTTTTTGTTTTGGCCCTACAGACCCGTATCAACAAGCAGTCATATAATTAAGCAATTTGTGCGTCTTTCTCTTCAAATATTATAAATAAAAATAAATACCCTCTCAAGCAGCTGCTTGTCACAGAGGTCTGAGAGGAGCCTGTCAGTTTATATGCCATAGTAGAAGGTTTGAGAGGATGGCAGGACCTCAGCAGAGAAACGACACATACATCTATGCCTTACCCGTGGCTCGAACCCAGGTCCCTTAGATCAGAGGGCGGGGGTGGCTCAGTCGGTAGCGCGCCAGGCTCGTAATCTGTAGTTCCCAGGTTCGAGTCCCAGCTGGGTCAGCGTTGAGATTTATCTCCGCAAAAATCCCCGTCCTGCCCACGGTTAGTAAGGTACACCGATGGGCTTGGAAAGGCCGCCGTCCGTCGCATGGGACGTTAAGCCGCTTCCCCGTGTGCGAGAGAGCCATACCCTGTGCACGTTAAAGAACACGCTGGATGGCCTTGACGGGAGGCTACCATCTGTCTCCCAACAGCTGTTCCAGCGGGTCCCCTCACCCCACCTTTTCTGAGCCTTCGGGGTCCATGTGACCTGGCCATTTAGCCCATGGTGTGCAAAAAAAGTGCCTCTCAGAGGTAAAACAACCCAAACAAGCTTCAGGGTCCTTGTAACCTGGCCATTAGCCCATTGTGCGCAAAAGTACTACTCAGAGGTGAAACAACCGAATCCATTATATTCATCAAAAGGAGAGAAAATAACCGGAAGCTGAAAAGACATTATATTCATCAAAAGGAGAGAAAATAACCGGAAGCTGAAAAGACAGAAATCGAACAAGGAGCGAAACGATATTTTCCTGACGACTGTTATCTGAAGCTCTAGTTATTGTCGCCCCTCCCTCCCGTTCCCACAGCCACGAGGTCACGCACGATGACCTCCGGCATCTCTGACTTCCTCCCCCACCTCCGACAGGATGGAGACGGATGTTGCGATACGGGCGCTTGCAGGAAACGGACTTTTAAGTATAGGAGACCTTACAAGTCTCCCGGATCCGCTGCAGACGACGAGTAGGTAATTTATACAGAGGGAGAGGGGGGGGGGGGTCAGTTAGATGGCGAAAAAGCTTGGTGAGAAATGTAGGGGGCGGGAAACGCTATTAGGTAGATTGAAACTGAAGAGGCGAATTTGGTCGGTCTTTGAGATCAGTTCCGTCGTTTTAACTCGCATTGAAGAGTGAACATTTCATTTCACTGACTTCAATCGATTTAGATTTCTTTTCAGTTCGTTTTTAAAAATCAAGTTAATGTTTTCACTTTATCGTCTGTCTTATTATCTTTGTCGTCAGTCTGTCTCATCAACTTTGTCTTCTGTCTCGTAATCTTTGTCGTCTGTCTGTCTCGTAATCTTTCTCTTCTGTCTGTCTCATAATCTTTGTTATCCATCTGTCTCATAATCTTTGTCATCCATCTGTCTCATAATCTTTGTCATCCATCTGTCTCAAAATCTTTGTCATCCTTCTGTCTCATAATCTTTGTCATCCTTCTATCTCATAATCTTTGTCATCCATCTGTCTCATAATCTTTGTCATCCATCTGTCTCATAATCTTTGTCATCCATCTGTCTCATAATCTTTGTCATCCATCTGTCTCATAATCTTTGTCATCCATCTGTCTCATAATCTTTGTCATCCATCTGTCTCATAATCTTTGTCATCCATCTGTCTCATAATCTTTGTCATCCATCTGTCTCATAATCTTTGTCATCCTTCTGTCTCATAATCTTTGTCATCCTTCTGTCTCATAATCTTTGTCATCCTTCTGTCTCATAATCTTTGTCATCCATCTGTCTCATAATCTTTGTCATCCATCTGTCTCATAATCTTTGTCATCCTTCTGTCTCATAATCTTTGTCATCCATCTGTCTCATAATCTTTGTCATCCATCTGTCTCATAATCTTTGTCATCCTTCTGTCTCGTAATCTTTGTCGTCTGTCTGTCTCGTAATCTTTTTCTTCTGTCTGTCTCATAATCTTTGTCATCCATCTGTCTCATAATCTTTGTCATCCTTCTGTCTCATAATCTTTGTCATCCATCTGTCTCATAATCTTTGTCATCCTTCTGTCTCATAATCTTTGTCATCCATCTGTCTCATAATCTTTGTCATCCTTCTGTCTCATAATCTTTGTCATCCTTCTGTCTCGTAATCTTTGTCGTCTGTCTGTCTCGTAATCTTTCTCTTCTGTCTGTCTCATAATCTTTGTCATCCATCTGTCTCATAATCTTTGTCATCCTTCTGTCTCATAATCTTTGTCATCCATCTGTCTCATAATCTTTGTCATCCTTCTGTCTCATAATCTTTGTCATCCATCTGTCTCATAATCTTTGTCATCCATCTGTCTCATAATCTTTGTCATCCTTCTGTCTCATAATCTTTGTCATCCATCTGTCTCATAATCTTTGTCATCCTTCTGTCTCGTAATCTTTGTCGTCTGTCTGTCTCGTAATCTTTTTCTTCTGTCTGTCTCATAATCTTTGTCATCCATCTGTCTCATAATCTTTGTCATCCTTCTGTCTCATAATCTTTGTCATCCTTCTGTCTCATAATCTTTGTCATCCATCTGTCTCATAATCTTTGTCATCCATCTGTCTCATAATCTTTGTCATCCATCTGTCTCATAATCTTTGTCATCCATCTGTCTCATAATCTTTGTCATCCATCTGTCTCAAAATCTTTGTCATCCTTCTGTCTCATAATCTTTGTCATCCTTCTGTCTCATAATCTTTGTCATCCATCTGTCTCATAATCTTTGTCATCCATCTGTCTCATAATCTTTGTCATCCATCTGTCTCATAATCTTTGTCATCCTTCTGTCTCATAATCTTTGTCATCCATCTGTCTCAAAATCTTTGTCATCCGTCTGTCTCAAAATCTTTGTCATCCTTCTGTCTCATAATCTTTGTCGTCCCGTCGAATGGGACGTTTAGCCGTGGCTCCGTGTGCGGGAGAGCCATACCCTGTACACGTTAAAGAACACCCTATATGTCCTTGACGGGAGGCTACTATCTGTCTCCCAACAGTTATTCCAGTGGGTCCCCTCCCCCAACCTTCTCTGAGCCTTCGGGGTCCATGTGACCTGGCCATTTAGCCCATGGTGTGCAAAAAAGTGCCGCTCAGAGGTAAAACAATTCACCGTTAAAGAACACGCTGGATGGCCTTGACGGGAGGCTACCATCTGTCTCCCAACAGCTGTTCCAGTGGGTCCCTCCCCCAACCTTCTCTAAGCATTCGGGGACCTTGTGACCTGGCCATTTAGCCCATGGTGTGCAAAAAAGTGCCGCTCAGAAGCAAAACAAATCAACGTTAAAGAACACGCTGGATGGCCTTGACGGGAGGCTACCATCTGTTTCCCAACAGCCGTTCCAGTGGGTCCCCTCTCCCAACCTTCTCTAAGCATTCGGGGACCTTGTGAACTGGCCATTTAGCCCATGGTGTGCAAAAAAGTGCCAACAAGAGAAAATACAAATATTAAGAGGTAAAACAACCCAACAACCCCAACTCAACTGCATATTTTGATAGCTTAAAAACCTTTGCTTTCAAATACACCCCTAATTATAATACACAATACACCCTCGTATAGCGAATCCGCTTTAAACAGCAGTTGCTAGTATTAAACAAATATTGTTGAAACAATCAATATTTTGATAAATTTGAGTGAGATGTTCTGTAATATTTCCCCGTAAAAGATTGTTTTCTGATTTAAAAAAACTTCGAATGTGCCTTAAATACAGTCGCTCAAAAAAATATCCGAACGCTATGGTTGATGACAGAATTCAGAAAAAATATCTGGCAACGATTTTTTTTAGAAATTAGTGATCTGGCAACCTTCTTGTCACGTGACACGAAGGTTACCAGATCACTAATTTATAAAAAAAAAAATCGTTGCCAGAGATTTTTTGTGAATTCTGTCATCAACCATAGCATTCGGATATTTTTTTGAGCGACTGTACATGTAGCTGGAAAGTTTACCAATACTTTTGTTAACAGAGTGTATATGGTGATAAGCAAATGAGTTTATTATTCTTGAACAGTTTTCAGTTGTCGAGAAGAGTTTGAAACATCAAGAAATCTCCTGAAAAGAATTTGGCTAGGAATTCTTCTCGTGCTATACGATAGGTGGCGCTACTGTCATGGGAGAATACCCTGTTGCCATTCATCTTCACCACAAGCTGTTGAAATAGGATTATGGAAATTCTAAACCATGAAATCCGATTACTTTGGTATCGGTTCAGAGCAAACTGGTCTCATCCGCATCGACTAGGGCTTTGTAAGCTTTCGCAGCGTGAATTTTGGAAACCGTATTCAATGGGTACAGTCGCTCAAAAAAGTATTCGAACACTTGACACGAAGGTTGCCAGATCACTAATTTCTAAAAAAATCGCTGCCAGATGTTTTTTCTGAATTCTGTAATCAACCATAGTGTTCGGATATTTTTTAATATATATAATGCGTATGAATATATAATGCAATGAATATGGAGCGTGTGCAGTTACCGTTCACAGCAAACTGGAGCGGTTGCGGTTAATGTTCACAGCACATTGGATCGTGTGAGCTCACAAAGACCTGGATCGTGTGGGCTCACTCACGGAAATATTGAGCGTGTGCAGTTACCGTTCACAGCAAACTGGAGCGTGTGCGGTTAATGTTCACAGCACATAGGATCGTGTGAGCTCACAAAGACCTGGATGGTGTGGGCTCACTCACGGAAATATTGAGCGTGTGCAGTTACCGTTCACAGCAAACTGGAGCGGTTGCGGTTAATGTTCACAGCACATTGGATCGTGTGAGCTCACAAAGACCTGGAACGTGTGGGCTCACTCACGGAAATATTGAGCGTGTGCAGTTACCGTTCACAGCAAACTGGAGCGGTTGCGGTTAATGTTCACAGCACATTGGATCGTGTGAGCTCACAAAAAACATGGATCATGTGGGCCCACTCACAGAAATATTGAGCGTGTGCAGTTACCGTTCACAGCAAACTGGAGCGTGTGCAGTAACTGCACACGCTCCAGTTTGCTGTGAACGGTAACTGGAGCGTGTACAGTAACTGCACACGCTCCAGTTTGCTGTGAACGGTAACTGGAGCGTGTACAGTTGCTGTACACGCTCCAGATATTTTTCCTGAAATCTGTAATCACGTGACACGAAGGTTGCCAGATCACTAATTTCTAAAAAAATCGTTGCCAGATATTGTTTCTGAATTCTGTAGTCAACCATAGCGTTCGGATACTTTTTTGAGGGACTGTACAGTGTATGGCTGTCAAGCACACGGATTTGGGTTGTTTACACACTATTTTTGCACACCATGGGCTAAATGGCCAGGTCACAAGGACTCCGAAGGCTCAGAGAAGGTTGGGGGAGGGGACCCACTGGAACAGCTGTTGGGAGACAGATGGTAGTCTCCCGTCAAGGCCATCCAATGTGTTCTTTAACGTGCACAGGGTATGCTTTCCCGCACACGGGGCCACGGCTTAACGTCCCATCCGACGGGCGGCGGCCTTTCCAAGCCCATCGGTGTCTCCTACTGACCGAGGGCAGGGCGGGGAATTTTGGGAAGATAAATCTCAACGCTGGCCCAAGTGGGACTCGAACCTGGGCATTGAGCAGTACTGGCTGGGCAACCTTCCACCCCCCCCCCCCCCCCTCCCAGAAGAGGCAATTTTGACTGTTTCGAATGAGAACATTAATTTTCTAAAATTTAGAAATCAAGTTTTCTCAACCTATTTGAAAATAGAAGACTGCTCGAGAGTAAAATAGAAGACGATTCATATAAATAATTTTTTACTGTAATTATTTCGCAGAGGTTGGCTCGGCCAGTTGTCACCTGGCTCAAATCTGCAGGTCCCTGGTTCGAGTCACAAATGTCTTTGCGTTGAGATTTGTGTCCGCTAACTCGCACCCTACCCTCGGTGAGAAAGGGAAGCCGATGGACTTGAAAAGGCCGTCGTCCGTCGGATGAGACTTTACGCCGTGGACCCATGTGTAGAAGACAGCATCCACTGCGCATGTTAAAGAACACAGTGGCAACCTTAACGAGAGTCTTCTATACACAGTCGTATCAGAATATTATGACCACCTATCATAATATATGCATGGTAGGTGGTCATATTATTCTGGGGGCGGGGGTGGCTCAGTCGGTAGCGCGCCAGGCTCGTAATCTGTAGTTCCCAGGTTCGAGTCCCAGCTGGGTCAGCGTTGAGATTTATCTTCGCAAAATTCCCGCCCTGCCCACGGTCAGTAGGGGACACCGATGGGCTTGGAAAAGCCGCCGTCCGTCGGATGGGACGTTAAGCCGTGGTACCATGTGTGGGAGAACCATACCCTTGTGCACATTAAAGAACACGCTGGATGGCCTTGACGGGAGACTACCGTCTGTCTCCCAACAGCTGTTCCAGTAGGTCTCCTCCCCCAACCTTCTCTGAGCCTTCGGGGTCCATGTGACCTGGCCATTTAGCCCATTGTGTGCAAAAAAGTGCCGCTCAGAGGTAAAACAACCCAACGTTAAAGAACACGCTGGATGGCCTTGACGGGAGGCTACCATCTGTCTCCCAACAGCTGTTCCAGTGGGTCTCCTCCCCCAACCTTCTCTGAGCCTTCGGGGTCCATGTGACCTGGCCATTTAGCCCATGGTGTGCAAAAAAGTGCCGCTCAGAGGTAAAACAACCCAACGTTAAAGAACACTCTGGATGGCCTTGACGGGAGGCTACCATCTGTCTCCCAACAGCTGTTCCAGTGGGTCTCCTCCCCCAACCTTCTCTGAGCCTTCGGGGTCCATGTGACCTGGTCATTTAGCTCATGATGTGCAAAAAAAGTGCGCTCAGAGGTAAAACAACCCAAACAAACAACCCTCTCCAAATACAAAAAAAGGGATGCTGTTAACCCTGGGCCTCAATCAAAATGGATATAAACAGTTTGTTTAATGAATATTTTCACCTCAATTCAATTCGATTAAAAAAAAAACTAAAAATGTTTTTACAAATCGTTATCTTCCTATAAAGAGAAAACGACCTCATCCCAAATCTCTATCGTCCGACATTCCCAGAAGAGATTGCACTTCGAAGTGTTGCCAATCCCTTTGCGCAAATGTTACAAATTGGACTTCAAATATAGATGACGTCTGCGCGAGGAAAAAAAGCGGGAAACCGCAACCGCTGCAGACCGACCTAATGAATGAAGCATTTTAACAAGCCATGAAGTTGGCCCGAGGCCAATTGTCTGCGTTGGGCACCGCATTAGAGCATCATTATAGACAAATTTGCTCTCTCTTCCCTGCAGAATTGAACTGCGAGGTGAGAGGATGGAGAGGAGGAGGAGGATGGAGGAGAGGACAGAGGGGAGAGGAGAGGGACTGACGGAGGGGAAAGTGACTGAGAGAAAAACAGCCAGGGGTGAAACGTGTGACAAGAGAACAAATGGGATGACACCGTATGTCGACGCTTTATGATTATTCACATTACAGAAATTATAGATCAGGGCTCTGGAGAGGAATGTTTGGTTGCTGAGTGGCACTTCTCTAATCATAATGGGCTGCATGGCCAGGTCACAAGGACCTCTGAGGTTGGGTAGAGGAAGAATATCCAATGGTCAGTTAATAGGAGGTAAATAGACGCCTCTCGTTAAAGACCATCTGGCGTGTTGTTCGTCATGTACAGTGGCTAAAAAAAAGTATCCGAACACTATATGTTGATTACAGAATTCAGAAAAAATATCTAGCAACGATTTTTTTTTTTTTAGAAATTAGTGATCTGGCAATGATCTACGGGACCTGGGTTCGAGCCCCGGGTAAGGCATGGACGTATGTGTTGTTTTTCTGCTGAGGTCCTGCCATCCTCTCAGATCTTCTACTTTGGCATATAAACTGACAGGCTCCTGTCAGACTTCTGTAGCAAGCAGCTGCTTGAGGGGGTATTTTTTTTTTAACCTTCGTGTCACGTGACACGAAGGTTGCCAGATCACTAATTTCTAAAAAAAATCGTTGCCAGATATTTTTTCCGAATTCTGTAATCAACCATAGTGTTCGGATACTTTTTTGAGCGACTGTAGGTGGTCATATTATTTTGATACTAGATCGTGTGGACTCACTCACGGAAATATTGAGCGCGTGCAGTAACCGTTCACAGCAAACTGGAGCGTGTGCAGTAACTGCACAGTCGCTCAGTAACTGCACACGCTCCAGTTTGCTGTGAACGGTAACTGGAGCGTGTACAGTTGCTGTACAAGCTCCAGATATTTTTCCTGAATTCTGTAATCACGTGACACGAAGGTTGCCAAATCACCAATTTCTAAAAAAAAGAATCGTTTGCCAGATATTTTTTCTGAATTCTGTAATCAACATATAGTGTTCGGATACTTTTTTTTCTTGAGCGACTGTACAATCAATTCTCGTTCAATCAGGGTAATGGCTAATGAGATCACAAATAATCAAAAATCAAGGTTAAAACAAAAGCCAAAACGTTGTACCAAAAATTTACTTAAAATTACATCCGATATTTAGGAATACGGTTATCCTTTCTGTAAGCGACATCCAAAAGTGTGAAAATAATGTAATAGTTTAGGAACATGACACATCTCATAAATTTCTTGATGAGGCAACGGCTAAAATGTCTGCACGCTCAATCCTCAAACCAGTTGATTCTCTCCCAGATATTCACGAATTGACTATATGTTCCAAAATGCCAAGAAACTCCGTAATCTGTAGTTCCCAGGTTCGAGTCCCAGCTGGGTCAGAGTTGAGATTTATCTCCGCAAAATTCCCCGCCCTGCCCACGGTCAGTAGGAGAAACCGAAGGGCTTGGAAAGGCCGCCGTCCGTCGGATGGGACGTTAAGCCGTGGCCCCGTGTGCGGGACCACGGTCATACCCTGTGTACGTTAAACAACACGATGGATGACCTTGACGGGAGGCTTACCATCTGTCTCCTAACAGCTGTTCCAATGGATCCCCTCCCCTAACCTTCTCTGAGCCTTCGGGGTCTTTGTGACCTGGCCATTTAGCCCATGGTGTGCGAAAAAGTGCCGCTCAGAGGTAAAACAGCCCAACAGCCAACTCTCTGAGCCTTCGAGGTCACATGGACCCCGAAGGCTCAGAGAAGGTTGGGGGAGGGGACCCACTGGAACAGCTGTTGGGAGACAGATGGTAGCCTCCCGTCAAGGCCATCCAGAGTGTTCTTTAACGTTGGGTTGTTTTACCTCTGAGCGGCACTTTTTTTCACACCATGGGCTAAATGGCCAGGTCACATGGACCCCGAAGGCTCAGAGAAGGTTGGGGGAGGGGACCCACTGGAACAGCTGTTGGGAGACAGATGGTAGCCTCCCGTCAAGACCATCCAGAGTGTTCTTTAACGTTGTGTTGTTTTACCTCTGAGCGGCACTTTTTTTGCACACCATGGGCTAAATGGCCAGGTCACATGGACCCCGAAGGCTCAGAGAAGGTTGGGGGAGGGGACCCACTGGAACAGCTGTTGGGAGACAGATGGTAGCCTCCCGTCAAGGCCATCCAGCGTGTTCTTTAACGTGCACAGGGTATGGCTCTCTCCCGCACACGGGGACACGGCTTAACGTCCCATCCGACGGACGGCGGCCTTTCCAAGTCCATCGGTGTTCCCCTACTGACCGTGGGCAGGGCGGGAAATTTTTGCGGAGATAAATCTCAACGTTGACCCAGCTGGGACTCGAACCTGGGAACTACAGATTACGAGCCTGGCGCGCTACTGACTGAGCCACCCCCGCCCCAGCAGACATGCCGGAACTTCATACGGACAGAATAACCCGTGTGAACGTTCATACGGACAGTGTGAACTTCATACGGACCCGTGTGAACTTCATACGAACATAATCCGTGTGAACTTCATACGGACAGAATAACCCGTGTGAACGTTCATACGGACAGTGTGAACTTCATACGGACCCGTGTGAACTTCATACGGACATAACCCGTGTGAACTTCATACGGACAGAATAACCCGTGTGAACGTTCATACGGACAGTGTGAACTTCATACGGACCCCGTGTGAACTTCATACGGACTTAACCCGTGTGAACTTCATACGGACAGAATAACCCGTGTGAACGTTCATACGGACAGTGTGAACTTCATACGGACCCGTGTGAACTTCATACGGACAGAATAACCCGTTTGAAAGTTAATTGGCGGTGTGAAGTTAAACATCACACCGCCAATTAACTTTGAAGTCTGTCGAACACAAAACGAAAACTTGAACAGAGTTTCTTCACATTTTATGCTTTGTTCATTAAGAATAAATACAACACTTTAAAAATAAGGATATTTGCGAATTTCCCCCCCCCCCCAAAGAGTATTCATCTATATTTTTTTTACCAGGTGAATATACTGTTTATGCAGCTGACCCCTTTCCCCTCCCTGATCGGACTTAGAAGCGGAGTGCTCTCATGCCTCTCTGCAGCAGCCTTTGCTCCTCTTCAACTCACAACCCGTATGCAATGAGGAGATAGTCCCTCTAGAGAGAGGGTCCCGTGGGCAGATGGAAAGAGGGTCCCCTCCCCCTCCTGGCAGCTGCAAGCAGCTCTTGGCAGGGGGTCTGATTGGACGACAGATCCCCCCTCCCCTCTCGGCCCGTACAGAGAGGGGGACAGATGGCCACACGAGCGAGTACCCTGCAGATAATCCCTCGCCACGCGACCCGTAGTGAGGGCTTTTTCTTTCTCTCCTATCGCTTGCTTTTGCTTTCGCTTTCTTTCATTCAGTCGCTCCCAGCTTCGCACTTTCCCTCCCCTCCCCTCACGACTCTCTTTTCTCTCCTCCCCCCCCTCCTCATCCCAGAAACAGACGCCCACCTCACCATCCATTACTGAGCTATGTGCACAGACTGGTGATGCATCATACAGCGGTCGCGTGCGGGTAGATGGCTACTAGAGGTCACAGGGGTGAAAGGTGAGACTGAGGTTAGGATGGCGGTCGCTGACCTTTACTTCGCAGACCATGATGTCTAGACGGACATTTTTGTGTGGGTCCGATGAAAAGGTCTGTCCACAGAGAGACCATGTTGCGGGTTGTTGTTTCTCCTGAGAATATGTTTGGTCCTATCATGGCTTCGGCAGGGAAGGTTGGGTTGGGTTGTTTACCTCTGAGCGGCACTTTTTTGCACACCATGGGCTAAATGGCCAGGTCACATGGACCCCGTAGGCTCAGAGAAGGTTGGGGGAGAGAACCCACTGGAAGAGCTGTTGGGAGACAGATGGTAGCCTCCCGTCTAGGCCATCCAGCGTGTTCTTAACGTGCACAGGGTATGGCTCTCCCGCACACGGGGCCACGGCTTAACGTCCCATCCGACGGACGGCGGCCTTTCCAAGCCCATCGGTGTCCCCTACTGACCGTGGGCAGGACGGGGAATTTTGCGGAGATAAATCTCAACACTGACCCAGCTGGGACTCGAACCTGGGAACTACAGATTACGAGCCTGGCGCGCTACCGACTAAGCTACCTCCACCCCATCGGCAGGGAAGAGTTGGGGGAGGAAGTTCCCCCTAAATTTACATATATCCTTAAATTTGAATTTATTTAGTTATTTAAATTTGTTCCTGTGGTAATCAGGGGCGGAGGTGGCTCAGTCGGTAGTGCGCCAGGCTCGTAATCTGCAGTTCCCAAGTTCGAGTCCCAGCTGGGTCAGCGTTGAGATTTATAAATAAAAATAATAAATACCCTCTCAAGCAGCTGCTTGCCACAGAGGTCTGACAGGAGCCTGTCAGTTTATATGCCACAGTAGAAGGTCTGTGAAGATGGCAGGACCTCAGCAGAAAAACGACACACACAACCTTGCCTTACCCGGGGCTCGAACCCAGGTCCCTTTTAGATCAGTAGCCAAGCGTGCTAACCACTCGGCCATGGGATTTATCTTCGCAAAATTCCCCGCCCTGCCCATGGTCAGTAGGGGACACCGATGGGCTTGGAAAGGCCGCCGTCTGTCGGATGGGACGTTAAGCCGTGGCCCCATGTGCGGGAGAGCCATACCCTGCGCACGTTAAGGAACACGCTGGATGGCTTTGACGGGAGGCTACCATCTGTCCCTCACCAGCTGTTCCAGTGAGTCCCCTCCCCCAACCTTCTCTGAGCCTTTGGGGTCCATGTGACCTGGCCATTTCGCTCATGGTGTGCAAAAAAGTGCCGCTCAGAGGTAAAACAACCCAACTCACGTAAAGTTATTTTGAAATAAGGACAACAAAATGAAAGAAACTTTGTATGGGACTGCCAAAATGAACGAAACTTCATAAGGAGTGGCGAGAAGGAACGAAACTTCGTAAGGGACTCCTCAAATGATCGAAACTTCGTAAGGAACTCCTCAAATGATCGAAACTTCGTAGGAAGTCTGCAGAAGGAATGAAACTTCGCAAGAAACCATGAAAATGAGCGAAACTTCATTAGGAATGGAAGAAGGAACGAAACTTCTTAAAGAATTCTTAAAATGAGCTAAAAGTTTTTAAAGAGTTCCTAAAATGAGCGAAACTTTATAAAGAGTATCCAGAAGCAACGAAACTTCATAAGGGACTATCAAAATGAGCGAAATTTCATAAGGAGTGACCAGAAGGAATGAATCTGCGTAAAGAACTCCTAAAATGAGCGAAACTTCATAAGGAGTATCCAGAAGCAACCAAACTTCGTAAGGGACTACCAAAATGAGCGAAACTTCATAAGGAGTGACCAGAAGGAATGAAACTGCGTAAAGAACTCCTAAAATGAGCGAAACTTCATAAGGAGTATCCAGAAGCAACGAAACTTCATAAGGGACTACCAAAATGAGCGAAATTTCATAAGGAGTGACCAGAAGGAATGAAACTGCGTAAAGAACTCCTAAAATGAGCGAAACTTCATAAGGAGTATCCAGAAGCAACGCAACTTCGTAAAGGTCTATCAAAATGAGCGAAACTTCATAAGGAGTGACCAGAAGGAATGAAACTGCGTAAAGAACTCCTAAAATGAGCGAAACTTCATAAGGAGTATCCATAAGCAACGAAACTTCGTAAAGGTCTATCAAAATGAGCAAAACTTCATAAGGAGTGGCCAGAAGGAATGAAACTGCGTAAAGAACTCCTCAAATGAGCGAAACTTCATAAGGAGTATCCAGAAGCAACGAAACTTCGTAAAGGACTACCAAAATGAGCAAAATTTCATAAGGAGTGGCCAGAAGGAATGAAGCTGCGTAAAGAACTCCTAAAATGAGCGAAACTTCATAAGGAGTATCCAGAAGCAACGAAACTTCGTAAAGGACTAACAAAATGAGCAAAATTTCATAAGGAGTGGCCAGAAGAAATGAAACTGCGTAAAGAACTCCTAAAATGAGCGAAACTTCATAAGGAGTATCCAGAAGCAACGAAACTTCGTAAAGGTCTATCAAAATGAGCGAAACTTCATAAGGAGTGACCAGAAGGAATGAAACTGCGTAAAGAACTCCTAAAATGAGCGAAACTTCATAAGGAGTATCCAGAAGCAACGAAACTTCGTAAAGGACTACCAAAATGAGCAAAATTTCATAAGGAGTGGCCAGAAGGAATGAAACTGCGTAAAGAACTCCTAAAATGAGCGAAACTTCATAAGGAGTATCCAGAAGCAACGAAACTTCGTAAAGGACTAACAAAATGAGCAAAATTTCATAAGGAGTGACCAGAAGGAATGAAACTGCGTAAAGAACTCCTAAAATGAGCGAAACTTCATAAGGAGTATCCAGAAGCAACGAAACTTCGTAAAGGTCTATCAAAATGAGCGAAACTTCATAAGGAGTGGCCAGAAGGAATGAAACTGCGTAAAGAACTCCTAAAATGAGCGAAACTTCATAAGGAGTATCCAGAAGCAACGAAACTTCGTAAAGGACTAACGAAATGAGCAAAATTTCATAAGGAGTGACCAGAAGGAATGAAACTGCGTAAAGAACTCCTAAAATGAGCGAAACTTCATAAGGAGTATCCAGAAGCAACGAAACTTCGTAAAGGACTAACAAAATGAGCAAAATTTCATAAGGAGTGACCAGAAGGAATGAAACTGCGTAAAGAACTCCTAAAATGAGCGAAACTTCATAAGGAGTATCCAGAAGCAACGAAACTTCGTAAAGGTCTATCAAAATGAGCGAAACTTCATAAGGAGTGACCAGAAGGAATGAAACTGCGTAAAGAACTCCTAAAATGAGCGAAACTTCATAAGGAGTATCCAGAAGCAACGAAACTTCGTAAAGGTCTATCAAAATGAGCGAAACTTCATAAGGAGTGGCCAGAAGGAATGAAACTGCGTAAAGAACTCCTCAAATGAGCGAAACTTCATAAGGAGTATTCAGAAGCAACGAAACTTCGTAAAGGACTACCAAAATGAGCAAAATTTCGTAAGGAGTGGCCAGAAGGAATGAAACTGCGTAAAGAACTCCTAAAATGAGCGAAACTTCATAAGGAGTATCCAGAAGCAACGAAACTTCGTAAAGGTCTATCAAAATGAGCGAAACTTCATAAGGAGTGACCAGAAGGAATGAAACTGCGTAAAGAACTCCTAAAATGAGCGAAACTTCATAAGGAGTATCCAGAAGCAACGAAACTTCGTAAAGGTCTATCAAAATGAGCGAAACTTCATAAGGAGTGACCAGAAGGAATGAAACTGCATAAAGAACTCCTAAAATGAGCGAAACTTCATAAGGAGTATCCAGAAGCAACGAAACTTCGTAAAGGTCTATCAAAATGAGCGAAACTTCATAAGGAGTGGCCAGAAGGAATGAAACTGCGTAAAGAACTCCTAAAATGAGCGAAACTTCATAAGGAGTATCCAGAAGCAACGAAACTTCGTAAAGGTCTATCAAAATGAGCGAAACTTCATAAGGAGTGACCAGAAGGAATGAAACTGCGTAAAGAACTCCTAAAATGAGCGAAACTTCATAAGGAGTATCCAGAAGCAACGAAACTTCGTAAAGGTCTATCAAAATGAGCGAAACTTCATAAGGAGTGACCAGAAGGAATGAAACTGCGTAAAGAACTCCTAAAATGAGCGAAACTTCATAAGGAGTATCCAGAAGCAACGAAACTTCGTAAAGGTCTATCAAAATGAGCGAAACTTCATAAGGAGTGGCCAGAAGGAATGAAACTGCGTAAAGAACTCCTCAAATGAGCGAAACTTCATAAGGAGTATTCAGAAGCAACGAAACTTCGTAAAGGACTACCAAAATGAGCAAAATTTCGTAAGGAGTGGCCAGAAGGAATGAAACTGCGTAAAGAACTCCTAAAATGAGCGAAACTTCATAAGGAGTATCCAGAAGCAACGAAACTTCGTAAAGGTCTATCAAAATGAGCGAAACTTCATAAGGAGTGACCAGAAGGAATGAAACTGCGTAAAGAACTCCTAAAATGAGCGAAACTTCATAAGGAGTATCCAGAAGCAACGAAACTTCGTAAAGGTCTATCAAAATGAGCGAAACTTCATAAGGAGTGACCAGAAGGAATGAAACTGCATAAAGAACTCCTAAAATGAGCGAAACTTCATAAGGAGTATCCAGAAGCAACGAAACTTCGTAAAGGTCTATCAAAATGAGCGAAACTTCATAAGGAGTGGCCAGAAGGAATGAAACTGCGTAAAGAACTCCTAAAATGAGCGAAACTTCATAAGGAGTATTCAGAAGCAACGAAACTTCGTAAAGGACTACCAAAATGAGCAAAATTTCGTAAGGAGTGGCCAGAAGGAATGAAACTGCGTAAAGAACTCCTAAAATGAGCGAAACTTCATAAGGAGTATCCAGAAGCAACGAAACTTCGTAAAGGTCTATCAAAATGAGCGAAACTTCATAAGGAGTGACCAGAAGGAATGAAACTGCGTAAAGAACTCCTAAAATGAGCGAAACTTCATAAGGAGTATCCAGAAGCAACGAAACTTCGTAAAGGTCTATCAAAATGAGCGAAACTTCATAAGGAGTGACCAGAAGGAATGAAACTGCATAAAGAACTCCTAAAATGAGCGAAACTTCATAAGGAGTATCCAGAAGCAACGAAACTTCGCAAAGGTCTATCAAAATGAGCGAAACTTCATAAGGAGTGGCCAGAAGGAATGAAACTGCGTAAAGAACTCCTAAAATGAGCGAAACTTCATAAGGAGTATCCAGAAGCAACGAAACTTCGCAAAAGTCTATCAAAATGAGCGAAACTTCATAAGGAGTGACCAGAAGGAATGAAACTGCGTAAAGAACTCCTAAAATGAGCGAAACTTCATAAGGAGTATCCAGAAGCAACGAAACTTCGTAAAGGACTAACGAAATGAGCAAAATTTCATAAGGAGTGGCCAGAAGGAATGAAACTGCGTAAAGAACTCCTAAAATGAGCGAAACTTCATAAGGAGTATCCAGAAGCAACGAAACTTCGTAAAGGACTACCAAAATGAGCAAAATTTCATAAGGAATGGCCAGAAGGAATGAAACTGCGTAAAGAACTCCTAAAATGAGCGAACCTTCATAAGGAGTATCCAGAAGCAACGAAACTTCGTAAAGGTCTATCAAAATAAGCGAAACTTCATAAGGAGTGACCAGAAGGAATGAAACTGCGTAAAGAACTCCTAAAATGAGCGAAACTTCATAAGGAGTATCCAGAAGCAACGAAACTTCGTAAAGGTTTATCAAAATGAGCGAAACTTCATAAGGAGTGGCCAGAAGGAATGAAACTGCGTAAAGAACTCCTCAAATGAGCGAAACTTCATAAGGAGTATCCAGAAGCAACGAAACTTCGTAAAGGACTACCAAAATGAGCAAAATTTCATAAGGAGTGGCCAGAAGGAATGAAACTGCGTAAAGAACTCCTCAAATGAGCGAAACTTCATAAGGAGTATCCTGAAGCAACGAAACTTCGTAAAGGAGTACCAAAATGAGCAAAATTTCATAAGGAGTGGTTAGAAGAAATGAAACTGCGTAAAGAACTCCTAAAATGAGCGAAACTTCATAAGGAGTATCCAGAAGCAACGAAACTTCGTAAAGGACTACCAAAATGAGCAAAATTTCATAATTAGTGGCCAGAAGGAACTCCTCAGATGAGAAAATTTCGTAAGGAGTCCGCAGAATGAGAAACACTTCGAAAAGGACTACGAAAATGAGCGAAACTTCATAAGGAGTCTCCAGAAGGAACGAAACTTCAGAAGGGACTGCCAAAGTGAGCGAATGTTCATGTGGGTCTCCAGAACAGAGAAATTTCATAAGGTATTAATAATTCCTAATACCAGAGATTGAGAAATACCATCATCACTATATTTTTTTTAATGTCATTTTCATTAACGCACGAGACCAGGATTGTCATTAGATAATCTGCTGCCCTCAGGCAACGATTAAAAATGGTCTTTTTACTAATAGTAGTATAAGCATTAAGAACTAAGGTAGATATTAACAAAAATATATTTGAGTCATATTTTATATTGAATATAATTACAGTTATATTTTCATGTGAATAAATGTGAACATTTCAATTGAAATAACCAAAATTTGCACGAAATTTAATATCTGAAGCAAATTTATTAATAATCACACAAATAAAATCACACAATCACACAAATAAATAA
This sequence comes from Ryuthela nishihirai, assembly GCA_038380435.1. Taxonomy (NCBI): domain Eukaryota; kingdom Metazoa; phylum Arthropoda; class Arachnida; order Araneae; family Heptathelidae; genus Ryuthela; species Ryuthela nishihirai. Next base: position 39,183,331 of record JAWZYU010000029.1, read on the forward strand.
AATACGTAAATACGTAAAAAATAATGCGGCATGAAATATTTCCCTAATCCCGCTGTTCTTGCTTTCTTTCACTCTTTTCGAAACAAATTCCACTTTCAATTTCTACACCTAGCATTGCTACTAATCTTTTTTGTGTCATGGCGACTTCAAATGTTTTTCAACTTCGAAAAATTGCCGATATCTCGTCTATATAATAAAAGAAGGTGTCTCTCTGTGTGTGTGTGTGTGTCTGTGGCAGCCATAACTCATCGGGAATCAACGTACACCCTTCAAATTTTCAGAGAACGTTTCTGGTTGTGGTCCGGATTGCAGTGCCAAATTTCAAGTCAAAAGTCCAAGAGGGGGGCTTGCTGGAACAAAAAATATTTACCATGCTATTCTTACGGGAAACGAGAATCGCTATCAAATTTACTGTTGCCATTTTCTGCTTCCTAACTATGAAAGTAAAGATTTAAAATAGCATTTTAATGTTCTGCTGCATATCTGATGCCGTTGCCAGATTCTCCACATTTCCAAAAGCATTATTTAGGGGTTCCGTTGCAGCTAGGGACCTGATTTTCTAACCAAAAATGGGGTCGGGCACGGGGAATCCGCCTGCGAAATTTGGGACCTTTCGGTGAAGAACATCGGGAATTACAGAACGCCAAAATCTGACGAAATAAAAATATCTCGATCGTTTGCCACGGGCTCTGAGAGCGCGCGCCGAGTCAGCAATGATCTTTGCAACACCGGGAAATTCTTCGTCTTCAAACTGTGATAAAATGCCGGGGGGGGGGGGGGTATATTCACTAACTTTTAGTGCAGGAAACAACAGAATATGCAGATTAAAAGTGAGATACGAGCTGTCAGAGTTTGTGTAGAAACGAAGCCACGGGCCAAATGGGAACCTGATTTTTAAACCAATCACTGGAGCACACGGGGAACGCTGTGCAGGAAATTTGCATAATGTGGACGAATATCACGGGAACCATAGGGCAGCAAAATCTGTAGTAACGGAAATAAAAATCTCGATAACTTACTCAGAAACTAAGTCACGAGATATGAGGAGTGCTCGCTGACGTCAACAACGTTTCAAGCCAACACCGGGCAAATTTCTTCCTGTTGAAGATCTGTGCCAAAGTGTCAGGGGGCGTATTTACAAAATTTACCTTTAGTGCAGTGAAAATAAGAATATGAAGATTAAAAGTGACACCCGGGCAGCGCCGGGTAAGTTCAGCTAGTAATAAATAAAGGTGTGTGTGTGTGTGTGAGTGTCTGTAACAGGCATATCTCATCGGGAAATCAAGGTTGAAGCTTCAAATTTTCAGACAATGTTTCTGGTTGTGGTCCGGATTCAATTTGTTAAATTTCAAGTCAAAATTCCAAAAAGTGAGCTTGCCAGAAGCAAACGTACTTGCCGTGCTATTCCTACGGGAAACGATAATCGCTGTAGAATTTATTGCTGCCAGTTACTCTTACCTAACTGTGAAAGTAAGAATCGCAATAAAGTTTAAATCTGCTTCGGTTGCCAGATCCCCACATTTCCGAAGGCTCTATTATTTTAAGGAGTCCCATTGCAGCTACAGACTTGATTTTTTAACACAACACGGGGTCAGGCAGGTGAAACCCAACTACGTAATTTGGAACAGTTCGGCAAAGTACATCGGGAACAACAGAGTATCAAAATCTGCCGAAATAAAACTCTATCGATAGTTTGCGACGAAGTCACTGGCTTTGAGAGCGCGCGATGACGTCAGAAGCGACCTGAGCAATCCGGCCAATTCTTCGTGTTGAACCTGTGCTAAAAGGTCGAGGTGGTGAGGTGGCAGAACTCACAAAACTAATTTTCAGTGCAGTAAAAATCAAAATATGTAGATTAATAAAATGCGTAACGCAAAATCAGTATTTAGATTACATGCAAATGGGGGCGGGGGTGGCTCAGTCGATAGCGCGCCAGGCTCGTAATCTGCAGTTCCCAGGTTTGAGTCCCAGCTGGGTCAGCGTTGAGATTTATCTCCGAAAAACTTCCCGCGGTTAGTAGGGGACACCGATTGGTTTGAAATCGGCCATGGAAAGGCCGCCGTCTCTCGGATGGGACGTTAAGCCGTGGCACCGTGTGTGGGAGAGCCATACTCTGTGCACTTTAAGGAACACACTGGATGGCTTTGACGGGAGGCTACCATCTGTCTCCCAACAGCCGTTCCAGTGGGTCCCCTCCCCAAACCTTCTTTGAGCCTTCGGGGTCCATGTGACCCGGCCATTTAGCCCGTGGTGTGCAAAAAAAAGTGCGTTCAGAGGAAAAACAACTCAACCCAACCTACACACGTCGGGTATAAAAAATTTTCGAAACATTTCGCCTGCTACTGTCTTATTCAATTATGCTACAGAGAAGTTTCAGTTCTTCCAACTGTTCCCTCAATATCGATGTTCAATGTTTTTACTTCCTCCGAGAATGTTTTCTAAAGTACGATAAAAATTCTGAAATTCTTTAAAACGTACTATACACTTGGCTAAGGAATGTTAAAATTTAAAAATACGAAATGTGGCTTTCTACTTGGATAAATCTATCTTCTGTTTAGTTAATTACCTCGTCTACTATTCCAACGGAAAATTTTGCTTTGAAACGTTTTCGCTGGATTATGTAGAGTTTTTTTTTTTTAGCTAAAATTTCTTTTTCTGAGTTGAACTCAGCAGATATTTCTAGATCACCTGCTGCAGTCTCATTAGCAGTCTTTTCCGCAGCCTTCAGATCTAACACCTTAAGCCAGAGGTTCTCAACGTGGGGTACGCGGTAAAATTTTTTGGGGTATACCGTGAGAACTCAAAAGTCTCTAGATCTAGTAACAAAGTCAGTGTTTTATTTTATTCCCATTGTTATACTATAACTATAGTTTTATCTATCTATATAAGGGGTACAGTCGCTCAAAAAAGTATCCTAACACTATGGTTGATTACAGAATTCAGAAAAAATATCTGGCAACGATTTTTTTTTAGAAATTAGTGATCTGCCAACCTTCGTGTCATGTGACACGAAGGCTGGCAGATCACTAATTTCTAAAAAAAAATCGTTGCCAGATATTTTTTTTCTGAATTCTGTAATCAACCATAGCCTTCGGATACTTCTTTCAGCGACTGTAGGTGGTCTTATTATTTTGATACTAGATCGTGTGGGCTCACTCACGGAAATATTGAGCGTGTGCAGTTACCGTTCACAGCAAACTGGAGCGGTTGCGGCTAATGTTTACAGCACATTGGATCGTGTGAGCTCACAAAGACCTGGATCGTGTGGGCTCACTCACGGAAATATTGAGTGTGTGCAGTTACCGTTCACAGCAAACTGGAGCGTGTCCAGTAACTGCACACGCTCCAGTTTGCTGTGAACGGTAACTGGAGCGTGTACAGTTGCTGTACACGCTCCAGATATTTTTCCTGAATTCTGTAATCACGTGACACGAAGGTTGCCAGATCACTAATTTAAAAAAAAAAAAATCGTTACCAGATATTTTTTTCTAAATTCTGTAATCAACCATAGTGTTCGGATACCTTTTTGAGCGACTGTACGCCAGTTACATGCACATTTCCAAGGGTTACGTGAAGCATAAAAGGTTGAGAACCACTCACTGCCTTAAGTTATAGCCTGACCTGCTTAATGCCCAGCGAAGGCTCTGCACGAGACATATTATTCGAGATACTGATGGTCTTGTACTGACTTTTAGAGATGTCCAGAATTCAGTTGAATTTCAAAATTACAGATTAATCTCTTTCTAATTCGATTAAAACAACAACAACAACAAAAAAAAAAGCCAAAAATGTCATCAGCACTCTCGCAGGTTGCTCGCTTACTGGCAATGCGGGCATCGCCTTGCAGATGGCAATGGCCTCCCCCAACCTACCACCCCCCTCCCTCAAGGGTAAGCAACCCCTATGTGGAACCTCACATCAACAGCTGACTCTGGCAGAAGACATAGCGCTACAGAGCAGACGATCACCTGCGATTCCAGGTGGATTGGGGAACTGTTGAGAAATTTCGGTCTGGCAACGGTGCAAAGATGTACAGTCCCTCAAAAAAGTATCCGAACACCATGGTTGATTACAGAATTCAGAAAAAATATCTGGCAATGATTTTTTTTTTAGAAATTAGTGATCTGCCAACCTTCGTGTCACGTGATTACAGAATTCAGGAAAAATATCTAGAGCGTGTATAGCAACTGTACACGCTCCAGTCACCGTTCACAGCAAACTGGAGTGTGTGCAGTTACTGCACACGCTCCAGATTGCTGTGAACGGTAACTGCACACGCTCAATATTTCCGTGAGTGAGCCCACACGATCCAGGTCTTTGTGAGCTCACACGATCCAATGTGCTGTGAACATTAACCGCAACCGCTCCAGTTTGCTGTGAACGGTAACTGCACACGCTCAATATTTCCGTGAGTGAGTCCACACGATCTAGTATCAAAATAATATGACCACCTACAGTCGCTCAAAAAAGTATCCGAACACTATGGTTGATTACAGAATTCAGAAAAAAAATCTGGCAACGATTTTTTAGAAATTAGTGATCTGACATGAAGGTTGCCAAATCGTTGCCAGATATTTTTTCTGAATAGTGTAATCAACCATAGTGTTTGGATATTTTTTAATATATATAATGCGTATGAATATATAACGCAATGAATATGGAGCGTGTGCAGTTACCGTTCACAGCAAACTGGTGCGGTTGCGGTTAATGTTCACAGAACATTGGATCGTGTGAGCTCACAAAAACCTGGATCGTGTGGGCTCACTCACGGAAAAATTGAGCGTGTGCAGTTACCGGTCACAGCAAACTGGAGCGGTTGCGGTTAATGTTCACAGCAAACTGGAGCGGTTGCGGTTAATGTTCACAGAACATTGGATCGTGTGAGCTCACAAAAACCTGGATCGTGTGGGCTCACTCACGGAAATATTGAGCGTGTGCAGTTACCGTTCACAGCAAACTGGAGCTTGTGCAGTTTGCTGTGAACGGTAGCTGGAGCGTGTACAGTTGCTGTACACACTCCAGATATTTTTCCTGAATTCTGTAATCACGTGACACGAAGGTTGTCAGATCGCTAATTTCTAAAAAAAAATCGTTGCCAGATATTTTTTCTGAATTCTGTAATCAACCATAGTGTTCGGATACTTTTTTGAGCGACTGTACCTCTACCACAAACGACCAGTCCTAACGCTCTTGCAACACACACAGCAAAAGCATCAAAACTAAACCCCGTATCACTTTTTTTTATCAAGTTAAAGTACCGACCTCGCCAGATCCCATCCCATTTTTTTTTATACAACAGTATTTTCAAGTACAAAACAAGGACATTTTTTGGAAGCATTCAAAAAAAGATGCAAAAGAAAGGAAAAAAAAAACACCCTTCGTCCTTTAAAGAGTCATCCCAGCATCACTTGGCGCGTGCTCCTGCATCCCTGATCTCCCTCCTCACCCTCCGAACTCGCGCGTGCGTTCGCGTGCAGCCAGCCTGGGGAAAGGAAGCCCCTATTATGAAAATATCTGCACGCGCGATACGGTCGAACTCCTACATCCTCTTGTTCCATCCCTCCATCCTTCCCCCTTCTGGCTCGAACCTCTACATCTCTCATCTTCCTCTCTTCGTTCACTCCCCGTCCCCCCCCCCTCCTCATCTCCCCTACATCTCCCCTCATCACCATACAGCTGTGTCTGGAGTACGATTCTGTTTGTCGTCCGAAGAGGCCATATTTCACATACGGACCCCAAAGATACAGCACAAGCAGTGGTCGGCGTTGAGCGACTCTGAGCAGCACTCGCTCCGAGACTTTTGTGTGGCAATTGCGGAAACCTCCTTTCAAAGGGGAGGAGGGGACAGAAAGGAGAGGGCAAGAAAAGTCCTTCGTGTTTGCTGCGAGATGCAAAAGCAACACTCTTGTCAGTTGTTCCTAGAAAAGAAAAGAAAGTGATTTTTCTCTCCAGAAGTAGACCGTGGAAACATAACACGCAGGAAGCGATCTGGCGTGATTAACGTTTCAAAATAGGGGCGGGAGTGGCTCAGTCGGTAGCGCGCCAGACTCGTAATCTGTAGTTCCCAGGTTCGAGTCCCAGCTGGGTCAGCGTTGAGATTTATCTCCGCAAAATTTCCCCGCCCTGCCCACGGTCAGTAGGGGACACCGAGGGCTTGAAAAGTCCGCCGTCCGTCAGATGGGACGTTAAGCCGTGGCTCGTGTGCGGGTGAGCCATACCCTGTGCACGTTAAAGAACACGTTGGATGGCCTTAACGGGAGGCTACCATCTGTCTCCCAACAGACGTTCCAGTGGGTCCCCTCCCCCAACCTTCTCTGAGCCTTCGGGATCCATGTGACCTGGCCAATTAGCCCATGGTGTGCAAAAAAGTGCCGCTCAGAAGTAAAACAACCCAACCCTACCTCCGTAATCTGTAGTTCCCAGGTTCGAGTTCCAGCTGGGTCAGCGTTGAGATTTATCTCCGCAAAATTCCCCGCCCTTCCCACGGTCAGTAGGGGATACCGATGGGCTTGGAAAGGCCGCCGTCCGTCGGATGGGACGTTAAGCCGTGGCCCCGTGTGAGGGAGAGACATACCGCGTGCACATTAAAGAACACGCTGGATGGCCTTGACGGGAGGCTACCATCTGTCTCCCAACAGCTGTTCCAGTGGGTCCCCTCCCCCAACCTTTTCTGAGCCTTCGGGGTCCTTGTGACCTGGCCATTTAGCCCATGGTGCGCAAAAAAGTGACGTTCAGAGGTAAAACAACCAAACCCAACTGATCTATGGAGACTGAGCCAAACGTCGTGGCCGCCGGAGGACGATGCGATTGTTGCTAAATTACTTCACCCTTACTTGGATGAAATTACAGCTTCTCGGGTTTTAAGCCCGTGCCACTGCATGCCTCAACTTTACTGCGTTGAATGAAGAATAGGAACTGTCCATCAATTTGCTGCACGAGAGTTAGATAGGGACGACACACTTTATTTATAACATGTACAGTCGGTCAAAAAAGTATCCGAACACTGTGGGTGATTATAGAATTCAGAAAACATATCTGGCAGCGATTTTTTTAGAAATTAGTGATCTGGCAACCTTCGTGTCACGTGACACGAAGGAAAGCGACTGTTCCTACACACATTTCTAAAAAACGTTGCCAGATATTTTTTCTGAATTCTGTAATCAACCATAGTGTTCGGATGCTTTTTAATATATATAATGCGTATGAATATATAATGCAATGAATATGGAGCGTGTGCAGTTACCGTTCACAGCAAACTGGAGCGGTTGCGGTTAATGTTCACAGCACATTGGATCGTGTGGGCTCACTCACGGAAATATTGAGCGTGTGCAGTTCCCGTTCACAGCAAACTGGAGCGGTTGCGGTTAATGTTCACAGCACATTGGATCGTGTGAGCTCACAAAGACCTGGATCGTGTGAGCTCACTCATGGAAATATTGAGCGTTGAGCGTGTGCAGTTACCATTCACAGCAAACTGGAGCGGTTGCAGTTAATGTTCACAGCACATTGGATCGTGTGAGCTCACAAAGACCTGGATCGTGTGAGCTCACTCACGGAAATATTGAGCGTTGAGGGTGTGCAGTTACCATTCACAGCAAACTGGAGCGGTTGCAGTTAATGTTCACAGCACATTGGATCGTGTGAGCTCACAAAGACTTGGATCGTGTGGGCTCACTCACGGAAATATTGAGCGTGTGCAGTTACCGTTCACAGCAAACTGGAGCGGTTGCAGTTAATGTTCACAGCACATTGGATCGTGTGAGTTCACAAAGACCTGGATCGTGTGGGCTCACTCACGGAAATATTGAGCATGTGCAGTTACGTTCACAGCAAACTGGAGCGGTTGCAGTTAATGTTCACAGCACATTGGATCGTGTGAGCTCACAAAGACCTGGATCGTGTGGGCTCACTCACGGAAATATTGAGCGTGTGCAGTTACCGTTCACAGCAAACTGGAGCAGTTGCGGTTAATGTTCACAGCACATTGGATCGTGTGAGCTCACAAAGACCTGGATCGTGTGGGTTCACTCACGGAAATATTGAGCGTGTGCAGTTACCATTCACAGCAAACTGGAGCGGTTGCGGTTAATGTTCACAGCACATTGGATCGTGTGAGAGCTCATAAAGACCTGGATCATGTGGGCTCACTCACGGAAATATTGGGCGTGTGCAGTTACCGTTCACAGGAAACTGGAGCGGTTGCAGTTAATGTTCACACCACATTGGATCGTGTGAGCTCACAAAGACCTGGATTGTGTAGGCTCACTCACGGAAATATTGAGCGTGTGCAGTTACCATTCACAGCAAACTGGAGCGGTTGCGGTTAATGTTCACAGCACATTGGATCGTGTGAGCTCACAAAGACCTGGATCGTGTGGACTCACTCACGGAAATATTGAGCGTGTGCAGTTACCGTTCACAGCAAACTGGAGCGGTTGCAGTTAATGTTCACAGCACATTGGATCGTGTGGGCTCACTCACGGAAATATTGAGCGTGTGCAGTTACCGTTCACAGCAAACTGGAGCGGTTGCGGTTAATGTTCACAGCACATTGGATCGTGTGAGCTCACAAAGACCTGGATCGTGTGGGCTCACTCACGGAAATTTTGAGCGTGTGCAGTTACCGTTCAATAATATTGAGCGTGTGCAGTAATTGCACACGCTCCAGTTTCTGTGAACAGTAACTGGAGCGTGTACAGTTGCTGTACACGCTCCAGTTACTGTTTTATTAATTAGTTACTTATTGTTAACTTTGCTGCTGCAAATATTAACAATAAGGTGGAGAATCGCAAACTCTGCAAGTTCTCACTTTACAAACCTCAAACTCGTAGATAGGATAACCAACCTTTGCTTACACTGTGGTTCCTCTGAATCCACAAAAATAAAAACACAGATTCTCCAAGAATCTCGATTCCCTCTTGGAATCACACCCTCACTTCAAGGGTTACTTTGAGAAAGGAGGCGTCCCTTTGAGTCGTGTCCAAGCGACCTCTTCGCTTGACAGCTACGCACAGACTCATGTTTCAAATCTACCGCCTTACCTCGTCGCTGCATCAACGCCCTACGCAAGACATTTACGGCGATAAACAACTTCTGGAGCTGGTTTTATACTTACACGGAGCAGCTTTAGACCCGAAAAGAGACCTCGTGAGTCATCCCAGCACAAAACATTTCCAAGAACATATAAAAATATATACAACAATAAAATACAACAAAAATATACAATAAATAAATAAGTATAAAATCCTAGGGACATGACACTGATGATCCCAAAAGATCAAACGAACTGAAGAATCCCAAAAAATCCAATGAACTGATGAACCTCAAAAATCCAGTGAACTGGCTATCCCAAAAGATCCAAAGAACCGACTATCCAAAGAACTGGCGATCCCAAAAGATCTAAAGAACCGACTATTCCAAAAGATCCAAAGAACCGACTATCCCAAAGAACCAAAGAATCGACTATCCCAAAAGATCTAAAGAACCGGCTATCCCAAAAGAACCAAAGAATCGACTATCCCAAAAGATCTAAAGAACCGGCTATCACAAAAGAACCAAAGAATCGACTATCCCAATAGATCCAAAGAACCAACTATCCCAAAAGAACTGGCTATCCCAAAAGATCCAAAGAACCGACTATCTCAAAAGATCTAAAGAACCGACTATCCCAAAAGATCTAAAGAACCGACTATCCCAAAAGATCCAAAGAACTGGCTATCCCAAAAGATCTAAAGAACCGACTATCCCGAAAGATCTAAAGAACTGACTATCCCAAAAGAACCAAAGAATCGACTATCCCAAAAGATCTAAAGAACCGACTATCCCAAAAGATACAAAGAACCGGCTATCCCAAAAGATCTAAAGAACCGACTATCCCAAAAGATCTAAAGAACCAACTATCCCAAAAGAACCAAAGAATCGACTATCCCAAACGATCTAAAGAACCGACTATCCCAAAAGATCCAAAGAACCGACTATCCCAAAAGATCCAAAGAACGGACTATCCCAAAAGATCTAAAGAACCGACTATCCCAAAAGATTCAAAGAACTGGCTATCCCAAAAGATCTAAAGAACCGACTATCCCGAAAGATCCAAAGAACCGACTATCCCGAAAGATCCAAAGAACCGACTATCCCGAAAGAACCAAAGAATCGACTATCCCAAAAGATCCAAAGAACCGGCTACCCCAAAAGATCTAAAGAACTGTCTATCCCAAAAGAACCAAAGAATCGACTATCCCAAAAGATCTAAAGAAACGACTATCCCAAAAGATGCAAAGAACCGGCTATCCCAAAAGATCCAAAGAACCGACTATCTCAAAAGATCTAAAGAACCGACTATCTCAAAAGATCCAAAGAACCGACTATCCCAAAAGATCCAAAGAACTGGCTATCCCAAAAGATCTAAAGAACCGACTATCCCAAAAGATCTAAAGAACCGATTATCCCAAAAGAATGAAAGAATCGACTATCCCAAAAGATCTAAAGAACCGGCTATCACAAAAGAACCAAAGAATCGACTATCCCAATAGATCCAAAGAACCAACTATCCCAAAAGAACTGGCTATCCCAAAAGATCCAAAGAACCGACTATCTCAAAAGATCTAAAGAACCGACTATCCCAAAAGATCTAAAGAACCGACTATCCCAAAAGATCCAAAGAACTGGCTATCCCAAAAGATCTAAAGAACCGACTATCCCGAAAGATCTAAAGAACTGACTATCCCAAAAGAACCAAAGAATCGACTATCCCAAAAGATCTAAAGAACCGACTATCCCAAAAGATACAAAGAACCGGCTATCCCAAAAGATCTAAAGAACCGACTATCCCAAAAGATCTAAAGAACCAACTATCCCAAAAGAACCAACTGTCCCAAAAGAACCAAAGAATCGACTATCCCAATAGATCCAAAGAACCAACTATCCCAAAAGAACCAAAGAACTGGCTATCCCAAAAGATCCAAAGAACCGACTATCCCAAAAGATCTAAAGAATCGACTATCCCAAAAGATCTAAAGAACCGGCTATCCCAAAAGATCCATAGAACCGGCTACCCCAAAAGATCTAAAGAACTGACTATCCCAAAAGAACCAAAGAATCGACTATCCCAAAAGATCTAAAGAACCGACTATCCCAAAAGATACAAAGAACCGGCTATCCCAAAAGATCTAAAAAACCGACTATCCCAAAAGATCTAAAGAACCAACTATCCCAAAAGAACCAAAGAATCGACTATCCCAATAGATCCAAAGAACCAACTATCCCAAAAGAACCAAAGAACTGGCTATCCCAAAAGATCCAAAGAACCGACTATCTCAAAAGATCTAAAGAAACGACTATCTCAAAAGATCCAAAGAACCGACTATCCGAAAAGATCCAAAGAACCAGCTATCCCAAAAGATCCAAAGAACTGGCTATCCCAAAAGATCTAAAGAACCGACTATCCCAAAAGATCTAAAGAACCGATTATCCCAAAAGAACGAAAGAATCGACTATCCTAAAGATCTAAAGAACCGACTATCCCAAAAGATCCAAAGAACCGATTATCCCAAAAGAACGAAAGAATCGACTATCCCAAAAGATCTAAATAACCCACTATCCCAAATGATCCAAAGAACTTCATCGTTAATGCTCCCCATCTCTCATCTAAGAAGCACACTTTTTACCTCCAACAATCCCAGTCCTACCAGTATTACAACTCTGAATGTCAGGCCAGCATCCAAAGGAATACTTTCCTCCCACACATCGCCACTCCATCATTAATACTCTACATCTCTCATCTAAGAAGCACCCTTTTTACCTCCAACAATCCCAGTCCTACCAGTATTACAATTCTGAATGTCAGGCCAGCATCCAAAGGAATACTTTCCTCCAAAACATCGCCACTCCATCGTTAATGCTCTCCATCTCTCATCTAAGAAGCACCCTTTTTACCTCCAACAATCCCAGTCCTACCACTATTACAACTCTGAATGTCAGGCCAGCATCCAAAGGAATACTTTCGTCCCACACATCGCCACTCCATCGTTAAAGCTCTCCATCTCTCATCTAAGAAGCACCCTTTTTACCTCCAACAATCCCAGTCCTACCAGTATTACAATTCTGAATGTCAGGCCAGCATCCAAAGGAATACTTTCCTCCCAAACATCGCCACTCCATCGTTATTGCTGTCCATCTCTCATCTAAGAAGCACCCTTTTTACCTCCAACAATCCCAGTCCTACCAGTATTACAACTCTGAATGTCAGGCCAGCATCCAAAGGAATACTTTCGTCCCAAACACCGCCACTCCATCGTTAATGCTCTCCATCTCTCATCTAAGAAGCACCCTTTTTACCTCCAACAATCCCAGTCCTACCAGTATTACAATTCTGAATGTCAGGCCAGCATCCAAAGGAATACTTTCGTCCCAAACATCGCCACTCCATCGTTATTGCTCTCCATCTCTCATCTAACAAGCACCCTTTTTACCTCCAACAATCCCAGTCCTACCAGTATTACAATTCTGAATGTCAGGCCAGCATCCAAAGGAATACTTTCCTCCCAAACATCGCCACTCCATCGTTAATGCTCTCCATCTCTCATCTAAGAAGCACCCTTTTTACCTCCAACAATCCCAGTCCTACCAGTATTACAATTCTGAATGTCAGGCCAGCATCCAAAGGAATACTTTCCTCCCAAACGTCGCCACCCCATCGTTATTGCTCTCCATCTCTCATCTAAGAAGCGCCCTCTTTACCTCCAACAATCCCAGTCCTCACCAGATGGTCAACAGCTTTATTTTTCACTTTATGTCGTCACTCGATAAATGCAATCGATTGGTCCGATGAACCTGATTGACAGCAGCTAGCCCACGTGCTAGTCAAGGGTCATTACTATAATCCCGTCTTTCTGCAGAGGGAGCCCGAGGGCCCCTTCCCGAGACTTTCTCCTTTCGTCCTCCCCCTTTTCTCCATTCTCTCCGATCATGCATTCCCTCCCCCCACATCACTCCCTGTCTGCATTTCATTCCACGTGAACGGCTCGCTACCCAAGAGGCTTTGTGTGGTCAGTCCCAGTTATGGGAACGGACGCATGCGCTGCAGCTTCTTTCAACTGAGCAGAAAAGTGCGGACATTTCGGATGCTGTGATTCCGCGGAGCCGCTTCAAAAAGGGATGAATGGGAGGATGGAGAGGTGGATTCTTTGGAGCATTGTAAATGGAACGCGACCTGTTCTCTAAACCTCCCCAGATGTCATCCCTATTAAAAATAATCCTAAATAAAAGAGATTCATCCGCCTGCTCTCTTTAAGGCTCCATCGTCCCATATTTGCATTGGCAATATTCGTACTTGATTGACGCTAGAGCATTGTCGATCAATGCAATTATAATACCGTAAAAATTTAAAGAGTAACTCGGCTGCAATATGCAATTGAGGAGGTTAGAGTCCTGCTCGTACAATCGCTTAAAAAAGTATCCAAACGCTATGGTTGATTACAGAATTCAGAAAAAATATCTGGAGCGTGTACAGCAACTGTACACGCTCCAGTTACCGTTCACAGCAAACTGGAGCGTGTGCAGTTACTGCACACGCTCCAGTTTGCTGTGAACGGTAACTGCACACGCTCAATATTTCCGTGAGTGAGCCCACACGATCCAGGTTTTTGTGAGCTCACACGATCCAATGTGCTGTGAATATTAACCGCAACCGCTCCAGTTTTCTGTGAACGGTAACTGCACACGCTCAATATTTTTGAGTGGGCCCACACGATCCAGGTTTTTGTGAGCTCACACGATCCGATGTGCTGTGAACATTAACCGCAACCGCTCCAGTTTGCTGTGAACGGTAACTGCACACGCTCAATATTTCTGTGAGTGGACCCACACGATCCAGGTTTTTGTGAGCTCACACGATCCAATGTGCTGTGAACATTAACCGCAACCGCTCCAGTTTGCTGTGAACGGTAACTGCACACGCTCAATATTCATTGCATTATATATTCATACGCATTATATATATTAAAAAATATCCGAACACTATGGTTGATTACAGAATTTAGAAAAAATATCTGGCAACGATATTTTTAGAAATTAGAGATCTGGCAACCTTCGTGTCACGTGACACAAAGGTTGCCAGATCACTAATTTAAAAAAAAATCATTGCCAGATATTTTTTCTGAATACTGTAATCAACCATAGTGTTCGGATATTTTTTTGAGCGACTGTACTGTCTTGTTCGCACTGAGTTCAAATGTCTTCCAAATAGCGTAATAAAAAAAATCAACATTCCCAGTACTCCAGTGCTACACCCCACAACAAAGGTATTATTACCCAAACTCGGTCACATAACAGATCCCCGTGCTGTTGACAATATTGCCTCCACGGCTATTACTGGTACAATGGCTTCTGTATGTTTATTGGACACGCATAAATATACATAACTATTGCGAAAACTTTTCAATCTGAAAATAACGTCGAAAGCTCTAAACCTCACTAGTCATTTTCCTTCATTAAAAGTTCTCAGATGTAAGAAAAAAAACTTTCCACTAATTCGCAAGAATCGCTTTTTTAGAAATAGCGTGCGACTACAAATAGAGTAATCTCGTGCAGGTATCCTTACTTATTTTGCTTCAGTCAATACATCGCTGGGTATTATTTTCTATTAAGTAACCTTCCTCTGTGAAAAGCCATATTCTGAATGAGGAGGAACGCGCCGGCAGTCCACATCAGCAGTTTGTTCCCTAATGAGTTATTTCTGGGGTTACTTTGACCCTTAATAAGATGTACAAGTTATTAGGTCTTCCGACAACGTAATTACGGCATGAGGACACGACATCGGCACCTTTCAAAAAAAAAAAAGCTTTGAGCCTTATTTTTTCTCGATTGGCAACACATCCCCGTTTCGAATCTGAAATGATGATTTCATTAACAATCGATTTTACCATCAGTCGACTTGGTGGGCGGAACCGCGAGCGACAGAAGTGAGGTCGTTCAGAGAATTAAATTATCGTTGGGCCACTCCGCGATGACACCTGATGTTGCGGAGTGTGGTCGCAATCCCACGTGATTAGTACGAGACTGTAGTGCGACTCGATGGACTTTGGAAGGCAGCTGTGGAAAATGAGGAAATATTTCGGATTGATCTTGGGAGAGGGTGAAAGATCGCTCTGAGGAGGTTGATGCTGAATCTCTGTTAGTGGGAGGAGGTTGCTGCTGGATCTATGTTAGTGGGAGGAGGTTGCTGCTGGATCTACGTTAGTGGGAGGAGGTTGCTGTTGGATCTATGTTAGTGGGAGGAGGTTGCTGCTGGATCTCTGTTAGTGGGAGGAGGTTGCCGCTGAATCTCTGTTAGTGTGAGAAAGTTGCTGCTAGATCTATGTTAGTGGGAGGAGGTTGCTGCTGAAACTCTGTTAGTGGGAGGAGGTTGCTGCTAGATCTATGTTAGTGGGAGGAGGTTGCTGCTGGATCTCTATTAGTGGAAAGAGGTTGCTGCTGAATCTCTGTTAGTGGCAGGAGGTTGCTGCTGGATCTATGTTAGTGGGAGGAGATTGCTGCTGGATCTCTATTAGTGGAAAGAGGTTGCTGCAGAGATTCAGCAGGTTGCTGCTGAATCTCTGTTAGTGGGAGGAGGTTGCTGCTGAATCTCTGTTAGTGGGAGGAGGTCGCTGCTGAATCTCTGTTAGTGGGAGGAGGTTGCTGCTGAATCTCTGTTAGTGGGAGGAGGTCGCTGCTGAATCTCTGTTAGTGGGAGGAGGTTGCTGCTGAATCTCTGTTAGTGTGAGAAAGTTGCTGCTGGATCTCTGTTAGTGGGAGGAGGTTGCTGCTGGATATCTGTTAGTGGGATGAAGTTGCTGCTGAATCTCTGTCAGTGGGAGGAAGTTGCTGCTGAATCTCTGTTAGTGGGAGGAGGTTGCTGCTGAATCTCTGTTAGTGTGAGAAAGTTGCTGCTGGATCTCTGTTAGTGGGAGGAGGTTGCTGCTGGATATCTGTTAGTGGGATAAGGTTGCTGCTGAATCTCTGTCAGTGGGAGGAAGTTGCTGCTGAATCTCTGTTAGTGGGAGGAGGTTGCCGCTGAATCTCTGCTAGTGTGAGAAAGTTGCTGCTGAATCTCTGTTAGTGGGATGAGGTTGCTGCTGAATCTCGGTTAATGGGAGGAAGTTGCTGCTGAATCTCTGTTAGTGGGAGGAGGTTGCCGCTGAATCTCTGCTAGTGTGAGAAAGTTGCTGCTGAATCTCTGTTAGTGGGATGAGGTTGCTGCTGAATCTCGGTTAATGGGAGGAAGTTGCTGCTCAATCTCTGTTAGTGTGAGAAAGTTGCTGCTCAATCTCTGTTAGTGTGAGGAAGTTGCTGCTGAATCTCTGTTAGTGGGAGGAGTTTGCCGCGGAATCTCTGTTAGTGTGAGAAAGTTGCTGCTGAATCTCTGTTAGTGGGATGAGGTTGCTGCTGAATCTCGGTTAATGGAAGGAAGTTGCTGCTCAATCTCTGTTAGTGTGAGAAAGTTGCTGCTCAATCTCTGTTAGTGTGAGAAAGTTGCTGCTCAATCTCTGTTAGTGTGAGGAAGTTGCTGTTCAATATCTGTTAGTGTGAGGAAGTTGCTGCTGAATCTCTGTTAATGGAAGCTGGAAGTTGTGAGAGTGGGAGATGTTATTCTTAGATTGGGAAGTTAAGTAGAAGAGTTGGTCACCCCTTTGGGTACAGTCGCTCAAAAAAGTATCCGAACACTATGGTTGATTACAGAATTCAGAAAAAAATATCTGGAAATGATTTTATTTAGAAATTAGTGATCTGGCAAACCTCCGTGTCACGTGACACGGAGGTTGCCAGATCACTAATTTCTTAAAAAAATCGTTTCCAGATATTTTTTTCTGAATTCTGTAATCGACCATAATGTTCGGATACTTTTTGAGCGACTGTACGTCTCTGCCTCAAGTATAGATCGATTTAGAAAAAAAATCTGTGGATAATATCTTCCTGAATCCCATAAGTACAACATAACTTAAGAGAATTTTCTCCAAAATGGGCAAAGCATGGTGTGATAGAAATCGAACGAGAGTCGCCTTTTAAGAGCTGAGCATTTAACTAAATTTTGATGAAAGTTTTCGGGAATTCCCGGACTTATTGAGCTTGAAGAGGTCAGTCTCTCTGAAGATAGATTAAGCAGGGAAGAAATCGATTGCAATAATCGTCAGCTGAGCTTGTTAATCGAAATTGAAACTGGTGCTTTATTATTAAAACTGTTTTATTGTTAGCCAATGTACTTTTAAAGTAATTGTATTATTTTTATAGAAGTAATCAAAAATGTTTATCTTTTTTCTAAAAATGGTTGTTTCCGTTAATAACAAATTTCCAAGATTTCATGTTGCTGTCAGCATATCAAATTTATTGAAATATCTACGGAGTAAGAGCAACAGATTTCAAATATCTCTGGAGTAGTAAGCAACAGATTTCAAATATCTCCGGAATAGTAGCAACAGATTTCAAATATCTCCGGAGTAGTAGCAACAGATTTCAAATATCTCCAGAGTAGTAGCAACAGATTTCAAATATCTCCGGAGTAGTAGCAACAGATTTCAAATATCTCCAGAGTAGTAGCAACAGATTTCAAATATCTCCGGAGCAGTAGCAACAGATTTCAAATATCTCCGGAGTAGTAGCAACAGATTTCAAATATCTCCAGTGTAGTAGCAAAAGATTTCAAATATCTACGGACAAGGAAAAACAGATTTCAAACATCTCTGGAGTAGTAGCAAAAGATTTCAAATATCTCCAGAGCAGTAGCAACAGATTTTAAATATCTCCAGAGTAGTAGCAACAGATTTCAAATATCTCCGGAGTAGGAGCAACAGATTTCAAATATCTTCAGAGTAGTAGCAACAGATTTCAAATATCTCCGGAGTAGTAGCAACAGATTTCAAATATCTCCAGAGTAGTAGCAACAGATTTCAAATATCTCTGGAGCAGTAGCAACAGATTTCAAATATCTACGGACAAGGAAAAACAGATTTCAAATATCTACGGACAAGGAAAAACAGATTTCAAACATCTCTGGAGTAGTAGCAAAAGATTTCAAATATCTCCAGAGCAGTAGCAACAGATTTCAAATATCTCCAGAGTAGGAGCAACAGATTTCAAATATCTCCGGAGTAGTAGCAACAGATTTCAAATATCTCCAGAGTAGTAGCAACAGATTTCAAATATCTCCGGAGCAGTAGCAACAGATTTCAAATATCTCCGGAGTAGTAGCAACAGATTTCAAATATCTCCAGTGTAGTAGCAAAAGATTTCAAATATCTCCAGTGTAGTAGCAAAAGATTTCAAATATCTACGGACAAGGAAAAACAGATTTCAAATATCTACGGACAAGGAAAAACAGATTTCAAATATCTACGGACAAGGAAAAACAGATTTCAAATATCTACGGACAAGGAAAAACAGATTTCAAACATCTCTGGAGTAGTAGCAAAAGATTTCAAATATCTCCAGAGCAGTAGCAACAGATTTTAAATATCTCCAGAGTAGTAGCAACAGATTTCAAATATCTCCGGAGTAGGAGCAACAGATTTCAAATATCTCCAGAGTAGTAGCAACAGATTTCAAATATCTCCAGAGCTGTAGCAACAGATTTCAAATATCTACGGACAAGGAAAAAGAGATTTCAAATATCTATGGACAAGGAAAAACAGATTTCAAATATCTACGGACAAGGAAAAACAGGTTTCAAATATCTCCGTAGTAGGAGCCACAGATTTCAAATATTTACGGTTGCTCCTTGCAACAGATTTTAAATATTTGCGGATTGCACTTTTAACTTGATCGTTACTTTTGCTTGATTCGAAAAGGTGGCAACTCTGTTAACTCTGAGCCACTTGATTTCTTATGACTTCGTTATCTCCATAGACATTTCTCAGAGGTGAAACAACTCAATTACCATTTATTTCCCTCCACTTCCAGATATTAAAAATTCCAGCAGGGTGGGGCAAGAAACCATTGTATCCCTCCCTCTCACTCCAACTCTGATCAAGACCGGTCCTATATGGTAAAAGGGTTTGATTGGGTTTACTCCTCAGTGGGACTGTTTTGCGCACAAGGGGCTAAATGTCCACTCCCAAGGGCCCCACTGGACAACTGCTAGGAGACAGATGGTAACCTGCCGTCAATCCAGCTGGTACAGGATGTGGCTCTGTGGCACAGGGAACCACGGATTTTCGTCCCATCCGATGGACGGCATCCTTTCCAAACCCATCGGTGTGGCCCTCCTGATCGAGATCAGCGGTCAGCGATTTAGCGGAGATCATTCTCAATTCTGGCCCAGGTAGGGGGGGGGGTGGACTCGAACCTGGGAACTATAGATTATGACTCAACCCCTGTTCAAAGGGAGACTACCTAAAGTCCCTCGCTTGAAGGGACCTGCGTTCCGACATAATAGCAAAAGAATTATTAAATACATTCTAATTTTTACAGGGCCTCGCCAAGTGTGGTTTACCTCTGGTTCCTTCTCCGCAAAATTCCCGCCCTGCCCACGGTCAGTAGGGGACACCTTTGGGCATGGAAAAGCCGCCGTCCGCCGGATTAACCCGTGACCCCGTGTGCGGGAGAGCCATATAAAGTGCAATGTGTGCACGGTGTGTTCCAGGTTCTGGTTTTTATTCGGTTAATTTCAGGACAAATTTCTGATCGTAAAAGACAAAACAACTTTAAATGTGGCTTTAACGTGCACACCCTGTGCATGTTAAAGAACACGCTGGATGGCCTTGACGGGAGGTTACCATCTGTCTCTCAACAGCTGTTCCAGTGAGTCCCCTCCCCCAACCTTCTCTGAGCCTTCGGGGTCTATGTGACCTAACCATTTAGCTCATGGTGTTCAAAAAAAGTGCCTCTCAGAGGTAAAACAACCCAACGTTAAAGAACACACTGGATGGCTTTGACGGGAGGCTACCATCTGTCTCCCAACAGCTGTTCCAGTGGGTCCCCTCCTCCAACCTTCTCTGAGCTTTCGGGGTCCATGTGACCTGACCATTTAGCCCATGGTGTGCAAAAAAGTGCCGCTCAGAGGTAAAACATATCAACGTTAAAGAACACCCTGGATGGCCTTGACGGGAGCTTACCATCTGTCTCTCAACAGCTGTTCCAGTGAGTCCCCTCCCCCAACCTTCTCTGAGCCTTCGGGGTCTATGTGACCTGACCATTTAGCTCATGGTGTTCAAAAAAAGTGCCTCTCAGAGGTAAAACAACCCAACGTTAAAGAACACACTGGATGGCTTTGACGGGAGGCTACCATCTGTCTCCCAACAGCTGCTCCAGTGGGTCCCCTCCTCCAACCTTCTCTGAGCTTTCGGGGTCCATGTGACCTGACCATTTAGCCCATGGTGTTCAAAAAAAGTGCCTCTCAGAGGTAAAACAACCCAACGTTAAAGAACACATTGGATGGCTTTGACGGGAGGCTACCATCTGTCTCCCAACAGCTGTTCCAGTGAGTCCCCTTCCCCCAACCTTCTCTGAGCCATCGGGGTCCATGTGACCTGACCATTTAGCTCATGGTGTTCAAAAAAAGTGCCGTTCAGAGATAAAACAACCCAACCCAACCTCTGCCCCCCCCCCCCACTCCTAAAGCCGGTTTAACCCTGGCTCTTTCGCAAGTTGCTTTGTCATTTACGATCAGAAATTTGTCCTGAAATTAACCGAATAAAAACCAGAACCTGGAACACACCGTGCACACATTGCACTTTATGTAATAATGTCTTATGCAAGCCTGCCACGGAGAAAATTGGGCTGGAGGTCATTATCTTCAGTTACCTGAGATTACGGAGACGTTTGCATAAGACCTTCCAGCACACTGGGAAGCCATTACCGACTTCTTCCGTGGCCTTCCGTGATTTTTACGAGATGGCGTCTCATTAAGGAGGAATAATCTCTGGAATCTTTTTGACCACTCATAACTAAGTAAAGTGAACGTGATGGGTTACCTGTCTTTCGAGTGTTTTCAGATCAACGGAAGATTTTTCATTTTAACAAGGACTTCAGGGGAAATCAGAATCTTGTTTTCAGGTGAGCACGGCTTCTTCGTCGGTTACTTGCCAATCTCCTCACTCGGCGTTCGTTTGTCTCAGTATGACACTGGGGGCGGGGGTGGTTCAGTCGGTAGCGCGCCAGGCTCGTAATCTGTAGTTCCCAGGTTCGAGGGGACGGGGGTGGCTCAGTCGGTAGCGCGCCAGGTTCGTAATCTGTAGTTCCCAGGTTCGAGGGGGCGGGGGGGGGGCTCAGTCGTTAGCGCGCCAGGCTCGTAATCTGTAGTTCCCAGGTTCGAGGGGGCGGGGCGGGGGGGGGGGGGGGGGGCTCAGTCGTTAGCGCGCCAGGCTCGTAATCTGTAGTTCCCAGGTTCGAGGGGGCGGGGGTGGCTCAGTCGGTAGCGCGTCAGGCTCGTAATCTGTAGTTCCCAGGTTCGTCTGGGTCCCAGCTGGGTCAGCGTTGAGATTTATCTCCGCAAAATTCCCCGCCCTGCCCACGGTCAGTAGGGGACACCGATGGGCTTGGAAAGGCCGCCGTCCGTCGGATGGGACATTAAGCCGTGGCCCCGTGTGCGGGAGAGCCATACCCTGTGCACGTTAAAGAACACGCTGGATGTCCTTGACGGGAGGCTACCATCTGTCTCCCAACAGCTGTTCCAGTGGGTCCACTCCCCCAACCTTCTCTGAGCCTTCGGGGTCCATGTGACCTGGCCATTTAGCCCATGGTGTGCAAAAAAGTGCCGCTCAGAGGTAAAACAACCCAACTTGCAACACTGCCATTGAAGAGATTTTCACTATTTTGCCTCGTTGGGATGGTTGGGTTGTTTTACCTCTGAGCGGCTCTTTTTTTTTTGCACACAATGGTCTAAATGGCCAGGTCACAAAGACCACGAAGATTCGGAGAGGGGACCCAGTGGACAGCTGTTGGGAGACAGATGGTATCCTCCCGTCAAGGCCATCCATCCTGTTCTTTAACGTGCACAGGGTATGACTCTCCCACATACGGTGCCACGGTTTAACATCCCATCCGATGGACGCTGACCTCTCCAATTCCGTCGATGTCCTCGTTTTCGCCGAGAGGATTTTAGTGGAGATAAATCTCAACTCTGGAACATTTGGGATTCGAATCTGGCGCGTTACTGCTGAGCGTCCGCATTAACGAAATGAATCTTTTTCTCTTACTTTTATCATTTCTTTTCAGAAGCATATCATTTATTTTTACTTTTTAATATCAAAAAACATATTTACCAGTATTTTTAGTAATAAGTTTTCCTTTTTATTGTGTTTTTCGGCATCCCTAGTTGTATTATGGCATCCCTAGTTGTGTTATGGCATCCCTAGTTATGTTATGGCATCCCTAGTTGTATTATGGCATCCCTAGTTATGTTATGGCATCCCTAGTTGTGTTATGGCATTCTTAGTTGTAGTATGGCATTCCTAGTTGTATTAAGGTATCCCTAGTTGTATTATGATATCCCTAGTTGTGTTATGGCATCTCTAGTTGTGTTATGGCATTTTTAGTTGTAGTATGGCATTCCTAGTTATATTAAGGCATTCCTAGTTGTATTATGACATCCCTAATTGTATTATGGTATCCCTAGTTGTGTTATGGCATCCCTAGTTGTATTATGGCATTCCTAGTTGTAGTATAGCATCCCTAGTTGTGTTATGGCATCCCTAGTTATGTTATGGCATCCCTAGTTATGTTATGGCATCCCTAGTTGTAGTATGGCATTCTTAGTTGTATTATGGCATTCCTAGTTGTATTAAGGCATTCCTAGTTGTATTAAAGCATCCCTAGTTGTATTATAACATCCCTAGTTGTATTATGGTATCCCTAGTTGTATTATGGTATCCCTAGTTGTATTATAGCATGCATTCGCAATTGAGCTCATTAATGAAAGATTCGACCTAAATATTGAAATGCCGAATTTTTTGCCTTCCCTTCCCCCCCCCCCCCCCGCGAAAAAATTCTTTCGGATGACAGAGCCTGCCAGCAGATTTCTTCTGAAGGAAACCATTTGCCGTCCACTTACCAATTCATTCGCATCATTAAGAAAGCGAGCGACGGAATTAATGTTGTTGACTTCCAAAGAAGTTCCCAAATTGTCATCGTACACTTCTGCTTTCTGTTAATTGGTATCCGAGAGGCGAAAAACAAAATCTTGTTACCACTTGAATTAGCCTCCTTTTTTTACTCGAGATGTTTTTTGAATTTTGCAAGAGCACCAGCGAAGGAGATTCCTTACACCTGCGCACTTAGTGCAGAATCCGTAACCGTAGCTTCGTGGCTGATGGATGGATTAGTTGATGGCGATCGAGACGCGTCCGTCTCATGTGACCGAATTTAAATCGCAACCACGGGTCGACTTCCACCTCACCAGCCACGTGAAGTAGTAGTAGTAGTGCACCCTTATGTGCAGCAGTTTTCCCATAAAAATGATTGTTTTTTTTTTTTTGCTTTTACAACCATGAAGAAAGGAAATCATCTATTTCAAATGGATGTAAGAGTTCCGTTGTTTTACCTCTGAGCGGCACTTTTTTATTGCACACCATGGGCTAAATGGCCGAGTCATAATGACCTCGAAGGTCCCTCAACAGTAGGTATATAGTTTCATAGTGTTCGGATACTTTTTTGAGCGACTGTAGGTGGTCATATTATTTTGATACTAGATCGTGTGGGCTCACTCACGGAAATATTGAGCGTGTGCAGTTACCGTTCACAGCAAACTGGAGCGTGTGCAGTAACTGCACACGCTCCACTTTGCTGTGAACGGTAACTGGAGCGTGTACAGTTGCTGTACACGCTCCAGATATTTTTCCTGAATTCTGTAATCACGTGACACGAAGGTTGCCAGATCACTAATTTCTAAAAAAAAAAATCGTTGCCAGATATTTTTTCTGAATTATGTAATCAACCATAGTGTTCGGATACTTTTTTGAGAGACTGTAGGTGGTCATATTATTTTGATACTAGATCGTGTGGGCTCACTCACGGAAATATTGAGCGTGTGCAGTAACCGTTCACAGCAAACTGGAGCGTGTGCAGTAACTGCACACGCTCCACTTTGCTGTGAACGGTAACAGGAGCGTGTACAGTTGCTGTACACGCTCCAGATATTTTTTCTGAATTCTGTAATCACGTGACACGAAGGTTGCCAGATCACTAATTTCTAAAAAAAATCGTTGCCAGATATTTTTTCTCAATTCTGTAATCAACCATAGTGTTCGGATACTTTTTTGAGCGACTGTACATGTCAACAAACAAAAAGGTGGAGCAGGATATATTGAATCAACGGGTGATCATCTTGCTCCTCTCAACTCCGAATAAATATCCTTTCCGATCTTCCGTAATCCATTTATGAGCAGCTTTGCTATGTCCCAAGATCCTCTCCGTTTTCGTCCCCATCCCATCCATGTCCAGTGATTGGCCATAAGAGGATGGAAGCCCGGGAGCACCAAGGGCCAACGATGAGCTGAAGTGATTATCGAAGCGTTAGGGCTAGTCTGCGCCGGGCTTGTCTCTCTCTCGATGCCGAAGCCTTGTAGATTAATGGCGGCGGGGCGGCTCGAACACAGCGGAGACCTGTTAACCTTCCTGAGCACCAGATCATTTCCCACGATTCCCTGCTGTCACGGGGCACGTGGCAGCCTTAGGGGAGGGGAAGGAGGGAAGGAGGGGGAAGGTACTACAAAGGATCCGGGAATTGGGAGGAGGAAAAAAGCAAAAGGGGAGAAGATTTTGCATGCGGTTGTGTTACGGAATACAGAATTGTGATTTGTATGGTAGGAGACTGTGACAGAGAGGATTAATTATATGGTGGAAAGATGGTGTAGATGCATTAGTTGAGTTGCTGTTTTACCTCTGAGTGGTACTTTTTTTGCACACAATGGGCTAAATGGCCAGGTCACAAGGACCCCGAGAAGGTTGGGGGAAGGGTACCTATTGGAGAGCTCTTAAGGCAGATGGTAGATTCCCGTCAAGGCCATCCATCGTTCTTTAACGAACACAGGATATGGCTCTCCCGCACACGGGACACGGCTTTAGGTCCCACCCGACGGACGGCGGCATTTCCGAGCCCATCGGTGCCCCATACTGACCGAAGGGGGCGGGGGTGGCTCAGTCGGTAGCGCGCCAGACTCGTAATCTGCAGTTCCCAGGTTCGAGTCCCAGCTGGGTCAGCGTTGAGATTTATCTCCGCAAAACTCCCCGCCCTGCCCACCGTCAGTAGGGGACACCGATGGGCTTGGTGAAAGCCGCTGTCCGTCGGATGGGACGTTAAGCCGTGGCCCCGTGTGCGGGAGAGCCATACCCTGTGCAAGTTAAAGAACATGCTGAATGGCCTTGACGGAGGCTATCATCTGTCTCCCAACTGCTGTTCCAGTGGGTCCCTTCCCCCAACCTTCTCCGAGCCTTCGGGGTCCTTATGACCTGGCCATTTAGCTCTATCAACTGTCTCCCAACTGCTGTTCCAGTGGGTCCCTTCCCCCAACCTTCTCCGAGCCTTCGGGGTCCTTATGACCTGGCCATTTAGCTCGTGGTGTGCAAAAAAAGTGCGGCTCAGAGGTAAAACAACAACAAAACAACAAAGTTCTCACTTCTGCAAAAGAGAATGGGATAGTTGCTTTTGCGAGGGATGCAAGAGAATCCTCATCGCAACCAGAAACTGGAGGACGAGACAAAGAAGTAGAGAGAGTATTGCGTCATTATTTGCCGAAGTGCATGAGAGCACGTGATGCGAGGCTAATCCTTGCGGTTTGTAGGAGGCAGGGAAGGGTTGTCAGAGCGGTTGGTAGGCGCGCCGAGCTTCCACGGCCTCCGCTGCATCACGCAGTGATTAATTATGTTGACTCTCTCTCTCTGTCCCCAATTAAAAAGGAGATGAGTGGCGACTTGTTGATAAGAGATTCGTGCTCACTGGAGGAGGAGCATCCTGCTTCTAACATCCTCCTCCAATTTCTTTTTATTAGTAATAAATAGCAAGAGGAAAGGCACATAGAGTGGCTTTTTTTTTAAGACCGAAAAATCGAGGTAGGATTTAGTCTAAGATGGTATTGAGAGAGGTCTTAATTAATGGTATAACAATTGAGAGAAGTTTTTTATCTGAAGCTTTAACCATAGATGGAATGAATGATTTTGTAGGTTTAATAGTTGATGAAAGACCTAATTTCAAGGTTTAATAGTTGAGAGAAACACAACATATATTTGAAGATTAACAAGTTGATGGAAAATTTTATTTGAAGGTTTAACAGTATTATTTTTTTATTAAGAGATTTAACAGTTGATGACAGTTTTAACGTTTAAAAGTTGGTGGAAAGCATTATTTGGGAGTTTAAAAGTTGGTGAAAGCATTATTTGAGAGTTTAAAAGTTGGTGGAAAGCACTGTTTGAGAGTTTAAAAGTTGGTTGAATGCATTATTTGAGAGTTTAAAAGTTGGTGGAAAGCATTGTTTGAGAGTTTAAAAGTTGGTGGAAAGCATTATTTGATAGTTTAAAAGTTGGTGGAAAGCACTGTTTGAGAGTTTAAAAGTTGGTGGAAAGCACTGTTTGAGAGTTTAAAAGTTGGTGGAAAGCATTATTTGAGAGTTTAAAGGTTGGTTGTAAAGCATTGTTTGAGAGTTTAAAAGTTGGTGTACAGCACTGTTTGAGAGTTTAAAAGTTGGTGGAAAGCATTATTTGAGAGTTTAAAAGTTGGTGGAAAGCATTATTTGAGAGTTTAAAAGTTGGTGGAAAGCACTGTTTGAGAGTTTAAAAGTTGGTTGAATGCATTATTTGAGAGTTTAAAAGTTGGTGGAAAGCATTGTTTGAGAGTTTAAAAGTTGGTGGAAAGCATTATTTGATAGTTTAAAAGTTGGTGGAAAGCACTGTTTGAGAGTTAAAAGTTGGTGGAAAGCACTGTTTGAGAGTTTAAAAGTTGGTGGAAAGCACTGTTTGAGAGTTTAAAAGTTGGTGGAAAGCACTGTTTGAGAGTTTAAAAGTTGGTGGAAAGCACTGTTTGAGAGTTTAAAAGTTGGTGGAAAGCATTATTTGAGAGTTTTAAAGGTTGGTGTAAAGCATTGTTTGAGAGTTTAAAAGTTGGTGTACAGCACTGTTTGAGAGTTTAAAAGTTGGTGGAAAGCATTATTTGAGAGTTTAAAAGTTGGTGGAAAGCATTATTTGAGAGTTTAAAAGTTGGTGAAAGCACTGTTTGAGAGTTTAAAAGTTGGTTGAATGCATTATTTGAGAGTTTAAAAGTTGGTGGAAAGCATTGTTTGAGAGTTTAAAAGTTGGTGGAAAGCATTATTTGAGAGTTTAAAAGTTGGTGGAAAGCACTGTTTGAGAGTTAAAAGTTGGTGGAAAGCACTGTTTGAGAGTTTAAAAGTTGGTGGAAAGCACTGTTTGAGAGTTTAAAAGTTGGTGGAAAGCATTATTTGAGAGTTTAAAGGTTGGTGTAAAGCATTGTTTGAGAGTTTAAAAGTTGGTGTACAGCACTGTTTGAGAGTTTAAAAGTTGGTGGAAAGCATTATTTGAGAGTTTAAAAGTTGTGGAAAGCACTGTTTGAGAGTTTTAAAGTTGGTGGAAAGCACTGTAGTTTAAAGGTTGGTGTAAAGCATTGTTTTTGAGAGTTTAAAAGTTGGTGTAAAGCATTGTTTGAGAGTTTAAAAGTTGGTGGAAAAGCATATGTTTGAGAGTTTAAAAGTTGGTGGAAAGCACTGTTTGAGAGTTTAAAAGTTGGTGGAAAGCACTGTTTTGAGAGTTTAAAAGTTGGTGGAAAGCAATGTTTGAGAGTTTAAAAGTTGGTGGGAAAGCATTATTTGAGAGTTTAAAGGTTGGTGTAAAGCATTGTTTGAGAGTTTAAAAGTTGGTGTACAGCACTGTTTGCGAGTTTAAAAGTTGGTGGAAAGCATTATTTGAGAGTTTAAAAGTTGGTGGAAAGCACTGTTTGAGAGTTTAAAAGTTGGTTGAATGCATTATTTGAGAGTTTAAAAGTTGGTGGAAAGCACTGTTTGAGAGTTTAAAAGTTGGTGGAAAGCACTATTTGAGAGTTTAAAAGTTGGTGGAAAGCACTGTTTGAGAGTTTAAAAGTTGATGGAAAGCATTATTTGAGAGTTTAACAGTTGACGGCAGGTATTATTGCAGGTTTAACTGTTAATGGAGGCATCATTTGAAGATTTAAAACAAGTTGATTTGAGGCTTTGAAGGTTTAACGTTTGATGGAATGCTCTTTACTTAAAAGTTTTATTTGCAGATATAAGAGCCCATATTTGGAGATCTGACAGTTGAGGAAAAGACTGAATTGAAGGTTTAACAGTTAACGAAATGCATTATTTGAAGATATTAAGTTGATGGGAGGCTTTGTGTGAAGATTCAACATTTGACGGAAGACCTCACATAAGAGTTCGTTAGTTCATCGAAGGCATTATTTTAAAATTTAATGGAAGACTTGATTTGGAAGTGAAAGATCTTATTTGCAGGTTTAATGATTAAGGGAATACATACCTCAATTGGAGACTTGAAAGTTCAAAGTCTTATTTGAAACTTCAACAATGGAGGAAAGGATTTATTTCAAAGTTTGACAATTGAGGTAGCGGCGGTCGTTATTGGGGGAAGCCATATACAGGTTGGGTTGCTTTACCTCTGAGCGACACTTTTCTGCACACCATGGGCTAAATGGCCAGGTCACAAGGACCCCGAATGCTCAGAGAAGGTTTGGGGAGGGGACCCACTGGAACTGCTGTTGGGAGACAGATGGTAGCCTCCCGTCAAGGCCTTCCAGCGTGTTCTTTAACGTTTAGTTGTTTTACCACTAAGCGACACTTTTTTGCACACCATGGACTAAATGGCCAAGTCACATGGACCCCGAAGGCTCAGAGAAGGTTGGGGGAGGGGTGGATGGATGGATGTTTTACCTCTGAGCGGCACTTTTTTGCACACCATGGGCTAAATGGCCAGGTCACATGGACCCCGTAGGCTCAGAGAAGGTTGGGGGAGGGGGACCCACTGGAACAGCTGTTGGGAGACAGATGGTAGCCTCCCGTCAAGGCCATCCAGCGTGTTCTTTAACGTGCACAGGGTATGTCTCTCCCGCACACGGGGCCACGGCTTAACGTCCCATCCGACGGACGGCGGCCTTTCCAAGCCCATCGGTGTCCCCTACTGACCGTGGGCAGGGCAGGGAATTTTGCGGAGATAAATCTCAACGCTGACCCAGCTGGGACTCGAACCTGGGAACTACAGATTACGAGCCTGGCGCGCTACCGACTGAGCCACCCCCGCCCTTGGGGGAGGGGACCCACTGGAACAGCTGTTGGGAGACAGATGGTAGCCTTCCGTCAAGGCCATCCAGCGTGTTCTTTAACGTTGGGTTGTTTTACCACTGAGCGGCACTTTTTTGCACACCATGGGCTAAATGGCCAGGTCACATGGACTCTGAAGGCTCAGAGAAGCTTTGGGGACTCACTGGAACAGCTGTTGGGAGACAGATGGTAGCCTCCCGTCAAGGCCATCCAGCGTGTTCTTTAACGTTGGGTTGTTTTACCACTGAGCGGCACTTTCTTGCACACCATGGGCTAAATGGCCAGGTCACATGGACCCTGAAGGCTCAGAGAAGCTTTGGGGACCCACTGGAACAGCTGTTGGGAGACAGATGGTAGCCTCCCGTCAAGGCCATCCAGCGTGTTCTTTAACGTGCACAGGGTATGGCACTTTTTTGCACACAATGGGCTAAATGGCCAGGTCACATGGACCCTGAAGGCTCAGAGAAAGTTAGGGGAGAGGACCCACTGGAACAGCTGTTGGGAGATAGATGGTAGCCTCCCGTCAAGGCCATCCAGCGTGTTCTTTAACGTGCACAGGGTACGGCTCTCCCACACACGGAGCCGCTGCTTAACGTCCCATCCGACGGACGGCGGTCTTTCCATGCCCATCGGTCTTCCCTACTGACCGTGGGAAAGGCGGGGAATTTTGTGGAGATAAATCTCAACGCTGACCTAGCTGGGTATCGAACCTGGGAGCTACAGATTAGCCATATACATAATAAACTTGCAGTTATCCGACCTTCGGTTATCCGGCATTCCGTGTTAGCCGAATCCCCAAAAATCATTTTCTCGGAACAAACTATTTTAAGTCAGTAAAGCAAAATGCATTTTCATTTTTCAACCGAATTTTACCTACATGGTCACGTGTCACACTCTAGGGGGCCATATAAACACGACAGAGCCAACAGTACAGTCGGTCAGAAAAGTATCCGAACACTACGGTTGATTACAGAATTCAAAAAAAATATCTGGCAACTTTTTTTGGAAAATAGTGATCTGGCAACCTTCGTGTCACGTGACACGAAGGTTGCCAGATCACTAATTTCTAAAAAAAAAATCGCTGCCATATTTTTTTTCTGAATTCTGTAATTAACCATAGTGTTCGGATATTTTTTTATATATATAATGCGTATGAATATATAATGCAATGAATATTGAGCGTGTGCAGTTACCGTTCACAGCGAACTGGAGCGGTTGCGGTTAATGTTCACAGCACATTGGAGCGGTTGCGGTTAATGTTCACAGCACATTGGATCGTGTGAGCTCACAAAGACCTGGATCGTGTGGGCTCACTCACGGAAATATTGAGCGTGTGCAGTTACCGTTCACAGCAAACTGAGCGTTTGCGGTTAATGTTCACAGCACATTGGATCGTGTGAGCTCACAAAGACCTGGATCGTGTGGACTCACTCAAGGAAATATTGAGCGTGTGCAGTTACCGTTCACAGCAAACTGAGCGGTTGCGGTTAATGTTCACAGCACATTGGATCGTGTGAGCTCACAAAGACCTGGATCGTGTGGACTCACTCACGGAAATATTGAGCGTGTGCAGTTACCGTTCACAGCAAACTGGAGCGATTGCGGTTAATGTTCACAGCACATTGGATCGTGTGAGCTCACAAAGACCTAGATCGTGTGGGCTCACTCACGGAAATATTGAGCGTGTGCAGTTACCGTTCACAGCAAACTGGAGCGGTTGCGGTTAATGTTCACAGCACATTGGATCGGTGAGCTCACAAAGACCTGGATCGTGTGGGCTCACTCACGGAAATATTGAGCGTGTGCAGTTACCGTTCACAGCAAACTGGAGCGATTGCGGTTAATGTTCACAGCACATTGGATCGTGTGAGCTCACAAAGACCTAGATCGTGTGGGCTCACTCACGGAAATATTGAGCGTGTGCAGTTACCGTTCACAGCAAACTGGAGCGGTTGCGGTTAATGTTCACAGCACATTGGATCGTGTGAACTCACAAAGACCAGGATCGTGTGAGCTCACAAAGACCTGGATCGTGTGGGCTCACTCACGGAAATATTGAGCGTGTGCAGTTACCGTTCACAGCAAACTGGAGCGGTTGCGGTTAATGTTCACAGCACATTGGATCGTGTGAACTCACAAAGACCTGGATCGTGTGAGCTCACAAAGACCTGGATCGTGTGGGCTCACTCACGGAAATATTGAGCGTGTGCAGTTACCGTTCACAGCAAACTGGAGCGTGTGCAGTAATTGCACACGCTCCAGTTTGCTGTGAACGGTAACTGGAGCGTGTACAGTTGCTGTACACGCTCCAGATATTTTTCTTGAATTCTGTAATCACGTGACACGAAGGTTGCCAGATCACTATTTTCCAAAAAAAAAGTTGCCAGATATTTTTTCTGAATTCTATAATCAACCGTAGTGTTCGGATACTTTTTTGACCGACTGTACCAGGATTTGGCTTTCAACATAGTTTTCCGGAACTATTAAGAAAACTCTTATATATAAAGCTAAAAACGAGACCACAAATTATTACTGATCAACATATTATTTAATTGCACATATTTAGGAATATAATTCATATTTCACATATACGAAAAATGAAATTTTAAAAATAATATGCCTCATTTGAAATTTTCAACAGGAAGAGTTTTTTTTTTCTCTTTACGATTTTTTTTTTCCGACATAATATGGAAAAGATCAAATATCAAATCTTGAGCCGATTTAATTTTCTTTACATTTTATTTATATTTTTATTTTTGCTGTGTGCTAATATTCTAGTATTGCAACAATTCAGAAATTATTTAAATTAATGAATCATTGTGAAATAAAAACTTATTTTAGTGAAGTTTATATTAACAAAAAATTTTTAAAGGAATTTTCTTACGAAACCCCTATATTTCATTTCACAGAAACCCCTGGGTTCCACAGACCCACTGCGCGGGGGTAAGCTCAGTTGTCAACGCGCCCGGCTCGTAATCTGCAGTTCCCAGGTTCGAGTCCCACCTGTGCCAGCGTTGATATTTATCTCCTCCGATCCCCCAGCTTCTTTTGTCAGAAAAGAGCACAGATGGTCTTGGAAAGGCTACCGTCCGTCGGATGGGACGTTAAGCCGTGTCTCCGGATACAAAAGAGCCATAATCTATGCACTTTATAGAACACACTGGATAGCCTTGACGGGAGGCTAGCATCTGTCTCTTAACATCTGTCCAGAAGTACCTCCCCAACCTTCTCTGAGCCCATGGGGTCCTTGTGACCTGGCCGTTAAACCCATTGTGTGTAAAAAATAGTGCCACTCTGAGAGAAATCAACTCTCCGTGGACTATTTGGGAGACACTGTCCTGGTCTGTGAAGACATTCTCTGAGCCCTTTGGGGTCCTTGTGACCTGGCCATTTAACCCATTGTGTGTAAAAAATAGTGCCATTCAAAGGTAAATCAGCACTCCGCGGACTATTTGGGAGACAACGTCCTAGTCTGTGAAGACATTCTCTGAGCCCTGGGGTCCTTGTGACCTGGCCATTTAACCTATTGGGTGTAAAAAATAGTGCCACTCAGAGGTAAATCAACTCTCTGCGGACTATTTGGGAGACACTGTCCTAGTCTGTGAAGACATTCTCTGAGCCCAGGGGTCCTGGTAACCTGGCCATTAAACCCATTGTGTGTAAAAAATAGTGCTACTCAGAGGTAAATCAACTCTCTGCGGACTATTTGGGAGACACTGTCCTAGTCTGTGAAGACATTCTCTGAGCCCAGGGGTCCTGGTAACCTGGCCATTAAACCCATTGTGTGTAAAAAATAGTGCTACTCAGAGGTAAATCAACTCTCTGCGGACTATTTGGGAGACACTGTCCTAGTCTGTGAAGACATTCTCTGGGCCCTGGGGTCCTTGTGACCTGGCCATTAAACTCATTGTGTGTAAAAAATAGTGCCCCTCAGAGGTAAATCAACACTCTGCGGACTATTTGGGAGACAACGTCCTGGTCTGTGAAGACATTCTCTGAGCCCTTTGGGGTCCTTGTGACCTGGCCGTTTAACCCATTGTGTGTAAAAAATAGTGCCATTCAGAGGTAAATCAACTCTCCGCGGACTATTTGGGAGACACCGTCCTGGTCTGTGAAGACATTCTCTGAGCCCTTTTGGGTCCTTGTGACCTGGCCGTTTAACCCATTGTGTGTAAAATATAGTGCCATTCAGAGGTAAATCAACTCTCCGCGGACTATTTGGGAGACACCGTCCTGGTCTGTGAAGACATTCTCTGAGCCCTTTGGGGTCCTTGTGACCTGGCTGTTTAACCCATTGTGTGTAAAAAATAGTGCCATTCAGAGGTAAATCAACTCTCCGTGGACTATTTGGGAGACACTGTCCTGGTCTGTGAAGACATTCTCTGATCCCTTTGGGGTCCTTGTGACCTGGCCGTTTAACCCATTGTGTGTAAAAAATAGTGCCATTCAGAGGTAAATCAACTCTCCGCGGACTATTTGGGAGACACCGTGCTAGTCTGTGAAACCATTCTCTGAGCCCTGGGGTCCTTGTGACCTGGCCATTAAACCCATTGTGTGTAAAAAATAGTGCCATTCAGAGGTAAATCAACTCTCCGCGGACTATTTGGGAGACACCGTCCTAGTCTGTGAAGACATTCTCTGAGCACTGGGGTCCTTGTGACCTGGCCATTTAACCCATTGTGTGTAAAAAATAGTGAAATTCAGAGGTAAATCAACTCTTCGCGGACTATTTGGGAGACACCGTCCTAGTCTGTGAAGACGTTCTCTGAGCCTTGGGGTCCTTGTGGCCTGGCCATTTAACCTATTGGGTGTAAAAAATAGTGCCATTCAGAGGTAAATCAACTCTCCGTGGACTATTTGGGAGACACCGTCCTAGTCTGTGAAGACATTCTCTGAGCCCTGGGGTCCTTGTGACCTGGCCATTAAACCCATTGTGTGTAAAAAATAGTGCTACTCAGAGGTAAATCAACTCTCTGCGGACTATTTGGGAGACACTGTTCTAGTCTGTGAAGACATTCTCTGAGCACTGGGGTCCTTGTGACCTGGCCATTAAACCCATTGTGTGTAAAAAATAGTGCCACTCAGAGGTAAATCAACTCTCCGCGGACTATTTGGGAGACACCGTGCTAGTCTGTGAAGACATTCTCTGAGCCCTGGGGTCCTGGTGACCTGGCCATTTAATCTATTGGGTGTAAAAATTAGTGCCACTCAGAGCTAAATCAACTCTCCGCAGACTATTTGGGAGACACCGTCCTAGTCTGTGAAGACATTCTCTGAGCGCTGGAGTCCTTGTGACCTGGCCATTTAACCTATTGAGGGTAAAAAATAGTGCCACTCACAGGTAAATCAACTCTCTGCGGACTATTTGGGAGACACTGTGCTAGTCTGTGAAGACATTCTCTGAGCCCTGGGGTCCTTGTGACCTGGCCATTAAACCCATTGTGTGTAAAAAATAGTGCCCCTCAGAGGTAAATCAACTCTCTGCGGACTATTTGGGAGACATTGTCCTAGTCTGTGAAGACATTCTCTGAGCCCTTGGGTCCTTGTGACTTGACCATTTAACCTATTGGGTGTAAAAAATAGTGCCACTCAGAGGTAAATCAACTCTCTGCGGACTATTTGGGAGACACTGTCCTAGTCTGTGAAGACATTCTCTGAGCACTGGGGTCCTTGTGACCTGGCCATTAAACCCATTGTGTGTAAAAAATAGTGCCCCTCAGAGGTAAATCAACTCTCTGCGGACTATTTGGAAGACACCGTCCTAGTCTGTGAAGACATTCTCTGAGCCCTTGGGTCCTTGTGACTTGGCCATTTAACCTATTGGGTGTAAAAAATAGTGCCACTCAGAGGTAAATCAACTCTCTGCGGACTATTTGGGAGACACTGTCCTAGTCTGTGAAGACATTCTCTGAGCCCTGGGGTCCTGGTGACCTGGCCATTAAACCCATTGTGTGTAAAAAATAGTGCTACTCAGAGGTAAATCAACTCTCTGCGGACTATTTGGGAGACACTGTCCTAGTCTGTGAAGACATTCTCTGAACCCTGGGGTCCTGGTGACCTGGCCATTAAACCCATTGTGTGTAAAAAATAGTGCTACTCAGAGGTAAATCAACTCTCTGCGGACTATTTGGGAGACACTGTCCTAGTCTGTGAAGACATTCTCTGAGCCCTGGGGTCCTGGTGACCTGGCCATTAAACCCATTGTGTGTAAAAAATAGTGCTACTCAGAGGTAAATCAACTCTCCGCGGACTATTTGGGAGACACTGTCCTAGTCTGTGAAGACATTCTCTGAGCCCTGGGGTCCTTGTGACCTGGCTATTAAACCCATTGTGTGTAAAAAATAGTGCTACTCAGAGGTAAATCAACTCTCCGCGGACTATTTGGGAGACACTGTCCTAGTCTGTGAAGACATTCTCTGAGCCCTGGGGTCCTGGTGACCTGGCCATTAAACCCATTGTGTGTAAAAAATAGTGCTACTCAGAGGTAAATCAACTCTCTGCGGACTATTTGGGAGACACTGTCCTAGTCTGTGAAGACATTCTCTGAGCCCTGGGGTCCTGGTGACCTGGCCATTAAACCCATTGTGTGTAAAAAATAGTGCCCCTCAGAGGTAAATCAACTCTCTGCGGACTATTTGGGAGACACTGTCCTAGTCTGTGAAGACATTCTCTGAGCCCTGGGGTCCTTGTGACCTGGCTATTAAACCCATTGTGTGTAAAAAATAGTGCCCCTCAGAGGTAAATCAACTCTCTGCGGACTATTTGGGAGACACCGTCCTAGTCTGTGAAGACATTCTCTGAGCCCTTGGGTCCTTGTGACTTGGCCATTTAACCTATTGGGTGTAAAAAATAGTGCCACTCAGAGGTAAATCAACTCTCTGCGGAC
The DNA here is from genome assembly GCA_038380435.1 of Ryuthela nishihirai. NCBI lineage: Eukaryota > Metazoa > Arthropoda > Arachnida > Araneae > Heptathelidae > Ryuthela > Ryuthela nishihirai. Next base: position 39,219,478 of record JAWZYU010000029.1, read on the forward strand.
TATTTTTGAGACACTGTCCTAGTCTGTGAAGACATTCTCTGAGCACTGGGGTCCTGGTGACCTGGCCATTAAACCCATTGTGTGTAAAAAATAGTGCTACTCAGAGGTAAATCAACTCTATGCGGACTATTTGGGAGACACTGTCCTAGTCTGTGAAGACATTCTCTGAGCCCTGGGGTCCTTGTGACCTGGCCATTAAACCCATTGTGTGTAAATAATAGTGCCACTCAGAGGTAAATCAACTCTCTGCGGACTATTTGGGAGACACTGTCCTAGTCTGTGAAGACATGGCGGAAAAGAAAAGAATTGTTGCAATGAATTTTGCATCACTGCGCAATAAAAGCGTACGAATCGGTGTTCTGCAGCTCCGATTTATTCGAAAGTTCTGAGGAAAGCTTCCGACCCACCAAAACTGAAGGAGCCAAAGAACCGCCTGGAATTGCGGTTCCTGTGATCAGATAGAAAAAAAAAAAGGCAGATCTGACTGGCGGGTACCTGGAGCAGCAACCAGGTGTCGCTGATAAACCAGCTGATGCCTGCGTCCCTCGATCGCACTGGAGCTCAGCACGAGCAGCCCGCATAGTGACGTCACCTGGAGGATCTAAACCTCGCCCTGCTCCAACACGCAACTGCAAATGGGTGATGATGGTGGCGGCACTTCCAGAAAGCTGTGGTGGGACCAGAAGAAGGGTGGAGGACTTCGGAGAGGGGGGGGGGGGGAGGCAGAGGTGTCAGGGAGTAGTCGACCCTCCACAGGGCACGCGACTGGGGATGTTTTATTTCGTGTTCATGGAGCACAACAGAGGGAAAAATTCTTTCTACGAGGGAAAGTCGCTCTAGTGTCTTGTGCAGTCGCTCAAAAAAGTATCCGAACACTATGGTTGATTACAGAATTCAGGAAAAATATCTGGAGCGCGTACAGCAACTGTACACGCTCCAATTACCTTTCACAGCAAACTGGAGCGTGTGCAGTTACTGCACACGCTCCAGTTTGCTGTGAATGGTAACTGCACACGCTCAATATTTCCGTGAGTAAGCCCACACGATCCAGGTCTTTGTGAGCTCACACGATCCAATGTGCTGTGAACATTAACTGCAACCGCTCCAGTTTGCTGTGAACGGTAACTGCACACGCTCAATATTTCCGTGAGTGAGCCCACACGATCCAGGTCTTTGTGAGCTCACACGATCCAATGTGCTGTGAACATTAACTGCAACCGCTCCAGTTTGCTGTGAACGGTAACTGCACACGCTCAATATTTCCGTGAGTGAGCACACACGATCCAGATTTTTGTGAGCTCACACGAGCCAATGTGCTGCGAACATTAACCGCAACCGCTCCAGTTTGCTGTGAATGGCAACTGCACACGCTCAATATTTCCGTGAGTGAGCCCACACGATGCAGGTCTTTGTGAGCTCACACGATCCAATGTGCTGTGAACATTAACTGCAACGGCTCCAGTTTGCTGTGAACGGTAACTGCACACGCTCAATATTTCCGTGAGTGAGCCCACACGATCCAGGTCTTTGTGAGCTCACACGATCCAATGTGCTGTGAACATTAACCGCACACGCTCCAGTTTGCTGTGAACGGTAACTGCACACGCTCAATATTTCGGTGAGTGAGCCCACACGATCCAGGTCTTTGTGAGCTCACACGATCCAATGTGCTGTGAACATTAACCGCAACCGCTCCAGTTTGCTGTGAACGGTAACTGCACACGCTCAATATTTCCGTGAGTGAGCCCACACGATCCAATGTGCTGTGAACATTAACCGCAACCGCTCCAGTTTGCTGTGAACGGTAACTGCACACGCTCAATATTTCCGTGAGTGAGCCCACACGATCCAATGTGCTGTGAACATTAACCGCAACCGCTCCAGTTTGCTGTGAACGGTAACTGCACACGCTCAATATTTCCGTTAGTGAGCCCACACGATCTATGTGCTGTGAACATTAACCGCAACCGCTCCAGTTTGCCGTGAACGGTAACTGCACACGCTCAATATTTCCGTGAGTGTTTGGTTCAAACAAATGCTGATTGGGAAGGAGACGGAAAATCATCAACTGCGGTAAGTTCTTTCTTCTTAATGCCATTAATAGCTAAAGATATTAGGACTCAAATTTTACTTCTACCAAAAAATAAATCTCCAGGTTTTGATGGGTTAACCGCAGAAATAATTCATCTGTTGGGAGAAAAATTTATCGAAATACTTGTAAATCTATTTAATCTATCCATTGAGCAAGGAATTTTCCCTGATGTTTTGAAAAAAGCTACTATTGTTCCTATTTTTAAAGACGGTGACCCAAAGGAATTAGGGAATTATAGACCTATTGCATTACTCTCAGTAATATCTAAAATTTTTGAAAAAATAGTGAAAAATAAATTATATGAATATCTGGAGAAAAAATGTTTTCTCAGTAGCAATCAGTTTGGGTTTAGAGAAAAAATGGGTACGGATGATGCATTATTGCAGGTAACAAATACGATTTACACAGCTATGAATAACAGTGATCATGCATTAACAATCTTTCTGGACATTAAAAAAGCATTCGATACGGTAAATCATCAAAAAATAATACAAAAATTACAAGCTGCTGGAGTTAGAGGAGTGGCATTGAATTGGTGTCGCAGTTATTTAGTTAACAGAAGGCAAAGAGTAAAAATAAAAGATACATATAGTGCTTGGACTAAAATTAAATACGGAGTGCCCCAGGGATCTGTTCTGGGTCCCTTATTATTTATTATTTACATTAATGATCTAGATTCCATTAACCTAACAGGTAAATTAACTATTTTTGCTGACGACACTTGCCTGACCGTATACTGGTTCTGATTCTTCGATTATTTTTAAACAAGCAAATAGTGATCTAGAATTAATTAGAAACTGGACCACGAGTAATTTTTTAACAATTAATCTGACAAAGACAAATGCAGTTTATTTCTACTTAAAAAAAAATAGTTCTGTTACAAATATTTTGCACCGCAATAAATTGAAATATCATGATACAAATTGTTCGTCGAAAAGTCACTGTAATTGTCCTCAAATTTCTTTTGTACCGTCAGTGAAATATTTGGATTGATGTAGGCCTAACTTGGAAAGTGCATGTAACATGGGTAAAAAGAAAGGTCGTCCGTAACCTGGCCCGCCTATATCTTGTAAGACATTTAGTTTCATTTAAATTTATGTGTACACTATATTATGCATTAATCCATTCTCAACTGACATATGGTATAAAATCTTGGGGAGGCATGTATTTCAATAATTTTAAACAACTTTTAGTGCTGCAAAAGAGATTTATAGGCTTATGAACTAAAAGCCCAAAAACGCAACCTTCATTACCTTTGTTTCGAGAAGCAGGAATTTTGCCTTTACGCTATGATTATTTTTCGAAATCATTAAAAACTTTTACTTTAGAAATGATAGCATTAAAGCTGACACGAATAATTACCAATTACGACGAGATAAAAACATAAATTATGAAACTCCTGCATTACATAAGGAAATTTTTAGGCACTATTATTTGTATTTAGCACCGAAATTTCTTTCCTTTCTCCCAGTCAGCATGAAAAATATCACGAATTATCATTTGTTTTCTAAAGTTCTCAAGAAATACATTTTGAAACTGGATGATGTGGAAACTTTTTTGCATTAATCTACTATAACTGTTTAACATGGATATTGAATGTTTCTGACTTTCTGACTTTCACACTTCTGGATTACTAGAAATTTTTTGTTTTGAGTTGTTTTCGTTTTTTTTTTTTGTGTATTATTCAATGTGACGACTGATGTTTTCAACTGAAATTGCTTCTATATTGAGATCTCACGAACGAGCCTGCTCTTGTGAGACCTCAAAAGTTTTTGTATACTGTAAAACATTATCTGAAATAAAAAATTATCTATCTATCTATCTATCTATCTAGTGAGCCCACACGATCCAGGTCTTTGTGAGCTCACACGATCCAATGTGCTGTGAGCATTAACCGCAACCGCTCCAGTTTGCTGTGAACGGTAACTGCGCACGCTCAATATTTCCGTGAGTGAGCCCACACGATCCAATGTGCTGTGAACATTAACGCAACCGCTCCAGTTTGCTGTGAACGGTAACTGCACACGCTCAATATTTCCGTGAGTGAGCCCACACGATCCAATGTGCTGTGAGCATTAACCGCAACCGCTCCAGTTTGCTGTGAACGGTAACTGCGCACGCTCACTATTTCCGTGAGTGAGCCCACACGATCCAATGTGCTGTGAACATTAACCGCAACCGCTCCAGTTTGCTGTGAACGGTAACTGCACACGCTCAATATTTCTGTGAGTGAGCCCACACGATCCAATGTGCTGTGAACATTAACCGCAACCGCTCCAGTTTGCTGTGAACGGTAACTGCGCACGCTCAATATTTCCGTGAGTGAGCCCACACGATCCAATGTGCTGTGAGCATTAACCGCAACCGCTCCAGTTTGCTGTGAACGGTAACTGCGCACGCTCACTATTTCCGTGAGTGAGCCCACACGATCCAATGTGCTGTGAACATTAACCGCAACCGCTCCAGTTTGCTGTGAACGGTAACTGCACACGCTCAATATTTCCGTGAGTGAGCTCACACGATCCAATGTGCTGTGAACATTAACCGCAACCGCTCCAGTTTGCTGTGAACGGTAACTGCACACGCTCAATATTTCCGTGAGTGAGCCCACACGATCCAATGTGCTGTGAACATTAACCGCAACCGCTCCAGTTTGCTGTGAACGGTAACTGCACACGCTCAATATTTCCGTGAGTGAGCCCACACGATCCAATGTGCTGTGAACATTAACCGCAACCGCTCCAGTTTGCTGTGAACGGTAACTGCACACGCTCAATATTTCCGTGAGTGAGCCCACACGATCCAATGTGCTGTGAACATTAACCGCAACCGCTCCAGTTTGCTGTGAACGGTAACTGCACACGCTCCATGGGTTGGATTGTTTTACCTCTGAGAGGCACCTTTTTTGCACACCATGGGCTAAATGGCCAGGTCACATGGACCCCGAAGGCTCAGAGAAGGTTGGGGGAGGGGACCCACTGGAATAGCTGTTGGGAAACAGATGGTAGCCTCCCGTCAAGGCCATCCAGCGACACACACTCCATATTCATTGCATTATATATTCATACGCTTATATATTCATACGCATTATATATATTAAAAAAAGTATCCGAACACTATGGTTGATTACAGAATTCAGAAAAAATATCTAGCAACGATTTTTTTTCACTCGGCTAACACTATACATAAACAGAAATGCTATCAAGAACCAGAGATGTAACTTGCCATAACAACAAACCTCTGGTTTTATCTCTAAATCAGAGTCGATCTGAATATCTCCGTACTCATTTACCCCATAACACACTGCTCTACTGGGTCATTAAAGTGTCTGTCGCCCTCATAGACTACAAACGGTCCAATTTCGTCAGTTTTCAGAAAGCGACAAAAAAAAAAATGCGCCAGATGCCAACCGGAATAGATGGACGCATTTTTATCATCTTTTCCTGATCTCTCGATAATTGGCGCGTTGCAGAAGTAAACGACAGTGAGAGATGTTCGCAGATAAATAACAGTTTTCTGTTCTTCGCCGTTTTAATGATACGGACAGAGCTCATTAACTGTTCACAGTTGATTGCTGGCCACAAATATAATACACCGGTGTGGAACAATGTTCACACCAAGGTGCAACAGTTGAACTCTTTGCAACAGATGCAAGTGCCTCTTATCATCCGGGCGAGATGTTGTTAAGCCGTTTGGTTCAACTATCGTTACGAAGCAGACAGTGTTCCACACGTAGCGGTGTGAATGCGCGTGCATGTATGAACGCCCCCTCCCCCCTACGCCAGACCATATGCCACACCACCTGTCCACCGCCAGACCACGGTCAATGCCACTCACCTTTGTTCCTCGCAGATGAGACGACATCACCTCTGCAGCACCTGGGCAACGGATGGAATGATGGTGTGATGTCTCATAGCAACGCCTCTCTCTGTCTCATATGGGTGGATTCTTTTTAGCGCGGGAATGTGATGAAGAGGAGGCGAGCGTTCTCCCGCATCCAACTTTTTCTTCTTGGTAGTGGACGCAAATGATGAAATGTTTGCAGCAAAATTGTTTTAATTGTGAATATTTGTTTTTGGCACATAATGGGCTCAATGGTCAGGTCACAAAGACCCCAGTACTCAGAGACAGTTGAGGGTCGGGTTGTTTTACCTCTGAATGGTACTTTTTTGCACACAATGGGCTAAATAGTCAGGTCACAAAGACCCCAGGACTCAGAGATGGTTCAGGGTTGGGATGTTTTACCTCTGAGTGGTACTTTTTTGCACACAATGGGCTAATAGTCAGGTCACAAAGACCCGAGGACTCAGAGACGGTTCAGGGTCGGGTTGTTTTACCTCTGAGTGGTACTTTTTTGCACACAATGGGCTAATAGTCAGGTCACAAAGACCCCAGGACTCAGAGACGGTTCAGGGTCGGGTTGTTTTACCTCTGAATGGTACTTTTTTGCACACAATGGGCTAAATAGTCAGGTCACAAAGACCCCAGGACTCAGAGACGGTTCAGGGTTGGGATGTTTTACCTCTGAGTGGCACTTTTTTGCACACAATGGGCTAAATAGTCAGGTCACAAAGACCCCAGGACTCAGATACGGTTGAGGGTTGGGTTGTTTTACCTCTTAGTGGCACTTTTATTGCACATAAGGGCTAAATAGTCAAGTCACAAGGACCCCAAGGCTCAGAGAAGGTTGGGGGAGGGAACCCCCATTCGAACTAATGGATGATTAGATAAAATAATAAATACCCCCTCAAGCAGCTGCTTGCCACAGAGGTCTGACAGGAGCCTGTCAGTTTATATGCCATAGTAGCAAAATGCAATTAGCAATATTTTATTATTATTACAAATGCTACATACATACTCCTTACAAATAGCACATACAGAGTCATATCAGAATAATATGATCACCTACCATAGTATATGTATGGTGGTCATATTATTCTGATACGACTGTGTACAGTTAATAGAAAAAATAAATACTAAATATAATGTTAATTAAATGCCAGCGAAGCTTGGTGTAGCTTATCTGCAGGAAAAGTTATATATATTTATGTGAGTTAATATGTAACCGATGTATATCGACTAGTTTTGATATATATAGTCTTGATATACATACATTCGCTCATAAAAATATCCGAACACTATGGTTGATTACAGAATTCAGAAAAAATATCTGGCAGCGATTTTTTTTAGAAATCAGTGATCTGGCAACCTTCGTGTTATTGCCAGATCACTCATTTCTAAAAAAATCTTTGCCAGATATTTTTTCTGAATTCTGCAATCAACCGTAGTGTTCGGATATTTTTTTGAACGACTGTAGGTGGTCATATTATTTTGATACTAGATCGTGTGGGCTCACTCACGGAAATATTGAGCGTGTGCAGTTACCGTTCACAGCAAACTAGAACGTGTGCAGTAACTGCACATGCTCCAGTTTGCTGTGAACGGTAACTGGAGCGTGTACAGTTGCTGTACACGCTTCAGATATTTTTCCTGAATTCTGTAATCACGTGACACGAAGGTTGCCAGATCACTAATTTCTAAAAAAATCGTTGCCAGACATTTTTTCTGAATCCTGTAATCAACCATGGTGTTCGGATACTTTGTTGAGTGACTGTAGGTGGTCATATTATTTTGATACTAGATCGTGTGGGCTCACTCACGGAAATATTGAGCGTATGCAGTTATCGTTCACAGCAAACTGGATCGTGTGCAGTAACTGCACACGCTCCAGTTTGCTGTGAACGGTAACTGGAGCGTGTACAGTTGCTGTACACGCTTCAGATATTTTTCCTGAATTCTGTAATCACGTGACACGAAGGTTGCCAGATCACTAATGTCTAAAAAAATCGTTGCCAGATATTTTTCCTGAATTCTGTAATGAACCATAGTGTTCGGATATTTTTTTGAAGGACTGTACCTATAAAACTACAAATGATCCTTAATGTTAAGTGGTCGTTAGAAAAACTTTCATACTCTTAATTTTTTATGAGCCAATTTTTGGTCTCAGGTTTAAGTTTTGATAATGTAAGAATGGCTAACAGTTATTGGCCAAACAGTTAACAATAAGAGTGAACTTTATAGTTTCTGATGCGTTTAGCGAACTAATTGCTAAAATTTGGGATTTGGTAATTATAGTTGTTACGGGTGTTGATCGTGTGATCTAAATTAATTTTGTTATCATTTTTTAAAAAAATTTAATAATTATAGCATATTATTTCTAAAAACAAAAAATTGCCCTGGGCCTTGTCACCAATAAAAATCTTTTGATTAGTCCGCTCTACCACCAAAGTTTCAGATTTCTAGGATAAATAGATCGTTTTCAATATTCGTTTAAATTTTGGCATTTTGCAAAAATTTCCATCGTTTAGAGGGCGCTATGATGGCTATTGGGAGATTCTGAAAATGCGTATCGTGACATTCGGTCAATATTTATAAGAAAAAAAAAATACCCTCTCGAGCAGTTTCTTGCCACAGAGGTCTGACAGGAGCCTGTTAGTTTATACACTGTAGTAGATCTGTGAAGATGGCGGGACCTCAACAGAAAAACGACACATACATTCATGTCTTAACCGGGCTCGAACCCTGGTCCCTTATATCAGTAGCCAAGGATCCCAAGTCCGTTATATCAGTAGCCAAGGAACCTAGGTTTCTTAGATCAGTAGCCAAGGAACCCAGGTCCCCTAAATCAGTAGCCAGGGAACTCAGGTCTCTTAGATCAGTAGCCAAGGAACTCAGGTCTCTTAGATCAGTAGCCAAGGAACCCAGATCCCTTAGATCAGTAGCCAAGGAACCCAGGTCCCTTAGATCAGTAGCCAAGGATCCCAAGTCCGTTATATCAGTAGCCAAGGAACCTAGGTCTCTTAGATCAGTAGCCAAGGAACCCAGGTCCCCTAAATCAGTAGCCAGGGAACTCAGGTCTCTTAGATCAGTAGCCAAGGAACTCAGGTCTCTTAGATCAGTAGCCAAGGAACCCAGATCCCTTAGATCAGTAGCCAAGGAACCCAGGTCCCTTAGATCAGTAGCCAAGGATCCCAAGTCCGTTATATCAGTAGCCAAGGAACCTAGGTCTCTTAGATCAGTAGCCAAGGAACCCAGGTCCCCTAAATCAGTAGCCAGGGAACTCAGGTCTCTTAGATCAGTAGCCAAGGAACTCAGGTCTCTTAGATCAGTAGCCAAGGAACCCAGATCCCTTAGATCAGTAGCCAAGGAACCCAGGTCCCTTAGATCAGTAGCCAAGGATCCCGAGTCCGTTATATCATTAGGCAAGGAACCTAGGTCTCTTAGATCAGTAGCCAAGGAACCCAGGTCCCCTAAATCAGTAGCCAGGGAACTCAGGTCTCTTAGATCAGTAGCCAAGGAACCCAAGTCCCTTAAATTAGTAGCTAAGGAACCCAGGTCCCTTGGATCAGTAGCCAAGTGCGCTAACCACTCGTCCACGAGACTGCGTGGAAACATGATTTTCAAAACAATCTAAAATTGTGCTTAAGTATCAGTCGTTTTCCTTTGTTACGAAATAAACCCAACAGCAGCCAAGAAACAGTAAACTGTTCCTGGACTTGAGCATGAATCAACTGCATCAGGTCCCGTTAGTCATGGGATTTACGCCCCACCCCCAAGGGCCCGCATTGGATACGCAAACGAAGCGACAACCAAAGTTCTCCTCCACAGGTGAGAAACGAAAACAGCGCCTTACAGCGGCACGACGAAACACGTGAAGAATGCTTCGCTTTCACCTGGAACGAGAGTGCATCTTTCCTTCCCCCCTATTCCCCCCACCCACTACCCTGTCCCCGGATGACGGGACGCAGGCCCGCAGGCATAGGGGGTCTGGGGGGGTGGGGTACGGATGAATGTAACGGAGGAAGGGAAAGCGACGCAGGACCGTTACGGCTTGTTACGCGCCGCATGCTTGCGCGGAGGAGGCGGAGCTTCACAGTCACGTGAGTCGAGCGGCGCGCGTCGGATAAAATCCTAGCGAGAGACAGCGCGTGCCAGTTCATCTCACTGACAGAGGAGGGAAACGATGTGGCCGTTCCCGTTGCGCCACTCACCGTCAACACCGACTATCATGTGACTCTCGGCAGATTTCGCCGAAAGGAATTTTCTCTCCTTCACTCGAAGCGATGTTTTGTTGTGACGCGATGGATTGTCGCACGCAGGGGATGGTTGTTGCTGCTGCCGACGTTACGAGAGAGGCGACAGCTGTTGCTAGTCGCCGCAAACACAGAAAGTAGCATCGCCCCCTAAAAAAAACTCAAATTGACCCAACTGAAGAGAATGCCTCGTGGATTTTTGGTGAAACGCTACTGCAAGACCTCATCATCATCGTCATCATCATCTTTGCTGCAGAGATTGAGGAGATACTCGGATGAAGACCGCAGTGACTCTAGTTCGGATCACGACATAGCGGATGGGGTGGTGTATTGCCATGGCAACAGATCCCCAGGGAGACCTCCCGCATCAGGTCATGCCAATTCTCCTGATTATGCTCGATGTTCTCCGTCTCCTCCGCTGCCAACTTACTCCAATTCTCAGGATGAACCTTTGGCCTTGACCACCGGAAACAACCACAACCGAACTCCTCTCTATCCTCTCGGCCACTCCGTCCTCTACTTCCCTCGTCTGCCGGAAGCGATCCCCTCCACCCCTCCGAGACCGAAGAGCGATTCGGCCTCTCCTCTCCCGACACCGTTTCCTCCCAAGAAGCGACCTGCCGCTCCAGACAACAATAGCCTCGCCAACAACCCCGTCGCAGCCTCGGAGCCGAAGCCGAAGCCACCCAAGAGGCCCAAGGTTGCCCGGAAACTGAACTTTGACGAAGATAAGAGTTCGCCCGTGTCCGGGACGTTCATCCGGGATGTCGACAGCGACGACGACCTGCTATTGCCTCCGGCATCTGCCGTGAGGCGTGGCGACATCGACCCCAGCCTCAATGTGGTCGTCATCACCGAAGAAGCCCGAGCTGAACTGGCCAAAATCGAAAACAGGATCGGAGATTACGTGTGCCAGTTGTGCAAGGAGCACTTCCCAGATGCTTTCGGACTGGCCCAACACCGCTGCTCCCGCATCGTCCACGTGGAATACCGTTGCCCCGAATGCGACAAAGTGTTTAACTGTCCGGCCAATTTAGCGTCGCATCGCCGATGGCATAAGCCGAGGCCACCGCCGGCCAATGGACACAAAACCTCGAACCCTACACCACGTCTTCTCCCAAGTAACGTCCCGGCCAATCCCGCTACGAACGGGTGTCTCTCGGACCCTCAAAACGTCGCCAACAACCTCAGCAACAAACACGACGGCTTCAGCACGGATCCTAGCGATACAGAGAGCATGAGAGACACTCCTTCGCCCGGTTCCCTTAGCAACGGAGGTGAAGGAGTCGCACAAGGATTCTCGAATTCGGCTTCAGACGAAGGGCAGTACGAGTGCGACATGTGTGATAAGAAATTCAGGCGCCAGGCGTACCTGAGGAAACATCAGCAGACTCATTTGACAATGGCATCAGTTGCCGATCATGATGACTCGGCCAGCCACGATGACGCAGCTCTCAATCATCCATTTTCGAAGAGTATGATGCTGCATGTCTCCTCAACCTCCAATGACGGGGAGGAACCCACAGATCACTCTTGCCCATCATGTGGAGTGACATGTCTCACCCGTCACGAGATGGAGAAGCACACGGTCAGTCATCATTCCAGCGAAGTCTATCCTTGCAAGTATTGCACGAGCACCTTTTTTAGCTCGGCGGGGCTCACCAGACATATAAATAAATACCACCCCAGCGAAAACAGACAGGTCATCCTGCTGCAGCTGTCTACGGTCCGTCCTGTGTCCACTTGAACAATTTTTTTCATAATGCTCATCGTCATCATCATGTTCATCATCTTTCTGGGCTAGACAGTTGACCTTCATCCAATAGATCATCCCCGACAGCATCATACAAGTCTTAAAAAAAGTGAGGTGACTTTTTCCATCTAGTCATGTAACTAGTCTTTTAATTAATCTTCTAGTCAAAGTTATTTCATGCTTCCTAAAGCATTATCGATGATATTTTTATGTTAAAGGCTTTTTTTTTGATAGGTTACTTTTTTTATTATTATTATTGTTTAGTGATGTTTTAGTTTTTTTACACCAATAATTTGTAGCATGTATTTTGTAGAACTATATATATATACACAATTTTTTAAGTGTCTTCTAGTCAGTTTTAAACGTATGTTGTTTTTCAAAAAGTCAATGTACATGGTTCTAGTCTCACAAAAAGTTTTGTTTTTAGAAAGAGGTGATCTCCACCATTACGTAATTCTGTTTTTTTAAAGGGTACATCTTACTGATGTAGTAAGAAAAATATTTGACATTGTTCATCTCAGGTTCTATCAATTGTAGTCAGAGCAATTTTACTGTTAAAGAGCGTCATTATCACTGTTTCGTGAGGTAGAAAATGCTAGAAATGTTTTCTTTATGTTATTTTCTAAAATTCAGATAGAAACGCAATTTATGCTTTGAATATTCCAGCCGAGTCAAAGTGTTTGGAAAGAATTTTAGTTCTAAAATGGAGATAGAAACATAATTTATACCTTGATTATTCTATCCTAGTCAAAGTGTTTGGAAAGAATTTTAGTTCTAAAATGGAGATAGAAACGCAATTTATGCCTTGATTATTCTATCCTAGTCAAAGTGTTTGGAAAGAATTTTAGTTCTAAAAAGGAGATAGAAACACAATTTATACCTTGATTATTCTAACCGAGTCAAAGTGTTTGGAAAGAATTTTAGTTCTAAAAAGGAGATAGAAACATAATTTATACCTTGATTATTCTAACCGAGTCAAAGTGTTTGGAAAGAATTTTAGTTCTAAAACGGAGATAGAAACACAATTTATACCTTGATTATTCTATCCTAGTCAAAGTGTTTGGAAAGAATTTTAGTTCTAAAATGGAGATAGAAACGCAATTTATGCCTTGATTATTCTATCCTAGTCAAAGTGTTTGGAAAGAATTTTAGTTCTAAAAAGGAGATAGAAACACAATTTATACCTTGATTATTCTAACCGAGTCAAAGTGTTTGGAAAGAATTTTAGTTCTAAAACGGAGATAGAAACATAATTTATACCTTGATTATTCTAACCGAGTCAAAGTGTTTGGAAAGAATTTTAGTTCTAAAACGGAGATAGAAACACAATTTATACCTAGATTATTCTATCCTAGTCAAAGTGTTTGGAAAGAATTTTAGTTCTAAAACGGAGATAGAAACATAATTTATACCTTGATTATTCTATCCTAGTCAAAGTGTTTGGAAAGAATTTTAGTTCTAAAATGGAGATAGAAACATAATTTATACCTTGATTATTCTATCCTAGTCAAAGTGTTTGGAAAGAATTTTAGTTCTAAAACGGAGATAGAAACATAATTTATACCTTGATTATTCTATCCTAGTCAAAGTGTTTGGAAAGAATTTTAGTTCTAAAACGGAGATAGAAACACAATTTATACCTTGATTATTCTATCCTAGTCAAAGTGTTTGGAAAGAATTTTAGTTCTAAAATGGAGATAGAAACGCAATTTATGCCTTGATTATTCTATCCTAGTCAAAGTGTTTGGAAAGAATTTTAGTTCTAAAATGGAGATAGAAACATAATTTATACCTTGATTATTCTATCCTAGTCAAAGTGTTTGGAAAGAATTTTAGTTCTAAAACGGAGATAGAAACACAATTTATACCTTGATTATTCTATCCTAGTCAAAGTGTTTGGAAAGAATTTTAGTTCTAAAATGGAGATAGAAACGCAATTTATGCCTTGATTATTCTATCCTAGTCAAAGTGTTTGGAAAGAATTTTAGTTCTAAAATGGAGATAGAAACATAATTTATACCTTGATTATTCTATCCTAGTCAAAGTGTTTGGAAAGAATTTTAGTTCTAAAATGGAGATAGAAACATAATTTATACCTTGATTATTCTATCCTAGTCAAAGTGTTTGGAAAGAATTTTAGTTCTAAAAAGGAGATAGAAACACAATTTATACCTTGATTATTCTAACCGAGTCAAAGTGTTTGGAAAGAATTTTAGTTCTAAAACGGAGATAGAAACATAATTTATACCTTGATTATTCTATCCTAGTCAAAGTGTTTGGAAAGAATTTTAGTTCTAAAACGGAGATAGAAACATAATTTATACCTTGATTATTCTAACCGAGTCAAAGTGTTTGGAAAGAATTTTAGTTCTAAAACGGAGATAGAAACACAATTTATACCTAGATTATTCTATCCTAGTCAAAGTGTTTGGAAAGAATTTTAGTTCTAAAATGGAGATAGAAACGCAATTTATGCCTTGATTATTCTATCCTAGTCAAAGTGTTTGGAAAGAATTTTAGTTCTAAAATGGAGATAGAAACATAATTTATACCTTGATTATTCTATCCTAGTCAAAGTGTTTGGAAAGAATTTTAGTTCTAAAACGGAGATAGAAACATAATTTATACCTTGATTATTCTATCCTAGTCAAAGTGTTTGGAAAGAATTTTAGTTCTAAAACGGAGATAGAAACACAATTTATACCTTGATTATTCTATCCTAGTCAAAGTGTTTGGAAAGAATTTTAGTTCTAAAATGGAGATAGAAACGCAATTTATGCCTTGATTATTCTATCCTAGTCAAAGTGTTTGGAAAGAATTTTAGTTCTAAAAAGGAGATAGAAACACAATTTATACCTTGATTATTCTAACCGAGTCAAAGTGTTTGGAAAGAATTTTAGTTCTAAAACGGAGATAGAAACATAATTTATACCTTGATTATTCTATCCTAGTCAAAGTGTTTGGAAAGAATTTTAGTTCTAAAACGGAGATAGAAACACAATTTATACCTTGATTATTCTATCCTAGTCAAAGTGTTTGGAAAGAATTTTAGTTCTAAAACGGAGATAGAAACGCAATTTATGCCTTGATTATTCTATCCTAGTCAAAGTGTTTGGAAAGAATTTTAGTTCTAAAATGGAGATAGAAACATAATTTATACCTTGATTATTCTATCCTAGTCAAAGTGTTTGGAAAGAATTTTAGTTCTAAAACGGAGATAGAAACATAATTTATACCTTGATTATTCTAACCGAGTCAAAGTGTTTGGAAAGAATTTTAGTTCTAAAACGGAGATAGAAACACAATTTATACCTAGATTATTCTATCCTAGTCAAAGTGTTTGGAAAGAATTTTAGTTCTAAAATGGAGATAGAAACATAATTTATACCTTGATTATTCTATCCTAGTCAAAGTGTTTGGAAAGAATTTTAGTTCTAAAATGGAGATAGAAACGCAATTTATGCCTTGATTATTCTATCCTAGTCAAAGTTTGGAAAGAATTTTAGTTCTAAAATGGAGATAGAAACATAATTTATACCTTGATTATTCTATCCTAGTCAAAGTGTTTGGAAAGAATTTTAGTTCTAAAAAGGAGATAGAAACATAATTTATACCTTGATTATTCTAACCGAGTCAAAGTGTTTGGAAAGAATTTTAGTTCTAAAACGGAGATAGAAACACAATTTATACCTTGATTATTCTATCCTAGTCAAAGTGTTTGGAAAGAATTTTAGTTCTAAAATGGAGATAGAAACGCAATTTATGCCTTGATTATTCTATCCTAGTCAAAGTGTTTGGAAAGAATTTTAGTTCTTAAATGGAGATAGAAACACAATTTATACCTTGATTATTCTAACCGAGTCAAAGTGTTTGGAAAGAATTTTAGTTCTAAAAAGGAGATAGAAACATAATTTATACCTTGATTATTCTAACCGAGTCAAAGTGTTTGGAAAGAATTTTAGTTCTAAAATGGAGATAGAAACACAATTTATACCTTGATTATTCTATCCTAGTCAAAGTGTTTGGAAAGAATTTTAGTTCTAAAATGGAGATAGAAACGCAATTTATGCCTTGATTATTCTATCCTAGTCAAAGTGTTTGGAAAGAATTTTAGTTCTAAAATGGAGATAGAAACACAATTTATACCTTGATTATTCTAACCGAGTCAAAGTGTTTGGAAAGAATTTTAGTTGTAAAATGGAGATAGAAACACAATTTATACCTTGATTATTCTATCCTAGTCAAAGTGTTTGGAAAGAATTTTAGTTCTAAAATGGAGATAGAAACGCAATTTATGCCTTGATTATTCTATCCTAGTCAAAGTGTTTGGAAAGAATTTTAGTTCTAAAATGGAGATAGAAACACAATTTATACCTTGATTATTCTAACCGAATCTAAGTGTTTGGAAAGAATTTTAGTTCTAAAACGGAGATAAAAACATAATTTATGCCGTCATTATTCTAACCGAGTCAAAGTGTTTGGAAAGAATTTTAGTTTTAAAACGAAGATAAAAACATGATTTATGCCGTGATTATTCTATCCGAGTTAAAGTGTTTGGAAAGAATTTTAGTCCCAAAACGGAGATAGAAACACAATTTATACCTTGATTATTCTACTCGAGACAAAGTGTTTGGAAAGAATTTTTGTTCTAGTGGAATCTTTCTATTCGAATCAACCTCATAAAAAACGAGTTCGACCAAACGTGACTTTCAGAATCCAGAAAACAATTCGAATAGTTTAGAAAAATTTTAATTTTAAATTTTTTTTATTACTGAGAACACACAAAAATTTTTTTAAATTTTAAATCTACCTCCGATTCCGAGATACTTTATAGGATAAATGTTAGCAAACTTAGTTGTTTTTAGAAATCATCGAAATCGGCTATAACACAATTTGCTAGTTATATAAATATATGGAAGAAATGCATATTTTTTGCCGAAAATAATAGACGATTAGGATTTGTCTATCCTAATCGCCTATTATTATCCTAATCGTCTAAAATTTACAGAAACAAGGAAGTTTTTTCTTTTTTCATGGACTACTGTTACTGGTAATATTGTTATGATAGTTTAATCTACAGTCGCTCAAAAAAGTATCCGAACGCTATGGTTGATCACAGAATTCAGAAAAAATATCTGGCAACGATCTTTTTAGAAATTAGTGATCTGGCAACCTTCGTGTCACGTGATTACAGAATCAGGAAAAATATCTGGAGCGTGTACAGCAACTGTACACGCTCCAGTTACCGTTCACAGCATACTGGAGCGTGTGCAGTTACTACACACGCTTCAGTTTGCTGTGAACGGTAACTGCACACGCTCAATATTTCCGTGAGTGAGCCCACAGGATCTAGGTCTTTGTGAGCTCACACGATACAATGTGCTGTGAACATTAACCGCAACCGCTCCAGTTTGCTGTGAACGGTAACTGCACACGCTCCATATTCATTGCATTATATATTCATACGCATTATATATATTAAAAAATATCCGAACACTATGGTTGATTACAGAATTCAGAAAAAATATCTGGCAACGATTTGTTTTAGAAATTAGTGATCTGGCAACCTTCGTGTCACGTGACACGAAAGTTGCCATATCACTAATTTCTAAAAAAAATCGTTGCCAGAAATTTTTTCTGAATTCTGTAATCAACCATGGTGTTCGAATACTTTTTTGAGCGACTGTAGTTCATTCCTAATTCATCTTGATTAAATTTAGGACTTTCAAAATTCAGCAGTTATCTGGATTCTGAAGGCAAAGGCCAGTTCATCAAAGCGACAAGGCGCTATCACATGATCTTCATGAGAAGAAAACAACTTCAAAAATTCCTTTTGGTTGTCATGGAGTTGTTAGTTATATAAATATATCGAAGAAATATTTTATATAACTAACAACTATCTGACAATATTTATAGTCATGCCGTTGTTAGTTTTATATAACTAACAACTATATGATCAATTTTCATACGAATGCGAAATTGAAGACACGAGTTCAAAACAATCATATTTTGATTGTAATTGATAGTGATTATTTCCACGATACATTTGAAATCACTAAAATCTAGGAACAACAATTTAAAAAAGTTGTAAATGAATTAATATCCATGCCATTTTGTCAGACCTTCTACTACGGCATATAAACTGACAGGCTCCTGTCAGACCTCTGTGGCAAGCAGCTGCTTGAGGGGGTATTTATTATTTTTTATTTTACCGTGGTTCAGCTTCGTAGGAGGCTGGGAGATTAACCCCCCCCCCCCCCCCCCCCTCCACCCAGAAAATAAAATGGTCAAACTGAATTCAGTTAACCCTTTCAGGACCATAAGGTTTCTAAGAGTAAATATTAGTATGTAACTGTTTATTTTAGTTTGTTTAGACGTAAAATAAATAAAAATCATAAGCAAAATACATAACAATGTGTAGTTTTTTTGGAACTTTATGGGAAATATTTTTCCCAATGGACTATAAAGGTAACACAAATTATAGTTAGGCTTATTATGCAATGTCTTTTATTTATTGGTTTATTAGAACAAAATGTTAACTAAAATAATACAAAATTAAGAAATAAAATTACTATAGAAAATGATGTGCTAATTATGATATTCTGCGAAGCAATTTCTTTTGGTAGTGAAGCAAAGATGGACATTGCACATAGTACATATATTATGCGTCCTGACAGTTCTGTTTTTGTTTTCTAAACGTTCCCGTTTACGTAATTGCGTTCGACATACGTTCTATTTTGACATTCTGTATAAAAAAATGCAGATAAGGTTATAATTAAATACGACAATCACCAATTTTAAAATGGGAAAAATGTTTCCCTTGGTCGTGAAAGGGTTAATAATATTTATTATTTTGAAGAGTAATGGTAAATTTCAGAGTTAAAAAAATTCTTAACTGTAGCAGAGTGAGACTGAAGCAGTAGGCTCATAGCTATCGCAGGAACAACTGCATAGCTTCAAATTAACCCCATACACTATCCAAGTTACGTTATTGGGTGTCACTAGTAAGTAAATAATTAAATAAAATAGTTTAACCCTTAAGAATCAATTTTAAGCCAAAATTTGTTCATTTGGTTTTTAATTCTCTAAAATGTTCGATTTAAAAATCATCGACCAAAGTTCACTAATAGCAAGGAATCCCGTGAAGTTAAGAAACATGTATAATAGGGTGTTGTAGAAAAGGGTAATAATATTCACAGCTGCAATAGATTTTTAAAGTTTATAATGCATAATTTAAATTGGGGGGGGGGGGTACAGTTGCTCAAGAAACATCCAAATACTATGATTGATGACAGAATTAGAATATATATATATATCTGGCAACGATTTTTTTTAGAAATTAGTGATCTGGCAACCTTCGTGTCACGTGACACGAAGGTTGCCAGATCACTAATTTCTAAAAAAAAATCGTTGCCAGATATTTTTCTGAATTCTGTAATCAACCATAGTGTTCGGATATTTTTTTGAGCGACTGTATATTAATGGGAGATTCTATCCTATCCAGTTGATTCTCTTCCTATATCAATCTCTACGCCCTTTGGGGGTCCATGTGACCTGGCCATTTTGCCCTTTATGTGTAATGAAGTGTCGCCCAGAAGTGAAACAACTTATTTGATTTCTTTTAAGAATGAACTTCCTATATACAGAGAAAGTTTGGGTCATTTAATAGTAAAGTATCACGGGAGACATGGGACTCCTGAAATAGTTAACTGATAAAATTAAGTTTTGCGGTGAGTGTGTTCTCAGTAAATAAAAAAAATTGAACCTATTATGGCAAAAATCACCATTTTACAAAACAACCCTAAAACAAAAATCATTAACTTTTGCGTTACAAACAAGCTAAATTGCGTTAACAACGATGTATTCTCACTAACCTTTATTCTAACAGGATTAAAAGTAAAAATTCAGTTATTTTCATAAGGGGATTCACAGACAGAAACTTGTACAGAAGGGACGGGGGTGGCTCAGTTGGTAGCGCGTCGGGCTCGTAATCTGCAGTTCCCTGGTTCGAGTCCCAGCTGGGTCAGCGTTGAGATTTATCTACGCAAAATTCCCCGCCCTGCCCACAGTCAATATGGGACAAGGATGGGCTTGGAATAGGCCGCCGTTCATCGGATAGGACGTTAAACCGTTGTCCCGTGTACGAGAGAGTGATACTCTGAGCACATTAAAGAACTCGCTGGATGGCCTTGACGGGAGGCTACCATCTGTCTCCCAACAGCTGTTTCAGTGGATACCTTCTCCCAACCTTCTTTGAGCCTTCGGGGTCCTTGTGACCTGGCCATTTAGCCCATGATGTGCAAAAAAAGTGCCTTACATACGACATTACGAAAACCGCTGGGTCGGGTTTAGCGATATCTGAAGTGCACTTAAAAAAATTGGTCTAGATCTTAACGCTTTGTTCCCCACTTCTTAGCGTGAACAAAGTAATTTCATTTCTTACTGAAACTCAAATCTTGAAATACAATTGTCTTAGATCATATTAGTAACCTTTATGATCAGTATTCAAATGAATTGTTTCGTATCGTATCATAACAACAGGACCGCCAATTAATACCTGTAATAATAAAAGCTGTGTGTATGTCTCTCTGTGGCAGCCATAACTCATCGGGAAATGATGAAAAACGCTTCAAAATTTAACAATGTGTTTTTGGTTGTCGTCCTAGTTGCAGTGACGAATTTCAAGTCAAAATTCCAAAAGGAGGGTTTGCTAGAAGCAAATATATTTACCGTGCTATTCCTACAGGAAACGATAATCGTTGTCAAATTTACTGTTGCCATTTACTGTTTCCTAACTGTGAATCTAAGAGTCTTAATATCATTTAAGTCTGTTGCCGTTTCCAGATCCCTCACATTTTCAAAGGCATTATTGTTTTAGGAGTACTACTGCAGACAAGGACCAGATTTTTTAACCCAACACGAGGTCAGACAAGGGGAACCCGCCTACGAAATTTGGGACCATTTGGTCGAGTACCTCGGGAACCACATGGCACCAAAATCTGTCGAAATACGAATCTCGATATTTTGTGAAGCCACGGTTATATGAGAGCTCGAGCTGACGTCAACAACGACCTGAGGAATGAAGGGCAATTGATCTTGTTGAATCCATAGGGTCGAGGGAAGGGGGCGGCAGAACTCATAAAAACTAACCTTTAGTCCAGCGAAAAACAGAATATAAAGATTAAAACTGAGACCCAGGCAAGACACTATCTCATAATAATCCCTCCTCGAGCAACTGCTTGCCAGAAAGGTCAGTTAATAACAGCCTGTCAGTTTAATCATATCATAGAAAGTGAGAAACCGAGATACCAGCAGAAAGACGACACAAGGTAACTAATTTTACATAAACTATAATTCTAGAATCTTAAAGTTCTTTTTCTCGCTAACTCGATCAGACTTCAATTTTTTCTGTCGGCTAACTAAACAAAAGAGAGTATTCAAACTTTAAACAAAAGTTATATATATATTTTGGAAATGGAATAGAGACAAAAAAATTATTTGGAATGAAGTACAGTAAAGAACAAATATTTTCAAAATTGCCAAACATAGAAAACAAATGAACGATTATAATTTTCAATATTATTTTTTCGTCCACGAATAGTTTTCTGTAAGAACATTCATTGCAATGTAACGCAATGCAATCGGTATAGTGTTCTAAAGAATGCCACTTTTGGCATTTTCCTCTATCATCCATTATCACGAATTAAAACTTTTAGGAGTGAAAAGTAGTATTTGTAGAATTTGAATGCTCTTCCGTTAGGATTTTAATCTGTAAAATAACAATAATGCATAAATTAACAACATGTTAAAATAGATCCTACTACTGGCCGAGTGGCTAGCACGCTTGGCTACTGATCTAAAAGGGATCTGGGTTCGAGCCCCAGGTAAGGCATGGATGTATGTGTCATTTTTCTGCTGAGGTCCTGCCATCCTTTCAGACCGTCTACTATGGCATATAAACTGACAGGCTCCTGTCAGACCTCTGTGGCAAGCAGCTGCTTGAGGGGGGGTATTTATTTCTTTATTTAATGCTGAAAAAAAAAGATTTGGAAGTTTAAACTTCACTATACAGAAAGCAGCAAAGCACTGAATATTTCTAAAGTACACTACCTGTTGAAGTAAACGAAAAACAGAGATGTTATTGAACTATCTGAGTGAATTCCCAAAAAGATAAACATGTTTTAAAATCAAGTTGGGCGAAAATATTTCTGTCGAATCGACCAACGACTCGTCCTTGTAACAAACAACAAACGTGTTGCCTTCCCTTTCAAAAGTGTTGATTTTAAAAACAGTTGAACACATACCCAACAAACGGATTTGATCGCCAAAGATGCCTTCGCTTCCGAGTGAGAAACTTGCAAGGAGGAATTCTGCTACGAACATGGCTTTACGAAAAACAAGGCTATATTTAGAACGGAATGCTTCCTCTGCAGAAGGAGTGCGAGCAAAGTTCCAGTTAAATCTGACTTCGTTTCATTATCCTGGAAACGGACAGACTCTTCTGAAGGCTCAGCACGCGTTTCCTGACTATTGACACGTATTTTAACACACGACTCCAAAAATGCGCTCAGACATTAGTAACCAGTTTCGTCGAAGATCTGTTTGCAGTTTGAACAGCTGCTGGCCTCTCTCTGTGTGTGTCTCTACGGTCGAGCAAGTACATTGGCGGAATTCGGCGTCTTGACTCATGGTCGCTTGCTGGTAAATATATTTAGTCAGAGTTTTCCGAAAAGGATACGTTTCCTCGTTTGTTTTTTTTTTTCATACCTATTGTATTGTTAAAAATGAACAAAGGCGAGTAGGTTAATGTGAACTTGGTGATGACAGAAGTAGGGACGTTTCCCTTATTCGGAGATTTTAATGGTTTGAAAGGGATAAATAAATAAATAAAATAAATACCCCCTCAAGCAGCTGCTTGCCACAGAGGTCTGACAGGAGCCTGTCAGTTTATATGCCACAGTAGAAGATCTGAGAGGATGGCAGGACCTCAGCAAAAAACAACACAAACATCCATGCCTTACCCGGGGCTCGAACCCAGGTCCCGTAGATCAGTAGCCAAGCGCGCTATCATCACTCTTTTTTCAGTAACCACTCGACAAAAAAAATCCCCCAAAAAAAGTGGTCCTAAAAAATCCCTAAACAAAGGGAAATTTCTCGTTGTTTATAGTCAACAAGCACTTTTATTTTTTTTACTTTTCTTAGCTATTTTATAAAAGAAAATTTTTAATTTTTTTGCTGGAAATATTCACAAACTCTTAGATAACAAATTATCACTTGAAAATCAGTTTTAGCTCTATACGAAATTTTAAGGGATCTTTGCTGCATGTTCCGAAACCAAAGTACGATTTTGTTTTAGTTCTGAGGCACTTTTTCGCACACAAAGGGCTAAATGTTCAGGTCACAAGGATCCCAAACGCTCAGAGGCTGGAAAGGGGACCCACTGTACAGTCGCTCAAAAAAATATCCGAACACTACGGTTGATTACAGATTTATTTATGAATTCGGTAATCAACCATAGTGTTCGAATATTTTTTTGAGCGACTGTACATTTTGATAGGAGATAGACAATAGCGTCGCATCAAGGTCATCCAGCGTGTTCTTCAGCTTTCACAGGGCATGGTTCTCCCGCACAATGGGATCACGGCCGTACATCCCATACGACGGACGGCCACACGTCCCTGAGAATGCTAGTAAGAGCAATTGAAGCAAAAAAATATGAAATGTGTGCATATTTCAAGCGTTTTTCGTGAAATGTTTTAAAAACCTAAAACGAAGTGGGAAATGTTGCTTTGCAATGGAAATACAGTTGCAGGCGCGTGCAAGCCAGAAGGGTTGGGTTGGGTTGTTTTACCTCTGAGCGGCACTTTTTTGCACACCATGGGCTAAATGGCCAGGTCACATGGACCCCGAAGGCTCAGAGAAGGTTGGGGGAGGGGACCCACTGGAACAGCTGTTGGGAGACAGATGGTAGCCTCCCGTCAAGGCCATCCAGCGTGTTCTTTAACATCACAGGGTATGGCTCTCCCGCACACGGGGCCACGGCTTAACGTCCCATCCGACGGACGGCGGCCTTTCCAAGTCCATCGGTGTCCCCTACTGACCGTGGGCAGGGCGGGAATTTTGCGGAGATAAATCTCAACGCTGACCCAGCTGGGACTCGAACCTGGGAACTACAGATTACGAGCCTGGCGCGCTACCGACTGAGCCACCCCCGCCCCAAGCCAGAAGGGAATCACTTCGGAATTTTAAAACTATAAAAAAAATGAAGATAGAAGAAAATAATTTTCTTTTATGTTAATTTTTTTTCTACGTGGAGTGGGAAGGGAGATAAGGGGTCCTGTTGTTTTATAACCTTTAAAGTGCTGGGTTGATTTACTTGTGAGCAGCAGTTTTTTCGCACAATGGGCTAAGCGGCCAGGTCAGAAAGACCCTAAGGGTTCAGAGCTGATCAGGGAAAATGGATCCAGAGGACAGTTGTACATGAGTTGTCCGTGGTCCCGTGTACACGAGAATCACACATGCTGGATGGCCTTGACGGGAGGCTACCATCTGTATCCTGTGCAATGGATCCCTCCCCCAACCTTTCTTGTCCATTTAGCCCATTGTGTGCAAAAAGGTGCCGCTCAGAAGGAAAACAACGCAAACAGAGTTTGTTTTACTTCTGAGCTGCTCCCACAGTGCGCTTGTGCCCCGTTAACGTGATAAGGCTGGGGCGGGAGTGGCTCAGTCGGTAATGCGCCAGGCTCGTAATCTGTAGTTCCCAGGTTCGAGTCCCAGCTGGGTCAGCGTTGAGATTTATCTCCGCAAAATTTCCCCGCCCTGCCCGCGGTCAGTAGGGGACACCGATGGCCTTGAAAAGGCCGCTGTCCGTCGGATAGGACGTTAAGCCGTGGCCCCGTGTGCGGGAGAGCCATACCCTGTGCACGCTAAAGAACACGCTGGATGGCCTTGACGGGAGGCTACCATCTGTCTCCCAACAGCTGTTCCAGTGGGTCCCCTCCCCCAACCTTCTCTGAGCCTTCGGGGTTCATGTGACCTGGCCATTTAGCCCATGGTGTGCAAAAAAGTGCCGCTCAGAGGTAAAACAACCCAACCCAACGTGATAAGGCATGATGTATTTTGATCATACTTTCACAGAGCAGTTACTAGACCCAGTGCCAAAGTTCGTTAGCTTCATTTTCGCCTGTTTCGTCTTCAAAGAGTTCCTTTTGTGTCTGGAATAAGGTTCCTAAACTTTTTTTCAACATTGTTACGATTTTCCACCATCTATAATAAAATCAGTTCAGTCATAGATCCTCAAAGTTGTTTAATTCCGTGTATCAGGAAATTGATAAATAAAAATAAGTGCTAGTAAACTAATTGAAAATCAGAAAACACAAATTTATCAAAAGAAATTTCAATGCCCAATTAATTTGATTAACCCGCAAAACATTTAGCCCTTTATTTTTGGTATTTAGCCACAATAGTTTGGCAGTAAAAATATTTAAGGAAAAATAAATAGAAAAATTTCTGAAATGTATATATTTTTCTATATCGAAATATTATATTGAAAGAAACTAAAGATTTAATAGAGACTCAGAGATTTAATAGAGACTCAAAGATTTAATAGAGATTTCGACAATCTTGTATTCTTTTAAAATAGGGGCCGGTGTTGTCTCAGTCAGTATCGCGCCAGTTCTAGACTGAACAGTTCCGGTTCGAGCCCCACCTGAACCTGTGTAGAGACTTATGTCCGCAAAATTCCCCCGCCCCTGTTTCTGGTCAGAAAGGAAACACCGATAGACTTGGAAAAGTGGCTGTCCATCGGATGGAACGTTAAGCCGTGGTCCATATGCGTGAGAGCCATATATTGTGCACGTTAAAGAATATGCTGGACAGCCTTGACTGGAGATTACCACATATCTCCCAACAGCTATTCCAGTGGGTCCCCTCCCCCCAACCGTTCTCTGAGCCTTTGGGGTCTTTGTGACTTGGCCAATTAGCCCTTTGTGTGCAAAAAAGTGCAACTCAGAGGTGAAACAACCCAACTCTTTTGCAACATATATAATAATAATTAATATATTTAAATTAGACATCCCCGATTTCAGATTCCTTCCTAAGCTGAAATGATCACTTAACATAATAAATGTAAAATTCAAGGGTAAAATTTACAAAATGGATGGTGGAAAATTATTATTATTATTATTATTATTATTTTCAAATTACAGACTTTTGGTCGCCTCGCATTCAATAGGTGAAGTTCCTGAATTTTTCTTGTTTCAGTTTCCTGTTTTGTGGCAAAAAACGTCTCATAAAAAATGCCGCGATGTTCCTTAATATCATTTCTTTTTCATTCCGATTCTGTGGATAGCCATCCTTTGAAGGTTCTTTCTGAATCCTTCTGGGTCAGCGTTGTAATGATCGAACGAATCGAGAAACTTCTGAGACCAACTCTGATAAAGAAAGCCTTTCTCACACTTATCAGTTATGAAAATATCTCGATTTTATATCAATAGGTTCATATTTAGTATTATAGTCGCTCAAAAAAGTATCCGAACGCTATGGTTGATTATAGAATTCAGGAAAAATATCTGGAGCGTGTACAACAACTGTACACGCTCCAGTTACCGTTCACAGCAAACTGGAGCGTGTGCAGTTACTGCACACGCTCCAGTTTGCTGTGAACGGTAACTGTACACGCTCAATATTTCCGTGAGTGAGCCCACACGATCTAGTATCAAAATAATATGACCACCTACAGTCGCTCAAAAAAGTATCCGAACACTATGGTTGATTACAGAATTCGGAAAAAATATCTGGCAACGATTTGTTTAGAAATTAGTAATCTGGCAACCTTCGTGTCACGTGACACGAAAAAAAATATCTGGCAACGATATTTTTAGAAATTAGTGATCTGGCAACCTTTGTGTCACGTGACACGAAGATTGCCAGATCACTAATTTCTAAAAATATCGTTGCCAGATATTTCTTCTCAATTCTGTAATCAACCATAGCGTTAGGATACTTTTTTGAGCGACTGTACCATGATAATATTTAATATTTGCATTTGAATTATGAGAGAAGCGTCTTTCTGTTATAATTCTGATTAATTCTCTTATAATTCTAATTGCTTCCCTTATAATTCTGATTAATTCTCTTATAATTCTAATTGCTTCCCTTATAATTCTGATTGCTTCCCTTATAATTCTGATTGCTTCCCTTGTATTTCTAATTACTTCTCTTTTCCATTCAGTTGGTTGTGCAGAAAAAACAACACACAACATTAAAAAAACCAAACTTTCTTTCCCTCGTTAAAAACATAACTTTTTTTTTCCTTTATATACCCATTTCTCTCTCAAATTTCCTTTCTGAAAAAGATCAAAAGGTTCCTGAACTGCGAGTCTCTTTTTTCTGTTTCTGTCACAACAAATGTTTCAAAAAAAAAATGTAAGATCTAATTTATCTCGCATAATCATCTCTTTCTTCAAAGCGGGGGAGGGGGGGGCTCAGTCGGTAGCGCGCCAGGCTCGTAATCTGCAGTTCCCAGGTTCGAGTCCCAGCTTGGTCAGCGTTGAGATTTATCTCCGCAAAATTTCCCATCCTGCCTACGGTCAGTAGGGGACAACGATGGGCTTAGAAAGGCCGCCGTCCGTCGGATGGGACGTTAAGCCGTGGCCCCGTGTGCGGGAGAGCCATACCCTGTGCACGTTAAAGAACACGCTGGATGGCCTTGACGGGAGGCTACCATCTGTCTCCCAACAGATGTTCCAGTGAGTCCCCTCCCCCAACCTTCTCTGAGCCTTCGGGGTCCATGTGACCTGGCCATTTAGCCCATGGTGTGCAAAAAAGTGCCGCTCAGTGGTAAAACAACCCCCCAAAAAAATCCTTTCTGAAAAAGATCAAAAGGTTCCTGAACTGCGAGTCTCTTTTTTCTGTTTCTGTCACAACAAATGTTTCAAAAAAAAAAATGTAGGATCTAATTTATCGCATAATCATTTCTTTCTTCAAAGAGGGGGGGGGGGGGGGGGGGGGGCTCAGTCGGTAGCGCGCCAGGCTCGTAATCTGCAGTTCCCAGGTTCGAGTCCCAGCTGGGTCAGCGTTGAGATTTATCTCCGCAAAATTCCCCGCCCTGCCCACGGTCAGTAGGGGACACCGATGGGCTTAGAAAGGCCGCCGTCCGTCGGATGGGACGTTAAGCCGTGGCCCCGTGTGCCGGAGAGCCATACCTTGTGCACGTTAAAGAACACGCTGGATGGCCTTGATGGGAGGCTACCATCTGTCTCCCAACAGCTGTTGCAGTGGGTCCCCTCTCCCAACCTTCTCTGAGCCTTCGGGGTCCATGTGACCTGGTCATTTAGCCCATGGTGTGCATCAAAGTGCCGCTCAGAGGTAAAACAATCCAACCCAACTTCAAAGCGGTTGCAATATTTTCAGCTTTGTACATATATACCTCATTCTACGATCACATCTTAAAGATCCAGCATATCCAATCATTACCTCGAGATTCGTTGCTGTAATTGCATCGAAGAATCTTTACCTCGAGATTCGTTGCTGTAATTGCATCGAAGAATCTTTACCTCGAGATTCGTTGCTGTAATTGCATCGAAGAATCTTTACCTCGAGATTCGTTGCTGTAATTGCATCGAAGAATCTTTACCTCAAAGTTCCTATTCGTCTTTTTCTAGTCCCAGTAGTGTCAGTTTGTGTTTGTCAATGTCCCTGTCCCAATGTCTCAATCAAATCGTCCAAACATTATATTTGTGTCGTAATGCTTTCATCAAAAATTCGTGTCATTGTAAACTTTCCTATTTTGAAACATTTCCATCACAATTATTTTATCGAAATACAATCATAGGCATCAACTGTCCGAAAGCAGCGCCCTTCATTCTCACACAATTATTCTTCAAAATATTTTTTTAACACTTAACGAATCGGGTGAACAAATGACTTCAGAAGACACTTCACTGCTTAGCAGTACAGTCGCTCAAAAAAATATCCGAACACTATGGTTGATTACAGAATTCAGAAAAAATATCTGCCAACATTTTTTTTTTTTTCAGAAATTAGTGATCTGGCACCTTGGTGTCACGTGATTACAGAATTCAGGAAACATATCTGGAGCGTGTACAGCAACTGTACACGCTCCAGTTACCGTTCACAGCAAACTGGAGCGTGTGCGGTTACTGCACACGCTCCAGTTTGCTGTCAACGGTAACTGCACACGCTCAATATTTCCGTGAGTGAGCCCACACGATCTAGTATCAAAATAATATGACCACCTACAGTCTCTCAAAAAAGTATCCGAACACTATGGTTGATTACAGAATTCAGAAAAAATATCTGGCAAAGATTTTTTTTAGAAATTAGTGATCTGGCAATCTTCGTGTCGCGTGATTGCAGAATTCAGGAAAAATATCTGGAGCGTGTACAGCAACTGTACACGCTCCAGTTACCGTTCACAGAAAACTGGAACGTGTACAGTTACTGCACACGCTCCAGTTTGCTGTGAACGGTAACTGCACACGCTCAATATTTCCGTGAGTGAGCCCACACGATCCCAGTACAGTTGCTGTACACGCTCCAGATATTTTTCCTGAATTCTGTAATCACGTGACACGAAGGTTGCCAGATCACTAATTTCTAAAAAAAAAAAATCGTTGCCAGATATTTTTTCCGAATTCTGTAATCAACCATAATTTTCGGATAGTTTTTTGAGCGACTGTATGTTTTTAGAGTGATTCCATGACTCTTAATATTGAACTCCCCCCCTCCCACTGAGAATTTAAACGATTTGCTGACTCTCAGAAGTTCGTTTCCTCTCTCCCCTCCCATAGACACTAAGTATAGAATTTTTTTTTGTCTATTTCATGATTTTTTTTTCAGCCAATAGTACACAATTTTTGACTGTCAGCTTTTTTCTGAGCTTCTGTCAACGCTAAGAAAAACTGAATCAAATCTAACTGTAGATCTCGAATTATCCGTTATAGAACCCATAAAACTTTCGTAGAATACTTACAAACTTTATAAAAACTTTAAAAATTAACGTAACCTTAAAATTTTTATATAAACTTTAAAAATTTCAACAAAATTTGCGTTGCTGTAACATCACCAAGCCTGGCGATATTTCATCAAACACGTAAGAGCCCCAAGAGGTATTTTTGTGCCATTTCTTCTAGAAAAACATTATATCTCCTAATTCTATTGGGGCGGGGGTGGCTCAGTCGGTAGAGCGCCAGGCTCGTAATCTGTAGTTCCCAGGTTCGAGTCCCAGCTGGGTGAGCGTTGAGATTTATCTCCGCAAAATACCCCGCCCTGCCCACGGTCAGTAGGAGACACCGATGGGCTTGGAAAGGCCGCCGTCCGTCGGATGGGACGTTAAGCCGTGGCCCCGTGTGCGGGAGAGCCATACCCTGTGTACGTTAAAGAACACGCTGGATGGCCTTGACGGGAGGCTACCATCTGTCTCCCAACAGCTGTTCCAGTGGGTCCCCTCCCCCAACCCTCTCTGAGCCTTCGGGGTCCATGTGACCTGGCCATTTAGCCCATGGTGTGCAAAAAAGTGCCGCTCAGAGGTAAAACAACCCACAACCCTAATTCTAATATTTAGAACACACTAAAATAATAACTTTGCACACAAACTCAATACTTCACCGAGAAACATTACAGAAATTATTTCAAAATTTCAAAACAATAACAATAAAATAATATCCTATATACTTTAATTTTTGACATCAACCGATTAGGGGCAGCACAAAAGCAGTAGAAGGCCACATCCTTACATTTCCAACTGTGCAACCTGTGGTCACAGTATTAAGCGTGGCTGACCGCCATTCCAACACTAAATTTTCCACTGCTTTTGAGAGTAAGTATTTCAATGAAATTTTAGATGGTTTCATGAAATTAACTCATCCACACACAAATAAACTTTAGGTGATTTGGAAACTCTCCTCCCTACACTGACAACCAGGTTCGAATCCCACCAGGGGCCAGTGTTGAGATTTATCTCCGCAAAACTCCCTGCCAGCCTCGGCCAGTAGAGGACGCTGATGGCTGTCGTCTGGGACGTAGAGCCGTAGCCCCGTGTGCGGGAGAGTCATACACTGTGCGCGTTAAAGCACATGCTGGATGGCCTTAATGGGAAGCTACCATCTGTCTCCCAACAGCTGTTCCAGTGGGTCTCTTCCCCCAATCTTCTCTGAGCCTTCAGGGTTCTTGTGACCTGGCCATTTAGCCCATGGTGTGCAAAGAAAACACCGCTCAGAGGTAAAACAACCCAACGTTAAAGAGCACACTGGATGGCCTTGACGGGAGGCTACCATCTGTCTCCCAACAGCTGTTGCAGTGGGCCTCCTCCCCAAACCTTCTCTGGCTTTCAGGGTTCTTGTGACCTGGCCATTTAGCCCATGGTGTGCAAAGAAAACGCCGCTCAGAGGTAAAACAACCCAACGTTAAAGAACACACTGGATGGCCTTGACGAGAGGCTACCATCTGTCTCCCAACAGCTGTTCCAGTGGGCCTCCTCCCCCAACCTTCTCTGAGCCTTCAGGGTTCTTGTGACCTGGCCATTTAGCCCATGGTGTGCAAAGAAAACGCCTCTCAGAGAAAAAACAACCCAACGTTAAAGAACACACTGGATGGCCTTGACGAGAGGCTACCATCTGTCTCCCAACAGCTGTTCCAGTGGGTTTCCTCCCCAAACCTTCTCTGAGCCTTCAGGGTTCTTGTGACCTGGCCATTTAGCCCATGGTGTGCAAAGAAAACGCCGCTCAGAGGTAAAACAACCCAACAACCCTAAATAAGGCCTGCCACCTCCATGTTTTTTCTTTTTGCGACGAGCAAGCTACTGATGACGAATAAATTAAAAGAGTTTCCATTTCTTCATCTTTTTCTGCTTTGCATTAAGTCAAATTTCAGAGTTAAGAAGTAAATGCCAACGACCTTAATCTCGTCTTCGCTTGAGTCTTTCATGTTGCTGAGTGTTTCATTCCATGTCTTAAATGTTTCCTTTAAAAACTCATTCTTCAAAGTTCCTAAAAATTCGCGTTCCACGCACAATCATCAAAATCGTCTTTAATGTTCCTATCTCCACATCTCACTTTCCTCGTCCACATCATCATCATCATTTGAAAGTCGATGATTTCTCTTAATTTCAATATTTTTTTCTGTCGCAATTTACCCTTCATACTATTAAATAACGATGTTCCTAAAAAATAATTTTTTTGTGAGGTGTGAGAATGTCCACATTTGGTAGACGATCAGGCTTGCAAGCTAACAATCACAGTTTACGATCTTGGGCTTGTTAAGGCTGATTAGCACACCCCTTTCTGAGGGGGCGGGGGTGGCTCAGTCGGTAGCGCGCCAGGCTCGTAATCTGTAGTTCCCAGGTTCGAGTCCCAGCTGGGTCAGCGTTGAGATTTATCTCCGCAAAATTCCCCGCCCTGCCCACGGTCAGTAAGGGACACCGATGGGCATGGAAAGACCGCCGTCCGTCGGATGTACCATCTGTCTCCCAACAGCTGTTCCAGTGGGTCCCCTCCCCAAACCTTCTCTGAGCCTTCGGGGTCCATGTGACCTGGCCATTTAGCCCATGGTGTGCAAAAAAGTGCCGCTCAGAGGTAAAACAACACAACATTAAAGAACACGCTGGATGGCCTTGACGGGAGGCTACCATCTGTCTCCCAACAGCTGTTCCAGTGGGTCCCCTCCCCCAAACCTTCTCTGAGCCTTCGGGGTCCATGTGACCTGGCCATTTAGCCCATGGTGTGCAAAAAAGTGCCGCTCAGAGGTAAAACAACCCAACGTTAAACACGCTGGATGGCCTTGACGGGAGGCTACCATCTGTCTCCCAACAGCTGTTCCAGTGGGTCCCCTCCCCCAACCTTTCTGAGCCTTCGGGGTCCATGTGACCTGGCCATTTAGCCCATGGTGTGCAAAAAAGTGCCGCTCAGAGGTAAAACAACCCAACGTTAAAGAACACGCTGGATGTCCTTGACGGGACGCTACCATCTGTCTCCCAACAGCTGTTCCAGTGGGTCCCCTCCCCCAACCTTCTCTGAGCCTTCGGGGTCCATGTGACCTGCCCATTTAGCCCATGGTGTGCAAAAAAGTGCCGCTCACAGGTAAAACAACCCAACCCAACAACCCCTTCCTGAGACTTCTATTCTCTTAGAAATGATGAGGATATAATGGGCTAGTGACTGCTCTGAAGGGGCTTTCTGTGATTATTATTTTCTCGAAATTCACAATTACTTTAAAAACTCATCTCTTCACATTTTTTTTTGCCAGGCTCGTAATCTGCAGTTCCCAGGTTCGAGTCTCAGCTGGGTCAGTGTTGAAATTTATCTCTGCAAAACTCCCCGCCCTGCCAAGTCAGTAGAGGACACCAATTGGCTTGGAAAGGCGGCGGTCCGTCGGATGGGGACGTTAAGCCGTGGCCCGTGTGCGGGACAGCCATACCCTGTGCACGTTAAAGAACACGTTGGATGACCTTCAGATTCCTGTCAGACCGGGACGGGGGTTGCTTTAGTCGGTACGGCGCCAGGTTCGTAATCTGCAGATCCCAGGTTCGAGTCCCAGCTCGGTCAGCATTGAGACTTATCTCCGCAAAACTCCCCGGCCCTGTCCACGGTCAGTAGGGTACACCGACGGGCTTGGAAAGGTCGCAGTCCGTCGGATGGAACGTTGAGTCGTGGTCCTTGTGCATCTGAGCCACACCCTGTGCACGTTAAAGAACACGCTGGATGGTCTTGACGGGAGGCTACCATCTATCTCCTGACAGCTGTTCGTTTTTCCC
Source organism: Ryuthela nishihirai (assembly GCA_038380435.1). Classification (NCBI taxonomy): domain Eukaryota; kingdom Metazoa; phylum Arthropoda; class Arachnida; order Araneae; family Heptathelidae; genus Ryuthela; species Ryuthela nishihirai. The sequence goes on from JAWZYU010000029.1 coordinate 39,253,188, forward strand.
CCATCTTTTTCTGACCCTTTGGGTTTAAAAATAGGATCACCAGGAATAAATAACACGAAATCCTGTTCAAAAATCATATTCTAATTTTAATTTCCTTTCTTATTTAAAAATCACTCATTAAAGATTAATATTCTTGAATACCAAATTTCATTTATTTACACAAAAATGCAACTTTCAATTTGTCTTTTAATCGCACTGCTACATTTTCTTTTTTATTTGCCAAGAAGGAATCATTTAATATTTTACATAAGTTGTTGCTTTTAAAAGATTTTTACCATCCCTAATCTTAAAAGCATTTCTGAAATAATTTCGATTCTTAATTGCATCAGCCCTTAATCCCATAAACCCTAATTTAAATGATTCTCAAATAGTCAATAATCGTGGCAATTATTATTAGTATTAGGTATTTTCAAACATTAAAATGTTTTTTTTTTTAACTAATCGACATCTTCCACCGCTTAGCACAGTAATTCTCAAAGTTTTCCCTTGTGTCTAAAGACCACTTAGGTGAGGCACAAAGACCCAGCAGATTATGGCTCCCCTCCCTCACAATCAACTTCTTGCTGCCACAGAAAGAAAACTAAAAGAACAGCAAATTGTTTGTGGCTAAAATGGAATACTCTTTTTTTCAAAGCGAATCAATTTTGTCATATTCCAATTTTAGCACTCTCTAACCTAGGGGTTCTCAAAGTGGGGTACGTGGTAAAATTTTTTGGGGTACAGTCGCTCAAAAAAATATCCGAACACTATGGTTGATTACAGAATTCAGAAAAAATATCTGGCAACCTTCGTGTCACGTTCACGTGACACGAAGGTTGGACACGATAGTGTTCGGATATTTTTTTGAGTGACTGTACGCCGTGAGAGCTCAAAAGTCGCTAGATCTAATAACAATATCGCTAAGTTGGCATTATTATACTATAACTATAGTTTTATCTATCTATACAAGGGGTACGCCAGTTACATACACATTTCCAGTGGGTACGTGAGGCATAAAAGGTTGAGAACCACTGATATATATGTTTTATTTTATTCCCATTGTTATACTATAACTATAGTTTTATCTATCTATACAAGGGGTACGCCAGTTACATACACATTTCCAGGGGGTACGTGAAGCATAAAAGGTTGAGAACCACTGATATATATGTTTTATTTTATTCCCATTGTTATACTATAACTATAGTTTTATCTATCTATACAAAGGGTACGCCAGTTACATACACATTTCCAGGGGGTACGTGAAGCATAAAAGGTTGAGAACCACTGATATATATGTTTTACTTTATTCCCATTGTTATACTATAACTATAATTTCATCTATCTATACAAGGGGTACGCCAGTTACATACACATTTCCAGGGGGTACGTGAAGCATAAAAGGTTGAGAACCACTGATATATATATATATGTTTTATTTTATTCCCATTGTTATACTATAACTATAGTTTTATCTATCTATACAAGGGGTACTCCAGTTACATACACATTTCCAGGGGGTACGTGAAGCATAAAAGGTTGAGAACCACTGATATATATGTTTTATTTTATTCCCATTGTTATACTATAACTATAGTTTCATCTATCTGTACAAGGGGTACGCCAGTTACATACACATTTCCAGGGGGTACGTGAAGCATAAAAGGTTGAGAACCACTGATATATATGTTTTATTTTATTCCCATTGTTATACTATAACTATAGTTTTATCTATCTATACAAGGGGTACTCCAGTTACATACACATTTCCAGGAGGTACGTGAAGCATAAAAGGTTGAGTACCACTGCTCTAACCAATATAGCCCCAGCTGGGCCAAAGTTTAGATTTATCTCCATCCCCCCCTCCTCCTGTCCTCTCTAAAGTCGTAGCCCCCTGTGCAGAACAGCTACAGTCTGCGCACTTCAAAGAACACGCTGGATGGCCTTGAAAGGAGGTTACCATCTGTCTCCTAATAGTTATCCAAATGGATCCCCCTTCCCCAGTCTTCTTGGGGCCCTTGTAACCTGGCCATTTAACCGATTGTGCGAAAAAAAGGGCCTCTCAGAATTAAAAAAGCAAACCTTAAGCTCACTGCTCTGTATCGTAGAAGCTGAAGCAAAAAGGAACTTCAACAGAAACAATATCAAAACATTCTACAGAAAAAACATTGAGGACCACTGTCGTTTGCGGCATTGGTTATTGTCATCACATCAACACAAATCGCTGGAAATATTAAAGTTCCCTTTTGTTACATATTAGCAAATAGACTGGTTTCTGTAAATTAAAGAAGAACCCTGTGTTAAGTCAATGGAAAGTTAACGTCAAAGCTCTATAACTTCTAAAATAAGTTTTTTGTTTTGAAGAATGAGATTGCAGATAAAGATCTCAATCAAATAAATCAATATCTCGATTTTCAACAATATTCGTTCAGTATTTAATGAGTTATCGAAGTTTGAATATTTAGCAATAACAATGTCAGCCACAAAATTTGACTTCAGAAGTTAATTAAAACTTAGTAATAAGTATTGTATCAAAGTGTTTAATAAAATAAGTTTGTATTTTAGAACTTTTTGTAAAGAATTCTTTCACTATTCTTCAGTTCAGTGTAAGATTCTTAAGACTGGGTTGGGTTGTTTTACCTCTGAGCGACACTTTTTTGCACACCATGGGCTAAATGGCCAGGTCACAAGGACCCCGAAGGCTCAGAGAAGGTTGGGGGAGGGGACCCACTGGAACAGCTGTTGGGAGACAGATGGTAGCCTACCGTCAAGACCATCCAGCGTGTTCTTTTACGTGCACAGGGTATGGCTCTCTCCCACACACGGGGCCACGGCTTAACGTCCGGCTTAACGGACGGCAGCCTTTCCAAACCCATCGGTATTCCCTACTGACCGTGGGCAGGGCGGGAAATTTTGCGGAGATAAATCTCAACGCAGACCCAGCTGGGACTCGAACCTGCGAACTGCAGCTTAAGACTGGCATTGTTATTGCTAAATATTCAAATAACTCATTAAATACCGAACGAATATTGTTGAAAATCGGGATATTGATTTATTTGATTGAGATCTTTATCTACAATCACATTTTAAAAAACAAAAAACTTATTTGAGAAGTTATAGAGCTTTGAATTTAGCTTCCCATTGACTTAACGTAGGGATTTTCCTTAATTTATGGAAATCAGTGTATTATGTTATCATTTCCTTAAATAAAATAAGTACAGTCGGCAACACGAAGGTTGCCAGAAAACAAAACAAAAAAACCGTTGCCAGATTTTTTTTTTGAATTCTGTAATCAGCCATAGTGTTCGGATTCTTTTTTGAGCGACTGCGCTGCCATCTGTTTCGTAGTTGCTGTCCAGTGGGCCCTCTTCCCCCAATCTGAGCTCTCAAAGTCGAGACAGAGGTTGCTCAGTTGATAGCGCACCACGCTCTTAATCAGTAGTTCCCAGATTTACAAGCCTCACCTGGCCCAACGTTCAGATTTATCTGCGCGAAACTCCCAGCGCCGTTCTCGGGCAGTAGGGGCAACACCTTTGGTAGGGGACACCGATGGGCTTGGAAATGGCCGCCGTTCGTCTGATGGGACGCTCAGCAGTATCTATCCATTCCGTTTGCGGAATCTCCTTTGACGGGAAGTTACCATCTGTTTCCTAACAGCTGTCCATGGGTCCCCTAATCTTCTCAGAGCCCTCGGGATTTTTGTGACCTGGCTATTTAGCCTATTATGTACAAAAAAGCACCGCTGAGACTTTAAACAACTCAACACAACCCTAATGGTTTTTGTGACCTGGCCATTTAGCCCAATGTATGCAAAAAAGCGCAGCTGAGACTTAAAACAACTCAATCCAACCTTCAGGATCCTTGTGACCTGGCCATTTAGCCCAATGTAAGCGAAAAATCACCACTGACACTTAAAACAACTCAACCCAACCCTCAGGGTTCTTGTGACCTGGCCATTTAGTCCAATGTATGCAAAAAAGCACCGCTGAGACTTAAAACAACTCAACCCAACCCTCAGGATCCTTGTGACCTGGCCATTTAGCCCAATGTATGCGAAAAATCACCACTGACACTTAAAACAATTCAACTCAACCTTCAGGGTCTTTGTAACCTGGCCATTTAGCCCATTGTATGCAAAAATTGCCGCTCAGAAGCAAAACAACCCAACCTGAGTCCAGAAAAGGCAGCCATTTTCTTGTGCAAAATAAAAAAAGCATTCTGGATATTATTGAGGGAGGGGCTGAAGAGAAGTGAGGGAAGTGGGTTATAAAAACTTATCTTTCAATTCCCTAGGAAACCTAGTAATCACGCATCTCTTCCTAACACAAAACACCACGAACAAAACCTAAGTTAATGCTCAGTAAATGAATCAGAGAATTCCAAGACACACCTGCAACACTCCGAAACACGTGGCCTGGATGTGTATTTAAGCGCCGTTTGCAGCAGAACGAGCGTTTTGATGCATTCTCAGACAATCACGAAATCTACGCTCTCCAGTAATTACGAAACGGTGCAGTAATTGGTTGGGGAATAACTTCTGTACTTGAACACAACACAACGAAACGCAGGTGGGAAATTAATGGCACTGCACTGGTTTGCAATTTGCCCTAACAATGTTTTCCCACATTTTTTTTCCTTATCTAAACGCAAAAAAAATAAAGTTCCCTGTTTAAACATTTGTAGGCAGAGTCTATAGGATATCAATATAATTGCTATATGTCGGTTTTCTCCAAATAAGGAGAAAGCAGCACCTAAAAATAGTGTGTTTTCCATTTCTGTTACTTCAGCTGCTACGATCTGGTGCAATGGCCTCAGAGATTTCTAATTTCAGGATGACGACAAAAAGATAATAAGACGCTTCAAGTTGGGTTGGGTTGTTTCACCTCTGAGCGGCACTTTTTTGCACACCATGGGCTAAATGGCCAGGTCACATGGACCCCGAAGGCTCAGAGAAGGTTGGGGGAGGGGACCCACTGGAACAGCTGTTGGGAGACAGATGGTAGCCTCCCGTCAAGGCCATCCAGCGTGTTCTTTAATGTGCACAGGGTATGGCTCTCCCACACAAGGGGCCACAGCTTAACTTCCCATCCGACGGACGGCGGCCTTTACAAGCCCATCGGTGTCCCCTACTGACCGTGAGCGGGGCGGGGAATTTTGCGGAGATAAATCTCAACGCTGACCCACCTGGGACTCGAACCTGGGAACTAGAGATTACGAGCCTGGCGCGCTACCGACTGAGCCACCCCCGCCCCACGCTTCAAGTTAAGATCGATAAAGGAAAAATCTTATAATAATTAATGTAATTATCCGATTTTCAATCAATTTTTACCTGAATATTTATGAAACTAGGAGTTCAATGATGGATTAAAGAGGTTGGGGGTGGCAGCAAAGCCTTGCAACTCATATCGTAACTTAAAACAACTGAACGCAACCCTCTGGGTCCTTATGACCTGGTCATTTAGCCCATTGTGGCCTAATGTGAATATTTATGTTCTTGAAATTATCTTACTATGCTTCTAGAAGATTAGTCCAATCATTTTAAATACGGCGTAAAAACTTTAGAATCTAAATCTAACGAACTATATTTTTAATCAAACATCCTTAGAGGCCCCGACCTATAAAAAAATAAAGGGGGGGGGGGTGATCTTTCTAGCCCGGAAAATAAAGGGGTGGGGCAAGAGAATGGATCTCCATTGCAGTATAGTAGTTTCCCTTTAGAGATCTTTAAAAAGTTCTTGAAAAATGCGAGAATTATACATGTTTAATAATTTTTTGCTTCTATTCCAGGTCCTTGCGATTTGGCTATTTAATTCATTGTTTACGCCAAGCGAAGTTCAATGATAAAACAACCCAGTCCATCCCCTATTTTCTTACGAAGGTGATACAGTCGTTCAAAAAAATATCCGAATACTATGGTTGATTACAGAATTCAGAAAAATATCTGGCAACGATTTTTTTTAGAAATTAGTGATCTGGCAACCTTCGTGTCACGTGACACGAAGGTTGCCAGATCACTAATTTCTAAAAAAATCGTTGCCAGATATTTTTCTAAATTCTGTAATCAACCATAGTGTTCGAATACTTTTTTGAGCGACTGTACAGTTCGAAAATATTCTTCCAAAACAGAAAATTTCCCTTAATTTTCGTTTCCAAACTTTCGTATTAAGGTGAAAGTATTTCCAAACAGGATTGGTAAAAGTTACAAGGAAGCCAGAAACATAGTGAGTGGATAGAAATGTCATTCTTAGTCTTCAAGCTACGCCATAATTGCAAATTCAGATTAAAAGTAATCCATACATTCCTGATCATTTAAATTCTCTTTATCCCGCTGCTAGAAGCATAGTTCAATAATTTATGCTTCTATGTAAAATAATATTTTTAATCCTATATTCCTAGGGTAGTAGGAGTTGCATAGTCGAGAACCGCTCTCGATTAGACATCCTTAATACGGCTTTAATCCGTCCCTGAAGAAAGCTTAAAATGTAGCTAGCAGACATGGCATAAAGGTCAAGCTGGTTTGTCCTTCAGTCCAAAGTTTGTAGATCACATTTTGAATGCCATACATTTCTTTGCTCCTATTAAGTGTTATGAATATATGTTACTAGAACGACTGAAACAGCACATTAAGTACAGAACAATAATGCCATTTATAAGTGGCGTTAACGCAACTCAAGTTGCCTTCCCCTTCAGTTCATTACTTCAAAATTATGATGTAAATTTGAGTTTTTCTGGTTTAAAACCTGACAGTTTAGCATGGCGGACTTTGACCTTCTAAGGCCTTAGCTAAGGTATATTTAAAAGGTCCCAAATATTTGAAAGTCGAAATATATATATATAGTTATTCTGATTGAGGGGAACGCTGAAAAATAAACACGAAATTGATTTGGTGAAAGCAGTATTCTATCATTGGTAAACAAAGATGAACAATGTTTGCACAATAGAATAAATATGAAAAAAATTTTCGTAATACAGTAGAACTTGAAATATTTTCCTTTGAGGCTCCTCGTATCGTGGGGCGGGGGTAGCTCAGTCGGTAGCGCGCGCAGGCTCGTAATCTGTAGTTGCAAGGTTCGAGTCCCAGCTGGGTAAGAGTTAAGATTTATCTCCGCAAAATTCCCCGCCCTGCCCATGGTCAATTGGGGACACCGATGGGCTTGGAAAGACTGCCGTCCGTCCGATGCGACGTTAAGCCGTGGCTCCGTGTGCTGGAGAGCCATACCCTGTGTACGTTAAAGAACACGCTGGATGGTCTTGACGGGAGGCTTACCATGTCTCCTAACAGCTGTTCCAGTGGGTCCCCTCCCCCAACCTTCTCATGAACCTTGGGGATCCATGTGACTCTGGCCATTTAGCCCATGGTGTGCAAAAAAGTGCCGCTCAGAGGTAAAACCACACAACTCCTTATATCGTCAGGTCCTACGCTGTAGCCTTAGTTAGCACACAACACATTACAAATGAAAAAAATTTCGAAATTTCATTATTTTTTGTTTCTTCTCTAGTGTAGGTTTCCAGTTCAATATTTTTATTATGGTTTAAAGAATCAAGAGAGCATTTCATATAATGTTTATAAACTAGAAGAGCCTTTTTTTAATCTAATTTTATAAATGCATATATTATGTTTGATAAAGTGCTGAATTATCAAGCATATAAAAACTTGCAAAGGAGTTTTTGAAAAACTTCTAAGTACTTCAAAACAAAATTACACATCTGAAAAAGTATTATAAGTATATTCTAAATGAGTTTGTAGTCTGAATTCTGGTTAGATTTGTTTTCTTCAGCCGATGAAATTCTACTGCAGCGCTATCTGTCGAACAAAAATATTGTCTTGATGGTAAATAAGTTGTGGGCAAAACATTTTCCACACAACTTGTCTAAATGAAAATTTCTAGTAATAATATCTAGACTAATTTGGTAAGAAGGAATCAACAATGATATCAGAAATATTTATTACACGTCTTTTGGCTTATAAGTAAAAAAAAACTATTACTCTTAATCAGCCGAAAAGTTGTTATTTGCAAATTCTATTTAAACATAATGACAATATTTGAAAAATAATTAACATATTTACAACATGGATTTCCTTTGATATATGTGCATCAATATGAATTAAAGTTGTTGGCTTAAGGGTTAAACTAGTTTTATCGATTATCTGCTTTAACAGTTTTTCCCATAAGTATTTTCTGTTCTTGTTTCAAAATGTAATTTGTTAACAAACTGTGTCAGTATCGCTCAAACGTTGTTTGATTTGATGAGATTAACATTCCATCATAAAATGCATCAATCATTAAACTGCTTCCATGATTGAAAATACAGTATTAATAAAGAGGTTAGTAAAGCTGGTGTGTTAAGAATAAACGCACCGTTAAACAAACATTCCACAAATTAAACGAACAAATGTCAATAAATGTTTATAATTATCTTTTAGCAAATTTTACAAGATGAGAAAATACTGAGATTGGTGTACATTTTTAGTGCTGTTTTCTTCAATTTTCTAGTAAGATGTTTTTAAGACACGAAATTATTTCTGAATTGTGTTATATGGGTATTATATTTTTGAGTGCCCTACACGGAGTCCAAGTTTTAATTCTTACGTATCCTCCTTGATGTTGAAGACACTTTCAATACGAATTAAGATGAGCTCTATCAAACATTCCAGTGTCTAACAGGACAAGTTTAGGTGAATTTAGTAACACTTAGTAAAACAATTTGCACACCTGTTGTATCACTAATTCAATTTTAGAAATCTTATGGATATCTTCCAGTTAGTTGTTTAGAATAAAATATAAAGATGTTTTGCAAAATTACTGTCAAATATTTCCCAAATTTCCCAAAAATATATATATATATAACAGGAGTGTACATTGCTTGACTTATAAGATTTAGTAGTATGTACCAACGGCATCTCAACTGATTCAGCATTCGTTTTATATTAGAACTGTAATTTTATAAAGATGCCTTAGTGTAAATAAGAAAAGTTTTGAAACTATCTTATAGAACCTTTTAAAACATATCATCTGATCTGTTGTGATAGTTTTTTAAATTATTCAGATCAAATCTTTCTGAACAATGTGGTTGAGAACTAATATTACAAATTATTCTGAATTTAAACTAGAACCTGTTCCTATGGGTATTTTATCAGTGTAGGTACAATGAGTGTTAACACTTTCATTATTTTTATGGTGATTTTTATCTAAGGCTGCTAAGATAAAATTATTTTCAGAACAATTTTCAATCAGATTTGAGAGATTGCTGTAAAATTAGAAGCAAAACATATATATTTTATTATGCTTGAAGCACATCCATTTTAAAGTTTTAGAAAATATTGTGTTATAAGTGAAGTCTGATCAACTAAAAAAAATGTGCTAGCACCTTTCCTCCTCCCCCAGGAAACAAGCTATTAATCTAACCATCTAAATTTTCTCAAAATGCATAGAAAATTGGCGTAGGCTAATTAATAATAATTAATATTGCTGCATTATTATATGTAGTTGATTCCCCTCCCCCCACCAAGGGATGATTTTTTCGAGATAAAATAAACTCCATTCAGCGGGTAAATACTGGGCAAAACTTTTTTTTCTATATTAGTGTTGAAATCTGGTCGAAAAAATAATAATCAAAATTTTCAGGTGTTAGGTAACAATTTCATCATTTACACGCATCGCCAGTTTCTTTAGCGAAACTACTTCTGTAGAACATTCCGTCTGAATCTTTTAAATTTACAACAGATATCCATCAATAAATGATGTTTTTTAACGTACCTACAATGTTTTTAATGCATCTACAATGTTTGTAATATTAATAAATTTGTGCTCCGATTTTTTTCGATGTTTTGCTACTAATGCAGTATATCGGGAAAGAAAAAGCTAATATCTCTTACATTAATACAAGATTTTCACTTTCGTTTAACGAATGGTATTCTGGAACCAATTAATTCGCATTAGCGGGAGTGTTCTTGTATTAATCTAACGTAATGTGGCTTCCAGCATCTGGCATCAGTAGTAACGCTTGCACTGCCAGATAACATAGAATAATAATATATCATTCTTTTATCTTTGTCTATGCCCATGTAGTGTTGGCAAATGACAAGCTCAAGCAAATTGACCTTACACTAATTAAATATCTCCTTTTTTATAATAAAATGCAACACACTATTAGGAAATGCATACTTTTTTCTGGTTTAATTAAATATTAAATCTCTTATTCTCGGGATAAAAATTGGGTGATATCGGGTAAAACTCGAAAAAGTCATATCCTAATGTAATGATGCAGTATACAGTCAACACTGATTAATCAACATTGATTAACATAAATTTTAATACTTTATTTAGTGCAAGTTTCTGAGAATGTTGCAGAAATTTCACTTTTATCATTATCATATAAACTAAAGTTTTACCTATTTAGGAGAATGTTCAGATTTCACTTCGCCGTGTTACTTATTAGCAACTTTTATTTTACACCGAAACGTGAAATAGAAGAAAATATAATTTTTATTCACCAACTTATTGGTTTTAATAAAAACTTATAAAGTTTTGGAACTTAAAAGATTCTATGATGATCCATCAGTCTATCCATTACAGCTAAGCTGCCTAGAAAATGCAGCTTTTAGACTATAGTTTATTTAACATAAACTATAGAATATTATACAATACCACATCTTGCAACTACATTATAATGCAGTAGAATTTCTTTACAAGCATTTTACAGTAATTACGTTTATTCTTGTTAATTATTTAATTTTTGTTCGAAAGGAAATTCTCTTAAACGAATGTAATGGTTTTAGCAACAAAACCGGATTTTGCCAATGTATTTTTTGTAAAGAAAGATAATTTTTCAAAATTAAAGTCCATTTAATCATCCACATAAAAAAATAAGAAACCATTTTATGTTCAGTTGACTTAGTCAAGCGATAACCTCATCTGTAATCTTTTCAAGAAGCGATCAGAAAGGATTCCAGAGGAGGATTTGGCGAGTACAGTCGCTCAAAAAAGTATCCGAACACCATGGTTGATTACAGAATTCAGAAAAAATATCTGGCAACGATTTTTTTTAGAAATTAGTGATCTGGCAACCTTCGTGTCACGTGACACGAAGGTTGCCAGATCACTAATTTCTAAAAAAATCGTTGCCAGACATTTTTTTTTAATTCTGTAATCAACCATAGTGTTCGGATACTTTTTTGAGCGACTGTACCTTTCTCTGCTAACCGTAACAATAATTGAATGCATAAATATTGCATAGTAATTGAATGCATAAATATTGCATAAATAGTAATTGAATTTCTGCAGTTTAACTATTTATTTTAATGGTTAACAATCGGTTATTGATTTAGCTGCTGATTTAAATTGGTTTATTTTAAATATTTCTTAAACATCGTTACAGATATGTGTAAACTGCGTCATTTTAATAAATAATGCATTTAAAATATTTTGAAATTTTTTATTTGTTTTTCGACTATTATATCAAATACATTTCCTTTGGAGTGACATTAAAATTTTTCATTTAAGATGCCCGAAGCCAAACATTTTTGTAACCACTGGTTTATTTTATTATAATAAATTTATAGGTATTAAATTTTAATTTTTTAACATTGCAACAATACGAAAGTTAAAAAATATTACTAGTAAAGAAAATAATAATACACTTCCATGTTTTTAAATCTATTTTTTTTTTCTTTTTGTGACATTTTAATATAAATATCGGAACATAATTTGTGCTATTCTTTTCCCTTAACACTTGACATGCTCATGAACACTAATTTTAAATAATAAATTAAAAAATTAAAGGTACTGAGGTACTCCACGAGTACGATTCCTATGTGCCTGATCTAAAACAGACACCAGCTGCCAGCACAAGAATGCTTCAGCAAAAGCTTTCTTTACAGCCACGAAATTTTCTAAATAATAAAAACGGGTGGTACAAATTAAAAATCTTCCCATAGTTGTCGATTATTACGTGAAAAATATTAGCAGAGCTATTTTAAGAATATTATAAAAAAAAACTCCACTAGAAAAAGTGCGAAAATGTTGCCTGTAAAGAATTTCTTCTAAATTTTGCCATGTTTTGAATGTTCGTATTCATTAGCATTCAAATAATAATCAAAAATACACTGTTTTTAGATTTGCTTGAAACGTTTCTTATTAATACTTTTATCTCTAATTATTTTCGTGATGACTTTTGTACACGTGCTAATAATGCGCCATTTTGTATAAGAATTAGAAATGTTTTTGGTTAATAAGGTTCTAAGAAATCATCCAGTTGCCAGTTTTTAAAGTTTTAATATAACGAATTAGCTGATGTATATGTTCTTATATTTTTTCTACCCGGATGAAGTTTTCAAAGAAGCAGTTTCCTGTTCTCCTCTCAGTGTATATGATATTTGGTAACTATTTTATTTGCATAATTGTAAGAGACCTTTCACGCCAGCCAGTTGTCCATTGAAGTGTAGAATATGTCGTTAGCTATTAAGATTAGAAATCTAGAGCATTTATAAACATATCAAACCTCCTATCTAGTTAAGGGACCATTGATAAATTTTATAATCTTGCCTGTTCAGTATTTTTGCCATATCATACACGTTTCAGCCTTAACTTGTGACAACAGTATTATATTCCTGGTGATATAGCGTTGTTGATAATGAACATTTGCCTTAAGCGTAAAAAATAAGATTTAGGATGAGATGTCCACGAAGAAATTGCACTTACAATGGATACGTATTTAACATTATGTCTCTGCTGTTGTAGATGGTGACGTAATCACACACGCTATTGTGACGTCATCTGTTGGAGATTGTCCATCACCGTTTAATATGGCGGATGATGTGCAAGTGATAAATTTATGCTGACATATAACAAATGTATAGTAATGTATTTATGTATAAAATTTTAATATATTTGTGATTCAGAAGTAGATTGATGAGTGTTAAAGTAATCACCATTAAAGGTAGATGGTTCCGATAATTCAACAGTAATGAAAATGCAAACGATCTAAAAACGCAAAAAAATATACTATAGGTGACCATTTTATTAGGAGCAGATGCATGTTATGTCAATATTGAGTTAGATTCAGAACTCAGTAGCTTCTCAAATAAGTCTGTTATTAAAAAAATGTACCTAGAGATTAAAAAATATCGCTACAAAATCTCATTTTTTAACATTTAAGAATTTCGAATAAAAAAGTATTAACTATATATTGCACGTATTTTTTTGACAAATTTTTTAAAGATACCTAAAACTCAGGGAAAATTTTATACTAGTATGACTTTCTGGTTCCTCCATTTTTTTTTCTAGATCCGGGCCAGTTAAATTATCAGCTTCTCAGCAGTTTACGTAAAAGATAATTTAAATTTCCATTAAACATAAAATATTTTTTTCAGAACGAGTTAAGTTATATAATATATTCAGCTTCCATAATCTTTAAAATGCTGGGCGAAGATTATTAAAAACATTATCTACATAAAAGTTTTTATCACATTTTCTACAAAAAGTTTATTTGGAAAGTTATGCAGCTTCGAATTTGATTTTTCGTTGACATAACGTGGGGATGTTCTAATAACATAGCCACTGGGTGTACGTAATATTTTTAGATGAAATAGTAAACCTGAAACTGTATTTAGCACAACAAATTTCCTACAAATTGTAGTAGACAAAATACAAAAGATTAACATATTTGGTTCGTACTGCGAAATATTACTGATATCAAGTAATTTTAAAATTATGAACTTTAAGACTTTACAATTTGAATTTATTTAATTAAGTACGGTATTATGTAAAGAACAATATACCAGTTTAACGTAAAAAAACTTTTTACAGCAACTACAATTTACATTTATAATGTATGTACAAGCGGTTATGAATATCACATGATATGTACTGTACATGTCGAACGGTGCAAAAAAAACCTATAAAGCAGTGTTTAAAACTCATAAAAAATAACAAAATCTATAAATTGTTAACGAAATTCATCAAAAATACCTGCATTTATTACCATTGGAACCATTTACCATTAAATCCCACAACATTTGTATCTCGCACCATTTTTTGCTAAGTCACTGTTGCACGTGCCTCAGAATGGTTGGTTGCCAGATTCGTCCTCTGGAACTGTCCACTTGAGATCAGGATGAGTTGTCTAGTCAGAAAAGCTTCAGTTGACTGCCAAGTATATCCTTCTGGTTCAGAAAACTAGAAGGCGGTGGTAAAAATGGAAAACACCGTCAATATTTTACTCGCTTTATGTGTTTCGTTAATTGTGTGCTTCTGTAACTTGTGTAAGGATTCAATTCTGTAATATTTTCCTTTCCTTTCTCTCCTGAAGAGAAAAATTCACACAGACCAATTTTACACCTATGTATCATTGTCTAATGAGTTATTTATTTGTAATAATGTAATTTATTATGCCATATTGTAATAAGAGCAAAAATAAAGTTTTTATTACGACAAAAAATTTGGTCCTTTTTGTTTGTATTGTTAATTGAAGAAACGTCCGAAGTTTGTTACTGAAACTTATTATTACCTTTAGAAGATGCAAAATACTTGCTAAATTCATAAAGCAGACATATTTTTTCATATATTTATGATTTTATAAGAAAAATATCCAGGTGTGAGGATGAATGGACATGAAACATCATCATCATCCTCAAGCAGCCATGGGCTACGGAGGTCCAACCAGACCGTCCAATTTAGTTCTCCAAGCATATCTGTCCTGAGTTACATCTGCTGCATTGGACCACTGCACACCAATTCCAACAAGACCCTGTTTAGCATTGTCTGCCCACCGCATCCTAGGTCTCTCCCTCTTTCTGAGGCCTTTAGGCACACTGTTCATAACCCTATTCGCCAATCTATAATTATCCATACGGGCAACATATGGCCAAATCAGCGGAGTCTCTGCACAATATGCTGCTTAAACGAGTTTGCCAACTATTTTGCCTAACCTCATCATTAGTTGCAAAGTTGAACCACCTAAAGCCCAAGATAATGAGTAAGCATCTAGAATCAAAAGCATCTAGTTTCCTGTTACCTTGTTTACAAAGCGTCCAAGTTTCACTACCATAACTAACCCCAGAAGGAACCAAACTATTATACAGTCTAATTTCAGTCTTTAGGTGTATACGCCTATTTCTCCACACTCTCCATAGATTCTTAAAATTCCCTGAAACAATCCCTATTCGTCTGTTAATCTCTTGCCGCACATCACCAGCATCTGTTATATAGCTCCCAAGATAATTAAACTGTGACACCTGCTCAAGACTGCAACCATTCAGAATAACTGAATCATAGCCTGCTTGATCAATTTTCATCACTTTAGTTTTCTTTCTGTTTATAACCAAACCTACTCTAGTACCAGTTTCATCAACAGCTTGAATGAAAGAGTTCATCTCAACAACATCATTTATCAAAAGGGCTAAATCATCAGCATAATCTAAATGTATTAATATCAGTTTCACTCTTTAGGAAAATAAAGCATTTAAATTGGAAGACTCTTTAAAACGAAAGGTGAGATGTAGGAAAATACGTGGATTTAGGAGTTTCGTAAAGTGTTCACCGGCGATAAAATGAAAATGGATATTGTCGAAGGGGAAACAAGAGTTCAAAAGTTATGTATTTTTAACTAATTTATTGGAAAGGTTTTTTGAGGGAAAAAGGTTCTACCCTACGTGTACGTACACGAAAGTTCCCAGATTACTAATTTCTAAAAAAATCGTTACCAGATATTTTTTCTGAATTCTGCAATCAACCATAGTGTTCGGATATTTTTTTGAGCGGCTGTACCATCAAACCCCACTACCACCACTATAAATTTCGGCGTATGCTACTGAACCCGGGAATAAGAGGATAAAAGCCTCAACTAACCCTACCCCGTTTACAATAAATGTTAACCGACTGTATATAATAACATAAGCCAGGACTGTGCAAAGTATCTGGGGGCAAAACTCCATTTGTACCCTCCATCCTATATTTTAAATCATTTTTTGTTTAGAAACTGTTATGAAATTAAAATAATATTATCTGTACTTCTAAATTCTTATTTAATAAAAACGAAAATATATTTCTATTTTATACCAATATATGACTAGTATCAAAATCTTCCTCAACTTCCTTATGTTCCTGCTCAGTACTTCAGATACTAATATGAAGATTCATAGAGGCCCATTCACTTATGGGGATCTCGAAACAACGACCCCCTCCCCCTTTGTACGGTCCTGCATAACCCTATCCACTTGGCACGTGAATAATTACATATACCAATATATGACTAGTATCAAAATCTTCCTCAACTTCCTTATGTTCCTGCCCAGTACTTCAGATACTAATATGAAGATTCATAGAGGCCCATTCACTTATGGGGATCTCGAAACAACGACCCCCTCCCCCTTTGTACGGTCCTGCATAACCCTATCCACTTGGCACGTGAATAATTACATATACCAATATATGACTAGTATCAAAATCTTCCTCAACTTCCTTATGTTCCTGCCCAGTACTTCAGATACTATTATGAAGATTCATAGAGGCCCATTCACTTATGGGGATCTCGAAACAACGACCCCCTCCCCCTTTGTACGGTCCTGCATAACCCTATTCACTTGGCACGTGAATAATTACATATACCAATATATGACTAGTATCAAAATCTTCCTCAACTTCCTTATGTTCCTGCCCAGTACTTCAGATACTAATATGAAGATTCATAGAGGTCCATTCACTTATGGGGGCCTCGGAACAACGACCCCTCCCCCTTTGTACGGTCCTGCATAACCCTATCCACTTGACAATATGAAGAATTACATGCGTGTGGCACAATTAGAATCCAAAAAGGAGCTATACCTCGAAAAGGAGATGAGAGAAGTAATCTTTTCCTGTCATGGACTTCCTAACTAATTTCTTTTTCAAATAAACTTCGTAAAATAAAAACAATGTCTCATTAGTCATATTATACATAATGAAATAGGCATTATTAAAATATTTATTTCATCGTTATTTAAAAAAATTCGCTCGTTTATGAGCTACCCCTTTAAAGTGGGCTTCTTCAACAAAGATGGCAGCCTGTCGATAACAGAGAACTTCATAAAAGCATGGCCGAGTGGTTAGCGCGCTTGGCTACTGATCTAAGGGACCTGGGTTCGAGCCCCGGGTAAGGCATGGCTGTTTGTGTCGTTTTTCTGTTGAGGGCCTGCCATCCTCACAGACAAATAATATAATACTATGGCATATAAACTGACAGGCTACTGTCAGACCTCTGTGGCAAGCAGCTGCTTGAAGGGGTATTTATTTTTTTTATTATAAAACACACTTCAAAAAGTTTTTTGAGACTGTAAGCAATAATCCCAATGAGATTATTTCTTTTCTGATTCTTTACGATCATACTGTTTTGAACAAATACAAGAGGTCTAAAACGGTAACCGTTCACTGAGGAGACCTACCCGCTTTAGGTTTCTTATACAATTTTACTGCTGTTTTTAGCTTTTCTTATGTTTGCCCTTAGGGGCTCACCTAAGGGTGGCTTACTTATATATTTTGTTCTTACTCATGCCAAATAGGCATATCTTTATGATGGAGATGATTAGGGTTAAATTATTACACGGTACATCGAATATGATTATACGAGCTACGAAAGATGTCAGCCATCTTTCAGGAATTGATGTCAATGGGTTTCAACCTTTTCTGCGATCCGCGGTTAGAAAAATGCTGATCTAGTCATAGTAGCCCGTGCACACTAATTATTTTTTTCCCCTTTATCCACGAACCAGAGAATATTTTATCATTTAAATAATTGAAAATATTCTATTTTGTGGCTCAGACCACTGAGCTTGATGACCACAAGCGCACCATACATGGTCTTTCTTTTGTTAGTGTATTGGGATCAGAAACCAGATATGACCTTTCTTTTGTTAGTGTGTTGGGTCACAAACCAGCATGGCCTTTCTTTGATCAGTATTGTGCTCACATACCAGAATGGCCTTTCTTTGGTCATTTGGGCTCACAAACCCCATTGCCTTCCTTTGGTCAATGTGTTCAGCTCACAAACCAGACATGGTCTTTCTTTGGTCAGTGTGTTGGGCTCACAAAACAGACAGCTTTTCTTTTGTTAGTGTGTTGGATCACAAACCGGACATGGCCTTTCTTTGGTCAGTGTGTTGGGATCACAAATCACACATGGCCTTTCTTTCGTTTCTTTTGTTACTGTGTTGGGTCACAAACCAGCATGGCCTTTCTTTGGTCAGTGTGTTGGGCTCACAAAACAGACAGCTTTTCTTTTGTTAGTGCGTTGGATCACAAACCGGACATGGCCTTTCTTTGGTCAGTGTGTTGGGATCACAAATCACACATGGCCTTTCTTTCGTTTCTTTTGTTACTGTGTTGGTTCACAAACCAGCATGGCCTTTCTTTGGTCAGTGTGTTGGGCTCACAAAACAGACAGCTTTTCTTTTGTTAGTGTGTTGGATCACAAACCGGACATGGCCTTTCCTTGGTCAGTGTGTTGGGCTCACAAAACAGACAGCTTTTCTTTTGTTAGTGTGTTGGATCACAAACCGGACATGGCCTTTCCTTGGTCAGTGTGTTGGGCTCACAAAACAGACAGCTTTTCTTTTGTTAGTGTGTTGGATCACAAACCGGACATGGCCTTTCTTTGGTCAGTGTGTTGGGATCACAAATCACACATGGCCTTTCTTTCGTTTCTTTTGTTAGTGTGTTGGGTAACAAACCAGCATGGCCATTCTTTGGTCAGTGTGTTGGGCTCACAAAACAGACAGCTTTTCTTTTGTTAGTGTGTTGGATCACAAACCGGACATGGCCTTTCTTTGGTCAGTGTGTTGGGATCACAAATCACACATGGCCTTTCTTTCGTTTCTTTTGTTAGTGTGTTGGGTCACAAACCAGCATGGCCTTTCTTTGGTCAGTGTGTTGGGCTCACAAAACAGACAGCTTTTCTTTTGTTAGTGCGTTGGATCACAAACCGGACATGGCCTTTCTTTGGTCACTGTGTTGGGATCACAAATCACACATGGCCTTTCTTTCGTTTCTTTTGTTACTGTGTTGGTTCACAAACCAGCATGGCCTTTCTTTGGTCA
The DNA here is from genome assembly GCA_038380435.1 of Ryuthela nishihirai. Classification (NCBI taxonomy): domain Eukaryota; kingdom Metazoa; phylum Arthropoda; class Arachnida; order Araneae; family Heptathelidae; genus Ryuthela; species Ryuthela nishihirai. The sequence goes on from JAWZYU010000029.1 coordinate 39,272,236, forward strand.
GTGTGTTGGGCTCACAAAACAGACAGCTTTTCTTTTGTTAGTGTGTTGGATCACAAACCGGACATGGCCTTTCTTTGGTCAGTGTGTTGGGCTCACAAAACAGACAGCTTTTCTTTTGTTAGTGTGTTGGATCACAAACCGGACATGGCCTTTCTTTGGTCAGTGTGTTGGGCTCACAAAACAGACAGCTTTACTTTTGTTAGTGTGTTGGATCACAAACCGGACATGGCCTTTCTTTGGTCAGTGTGTTGGGATCACAAATCACACATGGCCTTTCTTTCGTTTCTTTTGTTAGTGTGTTGGGTCACAAACCAGCATGGCCTTTCTTTGGTCAGTGTGTTGGGCTCACAAAACAGACAGCTTTTCTTTTGTTAGTGTGTTGGATCACAAACCGGACATGGCCTTTCTTTGGTCAGTGTGTTGGGATCACAAATCACACATGGCCTTTCTTTCGTTTCTTTTGTTAGTGTGTTGGGTCACAAACCAGCATGGCCTTTCTTTGGTCAGTGTGTTGGGCTCACAAAACAGACAGCTTTTCTTTTGTTAGTGCGTTGGATCACAAACCGGACATGGCCTTTCTTTGGTCACTGTGTTGGGATCACAAATCACACATGGCCTTTCTTTCGTTTCTTTTGTTAGGTGTTGGGTCACAAACCAGCATGGCCTTTCTTTGGTCAGTGTGTTGGGCTCACAAAACAGACAGCTTTTCTTTTGTTAGTGCGTTGGATCACAAACCGGACATGGCCTTTCTTTGGTCACTGTGTTGGGATCACAAATCACACATGGCCTTTCTTTCGTTTCTTTTGTTAGGTGTTGGGTCACAAACCAGCATGGCCTTTCTTTGGTCAGTGTGTTGGGCTCACAAAACAGACAGCTTTTCTTTTGTTAGTGTGTTGAGCTCACAAACCACATTACCTTTCTTTGGTCAATGTATTCGACTTACAAACCAGACATGGCTTTTCTTTCGCTAATGTGTTGGGCTCACAAACCAGACATTGCAGTTCTTTGGTCAGTGTGTTGGGCTTGTAGACTCATTTAGAGATTAAGTATCAGGAAGTCCCAGGGACAAAATATTTGAGAAGCCTCATCAACTGCCAGGGATTGGATGGGTGTGTTTAGGGAGAGAAATCATTGTACAAAAACATTGCAACTTACTAATGTAAAAAACTACATACAACAGGTTAAATAAATTTAATTGCGGAAATGCATAAATAGAAAATTTAATATGTATTAAATAAATATCCACATACTGAAAAATAAACGAAAACTTAAATTATAAACCAGAATAAGTATCTGTTTATTTTAATCTATTTAACGACAATCGCATCATGTTTGGTACACTTCCCCATCCATTTTACAGGTCTTTAAAAATGTCTTAAAATTCGCATACAATATAAATAAGCTTCATAATTTTTTGCCTGTTTTACCATTATTAGCATTCTGAAAGGGTCCCCCTGCCACCCCTCCCCTTTAGAAGTTGTATTTCTTGAATACAGCACTTAAACTTTCGGATGCAAATCCAACATGACACCGTAAAATTCATCACTGGGGTTCAAGCATAACATACTACCCGTAAGTCATCACTGTTATGCGAAAAAGGGCACCACTACTCTAACTGCACGGGGCGGTGGTGGCTCAGTCGGTAGCGCGCCAGGCTCGTAATCTGTAGTTCCCAGGTTCGAGTCTCAGCTGGGTCAGACGTTCAGATTTATGTCCGCAAAACTCCCCGCCCTGCCCACGGTCAGTAGGGGACACCGATGGGTTGGAAAGGCCGCCGTCCGTCGGATGGGATGTTAAGCCATGGCTCCGTGTGCAGGAGAGCCATACCCTGTGCACGTTAAAGAACACGCTGAATGGCCTTGACAGGAGGTTACCATATGTCCCCCAACAGCTATTCCAGTGGGTCCCCTTCCCCAATCTCCTGATTTCATTGTGATATATTTTAGTGAACAAAATGATCGGGGAAAATCGAATTTTGACTGTTTTGAGACCCTATGAAGTAGTCCGTGGCCGAGATTAGCGCACTTGGCTATTGATCAAGGAACCTGGGTTCGAGCCCTGGATAAGGTATGAACGTTTCTGTTGAATTCGTGCTGAGGTTTCGCTTTCCTCATACACCTTCTCTATGGCGCATTAAATTGATAGGCTCCTGTGCCATTAAAAAAATACCTCCTCAAACACTGCTTGAGGTTTACATGAGTGTCGAGAGCCTATTGAGTAATCCGCCACTGTGCAGTTAGAGTTGGATTGGTTTGTTTTACTTCTGGGCGGCACTTTTTTTGCACACCATGGGCTAAATGGCCAGGTCCCAGGTACCCCGAAGTCTCAGAGAAAGTTGGGGGAGGGAATCCACTGGAATAGCTGTTGGGAGACAGATAGTAACCTCCCGTCAAGGCCATTCAGCGTGTTCTTTAACGTGCACAGGGTATGGCTCTCCTGCACACGGGCCCACGGCTTAATATCCCATTCGACGGACGGCGGCCTTTCCAAACCATCGGTGTCCCCTACTGACCGTGGGCAGGACGGGGAATTTTGCGGAGATAAATCTCAACGTCTGACCCAGCTGGGACTCGAACCTGGGAACTACAGATTACAAGCCTGGCGCGCTACCGACTGAGCCACCACCGCCCCGTGCAGTTAGAGTAGTGGTGCCCTTTTTCGCATAACAGTGATGACTTACAGGTAGTATGTTATGCTTGAACCCCAGTGATGAATTTTACGGTGTCATGTTGGATTTGCATCCGAAAATTTAAGTGCTGGATTCAAGAAATACAACTTCCGCAATTTCGTAATAATAAAGAATAATAATTTCGTAATAATAGAATAATAATAATAGAATAATAATTTCGTAATAATTAAAGTTAATGCATTAGAAGTAAGAAGTGTTGCCACATATGCGTGAAATTAATTATCATAGAGTTGAGAAATTTTACCTCTGAGCAGCACTTTTTTTGAACGTAATGGGCTAAATGGCTACAAGACAAGGACCCCAAGGGTTCAGAGAAGGTTGGGGGGAGGTGACCCCCTGGAGTTGGAAGAGAAATTGAACCCTCCTCTCAAGGCCATTTAGAGTGCACAGGTTATGATTCTCCCACACACTATTTAACGTCCCATCGGACGGACGGCGGCCTTTCCAAGCCCATCGGTGTTCCTCACTAGCTGGGACTCGAACCTGAAAACTACAGATTACAAGCCTGGCGCGTTACCGACTGAGCCATTCCTGCCCCGTGTCGTGTGAAACGGAATTAACTGATCTGCGAAGGAGGGTGACTTGGCAGTGGTGGGTGGTGCAGGTGTCGCCTAGGTTACTATAAGTTGTTACTACAGTGGACCCCCGATATAACGCGCATGTCGGGCGGGAAACAACACCCGCGTTATAAGGTGAACCGCGTTATACCGAGCGACGCGGTGGCGACACAATAAATTTCACACTGTAAGCCTTTCTTTTACTCATCATGCATACAATAATTAAACACTATTCAAAATACATGCAGGAACTCAATACATACACAATTACTCAATACGCAGTAACAATAAAATGCGATACTCACTAACGCCGCACGGACCTGTATAAACATGTTTGAACTTATCGCGAACATCGCCCGCGCTATAACCGAGTGCGCGGTATAGCGAGCAGCGCTATAACGAAGGTCCACTGTATTATAAATGGGAAAGAAAATCCTTTCGTGCCACACTTTTGGCGGTAAATGCAAAAGTTATCAATGGAGAAAAGAAATAAGATTCGCGCCAAACTTTTGGTGAACTTACAATTAGTATACACTATTTAACGAAACAGTTTTTAAATTTTCTGACAATTCCGAATAATCCGAAGTTCTTGGAAACAAAGCTGCTGATTAAAGTACTGTCGCTCAAAACAGTATCCAAACACTGTAGTTGATTACATAATTCAGAAAAAATATCTGGCAACGATTTTTTTAGAAATTAGTGATATGGCAACCTTCGTGTGAAATTTTTTAGAAATTAGTGATCTGGCACTTTCGTATCACGTGACACGAAGGTTGCCAGATCACTAATTTCTAAAAAAATCGTTGGCAGATATTTTTTCCGAATTCTGTAATCAACCAGTGTTCGGATACTTTTTTGAGCGACTGTACAACAGAAACGAATTTTTTTCGGTTTCTAAATCTTGTCATAGTGGTAAAATCAATTTTTACACAATATTTCTATATGTGATACATATTTATAATATATAAGCTCAGATTATATGTTTTTTTTTTTTGGTTCACCATGTATTTTAAATCTTTTAATTTGTGTTTGATGATCAACATATATGATAAAAATATATATGATATAATTTTAATATACATATATATTATTTTTTCTACGTTCTGACGCACTTTTTTATTATTTTTAACAGCACCGATTTTTTTAACCTTGGATACAAATTAATGATCGTTAGGCGAATTAAAACAGCTTGAATAATTTTTTGATTATTTTTTACACATATTGTTGTTAAAGGGAAAAATGCATTACACAGCCAAATGCCATCATTACACTATGTTTAATAAAAAAAAATCGCTGTTACACTTCGACGCTCTTTAACTGGAATGAGGTTCCAGAGATAATGTGACAGCTGAACTCCACCAAGCACTCTCTTCTACATCATCCCCCTTCGCTCTCTCCCTCTTTACTCCCCCCACTCACTTTCCATCTCTTACCTCCCCCCACCTGGTATAACTTACCATCATATGTGCATTAGCTAAACCTCCACTTCATTAATCGGGGCTCTTCCGTCTCCCTAACTCAGGTGGATGCGGAGAGTCAGTCGCCCTTCCCGTTCACCTCTCTCCCATCGTCATCACACGGCACAGATGGCGCATCGTTTGTTTGCCCGTCTCCTGGCAACGGGACCTGGATGCGTACACGTCAGATGCACGTGCACGGGGGTAAACAGGAAAGGCTATTCGTCGGCCAATCGGTGCGCGAATCGGTCGGGAGCCTCCATAGGTCGGCGCTCGCTGGGAAGGCAAATACACGCGGTGTCACCCTCTACGCTAATAAGGCCGCTGTTGTCATCCCCCCCCGGCTCCCCCCTACCCCTCCTGGTCTCTCCAGTGACATCTTGCTCTTTTTGGAGAGCGACAAAAGCAGGGGCCGTGTTTTAAGGCAGGCGGTCATTTAAGGCGAATGGGTTCGGAATCTGTTATTAGAACTCGAGCCCTTGCTGCGGCGTTGGGCCAAGGCCGCGTGTCGCGACAAATTGCATACATAGTTGCACAACACTTCCGCCCCTTTTAAGTAAATGGAAGGATGTCTGAAGCCACCACGCCATCCTCTGTCACTAGCACTACGATGAGCAGACATACAAATGAGCTCTTTGGCTATATTGTTTGTGTCGAACGCTGGGCTATCTAGGACACAAAAGAGGCTAAAATCTATAACACAAAATGCCATTCACATTTAACCCTTAAATACTAATACCATAAGGTTTGTTTTACACACCATGGGCACACCATGGGCTAAATGGCCAGGTCACAAGGACCCCGAAGGCTCAGAGAAGGTTGGGGGAGGGGACCCATTGAATAGCTGTTGGGAGACAGATGGTAGCCCCCCGTCAAGGCCATCCAGCGTGTTCTTTAACGTGCACAGGGTATGGCTCTCCCGCACACGGAGGCCACGGCTTAACGGACGGCAGCTTTTCCAAACCCATCGGTATTCCCTACTGACCATGGGCAGGGCGGGGAATTTTGCGGAGATAAATCTCGACGCTGACCCAGCTGGGACTCGAAACTGGGAACTACAGATTATGAGCCTGGTGCGCTACCCACTGAGCCACCCCCGCCCCAATACTATAAGGCAATCCTAATATAGAAGTTAGAACAAGTGTTTTCGTTTCATTTATTAGTTCACACCAGCTGGACCAGATTTACACTTCATGCACCCTAAGCACAGGAATCGGTGTTCGAGTCCTTATGTGCAGTCTCTTTTAGAAACAATACTTGTGTATTCTTTGCAGAGTTCTTGGAGGCCGGTGGTGGCTCAGGCGGCAGCGCGCCAGGTTCGTAATCTGCAGTTCCCAGGCTCGATCCCCAGCTGGGTCAGCGTTGAGATTTATTACCGCAAAACTCCACGCCCTGGCCTCACTCAGTAGGAGACACCGATAGGCTTGGAAAGGCCACCGTCCGTCGGATGGGACGTTAAGTCGTGGCATCGTGTTTGCGAGAGTCCATACCTTGCGCACATTAAAGAACATGCTGGATGGCCTTGACAGAAGGCTACCATCTGTCTCCTAACAGCTGTTCCAGTGGGTCCCCTTCCCCCAACCTTCTGCCCCTCCCCCAACCTTCTCTGAGCCTTCGGGGTCCATGTGACCTGGCCATTTAGCCCATGGTGTGCAAAAAAGTGCCGCTCAAAGGTAAACACGCTGGATGGCCTTGACAGAAGGCTACCATCTGTCTCCTAACAGCTGTTCCAGTGGGTCCCCTTCCCCCAACCTTCTGCCCCTCCCCCAACCTTCTCTGAGCCTTCGGGGTCCATGTGACCTGGCCATTTAGCCCATGGTGTGCAAAAAAAGTGCCGCTCAAAGGTAAACATGCTGGATGGCCTTGACAGAAGGCTACCATCTGTCTCCTAACAGCTGTTCCAGTGGGTCCCCTTCCCCCAACCTTCTCTGAGCCTTCGGGGTCCTTGTAACTTGGACATTTAGTCGATCGTGTGCAAAAAAAGTGCTGTTCAAGGAAAAACCATCCAACTCTTCGATAATTTTCTCTGGATCCTTGTGACCTGACCATTGGGGCGGGGGTGGCTCAGTCGGTAGCGCGCCAGGCTCGTAATCTGTAGTTCCCAGGTTCGAGTCCCAGCTGGGTCAGCGTTGAGATTTATCTCCGCAAAATTTCCCCGCCCTGCCCACGGTCAGTAGGGGACACCGATGGGCTTGAAAAGGCCGCCGTCCGTCGGATGGGACGTTAAGCCGTGGCCCCGTGTGCGGGAGAGCCATACCCTGTGCACGTTAAAGAACACGCTGGATGGCCTTGACGGGAGGCTATCACCTGTCTCCCAACAGCTGTTCCAGTGGGTTCCCTCCCCCAACCTTCTCTGAGCCTTCGGGGTCCATGTGACCTGGCCATTTAGCCCATGGTGTGCAAAAAAGTGCCGCTCAGAGGTAAAACAATCCAATCCAATGACCTGACCATTTAGCTCATTTTGTGCAAAAAAAAAAGCGCATTTCATTGATAAAATAACCCACCCAAACTTGCTTAAAAAAGAAAGCATGTTGCAAAATATACGCTGGGTAATTACGAAATAAAAAAAAAAAAATAAATACCTCCTCAAGAAGCTGCTTGCCACTGAGGTCTGACAGAAGCCTGTCAGTTTAATTCGCCATAGTAGAAGGATCTGTGAGGATGGCAGGACCTCAAGCAGCTGTTTGCCACTGAGGTCTGACAGGAGCCTGTCAGTTTAATTCGCCATAGTAGAAGGATCTGTGAGGATGGCAGGACCTCAGCAGTTTTTTTGCCAACTGCACGCGGTGTGCTATATAATTTCAAACATACACACGTAAAAAGTATGGTGAATGCCATAAGCTATAAAAAATTAATCCCAAATCTTTCTTTCCTTCCCCTCCCTCCCACAAAGAAAGAGGAAATGTGTTCGTAACTCGTTAAAGCCGGCAACCAGTGTACGAAGACATGATGGAATAAATGTTTAAAAAAATCCAGAAATCAAACCTCTCAGCCAGAGAAATCGCAAACGACAAATACGTTTGAAAACGAGGTACAAATTCTCGTGTGGCAGCTGATTTACTGTGTAGGTCTAAAAAAGATTGTCAGTGTAATGAGCAGTAGAGAAATTTTTGTGAGGAAGATGAGACCTCAGAAAATTATCCGGCATTTTCCAAGGGTTGGGTTGTTTCAGCCCTGAGCGGCACTGTTTCACACACAATGGGCTAAATGGCCAGATTACAAGGACCCTGAGGGTTCAGAGAAGGTTGGGGAGAGGGACCAACTGGAACAGCTGTTCAGAAACAGATCGGAATTCAAAACTGGCAACTGCAGATTACGAGCCTGGCACGCTACCGACTGAGCCACACCCTCACTCACGTTGGATGGCCTTAACTGGTGACTTACCATCCGTTTCCACTTCACGACTGAGCCACACCCTCACTCACGCTGGATGGCCTTAACTGGAGACTACCATCTGTTTCCACTTCACGACTGAGCCACACACTCTCACGTTGGATGGCCTTAACTGGAGACTACCATCTGTTTCCACTTCACGACTGAGCCACACACTCTCACGTTGGATGGCCTTAACTGGAGACTACCATCTGTTTCCACTTCACGACTGAGCCACACACTCTCACGTTGGATGGCCTTAACTGGAGACTACCATCTGTTTCCACTTCACGACTGAGCCACACACTCTCACGTTGGATGGCCTTAACTGGAGACTACCATCTGTTTCCACTTCACGACTGAGCCACACACTCTCACGTTGGATGGCCTTAACTGGAGACTACCATCTGTTTACACTTCACGACTGAGCCACACACTCTCACGTTGGATGGCCTTAACTGGAGACTACCATCTGTTTCCACTTCACGACTGAGCCACACACTCTCACGTTGGATGGCCTTAACTGGAGACTACCATCTGTTTCCACTTCACGACTGAGCCACACACTCTCACGTTGGATGGCCTTAACTGGAGACTACCATCTGTTTCCACTTCACGACTGAGCCACACACTCTCACGTTGGATGGCCTTAACTGGAGACTACCATCTGTTTCCACTTCACGACTGAGCCACACACTCTCACGTTGGATGGCCTTAACTGGAGACTACCATCTGTTTCCACTTCACGACTGAGCCACACACTCTCACGTTGGATGGCCTTAACTGGAGACTACCATCTGTTTCCACTTCACGACTGAGCCACACACTCTCACGTTGGATGGCCTTAACTGGAGACTACCATCTGTTTCCACTTCACGACTGAGCCACACACTCTCACGTTGGATGGCCTTAACTGGAGACTACCATCTGTTTCCACTTCACGACTAAGCCACACCCTCACTCACATTGGATAGCCTTAACTGGAGACTACCATCTGTTTCCACTTCACGACTGAGCCACACACTCTCACGTTGGATGGCCTTAACTGGAGACTACCATCTGTTTCCACTTCACGACTAAGACACACCCTCACTCACATTGGATAGCCTTAACTGGAGACTACCATCTGTTTCCACTTCACGACTGAGCCACACACTCTCACGTTGGATGGCCTTAACTGGAGACTACCATCTGTTTCCACTTCACGACTGAGCCACACCCTCACTCACATTGGATAGCCTTAACTGGAGACTACCATCTGTTTCCACTTCACGACTGAGCCACACCCTCACTTCACGTTGGATGGCCTTAACTGAAGACTACCATCTGTTTCCTAACCGCTACCGAGTAGATCCCTTTCCCCCAATCTTCTCTGAGCCGTCGGGGTCCATGTGACCTGGCCATTTACCCATGTGTGCATAAAACTGCAGCTAAGAGGTAAAACAGCCCTAGCTTAGAGCCGCTATTTTCATTCTTACCTCCATGTCCACTGCAAATCTTACAAAGCACCGAATTTGTCTTTTGTTAGCGCGAATTACAAAAACTGATTAATTCACTCTATCTGATTTAAAATTCACTCTATCGTATGCAGTTTAATTTCAGTAATAGAAATGTTTAATTTCACTGTTTAATGCTAAAATTGTTCCACTGTCTCAGCACGTGAGGAATTTTGTGACCAAATACCAGTTGCCAAGCGTTGCACAATGATCAGTGAGCTAATTGCGTGCGGTTTGTTGCAACGAAATTCTTATCTTCCACGTTCCCAATAATTCCAACGGCATTTGTGGTATTTGTTCGTGGTTGTATCATTTCGATCGAAAGGAAATAAATAGATGTTGACGAATTCGCTAATCGCGATTAATATTCATCGCATTCGAGGCATAGCCAAGAAGGAGGTGCACGCCATCGTGGTCATGCAATTGTTTTCCTAATGACATATTCAACTGGCATGACAATCGCTTGTATTCCTCATCGAATAATTGCAAACATATATTAATAAGAAAACTTTCGTTTAATCGTATCAATAAATTAGAAGGAGATGCCGGATAAGCGAAAACCAGGATCGGGGAAATGAAAATGCATGTTGGGTGCATTATTTATTACATTCTAATTCTCCATTGCTCGTCTGCCTGGGGGAAGGGGCGGGGGTGGCTCAGTCGGTAGTGCACCAGGCTCCTAATCTATAGTTCCTAGGTTCGAGTCCCAGCTGGGTCAGCGTTGAGATTTATCCCCGCAAGACTCCCCGCCCTGCCCACGGTCAGTAAGGGACACCGATGGGCTTGGAAAGGCCATCGTCCTTCGGATGGAACTTTAAGCCATGGGACCGTGTGCGAAAGAGCCATACCCTGTGTACGTTAAAGAACATGCTGGATGGCCTTGACGGGAGGCTACCATCTGTCTTCCAACAGCTGTTCCAGTGGGTCCCATCGCCCAACCTTCTCTGAGCCTTCGGGGTCCTTGTAACCTGGCCATTTAGCCCATGGTGTGCAAAAAAGTGCCGCTCAGAGGTAAAACAACCCAAAAGCCTGGGGGAAACGGGAGTGCGGCTATGCTCCTACCCCCTGTAAAATTTTAAATATGTCGCAACGAATATATTTAAATCCTTTTTTTTAGATGTGGGATTCCGTTGATATAATCCTTTGACACTTTTAAATTCAACATTAATCTTCAAAATCGTATCAGAAAAATATGACCACCTACTAAATAATACGAATGGTAGGTGGTCATATTATTCTGACACGACTGTGTATATGTATATATATTAGAACAGGTGTAGTGGGTTTCCAGCTTTTTCACTGAGAAGTAATTTTTTAAAAACGGGTTTAAAATGGTTTACACTTGCGGAACAGAATATTTCTGCACTATACTTAAATGGTATTAAAATCATCATTTAATACATGCAAGTACCCAGGATTTAGTTACGGGGGGGGGGGAATTATTTAATTTTCTTCTTTAAATCTATTTTTAGTGTCGGAATAATTTTTATTTCGAAAATGAAATTTTACGAACTGTTTTGGATTTCAAAGCAGGTAGACAGACAAGTTGGAGATTATAAGACGACCGGATTTTGGGGGGTTGGGTTGTTTTACCTCTGAGCGGCACTTTTTTTGCACACCATGGCTCCCCCGAAGGCTCAGAGAGGGGTTGGGGGAGGGGACCCACTGGAACAGCTGTTGGGAGACAGATGGTAGTCTCCCGTCAAGACCATCCAGCGTGTTCTTTCACGTTGATTTGTTTTACCGCTGAGCGGCACTTTTTTGCACACCATGGGCTAAATGGTCAAGTCACAAGGACCCCGAAGGCTCAGAGAAGGTTGGGGGAGAGGACCCACTGGAACAGCTGTTGGAGACAGATGGTAGTCTCCCGTCAAGGCCATCCAGCGTGTTCTTTCACGTTGATTTGTTTTACCTCTGAGCGGCCTTTTTTTGCACACCATGGACTAAATGGCCAGGTCACATGGACCCCGAAGGCTCAGAGAAGGTTGGGGGAGGGGACTCACTGGAACAGCTGTTGAGAGACAGATGGTAGTCTCCCGTCAAGGCCATCGAGCGTGTTCTTTAACGTGCACAGGGCAAAAGTTACCGGCTCACCTGCACACGGCTTAACGTCCTATCCGACGGACGGCGGCTTTTCGAAGCCCATCTGTGTCCCCTACTGACTGCGGCCAGGGCGGAGAATTTTTCAGAGATAAATCTCAATGCTGACCCAGCTGGAACTCGAACCTGGGAACTACAGATTACGAGCCTAGCGCGCTACCGACTAAGCCACCCCGCCCCTTAAGGTAGGTGCAATGTTTTTTATTCTGAAGATGGAGTGCATGTCAAGATCTTTTTTGGACCCCCCTCGTACGAAGCCACTGGCTATGAGAATGCGTGCTGAAGCACACGGACAATTGTTCACGTTGAGTCTATGTGCTAACGGAGCCAGAGGTGGTACTCACAAACTGAGGCGGGGGTGGCTCAGTCGGTAGCGCGCCAGGCTCGTAATCTGTACTTCCCAGGTTCGAGTCCCAGCTGGGTCAGCGTTGAGATTTATCTCCGAAAAATTCCCCGCCCTGCCCACGGTCAGTAGGGGACACCGATGGGCTTGGAAAGGCCGCCGCCCGTCGGATGGGACGTTAAGCCGTGGCCCCGTATGTGGGAGAGCCATACCCTGTGCACGTTAAAGAACACACTGGATGGCCTTGACGGGAGGCTACCATCTGTCTCCCAACAGCTGTTCCAGTGGGTCCCCTCCCCCAACCTTCTCTGAGCCTTCGGGGTCCTTGTGACCTGGCCATTTAGCCCATGGTGTGCAAAAAAGTGCCTCTCAGAGGTAAAACAACCCAACCCAACAACGGTACTCACAAACTAACTTTTAGTGCAGTCTAAATCAGAATATACGGATTAAAAGTGAGATCCGGACATCCCGGGAGCTCTTCAGCTAGCAATCAATAAAATCAGGCGTAAATTTGTCTTTATATTCTGTGTTTATACATAAAAGGTTTGGGGCGGGGGGTGGCTCAGTCGGTAGCGCGCCAGGCTCGTAATCTGTAGTTCCCAGTTTCGAATCTCAGCTGGGTCAGCGTTGAGATTTATCTCCGCAAACATTCCCTGCCTACGGTCAGTAGGGGACACCGATGGGCTTGGAAAAGACCGCCATCCGTCCAATGGGACGTTAAGCCGTGGCCCCGTATGCGGTAGAGCCATACCCTGTGCACGTTAAAGAATACGCTGGATGGCTTTGATAGAAGGCTACCATCTGTCTCCCAACAGCTGTTCCAGTAGGTCCCCTCCTCCAACCCTCTCTGAGCCTTCGGGGTCGATGTGACCTGGCCATTTAGCCCATGGTGTGCAAAAAAAGTGCCGCCCAGAGGTAAAACAACCCAACACATAAAAGGTTTAATTTTGAAAGCTTCATTTCTGAACCTGAAAATTAAACTTTTATTACATAGAGGTTCCGCGGTAGATTCAGTCACACAGGTTCCATAACAGATGCTAAGAGTTTACAGATCATTGATCTAACACAAAAGCTTCATTAATGACCAACCATCTATTGGCACTGCAAATTTGTTGCGAATCGAAAAACCAGAAAAAAAATTACACTTAAAAGAAACCGGAGCTCTCGGACACGAAAAGGTCTGTCGGAAGTTCAATTATTTATTCAACAAGCGGTGGCAACAGGAGGAATCGAAATCTCTTGTTCGTAGAAAGCAGACGAATCGCATGTGAGCGAAAACTGGGATTGTTCGATGAATACGAAATCAGGTGCTTTTAGGAAAGAAAAGAACAGAATATTAACATCCCTACAGTCGATGGTTGCAAATGGAACAAATAAAAAATGCACCAACTAGGATCATGTTTCTAAGAAGGCACTATATTTACAACTACACGTAGTGTGGTACAACATTCCTGCAATAATGGAATGGCTGTTCAAGGTTTAGTAGGGTAGACAGCTGCACACAACTGAGATCAATAGATATTGACCATAATTTATTGTGGAATGCTGGCTGAGACAGTGGAAAAATAGGCGGGGCAAGCGGGGAATATGAAACAATTATATCAGGATCTGGTCACTGTGGCAAACACCTGTCTGCAATAACGCAAAAATTCATTTGAAATGCCAATGAATTGACAAATACATTAGGATTGGAGATATAAACTCGGAAGACATTTATTAGATTTGTGTTATGTCAATAATAACTCAGATACAGAATTGGTTAATTTCTTAAATAGGCTTTTAATGAAAATGTGGGTTGGGTTGTTTTACCTCTGAGCTGCACTTTTTTGCACACCATGGGCTAAATGGCCAGGTCACAAGGACCCCGAAGGCTCAGAGAAGGTTGGGGGAGGGGACCCACTGGAACAGCTGTTGGGAGACAGATGGTAACCTCCCGTCAAGGCCATCCAGCGTGTTCTTTAACGTGCACAGGGTATGGCTCTCCCGCACACGGGGCCACGGCTTAACGTCCCATCCGACGGACGGCGGCCTTTCCAACCCATCGGTGTCCCCTACTGACCGTGGGCAGGGCGGGGAGTTTTACGGACATAAATCTCAACGCTGACCCAGCTGGGACTCGAACCTGGGAACTACAGATTACGAGCCTGGCGCGCTACCGACTGAGCCACCCCCGCCCCATGAAAATGTGTGATTGGAGATAAAGATTTCAATCAAATCTATTTAAATCGCGTTTTCCAAGAATATGAATAATATTTAAATAGGTATGGAAGCCGAAATATTTAGCAAGTTACACTTTAAAAAATTTGTCCGAAAAAACTTACAGAACATTTTATTGTGATACTTTATTACTGATTTAGCAAGTTAGTTCGTTCTGCAAAAAAATCTCCGAATTCGAGAAAAATTAACATAATTATTACGCAAACTGCTAAAAATACTCTCACACGTATTTAGTATAACGGTTAGTGTTTTTTGGTTTTAACTTGTTTTTATTAACTTTTTCAGCGTAATTATTTAAACTGGTTTGTTGTTGTTAAACGTTCCAATTTCAAAACATCTATATGCCAAACGAATATTGTTGTAGAGATTGAAAAAGATTTGATTGAGATTTATAAATTATCTTCTGTCACATTTTATCATAAAATAAACTTATTTAAGAAGTTACTGATTTCTGCATATATATATATTTACACTTTCATTCAGTAATAAGATGACCAAATTTAAAGCAAAAGATCCGGGAACTTTTGAAAGATTCAATTTGAAGGATGGACGAGACGTGCTAGGAAAACTGGGACATCTGTTCACTTTAGTTTGGCATCTCGCAATCGACGACTTTCAGTATAAAATTCCAGCCGTAATTTTCAGTAATCGGAATTACTGACCGAAATTTTTAATACCTATGTTAAAAAATGGGCTCAGCTGTACAGTTAATTTAACCCTTTATTGCCCAATATGACATTAAGGTAACATTCTAATTTTTCTTTTTTTGTGTGTGTGTGTGTACTTTTCTGTAGCTGTTCTTCTGTGGACCATAGTAACTTCAAAGTTAAAATAGCTAATGTTTTATTTTGCACTAGTTTCCATGAATTAAGGAATAACCTTATGTTATGTCAAAGGGTAGGTAAAGTAGAATCTCTATAAATTCTGAAATAAATTTTCCTGTTTCGAAAAACCTGAGAGCTGCGGTCGATGCCCCATGGTTTGTTACTAACAGACGACTTCATACTGACTTGGGACCACATTCTGACCACATACTGACCACATTTACCTTCATACTGACCACATTTACACTCACATCAAGCGCACCTCGAAAAAGTTTTTCGAGGGTGTGAATGAAAATCCTAATGAGATTATTTCTTATCTTTTACATTACGACCATTCTGTTTTGAACAGGTACAAGAGGCCTAAGATGATGGCCTTCTCCGAGGAGAACTTCCCATTTTAGTTCTCTTGTATGTTTTGATTTTGCTTTTTGCTATTTTAGCTATTTGCCCTTCGGGGCCCACCCAAGGGTGGTTTATCTTCTGTTTTTACTTATGCCAATTTGGCACTACTTTAGATGGAGATGGTCAAGGGCACTGTACTACCCGGTACATCATAAATCCTTTTACGATCTACGATCTACTCTGTTTCGAAAAATGTGATAGTAGATGATCTCAATCAAATATATCAATATCTCGATTTTCAACAATATTCGTTCAAGATTTAATGAATTATGGAACATTACATATCCGTTGATCAGAACAAAACTGACAGTGGTAATCGTCTCATTAGAATACAAATTTCACAATATAATTCGTTTAACTCTAAATGTTAAACCAGTAAAATTATTTGAAAGCGATTTCCCCATTGTATATTTTGCTCTCTACTGATCATTTCATCAGCTTACAGTATGGTGCTATCTTATCAAATACGCAACTTTGCAACAAGTGGGTGGGCGGGGGTGGCTCAGTCGGTAGCGCGCCAGGCTCGTAATCTGTAGTTCCCAGGTTCTAGTCCCAGCTGGGTCAGCGTTGAGATTTATCTCCGGAAAATTTCCCGCCCTGCCCACGGTCAGTAGGGGACACCGATGGGCTTGGAAAGGCCGTCGTCCGTCGGATGGGACGTTAAGCCATGGCCCCGTGTGCGGGAGAGCCATACATTGTGAACGTTAAAGAACACGCTGGATGGCCTTGACGGGAGGCTACCATCTGTCTCCCAACAGCTGTTCCAGTGGGTTCCCTCCCCCAACCTTCTCTGAACCTTCGGGGTCCATGTGACCTGGCCATTTAGTCCATGGTGTGCAAAAAGTGCCGCTCAGAGGTAAAACAACCCAAACAACGCAACAAGTGGAAATTTCACTTTCTAATTTCATATACGTTTTAAATTTCATAGGCATTGCCCTATTGCGCCATCGATTAGTTATTTTCTAATGACAAGGAATCAGATAAAAAACAAACTTGTTACTGTTGGTATCTGCATGAAAATTATAGGGGAGCTTTTGCCTTAAAAAATACCAGTAAAACTGATGGCGCAACAGGCATTGCCTGTGAAATTTAAAACTTATATTCGAACACAAAATTTTCACGCTGTTGAGGAAACCGCTTTCAAATATCTTTACTGGTTTAACATTTAAAGTTAAATGAATTATATTATGTATTTTGTATACTGCTCAGATGATTGCCGATATAATTTTCATTTTAATCAATATATGTATATTATCTTTGAATATGATACGTACTTTTACACTGCTCACAAAAATTAGGGAATATTTCAAATTGAATATGAAGCGATAAAAAAAAAGAAGCATTTGAATTTTTTTTATTAAAGAAGAACATCAGAAAAGTAAACGACAAGTCAAAGAAAGTTGTTCGGTTATGCAAATGAGATGCAAACTCAATTGTCGTGATTGCGTAGCAAGTGACACATTGGTGGGGGTGAACAGAAGCATGTCAAACTGGATGAGAGTGGCACACATTGACTGTTCAGTAGGGTGTATGGTCACCCAAGACTGCCCAAACACACTGACAGCGATGGGGCATGGACAGGATCAGAATGTCCAGCAGTTCTTGTGGGATCCTCTGCCACTCTTGCTCCAGGGCAACTTCCAGCTCAAGAAGTGTTGTGGGAGGCATTGGACGGTTTGTCAGACGTCTTCCCAGTGCATCCCAAACATGTTCAATGGGATTCAGGTCTGGAGAACGTGAATGGCAGTCCATGCGTTCGATTCCTGCCTCCTGAAACATGTTGTTGACGACCAACTGCTCCAGCATAGAGTACCACTATAGGGTGCAGGACCTCATCTCGATATCTGACAGCAGTCGGCGATCCGTTTCTGATGACGTGGAGGTCGGTACACCACCAATGCTGATGCCAGCCCACACCATGATTCCATCACCACCGAAGGAGTCCCTTTCTCGCATGAAACGTGGATTCTCCCGTGTCCCTCGTTCACGCCAGATCAGGACACGATGATTGTCAGGCTGCAGACTGAACCGTGACTCATCAGAGAAGAGGACAGTTGACCACTCATCACGGGTCCAATGACAATGCTCATCAGCCCACCTTCTACGGGTTCTACGGTGTTCAGCAGATAACGGAATGCATACCATTGGTCGCCGGGCATGCAGTCCAACACGATGGAGCCGATTTCGTATTATCTGGGTGCATATCCATCGTCTAGTGGCAGCAAGAAACTGTCCCTGCAGCTCTGTTGCATTGCTGCGCCTGTTCCTTCTTGCCAATAAGGTCAAGTAGCGGTCATCTCTTGCTGTTGTGGCAGATGGGCGACCCTGCCCTCGTCTTCTTCGTACTGTGCCAGTCTCTTGAAAGCGATTCCACAGTCTGCTAATCACGCTTTGGGATATTCCAAGTGCTGTTACCACTGTCGTCTGTATTTGACCAGCTTCAAGACGTCCTATGGCCCTCCAGGCTTCGCATTCGGGCAAATCGTGTTGCAAGGGCATTGCAAGGGCTGGGAAATTGCAGGATGTGCACTTTCAAGATCAGGGAACGTGCAGATACTCCAATACTTTCGGCCTTTTGTATAGTGCATTTTCACCAATGAAATAAAAGTTGGTTTTGCATCTCATTTGCATAATCGAACAATTTTCTTTGACTTGTCGTTTGCTTTTCTGATGTTCTTGTTTAATGAAAAAAATCAAATTTCTTTTTTTATCGCTTCATATTCATTTTGAAATATCCCCTAATTTTTGTGAGCAGTGTATGTAATCAGTGTACCAAATATCAAGGCAACCGTTCGAGAGATATGAAATAAACGCACACAAACCCATACTGACAATGGAGTTTTGTGGCCTCAAAGGGGGCGTGTCCCTACAGAAACTGGCAACAATTCTTTAGTATTGTTCACATAGCATAGCGCATCTTCAATCTGTTCTTACTTTCATATACGACTGGGTTGGGTTGTTAGAGGAGACTCTGAGAGGCACTTTTTTTTTCAAACAACGCACTAAATGGCGAAGTCACAAGGACTCAGAGAATATTGTGGGAAGTGGACCTACTGGACAAGTTAGGAGGCAATGGTGGTCTCCCGTCAAGGCCATCAAGCGTGTTCTTTAAAGTTCACAGGGTATGGCTCTACCACACGAGGGACGATGACTTAACGTCCTATCCGATGATGGCAGCCTTTCCAAGTCCATCGGACCACCATGTATAGCAAATAAGGACGGTAACTTTGGGATAGAATTATAAAATTGCAACTGGTATCGATAGCAGCAATGAATGAATTGAGAAGGGCGTCACCCTAAGTCTGTTCATTTCCATCGGTTACGCCAGTGGTGAAGAGTAACTTTTTGAGTAAGGAAAGCAATTACCAAAAGCAGTGCTGCAACTAAATCGGAATATAATTGCATCGTTAATATAATGCGCATACTTGTTCCTCCTAGTTCGAGAGATAAGATTGAACAAGAGTTGATTTACCATTACAGTGTTATAAGGGTCCCTAATCCCAGCTAAGCTTTTTCGTTTATTAATACATTTTTTTTAATCTGAAATGTACTAGTTGAATATCTTTTGAAAATTCAATAACAAACATTAATAAAACTGTGCAATTTCAATTTTTGAAACGTGGCAGAATTTCTTCTGTGAACTATTTTAAATTTTCCTGCCACTTCGATATTTCGGGCCTTTTTTATTTCTCGATTCTTATTTAGAATTTGCATCATAGTTTAAACTAATTTCAAGTTCGAACATGTATTCTATGTAAACAGTTGGAATTTTTTAAAATAATACGATATCGCATATTGTGATGTTACTTCTTCGTTTGTCGGTCTATTGGGACCACTTGGGACGTCCCCTCGGTTCGATCGCTATACGCGACTGGTGAAAGAGTCTTTCGGAACAAAAATCAAAGATTTTTATCACAACTGCAGGGACTCAATACTGAGGCTCCTCCCCAATAAATTGGTTCAAACTTCAGCCTTCACGTTAAAATAACAAATATTTATTTAACCTTCCAAATATGCTTGATGGACGAGGACATATGCTCAATTACATAGATTACAACAACACCAGCTTACTATGCCTGTTCAGCTGTATTTACAGAGCCCAATGCCATTATTACCAGTCGGCATTTCCCAGCTTTACAATTTCTCGTCTGCACGCTTTCGAAACTCGACCAGCTCTGCAATTCTCGTTATTGCCAACCCTTTCTCTTTCTCTCTCTGTCTGACCATCTGGGGCGTCCGCGAGCAGTGGGGTGACCTCCGTCCCCTCTGTGCACTGTTACTTCAATTAACTTTCCAGATGCCGGGACAGAGGGCCTCCCACATAGCATAAGACTTGTTGGTGAAATCCAAAATAAATATACAAAGCCTGAACAAAAAAAATCTAAAAAGGCCTCTAGCCTGACACCTCCCTGCCAGAAGTCAGTAGTTAGTCCTGTTAACTGCTGACTAAAAAGTCAAGTTGAATGCTGAAAATCAGAGTTCATTTTCGCGTTAATCTTAGAGTTCAATGCCACAAAATTCAGAGTTCTAAGTTGCTTTAGGAAATCTATAAATTCTCTGCGAATTGGCACATCTTTTACCATCTATGTACACTACACTTAAATACAAAAGAAATTCTAGGTATATACTGGTGCACCGAGTCTAAATATTCTTTTTGCTTCAAACAAAAAAAAACCTGGCGACTAAAGTAGTTGTCCGAGAGTAAACAGTTTATAAATTAATTCTCTCACTAATAACTGTCTTTGACGAAGGTATGCCGTACTGGCGGTGTTCATTCGCCCACAGGTGACATCCCAGGTGAAAGGCTATGCACACCTTTCGTGACTACCTAGATATCACCTTCCCGTACGTACCCTCTGACTCTACAGGCTGAAAGTCGTCGACACTGGCGTCGGCCTGACCATTTAAATTTGTAAAAGGTGTTAGTGTACCCTCCCTTAGACAATTTGGCTCATCGTAGACATCGAGTCTGAGAGATTGCTGCACATGTTTGGGCTGGGAGATAGTACGGCGTTGATTGGACGGTCTCCATGGAGCATACATTTCCCTTTTTCTAACTGGAATTCCTCTACCTCTTTCATAGTAACTTCCTCTATTGGCCCACGGCTCGTGGATTTTCCTCCTGAGGTTACCAGTTACAGGCCTTCTCTCCTTCTTTCTAATTAACTTACCATATGCTTCCACACTCAGAAGTACCTCCTTCCGCAGCTTTGCTACTACTACGCATAACACTTTAATTTCTCCGCCACTCACAGTGCTATTGTCTGTACCATCAATCAAACTTAAAGGCAGCTCTTTTACCTCTGCCCTTATGGCATCACCAAACGGCCCATGCAACAGCAGATGGTCTTTTACCGGGTGCTTTTCTTCGTTCAGCATCCCCTTTCTGATTACTGTCAGGTCTGCCCCCGAATCCACGACTGCTCTAGCTGTCTTGTCGCCACCTCTGATTCGAACCTCTTTATAATCTACTGGGATACGCATCTTTCCCTGTTCCATTACTCGTCTGCTTGGACTTAGTTTTGAATGTGTGGTAACCCTTCCTATTGTTGCCTCACAAACCTCTTCAGAATTCTGATCCAAGGTGCTAACTTGGTATACCTGAGTTCGACTCTCACGGTCCCTAGTTCTCAGTGGGCAATCTTTCATCAAATGTTTATCAGATCTACATTTATGGCACCTCCCTACCTTTGGGATATTTCTATATTCAGCTAAATTAACTGCCGATTGATACCTTCTGCTCGAGTAATTTCTCTCCGAGTCTATAATCCGCTGGGGGGGGAAACAACACGTTCTGCATATTGTCTATGCCTTACCTCTTTAAAAGTATGGACCTCTTCCGTTCCGTTTACACTGGCTAGATGGATTTCTGCCCACGTGGCTATTTCGTCTGCTTTTGCCCATGACTCTGCCTCTTTCTGTACTACGTAAGCACGAGTGTCTTGAGGAAGGCTATCACGTGACTTATCCGACACTATCAGGTCCATAAGCTCCTCAAATTTTGTCACCTTCCTACTGCGGACGTAGTAATCCCAGCTATTTCTGAGCCTCGAGGCTAATTGATTATATGACTCATTCGGTTCTTTCGTGATAGTTTCAAACTTTCTCTTGTACGCAGAGGGAGTGAGCTTAAACTCTTTTAATACAGCCTCTTTAACTTTCTTATAATTAACAAAATCCTCTGCACTTAATTTTCGAAAAACGTGATTTGCATATTTACTATCTAAAAAAGAAATGATGACTTTGCCTTGAAACTCCTCTTTTACTTCATATATCTTAAAACCCCTTTCCGCTGTCTCAAAGAGATTTATCACTTCTTCTGGGTTTTTAGGGCTTCCAGCTAACATATTTCCCAATAATTTTATATAATTAGCCAGCAGCGCATCTGCTGGATTACTAGAAACTGCCACCGTTCGCACATCACCCCTCTCCTCGTTTGCATTCCTCATTTGCAGTTCCAGCATTCTATACTCATGCTCTCTCTCCTTTTCCCTTTCTCTTTCTGCCGCCTCTCTCTCCTTTTCCCTTTCTGTTGACTCTCTCTCCTTTTCCCTTTCTGCCGCCTCTCGCTCTTCCCTTCTCAGCTGCATCTCTAACCTCATCCTTTCTAATTCAAAATCATCTCCCATCCTTTCTTTAGCTCTCTGCTTTCTGGTCCCGCTCTGCAGCATATCCGTATCATTGTCATTGCCATAATCCCTCAACCCTCTCATGTCTTCCGCAGCATCAGACTCTCTGTCTATTGTCACCTCCTCGCTTCCCCGGTCACTCCCTGAATAACCACCCTGCGCGCTATCCTTCTCTGTGACTGTGTAGCCTCGCCTTAACTCATCCCTTTCCCTATCGCGACCGCTCCTAAGCTCCATTTTAGCTCGTACAGGCCTCTGCCGTATCTAACTACTCGCCCCTAGAGTAAGAGGATACTTACCTCCGATGTGACGACAGGAACGAACCGCCTCGTCAGTCTGCCACCTGAAGCACACAGTCGGAACACTCTTGGTAGTATCAGCCTTGCGCTGGTCAGCTCCCAGTGGATGTTGAACTTTTCCGTCACCTTCACAGCTTTTTCCACAGTTCGAACGTGATGCACGATTCTTTGGGTACCTTCACAGCTATTCTATCGCCTGAAGCACACCGCAGGACACTCTTGGCAGTATCAGCCTTGTTCTGGTCAGCTCATAATGGATGTCGGAACTCTTTCGTCACCTTCACCGCTACTTTCACCTCTGTTGCGTACTGTCGGCTGCGCCACTTTGTGATGTTACTTCTTCGTTTGTCGGTCTATTGGGACCACTTAGGACGTCCCCTCGGTCTGATCGCTATACGCGACGGGTGAAAGAGTCTTTCGGAACAAAAATCAAAGATTTTTATCACAACTGCAGGGACTCAATACTGAGGCTCCTCCCCAATAAATTGGTTCAAACTTCAGCCTTCACTTTAAAATAACAAATATTTATTTAACCTTCCAAACATGCTTGATGGACGAGGACATATGCTCAATTACATAGATTACAACAACACCAGCTTACTATGCCTGTTCAGCTGTATTTACAGAGCCCAATGCCGTTATTACCAGTCGGCATTTCCCAGCTTTACAATTTCTCGTCTGCATGCTTTCGCAACTCGACCGGCTCTGCCCTTCTCGTTGTTGCCAACCCTTTCTCTTTCTCTCTCTGCCTGACCATCTGGGGCGTCCGCGAGCAGTGGGGTGACCTCCGTCCCCTCTGGGCACTGTTACTTCAATTAACTTTCCAGATGCCGGGACAGAGGGCCTCCCACGTAGCATAAGCCTTGTTGGTGAAATCCAAAATAAATATACAAAGCCTGAACAAAAAAAAATCTAAAAAGGCCTCTAGTCTGACATATATAGTAGGGGTTCTCAACGTGGGGTACGCCGTGAGAGCTCAAAAGTTGCTAGATCTAGCAACAAAGTAAAAATAACCATTGCTATGCTATAACTATAGTTTTATCTATCTATACAAGGGGTACGCCAGTTACATACACATTTCCAGGGGGTACGTGAAGCATAAAAGGTTGAGAACCACTGATATATATGTTTTATTTTATTCCCATTGTTATACTATAACTATAGTTTTATCTATCTATACAAGGGGTACGCCAGTTACATACACATTTCCAGGGGGTATGTGAAGCATAAAAGGTTAAGAACCACTGCCATATAGGATGCGATGAGTTCCTGAAAAGCATCAGTATAAGAAAACCTTCTTTGAATAAGAAAGGTAAGATACTCTACTTATCATTATGTCTCTACGTTAAAAAAAAATTGCTAATTAAAATCACTATCGCGATGTGTAATATGTTCTTTCAAAAGTAATTCGTGAATAGTGAAGCGAAATGACGCAGAATCTGCGTTTATAAATTTGTTACATTAGGAGCAAAAGTTTCTACATGAACTTAATATCTGGCAATCACTTTCGGTATCAGCCGTCGCGTGACACATTTCATTTATAAGAATTATGTCAACGTGGTTGGGAGCTGATTATTAAACACGAAACGATCCCCTAGATGCGTTTCGTGTCAATCTACGTTAAAATAACAGTAAAATAAAAAATTACATTTGTACAGACCCGGCTATTAATAAATTTGTATCGGACCACTCACTACCTATAGTTCGTTTTCAAATATTTTAACGCTTATTTACAAAACTTTCGGTATCTGAACGTGAAAGGGAATGATTACATTCGCCGGCAGAATACTATAAAAATATTCGGCTACGCTGCAGTGTAGGGCCCTCAGCCTCCATCTTGGACATTTCGCACCTGAAAAACCTGTAACGTTGAGTTTGCGATATGATATCCATCCGCATGTTCGAATGTTTAATTTATTTTACACGTTTTATTACATGATCCCGTTTTTCTCGTGAAGTTGCAGTGTTCCATAATTAGGATTATACGTTATTATTCAACTCATTTATCTGCAATCCATTTTTTTCTTATGTGATGTTGTACATAATCCATTTTATATTTGTAATGTCATATGTTTGTTAATTCTCCCAAATAGAGTTGGTGTAAATAGTACATATTTACCTTCCACTTATCACTATTAATATGTGCGATATGATTACCAATGCATTAACAATGCGAGGTAGCCTGGTAAATTGATGTTTCCATCTATTATTACAGTGTAATATAACAGGAAAATTCGAACAATGTTACATAGATACAAAATTTATGTTACAATAAACTTATTAAAGTTTTGGGCTACGCTGTAGTATAGGGTCCTCAGCCGCCATGTACTTTTCCCTAGGAAAACCTGTACGTTGAGTTGCAATACGATATCCATCCGCATGTTCCAATGTTTATGACGATATATGCCGTTTAGAATAGTTCTCTCTGAGATTATTTGTTTTCGTGGATTTTCTTAAGTTTATTCTTTAAATTTACTTTTGATATTTATTTTAGGGACTTTTTTTTTAAGTGCGAAACGAGGTTTCATTGTTTAGCGATAAGAGTTGTTAATGAAATCTTTTGATGATTATTTATTTTTGGGGCTTTATTTCAGTAAGGAACAAGGAGTTATTTTTTAGCGATAAGAGCTGTTAATGAAATCTAGTCTTGATGAGAATATTAATTTTTGGGGCTTTTTTTAAGTGCAGAACGAAGGCTTATTCTTTAGCGATAAGAGTTGTTAATAAAATCCAATTTTGATGAAGTTCTTTAACTTTAGGGGGGTTTTTAAGTGAGAAACGAGGGTTCATTTTGTAGCGATAAGGATTGTTAATAAATTCTTGTTTTGATGAGATTATTCTCGGTAATTTTTTTTAAGTGCAGAAACACGATTTTCTTTTGTGTAACGTTGCATATTTCTTTTATATATATATATATCCTCAATACGCATCTAAATGTAGATGCGGAACGGACTACTTTTACCATTCGGACTTTTTTTTCACCGCGGCGAAATATAACAAGATGGCGGTTGAGGACCCTATACTGCAGTTCTGCCATGTTTTGAAAATATTTTTGCTGTTATGGCAAAACATTTTTACATTTATCTTTTTCTTTTAATGTTCATTAGAATTTTAAGGAGAGCATTGTTTCCATGAACACTTTGCCACTGCGGTTATATTTTGAAAGATGCGGATATTAACAGTGTACGACATGAAGTAAACAAAATCGGAATTGCTCCTGAAGCTTTAATAACGTATGGAGAGTTAAAATATAAACCCGTACGTCTAAAGACTAAATTAAACTTCGTAAAAAGTCGTGAATTTCTGTGTTTTGTTATAAAGATGAATTTTGTCTTTCTGTAAACGAACGAAATAGCAAGAACCATAAACATTCAATCATTATAAGTGATCATGAATATAGCCTATACGATCAAATAAAATATGAGAACATCAAAACTCAGGCAAGTGCAAGTAAAACAGAACCATTTCGATAAATTTCTAATCATAAATGTGCATTATACACCTAACTACTTTCGACGATAGCTCAGCATCGATAATAAGTACATCACTTATTCTAATCGTTACAAATAATGTAGGTATGCATTTTAATCTAAAATATTAGTGCAGAGCTTTTACATTAGTCACGCAATGTAAGTTCTGTACCAGAGCCATTTCTGGACAGGGTCCATTTTTCAGTCTAGAGCCATTCCCTATTGATACGTGGCTTCCTTTGTAAATCATAAGAAACGCCTCCGCACAACAAAAGGAGGAAACGTTTTGTTTACCTAAATGTTCCAGCCATATTTCCATAACAACAACAGATCGTAATCGCATGACAACCACCCGAAAAAATGCTTTTTTTTAACTTTCTAAGCACCTACCTTTTGCTCAGAGACAAATACCGATAGCGCTGAAGAAAATAACAGATAGAAAAAGGTAAACGAAGTTCAAAAGACATTGCGTGGAAATAGGGAAACAAGGCCAGATATTGATTTATTCCAAAACATCCATTGTGTACACAGTCCTGCACCTATTATCATTATAATGGTTCCAGTGTTTGCTTAGTACAAGAAGAAATCCTACGCTTAATAATGCATTCCTCAATACCCAAACGCTCGAGATGCCAATGCTAAAATCGTTATGCAGCTGACTGTTGCCACCATTAGTTGTAGAATATCATCAAATTTGCCTTCGAAATGACAGGACATAAATGTGTCGTCTGATCAATAACTGCTGGTCCTGTTCTTATAGTGTACTGACTCTAAAGTTCTCAGAATGGGCATGGAGTTGCACCCAGGTAGTGTTAAGCAAGGACAGATGTGAGGTAAAGGGAAAAAAAATCCATTTTTTTATGTAATGGTTTATCATTGCTTTTCTCTTACATTTTCGGAAATATGTCACCTAAGTGATGCAAAGTATTTGAATTGAAAAATCAAACTTTAGATAATAATTAACTTTCATTTGTGAAATTAACGTCAGAGGAATATAATTCAGTATTACGAAGTCTTTAATAGCTTATAAATGATAACTTTATTATTCCTACCAACAATACCTACTGACTGAGAAGTCACCCACGGCGTCAGAATGTTAAGAGTACTCTGAAGATAACATAATAGTTAAAAAGTCTTTATTAAATTTTTTCTAAAGGAAAGTGTGCACTAGTTTACAGTTTTCCCTTGAGTGTCAAAATACTTCAAGTCTACTCCACCTACCAAATTTTTTTCGAAATTGACGAATACTAGGATAATTTCTACTCACATTTTTAAAATGATTTTAGAAAATTGGTTTTATAAACTAGGGCCGGATTTAAAGGTACTCAAAACAGGCACTTGTGTGAGTCCCAAAGGAAAAGGGGACCACAGTGGGCAGACTCTTTTAGGCCATTTAATCCACTTTTAGATGGCGCAACTGTTCTATTTTGTTGTTTACACGAAGCCACGTTAGAAACTGAAAGCTGCTTACAAAGTTTCAAGAAATGGGTTGCTTGCTGAACGAATATTTTTCATTTTTGAATATGTTTCATGAATAGTATCTTATATGAACTAAATGTAATATTACTTAAATGCTTATATTAACAGTGTTTCTGTTTACATTTTAAGCAAATAGTTCGAGCTTTAAACTTGCTAAGCTTGTGGCATATGTATCTTAAATATATGGGGCCCATGGGCCTTTCGGCGCCTTCCCTGAGTACAACCTTTTTGATTTTTACTTTAACGTTTGAGATAAAATTTTGACTGGCAATGCTGCTGTTAAATATTTCAGCTGCAATTATGTATTTGAAGACTGAACGAATATTATTTTGAAAGAGAATTTAGAGAAATTTTATTGAGATCTTTAACCTTGTGAGATCACCTTCGTTTATAGTAATGTTGGTTCTGGGAATTCTTTTAAGACTCCACTGTGTTTTGAAATATTAAAAACAATTAACCTCTTCCTGAGCGGCCGTACCCATAGTCAATTAAGCGTTCTTTAACGGCATCAGTATTAGTTATGTTTCATGATTAAATCTTAGATCGTAGCACTGTTAACCCTTGAAGTACCAAGCTCCCAGCAATGAATGAATTTCTAACAAAGTTGACATTTAACTTGAACTGAAAACCAACTGAACGTTATAATCTTATTCCAAAGCAGGCCCGGATTTAGAAAAAAATAAAGAGGGGGGCGAAGTTACACAAACGATCAAGAAAAAATTTAAAAGGGTAAGGGGGAAGGGCAGTTGACTGGATTTCCATTACAGTGTAACATTTTCCCTTCATTTAAAATGTTTTGAAAAAATTTCATTAAAATGTGTAAATTATGCAGAAGTTTAACCATTTTTGGCCTCCACTACCGTTACTAGCATTCTAAGAGAGAGAGAGAGAGCAGATGGGGGGGGGGGGGGGGGGGGGCATGAGCCCCTCTCCCCACCTGCACCGTCCCAACGCAACTTAACAAATGTGCATATATCTGTTATATTACATACTGAACGAAAGTGCATTTAATTCTGCATAATAATAAATATATATTCATTTAATTTTATTTTATTTTTTTAAAAGAAAACCAATATAGGCCCAAGTTTGCAAAATGTTTTCCTGTTTCTGGCATTTTAAGAGTTAAAATAAATGAACTTCTTTCCCTAGGCTTCAATAAGAAAAAAAAAAGCTTAAAACTTATTAAAATGCTCTGGAAGTGAGCATAAAAGGAATTAAATTTTGAGGAGGGCTTGTGATTTTTTAGGGTGACCAGTAATTATCTTGTTAGAATCATGAAAAATAACTTTAAAATAAAAGTTTCTTTTCGGGGGTGCCGGCAATACCTATTTGGTTAACCACGTAGTGTATTAATTTTGAATATTTACATATATACAGAATGTCTCATTAATGGTGGTACAAGTTGAGGTAATTTTGCGACACTTAAGTAGCAAGGAAAAACAGTCAAAAGGGTGTAGGACGACAGGCCATGGGTCTCAATTACGGTCAGCGACGTACCCAATGGGGTTGGTTTCAAAACTGAGAAGACAAAAAATCTTTCGAAGATTGTCTACTCATTTCCATAATAGAAATTACTGAATGCAAATCAGATCGTGCCAACCGTTTTTTAGGTAGACACGTAAATTTTCCCATTAAAATGTTTTTTACTCTTATTTCAGCTTTACGTTTTTCAACCACTCCTTTACTATTGCACATGCAATATTATACAACTTTATATGTTCATTAGATTCACAGCAAAAAAAAGAATTACTCCCTTCCTCCGAAATTAGTTTGAATATTTCATAGCATCGAGCTCCGTTCAATCTGGCATCAGACCGGCAGCGCCACCAAACGTCTATAATTTACGGCTACAGCCACCTGTCGTATAAGTCACGTGATGGTGCGTGGCGGCTCGTGCCAGGTTCTAAATCTAGAAGGTATTAGTTTGCCCGAAATGCTGTTGGACATTTAACACGAAAAGATAAAAAATTGCTAATTACTGAAGAATAATGCTCTGTTCTTAAATTATTAAACAACTTGTACTATTTCCCTTCGTTCACGTTAATCGTGCATAAAATGTATTGTAACGTATTCATGGAATAATAAATATCTTGTGTTCAATCATTTTTCGTGTAGGGAGAATTTTCTTTCTCTTGGGGTTGTGTGGCCACCACCGTTAATTATTTTTTCGAGTTATTTTGCAAATCAGAAAGGCCTGTACCGGTACCGGATATGGTAATTGCTGCAAGAAAGTTTGCTTAGCTTTTGTGAAGTCAAATTCCTTTGTGCTTATTGCATATTTAAATGACGGTGCCTCAGACAGTAGCACGCTCCGTTTGTAAGGTGTTCTCATTTTTGAGTCCCCAATGAGCCAGGGTAGAAATTGATAACACCCATGGGCTTGGAAAGACCGCCATCTGTCAGATGGAATGTTAAGCCGTGGTTCTTTATCCAGCCGAATCTGTTTACATTAAATGGATGTCTTCCATCGTTTTTAAACAGTCCATTAGTACCATGGTGCACAAACATTTTTAAACCATGATCCTCTTTTTTATTTTGCTTTCTTTGAAAATGAGATAATGGTTTCACTTTGTTGTCGAACTTTTTTGTTTATAGAGATAAATTAAAAAATCTTTTTCTGTTGGATGGGTATTAATGAAATATTACGATCTGAACTTTCCGAATGTCCTTAGAGCTATAATTGCTCCCTCTAGCGGTGGAAGAGGTTGAAAATTTCAAAATCCAAAATGAATATTGAAAAATGATGTATTTATGCTAGAAATTTGAAATTTTGGCGGTGGTTTGCGAAATTTTGGTCGTGAAGGTCACGACATTTTTATTACCGAGAATGAGTTGGCGTCTTAGACCGAATCCGGGGGGGGGGGGGGAACACACTTTTTTGTTTTAGCAAATAATTTTTTGTTTTTCGAAATAATGAAAAATTCTTTCTCGGATTAGATAGAAATTGATGGAAATATTATGATTCGCAGTTTTGGAATATTTCGAAAACTATAGTTTCTTTTTTTAAAGATATGAAAATTTGAAAATTCCAAAATTTCAAACGAATATTCCAAACAATATATTTATGCTAGAAATTTGAAATTTTGGTAGTGGAATGTGAACATAATTAATTTTCATTGGCGATAATGAATTGGTTCCTTAGACCCAGGATGGGTGGGAAAACGTGACTTTTTTTGTTTTAAAAAATAACTGTTTATAGAGATAAATAAAAAATCTTTTTAGGTTGAATAAGTATTGATAAAATATTACGAACTGAACTTTCCGAATATCCCAAATGATGCATTTATGCTAAAAATTAGAAATTTTGTTGGTGGAATGTGAAGATTGCCAAGTTTCCATTGACAACAATGACTTCACCCCTTACCCCCAGGGGTGTGTGGAAAATAAAAAAAATTTAAGTGATGATTTAAAAACTCATTTTTAGTTGGATTGGTACTAATGAAATATAATTCGCATTTTTCAAATACTTAGAAAGTTTTAATTTTATTGTTACAGAGATTTAAAACCAGTAACTTTTTTTAAATTGCCAAATATCAGAAATAATTATGAAAAATCTGTGACTATAAAATACTTTTCGTATATAATTCGTTACCTAGAGATACTATGCATCTGCAAATTTTCGATTTTGAAGAGAAAATTAAAACCGTTTTTTTGTGGAAGACATTATTTAACAGTGCTGTTTTTAAATCGCTTTCGAATTAGTATAATTTTTATAGCTTGTCAATTGATATTTTATTTTCTTCCTGTAGATAAATAAAATAAAAAAAATAAATACCCCCTCAAGCAGCTGCTTGCCACAGATATGTGACACAAATGTTTGATATCATATGCATTTCTTTGCTTTCTGGCTTTGCGAAATATGTAACCAGATGATTCTACTATCGTTTGGTTTAATTTTACGCTTATTTGTTTATTTTTTTATTGTCTTTTTTCTCCTGAAGTTATTTAATGTAAATAAATATTTTAACTGTTATATTTCCTTCGGACAAGCTATGTACAGTCGCTCAAAAAAATATTCGAACACTGTGATCGATGACAGAATTCAGAAAAAATATCTGGCAACGTTTTTTTAGAAATTAATGATCTGGTAAAATGTGTGTGTCGTTTTTCTGCTGAGGTCCTGCCATCCTCTCAGATCTCCTAACTGTGGCATATAAACTGACAGGCCCCTGTGGCAAGCAGCTGCTTGAGGGGGTATTTTTTTTAACCTTTGTGTTACATAACACGAAGGTTGCCAGATCACTAATTTCTAAAAAAATTTGCCAGATATTTTTTCTGAATACTTTACTAACTTTTACTATTACTCTTTTGCACAAAAGTTGTTTGTACAACCCACGATTGAAGACAACCACGATACAACCCACGATGGGAATTTAACCCCTGAGTTTTTACCCCATCTTCCAGAAGCCGTCGATCATGGTGGGGGATTTCTATGAAATTGAACTCTTCCCACAAAATTTTTTTGTTTCAACGAAGATGTTTTATTTATTATTTGGATAGAGTTAGTTTAAATCAGTGGTCCTCAGAGTGTGGTCCGCTGGCCCACAGGGGTCCTCGAGGCGCTTCCAGGGGGTCCGCGACACTATTTTTGTCTCCTAGTATGTTAGAAAAAAAAATTGTCATTAAACGACTGATCTAAACATTTCGCTGTAGCAGGTATAAACGTTTTGTAAACATGATGCAGTCGCTCAAAAAAGTATAGGAACACTATGGTTGATTACAGAATTCAGAAAAAGTAACTGGCAACGATTTTTTTAGAAATTACTGATCTGGCAATCTTCGTGTCCGCGAAGGTTGCCAGATCACTAATTTCTAAAAAAAAATCGTTGCCAGATATTTTTTCCCAATTCTGTAATCAACCATAGTGTTCGGATACTTTTTAATATATATAATGCATATGAATATATAATGCAATGAATATGGAGCGGTTGCGGTTAATGTTCACAGCACATTGGATCGTGTGAGCTCACAAAGACCTGGATCGTGTGGGCTCACTCACGGAAATATTGAGCGTGTGCAGTTACCGTTCACAGCAAACTGGAGCGAGTGCAGTAACTGCACACGCTCCAGTTTGCTGTGAACGGTAACTGGAGCGTGTACAGTTGCTGTACACGCTCCAGATATTTTTCCTGAATTCTGTAATCACGTGACACGAAGGTTGCCAGATCACTAATTTCTAAAAAAAATCGTTGCCAGATATTTTTTCTGAATTCTGTAATCAACCTTAGTGTTCGGATACTTTTTTGAGCGACTGTACAACCATTAAAATATGTTAAATATTTTATTTGAAATTATTTAAGTTGATATGCAGATGATTTAAATGAGGAGGTGTGTGGGGCTTTTGAGTGGGCAGTATGTTGTTAGGGGGTCTGCTGACTTGAAAAGTTTGATTTTGAACTACCTGATTAGGACGACCTTAGACTAGAAAAGAAATAGGTGGGAGTCCGCAGATTCGAAAAGTCTGAGTTAGGGGGTCTGCAGTCTCAAAAGTTTGAGTTAGAGGGTCCATAGTCTCAAAAGTTTGAGTAAGAGACTCCGCAGACTCGAAACATCTGAGTTATGGAGTCCACAGTCTCAAAAGTTTGAGTTAGAGGGTCCGTAGTCTCAAAGGTTTGAGTAAGAGACTCCGCAGACTCGAAACATCTGAGTTATGGAGTCCGCAGTCTCAAAAGTCTGAGTTAGGGGGGTCTGCACTCTCAAAGGTTTGAGTTAGAGGGTCCGTAGTCTCAAAGGTTTGAGTAAGAGACTCCGCAGACTCGAAACATCTGAGTTATGGAGTCCGCAGTCTCAAAAGTTTGAGTTAGAGGGTCCGTAGTCTCAAAGGTTTGAATAAGAGACTCCGCAGACTCGAAACGTCTGAGTTATGGAGTCCGCAGTCTCAAAAGTTTGAGTTAGAGGGCCCACAGACTCGAAAAGTCTGAGTTAGGGGGGTCTACAGTCTCAAAAGTTTGAGTTAGAGGGTCCGTAGTCTCAAACGTTTGAGTAAGAGACTCCGCAGACTCGAAACATCTGAGTTATGGAGTCCGCAATCTCAAAAGTTTGAGTTAGAGGGTCCACAGACTCGAAAAGTCTGAGTTAGGGGGCCTACAGTCTCAAAAGTTTGAGTTAGGGGGTCCGTAGTCTCAAAATTTTGAGTAAGAGACTCCGCAGACTCGAAACGTCTGAATTATGGAGTCCGCAGTCTGAAACGTTTGAGTTAGAGGGTCCACAGACTCGAAAAGTCTGAGTTAGGGGGGACCGCAGTCTCCAAAGTTCGAGTTTGAGGGTCCGCAGACTCGAAATATCTGAGTTAGGGGGTCCGTAGTCTCGAACGCTTGAGTTATAGGGTCCGCAGACTCAAAGAGTTTAAGTTAGGGGGGGATCTCAGACTCGAAAGTTTGAGAACCACTGGTTTAAATGTTTACCTAATCATCAATCTGATTTTCTATTTTCCCAAAGTACTGAGGTTAGAATTTGGCTTGTCTTTTACACAGCATGAAATATTCGAGTATTTTCCACAGTGCAGTGTATTATACATTCTCTTTGAATTTAGGCAACGAATCCTATTGGTAGCCGCAGGATTTTCCTTGTGACCTTTGAAATGCACGCGCGTTGCTGCATGATAAGCATCGAGGCAATTCTGTAGGCGGCTTCACTGCATTCTCAACTGTGCTGTTGGCAAAGCACTTGAAAGATCCGAAGGAAATTCTTCAAGCACTTGAGGAAAACGCCAGAATGGCTAGAGCGTTCCATTGAAAACTGGAGGGTAGTTGAGGAGCACAAAATGACTTCAGAGAACTTCCAAATATATGAAATTTCTCACAGGACGACTGAATGAAATGAAGAAGCTTAGAAAAAGAATTAGTGCTTATTTCAGATAAACGTGCATTCTATTGAAATTGAGATTGAGTTGAGTTGTTTTGCCTCTGAGTGGGGGCGGGGGTGGCTCGAGTCCCATCTGGGTCAGCGTTCAGATTTATCTCCGCAAAACTCCCCGCCCTGCCCACGGTCGGTAGGGGACACCGATGGGCTTGGAAAGGCCGCCGTCCGTCGGATGGGACGTTAAGCACTGTTCCATATGCGGTAGAGCCATACCCTGTGCACCTTAAAGAGCATGCTGGATGGCCTTGACGGGAGGCTACCATCTGTCTCCCAACAACTGTTCCAGTGGGTCCCATTCCCCAACCTTCTCTGAGCCTTTGGGGTCCTTGTGACCTGGCCAATTTAGCCTATGGTGTGCAAAAAAGCGCCGCTCAGAGGTAAAACAACCCAACCCGACCTCTGAGTGGCACTTTTGGGTGCACAATCGGCGAATAGTCAGGTCACAAGGACCCAACAGGCAAAGAGAACATTAAGGGAAGGAAATCCACTGGACATATGTTAGAAGACAGATGGGAGCCCTCCTGCCAAGGCCATCCAGCATCTTTAACGTGCACAGGGTATGACTCTGCTGCAAAGGGGAACACGGCTTAACGTCCCATCCGACGGACGGCGGCCTTTCTAAAACTAGCGGTTACCCCTACCCCTTTCACGCCTAAGGAAAGGTGTGTGTGTGTGTGTGAGAGAGAGAGAGGGGGGAAGTTAGAGAATATAAATCTCAGTGCAGGCGCAGTAGGACTCGAAAATGGAAACTGCAGATTACGGGGCTGGCGCGCTACCGATCGAGTGAATTCTCTCCGCTCCGCCCCCACTCCAGTCAAAGAAGATGGTTAACGTTTAATCAAAATGAATTGTACAGTCGCTCAAAAAAGTATCTGAATGCTATGGTTGATTAGAGAATTCAGAAAAAATATCTGGCAACGATTTTTTTTAGAAATTAGTGATCTGGCAACCTTCGTGTCACGTGACACGAAGGTTGCCAGATCACTAATTTCTAAAAAAAAATCGTTGCCACATATTTTTTCTCAATTATGTAATCAACTATAGCGTTCGGATACATTTTTAAGCGATTGTACCAGTGGTGGGCGAACAGTTTTTTATTTCAGGGCCAATAGCCAAAATTTTCGGTCTCTTGCAAAAAAAAAATTGACTGTTTTATTTTCTGAGTGACTCTAAGGAAAGAAAGATTTAAATTTAATGCAAATTACGGTCACATTAATAAGAATATATATGTTACCGCTAAAGTGCAGAAATCAGTTATTCTACAGATTATCTAGGTATTGTGCAGATTAACTAGGGTGATCCGTTAACGTGCGGAAAATTGTTTCATTTCTCAAATTACCTAGGTAATCTGCAAATTACCTGGATAATCTGCACATTACCTACTAGGCACTCGTTAAAGTGAAAATGAGATCTTTGCAGGAACGTTTCTGTACGCTTAAATTAACATAATGTTATTTATCTAGTGTCCGAGAGAAGAGTTGAAACCAGGGTCATCCCTCTGTCAACATGAATCAGTCGTCCGAATTATAAAAAACGCCCCCAAAATGAGCAGGCCAAGTGAGAACGAATCATTTTAGTGATTCGTTATCAAGAATGAATCACTTTACCGATTCGTTCTCACTTGGCCTCCGCTCATCCGGGGCGTTTTTTATAATGCGGACGAGTGAATCACGTGACACGAAGATTCATATTCAAGAGATTCACCACTACGAGAGAAACAAACTTTTGAACTTTAACGATACGGAAGCCGTTAATGTGCACATTACGTAGGTAAAATGCGGAAAACTCTTGATTCCGCACGTTAACGGAGCAAATCAGTTAATCTGCAGATTAACTAGGTAATGTGCACATTAACGCTTTCGAGCTTTAGCAGTAACATATATATATACATACTAATTTTTTTAGCTTTTAATTGGATTAACAAATATTTCGAGGGTTGGTTTAAACCCTATTAAGGGCTGCATTTGGCACACGACTGATGTCCATCCATCGCTGAACTAGTCCATTCCAATCACAGAGAGTGAAAACTTGAAAAAATTGGAAAAGGTAATAACCAATTCTCAATATACACTACCATGAGAACATGTATCTTTCATTTTATTTACTTTTTCAAAAAGGACAGAAATACTCTACAAACTTTATCAGTCTTATCCTGATTTCTCATACAGCATACAAATTCACAACCATGTCATTCAGAGAGGGGCGGGGGTGGCTCAGTCGGTAGCGCGTCAGGCTCGTATTCTGTAGCTCACAGGTTCGAGTCCCAGTTGGGTCAGCGTTGAGATTTATGTCCGCAAAATTCCCCCGCCCTTCCCACTGTCAGTAGGGGACACCGATGGGCTTGGAAAGACCGCCGTCCGTCGGATGGGACGTTAAGCCGTGGCCCCGTGTGCGGGAGAGCCATACCCTGTGCACGTTAAAGAACACGCTGGATGGCTTTGACGGGAGGCTACCATCTGTTTCCCAACATCTATTCCAGTGGGTCCCCTCCCCCAACCTTCTCTAAGCCTTCGGGGTCCATGTGACCTGGCCATTTAGCCCATGGTGTGCAAAAAAGTGCCGCTCAAAGGTAAAACAACCCAACCCAACCCATTCAGAGACTCAACCCAGACCTAAGGAACTGCAGGGTCACAGCGAACCAACGAGATACCACAACGCCACCAAGGCGGCAGCAAATCCTCCGTACCTACCTGTCCTGCCATAGTTCTTTATGTCCACCTGTCCTGACACTGGTCCTCTGTGTCCACTTATCCTGAAAATGGTCCTCTGTGTCCTCCTACCTGTCATTGGTTCTCTGTTTCCACCTGGTATTTCTAATGGTATTCTACCTGTCCTACCAACGGTCCTCTACCTGTGCTGCCAATGGTCCTCTGCGTCTACCTGTTCTGTCCTCTACTTATGCTGCCAATGGTCCTCTGCGTCTACCTGTTCTGTCCTCTACTTATGCTGCCAATGGTCCTCTGCGTCTACCTGTTCTGTCCTCTACTTATGCTGCCAATGGTCCTCTGAGTCTAACTGTTCTGTACTCTACCTATGCTGCCAATGGTCCTCTGAGTCTACCTGTTCTGTCCTCTACCTATGCTGCCAATGGTCCTCTGAGTCTACCTGTTCTGTCCTCTACCTATGCTGCCAATGGTCCTCTGCGTCTACCTGTTCTGTCCTCTACTTATGCTGCCAATGGTCCTCTGCGTCTACCTGTTCTGTCCTCTACCTATGCTGCCAATGGTCCTCTGCGTCTACCTGTTCTGTCCTCTACTTATGCTGCCAATGGTCCTCTGAGTCTAACTGTTCTGTACTCTACCTATGCTGCCAATGGTCCTCTGCGTCTACCTGTTCTGTCCTCTACCTATGCTGCCAATGGTCCTCTGAGTCTACCTGTTCTGTCCTCTACCTATGCTGCCAATGGTCCTCTGCGTCTACCTGTTCTGTCCTCTACCTATGCTGCCAATGGTCCTCTGAGTCTACCTGTTCTGTCCTCTACCTATGCTGCCAATGGTCCTCTGCGTCTACCTGTTCTGTCCTCTACCTATGCTGCCAATGGTCCTCGCGTCTACTTGTTCTGTCCTCTACCTATGCTGCCAATGGTCCTCTGAGTCTAACTGTTCTGTCCTCTACCTATGCTGCCAATGGTCCTCTGAGTCTACCTGTTCTGTCCTCTACCTATGCTGCCAATGGTCCTCTGAGTCTACCTGTTATGTCCTCTACCTATGCTGCCAATGGTCCTCTGCGTCTACCTGTTCTGTCCTCTACTTATGCTGCCAATGGTCCTCTGCGTCTACCTGTTCTGTCCTCTACTTCTGCTGCCAATGGTCCTCTGCGTCTACCTGTTCTGTCCTCTACCTATGCTGCCAATGGTCCTCTGAGTCTAACTGTTCTGTCCTCTACCTATGCTGCCAATGGTCCTCTGAGTCTACCTGTTCTGTCCTCTACCTATGCTGCCAATGGTCCTCTGCGTCTACCTGTTCTGTCCTCTACTTATGCTGCCAATGGTCCTCTGCGTCTACCTGTTCTGTCCTCTACCTATGCTGCCAATGGTCCTCTGAGTCTACCTGTTCTGTCCTCTACCTATGCTGCCAATGGTCCTCTGCGACTACTGTTCTGCCCTCTACCTGTGCTG
The DNA here is from genome assembly GCA_038380435.1 of Ryuthela nishihirai. NCBI lineage: Eukaryota > Metazoa > Arthropoda > Arachnida > Araneae > Heptathelidae > Ryuthela > Ryuthela nishihirai. The sequence continues at coordinate 39,310,548 of JAWZYU010000029.1, forward strand.
CCAATGGTCATCTGTGTCTACCTGTTCTGTCCCCTACCTATGCTGACAATGGTCCTCTGCGACTACTGTTCTGCCCTCTACCTGTGCTGCCAATGGTCATCTGTGTCTACCTGTTCTGTCCCCTACCTATGCTGACAATGGTCCTCTGCGACTACTGTTCTGCCCTCTACCTGTGCTGCCAATGGTCCTCTGCGTCTACCTGTTCTGCCCTTTACCTATGCTGCCAATGGTCCTCTGAGTCTACCTGTTCTGTCCTCTACCTATGCTGACAATGGTCCTCTGCGTCTACCTGTTCTGTCCTCTACCTATGTTGCCAATGGTCCTCTGTGTCTACCTGCCCTGCCAATGGTTTTGTGTGATAGGTACAAAGGCCCAATGGTAGGAACAAAGGACCTATCTGTCCTGTCATTGGTCCTCTATTTCCAACTGTCCTGCCAATGGTCTTCTAGCTGTCCTGCCGATAGCCCTCTACCTGTGCTGCCAATGGTAGTCTGGGTCTACGTATCCTGTCAGTGGTCCTTTGTACCTATCTCTACTGTATTGCGATACTTTCATACTTATGTAAATGGAAAACCACATTTCAAATTCCCTAATTTTCAAAATAAGTTTTTTATGAAAAAATGTCACCGGATTTAAAGTGAATTTCTGAAACAAATACCCCAGATTTCGAAATTTCAACCACATTCGTCTGATACCTAAATAACATTCAACAGCACTGTTTCTATTCACAAGTATTTATTTCTGAATTTCAACAAAACGCAAATAAGAACTCTCATAACAAAACGCCACTGAACTAAATGTAATTCCTGACTAATGTTAATTAACCTAAATGTTAATGACCTCATTCAAATGAATCTCTGTCGTACTTTGTAACTCTGCAAAGTTTTCACAAAACCCACGCAATTCGAAGCAATAATTAGAGTCATTACTTTTGCAACCTGTGTTCCTGCACATTAGGGGTTCTCAACGTGGGGTACGCGGTAAAATATTTTGAGGTACGCCGTGAGAGCTCAAAAGTTGCTAGATCTAGTAACAAAGTAAAAATAATCATTGTTATACTATAACTATAGTTTTATCTATCTATACAAGGGGTACGCCAATTACATATACATTTCCAGGGGGTATGTGAAGCATAAAAGGTTGAAAACCACTGATATAGATGTTTTATTTTATTCCCATTGTTATACTATAACTATAGTTTTATCTCTCTATACAAGGGGTACGCCAGTTACATAAACATTTCCAAGGGGTACGTGAAGCATAAAAGATTGAGAACCACTCATATATATGTTTTATTTTATTCCCATTGTTATACTATAACTATAGTTTTATCTATCTATACAAGGGGTACGCCAGTTACATACACATTTCCAGGGGGTACGTGAAGCATAAAAGGTTGAGAACCACTGATATATATGTTTTATTTTATTCCCATTGTTATACTATAACTATAGTTTTATCTATCTATATAAGGGGTACGCCAGTTACATACACATTTCCAGGGGATACGTGAAGCATAAAAGGTTGAGAACCACTGATATATATGTTTTATTTTATTCCCATTGTTATACTATAACTATAGTTTTATCTCTCTATACAAGGGGTACGCGAGTTACATACACATTTCCAGGGGGTACGTGAAGCATAAAAGGTTGAGAACCACTGATATATATGTTTTATTTTATTCCCATTGTTATACTATAACTATAGTTTTATCTATCTATACAAGGGGTACGCCAGTTACATACACATTTCCAGGGGGTACGTGAAGCATAAAAGATTGAGAACCACTGATATATATGTTTTATTTTATTCCCATTGTTATACTATAACTATAGTTTTATCTATCTATATAAAGGGTACGCCAGTTACATACACATTTCCAGGGGATACGTGAAGCATAAAAGATTGAGAACCACTGATATATATGTTTTATTTTATTCCCATTGTTATACTATAACTATAGTTTTATCTCTCTATACAAGGGGTACGCGAGTTACATACACATTTCCAGGGGGTACGTGAAGCATAAAAGGTTGAGAACCACTGATATATATGTTTTATTTTATTCCCATTGTTATACTATAACTATAGTTTTATCTATCTATACAAGGGGTACGCCAGTTACATACACATTTCCAGGGGGTACGTGAAGCATAAAAGATTGAGAACCACTGATATATATGTTTTATTTTATTCCCATTGTTATACTATAACTATAGTTTTATCTATCTATACAAGGGGTACGCCAGTTACATACACATTTCCAGGGGGTACGTGAAGCATAAAAGGTTGAGAACCACTGATATATATGTTTTATTTTATTCCCATTGTAATACTATAACTATAGTTTTATCTATCTATACAAGGGGTACGCCAGTTACATACACATTTCCAGGGGGTACGTGAAGCATAAAAGGTTGAGAACCACTGATATATATGTTTTATTTTATTCCCATTGTAATACTATAACTATAGTTTTATCTATCTATACCAGGGGTACGCCAGTTACATACACATTTCCAGGGGGTACGTGAAGCATAAAAGTTTGAGAACCACTGATATATATGTTTTATTTTATTCCCATTGTAATACTATAACTATAGTTTTATCTATCTATACAAGGGGTACGCCAGTTACATACACATTTCCAGGGGGTACGTGAAGCATAAAAGATTGAGAACCACTGATATATATGTTTTATTTTATTCCCATTGTTATACTATAACTATAGGTTTATCTATCTATACAAGGGGTACGCCAGTTACATACACATTTCCAGGGGGTACGTGAAGCATAAAAGATTGAGAACCACATATATATATGTTTTATTTTATTCCCATTGTTATACTATAACTATAGTTTTATCTATCTATACAAGGGGTACACCAGTTACATACACATTTCCAGGGGGTACGTGAAGCATAAAAGATTGAGAACCACTGATATATATGTTTTATTTTATTCCCATTGTTATACTATAACTATAGTTTTATCTAGCTATACAAGGGGTACGCCAGTTACATACACATTTCCAGGGGGTACGTGAAGCATAAAAGATTGAGAACCACTGATATATATGTTTTATTTTATTCCCATTGTTATACTATAACTATAGTTTTATCTATCTATACAAGGGGTACGCCAGTTACATACACATTTCCAGGGGGTACGTGAAGCATAAAAGATTGAGAACCACTGATATATATGTTTTATTTTATTCCCATTGTTATACTATAACTATAGTTTTATCTATCTATATAAAGGGTACGCCAGTTACATACACATTTCCAGGGGGTACGTGAAGCATAAAAGGTTGAGAACCACTGATATATATGTTTTATTTTATTCCCATTGTTATACTATAACTATAGTTTTATTTATATATACAAGGGGTACGCCAGTTACATACACATTTCCAGGGGGTACGTGAAGCATAAAAGATTGAGAACCACTGATATATATGTTTTATTTTATTCCCATTGTTATACTATAACTATAGTTTTATCTATCTATACAAGGGGTACGCCAGTTACATACACATTTCCAGGGGGTACGTGAAGCATAAAAGATTGAGAACCACTGATATATATGTTTTATTTTATTCCCATTGTTATACTATAACTATAGTTTTATCTATCTATACAAGGGGTACGCCAGTTACATACACATTTCCAGGGGGTACGTGAAGCATAAAAGATTGAGAACCACATATATATATGTTTTATTTTATTCCCATTGTTATACTATAACTATAGTTTTATCTATCTATACAAGGGGTACACCAGTTACATACACATTTCCAGGGGGTACGTGAAGCATAAAAGATTGAGAACCACTGATATATATGTTTTATTTTATTCCCATTGTTATACTATAACTATAGTTTTATCTATCTATACAAGGGGTACGCCAGTTACATACACATTTCCAGGGGGTACGTGAAGCATAAAAGATTGAGAACCACTGATATATATGTTTTATTTTATTCCCATTGTTATACTATAACTATAGTTTTATCTATCTATACAAGGGGTACGCCAGTTACATACACATTTCCAGGGGGTACGTGAAGCATAAAAGGTTGAGAACCACTGATATATATGTTTTATTTTATTCCCATTGTAATACTATAACTATAGTTTTATCTATCTATACAAGGGGTACGCCAGTTACATACACATTTCCAGGGGGTACGTGAAGCATAAAAGGTTGAGAACCACTGATATATATGTTTTATTTTATTCCCATTGTAATACTATAACTATAGTTTTATCTGTCTATACAATTGGTACGCCAGTTACATACACATTTCCAGGGGGTACGTGAAGCATAAAAGTTTGAGAACCACTGATATATATGTTTTATTTTATTCCCATTGTAATACTATAACTATAGTTTTATCTATCTATACAAGGGGTACGCCAGTTACATACACATTTCCAGGGGGTACGTGAAGCATAAAAGATTGAGAACCACTGATATATATGTTTTATTTTATTCCCATTGTTATACTATAACTATAGTTTTATCTATCTATACAAGGGGTACACCAGTTACATACACATTTCCAGGGGGTACGTGAAGCATAAAAGATTGAGAACCACTGATATATATGTTTTATTTTATTCCCATTGTTATACTATAACTATAGTTTTATCTATCTATGCAAGGGGTACGCCAGTTACATACACATTTCCAGGGGGTACGTGAAGCATAAAAGATTGAGAACCACTGATATATATGTTTTATTTTATTCCCATTGTTATACTATAACTATAGTTTTATCTATCTATACAAGGGGTACGCCAGTTACATACACATTTCCAGGGGGTACGTGAAGCATAAAAGGTTGAGAACCACTGATATATATGTTTTATTTTATTCCCATTGTAATACTATAACTATAGTTTTATCTATCTATACAAGGGGTACGCCAGTTACATACACATTTCCAGGGGGTACGTGAAGCATAAAAGGTTGAGAACCACTGATATATATGTTTTATTTTATTCCCATTGTAATACTATAACTATAGTTTTATCTATCTATACAAGGGGTACGCCAGTTACATACACATTTCCAGGGGGTACGTGAAGCATAAAAGATTGAGAACCACTGATATATATGTTTTATTTTATTCCCATTGTTATACTATAACTATAGTTTTATCTATCTATACAAGGGGTACACCAGTTACATACACATTTCCAGGGGGTACGTGAAGCATAAAAGATTGAGAACCACTGATATATATGTTTTATTTTATTCCCATTGTTATACTATAACTATAGTTTTATCTATCTATGCAAGGGGTACGCCAGTTACATACACATTTCCAGGGGGTACGTGAAGCATAAAAGATTGAGAACCACTGATATATATGTTTTATTTTATTCCCATTGTTATACTATAACTATAGTTTTATCTATCTATACAAGGGGTACGCCAGTTACATACACATTTCCAGGCGGTACGTGAAGCATAAAAGGTTGAGAACCACTGATATATATGTTTTATTTTATTCCCATTGTAATACTATAACTATAGTTTTATCTATCTATACAAGGGGTACGCCAGTTACATACACATTTCCAGGGGGTACGTGAAGCATAAAAGGTTGAGAACCACTGATATATATGTTTTATTTTATTCCCATTGTAATACTATAACTATAGTTTTATCTATCTATACAAGGGGTACGCCAGTTACATACACATTTCCAGGGGGTACGTGAAGCATAAAACGTTGAGAACCACTGCCTTACATTTCACAATAGTAAATTTTCCTCGACGTAAACTTCGTTTTCTTTCTCTCTTAAATATCCCTAACAAAAACCAATCCCATTCATTCAAACTTATTGTTTATAATATAGCTCTGAGCAAAGGTTACGAATATCGCAACGACTAATCATTATGCATTTTTTCAAAAACGAGGGGGAAACTCTTTTCCTTTAATCAGATTCTTCCGAGAAGTTCCTAAGAACAGCTACTGACCTTCTGCTGTACGAATGCGAACGTTGCCAATGTTCCATCGGATCCATTCTTCCCTTCCCTTCTCTTCCTCCCCCCTCCCCCGCTGCAGTTCTGTTCCGATCCGAGAGCACCACACCCCATCATTAAAGAGCCGTGAGCTGGTTTCGCATCCTTTGCCGTTCGTTCTCTTGAGTGACGTGGCGCGTGCTGAGGCCACAAAGACGCATCCCCCGTCTGGCTATAATGGCATGCAGTGTTCTCCAAGACCCCGTAATAGCCACTAAGTGGGCCGTGCTGCTGTCCACACCGTCCTTCCAATGGCCCTCTGTACCTACCTGTAACAGGCGGAACTCCACGAGCACGGTGAAGACTGCCGCTATAGGCGAACCAATTCCGTATTGCTGCGATAAAAGGAATTCGTGCGGAAAGGAAACTTTTTCGTTTACGTGAATGAATTTCCATTTCATTCTGCAGCTGACGGAATTTCGGTTTCGATTGCCTTTTGCGTTACCTAAAAACTTTCAACGCTTATAAAATATATAAAGAAATCCCCACTCAAGCAGCTACTTGCCACAGAGGTCTGACAGGTTGGGTTGTTTTACCTCTGAGCAGCACTTTTTTGCACACCGTGGGCTAAATGGCCAGGTCACAAGGATCCCGAAGGCTCAGAGAATGTTGGGGGAGAGGACTCACTGGAACAGCTGTTGGGAGACAGATGGTAGCCTCCCGTCAAGGCCATCCAGCGTGTTCTTTAACGTGCACATGGTATGGCTCTCCCGCACACGGGGCCACGGCTTAACGTCCCATCCGACGGACGGCGGCCTTTTCAAGCCCATCGGTGTCCCCTAGTGACTGTGGGCAGGGCGGGGAAATTTTGCGGAGATAAATCTCAACGCTGACCCAGCTGGGACTCGAACCTGGGAACTACAGATTACGAGCCTGGCGCCATACTGACTGAAGCCACCCCCCTCCAGGTCTGACAGGAGCTTGTCAGTTTATATGCCATAGTAGAAGGTCTGTGAGGATATAATTATTTATTCTAATTTTTAGCTCACTTTCATAAAACAAACGAGCTGTTACTTTTTATCCGTTACTACACATTTTTTTTTGCCGTCCCGTGGCCGAATGATTAGCACGCTTGGCTACTGATCTAAAGGACCTGGGTTCGAGCCCCGGATTAGGCATGGATGTGCGTGTCGTTTTTCTGCTGAGGTCCTGCCATCCTCTCAGATCTCCTACTGTGGCATATAAACTGGCAGGCTCCTGTCAGACCTCTGTGGCAAGCAGCTGCTTGAGGGGGTATTTTTATTTTATTTACACATTTTTTTGAAGATATAAATGGTAATGTTTTCTAATAAGATAGCTACTAATGAAATATTTTAATTCGATTTTCGAATCTTCAGTTACTTCGAAATTCGAGGTCAGCTTCACTCAGTCGGCAGTGTAAATAAATAAATAAATATAAATACTCCCTCGCGACAGGCTAATATTCTCCATTTCGCAGCATCGAGTATAGTGGCTCAAAAAAGTATCCGAACACTATGGTTGATTACAGAATTCAGAAAAAATATCTGGCAACGATTTTTATTAGAAATTAGTGATTTGGCAACCTTCGTGTCACGTGATTACAGAATTCAGGAAAAATATCTGGAGCGTGTACAGCAACTGTACACGCTCCAGTTACCGTTCACAGCAAACTGGAGCGTGTGCAGTTACTGCACACGCTCCAGTTTGCTGCACACGCTTCAGTTTGCTGTGAACGGTAACTGCACACGCTCAATATTTCCGTGAGTGAGCCAACACGATCTAGTATCAAAATAATATGACCACGTACAGTCGCTCAAAAAAGTATCCGAACACTATGGTTGATTACCGAATTCAGAAAAAATATCTGGCAATGATTTTTTTAGAAATTAGTGTTCTGGCAACCTTCGTGTCACGTGACAACGCCAGTTGTCTAACGCCGCTCGTAGCTCAGTCGGTACAGCTCAACGCTCAGTCGGTAGCGCGCCATGCTCGTAATCTGTAGTTCCCAGGTTCCAGTCCCAGCTGGGTCAGTGTTGAGATTTATCTCCGCAAAGATTCCCCGCCCTGCCCACGGTCAGTAGGGGACACCGATGGGCTTGGAAAGGCCGCCGTTCGTCGGATGGGACGTTAAGCCGTGACCCCGTGTGCGGGAGAGTCATACCCTGTGCACGTTAAAGAACACGCTGCATGACCTTGACGGGAGGCTACCATCTGTCTCCCAACAGTTGTTTCAGTGGGCCCCTCCCACAACCTTCTCTGAGCCTTCGGGGTTCATGTGACCTGGCCAATTAGCCCATTGTGTGCAACAAATAGTGTCGCTCAGAAGTAAAAACAACAACAACAACCCAGCCATTTAGCCCATTGTGTGCAATAAAAAGTGTCGCTCAGAGGTAAAAACAACAACAACAACAACCCAGCCATTTGGCCCATTGTGTGCAACAAAAAGTGTCGCTCAGAGGTAAAAACAACAACAACAACAACCCAGCCATTTGGCCCATTGTGTGCAACAAAAAGTGTCGCTCAGAGGTAAAAACAACAACAACCCATCCATTTGGCTCATTGTGTGCACAAAAAGTGTCGCTCACAGGTAAAAATAACAACAACCCAGGCATTTGGCCCATTGTGTGCAACAAAAAGTGTCGCTCAGAGGTAAAAACAACAACAGCAACCCATCCATTTGGCCCATTGTGTGCAACAAAAAGTGTCGCTCAGAGGTAAAAACAACAACAACCCAGCCATTTAGCTCATTGTGTGAAATAAAAAGTGTCGCTCAGAGGTAAAAACAACAACAACAACCCAGCCACTTGGCCCATTGTGTGCAATAAAAAGTGTCGCTCAGACGTAAAAACAACAACAACAACAACAACAACCCAGCCATTTGGCCCATTGTGTGCAACAAAAAGTGTCGCTCAGAGGTAAAAACAACAACAACAACCCAGCCATTTGGCCCATTGTGTGCAATAAAAAGTGTCGCTCAGAGGTAAAAACAACAACAACAACAACCCAGCCATTTGGCCCATTGTGTGCAATAAAAAGTGTCGCTCAGAGATAAAAACAACAACAACAACCCAGCCATTTGGCCCATTGTGTGCAATAAAAAGTGTCGCTCAGAGGTAAAAACAACAACAACAACCCAGTCATTTGGCCCATTGTTTGCAACAAAAAGTGTCGCTCAGAGGTAAAAACAACAACAACCCAGCCATTTAGCCCATTGTGTGCAATAAAAAGTGTCGCTCAGAGGTAAAAACAACAACAACAACAACCCATCCATTTGGCTCATTGTGTGCAATAAAAGTGTCGCTCAGAGGTAATAACAACAACAACAACCCAGCCATTTGGCCCATTGTGTGCAACAAAATGTGTCGCTCAGAGGTAAAAACAACAACAGCAACAACCCAGCCATTTGGCCAATTGTGTGCAACAAAAAGTGTCGCTCAGAGGTAAAAACAACAACAACAACAACAACCCAGCCATTTGGCCCATTGTGTACAAAAAAAAGTGTCGCTCAGAGGTAAAAACAACAACAACAACAACCCAGCCATTTGGCCCATTGTGTGCAACAAAAAGTGTCGCTCAGAGGTAAAAACAACAACAACAACAACGACCCAGCCATTTGGCCCATTGTGTGCAACAAAAAGTGTCGCTCAGAGGTAAAAAAAAACAACAACCCAGCCATTTAGCCCATTGTGTGCAATAAAATGTGTCGCTCAGAGGTAAAAACAACAATAACAACCGAGCCATTTGGCCCATTGTGTGCAACAAAAAGTGTCGCTCAGAGGTAAAAACAACAACAACCCAGCCATTTAGCCCATTGTGTGCAATAAAAAGTGTCGCTCAGAGGTAAAAACAACAACAACAACCCAGCCATTTAGCCCATTGTGTGCAATAAAAAGTGTCGCTCAGAGGTAAAAACAACAACAACATCCCAGCCATTTGGCCCATTGTGTGCAACAAAAAGTGTCGCTCATAGGTAAAAACAACAACAACAACCCAGCCATTTAGCCCATTGTGTGCAACAAAAAGTGGATCTCAGAGGTAAAAACAACAACAACAACAACAACAACAACAACAACAACAACCCAGCCATTTGGCCCATTGTGTGCAATAAAAAGTGTCGCTCAGTGGTAAAAACAACAACAACAACAACCCAGCCATTTAGCCCATTGTGTGCAATAAAAAGTGTCGCTCAGAGGTAAAAACAACAACAACAACCCAGCCATTTGGCCCATTGTGTGCAACAAAAAGTGTCGCTCATAGGTAAAAACAACAACAACAACCCAGCCATTTAGCCCATTGAGTGCAACAAAAAGTGGAGCTCAGAGGTAAAAATAACAACAACAACCCAGCCATTTAGCCCATTGTGTGCAACAAAAAGTGTCACTCAGAGGTAACCCAACGCATAAATCCAAAGCAAACAAGACGACTTTAAAGCCATTAGTTCCTATAACATCTCTTATTGTCTGTTACACATGAAACGCAATTATCAGCCGAAACTTGAAGTTCTCTTTTAAGTTCGACAAAACTCGGAACGTGTCGCGAAGTTCCTCCGGAAAAGTCTAGCGGCCAGACGCCACTGGCCGAAGTATAAGAGACGTTCGAGTCACGTGACGGTAACGGTGCACGCCATCGGACTGTCACTTTCAGCAGCACACGAAATGGTCAGCGGTCACGCACCTGCGACGCATCACTTGCCCGTCTCTATTTGATCTTCGTTGGACGACGCTGAAATATGAGGTTCGCGTGGTCCTCTCGCCTCCATTTAGTCCTCACCGTCGGCTCTCTTCACGTGTTGCACGCTCGCTCTTTTCCACGGGACTTGAGGATGATGATCTGTTGACTGACTAGCTGAAGCACGCAACACTGTTGCGCAGAGAGAGATTCGACTGCCAGTTCCACTTCTCTGACATGCGATGGAAGAAGAGGTATTAAACCTGGGAGCGACGACACGGACGAGGCCTAACGGTTATCAGGTCGGACTTAAAATGAAAAGAGTTTAGGCATGATCGCGAAAGGTGTGTTTTTTTTTAACTCGCTGCGTTGGGTTAGTTGGGTTGTTTTACCTCTGAGCAGCACTTTTTTGCACACCATGGGCTAAATGGCCAGGTCACATGGACCCCGAAGGCTCAGAGAAGGTTGGGGGAGGGGACTCACTGGAATAGCGGTTGGGAGACAGATGGTAGCCTCCCATCAAAGCCATACAGCCTGTTCTTTCACGTTGATTTGTTTTACCTCTGAGTGACACTTTTTTGGACACCATGGGCTAAATGGCCAGGTCACATGGACCCCGAAGGCTCAGAGAAGGTTGGGGGAGGGGACCCACTGGAACAACTGTTGGAAGACAGATGGTAGCCTCCCGTCAAGGCCATCCAGCGTGTTCTTTAACCTGCACAGGGTATGGCTCTCCCGCACACGGGGCCACGGTTTAACGTCCCATCCGACGGACGGTGGCCTTTCCAAGCCCATCGGTGTCCCTTACTGACTGTGGGCAGGGCGGGGAATTTTGCGGAGATAAATCTCAACGCTGACCCAGCTGGGACTCGAACCTGGGAACTACAGATTACGAGCCTGATGCGCTACCGACTGAGCCACCCAAGCCCCATTTCCAAAAAAAAAAAAAACTCGCTGCTGTAGATATTAAAATGAACTAAAGATTCGAGTTGCCAATGGCTGAATTTTAAATATTATATGAGCAAAGACATCCGGAATCTTTGCTAATTGTACTTGTGATTTGTTTACATTTGTAGATGCCGTTATCGGAAGTATTTTTCATTGGCATTTTATTTCTATTAACAGATTTATTGAGTTTTTTTCCTTCGACCGCGCATTTTTTTTGTATACAAGGACTTCAAGGTTCGGTGTTATATAAAAGGGCACAATCGAGGGGCTCAATGGTAACGCGTCAGGCTCGCAGGTTCCCAGGTTCGAGTTCCACCTGGGCCGGCGTTTAGACTTATCTCCGCAAAACTTCCCGCCCTGCCCACGGTCAGTAGGGGACACCGAGGGCTTGTAAAGGCCGCCATCCGTCGGATGGGACTTAAGTCGTGGTCCCGTGTGCGGGAGAGCCATACCCTCTGCACGTTAAAGAACACTCTGGATGGCCTTGATGGGAAGCTACCATCTGTCTCTTAACATCTATCCAGTGGGTCCCCTCCCCAAACCTTCTCTGAGCCCTCGGGGACCTTGTGACCTTGTCATTTAGCCCCTTGTGTGCAAAAAAGTACCGCTCAGGGGTAAAACAGTCCTACTCTTGCCCAGCTCCGAATTCATGGGGGTTGGGGTGGCTTAATCGGTAGAGCGCCAGGCTTGTAATCTGCAGTTCCCAGGTTCGAGTCCCAGCTCGGTCAGCATTGAGACTTATCTCCGCAAAACTCCTCGCTCTGCCCACGGTCAGTAGGGGACACCGATGGGATTAGAAAGGCCGCCGTCCGTCAGATGGGACGTTAAGCAGTGGCCCCGTGTGCGGGAGAGCCATACCCTCTGCACATTAAAGAACACGCTAGATGGCTTTGACGGGAGGCTACCATCTGTCTCCCAACAGCTGTTCCAGTGGGTCCCCTCCCCCAACCTTCTCTGAGCCTTCGGGGTCCTTGTGACCTGGCCACTTAGCCTATGGTGTTCAAAAGAGTGCCGATCAGAGGTAAAACAACCCAAAACAGCAACCGAATTCATGGGACCCTTGAAACCTATCTGTAGTTTCCAGGTTCAATTCCCCATTCCTCTGCCAGGGTTGAGATTTGTGCCGTCGGTGAGAAAGGGAGACACCAATGGGATTGGGAAGGAGCCGTCCCTGGGATGGGACATTAAGCCTTGACCCCGAGCGCAGGAGAGCCATACCCGTGCACTTGTTAAAGAACCTTCTCTGTAAGACCTTCACGGGAGAGACGTTCATATCTCTCTCAAACATTATCCAGTTGGTACAGTCGCTCAAAAAAGTATCCGAACACTAAGATTATTGAATATACAGATTGATTACAGAATTCAAAAAAAAAAATCTGGCAACGATTTTTTGTAGAAATTAGTGATCTGGCAACCTTCGTGTCACGTGACATCGTTGCCAGATATTTTTCCTGAATTATGTAATCAACCATAGTGTTCGGATACTTTTTTTTTAATATATTATAATGCGTATGAATATATAATGCAATGAATATGGAGCGTGTGCAGTTACCGTTCACAGCAAACTGGAGCGGTTGCGGTTAATGTTCGCAGCAAACTGGAGCGGTTGCAGTTAATGTTCACAGCACACTGGATCGTGTGAGCTCACAAAGACCTGGATCGTGTGGGTTGGATTGGATTGTTTTACCTCTGAGCGGCACTTTTTTGCACACCATGGGCTAAATGGCCAGGCCACAAGGACCCCGAAGGCTCAGAGAAGGTTGGGGGAGGGGACCCACTGGAACAGCTGTTGGGAGACAGATGGTAAACTCCCGTCAAGGCCATCCAGCGTGTTCTTTAACGTGCATAGGGTATGGCTCTAACGCACATTTTCCACCACGGCTTAACGTCCATCCGGGCCACGGACTTAACGTCCACGGGGCCACGGCTTAACGTCCCATCCGACGGACGGCGGCCTTTCAACCCCATCGGTGTCCGCTACTGACCGTGGGCAGGGCGGGGAAATATTGCGGAGATAAATCTCAACGCTGACCCAGCTGGGACTCGAACCTGGGAACTACAGATTACAAGCCTGGCGCGCTACCGTCTGAGCCACCCCCGCCCCAGGATCGTGTGAGCTCACTCACGGAAATATTGAGCGTGTGCAGTTACCGTTCACAACAAACTGGAGCAGTTGCGGTTAATGTTCAGAGCATATTGGATCGTGTGAGCTCGCAAAGACCTGGATCGTGTGGGCTCACTCACGGAAATATTGAGCGTGTGCAGTTACCGTTCACAGCAAACTGGAGCAGTTGCGGTTAATGTTCACAGCACATTGGATCGTGTGAGCTCACAAAGACCTGGATCGTGTGGGCTCACTCACGGAAATATTGAGCGTGTGCAGTTACCGTTCACAGCAAACTGGAGCAATTGCGGTTAATGTTCACAGCACATTGGATCGTGTGAGCTCACAAAGACCTGAATCGTGTGGGCTCACTCACGGAAATATTGAGCGTGTGCAGTTACCGTTCACAGCAAACTGGAGTGGTTGCGGTTAATGTTCACAGCACATTGGATCGTGTGAGCTTACAAAGACCTGAATCGTGTGGGCTCACTCACGGAAATATTGAGCGTGTGCAGTTACCGTTCACAGCAAACTGGAGCAATTGCGGTTAATGTTCACAGCACATTGGATCGTGTGAGCTCACAAAGACCTGAATCGTGTGGGCTCACTCACGGAAATATTGAGCGTGTGCAGTTACCGTTCACAGCAAACTGGAGTGGTTGCGGTTAATGTTCACAGCACATTGGATCGTGTGAGCTTACAAAGACCTGAATCGTGTGGGCTCACTCACGGAAATATTGAGCGTGTGCAGTAACTGCACACGCTCCAGTTTGCTGTGAACGGTAACTGGAGCGTGTACAGTTGCTGTACACGCTCCAGATATTTTTCCTGAATTCTGTAATCACGTGACACGAAGGTTGCCAGATCACTAATTCCTAAAAAAAGTCGTTGCCAGATATTTTTTCTGAACTCTGTAATCAACCATAATGTTCGGATACTTTTTTGAGCGACTGTACGTGCTACAGATTTTTCACAACCATATTTGTATTCAGCACCCCAAATTAGTTAAAGACATCATGTTTTACCAATGTTATAAAAAAAAAAGCTTCAATTTTGTTGTCTAATGTTATTTAAAAAAAAATTCCTATTTGGTCTCAGGGGCCCGGGACGCTAGGGGGCTCTGAGCGCTGATATCTGAGCTCTGAGCCCCTTACCAGATCGTCTCTGGTTGTGTTTGTGACCTGGTTATTTGGCCCATTTTGTGCAAAAAAAATACCTCTTAGATATAAAACAACCGAAGCAAAGTAGCAGTGAACATTCTGAAATGGAGTAGCAGAATGTGAGACGAAAAAGCCTCACTCGCTTCTTATAATCTGATGAATTAAAATTACCTCTCAACTACGCCCTGAACTTCCACGTAAAAATGTCTTTGTCTATAGAAAATGCAACTTCCGATAAATGTTCTTTTGTCCCTTGAGATAAGAAAGCATCACGCTCTGCATTATAAGAACTGAGTTTATGCAGAATATTTGATAAAGCTCCATTATCACATGAATAGCAAAAGCTAAATATATTCATTTTTTGTCCACTTTGTCCACCTTTTCGTGGCTACTTGCAACCTAACAATCAAGTCTGGCGACTGAAAAGACGATCAAACATTACATCAGGTCGCCCAATTCTCTTGTAGGATAAAGACCGAAAAAAGGAAAAAAAGACGCCAAAGTAACCATAGATTTGTCGCAATTATGTTCACAATAAGTGTTTCCACCTCCGACGAATCGATAAAAATAGTTGGTTCCATTCATTTGAATGGAAAAGACGAACTCATTTCAGGTTGCGTGCACAAGATGATTGGACAAAAGGAAAAGCGAAATTTACAGCGTGGGAATCGATCCCAGGGTTGAAAAGGACGAAATTTTTTTTTTCTCTTGCTATGACAATAAAAGTGAGAGGGACCATTAGGTTTCGGTTCGACCGTCTGCGCGCGATCTCTGTTGCATTAGATTGAAGCTATTTTGCAGTAATGCAACCTTCTGCCAATATCGTTTCGGGGCATTCATACAATGGCGAATTATAATGACTAATAGTGAAAGCTTCGTGTAAGAGGAATTTTTACCGTTTCTTAGCGACAGTTCGGAATTTACAAAGCACGCCAGAAGAGGTTGTAGAGTTTTTACTGAGCGCGTGGCATGGTTGTTGAGACGTGTGCCACGCAGGATCTCATAACGTGGCAACTGGAGACGAACTGGATGAAATGGGAGGTGGAATTGATGAAGGAGGAGGATTGGGGCGGAATATGAGATGGACTGATGGAGGAAGAGGAATCTTGCATTAGTTTTCAATTGGTTTAGAGAAAGCGATTTCGAATCAGGTGACTGGTGCTGTTTAGGCTGCTGGGTTGTTTTACCTCTGAGCGGCACTTTTTTGCCCACCATGGGCTAAATGGCCAGGTCACATGGACCCCGAAGGCTCAGAGAAGGTTGGGGGAGAGGACCCACTGGAACAACTGTTGGGAGACAGATGGTAGCCTCCCGTCAAGGCCATTCAGCTGTTATTTAACGTTGGGTTGTTTTACCTCTGAGCGGCACTTTTTTGCCCACCATGGACTAAATAGCCAGGTCACATGGACCCCGAAGGTTCAGAGAAGGTTGGGGGAGGGGACCCACTGGAACAGCTGTTGGGAGACAGATGGTAGCCTCCCGTCAAGGCCATCCAGCGTGTTCTTTAACGTTGGGTTATTTTACCTCTGAGCTGCACTTTTTTACACACCATGGGCTAAATGGCCAGGTCACATGGACCCCGAAGGCTCAGAGAAGGTTGGGGAGGGGACCCACTGGAAAAGCTGTTGGGAGACAGATGGTAGCCTCCCATCAAGGCCATCCAGCGTGTTCTTTAACGTGCACAGGGTATGACTCTCCCGCACACAGGAACACGGCTTAACGTCCCATCCGACGGACGGCGGCCTTTCCAAGCCCATCGGTGTCCCCTATTGACCGTGGGCAGGGCGGGGGAGTTTTGCGGAGATAAATCTGACACTGACCCAGCTGGGACTCGAACTTGGGAACTGCAGATTACGAGCCTGGCGCGCTACCGACTGAGCCATCCCCAGTCCTGCCTAAGCATTTGCTTGGGACGACATGATAGTAAGTAAATGTTTTGCTCCAGTTTTAACTTTAATGTAAAGAGCTAAGATCTTGAGATAACTTTGCGAGAATGGAATCTTAATCTTAATCTTAAAATGATTCAGCTGTCGTTTTATTTCAAATGGGGAGGCAGACCCAGACAAATGGGGAGGCAGACCCAGACAAATGGGGAGGCAGACCCAGACAAATGGGGAGGCAGACCCAGACAAATGGGGAGGCAGACCCAGACAAATGGGGAGGCAGACCCAGACAAATGGGGAGGCAGACCCAGACAAATGGGGAGGCAGACCCAGACAAATGGGGAGGCAGACCCAGACAAATGGGTAGGCAGACCCAGACAAATGGGGAGACAGACCCAGACAAATGGGGAGGCAGACCCAGACAAATGGGGAGGCAGACCCAGACAAATGGGGAGGCAGACCCAGACAAATGGGGAGGCAGACCCAGACAAATGGGGAGGCAGACCCAGACAAATGGGGAGGCAGACCCAGACAAATGGGGAGGCAGACCCAGACAAATGGGGAGACAGACCCAGACAAATGGGGAGGCAGACCCAGACAAATGGGGAGACAGACCCAGACAAATGGGGAGGCAGACCCAGACAAATGGGGAGGCAGACCCAGACAAATGGGGAGGCAGACCCAGACAAATGGGGAGGCAGACCCAGACAAATGGGGAGGCAGACCCAGACAAATGGGGAGGCAGACCCAGACAAATGGGGAGGCAGACCCAGACAAATGGGGAGGCAGACCCAGACAAATGGGGAGGCAGACCCAGACAAATGGGGAGGCAGACCCAGACAAATGGGGAGGCAGACCCAGACAAATGGGGAGGCAGACCCAGACAAATGGGGAAACAGACCCAGACAAATGGGGAGGCAGACCCAGACAAATGGGGAGGCAGACCCAGACAAATGGGGAGGCAGACCCAGACAAATGGGGAGGCAGACCCAGACAAATGGGGAGACAGACCCAGACAAATGGGGAGGCAGACCCAGACAAATGGGGAGGCAGACCCAGACAAATGGGGAGGCAGACCCAGACAAATGGGTAGGCAGACCCAGACAAATGGGGAGGCAGACCCAGACAAATGGGGAGGCAGACCCAGACAAATGGGGAGGCAGACCCAGACAAATGGGGAGGCAGACCCAGACAAGTGGGGAGGCAGACCCAGACAAATGGGGAGGCAGACCCAGACAAATGGGGAGGCAGACCCAGACAAATGGGGAGGCAGACCCAGACAAATGGGGAGGCAGACCCAGACAAATGGGGAGGCAGACCCAGACAAATGGGGAGACAGACCCAGACAAATGGGGAGGCAGACCCAGACAAATGGGGAGGCAGACCCAGACAAATGGGGAGGCAGACCCAGACAAATGGGTAGGCAGACCCAGACAAATGGGGAGGCAGACCCAGACAAATGGGGAGGCAGACCCAGACAAATGGGGAGGCAGACCCAGACAAATGGGGAGGCAGACCCAGACAAATGGGGAGGCAGACCCAGACAAATGGGGAGGCAGACCCAGACAAATGGGGAGGCAGACCCAGACAAATGGGGAGGCAGACCCAGACAAATGGGGAGGCAAACTGGAGCGTGTGCAGTAACTGCACACGCTCTAATTTGCTATGAACGGTAACTGGAGCGTGTACAGCAACTGTACACGCTCCAGATATTTTTCCTGAATTCTGTAATCACGTGACACGAAGGTTGCCAGATCACTAATTTCTAAAAAGAAAAAAAAATCGTGGCCAGATATTTTTTCTGAATTCTGTAATCAACCATAGTGTTCGGATATTTTTTTGAGCGACTGTAGGTGGTCATATTATTTTGATACTAGATCGTGTAGGTTCACTGACGGAAATATTTAGCGTGTGCAGTTACCGTTCACAGCAAACTGGAGCGTGTGCACACGCTCCAGTTTGCCCTGAACGGTAACTGGAGCGTGTACAGTTGCTGTACACGCTCCAGATATTTTTCCTGAATTCTGTAATCATGTTACACGAAGGTTGCCAGATCACTAATTTCTAAAAAAAATCGTTGACAGATATTTTTTTCTGAATTCTGTGATCAGCCATAGTGTTCGGATACTTTTTTGAGCGACTGTACTGTTATGAGATAAACAGAAGAATGGGGATTGTTGCATGGAGAGTATGGAGAAATTGGCCAATCCACATGGACATGAAATTAAACTGTATAATAATTTGGTTCTTTCTAGAGTTAGTTTGGCTCAGTCGATAGTGCGCCAGGCTCGTAATCTCTAGTTCCCAGGTTCGAGTCCCAGCTGGGTCAGCGTTGAGATTTATCTCCTCAAAATTCCCCGCCCTGTCCACGGTCAGTAGGGGACACCGATGGGCTTGGAAAGGCCGCCGTCCATCTGATGGGATGTTAAGCCGTGGCCCCGTGTGCGGGAGAGCCATACCCTGTGCACGTTAAAGAACACGCTTGATGGCCTTGACTGGACGCTACCATCTGTCTCCCAACAGCTGTTCCAGTGGGTCCCCTCCCCCAACCTTCTCTGAGCCTTCGGGATCCATGTGACCTGGCCATTTAGCCCATGGTGTGCAAAAAAGTGCCGCTCAGAGGTAAAACAACCCAACGTTAAAAAACACACTGGATGGCCTTGACGGAAGGCTATACCATCTGTCTCCCAACAGCTGTTACAGTGGGTCCCCTCCCCCAACCTTCTCTGAGCCTTCGGGGTCCATGTGACCTGGCCATTTAGCCCATGGTGTGCAAAAAAGTGCCGCTCAGAGGTAAAACAACCCAACGTTAAAGAACACGCTGGATGGCCTTGACGGGAGGCTACCATCTGTCTCCCAACAGCTGTTCCAGTGGGTCCCCTCCCCCAATCTTCTCTGAGCCTTCGGGATCCATGTGACCTGGCCATTTAGCCCATGGTGTGCAAAAAAGTGCCGCTCAGAGGTAAAACAACCCAACGTTAAAGAACACACTGGATGGCCTTGACGGGAGGCTACCATCTGTCTCCCAACAGCTGTTCCAGTGGGTCCCCTCCCCCAATCTTCTCTGAGCCTTCGGGATCCATGTGACCTGGCCATTTAGCCCATGGTGTGCAAAAAAGTGCCGCTCAGAGGTAAAACAACCCAACGTTAAAGAACACACTGGATGGCCTTGACGGAAGGCTACCATCTGTCTCCCAACAGCTGTTCCAGTGGGTCCCCTCCCCCAACCTTCTCTGAGCCTTCGGGATCCATGTGACCTGGCCATTTAGCCCATGGTGTGCAAAAAAGTGCCGCTCAGAGGTAAAACAACCCAACGTTAAAGAACACACTGGATGGCCTTGACGGGAGGCTACCATCTGTCTCCCAACAGCTGTTCCAGTGGGTCCCCTCCCCCAACCTTCTCTGAGCCTTCGGGATCCATGTGACCTGGCCATTTAGCCCATGGTGTGCAAAAAAGTGCCGCTCAGAGGTAAAACATCCCAACCCTCCCCCATCGGGTACGCCATTGCAAAAAAAAGAGCTTACAGAATCTGAACTTCGTTCCACCTAAACATGTTCAGATTCTCCCAATAATCTTTTTTTCCTGCATGTCAGCCAAATGCGTCTTTCCAGGACTGCATCTTCGAGAAGAGACGTATTCTTCCAATCGACACAACCAATACAAATACCAGAACACAAATCAGCTCTGCTGTTGTTGACTTCCCACATTGCAGCAAAGTGCCGAGATGAGAGGCAATCGATGGGGCTGCATCTCCGAATGCTCTCCGCGAGGCCATGGGCCATCGAGAGGGGAGGAGGGACTTGTCTCAATCTCCAAGACGCAGCAACTGAGAGAGAGCGAAAACCGATTGGGCTCGACGCCATCGATGATTTATGTAAGACTTCTCCCCCACCCCCTACGAAAATGCACACGCACGTGTGTCCTACCTTCTCTGCCTATCACTGAGAGGTCAGTTGTTTATTTCTTCCGCACTCGTTGTTATGGTAACGAAGGATCTTGAATTCCTCACTAGACTGCCGTTTCGCCTTGCCGATGGAAGCGGCCACACAGAAAGCAGTCTGAGCGGTTTACAGATATTAACGTCATAGACTTTCTGGCGTCTTAAAAATAGAACCATCGCCAAAAAGCAAATGCTTAGTCAGTAGCTTGGCAAGGCTCGTAATCTGCAATTCCCAGGTTCGAATCCCAGCTGAGTCAGCGTCGAGATTTTTCTCCGCAAAACTCCCCGCCCTCCCCACGGTCAGTAGAGGACACCGATGGACTTGGGAAGACCGCCGTCCGTCGGATGGGACGTTAAGCCGTGGCCCCGTGTGCGGGATAGCCGTACCCTGTGCACGTTAATGAACACGCTGGATGGCCTTGACGGGAGGTTACACCATCTATCTCCTGACAACTGTATAGTGTATCCCTTTCCCTTAAGGTTAACTGAACCTTTGGGATCCTTGTGACCTGGTCATTTAGCCCATGGTGTGAAAAAAAGTGCCGTTCATAAATAAAACAATCCGAATTGAGTCCCACTGCCAGTGTTGAGATTTATCTCCGCAAAATCCCCGCCCTGCTCACGGTCAGTAGGGGACACCGATAGGCTTGGAAAGACCGCCGTCCGTCGGATGGGACGTTAATGAACCCCGTGTGCGGGAGTTGGGTTGGGTTGTTTTACCTCTGAGCGGCACTTTTTTGCACACAATGGGCTAAATGGTCAGGTCACATGGACCCCGAAGGCTCAGAGAAGGTTGGGGGAGCGGACCCACTGGAATAGCTGTTGGGAGACAGATGGTAGCCTCCCGTCAAGGCCATCCATCGTGTTCTTAACGTGCACAGGGTATGGCTCTCCCGCACACGGGGCCACGGCTTAACGTCCCATCCGACGAACGGCGGCCTTTCCAAGCACCATCGGTGTCCCCTACTGACCGTGGGCAGGGCGGGGAATTTTGCAGAGATAAATTTCAACGCTGACCCAGCTGGGACTCGAACCTGGGAACTATAGATTACGAGCCTGGCGTGCTACCGACTGAGCCACCCCCGCCCCAGGTGTGCGTGAGAGTCATACCCTTTGCACGTTAAAAACACATTGGATGGCCTTGACAGGAGGCTACCATCTGTCTCCCAACAGCTGTTCCAGTGGGTCCCCTCCCCCAACCTTCTTCGAACCTTCGGAGTCCTTATGACCTGGCCATTTAGCAAATGGTGTGCAAAAAAAAATATCGCTCAGGGGTAAAACAACCCAAAAACAAAGATGGCCTCACCTCTGCTATTGGCATTAACTTCGTTTGAAGTGGCGGGGGTGGCTCAGTCGGTAGCGCGCCAGGCTCGTAATCTGTACTTCCCAGGTTCTAGTACCAGCTGGGTCAGCGTTGAGATTTATCTCCGCAAAATTCCCCGCCCTGCCCACGGCCAGTAGGGGAAACCGATTGGCTTGGAAAGGCCGCCGTCCGTCGGATGGACGTTAAGCCATGGCCCCGTGTGCGGGAGAGCCATACCCTGTGCACGTTAAAGAGCATGCTGGATGGCCTTGATGGGAGGCTACCATCTGTCTCCCAACAACTGTTCCAGTGGTCCCTTCCCCCAACCTTCTCCGAGCCTTCGGGGTCCATGTGACCTGGCCATTTAGCCCATGGTGTGCAAAAAAGGCCGCTCAGAGGTAAAACAACCCAACCCAATCGTTTGAAGACGTTAGAAAGTCTCGTAAAGTTCGTAACGCTAAGCTGCTCGAGAAGATTTCTGTGTGGTCACACCCTCAGCGTTTTCTCTTCGAAGGCTTCTGATGCTTGGTGAACTACTTTTACTTAATTGCGAAGGAGACCAAATGCTGATTGATTGCTTCCCCGATAATGGACTTCATTGACAAAACAGACGACGGCGATGAATGCTGTTGTTGCATAAAAAAAAGCCTTCCTTCCTTTGCTCAGTTTGTTGTCACTTTTCAATCTGCTTTGTCGATGGTTGTGACAAGGTTATGGCTTTTCGAAGAAGCTCGTGATGTTTCGGTTTCTTAGCTGATTGTAGTTATTACGTTCTTTGTTGTTGTTTTTTTCATATCTGTGTCTGTAACTTTAATGCCAGTTGCTTTTCTTTTTTTGGGGCGGGGGTGGCTCAGTCGGTAGCGCGCCAGGCTCGTAATCTGTAGTTCCCAGGTTCGAGTCCCAGCTGGGTCACCGTTGAGATTTATCTCCGCAAAACTCCCCGCCTTGCCCTTGGTCAGTAGGGGACACCGATGGACTTGGAAAGGCCGCCGTCCGTCGGATGGGACGTTAAGCCGTGGCGCGTGTGCGGGAGAGCCATACCCTGTGCACGTTAAAGAACACGCTGGATGGTCTTGACGGGAGGCTACCATCTATCTCCCAATAGCTGTTCCAGTGGGTCCCCTTCCCACAACCTTTCCTGAGCCTTCGGGGTCCTTGTGACCTGGCCATTTAGCCCATGGTGTGCAAAAAAAGTGCCGCTCAGAGGTAAAACAACCCAACGTTAAAGAACACGCTGGATGGCCTTGACGGGAGGCTACCATCTATCTCCCAACAGCTGTTCCAGTGGGTCCCCTTCCCACAACCTTTTCTGAGCCTTCGGGGTCCTTGTGACCTGGCCATTTAGCCCATGGTGTGCAAAAAAAGTGCCGCTCAGAGGTAAAACAACCCAACGTTAAAGAACACGCTGGATGGCCTTGACGGGAGGCTACCATCTATCTCCCAACAGCTGTTCCAGTGGGTCCCCTTCCCACAACCTTTTCTGAGCCTTCGGGGTCCTTGTGACCTGGCCATTTAGCCCATGGTGTGCAAAAAAAGTGCCGCTCAGAGGTAAAACAACCCAACGTTAAAGAACACGCTGGATGGCCTTGACGGGAGGCTACCATCTGTCTCCCAACAGCTGTTCCAGTGGGTCCCCTTCCCACAACCTTTTCTGAGCCTTCGGGGTTCCTATAACCTGGCCATTTAGCCCATGGTGTGCAAAAAAGTGCCATACCCTGTGCACGTTAAAGAACACGCTGGATGGCCTTGACGGGAAGCTATCATCTGTCTCCCAATAGCCCAACCCCCGGAGTGGGACCTCCTTGACGAGGGGGGGGGGGGGGGGGGGGGCTTTAGTGGGCCTCTGAGAAGTTGGGGTCGGGCCGCTGGCTCTCTGGGTTCTAAAGTATGGTGGCCCCCGGTGGAGGGGGCTTGTTGAGGGTCGGCGGACTTGTTTGGAGAGGCTGGTCCAGTTGGCTTGTTGACCTGTCCCCAGCTTCGCTGGGGGGGGGGGGTGCAGCCCCGATTGAGGGGCCGGAATGAAGGCCACGACAGGGCCGGAATGAAGGCCACGACAGGGCCGGAATGAAGGTCACGACAGGGCCGGAATGAAGGCCACGACAGGGCGTAGTGAACCCTGTCTGCTGTGGTCGTGCATCGGGGAGTTACGTGGACTGAGTTGTGTACCTCTTCGCACACTCGTTCGCGAGCTCTTCGTTGCGGTCTCAGTGATTTCGAGGTGGACGAAGGTTCTCTGGGGGGCTTCGACCCGTTCACAATGGAGAGGGAGAAGTTGGAGGCTCGCGGCCTAGGTTGGCCACCATGGCCAGCGGGCTTATCGATGGAACTGCCAAACTAAGAGTCCCACGGAATTTTATTTGGACTCTATGGTTTTTGCAGTGGAGGAACTTGGGTTCCTCTGCGAAGTGGGGTCCGGGTGCTGCGGTGATGCAAGCCCCGGTAGGCTAACGGCTTTGTCGGGGTTGTGTGAGGGCCGCCGGCTGGGTTTAGTCGGGTTTACTGGCCAGGTGTCCCCGAAGCGGCCACGGCACTGTTAAGGCCGAGACGGTGAGCTGGCTGTGGTCGCCCGGTTCGCTGGAGAGGACGATGTTGGGGGTCATGCCGAGAGGATTGGAATCCCTCGAGGTGTGGCTTTTCGATGGAAGTGCCTAGGAGCCTCTGCTGCAGAGGACTCTAAAAGTTAGGACTTCATCATTTTTTACTCTTTGGCTCAAAATTCAAAAGACAAGATATTTTATTTTATATATTGGCAAGTTTCTGGACAAAATTCAGTGAGTGTTGGGCATTTCCTAGGCAGCACTCAAAATTTTAAAAGATCCCACTTTCACTGCACCTCGATGACTCTATCTTCAAGCAGGCTATTAAAATCCAAGCAGTACTTTTCTCTTCACAAAGGTCTTCTCCCGCTGTAGGCAGGCAAATGTTAAGGCAAGTTTAAACTCATAGGAGCCTTTTTAGTTCATAGTGGTTTCAATGACAATTCCCTTAAGGTGATATGCAGTCACAGTACTGCGGTGCACCGGGATTGTCACCACATATATTCGTTGTCTCGCAATAGCTGTTCAAGTGGGTCCCCTCCCCCAACCTTCTCTGAGCCTTCGGGGTCCATGTAACCTGGCCATTTAGCCCATGGTGTGCAAAAAAGTGCCGCTCAGAGGTAAAACAACCCAAATCAAGCTCAACCTCGAAGCAATCGCATGTGGCGATTAAACTCCAATTGGTAAAAAAAAACTTCCATATCTTTTCAGTTAATTCTGAGCAAAAAGTAATTTAATCTCGCGAGAAAAGAAAAAAAAAGTGATGCGATCATCGCAATGTTTTCGTCCTCTTCGATGGCAAGAGTCGTGTCATGTCGATGGGGAGACACGAAACTCGATTTTCCCTCTGCTCGGTCGCATCGCAAGTGGTAAAAGGAGAGAACAGAATCGATTCGTCTCTTTTTCTTTTTCCCTCTTCCATTCCCTCCCCCCTGCGCCAGGTCGTCATTGTTCGCATTTGCAGCAGGTTTGTTCGAGACAGAACCTATTAATGTTACAAAGGTAACCTGGCATCACTGGAGTAACGACAAGCAGCACGTGGTCACGCAACTGACGTCACAGAGGAGGCGATCGTCTGAAGTGGCCTTTGGGAAAGGGAGGAAGGCAAGCGATCACGTGGAGCGTCCGGCAGCGGATTCGCTGCTCCTTGAACTCTTCAAAAGAGAGTTGTTATTCTTTACCGTTGAGCGGCCTTTTTTTTTTACAAACAATGGGCTAAATGTCAGGTGGCAAGGACCCAAAGGACGTCCGGCAGCGGATTCGCTGCTCCTTGAACTCTTCAAAAGAGAGTTGTTATTCTTTACCGTTGAGCGACCCTTTTTTTTTTTTGCAAACAATGGGCTAAATGTCAGGTGGCAAGGACCCAAAGGACGTCCGGCAGCGGATTCGCTGCTCCTTGAACTCTTCAAAAGAGAGTTGTTATTCTTTACCATTGAGCGGCCTTTTTTTTTTACTAACAATGGGCTAAATGCCAGGTGGCAAGGACCCAAAGGACGTCCGGCAGCGGATTCGCTGCTCCTTGAACTCTTCAAAAGAGAGTTGTTATTCTTTACCATTGAGCGGCCTTTTTTTTTCACAAGGATCCCTAAGGCTCAGAGAATTTCACAAGGATCACAAGGATCACAGGATTTCACAAGGATCCCTAAGGCTCAGAGAAGGTTGAGGAAAGGCATCCCATTGAAAATCCGTTAGAAGACAGATGGTAGCCTCCCATGAAGTCCATCTAGCGTGTTATTTAACGTAGGTTGTGTGAGCGGCACTTTTCTGCACACAAATGCTCAAAATGGCCAGGTCACAAGGATCCCAAGGGGTCAAAGAAGTTTGGGAGAAGGTGACCCATTAGATGGGTATTAGGAGACAGATGGAAGACTCCAGTGGATGGCATCCAGCGTGTTCCTTCATGTGCACACTGGATGGCTCTCCTGCACACGGGGCCACGGCTTAACGTCCATTTTGACTTCGTCATTCGAAATGATCGCCTCTTTAATCTGTGTCCCCATTGTCACGAAGGATGAATCGGAATTCATCATCATCATCATCATCATCATCATCATCATCATCATCATCATCATCATCATCATCATCATGCAACCATGGGCTACGGAGGTTAGAGGAGATAAATCTCATCATCATCATCATCATCATCATCATCATCATGCAGCCATGGGCTACAGAGGTTAGAGGAGATAAATCTCATCATCATCATGCAGCCATGGGCTACGGAGGTTAGAGGAGATAAATCTCAACGACGGCACAGATCCGGTACTCGAACCCCGGATCTCTGATTTACAACCAAACACCCTAACCAGTTCACTGTTTCAAAGATAATTTCTTAGAAAGATAACGGAGCGGAGTTCCAGTCAGTTCCCGTTCAAATCAGTCTAGCCCCCCCCCCCCTCCCTCCAAACTAAATTTTAATCTACATCGGGACTTGGATGTTTTTCTAACATGCATATGGAGAACACATGCTACATTGCAATTTAAAACTTCCACACGAAATTAATTTCCATTCTAAATCATCCAACACATGGAAAAGACTTAAATCAACTGTTATGCTTTTAATGACTGTTTCAGATGTGTACAGTCGCTCAAAAAAGTATCCGAACACTATGGTTGATTACAGAATTCAGAAAAAACATCTGGCAACGATTTTTTTAGAAATTAGTGATCTGGCAACCTTCGTGTCACGTGACGCGAAGGCTGGCAGATCACTAATTTCTAAAGAAAAAAAAACGTTGCCAGATATTTTTTCTGAATTCTGTAATCAACCATAGTGTTCGGATACTTTTTTGAGCGACTGTAGGTGGTCATATTATTTTGATACTAGATCGTGTGGGCTCACTCACGGAAATATTGAGAGTGTGCAGTTACCGTTCACAGCAGGAGGGTGCAGTTAACGTTCAAGCGTGTGCAGTAACTGCACACGCTCCAGTTTGCTGTGAACGGTAACTGGAGCGCGT
Source organism: Ryuthela nishihirai (assembly GCA_038380435.1). Classification (NCBI taxonomy): domain Eukaryota; kingdom Metazoa; phylum Arthropoda; class Arachnida; order Araneae; family Heptathelidae; genus Ryuthela; species Ryuthela nishihirai. The sequence goes on from JAWZYU010000029.1 coordinate 39,338,054, forward strand.
ACAGTTGCTGTACACGCTCCAGATATTTTTTCCTGAATTCCGTAATCACGTGACACGAAGGTTGCCAGATCACTAATTTCTAAAAAAAAATCGTGGCCAGATATTTTTTCTGAATTCTGTAATCAACCATAGTGTTCCGATATTTTTTTGAGCGACTGTACTAGCCTTTTTCAAACATCTAAATAGAAATGCATTTGAATCTCTTAAATCAACCGATGAGAGAAAGTGGACCAATCGGTAATGCGCCAGACTCGTAATCTGCAGTTCCCAGGTTCGAGTCCCGCCTGGGCCAAATTTGTCCACCCTCGGTCAGTATGGGACACCAATGGACTTGGAAGGGCAACCGTCCGTCGGATGGGACGTTCAGCCGTGGTCCCGTGCGCGGGAGAGAGCCATACCCTGTGCACATTAAAGAACACTCTGGATGGCCTTGACAGGAGGCTATCATCTGTTTCCTAACAGTTGTTCCAATGGGTCTCCTCACCCCAACCTTCTCTGAGCCCTCGGGGTCTTTGTGACCTGGCCATTTAGCCCACTGTGTGCAAAAGAAGTGCCGCTCAGAAGTAAAACAACCCAACTACGCCTGCGTCTTCTCTCAATGAGAAGGGAGACACCAATAGGCTTTGAAGATGCTGACGTCCATTGGATGGGTTGGGTTGGGTTGTTTTACCTCTGAGCGGCACTTTTTTGCACACCATGGACGCTAATGGCCAGGTCACATGGACCCCGAAGGCTCAGAGAAGGTTGGGGAAGGGGACCCACTGAAACAGCTGTTGGGAGACAGATGGTAGCCTCCCGTCAAGGCCATCCAGCGTGTTCTTTAACGTGCACAGGGTATGGCTCTCCCTCACACGGGGACACGGCTTAACGTCCCATCCGACGGACGGCGTCCTTTCCAAGCCCATCGGTGTCCCCTCCATTGGATGGGATCTTGAGCCATATCTCCGTGTTCGAGAGTGTGTGACCTTCAAAAAACACTCTGGATGGCCTTGACAGGATGGGTCCACATATCTCCTTTCCAGTCTCCTTATCCTACTGAGCCTTTGGGTGTTTGTAGCTTGGCTATTTAACTCATTATGTTAAAAAAAAAATGCTACTTAGAGTTAAAACAACCCAAGCAGAGTCTGTTTTACGAACTAGGAAACCTATCACCATTTGCCGTACAATTCGGTTGCTAAGAGACGAACCGTTTTCCCCCTAGTTCACCTCTATCCGTACCGTACACGGCAAAACAAAGACCAACCATTCTGCACATTCCCCCCCCCCCCCCACATTTGCATTCACTCCCCTTTCAGACAAAGCCCTACTAAATACCCTCTACCCACCATCATAAGCACTTCCATGCACAGAACCCCCCCCCCCCCCCCTCACCCGAAAAGTCCATTATTCGGACTGCCATTCCCGTCATGCCCGTCGCGAGCACCGACCATTCAGTCCACTTCCGTTCCTGGAAGGGCTTTCCGGCACACCTGCTGTTATTGCTGGGAAGCCAACCACCGCCATCCTCATTCCGAGAACGTCGCCAGCTCCATCCTGAAAGATGGATGGAGGGATAGTCAGAAGCTCAGACCACAGCTAACTTCTGTGCGCGCTGCCTCCTCACAACCACCGTCTCCCCCCCGCATCTGCAGCCTCCGTGATCTGACCACGTCGTGTCACCTGTCACAAAGCAGTCCACGTAATCACTCACTGGCAATCAATAAGTTCGATGGCAAAACCCTCTCTTCATTCTTCACTCCCCCCACCCCTCCACCCCCCACCCCTCCACCTCTATGCTCACCTGCTAAGAGCACTTTGTCTACTCTTTATTCCCGTTAATGGATGCAGAGCACATACAGAAGGCTTCCTTTGCTCTACAGGTATTTGAAATGGAGTGCTTGTGGATTCCCACGTAGTTTGGGATATCGTAGTTGAGGAAAATAGACATGGTCTAGAACAAGCTGCAACGTGGTGGGGGGAGGTTTGACTCAGTGTGTTCCTCGACAGGCTCTTAATCTGAAATTTTAGGGTTCGATTCCAAATGTGTCAGAGCCGAGATTTATTTCCGCTAAATCCCAACTCTGCAAATTCGGTGCGACAGGGGATATCAGTGTGCTTGGAAAAGACGCCGTCCGTCGGATGGGACGTTAAGCCGTGGCTCCGTGTGGGAGAGAGCCATACCCTGTGCACGTTAAAGAACACGATGGATGGCCTTGACGGGAGGCTACCATCTGTCTCCCAACAGCTGTTCCAGTGGGTCCCCTCCCCCAACCTTCTCTGAGCCTTCGGGGTCCATGTGACCTGGCCATTTAGCCCATGGTGTGCAAAAAAGTGACGCTCAGAGGTAAAACAACCCAACGTTAAAGAACACGCTGGATGGCCTTGACGGGAGGCTACCTTCTGTCTCCCAACAACTGTTCCAGTGTGTCCCCTCCCCCAACCTTCTCTGAGCCTTCAGGGTCCATGTGACCTGGCCATTTAGCCCATGGTGTGCAAAAAAGTGACGCTCAGAGGTAAAACAACCCAACGTTAAAGAACACGCTGGATGGTATTGACGGGAGGCTACCTTCTGTCTCCCAACAACTGTTCCAATGGGTCTCCTTCCCCAACCTTCTCTGAGCCTTCGGGGTCCATGTGACCTGGCCATTTAGCCCATGGTGTGCAAAAAAGTGACGCTCAGAGGTAAAACAACCCAACGTTAAAGAACACGCTGGATGGCCTTGACGGGAGGCTACCATCTGTCTCCCAACAGCTGTTCCAGTGGGTCCCCTCCCCCAACCTTCTCTGAGCCTTCGGGGTCCATGTGACCTGGCCATTTAGCCCATGGTGTGCAAAAAAGTGACGCTCAGAGGTAAAACAACACAACGTTAAAGTACACGCTGGATGGCCTTGACGGGAGGCTACCATCTGTCTCCCAACAACTGTTCCAGTGGGTCCCCTCCCCCAACCTTCTCTGAGCCTTCGGGGTCCATGTGACCTGGCCATTTAGCCCATGGTGTGCAAAAAAGTGCCGCTCAGAGGTAAAACAACCCAACGTTAAAGAACACGCTGGATGGCCTTGACGGGAGGCTACCATCTGTCTCCCAACAACTGTTCCAGTGGGTCCCCTCCCCCAACCTTCTCTGAGCCTTCGGGGTCCATGTGACCTGGCCATTTAGCCCATGGTGTGCAAAAAAGTGCCGCTCAGAGGTAAAACAACCCAACGTTAAAGAACACGCTGGATGGCCTTGACGGGAGGCTACCATCTGTCTCCCAACAAGTGTTCCAGTGGGTCCCCTCCCCCAACCTTCTCTGAGCCTTCGGGGTCCATGTGACCTGGCCATTTAGCCCATGGTGTGCAAACAAGTGCCGCTCAGAGGTAAAACAACCCAACGTTAAAGAACACGCTGGATGGCCTTGACGGGAGGCTACCATCTGTCTCCCAACAGCTGTTCCAGTGGGTCCCCTCCCCCAACCTTCTCTGAGCCTTCGGGGTCCATGTGACCTGGCCATTTAGCCCATGGTGTTGTAAAACAACCCATTTAGCCCTCCAACCATGGGCAAAAAAGTGCCGCTCAGAGGTAAAACAACCCAACGTTAAAGAACACGCTGGATGGCCTTGACGGGAGGCTACCATCTGTCTCCCAACAGCTGTTCCAGTGGGTCCCCTCCCCCAACCTTCTCTGAGCCTTCGGGGTCCATGTGACCTGGCCATTTAGCCCATGGTGTGCAAAAAAGTGCCGCTCAGAGGTAAAACAACCCAACGTTAAAGAACACGCTGGATGGCCTTGACGGGAGGCTACCATCTGTCTCCCAACAGCTGTTCCAGTGGGTCCCCTCCCCCAACCTTCTCTGAGCCTTCGGGGTCCATGTGACCTGGCCATTTAGCCCATGGTGTGCAAAAAAGTGCCGCTCAGAGGTAAAACAACCCACGTTAAAGAACACGCTGGATGGCCTTGACGGGAGGCTACCATCTGTCTCCCAACAGCTGTTCCAGTGGGTCCCCTCCCCCAACCTTCTCTGAGCCTTCGGGGTCCATGTGACCTGGCCATTTAGCCCATGGTGTGCAAAAAAGTGCCGCTCAGAGGTCAAACAACCCAACGTTAAAGAACACGCTGGGTGGCCTTGACGGGAGGCTACCATCTGTCTCCCAACAGCTGTTCCAGTGGGTCCCCTCCCCCAACCTTCTCTGAGCCTTCGGGGTCCATGTGACCTGGCCATTTAGCCCATGGTGTGCAAAAAAGTGCCGCTCAGAGGTGAAACAACCCAACGTTAAAGAACACGCTGGATGGCCTTGACGGGAGGCTACCTTCTGTCTCCCAACAACTGTTCCAGTGTGTCCCCTCCCCCAACCTTCTCTGAGCCTTCGGGGTCCATGTGACCTGGCCATTTAGCCCATGGTGTGCAAAAAAGTGCCGCTCAGAGGTAAAACAACCCAACCCATTTCCTTTCTGCCACCACTGACTAAGGCTCTTTATGTCTAATGTATCTTACCGTAATCAACAAGACAGATTTCTGGTACCTGATCGTCAGTGATCGGTGCCCTTTCCGGCCCAGCTCCATTGATCAAGGAGTGCTGACCAGATGACCGTCCCTTGGGACGGGAAGGTCATTTCAGGATGCCGAACGTCTGAGGACCTTGAAAAGGTCAGGTAGTCCTGAGTTAGTAACTGGCTAGAGCAGACGTAGACGGCGGCTGCTCTGTGAATAGGGGGCGGGGATGGCTCAGTCGGTAGCGCGCCAGGCTCGTAATCTGTAGTTCCCAGGTTCGAGTCCCAGCTGGGTCAGCGTTGAGATTTATCTCCGCAAAATTCCCCGCCCTGCCCACGGTCAGTAGGGGACACCGATGGGCTTGGAAAGGCCGCCGTCCGTCGGATGGGACGTTAAGCCGTGGCCCCGTGTGCGGGAGACACATACCCTGTGCACGTTAAAGAACACGCTGGATGGCCTTGACGGGAGGCTACCATCTGTCTCCCAACAGCTGTTCCAGTGGGTCCCCTCCCCCAACCTTCTCTGAGCCTTCGGGGTCCATGTGACCTGGCCATTTAGCCCATGGTGTGCAAAAAAGTGCCGCTCAGAGGTAAAACAACCGGACGTTAAAGAACACGCTGGATGGCCTTGACGGGAGGCTACCATCTGTCTCCCAACAGCTGTTACAGTGGGTCCCCTCCCCCAACCTTCTCTGAACCTTCGGGGTCCATGTGACCTGGCCATTTAGCCCATGTTGTGCAAAAAAGTGCCGCTCAGAGGTAAAACAACCCAACCCAACTCTGTGAATAGATAATCACTGAGAGGTTTTCCCTCTGTTAGGTGTGTAGAGTTGCAACCTGTTAAGTAATCCGAACATGGTTGTTTATTGCCAATTTATCCAGTAGCCAACGTCAGTACTTGGGGAGACTCTGTAAATATTTTCTGAAATAAATCTTTTTGTTATTGTTTTAAACTTGGAGTTGGTTATCTTTCTGCAATTCGAAAGCCCAATACAGAACGAACCAAAAACCTCACTTCCTTACCTGTGGGTGCCGTGGATCAATTACATTTTACCAACCCCAGGAACCGACAGTAGCACGACTCTATTTTCATCGTAGGCGACTGCACCGCCTCCAGAAATTTCAAACGCTTTTCGAGGGATCTCTCCCGACCCACGGCAGCTAGGAGCCCGATCTTATACCCCAAGAGGGCTAGAACTAAATGGGGCCACCCCACCAAATTCGGGACAAATCGTTGTTGTACGTACACGAAAGCTGCCAGATCACTAATTTCTAAAAAAATCGTTGCCAGATATTCTTCTGAATTCTGTAATTAACCACAGTGTTCGGATATTTTTTTTGAGTGACTGTACAGTCGCTGAAAAAAGTATCCGAACACTATGGTTGATTACAGAATTCAAAAAAAAAAATATCTGCCAACGATTTTTTTAGAAATTAGTGATCTGGCAACCTTCGTGTCACGTGACACAAAGGTTGCCAGATCACTAATTTCTGAAAAAATCGTGGCCAGATATTTTTTCTCAATTCTGAATCAACCATAATGTTCGGATACTTTTTTGAGCGACTGTACAGCCAAAAGAATCAATCGGCAAATCGTATTTTTTACGTTACCCTAAGCACGTATTAAAGAGTGTCATCAACAGGATTGCGATTAAGCCTTAATTCTATTACCACGTCGTAACAGACTCCTTTGTAAGACATCAATCTGATCCCCCATAAAACTCCGCTCCCCCCCCCCTCCCATCTCGTTAGTCTTTCTGGTGCAGACTTCATTCGCCAATTTTCTCTCACTTTCCGCCTCACTCTGTGGCAACACTTCCCCATCCTTGTAATCGTTATTTGCGATTCGCGTTCTCCTCACAGAGCAGGCGAGCTCGCGCTCACTGCCCGATGCGTCGGACGTCACGGGAGGGGTACTTCCACTGCTGCCAGAATCACTAACCCTAATTGACTCGGTCAAATGTTGCCACTCCTAAGCTACCAAAAAGTCGATCTGGTCGCTTCTTGTTGGCGCGTTTAAGTGGCATTTGGCGTCATCTCGTGCAACAGACCCTCTGCTATTGGTTGCCAGGAAGAAAGACCTTCCTCGTGTAATAAATGGCTTTGTCCGGAGATATTCAGATAAGGGTAGAAGTGGTCTCCGCTTCCCTACAAGAGTCCATAAATCAAACGGATATATATATATTACTCATAAGTGAATTTACCCCCTCCTAGAAAGCACGAAATGGGCTTGCCTGCCTAGCGGTCCGGGAAAAAAACGACCTAAGCATTATGTGATGGACGTTGGAGTCAGGAGAGGATGCAGAGATGGGACTCGGATGCTGATAACGTCAACTGAACGTCACCCGTGAGGGATCAGAAAGAATGAGGGATGTTTTAGCTTTTGATTTCTTTCACGTTGGGACTCTGTGGATTTGGGGTAGGAGGTTGGGTCAGTCGGTACAGATCCAGACTCACAACATCATGTTCGTAAATAATCCCCACCTTCGAGTCCCCACTGTGACATCGTGGAGATTTTCCCTCACAATCCTTGATCTGTCAACGGTGAGAAAGAGGACATTTGAAAAGTATTTTTGTGCATACAAAAAGCTAAATGGCTTGATTACAGTCGCTCAAAAAAATATCTTATAAGTAAGATATTTTTTCTGAATTCTGTAATCGACCATAGTGTTCGGATACTTTTTTGAGCGACTGTAGGTGGTCATATTATTTGATACTAGATCGTGTGGGCTCACTCACGGAAATATTGAGCGTGTGCAGTTACCGTTCAGAGCAAACTGGAGCGTGTGCAGTAACTGCACACGCTCCAGTTTGCTGTGAACGGTAACTGGAGAGTGTACAGTTGCTGTACACGCTCCAGATATTTTTCCTGAATTCTGTAATCACGTGACACGAAGGTTGCCAGATCACTAATTTCTAAAAAAAATCGTTGCCAGATATTTTTTCTGAATTCCGTAATCAATCATAGTGTTCGGATACTTTTTTGAGCGACTGTACGTGCTTTATTCATAGTCTTCTGCGAAATAAATTTTCCATAAAGATTCATGGAAATCAAATCAACGTTTTAAACTGTCCACCAAAACTAAAACCGGAAAAATGTCATGATTGGCCGATTTTTCCATTACGTGATTGAGTGTCTATTTTTTATTTATTTACCCATGGTCCCTTTCTGTCGAATGAGTGAGGCAATTTCGAAGCATTTAAAATATTTACGCGTCTTCGAATGAACTTCTGAAAACCGCGGTGGCAACAGATGCCAACGATTTGTTTACTGCTGCTGCTAACTTAATTTCCTCGGTAATGGTCTGCAATGCAGCAATTTAGAATAATTATAGACATGCTCTGTTGGCTGAAGGTAGACTCAAAGTCACGTCAGCATTGTCACACAGGCCCCACGAGTGACCGCAGAACGAGCGAAGGAAAATAGTGTTGGGCCCGAGGAGAGGCCAGAGCTGGAAATAAGCGACCACTTCATAAATAATTAAGAGGCCGTAACCGATTCCCCAGTTGCTGCACGCTCCGTTCAAAATGACGTATAATAGCGGTTGAGGTTGATCAAACTGTTGTGCGGTGTGTGCGATGCATTTGCGCGTGTACAAGGAAGGCTGGGCCCGTGTTTTACTGTTCCGTTGCCTTGCAGAACTGTCGCGACTCGCGAAGTTCGGCACGCACATTCGAAGCGTACGACAGGAATATTCTTTCCCACTGCAGTTGTTCTTGCTCGTTTGAAAATGTTAAAAATGACTCAACTGTGTGGACTCATTAATGAGACTGCTTAGCAGTTACACTTTTGACACTCGCATTTGCACAGCGCCCCCTGGAGGAGGGAAAAGAACGTGTTTCAAGATAGTGCTAATCGCTCAAACGGGTATTTCTAAGTGGCTGGCTGCACCAGTGGTTCTCAACCTTTTATGCTTCAGTACCCCCTGGAAATGTATATGTAACTGGCGTACCCCTTGTATAGATAGATAAAACTGTAGTTATAGAATAATAATGCCAACTTAGCGACTTTGTTATTAGATCTAGCGATTTTTAAGCTCTCACGGCATACCCCAAAAGTTTTTACTGCGTACCCTCAGTTGAGAACCCCTGGGCTAGATCATTAGACATATGAGACATTCCTGTAATGAAAAACTTTTCGTAGCAGGTAGCAATACTGATTGATAACTTGGCTAGCTCTTCCAAAGAGGCTCCCGGGTACCCATTTGGTTTGTGGGGTATCCATTTGATACAGATCTTTCGAAACTTTAAATGTTGATGAATAATTGTTTCCATTGACCTCTAAACTTGACCTGAAAGGTGATGTGTGTTTTCCTTAACAAGTTCCTTGACAAGTTTCCTTCTTGAGAAATTTTCCTTAACAAGTTTCGTTAACAAGTTCTTTTCAATGGGAGCGGGGGTGGCTCAGTCGGTAGCGAGTCAGGCTCGTAATCTGTAGTTCCCAGGTTCGAGTCCCAGCTGGGTCAGCGTTGAGATTTATCTCCGCAAAATTCCCCGCCCTGCCCACGGTCAGTAGGGGACACCGATGGGCTTGGAAAGGCCGACGTCCGTCGAATAGGACGTTAAGCCGTGGCCCCTGTGCACGTTAAAGAACACGCTGGATGGCCTTGACGGGAGACTACCATCTGTCTCCCAACAGCTGTTCCAGTGGGTCCCCTCCCCCAACCTTCTCTGAGCCTTCGGGGTCCATGTGACCAGGCCATTTAGCCCATGTTGTGCAAAAAAAGTGCCATACCCTGTGCACGTTAAAGAACACGCTGGATGGCCTTGACAGGAGGCTATCATCTGTCTCCCAACAGCTGTTCCAGTGGGTCCCTTCCCCCAACCTTCTCTGAGCCTTCGGGTTCCTTGTGACCTGGCCATTTAGCCCATGGTGTGCAAAAAAGTGCCATACCCTGTGCACGTTAAAGAACACGCTGGATGGCCTTGACGGGAGGCTACCATCTGTCTCCCAACAGCTGTTCCAGTGGGTCCCCTCCCCCAACCTTCTCTGAGCCTTAGGGGTCCATGTGACCTGGCCATTTAGTCCATGGTGTGCCAAAAAGGGCCGCTCAGAGGTAAAACAACCCAATCCTTTCAATGACGGCCTTCTTCGTTCTCCCTGCCCGAGGGAGGTGTCGAAGCTCAGCCGACCTTCTCTGAATTTGCGTCATGGTGACTTCTAACATGGAGTGTCCCATCCACGATACAGTGTTCAAAATAATTTGGCAAGGCAGTGTATATGATAACATTTTATGAACGAAATAGTGTTAATGTAAGTATAACGAAATAGTGACTTCATATTTGAATTCTAGCTGATCTTTAATGTTACAAAAATGACAATATGATTTAAAAAAATGAAACAAATTAAAGTGGTTCTTATCAAAGTTCAAATTATTTATATTATTTACATTATCTTATATTAGGATTGAACCTTTATCAAGGTTCAATCCTCAAGTGGTTCTTATCAAAAAGTTAATGTACACGCTCCAGATATTTTTACTGAATTCTGTAATCAACCATAGTGTTCGGATTCTTTTTTGAGCGACTGTAGGTGGTCATATTATTTTGATACTAGATCGTGTGGGCCCACTCACGGAAATATTGAGCGTGTGCAGTTACCGTTCACAGCAAACTGGAGCGTGTGCAGTTGCTGTACACGCTCCAGATATTTTTCCTGAATTCTGTAATCACGTGACATGAAGGTTGCCAGATCACTAATTTCTAAAAAAAATCGTTGCCAGATATTTTTACTGAATTCTGTAATCAACCATAGTGTTCGTATACTTTTTTGATCGACTGTAGGTGGTCATATTATTTTGATACTAGATCATGTGGGCTCACTCACGGAAATATTGAGCGTGTGCAGTTACCGTTCACAGTAAACTGGAGCATGTGCAGTTGCTGTATACGCTCCAGTTTGCTGTGAACGGTAACTGTAGCGTGTACAGTAGCTGTACACGCTCCAGATATTTTTTCTGAATTCTATAATCAACCATAGTGTTCGGATACTTTTTTCTGCGACTGTAGGTGGTCATATTATTTTCATACTAGATCGTGCGGGCCCACTCACGGAAATATTGAGCGTGTGCAGTTACCGTTCACAGCAAACTGGAGCGTGTGCAGTAACTGCACACGCTCCAGTTTGCTGTGAACGGTAACTGTAGCGTGTACAGTAGCTGTACACGCTCCAGATATATCTTTTCTGAATTCTGTAATCAACCATGGTGTTCAGATACTTTTTTGAGCGACTGTACGTTGGAATTGTTTCTTGACAAGTCATTATAAAACGCCACAGAAAAAAATCTCTCAGGCAGACGTTACACAGGGCTGCTCACAGGGTTGCCACGCGTGCTTATGAAAATTAATATTTTAACAGAAATCCGTTAGATTTTTAATGGGTTTTTAATTTCTACTTTTAACAATAAATTGTGTTTTATAAAAATCATTCATAATCGACTAATATTGAAATTATGATTATAGAAACTTCAAAAATGCATAATCATTTTATTAAATAGTTTGAAACAATAATTATTGTTTATGTTTTAATTTCTGTGGTAAATTCTTATTAAACATTTCTTCTGCGAAATATTTCAGCTTCCATAAATCTTTAAATATTGGACGAATATTGATGAAAAACGAGATTTAAATAGATTAATATAAATAATAATAAAAAAAATAAATTAAATAACTTAAATAGATTTGATTCTGATCCTTAATTTTAATTCTGATCTCACTAATTTCTAAAAAAAATCGTGACCAGGTGTTTTTTCTGAATTCTGTAATCAACCATAGTGTACGGATACTTTTTTGAGCGACTGTAGGTGGTCATATTATTTTGATACTAGATCGTGTGGGCTCACTCACGGAAATATTGAGCGTGTGCAGTTACCGTTCACAGCAAACTGGAGCGTGTGCAGTAACTGCACACGCTCCAGTTTTCTGGGAACGGTAACTGGAGCGTGTACAGTTACTGTACACACTCCAGATATTTTTTCTGAATTCTGTCATCAACCATAGTGTTCGGATACTTTTTTGAGCGACTGTACGTTGGAATTCTTTCTTCCCAACAGATTCACCTTGTCGTTACTTTTTCACGAACACGAGCTGCTCATACCGCGACTGCATTCCAAAGCTCGCGCTAATTTAGTATTCTCTCTTCGTGATTGGCTCCATGGCTTCCCGCTGAGTCCAATGGGAGGGGTCGTATCAATAAAAAATTCCAAATTTCAGAACGATGATGAGAAGACTCGTGGATTTAATTCAAGCTCTCTAGTCCTGAGAACGCACGAACAGTTTATGGGAGAATTATAGAGGGGGAAATTGGCCTTTAGGGATTTCCCCAAATGAGTTAGTAATACCCTATTCCCTATATGAGCTGCATTAAATTGGGTTCGTATGACGATGCAAGGCAGAGGAGGCAGAAATAGAATTGGGACGGGGGTGGCTCAGTCGGTAGCGCGCCAGGCTCGTAATCTGTAGTTCCCAGGTTCGAGTCCCAGCTGGGTCAGCGTTGAGATTTATCTCCGCAAAATTCCCCGCCCTGCCCGCGGTCAGTAGGGAACACCGATGGGCTTGAAAAGGCTGCCGTCCTTCAGATGGGACGTTAAGCCGTGGCCCCGTGTGCGGGAGAGCTATACCCTGTGCACGTTAAAGAACACGCTGGATGGCCTTGACGGGAGGCTACCATCTGTCTCCCAACAGCAGTTCCAGTGGGTCACCTCCCCCAACCTTCTCTGAGCCTTCGGGGTCCTTGTGACCTGGCCATTTAGCCCATGGTGTGCAAAAAAGTGCCATACCCTGTGCACGTTAAAGAACACGCTGGATGGCCTTGACGGGAGGCTACCATCTGTCTCCCAACAGCTGTTCCAGTGGGTCACCTCCCCCAACCTTCTCTGAGCCTTCGGGGTCCTTGTGACCTGGCCATTTAGCCCATGATGTGCAAAAAAGTGCCGTTCAGAGGTAAAACAACCCAACGTTAAAGAACACGCTGGATGGCCTTGACGGGAGGCTACCATCTGTCTCCCAAGAGCTGTTCCAGTGGGTCACCTCCCCCAACCTTCTCTGAGCCTTCGGGGTCCTTGTGACCTGGCCATTTAGCCCATGGTGTGCAAAAAAGTGCAGCTCAGACGTAAAACAACCACAACCGCAAAAAGGTTAAGGAGTTTTCGACGCAGACACTATGAAATTCTATCCCTCGGGCATTTACAGTCTAAGGATTACGAATTGGATTTCAAAGCTTTTCTAGCCATATGATTCCGAATTTGGATCTTCCATCTTGCAAACCCACCCTCGTCCACAAAACTATAAAATTCAGAACCCTCTTCCATGCGCCATTTAGGGAGACAATCCCGAATTTATTTCCTGGAGTTCTTACCCTATAGAATTTTGAAATCGATTCTCCCAGAAGCTTTTACAACTCGTAGGGTTCTAAATTTCATTCTCCTAGATTTTTCCAGTCAGAGAATTTTCGATTCTATAAAACTTTTCCTCCAGAGAATTTTCTAATTTGATTCTCCAGACTTCTCTAGTAAGAGAATCTCGAATTCGATTTCCGATGTCTTTCCAGCGAAAGAACTCCAAAATCGATTCTCCCAATCTTTAATTGCATGAGAAATTCGAGTCCAACCGGAGCGTGTGCAGTACAAAACAATTTCCAACAACGGGAGTGTAGCCTCGAAAATAAACTGGAGCGTGTGCAATACCAAATCATTTCCAAAAACAGGAGGGTACCTTGCAATAAACTGGAGCGTGTGCAGTACAAAACAATTTCCAACAACGGGAGGGTAGACTCGAAAATAAACTGGAGCGTGTGCAATACCAAATCATTTCCAAAAACAGGAGGGTACATTGTAATAAACTGGAGCGTGTGCAATACCAAATCATTTCCAAAAACAGGAGGGTACCTTGCAATAAACTGGAGCGTGTGCAGTACAAAACAATTTCCAACAACGGGAGGGTAGCCTCGAAAATAAACTGGAGCGTGTGCAATACCAAATCATTTCCAAAAACAGGAGGGTACATTGTAATAAACTGGAGCGTGTGCAATACCAAATCATTTCCAAAAACAGGAGGGTACATTGTAATAAACTGGAGCGTGTGCAATACCAAATCATTTCCAAAAACAGGAGGGTACATTGTAATAAACTGGAGCGTGTGCAATACCAAATCATTTCCAAAAACAGGAGGGTACCTTGCAATAAACCTGGAGCGTGTGCAGTACAAAACAATCTCCAACAACGGGAGGGTAGCCTCGAAAATAAACTGGAGCGTGTGCAATAACAGGAGGGTACCTTGCAATAAACTGAAGCGTGTGCAGTACAAAACAATCTCCAACAACGGGAGGGTAGCCTCGAAAATAAACTGGAGCGTGTGCAATACTAAATCTTTTCCAACAACAGGAGGGTACCTTGCAATAAACTGGAGCGTGTGCAATACCAAATCATTTCCAAAAACAGGAGGGTACCTTGCAATAAACTGGAGCGTGTGCAGTACAAAACAATTTCCAACAACGGGAGGGTAGACTCGAAAATAAACTGGAGCGTGTGCAATACCAAATCATTTCCAAAAACAGGAGGGTACATTGTAATAAACTGGAGCGTGTGCAATACCAAATCATTTCCAAAAACAGGAGGGTACCTTGCAATAAACTGGAGCGTGTGCAGTACAAAACAATTTCCAACAACGGGAGGGTAGCCTCGAAAATAAACTGGAGCGTGTGCAATACCAAATCATTTCCAAAAACAGGAGGGTACATTGTAATAAACTGGAGCGTGTGCAATACCAAATCATTTCCAAAAACAGGAGGGTACATTGTAATAAACTGGAGCGTGTGCAATACCAAATCATTTCCAAAAACAGGAGGGTACATTGTAATAAACTGGAGCGTGTGCAATACCAAATCATTTCCAAAAACAGGAGGGTACCTTGCAATAAACCTGGAGCGTGTGCAGTACAAAACAATCTCCAACAACGGGAGGGTAGCCTCGAAAATAAACTGGAGCGTGTGCAATAACAGGAGGGTACCTTGCAATAAACTGAAGCGTGTGCAGTACAAAACAATCTCCAACAACGGGAGGGTAGCCTCGAAAATAAACTGGAGCGTGTGCAATACCAAATCATTTCCAAAAACAGGAGGGTACATTGTAATAAACTGGAGCGTGTGCAATACCAAATCATTTCCAAAAACAGGAGGGTACATTGTAATAAACTGGAGCGTGTGCAATACCAAATCATTTCCAAAAACAGGAGGGTACCTTGCAATAAACCTGGAGCGTGTGCAGTACAAAACAATCTCCAACAACGGGAGGGTAGCCTCGAAAATAAACTGGAGCTTGTGCAATAACAGGAGGGTACCTTGCAATAAACTGAAGCGTGTGCAGTACAAAACAATCTCCAACAACGGGAGGGTAGCCTCGAAAATAAACTGGAGCGTGTGCAATACTAAATCTTTTCCAACAACAGGAGGGTACCTTGCAATAAACTGAAGCGTGTGCAGCACAAAATCATTTCCAACAACAGTGCAGCATATTAACTGTATGGTTTATTGCGCAGTGACTACGCACGCTGCAGTTTGCTGTGAGTAAATTGGTATGAGTCCGTATGGGACCGTCCCTAATAGGGAAACCTTTCAACATCACCTCTTCTTCAAAAATGCCGCGTCTCATAAAGAGAAGTCATTGAAGGGAAATTGAGAGAATTTAAATCTTCCTTTTCCCACCCTCTCGGTGTTCTAATTGGGCCTTAATTCGCTGCAGCGCGCGAGACCTCAGTCTCTGGCCCCCAGAACGAAGCGAAGAGTGCGGCACTTCATTAGGCCGAGCCCACTTGCCAGTAGGCGCACCGAACCACAATCTCCCATCCCAGCGAATGTCGCATCTGACATCCTCCTGCTCTTGGTCCTCCCTATCCATTCTTCCTCCTCTTCCTCTCTCCCTATTCCTCCATCCCTCTACCGGGCTTGACCCGTCAGTCGAGGGCTTGACAGCAGAGGATTTTAAAAGGCTTCCAAGATTAAATTTCCACATTTTGAACTCTACCACCCTCTGTCTTGGGGGCCTCGCAGGCTTCCTCTTGTCTCACTCGCCCTCTGCACAACATCCCCCCTCCACCCCCTCCCCAACCCTCCTCCTCCTCCTCCTCCTCCTCTTTCTCCCTGGCCTCCTGCCAACCTCCTCTCTGCGGGTCGCGGCCAGGAGGCTTGCCCACCCGAAATCGCGCGAACAAAAGATCTACTCGGGACAATATATGACTCAGAAGAGATCCCATTCTAGTTTTTTTTTTACCAGGGGGGGTGAGGTTTTAGAGGTGGGGGGAGAGTTCACCCTACTCTATTCTCGAGCTCTCTTTGCTACGAGCGCACTCCCTTTAACAAAGAAAATTGTCCCATCTCCGAAAGAGCAAACATCGCCTTGGGACCTGGTCGCGGGTTCCAGGGGGAAAGGGAGAGTGGGGGACGAGCTCCGCGGATGTCGCTCCATTTCACCGATCCATTGCACATCTGCTCTTGTGCCAGCCACGTGCGTCTCGCTCCACCACGTGCCACAACCTCCACTGCGCATGCGCGTCGCCACCAAACGCCGTTTTCTTTCTTGCTTACGCTCCTGCTGGCTTTTTTTTCTTTCCCTGGCAATATTGGAATATCCATGCGCACAGCTTTTCGTATTATTATACGTATTTTATGGTAATGGATGTTTAAACATGAGTAATACGATAATATTTATTTCATTTTCATTTTTTTTACCTTTCGTTTTGCGTTTCCAAGGTTTGCATCTACGCAATAAAATATTGCGTGCATCGCACTGGGCGTCATTAATTTCCTCTATACTATTTTGTCAAAAAAAAAAAAAAAAATCGACACTTCCGTACAAGCTTAGATGCGGAGGGGGGGGAGGGAGAAGGGCAATTTGGCCAAGGTCCCTGGATTAGGGAGCCAGAAATATTCATGGTGAAATCATTATAGTAAAACACAAATGTACAGTCGCTCAAAAAAAGTATCCGAACACTATGGGTGATTATGGAATTCAGAAAAACTATCTGGCAACGATTTTTTTCAGAAATTAGTTCCTTCGTGTCACGTGATTACAGAATTCAGGAAAAATATCTGGAGCGTAATCTGAACGGTAACTGGAGCAACTGTACACGCTCCAGTTACCGTTCAGAGCAAACTGGAGCGTGTGCAGTTACTGCACACGCTCCAGTTTGCTGTGAACGGTAACTGCACACGCTCAATATTTCCGTGAGTGAGCCCACACGATCCAATGTGCTGTGAACATTAACCGCAACCGCTCCAGTTTGCTGTGAAAGGTAACTGCACACGCTCAATATTTCCGTTAGTCAGCCCACACGATCCAGGTCTTTGTGAGCTCACACGATCCAATGTGCTGTGAACATTAACCGCAACCGCTCCAGTTTGCTGTGAACGGAACGATCCAATGTGCTGTGAAATTAGTGATCTGGCAACCTTCGTGTCACGTGACACGAAGGTTGCCAGATCACTAATTTCTAAAAAAAAATCGTTGCCAGATATTTTTTCTGAATTCTGTAATCAGCCATAGTGTTCGGATACTTTTTTGAGCGATTGTACGTTAAAGAACACGCTAGATGGTCTTCACGGGGGTCTACCATCTGTTTCCCAACAGCTGTTCCAGTGAGTCCCATCGCCCAACCTTCTCTGAGCCATCGGGGTCCTTGTGACCCGGTTCATTTAGCCCACTGTGTGCAAAAAAGTGCCACTGAAATTAAACAACCCAAACTGAATCCGAACTTCTCTGATCAGATGATCTGATGCGGTAACCACCTTGCCACGGGGAGACGGTTGTTTATAATTTTATTATATGTTAAAATATTTATTAATTTATATTCCCAGCATTTTCGAAATAAAAATAAATTCGGTTTTTATTTGAGCTTTATTATTTTAAGAGTGAGTTGCAACTGCAAATAAAATGATCATTTTAGGGCACTTTTGTGCACAGGATGGACTAAATGAAAAGGTCACAAGGACCCCAAAAGGGTTCAGAGCTCGATAGGGGAAGAGGATTTGCGGAATAGCCGTTAGGGGACAAATGGAAGATTTCCTTCAAGTCCATCGCCTCTTCTTTAAATTACACAGGGTGTGGTTCTCCTGCACATGGTACCAGAGTTTAACATCCTCTCAGAATACATAAGAAGAGCCATCGCTTAACAACCTCTCAGAAATACATAAAAAGAGCCACAGCTTAACATCCTCTTGGAAATGGAATAAAGGAGCCACGTCTTAACATCCTGTTGGAAATGGAATAGAGGAGCCACGTCGTAACATCCTCTTGGAAATGGAAAGGAGAAACCACGGCTTAACGTCCTCTTGGAAATGAAAACGTAGAGCCACGACTTAACATTCTATTGGTAATGGAAAGGAGGAACCACGGCTTAACGTCCTCTTGAAAATGGAAATATGGAGCCACGGTTTACCATTCTCTTGATAATAGAAAGGAGGAACCACGGCTTAACATCCTCTTGGAAATGGAAAGGAGGAACCACGGCTTAACATCCTCTTGGAAATGGAAAAGTGGAGCCACGACTGAACTCCTCTTGGAAATGGAAAACTAGAGCCACGGCTGAACTCCTCTTGGAAATGGAAAACTAGAGCCACGGCTGAACTCCACTTGGAAATGGAAAAGCAGAGTCACGTCTTAACATTCTCTTGTTAATGGAAAGGAGGAACCACGGCTTAACATCCTCTTGGAAATGGAAAGGAGGAACCACGGCTTAACATCCTCTTGGAAATGGAAAAGAGGAGCCACGACTGAACTCCTCTTGGAAATGGAAAACTAGAGCCACGGCTGAACTCCACTTAGAAATGGAAAAGCAGAGCCACGTCTTAACGTCCTCTTGAAAATGGAAATGTGGAGCCACGGTTTACCATTCTCTTGATAATAGAAAGGAGGAACCACGGCTTAACATCCTCTTGAAAATGGAATAGAGGAGCCACGTCTTAACATCCTCTAGGAAATGGAAAAGGAGAGCCACAGCTTAACATCCTCATGGAAATGGAATAGAGGAGCCACGTCTTAACATCCTGTTGGAAATGGAATAGAGGAGCCACGTCGTAACATCCTCTTGGAAATGGAAAGGAGGAACCACGGCTTAACGTCCTCTTGGAAATGGAATAGAGGAGCCACGTCTTAACATCCTGTTGGAAATGGAATAGAGGAGCCACGTCTTAACATCCTCTTGGAAATGGAAAAGAGGAACCACGGCTGATCATCCTCTTGGAAATGGAAAAGAGGAGCCATGTCTTAACATCCTGTTGGAAATGGAAAAGAGGAACCACGGCATGACATCCTCTTTTTCATCGAGATATACGGAGGTTAGCTAAAAAAATCTGAAAATCTGAAAATCTGAAAAATCTGAATGATACCTAGGAACATACAATCAAGCTAATCAATTTTTGCATTGAACCCTGAACTTGCACCATTTCAGCTAAACACACTGAACTTTTTTACGACATAACTATCCGACGAGCAATACTTTTCACAAAAATGATTGAAATCAGCAAAATTTCCAGATGCCTCTTAACAGAAGATATTTCCAAATGCTAACCGTGACCGCAAATTCCTGGCATGTGATGCCATTCACTTGTGCGACGAATCGAAACGAAAAACTATCCAACGATTTGAAATGATTCTTTCCCTTTAAAAAAGTCAACCTTTGACAAACGTCGCTGATGAACTCACATGAGAAAATTATGCATCAATAAGAAATGACTTGAGATCTTTTTCCTCTTTATTCCGCCATCCTCCAACAGCTGCCTCACAGAGTCCATTTAGCCCCATTAAACGTCATCTACCATCTCAGCGCTGCCACCCACAGTGACCCAATCACAGAGACCTCTCTTCCGAGATCCCCTCCCTTCGAGCAGACGCTACGCGAACCGACAAAGCGTCCCCTCTTTGGCCTTTGTCACGGGGTGAAACCGTAACCGCGAGCAACGCGGCACACAGGTGGTTCGTCTGATTGCGTTACCATGGCAACGACCTGACTAAGTTGCTGGTGGTTGAACAAAAGCAAGTTTCGTACTCGAGTCTGCGTCGGGCGATGCGACGGTCGTGAAAATGGACAGAAGCGATTCAAGAAGGTAGCTTTGTTAATATTATCAAAGTATCTGGCTCTTAGGACAAAACCATTGCTTACGATGTTTGTTTTTAACAGTCCCGCCATCTTGGATGCTTCTGAAGCCTAGCTTTAAAGATAAAAGGAGGCACAGATATATCTGGAAAGGACACCGTCCGCCGGATGAGACTTTAAGCCGTGTTACCGTGTGCAGAAGAGCCATACCCTGTGCACGTTAAAGAACACGCTGGATGGCCTTGACGGGAGGCTACCATCTGTCTCCTGACAACTTGGGCGGGAGTGGCTCAGTCGGTAGCGCGACAGGCTCGTAATCTGTAGTTCCCAGGTTTGAGTCCCAGCTGGGTCAGCGTTGAGATTTATCTCCGCAAAATTCCCCGCCCTGCCCACGGTCAGTAGGGGACACCGATGGGCTTGGAAAGGCCGCCGTCCGTCGGATGGGACGTTAAGCCGTGGCCCCGTGTGCGGGAGAACCATACCCTGTGCACGTTAAAGAACACGCTGGATGGCCTTGACGGGAGACTACCATCTGTCTCCCAACAGCTCTTCCAGTGGGTCCCCTCCCCCAACCTTCTCTGAGCCTTCGGGGTCCATGTGACCTGGCCATTTAGCCCATGGTGTGCAAAAAAGTGCCGCTCAGAGGTAAAACAACCCAACCCAAAAAAATCCTAACAACTGTACAGTGTATCCCTTTTCCCTAAGGTTCATTTGAGCCCTCGGGGTCCTTGTGACCTGGCCATTAAGACCATTGTATCCAAAGAAGTGCAGCTTAGAGGTAAAACTACCCAACAACAACAACAACAAGGACACGAAAAGCTCAGAGAAGTTGGAGGAAATGAACTCAGTGTACAGCTCTGCGTTAGGAGAAAGATGGTGGCCAAAACGAGAAGATAAGAGGTTTAATGAACTGGAATCAACGCCATCCAGCGTGTTTGTAAGGTGCACAGGGTATGTCTCTCCCGCACAGGGGACAACGACTTAACGTCCCGTCCGACGGATGGCGATCTTTCCAACCCCATCAGCGTTCACTTTCTGAGCAAAGGCAGGGTGTGGGTTTTGCGGTGATAAATCTCAACGGAAGTGCAGTTACCTGGGAACTGCAGATTACGAGCCCGGAGCTGTATCGACTGAAGCAGCCTTCTACCATTTTCATTTCAGGAAATTCATTCAGCAACTCAGTCTGAAGCAATCCATGCCAAACCATGAAGTTCTTCTTACAAGAAATCAGAATCAAGAACCACTGCATGGAGAGATCTTCCATCTTTCATGGATCTCCTATTAAGTGGCTTCCCAGTTCATCCAACATCCCCCACTCGTTTTTCCCCTGTGGAGTTTTATTAAAGATGCAGATTTATGAATCATCATTATCACGATCCATCGAAGAATAGAATCAATGTCACTATCGTCCAAGCATTCTAACTCGTGATGCTCTCCGTTGAATGTGGGAGGAAACTTCTCCTTCACTCACTGGGATGTCTGTTGCACGTCCTCCAGCAGGAGCATCTGTAAACTTGATGCATTTGTTTTTAACAAAAGATCAATAAGCTAAGTTGAAGAAGAGAAGAAGATTGGTTCGAATGCTCGATGCTCCCAATTCAAGAAGAGAAGAAGAGGTTCGAATGTTCGATGCCCCCCAATTCAAGAAGAGAAGAGGATTGGTTCGAATGCTCGATGCCCCCAATTCAAGAAGAGAAGAAGATTGGTTCGAATGCTCGATGCCCCCCAATTCAAGAAGAGAAGAAGATTGGTTCGAATGCTCGATGCCCCCCAATTCAAGAAGAGAAGAAGATTGGTTCGAATGCTCGATGCTCCCAATTCAAGAAGAGAAGAAGATTGATTCGAATGCTTGATGCCCCCAATTCAAGAAGAGAAGAAGTTGATTCGAATGCTCGATGCCCCCAATTCAAGAAGAGAAGAAGATTGGTTCGAATGCTCGATGCTCCCAATTCAAGAAGAGAAGAAGATTGGTTCGAATGCTCGATGCCACCAATTCAAGAAGAGAAGATTGGTTCGAATACTCGGTGCCCCCAAATTCAAGAAGAGAAGCAGATTGGTTCGAATGCTCGATGCTCCCAATTCAAGAAGAGAAGTAGATTGATTCGAATGCTCGATGCCCCCAATTCAAGAAGAGAAGAGATTGATTCGAATGCTCGATGCCCCAATTCAAGAAGAGAAGAAGATTGATTCGAATGCTCGGTGCCTCCATTTCAAGAAGATAAGACTGATTCGAATGCTCGATGCTGCCAATTCAAGAAGAGAAGAAGATTGGTTCGAATGCTCGATGCCCCCAATTCAAGAAGAGAAGAAGATTGATTCGAATGCTCGATGCCTCCATTTCAAGAAGAGAAGCAGATTGGTTCGAATGCTCGATGCCTCCATTTCAAGAAGAGAAGCAGATTGGTTCGAATGCTCGATGCCTCCATTTCAAGAAGAGAAGAAGATTGATTCGAATGCTCGGTGCCACCAATTCAAGAAGAGAAGAAGATTGGTTCGAATGCTCGATGCCCCCCAATTCAAGAAGAGAAGCAGATTGGTTCGAATGCTCGATGCTCCCAATTCAAGAAGAGAAGAAGATTGATTCGAATGCTCGATGCCACCAATTCAAGAAGAGAAGATTGGTTCGAATGCTCGGTGCCCCCCAAATTCAAGAAGAGAAGAAGATTGATTCGAATGCTCGATGCTCCCAATTCAAGAAGAGAAGAAGTTGATTCGAATGCTCGATGCCTCCATTTCAAGAAGAGAAGAAGATTGATTCGAATGCTCGGTGCCTCCATTTCAAGAAGACTGATTCGAATGCTCGATGCTGCCAATTCAAGAAGAGAAGAAGTTTAATTTGAATGCTCGATGCCTCCATTTCAAGAAGAGAAGAAGATTGATTCGAATGCTCGATGCCTCCATTTCAAGAAGAGAAGAAGATTGATTCGAATGCTCGATGCCTCCATTTCAAGAAGAGAAGAAGATTGATTCGAATGCTCGGTGCCTCCATTTCAAGAAGATAAGACTGATTCGAATGCTCGATGCTGCCAATTCAAGAAGAGAAGAAGATTGGTTCGAATGCTCGATGCCCCCAATTCAAGAAGAGAAGAAGATTGATTCGAATGCTCGATGCCTCCATTTCAAGAAGAGAAGCAGATTGGTTCGAATGCTCGATGCCTCCATTTCAAGAAGAGAAGCAGATTGGTTCGAATGCTCGATGCTCCCAATTCAAGAAGAGAAGAAGATTGATTCGAATGCTCGATGCCACCAATTCAAGAAGAGAAGATTGGTTCGAATGCTCGGTGCCCCCCAAATTCAAGAAGAGAAGAAGATTGATTCGAATGCTCGATGCTCCCAATTCAAGAAGAGAAGAAGTTGATTCGAATGCTCGATGCCTCCATTTCAAGAAGAGAAGAAGATTGATTCGAATGCTCGGTGCCTCCATTTCAAGAAGATAAGACTGATTCGAATGCTCGATGCTGCCAATTCAAGAAGAGAAGAAGTTTAATTTGAATGCTCGATGCCTCCATTTCAAGAAGAGAAGAAGATTGATTCGAATGCTCGATGCCTCCATTTCAAGAAGAGAAGAAGATTGATTCGAATGCTCGGTGCCTCCATTTCAAGAAGATAAGACTGATTCGAATGCTCGATGCTGCCAATTCAAGAAGAGAAGAAGTTTAATTTGAATGCTCGATGCCTCCATTTCAAGAAGAGAAGAAGATTGATTCGAATGCTCGGTGCCTCCATTTCAAGAAGATAAGACTGATTCGAATGCTCGATGCTGCCAATTCAAGAAGAGAAGAAGTTTAATTTGAATGCTCGATGCCTCCATTTCAAGAAGAGAAGAAGATTGATTCGAATGCTCGATGCCTCCATTTCAAGAAGAGAAGAAGATTGATTCGAATGCTCGGTGCCTCCATTTCAAGAAGATAAGACTGATTCGAATGCTCGATGCTGCCAATTCAAGAAGAGAAGAAGATTGATTCGAATGCTCGATGCCTCCATTTCAAGAAGAGAAGAAGATTGATTCAAATGCTCGGTGCCTCCATTTCAAGAAGAGAAGAAGATTGATTCGAATGCTCGGTGCCTCCATTTCAAGAAGATAAGACTGATTCGAATGCTCGATGCTGCCAATTCAAGAAGAGAAGAAGATTGATTCGAATGCTCGATGCCTCCATTTCAAGAAGAGAAGAAGATTGATTCGAATGCTCGATGCCTCCATTTCAAGAAGAGAAGAAGATTGATTCGAATGCTCGATGCCTCCATTTCAAGAAGAGAAGAAGATTGATTCGAATGCTCGGTGCCTCCATTTCAAGAAGATAAGACTGATTCGAATGCTCGATGCTGCCAATTCAAGAAGAGAAGAAGATTGATTCGAATGCTCGATGCCTCCATTTCAAGAAGAGAAGAAGATTGATTCGAATGCTCGATGCCTCCATTTCAAGAAGAGAAGAAGATTGATTCGAATGATCGGTGCCTCCATTTCAAGAAGATAAGACTGATTCGAATGCTCGATGCTGCCAATTCAAGAAGAGAAGAATATTGATTCGAATGCTCGATGCCTCCATTTCAAGAAGATAAGACTGATTCGAATGCTCGATACCCCCCCCCCCATTTCAAGAAGATACTAATTCTAATGCTCGATGCCACCAATTCGAGAGGAGAAGACTGGTTCGAATGCTCGATGCTGCCAATTCAAGAAGAGAAGAAGATTGATTCGAATGCTCGATGCCTCCATTTCAAGAAGAGAAGAATATTGATTCGAATGCTCGATGCCTCCATTTCAAGAAGATAAGACTGATTCGAATGCTCGATACCCCCCCCCCCCTCCCCCATTTCAAGAAGATACTAATTCTAATGCTCGATACCACCAATTCAAGAGGAGAAGACTGGTTCGAATGCTCGATGCCACCAATTCAATAAGAGAAGACTGGTTCGAATGCTCAATGCCCCCAATTCAATAAGAGAAGACTGGTTCGAATGCTCGAAGCCACCAATTCAAGAAGATTGATTCGAATGCTCGGTGCCTCCAATTGAAGAAGTAAGAAGGCTGATTCGAATGCTCGATACCTCCAATTCAAGAAGAATATTGATTCGAATGCTCGATGCCTCCATTTCAAGAAGAGAAGAAGATTGATTCAAATGCTCGGTGCCTCCATTTCAAGAAGAGAAGAAGATTGATTCGAATGCTCGGTGCCTCCATTTCAAGAAGATAAGACTGATTCGAATGCTCGATGCTGCCAATTCAAGAAGAGAAGAAGATTGATTCGAATGCTCGATGCCTCCATTTCAAGAAGAGAAGAAGATTGATTCGAATGCTCGATGCCTCCATTTCAAGAAGAGAAGAAGATTGATTCGAATGCTCGATGCCTCCATTTCAAGAAGATAAGACTGATTCGAATGCTCGATACCCCCCCCCCCCCATTTGAAGAAGATACTAATTCTAATGCTCGATGCCACCAATTCGAGAGGAGAAGACTGGTTCGAATGCTCGATGCTCCCAATTCAAGAAGAGAAGAAGATTGGTTCGAATGCTCGATGCCCCCCAATTCAAGAAGAGAAGAAGATTGGTTCGAATGCTCGATGCCCCCCAATTCAAGAAGAGAAGAAGATTGGTTCGAATGCTCGATGCTCCCAATTCAAGAAGAGAAGAAGATTGATTCGAATGCTTGATGCCCCCAATTCAAGAAGAGAAGAAGTTGATTCGAATGCTCGATGCCCCCAATTCAAGAAGAGAAGAAGATTGGTTCGAATGCTCGATGCTCCCAATTCAAGAAGAGAAGAAGATTGGTTCGAATGCTCGATGCCACCAATTCAAGAAGAGAAGATTGGTTCGAATACTCGGTGCCCCCAAATTCAAGAAGAGAAGCAGATTGGTTCGAATGCTCGATGCTCCCAATTCAAGAAGAGAAGTAGATTGATTCGAATGCTCGATGCCCCCAATTCAAGAAGAGAAGAGATTGATTCGAATGCTCGATGCCCCAATTCAAGAAGAGAAGAAGATTGATTCGAATGCTCGGTGCCTCCATTTCAAGAAGATAAGACTGATTCGAATGCTCGATGCTGCCAATTCAAGAAGAGAAGAAGATTGGTTCGAATGCTCGATGCCCCCAATTCAAGAAGAGAAGAAGATTGATTCGAATGCTCGATGCCTCCATTTCAAGAAGAGAAGCAGATTGGTTCGAATGCTCGATGCCTCCATTTCAAGAAGAGAAGCAGATTGGTTCGAATGCTCGATGCCTCCATTTCAAGAAGAGAAGAAGATTGATTCGAATGCTCGGTGCCACCAATTCAAGAAGAGAAGAAGATTGGTTCGAATGCTCGATGCCCCCCAATTCAAGAAGAGAAGCAGATTGGTTCGAATGCTCGATGCTCCCAATTCAAGAAGAGAAGAAGATTGATTCGAATGCTCGATGCCACCAATTCAAGAAGAGAAGATTGGTTCGAATGCTCGGTGCCCCCCAAATTCAAGAAGAGAAGAAGATTGATTCGAATGCTCGATGCTCCCAATTCAAGAAGAGAAGAAGTTGATTCGAATGCTCGATGCCTCCATTTCAAGAAGAGAAGAAGATTGATTCGAATGCTCGGTGCCTCCATTTCAAGAAGACTGATTCGAATGCTCGATGCTGCCAATTCAAGAAGAGAAGAAGTTTAATTTGAATGCTCGATGCCTCCATTTCAAGAAGAGAAGAAGATTGATTCGAATGCTCGATGCCTCCATTTCAAGAAGAGAAGAAGATTGATTCGAATGCTCGATGCCTCCATTTCAAGAAGAGAAGAAGATTGATTCGAATGCTCGGTGCCTCCATTTCAAGAAGATAAGACTGATTCGAATGCTCGATGCTGCCAATTCAAGAAGAGAAGAAGATTGGTTCGAATGCTCGATGCCCCCAATTCAAGAAGAGAAGAAGATTGATTCGAATGCTCGATGCCTCCATTTCAAGAAGAGAAGCAGATTGGTTCGAATGCTCGATGCCTCCATTTCAAGAAGAGAAGCAGATTGGTTCGAATGCTCGATGCTCCCAATTCAAGAAGAGAAGAAGATTGATTCGAATGCTCGATGCCAACAATTCAAGAAGAGAAGATTGGTTCGAATGCTCGGTGCCCCCCAAATTCAAGAAGAGAAGAAGATTGATTCGAATGCTCGATGCTCCCAATTCAAGAAGAGAAGAAGTTGATTCGAATGCTCGATGCCTCCATTTCAAGAAGAGAAGAAGATTGATTCGAATGCTCGGTGCCTCCATTTCAAGAAGATAAGACTGATTCGAATGCTCGATGCTGCCAATTCAAGAAGAGAAGAAGTTTAATTTGAATGCTCGATGCCTCCATTTCAAGAAGAGAAGAAGATTGATTCGAATGCTCGATGCCTCCATTTCAAGAAGAGAAGAAGATTGATTCGAATGCTCGGTGCCTCCATTTCAAGAAGATAAGACTGATTCGAATGCTCGATGCTGCCAATTCAAGAAGAGAAGAAGTTTAATTTGAATGCTCGATGCCTCCATTTCAAGAAGAGAAGAAGATTGATTCGAATGCTCGGTGCCTCCATTTCAAGAAGATAAGACTGATTCGAATGCTCGATGCTGCCAATTCAAGAAGAGAAGAAGTTTAATTTGAATGCTCGATGCCTCCATTTCAAGAAGAGAAGAAGATTGATTCGAATGCTCGATGCCTCCATTTCAAGAAGAGAAGAAGATTGATTCGAATGCTCGGTGCCTCCATTTCAAGAAGATAAGACTGATTCGAATGCTCGATGCTGCCAATTCAAGAAGAGAAGAAGATTGATTCGAATGCTCGATGCCTCCATTTCAAGAAGAGAAGAAGATTGATTCAAATGCTCGGTGCCTCCATTTCAAGAAGAGAAGAAGATTGATTCGAATGCTCGGTGCCTCCATTTCAAGAAGATAAGACTGATTCGAATGCTCGATGCTGCCAATTCAAGAAGAGAAGAAGATTGATTCGAATGCTCGATGCCTCCATTTCAAGAAGAGAAGAAGATTGATTCGAATGCTCGATGCCTCCATTTCAAGAAGAGAAGAAGATTGATTCGAATGCTCGATGCCTCCATTTCAAGAAGAGAAGAAGATTGATTCGAATGCTCGGTGCCTCCATTTCAAGAAGATAAGACTGATTCGAATGCTCGATGCTGCCAATTCAAGAAGAGAAGAAGATTGATTCGAATGCTCGATGCCTCCATTTCAAGAAGAGAAGAAGATTGATTCGAATGCTCGATGCCTCCATTTCAAGAAGAGAAGAAGATTGATTCGAATGATCGGTGCCTCCATTTCAAGAAGATAAGACTGATTCGAATGCTCGATGCTGCCAATTCAAGAAGAGAAGAATATTGATTCGAATGCTCGATGCCTCCATTTCAAGAAGATAAGACTGATTCGAATGCTCGATACCCCCCCCCCCCCCCCCATTTCAAGAAGATACTAATTCTAATGCTCGATGCCACCAATTCGAGAGGAGAAGACTGGTTCGAATGCTCGATGCTGCCAATTCAAGAAGAGAAGAAGATTGATTCGAATGCTCGATGCCTCCATTTCAAGAAGAGAAGAATATTGATTCGAATGCTCGATGCCTCCATTTCAAGAAGATAAGACTGATTCGAATGCTCGATACCCCCCCCCTCCCCCATTTCAAGAAGATACTAATTCTAATGCTCGATACCACCAATTCAAGAGGAGAAGACTGGTTCGAATGCTCGATGCCACCAATTCAATAAGAGAAGACTGGTTCGAATGCTCAATGCCCCCAATTCAATAAGAGAAGACTGGTTCGAATGCTCGAAGCCACCAATTCAAGAAGATTGATTCGAATGCTCGGTGCCTCCAATTGAAGAAGTAAGAAGGCTGATTCGAATGCTCGATACCTCCAATTCAAGAAGAATATTGATTCGAATGCTCGATGCCTCCATTTCAAGAAGAGAAGAAGATTGATTCAAATGCTCGGTGCCTCCATTTCAAGAAGAGAAGAAGATTGATTCGAATGCTCGGTGCCTCCATTTCAAGAAGATAAGACTGATTCGAATGCTCGATGCTGCCAATTCAAGAAGAGAAGAAGATTGATTCGAATGCTCGATGCCTCCATTTCAAGAAGAGAAGAAGATTGATTCGAATGCTCGATGCCTCCATTTCAAGAAGAGAAGAAGATTGATTCGAATGCTCGATGCCTCCATTTCAAGAAGATAAGACTGATTCGAATGCTCGATACCCCCCCCCCCATTTGAAGAAGATACTAATTCTAATGCTCGATGCCACCAATTCGAGAGGAGAAGACTGGTTCGAATGCTCGATGCTGCCAATTCAAGAAGAGAAGAAGATTGATTCGAATGCTCGATGCCTCCATTTCAAGAAGAGAAGAATATTGATTCGAATGCTCGATGCCTCCATTTCAAGAAGATAAGACTGATTCGAATGCTCGATACCCCCCCCCTCCCCCATTTCAAGAAGATACTAATTCTAATGCTCGATACCACCAATTCAAGAGGAGAAGACTGGTTCGAATGCTCGATGCCACCAATTCAATAAGAGAAGACTGGTTCGAATGCTCAATGCCCCCAATTCAATAAGAGAAGACTGGTTCGAATGCTCGAAGCCACCAATTCAAGAAGATTGATTCGAATGCTCGGTGCCTCCAATTGAAGAAGTAAGAAGGCTGATTCGAATGCTCGATACCTCCAATTCAAGAAGAATATTGATCCGAATGCTTGATGCCCCATTTCAAGAAGAGAAGATTGATCCGAATGCTCGATGTCCCCAATTCAGGAAAAGAAGAAGATTGGTTCAAATGCTCGATACCCCCAATTCAAGAAGATCTATTCTAATGCTCCAAGATTGATTCGAATGCAAGAAGATTGATCCGAATGCTCGATGCCCCAAATTCAAGAAGAGAAGAAGATTGGTTCAACAGAACTGTACACTAAATTGAAGAAGACAAGATGTGAAATGAAATGTTAAATTTGATATTCCAGAGAACAAAAATTTCCATTCAGTAAAAAAAAAAACAAGAGAAATAGTTCAGCAGAAAAAAATGATCAACGAAAAAGAAATCACCTCAAGATTAAAAATTGGAGAAAACGCAGGACAAAAAAAAATCAGTTGAACAGAACTTAACTTTCTTTTGAAGAAATTAAGAACTTCAGTTGAAATAAAATATGAATTTAAATATAACAGACCTCTGAGCGGCACTTTTTTGCACACCATGGGCTAAATGGCCAGGTCACAAGGACCCCGAAGGCTCAGAGAAGGTTGGGGGAGGGGACCCACTGGAACAGCTGTTGGGAGACAGATGGTAGCCTCCCGTCAAGGCCATCCAGCGTGTTCTTTAACGTGCACAGGGTATGGCTCTCCCGCACACGGGGCCACGGCTTAACGTCCCATCCGACGGACGGCGGCCTTTCCAAGCCCATCGGTGTCCCCTACTGACCGTGGGCAGGGCGGGGAATTTTGCGGAGATTTTATCGAAAGGAAAGATGTGATTCATCTAGACGAATCACATCTTTCCTTCTCAGCTTCTGATACATCGGAAAATTTTCCCCCTAAATGACATCAAAGCACGTAATTTCCCCTTGGAAGTAACGTGCAGGGAAAGTCACTATGACCTCTGTGTCGCCATTCTTTTAGTGCTTCACGATCACTCGACCTTTCTGTAATCCAATCAGAAATCAATCAAAGACCCCAAGTGGTTGTTGCAGGTCGTCGTCCTTCCTGCCCTCTGACTTCGTCGGCGGGAAGAGAGCACCGCCGAGACCTGTTGCTGACGGACGGCTGCTTTGGCGATCATTTCGTTGTGGGGAAACCTCTCTCTCCTGAATAATATTCGGGGAGAGGGGGGGAGGGGGGTAAGCTAGGCTCGTAATCTGCAGTTCCCAGGTTCGAATCCCAACTTTGACAACATTGAGATTTATCTCCGCAAAATTCCCCGCCCTGCCTTCGGTCAGTTGGTTGGGTTTTGTGGTTTTACCTCTGAGCGGCACTTTTTTGCACACCATGGGTTAATGGCCAGGTTACAAGAACCCCGAAGGCTCAGAAAAAGTTGTAAGGTTGTGGGGAGGGGACCCACTGGACAGCTGTTAGGTGACAGATGGTAGCCTCCCGTCAAGGCCATTCATCATGTTCTTTAACGTACACAGGGTGTGGCACTTTTTTGCACACCATGGGCTAAATGGCCAGGTTACAAGGACCCCGAAGGCTCAGAGAAGGTTGGGGGAAGGGACCCACTGGAACAGCTGTTGGGAGACAGATGGTAGTCTCCCGTCAAGGCCATCCAGCGTGTTCTTTAACGTGCACAGGGTATGGCTCTCCCGCACACGGGTCCCATCCAACGGACGGCGGCCTTTCCAAGCCCATCGGTGTCCGCTACTGACCGTGGGCAGGGCGGGAATTTTGCGGAGATAAATCTCAACGCTGACCCAGCTGGGACTCGAACCTGGGAACTACAGATTACGAGCCTGGCGCGCTACTGACTGAGCCACCCGCCCCATTGCCAATAAATTAGTGATCTGGCAACCTGCGTGTCACGTGACACGAAGGTTGCCAGATCACTAATTTCTAAAAAAATCGTTTCCAAATATTTTTTCCGAATTCTGTAATCAACCATAGTGTTCGGATACTTTTTAATATATATAATGCGTAAGAATATATAATGCAATGAATATTGAGCGTGTGCAGTTACCGTTCACAGCAAACTGGAGCGGTTGCGGTTAATGTTCACAGCACATTGGATCGTGTGAGCTCACAAAGACCTGGATCGTGTGGGCTCACTCACGGAAATATTGAGCGTGTGCAGTTACCCTTCACAGCAAACTGGAGTGTGTGCAGTAATTGCACACCCTCCAGTTTGCTGTGAACGGTAACTGGAGCGTGTACAGTTGCTGTACACGCTCCAGATATTTTTCCTGAATTCTGTAATCACGTGACACGAAGGTTGCCAGATCACTCATTTTTAAAAAAAAATCGTTTCCAGATATTTTTTCCGAATTCTGTAATCAACCATAGTGTTCGGTTATTTTTTTGAGCGACTGTACTCGGCCACTGGATGGCATCGTAAATATGGCGCTGTGTAGCCTATCGACGGCATTAGCTGTTTTACGTCTTTTTAGTTGAGACCACCTGCGTGCAATGATCATCTCCTGTCGCCTAGCAACCCTCCCGGTGAGGCATGGACTGGGATGCGATCTCCATCCATTATTCCAGAGTATGTGGAATTCACTTTTATAATGAATATTATCCGATCGGATATTCTCTTTCATTTCCGGAAATGGAGACGGGCAGACTCACCATGTAACCGGATATCGGCAACTTTTCCGTCTCCTCATTTAGCTGCTTAGGAACTGGAAATCTTTCTCTTCCGTATTAGGATTCAATTAAAAAACTTTATCTTCCATATTCGGATGAAATTAAAAATTTTTCTCTTCCATATTGGGATGAAAATGGAAAACTTTCTCTTCCATATTGGGATGCAACTAAAAAAACTTTCTCTTTCATATAGGGATGCAAATGAAATTTTTTCTCTTCCATATTGGGATGAAAATGAAAACCTTTCTCTTCCATATTGCGATGCAACTAAAAAAAATCTTTCTCTTTCATATAGGGATGCAAATGAAATTTTTTTTTTTCCATATTGGGATGAAAATGAAAAACTTTCTCTTCCATATTGCGATGCAACTAAAAAAAATCTTTCTCTTTCATATAGGAATGCAAATGTAATTTTGTCTCTTCCATATTGGGATGAAAGTGAAAAACTTTCTCTTCCATATTGGGATGCGACTAAAAAAATCGTTCTCTCTCATATAGGGATGCAAATGAAATTTTTTCTCTTCCATATTGGGATGAAAATGGAAAACTTTCTCTTATATATTGCGATGCAACTAAAAAAACTTTCTCTTTCATATAGGGATGCAAATGAAATTTTTTCTCTTCCATATTGCGATGAAAATGGAAAACTTTCTCTTATATATTGCGATGCAACTAAAAAAACTTTCTCTTTCATATAGGGATGCAAATGAAATTTTTTCTCTTCCATATTGGGATGAAAATGAAAACTTTCTCTTATATATTGCGATGCAACTAAAAAAACTTTCTCTTTCATATAGGGATGCAAATGAAATTTTTTCTCTTCCATATTGGGATGAAAATGAAAAACTTTCTCTTCCATATTGGGATGCAACTAAAAAAAAGTTCTCTTTCATATAGGGATGCAAATGAAATTTTTTCTCTTCCATATTGGGATGAAAATGAAAAACTTTCTCTTCCATATTGCGATGCAACTAAAAAAAATCTTTCTCTTTCATATAGGAATGCAAATGTAATTTTGTCTCTTCCATATTGGGATGAAAGTGAAAAACTTTCTCTTCCATATTGGGATGCGACTAAAAAAATCGTTCTCTCTCATATAGGGATGCAAATGAAATTTTTTCTCTTCCATATTGGGATGAAAATGGAAAACTTTCTCTTATATATTGCGATGCAACTAAAAAAACTTTCTCTTTCATATAGGGATGCAAATGAAATTTTTTCTCTTCCATATTGCGATGAAAATGGAAAACTTTCTCTTATATATTGCGATGCAACTAAAAAAACTTTCTCTTTCATATAGGGATGCAAATGAAATTTTTTCTCTTCCATATTGGGATGAAAATGAAAACTTTCTCTTATATATTGCGATGCAACTAAAAAAACTTTCTCTTTCATATAGGGATGCAAATGAAATTTTTTCTCTTCCATATTGGGATGAAAATGAAAAACTTTCTCTTCCATATTGGGATGCAACTAAAAAAAAGTTCTATTTCATATAGGGATGCAAATGAAATTTTTTCTCTTCCATATTGGGATGAAAATGAAAAACTTTCTCTTCCATATTGCGATGCAACTAAAAAAAATCTTTCTCTTTCATATAGGAATGCAAATGTAATTTTGTCTCTTCCATATTGGGATGAAAATGAAAAACTTTCTCTTCCATATTGGGATGCAACTAAAAAAAAATTCTCTTTCATATAGGGATGCAAATGAAATTTTTTCTCTTCCATATTGGGATGAAAATGGAAAACTTTCTCTTATATATTGCGATGCAACTAAAAAAACTTTCTCTTTCATATAGGGATGCAAATGAAATTTTTTCTCTTCCATATTGGGATGAAAGTGAAAAACTTTCTCTTCCATATTGGGATGCAACTAAAAAAAATTTCTCTTTCATATAGGGATGCAAATGAAATTTTGTCTCTTCCATATTGGGATGAAAATGGAAAACTTTCTCTTATATATTGCGATGCAACTAAAAAAACTTTTTCTTTCATATAGGGATGCAAATGAAATTTTGTCTCTTCCATATTGGGATGAAAGTGAAAAACTTTCTCTTCCATATTGGGATGCAACTAAAAAAACTTTCTCTTTCATATAGGGATGCAAATGAAATTTTGTCTCTTCCATATTGGGATGAAAGTGAAAAACTTTCTCTTCCATATTGGGATGCAACTAAAAAAACTTTCTCTTTCATATAGGGATGCAAATGAAATTTTGTCTCTTCGATATTGGGATGAAAGTGAAAAACTTTCTCTTCCATATTGGGATGCAACTAAAAAAAATTTCTCTTTCATATAGGGATGCAAATGAAATTTTTTCTCTTCCATATTGGGATGAAAATGAAAAACTTTCTCTTCCATATTGCGATGCAACTAAAAAAAATCTTTCTCTTTCATATAGGAATGCAAATGTAATTTTGTCTCTTCCATATTGGGATGAAAGTGAAAAACTTTCTCTTCCATATTGGGATGCGACTAAAAAAATCGTTCTCTCTCA
Source organism: Ryuthela nishihirai (assembly GCA_038380435.1). Lineage (NCBI taxonomy): Eukaryota > Metazoa > Arthropoda > Arachnida > Araneae > Heptathelidae > Ryuthela > Ryuthela nishihirai. The sequence goes on from JAWZYU010000029.1 coordinate 39,372,363, forward strand.
TATAGGGATGCAAATGAAATTTTTTCTCTTCCATATTGGGATGAAAATGGAAAACTTTCTCTTATATATTGCGATGCAACTAAAAAAACTTTCTCTTTCATATAGGGATGCAAATGAAATTTTTTCTCTTCCATATTGCGATGAAAATGGAAAACTTTCTCTTATATATTGCGATGCAACTAAAAAAACTTTCTCTTTCATATAGGGATGCAAATGAAATTTTTTCTCTTCCATATTGGGATGAAAATGAAAACTTTCTCTTATATATTGCGATGCAACTAAAAAAACTTTCTCTTTCATATAGGGATGCAAATGAAATTTTTTCTCTTCCATATTGGGATGAAAATGAAAAACTTTCTCTTCCATATTGGGATGCAACTAAAAAAAAGTTCTCTTTCATATAGGGATGCAAATGAAATTTTTTCTCTTCCATATTGGGATGAAAATGAAAAACTTTCTCTTCCATATTGCGATGCAACTAAAAAAAATCTTTCTCTTTCATATAGGAATGCAAATGTAATTTTGTCTCTTCCATATTGGGATGAAAATGAAAAACTTTCTCTTCCATATTGGGATGCAACTAAAAAAAATTTCTCTTTCATATAGGGATGCAAATGAAATTTTTTCTCTTCCATATTGGGATGAAAATGAAAAACTTTCTCTTCCATATTGCGATGCAACTAAAAAAAATCTTTCTCTTTCATATAGGAATGCAAATGTAATTTTGTCTCTTCCATATTGGGATGAAAGTGAAAAACTTTCTCTTCCATATTGGGATGCAACTAAAAAAAAATTCTCTTTCATATAGGGATGCAAATGAAATTTTTTCTCTTCCATATTGGGATGAAAATGAAAAACTTTCTCTTCCATATTGCGATGCAACTAAAAAAAATTTCTCTTTCATATAGGAATGCAAATGTAATTTTGTCTCTTCCATATTGGGATGAAAATGAAAAACTTTCTCTTCCATATTGGGATGCAACTAAAAAAAAATTCTCTTTCATATAGGGATGCAAATGAAATTTTTTCTCTTCCATATTGGGATGAAAATGGAAAACTTTCTCTTATATATTGCGATGCAACTAAAAAAACTTTCTCTTTCATATAGGGATGCAAATGAAATTTTTTCTCTTCCATATTGGGATGAAAGTGAAAAACTTTCTCTTCCATATTGGGATGCAACTAAAAAAAATTTCTCTTTCATATAGGGATGCAAATGAAATTTTGTCTCTTCCATATTGGGATGAAAATGGAAAACTTTCTCTTATATATTGCGATGCAACTAAAAAAACTTTTTCTTTCATATAGGGATGCAAATGAAATTTTTTCTCTTCCATATTGGGATGAAAATGAAAAACTTTCTCTTCCATATTGCGATGTAACTAAAAAAAATCTTTCTCTTTCATATAAGAATGCAAATGTAATTTTGTCTCTTCCATATTGGGATGAAAGTGAAAAACTTTCTCTTCCATATTGGGATGCAACTAAAAAAAATTTCTCTTTCATATAGGGATGCAAATGAAATTTTTTCTCTTCCATATTGGGATGAAAATGAAAAACTTTCTCTTCCATATTGGGATGCAACTAAAAAAAAATTCTCTTTCATATAGGGATGCAAATGAAATTTTTTCTCTTCCATATTGGGATGAAAATGAAAAACTTTCTCTTCCATATTGGGATGCAACTAAAAAAAATTTCTCTTTCATATAGGGATGCAAATGAAATTTTTTCTCTTCCATATTGGGATGAAAATGAAAAACTTTCTCTTCCATATTGCGATGCAACTAAAAAAAATCTTTCTCTTTCATATAGGAATGCAAATGTAATTTTGTCTCTTCCATATTGGGATGAAAATGAAAAACTTTCTCTTCCATATTGGGATGCAACTAAAAAAAAATTCTCTTTCATATAGGGATGCAAATGAAATTTTTTCTCTTCCATATTGGGATGAAAATGGAAAACTTTCTCTTATATATTGCGATGCAACTAAAAAAACTTTCTCTTTCATATAGGGATGCAAATGAAATTTTTTCTCTTCCATATTGGGATGAAAGTGAAAAACTTTCTCTTCCATATTGGGATGCAACTAAAAAAAATTTCTCTTTCATATAGGGATGCAAATGAAATTTTGTCTCTTCCATATTGGGATGAAAATGGAAAACTTTCTCTTATATATTGCGATGCAACTAAAAAAACTTTTTCTTTCATATAGGGATGCAAATGAAATTTTTTCTCTTCCATATTGGGATGAAAATGAAAAACTTTCTCTTCCATATTGCGATGTAACTAAAAAAAATCTTTCTCTTTCATATAAGAATGCAAATGTAATTTTGTCTCTTCCATATTGGGATGAAAGTGAAAAACTTTCTCTTCCATATTGGGATGCAACTAAAAAAAATTTCTCTTTCATATAGGGATGCAAATGAAATTTTGTCTCTTCCATATTGGGATGAAAGTGAAAAACTTTCTCTTCCATATTGGGATGCAACTAAAAAAAATTTCTCTTTCATATAGGGATGCAAATGAAATTTTTTCTCTTGCATATTGGGATGAAAATGGAAAACTTTCTCTTATATATTGCGATGCAACTAAAAAAACTTTCTCTTTCATATAGGGATGCAAATGAAATTTTTTCTCTTCCATATTGGGATGAAAATGAAAAACTTTCTCTTCCATATTGCGATGCAACTAAAAAAAATCTTTCTCTTTCATATAGGAATGCAAATGTAATTTTGTCTCTTCCATATTGGGATGAAAGTGAAAAACTTTCTCTTCCATATTAGGATGCAACTAAAAAAAATTTCTCTTTCATATAGGGATGCAAATGAAATTTTGTCTCTTCCATATTGGGATGAAAGTGAAAAACTTTCTCTTCCATATTGGGATGCAACTAAAAAAAATTTCTCTTTCATATAGGGATGCAAATGAAATTTTTTCTCTTCCATATTGGGATGAAAATGGAAAACTTTCTCTTCCATATTGGGATGCAACTAAAAAAAATTTCTCTTTCATATAGGGATGCAAATGAAATTTTGTCTCTTCCATATTGGGATGAAAATGAAAAACTTTCTCTTCCATATTGGGATGCAACTAAAAAAAATTTCTCTTTCATATAGGGATGCAAATGAAATTTTTTCTCTTCCATATTGGGATGAAAATGGAAAACTTTCTCTTATATATTGCGATGCAACTAAAAAAACTTTCTCTTTCATATAGGGATGCAAATGAAATTTTTTCTCTTCCATATTGGGATGAAAATGAAAAACTTTCTCTTCCATATTGCGATGCAACTAAAAAAAATCTTTCTCTTTCATATAGGAATGCAAATGTAATTTTGTCTCTTCCATATTGGGATGAAAATGAAAAACTTTCTCTTCCATATTGGGATGCAACTAAAAAAAATTTCTCTTTCATATAGGGATGCAAATGAAATTTTTTCTCTTCCATATTGGGATGAAAATGAAAAACTTTCTCTTCCATATTGCGATGCAACTAAAAAAAATCTTTCTCTTTCATATAGGAATGCAAATGTAATTTTGTCTCTTCCATATTGGGATGAAAGTGAAAAACTTTCTCTTCCATATTGGGATGCAACTAAAAAAAATTTCTCTTTCATATAGGGATGCAAATGAAATTTTTTCTCTTCGATATTGGGATGAAAGTGAAAAACTTTCTCTTCCATATTGGGATGCAACTAAAAAAAATTTCTCTTTCATATAGGGATGCAAATGAAATTTTTTCTCTTCCATATTGCGATGAAAATGGAAAACTTTCTCTTATATATTGCGATGCAACTAAAAAAACTTTCTCTTTCATATAGGGATGCAAATGAAATTTTTTCTCTTCCATATTGGGATGCAACTGAAATATTTTCTCTTCCATATCGGGATGCGAATGAAAATCTTCTCTCCCATATTGCAATGCAGCTCAAAAATTTTTCTCTTCCATTGTGGGATGCAACTAAAAATCTTTTTCTCCCATATTGGAATTCAGCTGAAAACTTTGTCTTCCATATTAGGATGCAAATGGAAATCTTGATCTTTCATATTGGGTTAAATTAGGTAAATTTCTTTTGTAGTAAAACATGGAAAAAAATATTTTCTTCAACAGCACAATAAGGAGTAACATTTTTTTGTAAGCTGAATTTACAGTGTTGGCTAGGTTGTATTGTTGTTCCTTTGATATGCACGTTTTTTCACACAATGGGTTAAATATCCAGGTCATGAAGTCGCCATGGGCTCAGAGTTCGACCCTTCTAGTTATTGCACTCATTAGATTAAATTGGCGGGTCCCAAGAACTACAATGTCTCATAGTTTGATAGTGGCGGAGACCCACTGGACATATTTTAGGAGACAGATGGGATCCACCCGTCAAGCCCATTCAGCGTGCTCTTTAAGATGCACAAGGTATGGCTATCCTGCACAATGGGTCACGGTTTAAAGTCCCATCCGAAGAATGGCGACCTTTTCAAGACCTGAGGTGTCTCATTTCTGTTGGGGATTTAGCGAAAATAAATCTTAATGCTAACACAGATGTGACTCGAACCTGGGCTTTGCAGATTGGAAGCTTGGAGCGCTGCCAGCTGAGCCAAAGGTGATAGGGCATTGATATATACCGGGTCTTTATTAAAAACTACCCGAATTTTAAAGTGTCATATTTAATTAAATATTTAAGCAACAAAATTAATTGTGTGTCCAAAACGTCAAGGAACTATCAAAATTTCGTTTTCAACAGACTTCAAAGTGTTGGGTTGTTTTACCTCTGAGCGTCACTTTTTTGCCCACAATAGCCAGGTCACATGGACCCCGAAGGCTCAGGGAAGGTTGGGAGAGGGGACCCACTGGAACAGCTGTTGGGAGACAGATGGTAGCCTCCCGTCAAGGCCATCCAGCGTGTTCTTTAACGTTGGGTTGTTTTACCTCTGAGCGGCACTTTTTTGCACACAATGGGCTAAATGGCCAGGTCACATGGACCCCGAATGCTCAGAGAAGGTTGGGGGAGGGGACCCACTGGAACAGCTGTTGGGAGACAGATGGTAGCCTCCCGTCAAGGCCATCCAGCGTGTTCTTTAACGTTGGGTTGTTTTACCTCTGAGCGGCACTTTTTTGCACACAATGGGCTAAATGGCCAGGTCACAAGGACCCCTAAGGCTCAGAGGTTGGGAGAGGGGACCCACTGGAACAGCTGTTGGAGGACAGATGGTAGCCTCCCGTCAAGGCCATCCAGCGTGTTCTTTAACATGCACAGGGTATGGCTCTCCCGCACACAGAACCACGGTTTAACGTCCCATCCGACGGGCGGCGGCCTTTGCAAGCCCATCAGTGTCCCCTACTGATCGTGGGCAGGGTGGGGAATTTTGCGGAGATAAATCTCAACGCTGACCCAGTTGGGACTCGAACCTGGGAATTACAGATTACGAGCCTGGCGCGCTACCGACTGAGCCAACCCCTCCTTTAGCAGGGGAATCTTTGCACTTTGCACATTAAAGATTGCACTGAACACGCTGGATGGCCTTTAAGGGAGGCTACCATCTGTCTCCCAACAGCTGTTCAGTGGGTCCCCTCCCCCCCAACATTCTTTGAGCTCTCGGGGTCCTTGTGACCTGGCCATTTAGCCCATTGTGTGCAAAAATATGCCGCTCAGAGGTAAAACAACCTAACCGGAAACGTTTTGTAAAGTAGTGTTAATAAATAAAATTGTTCACAGTTTATAAACTCTCAACTCATTAGTGTAAAATACGAAGAGATAAAACAGGAATAATATCCTCTGACAAGAATCGCTTCTTCCGTCACACCACGCATCCCACGACATTCACTCCGACACCATCCGATCCCAGTGCTCTCCATCCTCCATTCACCCGACACAGGAAGTGCCGTGTATCCTGTCCGTCTGTTGACTGATGACCCAGTTCCGTCAGTGTTCCACGGTCCCTGGTGGGGCGGCAGGAACCCATTACTTCCAGGAGATGACGTTCGAAGCACGGGTCGTCCACTGATGACCCGCGGCACACCGAACCGATCCCCGATCTAGGATCAAGGTCAAAGGAGGGGGGGGGGGGAGGAAACGGAAACATCAATTGTCGGAGAGGGGTAATGGGTCGTGACGGAGATTCGGGATGGATTCTTGCATCGCGCTCCAACATCACCAATGCGTCGATTTTCGACGCATCCTCTTCCTCCTCGACTTCCCTGTGGAATGAATGATGGATGCTGCAAGCTCGTGATGTTGGCACGATTGGGATGAAGCGTCGGCTCAAGACATTTTGTCACTCCCAGTGAATTAGATATTTTATCGCTCGGCACGAATTTTGCTTCTCTCTCTCTCGGAAGAGTTAGGATTTAGCTCAGTTGGGATGGCGCCAGGCTCTTCAACTTCTGTTCCCAGGTTCGAGTCTCGATCTTGCATTGACATTTATCTCCGCTCTCGATGAGAAATGGGAGACCAATCGGTTTGGAAAAGTCCCGTCCATCGGGAGTAGGGATGATTCAGTCGGTATCGCTCCAGACTCATAATCTGCAGTTCCCAGGTTCGAGTCCCAGCTGGGTCAGCGTTGAGATTTATCTCCGCAAAACTCCCCGCCCTGTCCACGGTCAGTAGAAGACACCGATGGGCTTGGAAACGCCGCCGTCCATCGAATGGGCACGATAAGCCGTGGTACCGTGTGCGGGAGAGTCATACCCTGTTCACATTAAAGAACACGCTAGATGACCTTGACGGGAGGCTACCATCTATCTCGCAACAGCTGTTCCAGTGGGTCTCCTCCCCCAACCTTCTCTGAGCCTTCGGTGTCCTTGTGACCTGGCCATTTAGCCCATGATGTGCAAAAAAAGTGCCGCTCAGAGGTAAAACAACCCAACCCTGCTAAAGGAGTCATGGTTTAATTTCCTATGAGACGTGTATAGCTTTCCTATGAGAGCTATACACTTATTCATGTTAAAGAACATGCTGGATGGCCTTGATGGGAGACTACCATCTGTCTCCCAACAGCTGTTCCAGTGGGTGGGTGGGACTTGCCCATTTAGTGGGTTCTTGTGAAATGCCTATTTAGCCCATTGTGCGAATAAAAGTGTCACTCAGAGGTAAAATAATCCAATCGAAAAAAAAAACAGAGATTGCAAACACACAGAAAAATCTTTGAGCAGTTTAGTGTTATGAACGTTTCGAAAAGTTTTTGGCGTCTTAAAACGAAATCATCACTAACAACGGATATGGCCTCACAGCGAAAACGGAGCGCATACAATAACTGCAAACTGAGCATTTTCCCATTTTTTTGCGTCTTGAAACAAATTTAAGATTTAAAACTTTCCACAGTTTTGCAACAAAACCTTCACCAACAATGGAGGGTAGAATAGCTGAATCATGTGCAGTCGCTCAAAAAAGTATCCAAACACTATGGTTGATTACAGAATTCAGAAAAAATATCTGGCAACGATTTCTTTAGAAATTAGTGATCTAGCAACCTTCGTGTCACGTGATTGCAGAATTCAGGAAAAATATCTGGAGCGTGTACAGCAGCTGTACACGCTCCAGTTACCGTTCACAGCAAACTGGAGCGTGTGCAGTTACTGCACACGCTCCAGTTTGCTGTGAACGGTAACTGCACACGCTCAATATTTCCGTGAGTGAGCCCACACGATCCAGGTCTTTGTGAACTCACACCATCCAAAGTGCTGTGAACATTAACCGCAACCGCTCCAGTTTGCTGTGAACGGTAACTGCACACGCTCAGTATTTCCGTGAGTGAGCCCACACGATCCAGGTCTTTGTGAGCTCACACGATCCAATGTGCTGTGAGCATTAACCGCAACCGCTCCAGTTTGCTGTGAACGGTAACTGCACACGCTCAATATTTCCGTGAGTGAGCCCACACGATCCAGGTCTTTGTGAGCTCACACGATCCAATGTGCTGTGAACATTAACCGCAACCGCTCCAGTTTGCTGTGAACGGTAACTGCACACGCTCCATATTCATTGCATTATATATTCATACGCATTATATATATTAAAAAGTATCCGAACACTACGGTTGATTACAGAATTCAGAAAAAATATCTGGTAACGATTTTTTTGGAAGTTAGTGATCTGGCAACAGAAGTTAGTGATTTTTTTAGAAGTTAGTGATCAATCACGTGACACGAAAAAAAATATCTGGCAACGATTATTTTAGAAATTATTGATCTGACAACCTTCGTGTCACGTGACACGAAGGTTGCCAGATCACTAATTTCTAAAAAAAATCGTTGCCAGATATTTTTTCTAAATTCTGTAATCAACCGTAGTGTTCGGATACTTTTTTGAGCGACTGTACGCCTTTCACATATTATCGTCATTATATATAAAATAGAAAATATTCTCGCATAATTTTCATCCGTTAAAGAGATTTCGTTCAGAAACAAATTTTGATGACGTCATTTACCGATTTTGCCACCACAAAGTCGAGCAATCCTAATTTATTATAAAGGCAAGTTTTTAACATTTTTTTAAGGCATTGTTTATTATATAAACAAAATATCCTTTTTTAGTTCAATTATTTATTTATATATGTAAGAACAATCATTTTGAAAGTCCTTTTCACAGTTAAAATATTTTTAACTCTATAAAGGCATTTTTTTTTTGGCTATAGGCACCATCTGTGTCTGACAATATTTAAGAATAACGGTGCCGAGTTTGGTTGTTTCAGCTCTGAACGGCACTTTTTTGCACACCATGGGGTAAATGGCCAGGTTACAAGAACCCCGAAGGCTCAGAAAAGGTTGTGGGGAGGGGACCCACTGGACAGTTGTTAGGTGACAGATGGTATCCTCCCGTCAAGGCCATCCAGCGCGTTCTTTAACGTTGGGTTGTTTTACCTCTGAGCGGCACTTTTTTGCACGCCATGGGCTAAATGGCCAGGTTACAAGAACCCCGAAGGCTCAGAGAAGGTTGGGGGAGGGAACCCACTGGACAGCTGTTAGGTGACAGATGGTAGCCTCCCGTCAAGGCCATCCAGCGTGTTCTTTAACATACACAGGGTATGGCACTTTTTTGCACACCATGGGCTAAATGGCCAGGTCACATGGACCCCGAAGGCTCAGAGAAGGTTGGGGGAGGGAACCCACTGGAACAGCTGTTGGGAGACAGATGGTAGCCTCCCGTCAAGGCCATCCAGCGTGTTCTTTACATACACAGGGTATGGCACTTTTTTGCACACCATGGGCTAAATGGCCAGGTCACATGGACCCCGAAGGCTCAGAGAAGGATGGGGGAGGGGACCCACTGGAACAGCTGTTGGGAGACAGATGGTAGCCTCTCGTCAAGGCCATCCAGCGTGTTCTTTAACGTGAACAGGGTATGGCACTTTTTTGCACACCATGGGCTAAATGGCCAGGTCACATGGACCCCGAAGGCTCAGAGAAGGTTGGGGGAGGGAACCCACTGGAACAGCTGTTGGGAGACAGATGGTAGCCTCCCGTCAAGGCCATCCAGCGTGTTCTTTAACATACACAGGGTATGGCACTTTTTTGCACACCATGGGCTAAATGGCCAGGTCACATGGACCCCGAAGGCTCAGAGAAGGATGAGGGAGGGGACCCACTGGAACAGCTGTTGGGAGACAGATGGTAGCCTCCCGTCAAGGCCATCCAGCGTGTTCTTTAACATACACAGGGTATGGCACTTTTTTGCACACCATGGGCTAAATGGCCAGGTCACATGGACCCCGAAGGCTCAGAGAAGGATGGGGGAGGGGACCCACTGGAACAGCTGTTGGGAGACAGATGGTAGCCTCCCGTCAAGGCCATCCAGCGTGTTCTTTAACATACACAGGGTATGGCACTTTTTTGCACACCATGGGCTAAATGGCCAGGTCACATGGACCCCGAAGGCTCAGAGAAGGTTGGGGGAGGGAACCCACTGGAACAGCTGTTGGGAGACAGATGGTAGCCTCCCGTCAAGGCCATCCAGCGTGTTCTTTAACATACACAGGGTATGGCACTTTTTTGCACACCATGGGCTAAATGGCCAGGTCACATGGACCCCGAAGGCTCAGAGAAGGATGGGGGAGGGGACCCACTGGAACAGCTGTTGGGAGACAGATGGTAGCCTCCCGTCAAGGCCATCCAGCGTGTTCTTTAACGTGAACAGGGTATGGCACTTTTTTGCACACCATGGGCTAAATGGCCAATTCACATGGACACCGAAGGCTCAGAGAAGGTTGGGGGAGGGGACTCACTGGAACAGCTGTTGGGAGACAGATGGTAGCCTCCCGTCAAGGCCATCCAGCGTGTTCTTTAACATACACAGGGTATGGCACTTTTTTGCACACCATGGGCTAAATGGCCAGGTCACATGGACCCCGAAGGCTCAGAGAAGGTTGGGGGAGGGAACCCACTGGAACAGCAGTTGGGAGACAGATGGTAGCCTCCCGTCAAGGCCATCCAGCGTGTTCTTTAACGTGAACAGGGTATGGCACTTTTTTGCACACCATGGGCTAAATGGCCAGGTCACATGGACCCCGAAGGCTCAGAGAAGGTTGAGGGAGGGGACCCACTGGAACAGCTGTTGGGAGACACATGGTAGCCTCCCGTCAAGGCCATCCAGCGTGTTCTTTAACATACACAGGGTATGGCACTTTTTTGCACACCATGGGCTAAATGGCCAGGTCACATGGACCCCGAAGGCTCAGAGAAGGTTGGGGGAGGGAACCCACTGGAACAGCTGTTGGGAGACAGATGGTAGCCTCCCGTCAAGGCCATCCATCGTTTTCTTTAACATACACAGGGTATGGCACTTTTTTGCACACCATGGGCTAAATGGCCAGGTCACATGGACCCCGAAGGCTCAGAGAAGGTTGGGGGAGGGGACTCACTGGAACAGCTGTTGGGAGACAGATGGTAGCCTCCCGTCAAGGCCATCCATCGTGTTCTTTAACATGCATAGGGTATGGCACTTTTTTGCACACCATGGGCTACATGGCCAGGTTACAAGAACCCCGAAGGCTCAGAAAAGGTTGTGGGTAGGGGACCCACTGGAACAGCTGTTGGGAGACAAATAGTAGCTTCCCGTCAAGGCCATCCATCGTGTTCTTTAACGTGCACAGGGTATGGCACTTTTTTGAACACAATGGACTAAATGGCCAGGTCAGAAGAACCCCGAAGTCTTAAAGAAGGTTGGGGGAGAGGACCCACTGAAACAGTTGTTGGGAGACAAATGGTATCCTCCCATCAAGGCCATCCAGCGATATTCTTTAACATATAAAGATACAGTTCTCCCACACACGGAGCCACGGCTTTACGTCCCATCCGACGGAAGGTGGATTTTCCAAGTCCATCGCTGTCTCCTACTGACCGTGGGCAGGGTGTTTTGTAGAGATAAATATCGACGCTGATTCAGCTGGGACTCGAACCTGGGGACTGCAGATTACGAGCCGGGCGCGCTACCGACTGAATAACGGTGTCGAACAGCCTTCTACGTGACCTTACCTAGAAACTTATCGCAACGTTAAAAATAAGTAAAAAAAAACACTTATAAATCTGTAACTTAATATTCCCTTCCAAAAAAAATTAATTAAGGTTTCTAAGTGAAGAGAGTTATTCGTCTCTTTGGATAAAAAAAAAAACCCAATTCATTCAGTTGCTGAAAAAAAAAACATTTTCCCGTGGTGAGTCGTGATTCCAGTGACAATTCCAGTCTTTTCTCATCTCCATTTCAATGTATGCATTCCTCGCTAATAACATTAACACTTCCCTTCCAGCCAAAAAAACCCTTCCCCCCTCCTGTGTCCCGCCATCCATTACCCTTTCTTCCCCACCGCTGACTCGTCCCATATTTTAATTAAAAAAAAACCCGGCATCTGAAGTTTTTTTGCGTGTGAGTTACAGACCCAACCCTTCACCGCTATCAGGCTCAGTTTTTCATGCCTAGTCAGTCTGGGGAATGAGGGGTTATCCCCGGAGAGTGTTCCAGAGCCTCCATAACCCTTATGCTCCAACAGCGAACAATTAACCTTACTTGAAGTGTGTTCGTAATTTCCGATGTGACCGAATGCATGTGTATTCATGTGCGCGACAGAAAAGGTTACTGATAGGCCTAATTAACGCTGAATAATGAAAGAGTTCGATTCCACCCCCACTCTTTTCCCCTACCCTTCCACTAAATTGTGTCAGTTCCCTTAGGTGCTGGCCTGTGGGTTCAAGAAGAATTCAGAACAGCGAATTTTGCAGCGAATTTTGCCGCCGCTTCAGTGCCCCAGGTATCTGAATGGTGGAAGTCCTCCTGGACCGAGTAGGTTATGAGGAAAGGGGTAATCGCATGAATAACCCTTTGCAGGAAGTGCGGTGAGTCATTAATCACAAAAACTCCTCCGTGGCGATCTCTGCGAGTCGCGGGCACGGCTGATTGAGGCCACCACTGGTGCCACCCTTTTGCCGACCAACTGGTGCAGATGTGTTGCACCAGATTGCCTGGCCAGAAAATTAGGAGGCTGAAAAGAAACGTTGGCTCGGGGCGCTTTTCAGTAATTTCTGGTTTGGAAGCCATACGAGGAAACAGGAGGAGAAGAGATCGACGGAAATCTAATAATAATCAACACTGGGTCTTGGAAAAACTTAGAAGGGATGAAATAAAATACTGTTTCAAGATAAAAAATATTTAGGTCAATCCGTTTATTAATGAGTGCTGTTCCAAATGAAACGCCGTAAAATTAGTAAGAATGACTGAAAAAAACAAACAGAAATGAGGGAAACTTTAGTTAATATTTCTGAAAAAAAATCGAACTCGCAACTCTCCAGATTCATGCGAGAGACGCGTGGGAATCGAACTCGCAATTCTCCAGATTCATACCAGAGACGCGTGGGAATCGAACTCGCAATTCTCCAGATTCATGCCAGAGACGGCGGGAATCGAACTCTCAACTCTCCAAATTCATGCCAGAGATGCGTGGGAATCGAGCTCGCAACTCTCCAGATTCATGCCAGAGACGCGTGGGAATCGAACTCGCAACTCTCCAGATTCATGCCAGAGACGGTGGGAATCAAACTCGCAATTCTCCCAGATTCATGGCAGAGACGGCGGGGATCGAACTCGCAACTCTCCAGATTCATGCCGGAGACGCGTGGGAATCGAACTCGCAACTCTCCAGATTCATGTCAGAGACGGTGGGAATCAAACTCGCAATTCTCCCAGATTCATGTCAGAGACAGCGGGGACCGAACTCGCAACTCTCCAGATTCATGCCAGAGACGCGTGGGAATCGAACTCGCAACTCTCCAGATTCATGTCAGAGACGGTGGGAATCAAACTCGCAATTCTCCCAGATTCATGGCAGAGACAGCGGGGATCGAACTCGCAACTCTCCAGATTCATGTAAGAGACGGTGGGAATCAAACTCGCAATTCTCCCAGATTCATGTCAGAGACGGCGGGGATCGAACTCGCAACTCTCCAGATTCATGCCAGAGACGCGTGGGAATCGAACTCGCAACTCTCCATATTCATGTCAGAGCGCGCTACGTAGCGTGCTCTGGCATGAATCTGTAGAGTTGCAGGTTCGATTCCCGCCGTGTCGCGAGAAATTTTTTTCATAAATGTTAACTGATGTTGAAGTCTATTTCTACAGGTAATCTTTGCATTTACTGTGGATGGATTTTTGAGGGAAACTTGTTATAGAAAATACGTGTAAATAATGTATTTTCATAATAATAAATAAAAATAAATTATATGCTTCCGAAAAGAAAACATTTCATTAAATAAAGAACATTTTTTTAGCACACCTGATACTATTCTTCATAATTAACATAAATTAATTTTTCGATGGATTTTTTTTTTCCAGGGGAGGCAACCGTCCTTCCTCCCCCTTCTGACGCCCACTGGGTGGAGGAAATGACTGCATTGAAACGGAAAGGACCGAAACGGCGTTCCGGCGTATTTTGTTTTAATCAGAAGCATTTTTTTTTTCGCTGAATAATGCAGTTTGCGTTTTAATGGTTTACAATTGTCTAACTTCCATTCCTCTTTTATTAAAATTCTCCTAATTTTATTGTCTCGGTTTAATTATCTAGGGAGCTATGCAACTGATACTGGTGATGTGCGGCATGAGATTAACAGACGAATAGGGATTGCTGTCGGGACTTTTAAGAATCTATGGAGAGTGTGGAGAAATAGGTTGGGTTGTTTTACCTCTGAGCGGCACTTTTTTGCACACCATGGGCTAAATGGCCAGTTCACAAAGACCCCGAGGGCTCAGATAAGGTTTGGGGAGGGGACCCACTGGAACAGCTGTTGGGAGACAGATGGTAGCCTCCCGTCAAGGCCATCCAGCGTGTTCTTTAACGTGCACAGGGTATGGCTCTCCCGCACACGGAGCCACGGCTTAACGTCCCATTCGACGGAAGGCGGCCTTTCCAAGCCCATCGGTGTCCCCTACTGACCGTGGGCAGGGCGGGGAATTTTTCGGAGATAAATCTCAACGCTGACCCAGGCTGGGACTCGAACCTGGGAACTACAGATTACGAGCCTGGCGCGCTACCGAATGAGCACCCCCCCCCCCGCCCCATGTGGAGAAATAGGCGTATACACCTCAAGACTAAAATTAGACTGTATAACAGTTTGGTTCCTTCTGGAGTTAGTTATGGTAGTGAAACTTGGGCACTTTGTCAACAAGATAACAGGAAACTAGATGCTTTTGATTCTAGATGCTTACGCAGTATCTTGGGCATTAGGTGGTTCAACTTTGTAACTAATGATGAGGTTAGGCCTGAAACCAGAACCAAAACTGTAAACAATCAAATTAATCAAATGGACTACTCTAAGAGTGTTAAAAAGAATATTTCTGAAAGCAAGAACTCATCTAATAAAAATATAACTAAACCTAAACCACAAGAAAAAGATTTATTAAATAGAAATGAATTATCAGCTAAAACGGAATGATGACAACAAACATCACATACTTGATCTCTTAACTACTAGACTACCTGTTGCCTAGTGGTCCAGAAATTAATTTAATAAAAGATATTCTCTTATCTTTTTTGCATAACGGCTCATGGACAGCAGATCTGTAATATTACAGTGCAACTGTCGAGGTCTAACAAGCAAACAGAGTTGGGTTGGGTTGTTTTACCTCTGAGCGGCACTTTTTTGCACACCATGGGCTAAATGGCCAGGTCACATGGACCCCGAAGGCTCAGAGAAGGTTGGGGGAGGGGACCCACTGGAACAGCTGTTAGGAGACAGATGGTAGCCTCCCGTTAAGGCCATCCAGCGTGTTCTTTAACGTGCACAGGGTATGGCTCTCCCTCACACGGGGCCACGGCTTAACGTCCCATCCGACGGACGGCGGCCTTTCCAAGCCCATCGGTGTCCTCTACTGACCGTGGACAGGGCGGGGAATTTTGCGGAGATAAATCTCAACGCTGACCCAGCTGGGACTCGAACCTGGGAACTACAGATTACGAGCCTGGCGCGCTACCGACTGAGCTACCCCCGCCCCAAACAAGCAAACAGAACTTTATAAAACATTGTATTAGAACTAAGAACATTCAAATTACGTGTTTTCAGGAAACACAAACCACAAAATTACCAAACTTTAACAATTTTATAGCATACCACCAGAAAAATAGTACTCATTCAAGAGGAGTATCTACATATATAAAAAAATCACTACCACAAACAACAGTGGACTTGAGTTTGATACATGATAAGCTTGGAGTTGTAATTGTTCAAACTAAACTAAATAATCATATAATTTATATAATTAATATTTATAAGTCTGGTTCTACTATTACGTTTAATCAATACTCTAAAATTATTGAAAATATTAATGGAGAATGTATTATCTGCGGGGACTTTAACACCCGTAATAAGCTATGGTATTCATACAGAAATGAACATAAAAGTACACATTTAATTAAATTCATAGAATACAATAATTTTATATTATTAAATGAAAAACATACAATTTGCTTAAATAGAAATAATAATGAATCCATAATAGATTTAACATTATGCACAAATAAAATTTTAAAAGATCTACAATGTTCTATCTCTGAAGACAACTATAATAGCGACCATTTACACATTTTCATATTTTATAAAAAATTTAAATATACAAAATCTACAATACAAACAATTAATTGGAATAACTTTAAAGATGAGATAGATAAAAAAAAAACTTAGATGATATAAAAGATGAATATACAGAGATTATAGAATTTTTGAAAAACACAAAAAACAATAATACCACTACAGTTATTAAAAAAAATACCCAAAAACAATATACAAACAATTTTTGTTAATAAATTAATAGCAATTCGCAGACGTGCTGAAAGGAAAATGATAAGAAAAAGAACATTTAGAGATGCTGAAGATTTTAATAGACTAAACAAAGCAATAGGGAAAAAAATAAAAAATTTACAATCACTTAATTGGAAAATATTTACAGAAAATTTAAGCCCTCAAACAACAACTACAAATCTATGGAGGACATATAAAAAATTATATAATGAGACTACACCTACAAATCCTATACAAACATATACTATCAAAAACAATGAAACCTTACTAGAAACTGCAGAGGACCTAGCACAAAATTTTATAAATCAACATTAAAAACCTATAAATAAAATAGAACAAATACAAAAAAATTCAAATATAATACATAAATTTTTCCATTGTAAAACTACAGAATACTTAAATTTTCCTTTTACTTTAAAAGAATTAAAAACTGCAATAAAAATTTTAAAACAAAACACTACACCAGGCCCGGATGGGATTACAAATAAAATTTAAAAAAACCTTACTAATAAATGGATCATTAAATTATTAAAATTATTCAATGACTTTTGGACTCAAAAAGAATACCCAAAAAATTGGAATGAAAATTTTATGACTTTTATTAAAAAAAAGAAGGCAAATCGGCTGACAACTTACTGTCTTATAGTCCAATTCGTCTTAGCTCTAACATTCTTAAATTATACGAAAGATTAATTTTTAACAGACTGAATTGGCACTTTGAGAGATTCAATTTAATTGATAAAACCTTCTTTGCTTTTAGACCTGGACGTTCTTGCAAAAGATCCATTGCTCAATTTTCTATCCGATGCCGAATATGCCATCAAAAATGGTTTATTTTTGGTTGCTGTTGTTTTTGATTTGGAAAAAGCCTTTGATTCTGTCTCACATCAAGATCTTATCTCAAAAATTAGAAAATTTAAAATCTGTGACAACATGTATCATTTTCTTTCACAAATTATTCAACAAAAACAATTTAGAGTGAAAATTGGCAATAACATTTCAAAAAAATATATCCAGGGAGAGATATCCTTTCTCCATTATTTTCCAATATTTATTTAAATGATATTAATTCTGTTTTTTCATCAGAAATTACATATCATACTTATGCAGATGATATTATAATTTGGACTATACACAAAGACCTAGACATTATAAATAAAATTCTAAAAAAATATATAAATAAACTATCAATTTATTGTTCCAACTTAAATCTAAAAATATCAACTAAAAAAACTAAAATCATATATTTTTATGAAAGATTTAAAATTACAGATGAATTAAAAATAAATTTAAATAATACAGAAATCAATATCACTGACAACATAAAATTAATAGGATTACATATAGATTCTAAACTTCTATGGAATCAATATATCAATAATGCTAAAAATAAAGCCACTAAACTATTGAACTTCATGAGATATTTAGGTAGCTCAAAATGGGTTGCTCCATTAAAAATCTTTTACTAATTTTTAATTCTATAATATTACCAAAGTGCACCTACGGAATTGAACTCATTAATCAAATCTCTAAAATCAAACTAATTAAATTAGAAACAATTCAAACAAAAATTTCAAAATATTGTCTTGGCCAAATTCAAACTTCAAGTAACTTAAACATGTATGCTGAAACATCAATTCCACCACTTGAAATAAAAAAAATATTTATTATCAAATTTAATATTTAGAATAATTATCAAAAATCATTCACACCCTACAATCGAAAATTTTATTAATAACTTCCAAGATGTAACCTTATATAACTTTTATGAAAAATAACAATTACTATATATGCTTAACAATAACCTCAGTGGAGATTTGATTCCTAAATTCCCATGTTGGATTTCAACAACTTCAATCATTATTGATAAAATTCCTGGAATTGATTTTAAAAAGCAATTTGATCCAACTATTATAAAAAATATTATCAGAGAATTATATCAATGAAAAATATAATAACTTTTTTCAAATCTATACAGATGGATCATTAAACAAACCATTACTTCTGGAGCAATATACTGCCCAATTGAAAAATACGAACAACAATTTAAATTTAAAATTAATAAACCTGTTTTTCTAGCAGAACTTCTAGCAGTTACATTTGCAATAAATTGGTCCCTGAAATTTAGTAATAAACATATAATCATTTTCACTGATTGTAAAAGTACTCTTGACATCTTTCAACAAAACCCATTTAAAAATAACTTCCCCATTTTTTTAAATGATATTTATTCACTGACATATGATCACCTAAATAGAAATAATCTAATAACTTTACAATGGCTACCCTCTCATGTGAATATAAAACATAACGAATATGTAGATTTATTAGCTAAAAATAAAAAACATCTTAATAATACAATCACTACCCCTTTTCATTTTATATTACACAAAAAAACAAATAAATCTGAAATATTAATTGAAACACAGAATTGGTATAACAACAAAGCAATTAATACACATCGTTATCAAATATCAAATAAAATTGAAAAATTTTCAAACTATGGTTTAAACAAAAGAGAAATAATTATAATCCTCAGAATAAAAGCTAACTTAGCTCTCACGAACTCAACTTTATATAAATTTAAAAAAAAATGATTCTCCAAACTGTAATAAATGCAATGTAAAACAAACTATAGAACACATAATATTTATATGCAAAAATTACGAACCAGAAAGAAAATCTTATTTTAATAAACTAAAAGCATACAGTATTAATATATATAACTTTAAAAATATCTTAGAACCTACCAGTAAGAATCTTAAACCTATCCTATTTAAACTATTAATTCAATTTCTTAAAAATATTTATACTTTAGATAAATTGTAAAAAAATAAAAATATACCTATATAAATGAAAAATAATTATATAGAGAAAAAAATGATAAAAAAAAATAGATAAAAAAGTGGAAAAAATACAAAAAAAAAGAAAAAAAATAGAAAATATATATATATAAAAGAGAAATTTTCTTTTCACAAAAATTTTGTCTGAATGAGTATACATCTATCAAGTTATTAGATGTAGGAATTTTCATTTGTGGATTTGATTTGGATTGGATTGCATGAGGTTAGGCAAAGGAGTCGGCAACCTCCTTTAAGCAGCATATTGTGTAGAGAGAGACTCCGCTGGTTTGGCCATGTTGCCCGCATGGATAATTATAGGTTGGCGAATAGGGTTATGAAGAGTGTGCCTAGAGGCCTCAGAAGGAGGGGGAGACCTAGATGCGGTGGGCAGACAATGTCAAACAAGACCTTGTTAGAATTGGTGTGCAGTGGCCAGATGCAGTAGATGTAGCTCAGGACAGATATGCTTGGAGAACTAAATTGCGTGATCGGGTTGGACCTGCGCAGCTCATAGCTGCTTAATAATGATGATGATGATGATGAAATATTTAAAAAATGCGAATTATATTTCATTAGTGTCAATCGAACTAAAATGGATTTTCCTAATTAACATTTCATTGTTTCCAATGGAAACTTCATAACGTTCACATTCCACCAACAAAATTTAAAATTTTTAGAATAAATACATCGTTTGCAATATTCGTTTTAAAATTTTGGAATTTCCAGCTTTTTCCACTGCTAGAGGGCGCAATTAGAGTTTTCGAAGAATCCGAAAAAGCGAACCGTAAAATTTCATCAATTCCTATAACCCGAAAAAGAAATTTTCACTTATCTCTAAAAAAATCTAATATCTGCTAAAACAAAGAAGATGTGTTTTCCTACCCCCTGGGTCTGAACCGCCAACTCATTGCTGTCAATGGAAACTTCGTGACCTTCACATTCCACCACCCAAATTTCTAGCTTAAATACATCGTTTGCAATATTGGTTTGAAATTTTGGAATTTTCAGTTTTTCCACCACTAGAGGGCGTAATTATAGCTTTAGAGAGATTCTGAAAGTGCATATCGTAATATTTCATCAATACATATCCAACACAAAAATTATATTTAATTTATCTCTGTAAACAAAAAAGTTGCATGTCTACAAAGGGACAGAAAGACGAATGTCGCTAAAGTTTTATTTTATTCTTATCCTCTCAGACCTTCTACTGTGGCATATAAACTGACAGGCTCCTGTCAGACCTCTGTGGCAAGCAGCTGCTTGAGGGGGATTTATTTTTATTTTATTTATTATTAATTATAATCATTTTATGACATTATAAACGCCAAGAGCTCTTCACTTATTAAAGACAGAAAATCATCATTATTAAAATAATGATGTTACATGCAGTATATATTTGTAATGCTCTTATTGACCCAATAGCATCTGAGCTCATGTATATTAACATACAAATTATTTAAGTACGTAATTTGGCAATAATGACACTTAATGAAAAAAAAGATTACAAAAGCACTAAAGAATTTGTAAAACAAATGTAAATCTTAATGATGCTTATTTTTAATTGTTACAGCCTGATGAAAAGTTGAAATTAGACTCAAAATATATTTTATATTTTATCATATTTTTTTCGCAATTGTAAAAAATATTTCAAGTTTCTGAACCGAATCTGAATAAGAAGAACGCATATCGTCTCTGGCGAATATTTCGAAATCTCTTTTTCAAAGAGAATTTCGTTTTTCGTAAGCCTACTTTTGCACTCTTTTAAAGGTTAAAATGGGCGCATTTATAGCTTTTTGGGAAAGCGCGAATCGTAATATTTTCATCAAATTTCATCATCTATCTAACACAAAAAATTTTTTAACTTTTTTTAGAGTAATAATAATAATCTTTATTCATATTCATGTTAGTTATACAAGAGTTTAAACAAATAATCCGCAAAGCATCTGCTTATCTGCAGGAGAGAAGAATAATAACGTTACATGAACATACATAAGATATAGTTTAAAATAATGTCAACGAATTATGTGAATTTCAGTGGAAGCTCCATTGTTGTGGTTCAAATTTTCATATTGATTTTAGTGCCTAAATGAAAATTTTTAGTCTTATTTTCGATTTATTTAAATTTGTTCAATAAAATAATTTCCCTTGGTAATTGATTGAACACATAAGGTACAGTTCCCGTAATTGTTTAATATTTTTGGATGTTGCAAATAATTTTTCAATTGTAACCTTGTGTTTTTCCCATGAGAGATTTTAGTTTTAAATTGATTGTCAAAAAATATTTTAAAGTGATGCTGTATTTGTAAAGGTTGCGAAAAGAAAGTATGCCTAGATAATTTAGTCTTTCTTCGCTATGATACAAGGAATTTCTTAAGTTGTACGAGATTATGTTGTATTAAGGATAATGCATTATTAATAAGTTGTTGTATGAGGTTCGATATCTAGAGACGAACAAAGTGAAATCATTTTTTTTCTTTTAAAAAAAGAGATAACAGACCAGACGTCATTTCGGTATATTATATTTTACATTTGTTTTTACCAAATAATGAAATATATATTCATCTTCATTCTAGCGGTCTTTTGAAGAAGAAAAAAAAATCTTCCATAATATGATTTAATACACTATATGCTCTCTGGCCATTGGATTATGATCACTATATGCTCTGTGACCATTTAGGTTACGATCACTATATGCTCTGTGGTCATTGGATTATTATCATTATATGCTCTCTGGCCATTTGGGTTATGATCACTATATGCTCTGTGGCCATTTGGGTTATGATTATTATATGATCTGTGGCCATTTGGGTTATGATTTTATGCTCTCTGGCCATTTGGATTATGCTCACTATATGCTCTGTGGTCATTTGGGTTATGATCACTATATGCCTCTGTGGTCATTGAATTATTATCACTGTACTCAAAACAATATAGTATAACAACAATAACTATGCAGTAAAATCCAACAGTGGCAGCATTCAGTTCGTGGTAAAGTTTGTTAGGCGTGTAAATTAAAGAAATGACGCAATGAGCAAACGCTGGAATTTATCAAAATTTGAATGATGCATATGTTTGGCAATGACCAGGCATACGAATGCCTCTCTCTCAAACAGAACGCGTCTCTTTGGCTGTTCCAGAGCAGATGCTGTAAAGGTGTATGGGGACTGAGACACTGAAAGGCAAAACAATTAGTCAGCAGAAAAATTGTGCGCATCACAAGATGAGGGTAAAAGGTGAGAAGCAGGCAGGAAACAGTTGAGACACTCACCTGCGAATGCGTAGATGGACAGTCACAACAGATTCCCTACAGGGTAATGTTTTTGGGTGCATTTGGAAGATCGCAGTAGATGAACTGGAGATTGGCACACCACGCTCATAATCTGTAGTTCTCAGGTTCGATTGAGAATTTTCTCTGCTAAACTCCACCTTGCTAAGAAAGGAGACACCACTGGGCTTGGAAAGGCCTTTATCTGATGGATGGGACATTAAGTCGTGGTTTCGTGTACAAGATAACCACGCCCTATGCACTTTAAAGAACACGATGGATGACCTTGACCGAAGGCTAGTATCTGTATTCTAAAACTGTCCATGGATTATGTCCAGTGGATCCCCTTCGCCAACCTTTTCAGAGTCCTAGGGACCTGGCCATTTAGCGCAATGTGCCCCAAAAATATCACCGCTCATTGGTAAAACAACCCACAACGCAACCCAGTGTAGATACCCACAACGACTTTCACTCTTAACCCCACAACACCGAAAACTGAAGCTTTCATGATGCTGGGAACATCAGGCATGGACATGGACAATTGGAAAAAAGATCTGGGCTCAATGAATCATGTTTTTTTTTTGCACCATGAAGATGGGTGGCTGCCATTTTTACCATTTTTCATGTTTATTAAATTTCAACGGTGGACATGTTGGGTTGGATTGTTTTACCTCCGAGCGGCACTTTTTTGCATACCATGGGCTAAATGGCCAGGTCACATGAACCCCGAAGGCTCAGAGAAGGTTGGGGGAGGGGACCCACTGGAACAGCTGTTGGGAGACAGATGGTAGTCTCCCGTCAAGGCCATCCAGCGTGTTCTTTAACATGCACAGGGTATGGCTCTCCCGCACACGGGGCCATGGCTTAACGTCCCATCCGATGGACGGCTGCCTTTCCAAGCCCATCGGTATCCCCTACTGACTGTGGGCAGGGCGGGGAATTTTGCGGAGATAAATCTCAACGCTGACCCAGCTGGGACTCGAACCTAGGAACTACAGATTACGAGCCTGGCGCGCTACCGACTGAGCCACCCCCGCCCCAACGGTGGACATGGCTCCGTTGAAGTCGAGTTGTTGTTTTACTTCTCAGTGGCACTTTTTGCACACAATGGACTAAAGGGCCAAGTCACAAAGATCCCGAAGATTCAGAGAAGGTTGAGGGAGAAAAACACTCTGGACAGCTATTGGGAAACAGATGGGCCTCCCATCAAGGTCATCCAGCATGTTTTTTAACATGCATAGGGTATGGCTCTCCCACGCATGGTGCAAAGCTCAACATATCATCAGATGGTCAATCAGATTACAAGCCTGGCGAGCTACCGACTGAGACACCCTGGTCTCAAAGGTGGTGGCATCAGGCATGGTCTGGGAATGTTCTTTTGGGGCGCATAGTGTGATAACCTATGAATGTATAAAGATCGAGTATATTTTCAGCGTTACTGTATTATTGTTGTTCTACAACGTTGACGATGTCTTTCAACAAGACAGCGCACTATGTCATCAGGCTATTGAATAGGAATGGTTTTGCAGAACATTTGGACGATTTCGTTACTTCCTAACAGGCAAATCCCCAGATCTCAACTCCATTGTTCATTTGTGGGGTGTTGTGGAATGAATAATGATTAGCTTAAAATGGTCACTGTCCTTCAGCTGTGAGGTGCTTTACAGAGTCCGTCTGCAAAGCATCCTAATAGTGTCCATGCAGTTTTGGTACAGTCGCTCAAAAAACTATCCGAACACTGTGGTTGATTATAGAATTCAGAAAAAATATCTGGCAGCGACTTTTTTTAGAAATTAGTGATCTGGCAACCTTCGTGTCACGCCCCCCTCCCACCCATCCTCCACGACATTTCTTGTGGGGAGGCGAGATTTTCCAGGACACGCCACTGCCTGGACTGTTTTCATTATTGGCGCAAAATTTTTAAAATTTGAAATATTACTAAATGAATATCGCTGACAGATGGTACCCTCCTGTAAAGGCTCTCCTGCACACGGGTCATTGCTTAACGTCCCATCCTACGGATGGCGGCCTTTCCAAGTCCATCAGTGTCCCCTACTAACCGTGGATAAGGCAGGGAGTTTGTGGAGATAAATTTCAATGCTGGCCCAGCTGGGACTCTAACCTGGAAACTGCAGATTATGAGTCTAGCACACTACCGACTGAGAACCCCTGCCCCTATTTTAGAAGTAACTGAGCCCCAATATTACCTTACTGTGGATAGAACATGGATAATTTCTGTACAACATAGATCTCTTTCTCAAAGCTTTTTTTTCAAATTTTAAAAGGTACAATGTAGATGAAATTTACTGTGGTAGCTCGTGGAACTTTTTGCTTTTTCCTGTATCATAAAAACCTAACAAAAGATAACCCTTCCCCTAAAAAAATAAATAAAAAACTAGACTGTGTTGAGGGCATTAAGTATATTTCCAAAATTTTTAAAACTGTTACAGGAATTTTGAAATAAAGATATTAAAATTAATCTTGAAAAATACATTTTTAAAATGTATTTCAAGATTTAGATGAAAAATTACATTTTTTTAATCCCGTTTTAAGAGAAAAGTTAGGTTTCAGTGAGACATAACAAAACCAGCAGTTTCCAATATGCTGACTTTTACTTTCAACATGGCGTACATTTTGTACGATTTGCAGAAAGTAAATTTTTTTTCTGGTTTGCAGCATTGTGCTTACTCTCAGTAGCCAATGTCTATAGTTCCATTCGAGAAGATCAACTGATGACCTCCTCCTCCCCCCTTGTCAATTCTCCTTTAGTCTTGTCTATATTCTTACCATCTCTATGGTTCCCACCCAGGTGCAATGTACCTCTTGCACCCATAGACCAGCATAGCTCTGGCAATGGTTCCATATCGTACCCATCTCAAGACATCTCTTACCCTTAACCTTAATAAACATAAATACTTCAATTTTAGTTTTTTGAAAAATGTACAGTCACTCAAAAAAAAAATCTGAACATTATGGTTGATTACAGAATTTAGAAAAAAATATCTGGCAACGATTTTTTAGAAATCTTATTTTTAAAATTATTTTACTAATTTAAAAAAAATCGTTGCCATATATTTTTTCTAAATTCTATGATTGATTAGAGAATTCAGAAAAAAATATCTGGCAACGATTTTTTTTTAGAAATGTGATCTGGCAACCTTCGTGTCACGTGACACGAAGGTTGCCAGATCACTAATTTGTAAAAAAAAACGTTGTCAGATATTTTTTCTGAATTCTGTAATCAACCCTAGTGTTCGGTTACTTTTTTCAGCAGCTGTATCAACCTGGAAAAAATTCTTGCTTTCTGGGAATCTGAGAGATGGGAACTCAGAATTTTTAAATTCAGAAAGCTTCCAGCAAATCCAGTAGAGGTAGTAAACATATCATAAAAATGCTTCTGTGGTTGAACAACTACATAAGTGGAGATACACACATTAAAAATTAGTATATATATTAATGCTGCCAAACTGATTAAATAGTTAACCAAATTTCAATTAAGCTTAACTGGTCGAAGTAAAACAATTTAGTTCGAATAGTTCTTTCTCTTACAAGAATCAGACAATGACAAAGAATAAAAATTATGGACACAAATGGTTATTTTCCATTAATACATTTTATTTACACTCAGAGCTCTCTAGAAAATAACAGTTACAAATTTGTCAAAATTAAGTGCACAGTGTATGATACAGTAACAATGAACAATAACAACCTTTACATTAGGAATGTATCTCTCTTTCTGCATATTGCAGCCCATCTTAAAAAACTACACCACTCAACAGTTGTTATGTAAACGTACCAGTTTAACTGAATACTGTTTGCAAGTAAAAAAAGTTAATAGCTTTTTTATCGATGATTCCGTTTTATACAGTTATTTAGTTAGCTTAAAAAACACTATCTGACAACCCAGACCCCCCCATGTCAAAATAAACTTCTTTATACAACTTTTGGCCCAATCTTTGCCATGGAATCAACAAAACAATGTGCTGTACATATGCCAACTTTAATAACATGCATATTCTTTTTTAACCCCATATACATATATATTCATATATCTACAAATTTATCAAATTAATAAAAATCAGAAAACAAAAATATGCTTCATTGTAAGTACAATGCTATTGCAAAATGCATCACGCACAAAGAGTTCATTATAGAAAAATTACTTCCCATTTGAAATATAATGAATCAATGTACACTGCACATGGAGTCCAGCTTATCTGAATGTATGAGAATGAGAATCGCTAGTTTTAAATACAGATGATGTTTCATAAGTACAAATGGAAAAACTGTATTTTCTGAAAGGCAAACCAGCAGCCGTGGTTTCTGTACTTACACTACTTTGTCATACACAAAGAATATAAAATATCTTCATTCTTGGAGTTAGCTGCTATGAACAACTGTACAGTGTCCAAGAACTGTATTGCAGAATAGGGAAGTCTGTAATCATTGAAGTAACAGTTCAGAACAAGATTCAACAATATTATCACCACTTTCAAATGGCACTTCAGATCACTAAATATATTTGATGCTGTGGCTGATTAACACTGTTGGCAATTAATGCATATTGGTTCCCCTGCTGATCATCTGAATGCTGACAGATATAGGAGTTGTCTCTTACACAATTGATCCTGATTGGTTATTCTTTGTAAATGGAATCAATGTTCGTTGTATGGCTCAACAATTAGATCACGCTGTAGACTACGTCTGCGTCTGAGTTGCAGAGAGTGGGCGTTCTGTAACAAAGAATTTTTTTCCTTAAAAGTAATAACATTTATTTGAAATGCAATTTTATTATACCTATTTTCTACAGATCAAAAATTGTGCAACTTTGACTGTTGCATTAATTTTAAAGGGGCTGCAGTACTATTAAAGTACTAAGGCTGTTCAATGAAAAATTGTTGATGTAATAAAGACAGGAAACATGAAAAATTAAAATATAGTATGAAATACGAAAAATTAACATCATGACCACTGAGAACTGAAGGTAACACTGTAGTGATTAGTGAATTAAAAATTGAGAGCATTAGTGCAAGAGTGACATGGAGGAAATCAATGCACAATGCAAGAAAGATGGATAGAATAGAGAAAATAAAGATGTGGCATATGGAAATGGATGAAGCAGAAGATAGGTAAAGAGTAGGGTTGGAAAATAGTGTAAAAGGAAAATATGTGTAGGCAATAAATATATAAAATATACGTGTATATACATATGTACATCAAAATATTATATAGATAAATCTTATCTTGCAATAGACAATGAGAAGAGGATATTAAGTATAATATTAGGGAAACTTAAGTAGAAATTCCTATTTAAACATTAACAGTTTAAATCATTACTTTTAAACATTATTAGTCATTTCCTATCAATTATACGGAAACTTAAAAAATATTTTTATTCAAATGCAAAGCAGTCCTTGACTTTCGGGCAACTCATTCTTTTGGGCATTATGAACAGGCACCCTTAAACTGACTTTCATAAAATGGTGAACAAAAATTCTGAAAACGTTATAACATCTGGAATGCAGTCAACAACAATGGAGTTTCTTGAGCTGAGATAAAGGAAGGCTCAGAATTAGTTACAAATTTTGAAGGCATTGAGACCACTGAAGCTACCACAAAGGAAGTTGTTCAGCTTTATGAATCAATTGGACTTGGATGTCAGCACTAAAGATGTGGATGAACTGAGTGCATCTCATTCAAAGCTTATGTCCAATGAAGATCTGAGTGCCGTGCAACAAGCAAATAAGGCACAATCTGAAGACCAAGACGATGAAATCATTCAAAATCCTCCCACAAAGACTTGAAATGTGAAGAACCTCAATGAGAAAACATTGTGAAAGAATTTGTACCCAATGCAGAAAGAAGTTCAGTGGTTCTCAGAGTTCTTGGAAGAATTACATCTTGCTATAGATTTTTTTTTACCACGAAGGCAAGTGTTCAAATTTCTCTTAACAAATTTTTTGAGAAAGCTGATGAGACACCATCAATGGCAGAGTGTCCCATTCCCCTTAAAAATCACATTAATATCTCCTACAAGAGCCCCATAAAAATCTCTTATAACATTCTCTGTAAAAATCAAGACCAGCAAGCCCTTCACCCAACAAATAAAACATCTTTCTTCTGTCTAATAAATGCCATAACTGAGTAAACTGAGATGAGTTGATTTTAAAATAAGGAAGTAGTATTTCATTAACTTTGCTAATTACATTTGATGTCAAATGTACCCTTAAATGTTTAAAAAAATACTTTGCATGAATAACACTCAGAGGTAAAAAAAATTCATACTATAATTTTAATTTTATATTTTTTAGCTCTCTGAAAACAGAACCCTCATTACATCTATCATTTACTCTATCACTTGACTTTCAGACCCATTTACAGGAATGCATTATATCCCAAAGTTGAGGACTGCCTGTACACAATAGCTGAGTGTAAAATGTTGTAAGCTACTGTAATTTTTACAGGTGATGATTGACATAAAATATAGACTAAAAATAACTTTTGAAAAGAAAAACAACCAAACCTTTTTGACCTCGTAATAAAGATTGAGGTGAACTGTGTGGTGACATGCTTTCTGTAGTAGACTGGCTAATTGGTCTATTCCTCAGAGTAGGGCTATATCCACTGCTTTTACCATGAGCATCCAGGAGTGCTGCTGCCAGATTAGGTATTCCCCTAGAACTAGTACTGTCAGTTCTGCTTGGAGGACCTGAATCAGAATAGTAAATAAACATAAAATACATTACTAAAAAAAAGGCAACTTTCAATCAGAAAATCATTAAGTTATAAAAGGATAACAAAAGTGGTAACAACATAAAATATTTTTGCACCCATTATACATTCTACTTAAAAAAAATAAAGAATTTTTATATCATTTTCCCCATGAAACAAAATTGTTTTATTTTTACAGAACTATATAACAAATGGTATCATGAATAAATTTTATGTAAAGAAAATGAAAAACTCTACAGTTTTCTGCTTAATGAAGTCTAAATATTATTATACCTCAGCAGTTCGAAATTTAGATATTTTAATCTACTATTTGAACAAATCTAAATAATTAGTTGCTCAAACACAGCTAAGATCAGGTCCATATTTACTAAA
Organism: Ryuthela nishihirai; assembly: GCA_038380435.1. Lineage (NCBI taxonomy): Eukaryota > Metazoa > Arthropoda > Arachnida > Araneae > Heptathelidae > Ryuthela > Ryuthela nishihirai. The sequence goes on from JAWZYU010000029.1 coordinate 39,401,841, forward strand.
TTCTATCTCATTAAAGAACTAATTCAATTAACAAGTCTATTGTGCTAAATCAATTCCATCCTTCCATTCTTGTTAAAAAGTTTATTTTAATAATTATGTAATTATCACTAATCTAATTGGACAATATTTTAAGTTTAGTTTTATTAGCCTTTAATATGTCCAGAATAAAAACTGATCAAGTCTAAATTAATTATCAAATTGCATTTATTACATTAATTCTTGAAACAAAAAAAATAAAATTCATCAAAATGCAATAAAAAACACTTTCCAATTATTATTTTTTTTTCATTTCACTGATTAATTATATACATTTAGAGTTCCTTATATCTTAATAAAACGTATCAGAATTTCAAGAATAAAAAAAGATCATACCTGTTAATTAATTTGTTCAGAATATCACATCAGTCTACTAGTACAATGATTATATATATATATTTAAAATCATTTAAAAAGTATTAATAACTTTTAAAATATACAAAGAATACAATATTTGATAACTAAAGTTTAATATATGCAATAATAGTATTATTCAGTATTATCAAGTATATATTAAATTTTAATTAACAACTATCCCATGTTTATATGTCTAACAAACATTTCAAAAAGGGAATTTGTTTAGATGAATTGTAAACATTTGCTGCACATAAATAATGCCTTTTAAGGTAAGTACTTCTAATACCAGAAAGACCTTTACAGGTAAAATATCAAGTAATTAGAAGGTATAAATTATTGTAGAAACATCATAAACCTGCCTCAACAAACTTTAAAATAAGCAAGTAGAATTTAATGCAAAGCAACTGTCAAGTCGGCATCCATTTGACATTTCCTTTCCAAGACAGAAATTATGACATGCGCCAACTTCCAACAAAACAAACAACTAAACATCATAATTACTTTCTCAATACTCATGCTGTTTGCACTTAGAAAGATGAACTGTAACCTCATTAATGACCCCTTTTAAGTAAAAGGCATCTTGTGACCTTCCATTAGATGAACTTAATCAGCTTAACTTGCATATAATTAAATCAATAACTAGCTCTGCTAAAAGCTATGCTTCAGTTGTGCTCTAATGACCTACAAATCCAATTCACTGTGAGACATCTGATTATACTAATGTAATGTGGTTATAGCATTTGTACAAATGCAGTCCATGCTATAAGCATAGCTCAAGCAAAGTGTTTCTACAGAATAATTAAACTACTGAAAAACAAGACAGGTGAATTTATATAACTGAAGGTCAAATAAGGCTATTTGCCTGCATGCATTCTTGTTCTGCCAGTTCACTGTGAGGAATGTGACTTGCAATACAAGCAAAAGAAGGAAATAAAAAAACTAAAATCCTTTATAATCCAATAAATTCTCATTTCATTTCGCAAGACAAATAATTTCCACAAAATCCTTGTACACTGTGGTTTCAAGATTAATTAGAGAGGATATCTTCAGGCATCTCTCAAATTAGGGTTTCCTACATCTTAAATTTTTTTTTACTTTTACATTTCTTACTGTCTTGTGGCAATCACATCACAAAATACACAAACTTTATATCCTGTTTTCAAATGGATCACAAGTGCTAGTTCTTTGGTCTAGTAGTTAAGATGCTGGCTTTCTACACTGATGATCCCAAGATCAGTTCCCACCAATTCCAAGAATCATCAACCATTGAACCTAGGATTTTTTTCAAGTGCAAAAATGTTATAACAAACTATGCAAAACCTCACAAGAAATTTCCAACTGAGGGTTGGGTTGTTTTACCTCTGAGCGGCACTTTTTTGCACACCATGGGCTAAATGGCCAGGTCACATGGACCCGAAGGCTCAGAGAAGGTTGGGGGAGGGGACCCACTGGAACAGCTGTTGGGAGACAGATGGTAGCCTCCCGTCAAGGCCATCCAGCGTGTTCTTTAACGTGCACAGGGTATGGCTCTCCCACACACGGGGCCACAGCTTAACGTCCCATCCGACGGACGGCGGCCTTTTCAAGCCCATCGGTGTCCCCTACTGACCATGGGCAGGGCGGGGAATTTTGCGGAGATAAATCTCAACGCTGACCCAGCTGGGACTCAAACCTGGGAACTACAGATTACAAGCCTGGTGCGCTACCGACTGAGCCACCCCCGCCCCAATTATTATGGTTGTCACTGAAATAATAAAATCTGATAGTTTCAGTGTTCAGTAATAGATGACATAAATTGTTGAAATTTGAATCCTATGTGGACAAAATGGTTATAAGCTGTATCTAGTGGAAAGTCCATTACAACACATCCTAAAATGAAATAGGCCACTTATTACCCAAAGAATACATCTCCTGGACAGTTGAAACTCTGTAGACATCGCAGTAAATGGGATTTCCCCCAAATAACTGGCAGATATGCCCTCCAAGTAATGAGATCTTGATTAGACTCTTTCTGGATATAATGTATTATTTATTTCTAACTGGAAAACACCTTGGGTAATAACTAAAGAAAATCATTGAATGATTTATTACTGCTTACTAAAGTATCAAAACACCAACTGATTTCAATACTATTCTAATTTTTACAAATAACATGAATGAAATAAAAACCTAATTTTACAACTGTAGTAAGATTAAGATTTTCAGGACCTCAGTTTCCCTTTATTTTGCATCCAATTCATTTATTTTTCCTTTAATTTCTACTGTATGTGCAATTTTGTAATTTTTTTTTGTTTAATTATATCTTCCACTAGAATCTCCTTCAACAGTATATTGCAAAATCGCTTTCCATAACACTTTTACATTCTTTCAACTTCAAGAAAATTACTTTTTTGAGCTTAGGGATTCCTCAAAATAAGCCTTAACTGGCATGGTGGTTAGGCAGCTAGCGACTGTTTCAGCAAGGCAAACTTTGTGTGTTGCGTTAGCTCTAACTAAGGCAGTGGTCAGCAGTGACTTCGGTCTTAGTAGGGCATGTCCTTGTATGAGAAGGCCTATATTAAGCTAGGAGTAGCTTCTAGGATTCTTCTCTGTCCTATATGTCGCAAATCAAATCAAAAATGTTCCTCAGGAATCTTACAATAAATTTTCTTTCACAAAAATATTTTCTCCATGCGTCTTATGAGAAAACATAACTTGATTAATACTTTTTTTTTTTAAAGCTGAACATACCAATACATATTACATGGAAAATATAAAGTTTAGATATAAATATCACTACTGAAAAGTAACTCTCACCTGATGATCTGCTTGGCGTATAAGATTTTACTGGGGCAGGTGAATATACACTTGCAGCAAACTGCTCGAAAGTTGTTGTATCTTTGTGATTTTGGACAATTGTCTCTAAAGATTTTGCTCTTTCTTCATAGCTAAGACTATATTAAGAAGCAAAGCTGCCAAGCAGAATTTTCAAAAATGATAACTTAATGAATTTAATTGAAAACTTTATATTACATCATAAAAATTATTTCATAACACAAAACTAGATATAGATACCTCTTAAATGTGCACCTTACGAATTATGAACAAAAAAATCAACACCATAGAAAATGCTGTTAAAGCAAATGCAATACTTGCAAGTTGAATAAACATCCTTTACACTAATAAAAATTATGAATGATGTGAAATTTTATTCAAAATGACTGTGCAACTCAGTTGATTAATTGGTTTCAACAATGGATTGTATCTGAAGACAGCAATAATAAGTTACTTAACTATTTAAATACACCTTATACATATTATACACATAAATATACTATTAAGTATATATATTAATATTAGTTATATATTTTATGGTTATTGTTGAGACATTAAATCAATATTGTTAATCTGATTCCACATTGTTTATAAGGCTTTTAAATCACTCAGTAATACGTTCAGATCGCAACTAGATATATCTGAATCCAACTTAACTGGGAAATAATTTCCACATTTCAAAATAACTGCAACCAAGAGTAATTTTTATCTACTAAAAGAAAAGCATAACCTTAAGTGATAATAAAGAAAAATCGCAACTTTATTTCCAACAGAAAAGAATTTCTTTAGAACTTGATCTGCAGCAACAACAGATATACTATATATTATATATAAGTCATGCCATATACCAAATGAAAGAGTATTTCATTCTGAATAAAGCATAAATTCAAATTAAAGCTATTTAAACTTAATTTTAAAAAACAGTTAACTAGCTATGGACACTTAAAGAGTTGAAACAAGTATATGTGCCACTCTAAAAATGCAATTGTGGCAGCTTTTATTTTAAAAAAGTTTTGCTGATGTGCCAGATTCAAGCCCATGTCTCTCTAGATATATGCCAGAATGTTCTAAGACCACTAAACTAATGCCAGCTCCATCGTTTTCCTACTAATGTGACTTATCAATCTCCCATGATTGTTGCACCTGGACTTGGTGCCATCTATGATCAGGAACAGCAAATATTTTTTTTATCTTGCACTGAGTAAGATGTATATATATAAGTTACTCATACTAACAGCATTATCAATGATTTAATCAATAAATGGTATCTCAGAATTACCTGTTGACTTTGAGTCAACAGATTATTAATTAAATCATTAATAATGCTATTAGTGCAAGTGGCTTACTTATTTATTTATTTATATCTTATGCAGTGCAACATTAAAGAGTTGCCATTCCCAATCATAGATGGTACCAAGTCCAGGTGTAACAATCACAGGAGACTGATAAGTCACAGTGGGAAAAAAGATGGAACCAGCATTAGTTTAGTGGTCTTAGAACACTCTGGCATATATCTGGAGAGATGTAGGTTCGAATCCCACATATTGGCAAAATTTTTTCCCACAAAACTATTTATTTATTTATACTGTTTAACACAATAAATGTTTTTCATAAATTCAGTTGTTAAAAGGGACAAGCATGTGAAAAAAAGCAATGCTAATGGTCATATACAGTGCTTATTATCATGATACTAATGGAAACTAGGAATATTCACAATTATATATATGAGTAATTGCATATTAAAAGAGGTGTGTGAATCACACATAGCTCAGAAACTAAGCAATGGGAAACTTGACTTTATGTGAAAAATGTTTCAATAAAGGGAGAGAAGAGTAAACTCAATTTTATTAAAACAGTGCAAATTTACTATTTTATATTACTCAGAATTTTATTTTTTAAAAGCAATAAATACAAACCTGAGATTTTACAAGATAAGATAAATTTCATAACAGAAAGTTAAATTAGCAAATTTCTTCTTACACTTCAAATTTCTATTTTCCTTATAATATGGTCAGGCCATGAACAGAACATTTACCAATGACTGCTTCATTTGCTCAAACCATAAGATACTAAAAAAATGCTATTTGATTTCATGAGAATAATAAAGGATACAAATTTTGGTAAAGAGAAACCAGAGATCTTATTGCTCTGCTGGCATTAACTGCTGTAGCTCTTACAAGACCAGGCAGTACCTTGTGATCTACTATGGTACCATTGAACAAAGGACCGAAAAATGGCACCTATAAATATAGTAAGTTCAAAGATTATCTTTCAAACAATTTTTCATAAACCATTTAAAATAAAAATTACATATAATATATGCACTACTAAATTACATTAAAAATTTTAAACTAAATGAGTCTATGTAATATATACAACTATACATTGCTTACACACTGATCTTGAAAGTTATAGTTGTTGATCTGTTAACTCAAACTTTTTTTTTTTCACAAATATATCATTTACAAACAATGCAATAATTAATTTTGGAAATCAAATGCAGTCTTACACAAAGGAACTCTTTCCTCACATTACTCTATATCAAATTCATTTTCAAGAGAAACATTTTTTTTTACAGTAATACTTCAATGAAGCCCTCAGACCTGAAACAAAAGATAGCTTGGCTATGCCATTTGAATATTTAACCCTCCAGAAGTAGTGTGGAATGATAGAAATAAAGAGGTAGCATCGGTCTCCCAGACTGATTATGCAAAAATGTTCTCTAAAGTTTATCATAAATTTCAGTATATCATATTAGGAAGGTAGTACAGTGCACTTGACTTAAACTTTTGTGTTGCAAAATTATTAGAAAAGATATTCTCAATCGGTCTGACAGACCATATGCCACTTCTGGAGAATTAAACAGTTAACTGTTCAAATGCAATTGAATATGAGAGTAGTTCTCAGTAATTGTGATACTCACTAAGCAATTTAATAACAGAATTTGATAACAATATTTTAATCTGCAGTTTGCCTTTTTTCTTAATTTCTAATAATTTATTGTATTAAGTTATGCTCCAATCTAGATGAAAAGTAGGAAGCTCAATTTACTTGTAAGGATGACACAAACAAAAATGACTGAGAGTCACTGCTAAAGAAAAAGTTACAAAAATTCTTTAGAAGATAATTTTATTACAGATATTTTTCAATGGCAGTGTCTGTAAAGCTAGTCTTAGTTTTTGCATCTCTATAAATAGTCTTTGCTCTTATGGTTACACATTGCTTAATCTTTGAAAATGTCTGCAAATTCATTACTACTAACAAGTGTGCTGAGAGACAACTTGAAAGTTTACAAGATTACCTTGAGAGAAAGACTGAGAACAACTGGTGTTAAGTAGTTAATTTCAGTCTGATCATCATTTCTAAGTGTTTGTGTGCATAATTTGCAGTGGGTTTATGCAACAAACATAATTATTATAAAGAGTCTGTCCACTAAACAAAGTCCAAATGAAAATGACATTGAAAAAGATAGTTTTCTAGACATCCAGTCTATTTTTTTAACAAATTACAATTATACATTTCCCTCTGTCAGAGAGAAAACACTAAACAAAGTTCTAGACAGAATGTGTGCAATAAAACAAAAAAATTTTATTGCACTTACTGTTCTACCAAAACCACATGGTACAAAGTTACATAATTATGTTAATAGCAAATAGGCTAGATCTATTAAGAGACACCAAATCGTATAGGGGAGCTGAAATAGGGTTTGAGCATTACCTTGTTAAAAGTATCTTACAACTGAGACTTAAGAAATGTTGCACTAAAATTAAAAGAATTACCTTTAATAGTGAAGCCTGAAAGACTTTCAATAGATAAAGCCTATGCTGATAGATTCCTTAGTCGTTATAAAAATCTTCGATTGTTTATGACTGAGTATTAAGGATGAATGGGACATTTTTTTCATTCTTGAAACCAACAGTGCTGTTCTAAGCAAAATGAATTAGAGAAGAGTCATTTGAAAGATAATGCAGTGAAGCTTATTTCTAAAAGAAGGAGCACATGGCTAAGTTCAATTAACACCTATTTAATCAATTATCACCCTATAAGGTCACTGAAAATAACTCACTGCAACTGATCCCCCATTTCCCTCCCTCTTTTGGGAAGATATAGAGGCAAAGTATAATTTGAGGTAGTATATGAGACACTCCCCTTGTTGCAAGCTTTAATCTAACATATAACTTACACACCTTTAAATTCCCATCCCCTTTTTTCAGAGAAGGGGAGCATAACTTGAGGTAGACTACAATGCTCCCCTATGTCACAAGCTTTCATTTGACACATAATGAATTAGGCTGGTCTTCATGTTAAAAAAATAGAGGGAAACAATCATTTATATATTTCTAAGAATAATGTTGTAGTGTAAATGTAGTTACATATACACTACAACACTATTCTTAGAGTTATGATGAGATCAATTTTTTATAACCTATGCTTTCATATAGATCATTATGCTTTGCCCTTGTGATCAGAAGATATAGGGGAATAAACATTTACACATTTCCCCTTTTTAGAGGGAGGTAAAAAGCAGAGTAACTTTTTTATAAACAATGACACTCCTCACACCACAAACTTCTATTTGAAACATAACTTGTTATGATCAGCCATCAAGCTGAGAAGGGATGACGGAACAAACTGTCTGATAAATCCACAAACAGAAAGAATGACAGCTACAAATGCAAATGAAAAGTAATAGGAAAACACATAAAAATAAAAAGCAATTAGAAAGCAGTTATTCCTTACTTGAAGTTTTCTGGATATATGGATTCGATAAAGTCTACCACCAATCGGATAAATCACAATTAATACATCACAAAACTCTGTTGCTATAATTTCTTTTCGATAATCTCTGTAGTGTTCTGACCAAACTATGTGAACTTCATCATTTCCCAAATGACGCACCTGAAATAAAAAAAAATCTTTTAATAAAAATTTTACATTTCACTAAAGAGTTCAGTGATAAGGTATTTTATGTTGTTTAATATACAGATGAACCAATGTAAAACCATATTTAATTTAAAAGACATATTTCCATATAAAATCATGATGTATATAGGAAATAGTTCAAATGCATTAGAAAGCTTTTTTAGGAACCTAGTAAATAATAAATATTCAATAAATTTAGAACATTTTAGCAATGCATTAAAAAAATTCCTGACAACTGAAGTTAAATCAGTGCAATGTAAGATACCCTGTGTATCCAGAGAATTGCTGCCCTTTGGCTTATATGTCAACCAGTACATTAGCTTTTTGGATTAAGCATAGAAAAACTATGCACTACATTAATAACTTTTTATTAAGTCCCTTTAATGGTGCAAGCATAATTTACACTACACTATTAGCTAAGGGAAGAAACAAAAAAATATATATATCAGATGTAAATTGAGTTTAATTGCGATGCTTAAAGTCAAACTTCTAATACTTCAGCATCAATAGTTAGAATTAAAGTTATCTGCATACTAAAATCCTTATCCTTTCACAGGTATTTTTAATAAGTGAAATTAAAAAGATTAAAATTAATAAAACAATGTAAATTTTGAAATGGCACTTTGTTAACAATAGCCATAATGGTATTAATAGACTACCTTTGCTCAAATTGTTGTTAACCCCTGCATCTATGATTTGTACATTCAGTGCAAATTTTTAATGTAAGGTTATTTCTAGCATGTCCACTGATGCAAGGTTGTTCCTATGCACCATTCACTAATGCAAGGTTGTTCCTAGCAAAGTACATTGATATTGCATCAATTTCAAAATTAGTACATACATATGCAAAAATATTAATACAATACTTAAAACTAATAACACCAGTATTACCTTTATAGTCATGGCTTCATCATCTAATGAGGCCGGCATTCTTGTTGATACATGAAAAATCACCTCCAAAAATGATGTTGCATAGTATGGTGCAGTGTCACCTGTACTTTTATTTCTTTGCAAGCCTCCCAAAAAGCCCAGATGACTTTCTAATTCTACCTAAAAAATATTACATATATATTTTTATCCACTGCTAAGAAAATATGATACTTAAGAACAAAAATTCAAATTGCTACATAACTTTCTGATTATTTATTTCAGCAGCAATATAAAATGGTCTAATATGACTACTTGAAATACAATGGTTTTATTGCACATTAGAAGTTTGATCTTTTACAGTCAGTAAAAATTTAAATATTACCTAAATCTTTGAAAAAACAATATTATTTAATATATACTGAAGACTTATTAGTTTCAGCATTAATATAAGTCTTAAGACTATATTTGATCTATGTAACATAGCAGTTGTTCTCATCCAACTGTTATGACATTACAACTTGAAAAATTAATGGTTTGAAACCTTTTTCACAGTAGCACTTCTACACACCATCTACCATTCTCTGAGTATGCCTAACTTTATATAATTGTTATATTAAAATATGTCTTATATACATGGCCATATATATATATATACCACCAGAGTATAAAATAATTGTTCTGGACCAATACATTTCATTTATATGTATTGGTCCAGAACATACATATAAATGTTCTGGATTTATATGTTTGTTCTGGACTCATCAATTAAATTTCTAAGAACATTTTCCAGAACATACATATAAATGTTCTGGATTTATATTTCATTTATATAGAATAGCTCATATTTTCACATAAAACACCTAATTGGAACACAAATAAAATACATACTAGCAAACTTCCCTTTGAAATTCAATGGGACCCCTTGAACTTAGAAGTGAACTAGAAGTGGAAAAACATGAGTGATTTTAAACTCAAGCTTAGATCTATAATAGATAAAGATGAATATTCAAGGCATCACAGGACATCCTTAGGAGACATTTGGGACCAGGTAGTGTAAGCATTAGATAAGTTAATTATAAATCAGGGTGAGAGTTAAAAAACATTCAATTAAATTTCTAAATGATAACTATAAAATGGGGAAAAACTGGTTTAAGGTTAAAAATCATATGCTGTCATAGTTAGAGACTCAAATTTTTAATAAAACATGAAGTGGCATGAGGAAAACTCATGTATGGGTGACAATTAAACCAGCCATAAAAAATACAATAGTCATACAGTGAAATTGCAAATTTAAAATGTCACGAATTTTGGAAGGTTGTGGGATTTCTAACACGAAGAAAAGTTTTATTAAGTCTCTTAGATATTTAATTAAATTGTGTACCTCTATCATAATGAGGGGAAACTGATATAAATTATTTAAAAACACATATAATCGTAATAAATATAAAATCATCATACCTCCCATCCAAGACCAGCAACAAATTCTTCAAATTCTTGACTTCCACCAGAATTTAGCAATATCGAATTTTTATCCTCTTGACCTTCAGCTACATATATCACAGCAATTTTATGAGTTTCTCGGCTGAAATAAATAATGGCTAAATACACACTTGCACAGATTTGCTCTTATTAAAATTGTTAAGGCTATTGCTTCAAAATCCTTATTATCTTGAAGATAATAACAATTAAAATAGCAAAAGCCAAAAAAAATATAAAATTTTCTTAAAAAAAAAAGGCTATGAAAATCTAAAAAAAAAATTTCTTTACATGATGTACAAGGAAAAATGTGTTACATCAAAAAGTAAATAAGAGAAAGCAATATTTTTATTATCTACCAGTAAATACAAAACATTTAACCTGGTAGTAAGGTTACATTGGTCTTTTAGATGTCTCACATGCATTTTTGGATGGCCCCAAATGAATTATCTGGCATCAGAATGTGTTTACTCATCTAGCAGACCTGAATTCCTGTTACAGAGATAAAATGATTTTTTACTATTTGGGAAATGCATTTTGTCATGGAAGTGTGGAAAATATCATGCTTGGTTCTATGAACCACACTGTACATATTGACATCAGACATTTTTTCACCACATTTTGAGTTGCTGTTTCCATTGCATCCTCTGTTTTGCAGATGAACACTCAAAGTATGTTTTGATAAATTAAAGATGCAAAACAAGCGTTAATTTTTATCATTTATTCTTGATACATTTTTGCAGAAAATATAAACGTATATAGAGTATTCTTTCAAAAAAAAAAAAGAAAAGCAAAGCATGAAATTATGAAAAATGAAAAAAGTTCCAAAATGATTGTTATGAATGAACTATTTAAAGAAAATTACTCTCCATAGTCAAAGGCAGTTAAAAGTCAATGTGTATACTGATGGGACAAAAAGAGCCATGTCTATTTCCAGGTTAAATTTCAATTATTATTTTGCACATTTGAATTAATAAAATTAAATACAATTTAAATTGACAAGAATATGAATCAAAAATGTTGCATAACTTATTTAAAAATTGTAAAAAACTGCACTAAGCAAATGCATGCAAATCAATAATATATATAAACAGAAAAATAAATTCAAAGAATTAATTAGTAACAGCATAAAAATTTGCACTGTAATATTATATAATCAATTCTGTATGAAAATATTAAACTAATACTAACCATTTCTGTTTATCAAGATGTCTTAGTTCTCTTAACAACTGTTCGTTTTTTTTCAACAAATTACAATGTGGCCTGTAAATAAAAAAGTTAAGATTTTGAAACAAGCTTAAAATTCAAATAGTGAAGTGTTTCACTATAATAAATGGCTATAATATTTAAAATTAATAATAACACAATAATATATTTCAAATTTATTAACTAAACTAGATGGATCCACTTTTAGCTCTCAAACTCCATGGATCCACTTTTAGCTACTTGAACCAAACTTTGCTAAATAGGAACCCAAAACTGATTGGAATAACAACTGTTTTTACCAGCATATAACCCTAGAAGCAGTTATTAATCGAACTATTTACATACTTTAAAAGGAGTTTTCTACTTTCATTCATTTTTACTTAATGCAAATGAAAACAAATTGGTCCTTACTGTAATGAGAATTTTCTGGAGAAAAAACAACCTATTGCTCATGAAATATAAGTAAATTCTGCTGGGCATAGGATAAGTTTACAGTCATAGGTTATCTAAACAAAATAGTAGTTAGAGCTATTTATTTTCATTACTCAAACAAATTACAAAATTAATGAACCATTTCTTATCACATCCAATTAAAATTTCAGCATTTAACTAATCCCTAAAAATTTAAGAAACCTTTTCATAAAACAATGACTTTTTTTATCACATTCAACTGAAATTTCAGCATTTAACTAAACCCTCAAAATTTAAGAAACCTTTTGCTATTATAAGACATATATATAGAGTACCATAAAGTATAAAATACTGTTACGACAGAAGAATCTGGCAACCGAAAGCAAAGTTTCAGCCAACGAATTGAACTTTGGGAGAATTTGGAGAAGAAGAGTGGAGCGTTTTGTATTGTAACGGTCGTTGTGTTGTAACGGTCGGTGAGTTCGAAAATGGACGGTGAGCTGTTCTGAGACAGTGCGCGTAAGTATCAAGAAGTAACTTGATGTGTTGTGTATACGCGGAAGGATAAAAGTGGGATCTTTTATCGTTAAGTATCAAGAAGTAACTTGATGTGTTGTGTATACGCGGAAGTATAAAAGTGGGAACTTTTATGGCTAACTTCGAATGTCTACACGGACTGTCTTTTTGTTCGGCTAGTGTGTGAAAAGTTATTAGCACAGGACGAGAATTGGTTTACGAGTGAAGATCTTCGGGTGACCTGGTAAATCAAGTAAAAGGTAGTATTTAGTAAAATACACAGAGCTGATGTGTGCTCATGCAGGAAGATTGATGACTTGTGCATGTTAATAGTTGATTTGTTAATAAGATACTTCATCCATATTTCCTTTGTAACAATTTACCTTGTATTGAATTTGGTTTTGAAATATAGCTTTTAATACTCACGCTCAGTGGCTATCCATTTTTGTGATCCGCAACAATACCATAACCATAAAGTATAAAAGTAATATATTATAAGACATATATATTAAAATACCATAAAGCTGATTTTTTGCATGACTATTATATCACATGGTCAGTGGTTGTGCTGCCTGTATTTAAGACAGTTCAGGGATCATATGACCACAATATGTGACCTTCTTCTTTGTATTGCAATTATAGTAAATAGAGCATAATTTCAATTTTTTTTTTGTCAGGCAGTGTATGTTGACTGCAAAAAAGAAATTAGAATAACAAATTTTTACCCACAAATACTCTAACTTAAAATATTAAAAATTTATGGAGTAAGAAAAATTCTAGTATAATGCATCAATGCAAGCTACCCACAAATGGTCAACATAACCCCAATCCAAAATTAAGTTACCAACAAGTAACCATGGGCTGTGTCAAATAAATATAGAAGACATGGGTTGTGTCTACTAGACTTTACATCAAACACTATTTTAAATTCAAATACACAGAAGTTTAACATTCTTTAAATGGCAGAAATCTTTCATACAAATTTTTCACTATTTCACAAATATACATCTTTTCTAAAGTACTTGTTACTATTTAGGTCTAACAGGATCAAAAGAATAAAAAAAAGTCACTGTAAATGATAACTGAAAAAAACTTGAATGCTGATTACTAGAGTAATGGACTATACAAAATATCTTAAGTTCAGAATTTCAACCAAAATTACACAGTACTCTGTGCTTTACATTTCAAAGATTATTTCATACACACCAGTGTACAAACCTTACAGCACTATGTTACATCAATTGGAAGATAACTTGGAAGCTCTCTAATGTCTAAAATTTGGAAAATGTTTTACAGAAAAATGGAATTGAAAATAAATATCTCGATCAAATCTATATAAAACCAGATTTTTAACAATATTCATTCAATATTTATTACTGAGTTATGGAAGTTTGACTATTCAGCAATGATATCAGTTACAAGAATTTATCTAGAAAGTTATTAAAATGTTATTTCAAACCATTTAATAAATGTATATGTTAATCACGTTTAATTACAATTTTAATTACACGTTTAATTACAATTGAAGTTTGTGTAAAAAGTTTTTAAATATTCGCCAATTTTGTATAGTTTTTTTTTCTTTTTTCAAAAGCATTGCTGCTGTTAAATATCACAGCTTCTACAACTATTTAAATATGGAACAAATACTGTTGAAAAAACAACATTTAGATTTAATTGAAATATTTATCTTCAGTCACATTTTTAAATAAAATGCTTATTTTAGAAGTTATAAAACTTTGAAATTAGCTTCCCATTGACATAACAATGGTTGTAACTTAAATTTTGAACACCAATATTTAAATTACAATTAAAAAACTTTGCAAAATACCAGATTATTACCTCTTTTCCCATGAAGTATATCCCAGCTGATTTAACAAAAGCCTACAGTGTTGAAATGGGGAATAAGTATCACAAGGTTGAGGTGGATGAATGCTTTTAGCTTCCATACTGAAACAAAGACATATGAATGACATATGAAACAAAGAAATATAATCATTAAATTCATCCACTACTTAGCATGCACTTAAAAATGTTCAAATAAAATACTTGCAATGATCATAAATAACATATTTAAGCATTCCATATTTTTCCATACAGCATGAATCTTTCATCTGAGAGACTATTTTTTGTTACAATATTTCATAACCTTTTTTTATTTTCAAATTTAGCTATTACACATCACATAAATAACAAAATAATTTAGCAAATAGCTTTTATTTTCAAAAGTTAAGCTGGGAAGCATGCTAACCACTCAGTCATAACCTACAAGAAAATAACAGCATTGGAGTATTTCTCCTCTTTGTATTGCATTTTGCAAGTCTCACTGAACTTTACGAAGTGTAGTAACTTGTGAGATCCATAAGCTAAATAATGAAATGTGTTGCCTTTAACTTTCTTATAGCTCAATGGTTTCAATCAAAGCTTACCTGCATCACATTACTATCACTCCCACAAACCCTTGCAGGTTCCCAGATGTTCATTTCTCTTTGATGGCACTGAACCAGCCCAATCATCATATCAAATTTTTTAATTATTATTTGTGGCTTACTTATCAATAAGAATGATGATAATGAAATCATCATATTTAATATAGAATATGAATGAACATATTATCATCATGATTTCATTTTTAATGAAAATTTATTTAAAAAAATATAAATTATAAATTTTAAAAATAAACTTATATATGCCTTAAAGTTATTTAAGTATATTTAAGTATATTTTTTTATATCAGATAAAATAAAAATAAAATATGCCAATGATGAAATTACTTACTGAATTCATATTAACTTCAGAGGAAGATCAGGTGGCAACAATTTTTGCTTATTTGGTCAGAATAATCAATTTTGGTGCCTATCTTCTTTTGTAGTTAATATGAATTCACTAAGTGATTTCCTCAGTGGCATGCTTTACTTTTATTTGTTACTTTGCACATATAGGTGGACAGACATTTTTAAATTTTTTTTTTTTACTTTTTTTAGCAGAAAGTTTGCAAGAAACTGTGTCACACTTTCTCCTGCTTTGGAAGAAAAAAACTACTACATTTACTATGTTACTCTGTATGTCTTAAGCTTTCAGTCTGACATATAACTTCACTAATAAAGTCTCCTTTTGGTGAGGATGGGGGAAAAATTATTACTTAAGTTGCCATTATTTTAATGATCAATCATTAAAGTTTATATCATTAATTTGTAAGCATTGTTATAACTAACCTACTACTTCCAGAGTATTTTTGCAATTGATTTTGTTCAAGGTTACGCTGATTGAGCACTAGATTCATGGTATCCATCTCCATCTGTCTACTGTCTTCACTTTGTAGTTTAGGTGGTGAATTTAATGGCTGACCAGGTTTTGATACACACTCTGGGCTTGTGTGACCAATAAACTGAAGAAGCTAAACAAAAACAAAAAAAAATTATTTCTACATATTGCATAATACACCTATCCCTCGATTTACACGGTACTCAGTTCACACAATTTTGGCTTTGCACGGTCAAAAAATGCAACCAGTTTCGATTTACATGGTACTGACTGAGACGTACATAGAAAGGAAATCTCAGTCAGTACCGTGTAAATCGAGACTGGTTGCATTTGTTGACCGTGCAAAGCCAAAATTGTGTGAACTGAGTACCGGGTAAATCGAGGGATAGGTGTATATTGCATAAATCATAAAAAATTAATATTTTACATAGTACAAACATTACACTAAATTCTCTCAAATGTTCAAAACTGCCTAACCATAAAAGCTAGTATAATATTCCGACTGTTTCAGAGCAACATACATCATCTAAGTTATCCAGATCATCAGCACTGTTCTCAACTGTAGGTAGAACATCTGGTGGCCTGTGCCTAAAAGTGTGATCAGGCAGAGAACCAGAAACTCCAGTCAAGCTTAATGTTGAAGATGACAAGGAACCAGGCTGCACTGGAACATGAAGAGTGGCACCCTTAATATGAGGTTCTGCAAAAAAAAAAATCAATTATAATATATATTATTTTATTATATTGAAAGAATTTTTCATGTAAACTTCTAAAATATATACTAATTTTATTAAATGTTTCAAAATAATATTTATTAATTTTCAATTAACTTATGAGGAAAATTCTTGTAACACATTACTGTTTCTGAATATTTAAACCCTGTCACCACCATACCAACCCAAACAACAGATAGGACATAGTGAAGAAGAAGAAATAGAATTGTTTGGATATGTCCATTAAAAATCTTGGTTATTTTTGGCTGGTATGGCAGTAAAAAGGTTATACTTCTATGTCTCCAAAATACTGACTTCTATAACTCTCTAAAACTAAAAATGTTGCTCAAAATCAAGATTTAGATAGATTTGATTGATAGCTATTTTTTTTTTCATCTCTGCAGTATATGTGAGGAAAAAATGTTATATATATATATGGAATATGAGGAAAAAATGTTATATTATAAGTGAATATGCTTCTCACCAACACAGTAAGAACCTCCACAGCTCTCTGGTGGGCCATAAAGTATTGAGCAATCCCATGAAAATTTGCCACTAAGATCTCTCACTATGATTCGAACCTGAGACTTAAAAGTGGCAAGACCAGCAGTTGCACCACCTCCTGGCAATTCCTAAAATAAAAATCAATTATTTAATGTAGAACATATATCAGGCACGAATTCTTCATACATACATACAATCAGACTGAAATTTTGTACTCCAAAAATGATTTTGAGTAATAGCTACTACATTGACTGCAGAGCAATTCTAATAGGGTGTTCTTTGACACTGTCTGCCAACTCATTCTTCCTCCTCTGGAAACACTGCTTTAATGGGTCATACATAATTTTCTTTTATTTATAAAACCTCCTAACATATTTTTTAAAACATTCAGATGTAAAATTAAATAGTATCAATATTTTTCTATTAAAATTAAATATCTTCTAGAAAGGATTTCCTAACTATTTGAGACTGTATCCCAAACACCTAAAGTTTGATAGTATCCCCAAGCTCCTTCAATTGCCAAGAGCTGGAATTTTTTTGATTGATTTGTAACTAGTTTTGCTTATTATAATTATATACCACATTTGTGGATATCTGACATTTTTTTTATCACATTGGCACTATAGTCTACATACCCTTTAGTTTGAAACACTGGTTCATTAAAAATTAACTGAGACAAAAAAGATTTTGATATTTATATCAGTATAAAACTAATGCTTTTTAGCCTAGAACATGATACTTTTATAGCCAAAAATGATGATAAAAACACTAAGAGCTGAAATGTATTGATACAGCTTAAATGGTAACAAGAGCTAACAAAACTTGCTATCTAGTTTTTTAATTTGATTACTTGCATTTATAAGTACAATATTGCTACAACAGATGAACGAGCAATAATGAAACCGTGATGTGATGCATCATTTTGATGCTCGCATTTACTTCAGCATGAGAATTATGTCACTAACCATTTTGAATGAACTTAACTTAGAAATAAAGAATAAGAGAATTGTAAATAGGAAGAATTTGTGTGAAGGAAAATAGTTTTAGTCTGTGCACTACAGTATAAAGAAATGTTTTTATTTGGTGTGTGCATGGGAGAATAAATAAGTTTATTAGTGTGGATCTTGTTAGTGAACAAATAAGAAAAAGAATTCATCGTCTTGTGTATGGTGATCAATGTCTGAAAAGAATTGGTTCTAAGATACCAGTACACTGAGCTGCAGTTTTCGAGTACTTGATGACTGAAACCTTACAAGGAAATCATTTGGTGTATAGTTCTTTAGTTTGTTTAGGAATTGGTAAGGTTATTCTTGATAGATTGCAGGTTTGTTCACTAAAATAATTGTGCCACTTATCGAATGTTTTAAAAAGCCTTATTTTATGCTTTGAGTGGAGATAGTAAGAATTATAGAGGAAACAACTCTTTGTAGGAAGAATGATAAGGTGCTATGTTCTTTTGAAGTTTATTTTTATACTGATGAAGATTTGTGTTGGTTGAATTTAGGTTATATAAATGTTTTCATTCATACTTTTGTAACAAATTACATTTTAAAATTATTGCTACTAATTATTATTTTTGAACTCATGCTGTTTCCATTCATTAAGTTTATAACAATATCATAAACCAATAAATTGAAGGAATATAGATTTTTCACACTTTGTGATTATAATTTCTATTTTTGCCAGTGAAAAAGGTTTATTTACAAGTAAATATCAGGTCAGCACAAGATGCCATCTACCTATATTATAAAAGAAACTTTGAGTATATTCCTAAAGAAAACAAAAACAGTTCATGCCATTATGAAGAAAAATCTAATTTTAAAGTTAATAGAAACCAACTAAATGCTTATACTATCAAACTTGTGTTATATTCATTGGGCATTTATTGAATCTTATTCATTGCCGCCACGGCGGGAATTGAACCCGCATCTCTCCAGATTCATGCCAGAGCGCACTGTAGCGGTGATGAATTTTTTTTCAGAATCTATTAATTAATGTTTGATGTCTATCTTAACAGGGAATACTGTGCATTCACTTTGGATTGATTTTTGAATCTTATTCCAAAAATTTATTGGATAAGCTTAAACACATATTAAAAATGATCATGCTATTTCATAAAACTGTATTTATAATAACACTAGTTGGATAGTAAAACCAGTTAAATTACGTATTGATCAAATTTGATAGATCTCCATTACCATATCTCCATTTCCATTATCATCATCCAATATATCTCCATTACCATAATATACTTTAGTGGGTAGCTAAAAGCATAAGATTGAAAATCACTCTACTACTACATAATAACATCTATGCATCAAGCAAAAATATTGATTGAACCAATAGAAGAGTACAAGAAAATAGACCAAAGAGCCAAAACATTATAATCACCTGCCTAATATGATGTTGGTCCTCTATGTGCCACCAAAACAGTCTCTACCCAACGAGGCACGAACACTACAAGATTTCCACAGGTGTCTTGTGGTATCTGGTACCAACACGTTACCAGCAGATCCTTTAACTCTTTAAGTTACGTGGTTGAGCTGCCGCAGATCAGATATACTGTTCCATCACAAACCACAGATGCTTTACCTCTGAGCGGCACTTTTTGTACACTACGGGCTAAATGGCAACCACAGATACTCAATTGGATTGATATCTGGGGAATACCTGGGGATATCTGAAAGAAGGCACTACTAGAGAGGAATACCATTGCCATGAAAGGACGTACCTGGTCTGCAATGGTGTTTAAGTAGGTGGTAGATGTCGTAGTTTCCTACACTTGAATGACTGGACCCAGGGTTTCCCCAGCAGAACATTGCCCAAAGCATTACACCGACTTGTTTTCCACCCCCGACTTGTTTACACAAGTTTCCCGACTTGTGTTTTTTTACACCGACTTGTTTTCCACACACGACTCCACCGACTTGTTTTCGTCCCACGGTGCATCCTGGTGCAACCCTTCCCCAGGTAAATGATGCACATGTACTCGGCCATCCACATGGTGCAATATTCAACATGGAAACAAGATTCATCAGACCAGATGACCTTCTTCCAATCATTTAAGATCCAGTTTTGATGCTCGCATACCCATTGTAGGTGCTTTCGACGGTGAACCGAGGTTAGCATGAGCACTTGAAGCAGCTTGCGGCTATGAAGCCCAATTTTCAGCAGGGTTTGATGTATTGTGTGTTGTGACACATTACTCCCATCACCAGCATTCAAATTATGGGCGAGTTGCACCACAGTATCCCTTCTTCAGTAGAAGGAAAATCTAATTTTAAAGTTAATAGAAACCAGCTAAATACTTATTATATATATATACTATCAAATATACATATTTATATATATATATTTATATGTATCAAATATAATATAATTATATATATATTATACTATCAAACTTGTGTTATCTAATATATTTATATTGCTGCAAAGCTCCCTTCTGTTGGCTTGTACCACGCGGGATACCTTCGCTCACCTCTAGCATCGATGAGCAGTGGTTGGCCCACACCTTGCTAGCAGTTTGTGGTTTTTCCTTCCTCGGACCACTTTTTGAAGGTACTGACCACAGCTGGCTGTGAGTACCCACAAGCCTTGTCTCAGAAATACTCTGACCCAGTCGTAGGGCCATTACAATTTGGCCTTTGTCAAACTCACTTAAGTCTGCTGCCTTTCCCATCTGAAGAACAAAAATAACAGAGCTCAGTATCAGGTGTTATTTATACCATTTCATGATCTTCACAGGCGCCATCATTTACCTGCAGTTGCTTCAATTTGCATAAAGATGCGCTGGCCATAATGTTTTGGCTCTTCGTTTTATATGAAACAGTGGTGACATCTGCAATTAATGTTAATGTCTTAAGATACAAAGAGCTATCCAGTTCATAAGTCTGAACTTTATCAGCATACCAATTGGAAAGAGAGGTGAAAATATTTAAATATAGTAAAATAATAAATTAAAACTGAAAAAACTGATCAAATATATATTCTTAAAATTAAATTTTTAATGTTATGATATATAACATTTACACGTGTTTTTTGACCCAACAATTATATGACATATTCATAAATGTTTTTACCAAAGCAAACTTTAAAGATACATAATTTTCATATTTTGCATTAATCTTCTTAAAACCTACTTACCACAGCTGGTATTTCTACAAAAGAAATTATGGAGCAGTTATTGAGCACAAAGAATTGAATATTGGGAGCATGAAACACTTCTGCAGATAATTCATCCCCTGTTAAAGTAGGAACATCATCATGTTCATTTACTAAGCTTGTCAAGCGAGCTGCACCAACTCCCATAGGAAAATGGCCTAAATGATTAACTATGTGATTCATCACCTGAAAATAACAATCAGCAAATCGGTAAATAGGTTAACCATAACATATGGCATAATATAATATCTTAGATGTCCAAAAAGGGGGAACTTCTTAAATTACACATATTGCATTGATTTTTTTAAACAATATAAAAATATATTTTTAGACTACAGTGTAAATTTATTTAATCCATTGATTAAACCACAAATTAGACTTTTCTTTTTAAATTACGTAGAGAAAACTTGCATCAAAGTACATTGGAAAAAACATTCAAAAAGACGAGGTCCTAAATGATCTCCAAAATGATTGCTTTTAACTCTCCAGGTGGCTGGAATGGGTTCTCCCACCTATATGGAGACCATATAGCTGTATATATATATACAGCTATATGGTCCCATAGCATTACTAGTGTGGCAGCACAGCCATTGCTTATGCTGTGCTGTGATGTTTAAGAGTCCAACAGAGGAATAGAAGTGTAATGCTTGGAGGGTTAAAGTGAAACCATTAAGCCACATTTATTCTTGACTTGTAAAATGAGAATGCCCTCATTGTGGGATTACAAAAAACAGCCAAGTTTCCAATATTTGCCAAAAAAAAATGTTTTTCTTCAGAATTCATCAAAAATGGAAGGCTATAGCTAAAAGTCAAAATTAGTCCTATTTATGGTCAAGTGGTTACAAATAATCATTAAATATACTTAATATATTATTAAATATAAAAAATTAAAATATGAAATACTATATGTCGTATTAAATTCCCTACTTAGGAGGAATTATCATGGAAACTTGCAACTGTCACAAGCAATGAGAACAAATATTACTAAAATTATCATTTCGCATTTATTTTCTAATGCTACAGATATTCTACATGAATTATATTACTTCATTTAGTGAAAACAATAAACATTAAAAGAGTACTACTGAAACAAAATCAAAATACTTACATTTCTTGCTGCTAACTTTAATATATTATGATTACGCTGGAAGTCTTCACTTTGCATGGAGGGTCTGAAAAAGGAACTCTCTGTAGTAGTGGGTATTTTTTCAGGACTAGCACTCTTAGAAATAATGGGAGGCCAAGAGGATGTACCATCCTGAAGGTTGTCAAGGTGAATATTAGGATCAACATCTGGAGCAGAAAGTTCTATCACAGCTCTTGGTGGTTGACTGCTAACAGTCTTTGTACCACTTGCTGCTGCATTGAGCACCTATAATAATCAAAATAATATCTTAACATAAATTAATGTAGCAATTTTAATAAAATGCTAAAAATTTTGAAATTTCAATTAATTCTAAAATTACCACAAAAAATTAAGAATGGAAAACTTCTTAAAATTATTTAATTTTGATAAAATATTTTCTTGTGGAACGGAGGAGCTTCCAGATCAGTGTGGCCTTACTGGTCTGGACTTCTAGGCCACTTTTTCTTTTATTTTTTTCTATCCTGTTGAGAAGTGGTCAACTTCACAGAGCCTTGGTGTTGACCATTTATACATGACAGACTAGATAACGGCTTTGACTTGATTTTCGATCCTGAATTTGCTGCACTGGTGGGCTTCTGCTGAGGGATAATCTACTGCCGTGTTTTCTGTTTATTTGTGGGTTGGAAGACACAAAAGATACCTTATATCAGCTAGTGGATAATCCTGATCAGAGACCATTGGAAGTATCTGAACACTTGCTTTTGGGGGATGAATTAATTAAGTTAGTGAATTCACTGCAAGTGAAAGATCTTGGCTTTAAATGATCTGCAGATTTAAAAATTTCTGATTTAGATTATGTTAACGATTTGCCCTTTTGCAAATGATGCTGATCAGATGAACTATGCTACTTTAATTGTCACTCTTCAGTTTTCATTACTAGCTGAAATTTATTCAAACTGTATAATAAATGGATGAGAGAAATAAACATGAAGATACTGTAACATAACTATTCGTAGATGAAGGGAGTAAGAGAACCTGTGTCAGGACCAAGGGAAGAAGGATTCTCTCGCAATATACTAATAACTCTAACAAGTGAACCCACAAGATAACTAGTTCTGCAGAGGTCACCCTAAACAGCCCACTTCCCTGAAAGAAAAACTGATGCAGAATATCGTTCAAATCCTACAGAGTGCTGCTCGCAAATTGCTAGGTTCCCAAATGCAAATGTGGCATGAGAAAATTGTTGCAATATACACTGGTCAATGAGAACAAGGCAGGAACTAATCACTGTAAGGAACAACCTTTCCAGTAGTTAAAGGCAATAAACAGAGTAATAGTAAAAATATGGGTGGATGTATAAGACCACATGAAAGCAAACAAAACAGAAAACTTTCTGTGTGATCCCTCACAACCAATAAGAGTTCACACTGAGGGAATTGATCAACTGAGAGCTTTAAGAAATCTTCAGGCTGCAAGCTTACTTTTTAAACATATAAAAAGAATGGTAGAAGCATAAAATT
This sequence comes from Ryuthela nishihirai, assembly GCA_038380435.1. NCBI lineage: Eukaryota > Metazoa > Arthropoda > Arachnida > Araneae > Heptathelidae > Ryuthela > Ryuthela nishihirai. Next base: position 39,425,699 of record JAWZYU010000029.1, read on the forward strand.
ACTGAAGAATGCATAACATAAACAACCTCCAAAGCACAAAGATTTCTTTGTATATATATATGAGTTGCCCTAAATTGATGAATTGCTTAGTTAAACATTAAAAGTATTTACTTTTTATTATTTATTTTTTCATTTTGAATTTTTTAAATAAATTCTCTTTATAATTACTTCTTGTTTCTTATTTTTGCCTATTACTATACATTTTATATAAAAAAAATTCTATATTAATATTTATATTTTTCTGCCATCCCAGTGGCAAACTGGTTAATGAGCTTGGCTACTGATCAAAGGGACCTGGGCTTGAGCCCCAGATAAGGCACGGATGTTTGTGTCTTTCTGCTGAGGTCTCATCTTCATCATAGAGCTTCTATGGCATATAAACTGACAGGCTCCTGTCATACCTCTCTGACAAGCAGCTGCTTGAGGGGGTAATTATTTTCGCTTTCAAAATTTTTTTTAACTTTAGTTAGGTAATTTTATGTAAAGTTTCAGCATTGTATTATTTGGTTTCATCTCAGACACTGAAAAGACTGACAAAAGACTAACAAAAACTGCTTTAATAATGAATAAAGAAGAAAGTGTGATAAAAATTCCCATGCAAGTATAAATGTATATGAATCAATTTCTACAATACCATGATTTAGATATATATATTTATACCATGATTATATTATTTAGTATATATGACTTAAAATCTCCAAATTGAATTCTTCCAGGGTGAGAATGAGGTGACCTTGACTCATTCAAAACTTTAATTATTCTTGTTATTACTTTTTTCTTTATTTTCTTTTTTGATTATTTATACATATGAAATCATTAGAAGTTATGACTATAATAACAGAAGACAATAATCAACAGGAATTTAATCTTCTAGCTGTTTCAACTACTGATATAAATTTACTATACCTGGATTATTAAAAGGAAATTTTAAATTCAGGTTACCTTAAAAATTGAAAGTAGTGGCGATTTACTGTCATCTGTCAAAAAAGGCGACCATACTTGTGTAAGGAAATTCTGACTCAAATGCATGGCCCATTCTCCAAGGCAGTAGATGAGAGATAAAATTAGCTGAAATAAGAAAAGATATGTTAATTATAATAGTTACTAAAAATAATAAAGCATAAAAATAGTTAAAAAAACTTAAGCAGCTGCTTGCCCTCAGAGGTCATGTCCATTTAATGCACAATAGAGAGTTTGTGTGGAAGGTGAGTCAGAAGAAACACAAACATCCATGCCATGCTGTTGCCACTACGAGGTTTCTGACCGGAGTTCAAATAAAAGGGATCTGGGTTTCAGCTTCATGTAATGAGATTCAAACCCAGATCCCTTTTATCACTAGACAAATGCATTAACCACTTGACCATAAGGACTGGTTAATAATTTGAAATGGAATTATTTATGTTTAAACTATCAATTCAACAAATATATAAATTTATATATTTCACTATAACTTAGGTTTGAATATTGTCCTTTACTCCAAAATAAATTCAATTGAAATATTATGTTTGTTACAAAAGTAAAAAATTGCATAATTGTATAAACAAGGTTGGGTTGTTTTACACTGAGAGACCAAAAGTCATGGGAATAGCAGTTACAGTAGAACTGGCGTGCTCTACTTGTAACCGATGCGTTGGATGTCAACAGCAGAATGGCGCTACAGTAGCCTACAAACCCAACATTCATTTCGGAGCAGTTGTTAATTCAGTATGGTTGAACCTCCTGAGTTGTCTGACTTTGAACATGGCTTGATCGTTGGTGACAGAAGGATGGGTCATACAATATCAGAGATCATGCAGGAATTTGGTTTTCCCAAGGTTTACGGTGTCAAGAGTTTATCATCAATATTCTATTGATGGAATTTTCAATGGCCAAGTGGTTAGCGCGCTTGGCTACTGATCTAAGGGACCTGGGTTCGAGCCCCCGGTAAGGCATGGATGTATGTGTCGTTTTTCTGCTGAGGTCCTGCCATCCCCTCAGACCTTCTACTGTGGCATATAAACTGACAGGCTCCTGTCAGACCTCTGTGGCAAGCAGCTGCTTGAGGGGGTATTTATATATATATTTTTTAAACCAGTGAATGGAACGGCCCATGCAATTGACGAATGGAACTCGCTTCAGTTGCCACGAATGGTAACAACCAACAGTTGGGCTACAGTGCATGAAATCACCGCCAATTTGAATGCGGGCCACATACAAAACGTTTCTGAAAGGACTGGCAGTCGCCATCTGCACTCTATCGGATTTGGAAGTCAAAGATCCACTTATGTCCCATTGCTTTCATGTCGTCACAGAGCTCAATGACTGGAATGGACGGGTAGCATGGTCAATAAATCAAGGTTCTAGTTGTTTCGCGCTGATGTGCACATTAAAGTGTGGTGTAGGCCTTGTGAAGCCATGGACACTTCCTGTCTGCAAGGTACTGTTCAGGCTGGAGGGGGCTCTGTGATGGTGTGGGGCATGTTCATATGGTCTACATTGGGCTCTCTCATCTGTTTGGAACAATCGCTGACAGGTATGAGATATGTGGACATTCTCACAGATCATCTGCACCCCTTCATGACTCTCGAGCACCATGATGGTGAAGGGGTATTCCAACAATATAATGCAATGTTTCACCAGTCTTTGATTGCTAGGAGGTGGATCGAGGAACACTCCATAAACTTTACCTCCATGAATTGGCCCCCACGGTCCCCTGATATGAACCCCTTGGAGCATCTGTGGGACACAATGGAAACAAGCTTAAGATTCATGAATCCAGCACCATCCAATGCAACACAATTATGGTCTACACTGCAGGATGTGTGGGCTATCATCCCTGCAGAACGGTACTGGCAACTTGTTGACTCCATGCCTCGATGTGGGGCTCAAGGAGGACCAACCTGTTATTAGGCACGTATCCCATGACTTTTGGCCTGTCAGTGTATTTCTAAATGACACGTTTGTGCATACAATGGGCTAAATAGCCAGGTCACAAGAATCCCAAGGGTTCAGAGAAGATTGGGGAATGGGACACATTGGACAGCTGTTAGGGGACTTATGAAACTTTCCTGTTAATACCATCCAGCATGTTCCTTAATGTGCACAAGGTATGATTCTTTTGCACATAGGGCCATAGCTTACTATCCCATTCAACAGACAGTGGCCTTCTCAGCCTTTTAGTGTCACCTTTCTCACCCTCTCCAGTAGGATAGGGGTTAGCAGAAATAAACAGTTGGTACTCGAACCTCAGAACTGCAGATTACAAGCTTGGTGTGCTACTGACTGAGCCACTCCTACATATATAAAAAAGGAAACCATTAAAAATATATGAAGGAATTAGCTTAACTTATTTACTAAAAATCATATGCAAGTATTAATGCATACTAATAAATCTCTACAGGATCACAACTTTGATTTTTATATATACATAAAGTTTTAGTAGTTACCACTATAATAACAGGTAGCAATAATCAACAACAATTCGATATTCTAAATATCTGCTTTCACTCTTGATTTATCATTATTTAAAAACATATATACTGCAATTTTTTTAAATACATTCAAATGAACAAAACATATATATTGCAATTTTTTTAAATACATGCAAATGAATTTACAAAATTTTCAACCTATCTTCTCAGAACACAATCAAGCTGGAACAACATCATTAATGGTATAGTCCCTATCAATTGTATTTCATTGTCAATATGCTTCACAAACATTCACCATCTTGAGAAGGCTTAACTATTCACTTCAATAGATTTTATAAAATTAGACACTAAGTCTGTTTGATTTTAGACATTTTTAAAGTAACTGACTTAAAAAATTGCATGCTGTAAATTCAATCTATGCATCAATTATATCATCTGATAAAATAAGATAGTTTATCAAACATCTGCAAAGTTAATTAAAATAATGAGGGCCAGCAATGATTGGTTCAAAAATGCAAGTGGATAGGAGAAAACTACATGGTGTTACCCTTCTTGGTTAGTTTGCTGATTATGTAGTAGAACTGGTGTGGGAAAGAAGTGCTATAAATAGAAATGGCCTAAATCAGTGGTTGTCAAGTGTGGCCACCAGACAATTTCAATAACTGAAATAAAAAATATAATTTTTTTTCATCATACAGATTCTCAGCAAAAAGAACATCTTCAAACAAGAGCATCAGTAGATAGTTAAACTTAAAGTATTCATTATTTTATTATAAAACCTTGAACCAAAACCATATAAAATATGGTGGCTGTATATAATCTGTGAATAATTTCATGATGATTGATTAACAATTATGTTTCAACCAAAAACTGAAAGTTTCTATATTTTCAAAAAAAAAAATTTTTTTTTTCTCTTTTTACTTTTCAAGTCTGTACATACATGCTTAAAAGTTCATTTTATTTAACTTTTTTTAATGTGGCCACAGCGTATTACTCATGACTGGTAACGAGGACACAGTATATTGCTTATGGCTAATGCAGTCACCTAAATATATATCCTGAAAATCACTGGTCTAGAAATAAAAAAAAAATTGGATTATATTAATATTTTTTTTTGTCTTCTTGATTAATGATTCCCATTTTTAGCCCTGTTAATGATACAGATATGAATAAGTATGATGATCAGTTTAAAAAAAAAACAAAATAAGCAGGGGTCACAACTTAAAATTTTTGAATAGGTGAGATTAGATTAAGTCAAATAATTCATTAACTTGGCAGGTGTGTGATAAATACTAATAATTTGTTACTTCTTATTCATTTAAGAAAAAAACTGAAACAGTCATTGAACTACTTAGAAAGTTTTTTACCTGTACTGTATCTATGCATTTTTTTTGGTAAACAATGGAATTTAATAAACCTTACTGACATATACTTCTTCTGATGAAAAAGGGCTATACCTTCAGAAATGCTATCCTGATTCTTATAACTCTATAACCAAGTTTACATAATTTATTCATCATGCAGTTTTTACTCATGCAAAATATGGGTTGTTATTATGATTATAAGCACTGGAAAATTTGTTTTTCCATCATTATTATGTTTTAGTAATGGCTTCATTTTAACTACTTAAAAAAGTATAAATCCTTTAATTTTTTTAAATTAAAAATTAAAGAATTATATTGCTATCAGTTATATATTCTTAACATTAATTTATATCTTACTAGAACTAAGAAATTAGTAGTTTTAAATCTACAGCTAAGTTTCAACTGAACAAATGTTAGTTTCATACCTTTTTGTCTTCTTCAGATAAAGGAGTATCTGGAGAAGGCAGCAAATTGGATAATGTTGAGGAAAGAACCTAAAAAAACAAGCAAACATATATATTATGAATAGATAATGGAATTAATTTTTCTCACTGCCAAATAATTCGATTCTTGATTAATCAACTTCTTTAATTAGAAACATCTATAAATGCCACTGCAACATCTGGCAAATTGTAGTGAGATGCAGTTGCAAGGGTTAATGTATAGAAAGGTTCAATGAATGAGAAAAAAAATAATAACTAGAAAGGCAAAAGTGCACTATAAAGCATATCTCTGCACAAACAAATAAAAATATTATTAATATTACTAATAAACAAGACCAATAGCTCTGGTGCACATAAAAAGCTCATTTTTACCTGGTTTAATAAAAAAAAAATTAGATAATTTTTATTTTCTGTCTGTCCACCTATAGACATCCAACTTTTTTTTTCTTTTAGAGATATATTTTTGGGTTTGATAGGTGTTAATGAAATATTACATTTTGCATATTCCTAATCTTTGAAATGCTTACATTTTGTCCTCTAATGGTCGAAAATTTTGAAAACTGCAAAACTTTCAAACGAATGTTTCAAGCAATGTATTTATGCTAGAAATTTGAAATTTTTATGGTGGAATGTGAATGTCGTGAGGTTTGCACTGACAACAATAAATTTTCTTCTTATACTGGGGGGAAGCAACTATTTTAAGAGATAATTGGAAAACTGTCTTTTAGTTGGATAAGTACTAATGAAATATTATAATTCACACTTTTCATATCCTTAAGTAGTTTTAATTTGCATTGTTAGAGGGCACTAAATATGGAAAAGGAGAAACTTTTAATGAATATTTAAGTGATCTGTTTCTGGAAGAAATTTGAACTTTCAATGTCCAGAGATATGCAACTGACAGCAACAATCTGCTCCCTTTTCTTAGAGGGGTATGAGGAAGGCAACTTTTCATTTTAAGGTAAAAATATTACTATTTGCATTTTCTCAGTCATTCAACATGAATTAAAACTTTTTTAAAGGTTGCAAAAGTCAGTAAATGAAAAACTTCATTATCTTTGAAAACAAGCTTTTGATATTCACAGAAGCAATATGTGTTCTTGTAGTTAAAGTTTTGTCATTCATCTATTTAACACTTTCTAACAGTATAAACAGACTCTAATGGAAGATACATAAAATGCAAGCAGTAATAATTTACTAGTTTCTTCCAGCCTAATCATAATATTTTCATTTACTTTTTAAAGCTAAAAAGTTGCATATTTCTCCCTTCCTTAGAGATAAAAGTTGCTGATGTTTATGTTGCCCTTGACCACCAACCACTTGACTCTGCCACCTAAATTTCAAATATATAGCAGGAATGCATTATTTACAATATGATTTTAAAGTTTTGCCATTTTCCAATTTTAGCATCATATATCAGGTAAATTAAATCTACTAGAAGATCAGAAAAAGCAAATACTAATATTTTATAAAACACTTATCCATTTATCTCTTAAAACATAAAAGATGAATATTTATAGACAGAAAAATAAAGCAAAAACGAACTACAAAAACAGTTCCTCATATGTACACTCAGTTGCCACTGTACTAGAAAAAGACCAATTTATGTCAATTTGGAGTTGTATTCAGGGTATAGCAATATATTAAACAAGCTTTTTATGGACAAATAAATGAACATATAAGACCACAATCAAATATATCTAAATCTCGAGATTTCAACAATATTCATTCATCATTTAAAGAGTCATGAAAGCTGACATATTTAACAACTTGGCAAGTTCTGCAAAGATCATTCAAAAAATCTTTACTCAAAACTAAAAATGCACATACATTTTAATAAAGCTTAATAAAATGCTTATGGCTTTCATTTAAACCTGAATTACCTTTTCAGATAAATACTTTCACTGGCAATTGCTAAATATTCCAACTTATATAATTCTTTAAATACTGAAAACATATTGTTAAAATATGAGATTTAGATAGATTTGATTGAATTGGGTTGTTTTTACCTCTGAGTTACAATTTTTTGGCCACAATGGGCTAAATGGACAGGTCATAAGGACCCCAAGAGCTCAGAGGTTTGGGAGAGGGACTCAATTGACAGCTGTTGGTAAATAGATGAATGCTTCCCATTAATGCCATTCATCCAGCATGTTTTTTAATGTACACAAGGTATAACTCTCTCCTAACATGCACAGGTCAAGACTTAAGTCCCATCCAATAGACACAGACTTTCCATGCTCATTAGTGTCCCGTTTCTGACCAAAGGCAGGATAGTGGTTAAGCGGAAATAAATCTCAATGCTGGCCCAGGTAGGACCCAAGCCTATATTATGAGCTTGGCACATTACTGACTGAGTCAACCCCCACACCAATTTGAAATTTTTGTCTTCAATTACATTTTGCTATAAAAATGCTTATTTAAAAAGTTAGGGCACTTCAATTTGTACTTTTTATTGTCATACATGGTGCTGTTCCTAATAAAATGGCAACTAGAGGTATTTACAAACAAAAAACGAATCATTACCTCAACTATTTTCCTCAGAAGATCTGGATAATTCTCCAACAACTGATCGGCATGATCGCAGAGTAACAAGAGCATATCAGATGATAATTGAGCAACAGCTTTGCAATTAAACTGTAATGGCAAATTATTTTGCATATAAAATTTACAGAAAAAAATGAATAAAAATGAATGCTTTCTTTACAATGATTACTAAAATATAATAGAAAAGCATAAACCCCAAATCTTTAAAAATTTAATTACATTTTCTCACATGCTTATTTTGTTAGATAATAGGAATATTACTGCACAAACCTTGTATATATATATATCTGATGAGAATCATAAAACAGATGAAAACACCATGTGCTCAGCTTATCGTGAATTGTTCAGATATAAACAACAAAAATTCAAGCTTAGCTTGAACTATACCTTAAAATGTACCATTTTCTTATAGAACAGAAAATTAAAATGATGAAAATTGATCAGGCAGGATGTGGTTTAGTTAATCTCAATGGTTGCCCTCCTAAGCATGTGTCTCAGTTTAATTATCTTGGGAACTACATAACAGACACTGGTGATGTGTAGCATAAGATTAACAGACAAATAGGGATTGCTGCTGAAACTTTTAAGAATCTATGGAGATGTGGAGAAATAGGCTATAAATGTAAATTCTAGGAATTTTTTCTTGAATAGGAATATTTTTTCAGAATTAAAATCAAATGGAGATTTTTAAAAAGGCACCGTTTGAACTGTGTTATATCAAAATAAATCGTGTAAAAAGAGAATTAGAATTTTTTTTTCTAAACCGTGTTAAATCAAAATCGTATAAAAAAAACTGTGTAAAAACAGAATCGGTGCACACCTAAAGACTAAAATTATACTGTATAATAGTTTGGTTCTTTCTAGGGTTAGTTATGGTAATTAAACTTGGATGCTTTGTAAACAGATAATAGGAAACTAGATGCTTACAAAGTATTATGGGCATTAGGGGTTCAACTTTGTAAGTAATGATGAGGTTAGGCAAAGGAGTCAGCAACCTCCTTTGAGCAGCATATTGTGCAGAGAACGACTCTGTTGTTTGGCCATGTTTCCCATTCATAACAATAGATTAGCAAATTGAGCTATGAACAGTGTGTCTAAAGCCTCAGAAAGAGGAGGAGACCTAGGATGTGGTGGGAAGACAATGTCAAACAGGACTTATTAGAAATGGTGTACAGTGGTCAGATGTAGCTCAGAACAGATGTGCTTGGAGAATTAAATTGTGCAATCTGGTTGGACCTCCATAGCCTAAGGCTGTTTGAGGATGATGATGATGAAAATGTAAAATGTCATCAAAAAGATTTAAAACTATTCCAGAGATTCAAGCCAGGTATACACATGAAGGTGAAGATACAAATGTCACTGCTGATTTAATGTTTACTATCTTCTCAGTCATGTCAGTTACTACTAATAATCCACTCTCTATGGATGCACTTACTAATTTTTTGTGGTTATAACTTTTTATGATCATACACAATGACGGAATGGCAAACTATCATAAGTCTGGCAAAAGATAGTTATATTTCAAGTAGTAGAAAACCCATTTAAGTTTTCATAGAACAGAAACTGGAATCTAAAACTGTATTCCCACCATCACTATTACTCCAAATAACAATTATGATTAGAGTGACTGGGTGTCCCATTTTCTAGCAGCTTGTCCCAGTCTCTAGAAACACTTTGGGGGAAGACACTATTTCTATTTTTCTCTATGGATGTTCCCAGTTCTCAGTGCATTTAACAATCAATCATAATCATGCCAGAGCATTTTTTTGAAGTCACCCAATAAAAATAAATATCACTCCTGTGTATTTGGCCATTGGCAGTTTTTCTGATAAACAAAACTCTTAAAATTCTGGAAGCCAATATATATCATTTTTGAAAGTAGGCCTAAGTGGCATTTTTTATTTGAATTGCTATTATTTTATTGGTCAGAATTAAATTTTCTTTTGTTTAATATGTTGCATGACCTATTTATGCTTGTTAGTTACTTTAGGATAAGATTCAAAAACCTCAATAATTTTTCTGCTCAAAAAAGTTAAAAATCAAATCATTGTTAGAACTAAGTATTATAAGGATAAATAATATAAATATTAATAATCTCATTAGTTTAAAGTTAGTAATATTAGCATTTAGTGATGAAATAAACTAAAATACAGCATTCTTTTAATCTTAAGAAATTTTATTTTCCACTTTATTTTATAAAAATCACATGGTACAATTTCAGATTAGCATTACTTCACTAAGTTTATAAATAGTCTTTTTTATGAATGAAAAAAAAAAACACTTTGGTACTTTAAAGCAATATCAACCTAACTTTGAAAGAACTTCCTTATGTTCCTGGACAGTTGAATGACAAGTAAAAGAAAATTGTTTATGGCATTATCAAAAAAAAATTATATAGTCTCAAAATTTAGTTGTTTTTTTTCATGCACAGTATTAGACAAGAAATTTGAATACTTAACTTTTGTGTGTAAATCACATTTACATACAAAATCAGTTACTAGCTCTATGTATCTATAACTCTACTAAATCACTTACAAAAACTCTTAGGTATTTTTTATTTACATTTACACAGTCATTAATTGCCAATTATTTTATTATACTGTTAAAACCCTATATTCAATGTATAGCTACCAGAAACACTACTTTGAGGAATGACAAGTGATTATAACTTTGAAAATTTCCCAATAAAAAATCAAGCTTAAAATTTTAATCTGATATGTGCAATTTACATTTCAGTCACAGCTTTGGTGGGGATGGGGAGAAAGGGAATTAAAGCTGTTGCATTTAAAGATTGTATGAATTGACAATTATAAGTTTCAATTCTTTTTAAAGTATTTTTGTTGCATTCAATTTGAGAAGCAGTGTTGATATAGTAAATGCTGTTATTAAATTTCTCCCATACATTTACTTCATACTTAGACACTACTGCAAGATAGTTGATAAAAGGACTTCTTTCACTTTATTAACATCTAATCACAATAAGAAAACTGCTTAAATTTTTACATCTGAGCAGTGTTTCTTATTTTTATGCACAACTAAATGATTATATCTCAGACTTAAACAATCATGGCAGAATACTACAATACTCATCGGAGAGTAATTTAGTGAAACAGAATAAAACATTGCGATAACCATTAATAAAAAACGAAACATGACTTGTTTTATAAAATATTACCCTGTACAAAATCAGAATTAAGAACTGAAACCAATGTGCAATAACATGATAATGTGGACTTAAATACTTTGAGTATAAGTTTACAAAGCATTGGAGTTAAAAAAAAACAATTTACAAAGTTCTAGAAACATTTTAAAACAAACTACTGTAATAAGTGCATGTTCACTCAAGAGTAGACGTCCAATTACATACACTGTTATTCTGTAAAAAGCTTCAATAGATATTCAACTCTCAATTAATGTTAATTATTTTTTTTTTTCTATTCTGAAATTACTAAGTTGTTTAGAAGCATAATCATTGTAAGTAAATATAGGCAAATACTATTCAAAAGATTTTATTTTATATTGATCAATGAACAAAATTCATAACTTAAATGCAGATTATTATTATTAATGTATTATTCAGATTGAAATCATGAGTACCTCAGTTTTTGCACATTGCTTTGACTATAATTATAACAAAATGTTTAGTAACTTTGCAACACAAAATAATAAAACTAAGCTGGTTCAACCAAACAAAATTATTATTTTAAAAAGCTGATTAAAAAAATTTAAATTAAGCAGTAAATAAAAACAGTTCAAAAATCATTTTAAAATATACCTTTGGTCTTGGCTTAAAAGTAGTAGGCAAGGTTGAAGACTTCAGAAAAGAGTGTTATTGAAGAAAAGATGCCATGCAGTCATACATCACCAAAGTTAATTAACATGCACAAAGTGAAAGGAAATGAAGAAAGAATATAAAAAACAAAGCACAAGAGGAGAGTAAACAAAATATAAAGAGAAAAAAAAAGTTCTCTGAAACAGTAATAATAAAAAAAAATTAAATTATTAAAAGTAACAGAACAATTAAGAAAGAAAATTAGTCATGTTATTTGTTTATCACATGCATTGATAGTTTGGTTACCTGTAAATAATCGAGGATTTATTTCTAAAGTTCTATTTTCAGCATTAACTTCTAATAAATATTCTATCATGTGAAGAATCTTGCTAATCTGAACTTAGTGAAAAATATAAAATCTGAATTAGCATACACTTGGTTTTCTCAACACTTTTTTAAAATTCTTGTATCCATGTACTGGTCAGCTGAAATGAAGTCATTTGTTTAATAACTGAAAGCTGTAGAACAGTCTTTCAAGTTATAATCTTATATAGATGTGATGGGTATGATTCAACTTTATGTTCTCAAAACTTGTACACAGCTGTGATAAAAAGAATTTATGCTTATATATGATTCCATTGATTATTATGTCAGAATTATTAATTTAAAAAAAAACTGCAAACTAAATATTTGCAAAGCTTTGAACTTACTAAGCAAGAAAAGTTCTGCTGATTAATTTCACAGAACAAATAATACTTCATAAACATTTCAGCAATGTTATATTTTAATATTTGCTAAGTGAATTAAAAGCTTAATGTACAAGACTATGTTATAAAAAAAAATGGAGAAATATTTTTGAATTTGCATATTTATGAGATGCATAAAAAACTCATTAACTTTAAATCTATGCAAATTTGATATTGTTAATTTTTTATATAATTTCATAATGCATAGTTAATTTAACTAACAAATTAGAAAGTCAAAAATAATTACAAGATTGCTCCATCATTCACAAATATAAGTTCATATTCACTGTATGTCCTTCATTAAAATACCATATATATGAAAAACTATTCTAAAAATGAAATTTTAGCATTAAACAATATTTTAATATTTTATTGTTTAATACTAAAATATTTCAATAATTTAAATTTTAAGTAAAATATTTTAATAATTTAAAATAAAGTATTTAACCAAAAATGCAATAAGAATTCAAATTCTAAACAGTTAAAAAACAAAATGTATTATGTTACTAAACAAATCATTCAATATTTTATTTTATCTAGCAAAATCTGAAATTTAAATGAATTTTTGCATTTAAGAAATATACAATAAAATTTTCATGATAATCAATATTTTCACTTTAAGGTCTGAATTATCCTTGAAAACTTTGTTGCAAGAGATCAAAATTATCAATTATCAATAATATTTCCTTAGTGTATCTTTGAATATTCAAAATAGCTTTTCAAATTTATAAATGTAATAATTATTTAATAATTACTAATTACAAATAAATCAATTTCATGCAGGTAGGTCAATAGTTAAGTGGAAATTTTAATACTGTAATCTGAAATTATAGTTTAGTGGTGCTCACCTCATCCTTACAATATATCACATATATGATGTGGGACTGTGTCAAGTGTTGCAAATTTAACTTAATATAAGTACAATTTTACAGCTTGGCATTGGGAAATTTGTAAGTTCACGTGTTACAACCAAATTCTAAAAAAAAAAGAGTTTATTATCAATATTATCAAATCTTTTGTCTTTGCTTCACTCCTGGCAAAGTCAATGCTGCCAACTCTCAACAAGTAGAGTATAGGAAGAGAGAGAGTCTTCCCACCCCCTTTGCTCTGATTGGAGGCTGTAGCAGGTATTTGACAAAATATATAAGATTGGGAAAAAAATTCAGATTAAAATTCTAGTGGCATATCTAATTATAAGAACATATCATTTTAAAATTCAAATGCTTTCTTTAAATCAGGTTGATATAAAGTGCTGCATCTGGCAAAATAACAGGAGCTTCATTCCTTCCTATCAAATTGGTTGCCAGCTTATGGCAGAGAGGTTATTTACAACCAGAGCTTCGATGCTTGAGCATCTGAATAACTGAAAGTATATTATTTGCAGTGTGGTTACAAAATCTTGATTCTCGTCGATATAAATTGCATGAGTGCCCTGACATTTTGAATCATACAGTAAAGTGTCATGCAATCATCACAACCTTTTATAAGCAGGTGTGAATTGCCCCCACCTTAGTTCAAATGATAGAGAAACTGGCACATAACTGGGAGATCTTGAGTACGAGTCTGGATTGCTATTTTTGATAATTAGGCAAGTGTGAAAAAAACAGCCATAATTTACATAATTATGGGTGGTTTTTTAACACTTGCCTAATTACTACAAATGAATAGCACTGTAGTGAGCTTCATTTCTTCCTATAAAATTGGCTGCTGGCTTATGGTGGAGAGGTTATTTCCATCCAGAACTTCAATGCTGAGCATCTGAATAAAAAAGTATATTACTTGCAATGTGGTTATAAAAGCTTGATTCTCATCAATATAAATAGTGCTTGGCACCCTGACACACATGGTAAAACTTCACAACTATAACAACCTTTCATAAGCAAGTGTAAATTGCTCTTGCCTTAGTTCAAATGGTAGAGCAACTGGTGCATAACCATGAGATCCCGGGTCGAGTCCAGGAAGTAGATGGTTGGGTTTTTCATACTTGCTTAATTACTGTTATACACTGGTAGAATTTGAAAAAAGAACACCATTAGCAATTGAAGTGTAATCTACGAGATTTATTTAGTAGAAACAACTTGTTGAGAAAGGAGACAGTGATCACATGTGTGAAGTGATTCAATGTTTATTTTACCTTTTAATGAGTATTACATTTTACCGAAGGCACATTTTAATTAGGTGTTGAACTTCCTCGAGCAGCAAGCTTCCAATCTGGCATGCAATCGGTCATACAAATGCTGGATATCATGCTTGGGGATACCATTCCATGCGCTTTGGAATAGGATGAGTAAGTGGATGCATAATTCAGTGATGGTCATTGCCTGCCACGATCTGCAGAAGAGTCTTTGTTCAATCCAGTCCCAGACATGCTTTAATGGGGACAAGTCCGGAGAGCTTGCTGGCCAAGGGAGTTGGTGCACTAACTGAAGAGCACGTTGAGTTGTCCTAGTGGAGTATGGGCGAGTGTTATCCTGCTGGAATATCGCATTTGGGATTACACTCAAATAAGGCAGGGCGACCGGCTGTACAATGTTGCTGATGTACATATTGCTATTCAGTGTACTCTGTACAAACACCAGACATGTACGAGAGTGATAGCTAATCATTCCCCATACCATGATGCCCGGCATGGGTCCTGTGTGTCACTGGCAGATGCACGATGGAAGAAGCCACTTACCTTGTCTCCTTTGGACGCGTAAACGACTATCAGATGCTCCTAAGCAGAATCAGCTTTCATCACTGAAGACAACAGACTGTCATTCTTCCCTGCAATGAACTTGTTCTTGACACCACTGCAAACATGCTTGACAGTGACGAGGTGATAGTGGTAACCATGCCAGCGGCACACATGCCTGTAGTCCTGCTTCCAAAAGATGATTGTGTATCGTTCTTGTAGACATCCTTGGTACGACAGATCGAATTTGTGATGCCGTAGCCATCTGCTCTGCCACTGCCGCCCTCCTAATACACCGATCCTCTTGTGGGTCTGTAATTCTGTGTTGCCTGGAACCCCGTCTGCGAGCGAGCAAATGCTCTTCTGACCATTGATGCCACTATCATACCACTGCCATTACATCACGTCCAATGTGGTGTGCAATTTGACGAAAAGATCAACCTGCTTCCTGAACACTCACTATACAACCTCACTCAAACTCCACTAACTGAACAAATGTTGTGTGCCTGCATCATCCAGGTATGGTAGCTTCTTCAAAGAGTACTGAACAACATGACACCCTAGTCCTTAAATACATGCTGCATACATTTGCATGTTGTCATCCTCAGTGATGTCATTATTTCACCCAATGACTTTCAATCTTGGATCACAGTTTCTGCTGCCCTTAACTATTAACATATTATAATACGACATCCCTAAAGGAATTCCTTCTGGGTGTTCTATTTTTAATTTCCGCCACTTTATTATAGCTGCCAAATAAAAAGTAGGCACCTAATATTTAATTTTGAAACAAAAAAATTATTTTGTCTTGAAATATTTAAATCACTGCTACAGATGATTAATCAGCAACAATAAAAAAAATTAAAACCTACATTTAAATAATATTTTTCATCATTTGCTTTTAAATAACTCCAATTAGTACTAGGCCTAGAGCAGAATGAACTTATTTCAGTATATAATATCTTTAATGTAAATTTTAGTTGATTACTTAATCATTTTCCTGGTATGCATAAGTTTTGCAGAGTTTTTAATGTTTTACTCATTCCTTGAATATTTCAATGTTCCAAGATTAATTTAAAAATAAGATCTAGTTTATTTCCAGATTATCATCATCATCATCCTCAAGCAGCCATGGGCTACAGAGGTCCAACCAGACCATGCAATAATAAATTCCAGATTATGAGAAGATTCAATAATAAAAATATCAATTACAGAACAAATTATTTAAAAACAACACAAACACTTACCCTTACTGCTGTTAGTAAAACTGTGATTGCTTCTTTTATGCGATAATGATTTGTTTTGTGTTTCAATTCTTCATACAAATAAACACCTATACTGTTAATTGCAATGCACCTATTAAAAGGAAAAAAAAATCAACTGACTCTTTTACTTTGCATTAATTTGAAATGCTAAGAATTTTTTTGAAATGCTAAAAATTATGATATTCACTTCCATAATGTAAATACAAGGTAGTGTTTAACAATATGATTAAAATTTATTTAGCAACTTAGTCAAAAATACTTGCAATACAGCAATGTGTATTTTAGTTAATTTTCAGTTTCTGATAATTTCTTTAATAGGTGATATTAACTCAGGTTTAAATGTTGTGATTTAGCAAATGGTCCCCAAATTTATATTTTCCCCACATTTATTACAACTATTATAATAATTATCACTCACCTAGCCAGTCCAGCAGGCTCTCGCTTCCCTGCCTTAAACAGAATACCAGTGATATGATCCTAGTAAAAAGAAAAAATAGAAAAGCATTTCTGTTATAACAATTTACAACAGAATAACTGATAATTTAGATGTATTAGAAATATATATATATCATTAATAGCTAGTCCCCCTAAAAATGTAGTTTCATGGTTCTGTTCAGTTTTAAAAAGTAAAAATAAAAGTTCTTATACTGTTAATGATATTATTTAATTGTTCGTTATTGTCTAAAGATCAAAAATTATCACAAAAAATATTTTTTAAAGAATTAAAATTTTAAAAGAAAAAAAAAATATGGGTTGTTTGTTTACTTCCACATTTTTTTCCATAATGGGCTAATTGATAAGGAAACCAGATCTAGTTGAAGAGACCCACCAAACAGCAGTTGGACTCAGATGGAAGCCTTCCATCAAATATATCAAGCAAAACCTTTAATATGCACAGAATATGGAAAAGGAGCAAAAAGTTGGCATTCCATCT
This sequence comes from Ryuthela nishihirai, assembly GCA_038380435.1. NCBI lineage: Eukaryota > Metazoa > Arthropoda > Arachnida > Araneae > Heptathelidae > Ryuthela > Ryuthela nishihirai. The sequence goes on from JAWZYU010000029.1 coordinate 39,442,854, forward strand.
GATAGATAGTTCTTTGTATGTCCTTTTATTGCCCCTCTTTTTTTCTTAATGAGTGTAAGGTGTAACAAATGCAGAAATTCTTGACATTAGCAAAGGCTGCAACTCAAATTGATGAACCTTGGGGGAAGCTTCAACCCTTGGCGAAGGGTTGAAGCTTAATTATGAAACAGCTCTACAAGCTAATAGGTATCTAGTGATGTGAATTACTTCCAATAGGTAAGGGTATAAGAAATATTATTTTGAACCAGATGGTTATTTTCTTGCTCTATTAACAAAATATCAGCTTTAAGAAGCTACTGATCATAATATTTTAACTAAACACTGAACTATACAACAAAATTTAAAAAAAAAATGCATCTGTTATAAACTATTTCAGAATAAATTTCCCACTGAAAATATATTTCATTTAACAATTTTAATTAGGAAGTACAGCTTTCAAACAAATGTACCCTAAAATTCTGAAAATATAGAAGTTTTGACACAATCTGACACTAAGAACTAAAACATATAAAATTTAGTGTTAATTTACCTTCTGACAAGTCCTTATTACATATTAACAATATTCATGAATCAGCCTGAGTGTAATAAATTCCTAAATTTATTGAACATGAAATAAAAGTTTTGTTGATCTGAATATAAATTTACAAAATGAGAAAACACAAAAGAATAAATATTTAAAAAGAAAAACTTACTTTGGCATCTTTGCAAATCATTGGCAAAAGATCAGCTACAGATGGTTGAAGTGTTGGTATATCTTTATAGACATTTGGGAAACATAATAAAGCACCAAGTATTGATAATGCTTCCGTTCTTGGCACCTTTAGAAGAAGAAATACTTTATTTCTAGATAACTTAATATTATTAGTATTCACTACTGCACTGTAGTTAGAACCACTGTACCCAATGTTGTAATGTGGAGATACTTCACACCAAAAGCACAGACGGGGCTTTATCTGCTTCCTGCTGTGTGCCTTTTTTTCTCCACTGCTAGTATTAAGGAAGGAGGCAACAATGTACATTCTTTACACTGGCCCATGGTCCACTCCGCTGTATGGCCACTGCGAGGATGTTCCCACACACATATGGCTACCAGCATGCAACCTGCCAGTCCCTTATGCTCATTAATATCGCATCAACAGGTGACATCAATTTTGGCACAGACTCAGCATTCACCACTTAAGCACTTTTTTACCCTAAAATACTGGTTTATTATGCCTGAATAGCGCTTATATGTGACATAATAGAATGTTCATAGCGTTAATTAGAGGAGATCTTGATCGAGCCAGTAGCTCAGTTTCCCAGAGCATCTGACATGTTGTCAGGAGGTCCTGGGTTTGTATCCCACCAAGCTCAAGACAATTTTTCCTCTAAAATTTTGAATTGACATCAAAGTGGTAATTTATTAGTAGAGACTGTGATAAGGCAGGTATTCTTCTAAGTTGATTCAAATATCATGTTTGTATTTTCTTATTCTAATTTCCACTTATATGATACATATGACCAACGTAATTATTTTTGCTGTCTAAATTATTTTTTGGCTCATTCAGTTTAATGTTAAAAACACCACTAGTGGGAGGCAAAAAATCCTGATCATTTACTATTAAATTTTTAATATTACTATTAATGGATAAAGGAATTTTGATATATTTTTAAAAATCCTGTAATACTAATCCTTAATAATGACATATACAGAAAAGAGATCATATATTTAATATTTGTAGTTTGCAAAATTTGAGTAGGGGTTTGTTGGCAGTTAGTATTTATTGAACAATGAGCTTTACAATGAATTTTATTTATTTGAAATTCTATCTAAACTGCTTCCTTTTCAGTTTGGTATATGTTATCAATTTTTTGTTTTAAGGCTTCATTAGTAGAACTATATTTCTATGCTTTATAGAAATATGCAATAAAATTTTTGCCACAATAAATGGCCAGGTCAAAAGAACCTCAAAGGTGCAGAAAAGGTTGAAGGAATCCGCTAGACAGATGTTATGAAACAGATGGAAGCTTCTAATTGAGACCATCCAGTGTGCTTGTTAGTATGCACAAGGCCACAACTTAACTAACCATCATATGAATGGCAGCCTTTTCTGCTTTTAAATTATCTGATGACACTCCTTTTGCTATAAAACTTCAGAATTATTCTATTCCTGAGGATGTAGAATTCCCAACATTACAAATAGAGCCATCCCTAGCCAACTTTGTACCTGCGACAAGATATTTTTCACTATTGAATACTTAATTTTTCGCACATGATAAAAATGTATATGAATTACACCTGGGACAGATACCACACATGGACAAATGGGGTGAAATCTGAGAAATATAACATTGAGATAATGAGAATATAACATTTCATGTAATCTTTTAGTGATGTGTATAAATAAAAAATTTTTGTTATCAGAGGATGTGCAATTTAGAAAGGAAATGGCATAAGATATTAACCACTCAGAAAACATGCTACAATTAATGACAGAGCATAGTGCAAAAGTATAGGTACAACACTGTAAATGCAAATTTGCCAACAGTAGAATATCACCTTGCAAAGCAATGAATTCAACATTAAGAACTCTACCCAAACCACAATATATTTTTCAAAATTACAATATTGCATGTTCAAATAAGCATAATTAGTATATCATTACATAAACTCTTATACAGTATATCATTACATTCAACATTAAAAACTTTACCCAAACAACAATATATTTTTCAAAATTACAATATTGCAAGTTCAAATAAGCATAATTACTATATCATTACATAAACTCTTAAATACTAATGCAATATTACACTGTGAGGCCAAAAATCATGGAAATAGCAGTTAAATTAGAACTAGTGTGCTGTACTCATAACCGATGCGTTGGACGTCAACTACAGAATGGCACTGCAGTAGCCTACAAACCCAACATTCATTTCAGAGTAGTTGTTAATTCAGCAGGCTGCATGTCGTAAATTGTCTGACTTTGAACATGGCTTGATCATCGGTGCTAGAAGGATCATCATCATCATCCTCAAGCAACCATGGGCTATGGAGGTCCGACCAGACCTTGCAGTTTAATTCTCCAAGCATATCTGTCCTGAGCTACATCTGCTGCATCCAGCCACTGCACCCAATTCTAACAAGGTCCTGTTTGACATTGTCTGCCCACCGCATCCTAGGTCTCCCCTTCTTTCTGAGGCCTTTAGGCACACTGTTCATAACCCTATTCGCCAATCTATAATTATTCATACGATGGGCAACATGGCCAAACCAATGGAGTCTCTCTCTGCACAATATGCTGCTTAGAGGACGTTGCAAACTCCTTTGCCTAACCTCATCATTAGTCACAAAGGTGAACCACCTAATGCCCAAGATACTGCATAAGCATCTGGAATCAAAAGCATCTAGTTTCCTGTTATCTTGTTTACAAAGTGTCCAAGTTTCACTACCATAACTAACCCTAGAAAGAACCAAACTGTTATACAGTCTAATTTTAGTCTTTAGGTGTATATGCCTATTTCTCCACACTCTCCATAGATTCTTAAAAGTCCAGGCAGCAATCCCTATTCGTCTGTTAATCTCATGGCGCACATCACCATTATCTGTTACATAGCTCCTAAGATAATTAAACTGTGACTCAAGACTGCAATCATTCAGATTAACTGAATCACAGCCTGCCTGACCAATTTTCATCACTTTAGCTTTCTCTCTGTTTATAACCAAACCTACGCTACTACCAGTTTCATCAACAGCTCAAATGAAAGAGTTCATCTCATCAACATCATTTGCCAAAAGGGATAAATCATCAGCATAATCTAAATCAGAAATTTTCGTATCTCCAGTCCATTTAAGGCCAAAATCTTTCCCTTGAAGTGAATTTCACATTACATAATCAATAACCAAGCTAAAGAGAAAAGGAGACAAAATGCACCCTTGTTCAACACCAGAAGTAATGCTAAACCAATTCCTACAAGCCTTACCAACTCGCACACACGACTCAGTGTTATTATAGAGAGCGTTCATTTTGTTAACTAACTTGTCAGGTATACCATATGATCTCACAATCAACCACAAATTATGACGATCAACAGAGTCGAAAGCCTTTTTCAAATCAACAAAGCTAGCAACCAAAGGTTTCTGAAACTCTAAAAATTTCTCAAGAATCTGCCTAAGTGAAAATATCTGATCCACACATTCCCTACCACTTCTGAATCCACATTGCTCATCACGCAATTGACTGTCAACCAGATTCTTAATTCTATTAAGCACAATCATGGAAAGAACTTTACCTGGAACAGAGAGTAGGCTGATACCCCTATAGTTATCACAAGAACTGCAATCACCTTTTTGAAAATAGGGATAATAATAGCTCTGGTAAAATCTTTAGGAATCATGCCTTTATCATAAAAGATGTTCAAAATTTCAGTCATCCAAGCGGTAACCAAAACATTCCCAGCTCTAAGCATTTCTGTAGTAATTTCATTTACCCCTGGGGATTCATGAAGTTTAAAAATGCAATATCAGAGATCATGCAGGAATTCGGTTTTCCCAGGTCTATGGTGTCAAGAGTTTATCGTCAGTACATGAGTTCCGTGCAATTGACGAATGGCACTCGAATCGGCTGTCACGAATGATAACGACCAACAGACAAGCTACAGTGCATGAAATCAGTGCCAATTTGAATGTAGGCCAAACACAAAACGTTTCTGAAAGGACTGGCAGTCGCCTCCATCAGATTTGGTAGTTGAAGACCCACTCGTGTCCCATTGCTTACACGTCATCACAGAGCTCAACAATTGGAATGGGCCTGAAGACATCAAAATTGCAGTAGAACAGGCATTGGGCAGCATGGTCCGATGAATCAAGGTTCCAGTTGGTTCATGCTGATGGGCACGTTAGAGTATGATGTAGGCCTGTGAGGCCATGGACCCTTCCTGTCTGCAAGGTACTGTTCAGGCTGGAGGCAGCTCTGTGATGGTGTGGGGTGTGTTCATGTGGTCTACATTGGGCTCTTTTGTCCGTTTGGAGCAATCACTGACAGGTATGGGATACATGGACATTCTTGCAGATCATCTGCACTCCTTCATGACTCTTGAACACCCTGATGTTGAAGGGGTATTCCAACAAGATAATGCAATGTGTCACCAGTCTTTGGTTGCTAGGAGGTGGATCGAGGAACACTCCACAGACTTTACCACCATGAATTGGCCCCCACGGCCCCCCGATATGAACCCCTTGGAGCATCTGTGGGACACAATGGAAACAAAATTACGATACATGAATCCAGCATTATCCAATGCAACACAATTATGGTATACACTGCAGGATGTGTGGGCTATCATCCCTACAGAACGGTACTGGCAACTCGTTGACTCCATGCCTCGATGTGTGGCTCCACTGCTGAGGGCTCAAGGAGGACCAACCCATTATTAGGCACGTATTCCATGACTTTTGGCCTTTCAATGTATATGCATATATTGAATTATATTATACATTATTATTTTCCATATCTATATTACTATTCCTTGATTGTAGAAAAATATTTTACATACCCCTTTCAAATCACTAGATGATGCAATGGTATCTGCAGCATATATGAAGTCCATGAGAAGCAATGTACAGCCTGGAAGTTTAACTGCAAAAAATTTTGGACCACATGACCGAATTATTGTATTGATGATTTCCTAGTAGGGAAAAATAAAGTTTGAATGTAAATTTTAAACTCATATTACTGAGTTATTTGATCAATTTCTTATAATGAGAATAATGTGTCTTCATATGTCTGCACAAAATATGGTATTATTAAAAGTAATTTTACTAATTACTAATAAACAAATTTTTTTTTCACAAAATTAATAACTAATAATTTGTGCACATAAAATAAATACTTAGAATGTGAACTGTGCACATTCTCATTAGTGCTTTATTTTTTTTTTAAAAAGTTACACACTTAAGTTTCACTATAACCATTCACATAAAATCAGCAACAGAACATGCATATTAATTCAGCAATTTTAATTTAAATATATTTAAAAAAATTACAAGAAATGTGCAAAACATAAATATATGAATTATAAGCATGTTTCTTAAGTGTATTTTGCACTTACTTGATCAGTTCCCACTAGTCCATAATGCAGAGCATGATAAAATTGCGCTAAATAATCTCTTGAAACTGGTAAATCTTGGGGACGCAATGTAAGCATGCATAGCAATCTATAAGCAAGAAGTTTTCCTTGTTTGTACTTTTCAGGTAAATATATAGCCTGCAAAAATTATCTACTTTAATACAACATATTTTGCATTTGGTAATAAACATATTTATATCAATTAATAATTTAAATAATAAATAGTTCAAATATTATTAACAATAATAATAATGCTAACAAAAAATTTGATAAACAGAGCCAGAGAGTAAAGGAATAAATAATAGAACCTTTTATTTTTCTACCTTAGTTTGATAGGTAAATTTTGCTCTAAGTTTCTACATTTTCAAGAGGTATAGAAAACTTGTAATTTGGAACCTACATTTATACAACAAGTACTTACTTGGAAAAGCCATGGTGCAATAAGATGCAATGGAGGTATAAGCTCTGGGGGTGGAGGGCTACTTTGGTTGTCTAATGATACCCCAAGATTGTCTCTTATCTATAAAGTTAAAATAATAAATTTATTCAAAAGCAGCTGGTACACTAAAAATATTAATATGTAATAACTCAGCAAACCTAATACCTTTTTTGGCAACTTCCACTAATTTTTACCAATAGACTATTTTTCTCTGGTATGGAAAGATAATAAAAAATATCAAATTGAAGAAAGAAAATATAATTAAAGCAAAATTACTATTATTGCTCATGAGTGTATATATATATAGTGTAAAAACTTATATATATATATAGAGTTCCTATTATAATTTAAACAAATGAAAAAGTGACTGTCAAAAGAAGTAACTGATATCTTGCATTTACTTCCATTGCAATTTACATTTATAACTATATATTAATTTACCATGCACCACTTTAACATGTCCATTCAATATATGAAATTATTAATGGAAATGTGAAATACTAATTTATATATATATAAAGATAATAAATCCATAAATATGCACATATTTGTTTCAATAGCAACAAATTAATTTTCATGAAAAGGCAATCAGACAGAGCACACAATAACATTTGGTATAGTCGAATAGAGTTGTTTACTTGATAACACAAATGAACACCTATATAATGGAAGTACCACTACTAAGTTGTCTCCAAATAAGATGTCTAATCAGGATATCCCAAGACAAGCATCCATCCATGCCAGCTGAGGAAGTGAGTAGTGGCAACAAAACTACTCCATAGCAATAAACAATATCTTTTAAAATATATACTTCAAACTAAAGGCGATGTAATAAATGACCTATGTAAAGGAGACTGAAAGAACTCATTTGAATTTAGTGTAATAATACACAAGTAACGATTGATGTTAAATTCAGATTTGATCGATGTTAAATTCAGAATGGTATCTTCCTTAATACATGAGTAACTGGTTAAGTATTTCCAGTATTATGTTACAATATATTATAGGCAACTAACTTAGTTGCTAGAACTTTGTTAAATATAGGATTACTAACATATGATTGTTTGTAACCTACCATATTAGTGAAAGTTCTAATATACACTTTTCAAATTTTGTATATCTACCTAGAATGAAACAGATTTGATACAATTTTGTTACTTTGTACATATGAACAAATAATAACCTGAATTATGAACAATAACTGTACTTAATTTTTTATACAATACTGTTCCTATAAACTGACAGGCTCCTGTCAGACCTCTGTGGCAAGCAGCTGCTTGAGGGAGTATTTATTATTTATTTATGCTGTTCCTATGGCTTTCTGCTGTTATCACTGTAGCAGAGTTATTATTAATGAATTAAAATTTACAGATAAATGTTAATTATGATAAAAAAACCAAATTAAAAAAAATATTTGGTTTACATTAATAACCAATTACAAAAATGCTATGTTAAATTAACATTTCGGTTTTCATTTACAGTTCCGTTTCATCATTACCTTGTCAGCTGAAATGTGTTATATAGTCTACTGAAACAATTTATGAATGTTTGATAATTGTAGATCATTTTATAATATTATAACCAAGAAGCTGAAAAAATTTTAAACTGGCAGAAACGTATGATATAATAAATATTACAATGTCAAATTCAATATAAAAATAGATGTTTGAATTTTTAAATTGTTCGAATGTCTTTATCTAAAAAATGACATTTCTGCAGAAAGTGATTATAAAGTAGCTTCTGAGGTTTTAAAATTCATCAATTGTTCTGCAGTTCTGGCCAGCATATCTACTTGCTGGAGAAAATCGAAATTTTGAAAACAAAAACCTTTGTTATTCATGCAAAAGAGATTAAGAAGAAAGTTTAATTGTACAATTCAAGTTCTCACCACTAGATGGAGCTGCTATAGAAGGACATGTAACACAGATAGTTATTAGATTGACAACTCTGAAGCATTATGAATGATATATTACTACATGGAGAGCTGCAAAGAATAAGCATCATTTAAATGCTGTACCATCAATGTATGCAGCATTATCCATCAGCTAAGGTTATCAGTATTTATGGTAAAAATAGACTAACAAACAACATTAAAACTGTTCCCATTACGAGATCTGATGTATTCAAGGTAATGACTATGATAATTTGATTGTTTTGCACTAACTTCCAGTACAGTAAGACGTGGAAGAGTTGTGGCCCATTGACATCCTGTGGAGATGATGCTCACTTCACCCTGTAAATTAGTATGAACACACAGAAATTTAATAATTTAGTCAGAATTGCACAAGGTTATACCTCTGGAGTGGCACTTTTTTTTTTGCACACAATGAGCTAAATGGTCAGGTCACAAGGACCCTGAAGGCTCAGAGAATGTTGGGGAGAGGGGACCCACTGGTCAGCTGTTGGGAGGCAAATGGTAACTTCCCATCAAGGACATCCAGTGTCTTCTTTAATATACACGGGGTATGGCTCTTCTGTACATGGGGCCATGGTTTAATGTCCCATCCAACAAATGGCAGCCTTTCCAAGCCTGTCGGTGTCTTCTACTGACCGAGGGCAGGCAGTTTTGTGGACATAAATCTCAACACTGGCCCAGGTGGAACTTGAACCTGGGAACTATAAGTTACAAGCCTGAGGCACTACCAACTGAGCTATCCCCGCTTTGAATTGCCTCAGAGTTTACATTCTAACACTGCAATGTGAAGTGAGTAGTGGCAACAACAAGTGATAGTATGCTATGATTTCACACAAAATACTTTGATTGATCTATTCCTCAAAGAAATGATAATGCAAGAGCCAAACACACACTGTCACAATAGAATTATAGTGCATGTTGTTGGTAACATGCCAACCAATCATGTCATAATTACCCTGTAAAATTGCAAATGTTGAAACAATTGTTTCATATAAGATTAGTTTTGAATATACTCACATTCAACCTGAGCAAACAATTTGAATAATGTCTCCTTCCCAACTCTACAAACAAAAACATTATCTGTGGTACAGAGCATTATGCAGTACTGGGATGATTAATCACCATATAAAAAAAAAGAACTGCTGATTATATCTGTATCTCATACTTAATGGTGGGCACTGAAATAAATGCAATCATTCAAATTTGGCTCAGACAATCTACAGCACATACTCAAAAGAATGATTTCATAAAATTCCAGCACTCTCAAGCACACAGTAATAAAGGTACCATGTGCAACGTAGACCTTGAAACTAGTATTATACACTATGGCTTAGAGTAGAAAGTAAATCAAAAATTTAATTTTATCTCCAAATTAAGTATTTAATTCTGCATTTTAAAGTATATTAGTTATGTATTGGAAAGAAACTAGCAAAATAATTACCTTAATTAAAAGTTCTGACAAATCCACCAAATATTTTAAAACCTGAGCATGAATTGTTGCATCCTTTATAAGATTAATATCACCTAATGCTCCCAGCATCCTCTTCCAAAGCACTACAGCAACATCAGACAACCAGCCTTTTGTAGTACCTCCTGACATTATGCTCCTTGCCTCCATACCCGAGGGATTTCCTATTTCTATGAAACAACATTTTTTAGGCTACACTATTGTAAATATTTTCAGTATAGCATCCGATATTTAAAATAGTTTCAGCAAAACTGTTTTTATTAACATTAAATGAAACTACATATATCTTTCTTTTACACATCACAGATTTACACATTATTTGAAAATTAAATACAATGTAACCTATAATAACATATACATAAAATTAAATGCTAAAATAATTATTTAGTTCAAAATAGTTATGATGAAAACATAACATTCTTCCTAACAAATAATGCTAAAATACATTAAGGTTTTGGAAAACAGATTAAACTGTTCGTTTTATCACCAAATGGCACTAAATCAGGAGAAATATTAAAGTTGCATCATTAACTGAAGGCAAACAGAAAGCCATTTTACACAATTTTTATTGTTTATAAAATATTATACTCAATTACATCAGTATAAATTTTCTCAATACTCTCAATAAAAGTGTGGTATTAATGACATAGTCTTCAACTAAACAAAGTGACTTTATTATTAAAAATGCTGTTGCAAATGTCTGTGATAATGAGCAAAGCAAACTGAATAAAAACTAAATAAAAAGTATTTTAGCTCCAATAACTACTTTTTCACATACTGTTAATTATAAAAAAAAAAAATCACGAAAACTTCACCGAAATCTTTAATACATATGAGAACATTTGTACTATGCAGAAAAAATTGCTATTTCTCAAAAAACATGTATTGTCTAAAAATAAAAGAGTTTGTGATATGTCACATTTATTACTTAGATTCTACTGGGGCTTTTAAAAAAAAATGCGTTTTTGCATTGTGTTCTTTTATGTCATTAATTTGCATAGTTTCAGTGGGATAGGTTGCAACGTTGCAGATCATATAAAAGCTCCTTGTATGGGGAACCAGGTCAAGTGCAATACACATTTGGAAATGTGCATTGGACGTTTATCACCTCATACAAAATGGCCAAGAAATTTGAAATCTTGTTTCTATTGTACCATTACTGGGAGCAAGGATTTAGAGTTGGGTTGTTTTACCTCTGAGCGACACTTTTTTGCACACCATGGGCTAAATGGCCAGGTCACATGGACCCCGAAGGCTCAGAGAAGGTTGGGGTAGGGGACCCACTGGAACAGCTGTTGGGAGACAGATGGTAGCCTCCCGTCAAGGCCATCCAGCGTGTTCTTTAACGTGCACAGGGTATGGCTCTCCCGCACACGGGGCGACGGCTTAACGTCCCATCCGACGGACGGCGGCCTTTCCAAGCCCATCGGTGTCCCCTACTGACCGTGGGCAGGGCGGGGAAATTTTGCGGAGATAAATCTCAACGCTGACCCAGCTGGGACTCGAACCTGGGAACTACAGATTACGAGCCTGGTGCGCTAATGACTGAGCCACCCCCGCCCCGCAAGGATTTAGAGTCTCTGAAGCAATCCAAAAAATAAAAGGAGTCAAAGGAGAAGATGTTGCAGTTACTTGGACAGTGCAAATTGGACAGTTCAAGAAGTTTGGGGCTGGCAATATGAGTTTGGAGAGGAAGAAAGATTTAGGAAGACCCTCTGTGATTGATCTGGATGCCCTGCTCATGGCTGTTTGAAACAAATCCAATAACCAGCACCCACAAATTGTCAGCCAAACTGAGAGTTTCCAAATCCACCATCACTGACTCGAAGTGCTGCATAAATTGACCCAAGCTCAGGGTCAATGATGTGTCATGGTCTGAGAAACTGCTCCAGAATCTGTGTGACACTCGGTTCATCAAGTGGATAGTTACTGGGAATGAGAAGTGTATCTACCTGCATAATCCAGATACCTCTAACCAGTGGTTGGGCCCAGGCGAACTAACTTCGCCTGGGCCCAACAACTGGGTGGGTACAAACTCTTAACACGATGGTGTATACTTTGAAATATAAGCATTGATTGCTACAAGTTTCTGAGTAAGTATATTTCTATATCAGAAACACAATTTTTTTCTGAACACTTCAATATATTAAATTTAAAAGTTAATTTCTCAATGCTATTCTTGAGAAAAAGGAAATACACCACTTACATCAACACATTACCAGGAAATCTCAAATTTTACCAAAAGATTCTTTACAATATACAATTCTGAATGAACAAAAAATTAAAAACTTAATTGATATTAAACAAATGTTTAAAAAAAGTTGACACAAGTTATAGTATTTTCATATATAGCAAAATTATTTCAGATCTAAACACCCACCTTTTTTCTTTTTCTCTGAAAGACCTACATAATATCAATAAATAACTTTAAATATAAAACACTATTTTAATAATAAACAATAAAGACAGATTTATTTTGCAGAAGCAATCAAAATATTTTATTTGAAAAAAAAAGTAATGAAAAAACTTTACTAGAAATAGAAAAAAAGTTTTAAAATATATTAGAAGATGCATGAAATGCAATCTATTAATAATTGGAGTTACAAAAAAAGAATATTAATTAACAATCTTTAAAAATAAAAAAGAGGATTTTAGTACAGATTTTATCAATAAAAATAAATGCCCCTCAAGCAGCTGTTTGCCACAGAGGTCTATAGGAGCCTGTCAGTTTGTACACCCATAATAGAAGATCTGTGAGGAAGGTGAGACTTCGAAAGAAAAACAACACAAATATCCATGCCTTACCCTGGGCTTGAACCCAGGTCCCTTTGATCAATACTCAAGCGTGCTAACCACTCAGCCAATAGCAAAATAAATATTACTTGTAACTCATGTCTTAATATCAAATAAAATACTTTGAATGCTTGAATTAAGAACTCAACACTAATTGAAGGTCTAAAATTATGAAAAATAAATCAATAAAGTGGTAGACTGATATATTATTTCGAATGAATATAGATTCATTCGAAATAATATATAGAATATAGATGCATTCTGAATATAGATTCGAATGTACAAGTATCAGGTCATATATGTAACCCCACCCACTCACCTACAATTTTTTTTATTAATTTCATCATATATTCCTTCAACAACTGTAAAATTAATGAACTTTATAAGTGTTCATCAGTACTCTATTATTAGTTGTATAATAATCTTTTCACTACAGCTGCTACAATACAAATACATATATCACATAGTTAACCAATAAGATAAAATGATGGCAAAAATGCTACACTCTATATTATTTTTTAATCATAGTGGAGTTAAGTGTACTTAATCTCTTTAGCTATGCAGAAGAAAACTATGTCGTTAATAAATGTTTATGTCAAAATTTTTAACGAGATTGAACTAGCCACTGACTGACTAGCAGTTTGGGCATTTCACTGTCACCCTAATTTATTTTCCTTTATCTCACAGAAATCAATTTACTACATTGTTTTGGCTGGATTTGATAGCCAGACTACGAAATAGTCCACAAACACTGATATAGTATTGATTCAGCATAAATTTTAAAACAAAGTCTGTGAAAAAAATTTTTTGCCTACAGATTTTTATAAGCAAATAGCAAAATATAGCTCCTGTGGCTGTAGATTGCTGCTTAATACTCACAATTACGGTTCGGGGGAAATAAAAATTTTAAATATTTCATTATCAATGTAAACAACAAACAGAAGAGTAGCTATGATAAACAGTGAATAGTACAAAATTATTTAGGAGATAAACTAAAGATACCTGAATTGTTGCATGAGTTGTCAGTACTTGATACTAATACATCAATTTGCATAGGTGAATCTTTTATGCTAGTATTTTCTAAACCACTAGATGGAGTGGGTGATGGTGATCTGCTACGGCATTCAGAAGATTCTGAGAAACAAGGTGATTCAGCTGAAAAATAAAACAGTATAATTTACTTCATGGGGAGGAAAAGGAAAAAATGGTATAGGAAAGAATTATTCAAAATACCATCCATAACAGAAGTAGAGCTCAGTAAAAAGGTTCCACAGTTAAGATGAAGATGAAAGAACAAGTCATTATTTACACTTTTACAAATAAATTAAATTTTAAGTTGTAGAAACAGTTCCAAAATTTTCATTCATTAAATTCATTTTCAATTTTATATTTGTTAGAAAAGTACATACTACAGAGGAATTTATGCAAAAGAAAATTATTGAAACTTCGGGTTTTCAACTAATTGATACATTAAAAAAAAAGGCCAATAAATGAAACATTTATAATTGCATGGATTTACCTCTATGAGCTAAGAAATCAAGAGATTTGCTCTTCTGTCTAGGATACATTCTTTTAGATTTGTACTGCTCTTGGTCTTCAAACTGAGGAATTATTCTTGAAAGTTCTTCTTCAACAGAAGGTGAAGCTCCTATAAATACATGTTATACAATTATATTTTTTGAATGCAAAACGTTTTAAATATACAAAATATGGGTAAAACACAAAAATATGGAGCACTACATACTTATATAGACACAAACTTAGAATTTGTTAATTTTATTTTTCAAAGAATTATATTTGTACTAGTGAAACTATTTAATATTTAACAGCACTAAAAAAATCAAATAGCTACCTGTAACCACAAGCATTTGTTTTTGGCCTGGTGAAGATATAGGGATTGGCTCACGAAATGTACGACTGGTGCGACCTATCAAAGAATTTATTAAAAGCTGGTAATTTGTTAACTTAAACTCTAAAATAACAATAAAAATTTCATACATAAAGCAAACTCCTGATTATGCATGGACAGATTATCAGATGTGTGGATTATCCATGCCTAAGTGGCACAAGTATGGTTATGGTCAACAAACAAAAATTCGTTATATATTTTGAACAAATATTAAAAGATTATTATCAAAATCAAAAGATTATTACATTACTAACTAATGAAATCAAGAAATACATTATACTTAATTTCGTTTCAGAAACAGCACAAAACAGATTCTAGCAATGTCTTAATGAATAACTATTACAAACTGCTTTGGGTATGGCTATTTTAAAAAAAAATAAAAATATTAACTAGCTATTTAAATCTTATTTAAATGTTTCACCAATAATTTATAATTTTAACATAAAACTTTCCAAAACAATTACAATGAAAGAAAATCGTTTTAAAGAGCAAAGTTACCACTGAGTGACAAGACTAGAAGAAGTGAACAACTTAGGATGTTTTGATTACACATTACTCATTGGTCCCTATTGACACAAATAGTCAAGAGTTTGCTACTTATCAAAACAAGTCACTGGCCATATAAGTTTTTTATTTTACTATTTAGGGCACATAGAGAGATAGATATGTATTTTTTAAATTATTTAATTTATATGTATAAATATATTTTAAAATTTGGAACATTAGTAAAAGATAGCACAACATTCTGCTAATTAAAAAAACTTTACATTACTATTAGTGTTGGATTAACCCTCCCAGGTTCAGCTATTTTTCACTCTGATCAGGTAAAAATATTAAATTTAGAACTTTTTTACCTAATAACTAATGAAAGGAATTATGGCATGTTATATGTCAAATTAATCAGCATTTAATTCTGGATTTTCTGAAAATAAAATATTTAACAAAAAAAAAGACAACTGGTTTTATTTTAACAGGACTTTCTTTAGACTCATGTAATAAAAAAACGCATCTGGCAACACAAATAAAAATTTATTTAAAAAACACTCAGACAGAAATGATTATAATTGACATGAATAGAAAAGCTATTTATTTCCAAATAACAAAAAAAAATATTTTCTTGTGTAAACATTTCTTCCATTTTTTTCCGTAATTTTTTCTCTGTACCATACTTTGAGAAAAGTCCAGGCTTGTTACAGAGTCCAATAAACAAGTCAACTGTAGAATATTTTTAATAAATAACTAATCAACAGAAATAGGTCACATTATAAACTAAATTAAAGAGAATTTAATTCTGAATTTTATTGAAGTAAAAAATATGAACATTGTAGTAATATATTAATTTTAATAACACTTTTTACAGCGGTATACTGAAAAAATAGGTACATATTCATAATTACTCCAAAATCTTCCGTTTTTAAAAATAGCAGTGTTTTATTAATTTTTAGGAATTAATTTTAGAAATTAATTTTTGAGATTTTCAAAAATTTAAGGACAAATACGTTGACAATAGTTCAAATGAAACTTGGGAAAAAAATCAGGTGATTGCTTCAATACAGAGTAACATTAAAAAACAAATCGACAATAACATATAGCACTTCTAAAATATGGCAATCACCATTGAATTATTTATATTGTAGTTTAAAAAAATATGCATCAAATGAAAAAAGAAAATATTACTTTCATAGCTTGAATTACGTATTTTTAAAAGATATATGTAAGAAAATTTTCAAATGATAATTTTTTTTTTAAATCGAAGCTTCACATGCTGTACAAAGAACATCTATAGACTTCCTTGACCCAGGAAGGATTAAGGATGCCTGGGTGGTTCCAAACCATGCCCCCCCCCCCCCCCATATCCAAAATAGAAATACAATACATTTAGCTTGATAGAGGATCTAAAATATTACATCATATCTAAAATCATTGAGCTCTCATTCTAGAAATATAATGAGAATTTGAATGATCAGGAATATCCAGTTCTCCTTGATCTGAGCCTATATCAGGACCACCACCTCCCTATTTAATCTTGGGTACTGGGCTCCCTACAAAAATCATTAACTGAATAGGAAAATTAAATCTGTAGCTAAATTACACAGCAGCCATTAAATTTCGAAATTTAACATTTGAACTCAATTTTTGTGCAAATTAAATGCCAACTGTTTTCAGTTCTACTGAAATTTAGATCCCTATAAAATTTATTCAGTACTCTAGGAATAAGATATCTTGCTTAATTATAGAAGACCATACAAATATATGATGATTTAACTTGGATTCTTAAAAATTCTCTAATAGTTCATAACAGGTTTCTGTTCACTGGAACCATAAAAAAAAAATCTCATTATTTTCTTGCCTTTGCATTGGTCAATGTACATCCAAAAATAGTAAACAATCACATGATTAGCTGATATATAGATATAAATAGGTGAACCTTTAAATTGAAATTTTCAGAACTGGATCAGATGCTACAAAAATAAACATTGAGATGAACTGTAGATTACTGGAACTAAATGTCACGGGTATAAAACATTGTAGAGATGAAATAATATTATGATGAAATGTTGTGAAACTAACATTTGGAGTTGGGTTGTTTTACCTCCGAGTGGCACTTTTTTGAACACTAGCTAAATGACCAGGCCACAAGGGCCCCAAAGGTTCAGAGAAGGTTGGGGGAGGGGAACTGGAACAGTTGTTGGGAGACAGATGGTAGCCTCCCATCGAGGCCATTCAGCTTGTTCTTTACGTGCACAAGGTATGGCTCTCACGCACACGGGGCCATGACTTAACATCCCATCTGATGGAATGACAGCCTTTTCAAGCCTGTTGGTGTCCCCGACTGACCATGGGCAGGGAGATTTGTGGAGATAAATCTCAATGCTGACCCAGCTGGGACTCAAACCTGGGAACTGCAGATTATGAGTCTGGTGCACTACCGACTGAGCACCCCCACCCCAACACTTGGGGTAAAATGTCATCAGCTTATCTAAATAATAAAAGCATTTGATATTTCTTCACTTTCTTTATAAAAATAATATAAATTTGTCTAAAATAAAAATTACTTTTTCTGCATAAATTGCTATCACTGGCACTCTTTCGAATTGGCACTTGCTCAGGAGATGTTCCTCTTTTCCTTGAAGTGTCACCACTACCTGATCTAGTTCTCATTATCACTTGACCACCTCCTCTATCTAAATGAAGTGGATTTAGGATTTAAAAATATTAAGGTAATTTAAACTTCAGTATATACTTTATTTTAATGATTATATGAAATATACATCATTAACAATAATAAACAACTAATCCACACAAAATTAATATATACTGTAAATCAAACAGAATTACTGTCTATAGCTCACCAGCATATATATTTGAACATCTTATACATGCATGCCTATTAACCGACTGAAATCAAATGTAAAAATGTATTTATAAATGTGTGGCTATAATCAAACTGATGTCGGATCTCTACAAACAAAAACATAACAGAACGAGGACACTTAGATCATTAAACTCAGTATGCTAAAGAGAATTATGCAAAAAAAATCCCACAATATGCCCCATGGTGACTTTATGCCAGATGTTGCAGGTTTAACTGCTCCATGGCATGCCCTTCCTAGTTAGCAGTTTCACCATTGGGCCTCTCAATAGGCAATGAATAATAAAGTACTTATTTAAACATAATAAGCCTTTAGTGAAACTTAGTAAACATTCTTATTTATGTGTACCCACCATTTTTTAATGTACTTATGACAATAGCAAATCACTTAATGGTTTTAATATGTAAATGTGAAAAAAATAATTCACAGACTTTATAGTAACTAATTCAATTTGTTAATTTATAACAGTTTCATATATTCATTTCATTGCACTTACTACTTTTAAACTTACCAAAAGTTCAAAATATACATTATTAGAATAAAAAAAACAACATCTTAGTTCTCTTAGTCCCCACCCTATAACACCATTAATCCAGATTTTCTAGCAGTAAATCTTTTTTTTATGTTTAACATTTGCTTTAGTACAATCCAATGCATTAAAAGCAGATAACTCATATCCAAATTGCAAGGAGAACAACAGCAGGTAAAAATTTGCAACATGATAGTGAATAAAGTGCAGTATTACAATTTTGTAGATAGATATTAGAACAATTACAGTGGTATATTTAGAAACTGCCTAATTTTTCCTTGCAGGTTGGACTTTTTAATCTTCAATGTACTTCTGAATTTTCCTTACTAATACCTATTTAAAAGTATGTACTATGTAATACACTCCAATTGTTTCCATAAAGATTAAAATGAAATCAATATGCTTTTTTCATTTTTATTAAGAACAAATTTTCAGACATATCACCTATTCCTTGAGATGAAGTATCATCGTAAACACTTCCATTATGAAAGGTAGATTTCTCCATTGACTGCCCATTGAGAGATTTATTAGTTTCAAGTTTACTCTCTGCACCTCCAGTAAGTGACTTTTTCATGGCTCTAGTCTTTTTCATCTTCCGTTCGCTCAGCCTTTCCAGTGGAAGATCATTTAGGTCTAAGCAATACACTTGCTTTGCTAAAACTCTGGTAAGTGTCTCCATTGTTTTCTGAAATAGCATAAAACCACTGATGAAAAAGATTTATCATACTCCTAAGATATCAAACACTCATTTCTTACACTTTAAAAGTAAAATTTTACATCATATTTTGGGATCTTAAAATTATTCCCAAATTATAATTATGTTAAGTGACAATATAAGCAATCAATACGTTATTTTATCTCAAGATTTGAGTTGCTGGGGCCTAGTGCAAGCTAGACATTAGGACCAGCTGGACTACTCACTTCCTCCTGAGAAAAATTTTCATTTACAATAATATTTAAAACATAGTAACAACTAAGGTTGTTATGCTCTTGGACTAAGGAGTCAACAGTTTTTACTACTGCTTTCAGATGAAACAAGAAATTTTTTTATGCATTCAGCATTCTCTAGGCAAGTACCCCATCAAAGAAAGATATTCTATGCTATCAACAAAGGGACTATCAATTTCAAGCTTAGAAATGTCTTCTACAGAAATGTAGATGCAATTCACTTCAATAGACTCATATCATTAAGCATATTAATGGAAGGACATCCATATATTCAATTAGGCTAATTGACTTTTCTATTGAGCAAATAATATGTGTTACAGTTACATATTTTGGGTTTAAACTAATAATGTTTTAGCCAGATAAAATTTAAAAATTTGTGGAATATTGAAGCATTAACAGTTAAACAAACACACTTTCAACTCATCATTCTCAGATAGCAGAAATTCTTAAATACTTGATATTTAAGAAAAATCAAGTGCCCTCAATTTTAGAAAATGCAATGCTAGCTTTAAAACAACAAAACTAAGGTGTCATGCAAAATAGGTGCAGATTACTTTACATTGTACTTCCTTCAAATTTTATCTGGAGGGTGAGCAGAATCATGTTATATGAAAGACATAATTCCAGGCGGGCAAATGGATGAACGAATGGGTGGATGAATGGGTGGGCAAACACACGACACCATCATGACAGAAATTAGTGGTTTCCTCATGGTTCCGTGGCTACTTGAGCGATCAGTCCTGAATTTGGTAGGGTGGTCTCACTTAATTCTAAGTCTGTTGTGATAATAGATTAGGTTTCTAATTGCCGTGGGTCAGTAGAGACCCTTCGAAAAGCTCCCACATTTTTGATGGGCGCTGCCATCACCTACCTTGTGAATGGAGTAACAAGTTGTGAGTACTACATGTGGAAAGCTGTAAATAAAGTTATAAATCAACATATACGGTTGATTATGATTGGAGTGGTGGAAACCTGTGAATGAACTTATTGATGGCAAGAGTTATAAATCCTTATTGCACCAAATGTTTGGTGTGGGTATAACTAGTATATTCATAAACTGTGAAAGGATTGTTACTACAGTTACAAAATATTGCAGACTGCACTCTAAAAAGGTTAAAAAATAATTGCCAATAATTATATTATTTATTTAAAATTAAATTTAAAAGAAGACAATTCACTACCAAGTTTGATGCACAAAAAAACCACAAATATTTTTTTTTTGGCACCATCTTCTCTCACAAATGAGTATGTACATGATATAATTGAGATATAATATACTATTGTCAAATATACTCTGGAGAAATTTTTCGATTACACAATTATACTGACAATGCTAAAGAGTATATTGTTAGTCCTTGCTCTTACTACCAGTTAACAAGATTAGGTTGCTTACACTACTAGTGATATCCCAAATCTATGAAATGTAAATAAATAATCTCTTTGCAAACAGCTACTTGAAAATATATTTTGGCAGTAGTTTGACTACATGGAAGCAATGTTTAAAACACATAACAGAATTAATGGATTTTTCATTGTTAGGTAAACTGTCAACCACTACAAAAATATTTTTTTTTAATGTAAAAGAGCTACTGGGGAAAAACTAGAGCTCTATATTGGATGTAACTAAAATAGATGCTTATTATTTATAAAGTTATGAAATTCAGAATATTCAATAACAACCAAATTGATCTCATGAATTTCACACCAATATTAATTTTAAAAAAAAATAATAAAGTTATAACAAATTATTTACTTTATAAGATCAATACTGATAGTCTATATAACAAATCTAAAGTTTCAATAATTCAGGATAAAAATTCTCAAGACATTTAATACTACTATTAAATATTCCAGATTCCATAATTCTTTTAATACAGATAAAATAAACAAAAATTTTTAAACAGAACTTATCTAGAATATTAGCATTCCTCCAGTTTCTTTTAAAACAAATTTACATTAGTAGAAAAATTAGTATTTGAATTCTTATTGTATTGATAGATGTTTGTTCCTTGCAAATTCAATAAAAATAATTTGTTCTGGAGGCATTTTGTAATTCTTAAAAACATGCTCTTTTGCTACAACACATACAGGAGAATGATAAAATCAATATATGCAAAGTCTCCACATCAGTTTACTGCAATAAATTGATAACTATATCATTAAAATACAGTGGAGAGGGATCGCTCTCTCTTTAGACACTAGTGAATTTGTTGAAAACAGAAACAAAGGGTTGAGAAAAATCATTATTTAGAGAAAACAGTAAAGTAATAAATAAAATGATCCAGACATGAGCAGCAGAGTGATATTACACGAGATAAATAAATTTTCTCAATTCAATCATTAAACTATTAAATATTTAATATCATAAATTAAATATATATTTATAAATATAAAATTAAGCAAGGTCTTGTTGAATTTGCTGGAACATAGTCTGCATTTTATATAAGGGCTTGACAAATTCTGAACATCAGGTTACAGTGATACTTAAAATTTATATCAAGGCACCTAAATGTTTTAGTGGTATTGTATGTCCTAAATATGTAAACTCTGAAGTGTAAAAATTTTTGAATATCACAATTGATACTTTCAGCTTAAATAAGCAGGGAAAAGATCTGGGTTTTGTTATTAAAGCATTTTACATCTGTGCATTTCAGTTAACTCAAATATATTTTTTGTTCAATAAAACATGCATGATTTTAGATCTCAACATTATCAGGTCTTAGTTGCAAGATATATTTATATGTACTAACAGTTGTTTTTCTGAAAGAAAAAGTTCTACAATTTTTAAATAAATTTCCTACAACCTAATAAGAGAAAATCTGCTATTTCACTCTAATTTAGAAATACTCTAGAATACCACTCTGGCACTTTGTTTATCCATCTTGGCACCTAAATTTTGGACCAAGATCGTACATGAAGACCAAATTTAATGGGCCCTGTCTTACATTACATAAACTGTTAGTGTAAAATCTTCCTAGAATGCATAATTTGTGTTAATCAGGGTATTACTATATATCATATAATTTCTGGCAAAGATATAAATAAGTTATATTTATGAACACTCTAAAATAGGTAAAATCTAGATCAAATTAAAAAAAAGTAATTATTATTTTCAAATTTCTTAATTGGTCTATTAATTTGATTGTTCAATAAATTTATCTGATTCATCCTATCAAATTCAAAAGACAACCACTCATTATTCCCACATCTGCCTGCTCATTCTAAAGATTTCCAATGGCCAGATCATTAAGTAGAATAAAAAGTCTTGGCTTTGTTTGCACTAAACTGGATATGTTGAAAACAGATTAGGTTATCTTATAATGGTATCAACCACTTACTGTTCATATCAAACACATTCAGATATTAAAATATATGTCCCAAAAACAAAATTCATCACATTGATATGAATGATTTAATTTCATGTTCTTATTTATTAAATAAAGGCTTTGTTAAGTTATCAAAATATACTCACTGCCCATTCTTTAATGAGTTCCTCCCATTGAGTGAGAGAAGATAGAACATGCAAAAACTGGTCCCACAATTCAGTGGATATTACCACATTCAAATTGGCTTTGATCCAGGTCACAATAAGTGTCTGTGGGTAAAAAATAAAACAGAAGTTATTTACACCTTTATGTAGCTACCAAATTTATTCTAGCCAAACCTAGAAAATTATTAGAAGAAAATCTGAATGATAGGACATGGGACTCAAGCTCCAGTAATGTCAGAGATAATTTTATACCTCAGTAACTTGTCCAGGTTTCTAATATGATACAGAAAGGGAAAACTGAAACAAATCATTTTGACTTTAGTGTACTCTGGAAATGAACCATGGAGCCATCAGCACAAATGTCAGGTATGTTTAATCAGCATACCAGAAAGCAATTTTTCTTCTTTGCAAACAATATTCTTTATAAAAACTTAAATCTCACTTAATAAAATATTTACTATAAGAAATTTTTACACTAAGAATAATAATTCTCATACATTTCAGAAGACAAGTAATATCAAATATAAAAAAATACAGAAAAATCTGGTTTAAAATATAATTTTACTTAATATCAAAACAACAAACCTGAAAGAGGGCTGGGGCCAATCTTCCCCCTAAAATATTTTCCTTCCTAAGAGGAGGAACTTCTCTTAGCACCAAGGAGGTAATTTGCAATAACACCAAAAGCAATTGCTCCCTATTAAAAATAAGATTATTTTAAAATTTATTTTTATGGTTCCCCATGTGGAAAAACAAACTAAAACACCTCACTGAAAATTATTAACAGTAACTTAAGGATCACAGCAACTACCAACAGACTGTGAAAGGACTACCAGAGCCCACATTAACAAGATTATATAATAATATATTACACTGAATTTCTTTATGAAAAGCACAGTTTGCTAATGACATCTGCTTAATATTACCATTAAACACTGTTTTGTACCATTATAGTATTATTTACTTTTTATCCATAGCACCTCACTGGTTTACAAAGAATTTAACCACTATTACACAGTTTAAGTATCCTATGTTGACATCAGTAGAAAGGAAACATTATCTTGAGCTGGGTGGGAACTGAACCTCTAAGATTCACCCTGTCAACAGGATAATTATACAGCATAATAGTGGTTAATCCTTTGCATGTCCAAGCTGGCTATACCACATTCACTTTTCTGATTCTAACGATCTAGAGTCCGTCCACCATTCCACAATGCAAGATAATAAATTTTATTTTTTAACAGAAATCAGCTTTTTTTTTACCTGTTTCTAATCAAATCCCGAAAATAACATTTCAGTCATAATTTTTTTCTGTTGATTCCTCTTTGAAAAATTATGAAAAAAGTAAAAAAAAACTTATTTGAGCCTATAGCAATCATACACACATGTTGAATCACTGAAAATAGCACCAAGTAGTGATGATTTAGTTTATGCCTTTATTCTGTCTTACTACAGTAGATTATCGATTGGTTTTTAGTTTCAAGTATGTTGGTCTACTTATAACTATAGTAGAGGTGTAATGCTTTCTAAACTTTTAATGTAAGTTATTGATTTCATTATTACCTGAAGTTGAGTTCAAATGCAGACTACTGAACTATATGGTGAAGGGGATTAACATCAACAATACAGATCTTGATCAGTAGTCAGAGCACCTAAGCTATCATAAGGAGTTTATGGACTCAGATCCTACCTGACTCAAAACAATTTTTTCTCTATATTCATGGCAATGGATACTTATACAGTGTAACAGTGTTTGAATACTTTGCATTATTGTATTATTTACACTTAATTGATATTTGAATTAGATTTAGTTCAACATAATGTTATAACAATGATATGTTAAAGTTGTCCTAAAACTATGAAAGTATAAATTTAGGTATAAATAGGTTACTTAGTTTACATCACTTCAGGTGTATTCATTGGCCACAAATTGGCTACAACTAAAAATAAAATTCGGATATATGGTAAAATTGTAAATATGGAAAATAACATAAAATTCATAATTAAAAAGATCACATGATGAACATATTTTAATGTTATCATAAGTAGTCATAAATTTAATAAAACTCTATAACACTACGTGTGATAAATAAATAAAACATAACACATGGCAGTATAATCCAACAGTAGTGGTAACAATGGCGTATCAGGATCTGTGGTAAATAGAATTTGCAAGATGAATGCCATAATGATATATAAGGCGAATTTGTCTATATTTCAGATACAGAGATATCTCCTTAACATAAAATGAACATATTTATATCGCTATGGAATGAAATTCTGAGAGATGATAACAATATGAGGTTTGCAGGTAAAGGTAAATGCCACACAAGGCAAATTGTTATGTATGTGATGTTTTTTCAGTTCAATTGTTAATTTCAGGTGCACAGATAGCGCTAACCAAAAAGGCAGTAGCTTTGATATTATAAAGCCTCAGTGCACAGAACTGTTCTAAGTTGATGGTCTATTTTACCTAACCAAATTACCTTACTGAGGTCTGCTTACCCATCCTATTACCTTACCTTATCCATTTCCTGACTTGCACTACCAATTTTGACAAGACCAGACTAGTTATTGCAGCTTATGCAGACATCAGGTAATGTATTAGAATACACTTTATATTTTCTTTTTTACTGAAATTAATGCTTATTGTAGTATTTTAAGGTATTTACTTAAAAAAGATTGTATGTATTACCATTTTGCTGCCGGATGTATCTGCTCTGCTATGGTCCTAGACACATTTCATGATCCATAGTTTGATCTCATCTTCAGTAGGCAAATGAAGAAAGTGTGCTATCGACTTTTATACGGCTGGTGCTGTGTCAATTTACACATGCATTGGAGGTGGTTTCAAGAGGGAGCTGATAGTCTTGGAGTAATAGTTTCCATGGTGACAGCAGTGGATGATTGCCAATATTACAGAGGATATGTTGATTTATGTTAATGATTAAATTTTCCATGTAAGATAGTTGGAACTTAGTGAGAGGGAAAATAATTATTTTACTCTCCTTAATAGGCTCCTGTCAGACCTCTGTGGTAAGCACCTGCTTGAGGAGGTATTAATTTATTATATTTTTAATAGAACTGGGTAGTTTATTACCAATAATAGTCTGAGCTAAGGCAGTATAGGTTTTCGTTTTTTTAAATCCATGTTATTTTAGTCTAAGGGGGAAAGGTTGGTACGTTTTTCCTACATATCCAGTAAGTGGAAAGATTTTGAGTTGGGGTTCTTGCATTTTAATATATGCCTCCTGAAGGTGGGTTGAGATCTCGATCCTTATGGATGATATTAAATACAAGTGTTGCATAGTAGTAGGTACAGATGCAGGCTATTACGCAACATTTTATTCCAATGATGTATTGAAATAGATCCATTTATTAACAACTAACCATGGTATTTGGAAGTTAGGTCTGCAAATTTACTTCTAAACAAAATTGGTGTAGAGAGATTTAAATATTAATATGAAAGATATATCACAGATTGCTTTATTCTAATAGTTATTTATTCTAATTAGTAAATCTAAAATTATTCTAATGAGTAGACATTCTCTATAACTTCATCACTTTGAGTAAGCTCACTGTAAGACTAAGTTTATATTTCATGCTTGGAAATACAAATATTATTTCTTTAGTAATATATAAATATCTTATATGCAGCAACAAATCCATGTATACTAATTATACTAAAATATACTTACCATACTCTTCGTTCCATCTGTACATTCATGACCATATATCGATAAATGTTAAGAACACGTTTGCACATGTCTACCTAAATTTTAAAAAAAAATCAAACTTATCAGAAAAAAAAAATATTTTCAGTGAACTATGAAATTTTTATTAATTTTTTAAATTCACATCCTTAATCACGTGTAACCAATAAAACCCTTGCACAATTGTTATTTAATAATACAGGATGGGCCAGAAGTCCTTGGCCACTGAAATTTGAATTTTAAAAAAACTACTTATATAGACATGTGGTATGCTGCAATTGGTAGTCAAACTCATTTTTTTTTAGTTTTTGCTGTAGCCCTATAGATGCACTAGTGCAAGTCTATAGGAAAAAGTTACTTACATAGGATGTTTTTTTGTAACCAAATTAAACATTCAAGTACAGAGACATTTCTATACACAGTTCAACTAAAACTCACCATCCCACAGCAAAATCAGAGTACAACACAAGAAATTCTTGAAAATTGGCAGTGCTCTTGCTTAAAAAAAAAGAATGGCCAACCAAGCACATCTGACATACTTTAACATCAGTTAGATATGCTACAGGCTATGGTATTAACTTTATGGGTGAGGAAAACTTCTTAAGACTATCAAATGCAGAAAACCACATGCCTCTGTGGTAAGTACTATTTTTTTATTTCAATTCTGAAATTTGTTAGACTTCTGGCCCACCCTGTATAATCCAGGTCATGACAAATTGTATTCTTATAATGCGATTCTGCAGAAGATTCAATTTCCCCCAATACAGTGACTGAATATTAATATTCCTCCAATATCACCAATAGTAAAATAAAATTCTTCCAATGCCAAAAGAAGATAATCTTTCTTAATGCAATATAAAAATGATTATGCCATTCCTGGTATTAAAATGTGTTCATAAAATAAGCAAAGCAGATATAGCAAGGCAGATTATAAATCAAACATTAATTAATCATCTGAACAATAAAAATTCATGCATGATATGCTGAAATCCAAAAGTTAGTAAAGTTTATCATTACGAAAGTTCATAGCATTTTTTTCACAAATTACATTCATGATTTGCAATAAAATTCTATATATCATGCTATTGACAAAATTGCAATACCTGTTCTTCCAACATTTCAATGCTTTCAGAAGACAATTCTAGTAAAAAAACATTGGCAGCATTAGAAATGAAGATTTGAAGCATATTTTGCAGACCTGCCTTTAAATGACTGTGATCACTGTGAATAGCCTTTAGATAGGAATCTTTCCTCAATCTCAATCCTACAGGTTCATAACATTCTGAACCCTACACAACAAATATAAAAATAAGAGATATTATAACATTAATGATGCAGAAACATATTACACAAATGTATTACAAAATTCAGATAAATAATCCTTAAAAAAATAAGGAGGAACAGTGATTTATATATTTCTATTAAAATTTGAGTTAAAATCTAAATTTCCTCTGTTAATATCTGAGAATAGTTATTGTGCAATTTGACTAAGAAGATTAGTTTTATATCCCGCCCCCTCCTGTGGTTGCACAACTGAAAAGTGGAGATGTGGGCCATAATACACCTATAATCTACTAGTGGTCCATATTCTCTTTTATTATACACACACATTGGCTTTCTTTATCTAGGATATAGGCTTTTACAATAAAATATTGAAGAAGTATAAGAAATTATTCCCTTTTACAAGTCACACATGATTATTTGCTGAATAAGTATAGAAGTAAAACTGTCATTAGTTAGGTCAGATCAAAATTCATGACCTCCCGATAATATGTCAAGTTGGCTTATTTTACCACTGAGCAATACCTTTTTGCACACAACAGGCTAAATGGCCAGGTCACAAGGACCCCGAGAGCACTCAGAGAAGATTGGGGGAAGGGACTCACTGGACAGCTGTTAGGAGATAGATGGCCATCCAACATGTTCTTTAACATGCACAAGGTATGTATGGCTCTCCAGCACAAGGAGCCATGACTTAACATCCCATTTAATGGACAGCAGCCTTTCCAAGCCCATCATATCAGGCCTTAATCCCTAATGATCAAAGGTAGGGTGGTGAGTTTTGCAAAACATGTCAGGTGCTCTGACCACTGAGCTACTTATTACTGGCTGCTGATCAAGATCTCCTGTATTGGTGTCTTTAAGCATTCTTCCATGGAGAATTGGAATCTATCTGACTGTAATTGAAGACTGATCTAGAGGGCATCTTCCAGGTTAGTGCACATGATCAGCCACATCCAACACCAATAAGAATGTTTTTTACTTTTGCTTTTATTTTTGATCACCTGACATGTTATCAGGAGTTGTAAGTTTGGTCCACTAATGACAATTTTTTCTCTACACTTATTTAATGTATATCACCTACAGGTCCTTACCTGTGAATTGGATTATTCAGTTTTGTGTTCTCATATTTACACCTACTTTAGATAAACTACAAATATAAGTATGGTAACAAATAAAACGTGGTACTTAATATATACACAAAACATCTCTTTCATACAAGATTGACATAGGAATAATAAATAGTGATATAGAAAGATATATATATATACATTTGCAACTTTTGTTTATTGTGAACTTGCACTTTGTTCAGTGTTGACCAATCTGCACATTAATTTTGAAATTTCAAAACTACTGTGCAATGTTGTATGCACTGTGCACACTTGGAAATTCTAAGATTTACATGTGAAGTTTACCAAAATTTTCATTTTGAATTCCTTAAAATTAGATTTTAATTTAAAATTTTAAAATCCAGAAATTTTACATAAACATTGTGCACTAAAGATGAAAATATCTAGATGGCCAAAAATATTCTCTCATAGACTTTATTTTATGCAGTTTTGTTCTAACTCCCTAAAAAATGTACTTTTACCTCTGACCTACAAAAACTGTACCACTTGAATCATTCTTTTTAAATGAAAAATAAAAATATATTGAAAACTTTCATTGTTCTTAAAGTGCCAGATTTCCAACAATAAACTCTACCTGCAGACCAAATTAATATTCAAGTGGTTTTGTCAGGAAAAAAAATAATTTTCTGGAATGTACCTTAAAGTAGCCATTGGGCAGAAGCATGTTGCGTTACATACCAAAAGCAGAGTGCTTAATTCTGAATAATAATAAAACACAATAGTTGAAATTAATACATTTTCAATTTTGGTTAAAAGTTTTTTTTTTTAGAATAATACAGTAAAAAATTATTTTACTAAAGGTTGTTCAAATGAAGAGTGAACAAGTCAGAAATGAACTGTAATTTATTTACTGATTGATCTGTTCCAATTCATAATGCCTAGTTAAATATTTGTCCTAACACGAAATTAGCAATGCAATACCCTCTTTTCTTTGGTATTTTAATTGTTGTAAGAGGAGATCTATGACAATGCACTGCACATCTTCATATGACTTCAACTTTTCATGATCTTTTCATGGTGTTTTTAGAGGTCCAGAAATGTGATATTTAATAAGTGAAATTCTAAAGCTACATGGAGGATACTCCAAACTTCTACAACCATACTTGTTCAATGCTGTTATTGCTACTTGGGCAGTATGGAAGCAGAAGTCATGCAACAAAACACCTTTTTACTCAAAAGTCCTGGGCATTTTGACTTTATTACCTGCCTTCAAATGCACATTGCTCCACAATATTATTGTGAGTTAATGGTGTCAATACCATCAGAAACTCAATAAATAGCAGATCCTGATATTCAATTAAGTTGTTGGCATACTGCACATCATTCAACTTTGGATGCTTCCATGTGGTCATCTGTCTTGGAATTCATACAGCATCTATCATATTACAGCTGATACTTACCACTGACTCTAGTGTTAATTAGTTCCTCCTGTGTATACCCTTTTCCATGTGTAAGGGCAGAAACATCATTCAGTCCTTTACCCAGAATAGAGATTGTTAACTTTTCATTTTAATAATCCTTATATTTCAATCATTCTGAAATAATTAATGCACAGAAGTATACCATGCTGTATATATAAAAGAGAGTGTTCATTCAAGAATAAAAATATTCAGACAGATCTGCAATACACAGGATCATCATGCTTTTATACTACATTTGCAGATTTTGACCCTCAATCCCCTCTATCAAATACACAAAGAATTTATTAGGAAAGAAAAACTGGACTGACAAGTTTTCCAATACTTATTTTGAAATATAATTCAGTTTTTTCCCCCTAAAAACCAAGGATTCAAAAAGCTCATTGTAACTACTAAAATTAATTTTAATCACTAATTTAAATTAATATCTGTTGGAACTTAAGACAAAGAGATTCACTTACTTGTGAAGAAATACCTTAATATTTTGATCCAACAGGGGTCATCATTCAAGGAGGTTGAGTGTTGTTAGAACCTTCTTCCTTTTGTATTAGTGGATGCCAGATTTTGAGTAAGAGGATTCCTTGCACATCATTCATGGCACCATCTGTTGACTGTATTTAGTAATCCTTCCTCTGATTTTCTTATGAATTATTTTTTTTTCATTTTTTAATCATTGTTATATTCCAGTCTATTTTATGACTAGTTTTCATCACATGTCTGTCCAATCCTGTTCCATTTTATTCGCTTTTTATTCTTGTTTCTAGAATTCTCCCTGTTTCTCCAATGTAAGGCTTGTTACAATCATGTGTTACTTTGTAAATTATTCCATTTTCTCTGTATATATTTTTTTCTTGTTGTTTGATATTTGGGATATATTTTTTTATTTTCTTGTTTAGATCTGGTGCTTTTCTTATAATGTATTTATTGCTAATTCTTTGGAGTTTTCAAGAAGATCTCTGTAGTAAGGTAATAAAACAGGACTGGACAGACACATAGCAAAAATTAATCATAAAATAGATTGCAATACAACAATAATTTAAAAAGAAAAAAAAAATAATTCATAAGAAAAACAAGAGATACAGTGAACATATGGCATCATGAACAATGTGCAAGGAATCCTCTTTCCCAAAATCTGGCCTCCACCAATACAAAAGGAAAAAAGTTTCAACAACTCTGCAACCTCCTCAGATGACAACTTCTGATTGTCAACCAAGGAGGATATTTTTTTTTACAATGTCAGTATCTTTTTAATTATATTTCTGTAGTCAGGGGTCAAAATATTAGGATATTTCTTCACAAATAAGTATATCTCTTTGTCTTAAGTTCCAAATGATATTAATCTACCTATTCTAAGACAGCCATGAATGCAATTATTACACTATTTTAAATGAAAACTTAAAAAAAAAAGATTTTAAAACAAAACAGTAGCAATTATTAAGAGTAATTTTAATAACTGTTCAACTACAATTTTAAGGCACTTTTAAACAAACATATTAATTTAAACATTAAAACTGATATTTAAAAAACACTTAACACATAAATCCTAGTTTTTAATGTTTAGTAGCCAGTTTCTGAATAATTTAACAAAGTTGTCAAATATTTTTAATTATATTTCTGCAATATATTTGATTACACTTCAAATCATTTCAAAGTCTGATCATACATCTCATTGCTACAAAAGTATATATATTGGGTTAATGAAATTTACACTCTAAAAATAAAAAAAAAAGTACACTGACGTCTAAAGAACTGTTGAGGGAATGCAAACTTCCTTCAGGTGTTCTATGATCATCTTTTGCAGAATTCTCAAGTTCAGCTGGTGGTTCATCCAAAAACAATGGCTTTTCTGAACTCTGCAAACAATACCAAAATCTTAGGTTGAGATAAATGAATATTAACTAGCATTCTAAAAGCAATTATTTTAGAGACAGTTAATGGTTAGAAAAGTGAGAAAGTTTATATTAGTAAGGTTATGGAAGAACATTTCAGTTATTTACTTTAACATTTTTTTTTTTTCTTTTTACAAAACAAGATTTGGGCAGAGATGGAGTTATGAGAAAGCAACAATTTAAGATAACTACATTTTTATCAATAAATGCTAAGAATATTTTAATGTTATATTTTAACAATTATTATAATTCTCCTTTTGATGATTTATCATCACAGATATATTCTTTCTCATCTTAATAAAAAAAAACAAACAGTTTATAAAATTACCATATTGATGCACATATACAGGTTGGTTATAAAGAAATTTTGGCAGTGAAAATCTCAGTAACAGTAAATTTTAAAGAACTGAAATTGTACAGAGATGTCAGCAGAAACATGCACTTAACAATAACAAGTGTTGTTCGAATGATTTATTAACAGTGTTGTATACCAATACATGGTGATAATACACGTTGACCATAAAAAGAGCCCTTGCTGGAACATATAGAGATGCACAACCAGATTGGGGGTGCTTCCCTCCTGAGAATTCTAGTAAGGATAATAGAGATAAAAAAATTATTAAACTTAAGTATATTTCATACATTTTTAAGAAATTTTTCAAAGACATCTAAAACAGAGAGGAAAATGTTATACTGCAATGGAATTCCAGTCTCTTGCACCCTTCTATTATTTTCTAGATCCAGGCCTGCATAGAGGTGTCCTATATAGTTTCATCGAGTTTTCTAACACATATAAATAAATTTCCCCTCAAGCAGCTGCTTGTCATAGAGGTCTGACAGAAGCCTGTCAGTTAATACACTATAGATAAGGTCTGTGAGGAAGGCGAGACCTCAGCAGAAAAACAATGGAGTCTGACAAGGAGTCCTTGAATTTGAGGATTGTTTGCAGAATACAGCAGTATGCATGTGATATCAAGTAGCTAACAGCCATTTAAAAGCCCAATGGAGTGAGATCATGAAGCCTAGAAGGCCATTGTGGCAAGATATGACCCGGTTGTAAAAGGATGTCCTCAGGACTCCTTCACCTTATGACATGAGCCTTATGACATGAGGTGGTGCACCATCTCACACATAGTTCTGTTCAACTCTCTTCTGCTGCCATGCAGAAAGGTGTACTGGAAAAGTGCAGATCTGTAACAGTCTGTAATTCCTTTACTACTATAATACCTAAATAAAAAAAAAGTACAGATGAAGAACGAGTTAGATTGGTATAAAATGTGACCTGTGCAGATCTGTAACAGACTGCCCTGTAACAGTGCATAATCTAGTAAGACAGTACTACCACTTCATATAAAAATGGCCCCAGCATAAAGTCAGCATTGAACCCGGACAAGATGGTTACCTTAACTTCATGTAAAAGTATCTGGATAACAGTATGTGGATTTGCCACTGCCCAAATGATAACTATGTGTTGACCCATTAACTGAAGGGTAGACCTCATCTGTCCAAAGGATATTACTAGATCACTGGTTGCTACTGCAGTTGTTATGTTTTCTCCTGATTTGACATCTGCATAGCATATGTTCACTGAAATATGTACAGAAACATTCACAGGAAGTTCAGACCACCTTTCACATAATCAACTGGCAGGTCAAGACTTCCGAGATCATGAGACTGGCGACTCTTCTTGCCATCTTCCTGAGACTTCTCTGTCATCACTTAGTGGGTTTCTGCTACTGCACAACTAGTCTGTTGTTGGTATAAACAATTCTCCAAACTTCATATCAAACAATGAACTGCTTTATTTGTTCATGGTCTACAATGAAGCCTAATGCATACAGGAAAACTGTTTCAGGAATGATTAGGGATTATTCCCAGAAGTGTAGTAAAACTTTACTTAATTCATTGTTTTTTCCATCAATGACATGAATGTCAAGTACCTGGAGTAGGGTCATCATTTTTATGTTTTTTGCCATGCAGGCATGCAAATGAGATGGTTATAGCACCCTCTGGATTACTGTTAGGAATATGTGATCCTTGAGTGCATGTTCTTGGTAACATATCTGTGCAATTTCAATTCTTTTGAACCTACCATTACTGAGATGTTCATTGCCTAAGTAGCAAAGGTTCTTTATAATTACCCTGTATTTCCACATTTTTCCCATTTTTTGCACTTTGGAATATATGAGGAAATATACATCACAATTTGTTCAATGCAAAATTGTAAACATGTAAAGTTAGAAGACTATATTTGCATGAAAAATAGTTGCTGATTTCATAACCATAATTTGCACAACTTGAAATCATATACAAAAATATTCATAACTATTTCCTTTTTATCCCATTGTATATTCCTTCACTTACAAACTTTGATACTGAATGAAAAATACTGCAAGACTATTATTTTGAAATCTAAAAAAAGATATGCATCCAAAGAACTAATGCACTAATACTACCACTGCTGTAGAATATTGTTTATTCTCCTTTCCCCTATCTTGCTTTTTCAGTTTTTTGTTTGTTCTAGCATAATACCTATTGATCCTGCTATCATGGAATATAACTCAACAATAAAATGTCAATGGCAAAAGCTATTTTACCAGGATCAGGCCCATTATTCTGTGTACAAGTTTGTGGTACAAAATTCTGAATTAAAATTAACAAAAAAAATTTAAATTTATATTTTTTCTCGATACTTTGTAAAAAAAAGATACGAAATATATGGACTTTTTTTTTTTTCCAAAAAAAAAAGGGGTGGGGAGAAGAGAATTGCAGATTAAACAAGCATTAAAATTACATTCTGAAATAGTATTTGTAAAAAAAAAAATGTAAAATGCATTTAATAAATGTTTGTTTTGTAAATCATATTTATAAAGTTCCAACACATCAAAATATAAAACTCACATTCTTTTGAATCCATTCTCTGTACACTGCAACAACCTTCCTCATAGTGGGTGCAAAGTTGAATAGCATTAAAAATGCCTGAAATTATAATAAAGGTAGGTCATCATTTACATAAACAACTCAATATTAAATAAAATTACTTTATGACTGTATTAATGCACAAATATGCAGCTGTATTAAGCCTAATAAAGCACCAAGTCTTTGAACAGTGAATATGTTTATGACCATAGCTTTCTTCAGTAAAACAATTGAACTTTAGAACTGAAGTAACTAACAAACAGGAAAAGGTCACATTTTATACCAATCTAACTCGTTCTTCACCTGTACTTTTTTTTTGGTTAGGTAGTATAGTAGTAAAGGAATTAGTAAATGCAAAGTGAAAAAAAGAGAAAATTTTAAACAAAAGACTCAAATATCTTAATAAATTATTTCTCGAAATGTGACTAATTCTAATTATAGGTTCTACCATCGATGTTTCTGATCATTCACAGCTAAAAGTAACTTGATTTTCTTTAATGTATGCCCAGTGAAGTATAAACATTTCTACTAATAGAACTATGAGTAATTCCTTAGACCCACTCCCGGTATTATGGAATTATCTTTGGAGTTTTAGATGTAAACAGTTAATTTTCTAACAAGCATCATCACACAATCTATCAATTTCCACTTATAAAAATTAATTAGTCATTAATGTAAACACTCATAGCAAAGCTTTGTTGAAAGCACAAATTTTTATTTTAACTGAAACTTATTTCTTGGAAATTATGCATTTCAAATTCTCTTATAACTTGCATAAAATGCAAGTTATATAGAAAGGGTAATTACATAATAACTTCATCAGAATTAAACTGTTTAAAAAACAAAAGAGTTCAGAAAACAATATAAAGCATTACATTAAAACATTAATATGAAAATAAAATAAACTTTACTACACTATGTTGAAAAAAGTGTCCAAACACTTCCATGTTATGTGAATGGAAAGCCACTTTCAAAGACCCCTAACATTGAAAATAAACTTTTTATGCAAAAACTGTTATTGGCAATAAATTATAGATATCACTCAAATCTCTCTAAATATATCTCCCACAACATTCATTTAATATTTAAAGATTGAATGGAAGCTGGAGATAAAACACAACTCTTGTAACAATTTGTTCACTAACATAAATTAAATATCTGAAGTTTGTATGACGATTTTTTAAGATTTCATCAATTTGGGGGCAATGTAACAGTGTCAATTTTCAACAATCTTCGATCAATATTTAAAGAGTCATTGAAGCGGGACCATTTAACAGCAGACAACACTTTCACATTGCCTCCAAATTGATAAAATCTTAAAACATCCTCATACAAACTTCAGATATTTAATTTATGTTAGTGAACAAATTGTTACAAGAGTTGAGTTTTATCTATTGAAGTATTTTTTTCACTAGTATCAAAAGTTGAAGATAAATGCTTCAGCTTCCATTCATTCTTTAAATATTAAACGAATATTTCAGGAAATATATTTAGAGAGATTTGAGTGACATCTACAATTTATTGCCAATAACAGTTTTTGTGTAAAAGGTTTATTTTTAATGTTAGGGAGCTTTGAAAGTGGCTTTCCATTCACATAACATGGAAATGTCCAGACACTTTTTTTTAACAGTGTATATACAATCTGTGATACTAAACTTGCAGCACCTAGAAGTGATTGAAATCAAATGAAATTTCAGAGAAGACATGTTGACAGATGAGTAAGACATTATTACAGTTACAGAGCAAAGTCACAAATTTATTTCACACACAGATGGATTATATGGCAGTAGTTAATAGCACGTAAATACCCCATGGTTCAAAAAGCATGCAGCTGCATATTGTGCATTAAGTTGTAATGACACTGAATAGTGTCCAAAAGCACAGCCCACTATGCCTGTTGCAGTTATAGTGACTATACTGTATGCTAGTTGCAAATGAGTATGCAGATGACCCTTACCAAGTCCCAAACATGTTCAATAGGCAATAAATCCAGGGACCTCACTGCCAGTCAAGAGTGCCAACAAGTCAGACATTCTTAAGTGATGTTAACAGTATGTGGCCTGGTATTATCTTGCTGAAACAGGGCACAGGCATTCCTGTGATGAAGGGGAGTGCTACAGGTCCCACTACCACTACATGCTCAATTGCCTCAAAGTGCCTGGTATAGAGAGCCCTCATTGGAGGCTAATTTCACCATATTCTTACAACTCTTTAAATCTTGACACACCAGAAACCAGTTATCGTGATAAGCTGTTTTAGGTCCGCACTGTTGGCAAAGCCTGGTGGTCAGTGAAAAATGGCACAGCAGATGACATGCATGCAATCCTGCCTCTGCATGTTGTCAAGAAATGGTTTTATCTTGTTATGAGGTGACACAAGGCTGGCATAACTGCACTGCTTAGAGTCCCTATATACAGTCCAACCTATCTGCCATAGTTGTCCTCACTGATCACATGACTTAATGTTGTAGTCAATGCAGCCACTGGGTATGCCACGGTTTTTTGAATAATTAGTATATAAAAAACAATTTTCATTGGAAGATATTCATCTGCAAATTGTTTTAACGACTATAGGAACAATTATGCAGTATTTAAATTCCAGTCTGATCCAGTTAAATAGGAAAAAATGAATAAAAAATGAAAAATTTCCAGCATTCTGTGATATATACTTCTCACTATTGCTTTGGTATTTTAATGTTAATTTATGAGCTATATCGATTAGTATTCAGTGAATGATAGCTATATGTTATTAGTCATTAATCATTTATGATTAAGTTTAATTTTCCTAATATCATAAAATATGCATGCAGCAAACTTCAATTGCGACTGTCATACCCCCCACTTCCTGTGCAGCATACCCAGATTGCCGGCTACTGGTAGTCACTAAACACTGATCATTTTCTGGGAATGGGGAGGCCAATTTTGGATTCCCTCGCAAGGCAACAAGTGACCGTTATAGTGGTAGGTTCTTGAAGGCGTGCATATGAATGTTTTAAAATATTATCAAGTTCTAACTTAATCACTAATAAGTAATAATATTTTTACCACAGAATTCCTTAAGGCAATAAAGTGAAGGAATTAGCACTTTATAAAAGTGTACTGTTTGGAAAAAAAAAAAGGTAAAACTCATTTTGTCTTCCCTGAAAAATACGAAAATTGGCACTTTGCATAAAATTCTGCAATTTTTGAATAGCAGCCTTTAATAATCAATGAATTACAGATTTCTGCAGTCATATATATATATTGTTTGTGAAATATTTTCCTTCTATATTAAAGATTTTCATATCACCACATTCTGTTGCATATTTCATTAACTCTATAAGTATAAACTAATCCAAAATTGCCATCCCCATTCCCAGCAAACGATCGGCATTTAGCAACTGCCAGTAGCTACCAATCTGGATATGTCACATGGGAAGCAAGGGGTTGCAGCAGTCCCAATCAAAGTTTACCACATGCATATTTTATGATAATAGCAAAATTAATCGTAAATGATTAATGACTAATAACTACATGCAGCTATCTTTCATTAATTACTAATCGATATATCTCATAAATTAACATTAAAATACTGAAGCAATAATCAGAAGTATATATCACAGAACGCTGGAAACTTAATGCACATTTTCGGGCAATTTTTTGTTCAATCCATTTTTTTTCACATTTAACTGGATCAGCCTGGAATTTAAACACTGCATAATTGTTCCTATAGTTGTTAAAACAATTCACAGCTGAATATCCTCGGATAAAAATTGTTTTTTACATACTAATGATTCAGAAAACCATGGTATACACGGCGGCTGCACTGACCACAACACAAAGTGACCAGTGGAAATAAATATGGTAGATGGGTCAGCTTTCAGGAGCCTTAGCTCTGCTGATGATGGCTAACACTGACATTGTAGCAGCTGATGCTTGTTGCAAAATCAGTCAATCCTCTTGTGGTGTTGTCCTGCAGTGTGCCCGTGATTGTTATTGATGAATGTGTGGCTTCTCACAACCACTGTTGCCAGCATCAAATAATTGTCATATGGTTATAGCTGACATGTTCTGCTATATGCCAGCTTGACCACCCCTTGCCTCACAGATTCCAATGATCCATCCCTCTCAAAAGCCATAAGCTGATGATATAGCCAACTACACATCTTGGTATTCTGCACATGCTGCTGTGCCTATAGGCTTCATTCTGTAGGATCACTTTCGGTAGTGCGCCAGGCTCGTAATCTGTAGTTCCCAGGTTCGAGTCCCAGCTGGGTCAGTGTTGAGATTTAACTCCGCAAAATTCCCCACCCTGCCCACGGTCAGTAGGGGACACCGATGGGCTTGGAAAGACCGCCGTCCGTCGGATGGGACGTTAAGCCGTGGCCCCTTGTGTGGGAGAGCCATACCCTGTGCACATTAAAGAACACGCTGGATGGCCTTGACGGGAGGCTACCATCTGTCTCCCAACAGCTGTTCCAGTGGGTCCCCTCCCCCAACCTTCTCTGAGCCTTCGGGGTCCATGTGACCTGGCCATTTAGCCCATGGTGTGCAAAAAAGTGCCACTCAGAGGTAAAACAACCCAACCTGTAGGATCACTCAAAGTTATGCTACTGCGCTGTCATGGACAGTTTAGTCAAGATGGCAGCATTTCTTGCTTATAACAGCAATCCCCTCTGCCTGATTTGTCTGCCAATGGAATCATTTGCATATATCACCATGCTGCACTCACCTACCGATCTGCATAAAAATTACCACTTTTTCTCACTGGTGCAATTTCAATGTCACAGAGTGTGCATTTCAGTACAATACACATTAAACAAAAAAATAAAAAGCGTACTAATAAAAAAAATTTAAACTTTGGGGTTTCAAAAGAATTTTTCCATGACCTAAATTACAGGACTATATTCACTCAAGTTATTCAAAATACGGTATATTGCAAATGTTTACAAATACAACAAATTTGTGAACAGAAAAAAAGAGTTCATTTTTAACAGCTTAGGATTGATTATTACTAACCTGGCGAAAAATTTCATGAACTAAATTAATATTTTCTCGGCTGCAATAAAGGGTGTCTCTAACAATAGTATAATCTTTGTAAGAAAGTTCATCATTGACAAGTGATGAACTACTAGGATCCCTTTCTAAACCAACAGAGGTAGCAGACAGTAGACTAGTAGTTGACTGGGTAGAATCAGACTCTGCTGATACAACAGGACGGTTTGTTTCATTCTGTTCTTGCCTAAAAGTGATTAACATATTATTAAATTATGTATAAAAAAATTACGTAAAATTTTATAAATTCAAAAATTATGCATATTATAAATTAATGTATGTTATATAAACTTTATAACAATTTAATATTTTTTTTTTGAAACTTTATACAGGAAGGTTCATATTTTGTTGAATAAAAATGCTTTATTTTAATTGTATATAAACATATATTAATTATATTACAATTTGGATTTTATTAAAAAATGCACTTTTTCCTGCACAATATATTAAATGGTTATGTGGCAAGGATACCTAAGGATTGTGACAAAATTAAGGAAGAAAAATTCCTAAACAAATGTAAGACAGATGGGCAAGCATTCATCTTTTTATGTGCAGATAGTATGGGCTACAGATTAATATCCCATTCAGCAGATGCAAAATTTCTAGCCAATAGTGTTACTTTTCTTATCATGGGCAAGGGGCAGGTGAACAGAGAAAATGCCAATGAAACCACAGTTTAGATCTTCGATGATTAGCATGGTATCTGAATCAGTAAAATTTTAAGAGTTCAAATGAATGTATACTCACATTTCAGCTAGAACAGGTTGCTGGAATGTAACACTTGGTTTCTTTATACACTGAGTGAAATGTGTTATCCAACGTATAACTATAGATTGGCACTGCTGAATTGTATCTTTCTGAGGAAATCTGCTGGTATCATTATCATACTTGAGATCACTTTCATACCTTAATTCTGGCAGATCTGTAAATAAAAATATATAATTTTTTTTCTAAAGAAAAGTTAAACTTATACTGGCTATCAAACAAAATGTTCTCATACTGCAGGAACAGATGGATTCATCAAATGTTATGCATGTATGTTTGAAACAATAAGATGTTTACATCACAAAAAAAGATATTTGAAACAGTTTAAAACTGAAATGATTAGTATGGTGCATATCCCTGTAGTGTGTCTGATAATTACTGGAGTATTAAGTCAGAGAGGTAGCAAATGGTGTTCTGATGTTTCCTCCAAACTCACTGAAACTGGAAATATTGAAACAGATTAGAGATGTTAAACAAGCTGCAAAAAGTGTATCCATAGCATATAAAACAACTCTGAGGTGTAAGTGAGGATGTACATTACCTTGTTTTGTCTAACATTCAACTGTAAACTGATGCCCATAGCAAACTGAGAATTTCATTAATTAATGGCCCTAATTGGTGTAACCATTTGTGAATCTGACTACAAAGCTAATGAACATGTCACTGCTCAAGTATTTATACTGTAAAAGAAACCAACACAAAGCAAAAGCTACAGGCTATCCCTGCCCTTTGTATTGTTAGTTGTACAGAAATACTCTTAACCTGTTCACACTACTGACACTTTAATCAAATATTGTGAAAAACCAAACAAATAAGCCTAATCTGAAAGCCAATCTATCTTATGGTTGATTCCTCTGAATACTACAATATTTACTACCTTCTGAGTGAGAATGAAATGTGTTGGAATGAAACGTTTTTCAATTACACAAAATGCAAACAATCATAATTCTCAAAATATTACTCATAAATTTTCAAGTGCTATATATACACATTGTGGGGGAGGGGGTGAAGCATAGAATCTGGTATCATAATTATATAATTGTATGATGTCTTCAAACAAAATCAATGTTTTTTTTATGCAGATAACCTAGAAATACAATCAAGCTACTACTCATTTCTCATACAACATACAAACACATACATGAATGCACAACCATGCCATCCTGGGACTCAAATCCACACCCTGACAGTTTGTGTCACAGCAAGTCAATGTGACAATGTGATACCACTATGCCACTGAGGAGCTATCAGAGGAACTTATGTTCTCTCTTTCTTTACTGTGCAATGAACTAAAAGATCATAAAAATCCTAAAGCTCATAAAGAAATGAAGGGACCCATTGGACAGATACAGATGGAGTTCCCTATCATGGTCATCCAATACTTTTAACATGCAGAAGACATAGTTCTCCTGAATATGCAGTAATATCATCTGAAAGATGGAGGTGTTTATAATATCAATGGTATACCCTATTTCAAATTGGGTTATTTTACCTCTGACTGATGAGTTAAATGGCAAGATCACAAAACTTTAAGAGCTCAAAGTTTGGTAAGGTGAGGGGACCCACTGGATAGCCTTTATCAAGATAAAGCTGGATGCCTCCCATCAAGGCAATCCAGGATGTTCTTTTAACATGCACAGGCATTGCTTTCTTGCACACAGGCCAGTGCTTAACATCCCACCCAATGAGCAGTAACCGTTACAAGCCTGTTGGTATCACTTTTCTATGAGACCAGGGTGGAAGTTAATGGAAACAAATATCAACTCTGGTACAGTTGGAACTTGAACCTAAGACATCAAATTACAAATCTGGCATACTACTGACTGAGTCAACCCCTGCCCCTTAGTTTAGTGGACATGGCTGAGAGCAAATAATTTCAAGGTAACTTAGGTTACAAGTTTGATTACAAGATCACTACACTGAGATAGTATTGGCTTCAAGTATATACCAGTGTATGCTGATATTTGAAAAGTACAATTCTATTGAGTGCTCTATACTACATCTATTTTTGACAGAGTGCTGAGTAGCTAATTGTTAGCCTTCTAATTTTCTAGCTCTCTCACTTTGTTTTACATCAAATAGCCTGTCCCCAAAACAAGCATGATGATCTTCATTTTACTCATGTCTGAATATTTCTCCACCATTTTTGCATCTTCATCCACATTAACAGCAACTTCCCATATCAATCTTCTGGACTTAATGGAATTATACTTGTGAACCCTATTCAAATGAACATGAAAGCTGTCAACAGACCGAAGAACTACACTAGTTCAGACTTATAACTAAATAACACCTAATGTTCAAAATATCACAATTTATCAAATTTACAAAAACACCTTTTTAGTCTGCCATTTACACACTTTTAGCATTAGAAATTTTTTATTTGCATTATCATTGAAAAACACATTTGAATCTTCAGTGAATCCATCAGCAACTGGAAATTGAGACAATTTCTTTTACAGTCAGAGTGCTATACTTAATGCAAAAGCTTTAAATTTATAAAGTACTTATTTGGGCAAAATATGTTAAAATTCAAATATCACTTACATAAGAAAATAAAAGTGGTTAATATATAAAATAGATAACAAATGACATTCTTATTGTACATTCAATCTTAATGTATTGTTACACACTGTTTCATAACAAAAGAGCTCCAATTAATGGAATGGAGAATTGTTCAGTGTGACATCTTTGTTGCTAATAACCATATAACCAAATCTGCTGATCCATATGAGCTGTACCTTCCTCAGTGCATTATCAAATATTAACATTTTAAATAAATGTTTCTGAAAATTTCAAATAATAATTTTGCTTCATGATGACAATAGTTTTAAAAATTTGCTTTGAATAAATCAAGTATGAAAAGTTGCTCACAATCAAATATGTACTTGGAATCTTTGGACTTGATC
This sequence comes from Ryuthela nishihirai, assembly GCA_038380435.1. Taxonomy (NCBI): domain Eukaryota; kingdom Metazoa; phylum Arthropoda; class Arachnida; order Araneae; family Heptathelidae; genus Ryuthela; species Ryuthela nishihirai. The sequence goes on from JAWZYU010000029.1 coordinate 39,486,884, forward strand.
TTTTAAAATTAATATTGCAAAATAAAAATAAATTTTCTATATCCATACACAAAAGTTTCTAATATTATTTTTGTATCAGCTTTGAAAAATTCAGCTTTAAAAGCATGACAATTATTTTTGCTCTTTACACTGTGTTAACTAGAGTCATGTCAGTTAAAAAATTACCATGCATAGGAAAAGGGAATTTTTGTATACTTCAACAACAATAGAAAAATAACTGATAGAATCCACCTTACCTAACAATGGCTTATATAGATTTGTTGCACTACAAAATTCTGGAAATATATGTGGCAAATAGTATTTTTTGAATTTTTCAAATAAGAAATGAAAACACTTCTGGAATTTAGTATCGGTTTTATCTTTCCACTCCACTTTACAAACCTATATTAAAAAAATAAAGTATTTACATATATAAAAACACTTACTTAATGAAACGGAAATGCTATCAATATCTACTAAAAAAACATAGTTCAATCAAAACTTCTTAATCTACAAATGAAAAATGGCTAATTTCTATGCACGTTTATGACAACCACAGATAAAATTTAAAAAGCTAACGATTTGGTCTTTTCTAAGATTTTTGCTGCAATGGCAAAATTCTGACACTTTGTAAACAGAATAACACTAATAACACTCGTGATTCCAGATGTTTACAGTGAATCCTGGGTTTTAGGGGGGGAGGGGGTTGTGAATAATAACAAAGGTTCAATGTAGTTACCAAGCCTTTGAATAGCATCGTATATGGAGAGAGACTCAGTTTAGTCATCCCTAAATGTGTAAGGAAAAGTAACCAGCCCAAGAATGAGATGGGAAAACAATTCCAAACATGATCATATTATTATTGGCCTTCCACTGGAAGAATGCGACAACTTGCTCAAAACAGATGTGGTTAGAGAATAATAGAGTAATCTTCTTAGTTTTAAGGTACTATAAAATTTTATATTATATATCAGAGGTCACAAATTATGCCTGACTTAGTTATAAGTTGTGTGTCTAATTTTACTCAAGATTCATTTTCTCCTGACTTAGTTATAAGTTGTGTATCTAATTTTACTCAAGATTCACAAGTGAAGATGAATGTTAAATTTTTGGTTATCACTGGTAAATAGCTTGCACATCTGAAACACTGTATACAAGAATACATAAAACCATCATGGCACAGATACAGTTTTATAAATACATTTGTATACAAAACAAACATGGCACTGTTTTATACACACATGTATACATAAAACTGTTTTATACATACATGTATACATAAAACTGTTTTATACATATATGTATACATGAAATAAACATCAACCATTTAATGCATAAAATATGTTTCAAGAAACTTCTACTAAACATTCATGCTGTCATTCACATTCCCATATACAGTGCAAAATGGTTAAGACAAAAGTCAAGAGACCAGTTTAAAATTGGTGTTAATTTTTTTTTTCTTCTTAACAGTCACTAATAAAATTGTATTAGTGACTATTAATGTTATTAATAGCTTATGCCATATTTTGAGAATTATGATCAAAATATAGATTGAATCATCTGGGGTGTGAACTCATCTAGCTTTTATCTAAATGTTATTCCAGACCAAAGATTAATAAGGTTGGCAATCAGAATGGAGAACAGAAAACAACAGTCTTGACTGGCAGACAAAAATTAACCTGCATCCCAAGTGTTGAGTCTAAAACATACACAATGCAGCTGCTGTTAAATAATTAGCAAAAAATTAGCAATTGACAAAAAATTTAAAGTTGTTCTAAATTTATCAAACAGTATGAGATAACATCTGTCAATTTTCTAAAAAAAAATGTATGTTATCTGAAGTTTTTATAAAATTTTATTTGTGAGACTGTAGAAAATTTTCACAACACAATGCTGGCACAGTGATTTTTTTTTTTTTTTCATGTTATCCATTTTGGGTTAAAAGAATATTTTTACATATAAAAGTACTGTCACTGGAAAGGACCCAACTTTAGTTTCATGTTAACATGAAAATGGATAAGATGAAGCATTGTTAAATGTCTTTAACTGTACTTGATTCACAGGTAACAAAATATAGAGATTCAACCTGAATAAATAATTTTCTTAAACATCCATGAATTTTTACATATCATACATAATCAAACTACAAAAGTGAATTTAACAAACTTACTTGCGATACCATAAATTCCAACAAGCAATCAAGGAAGGAGCGTGTAACATCATCAGGCTGTTGTTCTCCACTTTGGGGAGGTAGAATAGGCAATATTTCCCCTGGGCAAACAGGCCCTAAAAATTTAATTTAGCATCAATATGATTGTGGATTATATAACAATGACTAAAATAAAAAATAAATACCCCCTCAAGCAGCTGCTTGCCACAGAGGTCTGACAGGAGCCTGTCAGTTTATATGCCACAGTAGGAGATCTGAGAGGATAGCAGGACCTCAGCAGAAAAACGACACACACATCCATGCCTAATCCGGGGCTCGAACCCAGGTCCCTTAGATCAGTAGCCAAGCGTGCTAACCACTCGGCACTGTTCATGTTTACTTTTTAAATATAATATCAATCAAACAGTAATACATAGTTAAGTAAATATCATAATTCACGAGATCAAAAATTTATTTTTTTTCCCCATTATATAGTGATTTTCATGTCAATTTACTTGTGTTATAACAGTGAAAATAGCAAGCTATATGATTATATACATATTATATGTATTATTGCTAACACTACCATTCAACAGAATAACTTAGACAATAAATGAAACAAGCAAATATTTCAAATTAATTAAATATAAACATCAGAAAAAAAAACATACTTTAAAAATTGCTGAATTTTTGTTAATAATTTGTTCAGAAATGATATTTGTTAAGAAATTAAGATCACAAATGCAAAGAGATCAAATTACTTATCAACGGAATTAAGGTGGTTGAGTTGTTTTACCTCTGAATGGCCCTTTTTTACCAACAATGGACAAAATGGCCAGGTCAAAAGGATCCCAGAGTTCAGAGAAGGTTGGGGAAAGGGATCCACTGGAACAGCTGTTAGGAGACAGATGGAAGCCTCCCCCCATCAAGGCCATCCAGCATGTTCTTTAATATGCACAGGGTATGGTTCTCCCACATACAGGACCAAGGCTTTACCATCCAATCTGATGGACAGTGGCCTTTCCAAACCCTTCAGTGTCCCTTATTGACAGGGTTGGGGTTTACTGGAGATAAGTCTCAATGCTGGTACAGGTGGAACTGGGAACTGCTGGCAGCTTGGTGAGCTACTGACTGAAGCCATTCCTTGCTCCACCAGTATCAAGAAAGATGCTGATTTAAAGAGTGAGGCAGACTTCAGTAGTGGTACTGATTCTGTATTCACTCCTTCACTGTAACATTTCATTACCTAACAGCCTATCTACCACTCAAAATTCTGGTAAGTAAAGTTTAAATATTAAAGTTTTTTTTATGTGTATGTATGTGTACTTATTATTTCTGTTGAGTAAACAAGTGTTTTTATTACAAATGTGGATGAAAATATTTTTCATAGGAACACGTCTTAACATGGCAGTAAACGAAAAAATAGGGTTCATGTTATATCACAATACAGACACATTTTCAAGATCACATCCCTTCCATAATGTAGGGGTGCATTGATAAAGGCAATAAATGCTGACAGAAAACTTTAAATCTAACTAATCATTTATAACACAAAAATAATGATAAATGGCAAAAATATTTCACAGATTAAAAGATTCACAGAACTTAAAGTTTATTAGTTTAGCAGATTGTTATTTCTTATCTAAGATATATAATAGCAACCTCTTGAATTTTGAGTTATATTATTGCACTACAAACTCAATGACATGTTAATTTATTAAAATTATATTAATAAATTACGAATATGATACTTTACTGAATTTTCAAATATCGCATACAGTATAGTAAAAAGTATAAAGTAACTTAATGCACAGGATTTTAGCTGCACTCAAAATTCCTTACTAATACACTTACCTACTTCCTCAACAGTAGTTGATGCATAGAATGTTGATGTCTCCTGATAAACATCAACATTAGAAGATGGTCCTCTATAAGATCCATGACTTTGATTCTGCCCTGTGATATAAGGATTAGGTATTCCAGGTAGAATGCCAGGTACTAGGGTAGTAAACATAGAATCTAATTCTTCAGGTGCATTATCTCCCAGAATCTGATACCATAAAAGAAATAAGCGAACTCCTTCCCTTCTCAGCTAAAAGAGCAAAGAAAGATTTAGTAAATTTGAAACATTGATTTATATTTTAATCAAAATCAAATGATGTGACAATCAAAGATGTGACAAAATATATATTCTGAAACAACAATATTTATAACATCTACAGCAAATACATCTGTGTAGTTAAAAGTTTTTACAACAATAAAAACAGGTTTAACTCTAAAATATATTCAAACATGAAGTGTTAAGTCAATCACTCTCTTCTATACATGATCATTTTCTGATATTTGCTAAAAATATTTTGAGGTATGGTAATTTATCCACTGACTGAGCACGAGTCACACTGGTATCCATAATTAAGGTATGATTCAATGTTATGTCAGTGAGAAGATAAATTTAGAGCTCTATATTTTCTAAAATAGACTTTTTAACCCCTTCACAGTCACATCTGACTTAAGTTGTGAAGTCAGTTTTACTATGCAGTCACACGTGACTACAGTTGTGTTGCATCTGTCTGTACCATTTAAACTGGCCAAATGCATAGTAAGAAACTCAGCTGCAAATGAGTTAAGGAAAAGCCAGACTTTCAACTTTTCACCTTTTCAATAATATTTATTCAGTATTAAAATAGTTATGGAAGTTGGAATATTTAATAACAAATGCAACCCCCAACTAACATGAATTCTATCAATGCAGTTTCAAGTTTAACACATTTATAAACTAGGGTGGTTCCGGGTAAGTCATGGATGTATGTGTCGTTTTTCTGCTGAGGTCCTGCCATCCTCTCAGACCTTCTACTATGGCATATAAACTGACAGGCTTCTATCAGACCTCTGTGGCAAATAGCTACTTGAGGGGGTATTTATTTATTTATTTATTTTTGGCTAACACAACTGGTTATTTGATTTAACACAATTTATCCACTAGATCTCTATGATTGTTTATATTATTATATTTATCATATAAGAAAAACTCTTGGATGGTTTCCTTGTCTCACCTATCTGACCTATTTATGTTCATAATTTTGGCACTTTCAAAAGTTTTTTGCACATTTGCACAACAAATTAGTGTGTTTAAAAGGCTATAATATATATTTTCAAAATAAACATTTAAATTGTTGCTGATCAGCAACAAATAAATGCATATAAAAATTCACCGATTGGTTCATGATTATAACTTGTCATGTGTAGAGTAGAAATGCATGTAAGCATATAGTTAATCATTTTCATTAATTGGTAACAATTTTTACAACAATCAATTTTTCATTTTCAATCTTCATTGCTTGAGAATCATCTATACTACCATGTATTATACTGCATTAGCTATACTACCATGTATTATTCTGTCTCTTATCACTGATTCTTTTCTATAAAAATGAGTTACAAGACGAAATATACATAACATACAAATGAATATACAAAAATAAAGACAGTGAAGCATTAACCATAGTATAGTCATAATAAACGAATGCAATTAAAGATATGTTAATCAGGTTAAGATTCTGGGACACATCCCCTACTATTTACATTGTTTGTTATGAAAAATTTGCATTTGACTAACAATTCTACTTAATACAATTTTTTAAAAGAATGGATCTATCATGTTAGTCAGGAATTAGGTGTACTGTTACATTCTTCATGTCTTTTTTTCTTTCGAAAGAGACAAAAACTAAATCTTTACTTAACCTTTGAGAAAAATTCTACTGATTGGGAATTTTGCTATTAGCCTTTCTTATGTTTATGTCACATATATTAATGTTAACAAATTGTGAAATCAACAAGCAAAAATGGATACAACCACCTCTATTACAATACAACATCAGTCTTTTAAAAAATAGCTATATATGGTTTAAATAAGCAATTACGAAGTAGCTTTACAATTCAAACATTTAAAACTATTTTTATTTGTCACGAAAAAGGAAACAAATGGCATGGCAATAAGAAAAATACACAAGGCTTACAGATACTCTCAGTATAGACAACAGAAGTAAAATAGCAATGATATTCAATTTCCTCCCATAATCTATGGAATATATCAGGAGTTACTTACACAGTAGCAATAGTAACCTTATCCTTTTATTATAAACTGCATCTTTGATGAAATCCCCACATACAGAAATCATGTGGGGTTAGTTTAATAGAGTAGGAAGTAATTTTAATTACGAGAATGACTGCTTTCTAATTACTATTACACTCATATAAATTATCAAAATAAAGTAGCAGTAGTTCTTACTTAACAGAAAAAGAGATTTAGGCACAATTGAAAAATATCTGAAAATGTGCGTCATTCATCTTTATCCTATCAATGTCAAATCCACCTATCAATGTCAAATTTTATTCAGTGTAAAAGCTATTTCTTAAAATTAATTCTAAAATTAGAAGCCAACTTTTACTCAGCATAATAAATTTTATATTGGTTGATAAATGATAAACCTCATCTTTTTTAAGTCTAACTGACTAGGTATAATGCTTGAACACAAGAGAATTCGCCTTAATTTTGAACTAGTGGTCAGATTAACAGAAATAGCAAGTTGAATCTAATACCTCCATATATGGTTAGCTTTCCTTTCCTGAAAAAAACTGAATTTACAATCAATAAAAGATCCCAAATATAAGTGCAGAGATCATTATATTATATACAATTACAATTGGAATATTCAACTTCAACATATCATCCACAGGACACTCTTGACCTAGCATATGAAGCAAATAAAAATTGAGTATCATTTAAGTATGACAAATTATTCTAGAGACCGATGTGCTATATTTCAAGCATTTAAAAGCAGTTTCCAGCTAATTACACTGCAATTTTCTTGCAGTTGTTATCATTTCGTATAATAGTCCCTTCTGAAGCTGTTATTTGTAACTTTTTCAAACACAAAAAAAGACCCCTGTAAAGTTTCTGGCTCTGTCATAATTTATTATTTCACTTTAAGATCAGGGAACAATTTTAAGCAAAAAAAGATGCTCATAACTTGATAATCACTCTGGCATGAAAAAATTTGGTGATAAGAAACAGAAAATGATGAATACAAATAGTTTAAAAATGGTCTGTTTCTGCTTTATATTATTAATACCCTAAAAAATGCTTAAATAACAAGACTTTTATATACTTACTGCATAATTATAAATACATTTTAAAACACCATTAGCAGTCTATTTTGCTATTACCAGAAATTAATTTTCTTATTTGAATTAGTACCTTTACTGAATTTCCTGGGTGCAACAACTTTTTCATAATCCGTTGGATACTGTGACACTGCCATCTCCTGCTTAATAGTTCAGGTAATAATAACAGAAGTTTCTAAAAATAAAATAAAGTATTATCAATGCGAGGAAAGTGTCAAAAAATCTCAAGTCTACTTGAAGCATAATAAATTTGCTTCAAGTAGCTTCAAGTTAGCTCATAAAACTATTAATAAAACAATCTCAATTTGAGTAATACAATATTCTGATTATGTATTATATTTAGCATACTAGAGTCATGAGTGAAGTGACAAATTCAAAGCCACTGATATACCTTACTTAGAATAAAAAGAGCTAATTCACTCTATAAGTTAAAAAGTGCCAATAATTAATATGAAGCAAACTTCAGTTTTCAATATACATAAGAAAAACGAGTTTCACAATTTAATATGTATTACATACAAAAAATAAACCCGACCAACTTCAATTTTAGTTTTGTGCATATTGTTAACTATCAGTAGCAGTTTAATTACATAACAAATGTCCTTCAAAGTGCTCTAATAATAGGTAGAATCTTATTATACCCTTGCTATAGCTGCTCTACATACAATTACTAGCTACAGCCCCCAAAAGTTTGGCATAAAATGAATTTTTCCACTGGCAGATTTCTCCACTGATAACTTCTTTGTTCACAATTCACAGCCAAAAATGCTGTAGCAATTCCAGTACCACCCACTGCTGCCATATATTCTACATTCACAAAGGCACTCAATGTTCTAAATCCTGTCACATGACAAATAGAAAACTGAATTTTTAACCCACATACCAAATTTGGGACCTATCAGTCAAGTATCTGAAGAAGCAAAGGACACTGAAATCTATCAAAATGGGGGGAAAAAAACTCTCTCAATAGTTTGCCTAGTAATAAAACCACCAACAATGAGAACACACACTGACATCAGCATGATGTAGAAAACACACATGTATTCACTATTGGTGTCCCATCTGTGCATTCACCTACATACAGCTATTATTTATTTTGATACTGTACATAGATTGTGTCTTCAACTACAAGAACTTCATATTTCTGTTCATAAACCATTCTAATGGAGTTCAATACACTCTTTAACAAATGCATTACAACTAAAACAATAGTCAAAACTCCTTAAAACCATGCCCTGGAGTAATTTACAGACACAGATTATATTATACATCAAATTAAAAAGGGGGCAGGGGTGGCTCAGTCGGTAGTGTGCAGAACTTATAATCAGAAGTCCCCAGGTTCAAGTCCCAGCTGGGTCAGCATTGAGATTTATCTCTGCAAAACTCCCCATCCTGCCTTGGTCAGTAGTGGACACCAATGGACTTGGAAAGGCAGCCATTCATTGGATGGAATGTTAAGCCCCATGTGAGGAAGATCCATATCCACACACGTTAAAGAACATGCTGGATGGCCTAGACAGGAGGTTACCATCTATCTTCGAACAGCTGTCTGATAGGTCCCCTCACCACAACCTTGAGCCCTGGGGGGTCTTTGTAATCTGGCCTGGCCATTTAGCCCATCGTGTGCAAAAAAATTGTTCTCAGAGGTAAAACAACCCAACCGAAATTAAAAAGCATTTAAATTGTGATTAATTTTTTCATAATAAACTAAAAGAAACAAAATACACTACATATTACTAATTTCATAAGCAAACTTTTGCATTTACAACACTTTAAGGGTTAACAAGCAATTTTCACAACTGTTAGTACAAGATTATAACCTTTTTCAGTTTTGCAAATAATTTTTTTTCTTTCTGTGTGTGTGCACATGTGCGAGTTGCTGCTTGACAAGGAAAATAATGCTCTTCCTTTGTTAATAAACACAAAACAGTTATATCAAAATAATTAGCTCAATAAATTTAAATATTATAAATAAATTTCCTGTCATTGCAATTTCCTCTATCAAAAATAAATCTTCAAAATGAAGAAGCATTAGTGAACAATATCATTAAGACTCATGGCAATTACTTTGCTTCAGCACACATTCAGCTCCAAACACACATTCAGCGAGCTTATTGTGGAAGGGTCCCTATAAACAATAAAATACATATAGATTTAAGACAACATATAGGTTTTCTACAGAGTTTGCTGAATGATTTTGATTGCTGATACCAGATATAAAATATGTGTACATTTTAGTTACCTCAAATATAAAGCGCACAACATCAAGTTCTTCTCTATGGGCTCGGTGATGAGCTGATAAAAAAATACAAAAGTAGTATCAGGCAAAACTAATGTACAGTTTGATACTTTAACACATGAACAAAACATTATTCCTTCATAAAAAATATGCATTTATTTATAAGCTTATGCTTTTAACACATTCACAATTTGTCATATTTTCCAGATGGCAGCAACTACTACTAACTTCCCTATTAACAAATACATATCATATTTATGGTTCCTCTAAGTTAGCTCATTTTTAGAAACAGAAATTAATGCTGAATGCAGTGAAAATAGTTATATATCTTGAGTGATTATAATGAGCATCAATTTTAAACTACAGTTTTACTACAAATCATCTGATAGTGAATGCAGTTATTTTATTAATAAAATATGCAATTATTTAGTAATTCGAAAATGTAAAATTGTAACTAGATATTAAAAAACTCTTGAATTAAAGAATACTAACATTTTGAAGCCATACCAGTGGCCGAGTGGTTAGCATGCTTGGCTACTGATCAGAGGGACCTGGGTTTGAGCCCCAGGTAAGGAATGGTTGTTTGTGTTGTCTTTCTGCTGAGATCTCAGCTTCCTTACAGACCTTCTCTATGGCATTTAAATGGCAAGCTACTGTCAGACCTCTGTGGCAAGCTTGAGGGGATATTTATTTATTTTATTAACATTTTGGTCTCCCATTAAGATTATCTTCTGAGGGAGCTTTCAATCAGAACTGTGATCTTTGGGTATCCTTGGAGTTAGTTTTAATTGGAAGCTTCCTAAGAAGATAGTCCCAGTGGGGAACTGATACATCAGGATTCTAATCACAAAATGATTCTTTGTGTCTTAAGTTTTCTAAAGTAGAATTAATAAAATGTAGTCTATTAATGCTTTACAGTGTTGATGTTAAATATAATATATACACTGCTGGCCATTAAAAGTGCAACACCAGGAAACCCACAGATATCAAAGTCATATTTAGTGAATGCATAACTTATGTTACAAGGATCAAATGATTACAAATACAACTCAGTTAGACTTGTGGAATACAAAGAAATCAGTATCTTGTGTAACCACTATGAGTGGCAATAACTGCTACTACACAGTCTGGCATTGAGAGGATGAGATGTTGGATGTGTGTTTGGGGAATGTCAGTCCATTCAGTTTTGATGCGTAGCCAAAGTTCATCTGTTGTAGCAGCTGCTGGTGTCTGGTGTGCTAGTCGTCATGAGATCACGGACCAGACTTTCAATTGGGAACAGATTCGGTGAACGCACAGACCAAGGCAGAAGTGTCAAGTGGTAACTATCCAGGAATTGTTCGACGATGCATGCCACATGTGGTCAGGCATTGTCCAGTTGGTAAATGGCACCAAAGAACCCCTGAAGATAAGATATGACAACAGGCTCCAAAACCTCAGTGATGTAATGTTGGTTGTTCAAAGTACCGGTAATGCATACCAAGCACATGCATGAGTGGAATCCAATGGCACCCCAATACCATAACACCAGGGGCCAGACCTGTATGGCGCTGCATCATACATGTCTCACTGAGCCTGTTGCCGCAGTACCGCCAGATATGGATTTGTCCATCATGGTGCTGCATACTGAAGTGGGATTCATCTGAAAAGACGATATGATGCCATTCGCACATCCATGCGTGATGTTCTTGGCACCATTGCAGTCACATATGCCTGTGTTGTAGAGTCAATGTTAGCCGAAGCAATGGCCACCTAGCAAATATGCCCCGATTCTGCAGATGGTGTCGAAATGTACGTGTGGATACTGGTTGATGTGCAACACACCCTAACTGTTGAGCTAAGGTGTTTGATGTGGCTGTACGATCATTCAAAACCATGCACACAAGATGCCTGTCCTCTCATTCGTTTGTGTGACAAGGATTAAAATCCCTCATGTAGGTGTGTTCGTTCCTCCCCTACCCACTGATGCCATATTCTCATCACTGTGGCAGCATTCTGTCCAACATGAGCACCAATGTCTTGGTCAGATAATTTTGTATTCTAAAGGTAGTATAGGTTATGGATGTCACAGCTCCTAATATTAAACTAAGTAAGTCCTGAAAGGCTTAAATGTTACAATTGAATTAATCAAAAAATTAACATACTTACCACGCTGCTTTAAATTATTTTCCACAGAAATGAATACATCATAAAATATGTAGTATATGTGACTATAGTTGTTTTCAAAGAATGCTTTTGCTTCAGAAATGTCAGAGTTTTCTGCAATACAATTTTTGCAATTGTTACATATATTGTTGTGATTACTTCATAAACTATAAATAAAAAATTTAAGTTTGATATGAAATTCTATCTATTTAAATTAAAACTATTCATACTACCAGATAATTACAAGACACATTTCTTCCTTTAGCTTAATAAATTGTTATATGCTCAAAAGTACTTAAGAGAAAAAAACTATAGCATTTTAATAATTAATAAATGTTCATAAAAAGCTTTTATGAAACTGAATGCACAAAAAACAAATTACAATAGTTGTTTCTACTTAATTCTTTGAAGGCAATGATAATCTTCAAGAATGAAGCCCATTACATGATATTTCCCTGAATGTAAAGCTTGTATACAAAACACATTCCCCAGCTTTATTTGCAATTTCAGACTTTTACAAAATTTCTTGAAAAATACATAATATACATAGTCATATCAGAATAATATGACCACCTACTATAGTATATGTATGGTAGGTGGTCATATTATTCTGATATGACTGTGTATATACAAGTTTAATGTTGTTTTTGCCTCCATCCAGGTTACTAAGCATTCTTTGGGGGATCATCAAGCTCTAATGCTACAATTTTTTTACATTATATTAATTGTGTCGCAGAGACTTTTTTGTAAACATTTAGTGTGAACTTACACTGAAAGCCAATTTATTATACACATTGCACCCATCCACAAACCTGCCCTACTCCGCCACAATAATCAGGCCAACTGAAACCACTTGCAACTATATATAGGTCAACCTATTGTACTGCTACCTGCTGTATAGCATACTTGCGGCTGTTATGATGGGTACACACAAAGACCTGAGTGAGTTTGAGTGTGAGCAGATAGTTGGTGTGGGGAAGATAGGTGATCCACATCCGTGACTGCAAAATGTCGGGGATTTCTATATGCGCCCATCACATGTATGTACCCGGATTACATCAAAACTCGCAGCTGCAGGTAAAAATGTGGCCATAATCAGGCTGTTATTTATTGAGATGAGCACTGTCTCTCCCATATTGTAATGTCAAAACAGAAGTCACAGTGCAAATGATAATGTCAGTATTCAACAGTGGGGCAGCTACAAAGGTTTGTGCGAAGACCATTCGACATACGATGATGTGACTGGACTATGGCAGCCGATGCTCACATATGATACCCTTGTTAAAGGTATGTCACCTGGCTATGTGGCTGCAGTGGGTGAATGAACATCATCAGTGGACCTTGACAGACTGGAAACAGTAGCTTGATTTGACTTGAGGTTCCAACTACAACAGGGAGGTTGCATGTATGGCAGAGACCACATGAGGCCATGTACCCCAACTGTCAAGTCTGAGTGTTACAGGCCAGTAGAGGTGGTGTAATGCCCTGGGGAGTGTTTACATGGGCCACCTTGAGGCCCTTTGTACCTACTGAGAACACCATAAGGCTATGCTGATGTACTCACCTAACACCTACACCCATTCATGGCTATCCATTTCCCATAGCAGGATGCCTTCTATCAACAACTCTCCATCTCATCATTCCCGTTTGGCAAAGTACTGGTTGGAGAAGCATTCCATTAAGTTCATAGCCCTCTCTCTCTGGATTTGAACTCTATTGAGCATCTGCGAGACAAAGTGAAGTAATGCATTTGAGCCCAAAACCCACCACTTGCAACTCTCAGCACTTTATCACGGGCCGCAATATCACTCAAATGTTTCCAACACCTGGTAGATTCAATGCCACAATGTGTTGCTGGTGTTGTGAGGGTAAAAGGTGGACCCACATGTTATTAGTTGGGTGTTTATCATAAATTGTCCTTTCAATGTATTGCTGAGTTACATTTTATTATTATTAGGTTTTATAAGTAGGATAGCCAAATGAATACATATCTCAAGCAAAATGGCCCCCTTCTGCTGCTGCAAACTAAACCCTCATTTCATGATTTAAAAATGTGAGTGGCTTCACATCATTCTTATGGTTGTGAGAAAACACAAAAAGTCAGCTAGATATGTCATTCATTGAAGTACATTTTTAAAACTAATTCAATAAAACATTTATACTAATCTACTATTGATCATTTATACCAGGTCCTATAAAGTTATTTGACACTCAGATTTCAATCTCTCCACAAAGGTTCATTCAAAACAACTGAAATTTGGTGCGAGAAATATTTCAGTGGTTGGATTCACACATAAAATAAGAGTTTCCAATTATAAATTAAAGTGTGATGATGACACTGAAAACGCATATGAATAAGATGGATTTAACAGCATGGATTTATCTCCTTAACATACACAAATGAAGAAATTAAACAATCTTAAACAAGGACAGCAATGTTGAAGAATATAACAATAACATATTCATCAGAACTCCATTTTCAGAGGAGACTAACTAGGACTATTACCAATACTTACCAGAGTTTCATGACAAAGTGCAAGAGCAAGCACATACTACTACACAAGTCACAAACAACACATGGTGATGAATTCAGATTCCACATGACCCAAGACAATTTTTCCTCTATACTTGAGATTGTTCATCCTACAGGTTGATTATGCATGCTTGCCTGTTAGTAGTCATATATCTATACTTGATAAAGCATGGCTGGCTTTAAAGAAATATACCACCTCAGAATATGTTTGAAGTGTCATTTGTCTAGCACCATATCGGGAAAGCATTAGCTAAATTGACCACATTCTTCAGTTGCAGTCAAGACAATTTCTGACTGATCTCACGATAAAAGATTTGAATTCATCAATAAAGATCTTGATCAGTGGTCAGTAGCTCAGTAGTCAGAGCACTAAAATATCATCAGGAAGTCATGGATTCAGATCCCACCTGGCTCAAAACAATTTTTCCTTTATACCTGAGAAATGAGTGGAGTTTACCAACTAGATTTCCAACATTCACCACAACGAAGACCCTTTAGGTAATCCTTTAGAAGCTGCCATGCAAGGCACTCAAATCCTGGCTCTGCAGATATAAATCAAAAGTAATTTTTCACCTGCCTGGAAGCAGCCAGTCAACATCTGGAAGCATATTTTATCTTCTCCATAGATGTAAAACCTGTAAATGCATTATCTGGGAGAATTCCAACTACACAGCATGCTTGCTATTACTATATGATTAAAAGTATAGTGTAATTTCACAGTCAATAAAAAAAAACATCACAATTAAAAGTCACTTCTTTGAAGAAGAAATGCAACATTTTCTGCAAACATGCATCATCACATCATTGCAACATATTTTATTAACCAGTCACACAAAACTTGCTCTATGGAACTGTAGAACTTGGGATGCATTCTAAACCATCTAAGGCCCTACTATCCATTCCAAAGTTTTCCTCACAATACAATCACCAAAATAGATGCAACCTTCAATAATTCCAGTTCCAATGCTAAATCAAGCACTGAAGGTTTTATCATTTATCTCTTATACATGATTCAGTGTTATTATATAGAGAGGTATCATATTAACTAATTTTTCAGATCTTCCATAAGACACCACAATAAATCACCAATCACACTCACAACACAGTCAAAAGTTTTCCTGAAATCTAAAATACTAAGAACTACAAGTTTCTGCAACACGAAATATTATTACCTACAAATATCAGCCCAAGTGAAAACATTTGGTCTGTGCAACCTACTACCTTTTCTGAGCCCATACTATTCATCTCAAAATTGTCCATTAACCAAATGTTTAATTTTATTAAACCCTTCCAGTGTCCATATCATCTGCAAATACTAATAAATTATGAAACAACAGACTAGAAACGAAAACAGATATTTTTATTACAATGAAACTTAATTTCTTTCAAAATTAAACACTGGTTTAAATTTTTTATTTATATATTCAGGGACAATATGTTTTAAAGTTAATAATGTTTACCTTTTCAATTTATAATAAAGTATGATCAAAAGTAGCATTTTCATTTTTGCTAAACAAGAGAAAAAATAACTGAGCCTCCAGATTCATTCGTTTTTCAGGTGGGACAATGGGTATAGGTTAAAACGTAGATGATAATCACAGAGTTACCTGTTGCTCTTTTGGCATTGACAAATCAATAAATATTTCGCGGAAAAAATTTTCGCCAACATAAGGGATTTCCATCTCACTCTGTGTAATACAGAGGTAATAATTTGCCACCCGAGATCATAGATGGCACCAATGGTTGGCCCAAAAATCTCGGTGATAGAGTTTAGTCTTAAAATTAGCAGAAAAAATTGAGCTGGCATTAGTTCAACTGGGAGAATACTCTGGCATGTTTCTGGAGAGATGCGGGTAGGTTAAGCACAATAATGCAAAAAACTTTATCAGGAACAGAAAGCTGACAGATAGTAGTAGTAGAACCCCCTCAAGCAGCTGCTTGCCACAGAGGTCTGACAGGAGTCTGTCAGTTTATATGCGATAGTAGAAGGTCTGAGAGGATGGCAGGACCTCAGCAGAAAACAACACGAACATCCATGCCTTACCCGGGCTCGAACCCAGGTCCCGTAGATCAGTAGCCAAGCGCTCTAACCACTCGGCCACTTTGGGAATTTTCCCAAGAACTATGTTCAGCTTCCCTAAAAATAGGAGCTCTAGTAAAACCTTAGGAAAAAACACTTTTAACACAGAAAATATACTGCTTACAAAAATTAGGGGATATTTCTTCACTTCATATTCATTTTGAAATATCCCCTAATTTTTGTGAGCAGTAAATTACACTTAAGTAAGTCGTGTAAAAATAGATCACAACATTTCAATGGAGTTTTATCTACTCCTAGTAACTTATGTAGCATTAAATTTGATACTACTGAAGCAACTTCAGATGATACAGGCCAACATTAAAACCAGAAATGCACTTATCTCCATTGTAAAAAATAGGAGTAGACTAACCACATTGTTGATATTCTAAGACCACCTTAACATGATGAAACCTTAACTTTTGGAGATCCAGACATTCCTAACATCCTGAACATCTTTCTATCCCCCCCACATAAAATATTTACTATTTGATACAAACAACTACTGTTGTGATGTCTACCAGCTTTCTCTACTTTGTCAGCAGACTATAATGCCAAAGATTTCTAATATATTTCCAATTGATCCCTTCAACATTTATTAATCTCTCTGCACTGTTGCATGCTAAGATTAGTAAGGTACCAATTCACCCTGCCAATGCAACCCAGAACTAAAATGCACTGACCATTATTCAAATGACTTAGTTTCCTTGCTGTTTTTACCTACAATAGCACATTGGTTTTAAGCAATGCTAGCTATTTTAGCTTTCCTAAAACGACCTCATTCTCTCTCAGCTTCAGTTATAAGCAATAGCATAACCAGGATTTTTGTGAGAGGGAAATGATTGAAAATTTTTCTTAACATTTTTGTTAATGCAAATCAATGAAATATAATTACAAAAAAAATGCCACATGGGGCAAAATTAATCTTGCAATGCCCTCCCTCCACCTTTTTGGCTGTTCTGCTGCTTATCTCTAAAGCTGTCAAATAATGACAAGAAGGTAGAAATTTTACATAAAAACTGCTTAAAATACATTGTTGGTACTTTAAATGGCTGCAAACAAATTCACAAATTGCTATCTAGTTAGTTAATAAAAAACTAAAATTTTTGTGATAAAAGGATTGTCCTTCAATTATATAACAGTTGAGAGGAAGAGGAGTTAGTGATTGTTATATCACATTGGCTGAGTGGGTTGTTTTACCTCTGAATGGCACTTTCTTGCACATAACGGGCTAAATGGCCACATCACAAAGACCCCATATGTTCAGGAAGGCTGGAGAAGGTGATCCACTGGACAGCTGGTAGAAGACAGAAGCTTCTCATCAAGGTCACAGAGTATATTCTTTATGTGCACATAGTAAGGTTTTCCTGAACATGGAGCAACTTAACATGTGCCATCCAACAGATAGCAAATTTTCAAGCCCATCATGTTTCTCTTTATTGTCAATGGCATAACATTTTCAACACATGCACAGATGACCAAGGAACTGCAGATTGTGAGTCTAGTGCACTAACAAATAAGCAATCTCTCATCCATTTCCCCATGGGAACTGAAGATGGTGTTATTAAATGCCAAAATGCTATATATTTCTTCCTACAGTTATAATTTTTTTTACATTTCCTGATGACAAAAATCATCTAATTTATTACATTATCACTTATAACTAACAATTACTAAAATGTAAATAAAGTGTGCATAAAAGCTAAGATCCTTACAAAAAGAAAAATGTTATATATCCTGAAGGAGAGGAGAGTCAAGCTAAGTGCTTATGCGATGTTAGATATGATAAATTTGCTGGAGAGTGAGGGATTAATTTAGCTGAAACAGCACTACATAATTTATAGGTGATGCAAAAATGTATATTCTAAATTAACTTGCCTACTTTACACTCCCAAAGACTGAAATTCTGTTTGTGTCAAACTTGAAATATGGAGTTTAAAGCATGCAAACACTAATTTTTTGTTCTGCTATAATGTTCTAGCATTATTAATGCACTATAATGTTCTAGCATCAACCCCTAAAGTGTCAGGCTAATTTTGGCATGTTTTGAACATGAAAATAAACCAACTGTAGAATCTTATCCTTAAGTAAGTAACTAACAGAACGAGAACATGTTGTTATACAAAATACATTTATTTAAATTTTAAATTAAATATAAATATTGACAAAGTTTTTAAAAGGGTGATTTCCTGTGGCCAAGTTCTTCAGGAAATGTATCTTAACAAAGAGTTAATTTTGTATATGAGTTACTTTTGCTGTTTAAGAAGACATATTATTAGCATGGTTAATAAAATAGCTGTACTTTAATGGATAATAATAAAATGATATATCTTCTGATAAAAATAAATTTATTTGGTTGAATGTTAAATGATACTCAACACTGAATATTTGGCATTCCACAATTTCAACTGCTTGTGCAAATCCTAGAGAAAACTGCCATGCAGCAAAGGAAGACATCAACACACTATTTATACCAATGGTAGCTAACATGCAACAGACAAAAAACTCACAAATCAGTATATAATACAACAGTTGTTTCAAAAATTATTTGAAGTTTTTTGGGAATTTTTTTCCCCCAAACATGTTCAACTACTGTATTATTCATTCAATTTAACCAATTTTTGACTTTTTCCAAAAATTTATCTCCAAACTATGTGTTTTCATTTATTAAAATGGACAACCTTCAAGGCAAAAGAAAATAATTGATCATTACCACTAAGATCAACACCCACAGTTAAAAATAAAATTCTTTCAGCATCAAACACATTGATAACAATATATATTTAAGAGCAATAATATCGATATTATTGAATTTTTATTCAAAAAATAAAGTCAAGTGGTGTCTATAAAAAACATAAATTATTCTTGTTTGAGAAATAAAAAAGATTTTATTTTGAAGACTTTTAATATCAGGTATCACTAGAATTGCCACTGTTCAAGGTTGTATTGTTTTAACCCTGAGCAGCACTTTTTTCACATAGTGGGCCAAATCTCCAGGTCACAAGGACCCCAAGGGATCAGAGAAGGTTAGGGAAGGGACCTAAACGTCTGTTACCAGACAGGTGGAAACCTCCCGTCTAGGCCATCCAGCATGTTTTTTAACATACACAGCATGTGATTCTCCTTATACATGCCATGCTTAACCTCCCATCTGATGGACATGGCCTTTCCAAACCCATCTGTGTCCCTTTTCTGACTGGGAGCAGGGTGGGGTTAGTCGAGATAATTATTCTATATTATCTCGACTAACCACACCCTGTGGTATATAATCTACAATACTGTGTATATAATCTACTATACTAGTATGGCTGGGACTCATACCTGGGAACTGCAGATGATGAGCCTGGCACACTACCAACTGAGCCACTTCATAGTGCTCAAAGTTTAGGCATGTAGTCTCCAGGAAAAAAGTTAGTTATGGCTAGTGTTTAAATATGTATTATAATCACATTTTTTATCCAATTTTCCTTTTGAACACTGAGATTCTCAAATTCTTAGATCAATTTAACAATTATGAAACATGTAGCTAGATCTTCTTAATTCCTAGAAATCTTTGGGAAAAAAATTTCTTTTCAAAAGAATGAATGAGTTGACAGAAAAAAATAATTTATAAATGATGAGACAGAAAATCTTTAAGGCTTCATAAACTAAATTTTAATAAGTATGGTCAAGAATCTCTTCTTTGCCAACAAATATCATGAAAATAACTGTAAACTGAATTAAAAATAATAAGCAAATTTTAGATATGTTAAATGAGTATCAAAACTTATTTTTAATAATTAGTATTATAGCCTTTTCCTTGGCTTTAAGGTTATTAAATAGCATTTATTTAAACTATGTAAATGAACTGCTTAATAATTACAGAATATGTTTTCTTTTATTAATCTGACACCACTCCCTATTCTTCCAGAAACACATATACCTCAATCACTGGGGCGGGGGTGGCTCAGTCGGTAGCGTGCCAGGCTCGTAATCTGTAATTCCCAGGTTCGAGTCCCAGCTGGGTCAGCGTTGAGAATTATCTCCGCAAAATTCCCCGCCCTGCCCACGGTCAGTAGGGGACACCGATGGGCTTGGAAAGACCACCGTCCATCAGATGGGACGTTAAGCCATGGCCCCGTGTGCGGGAGAGTCATACCCTGTGCACAAGAACATGCTGGATGGCCTTGATGGGAGGCTACCATCTGTCTCCCAACAGCTGTTCCAGTGGGTCCCCTCCCCCAACCTTCTCTGAGCCTTCGGGGTCCATGTGACCTGGCCATTTAGCCCATAGTGTGCAAAAAAAGTGCAGCTCAGAGGTAAAACAACCCAACCTCAATCACTGGATTGTTTAACCACAGACACTTTTTTGCAGTGTGCTAAATGGCCAAGTCACAAAGACTACAAGGGATCAGAGAAGGTTGGGGAAGGGGCCTACTGGACAGCTGTTAGGAGACAGATAGTAGCCTCCTATCAAGGCCATCTAGTGAGTTCTGTAATATGCACAGAGTGCGACTCTCCAATACACAAGATCATGGCTTATTTCCCCATCCAATGAACAGTGGCCTTATCAAGCCCACTGGTGTCCTCTTTCTGATGTCAGGGTGGAAGTTTAACAGAGATAAATCTCAATACTGGCAAACCTGGAAACTGCATATTATGAACTAGGCACACTACTGACTGAGCCAACTTGCAACCCCCTACCTTAATTTTTCACTGGAACACTCATAAAATTCTGTGTATACAAAAAAAAAATGCTTTTTCTTTTTTCATGGTTCAAGGTGTTGCAAGTTTATGAAGAAATTAGCCTCCAATGAGGGGGTCCAATGATGGAGCAAATGATGCATTCAAAGTGCAAAAGCAGCTGTCCTTGAAATCTACTGTTGGTGTGCTGTGCATATTTGTCCACAGCTTTGTAAAGGATGTTATATATTTATTATTACTTTTATTCATCACATGAAAATACAGCAGTAACATGCAATACATTATATTCTGACAAGTAGATTAAAATATTTTCTATATACAAATATTGAACAAAATTTATTGAAGTAAATGTTCATATAATATGAAGACTTTAGTGGATGAAATTTCAATCCTTAAATAAAATTTTTAAGGCATTGATATTTCTATTTTTCATGCTTCCTACATATATTTACACAATCATAGTTTTGCCTATAGCTATTTATTCCGGATTATTCATTATTCTGTCAGATTCCTGTAAATTCAATTTGTTTCTGGAAAGCATCATATTATTCCAGTAATTTGCGACAAAAATTACTTCAGTGTCATAATTAAACTTTCTTTTTTGACCTCGTAACATATATATAATCTTATAAATAATTAATTTAATATTTGAAACTTAAAATGCACATTACATTTTATGTTTATATATTCTACCGTATCCTCAATGTACGTTTACCATGTAATGATCTAAACAATAACCAAGTCCATATTTTAAACTTCAGAAATGTTTATCATAATAATATTCTTAATTTGTTTTAAGCTTTCACTAGCAGTTAAGAAATATTAATATTGAATTTCGCATATCAATATCCCTCATTCTACATAGATGCGACAGAAATCAATTCTGACTAAGCCTAAATATCCATTTCTAACATACCTAAAACTATTCTCAAATGTTTCAGCCGACTTAAAGAATCTTTTTTCGCATCCAGAACCTTTAGTGATGATTTCTTGACATCTGAGTGAGGTTTTTTACTAAACATTGTTCATAAATTACTTTCAAAATATTTAATGATACACAAAAAAAACCTTGACACTCCCCCAAGCCTACATCACACTGTAGGTACTAATCATCAGGTTTACGCTTAAAAGTCACATCCACAAACTCAGCGTAACAAACTATGTGAAGCTTATACATGCTTTACCTTAGGAAAACTCTCATATTTTTCATATAATTATTTTATTTTTATTTTGCTTTAATATTTATACTTTCACCTTAATTTAAGTAGCCTGGATTTTCAAAAAGAAAAAAATATAGTTTCGATTTTATCTTCGTAAAAGAAATGGGGAAAAAAATGGAACGCTCCCAGGCTTTAAGGAAGAGATGAGAAAATTTATGAAGAAATTTTTTTTCCATAATTTTTATTTCACAATGTATAGTATAACATTACTTTTCGGCCTCGTTTCTAACGGGACATCTGGTAACTTTACCTTAGATTATTTTTTCTGAAAGAAGATACACGCAGACTTTTTTATAATGAGTTGAAGGTAGACATAAAACCAAAAAGTTTTGATAATATCTAGGGATTACTAGTAGTTCTTATTTCTGTTCTCTTTTACTATAGAAAAGCAATACTAATAAGGTAAAGTTTACATGTCTCATTTTTATTCAAACATATGTATTGGGAAACAGTTGTCTTAACAATTAAGATCCCAGGGTATGCAAAAATCATTTTGCTTAATAGTATTTAGAATGGTCAATTGGTAAAGGTTAAACACAGACAAACACGCATATCTACATCACAGAATTTACCCAATGAGAAACCACTAAACAGTTGCGGCAATTTATATTGTGTGTGCAAAAGTAAATAAATGTAGCATTCGTATTTCTGCACCATTGGAAGTCACTCGCCAGTAAGGAAGGGCTATGGAATAAAGAGTAAAAGGCATAAAATTCGCAGGAAATTTTTATGCATTTTTTTTTTTGTCTCTAAACATGTTAAAAATTGTATTTTAATTTTCAAGTGTATGAAATAGTAAGTTCAAGTCGTCGACGTTATATATATTAAATGATATAAAATAATTTAAATATATGTAATATAAATTAAATTTAAAGGAGCTTCATATTTATATCTCTTACATGTGTTTTTGAGTATCATCATGCATGATGCTAAGGTTTACTTCAAAATGTTATCTTAAATTATGGTGTTATTATTCCATTGCAAACCGAATGTTCAGTACGTTGTTATATTTCATATTCAGTTTGTTTTGCATATAGTAACACTGAGACTGCACGATTAATGCAAAAATTTGGTAAAGTAGATAATTTGGCGGGATTTTTTGCTGCTAT
This sequence comes from Ryuthela nishihirai, assembly GCA_038380435.1. NCBI lineage: Eukaryota > Metazoa > Arthropoda > Arachnida > Araneae > Heptathelidae > Ryuthela > Ryuthela nishihirai. The sequence continues at coordinate 39,510,202 of JAWZYU010000029.1, forward strand.
TGGAACACTACATGACACTCAACACTAAATATCTTTCTTGCCTTTTTCGTAGTATATTCAGACTGTGATTCGTACATTCATTTGCACAGATTCATCAAATAAGTAAACTAAACGGTGTTTTTTTTCCTCTCACACTTTTTTACGCATCTTAACATATAATAAAATTTGCATCTTCTACTGAAAGCCACGAAAGAAGTACAGAAAAATGGCTGTTTTAAAAAGACGAGAGCCGAGAAAAAAAATTATTAATTCTCATTCGGGCTTTACGTTAGATGGCACTACAGTACAAATTTAATCTGTTTTCTCCTTCATCTGTGCATTTGTATCTCGTGTAAAGTAATGTATCATCTTTGCTATTTGTTATCTTTGATCCATATAGCCCTGTGGCATTGAGCTTAATAGGAAACTGGAAGGACTGCTTTGCGGAGAATGAGTGATTATCTAATGCATTTTCCTAGTCCAGGTGGTTAAAGAGACGTACCTTAATGATAACCTATGGGGAAACTCAGGATTTAATCAGAAAAATAATAAATCGTAATGGCTTTCTTTCGTGTTCCCATTCGCTGCATGAATAAGATAGACTATAAAGGATGCCTTCAGAAATATATTACCTAAAACAATTATCAAAAAAAAATTTCCGGAATCAAATCATGATATATTTTGTGATCTGGGATTAGTCATAAACACTCAATAAAAGAAACTGCTTTCACAAGTAGAAACTTCTAAAAAAGTTTTCAAAGCTTGAACTCTAGTGAAATATGCATTTTTTGTGAGAAATCAAAAATGTTGAAGATTGATATATAGATATTTATACCTTTTGAAAAATTAATTTTAGATACTTTTATTTCGTCTTTTTCATCTGAAGGCCCTTTTCTATTTTAACAAATATCTTGAGTTATTCCAATGATGTTGTTTTTCCAAATTTTATATATTAATTTTTTTTAATATTTTATTTCTATTTCGCTAATGTTGAATTTTAATACGCTAATAAGTGGATTAATTTGATCAAAAAACGCCTAACATAATTTCTTAAACTATTTTATGTATTTTAAATATAGTAAAAAAATTTAATTTTATGTAGACATTATAATTTATTATAATTGTACTTTGTTGCTTTATAACGGTGCCTACGTAATGGAATGCCTGCCGATTTCACGACGTGAAGCGACCATACCTCCGTGGTAATGAATGACATATAACCTGCTTTCTTGAAAATAATTAAAACTAACTAACACATTAAAACACTGAGGAAAATGTGAAAATCAGATTTGAAAAAACCTAAGACACTTTCAAGTAAAAGTTAAGAAATATGGGTTTCTAGATGCATAGTTCACTCCTAATATTTCCCAAGGTCATCCAAACTATCAATGAGTGACTAATGCTCTATACTCTATATAAATATATATACATATATGTTGTTTTGTGATCACTATTTCTTAAACCTATATTTCACATAACTATATAAAAATCTCATATTCAATACCCTCCCTCAGCATAAACAAACACGATGCAAATAGAAGAGGATAAATAAACAACTAATTATGACTAAACGTATAGCAGTTAAGTTATATGAATGTCTGAGGTCCTGCCATCCTCTCAGATCTCCTACTGTGGCATATAAACTGACAGGCTCCTGTCAGACCTCTGTGGCAAGCAGCTGCTTGAGGGGGTATTTATTTATTTGTTATTTATACCACAATATATTCTTCACAATTATCATTCAAACCATTTTATATACTCTTGCCAAATATTGCCATTTTGCTAGGATTTCAGCAATCTCAAAATTTTATCAAAAACATACTTTCTATTATAAAAAGGCAAAAAAAAATTGACATACCTTGCTCGCACATTTCTTGAACTTTCATAGTTTCCTCTACAGCCAGGAACAGAACAAGGATGAGGCATTTCTTCAAAAACCATGATTCACAAATAAAAACTTAATCACAGAAAAATAAAGCGCCACTTTGAAGATAACGCAACATTAAAAAATCCCGCCAACAAACACACAAGCAGCTACGGGTTGTCAAGATGCTAGATCGACTAATGCTGACGTCAGAACATATGACGTCATCAGTGAAATGGCCTTGAGTCTCGATGGTTACAGCACAGTCCAACAGTGCGTTTCACGCAAGATCATGAAACACCAAATGATAAGAAGGGCAGGTACGAGACCAGCAGGCCGCATCGCAGGATGAAAGATCGCATGCTCCGTAGAAAGGTTGTTCGTAACCCTTTCACCACAGCAACTGTGCTACAGAGTGATTTGCGGATCGCTATGGGTACCGTGGTCTCTACGAAAACCATTAGACAATGTTGCATGACGCAGTAATGAGGGCGAGATGTCCAGTCCAGCATCTTCCATTGCAGTGGCATCACTGGCTATACCGTCTCCACTGGTGTCGAGCGAGGCAACAGTGGACTATGGAAATGAGAGTGTTGTTCACAGAAGATTCTCTTAATTCTTTTTCTCCGTACCAGACGTATGGATTGGCGTCGTCAATGACATGGGGAAGCCTAATTCCATTAGATATGAGGAAGCCTATTCCTCACCGTGGTACAGTGGCATGGGGTGGCATTACATATAGCACCTGGACACCTCTGCTCCATATTTCTGGCGCGCTAATAGCGCGACTTTCCATCAATGGCATCGTTAATCCTGTGGCACGACCCTTCCTGAATACCATGCCTGTACTGATTCTGCAGCCCGACACCACTCCGAACACTACGCCTGCAACAATGGACAGTTTCCAAGGTATGGACATTCTCTCATGGCAGTCATACACCTCAGATTGTCCTTATTGAGCATGTGTGGGACCTTATGGCTGCCCCCTCCGGCAGCGAACCTGGTACAGTTGTGTGCCCATTTGGATGTTATTTGGAACGCCATACCTCAGGATACCATTAACCATCTGATTGATGGATCTACATGCTACTCTCTAGTTTTTTGATCATTTGCATATCTACCCTCATAGTTTTCGTCCTGTCAGTTTCATGCATATACATCATTTCCTTCATAGCGTTGCTATTTCCACTTTAAGCAGTGTAAAACAGCTTAGGTTACACCAAAGAGTTGGGTTGCATTTTACACTTCTTTAACGATGTTTAAAAGACTACCTGATATTTTCCTTAGAATTTAAATATTGTGATATAGCAATTGGCAATTAATAGAATAAATTGTTAAATACGAAAACTTCTAATTATAATGAGAGGATTTTCGAAAACATTTGCACACTCCTCTCAAAAAGGTTGAAAACTCCTGACCTAAACCTTCTGAGGAAAAAGGAAGTGAAGAACTAGGTGAAGAGCTACTACTAAAGAAAGTCTAAGGAGAAGAAGCTTAGTTCAATTCCGTACAAGAGTAAGTAGCGCCGCTCTACGGAATTTTGCCGAAGCCAAACGTGGTAAATTGGTGTCCAACCATAAAAACAACTGTAAAGCGCGATCTGCGCATGCGCAGTGCAATCGCTTTAGCACGCTGCAACTACGGTTTCTTACTCTTCAAATATTTGATTTAATTAGTGTTTCACCTTGTCAACGATCATGTCTCTTTGCCTGCCGTCGTAGCTTAGCGTAAAGTTATTTAATGAGTATTTTATCCTGTTCAGGAGTTCATGCTACGATAGCTGAAAAAGTCGTAGTTAGTAAGTTTATTTTGAGTAATTTTGCAGAATTTTTAAAATTAATAATATTTAAATTAATACATTTAATCATCTTGAAAATACATATGTCAATGTATGTTGCAATTTTGTGCTCCCTGGAACATATCAATGAATACAGGCTTATACATTTTATTCTAATACTGTAGTTCTTTTTTATGGTTAATACGAGAAATACTTGCTGCCATCTGTTGACTATTTGTACAAGTAACATACTAGATATGCTTTTATTGAATATATGTACAGTTGAGTAATATATATATTTGTGCAAAACTCGTTATCGTGCATTGACACATAAATCTTAATTTATTATAATATACCAAACATTGTAGTGTTTAAATATTAAAATTTTCTTGTTGAGCACAGCTACTACCTATTTTACAAAATGGAGTTTTATTAAGGGAAGTGAAAACCATATACTTGCAATGGTAAATATTTTGGGTCACAACTACACAGAAATGAAAGATTGCTCGAGTTAGAGAAATTGTAGGGGATTACAGAAACTTGAAAATAAAATTATGGCTAAGTCAAAAATAGGGAAAAGAGAAAATATTTTTTTAGATAAATTTTTTTTCACTTAACCATGAAATATGTCCCCTTACAGACACTAGATGGCGCTACTCTTCCTTCTGTAGCATTTCATTACTGCAAGATGCAATACTTTTTTAAAATAATTTATTTTCTAATCACGTTTCCTAAAAAAATTAACAGCAAAAATGCGTATTACATTCCATTCTGTAAACCTAATTACTTAGATTATATATTTTATGCTTCTTTACATACAAATATGTGGACGAAAAGTCACATAGCTATGTTTCAGTCGGCAGTCCGCCGTTTTAGCGGACACCAGGCACCTCAGGTGTCTGTTCCCCCGACCAAAGCAATAAATATGTCACCACGGAGCCGACCCTCCTTCATCCCCCCCCCCCCGGCCGAACTTGGACATTGCCTATTGACAAGTCCCTTGCCTATTGACAAGGTCGCTTGGAGTGGGGGTCTCGGCTTCAAGATTCTAACTATTGGTGGTGGGAGCGCACGAGCTTTGTGTCATTATCCGTGATTATCCACCGAATTGTTGCTTTCATTCAAAACCAAATAACGTAAACTTTTCCTTTGCATGAGTCCCGATGTGTTGATTGGTGACGATGATTTGGGAGAGGTTATGTCCGTCGTCACAGTACATGAAATTACGATGCTTAGAGGGCGCTGCAATCGAAAAGTTTACATTACACCTTGAAAGCTGGCTCTCTTTTCCCTGACAGTCCTTTGCTACTACTATTTGTTTAGAACTTAGCATACATCAATTTTAGAAAGGAAGTTGATTTATAAATATTGTTTTAAGTTCTGACTTTATTTTTCTGCATCAAAAATATCGTTTAATGAAAAAAAAGTAAATATTTATTATATAGGTGAAAGGTGCTACGTAATGGTTATTTGTATATACAAAAACAGAATGTTTATGTGTAACGCAATTTATCACTACACGTGGTGTGTCTGATGCTTCTGAAAAGGTGGTATGTATAACTTTCTATGAGTTTGTTTACCTTTTAATCATGGTGAACAATGAGAGATCCACTGATCATTATCAGTGACATAAATACACAATACTGAAATAAGGCCATATATTAAGTTGTAGCTTTTTGTAATCATTCTGTAACATAAATTTGAATGTGGAGAAAACTAGAATTTAATTTTTGTGATGGAAACTACCTAATGAACCGATCCAATTTCTTTACGCATTTTAAATTTCCTTTTCATTATGTATTAGCTTCTTTTTTTTTGAAGTTAACATAAAACTAATACTTTAACATGCATAGTTAATAACACGCATAATGTAATTTAACATGCATAGGGAGGGTATGGTTCTGCACACAGGTAATCTGAGGTAGTAGTATACTTCACTCATCATGAGCTTTTATTTAACACATGATTCTTAACCCTCATGTTAAGAAGGTACAATAGAACAATTTAGATATTTTCCATTTTTATGGGGGGGAAAAAGATGGGGATTTTGATAGTCTATGACACACTTCTTGTCACAATCTTTCATTTGGTACATAACTCATTATCTACCACCAGTTTGAAACATAGTGCAACAATTATTTTGACAAATTCACAAGCCAGCAAAGGGGTAAATGGGGTTGCAGAGCCAAGCATAGCAATAGGTAGATAATCAAATGTAGTAGGAATCGGGGACATACCCCCCTCCAAAAAAAATATTTAGTTATACACAAAATCTCAAACTTGTTTATCTGCTCTGAAATCCAAAACATTTGTCTTTGAATAATTTTGTTTTAACATCATAGTATATGTCCAACACTAAAAGACAGTAAAAAACTAAAAATAGATTTAAAAGACAACTAAAATTTTATTCCATATAGAATATCATTTAATCTTTCCTGTCCAGTGGAATATTTTAGTAATTGGAAACCCTATTCAAGTCATTCTCAATGCTCCCAACCCCCGCCCCCCCTCAGCTGAGTCAACATTGTGATTTATCTCCGCAAAATTCCCCACCCTGCCCACAGTCAGTAGGGGACAACGATGGACTTGGAAAGGCTACCGCCTTTCTGATGGGATGTTAAGCCATGGCCCTGTATGCAGGAGAGTCATATTCTGTGCACGTTAAAGAACACACTGGATGGCTTTGATGGGAGGCTATCATCTGTCTCTCAATAGCTATTCCAATGGATCCCCTCCCCCAACCTTCTCTGAGCCTTCAGGGTCCTTGTGAGCTGGCCATTTAGCCCATTGTGTGCAAAAAAAGTGCCACTCAATGGTAAAACAACCAAACCAAACCCTCCCCCTCCCCAAACTAAATCCTGATAATCTCTGCTGTGAATAATAACCTATTGACTGAATATTTATTTAGCACAGGACAAATTTATATCTAGGCAGTTTTAATCATAACAACCATTGTCTTTTTGAATACCTGCCAACTTCTCTTACATACCAGTTGCTGGTCAATTTCGCATTAATTTGATTGTAAAAAAACCCATAATATTCTTGTTGACAGACTGCATGGTCATATGAAGGTAGCACATAGACACATCAGAGTCATGTATAAAGATGTAATGTTTTGTACAGCTGAACACATAACCAATCCAGTGCAAACAGTGAAAAATCTAATTGTAATAATAATAATCAGTCCATTGACTTTTTATTGGTGAATAATTTTTTGTAGTTAGTATTAAAAAATTGGTTTTGGGTGGTACTCAAACAACTATGCTATTGGTTTCGTGTTAGCTGCACTTACTGAATTGCTGATGGAATTATGCTCTAAAACAGATTATGAAGAATCCCTTAGTAATCCAATTGACATAATATTGAAAAATAATAATGTGACACTGAATATTTGCCTTCCTTCCCGATCAACTTGTATAGCTATATGCCGCCTCTATTTGCTGGAATTTCAAGGGTTTATTTAAAACTAAGGTTAGTGGGAAGTGACAGCTAGAAATAAAGTATTATTGCCCATTTTATTTCCCCCTAAATCTTGAAAAGTTCATTTTCTTTTGGTAATTGTGTGTATATAGTTATATTTTCTCTTGAATTTTCTGACACACATATTTTTTTCTTTCAGGTCTGAGGAAGTTCACTGTTAAAGCATAAACTTTAATTTCATGACATAAGAAAACTAATAATGGCTTTGGAATGCAATGATACTGATAAATTTTTTGAAAAGCTGAATGGTATTAACAAACAGCTGACTGAAATAAATGTAACATCATCAGATTTAGGCTTGCTTATAAAAGTAAGTTATTGCCTTCAAGTAAACAGTATTATTATTATTAATTAAATGTTAATTGATGAACTATTTGTTAAAAGTATTCATTAATGCAAAGGAAACAAATCTGGTGTAATTAATTTGCAGAGCTGCAGTTCACAGCACTTAGGCACCATATTTTTTTAGCACAATACAATAATGCATTGCATCTTGATGGAACTCTGAACTTCCAGACTCCTAGCACCAACTTGTGTGACAAAAAAAATTTTCCAGAAGAATTATACCAAAACAGTTTCTTAAAATTGCCTCTCTAACAAAAAAAAAAAAACCACTAAATGTTGAATTATTTAAACTAATGAAAAACTTATTTCAATATCACAGAAAAAATATTCAGCTCCATGGAAAGTTCTACAAATAATAATCTAAGCAATCATATTACTAGCAGTGAAGAGGCCATACACAAGAATATGCTGAATGAAGAATATAAAAACACTTGTTCCTCAACATAAAATTTGTTTACAGAAATAAAGTAAAACCAACAGAAGTAGTAGTGTTTAAGATAAATTTTTCTAATTGTGTATGTTGCTATATGATGAATGTTGGTCAGTACCATCTGAGACTACTTGTTTCAACAGCCTATTATCACTAAGAAACGAACATTCATTCTGTAATTTCCAGAAACTCTCAAAAATCAATAATCTCTTCAGAGACAGCTATTCTAACAAGCCATACTTCTAAACAATGAATTGCCATTCCACAACAAAATTATCGGAGACAACCATTTTAACCTCAACAATACTGCTAAATAATGAATGGCCATTCCCCCCTACCCCCCTCAACAAAGCAATCTTATTGGAGACAACTAGCCTAAAAAATAAAATTGTGAGCAATTTACTGCCTATCCTCAGTATAAAAAGCCCCCAGAACTAAATAATCCCATTACAGACATCAAGCCTGAAAAACACGAATTATTGTATATAAAGCACCACCAATCCACAGTATAAAAACAAAATTGAAATTAAATAATCCCATCAGAGACATCAAGCATGAAAAGCACGAATCATCATAAGCAACTCGCTGCTGATCCACAGTGTAAAAAAAGCTCCTGGAACTAAATCCCATCAGAGACAACATGTTTAAAAAACATAAATTATTGTGAACAATTCACTGTTGATCCACAGTATAAAACAGACCTCACATCTAGATATTCCATGAATGACAATCACAGCATTGCCTGTTGACTTTTTAACATCGATAAATTCCACAAAATATTTATTCTAAATATTCTTATTAGAAGTAACAAACCTAAAAATACAAATTATCATAACAATGCACAACCCATCTGCATTATTAAAAAGAAAGCAGAATGAGGTAATCTCATTGAAGACAACCATTTTAAACAGAGCATATCACTAAGGAAGTAATCATCCCCTTTCCCACTTAGCACAATAATAGAGAATATGCATTAACTAAATATGATAAATCATCTACAACATTCATTACTTACCTGATTCAAAATTTATAACTTTATACTACATATAGGGTAATAAAATCCAAATTGCATGAAAAAAGTACAAAATTCACCTCCTACCCTTCTCAGAATAAATTCTTAATTTTTATTCACCTTAGTCTGTTACACCTAAAAAAATGGGGTGAGGGTACCTCAATCTGTAGCATGCCAAGCTTGTGATCTGCAGTTCTCGGTTTGAGCCCCAGCTTAGCTAGCATTGAGATTTTTCTCCATAAAACTCCCCACCCTGCCCTTGGTTAGTAGGGGACACTGATGGGCTTGGAAAGGCTGCCGTCTGTCAAATGGAATGTAAAGACATGGCCCATGTGCAGGAGAGCCATATCCTGTGAATGTTGCTGGATGGCTTGACAGTAGCCTACCATCTGTCACCTAACAGCTGTCCAGTGGGACCCCTCCCTCAACCTTCTTTGAGTCCTTGGGGTCCTTATGACCTGGCCATTTAACCTACTGTATGAAAAAAAAAGTGTCACTCCATAGGTAAAACAACCCAAAACAACAACATGAAAAAATAATCAAGAACAAGAGGCCAAACGAAACATACCAACAGACAATCCAGTTCATCATTCAATGCAATGAAAATGCATTACATTGCTCCCATACTGTGCATTATTCACTTACTTTACACACCTTACATATGTTCAGTTACAACTTGTGGTGCCATCTAATGAGTTGAATGGCGTAAACTGCAGATGTACCTAGTTAATATAATCTATTGTAATTAAAAGTGGAAATTTATTCCTGTTAGGCAGGTGAACTCCAGCTGATTTCATTCCAATAATGCAGTATCACATTTGGCATTTCTCACATGAGACAATATTCTTGTGTAGCATGGACTACTTGATTAACTGTTGAGAACATTGCTGTCTCTAACACATTTTGATCCTTCATAATTTCCTAAATTTCACTTATGGTTTCTCATATGCCACCAGATTTTGAATTAAATTTTCATGTCCCTACCTATAATATGCCGTCCTGTGGCCGAGTGGTTAGCTCACTTGGATAGTGATCTAAGGGACCTGGGTTTGAGCCCCGAATAAGGCATGGATGTATGTGTCGTTTTTCTGCTGAGGTCCTGCCATCCTCTCAGACCTTCTACTACGGCATATAAACTGGCAGGCTCCTGTCAGACCTCTGTGGCAAGCAGCTGCTTGAGGGGGTATTTATTTTTATTGTTACCTATAATAGAATTTTATTTCAAACCTAAGGTCACTCTTCCCCCCTCATTTTTATACTTCACTGTTTACAGTGTTAATACTTTTCAGTTCCTTAGTACAAGTTTTAAGGTGTAAGTTCATGGTGAAATTAGCCTTCAATAAGGGGCTCCCTACACCAGTCACTACAGAAGGGTGATAAAGCAGAGGCAGAAGAGACTGTCTCTCAGCTATCTCTGGGGACTATTAAGAAAAATCTCGTAAAAGAAGAAAAGAGAACACTAGACCTTGCAGAAGAGGCCAATGTTTTCGAAGAAATCAGTGACAAGTTGGAAGTGTATTAGCTGCAGCTTCAAATTACAGTGGTTGCCAAGTAGAGAGGTGATGGAGTAGTCGGTGGTTCCTGTAGCATGAAGCTCCCAGAACAAAGCTTCTCTTTTGGGCATTGTAGCGGGAGCAGTTGAGCAGAACATTAGATACAGTCTCAGGTGTGTTGCATGTGGCACAGTTGGGACTGTACACTCTACAGAGAATGTGAAGCATAGAGTTGCTGTAGATGACACCAACTCGGAGATGATGGAGGGTCTCCTCATATCTGTGGAGGTACCAAGGTTAGGAACAGTGAGAGAAGGGTCAACTAGGTACCTAAATGAGGGACAGCTGGAGTCCCTCTGCCACTGAGCAAGATGCTACTGGCTCATCAATTGTGAGACAAAATTCTTGCAGTCGCTGGGAAAGAGAGGGTAATTAGATCACACCTCTGATTCTCAAGCGTGCCTCCTTTGCAGTGCGATCAGCAACCTCATTGCCAAGTATCCCTACATGGGAAGGGATCCACTGGAAATGAATCGTGATTCCGGCAGACGTGACCTTGGAGCATATCTCCATGATCTGCTGGATGAGGAACGGGTTGCAGCTCTTGCTGTCTCACTTCTGGAGAGCTTCCAAGGCTGACTTGGAGTCGCAGAGGATGACAAAGTTGCTGCTCTCAGGGCTGAAGATGTAGAGTACAGCTTCAAGACTGTACTTTTTATTTATTCCCACATCTCGCTTACTCCACCTGTGTGGAGTAAGCGAGATGTGGGAAACGGAAACCTCTGGTGATGCCCATATTGGGGATGGCAGAGGCAGCACATAGCCTCTCCCGGTCAACAGATTCGTCAGTGTAGACCTCAATACATCTCTCATATTGTGCAGTGGCATAGGAGGTGGAGAGAAGGCTGATGGACACTGGATCTGAGTCGCTCTTTCGACCTAGAGAAGGGATAGTGACATTGATCATAAGATCACTGTTCCTCCAGGGTGGAAGGTCAGGGAAGAGTATATTGCCAGCAGTGGAGCTGGCAGGGATGACTTGGTCATAGAAGTCAGTGGCAGACACGGCAGTCTGGTATCCTTAGTACCAGACCTTAGTCTGACTACCAATTCCCAATTTTTCATACTTAGTTTTCATCAAGACCTTCAATTGTATTAAAAATTCAAGGATTTACCTACCATAGAGCCCAATTAGAGCCAATATAAGTTAAAATCACATATTCCCACTTGGTTTTGTGTTGGGGGGGGGGGGGATTGTGGAGACTTATTGAACTTTGATATGAAATTTACTATTGGATTGCAGCTGAAGTAAGCTAAAATTAAATGCAGGAATGATCTAGTACCATTTTTATGAGCATTTTCTCTGCTTTCCTCATTTAGAATTGTAATATCTGCCTAATGTTGATGTCCATCAACCTCTGGTTTCTAAAAATTAATGTATTTGAGGCAAAGTTTTTTGATATTTTCAGCAGAAAAACACTGAACATGACCTTTATCCTGAAGTTGAATATACATAGGTCAAGTTGCATATAAAAAAATAAAAATAAACACCCCCTCAAGCAGCTGCTTGCCACAGAGGTCTGACAGGAGCTTGCCAGTTTATATGCTATAGTAGAAAGTCTGAGAGGATGGCCGGACCTCAGCAGAAAAACGACACATACATCCATGCCTTATCCAGGGCTCGAACCCAGGTCCCGTAGATCAGTAGCCAAGTGTGCTAACCACTCGGCCACAGGACGGTTCAGCCACGGGACGGCTCCAAGTTGCATACCAAGTGAAAAAGATTTTATTCTCAATAATAGAATTAAAGAATACCAAGTGAAAAAATTTTATTCTCAATAATAGAATTAAAGAATACCAAGTGAAAAAGATTTTATTCTCAATAATAGAATTAAAGAATAAGTCCATCTAGACATAATATTAATAACTTGTTTCCACTCATCTAACGCTTTAGAAATAAATAAGAGTTATGATTCTTTTCCTTAAGAATTCTTTGCATATTAACACGTTAAGCATGGGTGTAGAGCAGATTTTTTTTTCACTAAGGACGGGGGAACTATTTTGGTAGTATTTCATTTTCAAAATATTTATAACAAATATTTTACACAGTTTCAAACATTTAAATATAGTTGCATCAATTTTTAATTACTCAAATTATGAGGCATCACGTTTTTACCTCACCGTCTTTATTCAGTAAGACGGTGGGGTACGTCGTGATGCCACCACTGAAATATAGTATTACTGGAATGCGCACTGCCTATGTTCACTTCATAAAGAAAGCAAGCCGAGAGAGACAGTATATAAAAAATAAGAAAAATAAGTATAAAGGTATACAGGTTATGCACCGCAGCCTGTATACCTTTATACTTTTTGGTATAAAGGTATACAAGTTACCTTTACATTGGGTATAAAGGTATACAAGTTATGCACCGCAGGTGGATACACATATGATTTCCAGGTGTACTGTGGAAAAGATGACCAAGGAGATGGTAATGCTTCTTCAAATGTTGTTTTATCGTTGCTAAAAAACCTTCTAGATTCCGGAAGAACAGTCTATACCGATAATTATTACACCAGCATTTACTTAGCCAGAAAATCGATGTGTGGTATGCTATGCCAACAATGAAGAACAATTTGGCAGAAATGTAGCTCAAAATAAATCGACCAGAAGCAAATGGTACTGTCCAGCTTGTGTTAAAAGTTATTGTATTCCATGTTTTTTTTCTATTCATAATGCAAAAAAAATGTAAAAATAACATCGCTCAGGTATTGTTCTATTTTTATTTTCGAGTTGTATTTACTTTTACTGTTATAAATAAATAATTATTTCCTAATATTTATTATTTCGAAGTTTTGTCACAAATTACCATAAAATATACTGTAATTAGCAAACATGTACAAATATTCGTGACCAGGTAATATAAATAGTTCGTACAGACGGTGGATTTTGAATGGCTATCTATTTAACATTGTAGTGAGACACATAATAAAGCCACGCCGTCTAATAGAATTTTCGAGCTGAGGCATTCGTTGATGTCACGCCGGTCAAAGTAGAACAGCCAGTGAGACATCAGTGCTATGCCACACCATGCTGAACATGTTAAACAACAAAGATTAGCAAAATAATGTCTTCCTAATTATGGTGATTTACTTTTCTTTTTCTTTTTAAATTAATTATCTAAATTAGCATTCAAAATTCAAGATTAAGTTAAATTTTAGTTTAAGATATTTTAATTTTTTTTACATAGTTAACATTTTTAATGCCATGCTCAATAAAAATAATAAAATAAATAAATACCCCCTCAAGCAGCTGCTTGCCACAGAGGTCTGACAGGAGCCTGTCAGTTTATATGCCATAGTAGAAGGTCTGTAAGGATGGCAGGACCTCAGCAGAAAAACGACACACACATCCATGCCTTACCTGGGGCTCGAACCCATGTCCCTTAGATCAGTAGCCAAGCACGCTAACCATTCGGCCACGAGATGGCCGATATTTAAACTATAGAGAAAAAATAAAAACATATATATGCTTTTACTTGTATTTAGTATTTTTGAACTTTTTTTGTTTTCCTTGGTATTGCAAAGTTCTAATGAGGCCAATGTGAATATATTTGTTTAAAGGAAATTATTCACTCAGTACAGCAGCCATCTGCAATATTAAAATTGGAAAATGTGATTCTTCATGAAGAATGGGTAGAAATAATATTTTCTCTCCTGGAATCTCTGTTATTTGTAATCACCAATGTGGTATGTATATGTTACTTTACAAAACTAAATAAAAATTACATGTTTTATTTATATTAAAGATTACGAAAATTTCATAGCATGAAAGATATTTGATTAATGAACACACTTATATCCTTACTTGAAGCCTTATTAAATATTTGATTAATGTTAAATATGCATAGAAAGAGAGATACATTAAGTAGTTGGATAATGTAAAATAACAAATGAATGAAAGTCATGGCTAATACCATTGCCATGCTGTGAAATTTTTACATTGTTACAGCTTTTTAGTAGTCAAAAAATAAATGTTGATGCCTATATTAACCCATTCAGGGTTCATGTCAGTTATACACATTGACAGAATTTGAAGTGAGAGGTTGAAGATGTCTATATCCTTTTTTTGAAAATTGAAATTGCAGTTTAAAAATTTTCTTATATATCTTTTAAAAATGCATAATTCAAACTTGAAAAATAATAATTCAATAATAAAGTATCACAGGAAAATGTCCTGTAGATAAGAAGCTCTTGAAAAAATTGCTGGGTGGATTTAAATCCACATCTCCCAGAAGCATACCAGGCATCTCTAGATCATCAGAGACTAACCGTTTTCTTCAACATTGTGACAGATTAGCATTCCTGCATATTTTTGTTGATTTGTCACTGGTGTCATCTATGTTGGGAATTTAGCAACCAAGCTGCCTCATGTGATAGAAGTAATATTTGTCACTCATGCTCACAGCATTATATAAATTTGTGATACTTTATTGCTGAATTATTTATACAATGCTGTGAGCATGAATGTTACTTCCATCATATGAGGCAGCTTGGTTTCCCAATTCCCAAAATAGATGTTGCCAGTGGCGAATCAACAAAAATATGCAGCAATACATAATTAAAAGACCTTGCTCAGAAAATAATTAAAATAACAAAAAGTCATAGTACTGATTTAAAATTATTAAATTTCTTCTATATCACTGTAATTGTCAGAAAAGTTGAGACAATTGGATGGAATTATTATCTAAGAATTTACCTTGGTTTTTTTTTCATGCAATGATATCCAATGGGTAGATGAGTCTGTTGACTTACCACAGGATACTTATTTGTATGTACCTTTATTAGCATTTCAAATTAAGTTAATACTAAACTTCCAATGCAAATTTAGTTTTTGAATCTCGTGTTATGCTCATGCTTAATTAGAACAACTTCAATATCCATGGACACTTGTGTTCTTGACCCAGCAAACTGAACAATGAGTTTATCATGCAAAGTCAGAAAGAAATTAGTTTGATGCATTCATTATTTCAAATTTAATGGTGGCAACAGTTATTTTGATTAACATTCAACTGTTAATGTTTAATCACGCTAAATCAGATATTAGTTTAGTTTGATGTATTCCTTTTTTCAAATTTATTAGTGGCAACAGTTATTTTGAATAACTTTCAACCATTAATGTTACGTCTATGGGGATTTTGAGAAATTCAAACCCGCCACCCCAATTTTGGTTGACCCAGTGAGTTCGCACATAGTCTATATTCTTCCCCTGGATGAAGGGAATGTTTATGCAAAGTTTGGCACCTCCAGCTCTTCTGGGGGCTGAATGCATAAGCGGACAGACACACTAACAGACAAGCTCTCATCTTTATATATTAGATAAAATTTATAGCTTTTAATAGCGAAATCTTTTTCCCAATAATATATCAATAAAACATCCGACATGTTATCAGAAGGTTGTGGGTTCATATTTTATTCTGCTTAATACAGTAAATATTTGTAACTTATGATAAGTATTAATGAGAAAGATAACAAATACTCCTAATATTTTGTACTCTGTATCTTCCAGATACTTAGTATTCATCATTGCGATAGTCAAAAAGGTTGAGGCTTATGTTATTAAATAATTTTCATTTGTACTGATATAAAATGTTTTTCTCCTTAATAGCTATTAAGCTCAATAAAAGTTTAAAGAACAACACAGTTTCAATAATTTTTACATGATAATAAAAATATTATAAACCTTGGTCCATTATTCTGTCTTATTTCATTGTAACAATAGTTTTTATGCATACTGTCCATTGCATTTTTTTTTTGTGCATGCATACTGTCCATTGCTTGTTTCTTAATTCAGAATTAAAAGAAAGTTAAGAAATTTGTAAGGGTATTTTCAGTTTTTCTTTTGTTCAAAATATTTAAAATGGTCATTATTTTTTCAAAATTTGTTTAAATATTTTTTATAAAATGAACTATTTTGTTCACTTAGCATGATTTTAATCTCCAACTCCAAAGTAAAGTAATTTTTGTCCAGAAGATTAAGATTAAAAGATTTCTCAATAGATTAGCTCTGATGGCTTTTATTAATGTGTATTACAGGTTCACTAAATTAATATTTTAAGAATTATGTATCTGTTTTAAATGGGCTCAAATATCTGAAGCAGTGTTAGGACTGATCATTGCCTATAACATGAACTTTTGTTTCAGCACAAGTAAAGTATTAATAGAACTTGAAAACAATTAACTGATTTCAAAAGTGTGTATGAATTTTAGGATTTTGTATAAATAGATTGCATTACTCTGGTAATGTCTGGTCCATAATAAATTAGAAAAATAATTTTTTCAAAAATGAGTTTGTGATATTTCTGCTGTTCATTAAACTATTTCTCTTTCATTAATAGGAATGTCCTGTTGAAATTTGTTTGCTGACAGGCACGTGTATATCTTTTCTTATATATCAAATATTTGGAGCAGAAAAAGGAACATCACTAATGATATGTTTGCTTTGTCACTTCAGTCAGGCAAGCCACTCATTAAAGCAAATGTACATAGGTAAGCTAAGATAGTAATTAAATATTTTTTACCCTTCCCATTATGCAAATTATACAGAATTTTTAAAAAAATGCATGCTTACTATATTAGTGATAAGATTTAAATATCCCTTTAAAAAAAAGCAGTAACAAAAGCATTTTTTATATACAGGATGGTTATAAGTTTCCATATTCCAGAGTCTCTGGAGTGGTGACAAATGAGATAGCACCCAAAAATTGGTAAGTGGTTTAATGAGAACATGCAGAAGTGATTTAGCAAAGAAAATATAATTCAAAATGTCACCACCAAGGGGAAAATGGGTGCTTCAAGTATGCTAATTGCTTTTTATTTGTGTAACACATTTCCAACACAAAATACATATTAAAGTGAGAATGGCCACAAAGCAAACAAATGGTGATATTAAAGAACATGGTGAAAAAGTTCAAGGCAACTTGATAGTTGGGAGCAGCACCAGGAAGAGGATGGCTGCCCTTTACAGAAAACATGGTAGATGAAGTGACAGTTGCCATGACAGCCTGTGCCAGACATGATGTGATTGGTCACAATGGTGTCACAACAGTCGGAATTTCTGTGGGTGATGGTCTGTAGAGTGCTACAGCATTGTACGATGGTATCCATACAGGATCCATATGGTTCAGGAACTGTGAGTGCATGATTCATAACATTTTAAACAATGTTTTCTCACCTGTGCCTTGCTTGTGTTTGCAGCATCAGTTTTCCCCTGGTGGTAATAGTTGGAACTAATTTATTTCTTTGTTAAATTGTTTCTGCATTTTCTCATTAAGCTACCTACCAATTTTTGAGGCGCTATCTCCATTCATCACTGCTCCGGAGACTAGAATAGTTAAATTTCAAACTATCCTGTATATACGCTAATGTTATTAAATTTGAAATTGTGATTTTAATATGTGCCATTAAAGACTAAGCAATGACCTTATCGTACAATTAATTATGAACATATTTAACTGTTGTTTGTGAGAATTGATGTAGACCTAGTGTAGAATACTCTATTGGAGAGGTAAACATATTTAAAATTATGTGAGAATAAATGTCAGTATCTAGTGTTGTAACTATTCTCTTGGGAGTTAAAAAGCATGCAAGAAATTCATTGCATTACTCTCTTAATTTGTATTTCACTTTTTTGATATATTTGAAGAAGTAAAATGTGATGTTTTATTTGTATATAATGTAAGGTTTTACTGTTGGCATTAGGTTTGTTTGGCATATTGGAACATTTTAAATATCTTTTTGGAAGCAAAAATGCAATTTATGTTAACACTCTCTGCTTTTTTTCATAAAAAAATTCTTAACTATCTCTTTACTTTTCAGTAAAAAATGTCAAAACAGAAGAAAAAACTGAAGTCATTGATTTAACAGATTTGAAGTTATTATTTCTGTCTGAACTGAAAATGTCTGGAAAAGATTTAAATTCCCATTGTACTTATCAAAAAATTACAGCCAAAAAAGTTAAAATGCTGAAAGAGCTCAAGTCATCTTTCGTTCACTTAGTAATTTTACATGGCATGTTAAATTGCCGAAAACTTGAAATGTTTTTGGAAAGCTTGAGTGATGGCGGGGAAAGGACATCACTTTTATTGATGTTATTTAATCCAATATATCAGTTGTGTGTTTCTTCTACTTTTCAGTTTCAGGCATTCCAACTTTTATTAACATGGATGAAGTTGGGAAATGAATTGTTAACTAGAATTCACAAAGATAATAGGAAGCTGGAAGAAGAATTTAAGAAGAAACTTACCATATTTTCCAGCCATTCACAAATAGTGATGAACGTATTAGATCTTACAGAGGCAAATTGGGAAAGTGCAATACATGGAATTCCAGATATCATTAGGAATATATATAAAACTCTTCTGGATGCTAACTTACAAGAAAATAATATCCTTGAAATTGAAAAAGATAATTTAGTTCCAGAACTTCTAAAAAAGACAATGAAAATGAGTTGGAAAGTGAAAGGGAAATATATTATTCTTTCCTCATTAGTACCACATATTGGTTACAAAAAGGTATGATTTTGCTCTTTTGATGTATCGATTTTTACTCTATTGTAATTATAAGCTGTCAGCAAATATTAAGCTTCTTCAATTTGATTGTACATTTATATCACTGTGTTTGGACCTCAAGTAAATTTATCTTGAGTATAAATATTAGTTTTACTACTGGAGTTGGACAAGGCTACATTTTATTACTTATTCTTTTCAGTTTATTTATTATGTTCTGAGGATGTTGTGTTGATTTTAACTTACTGCATATCAGTAGGTTCCATGTCTTTTACCATTTTATTTCACCTTGTTTGGTGCAACATAGCCTTGGTTACTCTTGCACCATAAAACACCCTATTAGTTCTTCTGCATTTTCTATTTCAGATGATACTACAAATAGATGAAATCTTCTACCTTACAATAGCAGATGATTAGAGTTTTTGATTTAATTTGTTGCTCTTGCTTTTCACCCCATATATTAAAATTAGAACATTTCTTTGTAAGCTTCTCTGTGTTTTTAAAAATACAATTCTATTCAAATCTACTTATAACACCATTCAGTTTTTTTTGGTTTTTTTTATAGTTCTTACGCATCGTTTCAAGCATACCATTCAAATATTAAAATTTACTTGCCCAACACTTTATTTAACTTTCTAATTCCCTCTTTACCAAGTACCAACAAATTTTCATTATAATTGAATGCACAGAAGCCTCAAATGGTGTGTTGCATTTTTACTCCTTCCCTGTTGACTTAAAAATAAAAATGCAATCATCAGTACTCTCAATTACATTATCAATATAAAATTATAAACATTAAATAAATAATTACAATGAGCTTATTTTAATATGTACTCGTGTCTTAATTATGTGTCTGTATTTTACAGTTCTTGGAGACCTATGTTGATGTTCCTTTTGATTTATTGCAAAACATGAAAGCCAACTATATAGCATCAGCTATTGCACAAGTTTACAAGGCATTGATAGCTGATATGCAGTAAGTCTCTGTTGTGTGAACTTTTTAATATTTTGGAAACAGATAGGAAAAACAACTAATGCCAAAAGAAATAACTTTTTTCTGCCACTAATGTTGCCATATTATGTATCTTCTGTAATATTTTTTCCAAGTTACACCTTCTCAATAATTGATCAGCTCTGATCATAGTGTTTTACATTATCATTTAAACATTTTTATTAGCATTTCCTGCTCTCAAAGAAGAAATATTTCAGAGTTTTCTATTGTACAAAATGTAGAATATTTTTGAACAGTTGTTTGACCCAACTCATCATACTTTAACATTTTTTTTTTCAATTCATGATCAGATTTGTAAACCATTACCTGCAGGTTATGACAAAAAATCAGCAGTGAAATTTCATAATTTAACCAAATAGTTGCAATGTTAATGTTAAGCCACTGAGGCTGCAAGATATAATTTATGGGTATGTCAGGGACCTTAAAGAAAAATTATCTGTATTAATAATAGCCATATCTGCAAGCATGGAGAGAGTGGGCATCAGCCTTCAATGACAGTGCCTGTATTTCTTGAACAATGTGTAGTTGAGCATCTTGGCATTTCTCAAAAACCACTATATTCACTATTGATTGAGGACTGGCATCAGTGCTGAGATGCCAGACTATCCCTCTTACTCTCCTAATCATAAACATCACAATTTTCACTATTTCCAAAGCTGAAAACAGCGAGGAGGCTTGAGCAACTACAATGGCAGTGCTCCGAACATTTTCCAAAAAGGTTTACAGGAAGCATTTGATTCCTAGGTTTTACAATAGTGTAAGTGCATAGCTTTCAGTGGGGGAACAATTTGAGAAGGAGAAACACATGCAGACTAGGGCAATGAAGATTAAAGATGAGACACTGCCAGTCCATGAATTAAATAATCCATATATTATTATATATTTCACTTGGAGAAATTATAGAAATGAAATTTCGTGTAATACTTGACTAAACTTTTGTGATACACAATCTCTAACATTTAAGGTCACAAACACAGCTGATGATAAATATATATACATACTTATATGCATGAAAACAAAGTTGTTTTAATTTTTATTGAATGCTGATCAGTAAGAAATTGCATAAAGTTCTATAATAAAGAATATTAGTTTACATAAGCTGAAAATCCTAATGCCCAAGATTTGGACAATAATATAATATGATAATTGGAATTCCTTTTTAAATATATCTTCTGGATGTCCTAGAACATCAAATATTTAATATACATCAAGTTGCTAAACCTTGCTCATTCTGTACATTAGAGTATGTTTCTGCCTATTCAGTTAATGCCATTATAAGGTCATAACAAACATCTATTATTAAACACTGTTTTTATACCTCAGATCTATATTTAGTCTATTACACTGCTTAAAACAATTGTGATAATTCATATTTATGTTAATGGAAAATCATATTCAAAGCTTTATTGGCATTGAAAATAAACATTTTTATTGACAAATGCTACTTAAAATAAGTTAATGCTTCTTTATGTCAATGGAAATATATTGTTTAATGCTTTTGAATAGTATATAGCAAGGCTCTTCCAACCAAGTTATTCTGCTTCCTACTAAATCATACTGCATTATAATTTTATTTGTCAGCAATTTGTAAAATGCATAAAGTTCCAATCTTCATGATAATCATTTAAAGTAATCACTTTCCTATAAATAAATTAATTTTCATGTGCAATGCAAAAGGTAAAAAAGTGGGGGGGTTTTTTTGTATTTATATCTAAAAGTAGTTTTGACAATGATATAACTCATTGCTATTTATTCTAATTTCTGTCAATGTAATAAAATATTTTGCAGACAGAACGCTACTGATATGATTAGTGAATGGAGTACTTGGTGGCTGAAACCTATAAGCAAGTTAATGTTGAGCAATAACAGGTAATGTTTTAACTATATGTTCTGAAATTTTGTAACATCTCCTTATATAATGTTCTCTCATATCAACTGCATTATAGGGCGGGGGTGGCTCAGTCGGTAGCGCGCTAGGCTCGTAATCTGTAGTTCCCAGGTTCGAGTCCCAGCTGGGTCAGCGTTGAGATTTATCTCCACAAAATTCCCGGCCCTGCCCACGGTCAGTAGGGGACACTGATGGGCTTGGAAAGGCCGCCGTCCATCGGATGGGACGTTAAGCCGTGGAAAAAACAAAACACACTGGATTAAAGAACACGCTGGATGGCCTTGACGAGAGGCTACCATCTGTCTCCCAGTGGGTCTCCTCCCCCAACCTTCTCTGAACCTTCGGGGTCCATGTGACCTGGCCATTTAGCCCATGGTGTGCAAAAAAGTGCCGCTCAGAGGTAAAACAACCCAACCCAGCTGCATTATAACGCTGATTCCTTAGAACCCTAAAGATTTATCAAAATCATGTCCTCTGAAAAGCATTATATCAAGATTTTGACATATTTCTACATTGTAGTTGAAGTAAAGTAAGCTTGTCAAGGAGTGTGTACTGCAATCATGCTATTTAATTTTTCATCCTAAAGAGATCTCCTAAATAATGTCTTTTACACAAAAATATTCAATTCTTTTTTCCTATCACTTTGTTGGTTTTGTGTTTGTCAAAACAGTTGTTCCACCATATCTTTTGAATGCTAGAGACAAAATTGATGATTAATGTGGCAAAAGATAGATTGTGATGCAGGGAGTGTTGTAGATTATAAAAAATTTACAGCCCATGCTTTGCATTCTTCAACCCCATAATAAAAGGGGAAATATGAAATTATTGTTCCACTATAGCTTCAGAACACAAGAACAAAAGTAACACACTGTGTGTCAGAGGAAAGCTTGTGGCATGGGCAGTGTCAATGATTATAAAAAATCCCCTTATATTTTTCTTTTCCCATAGAAAAAGGGGAATATATGGGAAGGATTGTTCTACTATATCTTTCGAATGCAAGGACTAAACATAGCACATTATATGTTAAATGAAAGCTTTTGGCATGGGGAATGTTATGTGTTATCAAAATTTACCCCCATTGTTTCTTCCCCACCTAAAAAAAGGGGAAATGTCATTTTACTATATCTTCTGAACTTTCCACAGTTATTAATTAGGTGTCAAATGAAAGCTCCTGCAAGGACTGTAATAGGATATTTTGAATTATCCCCTCTCCCATTCTTCCCCCTCCCCCGCAAAAAAGTGCATGAATTTCACAAGGATTGACCTTAACGAGTTATATCTCAAATTAAAGCTTGTTACATCTACAATGTTTTGGGATACCTCAAATCATGACCCCCCTCATCCTTCCCCAAATAAAAAGGGGTGAAGGAGAAATGTCAATGTTTATGAGTCATATATCAAAGTTTCTGATATTTTAAATGAATGAATTTATTTCTGATATATGAATGAATCTCTAGATTCATCTTCCAATATATCAGTAAATTATTTTATGGAAAAAAGTTTCACTGGCCTATGGAATTTGAATCCATGTCTCTCCAAACACATGCCAAAGTGTTCTAAGACCACTAAATTAACATCAGCTCTGTCTTTTCTCCACTAATATGACATCACTCTTCAGGTGATGTCTGTACCTGGGCTTAGTGCCATCTATGATCTGGGATGGCAACTGTTTCTTTTTTATATTGCACTGAATAAGATGTAAATAAATAAAGTCACTTCACACTGTTAGCTTTGTTAATTATTTGATGAATAAATAATATCCACAGAGTTACCTGTTGACTTTAACATCAAAGTCAACAGATAACACTGGATATTATTTATTGATTAAATCATTAATAATGCCAATAGCATGAAGTGACTTACTTATTTATTGATGTTAAAGTCAACAGGTAATTCTGTGGATATTATTTATTGACTTCTAGTATGTGCCTTAAAAAATAGAAAAATAAGACTAAAGCATATTTTATCTTCCTATAAAGTGACTATGAATTCAGTGACTGATTGCACCATCGGCATGCTTTAGTTTTATTTTCTAGTGTTTAGAGTGTATATAGGAAGATAGGTATTTTTTTAAAAATTTTCAATACTTCAAATTTTTTGATCTCCCAAAAATTTACAATTTATAGAGTAATGGTACATGTAATCAGTAATATCAGTGACAAAGCTTCAATATTGATCAGTAAATCCAGTCAATTTTAATGAAAAAAAATACATTTTTTTTAAAGATTCAAATGCTTTTAAAACTCATAGCTACACAACTATATATACATTCATAAATATATATATAGTTGTGTACATTTTAGTGTTTTTAATGTGTATGTAAATTACATTCATACAAGTCTCTTTCTGTTAAAAAAAATTGCTCCTCAAAACCCTCAACAGCTTGCCACAAAGGTCTGAACAGGAGCCTGTCAGTGTAATATGCCATGGATATAGTCTGAGGAAGGCAAGACCACAGTTGAAAAAAGCAAGAAAAGCATCCATGCCTTATCTGGAGCATAAACCCTTTGTTCTGCAGCCAGGTGTTCTAACTTTTCAGTCACTGGAACAGTCTCGGGTCTATTTCTAGAAATATACACATCACTAAAATATGAACAGATTTAATAGGATTCATAATTTTCTGTATGGGAACAGTAGTTGAATTGCACAGGTTTTAATTAAGATGAAAAGAGTATGCAATCTTGATATACTGTACTGAAACTGAGTACTGAAATTTTGATTCTTAATTTATTTCTTACTCTGTGTGAACAAATTTTTTTAATGTTAAATCAGTATGTAATATATATTGACAGCAACATGGGAATATGAGCAAAGCTGGATCTAGGAGAGGGGTGGTAAGGGAACATGGTCCCCCCTCGCACTTTTGAGAATGCTGTAACTGGAATGGAGGGGGGAAAACATTAAATTAGTGTAAATTACCCTTATTTTTCAAGAAATTTGTCACAAACAACTAAAATAGAGGTAACAAATATATACCACAATGGCATTCCATCTTGATTCTACCCCCCCCCCCCCTTTATATATATATATATATATTTTTTTTTTTTTTTTTTTGGTGGTGGTGGGGGTGGGCGAATATGAATATGCAACAATATATGAAATTTTATACCCTAGAACAGTGGTGCACAAATGTTTTGTTTTGTGGGCCACATAAGATATGCAAATCTTTTGGCAGGCTGCATAAGACATGTCAGTCTTTTGGCTGGCTAACTAGGCTCAGAATGAATGACATAGGAACCAGGGGATTGTTGTTATTAACAGGCTTGTGCCTATCAATTTGCCATTCTAATAACTTTATTTAGAAATATAAAAAAATTGCATTTTTAAAAAATCTTTTATAAATATTAAGTATGATTTTATTCTGTAATTTACAATGGTAATTTATATTTTAAAAATTCCAGATTTTGTATTTAGGTATCTGCAGCTGTCCTTAGTAGTGTGAGATATCAGAAAGTATTACGGTAGAGTGATTATTGAACCAATTATTTTAAAATTTTGCATAAGATTGGATCATTTGTATGCAGTACTTGTCAATAAGGAACAAAACTCCTGTTTTTGTGTAAAGTTGTATGAAAACAAAAAGGAATTACTCCTGAACACAAAAATTTATTTTTATAATTTTGTGTTTAGTTTTATAGTGTTTTGGTCTTCAACAAGCTTTGCAGGCTGCACAAAATGCTGTAGTGGGCTGTATTTTGCACATCCCTGTCTAGAGCAATGCTACTCGACGTGTTTTCAAAAAGAAGATAAAAAAATTCCCACAATTGCATTTATGTAATAAGTTTGATATTTTTCACCCATTTGTTCATTTACCTTTTCTTTTTCATATTTTATATGCTAGTCATAAAATTTCCATTCTGGATCATTGGACTTTTATTTGATTAGCTTTTCTGTAGACTTGATTTGCCACAAATATAACTAGCTGAATAGCCAGGTTCATAGGTTTAATTTTTTTTTACATGGCATAACATTACTACAAGAACAATGTGTGTTGAAGTTCAAAATTTTACATTTGAAAGAAAAATTTAAATATCGAAAAACTGCCATTCAACAGTTTAAATCTTTATATTTTATTTCTTTTACTGTTCGGTTTAATTTTCAGATTACTACAACAGAATATTAACAATCACATTGTTCCATGGAGCCTAAAGACACTTCCTCAATTATATGATTTGTTGTTAGCCACTGTAAAAGTTGAAAGGAACAGTGAGCTTGGAGAGATTCTTCTCTTAAGAATAGCTAAACAGATTGGTATTTGTTACCTCAATTTCAAGGTATGTTGCTTATTCTTTTCTTCCTTTTATAATATCTACATATATTTTAGAAAGTTTGTCTGTATATCTGTTTGATCAAGAACTTACCCTAATTGGTAAGAGTTAAGACCATCAAATTTGATATAAAGCTTCCTTATATCATAACTTAAAGTAACACAGCTGTTATGCTTCCAATCTTTATTTTCCCTCCTACCAAAAAATTGGGAAGTACTACTAAAGGTAAGACCTTGGACCATTAAATTCAGTATACAGCTTCCTCTTATCATAACCTTCACATTATGGAACAAAAATAGGGGCTCATTTTAGTCCAGGATTTTTCAAAATCAGATTATGGGGAAAAAATAGAGTTATTTTTAAAACAGTTGCATCTTAAAATATTAAGACTTGTAATATTCTGAACATATCTCAGAGAAGCCTTTTGCAAGATTCATTGAGGTGGAGAGTTATAGGAAGACTGGAAGCAGGGCAAATTGAAATGACCAGATGGCTAAATGTGGATCATTCTTTTGTTAGCCACTCATAGAGGCAGTTTTAAGAGACTCGAAACATTTCTCATTAAAGCCCTGACACACATGCATGTTTTGATCTCAAATCACTCCTTAAGTCCATCAGAAAAATCCCTTCTTAGATGATGTCTGGTGAATAACACATGAACAATAATAGTCAAAGAATATTCTTTTGTCATTACCTTGGAACAGCACAGCATATTGGAATTCTAGAAAAGTGAATTTTTTTTTTATTTATGTACGCATATTCTGTAATGTGAAATTTTACCACCTTTTCTAGATAACTTTTCAAACAATATTTCCTACAGTTATTTTATGTTTACAACAAAGTTTTACAGCTCTATTTTCAAATCCATTTTGTGGTTTTGATAGTATACTTGCATTTATTGCTGAGAAAAATAACAGCTATTTTATGTTTCAGGAAATTCATATTATCAGAGAGAAACTGTATCATAGCAATGAGCATGTAAGATTAGAGGTTTTTACATTACTTTGTTCCTCTTCAAAAAAATCAGGTAAGTGAAACAGACAACTAATATTATATGCTACAGGGCTGTCTTGAATCCTTCTCTGATTTTATGATCTATCGATTGTATTTGTCAATGGACATAATAATCACAAATAATTCACTTATGAAAAAGTCCAATTGCATTTTACTTATCATAATTAGTCAGTTGATTACTTCTTCAGAAACTTAACAGTGGACTCACATCTCATTTCTTTGCAAGAGAAATGTTGACTCCAGTTGGAAATAGAAATGTTAGGTCCAATCTGACATATGAGTTGAATGAATTAATGCAATTTGAATACTTCTTAAAGTTCTTGTAGTATTGCTCAATTTCAAAATTTTTGAATCAGAGAAGCGTTAACATACACAATTTTCAGAAGTTATTGTGCCAAAATTTTGCATTATTTATGAAATATTCATATTATATATATACACAGTCATATCAGAATAATATGACCACCTACCATACTTATACTATGGTAGGTGGTCATATTCTGATACAACTGTGTATATACAGCTGTTGAACATTTTTATTCAAGCCCATTTTGTATTTTTAAGCAGTATCATAACTACATTTTAACTCTTTTTTTTTAAAGAATTTTTTTTTGCACTTTATAATCTATGTATCTATCTGAAGAGATTCAATTTTTAAAGAGATGAACAATTATAGTTTTGGATAGGATAAATACTAATGAAATATTACTATTTATATATTTTTGAAATCTTATATTATTTTTACTTTCAGCTATTAGAGGAAGTAAAATGGCAAAATTTTAAACTAATGTTTCAAACAGTCTATATATGCCAAAAATTTTATATTTAGATGTAGAGTGTGGTGGTCAAGGAATTGATATTGGCAATAATGACATGTTACCTGTGGGAGGGTGTATTATTTTTTATAGAGGGCATTAAATTTGGAAAATGATTGCTTAGTGATGACAAACTTTACCTAATCTTATAAGCAGTCTGTGCTATAAATTTGAAACTTAAGTGGTAGTGTGTGGTGATCAAGAGGTTTGCATAGACAGCTGCAATTTGCTTTCTACTCCTGAGGTAGGTAGGTGAAACCTTTTTTTTTTAAGATGTAAAGAAAAATTTCTTGATATGGATAGATACTAATAATTGTTTTCCTCATGTGTTGTGCCATAAAATCCCAACCAACCTATTTTCCTCATATCTCACATTGCTAGTATCAGTCACACAGTTAATATAATTAGCCAATAAACTTGCTCAAGAGCACAACCATTCAAATGAACTGAAGCACTATCCACCAGACCAGTTTTTGTCACTTTACTTTTCTCTGTTGTTTATCACCAAGCTTATCCTTTTGCTGGTTTCATCAACAGCTCTAATGAAACAGTGTGTCTCCTGGACATCTTTTGCTAAAAGACCAAATCCATAGGCATTAGAGAAGAGTTCAGGCTCCAATTTCTTTTATCATTAGGCTGCCCAAGCCTGAATTATTTTGACAATTGTTGAGACCAGGCCCAATTTGGGGGGTGGGGTTTTCTGATCCATCATTAGACATAAATGAAAATGCATGTTGTAATGATTTATTCTATTCTTATATTTGTAATCATTTCATGATAAAATTGAAATGTTAATGTTATTTGGAATGAAAAATATTAGAAATAATAGTAGCAGAAACTGAAAATTCATAGGTACCATCATTATAAACGTAATGAGCCATTTATTTATTAAAGATGGAGAATACATGAAAAATAATCAAAAGCTGCATGAAGCATATTTTTAATTACTAAAGACATTAAAAGGTTGAAATTGTAATTAAAAAATTTCATATTTTACTTATTTTTTCCACAATTGCAGGAAATATTTGGAACTTAAATTATTCTGAGTCTCAGCTCAAAATTGCTTATCTTATTATAATTTGAGCCTGACCCAAACTCATCTCTGTTGATTGGTGTCATAATTATTTTGCTGAAGTTCATTTAATGTTTGTGGGATCCTTGGTTTTCCAGCCATAGCAGTTGTAGCAGATGCATTGCTGCAATTTCATAGTTGTTTTATCTTCAAACTAGTTATAGAAGTAATTGGCTTGTAATATTGATGGTGCAGATGTTTTTAAAGTGATAATATAATTTTGATTTATAATGAGAAACAAACACATTTCTAATACTATAAATAAATATCTGATATTTCAGTTAATTTTATACTTCAAGAAAATATACACTTAATTTTTGAATTGCAGAAAGAGTTAGCATTGAAGAGCTTCATCTAATAAAAGAATTTCTTATTATGAACCTGAACATTGACAGTGCTCCATTTTATCAAAGGCTTATAGCACAGATTAAAATTCTTCTCACCAGAATACGTGATAGTACAGCTGCTGAATATGGTTTAACTCTTAAGAAGAAAATGACTTTTCCATCCAAAATCATACATCAATTAGGTACAAAGGATTATTTTTTAAATATTTTTACAGTATTCCAATTACACAGTCGTATCAGAATAATATGACCACCCACGGAATCACAATGTACCTGCCCAGGTGCATCACAGAGTGCACATGACAAGATCGACCATACAGAGATATAAGCAGCCGGTGAGGAGCAGAGGTAGCAGCAGCAGAGGTATTGATTTGACCGACATTCAAAAAGGAATGGTCATTGCTACCATGCCAAGTGTGGAAGCATTTCGGAAACAGCAGACTTCGTGACTGTTCGCAAGGTGCTGTAGTAAGTGTGTACCAAGAATGGACCACTGGCACACCGAGTACCTTCAGATGTCATAACTGTGGAACCCCAAAGGCCATCGACCTCAGAGGAGAACGTCGCCTCCTTTGACTGGTAAAGGGCAATCGACATGCAACAGTGCAGCAATTAACCACTCAAACTCTCGGGCACCCAGTAATGTGTCCCCAATAACAGTGCCGCTCAGAGGTAAAACAACCCAACCCAACAACCCCAATAACAGTAAAGTGAACCCTGTTATGCATGAGTCAATGCTGCGTAAAGGCATCCATGTTAACCAAGGTCTATTGGCAATGACGCCTGCAGTTCGCACTGGACTACCGTCATTATACAGTGGAAGAATGAAAAAAGGTCACCTTCTCTGACAAATCGAGGTTTCTACTCCACAGATGTGACGGGCAGTGGTAGATACAGCATCAGACATGCGAGAACCAACACCCAGACAAACTTGTTGGTCAAGTACAGGCCAGTGGTGGCAGTGTGCATGTCAGGGATGTTTTCCTGGTATGACCTGGGATCTCTGGTACCACTGGATAGGTCCCTAAATGCCAATGGCTGCCTGTCCATCCTCGCTGACCACATGCATCCCTTCATGTTGGATGTTTACTCTGGTGGTGATGGTGTCTACCAACAGGACAATGCACCCTGCCATGTCGCTAAGGTGGTGCATGACTGGTTCCAGGAACATGACAGCGATGTCTTCGTTATCCCTTGGCCAGCAAAATCACCTGATCTCAATCCCTTCCACTTGTGGAACCATTTGGATTGACAGGTTCGGCATGCAAACCCACAACCACGTTATCTCTGGAACCTCCGTGCTCTGCTGGAATCCAAATGGGCACGTGTGCCTCTGTCAACCTTCCATGGCCTCATTGTGTCCATGTCATGCTGTCATCTGGGCCAAGGGTGGTTATTCCCATTATTAGGTAGGTGGTCATTTTATTCTGATATGACTGTATATTTTAAAGAAATTAGAATTCTATCATTCATTTATTTAAATACAAATCTGTTGTATTCATTGGTTTGAAGCATGAAAGAGATAATAGTCAGTTATATTCTCTAGGCCATTAAACTGTATGTAGCCTGCTGAATTATTTTTAATATAGTTTGTATTGTTTTTAGAAATACTTTTTTTTTTATTTTTTTCTATTGGTTGACAGGTTGCCTTCCTTCAGGTGGAATATTGAGTCATGACTGTGTGTACAAGAAATTCATACCTTCTGAATATAAAAAAATGTACTGCATAGTCATAATGGAAGGCATTGCTCTGTTTAGTGGTTTTCTTCTCTTATGCATCTCTGAACCTTTGAGTTCTTGTAATATGACTGTGTAGACCCTTGGGTGTAAAAAATGCTGCTCAAGGTAAAAACAGTCCAATCTTCTAAACTTTTAAATGTTTAAGTGAATTCAAAAATATTCATTTTACCACAAATTTAAAGTTGATAAACCAATAAATATTTTGCAGAAAAAATTTCGCCGACATACGGGACTTGAACCTGCATCTCTCCAGAAACATGCCAGAGTATTCTACTATTGAACTAATACCAGCCTGTCTTTTTTCCCATAATTTAAGACTAATTCTGGAGAGATGTGGGTTCAAGTCCCCTATGTCGGCAAAGTTTTTTTCCGCAAAATATTTGTTTATTTATCAACGTCAAAAAGTCGGCAGGTAACGCTGTGGTTGTCATCTATGTTTAAATCATTAACGATGCTAAATAGCGTGATGAGACTTTATTATTTATTTCCATCTTACTCAATGCAATATAAAAAGTAATAGTTGCCACCCGAGATCATAGATGGTGTCAACAGTTGGCCGAAAATCTCGGTGAAGAGTTTAGTCTTAAATTAGTGGAAAAAAGATAGAGCTGGCATTAGTTCAATGGTAGAATACTCTGGCAGTTTCTGGAGAGATGTGAGTCCAAGTCCTGTATGTTGGCGAAATTTTTTCCGCAAAATATTTATTGATTTATCAACATCGAAAAGTTAGCAGATAACGCTGTGATTGTCATCTGTGTTTAAATTTAGAGTTTAAATATTAATTAAATAAGCAAATTATAATAATCTTATTTAACTTTAGTTTATGTATTTAATAGTGCATTAATAAAATTACATAATTTTTGCCTAGATATACTATTCATAATTAAGTTCAGAGTTTGTCACACTCTATGAACAAACCAAAGGGTGTTATATATTCTGAAATATTCTGAGAGATAACATTCAGCAAATATCATAATAGAGGAAAAATAAATATAATAATTAGATTTTTTTTTTTTGAGGAAAATTAACACGTAAATTAATGAGAAAGCAGTGCTGAAGGGAAGCATCCTAGACTGGTGTAATTGTTACTTTTTTTAAATGAAGATGCACTAAAAGGACTTACAGTTATAGTAATTCATATTGACCCTTCCAAATGGGATACTGCAGAAACAGTTACCCTTCTGATTGAAATATTACTGGAATTGTGCCAGTCCATAACTGTTACAAGTATCAGTGTCTTGGTTTCCATTGTTGGAAACATTGTACAATGAGTTAAGTATTGAAATTCATGTAATTTTACATCATTTCTGGTTAAAAAAAAAAGGATTAAAAGCTACCATAGCAGCCCAAGAATATGCATAGTGGAAGGTGAGGGGGAATCTGTTCGTGCTGCTCAAATTTGGTTCAAGAGGTTCAAAAGTGATACGAACTTTAAAAGTAAGCCACAATTGGGATGCCAATATCGGTAGATAGCAACATTCTGTGCCATGTTGTTGGAACTGATCTATTAACAAGCACTTGCAGGCTCTCATCCAAACTTGATTGCTCAAAAGCTACAAACAAATCATTGGTAAGTAGCCTGGAGTTGCCGAAGTATTACACATGATCTGACTGCTGAACAACAACTGTCATATTGAAATCTGCAGGAAAATTCTTGCTGATCCATATAACCACCATTTCATCAAGCAAATTGTTACATACGATGAAAAATGATCTTTTTCAAAATCTGAACACCCAAATGCAGTGGCTTGACCCAGGCCAGCCTGCACTTCCAGTCCCAAAGAGGGATGATTCAAAATGAAGGCAATGTTATGTTTTTGGTGGAATTTTTAAGGTGCAGATCAGCTCCCTATCTGCCATGGGATGGAATTAATCCCTTTGTGAATGTTAGGGATCTGGGGTTGCTTCCATTGTTTCCCTTGCCTTGGCTACATTGTGAAAGTTATAAGTGGAACATTTTGCACTTAACATTTGTGGGGGGGGGGGGGGCTCAGTCGGTAGCGCGCCAGGCTCGTAATCTGTAGTTCCCAGGTTCGAGTCCCAGCTGGGTCAGCGTTGAGATTTATCTCCGCAAAATTCCCTGCCCTGCCCACGGTCAGTAGGGGACACCGATGGGCTTGGAAAGGCCGCCGTCCGTCGGATGGGACGTTAAGCCGTGGCCCCGTGTGCGGGAGAGCCATACCCTGTGCACGTTAAAGAACACGCTGGATGGTCTTGACGGGAGGCTACCATCTGTCTCCCAACAGCTGTTCCAGTGGGTCCCCTCCCCCAACCTTCTCTGAGCCTTCGGGGTCCATGTGACCTGGCCATTTAGCCCATTGTGTGCAAAAAAGTGCCGCTCAGAGGTAAAACAACCCAACCCTAACATTTGTGGGGAAAGTATCAATGGGGGAATATTCACTAAACTTTCAGCAGGGATTTTGAAATTTATCAATGGAAAATGGGAATGCATTTTGCACTAAAATTTGGTGTGATGTATCTAGTAAGTACAGTGCAGATATTTGTAAACTGCATAAAATTAAAGTATTTTGTTTGTAAGTTAAGTGATTGCCCAAGCCTAGTTTATAGCTTTCTGTAAACATTTTAAATATTGTTTCAATTACAGAATTTGTAGAATGGCTTGTAAATACTGCACTTCAGAACACATTTCCTGGAGCATGCTATCAGCGTCGTCGCACTTGTTTACAAATATTAAACACAGTATTTGAAGTTTTTATTATTGCTCCTCAAGGTTTGAAAAAAAAAGAAAATCCTTCAGGTATTAATTTTATTAAATACATAATATCAATTTATTTTAGTCTGAATAATTTATTTTTGTTATTATAAATAATATAGTGAATTAGATAATTTTATCACCTTTAATACATCAAACATGCATCTATTTTATGCTATTTGCTATGGTAATGATTAAGTATAACAAACATTTGTTCTTAAAGTTGAAATATTGTATAAAAACTGTTACTAAAATGCTTTTCATTGAAAGTATACAGTAAAAAGGAGTACAAGTATAGTACTGTCAGTATAATACCAGGCTTGTAAGCTGGGACTCCCAGCTGTGAATGTATCCAAACCTTGTAGCATTCTATGTTTACCCACTCCTTTTTCTCAGTTTGAAAGGAGGTTCTGATGGGTTTGAAAATGTTTTTTCCCTTCATATTAGGCATTAAACTGTTCCTGACATGCACTTAAAAGAACATACTGGATGACCTTGACAATAAATTAGAAGGAAATTTCTTGCTTACTCCTGAAAACTGTTCAATATAGTCTGTATAACCCTTGGTTCTTTGTGATCTTATCATTTATCCCACTGTGCAGTAATAAAATTTTATTCGTGATAATGCAAGAAATATCAATTTTTTATGTGGTATAAAACTTCATTTTTTTCTTTCAATTTTATATTTTTGTCATATTTTAATAAAATAATGCATGTATTGTATATTTTAAGATAATCATTCAAGTACATGCAGATCCTAACTAATACGAATTCTACCAATACAATTTTTAAAGTAGGTTGGTTTTCGACTAACATGGATTGGTTGTCTGATTTAACATATTTTTTTCATTGCTTCTCTATGATCATGTACACTGCTGGCCATCAAAAGTGCAACACCAGGAAAGACAAGAGATATCAAAGTCATATTTAGTGAATACATAACTTATGTTACAAGGATCAAATGATTACAAATACAACTCAGTTAGACTTGTTAAATACAAAGAAATCAGTATCTTGTGTAGCCACCATGAGCGGTGATAACCACTGCTAGACTGTCTGGCATTGAGAGGATGAGACATCGGATGTGTGTTTGGGGAATGTCAGTCCATGCAATTTCAATACATAGCCAAAGTTCATCTGTTGTAGCAGCTGCTAGTGTCTGGTGTGCTAGTCGTCATGAGATCATGGACAGTTCAATTGGGGACAGATCCAGTGAATGTGCAGGCCAAGGCAGAAGTGTCACATGGTGGCTATCCAGGAATTGTTGGACAATGCATGCCACATGTGATCAGGCATTGTCCGGTTGGTAAATGGCATCAGAGCCCATGAAGATAAGATACAACCACAGGCTCCAACACCTCAGTGCGGCCTAGCAAAGATGCCCTGATTTTGCAGATGATGTTGAACCGTATGTGCGGACAGTTGATGTGCAACACACCCTAACTGTTGAGCTAAGGTGTTTGATATGGCTGTATGATCATTCAGAGCCATGCACACAAGATGTCTGTCCTCTCATTCATTTGTGTGACAAAGCTGTTGAGATCCCTCATGTTGATGAGTTCGTTCTCTTCTACTCACTGACACCATATTCTCATCACTGTGGCAGTATTCTGTCCAACACAAGCACCAATGTCTCGGTATGATAATCCGCTTTCCTGTAATCCCACAATTCTCCCTTGATCAAAGTCAGAAACCTATGTTACAAATTTTTCCCCAATAGAAATAATAGTTTCTTTTTCTATTTTTATTGCTTTGTACTAGTAGTATTTTAACATTATATTTGGTTTAGTGTAAAAGTTGACAAATCATAACTCAAAATCAAAATTTCCAGTTGATTTATTTGTAAAAGTGGAAATCTTTAAGTAATTCAACCAAAAAATTTGTGCTGTAGCATGCTGCCATCATCACTATCTTCTTAACCCATTAATAACTCTAATTGTTTTCTTCCTTCAAATGTTTCAAAATTAAATTATTAATGAAGAATGTCCTCTGAACTCTTGCCATCCCACAGTTTATAATACTTTTGTAAAGTTTTAAAAAGAATATTTTTGATTTGAGTAATTTACATATATTAAGAAGTACTTTTTTTTTTTTAGATTAATATTTATTTCTCCTATAAACATCTATCTGATTTTTAAATGAAATACTGTTTTATAATTTTAATGTGCCAAAGTTGGATTTACTTCTGTTTTCACATGGCAATTTGTGGTCATTGTATAATCTTTGCTCTCTAAATATGTTCGAAAATGGTAAGATATTCCTGATATTTTGAACAGTTGTGTTTGTAGCTGTTGTTATTTGTTAATTGCATTAGTTCATTGTATAGGAAATAGGAAATTTTTTCTTTGAAAGTATTTCTAAAAAATTTTTAACCTCTTTGTGGCCATACTCAACAATTCTTCCTTGACTGGGAGGAGAAGGATGTTAATCTCAAAAATAAACATCCATGAGTTTAAGCCAGAATCTGGTTTCATCTTACAAAACTCATGAAGTCCATTTTTAAAGATAGCAGCTATTACCAAGTCAAATAAGGATTACTGGGGAGGGCCACAGAGAGAGAGCTCAAAATTTCAGATAAATTGCAAATAAGAAAAATTCTTCATCTTCTCTACTTTTAAACTGTAATGATTTTTATTTAATTATTTTTAACATTAATATTTATCAGTTGGCATATGCATATTTTGATATTTAAATAAAACTTTTTTGTAGTAGTAATGCAAAGTTGATCTGGTTTCACTTTCAATTTCATTGGTTAAGTTATATATGCTGTATAATATTTATATTCAATTTTTTTCTAGTTCTTTAACTCTTTTTGGATTTAGGTTTTTTTTTTAATTATCTTGTGAAAGCAAATTTTCTGCAGCATGTTGTATAGTGTAGACTTATCAGTAAAATTTGAATGCATATGCCTCATACCTAGATGTAAAAATATTAATAATAAAATTTAAAAGATTAAATAATAATATAAATATAATTGTAAAATAAATACAGAAATATATTTCAAGTAATTAAATAATTTTAGAAAAACAGTAAAATTAGTTTGAAAGAAAAATTGTGTTAAAATTTTACCTTTTAGATAAAAATATGTAAAAAAAATTCGTTTCATTTCCTTTGAATTTCAATTATTGCACAGAACTAAATGTTCTTTCTTTTCATATGTAGTATGACTCATATCTGTTCGTTGCTTCAAAAAAAGGTTCTAAAGTTCGTTTTCTGTTTACTTTGCTGAAAATTCTTCAGAATTGATTTGATCACTAAACAGAATCTATTTTTCAGAAACTATACATGTTAAATATTAAAATATCAAATTTCTCTTTTGAGCATGCAATTACAAAACTACAAACTGTAACTATTTTAATAAATGCCTTCACACTGATTAAAATTTTTTGAAACTATGAAGATTAAGTTAAAAGAGTTTTAACCAAAAGTACCAGATTTAATTCTTTATAATGCCATTATTTTTAGAGGGGAAAAAATGATGTTCATCTTTATTGTTTGATCAGATTTCTCACCCATAGAAGTTTCAGATTTCCTTAAATCATACTTTATAATGTGTTGTTTTTTGTCTTCAAATTAAAAGGCAGACATTTCTGAAAGACAGTTACTGTTCTTTAGAATAAGAACTTTTGTCTTGTTTTTTTGATATCTTCTTTTCTTATTAATGACATCCACAATTCTTATTAATGATGTAAGAAATGAAATATAGTTGTACATATGTTGTATGTATGCAGGGCCATTTCTATATGGGGTACACTTATCCTTGGTGATTAGGGGAAGCCATATCCCAAAGTAAAATGTAATGATTTTGAGCCAATTATAAAGTAACTTTATACAAATGAGTGATTTTTTATTTAATTAAAGCAGTTAATAAATTTATTTTTGTACCCTTTACTTCAGTTTGGTCCTAGTAGGGCAGTGGTCCACAACCCTTGACCTGCCACTGCTTTTTATACAGCTTGCAATTACTTATGTTGATGTCAAAAATTTAAACAATATTTGCTATTCTTATTGTTTGCAAATAGTGTAATTTCTCTAATTTTCTCAGTAAAATATTGTGTTTATGTGTAACGACTCCTGGTGTAAAGTTATGCCTTTGGTATGTTCTGCATGCTAAATTTTTTTTACTACAGCCCGCAGGCTCAGAAAATATCTCTTGTTCAGCTTGTAGACAATCAAAGGTTGTGTACCACTGTACTAGGAGCACCAAAAGGTTTTTGTTCCTCAACAGCTGATTGGTTAGAAACAGTCCTGTAACCATGTTTTTATTCATATGTGCGTGTTTAGAACATCATTAACCTTTCAGGGCTTAGTAATGATTTAACAAATTTAAATTAGATGGGTTTTTTTAATTACACTACTAATATATTAATGATAGTAATTTTAGCTTTGTTTTAAAGAGTTTGTAATAATCTTGCATATTCAATATTTTTTGTATCACAAATTTTAATTTTCAATAACTTCTGTCTATATTATTAAATTTGCATTAAAAGTTTTAGAATAACATGAAACACTTTTTGTAATTTTTTTTTTTCAGTTAAAACAAAGCTTGTTATAAAATGGGCTCAAGAGAATGGGTTGTGGAAATTTTTTAGTGATGAAAGTCTACTGAGAATTCTACCTTGTATCATTGATTTCACTGATGAAGTAGGTGTAAAATAATTTTAAAATTTTGGGGTTTATTATTCATATTAAATAATTCCTGACAATTCTGTTAGTATTCACATTGATGAAGTCCAAAATTATTTTGTTTGTTTTTAAACACTTTCTCACATATTATTTGCCTAAAATTTATTATTTTTAATTACACAATTTGTGGTTGATTGCATATTTTTAGTATTTTATAGCATTAATAATCCTTTAATTACTTCCAGAATTTTAGAGGCATGACTTTCCATCTGTAATGTAACATATTTATTCAATCATAAACTCCTACTCTTTCAATAACTAGTTGGTGTTCTTTGAGCTAATATAATTTTAGAATACTACTTTGATACTGTCACAACATGAAGAAAAATAGAAATCCAAAAGTTTCGAAATGTAGCATTTGTTTCATAAATGAATTGTCTGCACTATTTTCTTCTGCTTCAAACTAATAATGTATAACATATTTTATATACTAAAGAATTACCACTTTTTAAGTCGATTCAAATTTTTAGGGGAAAAATTGTCTTGAGCCAGGTGCGATACGAACCCACAACCTCCTGTTATCAGGAGGTCATGGGTTCATATCCCAGCCGGCTCAAAAATATGATACAGTTTATATATCCACAGTATGATACAGTTTATACCGAGTTCCTGGAAAACATCGGTATAAGCAAAAGTTGTTTAAATAGGAAAAGTGGGTAATTCTAACCCAACATTATATCTATATGTTTCAAAAAATTGCTAATAAAATAACGATTGAGACATACAATATGTTGGCTCGATAGTAATTTGTGAATACTGAAAAAAAATAGCAGAACAATGCACAATTCTGTTATAAATTTGTTACTTTAGTGTAAAAAGTTTCACACAAACAAAATATCTGGCAAACACTTCCGATATCGGCCAGTGCGTGGCAAGTCACTTACAAGAAGTATGTGGATATAGTTGAAAACTAATTTTTTTTGCACAAAAAGATTCACCAGATGTGTTTTGTATCTTTCTACATTAAAATAATAGTAAAGTAAAAAAATATATATTTGTACAAACCCAGTTGTTAATACATTTGTATCAGAGCACCTGCTTGTAGGTCATTTTCAAATATTTCAACAATTACTTATATGCACAATTCTGTTATCAATTAGTCAATTAGTTACACATAACTTGCATATATAATATATATATAATAATAATTCATCTAATTGAATATATTTGAATGTAGTGCAATACAGTTGGTACAGCAATATGACATTAAGCTTAGCGATACATTGGTTATAATCTTGATGTGGAAATGTTTCACAAGTTATATTTTTCAATATTTTTTGTTTTCTATTATGCCTTTAGGAGAAATAAAAGTATCTCAAGTTATTATGGTAATGATGAAACAGTAATAGAGTTTTATCTGTTTAGCAAATTTGCACTGAGAAAATTAAGCTTAGATGATATCTGAATGGAAAAAGCATGATTAACTTTGGCTGACAAAATATTAAAAATTAAGAAATTCTCTTATAATTTGGAATGAGGGAAAGCCAGGCATATGACAGTTAAAGATAAAGCAGGATTACTTTACATTTTCCTAAAAAAAGTTAAAAAAATAATTACACTTACCTTTTACTTGATTCTGATCACTTGACGGAGAATGAAAATGGGTGAATCTAGTTACAGAATGAACACTTTAGTGACCTCTAGTGGTTAGTGAGAAAGGTATGATGTAATCTAAAAAGTGACAAGATAAGTTAATTCCATGAGAAAAATTTATGCTGGTTGTATCTATAAGAAAAATTTCAGCTGGTTGAATGCAGAAAATGGGACTTCTGTTGTGCGCAATGCAGGTAGCGAGGAAGTGAGGTTCTTCATACACTCCTAACTCAACTAGCCTGGCAAATTGGTGCTTCTGTTAATTATACAGTATAATATAACAGAAAAAATTGAAGAATATTATATAAATATAAAATTTATGTTAGAATAAACTTATTAAAGAAAATACTTTTACTTTTATGTTAAAATGTTTATTATATTTAATTTAGAATTCTTTTTAGTTTACAATAATTTTAAGAGAACCATTGCTTCCATGGATGCTTTGCCACTGTTCATCTACAAGAAAAAAAATCATTGAAATATATATAACCAAAATATGGTAAAAAAACAAATAAGGTTATTAGTTTTATCTTGGTCCTTTGAGCTGAACATGGCTTTTTCCACACTGCCACAGTGAAATACTTTATTCAAATGGAAAAAAGTTTTAATTTTTTTCCCCCTATATAGGAGGAAATATATTAGGCTAGCTAGATAAGTGGAGATGGTAGATGCTGAATAAGTAATTTATGGCTATCGAAAATGCATATAAGACAACCAAAACACCAACATATGACTAACCAGATTGAAATTGAGTCCCATTATTTTTAAAACTCGTTTAATTATTTATAGTTATTTGCATTAAATGAGAAATGAAATTTATATATATAAACCATGAAAATGGTGTAATCGAAGGGAAATTTGACGTTTTCATAAATTACTTTAAAAGTGTAGAATCTTTTTTCTTTAGCAAAGTAGTGCATTCTATCTGAAAATGACTTCTAGAAAAACTTTTAAGCTGCATTGGTTCGGGGCGGGGGTGGCTCAGTCGGTGCACGCCAGGTTCATAATCTGTAGTTCCCAAGTTTGAGTCCCAGCTGGGTCAGCATTGAGATTTATCTCCGCAAAATTCCCCACCCTGTCCACACCGATGGGCTTGGAAAGGCCGCTGT
Organism: Ryuthela nishihirai; assembly: GCA_038380435.1. NCBI lineage: Eukaryota > Metazoa > Arthropoda > Arachnida > Araneae > Heptathelidae > Ryuthela > Ryuthela nishihirai. The sequence goes on from JAWZYU010000029.1 coordinate 39,551,403, forward strand.
CTGTTGAATGGGACATTAAGGCGTGGCCCCGTGTGTGGGAGAGCCATACCCTGTGCACATTAAAGAACACGCTGGATGGCCTTGACAGGAAGCTACCATCTGTCTCCCAACAGCTGTTCCAGTGGGGCCCCTCCCCCAACCTTCTCTGAGCCTTTGGGGTCTATGTGACCAGGCCATTTAGCCCATGGTGTGCAAAAATTTGCTGCTCAGAAGTAAAACAACGCTGCATTAGTTCACTGGTATCATTGATGTAATATATTTATTATGTACTAAAATCTGTGAAAAATGTGCTATTTCTTAAATATATACAAAATTATAATACTTAAATATATACAATATTATATGCAATATACATTTTCTTGCCAAATAATACAAAAAACAAATCTAATTAAGATTTAATCTATTACACTGTCTAAAAGATCTGAAAGCATAACCACAAATTATACTATTAACTAGCTATTTACTAATTATCAGCAATTACCATAAAATATATCTTGCTTACATTAAAAACATAGTATATTGTATAGTATAATTACTATTTAGTGTTTATAATTAATGGTTTATTTAAACAAATGAACCATTTTTTCTTGCATTTTACATGTCAAATGATTGTTTAATTTACTTGCCAAACAATCCAATGAACAAATCTAATTAAGATTTAATCTATTACACTATGTAAAAGGTCTAAAAGCATAACTACAAATTATACCATTAACTAGCTGTTAACTAATTACCAACACAAAATTTCATAATAAATATACCATGATATAGTGATGAAACTTAGCAGAAACTTTATCTTTCAATAAAGATTTTGGTGTCACAGATTAATCTTAATTTTCTCTCTCTCTTTCTAGATACGTATATTAGCAACTAACATACTTCAAGAGTTCTTCCCATGGCCTGAAAGTATAAATACTGAAAATAAAGGCACTTTAAATGTGGAGGCTCTTCTTACTCATGCTTTAAATTTATGTAGTAGTCCTCATGTACAGCATTGTGATAGTGGGGCATTAATTTGCAGAATGATATTTATGAGGTAAGTTCGTTGAAAATTTATTTATAGTTCTTCTAATAGATTTGTTTTAAAACTGTAATATTAAGAAAGTAGTTTTTCAACAATTTCTATTAAACATAGGGAAATAAAAAAAAATGCATAAAAGATATTCGTTAAACAGAAAGAAATATATTGACAAATAGATTTAAACTAAGAATATTAAACATATAGGTTATATTTTATATACATGAAAAACGTTAAGAAGCATGGTATGTCATTAGAAAGCCACATTTGAAACTGCAATTTCAAAAATTAGTTTTTATAGAAAAATGCTTCTATAGATAAATCAAAAATTTCTGTAAAATCTCTCAAAATTTCCTTTTTTAGTAATATTTTTTAGTATTTAAAGAGTTGTAGCTGAAACTTTTAACAAAAGCAGCATTCTGAAATATTTGAAGAATGCAAAAATTTGTAAATATATTTGTTTTAATAAACAGTGTGATGACTTCATATTTAATATACTATGTTTTAATTAGCTTTTAATATAAATTTTCTAATGAATGATAACACTGCTGTTCAACATTCCATATTTCACAGCTCTTAATATTGAACAAATATTATTGAATGTCAAGATTTAGACTTAATTGATGTATTTTACTGATCTATTTCCATAAAAAGCTTACAAAGTTACAGACTGGAATTTTGCTCTTTATTGACAAAACATGGGTTTCCCTAACTTTTAATATATAAGTACATGAGAATGATTTAAGCAGATTTTATAAAAAGATAAGATCTCAATCAAGTCTATCTAAATCATAATATTCAGCAATATTTTTGGAGATGTTTGTGTTCAAAAATTTATGGAAGCTGAAATATTTAGCAATTGTCTTGTTTTCTTTGTACATCAAAATGAGCTTGTGTGTTCCATTACTCAAAAGTAGTCAATAAAGTTTTTATTTGGGTACATTATAATTTACATTTCATTATTTCTGAATTTAACTAGTGAAATGTGCATATTTTAAAATAAATAAGCAATTTTTTATTATTTTTTTTTTCATCTAGGTATGTAGCTAACAAGGGAATGGTATATAGTTTCCACCAGCAGTCATTTAAGTCACAAAGTATTGAACAGAATTTAGCAGTTCTGAATTTTCTTGAGAATTTAGTTTATAAAGCATCATTTCAATTAGATAGAGCAAAGGTGGAGCTACTGAAGGGAGCTTCAACTGGACCAATTCATGGTAACTACTAATAGTTTTCTATTTTATTAAGTTTGTTTTAAAATAAAAGAGATATTTATTATTAGATTTGCGTTAATCCTTTAAGTGTCAAGTTTTTGAAACTGAATTTGTTATGATGGCAAGTTAATTTTAAGTGCTTTCAGAAAATAAAGTAAACAATTGTAGAATTTTATCCTGAAGTAACTAATGAAGAGAAATTGGTATTATTAATGCGGATTTTTAAGGAGCATTTTTAATGCAAAAATTAAAAAAAAGAAGTAAATTTTTTTATGTATTTAGTGGCCGAGTGGTTAGCACGCTTGGCTACTGATCTAAGGGACCTGGGTTCGAGCCCCGGGTAAGGCATGGATGTATGTGTCGTTTTTCTGCTGAGGTCCTGCCATCCTCTCAGACCTTCTACTATGGCATATAAACTGACAGGCTCCTGTCAGACCTCTGTGGCAAGCAGCTGCTTGAGGGGGTATTTATTTTATTTTATTATTTAAAAAATGAAGTAAAATTTTACTACATGTTTTCATTTTAGCTTCAATAAAACTTAGCAAAAAATTATTTTTCCCATTTTTCAAAATTATTTTATTATTCAAATATAAATAGTTAATATTTCTTTTATTTAGCATTTTCTAAATTTTTTATTTATGCAATTGGCAAATGATGTTGATGAGATGAACTCTTTCTTTTGAGCTTTTGATGAGACTGGTAGTAGAGTAGGTTTGGTTATAAACAGAGAGAAAACTAAAGTGATGAAAATTGGTCAGACAGGCTGTGATTCATTTAATCTGAATGGTTGCAGTCTTGAGCAGGTGTCACAGTTTAATTATCTTGGGAGCTATGTAACAGATAATGGTGATGTGCAGCATGAGATTAACAGACGAATAGGGATTGCTGCCGGGACTTTTAAGAATCTATGGAGAGTGTGGAGAAATAGGCGTATACACCTAAAGACTAAAATTAGGCTGTATAATAGTTTGGTTCTTTCTAGGGTTAGTTATGGTAGTGAAACTTGGACACTTTGTAAACAAGATAACAGGAAACTAAATGCTTTTGATTCCAGATGCTTACGCAGTATCTTGGGCATTAGGTGGTTCAACTTTGTAACTAATGATGAGATTAGGCAAAGGAGTTTGCAACCTCCTTTAAGCAGCATATTGTGCAGAGAGAGACTCCATTGGTTTGGCCATGTTGCCCTTATGAATAATTATAGATTGGCGAATAGGGTTATGAACAGTGTGCCTAAAGGCCTCAGAAAGAAGGGGAGACCTAGTATGCGGTGGGCAGACAATGTCAAACAGGACCTTGTTAGAATTGGTGTGCAGTGGCCAGATGCAGTAGATGTAGCTCAGGATAGACTTGCTTGGAGAACTGAATTGCACGGTCTGGTTGGACCTCCGTAGCCCATGGCTGCTTGAGGATGATGATATGTTTTAGAGATTTTGGCTGTCAGCAAGCTTTAAGGCTAAGTAGTAGCACCATAAAAAATTATTTTACTTCAAAATCAGTATAATCCAAATAAGAACAGAAACATCTATCTAAAAAGAGGTAAAGAACCTGGGGGGGGGGGGAATGAAAATATTTCAAAGCATATAAAGTTAAGAGTCTCGTGCTCTACCGACTGAGCTAGCTTTCTGCTGAGGTCCTGCCATCCTCTCAGATCTCCTACTGTGGCATATAAATTGACAGGCTCCTGTCAGACCTCTGTGGCAAGCAGCTGCTTGAGGAGGTATTTATTTATTTTGCCGTCCCGTGGCCGAGTGGTTAGCACGCTTGGCTACTGATCTAAGGGACCTGGGTTCGAGCCCCGGATTAGGCATGGACATGTGTGTCGTTTTTCTGCTGAGGTCCTGCCATCCTCTCAGATCTCCTACTGTGGCATATAAACTGACAGGCTCCTGTCAGACCTCTGTGGCAAGCAGCTGCTTGAGGGGGTATTTATTTATTATTTATTTTATATAAAGTTTAACTGAAGCATTGAGATTGAATATTGCAGGGTTTAGATGAATAATTAGTATGAAAAAGTTTAATTTTGAAATGCAAGAAAAACCCTTGCCAATCATGGATTTGATTCATCATCATCATCCTCAAGCAGCCATGGGCTACGGAGGTCCAACCAGACCGTGCAATTTAGTTCTCCAAGCAAGTCTATCCTGAGCTACATCTACTGCATCTGGCCACTGCACACCAATTCTAACAAGGTCCTGTTTGACATTGTCTGCCCACCGCATCCTAGGTCTCCCCTTCTTTCTGAGGCCTTTAGGCACACTGTTCATAACCCTATTCGCCAATCTATAATTATTCATACAGGCAACATGGCCAAACCAACGGAGTCTCTCTCTGCACAATATGCTGCTTAAAGGAGGTTGCAAACTCCTTTTCCTAATCTCATCATTAGTTACAAAGTTGAACCACCTAATGCCCAAGATACTGCGTAAGCATCTGGAATCAAAAGCATCTAGTTTCCTGTTATCTTGTTTACAAAGTGTCCAAGTTTCACTACCATAACTAACCCTAGAAAGAACCAAACTATTATACAGTCTAAATATAGTCCTTTTACGCCTATTTCTCCACAATCTCCATAGATTCTTAAAAGTCCCGGTAGCAATCCCTATTTGACTGTTAATCTCATGCCGCACATCACCAGTATCTGTTACATAGCTCCCAATGTAATTAAACTGTGACACCTGCTCAAGACTGGAACCATTCAGATTAACTGAATCACAGCCTGCCTGACCAATTTTCATCACTTTAGTTTTCTCTCTGTTTATAACCAAACCTACTCTACTACCAGTCTCATCAACGGCTCGAATGAAAGAGTTCATCTCATCAACATCATTTGCCAGAAGAGCTAAATCATCAGCATAATCTAAATCAGAAATTTTCCTATCTCCAGCCCATTTAAGGCCAAAATCTTTCCCTTGAAGTGAATTTCGCATAACATAATCAATAACCAAGCTAAAGAGAAAAGGAGACAAAATGCACCCTTGTCGAACACCAGAAGTAATGCTAAACCAATTGCTACAAGCCTTACCAACTCTCACACACGACTCAGTGTTATTATAGAGAGCTTTCATAATGTTAACTAACTTGTCTGGTATACCATATGATCTCACAATCAACCACAAATTATGACGATCAACAGAGTCGAAAGCCTTTTTGAAATCAACAAAGCTAGCAACCAAAGGTTTCTGAAACTCTAAACATTTCTCAAGAATCTGCCTAAGTGAAAATATCTGATCTACACATCCCCTACCACTTCTGAATCCACATTGCTCATCACGCAATTGCCTGTCAACCAGATTCTTAATTCTATTAAGCACAATCATGGAAAGAACTTTACCTGGAACAGAGAGTAGGCTGATACCCCTATAGTTATCACAAGAACTGCGATCACCTTTTTTGAAAATAGGGATAACAATAGCTCTGGTAAAATCCTTAGGAACCATGCCTTTATCATAAAAGAGATTCAGAATTTCAGTCATCCAAGTGGTAACCGAAACATTCCCAGCTCTAAGCATTTCCGTAGTAATTTCATCTACCCCTGGGGATTTATGAAGTTTAAGTTTAGAAACAGCCAAACTAACTTCAGATTGTGTTATAGGGCCAACATTAAAGCCACCAATGCATCTATCATCATTGCAAACAATGGGAGTAGAACTAACTACATTGTTTAGAACATCACTGAAATGCTCAGCCCACCTAGCCATGACAGAATCCTCCCCTTCTATAACCTTACCTTGTTTATCCTTCAATCCTTGTATGCCTGTCCGTTTTCTACCACACAAAACATTAACTATCTGGTACAGCTCTCTGCTGTTGTGCTGTCTAACTGCTTCCTCGGCTTTGTCAGCCAAACCATCAAGCCAAAAATTTTTATCAGCAGCTAACTGATCCTTTACAAGTTTATTAAGGTCTCTGTAATGCTTTCTATTAGGACTAGTAGGGTATTGATTAAGGGCATTCCTGCAGTTCTTTCTTTCCGAAATAAGCTCAAGTGCCTTATCACTCAGATAATTTTGCCTCTTCTGCTCCTTTTTTCCTAAAAGAGTACTGTTAGTGTCCAAAAAAGCCTGTTTAAAATGATCCCATTCTTCCTCAACTTCAGTAGTAAGCAAACCATGACTGTCATAATGACTAAGTAACCTATCATGGTAAGCTTTGGCTATAACTGGATCTTTCAGAGCTTCAGTATTAAAAGTAAATTTTTTAACTCTAGCACAACACTTTTTAAGTTTAAGTTGCAACACACTTTTAACAAGGTAATGGTCAGATCCAATTTCAGCTCCCCTATATGCCCTGGTATTCCTAACAGAACTAGTCCATTTGCTGTTAATTAATATGTAATCAATCATATTCTTATGCAGCCCATCAGGTGAAACCCATGTGTACTTATGTATGTCGCGGTGTTTGTAATAAGTGTTAGTTATTCTGAATCCATTGAGTTTACTTACCTGTAGGAGACGTTGCCCATTGCTATTGCAGCTACCAATACCAAAAGGGCCTATTACTCCTCCCCAAAGGTCAGAGTCAGTACCAACTTTGGCATTGAAGTCACCAAGAACAAGGGTAATATCTCCTTTCTTGACAGAATTCAAAATATCCTGAAGTTGTTCATAAAACCTATCCTTCTCATCCTCATCGGCATCCTCAGTGGGGGCATAACAGCAGATAACATTCAAGTCTTTAACGCTTGTCTGAAATTTTGCTGTAATAAACCTTTCATTAATGCACTCATATCCTAGAAGAGCATCGCTAGCGTGTCTGCTGAGAAGCAGACCCACGCCTTGGTGATGCTTATTGTCGTCCCTCCCTGAAAAGAGAAATCTAAGATTATTTTTAAGAATCTGACCTTTATCTGTCCATCTGGTCTCTTGCAAGCCGAGAATATCTAAATTATAACGGTGGAATTCTTGTGTGAGGACATCAAGAGAAAAAGCTCTGTGCAGAGTCCTCACATTCCAACTACCTATGGAGAGAAAATGGTTAGTGGGATGTTTAAAGAAACTATGTTTATTGAGAGAGGGAATGCCGACAATATCAAACAGCCCCCTAATCGCAGACATGGGGCAAAGACCCGTTCCCCCACTACTAAAGGCTGAAGCCATCTACACTGGAAGACTTCCTCCAATGTAGAATTTGACGATGCCAATAGAAGCAAAGAGTTCAGGTGCCTGCGATGACTTCTGCTCAGGATTATCCACCAGCTGATAAACATATCCTGTGGATCTATTCACTTGGGGCTGTCAACCCACAAACAAAAAGAAAACACAGCGGAAGATTTTCCCTCCACAGAAGCCCACCAGTGCAGCAAAACCAGGATCCATAATCAAGCTCAGAGCCATATATCTGTCCAGTCCAGTAGGTTTATATGGTCAGCACCAGGACCCTGTGTGGTTGACCACTCCTCAGCAGGGTAGAAAAAAAGAAAAGTAGCCATAGTTGTCCAGATCAGTAGGCCACACTAATCTGGCAGCCCTCCCCTTCCGTTCACTTCCACAAGAGAGTATCTCTTTTGAAAGTTACTAACGGTCCGCACCACGAGAAGGCGGGGTTGGACATTAGGTGCTAGGCCTGGCCGGTTCTATGCATCATCACAGGGGATTGGTGCATAGCTCTCCTTCCAGTGACTACCTAGCTACCATTTACAGACTTATTTTGATTATATGCACTTAAATAATTTTAAGTTATTTGTCCAATGTTGAAAAACTTCGTTTATATGTAGGCTTGAATCCCACATCCAACATGGGCCACAAACTAATGTTTTCATTCAGGCATTCATAACATGGTAGAAAGGAAATTACAATCCCGTGAATGGCTATCATGGTCTTACACTGTTGATATGTTCATATCACGTGTTTTGTAACTGTGGATTTAGTGTGCATTAAATAAATTAAACTGTATATGACAGGTGACATCACAAGCAAGAGTGAATTTTTTGCTGCATATGACACTCAATAGTTTTTATATGTTTTCAGTTTAATTATTGTCTTATTTCATTAGGGTTGTTATCCATGTGTAATTTCTGTTTTCTTTTGCCTCACCTCAATTAAAAAATAAATTTCACCTCAAGTAACTGCTTGCCATAGAAGTTTGGTAAAAGCATGTCAGTGTAATTAGAACTGTAGAAGTGGAATATGAGGAAGACAAGACCTCAGCAGAATTACAATACAAGAACACATCCAAGCCTTATGCAGGGTTCTAACCCAGGCCATTCAATCCAAGACAAGCATGCTAACCACTCAGACTAGGATGGTTAAACCTATTTTTAATTGAACTATGGCTCTTAAATAGTAGTGAAGTAAAGAAATCACACAAAGTTGTGCATAAAGTGTATTCCAAAGCATGGTTATATTCTTAATGTTTCACTGCAAGATATAATATACAGGGCATGTATTTTACTTTGATATTTTAAAGTTAAGATTTGTTTATCCCATATATATATAGATATTTACTCTCAAGCTTTTATTGCAGAAAAAAATCTGCTTTGTTTCTGTATTTTATAATGCATGAAACAGTTGCCATTTGAGGCCAGCAAAATCTCATGTATACCATAGTATAGTTCAGTTTCCATTGAAATTTCAAAATAATTATCATTCTTTTTAATTACAGTATATATTTGAGGAACAATAAAAATAATTCTAGAAGTAACTAAGTGAAAAGAAAATTTAAACTGAAAGTCTACTGAAATATTGACTGAAAGTGATATATGTATTTGCCAGAGAATGCAATTCACTGCTGATAAAAGTTTATTTCATCCATTAAAACTGTTGAAAGCATTGCTAGTATTGTTTGTTATGTAATCTTCTTGAAACATAGTTACTTATGAAATAGTTAGCTGGAAAAAATGGTTTTGCCATGAGTGGGCTCAGAGCAAAACTCATTTTTTTTTTCAGCTGACTATTTCATGTCTACAGGACATCTCCTGTGATACTTTACTACTGAATATCTATTTTTTTATTATACAAATTATAGGATCATACCTTTCATTACTATATGTATATTTATAAGAGAATATACATGAATATTTATATATATTTTTACAGGAATACTTTTAGCACTTCATCGCTGCCTTACTGATGACAAAGATCTTCTCTTGAACCTATATGCATCGAAATCTCAAGAAGTGTGCCTTCTGTTACAAAATGTGATTAACTTCTGCAATTGCATTGTAAAGCATATGCTGGTTGTTTTGACGGGTAAATCAGAAGCTCTTTATGGTAAAAACATCATTTATTATTTTATATGAAAGATGTTTTGTAACATTTTGATCAGTTTTTTTTTTCTTTTTTTTTTTTCTTTATAAGCTGAATTTTTATGAAAGACCAATTTGAAAAGTTGTCATAAAAAGTATGTATTGTAAAATGAAAGTCTACATAAAATAGTTGAAAAATAAAAGATGTTTTGCCTATGTATGCTGTTAGTCTATGATGGTAAATATAAAATGTAACAATTTATAATGGGCTGATTTCTAGCCATGATTATGTAACTTTAACAAAATAAAAAAAAAAAAAAGATTTTTGCAGCATTCTTGTCATCCATCGGATGGAACATTAAGCCGTGGGCTCGTGTGTGGGAGAGCCATACCCTGTGCACATTAAGAACACACTGGATGGCCTTGATGGGAGGCTACCATCTCTCCCAACAGCTGTTCTAGTGGATCCCCTCCCCCAACCTTCTCTGAGCCTCTCGGGGTCCTTGTGACCTGGCCATTTAGCCCATGGTGTGCAAAAAAGTGCCATTCAGAGGTAAAACAACCCAACCCAATGCAGCATTTTTGCAAAAAAAAGTCAAAACTGTTAATTTAAAATGTGAATGTCTGAATACCAATGTAAAATTATGCATAATTTTTGTTCTGTATTCTGTTAGTTTGACGGTAGCTAGATAAAATGTTTAACTCCACCTTCCAGTAGTATAGAGTAGGAGTTCTCAACATGTGATATGCGATAAATTTTTTTTGGGTATGCCGTGAGAGCTTAAAAGTTGCTAGATCTAGTAACAAAGTAAAAATAACCATTTTTATACTCTAACTATAGTTTTATATATCTATACAAGGGGTACACCAGTTACATACATATTTCCAGGGGGTACGTGAAGCATAAAAGGTTGAGAACCACTGGTATATTATGAATACCAGTGGTTCTCAACCTTTATATATTATGATATAGATGTTACAGAAAAATGCTAATTCTCAATTTCTGAAGAGGAATGAATGGGGAAAGTGGTTGTTTCAGTTTGTCATATTTCTCTGGTTCTACAGCCACTTTTATTATCTTTTGCCATGCTACCAAGGACCTAGCTGCTATGTTTTGGGCTTAGGTGTATTTATATTCTGTATTTTCTTCACTGGCAGGCATCTGTTGAGACACAAAGTAGTGATGTGTTTTTTTTTTTGTTTTTGGTTATCTGAAACAAGTGGTCTAGGGATGCTAAAATTTTGAGAGCCTCTGCATTTAGCTATTTTTATCTATTACAAATAGTAGTATGCTGTTTGTAATTAGTTAATTACAAAGCCTAGTGACTTCTCTCAATCTTCCTTTGCCACGACTATGCCATTTCATTCTTTTAGCATTAAACAATTCAATTGCATAAAAGCATATAGTAGGGTCTTAGTGTAGTGTTTAAAAAATACTTAAAAAATTCAAAACTTTTAAATTCTAAGAAACTATGTGACTCTACAGATAAAAAAAATTAAAATATATATGTTGTACATTATGCTCTATCTGACTTTTGTTCCAAATTTGAAGCATGGTCATTTCCTAGATAATGAAAAAAATAGACCTTTTATTTATGTATTAGTAAAACATTTCAGGGGACTGCTACTGTTATTGTTGTTGTTTTACCTCTGAGCATCACTTTTTTCCTCACAGTGGGCTAAATGGTCAGCTCACAAGGACCTCAAGGGCTCAGAAAAGGTTGGGGAACGAGAGACCCACTGGACATCTATTAGGAGACGGATGGAAGCCTCCCATCTAGGACATCCAGTATATTTTAATGTGCACAGGATATGACTTTCCTGCACATGGGGCCATGGCTTAACATCCCACCCAATAAACAGCAGCTTTTTCAAGCCTATCAGTGTCCACTTTTTGACAAAGGGCAGAGTGGGAGTTTAGAAGAGATAAATCTTAACACTGGTGCAGAGGGGACTGGGAACTGTGGATACAAGCCAGGTGCACTACTGACTAAGCCAATCCCTACTCATCAAGGTACTGTTTGCTGCATATGTCAGCCCATTCGGTTCCCTAAAGTGTAGGATTACCAGTAGCTTAGCTAAAAGGTCCATTTTTTTTCCTCATTATCTAGGAAATCACCATACTTCAAATTTTGTACAAAGGTCAGATAGAGTAAAACGTATAATATATACAAGTTTTGAAATTTTATCGATAGAACCACATAATTTTTTTCTCCAAAATTCAAAATTTTTAACATAAAGAATTAAATTACCTCTCAAATAGCTGCTTTCCACACAGGTCTGAGAGGAACCTGTCAGCATAATGCACCATAGAGATCTATGAGAAATGCAAGACTATAGAAGAAAGACAACACAAGAAAGAAAGCATCCATGCTTTATCAGGGGTGAACTCATATCCCTTTGATCATTAACCAAGCATGGTAACTATTCAGCCAACTTTTATCCATTTTATAAAAGATTTTTTTTTTAATTCACATTTAAAAATCACACTAGTGCACCAATTTTGATATTATCTACCATAGAAACAATGAAAAAAGATCAACTTAGGATTGCAATTCATATGCCTCCACCCCTACTTTAAATGGCCATAACTCATTTCAGGGGTATTTCCAGCTCCTAAGATTTTGGGTAATTGTCTATCTTATATGTTTCATTAAAATCTTTGATGGGTGGTAAACTGGCCTGATTTGAATTGAAGTTGGATGACTTTTTCTCTAACTTCCAATATATGTAGAATTTCATTAGTTTTTATTTATTTAGTTTTGTCATTAAACAGCATCTGTGCAAAATCTAACTTTATTGTTTTGATCTGTTTTTTTTTTTTTTTTTTTTTTTTTTGGGGGGGGGGGTTCATGTCTCATACCATTAGTCATTTATTTTTATACTTTATTTTTCTTCATATAGCACCTTCATTTGAAGAGATGGGTCAAGCACTAGAAAGTCTTATACCTGTTAAGGAAAATAAAAGTGAAGATGATGATTGTATTTTATCTGAAGAATTCCAGTTACTTTTGTCATGTTGCTGGCATTGTATAAAGGTAAACTGAACAACAGTTTGTAATCTTTGGGAATCATTTCCTGAAGATTTGTGTATAAATCCTTTTTACAATCTTTAAAAACATACAGTTCTTTAAATGCACTGTGCACTCAGTTAACAAAAAGATTGAAATTTAACAGTAGGAAAGCCTAGCTTAAAATTTAGCTCCACTAAAACATCAGTCATTGTGCTGCTCTATTCTAATTTGATTTTGTATGTTTGTTGGGTTAATTTTTTTGTTGATGAGACAACTGTTGCAAGTCATATGAAATCTAAAACCATTCTATATCAATCCACACTGTACTGCTACACCACACTGTGTATCTTATTTGACTAATCTTCAAAGATAAAAAATTATTTTTGGAGCAATGAAAGCTTTAAATCAGTGGTGCTCATTTTCCAAGAAATGGTGACTTGTTAACTTACATTTAAAGGTTGAATACTATACTGAGAAAGTTAATGTCAAAATTTTTTACAAATATTCAAATCAGTTAATAGGTAGTAATCAAATTAAGAACAGTTTTGCAGTACACAGAAAAATTATCTTGACCTGGGTGGGATACAAACCCACAATTGATACATTCCTTGTTATTGGAGAGCTTGATTAGCAGCTGGTAGCTTAGCTGTCAGAGCAACTGATGTGTTATCAGAAGACCACGTGTTTTTATCTCAGAAGGCTCAGTATAAATTTTCTACTAATTTAGAAGCTATTCTTTGATCTATTGGTGATTGCCTGTAAACTATTAATGATGAGGATTTGTACTCAGTGGGCTCTCTATTATTAAGAACAAACCCATGTTATATCAATGGAAAGTCAAATTCAGAGCTCAGGAACTTCTTAAATAAGTGTTTTATAGAAAAATTTGACTGCTGATAAAAAAAACTCGATCGACGTTAACTTCAAAGTAATATCTTCCTTAATATTCAATCTATCCACATTCTAATTTTCAGTAATATTCATTCAATATTTAAAGAGTTGTAGATCCTATAATATTTAATAACTTAGCTCATTCTGCAAAAAGCATTCGAAATTGTCAAAAGTTGAAATAATTATAACACAAACTGCTAAAAGTATTATTGTGCATTTTAGTTGTTTTATGAAAGTTTTTTCACTTTAACCTATTTGAATTAATTTTTTGGATCAATTATTTTTAACTGGCATTCTACTGTTAAATATTGCAGCTTACATAACTCTTTAGGCATTGAACAAATGTTATTAAAAATCGAAAATTAGATTTGATTGAAATTTTTATTTAGCCATATTCCCCCACCACTACAATTTTTTTTTTCTTTAAGAAAGTCTTTAAGAAATTACTGAGCTCTGAATCCAATTCTGTATTGACATGAATCTGATTCAAGTAGCCACTAAATGTGTAACTGGCGCCTATGTAATGGGAATGCCTGCCGATTTCCAATTACTCGTGATTTGAACTACTTCCAGTGTCCAGTCCAAAATATTATTTATTCAAAAGTGATCTCAGAATTTTTTTCCAATTACTCATGTCATCATTACAATGCCGACATATTGATGCAGCCACCTGTCTTGCAGATCCAGTTTGGAATAGATTTGATAGAAACTGAGTTTCGCTTCTGCAAAACATTCACACAATACTGCATCATCATTCAGACTTCTAGTTAAAAACAGCAGAAAGTAGGCAAAATCTTCCATTTTTAAAAGTAGCATTTCTTTGTTAATTATCAGGAGATTTTAAAGACTTTAAGGAAAATTTGTTGATAATAGTTCAAATCAAACTTCTGAGCTTAAATTAGGGGATTGCTACAGCACAGAGTAGCGTAAATTAGCTTACCGCAGAATGGTGCTGCCCTCATGTATGAGCTTGCTAACACGGAGAATCGTGGAAATTGGAAGGCATTCCCATTATGTAGGCACCAGTGTAACACTGGATTCTGTGGTGTAATTTAAAAATATCATCTTTCTAAGTGATGCTAATTTTGTATCCCAATCAACATATAAAGCTATATAATACTCCTGTTGATTGGTTTCCTTTTGTAGCCTTTGTTAGGGAGATTTTTTATTGAAGATTAGTAGTTCAATAGTCAGAGAGTGACATGTTTATCAGCAAGAGGTTGTGATTTTGTATTCCACCCACCTGAAGTCTTTTTTTTTGCAACTTAAAACTTATAGCTCTTTATTATGAATTAGGCTTTATAACTGTTAAATCACCCCATTGTTTGGATAAAGAGCTGTTAAATCAATGCCTTCTGAACTGCAGGAACAGTTAATTGGTGGAGGTTGGGATATGGTTCATTAGCCGATAAGCAATATATTTTATAATGGTATTTTTACTTTGCATTAGTTTATACCATAATCTTGCAATTTAAACCTAAATTCCATACCAATATATTGTGTGGTTGCTTGAAGACTAGAAAACTCTATGGGTAGGACTGTGTGAATAAAGGCAAACTCTACAAGTACTGCAAAAATAAATAAATAAAATAAGTTTTGTAACACCATTTTAACTATCAAACATATTTTAACTGAATGTTCATGTTTTAATATCAAACGTCGTATATATTTTAGCTTTCATAATTTTATGTCTGGGCCTCTTACACTTGGACATCTTTTATCTGATCATTGCATTTTAGCACCTGTTTTTTCCTTTTTAAAACATTGTGGTTATTTTAATAGACTCTGATTTTACCCTATCTTTGTGCATCATATAACCCAGGTCTCTTACCCTGGGATTATTTACTTTATATTTATCTTGTTGTTTATACACTTATTCTTTGTTGGTTTATCATTTTACTGTGTAGTGTTAGTATTTTAACCTTGATTGCAGGTTTATATGTCTTTTATATTGTCTTTTGTTTGGCACATTATGTTCTAGTCGCCCATGCGCCATAAAACTCAAAACAACAACCAACCAACCAAATAAATAAATACCCCCCCCCCCCCCAAGCATCTGCCTGCCACATAACATAATTCAAAAAATATAAAGATTTTAGCCATGAATATTGGCAAACAGGTGCATGAAAACATCAAGTTTATCCATTTGATGAATGAGTGTTGTTGTCCCCCCCCCCATACTGTATGCAACTTTGCATTTAGTAATAATGCAGGGCTGCATATAGTTGAAATGATTAGTAAAAATGCAACAAATGGTATATGGTGGTTGATATCTGTTGTGCAAGTCTACTAAAAAGCCACTAACCCTGAATTGGATAGTTCTTCAAGATACTGCAGAAACATCATTTTTATATGTTTCTGCAGTATAAAAGCATGCTGCAGAATGCTTTTATACTAATTAATTAGACAAAATTAATGCAAAATTAATATAGTATAGGTATGATAACACTGCATATAGATTGTTATAGCAAACATACTAGTGTATTCATACTCATAAGGTTGGAGGGTGCAACTTTTAAAAAAATGCAATTACAAGAAGAAAAAAGAAAGATTGCAAGTTTTAAAAACTGTTATGTTGTGCTTAAATTTTATTTTTTGTGATTTTTCAGTATTGTTTAAATTTGTGTAAATTATGCAACTTATTGTTATTTCTTTCATTTCAGGAAAGTTGTTTCTTGCTGAGTGATCTGGTAGCTCCAATTCTTTCATTTAAGACATCAGAAGAGGGGTTCATTCGTATTATGCTACAAGAAATGGCTGATATATTGTCATTAGTTCTTTTAAAATGCCGACATAGAGTATGTCATTTGTTATTTCATTTTTAAAAAGCTTAATTTTATTTATTTGCTATACCTTGAAATACACATCACTATGTTTATATTCATATATGTGTGTGTATATTCATTAATGCAATAAATATTAAGATGCTAAATGTTATATTTTATGATTTAAAATGATAAAGCTTTATTTTTACAAGTTTAATTTCCCCTTTAAGTATCAGGTTTTGATAGGAGTAATGGGAATATCACCAGCCCTATAGCATCATAGGAGGCTATTGGACTAAACCTCCCCAAAAGAAAATACAATAGATGATTTTAGAAATGATATCTATTTTTAAGAATAATACTAAATCTCACTATTCATAAAAGTTAATCAGCTGCAGCAAATTGGATTTGTACTTTATTTGTAATGTATATTACCACTGTAATGTTATCTGTTGTGCAATACATTAAAAAAAAGTAACAAGGGCTGGGGATCTGGCAGAAAAGCCTGAAGCATTTTTGTGTAATAACAACCACAACATCAACTGCTCATTACATCTTGCCAAATGGAACTGCTCAATGCCACAAATGCAATGTAACCTTGGCTAAAGCATTGTTAAAAACCTTAGAAAATGTTAAAAGGTTGAGCCCTTGAATTTCCTTTACATTTTTATAAAAACAGCATTCATAAAGTGATGCTACTTACAAAAATTTATAATATTTTATGGCATCCAAACTTCACAGATAATTTTACAGAAATATTATGTGCATCCATTAGTCATTGATGTGGCTATAAATTCCTCATCTTAAATTAGGTTAAGTTAATAAAGCAAAAGTTAACTAGTATGAAGAATGGTCAAATAAGTGTATTAAATTGTTTTAGTTTGAATTTTCAAACTTCTATTATGTTATACATATAAAAAAAGTGTCCAAACAAGGTAGACCAGTCCAGGAGATTTTTCTCCAGCTAAGGTGAATAACTTGTATAATGAGGTATAATGATACAAATAACACCTCAGAGCAGACATGGAAATTTAGTATACTTTCAAGTAAGGAATTTTTTGCCCTTCTGTTCTTAAGAAACCAATATTGCTAAATAATGACAGCCATGAACCCAATTGTTAATCACAAGTGACATCAAAGATGCTCACACTAAGAAAAGCTGAGTTTTCAAAATACTTGTGTGTGACAGCTGTATTGTAATTGTATTACTTTTGTATGTGATGTGCTTTATGAAATTTATTATGCTTAAAAATATATTGTCTACAATGTATATAAACAACTAGCACTATTCAGAAAACTTGCAAAACTTTTTTAATTTTAGGTCCTTACAACATTATTTTTATTAATTTCCTCTACATTTTATACTAATGCATATATTTGTGTTTAAGAGTATATAATAAAAAGTATATTACCAGTGATAAGTATGTTTGCTTTCTATGTATAATCACATTAAAAGAATACATAAGTTTTTATATTTTTTTAAACACTTAAATTCTAGGGGGCCATTGAAGCATGCTGTATAGCTTTGACTAAATTTTGTAGAGAACTTCTTTCTAACAAGAGCAGCTTTGATGATATTCCTAGGAAGTTGTTAAATGAGGTATGTACAAGTATGTAAAACAAACTAATTTTTCAACATGAGAGAAAGCAAATTACTTTATTATTCAGTTATGTAGTAGCATGGTATTTCAACCATTGCAACCAGAATTGTATTTCCTTGTTGCCCAGTATAAAATGGTATTTAATAATGTACCAAATGTTTGTAGTAGGTGTCGAATTACTTCTGAACTGTTTAAAAAACATCATTCCATGTCATAGAAAGCAATCACCAAAATATAAAATTTACCCTTGACTGAATATGTACTGTTTCAGCAGGCATACTTTGTGTTTGTGTTAGTTCTAACTGAGGCATTGATCAATTAAATCTGACTTTGGTCTTAGTGGAGCATGTCCTTATATGAGAGGAGTAAGGGTTGGCTCATTTAGTAACACACCAATCTTCTAATCTGTAATTTCCAGATTCAAATCCCACCTGTGCCCTGTTAAGATTTATCTCCACTAAATCCCTACCCTGCTCTCAGAAAGAGGACAGATCCTTTAGATGTGCTATAAAACTGGCTCCATGTGTAGGAGAGCCCATACCCTATGCATATTAAAGAACATATTTGATGGCCTTGACCCGAGGCTATCATCTGTTTCCTAACGTCTGTCCAGTGGGTTCCTTTACCCAACCTTCTTTCAGCCCTTAGGTCCTTATGATCTGATCATTTATCCCATTGTGAGCAAAAAAAGCTGCTCAGAGGTTAAACAACACAAACTTGTATTAGGGGGGCCTTGTGTGAGAGAGCTAGAAGTAGATTTAAGGGCTTGCTCTGTCCTAAGTGTTGCAACTAGAAAGGAAAAAAGATTTTTAACTGGCATAGTGCAATAGTATACTTTCTGAACTGCCCTTAATTGCTTTAAATGCACATCATAAATGAATCTTAAGGAAAGGAATACTGAATTAAAGTTATATGTTATCTTACCTGTTTTAGATAAGCTTTAGTTTCACAATGAATTCTCTTAAATCACATTCCTCTCACTGAAGCATAGAATAATTTTTAAATTCAAATTAAATTTCATAGATCAGTTGAAAGTGATGCTTTATCCACAAGAGATTCCAAAGTAATTCTAACTCTGGGACTTTTATTCTGTTATTGACTGTTGGCAGTCTTTTCGTAGTCATTTCTGTGTCATCTACTGAAATTAGGTATAGTGATCCACATATGTGTCTCAGTATGTAGATCTCTCAGATGCAGTGTGAAGAAAACAAATTTATACAGTATGGCCTACAGCATTATTGTATATATTGTAATGTATATGATGTAATGGGTATTGTGTGATAGTTGTTATTCCAGGCAAATGGATGGGCAGACATTTGTGATGTCATTGGTAGCAGAAATTATCAGTTTCCCTGTTGTTCTGCAGCTACTTGAGCAATCAATCCCAAATTTGGTGGGGGTAGTCTCACTTAGTCTAGCCCTGTTGGGGTGACAGATCAGGTTCCTAGATGCCTTGAGTTGGGAGTAATCCCTCAAAAAGTGTCAGAAATTTCTGATAGCACTGGTGTCACCTACCTTGTTAATGGAGTAGTTGTTGTGAGTAGTATGTTTGGAAAGCTGTGAAGGAAGTAAGTATATCAATGGATATATGTTTAACATCAAACTTTATGGCATGTGTTTAACTAGTATTCATATATTCACCTAGTCTAAATTTTAACCATTATGTTGCCATTCTGGTCAATATTGACTGCAGGATCCCTGATGGATGTTTCAACTTTTTGAATATAAATAAAACTATCTCTCACAGAATTTTACAACTATCTGTATTATGTTCATAAATTGCTAAGTGAGATATTTTCAATTATTGACCAGCATTCACTACAATACATACAATAATGCTGTAGGCCATACTGTATAAATTGTTAATCTTCACACTGCATCTGAGAGATCTACATACTGAGGCACATATGTTACATTCCAAGTAAATTCTCCAATCTTTATTATGTTTTTTTTAACCCAGTGTGTTTTCACTATCTCATTCTTAATCTAGATCTTTTCCAGATAAAAAGTGCAAAGCTTGGGAAAAGCTGATGAAAATGTTATTGCTTAAGTAATGTAGGGTATATATTAAGTTGTATGTAATGCCAAATATTTGTGTCCTCTGCTAAATAATTAATCTCATTTCATAAAGTTGTAAGACTATATATGGATTTTATTTGCTGCTCTTACTATATAGGCTTGTTTCATGCATTGCATATTGGAAAAATTTCAAAGGTTTCATTTCACACATATATATATATAATTATAGACAGCTGGATCCCCCCCCTCCTCCCCAGCTGGGTCAGCGTTGAGATTTATCTCCGCAAAATTCCCCGCCCTGCCCACAGTCAGTAGGGGACACCGATAGGCTTGGAAAGGCCGCCGTCCGTTGGATGGGACGTTAAGCCATGGCCCCGTGTGTGGGAGAGCCATACCCTGTGCACGTTAAAGAACACGCTGGATGGCCTTGACGGGAGGCTACCATCTGTCTCCCAACATCTGTTCCAGTGGGTCCCCTCCCCCAACCTTCTCTGAGCCTTCGGGGTCCATGTGACCTGGCCATTTAGCCCATGGTGTGCAAAAAAGTGCCGCTCAGAGGTAAAACAACCCCCCCTCCTTTCCCCCTTGAGAATGCTAGTAAGGGTAGTAGAAGAAAAAAGAATAAACTTATATATATTTCATACGTTTTTTTTTTTTTTCAAGATGTTTTTTAAGTCTTAAAATAGAGGGGGAAATGATATATCACAATGGATATCCAGTCACTTGCCCCCCTCCCTTTATTTTTTTCTGGATCCAGGCATGGTTATGGACAAAAAATACCTTCGATACCTACCAAAATAAGATTAGTCAAATCTTGATGCTTTATATAGGATCAGATCCTTTACTTTTGATAATGTGCTTGCTAATGAGTTATTTGTTTCAGAAAGCTTACTGAATAGAAGTTTTTAATTTAAATGTTTGGAATATTACAGGCACTATTTACCCTTTCTAATGCAACAGACACATCAGTTACTCGTAGATCGGCTGGTTTGCCTCTTTTAGTTCAAGCAGTGATTGCAGGAGAACCAGTAGTGCAAAATGTAAGTAACAGTAAATAAACTGATAGTTTTGTAAATTTTCTTGAAAAAAAGTTTCAGTTATCCATTGCAATTAAGTTTAAAGTATTGTGGCCTCTCATGTATCTGTATACTGCCTCAAATAGAGCATACATAAGATATGCTTTAAATGGGAATGCATTAAGATGTAACAAGAATTGACTCTTCAATCAATTTGTAGGAATATGTTTCTATTTCACTAGCATGAGGAATTAAAAGTATAGCACATCATTGTTAACTTAGCATTTTACAGTTACAGAAAAACTGGTTAAATTGGAATCCAATGGCGAAGTGGGTAGTGTCCTTGGCTACTAATCAAAGGGACCTGGGTTTGAGCCCTGAATAAGGTATGAATGTTTCTTTTCTGTGTTGTCTTTCTGCAGAGCTCACCTTCCTCTCAGATCTCTGTGGTATATTATATACAGGGTGAATCTGAAAAAGTGGGCAAAACTTTACGGGGTGGTAGAACGCAGCTATACGAGCAATATTCGTCATAGAATGTATGGTCGGAACGCAAGCAGTGAGAAGTTAAAAGGTAGTTTTCCACTGTCACATTTAAAGAATGAACACAAGAAGAAGAGGAGATACTCTGTGCTTCACTTGCATTCCCATCCGCCGCACTGTACACAAAGTGCATATCCGCCATTTCGCGGTTAGTATAACCATCCATCCTCTCGGCAATCCACGGTAGAAATGCCGTTGGGTGCGAGGACCCACCCTTTTATACCATTTCCAACGCCACCTAGCGGCTCGCCGTTTGCGTTCCGCCCATACTTTCTATGACGAATATTGCTCGTATAGCTGCGTTCTACCACCCCGTAAAGTTTTGCCCACTTTTTCAGATTCACCCTGTATATATAATCTTTGTGGCATATTAAACTGACAGGCAGCTGTTAGACTTCTGTGGCAAATTGCTGCTTGACAGTAATTTATTTTTATTGCTTATAAAGCAAATTGCAAATTATGTGGTATTTAGTTGCTGATTTTCAGTTGTATTAATAAACAAAACACTACTGAGCTTCTTCAAATTCAGTAATTCTCATATACAGTAGCTACAGTACTAATAATTGCAATATTTTGTATATAAATTAAGAATGTTAATTTAGTAACATTTATATTTTTATTGCTATATAGTATACACTATGTGAAATGAGAGACAAAAAAGTGCTGATTTGAGAGTGAATTAAATATATTTTTTGAAATTAAATAAATGCCATTCAAAATGATATCCACAATAAATTGTTTGTATTTTCAGGTTGTATACTCTATATTCTCGAAACGTTTTTCACACAAGATCAAATCTTCGTAATATTAAGTAATGAATGAAGTTAAAGTAATGAGTTTCTAACAATGTAGACTGCTTTTTTCTGAATTAATTTTAAAATATTTTCTTCAGAAAAAAAAATTTAAACCTTGAACTAACAAACAGAAATAGGTTGTGTTATTTAAATCAAAAGAAAGATCATTCAATAATGAACTTAGCACATTGGAATTATAAAAAGAATCACACATATATAAGCACTAAATATTAGCATTTTTAGAAATAAAAATGTTATATATAGAAGAAAAAAAAGAAAAAACAAGATAAATACTTTTTGAAATATATAAATTATCTATAATCAAGAATAACTAATTTACTGTTAAATTTTTAACATCTTACAAAGTATTAGAAATTAAGAGATGTCAACAGTGCAGAGAATATTCTCAGCTAATAATTTTATTTTGAAAATTAGGAAGAGGAAGAAAGGAACCACAAAGTGATTATTGCACTGAGTGTGCTGACGTGTACTGATTTTAACAATTAAAAAAGTCCATTCACTTCTGATGTATATGTAATACTCATTTTCAAGGAGAAAAGGTTTTGTAAGTTTCAAACTTTAGTGTCTTCTAATTGTAGAAATTCCAACCATTCACAAAAATTGTATGCTAATATTTTATTACTACTTATCCAATCAAGAAATTGTTTTGCATTCATCCCTTAAAAAAAGAGTTGCATTTTCCCATACCCTGGGAGTAAAAGTGAAACTCCTATCAATATAAACCTCTTGACCATCCCATCCTACACCCTAATTTTCAAATTTATAGCATGAATAAACTTTACAATATTCATATAAAGGTTTGTCACTTTTAACTTTAATGCCTTGTAATGGTGGAAATTAAAACTATTGAAATATTTGAAAAATATGAATCCCAATTTTCCCTACTACCTAACGAACTAAAAAAAAATCGTATATTTCTAAATGCAAAAGAAAGTTGAAAGTCTACACACAGATAAAAAAGTGAAAACAATAGCTCATTTTTTGAAATTGAGCTAAAAATCATAAAAAAAATTATCAAATACTAGGATGATTCATAAGTCTGTGTGTTTTTCACAATGCAAAATGTCTACAGTGACACATCACCATGTTGCATTTGCATACCTCTGAACATAGTACTAAGGGAAAGTATAAAGTCCACTGCCTCAGTCCATAGCTATTAAAAGTATTGAAATATTGGTTTCCAGAGTTAGAAACATTGTACAGTTAGGGAGTTAAGTATTGAAATCCATGTAATTTTACATCATTGATGGGAAAAAAAGATTAAAAGCTATTGAAGTGGCCCAAGAAATATGCAAAGTGAAAG
This sequence comes from Ryuthela nishihirai, assembly GCA_038380435.1. Classification (NCBI taxonomy): domain Eukaryota; kingdom Metazoa; phylum Arthropoda; class Arachnida; order Araneae; family Heptathelidae; genus Ryuthela; species Ryuthela nishihirai. The sequence continues at coordinate 39,574,788 of JAWZYU010000029.1, forward strand.
GTAATGGGATAGTCTCCAATTGTGCTGCTCAACTTTGGTTCAAGAAGTTCAAAGATGGTGACCAAGCCTCAAAAGTAAGCTGTGATCAATACAGCCAATTTCTGTAAATTGTAGCATTCTGTTCCAAGCTGTTGAATCTGATCCATCGACAAGCACTTGCAGGCTCTTGTCCAAACTTGGTTACTAATAAACAACTACAGTGTGGCATCTGCAGAGCATCAGTAAGATAGCCAAGAGTTCCATGGAAACTGACTATTGAATAAGCAAATTTTCATATCAAAGTCTGCAGGAAATTCCTTGCTAATCCACATGACCACCATTTCATCAAGTGAATTGTTAAATGCAATGAAAAATGATATTTTTCAACTACCCAAAGCAGTGGCTCGACGCACACTTCCTGTCCCAAAGAGGGGATGATTTGAAACGAAGGCAATGTTTGGTAGAAGCTTGTGGGTATAGTGCACTTTGCTGACCACTACTCAGCACAACTGGAACTTGTGCACTCTGTGATGCTTCAAACCTACCCAGGATTGGTAAACAGACATCAGGTACTTCTCCAACAAGACATTGCAGAACCACATACCTCACTTCAGACCAAAGAAAAACTCCAAGAACTGGCATTTGAGCTTCTTCCTCACCCAGCATTTAGTCTAAGTGACTACCACCTCTTTTGCTCTATGGCACATTTTTTTCAAGGTAGGCGGTTTCAAACATTTCAGGAAGCCAAAATCATATGTTGGGAGTTTTTCACCTCCAAGGACCAAGCATAGTATCAAAGAGGAATTGAACAACTTGCTGACAGATGGCTACAAATTATTGAAAATGATGGTTTATATTTTGCTGAGCAAAGTTTATTATTTATATTGTAATACTCATTTCTAAAGTAGATAATAAAACAACAGACTTTTGATTCACTTAGTATTTTAGTAGTACTCTTCGGGTCTTTCATTCAGTCATTTACAGAGCTATTGAGTTTTTTATTGGGATTCAGAGGAAATGGTGGGTTTGTGTTTCAGAGGAACTTGAGGATTTGGGTGACCTCCTGAAAACTTTTTCAAGAGATTACTAGAAGTTTGAAATTGCTTGTTTCCAAACTTTGCATATGGGTGTCCCCCTAACAACTCATATTGTGTTAGAAATCTATGTCCATACCTATAATAAAACCTGAGTTCATGCCTGAAACCACTTATTTTTCCATATTGATACCACTAGGAGGGCTGTTGACATCATATATCAAGAAGCTCTAATTCATTGAAATGTTATATTCCTAATTATATTGAAAAGATAAACAAAATTTGTGTCATTTATGTTTATAATAATTTTAGCCTTGAAGGTCTCTTTAACCCCAGTGGAGAATGAGAATTTTTCCTAATGTGAAATAAAGCACAAATAAATCAGTCCAGAGCACTTTTCTAAATCAAAATATGTATTTGAATACTTTGCATTTTCAGTGCTCAGCTGAACAATGTGTGTGCAAATTAAAGAATTATTTAGGTAATGGCATTAAGGTGAAACAATGTTAAATAAAGTGGCATTAACCTTGGGATCTACTGTATTGGCTATAAACATTAAGGGAGGGTTTCAAATGCTTTCATTGCTAGCCTGGCATCATGAATTTTTTTTTTTTCCTGTGAGGAAAATAGGAATTGAGCTTTTATAAGATATAAAAAGGACAACATTATTAAGCCAAATCTGAATAATTGCTTGAAACTAAAGTGAAAAACTGTGTGTTTAATAAAAAAAATTTATATATTTCCAAAGTTTTTGGATTGAAAATTTATTTCAAATGGAAATCTTATTGCCACTTTTACCTTTGTTAATATCTCTTGCTTTATGTGTATAAGAAGTATGAATCAATCCTATTCTACTCTCTTCTCCATGTATTTGCTAAAACGTTTGCTTCAAAACAATGGCTCATCTTCATTAATAGTAATTAGAATATATAATGGATTATTTATTGATATATATGTATTGTCATTTTGTTGTAATCACACTTATATTTCTATTTTCTTCACAAAAGGCATTCTCAAATTTTATTCTCATTTTATTATTTAATGAATTCTTTTTTTATAGATTTTACACCTTGTTTCCCTCTGAAAAATATTTAGTCAAATTGTGAACTGCAATTTTTCACTAGCATAGCTGTCATCTTCTACAGTGATTCCAATTATTTGTTAGTGGCAAACTGATGTGAAAGCACTTTTAAAAGCCACAAGGAGTAATATTCCTGTGTGCTTTCCAATAATTGATTTTTTTTTTTTTAAGTATAATGAACTATTGGATTAATATGAAATTTTCCTTGTTCCTCAGAATTCTCTCCAAAGTTTTATTTTGTTTTTATTATTTGGCAGGGCTAAATTAATAGTTTTAATTGTATTTTTAAAAATAACTTCAGTAATGCAAAGCATTGTTGATGTAGGAAAATAAGTTTATGAAACAAGTTGTAAAATTCATAATATAGTTTATTTATTTTGTTAATATACATATTTGTTATAGCTTGTATTTATTTTTTAAATATTTTTTTTATTAAATAATGCTCATACATATATAATTAATAAAATATTTGAATTCCCTGTTTCAAACAGTAAACTTTTATTTTCTGTTTAGCGAAAATTGCTTGCATTTGCTTTAGAAAAACTACTTTATGTTATAAACCTTCCTCTGCCACCAAATTACAATGGAAAAACAGATTTACCTCAAGTTCATGCTTGCCATATATTAAAGATATTAGTGGTTGATTCAAGCCTGTCTCTTGATATCAGTACGTGGCTGGAACGCATAGTACCAACTTGTGTCTCTTGCTTCTCATCAAAATCCTGGGCTGTTCGTAATGGAGCTCTTCAATTGTTTGGTAAGTACTGTTTCACAAATACAATTTGGTATATACTGGTGGAAATTGAAACAAGAACACCATTAACAATTGAAGCGTAATCTATGAGATTTATTTAGTAGAAACAACTTGTTGAGAAGGGACAGTGATTCAATGTTTATTTTACCTTTTAATGAGTATTACATTTTACATAAGGCACATTTGAATAAGGTATTGAACCTCCTTGAACAGCAATACAAGCTTCCAATCTGGCATGCAATTGGTGTAGCTGTCTGCTCTGCCACCACCACCCTTCTGATATGCTGATCCTCTCGTGTGTTCGTAACTCTGTTTTGCCCAGAACTATGTCTGTGAGTGTGCGAATGCTCTTCTGACCATCGACGCTACCATCATACCACTGCCGATACCTCTCGTCCTACATGATGTGCAATTTGACAAAACTCTGCTTCCTGAAGACCCACTATACAACCTTGCTTAAACTCCACTAACTGAACAAATGTTGCGTGTCTGCCATTGTCCAGGCATAGTAGCTTCTTCAAAGAGTACTGAACAACATGACACAAGATGAATAACTTCTTTCTTCATACCCTAGTCCTTAAATACATGCTGCATACATTTGCATGTTGTCATCCTCGGTGACTTCATTATTTCATCCAATGACTGTCAATCTTAGATCATCTTAGCTTCCCTTAACTCTTAACATATTATAATATGACATTCCTAAAGGAATTCATTCTGGGTGTTCTTTTTACAATTTCTACCAGTGTAATTATAATATATACAAAGATTACCTTAAAGTTTTGAATATGAAAAACTACACTTCCAGATAGATGTAGAACCAGAATTTCATAGAATGTCACTAAATGTTTTATAAAATGTTACACTGAAATTGATATTTTTGTATCATTGCTGCAACAAATACTGCAATCTAGGTTTCATAAGTGTAATGTAAGATATATGTATGCAGAAATACTTTGGTATTCAAATGATTTACTTTGTTAGTTTGCAAAATGCAGCATACCAGATTTCATTCAAGTCCCAGTTGGACCAGCATTGAAATTTATCTCTGCAAAACTCCCCGCTCTTCCCATGGTAAGTAGGGGACACCGTTAGGCTTGGAAAGGCCACTGTCCATTGGATGGGACATTAAGCCATGGCCCCCTGTGCAGGAGAGCCATATCCTGTGCATGTTAAAGAACACACTGGATGGCCGTGACAAGGAGGATGCCATCTGTCTCCCAACAGCTATTCAGTGAGTCCCCCTCCCACAACTTTCTCTGAGCATTCAGGATCCTTGTGACCTGGCCATTTAGCCCATTGTGTGCAAAAATGTGCTGCTCAGAGGTATAACCCAACCTGCTTGTAGGCTACATTTAAAAAATTAAATATTTGTTTATCTTTGCAATGATCAGATTTTTGAAGGATAAACCCACAGCTAAGGATTTAACACACAGGTCTAAAAACACGAATTAAGACACTGAAATAGTACATATTAATTTTAGCATATTTTTTATGTAGTGCTACATGTAGAGAAATCAAAGATTGGTGTTTTGCAGCTTTGTAATATAAGATCCTGTAGTTTTAGCTATCTGTACTTTGGAAGTGTGGTGGAAAATTCTGTATAATGGGAAAATTATCAGACATACACTCTATTACAAAAAAAGTAATTTGACATTTCCATGCTACATGAATGGTAAGTTACATTCAAAACTCCCTTTGAAAATAATTTTTTTATGAAAAAATATTAATGGCGATAAATTGAAGATCTCACTCAAATCCCTCTAAATATCTATTTTCCTCAATATTCATATAATATTAAAAGAATTATGGAAACTGAAACATTTAACTGTAACTCATGAAATAATAAGCTGAAAAATTTTGTTGTGAGTGAGATTCGAACCCACTTCACCCGGAAACATGATTCTTTACTACAGGATTTAACTGTAACTTTAAATATTTTGGGGAAAAAAAATTAAGGAGATAAAGCACAACTATTGCAAAAATCATTCACTAAAAATAAATGTGATATTTTAAGTTTGTATAATGTTTTTTTCAGTTGTCATCAATTAAGGGGAAAAAATATTTAAAAAGAATGTGACAGCAGCATCTGCTGTTAAATGTTCCAGTTTCAATAACTCTTTAATATTAAACGAATATTGTTGAAAATTGAAATTTAGAAAGATTTGAGTGAGATCATCAGTTTATCATCAGTAACATTTTTTTCATGAAAAAACTTATTTTCAAAATTAGGGAGCTTTGAATATGGGTTTCTATTCACATAATGGGGATGTGTCTGATTGGTTTTTGAAATATATTTGTGGGTTGCAGTATAAGCACTTCAGAGATACCAGTTGGAGCACCTGATATTACATTAGAATGTATTGAAACTTAATATTATGTTAGAAAATATACTTTTTATATTATTTTATTATTTTTTAAAGCATTTAGTATTATTTTTTCAGGAGCTACATTACCTCGATTATGTGGTCAAAAGAAAGTTAAAGAGGATGAATCTGAACATAATTTAGTCTCACCTTTGGAACTATTTACACACCACCGTACGCTTTACACCTATCTTCTGCAGCAATTGCAATGCACTGTGAAGCAGCACAAGAAGAAGGAATTCTGTCCAGAATTGGTACCTTTATTATCGCTCATGGTAAAGATATCACCAGAAAATGATCTTCAAGGTAAAAGTTGGTAAGAACTCAGAAATGTCTTTGAAGCATAATAGCATTGCTTGCTTAAACTCGTATTAAAATTCATTATATAATAATTTGCTATAAGTGTAAAAACTCCTGTACAGTATTAAAGAACAAGGTTTCTTTAACAATTTGCAAAAATAATAAATTCAGGCATAAGGTCCTACTGATTATACAGTAGTAAAGCTATGTCAGTCAGGTTGTAGATATGGTTACTTAGAGTCTGTAAAATATTTTGTGAAAAATACTCTAAAATATGAAATTTCCTGTCTACATTCTTCTATATATAAATATACATACAAGTGAAATCATATACTCATTTAATCCTTTGCATGTCTAACTTAGTTGTTTTCCTTTTGATTCCACTTGGAAAAATAATATTAAACCTGAAAATATCTTGAGGAACTTCTAGGTTTTTTTATCAATTACCAGCAATCACTTCCTTATACTGAAGTCGCACATAATAAATTCCATAAGTAGTTGTCTTAGCTCAGTTGTTTCATAATCGAATTGTGTAATCAGTTTTAATTTCAGAATAGTAAGTGTGCTGTACTTTCAAGTAAACTTTGCAATGCTTTCAAAACTTGAATTGGAAGAAATTGATTTTTGTCAATATCAGAAGTTGCATCATCCAACAAATACATACATCTCTTTCAATATTTTAGATTTTCGGTCTTAAAGACAGAATTTTTTTTTTTACTCTGCTACTTCTAGGATTATCTTTATTGTTCCTCAAATATATATATATACCATGATTAAAAAGAGTGATAATTATTCTTAAACTTAATAAAACTATACCATGGCATATATCAGATTTTTCTAGCTTAAAATGCTGCTGCCTCAGTTAATATTAAAATAAAAAAATAAATACCCCCTCAAGCAGCTGCTTGCCACAGAGGTCTGACAGGAGCTGTCAGTTTATATGCCACAGTAGAAAATCTGAGAGGATGGTCAGACCTCAGCAAAAAAATGATACATACATCCATGCCTTGGATTACAAAAAATTTAATTTTTAAATGATATACTTTGGTGATATTTTTAATTGCATTTTAACCAAATGCATTATGAAAGTGCAGTTTTTAACTGAATTTTTGCTGTTATTTTAAAATTAATCTTTTAATAACAGCTTGATCCAAAGCTGATTTGATCCCAATTTCAATGCTTCAGTTAATTTTTTTTCATGTTTTTTACCTCTTTTTTCAGATATATTTTTCAGTTTTATTTAAATTGTTTTTGAAGGAAAATTATTTTTATGCAGCTTACTTAGTTTTATATTTGCTGATTGCCAAAAAAAAACAATATGTATTCATTGTCTTATTTACGTAAATGACTAAAAGTTAGAAAAAATTAAATAAATGAAAGATTTAAGTGATTTAAGTAATAATAGAAATATTACAAATGATTTATATGCAAATAATGAAATTATTTAGGAAAACAGAATTTTTTTCAAAATTTTTTAAGTTAATTGAAAATGAGCAATAATTCGTTAAAATGAAAATGTGCAATAGCTTTTGCCTTTTTAAAGAAAACGTGTAAACAATTCCATCTTTTATTTTTCTTTCCAAAAATTTTTTTCTCTCAGTTTTGGAATATTTGTAAATTTTTTAAGAATTTAAATGTTAAATTAATTTATTAAATGAATTTATTAAAATTAATCAAAATATTACATTATTACTCACAATTTAAATGTTCCTTGTGTGATATATATATATATAGCTTGACCTCAGTGCAAGCCAGATTCATTGCTTTCAGTAATTCAGAACTATGCATTCTGTAATAGGGTTAAATCATTAAATTGTGTTCATAACCCTTTAATGGCCCAAAAAGCCAGCAGAATGTCATGAAGATTAAGGAATAGAACTGTGGATGAGTCTTTTTAAATCGACCAATATGAGCATTGGAAGGTTGAAGATGATACATGTTTTAGATATATTCTGTTCAGACTACATCATTTTCTTTCTCGCTCTGTAAAGAAAATCAGAAAATAGCTACCAGTTCAAATCAAATATGTACCTTGATGATATTTTGAATATTTCTCTAGAAAATAAAAAATATTAATTTTTGCACATGGATTAATAAAAATGTGTTTTCTACCAAGAAAAAAAAATTCTTAATTTTAAAAAACTAGCCCTTTTTAAGGTTATCATCACTGTTATTTTGAAGCTGCCCATATTTCAGCAAAATATTGTTTTAAATGTTTAAAAATTACACCCAGTAAACTAGCACTTTCCTTTATTGCACACAAGAAGTGTGCAATAAGTTGTGCTCTTACATGGTTTTAAATGTAAGCTACATTATTTTAATAAAAATGTAAAAATCAGTGGTTTTTTTTTTTCTTCTAGTCTAGTTGCACGAAATTCTTTTGAGTTTAGGGAGTCCCAAATACAGCACTGTGCATAACAGTAGACAAATTACTTGCAGTTACATTACCTTTAGATATCTTTGTGACACACTTCTTTATGTCTGAGGTCCAGGTGATAAGTGCTAAAATGTTTATGTAAAACAGGCCTGCTCACTTCGTTTACAATTTAGATTTTTGTATCTTTTTGAAAACCAAAGGAGATGAAATAATGAACATGTGTCATAAATGAGGACAAAGACACATTTATATAATGCATTTTTCTCTGTTTCATTTGCTAATAGATTTTTTTTATTAGATTTTTCAAACATTCTCCTTGGGCCTTAAATATATTTCTATAAATATATGTGTTGGAAGTGACCATGAGCTGCCATTTTAGTAGCATTGATGTAAACCAATTAATGGTACTAATGATTAGAAAATATTTTGAAGTGTATTATACCCAATCTGTATAAGAAATTTTGTTAGAATTACATTTTAAATGTTATGCCAGAAGGAATATAGCAACCAATGTATTTGAGTTGAACATACCCCACCAAAACTTTTAGGCACTAGCTACTGCTGGTATATGATAAAATTAGCCATAAAACATTTTAATTAAATATTGCTAAAAATGTGAATGATTAGTATATTAATAGCAAAAACATTTTTCCATATTTTTGCATTAAATTCTTGTTATTTTTCTAATATTTGTTTATATTTTCTTATAGGGATTTAGTCTTCAGCTTTAAGCCTCTGCTCTTGGATCTGTTGCAAAGTCCAATATGGAATGTGCGTGTTTTGGCATCCTCTGTTCTTGCTTCTTTTATTCATCCTGAAAGAATAACATTTGAGATAATTGAACTAATTCACCATCTTCCAGACAATGCAATGGAGATCAATTGCAACAAAATTCATGGTACATTATTGACAGTTCAAAGGATTTTAAATTTGAAGAAAAACTCTACAGTGAGGTTTGTAAATCATTTATTGCATTTACCCTTTGTGCTGAACAGTGTTGAAGTGTTCTATACTTGAATAGTTTTGTCTTACACTGTGATTTCTTTTTGCAATAATAAAAGCCATTATGCTACTAGTACTTAGCATTGATATGCTTGCTCTAATTGTCCCTGTTCTTCTGTTATTGTCATATTAATTGTTTTTTCAGTTTAATTTTTGAAACAAAGAGTATCTTTTTCATAAACTTTTAATTTTTGTTAATTACTACTGCATTTTTCTCCATTTTGAATTAAATATAAATATTGCACAACATATAAACCTGAACTAAAGCATTTAAGTTGAATCGAAACTGCTGCCATATTCTTTGCATTATCACTATGAAAAAGTTTTATATTAAACCTGTGGAAAATATCTTACTTAAATAACATGATATACATTACTAACAGATAAATATGTATTTAAAAATATCAGGAAAAGTCTGTTTAACACATATAAAGGGGGAGGGGTTGGCACAGTCAGTAGCACGCCAGGCTCGTAATCTGCAGTTCCGAGGTTCGAGTCCCAGCTGGGTCAGCGTTGAGATTTATCTCCGCAAAATTCCCCGCCCTGTCCACGGTCAGTAGGGGGCACCGATGGGTATGGAAAGGCCACCGTCCGTCAGATGGGATGTTGTGGCCCCATGTGTAGGAGAGCCATACCCTGTGCACGTTAAAGAACACGCTGAATGGCCTTGACGGGAGGCTACCATCTGTCTCCCAACAGCTGTTCCAGTGGGTCCTCTCCCCCAACCTTCTCTGAGCCTTTGGGGTCCGTGTGACCTGGCCATTTAGCCCATGGTGTGCAAAAAAGTGCTGCTCAGAGGTAAAACAACCCAACCCACATATAAAAGGGTGTAATAACTGCAATTCATGATGTTAACACAGAAATGAGTGCAAAAATGACTTGCTTTTGGCACATTAGCAGTCCCCCCCCCCCCCCAACAGCATTTCATTTTATGTTTTTAACTGGCAACAGTTGTGACTTTTTCTTACAATAATGGGTGTGCTTTGGTCTTTACAACTGCATGGAACTGACAAGAATATAGGAATTTTACATAGTTCTTACACATAAAATTTAATACCTTTCACCTTCTTTACCATCAGATAAGAACTGTGTTAGACCACAAGAAGTTCCTTTGATTATGAGAGTAGCCTTAAAAAATTAAATTTTTTTCGTGTTATGGAAGCATTTTATTACACAGATAGGTAATAACTGCAATACAGGGTATTATTTTTAATACTTTTTATTAATTTTTTTTTAAATAAAAGCATCTAATACCAAGTATGGTTAGCACATTTGTCTACTGATCAAAGGGACCTGGGTTCAAGCCCCGGGTAAAGCATGAATGTTTGTGTTGTCTTTCTGCTAAGGTCCTGCCATCCTCACAGATCTTCTACTGTGGTGTAGTAAACTGGCAAACTCTTGTCAGATCTGCAGCAAAGCAGCTGCTTGAGGGGGTATTTATTTTATATCTAAAGTGCTGACTTTTTTTTTCCAGTTCTTAGGACAGTATTAGATATTCTGCATTCATTTCCTGCTAGGATTCATACAAGTCTTTCTGAACACATAAATATTCACAGTTAAAATTGCATTGTTAGTTCAATTTGTTAAAAAAATGTAAATTAAAAATTTTAAAAAATACCTGTTTTCCTAAAAAGTAGAAAATGAAACATAAAGCATATCAGTGGTACAATCAGTCACTGAATTCATATTCACTTCAAAGGAATATAAGGGGCTGGCAATATTGTTGAATAGGTAAATCAGCATCTTATATATTCCTTTGAAAAGAATATGAATTCAGTGACTGATTGCATCATCGATATGCTCTAGTTTCATTTTCTGCTTTTTTTAGGGTGCATATGGGAAGATGGGTTTTTTTAATTTATTTATATTCTTTCTCACTAAAAATGCCCATCTTCAGAAACTTTTATATATGACTCATAAACATTGACCCTATTTCCCCTCCCCCTTTGCAGAAGAGTCATGCTTGGGGATACCCAACAACATTAGAGATGTCACTAGCTTTAATATGAGCTACAACTCATTTAAGGCAACCTCTTCAAAATTATCAACCCCTTTTTTTGGGGGAGAATGATGGAGGCATAATTCAAAGTAGTCTATGATGGTCCTCATATGAGTTTTCATTTAACACAACTTGTAATTGTAGGCCTTCATATTCAGAATATATAGTAGAAGAATGACATTCACACCCTGCTTTTAGGGTGGAAGAAATCAAGAGGAGTATATTTTTATTACCCACAACACTCCCCACATTGCAAGTTTTCATTTGACTATTTAAGCTTGTTAGTTTTACCCTCATTTGAAAGATATAGTAGAACAATCCTTCCCATATTTTCCCCTTTTTTGGGGGAAAGAAGCATGGGGAGGGCTTTTTAAAACTTGTAACCCTCCCTAATGCACAAGCTTTCATTTGATGCATAGACCATTGCTTTTGACTCTTGTGTTCTGAAGATATAGCAGAACAATCATTTTCATATTTTCCCTTTTTTAAGGAGAGGAGAAAGCATTGGGTAAATTTTTTTTAGCCTATGACACTCCCATATCTCAAGCTTCATATGACACATGTAATTTTGTCTGTCACATTCAAAAGATATGATGGAACAACTATTTGGACAAATACACAAACTGACAAATGACAAGCAAAAAAAACAATAGGAAGATAGCTAAAAATCGGACAAGCACAGATCTGGGGGGTAGGGTTAGTTCAGTCAGTAGTGTGCCAGGCTTATAATCTGAAGTACCCAGGCAGTACCTACATAATGGGAATGTCTGCCGATTTCAAGACGTGAAGTGACAGCAGTGCTAGTTACATTTTCATCCACTGTTTTGCTTGCTACTTGCTTCTTAACAGTGTACATTGCTTACTGCTAGTTTCAAAATTGGATACTGATACGGATTTCTTCAGAAGTGATTTATTTACTCTTCTGTCTATTTACTGCCTTTTTAAACTAGAAGTGTGAACGATGGCGTAGTGCTGTGTGATGTTTTTCAAAAGCGAAACTTATGAAATAAAACTCAGTTTTTATCGAATCCCTTTCAAGCTTGATCTGTGAGATAAATGGCTGAAATCAATATTTCAGCAACATAATGTTGACATGAGCAATTGGAAAAAGTTTCAGAGATCACTTTTGAATAAATAATATTTTATAATCACAGTAATTGTGAGCAAGGGAAACTTATTCCCATTAGGTCAATACGATGAATATCTTTACAATATACGGAACTGAGTTACACAGCTCTACCAAAATATTAGAGAATTTCCATGTTATGTGAATGGGAATCTAACTTTGAAGCTCTATAAGTTCTAAAATATTTATTTAATGGAAAAATGTTACTGAAAATAAATTAAATATCATAATCTTATCTATTTTAATCTTGATTTTCAAAAGCATTCGTAAAGTACAGGGTGGGGCACGAAAACTTCCTTTTTTTGAAGGCAAATGAAAGAAAAATTGTTGCTGATAAACAAAATTTATTTTTTGATAATGAAAGAACATAATTTCAAATTTCAAATCATGCTGTTTTAAACAAAATATTTTTAAGGTGGTGGCCACTGTTCTCTATGCACTGATGCTACCGATTTCTGACGTTTCCCTCTACACGTTCCAACATGTCCAGCGGAATACGGGCTATTTCCTGCCGCATAACATTCTTCAGCTGAAGCAGGTTTGTGGGGCGATGTTTAAAAACTTCTGCCTTGAGGTATCCCCATAAAAAAAAATCACAAGGCATTAGATCGGGCGAGCGCGCCGCCCATGGGATGTCACCTCGAATCGTCTGGGGAACATTGCCCTCAAAATTGTCATCGAAGCTCGGGCTGTGTGGGCCATGGCACCATCCTATTGGAACCAGACATTTCCTTGGTTCATTTCTTCAAGAGCTGGTTCGAAAAAGTTTTGAATCATACCCACATACTGCTGTGAATTGACAGTAACTGCTCGATTGTCCTCCTCAAAAAAATAAGGACCAATAATTCCAACTCTCGACAACACACACCATACTGTCACCTTATCACTGTGAAGTGGCCTCTCATGGAGCTCTCTAGGGTTGTTACCACTCCAATAGCGCATATTCTGTTTATTGACACATCCGGATAGGTAAAAATGTGCCTCATCACTAAAGAAAACAATTGCGTCAAGGGGAACAGTTTCCAATAAAGTTTCGCACGCAGTCATTCGGTTCTGGAAATCATGTGATGACAATTCTTGCACAATACACATCTTGTAGGGATGGAAATAAAGATGTTCATGAAGAATTTGATGCATTGATCGATTGGATATTCCTAGGGTGACTGCATGTTTGCTAGTGGAGCATCTCAGAGATCTCAAAATCGACTGTCTCCTCATTTGCCAATGCCTCCACATTTTCTGGCGTCGTAATGGTCCGTCATCATCCTGGGCTTTTTTTTCACCACACTCCCGGTTGTCCTAAAGCTCTCTACCCACAAAACAATTGATTTCCGGTCAGGAACCGTACCTCTGGGCTGAATTCCGAAGTGAGTATGGAACGCACGCTGCACCGTCACGTAGGAACGGTTGTTCGAAAAATAGGCTTTGACCGCAAACGCATGCTGCTTCTTCATCCACCTCATGTTTTCTACTTAGGGGTACTAGACAACTTCCATGACTGCTGCGTTCGCAAAGCCCATCCCCACTTTTCTACGACCTTACCTCCCTTCATAATGTGCCGTCAGGAAAAGGAAGTTTCTGTGCTCCACCCTGTATTTAAGGAATTGTGGAAACTAGAATATTTCACAACAGTAATGGCTCATAAGAATTTACCTCAGATATTAATTAAACTTAAATAATAAGTATTTTGTCAAATCGTTTAATAAAATATACATTTTAAAAGTTTGCATGATGATTATTTCAATATTAGATAATTATGAATGAATTTCATAAAACAAGATAATTTATTGTTAAATATTCCAGCTTCCATAACTTTTTAAAGACTGAATGAATAGTAATGATAAACCAAGATTTAAATAAATTCGATTATGATCTTTAATTTATCTTAAGTCACTGTTTTTCATTAAATGTCAAAAGTACATATATGTAAACTGAGTTTGTATTTAACGGCCACCAAGGTAACAACAACATTCTGACAAAGTAGAGACAAATACTCTTCTGCACACACTCACATAAGGGTGGCTCAAAAACCTAGCCTTGACAGGTCGTAGGAGACATCCATTCACAATCTTTATCTTCAGTCACAGTTTTTCATTAAATGCATATTTTAAAATTTATAGAGCTTCACAGTTAGATTCCCATTGCCAAAACTTGGAAAGATAATGCTGTAGCTACTCTGAGCTATTAAATACTGTCACCATCAAATTAAATACCCCATTATCATCAACTAACATTATTCAAAATCTTGATCACAGTGCTTTGAAATATTCAGTATATGAATTTGTAAGTGTTAAAGAAGTGTTGCCAAATTTGAGCTTGAAGATAAAACTATTAATCCTGTCACCAACTACATTTCTGCCAAGGTTATGCAAAAATAAATTATTTTATTTTTCTTTTAATGATCAAAAACCATCAAATTCATGTAAAAAATTGTAAAATAATAATATTAAATTTTTAAAACCATTTTTAACAAATTATGGCAATAAATGTAATGAAGAAACTGTAGAACTGAACAGGGCTGAATTCTAAACCTTTCTCAAGAAAAATGCTTAAATTGTAAATATTTCATATTCATTCATTTTAATTTTTGCATAAATATTTCAGCTGCCAAACTCAAGTTTGGCTGCTGAAATATTCTAAATTGAAAAATAAGGAAATTTTAACTGCTTCATGTAAAATCATCAGTTGAGGTGATAAAAAATAACATTACTTTAAACAAGTAAAAAAATGGGAAGGGGCCCCTATAGGTCTGGAGAAGTAATATTGAAATAAAAAAGCTAGCATATAAAGAGTCAATTCTGTGCTGCAGTATAAATTTTGTGCCTATTGCATTTAAAAACTATTCTTTTAATCATTAATTTTTTTTTTTAGCAAATTTTCCACTTCATGTTTAATTTTAAAAAATCCGGTATTAATATCAAAATGATCTTACTTGAATCTATTGCTTATGCATTTTCCTTAACAATAGACTCTATTGCAATAGCAATTAAAATTATTAAATTAGGTAAAGAATTGCTTTGTATAAAATTTAAATTTTGTTCTTTAATGAATAACGTTAAATAATAATATTGAGTAAACACTTGAAGATTTCAGATCTTATGGATAATAATTTTCAATTGTAACACAATTATTTTTAAACATATTTTTCATTATGGAGAGTTTAAATCATTATTCCTGTTGTATCTCTAAGAAAGATTCTAATTTATTGTATTTGATTAACCATCTGCCTAATTCTTTACCATAAGGCTTTGGATAGATTGCTATATACTTACCATTAGCATAAGTTAGCTTATCGCGGAATGGTCTGCCTTCATGTGACAAGTTCTGAAGTTTCCAATACACACTTGTTAACATGGAGATTGACGAAAATTGGCAGCATTCCCATTACATAGGCACCAACCCAGGTTCAAGATCCCCTGTTCTGATGTGAAATTTATCTCTGCAAAACTCCCTGCCCTCTGTTGGCAGGAGACACCAATGGGCTTGGAAAGACTGCCATCCATGAGATGGGACATTACACTATGGCTCTGTGAGCAGCAGAACCATATCCTGTGCATGTTAAAGAAATCACAGGATGGCTTGATGAGAGGTTATCATCTGCTTCTTAACAGCTGTCCAGTGGGTCCCCTTCTCCCAAAGGGGGAAGGGGCTCAGTCAGTAGCGCTCCAGGTTCAAATCCCAGCTAAGCTCAAACTTGATAACTGCAGCATTTTTATTTATCTCTGTAAAACTCCCTGCTCTGCCCTCAGTCAATAGGGGACACCCAATGGGTTTGGAAAGGCTGCAGTCCATCAGATGAGATATTCCTGATCCATGTACAGGAAAGCCATACTCTGTGCTGTTAAAGGACATGTCAGATGGCTTTGATGGATACCATCTGTCACCTAACTTGTCCAATGGGTCCCCTCTCCCCAACCTTCTCTAAGCCCTAGTGGTCTTCCCGACATGGTCATTTAGCCCATTGTATGCAAAAAAGTGCTGCTCGGGGGTAAAACAACCCAACCCTTCCCCCTAACCTTCTCTGAGCCCTTGGGGTCTTGTGGCCTGGCCATTTAGCCCATTGTGTGCAGAAGGGTATCACTCACAGGTAAAACAACCCAAAGCTCAGATCTAGATAAATGGGGAGGGGCAAGAAACTCAATCAAGTCAGGAAGAAAGGGACTTAAAGTCCAGTAAGTAAAGGAACAGGAGACTAGATTTCCATTGCAGACTCAAAGCCCAGATCTAGGGGGGGGAGGGGCAAGAAACACATACAAATCAGTAAGAAAGTAAGTGGGGAACAACAGGGGACTAGATTTCCATTACAAACCCAAAGTCTGTATTTACAAAAAGAAAATGGAGAACAAGAAACTAATTCAAGTCAGTAAGAAAGTAGGGGAGGGGATCTTAATTTACAGAAGATTAAATTTCATTACAATATAGCATTAAACAGAGAGGAACCTGTTTAGCCTTTTAAACAGAGAGGAACTCTGTTTAAAAGGTCTTCGATGAAAAAATTCTGAAAAATGCATGAAATATACATTAGATTAATAATTTGTGCCCTTTTTTACCCTTACTAGCTTACTCAAAATGCTGAGTCTGGGGGGGGGGGGGGGGGTCAAAGGCCAGATCTAAGAGGACATGTCCCTCCCCCTCTCTCTCATTATTCCATATATTCTGTTTTATTTCTTTGTTTGTTTTTTTTTGTTTTTTGTTGTTTTTTTGTTCAAATTTAAATTGCACACAATCTGAATAGCCTACATATTATGCATCTTCTAGTGATCAATTAGTATATTGTGTAGGTACTAAAGGCCTTTAAATGATATATTAACATTAATGAGCTCTGTAAAATAGTGGGTTATCATTATAGCAACTTTGTACTAGGGACAGGTTGAGTTAAATCTTTTAGTTTTAGGAAGGGAAAAAGGATTTTTATAATATATTGTTATTTTAATTCAAATGTCCAGTTTTGCATATTTGCTCTGTGTATATATTTTAATGTGTAAAACAGTGTTACGTAATAACAAATATATTAATTTTTTAAAATCAGTTCACAGGTTGCAACAACAGTACTGAATATCTTACACAGGAGATTAGAATGGATCACAAGTGAAAAACATGAGTGTGGCATTATACATGCTTTGTATGTAGATATTATTTGTACATTGCACTGCAACATAAATTCTCATTTTCATTCTTTACGACCAACTAGTGAACATTTTTCAATAAACCCTTCAAAGGTAATTTAATTTTTGATAATACAGTCTTGTAGAGAATTCCCATGATGTTTAAGTTAAAATCAAATCTAAATGAGATTCTAATGGAAACAAATCTGATGAGAAAGAAATGTAAATTTCATTTATACATTTTCTTATTTGAAAATGTATATATTTGTATAACACAAAATGCACTTGAATTGAAATTTAGGAGAGAAAACCTGTAGAGCAGCAGTTCCCAACCTTTTGAAAGCAGAGGATCCCTATTTTAACTTGAAAAATACGTACCCCTGTAGAGGGGTCCGCCGTATTTTAACCACTAACTGCCTCAAAAGTGAATTTCTTACAGACCCCCTCAGATATTACCATGGACCACAGGTTGGGAACTACTACTGTAGAGTATACATATATTTAAAAAATAGAATTTTAATTGTTTAAATATTCTGTTTGTGTATGTTTCTCATCTTAATTTATACATAATTAAGTAATAGCACCATCCACTAAATCAGTGATTCTTAAATGAAATACCTTAAGCTCTCTGAAGTGCAGTGAGATTTTGCAAAATATTACAAGAGCAAACATATTCTTATATCTTAAATTTCAAAACTTAGATTATTAAAAAAAAATGTTACTGGTTATGATGGACAAAGAGAAACATGAAAAGAATTGTAGGGCAAACATGGTATCAAATAAAATGTGAGGACTATATACTTGCAAAAATAAGATTATAGTATGTGTTTATTTTAAGTGAGAGGTGTTCCAAAAATTGTGCATTATGCATAGAAATCTGAGGATTTTCATAAACTGCACTGGGGGGGAATGCAGAAAATAAAAGTGGGAACCACTGTCCTAAACACTTTAGTGTAATAGATTATATTTTATTAGCATCTAATATTAGTACATATAACATAAGTATGTAAAATACCAAGTAATTTTAAAAACATGGTTCGTGATTAGATATCTTTCAACCACTTGTTAGAGTCCTGACAGTTTACAATAGTGTCTTATACCCATGAGCTTGGGATTCCTGAGAGCAACAATATGTTCTAGTTTTAGCCTATATACTGAAGTAATGTGGAACAACAAGATATATGCACAGAGTAAAAGCAGTTAATGTTCATGCTATTAAGATGCATCTGAGTGTGTGTGTCATCAACATGTCTAACATGTACTGCATATGGCTGACAGCAGATTCTGTCACAAGCATTTCTGCTATAATGTGATACTTCACAAATGATAGCTTGCTTCAGATCCAGATTGCTATAAGGTAGGGGTCTCAAACACATGAACCTCAAAGTCGTTTTTGTGGCTTGCAAGCAATAAATTTTATCATAATCATGGGAACAAATTATGGCTTATTAACTGGTCTAAACTGAGATGATCTCAAATGAGTATGGAGAATATGACTGCATTCAGTGGAAAATTAAGCCACTTTTTGTGAAATATAAGTTTATTCTTTGATATCAATAGTATATAACATTTAAATACTGAAGCAACAATATAAACTGTTGCTTTAAAATAAAATGCAGCCAATATAGTCAGAGGTAACTGATTTGGCCCAGGAGGATGGGGAGTTGACTCAGATGATAGCAGATCAGGCTCATAATCAGCAGTTCACAGATTCAAGTCCCACCTGGGCCAGCATTGAGATTTATCTTCACAAAACTACCTGCTCTGCCCTCAGTCAGTAGAGGACACCAATGGGCTTGGAAAGCAAATGTCCAATGAAAACGCCAATGGGCTTGAACACCAAAGGACAGCAATGGGCTGGGAAAGCTGGATGGGATGTTAAGCCATGGCTCCACGTATGGGAGAACCATAACCTGTAAAATTTAAAGAACACACTAGATGACCTTGACAGGAAGTTACCATCTATCTCCTAACAGCTGTCCAGTGGGTCCCCTCTCTCCAACCTTCTCTGAGCCCTCAGGGTCCTTCTGACTTGGCCATTTAGCCCATTGTGTGCAAAAAAGTGCTACTCAGGGTAAAACAACCAACCCTGATTTGGTCCCTATATTATTGAACTTAAGTTCCATGCTATAGAATGATCAGGATATACCCATGCATTCAGGTATCTGCATAACCAGAAATCTGCAGGTGTTCATCACCTGCAGATTTCTGGGGAACACAATGCAGAACACCTGCATTGTGTTCCCCAGAATTCTGGGGAACACCTGCAGAATCAGGGGAACACAATGGCCATTCATATAGGAAATGAAAGAAATGACTATCAGAAAGTGACTGTATGAAACTACCTTCACGCATTTTCCAGTATATGGTTGCATGACATTTTACAGAAATATACTTGTCATAATTCATAATCACATAGCCATTTAGCAGCAGGCAACATCACTCTCTGAAAAAATCCCAAATTTCCTATAGCCACCGTATAAAAACCACTGCGTGTTATTCTAAATATTGTCCTATATAGAATATTCAAAATTCAGGGCCTGGGAAAGGTGATGTGAATCATTGTTATTATTTTGTACTGCAATTCCTTGCAAAGTTAGAAGTGGATGAGTAATAGTCTACTAACATCCTATGGAAGGAATTGATTGATTAATCTATGGAAGAAACAATTGATTAATCTGTGATGAGTTTAATCTAACACCTAAACAAGGTGAAAGTGATAGTGTGATACTGAAAATATGCACATACCAGGATTTAGGTTTGGGGGTTTGGGCTGGGATTCATGAATTTAGCATTGGGGAGGGTTTGAGAATTTAACTTCGAGGGGGGGGGAAATTTAGTTTGGGGGAGTGAGTCTTAGAATAAGACTTGAGTAGGGTGTCCTAATTACTGAAATATTCCACCAGAAGGGAAGGTTAACATGATATTCTATGATATATGAAATAAAAATTTATAGTTATTTTCTTTATATCTACTTTTAGTGTCGGGCATAAAATATGAAGCTAAAATAAAAATAATATAGAAAGATACTTGTTTTGGATTTCAAACCAGATAAACAAGTTTGAGATTTTGCATAAGATGGCTGGATTTGGGGAGGTGGGGGTGGGGTGAACCCTCTACATCCCTGATTAAAGAAATTACACCAGATTTCTAGTAATCATTCAGAATAAAATGGAGTATTAGTAATAAAAAAATTTTAAGCATGTGTATAATCATAGTACTATAATGATTTTTGTGTACAGATTAATATTTTTGAAACAAGTTTCTAAAATGAATCGAGGAAATTTAAAAATAAAGTGAAATTCGCTTCAGAAATATTAACATTATAATGCATAGTTGGTGGAAATTAGAAAAAAAAAACGAAATTCATTCAAAAATATTGATATTTAATGCAATCAATGTTATTCTACTATTTATTCATCATTATAAGCAAAATGTCTTCTAATAATTTTGAATCCAAATTATTTCTTTAGTTAGAAAGAATCCATTTAAGCATAGAAAAAACTCCCTGTAGATGCCTGAGTACTACTAGAATAATTCTTTACAATGCTTTGTCTTGATTTTTCCAATAGTGAAAAATATTTTCTATTGTAGAAATTCTGTTTGCTCTCTCAAATTTATTTTATGAAATTGAAATTTTATTTTCTTTCGCCTCCAGTTTTTTGGTTTCATCAAAATAGATTTCCAGCAAATCATTTGTTGAGTCATTTGATGACACTGAACTATTTTTATCGATGCTTTCCTGTAGAAGGGCTCATGCAAAATAAATAAATGAGTTTTTCTCTGAAATAGACTTCAAATAGGATAAAAAAAATCTAATGAATAAATATTAGTAAAGAAATCAAAAATGTTATCTATTTAACTTTGTGCAGTCTCTTTGTAAAATAGCTGCAGAGAAGTACAAGATACGTCTTGTCACTGCTTGATTGAAACTTGAGAATTGCCTCCTTTATTTTTCTCAGCATATGACAAGGTGAGGTTTATTGTTAATGATTTACAAACATACATAGTGAAAATGTTTCGAGGGAGGAGGGAGTCGAAGGTTTGTTGGGAAGATCAAAGCCAAATTTTCGACTATTGTCAATAAATTAATGACCCCTTCCTTCAATTCTCTGTCCTATACCCAAATTGTCCCATGTACATAGTTCCTTTTCTAAATATGTAAGCTGATCACAGGGAATTGTAATATACCTGGCATTTTCACCCTATTTTAATTGCCCTGTTTACTTTCTGCATTAATGGAGACTCTTCCTTTCTTTTCAGCTGTAGTTCTTATCTGGCTATCACAAAGCACTTTCTCTGAGATCCAATTGTGATGAAAGTGATTAAGATAGGTGCTTCCCAAATTCTTTTGGAATGCACCAATGAAGGGCTGTATTTGTTGATCATAAAAGTAAATTGTACATCTGCCTGTTTCACACTAGTTTCTAAGTATATCTTATAAAAGGAAAATCAGATATATCAAAACACAGAAACTGTGAAAATAATGAAATAACAAAATAATTTTTTCCATTATTTGTTACGATTTATCGTTATAAATATTTTGAAATTCTATTAAAGTTATTCAAAAATCATTATGTTACAATAACGTTTTCCAACACTGATTTAAACACTGTAATCAAGCAAGGTGTAAGCACTATAATAGATTTTCTACATTTTGCCTGAATATCCATTTCATAATTAATTTTTAAAAAATAAGATTTCTTTCATTCTTTATGTTATTAGGTAAACAGTTGAATACTTTGGGAGCCTGGCATACATAATGCTTACAAAAAACTGTTTTTCTGGGAGAAACCACATTTAAAAATACCACTGTTGAAAATCTGGTATTTTATTGAAGACACATACATTTGAATCATCCCAATCTTTGACAATTACATGTTAACAAGGGGTTAATATATAGTTTTGGATTTATTATATTTGCAATGAACTATAGTAATTTTGAATACTATCATACTCTCGTTTTTTGAGCATGCACCTCAACACATAAATTCAAAAGTTTCAAATAAAGTATATTCTCAAAAGCGTAATATTCAAGCTTTTTACTATAGTTTTTACATGCAATTTCCATGTGAGATTAGTATCTATAAATACTGGTTTTTACAGATAGGATTCACTTTGCACAGATAAAATTCACTTGATACTCAGTAATTTAAATTCTGGAAATTATGCAACTTATCTACAATGTTCTACCATATAGTGCCGAAATTCCAGACACTCTTTTAAACACTTGAACACATAGGCCCAGTGCAGCTTGGAGAACTTTTCCGATTCATCCCCTTTTCATAGCACCTCAGGAGCATGCGCCATCTGCACTTGACTTTGGTGACCCCGTGCAGGCCATGTGCATCCACTGATCGAGCACATCACATCTCTAGCTCATCCTGCTGTCTGACGACATGCTGAAGCAGACAGCATGAAGCATGTCGCAATACTTGGTCACCAACATCTCATATAAACAACTGACTCAGCATACTAATAGGAGTGCGAAGTTTAGAATGACACCCATACCACAGAGGCAGCAAAGTGCAATACCACCACACGTAAAAACTCTATCAACAAATGATAGGCAACAATACCAAACCTGTGAAAACATCAGCTACAGAGAACAGCACACAACCCGGAATTGTCCTTTTTGAACAACCAACAAAGCTACCTCTAGAAGAATGAAGAAAATGCAGGTATTACTATTTAACATAAACTTCACCTCACCGATCTATGACCATCAATTTCCCCATTAGTGTCAGTGAGTCGATTGTTTGTCACGATAACACATGACTAGTCCAGCACCTACAGTATTTATAGAGTTAACTTAATCTGTCTTTAAATAATTTCTGTTTTAAAAAAAAAAAGATTTTCAACCTTATGCTTTGGGATTAATATATTGTTTTCAGATCATTGTGATTGATTATAATTTTAAATTCATTAATAAGTGAAAGCAAGAAATTGGCTTCCAACAAGTATTAATGTTTTATTGTAGCAAATTTTATGTAGAATTGAAATCAGAAGCCACAAAGAACAAAAATTAACCCAAGGATTATAGTGCTTTGCTGTTAAAAAATAAAATAAACTGTTTGTTATTAACTAAACAAATTACAAATTATTGATAAATATACATGATGATATCTGTTATTCTCTGCATTTTTTTTTTTAGTATATTGTGATATTCATAGAATCCAAGCATGTTTTTATATAAATAAATTGTTAGTACTTATTGGTAGTGCCATTAGTAATGTGAACTGTTAAAATGGCTTTATGTTACTTGACTCTGAGATATTTTTTAATATGTGTTTAATGACGAACTGCTATACTTTCATTATATTCCAGCCAGGATATGCACTCTGGAAGACAAATCATTTATCACAGTATCTGAAATCTGCTGAGTTATTAATTCTTCCTGATCTAGTGACACAAATAGTGAACCATTTCAGTGATGATCAAGATTATATACAAAGCTATTTGAAGTTTCTGAATAATCAATTACTTACAGTTCATAATGTTGCAAACAGATGTGATAAAATGCAGTTTCCGTGGAATAATGTTTTGGTGAGCTTTAAAGTGTTTTTCTAGGAGTTATGGCATTTTTTAATGAAATTTTAAGTTTTGGCAATGAACCTAGAAAGTAAATACTCAAACAACCTGTTCTTAATACTAAAAGTTTGTAATTTATCGAGAAATATATTTCAGTCATAATAGAGTAATACAGATTAATTTTGCTTTAACTTCCAAGTTTACCTTGATGTCATAATGATATTACAGCAAAATATTCTTGTCTCACTATTGATTATTATAATATTTTGTTATTACACAACATAAATATACATGCCTCCAGGAAAATAACATGTAATAAATATTCCATATTAATGTGAACTGCTTCCTTATTAGTCTACTAAAGTGTATATCAATATTCCAAAAGTGATAAAACCTAAAATTTTATTTATTTCTAGTACCACAGATCTATATGCAGCATATTTTTTCTAAAAAATACATCAATGTTTTTAAGTTTTTTGGGTTTCACCAAAGTATTTAACTTTAGAAAGAATTAAATTATTATGAAACCTAAATTATTTTTCCACCATACTTAAAAAATTCTTGAGTTCAAGCAGAAGTGCTGATTTTTCTTTTCACAAGTTATAATCCACTCTGTCTCACACAACTCTCAACTTCCCATGCCCAACATGAAAAAATAGAATGAACCTGGAGAACCAAATGTTTTTTCAGGTGTGCTCACCAAAAAAATTAACTTTGAAGCTTTTTGCTAAATAGTAATGAACAGAAATAGGCATATTATTTACCAAGTTTAACAGCAATTGATTTTGAATATGAAATTTCTAACCAAAATGAGAAACATATTAATTATTTTTCCAGAGTGATATAATGAAAATAAGATTTGAGAAACGAAATGAACAAAAATAGTTATATTACCTATCAATGAAAAAAAAAAAATTCTTTCTGAATAATATAGTAATAATAAACCTTGAACAATAAATGTCTTTTTTTTATATACAGTTTAAAACTAGGACCAGAATTGCACAAGACAACTTTGTACTGTTCACACTAATAGGGTCTTTTGGGCCTGTTTTGAGAATGGAACACAAAAACACTTTGTTTTTGACTGTTTTTTCCCCCCTTTGTAATGCACATTTCTGTTTGGCTGTTGCACTTTTTAGATTTTCTTTTAAAGTTCCCACAGTTAGGTGCATTATGACTAAATAATTTTCAGTATCCT
Source organism: Ryuthela nishihirai (assembly GCA_038380435.1). Taxonomy (NCBI): domain Eukaryota; kingdom Metazoa; phylum Arthropoda; class Arachnida; order Araneae; family Heptathelidae; genus Ryuthela; species Ryuthela nishihirai. Next base: position 39,599,640 of record JAWZYU010000029.1, read on the forward strand.
CAGAGTAGCACAGCCAAATGTTTTTTTTTTAATATTCAATGTAAACCCTGAACTCCTAATTTCTATAAAATAAAATTTTGCCAAGTTGTCCAAGGGGTAAACCTCAATATAGTGGCATAGAAGGAGGTTAAAACTCCTTGATAAAACTGTGCCATCATCATTCCCCTCCCATTACTGGTGGGAACTGATTTCCAAGCCAATGAAATCCTCTTTGTTTCCATATCCAAGATCTTATTAATTCTCTAGAAATGATAACAGTTTCTTTTTATTGCAAACCAGTAAACAATGCAATTAAGGTAGCTTAAATAGAGTTTTAAAAAAAAAATCCATTCCTGCAAGCTATATGACTTCATCAGAAAATACCAGCAATAGTGATAAATTAATCTATGGAACTAGCAAAAGTTTAATGAAAATATAAAGTTGTACTAACTGAGCAAGTGCGGGTGTTCATACACAGTCACATATGTCCAATTAGATGCATCTGTGTCTTCTACATCACTCCATTGAACACAGAGTGTTCCCAAAACCAAAGAACTCTCCTGGCAGTTTCGTTTTTTGGAAATTGTATATTTAATGATAAAAAATAATTCTAAAAGTATTTTGGGTGCAGCATTTTAAAACTATAAGTGCCAATGCAATGAGAAGATTTAATTTAGAAATCTACAAATTGAGCAGAACATTTCACATAGCTCCAAACTTTGCCACTTCATGTCCAAGAGATTATGTGTGGAAAACTGTTTGTTGTCTTATGTAGTATTTTGTAGTAATTAGTAATAAAGATTTTTATTTGAGATATATCTTTTTTCATTTTTAAATTTGTAGGAAATTAGTAAAATGGTTAAAAATGATTGTATATTTTTATCAGATTTTTTAGATCACGATGTACTATTTTTCAAAGATGTTTTGAAAAAGTTCATTTAACAATGTTTTGCTTTTCTGCAAAACATGTAATTTTTTTTTATTTGCATTTACTGAAATCTTAAAAGTTATCAATATTTATTTACAGGAGTCCCTGATTAATCTTTTACATAATCAAGACCATCCAAGCATCTTACAGCAAACTTTAGAATTAATAATTTCTTTATGCACTAATTCGGAAATTGACACCAAATTTTATAGTAACTCATGGGCAGTTCAAGAATTTGAGAAATATTTATTAAATCTAACAAAGAAAGAAAATGGAATTAGTGTTGCAGCTTATGCATTAACAGTGTGGTCTTTATACCTAAGAGACAAGCTTACAAACTGCCCTGGAAGGTATTTATCATTGGTTTATAATTATTTATGAACAGGAAATCACTGAATTTATGTTTACTTACTTTTCAATATATCTAAATAGTCTAATATGCAAGAGTTTTTCAGTTATTAATGGTGTTTATATTTGTTACCCATACCAAAAATGTTGGGATGTTATTTGCTGCTCTGGTCAATGTATATGCAAAATTATAAGAAATACTACACAAGCTTCCTTTAAGTAAAAAAAAATTACCCCCTCAAGCAGCTGCTTGCCACAGAGATCTGACAGGAGCCTGTCAGTTTATATGCCATAGTAGAAGGTCTGAGAGGATGGCAGGACCTCGGCAGAAAAACAACACACACAACCATGCCTTACCCCGAGCTTGAACCCAGGTCCCTTAGATCAGTGACCAGGCATGCTAACCATCAGCCATGGGACGGTGCCTTTAAGTAAGCCAAATTTAAATTTGTATTTCACCTAATGCAAGTTACAAAATGAAAGCTAGCATTCTTTCTGCTCACCATAAACATAAATGTTATTTAGATAAGTGGCAATTGACAGGTAACATCAATATAAAATGTGTGAGGGAGGCAAGAGCAGCAGAAAGACCACACAAAAATCCATACCTTACTCCATGAGTTATAATCCATCATACATTCTTGAATATTTTGTTTTTGTTCTCTGTTGTGATCATTTTACTGCACAATTAAGTTAATATAGCTGAAAACATATGTAACTCCTTCAGATAAATGTAAAACGTTTGTCATTCAATCTGTAGTTTTCTTCTTAAATTTGTATTTTCACCTAATAGTACAAGTTACAAAATGAAAACTAGCCTTCTTTCTGCTCACCAAATATAAATGTTATTTAGATAAGTGATTTTTCTGAAAGGTGGTAGTATTGAATGTGTTGTGGGATTATTGTAATTGTTACTTTGTAAGAATTTTATTCAAAATTTAATTTTTTTCAGCTTTGATTGATTATTTTTATTTAAATTCTAATCATTAAAGCATGAATATATGTATTGGGGAGATTTAATCCAGCAGCAGGCATGCCTATTGTGGCTATGTTAGTGGGTTGAGGCTCAGCTGTTCCAGTGGGCTCATACCCACTGGAACAGGTGTTTGGAGACAGATGGTAAGCCTCCCATCAAGACCATCCAGTGTGTTATTTAATGTACACAGGGTATTGCTCTCCCACACATAAGACCACACCTTAATGATATCCTGTACAAAGGACAACAGCCTTCCCAAGCCCATCAGTGTCACCTATTGACCATGGGCAAGGCAGGGAGTTTTGTGGAGATAAATCTCGATGCTGATCCAGCTGGGACTCAAACCTGGAAACTGCAGATTACAAGCCCAGCACATTACTGACTGAGCCATCCCTGCCTCCATTTCTGTCAGCAATGTAGAATTAAAATGTATTGGTTAGTTTTGTGTAATTCACCCTAACTTTCCAAATGATTTAAAATACATATTTCAATATGGGAAAATTGATTTAAACATCTTTGTAAGAAGTAGTTGAATACTCTTGCAAGCCAAATAATAATAAAGTAAAATTAGTTATTATTAAATTATATATTGTAAACCAAATAATAATAAATTAAAATTTTTATTTTACTTTATTATTATTTTTTTATTAGCAATGGTATATTTTAAATAGCTTCTCTTCCATGCTAACTTTTAAAGTGCTTACCATGTAGTATATATATGCAGATTAATTGCATACCTCCATTTTGCATAAATAGGTTTTTTTTGTAACAAAAAACAGTCAAAAACACTGCTTTTGAATCAAATGTTAATTAGGAACACTATATTTATACTCATGGCAAAATTTATTACTTCATTGTAAATAATTTAAATCTAATTTAGACATGGACCCTAAAATATTCATGTGATCCATATCTTTGAGTTGCAGATAATTTGCAGTTTTCCACAGAAGGAAAAATCATAACATTCCCAAAGGGATGATAATTTTCTAACATAATGGATATCAGAAAGTTCCATCAAGTGCACGAAGTACTGTGAAACAGCACAAAATCACCACATGCACTTTCAGTGTTATCTCTGTAGCATCCTTGCCAAATTATATGACTCCTTTGACAATGCTTGACTTTTCCTGCTATAGGCAGTTTTGCAAATTGCCTAAATCTCAAATATATAGATTTATGCATATTTATTTTGCATCTTATCATTAAATTTGTCTGAATTCTTTATTTTGGATTAACCAGTCAGCAAAAGTAAATATAGTATTTTAAACTTATACCGAGAATGTTAAACTTATACACTACATGGCACTGTTTTCAGAGGGCTGTAGAATACATATCTTTATGCCACCACCTCCAATCACACTCAATCTAGTGTCCCTGCTGTGCAACAATAGTCCTACAGCATACCTTCCACTGTAGTGCAAATGTGCACTACAGTGTGAATTCAAGTACTTGGCGATTTGAAGAATACAAATGTGCTCCATGGTCAGGCATCTAGTGACTTCATACAAATGAATGCCCTCGAATGGGGATTTCAGTTTCCTCTGCCATCTGTTGAAGATATGTTCACATAGATGCTGAGGTATAACTCAAGGCTTTGTCTTGATGCAACCATATGGTGTTGATGTCTGTATGTACAAAGCAGGCAATTTGTACTGATATACTGGCTCCAGGATGTTTGTCTTTTAGTAGAGGAAGTTCACTTTAGTGTCCTTTTCCACCATATGGATTTGCTACTTCCCATTATAGCTGTATTCAGGAATGACCATGAAACCTTTGGGAAAATTTTCAGCACATTCTCTGTACCACTTATGATAGCTGTTTGGTTGATTGGTCAGTGATATATTGACCAGGACATTCTGCAGTTGTCTAGGTAGATGCATCCTTTGTCCAATGTGGCAAATTTTTTCTCCACTTGTTGCCACCAGGTAACACTCATAAATCTTGCAGCAATTGGTATGCTGTTCTGTTACAAGGTGAGGCAACAACTTGTGGACATAGACTTGCACTGTAAAGATGATTTTGTGGACAGTTGACTGAGATGATGACAGTTGAATGATTTTCATGGAAAAGGTACTGTTCTGTGGATTACACAGTTTTATCTTCAGATTATATGTAGACCTTCTTAATAATATCTTCTGTGTGGTGAGCACTCCACATTTTTGACAAATCTGCAACTGTCTCTGGCAGTTCATCTGCTATTCACTGCTTCATCACGTAAATGCTTTTCAAGAAAGACTAAATCCTCTGTCTTCACACATCTTTATAATTCATGATTTGGAATACTGAAAATTAGAAAGGGCAACAATGTACCCTTCCTGAAACTTGTCAATCCTCAGTGACATATATAGTTTGTGCTCACAAAATGGTACATTTATAACTATTGAGCCACATACACTGTTGCCACAATTTATTCATCATGGTCTGCATGTTAGCAAGCTACATTTGTATGCAAAAGGTGTTCAGAAAATTATTGACATGCATCTGCAGAACAAAAACCATTGCACTTGCCTCAGCAAAACTTTTATTGCCCTCAAAGTACTCCCCTCCAGCATCTGCACAGAGTTGCAGACATCTACCCCAATTCTGGAATGCTTGGTGGTAATCCTGTTGGGGAATATTCTGCAATTCTGAATAAATGCATTTTGCAAGGTCTTGCACCCTTGAAAGGCACTTTCTAGCAATTTCCTTTTGAATTTTTGGAAAAAATAAAAAATGCATGGTGCAAGATCGAATGAATATGCAGGATGTAGTTAGTAGCTGTTTGATTTTTTTTCCTGCCCCTGGTAGGCTGTAACTTGCCAGGTTTCATCAGCACTGGCATTGTCATGAAGGAGGATAACCCTTGACACACCTGTTGTTGGATGCTGCTCCTTAATCTCCTTAATCATTTTGCGCAAAACAATGTTGGTGCAGTATTGGCCATTTATAGTCGTTTTTAGGTAAAGTGTCCACATACCACTCCTTGGGAATAGAAAATTTTTTTACATCCCCTCTTCCTTAAATGAAGTATTATTGTAGGATTTGGGGATGTTGCTAATTTTCCACAATCCAAACATAGTTGTTCATCTTTCTGGGAGATGTACAATAACAAAACTATGTCTCATCACCTGTGACAATGTCTGTAAACTGTTTGGGGCCATTAGGTTTAAACTTTACCAGCATCTCATTGCACAAGTTGACTCTAGCTCTTTTTTACTGTTCTGTCAGTTTGTGGGGTACCCATTTGGCATAGATATTTTGGAACTTTGAATGTTCATGAATAATTGTTTCCATACACCAGTCGATACACTGACATCTGAACTTATTACTGGAATAGTGATGTATGGGTTTTCCTTATTGAGTTCACAAATAGCAGTGATGCTTCTCTCATTTATGACCTCCTTTGGTCTTCACGAATGAGGGAGGTTTTCAAAGCTCTGCCACCGTCCTCTGAATTTGTGCTCCATCCCATAACAGCATCATGTGAACAGGCATGATCCCCATATACTTGTGAGAAATTGGTATGAATTTTTTTTTTCCATCGTTCCTAACTGCATCCTTGTGAAAATGTAAAAAACTTCCTCTATCTTTAGTAGGCTCCATAGCAACAATGCACAGATTTTTCAGACCAAGCTTTATACACCACCAGCAAAGAGAGAAATGTATGCTTCTTCATCTTCGGGTGCCTCGGGATTATATCTGACAGAGAGAAATGATAATACAACTTTTGTTTTTAACTTGTAATGACAAGTTTAGGCAAGCTTTCAAACAAGTCATAGCTCATTAACTTTTGGGGAATGAGTGCAAATCTACAGACGTGTCAAGAACTTTTTGAATGCCCTCTGTATGAAATCAGCACCATGTAATGTAATCAACCTTAGTACATGACAGACAATTTTTAGATTGAATAGTTCTGTAATGCATGCCATCTATTTTTAGATTTTTTGTTGTGTACAAATTATATTTCCCCCTTCTACTTTAGCTTTATACTTATATATATATATTTTAAATATGAATTATTTGCACTTTTTCAAGAAGTATTGCTGCATAACTTATTGATATTTGAGAATATTAGTTGCCAAATTTGCTTCATGTAAAAGCTTCAGAGTTCTTAAAAACATTTAATATTGGTTTTACTATGAATTATAATACAGATTTTCCTATTGCTTATGCAGTTCTTTAGTTTGAGAGCAAATTATAAATAGTTCTTGACTAAAATGGATTGAATTATTTTGTTTGTGTGCAAGGATTGAGAGATGGCACATCTTCAGCAGTAGCTAACACAAAAAACTGTCGGAAAAAATTAAGTTTACAATTACAGTAATTTTATATGAAATATGCAAGAAATTCTTAAATACTTTTGTCTTTGTCACTCAACTTCCAAAAGTTGGGTCCTTTGATATATATTGCTGTAAAATCTGGTGTCCGTAATATATTTAAAACTAGTTTTGTAATTTTTCTGATTCAAGTATGATAAAATTAATTTTTATGGCTTATCTTAAGCTTTAATAGCATTCTGTTGCAGTTATTGATACATATATATATATTTATGAAATTAAGTTTGACCACATTGTTATATAAATAATGTTCTTCAATTAATAAAAATTTTATTCTTTTTTAGAATTCCCTTATGTGTAGCTGAATGGATCTCAACATTTCATGGTTTCTCTCATCCTCGAAACTCAGAAAACCTCAGATTGCAAGCAGCTCATTCAGTAGCTTTAGCTGGTTCTGCAGTTGTAAATTACTTTGCTTCTCAACTAGAATGTGATTCAATGAATGCTGCTTCAAACCTGCTAATGTAAAGTTTTATTTATGTTTGCTCTTAATTAGTAAATTGTTACTATTAGTGTAATTATTATCTTTATTACCAAGGACTGAAATACTTGCAATAATTAGGTGATGTAAATTGGTCCCAATATACACTGCTCACAAAAATTAGGGGATATTTCAAAATGAATATGAAGCGATAAAAAAAGAAGCATTTGAATTTTTTTTTTATTAAACAAGAACATCAGAAAAGCAAACAACAAGTCAAAGAAAGTTGTTTGATTATGCAAATGAGATGCAAACTCAATTGTCATGATTGAATAGCAAGTGACATATTGGTGGGGGTGAACAGAAGCATGTCAAACTGGACAAGAGTGCCACACATTGACTGTTCAGTAGGGTGTATGGTCACCCAAGACTGCCAAAACACACTGACAGCGATGGGGCATGGACAGGATCAGAATGTCCAGCAGTTCTTGTGGAATCCTCTGCCACTCTTGCTCCAGGGCAACTTCCAGCTCAAAAAGTGTTGTGGGAGGCATTGGATGGTTTGCCAGACGTTTTCCCAGTGCATCCCAAGCATGTTCAATGGCATTCAGGTCTGGAGAACATGAAGGCCAGTCCATGCGTTCGATTCCTGCCTCCTGAAGCATGTTGTTGACGAGATGTGCATGGTGGGGCCTTGCATTATCGTCCATGAAAAGAAAGTTGTTTCCAACTGCTCCAGCATAGGGTACCACTATAGGGTGCAGGACCTCATCTCGATATCTGACAGCAGTCAGCGATCCGTTTCTGATGACGTGGAGGTCGGTACAACCACCAATGCTGATGCCAGCCCACACCATGATTCCACCACCACCACCAAAGGAGTCCCTTTATCGCATGAAACGTGGATTCTCCCGTGTTCCTCGTTCACACCAGATCAGGACACAATGATTGTCAGAGAGAAGAGGACAGTTGACCACTCATCACAGGTCCAATGACAATGCTCATCAGCCCACCTTCTACGGTGTTCAGCAGATAATGGAATGCATACCATTGGTCACCAGGCATGCAATCCAACACGATGGAGCCAATTTCGTATGGTCTGGGTGCATATCCGTCGTCTAGTGGCAGCAAGAAACAGCTCTGTTGCATTGATGCACCTGTTCCTTCTTGCCAATAAGATCAAGTAGTGGTCATCTCTTGCTGTTGTGGCAGATGGGCGACCCTGCCCTCGTCTTCTTCATACTGTGCCAGTCTCTTGAAAGCGATTCCACAGTCTGCTAATCACCCTTTGGAATGTTCCAAGTGTTGTTGCCACTGTCGTCTGTGTTTGGCCAGCTTCAAGACGTCCTATGGCTCTCCAGGCTTCGCATTCAGGCAAATCGTGTTGCAGGGGCATTGCAAGGGCTGGGAAATTGCAGGATTTGCACTTTCAAGATCAGGGAACGTGCAGATACTCCAGTACTTTCAGCCTTTTGTATAGTGCATTTTCATAAATGAAATAAAAGTTGGTTTTGCATCTCATTTGCATAATTGAACAACTTTCTTTGACTTATCTTTTGCTTTTCTGATGTTCTTGTTTAATAAAAAAAAGTCAAATGCTTCTTTTTTTATCGCTTCATATTCATTTTGAAATATCCCCTAATTTTTGTGAGCAGTGTAGTTTTCAGAGGGTCAATTCAGAGGTTGAACTCCAGATACCATTAAATTCTGTGGTGTTATTTTTGATAAGCATTTAACCAGGAAATCACATTCAAAAATTATCATTAAAAATTAATAGAATTATACAGGATACATAGAAAAGTCTTGCTTAGAACACCCAAATAATTACAGAATGGTGTGAAGTATGATCACAAAATGATAGCTCAGTATAGAAAACCATAGTAAATCTAATGAGTTGTTGATCTTATCCCACTTCTCAAGGTCATCCATTCACAATCTTTGGAACAACAACTGATTTGCAAAATAATTCCAATGACAAACTTGTAAGAGCATCACAAATTTAGCACAAAAAAATATATCCTTATACTAAATATCGAAATTGTACACAGGACAGATTAAAGGAATGAAACCTTAATGCTAAATCAGTTGTGAGCCATATGCAAGCCCCATAACTTGTAAATAAGTTTGTGCAAAAAAGTCCAGTGAGATATACAGGGTGGTTATAACTAAACTGACAGTACTCAGAGCGATGTAGAGAAGGATCTACTTGACGGATCACAGTGAAAAGTGGTAGATACCATAATAAGAACATGGGGTAAAGAATTTGCGAATAAAAAAATTAGTTAGTTTTAGTGCCACCATATGGCATGGGTGTGCTAAAAACGTAATAGAACATGCTAAGTTCTCAATTCATTTCCAATCACACATGAGAGTCGCCTGAGGCACACTATAAAATGTGATGTCTTTCCTGTAATCGTTAGAGTACCATGGGTATCTGCAAGAAGGACCAAGCTTTGCTAGTGAAACTCTTTTACCAAAATGGCAGTAATGCCACCGCTGCATTACGCGAATGTCATCGTCTGAAAGATATAAGGAAAGGACCTTTGTCGATAAATGGACTGAAGAATATGATAGAGAAATTCGAAGAAACAGGTGAGGTGGGTGTGGCTCCATGTAGTGGCTGGCAGCCTGTTGCAGAAAGCAATGTAGAAGACATTGCACTTACCATTGCAGAAATTCAGTTGCAATCATAGTTGCTCGTAGTTAGTGCGAGACAGGTATCCTGGCAACTGCAAACTTCTGTGATCAACTATCTAACATTGCTCAGCAAAAACTTTGTAATGTGGTAAAATAAAGATGATAGGGCAAGATAGAGAAAAAAAGTCAATGAGAAGCATAGAACAGAAAAAAAATATCTACACACACTTAATAGGAGTGACAATTGTGCATATATATTTATCTGTTAGGTATACATTAGGTGCATGCTATTAGGGTGTGAATATTCAGTATGTTCTCCATCAGCTGCAATGTGTGTTTGAATGCAAGATTGTAAACAAGTTCAAATGCTATCTAAAGACAGGTGATTGCGGGGTAGTCAGCAGTGTCTCCCATTGCACATCCTACAAACATACAGGAGTGGAGGTGTAGACCTTAAACCTCAGGTAACTCCACACAAAATAATCCAGCAGAATCATATCTTGTGATTGAGCTGATCATGGTATCCAATTTTGTGGTTAAATGTGACAGTGAGGAATCGCTAAATATCATGTACATTCCCATGTTAAAATAGCTTATTCAGCTGCATCTATAGAGATACGTTTATCCAGCCAATTGAGTATAGTATCTTAGAGCAGCCGAGATACTGCTCCCATTCAGAACAACCTGAAAGAATGCATCTGATAGGAGTGTCATTTTAGATGTCAGACCAACTTCAATTGACCACCCTATATGATTCAAATTCTTCATCCTTCATGGATTGAATAATTGATTGAATAATCCATGAAGCACAGTAAATAAGGCACAGTAATAAGGTTTATTCTGTTCATCATGTTGTGACTCATCTGTCTACATGATCTTGAAATTGATCTTTAAGGTATTCAGAACAAAATTGTGCCAGTCATACAGCACTAGTGGTCACCATCATGCAAAGTTTGCTAAGGAAATTGAGTGGAAGCTGTTCTCATGCAATATCTGGCACACACTTATCCATTCATAAGGGCCATATCAAGCTTTCCATTGCTACAGTGTGGGTGGACAAGAGCATGGTCCATGATATTCTCCACATGTGTCTGATTTATGGGGCCTACCTGAGCATTGTTAGACCTTGGTGCTACCAGTCCTGGAGACAGATAATATGGTTGATTATGGAAACACAGACATAGCTCTTGGTCCTCCCAAAAAATGCTCTGCATATTGCAATGTAACCACATGTTCACTTTGGTTAGATGTCCCATAAAGTAGTACCATCTCACAATACTGATGTAATATGCATTCCTCCATTATCTTCTGCATTGCAGCTGATGGAGAACATACTGAATATTATCCATATGTACCATGTGCTGCCTCTGGAATTTCATATACACCTTATCAGCAGTACATCTTCACTGTCACTTGCATATTTTTCATGATGGCTACATATGACTTATTTTTCATAACATGGCATTCAGTATTCTCACTTCTCTAACTCATTCAATTCTTCAGGGAATTTTCTAAAACTCGAGATTTATGAAGATCTGATGGAGATCTTCAATTCTCAACCACATGAAAACATTCATCTACATTCCCTCAGCAACTGGATTAATGCCCCTGATTTAATAAGGGGCATCTTCTAGTGAGGCAGTGTAATATAGCAGCTATTAATATAGCTGTGATTTTCCTAATAGCTACAGACTTGTACTTTATTGTTGTAAGAAATATGTACACTGTGCTGCATAAAGGTGCCAGTAGTATAAGAAAGAATTCATTAGAGAGGGGAGTTGAATGCAAAATAATACATTAAATATGATCCCAAATAGTGAGAATATACACAGTGAGGCATTTGAACATTAAGTTCAACAAGTGCTTGATGGCATCCTTGGGGAACACTACACATGTTTTACACAGTTGCTTCCTCAAAGTGGTGACACTTTTGGCCAGGCAAAGGTATGTGATTAGCCATGATCCCAATATTCCAATATTCCCTGGACATGTTAAATAGGTGACAAATCAGGAACACAGCCAGTGATCGATGCCCAAAACAAAGCAAGAGTACACTAAAGTCAGAACAGTACCTTTTATTACTGACAGTTGTCTCTATCCTGACACCATGCAATGACTGTAAATTAATGTAAAATGTAGTGGTCAGTGTGACCATAATATGGCTTTTATAAGGTCTTGCAATGAAGTGCATTGATACTGATGATTCTCCTTGTCCTGCTCAAAGTAAAGAAAGGTCTGCTTCCACCTGTTGCTAGATCCTCCGATCTTTGATTTTGGTGTATCTTCAAAGGCTATAAGTCCATGATGATAATGGTTGGTTCCTTTCTCCACCCACTACTCCCAGTGCATGTTACCTTTTAGATAATCATTTCTACTCCAGGGTAATACAATTTTATGCAACAGTGAGTATTTTCTGTATTCGTCTTTAATATACTGTTTGTTTTAGAAAAAATGTTTTAAAAAAACTGCATTTTTAATTATGCATTAAAACTGCATATTTCAGAATGTTGTCTTATGGAAAAATCTGTTATGGAGCCTTCATTGTTGCCAAAAATAAGTATTTTTTGTGTTCTTTTGAAATTATTTAAAACTATTAAATTTTGAGATAATGCAAATATTTTTTTCTATATTTTTGCAGGTTGTTTGAAGGAAGCCTTCTTCTATTGCAGGATGAAGATGAAGAAATAAGAAATAATGCTGCATTATTTGCCTCTAACTTACCTCACAGCTATCATGTAATTATAGTTGTTTTCATATCTGCTAACATGTGTACCTTATATAGGACACACCTGTTAATGAATGGGGTTGGGGTGACTTAGTCTGTAGTGCGCCAGGCTTGTAGTATGCAGTTCCCATGTTCGAGTCCCAGCTGGACCAGCATTGAGATTAATCTCGGTAAAATTCCCCTCCTTGCTCTTGGTCAATATAGGGTGCACCAGTGGGCTTGAAAATGCTACCATCCATTGGATGGTACATTAAGATGTGGTCCTGTGTGCAGGAGAGCCATACTCTGTGCATGTTAAAGAACATGCTTGTTGGAAGGCCACTGTCTCATAACAGCTGTCTATTGGGTGTTCTCCCTACAACCTTCTCTTTGCCCTTAGGGTCCTTGCAGTGATGAAAGTAGTTATTTCTTACCAGTACATCACACTTCAAAGCATAGCTATGTGGGGAAAATCACATACAGCTTGTCGCTGTACTGAAATCATCTTACAGGGACAGGGCTGGATCTAGGGGGGATGTTTAAGAAAGAAAAGATTGTAACCTCTTTTTCATCTTACACTTTTCACTCTAGTGCATGTGTTTTTCTTTATTATTTCCATAAGGAAGACAATGCATGTTCACATTCGCTGTAGCTGCCCAGATTTGGTCTTAATTGCCAGCAGAGGCAGAACTGGGAAAACGAGGTGACAAATCAAAGATCAAATCAACTGCTCGGTTGAAAGAGCATTAAGCTGTAAAAGAAATCATTAACTGTGCCACTATTAAAAAATATCTTACCAGTATGCAGTACCTATAAACATTTCATGCCAGTACAAAGTACTGGAGCATACCAGCCTACTTTCACCACTGGGTCTTTGTGACCTGGACATTTAACTCATAATGTGCAAAAAAGTACAGCTTAGAGGTAAAACAGTCCAGCCTGTTAATGAACAATCATGATGATACTTAATATTTTAAAATGCCAAGGACACATTGATTAATTGATTTCCTAATCATATGTAATAATTAATCACCCATCAGTTCACTATCTTGGTTATTTTTTCCTAATGTCACCATTTTTAATATGTTTTTACATACATTGTTGCTGTTGTCACTGCCATCTTAACCCTTTACCTACAGATTTATAGCAGTAGGCTTCAAAGTTCATAATGTGGAGTGGCAATTATTTCTGATAGGCTACAAAGTAATAATTATTATTGCTTATAATTGAACAGTTTTCTTTTGGTTAGCCTATTAATTTTGTTGGGATTAAAATCACCCTGTGAGGCACATTGTTGTATTATCATCAAACAAGCCCATATTAATTTTATAAGAAAGTTTTTACCTTTCAAGGATATGTGGTTTCTTCTGACATTCACACCACAGTCAGTTTCTACCTTGGTTATATGGATGGATCAGAATTGTCTCTGGCATGTAAAACACTCCATACACCTATACACTGAATGGACAAATTATTACATACACCCCAATAACAATATGCAAAGCAGAAGTATCGCATCCAGTCACATGGGACACTGAAACTGGCAGTGCCTATAAATAGAACAGGTCTCTATGTATTGGAAATCAGTCATGGGTAAAGGCAGTGATGTGAGTTTGACTGAGGCCAGGTAATAGGTGCGAGGAAAGCTGTTCAATCACCGCAACTGCTGAACTGTTGGACTTTCCATGTCAGAGCATCACACGTCTATACCAAAACGACGTAAAATACGACAAAACTTTCACTCAGCAGTGTGGACCCAAACATGCAATTGACTCTTAAGGTGGGCTCAGACTGTCCCACAATTGTTACAAGGAATTACACAGCTACTGTGGAGCAGATAACATCAGAATTGAATGAGGACATATCTACAAGCTTATGCACAAAGACTATTCATCATATCATGGAAAAGAAATAGGCTGTGGCAATCAATGTCCACATCATGTCCTCTTGTTGACTGCAAGGCACTGACAGATTAGGCTGCAGTTGGCAAAGGCCTATTGCAACTAGAGTGCGGAGTTCTGTAAAATTAGCTTCCAGAAAAAAATTATAATTTTCAAGAGAAATAAAAGTTTTTTTTAAATATCCTTCAGCAATTTGATATATATTATTTCTGCAACACATATTAATGGAAGAATGAAATCCTATGTTAAAACTTTAATTTTATGGCTTTTATTTTGTTTAGAAAGTAACTCCAAAATTTTTTCAGCATTTCATATTTCCATTCAGATAGTTTTTTATATGTGTATGCAATTTAAGTGTTTACCAATGACCAGAAGGTTATTCAATTTTTGGAATTAGTACAGAACTTATTTAGGATCTTGAAAAGAGGTGTATATTACACTCAGTAATTATACTCATTAATTAAGGATGTATTACACTCAGTAAACTTGAGTTGCCTCAAGGGGTGGGGGGGGGTTATTGACCCCACCCCTTGAGGGTTTGAATAAATATATTTTCTAAGAAAGTCTAAAAATCAGGGACTCAAGATGTCAGATTCCCCTCACCATTAGACTCAAAACTTCGTTTTTGTTTAAAGCTGGAATTATGAATTATATTTTACTGATTATAAGATTTTATTTATAATAGTTTCTTTGAAATTATTTTTGTAACAATCCATTAGTTTCTCTTTCTTGCAAAAAATATGTGCAATGTAATATGCAGTTTTTTTGGGGTTTTTTTTTCAGGCTTCAACTATACAGAGCAGTGTTGCAATAACTGTAAGTTATTGTTTGATTATTTGTAGATTTATATACCACATTTTAATATTCAACTTGTCAAGTCATTTTGTATTGAAAGTTCTCAATATGTTATGTATGTTTGGTCTATTTTTAAAAAATTTTGTTTTCTGTTTCCTAGAATTTGAATTCTTAATAATTATAATCATTATATTTTCTTTTTGCTGGTAACCCAAAGGTTATTTATGATTATATTGACTGGCTTATTTCTGCCAGCTATGACTTATAGAGAGTAGATGTGATTTTGAGATTTTAATCTGGAATATTACCAATATGTGGTTCTAAATGCATAAGAAAAACTAATGTAGGTAGTATTAAAAGCAAAATATATGTATTGATAAGATTTGCAAGTAATCTTTATGTGCATCTCATTAATGATTCTGTTTTAGCATTTTTTGATCCATCCTAATGCAATAATTTATTCAGTAGTTGTGCCAATCTTTCACTACATTAATTTCTAATTGTGCATTGAAATTAAAGGTGCCTTCAAGTTATTCTCTTTATAAAAAAAAAAGAGCGGATGGTGTCAAATCCAATGATCAGGTCTACGTTTTCAGTCCAGTAGTGTCTATGTTTTCAGTCCAGTAGTGAAAGAATATCTTTAGAATAATATGTAGTCTGACTATAATGCAGTGTATTTTTCTCCGTTGAAAGAATTCTCATTCAGTCATAAACTGAAGGAAAAGATGAAAATATCAAGATAGGTTTCATTGTTAATTGTGACTTTTTCTATTAAAAAATGCTCTAATAATTGATTAATTCTTTCTAATAATTGATTAAGGTGAATATAATTTACCTCTTGTGCTAATTTTAAATATTCCTGGTACACTCTTAATTCTACTACTAGTATGATTACCAGTACATAGTTTGTATGCTTACCAATTCAAGAAATAAAAAGAGTCACACAGTCAAAGTTTGGTCCAAAGTAAAAAAATAAACTAAACTTAACCCATTAACTCCCAATACAGCCCCCAGAAAAAGTTATAGTGTAGTAAGGACAAAGGAATAGCATTATTTGGACTAGTCCATTTCAAACTTCGTCCATTATGGGCATTAAGAATTAATGGAGGCAGTGACTCACCTTCACATTATACTAAAGCAAGAAAGCACATGTGTGGATATATACTATTCATTGCATTTATTGCTAACAAAACTAAAATACTAAAATGTTTGCATCGCATGTCTAAAGAACTTATTAATTAGTTATATAAATTTGGGAACTTATAAAACAGTACTATGAACTTACCAGAAAACATTTTCACAAATGTTCTTTAGCTTATTTATAAATACTGTATTTGTAATTTAATTGTTTTAGGTTTTTATATCCCCTTCCCTCTTTTTTTTTAATTTCTAGGTTGTGTGTCAAACAATGTCAGATATGCTGAATTCTCAAGAAAGCTTCTTGCAACATCTTTGGTGCAAGCTACAAAATTTTCCATCTACAGCTAAAGTTTTGCAAGTTCAACGGACATACAGGTACCTTTTGTTATTATTGTTCCAGAAATAAATATCTCTTAATATAAATCACATTTTACCATTGTTGACTGAAGTTTTTAAGTTGAATTGTGCTTTTTTCTTTGAATTTCTCATATGCAAGTGTCATTAGTTGACCTTTCTAAATAATCAAAATATTTTTAAGTGTGTGTAATACCTTCTGTTTTAAAAGAGAAACTAACAGTAATAATAATTCAGATAATTTCATTCAGTAATCCAATTCAGTGGTATGATTGAGCCAGGGTGTAGAAGGGCTTCATCCTTTTAAGTAACCAGGACTTGCCCTACCTCTAGTTTTTAACAAAAAAATCGAATTTCATAATATACTAAAACATTAATCTATTATGCTTCAAAAAAGTCATGATGCATCAACTCTAACAACACTACACAAATATAAGAAGGGAAACTTTGAAAATTATTTTAACTTGTTATAGGTATGAAAAACCAAATTATGTGGGAAATAACAGTATGTAGTGTTAGAGGGGGAGTCCATGAGACAAAGTATCTCCAAAGGTAAATGGTAAGTTGAATGTATTAGAATTATTTTTTAAGAGTGATAGTAAATCTCAGTCTTGAAAAATTACATTAGTTATAACAAATTATATTTGTATTCTTTTGCTAAAATTATATTCTTAATTGATGTTTTCTCTTTTTGGGTAGGAAAGTAACAAAGCTATCAAGCAACAGCTATCAACAAGCATTTTAGTTGACAGAAAAATTTTATAGCATGTCAGCTTCACACCCAATCTCACCAGCCATTGAGTGACCCATCACACCTTTTGCCGGATGAGCCACTCAATGTGACACATGCAAAGATTTTAATAAAAAAAATTCGCTTTAAAATTTTGTGACAGACTTGATGATATATATTTACAGTAATACCCTGCTATATGACGATTTTCAATTGCGACCAGTGCCCATTTTTATGATGCCGCATTCACTCATACGATGGTTTTATTGACATGACATTGACATGAATCAACCAAAGCTGGGTAAAAGGTAAGGCAGGATGACTGCATAGTAAAAATGGCGCCACATTAGTGACCGACAGCAGCACCACGAACTATATTTCATCGAGCAATACTTTGCCATGCTGCAACAGGTGTCTGATGTGGGGAGTCTGTCATTGGAGGCTGATTTCACCATGATTCTACAACATCTTGTCCATCCAAGTGGAAATAAACTGTAGCCATGAAAGGATGAACTTGGTTAGCAATGATGTTCAAATACACATGGCTTTCAGATGTCTTTTGATGGGTATCAGGAACCCTAATGTGTGCCAGGAAAATATTCCCCCACACATTCACACCATCACCACTGGTCTGTACTGTTGACACCAGACAAGATGCTTCCATGACTTCATGTTGTTTGTGCCAAATTCTGATCCATCAGCTTGATGCAAAAGGAACTTTGATTCTTCTGACCAGGCTACTTTTTCCCAGTCCTCAACAGCCAGTATCGATGCTCCTTTGGCCACTGGAGATGCATTTTCGTATTCTTTGCTGACAAGGTCAGCACTCGACATGGTCAGCAGTTGTTGTTGCCATTCGCAGCAAGGTCCAATAATGATGCATTCGGGGATGACCTTCTGCACACCAATATTTAATTCTGCTCTGATTTCCCTAATTGTGGCCCATCTGTTTGCTTGCATGATTCTTGTCAGTCTCCTTTGACCCTAACTGTTTTTGCCCACAGGATATAACTGTTTTGCCCACAGGATCGCAAAGTAGTTTTTTGCTTTTTGGCAACATTCTCGGTAATCCCTTAAAATAGTTTTGCGTGAAAAGCCCAGGTTGTTGGGTTTTACCTCTGAGCAGCACTTTTTTTCATACAATGGGCTAAATGGCCAGGTCACAAGGACCCCAAAGGCTCAGATAAGGTTGGAAGAGGGGACCCACTGGACAGCTGTTGGGAGACAGATAGCAGCGTCCCATCAAGGCCATTCAATGTGTTCTTAACATCACAGGGTATGAATCTCCTACACACAGGGCCGTGACTTAATGTCCTATCCAATAGACAGCAGCCTTTTCAAGCCCATCGACATCCCTTACCGACCATGGGCAGGGTAGGGAATTTTAGGGAGATAAATTTCAACGCTGGCCCAGCTGGGACTCGAACATGGGAACTGCAGGAAAAGCCCAGGAGGACAGCTGTTTGGGAGATGCTAGAACTATCATGCCACGTTCAAATTTTCTGGGGTCTCTCGTATTGCCCATTCTGATGCTCAATCCAAGTCTGATGCTCAAAGAGCTGGTCTGCCTGATTTATACCGTACACCACAATCATGTTGAAATGAACTATTTATGTGAAGAGGAGTGGTATACTTAATAAACTGGCATCTCAGTGTATAACATGAACTATTGCTAGAAGCATTTTTCAGTATGTAATTGAAATAGTAATTTAATTTTTTTTTAGTAAAGTGAATTTGTTTGAGCAAGAAGATATCAATGTTTATGCCGAACCAATTTGCATGATTCATCTGCACTCAAATCAGTTTAAGGTAAGTGAAAATAATGTCTTTGTGAAAGAATGGTAAATAGTGTATGTAGTTCTTATAGTATAATAGTTCCTGAAAGTTATTGTTTACTATATGAATTCAATTTTTTTTTTGTTTTTTTTTTATTCAAGGCACTCATAATTTGAATCATGTTCTGTAGTCTGTTGCATAGTTTATGCCATCCTCACCTTTATTCAAATTGCATAAAGCAATTCTGTTACATAAAGCTTATTTTCACTATTATGAACTGAACATAATGAGCACTTGTAAATATGACCTCTATGTAAAGTGTTAGATCAAAATACGAAACTTAAAAACTAAAAGTAACCAGATAATTTAATAATAAATACCTTGTTAGTACAGACGTATTTTATCAAAAGTTTGGCAACTGAGCATAAATATCAACATACTAACTAGGTAGTATATTCTTTGTGAGACTATGTGATTGCCTTTAAGTTTTTGAGTTATTGTAACGTGATCAAAGAGATTAAAAGAGTATATAGAGTTCATATTTACAATTAAATTTTTACCAAATAAATCTATTAAATATATGAGCACATATAGGAAGAAAGTCAAGGAAATCAAACTCGATGTTTAACTATTGTTCTGTAACTTCAACCTGTAAATGACCTGTTTTTCAAGTGTGGATTAGAACTCGGTTTCATTTGCAGGTTGGGTGAAATATTGGTCGGTTATAGTTTTCTGTTGATACACTAAATAAGGAAACTTTTTCTGTGAATTTAAATTTGTCCAAGTTAGAATGTTTGCAGGGTGAAATTTATCATTCTTATTTCTTTGCAGCTATGTATATGTTGCTTCAAGAATATTCATAACAATTACACCCATCCCTCAATATACAAATTTTGCAATAATGAACAGTAAAAATTTATACTTTTTTTTTTTGGTGTATGAAGACATTTTTACACTAATGAAGAAATGTGCATAACACAGAGTAGGAAATACAGTGGATTGATTTGTCTTTTTTGAGCACAGCTAGATTTTTTTACTACAAAAAAATTAATATCCATAACACAGTCAGCCTATAATTTGTGTGATGTTTCAGGAATGAAACCTTTTGACATTTATACATCCCAATAGAGTTTGCAAAATGAAACTATAAATGATTCTGGAGTTCGGCAATTGCTGGTTACATGACAGCCTATGAGACTGTTGGTTATGTAGCTGCCTATGAGAGTTGATACACTATATACCTACCTACTCTGTGGTCTACCCCACCAGCTACACTGTGATTCATATACTTGGTCCTCCCACCTCATCACCCACACAGATAATATAAACTTCCTTCAGTGAGTGTTACAAGAATATATTTTTCACCTTCTTTAGGCATACAGTATTTTATTGATTATAGTAAGAAATCGAAACAAGAATTATTATTTCATCATTTATGTATTATTGTAGTTTGGATTTTATTTCACCTAAAAATGCAGCTAAATTAATAAAACAACATACTATTAGGTACAGTTAGGAAAACTCTGACTAAATCCTACAGTAGTTTATTATAATTAGTATAAACTATTGTAGTATTGTTTTTATTTGAATGATCTTTACTGTTTTAGTACATATAGGGAATAAATTATTGAAATTGTGGAGCCCAAGTAGCAGTTATAATTTTTTACATTGAAATTAATGGGAAATAGTTGTTTAATTTGCAAATTTTTGCATTGTGAGCAGTTTTCAAGGAACAAATTACTTACCTAAATTGAGGGATGCCTATATGTTGTAATAATTACAAGTCAAAAGGCAGTATTTACACAAAAGTTTGTGAGATTAGTAAAAGAACCTGAAATTTTGATTTTACATGATAGATAAGTGTTAGATTCAATGTTTTATGTAATAAAAGTAAGTACATGTAATTTCTATTTTGCTGAAGTACACCTATAAATTGTGAACTTACCTATGGACCTTAACAAAATTCTATTCAAGTGCTTAATGAATAGGGGTTGGGGTGGCTCAGTCGGTAGTGCACCAGGCTCATAATCTTCAGTTCCCAGGTTCGAGTCCCAGCTTCATCAGCATTGAGATTTATTTCTGCAAAACTCCCCACCCTGCCCATGGTCAGTAGGGGACACCAATGGGCTTGGAAAGGCTGCCATCCATCAGATGGGACATTAAATGTGGCCCTTGTGTGGGAGAGCCATACCCTGTGCACTTTAAAGAACACACTGGATGGCCTTGACAAGAGGCTACCATCTGTCTCCAAACAGCTGTTCAAGTGGGTCCCCTCCCCCAACCTTCTCTGAGCCTTCGTGGTCCTTGTGACCTGGCTATTTAACCCATTGTGTGCAAAAAAATGCCACTCAGAGGTAAAACAATCTAACCTTAGTAAATAAGTTTTTTTTTCATCCAAAATGAGGAGTTACAGTACTTTCAGTTTTTTATATCAAAGTATACAAATTTCCAACACCATTAAATAAAGGGAAAAAGAAAACTCTGGTTAAATTGTCTAATAGCTCAAGATATCTGTGGGACAGAACATTTGGCCTTCATATATATATCTGCAACTCACTTACACCTATATGTTAGGTTTGGATCCATGTATCATGCAATCTTTTCAGATAATTAAAGTAGACCATTTCTGGACTATAGGTTGAGCCAGACTGAAGTTTTTTTTTTTCTGAAAAATATCTATCCTAAGTAATTATTGCCTTATTACACTATTAGAGGTCAGTTATGATAGTTATTTTTATGAGTAGTTGCATACATCATTATAAATTAGCTCCTCTTCCTCCTGCCTTTAGAAACACTGTTTATAATTTTATTTGCTAATTTTTTGCCCTCAATGCAGGTAACATGGCAAAACCAATATATTTCCTCCATACACAAGGTAATGCTTAAAAAAAAGTTGATGTTGTTAGACTAATATTAAGAGTAAATAGTTCTATTGTTGAGTTGGTTTATAAAGCAATGTTTGAAAGAAATCAAATTGTAGCAGCAACAACAATAAAGTGTAGAAGTGATAATCTATTTAGAAATGATTACTTTTCTCTGGTTGCTGCATTATTTTCTCAATCCTATTGAACCCTTGAAAATGTATTATTTTTTCTGTAAACATTCAAATAATTCACACTGCTATCCAAGGATTGGCAAAATTCTGTACTTTATTTTTTTACTACTATGGATTGTTTAATGTTTTAAGTAGCGTGATATAACACTTTGAGGATTTCTATTTGAAAAATGATGCTATTTTTGCTTCAAATATGCACATGATAACATTATGTTATGCTTTGAAGCAATAGTTGCAAAATATCTGATTTAGTAGTATATATCCATAAATAGTTTTTAAATTGCATTGAAGTATCTGCTTTGCAGCTTTCTTTGGAGAAATTGTCCCAAGAAAATAGTTCATTATGGGTGGAAACAATTGAAATGTTTGCAGATAATGTCAAGAATGAACTGGAAGAAACTAAAAGTATTTTAAATTGTACAAATCAGCACTTAGGTAAGGAAATTATGTAACCTAATTTATATACTTTTAAATTAGCATTTTATTTTAAAACTCGGATTTTATCACTCAATGACACTATTTCTTTTTTAGGGAAAAGAAGTTTGAAGGTGATTAGTTTGACTTTTATCCGTCATTTTTTTTATGCTTAGATATTTTAACATGTTATATTGCTTCATCTACTACAGCTCTAAAGAAAGTAGCATCATTCAATATTAATCATGATTTTCACCCAGTTTTTTTTTTACACTGTAGCCAGATGATTTTGTATATGAAACACTCTGTTTGAAATTTAAATTTATTGGCCATCTATTGTCAAGAAAATAATTCCTAATGGTTTTGCATGCTCCATATAGGGTTTTTGCCATCTAAGAGCAGTAGTTATTCTGCATTATCTGTTTGAGCATTACTTAGACTCTTTTAATATTGATATACTTCCCATATTCCTTTAGCTTGGGCTAAGAATGGGTGTCATCATCCAAAGTTTATTGGTAAAAGATACATAACAGCACTGATATACTGCAAAATATTAGTATAATCAATTTTTATATTCTAAAGTTTTTTAGTTATGCACCTGAAAATGTTTTGGAAAAAAAATCATTTGCTAGAGAGGTCCACATCCCCTATTGATTCAATATTTCATATTCAAACCTCCCCCTCCCCCCTCATTTTTTTATTTGTTTTTTAGGGTATGTGCAAATCATTTTGACCCAAATTTTCATGACTTATCATAACATTGTCTTTGTATCATTATGTGAAATTTAATTAAATTTGTCCAAATATATTTTGATATATGTACATTTTATTGATTCTTGTTTAACTTTTGATGAACAATATTAGTTGTATCATTATAAAATGTACTTTAAGTCATAACACAAATGATATACAGACTAAAAAAAGCAACATAATCTATGAAAAGCATTATTGTTTTGTTATACTTTTAGGTGTACCATGCCTGAAGTTCACCTGTAAACCTCGAGTCTTTCTTGCATTGACCAAGCTGCAGTGCCAAACGTATTTGCTTTGTTCACAGAAATCAGTACTTCCTTCTACATCTAAACTGATTGAGACCTTAGCAAAGCTGAAAGAAGGCATCCAAGATATTGAACAATTGGTTCCTACTTTATCATATTGGTTATTTGCTGACTACCAATATAGTATAACTTAAAATTGTGTATAGTATTGTTAGGAAATTCTAGAAAGATATTTTTCTATTTCATGTGTAAAAATTGCACTATAATTTAACAGAATAAAAATAGTACAGTTGAGAGAATAAAAATACAGGTTTTATATCCCAAAACATGCAGTATTCAAATTGATGAATTGCAAAGCTATTTTGCATTGGGATATTAAGTTTTCACTTTTTGCACCTTAAATATCAGTCATTTCTTTAATGTTCAACTAAAAATAATGTAAAGCTTTTCCAATACTAAAGGCTTTTCTTTTTTCATTTGAAGTGTTAAGGATTTGCAATAGAAAAAACAATATTATCATTATATTGTGTTCAAATTATAAATATGTTTTATGCATTCATATATCCCATTTAAAAACTTCCATTGTAACATTGCTTTGCAATTTAAAGGGAATTTGTAGAAAAAGGTTATAAAATAAAGATCACTCAGTCAATAGCAAGAAAGCTGATGAGGAAAATCTGTAGATATGTTTTATTAATATTGAAAGGTGACAGAAGTTCCATCATCCTAATTCTGAAAATTGCTACACTGGTGTAATTGTGTTCCAAGAGTCATTCCAATTGGGACACAAACTGAGAGCTGATAAAATATATAATTATTTCTCATAGCAATATAAGTTTCACAATGGTGCCTCATATTATGTATGAGATTGTCCAAAAGTGTAGTGGATATGAATTTGACACTGAACCCTGATGGGATATTCTAAGACAATAATTCCACAACCGGTAAATATTATTCTGAAATGGTTTGGATCTGCAATACTTGCAAGGATCCACATCCAAAGTAACTAGAGACAGTGGTATTGTGGCCTATCTTTCCAACTGGAATAAAATCCCTATGTTAAAACTGCATAGAACTTGACATCACTAATATCAAACTACACAAAATAAACACTGTGTATTTTCCTGAGTAGATAAATTTCAAAACCACAACCTTTAGTGCTGCTACCATCTATGGTGTCACTTGTTACTTTTGACTTTAATGTATAATAATTTCTCTGACATACCACTGGTCACTTAGAGTGACTATTATAAGTAACTGTGAATTCTCTTGGGATATGTAGTATATTTCAACATTTATACATGTAGCTGAAACTTAACAGATCTTGGAATCCCCATACAAAGGAACAGTAAGGTTTTTATTTTTGGGTGCTGCTCTATGCTTGATCTTGTATAAATTTCATATTTTCCGAGGAAATATTAATGGAATTCATCGCGAATCGAATATTTTCGCACTAAGGATTTTTTTTTCTGCTATCCATTTCCGAATTAAAAAAATATCTTTACACGTAAGGTACTGATGTAGAAACGAACCAAACTTTAGTTTCACGTGAACTGATATTTGGCGTGATATATTTTTGACTATTCAAAATGCTGTCAGAATTATAGATAAATAAATACCTGCTCAAGCAGCTACATGCCAGAGATGTCTGATAGAAGCCTATCAGTTTATACGCCATAGTAGAAGGTCTGTGAGGATAGAGAACCTCAGCAGAAAAACGATCCATGCCTTACCTGGGTTCGAAACCAGCTCCCTTAGAGCAGTAGCCAAGTGCGCTAAACACTCGCCCACTGGATTTACTTTATGTAATATGCAATAGTGTCTTTAGACAAAAAAACAAAATAAAGTGTTTTTTGGAAATAACACCAAAATATTAATTTTAATAAGC
The DNA here is from genome assembly GCA_038380435.1 of Ryuthela nishihirai. NCBI lineage: Eukaryota > Metazoa > Arthropoda > Arachnida > Araneae > Heptathelidae > Ryuthela > Ryuthela nishihirai. The sequence continues at coordinate 39,625,000 of JAWZYU010000029.1, forward strand.
ATATTTATTTTTCAAATTCCGTTGAGTAGTTGCGTCACAGGTCAATAATAATGTGCTTTAGAATGCCACACTCAAAGCCCATAACCTCCTCCATCGTGATTTTTAAACTGAATAGGTATGAGATGGAAACCAATAAAAGCTAAACCACTCAGTGTGGGTCCCAGTGGAACAAAACCAATGAATAAGATTTTCTAAAGAAATCGAATTAATTTAGAAATATTCATTAAAAATATGAGGATATTCAAGATCAAGAACGATCTTGAGTCATTTAACCTTATTTGGAAGTGAATGAACATAATCTATTAGTGAGGTAATTATTCATTGGGGTTTTTTCCCACTGAATCATAAAATGCGGATGATCTAAGATATGAACAGGTCTTTATGAATATTGTTTTTCGCAAACCATGGCGTATTGGTAAGAAATCTTAGCACTGAATTTTGCAATGGGCAATATTTGTTTTAGAAGTATGACCTCAAATAGGACAGCCGTGCGATATATATGACTGAATAACATTTTTGTAAAACAAAAAAGTAGTTTATGTTCAGTGGAAAGTTGCGATTTCCGGCCAATACGATTCAAAGCGACATCGAGCTATACTTATGCAAAAAAAATCCTTGCCGACGGTGTGGAATATTCCTGCTTTCCTGACTACGTTAATATGCCGAGGCCATCTGAGTTTGTGATGAAGTTCAACCCCTAGATATTTAAGGCTTAGACCAAGGAATGTCGTCAAAAAACGTAAGTGGTTGAAAGTTATCAATTTTGTGTAAACAAAACTAACGTCAGCATGAATTTTAAAATGCCATCTTCAGTACCATTTCTCTTATACACACCACATTGCATTCTCTTGTCTTCAAGGGTTGGACAGAGAAGGAGCAAGCAGTGAAATATCTTCAGCATACATTGCAGAATGTATTCTGCACAAGGAAAGTAGCGTTTATATACTGGGTGCTCATTTATGACCACCTCCCTCCATGTCATGTCAATGGGAGCTAACTTAGACGCTTTGTGATTTCTAAACAAGAGTTTTATGACAGAATGTGCATTGTGTTTACATCCTTTAATAAAATCCAAACATGAAAACGTAATTCTCAAAACAAAACTTTTAGCTATCTGTGCTTATTATATTGTATATTTTTATATTTGTATAACAAGTGTGGGCAACATTCAAGTCTCTTCAACCTTTGAAATCGCTTGCACACTCTCTAATTACCTTTTCGTAATCTACTTTACCTCGTTGGTGGCATACCCAGAAATTTCCAATGGGAAGGTTTTTGGCATGTTTGGGTCTTGTGATAAAGGGGGTTTTTAATTTGCATGTGTAGGTTCCAAAATTTTAAAGGGGTTGAAAACATTTCTCCACACTACTAAAGAGGATGCTGTATTGGCGGTTTTCACAATCTTCAGATATTAATTACATGGAAATCCAGTGAAATCATATGGAATGATGTACCTATAGCAGAAAACAGCCTACAAATAAGGCAGATTTGAAGGAACGTCTCATAAAGTAATGGACTAAATTAAACAAGAGACATTTCCATATATAGTGAAATTATTGCCAATGAAAACGAAAACTGTTAGCTGTGTTCTCTGATCTTTTGAAAATTCAATGCTTAACACGTCAAAAAAATATATGTATGCATACACATATGTAATGGATACAGTGGCATAATCTACCAGTGTTGGCAGGAGGGATACGATTTATCTGTGTACGACACTATTTGTCCACAAGAAACATGATCAGTTCCGCTTATTCAATGGAGCTGAAAAGCGCTGTCTGAGACTTTATTCCAGAAGTCCCTAGATTGTCCAGCAGGTTAATATTTGGTGACTATGGTGGTCATATATGAAAACGTTCAGTCTCATTCTTTCCAACCCTCTGGTGACCACATGTGCTCTATGGATGAAAGACAACTCTCTTCACGAAAGAAATGCCCTACAATTGGATGAAGACCATGCTATAAGAAAACACCCCACACCATTACAGAACAGTTAACAGCAGGAAACAACCACAATGTCCAGAAAACGTCTGAAGTTATCTAAGATGGTAAATAGATATTCATTTGCCATCTCGGATATCACCTGAATATTTTTGGGATATTATGGTTGTGAGGGAAGTAATCAGAGTTGTAAGCTTCCAGCTGTTGGTGTCATAGGTGTACTCGTCCATTTGTCCGAAACAAAGTGTAGGATGATTCGTTACACCATATCACATTCTTCCATTGCATGTGCTTTTTGCACCATTGTAGGCAAGATGCATTGACAGTTATGACTGACTTGTGAAGTGCAGCTCGATTATGATATCCATCTCTGTGGGAATTCTCGAGGTACTGTTTTTGGTGACACTGGCCTCTCGCATTGTACGTTGAGATCCGTGCACAACTCATCAATTCTCCCTCGCCGGTTTCACCTTGGACATCCAAATTTTGGAGTATATGCTTTCGCCCATTATTGCATTTAGATTCCGATGTAGACATCACCTTGAAAATTGTTCCTTCTGACGCATTAGTATTCAGCTCTCTTTTAAAAACCGAAGCCCTTACCAAACACACTTCAACAATCGTGCCTCTTTCGAAAACGCTACGACGACATAGTATCCATAATTGCATGAAGTTATGCAAGGTTTGTCTTTATAGACATAACGTTAAACATGCTGGGATATGATATATATGTTTAATGCCTTTGTTAGAACAAGTAGATGCCACTGTTTAACATAAACCAAAGACTTTCTTCAAATCTAGGTTTTTCCATTCTTCTGTCCATTACCTGTATTTTGCAATAGAATAGAAAATGAAATAATTTTTAAAATATATTTAATATAATTTCATACGATTTAAGGATACAGTTTTTTTTTTCACTACTCTCTCTCCATCATCGCAATGAACCGGTTTTAAGTTGAGAGCAGTTCTGATAAAGGAATGGACTAAATTCAACGAGATATTACATGTCTTTGGAAATTCACCCTGTATTGTCAAATAGCGATTATGCCACCTTGGCCAAGGTGCCGCAAACCGGGAACAGCCATGATGCCAGATCAATCCATTAATGAACATATTCTTAATCATAAATTAATTGTCATTAAGATGTGGTTGGATTGCATGAAACAGTGTAGAACAGCAGCGTTTTTTGTCACTAGTGAATTAGCTATATGATAGAACTACGATAAATCAGATAAACTCTCTTCTTGCTTTCTGGCACGTGAGCCTCAACAAAGTGTCGCCATGTGAAATCTAAGGTTAATTCATTCTAACCCCACCCCAATGCAATTTCATTCGGATTTTTTTTTCTGTAACTACATTTCCGGAGTGACGTTTAGGTTATTCCTTCTATATCGCAATTCGCATATAGCATGCCATCCACTATCCAAACTGCACAGATCTGTGCCACACTGATGCCAAACAAGTTTTAACTTCTTCAGCTGCATTAATGCTTTCCATGTATGTGCATAAGCATTGATATTTTCAATTAAAGACTTTTAAACATTATTCATATCCATTGTACCTATTTATAAACTTTTTAATACCCTTATTGTTTTTTTCCTTATTATTAATTAACACACAGGCCCTTATTGTATTTTTCTTGCTGTAGGAAATGCACGATATGAATCAAAACACCACTGAGGTCACTACTTGCACCTTCCAGTAGAACTTTCTTTATATATTCTTTCGTGTGATTCCTTGTCTGTATCATCGACCTAATGCTAATCTAGGCAAGGACTCACAGTATAACGAGATCTTTTCTATACTAGAATGATGACCTCTCTAGTATACATATGTTGCTCTATGGTTATCATTGATATACAGCTGTTGTTCTGTGGTTATCATTAACAATACAGCTGTTCCGTGCCCTACACTACGAGAATGTAGACTAGAAATTAGCTCACACTATTAGGGCTAGATCGAGGAGGGAAGGCCCTCCATTTCTGAAGGCTAGTAACCGGAATATTGGAGAGTAATATTAAGCATTTATATATTACATGTATTTTTCAAAATTGTAAGTATTTTTTAAAAAATTTCCAAATTGGTGCCGGCTCAGTTTTGCACTGCCCCCTTAATTTTATCCAGATCTTCACTCTGGATTCCTAAAGAAGTCTATTAAGGTATGTATATATTACTCAATATTAGTCACATTACGATAAACTTTACAATTTTGAGATATTTATTCTCTCAAGGATATTTTGAAATTGTAAAGTTATTCATTATCTGATCATTAATTTGAGTATGATGTTATAATTATCGATTATGTTAAATATGGACAATATCATTAACTCCGCAAGCCATGGACTATGGGTGTCTATGCCACCTTGGCCAAGGTACCACATGACGAGAGCAACCACTGCCATAGTAAGTAGCCGCCTTCATGTGTAAAGAAGGGTGCCAGGCCAGCGCTTACTATAACACTTCCACCATAATCTCCTAGCATCGTTCAAACTTCGATTTCGTTATGGATGACACCAAAAGTGATTTCCCTGTTCTCATTAAAAAATGCCATTTAACAGTAATTGTCTTAAAATTCCTATTAAATTTGTTAATTTAATTTTGAACTAATAACAAAAGTCGGCTAAATATCATTATTTCTGTTTCTTTGCATTTTTTCAGTAAACGCCAAATATTGTTCAGCATTATTTACGATCTATCCAGTGACAGATTAAGGGCTATGAATGTAGGTAAATGATTGTCCTAATCATTTAAGGAAAATTTATTACATTTGGAGTAAGTGACTATACACTTTTTCAGTGACTATTAATTTACCTTGGCCTAACAACTTCCGCAGAAAGAAATTCAGTAACACTCCATTTTGTAATAGATACATACATTAGTGTCGTCGGCCGTTTTGAACTGCTACATCTATACTACTATTTGGGAAGTTTGACCAACTTTCATAGCTATCGCAGAAACAGGAGCGTAGCGAAGGACTATAAATTAGTGTTGTCGGCCTTTTTGAATTGCTCCATCTATACTACTATTAGGGAAGTTGATCAACTTTCAGAGCTATCGCAGAAACAGCGGCGTAGCTTAGGACTATAACTGGGGGGGGGGGGGGAATTTAAAAATTTTCCAACTGAGATATCAAATTTTGCCAACTCTGAGCAAATAGTCTAGATTTTCGCTCCGTGGGGTGGGAGGGGGAGGTTGAGGCAATTTTTCACAACTAACTCTTTTTCCATTTTTTTTGCCAACTAGCGGTAATTCCACAAAAATTATCCATATAATTTTTTTCCATCTACTCTGAATTGTAGCAGGTCGTCAGTATGTAAAATTTTTACCCGATTTGGCCAACTCTCCTTAATTTCACAAAACCAATCAAATCCAATCTTTACATCTCTCCTTATTTGTCAAGTCAGTTCGAAATTTTCAAACACCCCAATATTTTACCAAGTTTACTCGTTTTTGTCAACTCTCCTTAATTTAACAAACCAAATCCCAATTATCACACCTCGCCTATATTTCGCCAAGTGGATTCGAATTTCGCCAGCTACCCTAGATTTTGCCAACTCGACTATATTTTACCCAGTTTATTGGAATTTTGCTAACTCACCTACGTTTTGCCAAATCGCCATAATTTTACATAAAATATCGCAATTTTTACATCTGCCCTGAATTTGCCAAGTTTTCGAATTTTATCAACTCTCCTTAATTGCACAAGAAAGGCACAACTCCCCTGTATTTTACCAAGTGACTTCGAATTTTGCCAACTGCTTTACATTTTGTTGTTTCCTCGATTTGTCCAACACTCCTTAATTTAACAAAAACAATCCCAATTTTCACAACTCGCCCATATTTTACCAAGAGATTCGAATTTTGTCAACTGCTCTCGATTTTGCCATCTCGTCACAATTTTAAACAAAAAAAAAATCCAAATTTTTACATCTCACCTGAGTTTGGCAAAGTCATTCTGAATTTTGCCAGCTTCTCCAAGATATGTCAACTCTCGTAAATATTGCGAAGTTGCCTCGATTTAGCCAACATGCCATAATTATACAGAAAAAAGATTGCAATTTTTACAACTCACCTTAATTTTGCCAACTCCCTGCGATTTTGCCAAGTCACTCCGAATTTTTCCATCTGCCCCTAGATTTTGCCAACTCGCCATAATTTTACAGAAAAAGATCCCAATTTTTACATCTCATCTGAATTTTTGCCAACTCGCCATAATTTTACAGAAAAAAATTCCAATTTTTACATCTCACCTAAATTTTGCCAACTTCCCTCGAATTTGTCAAGTCATTCCGGATTTTGACAACTTTTCCTTGATTTTGCCAACTCGCCATAATTTTACAAAAAGAAATTCAAATTTTTACAACTCACCTGAATTTCGCCAACTTCTCCTAGATTTTGCCAACTCGCCATAATTTTACAGAAAAAAATCCCAATTTTTACACCTCACCTGAATTTTGCCAATTCCCCTCGATTTTGCCAAGTTCCCCTAGATTTTGTCAACTCGCCATAATTTTACAGAAAAAAAATCCCAATTTTTACATCTAACCTGAATTTTGCCACCTCCTCTCGATTTTGCCAAGTCACTCCGAATTTTAACAACTTCCCCTAGATTTTGCCAACTCTCTAAGTTTAGCCAACTCGCCATAATTTTACAGAAAAAAAATTCCAATTTTTACATCTCACCTGAATTTTGCCAAGTCACTCCGAATTTTGCCAACTGCCCCTAGATATTGCCAACTCCCTAAGTTTTGCCAACTTGACATAATTTTACAAAAAAAAATTCAAATTTTTACATCTCACCTGAATTTTGCCAACTCCCCGCGATTTTACCTTTGCCAAGATTTGCCCAATTTTGCTAACTCACCTGTATTTTACTAAGTGGCTTCGAATTTTGCCAACTGCTCTAATTTTTGCCGTCTCTCCATTTTCCAAACTGTCCTAGATTTGCCAAGATGCTTCGATTTTGACAACTCCCCTTAATTTTGCAAAAAAAAAGATTACAAATTTTCACAACTCATCTAGATTTTACGAAGTCGCTTCGAATTTTGCCAACTCTGAGTTACTTTGGGGTGGAGCCTCCCCCACCCATGGCTACGCCCCTGCGCAGAAATTGGAAACATCCATCTAAGATTTTAATCTAAAGATCTAAAAAATACCATCTAAGATCTTTGGAACATCCATCTAAGAAAGTTCAAATCTTACACTGCTTTCAATACCACTGGTATGTCTAGTTTTCTCTATCGGGAAAAAAATAACACTCTAGGCATTACTCTTGGTGCAACCATCGCATTTTTGCTGGTTGGGAACTAGAATTCAGATTCAAGTAGCTTGTATATTAAGGAGATAGACAATATTAAATGAATATTAAATCTCGAGTAAAAATGTCCATGTGGTTGTCATTTCTAATAATTTTAGACCACTTAATCCGTATTGGCCTGTGTGATACTTTTATTAAATAATCGCTGGCTAGTGAAAAATGGTTGGACTCCTGGCCTTACAACGTATTGATGTGGCTAGCATAAATATTAAAAATTTGCTTCATTGCTAGTTATATGCTTTTCATTATTGATAGTGTTTTCGAAAGGTCTGAGCCTGGATTACTTTTCAATCGACCAGTGCGGTTGAATTCAGGTTATAACATAACCGAATTTTTATCGTTTTAATTTATTTTCTTGTACTTTATAAGCAATCCATTATTCTTTTCATGCATAAACTAATATAATGCAGTAGATGAATAATATACTATAGTTGTACTACTTGCTTAAATAGTTATAATAATCAACCGATTTATTGCTGCTTTGAAAATCTTAACTCTTCGAAAATTGGCGCGTCGCCATGGTCTTACTTGGGCATCCCCGTAGATGTGTAAAGTGATTTCAATATGGCGTCTTATCAACTGTGTACGTGAGGTTGGGTAACATCGAGTAAAGTAGAAATTCATGATTTACTCTCTCACTGGTTATTCAAGTTATTAAGAGCGTATAAAAATTGTAGTGGAAATGATATGGAAAACTATTGATCACATCTTTTGTGAAGATTCGAAAATGTCATCTGCATGTTGTTATTCCTGCCATCTTTTTCAGGGTAAGAAAGACTTCTGTTGTAGCAAACCAATTGAAATCGTAAGCAAACACCTTTGTTGATAGATGTAATTATCTGTTATTCGATATATTAAGATCGCTTATTAGCTAGAATTATAAGGTAATATGAATAAGTATGATTTGTTTGTAAAAGTAATATAGCTGTTAAGTTTACGGAAGGTTCGTAGTTTTTAAGTGATAACGAAGCCGCCGAATGCAACTTATGAGTAAGAGGCACCAAGTTTTTTAATCGAAAAAGTGGAGTTTTTACATTTAGGTCGTGAAAATAGATAGTTGTTTCGAGTGACCCAGGCCTTGGATAAAGCGTTTTGCTTAACACACTTGTTTCAGAAATATGTACTGCTAAATCTGAAAAATAGTATTAAAGTAAACATCCACCATGAGGTACAAACGGGTGTCATTCAAGTCAGAACCTGCAGTTTAGTGACCTATGAAAGACATTTCTTTCTGCAGAATGTATAATTTCTGATAATTTATTTACAATGTGCCAGAGAAATGGTGTAAGGAATGCAAACTGTACAGGAAAATTGTCTTTTGTATAATGAACAAATTGGTACATAATATAAACTACTAGTGTGTAAATGGGTGTTTTTTTGTTAATTTTTAGATTAGATATTGTAGGCCAAATTGTGCTTAATGGTAAGTGAATTGTTTTTGCTCACATTTTTGAATAAAGTTAAAAAATTGTAATATTTTCAAAAAAATTTTCAAATTAGTCACATTTAGAATAAAATTTAATGAGAAAAATTGACCACCTTATTAACATTAAACTTGTGCTTTTGAAATGTTATCACACATAAAAAGGCTCTTGTTCGTGGTCTAGGAATTTTTATTTTTCAGTTTAATAAACAGTCTCTATTGAAGACAACTTTTCGTAGAGGAGTTTAAAATTTAGGTAAATATGCCAATGTTAGTAAGCAACAATAAATATATTTAGTTAATTCCAATGATTAACAACATTTTGAAGGATAAAAATTTTCTAGGAACTTGCTTATTTTTGTGCTGAAATTCACATCAAATTAATAGATGGTGGCATTTTTTGGCTCAAGTTCTGCAGACACTCCGCTGATCGATTTTGGTGATTTTTCTAAAAGTATGTGGTAATGTGATTGTGATAATTTTTATTTTACTCCATATTTAACTGATACACTCCATCTATGCCCTTTTTTATTTTTTGGTGGCAAGTTTTTTAAAATGCCGCTGATTAATGACTGATTTAAGATTAATACAAAACAAGAATTCACGATTATGATTATATGCTTATATACTTATAAAATTTTAATATAAACTTATTAACACAGGTGGTGCATATATTGGAAAATAACAAGCAATGAACTAGCCAGCATGAACAAGTAGAATAATGAATTTTTATAATTATTTTATAATAAATATTCAAATGTACAATTATGAATTCACTTTTCATGTGAATATACTGGTTGCATTATAAAATGTTGCCAAAAGATGTAAGGTCACAGAGGGAGTGAATCAATAAAATGCAGAATAACAAAATGGTTCATACTCTTGTTATTGCATCTTTTCTGAAAAATTACCAGTTGCCCAGCAGGGTGTCTATGGAACTGGTGCCTACATAATGGGAATGCCTGCTGATCCTTCAAATCCCTATGTTAACAAGCATGTATAGGAAGCTTCAGAATTGCCACATGAAGGCAGAAACATTCCACAGTAAGTATATAGTTATCCAGTCAAAGTCATAAGGTAAAAGTATCGGACAGATGGTTAATCAAATACAATAGATTAGAATCTTTCTTAGAGATACAATGGGGATAATGATTTAAACTCTCCATAACAAAAAATATGTTTAAAAACAATCATGTTATGAATGAAAATTATTATCCATTAAAATCTGAAATTTTTAAGTGTTTATCCAATATTATTATTTTACAATAATTCTTTAAAGAACAAAATTTGATTTTTTTCAAAGCAGTTCTTTACCTAATTTAATTATTTTAATTACTATTGCAGTAGAGCTTATTGTTAAGGTAAATGCATAAGCAATAGATTTAAACAAGGTTATTTTGATATTAATACCTGATTTTTTTTTATTAAGCATAAAGTGGGAAATTTGCTAAAATAAAAATAAATGATTAATAGTTTTTAAATGTACAGGCAGAAAGTTTATGCTGCAGCATAGAGTTGACTTTATATATTAGCCTTTTTATTTCAATTACTTCTCTCGACCTACAGGGGCGGGGGTGGCTCGTCGGTAGCGCACCATGCTCGTAATCTGTAGCGCACCATGCTCGTAATCAGTCGAGTCCCAGCTGGGTCAGTGTTGAGATTTATCTCCGCAAAATTCTCTGCCCTGCCCACGGTCAGTAGGGGACACCAATGGGCTTGGAAAGGCCGCCGTCTGTCGGATGGGGCGTTAAGCCGTGGCCCCGTGTGCTGGAGAGCCATACCCTGTGCACGTTAAAGAACACTCTGGATGGCCTTGACGGGAGGCTACCATCTGTCTCCCAACAGCTGTTCCAGTGGGTCGCCTCACCCAACCTACTCTGAGCCTTCGGGGTCCTTGTGACCTGGCCATTTAGCCCATGATGATTTTTTTTTATAGGTAAAGTGACAAAGAAGTTTGTATAAATTGCTAATTGACATGTCATGGCAATGAAATTCAAACTCGTTCAAGTTTTCAGTTGCAGGTTAATTGTCCAATTTTTATTCTATTCTCAATTTAAGTTGGTAAATTCCAACTCTTGATCCTGTTACTAGCACATATAGAGTAGTTATAGCACCAACAGTCAAATGAAAACATCTTATGATAGAATCTCACTTGTTTCCAAGTAATTGTAACTTTCCAGTATTGTTCTGGATTTGTCTAATGTCCCAGTCCAATTTGCCCTGTAGATGGAAAGCAAAAATTTGTGATCTCATCTTAAGTTATGGTAACGAAACAAACATATTAGATTTTCTGCACAAATTTATTATTATTAATACCCTTCATTCTGCACACTCACCAATTGTCTCAGATTAGTATAATTTTTATGCAGAGTAGTCTGTAACCAGTGCAGCCTTCTATTAGCTGACAAAAGTTTCAGACAAGTTTACCATAACTTGCCAGAAGACACTTTAGTTCCCAGAGTCAAATTCAGCCTCATATCTGGTGCAAAACTCTCTGCTGTCGTTCAGTAGGGGACACCAATGGGTTTGGAAAAGCCACCAGCTCTCTCCTAGGACATATGGCCATGGCCCTGTGTGCAGGAGAGCCATACCCTGTGTATGTTAAAAAACATCTTGGATGACTTTGATGGAAGACTACCCTCTGTCTCATAACAGCTATCCAGTGGTTCCCCTCCCCCAACCTCTGTACCCTTGGGGCCCTTATGACCTGGTCATTTAGCCAATAGTGTGTAAAAAAAAAAGTGCCACTCAGAGGTAAAACAACCCAACTCATTTGGTAGGAACTATAGTTCCCCAGAGAATATGTTTCAAGTTTTCAGTCCCCCCCCCCCATAAAAATCATACATAAGTTTTTTAAAATTAATCCTGAAAATTTGCAAATTAAATTTGTTAATAATTTATTATAAAAGATACCTCATTTAGATGTTCTGTAAAGTTGAAATATAATATTATGCTGCTGTGGCAGCAATTTTTGTGGTCTTGATTTTTTTTCTGTAAGATGGAACTTAAACTTTCTACTTTAAATGACGATTGTTTATTAATGCAGCTTGTGATTAGGCAAGTTATGCCATATGGTCTGAGCACTTTCATGTGGGCTCTAATGTGTTATAATTTGGGGATTCTATAGTAACAGCAATAAATTTTGGGATATATACAATTACATTTCACAGCATATGTATATTACTATTTTGATTCTGAAACTTAAACTTTCAATATGCATAATAAATGAAGTAAAATTTTCCTTTTAATATTGTCCAGATATTTTCACTTCCATTACTGTGGACCACTGAGTGAGGGGTAAAGCTTTGGGATCACCATGACCAACTTGCAGTCTTACATTGGCCACAGCTGCTGCTTGATGAGCCAGTGGTAACGCTGTTGTCACCTCCTTCGGACATCTGTTTCTTGTCAACTATGATTGTTACATGGTTTTACATGCTTTTTTTTTTAATAAAGAGTTCTGATCTTCCATAGTCAACCACTGATAGGTGCAGTCCTTAAATGAAGTGATCACTATTCACAGATGTGACTATTATTATGACTCGAGAGCCTTTATTATTATTAATGATATTTATTGTTAATATTGTCAATATTATTTTTAATATAGGCTATGGAGTCACAATGATAGTTGCATCTGTGAACAGTGATCACTTTATTTAAGGACCACTTATAATCATGTGGCCGTCTATAGAAGATCCGAAGAATTCAAGAACTTTTTATGAGAAAAAATGTGGGAAAACTATGTAGCAATCATAGTTGACAAGAAACAGATGCCTGAAAGAGGGAAAAGCAGAGTGACCACTGGCTCAATGACCAGCAATGTAAGGCCGCAAGTTGGACAAGATGATTCCAAAGCCTTACTCCTACACTCAATGGTTCTGGTCAATGGAGCTGCACAAAAGCACTCAGACCATATGGCATAACTTGCCTAATCACGAACTGCATTAATAAACAATCGTCATTTAAAATAGAAAGTTTACATTTCAGCTTCTTACATATATCAGTGATAATAAAAAAAATACATTTTTATAGATTGTTTTTTCTTTTTGGTAATGTTTCCAAACTAAATAAAGTTTCATACAGAACATTCTTTGAATTGTTGCCATTCGATTTTTTTTTATCTTTTGGAATTGCCTCAAAAGAAACCTGGTAAAATGGATATTTTTAAGTGGAAGGTATATGCATCATTTCATAAGAATGCATATATCTAAGTTGCAATTTTTACTGTATTTCTAGTTTTAAAATTGTTTTGTTGTTTGTTAAAATGTTTCAGAAAATCTTTTTTACATGTTATGCAGAATTAAATTGTTTAAAATATTAGTCATAAAATGTTCATTAGTTTTTTCAGAAAGAGGTTCAAATCCAATGATTACTCCTTTTTTTACTATATTGTTAAAAAAAAGTGCTATTAAAATTAATGTTTCCTGTTTTTCCAAAATATTTCGTTTTCTAAAAACTTTGCAATTTAAAATGCTCTTTATTTTAGTGTAGGACATATCAATTATGTCTTAGCTTTTTTGGGATAAGGTTTCGAAGTTGTTTTTTTTTTCTCCTGCAAACACATCAGAGTGAATTCTGCTTGACAGCTAAAAATTTCATTGTAACAGATATGAATGTTTTGTAAACATAGTACAAGCATTAAAATATGTTAATATTTTATCTGAATTTGTTTTAAGTTGATATGCAGATAATTAAAATGAGGAGGGGTGAGGGTTTTTTGAGTGGGCAATGTGTTGTTAGGGGGTCTGTTCCGTATATTGTAAAGACTATTATCTTATTTTATTCCAAAATTAAACCCTTCAACCTATGACTTTTTTCTGACGATACAAACCTACGACTTCCTGATATGTCAGGTGCTCTGGACCACTGAGATACCAGCTGCCAATCAAGATCTCCTCTAATTGATGATATGAACATTTCTATCTACAGTACATATTCCATTTTGTCACATGTAGGCACTGTTCAGGCAGTCTAGCCATAAGCAGCAGATAAATGCCATATAGATGGAAAGTATATCTTACAAGTATACAGTTGATTAAATATTGAATAAACTCGACTTTTTTGGTATACACTAAGTAATTACCACTTTTGAGTCGATTCAGATTTTTTTTAGAGGAAAAATTGTCTTGAGCTAGGTAGGATACGAACCCACGACCTCCTGATAATATGTCAGGTGCTCTGGACCACTGAACTACCGGCTGCCAATCAAGATCTCCTCTAATTGATGATATGAACATTTCTACCTACAGTACATATTCCATTAATGTCACATGTAGGCGCTGTTTGGGCAATCTAACTCGAATATATGGAATAGGGGGAGGAGCCCGCATATGAAGTTTGGGACCATTTGGTTAAGTATCTCTGTAATTGCAAGGGACCAGATTTTGTCGAAATAGAAATAAAATTCAGGATAATTTGCATATACATGAAGGATCGGGCTATGAGAGCTTCTGCTGATGCCAACAATGACATGAGCAATACCAGGCAATTCTTCTAGCCACTATATACTACTATATATACTAGTGTAAAAGAAATTATGCTTCTTTGTGCAGTTTACAATATTTGGAATAAAAAACAGCATTTTTAATTGGTCACTTCTATTAAAATTACATAATTATAATCTACATTAGAAAAAGGCCTTATTTCTCACATAAGGTGTGGAACTATTTGGGTGTGGTGGAATTACATCTGAGTTGTTCTTGCTAGTAACTGTGGATGTGGCATCTTTTCATTGGTTGTTTCCTTCTCTGATCTGATTTTTTCACTCCATTCTTTATCTGAAATGGAGTATTATAGTTGAACCCTTATCCCCCAGGGGGTGGAAAATTGCAACTATTTTAAAAGAGAATGTGGTTTATTTGTGGTCAAAATTTCTGTTGTAAAGTGTCCAGAGATATTCCACTTATATTAACAATCTGCCACTTTTCTCGGAATGGTGTGAGAAATGCAGCTTTTTAAATATTTAAGGAATTAAAGGACAAATACTTTTTTATGTTGTATAACTTCATATATAAAATAGAGAGTGTGTGTCTGTTTGTTCAACCTTAGAACTAGGACCACCAAATTTTGCCTACATCTTTATGTCACTATAAGGTTTTTTGACCTGGAAAATTTGCTCCACCCCTGAAAGTTGGCTGTGAATCATCTGCTCATTGATTACTTGGTGGATCAATAACGTACTACTATATTAAAAACTTTTGGTTCTCCATTCATAAAGTAAAGCAACAGATAGTTGGGATTTTGTATAAGAAATCCCCTACCCCTGAAATTTTGGGCACTTGCAGAAGGTTCAAACCTGAACCACCATACCTAGGAATTGAATCTCTAAATTCTGCATGGCCAAAACTAAGTGGGACCACCACACCAAGTCTGGGACTGATCTGTCCAGTATTTGCAGGATTATGAGGAGCCAAAAACTTTGATCACTGGTGACATCACTCTGAATGTCCACACACCAGTTACAAATATGCCTGCTGCTACTCCGAGTCATTGGCCTGAGTGACCAACACTGGGCTATTTGGCTTACAATCTGCACTTTCCAATTTCCAATCCCAGCTGGGCCAGCATTAATATTTATCACTGATGGGCTTTAAAAGGCTGCCAAATGTCAGATAGGACATTAAGTCATGACCCCTGTGTTCAGGAGAGCTGTACCCTGTGGGTGCTAAAGAACACACTAGATGACCCTGATGGGACACAACCATCTGTCTCCTGACAACTGTCCAATGGGTCTCCAACCTTCTCTGAGCCTTCAGGGCCCTTGTGACCTGGCAATTTAGCCCAATGTGTACAAAAAAAGTGCCACTCAGAGGTAAAACAATCCAACCCAAATGCTGGGGTATTCTTCTGGTATACGAATAAAATATTATTTGCATTTTCACAATCATCCATTAGTTCGAATTAAAACTTTTAAGGAGTGAAAAAGTGGATGAACAAATAAACTTCATTCTCTTTGAAAATGAGATTCCAATATGTGCTAGAGATAATATGCATTTTTCTAGTTAATTATAACACTCCTCATGTCCCAAGATTTCATTTGACCCATAACTTGTTGCGTTCAGAAGATATTGTAGAACAGCCATTTTGACAACACACAAACTGATGAATAATAAGTGGAAAGTAATAGGAAAATGAGGGGTAATTTATTTATATTATTCAAGTAGCTGCTTGCTACAGAGGTCTGACAGGAGCCTACCAGTTTAAAAATCCATAGAGAAGATCTGCGAGGAAGGTTAGACCTTAGCAGAAAGACAATACAGAAAAGAAGCATCTATATCTTTCCCAGGTCTTAATCCAGTTTCCTTGGCCTTAAGATATACAAAAATTTAGCAGGAGTGAAATATAATGGGAGGCAAGTTACTTGTCTCTAATACTCTTGACATTTTGTGCAAAATACACGAGTTTGAACTGCTATCGTTAAAAAATCATAGATGTAGGTTACATAAATTGGAAAGGTATGAAAAATAACAAAAGTTAATGATAGAGTATAGGGAAGGAAGTGAAGATATCACCATGTTGTGGAAGAAAGGATAAGTAAGAAATAAAGGAGAGGTGAATGTCTCATTTTGTTATTTAATGCAGTGATACCTGAAAAAGTGCTAAAGAATGGGGGACAGATAAGGAACAAGAAAATAGATGATAGGGAGCAGAACAAAATTAAGCTCAAAATGGACAAAAAAAGTCCAAAACAAAGTTTTATTTAAAAAAACCAAACAGTCCATTTTTTTTAAAATACAGTAAAACATCGGTTATGTGTTTCAAAGGGCCAGAATAAGAAATATATAATGATAAAAATGTCTAAATGAAACATAAACTGGTACAGTCCCATTTTCTGTGACATTTAAGTACCATGCATAATTATGATTTGAATTTTTCAGTGCATTCTATTTTGACATTTACAGGATTTAATGCATATAATTTCAATAACAGAAGTAATAATTTGACATCAGTAAAATAATTCATTAATAGCTTACCACCTCTCATACCGTCCACTGTAGCGTATAAACTAACATGCTCCTGTCAAACCTCTGTGGCAAGCAACTGCTTGAGGGAGTATTTTTTTAATTATATTGACAGTAATAAAATTAAGAGATCTGTAAAAACATGTGATTTACATATATGACAGATTTCAAAATATTGTTTACATTTTGTCAATTTTTTTTCTTGTATTAAATCTTAATCATAGACAAAATCCTTTTTCAAGACACCATTCAAATCTTTAGTTAGCACGAGAAACAAATACTACTATGTACAATCATAAAAAATGCTACTTTATGTATCAACAAGTAAATCTTCAAGGAGAACGATTATTACCATTACTCTCAAGGTAATTTCTTTCAGCTCCATAGTAAAATATTTATGTAATTTTGATTGAATTGTAAATTTAAGCTTGCTATTTGATTTTTGCCATATTTGTAAAATGTTAATATCATAGTATAAAAGGAAAGAAAAGTTTGAAAAAATAGTGGAGCTAATAATTAAAAATTACTTTTAAAAATATTACTAAAATTATGCAAGAAAAAAACTTGGAATTCATGAGATCCAAAACTATTATTAAATATTAAAATGACATTCAAGTCTATTTTCAGCCATAATTTCTGAAATTGCTTCCCCCTTTCAAAAAATAATGCTTTGCCATTCTTATTGAGCATATGAATTTTTAATTCAGGAAAACCCACTTTTCAAGCTTGTGGGCACTCTAGCAACACAATTCATACTCAAGAACCCCTCATCCCTCCACATTTATCTGCATATCTACTTAAAACAGAATCAAGTAAAATATTTTATTTAAAATGTTTTAATCTACTACCATGTTTCATCATCATCATCATCCTCAAGCAGCCATGGGCTACGGGGGTCCAACCAGACCGTGCAATTTAGTTCTCCAAACAAGTCTATCCTGAGCTACATCTACTGCATCTGGCCACTGCACACCAATTCTAACAAGGTCCTGTTTGACATTGTCTGCCCACTGCATCCTAGGTCTCCCCTTCTTTGTAAGGCCTTTAGGCGCACTGTTCATAACCCTATTCGCCAATCCATAATTATTCATATGGGCAACATGGCCAAACCAACGGAGTCTCTCTCTGCACAATGTGCTGCTTAAAGGAGGTTGCAAACTCCTTTGCCTAACCTCATCATTAGTTAAAAAGTTGAATCACTTAATGCCCAAGATACTGCGTAAGCATCTGGAATCAAAAGCATCTAGTTTCCTATTATCTTGTTTACAAAGTGTCCAAGTTTCACTACCATAACTAACCCTAGAAAGAATCAAACTATTATACAGTCTAATTTTAGTCTTTAGGTGTATACGCCTATTTCTCCACACTTTCCATAGATTCTTAAAAGTCCCGGCAGCAATCCCTATTCGTCTGTTAATCTCATGCCGCACATCACCATTATCTGTTACATAGCTCCCAAGATAATTAAACTCTGGCACCTGCTCAAGACTGCAACCATTCAGATTAACTGAATCACAGCCTGCCTGACCAATTTTCATCACTTTAGTTTTCTCTCTGTTTTTAACCAAACCTACTCTACTACCAGTCTCATCAACAGCTCGAATGAAAGAGTTCATATCATCAACATCATTTGCCAGAAGGGCTAAATCATCAGCATAATCTAAATCAGAAATTTTCGTATCTCCAGTCCATTTAAGGCCAAAATCTTTCCCTTCAAGTGAATTTCGCATAACTTAATCAATAACCAAGCTAAAGAGAAAAGGAGACAAAATGCACCCTTGTTGAACACCAGAAGTAATGTTAAACCAATTGCTACAAGCCTTACCAACTCTCACACACGACTCAGTGTTATTATAGAGAGCTTTCATTATGTTAACTAACTTGTCAGGTATACCATATAATCTCACAATCAACCATAAATTATGACGATCAACAGAGTCGAAAGCCTTTTTAAAATCAACAAAGCTAGCAACCAAAGGTTTCTGAAACTCTAAACATTTCTCAAGAATCTGCCTAAGTGAAAATATCTGATCGACACATCCCCTACCACTTCTGAATCCACATTGCTCATCACGCAATTGACTGTCAACCAGATTCTTAATTCTATTAAGCACAATCATGGAAAGAACTTTACCTGGAACAGAGAGTAGGCTGATACCCCTATAGTTATCACAAGAACTGTGATCACTTTTTTTGAAAATAGGGATAACAATAGCTCTGGTAAAATCCTTAGGAACCATGCCTTTATCATAAAAGATATTCAGAATTTCAGTCATCCAAGTGGTAACCGAAACATTTCCAGCTCTAAGCATTTCTGCAGTAATTTCATCTACCCCTGGGGATTTACGAAGTTTAAGTTTAGAAACAGCCAAAATAACTTCAGATTGTGTTATAGGGCCAACATTAAAGCCACCAATGCATCTATCATCATTGCAAACAATGGGAGTAGAACTAACTACATTGTTTAGAACATCACTGAAATGCTCAGCCCACCTAGCCATGACAGAATCCTCACCTTCTATAACCTTGCCATGTTTATCCTTCAATCCCTGTATACCTGTCCTTTTTCTACCACACAAAACATTAACTATCTGGTACAGCTCTCTGCTGTTGTGCTGTCTAACTGCTTCCTCGGCTTTGTCAGCCAAACCATCAAGCCAAAGATTCTTATCACCAGCTAACTGATCTTTTACATGTTTATTAAGTTCTCTGTAATACTTTCTATTAGGACTAGTAGGGTTTTGATTAATGACATTCCTGCAGTTCTTTCTTTCCATCAAGTGCCTTATCACTCAGATAATTCTGCCTCTTCTGCTCCTGTTTTCCCTAAAAGAGTACTGTTAGTGTCCAAAAAAGCCTGTTTAAAATGATACCATTCTTCCTCAACTGCAGTAGTAAGCATACCATGACTGTCATAATGACTAAGTAACCTATCATGGTAAGCTTTGGCTATAACTGGATCTTTCAGAGCTCCAGTATTAAAAGTAAATTTTTTAACCCTAGCACAACACTTTTTAAGTTTAAGTTGCAACACACTTTTAACAAGGTAATGGTCAGATCCAATTTCAGCTCCCCTATATGCCGTGGTATTTCTAACAGAACTAGCCCATTTGCTGTTAATTAATATATAATCAATCATATTCCTATGCAGCCCATCAGGTGAAACCCATGTGTACTTACGTATGTCGCGGTGTTTGTAATATGTGTTAGTTATTCTGAAACCATTGAGTTTACTTACCTGTAGGAGACATTGCAGCTACCAATACCAAAAGGGCCTATCACCCCTCCCCAAAGGTTAGTGTCAGTACCAACTTTGGTATTGAAGTCACCAAGAAAAAGGGTAATATCTCCTTTCTTGACAGAATTCATATCCTGAAGTTGTCTGTAAAACCTATCCTTCTCATCAGCATCCTCAGTGGGGGCATAACAGCAGATAACATTCAAGTCTTTAATGCTTGTCTGAAATTTTGCTGTAAGAAACCTTTCATTAATGCACTCATATCCTAGAAGAGCATCACTAGTGTGTCTGCTGAGAAGCAGACCCACGCCTTGGTGATGCTTATTGTCGTCCCTCCCTGAAAAGAGAAATTTAAGATTATTTTTAAGAATCTGACCTTTATCTGTCCATCTGGTCTCTTGCAAGCCGAGAATATCTAAATTATAATGGTGGAATTCTTGTGTGAGGACATCAAGAGAAAAAGCTCTGTGCTCACATTCCAACTACCTATGGAGAGAAAATGGTTAGTGGGATGTTTAAAGAAACTATGTTTATTGAAAGAGGGAATGCCAACAATATCAAACAGCCCCCTAATCGCAGACATGGGGCAAAGACCCGTTCCCCCCACCAGTAAAGGCTGAAGCCATCTACACTGGAAGACTTTCCTCCAATGTAGAATTTGACGATGCCAATAGAAGCAAAGAGTTCAGGTGCCTGCGATGACCTCTGCTCAGGATTATCCACCAGCTGATAAACATATCTATTCACTTGGGGCTGTCAACCCACAAACAAACAGAAAACACAGCGGAAGATTATCCCTCCACAGAAGCCCACCAGTGCAGCAAAATCAGGATCCATAATCAAGCTCAGAGCCATATATCTGTCCAGTGGGTTTGTATGGTCAGCACCAGGACCCTGTGTGGTTGACCACTCCTCAGCAGGGTAGAAAAAAAAGAAGAGTAGCCATAGTTGTCCAGATCAGTAGGCCACACTAATCTGGCCGCCCTCCCCTTCCGTTCACTTCCACAAGAGAGTATCTCTTTTGAAAGGTACTAACGGTCTGCACCACGAGAAGGCGGGGTCGGACATTAGGTGCTAGGCCTGGCCGGTTCTATGCATCATCACAGGGGATTGGTGCATAGCTCTCCTTCCAGTGACTCCCTAGCTACCATTTACAGATCCCATGTTTACAAAATGTTTAATATCTGTTAATGTATATATTTTTATCTGTCATTTAATGAAAAAATTTTTTAACTCATAATAGAATGATAAAAATAATTTCATGGACATCTAGGGGTCTTGCAGACCGCACTTTGAGAACCACTAGTTTAGGGAATAGTTTTCATAGGCATGTTATGGAAAACTTAAATTTTTACATGTACCTTTGGGCATTAGTAATAGGCCCTTTTGGTATTGGTAGCTGCAATGGCAATGGACGTCTCCTACAGGTAAGTAAATTCAATGGATTCAGAATAACTAACACTTATTACAAACACCGTGACATACATAAGTACACATGGGTTTCACCTGATGGGCTGCATAAGAATATGATTGATTATATATTAATTAACAGCAAATGGGCTAGTTCTGTTAGAAATACCACGGCATATAGGGGAGCTGAAATTGGATCTGACCATTACCTTGTTAAAAGTGTGTTGCAACTTAAACTTAAAAAGTGTTGTGCTAGGGTTAAAAAATTTACTTTTAATACTGGAGCTCTGAAAGATCCAGTTATAGCCAAAGCTTACCATGATAGGTTACTAAGTCATTATGACAGTCATGGTTTGCTTACTACTGAAGTTGAGGAAGAATGGGACCATTTTAAACAGGCTTTTTCGGAAACTAACAGTGCTCTTTTAGGAAAAAAGGAGCAGAGGAGGCAAAATTATTTGAGTGATAAGGTACTTGAGCTTATTTCAGAAAGAAAGAACTGCAGGAATGTCCTTAATCAATATCTTACTAGTCCTAATGGAAAGTATTACAGAGAGCTTAATAAACGTGTAAAGGATCAGTTATCTGCTGATAAGAATCTTTGGCTTGATGGTTTGGCTGACAAAGCCGAGGAAGCAGTTAGACAGCAGAACAGTAGAGAGCTGTACCAGATAGTTAATGTTTTGTGTGGTAGAAAAAGGACAGCTATACAAGGATTGAAGGATAAACAAGGTAAGGTTATAGAAGGGGAGGATTCTGTCATGGCTAGGTGGGCTGAGCATTTCAGTATGTTCTTAACAATGTAGTTAGTTCTACTCCCATTGTTTGCAATGATGATAGATGCATTGGTGGCTTTAATGTTGGCCCTATAACACAATCTGAAGTTATTTTGGCTGTTTCTAAACTTAAACTTCGTAAATCCCCAGGGGTAGATGAAATTACTGCAGAAATGCTTAGAGCTGGAAATGTTTCGGTTACCACTTGGATGACTGAAATTCTGAATATCTTTTATGATAAAGGCATGGTTCCTAAGGATTTTACCAGAGCTATTGTTATCCCTATTTTCAAAAAAGGTGATCGCAGTTCTTGTGATAACTATAGGGGTATCAGCCTACTCTCTGTTCCAGGTAAAGTTCTTTCCATGATTGTGCTTAATAGAATTAAGAATCTGGTTGACAGTCAATTGCGTGATGAGCAATGTGGATTCAGAAGTGGTAGGGGATGTGTGGATCAGATATTTTCACTTAGGCAGATTCTTGAGAAATGTTTAGAGTTTCAGAAACCTTTGGTTGCTAGCTTTGTTGTTTTCAAAAAAGCTTCGACTCTTTTGGTCGTCATAATTTGTGGTTGATTGTGAGATCATATGGTATACCTGACAAATTAGTTAACATAATGAAAGCTCTCTATAATAACACTGAGTTGTGTGTGAGAGTTGGTAAGTCTTTTAGCAATTGGTTTAGCGTTACTTCTGGTGTTCGACAAGGGTGCATTTTGTCTCCTTTTCTCTTTAGCTTGGTTATTGACTATGTTATGCAAAATTCACTTGAAGGGAAAGATTTTGGCCTTAAATGGACTGGAGAAACGAAAATTTCTGATGTAGATTATGCTGATGATTTAACCCTTTTGGCAAATGATGTTGATGAGATGAACTCTTTCATTCGAGCTGTTGATGAGACTGGTAGTAGAGTAGGTTTGGTTATAAACAGAGAGAAAACTAAAGTGATGAAAATTGGTCAGGCAGACTGTGATTCAGTTAATCTGAATGGTTGCAGTCTTGAGCAGGTGTCACTGTTTAATTATCTTGGGAGCTATGTAACAGATAATGGTGATGTGCGGCATGAGATTAACAGACGAATAGGGATTGCTGCCGGGACTTTTAAGAATTTATGGAGAGAGTGGAGAAATAGGCGTATACACCTAAAGACTAAAATTAGACTGTATAATAGTTTGGTTCTTTCTAGGGTTAGTTATGGTAGTGAAACTTGGACATTTTGTAAACAGGATAACAGGAAACTAGATGCTTTTGATTCCAGATGCTTACGCAGTATCTTGGGCATTAGGTGGTTCAACTTTGTAACTAATGATGAGGTTAGGCATAGGAGTTTGCAACTTCCTTTAAGCAGCATATTGTGCAGAGAGAGACTCCATTGGTTTGGCCATGTTGCCCATATGAATAATTATAGATGGCGAATAGGGTTATGAACAGTGTGCCTAAAGGCCTCAGAAAGAAGGGGAGACCTAGGTTGCGGTGGGCAGACAATGTCAAACAGAACCTTGTTAGAATTGGTGTGCAGTGGCCAGGTGCAATAGATGTAGCTCAGGATAGACTTGCTTGGAGAATTAAATTGCACGGTCTGGTTGGACCTCCGTAGCCCATGGCTGCTTGAGGATGATGATTAAGTTTTAAATTTGAAAATTGACTGAAATCATCAATGTAATTTCGCAGCAGATAATGAAAAGCAATTAGTTTTCTTCCAAAATAAGAGAATTTTTATATTGGAATACTAAGTCTCTATATCTTTAGAGGCTGTTTTTTACGTAATAAAGTGTGTGCATGATTTTGTAAATATATTATTGTTAATGCTAAATTATTACACTCTAATACCTTTCAGGATTGTATGCTGTTAGCAAAATTTTTAATATATTTAATGTGTATTATTATCATTCTGGAGGCCAAGTGGTTAGCATTCTTCCCTACATATCAGAGACCTGGGCTCAAACTCCAGATAATGCATGGATGTTTCTTAGGTTATCTGCTGAGGTTTCATATTCCACACACACTTATGTGACTATACACCAAAATGCTTAGCTCTGAACCCTTAGGGTCCTCAATAGCCCACCTTTTAGCTCATTGTATGCAAACCCCGTGGCCGAGTGGTTAGCGCGCTTGGCTACTGATATACGGGACCTGGGTTCGAGCCCCGGGTAAGGCATGGATGTTCGTGTTGTTTTCTGCTGAGGTTCTGCCATCCTCTCAGACATTCTACTGTGGCATATAAACTGACAGGCTCCTGTCAGACCTCTGTGGCAAGCAGCTGCTTGAGGGGGTATTTATTTTTATTATTTTATGCAAAAAGTTCCACTCAGAAGAAAAAAACCCAATTATAACTAATAGTGAAGTTGTATGTAGAAAGAAGACATTAACATGAGTGATAGGCTTATTTCTCATAAGTGGTCAGGAACAAACTCAATCAGCACTATACTAGTTTTAATAGACAGCATTACAAGGAGCTGAATAGATATTTTAGAAATCAATTTGAAGTTGATGAGAATTTTTGGCTTGATATCCTCTAACAAAGTAGAGGATTTAAATTGAAATCTTTAATAAAGAATTAAAGATTTCAATTTAATTTTAATTACTGCACTGTGAACCTCTACTGTAAGTAGAGGAAGCTGCTAGACAGAAAAACAAAGAGTTAGTTATACCTGTTGATAAATAATTTTATACAGCAATTTGCTAGGGATACTGCTGTACACAGCTGAAATGGAAACTTATTTATTTTTAATGCTACAGGGGTAATTTAAAAAATTAGTGTTAATTGTTACCTAATTATTCCTCAATGGTAGCCTCATGGCATTTTTAGAGTACAGAAAACTTAGTTTTATATAAATAAGATTCACAGTAGGCAAGGGTGGAAAAACAATACCAGCTCTTCTCCAGTGTTCGAATCTGGGAGTCAGCTTGTTGACTAAAATTAAATTAATATCTTTAATATTCTATGACACTGTCATAGAGTATTAAAGATATTTAATTTCAGTTATTGCACTGTGAAAGCTCTACTGTAATTTTTGTTAGATTGCTGACTTATTTCACACATGCTTATATCAGATTATTATGCTTTAATATCTAGTTTTTTTAAAGAAAATATTAAAATGTATTTTATAAATGTTAAATAACTGAAAAAATATATTTGACATCCTGTTAAACTTTTGAAATGATTAATGTTTCCATAGGTAGAATAATAAATTCAGTACTGGTTGCATCAAAAATTAAAATATTTGTCTTAAAAATTGTTTTTTATAACTACTTAGATAATAATTAGAAGTAATTGAAAGTATCATTATACTAATCATAAATGTTAAAAATCTTTATTTTAAAAGTTTGTACACAGTTGAATGCCCATACCAATAATTTTTGCAGTAAACTGCAATATATGTACAGTTCACTTCAGATAGACCTCAAAATAACTTATCATTCTTTGAATTGAGTCACTAATAAACAATAAAAGAGATAATTATGCAGAAAAAATTATTTGCCAATGAGTGGGATTCAAACCCACACCTCCCAGTTACATGCCAGGTGCTCTAACCACTATTTTTTCCACAAAATTATTTCTTGAATTATACCTTAGCAGGTAATTTGTGAGTTTACTATTAGTTCTTGCATTAATAACGATTTAGCATGAGCAACTTCCTTATTCAACGTCTATGTATTGAGCAATGTTGGATTAGTTCCTTTACTGGTCACAGATGGTGCCATGAGCGATAAGGTCAGTGAGATTTAAAAGTCACAACTAAGTGGATAAATGACAGAGCGGGTGATAGCTTAGTGGTTAGAGCACCTGGCATGTAAGTGGGAGGCATAGTTCGAATCCCACTCATTGGTAAATCTTTTTTTACCACAAAATTAATTTCTTAAATTATTTGTCAACAGGTAGTCGGGGAATTTATTATTGATTAACAACAAAAGTGATAATATTATAAGTTTAAAGCATAGTTTAATTATTTAAAAAATTCTGTTATAAATTGTTGGTTTATATTGAAAAAAAAAAGTTTTTGATATTGTACTGAGCGGTAATATATCCTATGAGGGACTCCTACATCAGAATTTATCTTCATTTAGATTGCATAGTTTTGATCTGTTGCCCACGTACAGAACCACATGATATTGAATAGGGTTGTATACAGCCTTAAATACTCAAAGAAAGAACAGATCCTCAAATGAGCTGAGTGAACACTGTCAAATAGGATCTTATTACTTCCAGTGGTTAAATGCAATCGCTTTGTTCAGAACAGATATGTATGAAGAACTAAATTACACACTCTGGTTGGATCTCTGTACTGTAACCTATGACTGCTTTAGGATTATATATGTACATATATTCTTTGGTGATCAAGAGAAGTATTAATACATATATCAGAATAATTATAATTTCATTACAGTGTCAGGTTTTATTTTCTCTAAAAATGAAACTCAACTTCTGAGTCTTATTTTGAAAAAACTAATGAGTAAAATACACTAAATGGACAAATTATTATATACACCTACCAAATAATCTATTGCACCACCTTTTGCCCTCACAACAGCAGCCAGACGTCTTGGTAAAGACTCAGTGAGGTGTTAAAAACATGGAGGTGGTATTGCCTCCCATGAAGTGAGGATAGCTGTAGGTAGGCTCAAAACGATTTTTCCAATTTGTACCACAAATTCTCAGTGGGGTTGAGGTCCAACGATTGAGTGAGCCATTCGAGTGTGGTAAACTCACTTGAATGCTCCTAGAGCCAATTGGTCACCACTCTGAAAGTATGCTGTGTGGCATTGTCTTGTTGAAAGAAGGCATCATGGTGCAGAAAGGGAATTGTTGCAAACAGGTACAGATGGTCAGTGAGGATGTTCAGATACCTTGTGCCATAGGTCTCGATGGACCTAATGAAGCCCATGTAAATGCACCTTAAACTGTTACACCACCTGCCTGTATGGGTCCATCGCTTCTAATGATTTACGCCACACATGCACCCTTCCATTGGCATGATAAGAGTTGAAACTGTGATTTGTCAGACCAGATAATGTTTCCAGTCCTCCACACTCCAGTTGCAATAGGCCTTTGCAAACTACAGCCTAATCTTTTGGTGCCATGCAGTCAACAAGGGGGCACATCGACTGCCATATCCTGTTTTTTCCACAGTACGACAGATAGTATTTGTGCATAAGCTTGTGGATGTGCCTTCATTTAATTCTGACATTATCTGCCCCACTGAGCCTTGCAATTCCTTGTAACAATACAAGGCAACCAGCCTTCCTTGCACCTGGCCACAATCAAACTCACATTGCTGTTACATGTTTCCAATGCATAGAGATCTGCCCTATTTATAGACATTGCCAATTTCAGTATCCCATATGACTGGATGGGATACTTCTGCTTTGCATATTGTTATTGGGTTGGTTATCTGTATGCAATAATTTGTTCATTTAGTTTACATACTAAAAGGAAGAGCATTTAATTCTGAACAAAAAAAGAAAATACAAAAATTAAAAGGTAAAAAATGGTAGGTGAACATAAAAACACATTACTAGTTCATTTATAATCATTTTGACACTTTTAAGGGTTAATAAAATGTTGACTTTACCAGTTATAAAATTTTTCAAAATCAATAATTGCTTTTGTTATGTCAAATAAAAGTGATTAGTGTAAAATATCTGGTATTTAAAGTAGTATTCTCGTATTTACATTCTATATTTGTATTATGTTTTTAATTTTTTTTTTTACAGATATTCCTTGCTGAATGCTGCATAAAAGGAGATATGCTGTGGATGTGAAATTGGATTCTACAGGTGATTAAACCTGTTGGCAAACACATCATTATTCAATTATGGCAGATACCAGAAGACGTGTCAAATTATATGCTCTTAATGCTGATCGTCAGTGGGATGATAGAGGAACAGGCCATGTATCATCATCATATGTTGACAGATTGAAAGGAATGTCACTTTTAGTGCGAGCTGAATCAGATGGTAAACCTACTTTTTTTAAACTGTATTTTGAAACTTTACAAGTAAAGTTTATTTTTTATGATAATTAACTGAAAAACTATTCAAAAAGTTTGTTTAAAATTGGATGATGCAATATTTGAGTTGCCAGTTCATACAAAGAAACTGGCCTAAATTAAGTCATTATATTTTTTTCCAAAACTGGTCTGAATTCTAAAATCCAGTGGTATGTTCTTTTCTTCTAAAACTTGAAGTAATTAAAATAGCTTTTGATACTAGGTAGCATAGAGTTTAGTTGAAGTGCTTTTAAAGAATCTATTTAGTTTAATTATAAAACTGTGATCTTCACATTCATTTTTGCTAAATGCAAATAAATGTAAAACTATCTTGATAAAATACTAAATCCAAGCCCTGAGCTCAATTTAAGTAAAACTCAAATGTCAAAGAAATCTTCATAGGTAGCCAACCCAATTGTCATGAAATGGTTAAAGCAGCATGTCTTTAAATTTTCATCAAGAGCTACAATAAAGGCAAAATATTAGCATTTTAGCATTAAAATTTAAATCCCTTTCCTCCATAGACATTTACCTAGTGTTATACAGGGTGTTTCAAAAAGGATGCAACCCTAAATATAAGAGAGTAGAGCTTAGGTGCATGTACATCTTAAGCCATAATATTAGTCAGTTGGCATTACTGTACTCTAGGTTAACAGCCTTTAGCAGTTGAAATGACCTTGTCACAAGCTTGTCACTCAAGCATTCATTCCTTTGTGTTGTGTCAGCTATGTCGTTTTCCAAAAATGAACATGTATTTATTGTTGAGACATTGTGCGTACAAATCTTACAAACATGTGAGAGAGAAGTTTGAGTTGAAGTTTCCTCAGTCTGCAGTTACCAAGAAGTAGACAATATCTCGTTTGATTGACAAATTTCGTGACACTGGGTCTGTACAGGATCGAAAGAGACCAGGCCAGCCATCACTATTAATTGCCGAAGTTCTAGATTGTGTCTCAGCATTTAATTCGCTCACCCAGAAAATCTCTTAGAAAGTTATCTTCACAGGTTGGACTGTCACCAGCTACTGTTTTCAGGGCTACAAAGAAGTTAAAATTTCATGCCTCCCACATTGGTGTCATTCATGAACTGAAAGAACCAGACCATAAGAAACGTTTACGGCACTGTCGTTGGTTTCGTTCTTTTGTTGATGAAAATGGAATTGAGGTGTTGGACAATGTTTATTTCAGTGACGAGGCTTGGTTTCACTTGGATGGGTATGTGAACAGTCAAAACAGTTGAATATGGAGCAGCGAAAATCTTCACACTTTTCATGAATGACCATTAAATGCACGAATAATTGGTGTTTGATGTGCAATTTCCCATCGTCTTATGATAGGGCCTTTATTTTATGACTCAACTGTAACTGGTGAAGTTTATCATGACCTCATCCAACAGTTTATTGCACTATTGAATGTAAATGAATGTGAGTGTTGGTTTCAACAAGATGGTGCAACCACCCATACTGCAGATGACACAATGGTCATGTTGAAGGAATTTTTTGGTGATCATTAAATTTCAGAAAATTTGTGGCCCTCAAGAACCTCAAATATATCAAGATATCTCAAATGTGTAGTATTTGAAAGCAATCTTCATACACTTGAAGACTTGAAGGCTAACATTGAAAGAGAGATTTTAAACATAAGAAAACAAACATTACGAAAGGTGGCTGCAAATGTTATGAAACGGGTACGAACCTGCATCCAGGTTGCAGGAAATATATCTGTTGTAAAGTGTGATATATGTCTACTGTTGTAAAGTGTGATAATTGTCTGTGTTGATATATGTCTAATTTGCATCTTTTGAAATTTGTGTCTTTTGTCAAGTTTAAATAGAAAAATGCAGTAGAGGGTTGTGTCCTTTTTGAAACCCCCCCTTATTTGTATTAAAAAAAAACTTGTATGTATATGTGACATTATGCCATAACATTCATGCTCTTTATGCTCAGATTCTTTGATTTAGTTTTTTTTTTAATGTTTAATTCTTTAGTTTTGTGTAAAGTGAAAATTCATTTTTGTATTTTGTAGGTTCAGTGTTACTAGAATCAAAAATTCAGCCTGATACTGCCTACCAGAAGCAACAGGTTTGTCACTATTTTCAGCAATATTAATTTTAGTCTATGGCTAAGATTTTGTGAATTAAAAATTAGAGTAAAATATTGAATATTAAATGTATTAAAATGAATGTGTATAATTATTACAAGTGTCTCTTTCCATGGCACCAACTTTTAAGTTTTTTCCAAATGTCTATCCTGTTTACTGTTTTCATGTCGAATTTCAAATTGTTGTTTTCAGCAGGCGTCCCTTTTTTCCAGTATAATCTCTTCCACTACTAAATACTTATGCACACACTGAAAGCACAATTTATTATACACACAGCACCCATCCACCAACCTGCCTTATTTCTGCCACGATAAGTGGACCAAATGAAACCCCTTGTAGGCTATAAATAGATCAGATACCTGTCTGCTGTATAGCTTATCTGTGACTATTATGATGAATAAACCCAGCGATCTAAGTGACTTCAATCATGGGCAGATAGTCAGTGTGAGGAAGATCAGGTGCTCCTATCCATGACTGTGGAAATCCTACCCGTGAATCTGGTATTTCCTCATGCGACCATTCTGCATGTGTAACAGTACAAAACCTGCAGTTGCTGGGGAAAATGTGGTCGCAACCAGACCATTGATGTTGAAGGTGAGCACCACCGCTCCAATATCGTAATCTTGGAACAAAGAGCTACAGTGCAGATGATCAGTATTCAGTTTACAGGGCAGCTATTATTTTATTATTTTCATTTCTTCATTTTGTTGTGGCAGAATTGCATCTGCGAGTTATTCTTGTTAGAACTCATGAGTGTGGCATCTTTTCACTGGTTGTTGCTTTCTTTGATCTTCAGATTTTGATCTTCATTTCTTTGATCTTCAGACTTTACCATCCAGCCACCCATAGCTGGATGGTAAATTTCTTCATTGCAGCACACCTCTCTGTTAGTATAGCACCAATTGTTCATTTGGATCCAGTTATTATGCTTATTTTTTATACATTATGTAACTTTGTTGTGGCAGAATTGCATCTGTGAATTATTCTTGTTAGAACTCGTGGGTGTGGCATCTTTTCACTGGTTGTTGCTTTCTTTGATCTTCAGACTTTACCATCCAGCCACCCATAGCTGGATGGTAAATTTCTTCATTGCAGCACACCTCTCTGTTGGTATAGCACCAATTGTTCATTTGGATCCAGTTATTATGCTGATTTTTTATACATTATGTAACTTTGTTGTGGCAGAATTGCATCTGTGAATTATTCTTGTTAGAACTCGTGGGTGTGGCATCTTTTCACTGGTTGTTGCTTTATTTGATCTTCAGATTTTGCCTCCATTCTTTACTTGTTTGTGCAAAGACCATTAGTTGTATGATGGCATGACTGGCCTGTGGTAGCCAACACTCACATTGAGTGCCCTTGTTAATAGCATGCCACCAGGCTATGAGACTGCAGTAGGCTAAGGAACATCACCAATGGACCTTGGAAGACTAAATTTGTGGCTTGGTATGACAAATCAAGCCACCAATTTTCTCAACTTCATCAGTAAGCAAACCATGATTGTCATAATGACTAAGTAACCTATCATGGTATGCTTTGGCTATATCTGAATCTTTCAGACCTTCAGTGTTGAAGATAATTTTCTTAACACAACATTTCTTAAGCTTCAGCTGCAAGACACTTTTGACCAGGTAATGGTCAGGCTCAATTTTGGCTCTGTATGATCTGGTATTCCTAACTGAACTCGCCCATTTGCTGTTAGTTAAAATATAATATATCATATTCCTGTGCAACCTATCAGGTGAAACCCTGTATATATAATACAGTACTGTGCAAATTAGTTGGGACAATAGGAAAATGCAGTAACAAAGACACAACTAAAATATTTATTTGTTTAATAGTGTAGTTAATAGTGAATGTGACCCCCCTTAGCTTTAATTACTTCTTTCACCCTCTCAAACATTGATGCCACTAGCTTTCTACACATCTCCTTCGCTTCAGGGTCATGGTACCACACTTTCATGACACTTTCTATCATTTTGGTTTTCGTCATGCAATCCATCTTAGATATGCGCACTTTAATAATGGCCCACAAATTTTCAGTGGGGTTTAGATCAGGTGAATTTCCTGGCCACTCCAATACTTTCAAATGTTGCTGGGTAAAGAAGCTCTTAGCAAGCTTAGAATTGTGGCATGGAGCCAGATCCTGTTGAAACACCCCATTGCCGTTAGGAAACAGCTTCTGCAGTGTTGGGACCATTTTCGCCTCCAGAACGCCTATGTACTTTTTGCTGTCCATCATTCCTTCAATGGGGTGAAGCGTCTGTGGCCCGGAAGCTGTGAAACATCCCCAAAACATGACCTTGGGTGGGTGTTTGGGGGATTTCTGGATGTGGCCGGATCGAAGAGGTTCCCCAGGCTTCGCTTGTCCCAACTAATTTGCACAGTACTGTAAATGTCCCGGTGTTTGTAGTATGTGTTAGTTATTTGCAAACCATTAAGTTTACTTACCTATAGGAGACATTAGTGTCAATGAGTTGATTGTTTGCCACGATAACACGTGACTAGTCCAGCACTTACCGTGTTTATAGAGTTAACTTCATCTATCTTTAGCAAAATCACTTTTACATAATTTTGGTTGCAATTTGCTTCTCAGTTTGCCAGTCATCACAGTGTGATGACACACTCAGGAGAGATAATTATCCTATCATAGTGTTTAATCTTTTTAGATCACTTATTAAATAAAAAATATATTTTTCTCTTTTGCTTAAAAATCATTTACACTGTAATACATTTAGGAATTCAGATCACCAAAATACAATTTTTGTCAATGTAGCCAAATATTGCATGAGATAATAGTAGGTTATTGATTCTATTCTTTCAATGATAGAATAATAAAGTTAGCTTCCAGAAAAATATATCCTGTTTTCAGAAACTAGATAAAATGATTGCTGATAATGCAAATTAAATTGATGAATTAGAGTGAATATAGTTATTTATATAATGCAAAATTTGCATCATTAATATTTCTTTAACTATATGCAGGAAACATTAATTGTATGGTCAGAAGGTGACAACTATGACCTAGCCCTGAGTTTTCAAGAAAAAGCTGGATGTGATGAAATTTGGGAAAAAATCTGTCAA
The DNA here is from genome assembly GCA_038380435.1 of Ryuthela nishihirai. Taxonomy (NCBI): domain Eukaryota; kingdom Metazoa; phylum Arthropoda; class Arachnida; order Araneae; family Heptathelidae; genus Ryuthela; species Ryuthela nishihirai. The sequence continues at coordinate 39,658,238 of JAWZYU010000029.1, forward strand.
GTAAGTGCAGTTGCAGTTCTTCGTTTCTCTTCACGAGAATTTTTCTTTTGAAAAGATGTTGATATTTTATTAGCACTGGATGATTTTTATTTCACCAAAATGCAGTTCTTTAACTTAATATAGTTTCATGTAAGGTTATTTTATTGTGTGGATGTGTTATTGGGTCACATGAGTGCAGCAACTTCATCTTATAATAATTCTTGAATTGGAGGGTAAATTATAACTGAAATGAGCAAACTTATAAATTCGAAAAGATGACAGTATTATTAGCAATAAGGAATATACAGAGCAAATTTTAAAGAAATTAAAATTATTGTATTTATCTGTGTATTACCAACTTTTTGCTATCCAAAGCTTAGACTATGGATAATGCATGAAATAATGTCTGGAATGGGAAAAATTGTTTATTACGGAAATTAATTGTATACCATATCCTCTGTTGATCAGGGATTTGATCATGGAAAATGTCTTTAGGCTTATCTTGCTGATTGTGGTCTGATGATCATTTGTAGTCTACCTTATGTTTGGCCACACTTCTTTTCCACATGGAGAAATAGTACCTGCATTTTTTGTAGACATAAGAAATTTTCTGCAATAAATGTTGCATAATGTTCTCTTTTTAGATCATTTTGATAATGACTTGTTTGCTGGCTGAAAAGCTGGGACAGTGCAGCTCATGATCAGTGTGTGGTGGTGAGTTGATGTGTGAAGCAAAGTTAATAGCAACATTCGTGAGGACAAGACTTGGGGGTCATGCACAAGAATTAGTTTCATTCTATTGAAGTATCTTAAAATAATTTTTGCTCACCAAATTCTGAAATATGTACCTCACCTTACTTTTCCATAAACTTCTAGTTTTATGAATTTGCACTTGCAGTTAATTTCAAGAACATACCCTTGCAAATCAACAAGGGCCTACTATAGTCTTTTTTTTTTAATGCTTCTGAATTAAAAATAATAAAGAAAGAAAAAAAGTTGAAGCATTTTCTTGGTTACAGTCATACAAAAATGAATTTTTTTGTCAACAACTTAATTTTGAAGCTTAAAATTAAATTCTTTTTATTAAAATTGGTAAATTTGACTAAAATTTGCAAATATCATCTAACTTTACTAAACCTGAGAAATATTGATCAATTTTGTTGACATTCAGTAATATGTGGTAAATGTGAAATATACTACCTACCCTTCACACTCCTGTGTAATGATAGGCAAAACAAATGTTTTATCCTCCAATTCTAGCAGGAAAACTACTTTGTCATTACTGCTGCCATCTCTTATATAAAATAAGAATTAACTTTTGTTTTTTCACCATGAATTTTATTTATGAAGACATCCGTTAGAAGTCTTTCTGTTAAGTATCGAAACATAATTGTGGTGTCAGTTCATCACAGGTTTCTTACATGTGATAATTGATGTTTCTGTTAGTGATTATGAAATTGACTTTTCCCAAAGTGACAATGAAGATTATATTAGTGTGGATTATACTAATTCTGGCTAGATTAATAAGAAATTTCTTTGAGTTCTGCGGGTACTTGATATAATACATCTTGCACACAGGAACAGTCAATAGTGTTGATAATTTGCAGTGCTTAGTCATTCATGTACATCAGGGGTGCCCTTTACAGTGCCTGTGGGCTACCGATCACCCTTTAGCAAGGTAGGAGTCACCCACAGCATGGTAAGGAGTATCTTTAGTTTTTAAGATAGTTTTTTTTTTCCTGCTAAAATTTTTTAGATTTACTTCAAAGATGGAAATGTGTTTTTAACATGTTAAGACGGTAGTTAAATTATTTATTTTCAATTGTTTACTACTGATGGTATCCCCTTTATTGCTTTATATTTAAACCTGAATAAAAAAAAATTCTGTCTCCCTCCAAAAAAATCCAAAATTACGTAGTCCCCTGTGTGAAAAGGTTTGGGCACCTCTGATTTACACATAAGCCATGGAAATTGAGAAAATTGCTTTTTGGTTACTTGTGATTTCTCTTGTTACTTGTTTCCTACTAATGTCAAGAATTCCACTAAAAGAGCCCATCAAACAATCTTTTGAAGAATTGTAAACTAGTTGATATTTGCAAATTTTAATCAAATTGACTAATTTTAATAATAAGAATTTCAACTTCAAGATTCTGTTGGTAACATTGATACAAAATTTTAGTTTTTCTTCTAGAAAAAGTGCAGAAGAAAGACGAATAGCTTGCAGCATTTTGCAGTGAAGGATGAAAATTCCTACCAGTAGAAAGACTGCTACCTGCAGTAATAAAAATATAAAGGGAGACGGGGGAAAAGATTCAGTTTATAAAAGTTGTATTCACCATTCAGAATTGCATCCTGGAATTCATTTCAAGAAAAATCACACTAAGAAAGTAGTAAAATGTACTATAAAAACTAGTTACATCCAATCTAAATTTATCATTTTTAAATGTATATTGATGTGTGTGTGTTTTTCATGTTGGAGTTATAAAATAGTCCACTGGAATTTATGGTCAAATGCAAAGACCTGATTTTGTTGTGTCTAGTGAATTTTTATTAATATAAATTAGTGTTTTGATATGTATGTGAGATAATTTTTAAAGTCTATTTGAATCATTTCTAGCCAGCAAAATAATGATTCATACCTGTTTGGTGTTACCAATATTTAAAATTTTACAAACCAGATTATTTTATGTCATTAACTTGATTTTTGATGCAATAATTGAGTGCAAATCATTAACTATTTATTATATACTTAGGTTCAAGGTAAAGATCCATCAGTAGATGTTACTCAAGATATTGTAGAAGAATCAGAAGATGAACGATTTGAAGATGTTTCTGATTCAGCTCCACCTATTGAACTACCACCTTGTGAACTAAGTAGGTTAGAAGAAGTTAGTGAATTAATAAGTAGTTGTTTGCCTTCACCCATTCGTCGTGAAAAACTTTCAATGATTTTGGAATCTGAAAATTACATTAAAAAACTACTTGAAGTGTTTCATATGTGTGAGGACTTAGAAAACCTTGATGGACTGCACCAACTGTATGAAATTTTTAAAAATACATTCTTAATAAATAAGAATGCCCTATTTGAAGTCATGTTTGCAGATGACACAATATTTGATGTTGTTGGAGTTTTGGAGTATGATCCTGCATCTCCTGTACCAAAGCGTCATAGAGAATACTTAAGGAATATTTCTCACTTTAAAGAAGTCATTCCCATATCGAATCCTGAGCTGGTGGCTAAGATTCATCAGACATATCGAGTTCAGTACATTCAAGATGTTGTGTTACCTACTCCCTCAGTTTTCGAGGAAAATATGTTGTCAACACTCAGCTCATTCATTTTCTTTAACAAAGTCGAAGTAGTATCCATGCTTCAGGTATGTCATTCAGATTAGTAGTTTATGTATTAAATAACTTTAATAATATGAAATATGTAAGACGTTTGTTTATGGAGAATCAGATATATTGTTGAAATATCATGGGTCCCGAGCATTTAATTTAAAAGGTGTACCTAACAAATTTCATATGTCAGGAAAATGGTGAGCTGGGTGGTCGCATAATATATTAGACTGTATGGTATGTGCAGTACATATATTAATCTTCCACTAAGGCCTCGAACTTAACATCAGATGTGGCCAAACAATGGCCCCAGCTAGACACTTTCCGCCGCCAAATTTGCCGCGACAGAGCCTGCTTCTCTGTCTTCTTGCTTTTTGTGCTCACCAACAAACACCCACATCAAAGTTTTGCTTCTTCTTTTCAGCACTCAGTTATGTGGAATCATTTGTCCACACAGAGGCTAAAAGTGCTGGTCATCGCTCCTCGCTACCTGCTGAGGGAGCAGATTGATGACCCCTTTGGACCCTCACACATCCAGCAGCAAGACACTTTTGGTTTTTCATGGCACTTGGTGGTGTGGATGTGGGGGCTCAGTCAGTAGCATGCCGGGTTCGTAATCTAATTCCCAGGTTCGAGTCCCAGCTGGGTCAGCATTGAGATTTATCTCCACAAAATTCCCCACCCTGCCCACAGTCAGTAGGGGAAACAGATGGGCTTGGAAAGTCCGTCGGATGGGACGTTAAGCCATGGCTTTGTGTGCATGAGAGCCATACCATGTGCACGTTAAAGAACACACTGGATAGCCTTGATGGGAGGCTACCATCTTTCCCAACAGCTTTTCCAGTGGGTCCCTTCCCCCAACCTTTTCTGAGCCCTTGGGGTCCTTATGACCTTACTTAGCCCATGGTGTGCAAAAAAGTGGCACTCAGAGGTAAAACAACCCAATGGCACTTGGAGGGGCTAACAGTCATCTGCCTGTTACAAAATATATTTTTTGTTTTGTTACTTCAAATAACATCCTGTGGCAGAGTGGTTAGCGCGCTTGGCTACTGATCAAAGGGACCTGGGTTTGAGCCCATGGATGTTTGTGTTGTTTTTCTGCTGAGGTCCTGCCATTCTCACAGATCTACTATGGCATATAAACTGACAGGTTTCTGTCAGAACTCTGTGACAACAGCTGCTTGAGGGGTATTTATTATTATTTCAATGTTTAGTAAATCACATTTAACCATTTGATTTAATTTTTAAACACAGATCATTAGTTAAAAATTATGAAATTACTCTTAAGATCAATATCATATAAGCAAATGATTTGATATCAGTGTAAGATCATACTTGATATCAGTGTTAAGAGTGATCTCACGACTTTCAACTAAAGAAACAGAAATTTATTAAGTAATTAAATCTGTATATTTGTAACATATATTGCCATCTGCTTCAGAATGCCCTTTGTAAGCAGAGAAGACATTGCCTTCAAGTGACACAGATATCTTAGTTATGTACTACAGGTAGAATAGAAATATTAAATAGAGGAAATCATGTAAGATAATGTGTCAGGAGCTCAGCAGCCAGAGCACACCAGCATATTATCAGGAGGTTGTAGGTGTACCCCACCTGGCTAAGGACTGTTTTTCCTCTAAATTTGATATCGATGTTAAGGGTAATTTCATGCCTTCAGCTGAAGAAACATTGAGAAATTTATTAAGTAATTAAATACATCATTAGTATTATAAAGTTCTAGTGAAAGTTTAAAAGGTTTTATTAAATTTTACATCTATGTCTCTGCTGTTAGTTATTATTGAGCTGTTGTATTTGCAATATGATTCATAGGAACTGCAACAACAAATTGGGATTTTGGCACTCATATTGTAGCAGTGGAATACATGTAATAGAATTTCTTCCTATATGTTGCATACTTTTTAAGCTACCTTTTTTTTTCTTAATTGCAAAAGACCCTTGTCTGTTTGCCATAAATTGATTGCATATATCAAGTCCATTCTTAAAGCAATTAGTGTCAACACATTCCTAGTTATGAACTTGATGTTTTGTCATTAGTTCCTTTAATTGACAGTGTGTTCTTCCAGTAAAACATACAAACTTTTTTTTTGTAGCATTAGTTTCTTGGATTGGCAATGTGTGTTCTTGCAGTAGCTTAAACATAACAGTAAGCAGAAAGCCAGGTACACAGAAAATATTGAATTTATTATAGTTTCTGATGATGAGTTGCAACTTTTCTGTTGACATTCTCTGTGACTTGTGGATGTAGGAAGCAGTGTGTCAATAGGCTGTTTTAAACACCAATAATAAACAAAAGAAAATAAACTTTTTACAGATATATGGTTCATCTACTTTCTGTTATTACCCAGCAGAACCTTGTATTTATTAAAATATATAACCAAGTTATTGTCTAAAAGTGATCCATGTGCTGCTAGTGAAAGAATATATTTTCAAGGAAGAAATGAAAAAAATATCTTGTGCTCAATTTTCCAAACCATTTTGCAATCACAGGTGATTCTCTGAAAAAGAAAATAAGAAAATGCCCCAGATGTCATCCATCAAAAATGAGAACTATAGATTCAATTTTAAAATTTCAAAGCCTTGCAAGTATAATCATTGCAGCAATTTCTGAGTTTCTATTATGGACAAAAAACTAAAAAGGAAGAGCAAAAGACAATAGTAAAGCAGCTCTCTTTAAATGCTCCATATAACATTGTATACACCCAGAGTCTAAGAGAGGTGACATGAAGCCTCCTGTCAGTCACAAATGTGGTTCCCATCCCACTCTGAAACCCATATAAATATATTTTACAGATATTTTAAAAAGCAAAATTTTCTATCATTTATTAAATGAAATTTTAAATTATATAATAAAGACAATTTTAAGTGTTTTACAATTAATATTTGTGTGACATGCAAATTGACATTGAAATGTATATATATAATATACAGGGTGTTTCAAAAAGGATGCAACCCTAAATATAAGAGAGTAGAACTTACGTGCATGTACATCTTAAGCCATAATATTAGTCAGTTGGCATTACTGAAATCACCTTGTCATTTCAGTAATGCCAACTGACGTGTTTATTTCAGTGACGAGGCTTGGTTTCACTTGGATGGGTATGTGAATAATCGAATATGGAGTAGTGAAAATCCTCACACTTTTCATGAATGACCATTACGTGTAATTCATTAATTTCAATAATTTCAGTAATGTCATTCGGTAAACCTTGTCACAAGCTAGTCACTCAAGCATTCATTCCTTTGTGTTGTGTCAGCTATGTCGTTTTCCAAAAATGAACATGTATTTATTGTTGAGACATTGTGCATACAAATCTTACAAACATGTGAGAGAGAAGTTTGAGTTGAAGTTTTCTCAGTCTGCAAGAAGTAGACAATATCTCGTTTGATTGATAAATTTCGTGACACTGGGTCTGTACAGGATCGAAAGAGACCAGGCCAGCCATCACTGTTAACTGCCAAAGTTCTTGATGTGTCTCAGTGTTTAACTAGCTCACCCAGAAAATCTCTTAGAAAGTTATCTTCACAGGTTGGATTGTCACCAGCTACTGTTTTCGGGGCTACAAAGAAGTTAAAATTTCATGCCTACCACATTGGTGTCATTCATGAACTGAAAGAACCAGACAATGAAAAACGTTTACAACACTGTCGTTGGTTTCGTTCTTTTGTTGATGAAAATGGAATTAAGGTATTGGACCGTGTTTATTTCAGTGACGAGGCTTGGTTTCACTTGGATGGGTATGTGAATAATCGAATATGGAGTAGTGAAAATCCTCACTTTTCATGAATGACCATTACGTGCACGGAAAATTGGTGTTTGATGTGCAGTTTCCCATCGTCTTATGATAGGGCCTTTATTTTATGACTCAACTGTAACTGGTGAAGTTTATCATGACCTCATCCAACAGTTTATTGCACTATTGGATGTGAATGAACTAGAGTGTTGGTTTCAACAAGATGGCATGACCGCCCATACTGCAGATGACACAATGGTCATGTTGCAGGAATTTTTTGGTGATCATTTGATTTCGAAAAATTTGTGGCCCCCAAGATCCCCAGATCTTACTCCTCCAGATTATTTCCTTTGGGGATATCACAGATGTGTAGTGTTTCAGAACAATCCTCATACACTTGAAGGCTAACATTGAAAGAGAGGTTTTAAACATTAGAAAAGAAACGTTACTAAAGGTGGCTGCAAATGTCATGAAACTGGTAAGAACCTGCATCCAGGTTGCAGGAAATCACTTCCAACATCTGTTGTAAAAGGTAGATATATGTCTAATTTGCATCTTTTGAAATTTGTGTCTTTTTGCCAAGTTTAAATAGAAAAATGCAGTAGAGGGTTGCATCCTTTTTGAAACACCCTGTATATGGGGCCTCCAGACCTACTCTGGCATATATACTGACAGGCACCTGTCAGACCTCTGTGGCAAGCAGCTGCTCGAGGGGCCTAGGCCAAATGATAAGCTTTCCCTCCCCTTTCTATTGTTAAGCCTGCTTACAGCTAAAACAAAAGATCTTCGATGAAATTGATCAGATTAAAAAAAACCTATTCAAGTGCCCTCAATCACGTGGACTTAATTAGTAATAAGATAGCTGATTAGTTTCCTGTCTAAGGACGTTTTCCTGTGATAATTTATTACTGAATTGCAAAAGGTATTGCAAATGTTAGAAAAATAATCCATATTCCCACCCATCATGATTACTTAAAAGATAAAAAGAAAAACTACAATAGCTTGGAAAATCACTATAAATTTTACAGCAAAAATATTAAATCATAGAAGAAAAGTTTAAGATAGATGAAGCAAAAGTTTAAGCAGACTACATGTACTGAGATTAAGAATTTAATATGGAAGACTAAGTGATAAGATGTCTACATTTAAAAAAATGGCCATTCTGCTACCTAGTCATTGTAATATTTAACTTGCACGTGTATTTTGAACTGCCCCAAATACCAAGTTTAAAGGGGAAATTTTTTGAAAACTTTGCAGAAGTAAATGTAATTTATTTCACAATACAATGCATTCTAGCACATGAGAACAAGCAAATTCTAATAAACTACCCAAAATAATAGAAATTTTGAAAATGAAAGACTTACAGGTAAGTTGATTGAAAGTGGCAATTGGCAAAAGACATGTTAGCATGTCTATGGAACAAAAGTGTTATTGAACTAGCTAAAACCCAAACAAACCTTCACTCTAGTATAATAGGTGTTCTAGCAAGCAAATCAGTATACATCATGGAAACTTATTAAAAAGGATTGATTTATTTAGCTACTATTTTTAGGTAATTCATTTATTTTGTTCAAATATATATTTTTATTTTTGAAATAAAATCCTTTTTATACCATGAATGCAAATCCTTATCAGAAATGATTGTAGTTCATAATGGGCAAATGTTTTTCAATTAAACTTTTTAAAAAAAATACCCCTCAAGCAGGTGTTTGCCCTAAAGTTCTAAGAGATCTATGAAAGTGAGATCTCAATAGAAAGACAGTACAAAAGAAATAAAAATCCATACCTTATTTGGGGGTCTTAAACCCAGGTTTCTTTGATTAGTAGTCAAGTGCACTAACCATTTTGCCACCAGAACAGTGTAATTAAGTTTTATATTCTCAGAAATATGATTTTGTACTTTAGATTTATCATTTTTTTTTTAAATATGTTTTATTTTTAAGGAAAATAAGTTTCAATTCTATTTAGTTTGTTTACCAGTATAGCAAACCTCAACTAACAAACATTCAAGTTTTGAACAATTTGAATATAATATAATTAATGAATATAATTTACATTCACAAGCATCTGAACCTGTTCTTTAGAACATCTTAAACTGACTTGCAAATGTGTGAACCTGTTTGAGCTTGCAATGTGTAGTTTTGAAAAATCGTTTGTAAATCACGTATAGGTCACAGAATATGTAAAATGAATACCTTATGAAAAAAAAAGGTATTTTTGTAGATATTCCAAATGAAAAGCTTAATTGTTAGCCTGGAATAATTGATTCTTCATAATGCCTCAAAAAAAAAAAGCATTTGAAGACTCAAAAAGATGGAGAGCCATTGAACAGTTGCATTCTTGAAATGCAGCCATGTTCTTTGGTGTTCACCATTATGTTATTTCAAGGCTATGGCACCAATTCCAAACAACTCGAGTAATTATTAGGAAACCAATTATTACCATACCTCGAACTGATCACTATATTGGATTATTGTCTCAACAGGGAACATAGGAAAGCAACATCGCTGCCATAGGAAGGTAGATATCTAAGCTGTGATCAATATTCCTCACCAGGCCAAACTTCATTGCTTTAAGCCTGTTGTATTTGTCCCTTCAACCTCCAGACACAGATAAGACTTAAAATGGTGTTATGGTCACGGAGCTGTATCTGAGAACAGTGGATTTGCATCCTCAGGCTCTTCTCACTTCCAACTTTTGAGGCTCCTAGCCTAAATAAATATTATCATTATTTTGAACGTTTTTAATTCTAATTTGACAAAATCTATTTAAAAATTAACTCAAGCAGCTGCCACAGAAGTCTGAAAGGAACTTGTGCATTCTACCTATGTCTTTGGGAGATGTATTGCCACCCTTCATCTCTCTCCAAACTCTCCAGGATCTCAGGGTTGCTCTTATTGCTCAGTTGACTATATTACCCTCCCGTTATCCTCATCTTATTGAGGGCATGAATTAACTTTTTCAGACTTGCATTAATGGTAGAGGTGGCACATTCCTAATTGACACATTTTATTGATCCATGCTCAACTTTTGACAAGTAGTATCGATGAAAGTTAATATCTTCATATGGTTGGGAATTGGTATTAAAATTTTTGAATGCCAGCCAGAATTAGTAGAGCTTTGTCTTTTTCATGATGATTGTATCTAAAAGTGAAGCTCTGTTTCACTTTTCACACCACAATTTATTAGTTATCCCACACACCACATTTATTACTTATCCCTTAGAACTTATGTGGGTTCACTCCTGTGTTATGGTTTCTACACAGCAGCTTGATAAGTATTGTCTGGAAAGTTTAACAGCCTGCGTGTTTCTTTATTTAAAAAATGTCCTGCCATTGGAGATGCTTGGATGCTCTTGACTTTAATATTGGCAGTAGAAAATGTGTAATTAGATTACTATAACTATTCTTGTATCCTAATTCAGTGGTTCTCAACCACTGAATTCTGAAGGAAATGTGTATGTAACTGGCTTACTCCTTGTATAGATAGATTTAGACAGATAGATTATATTATAACAATGGGAATAAAATAAAGCACTGACTTTGTTACTAGATCTAGCGACATTTGAGCTCTCATGGCGTACCCAAAAAAATTTTGCCACGTACCCCACGTTGAGAACCCTATCCTAATTAAATCCTTTTCTGCAATCATATACTATCCAAGCTTAGTTTCACATTCCTTTTAACAATTTAAGTTTTATTTGAAAATGTACAAAAAAAAACTTTTTTTTGTCTTTACTTAAATTTATAGGTATAAATGGTTTCCTTTAAGTTTGGCAGCAATGATCATATAACTACATTTCCAGTTTTATATTTTATTTTTACTTCAAGATCAGGTTTGGAGAACATACACCAACCAGTTTTTATGTATATGTATAACTTGTGTTATTTTCTTAGGTCCATGTTATTTATTTCTTTAGTATGTTTGGTAGAATGAGATGTAATGATTACATTTTGTTTCTAGGAAGATCAAAAGTTTCTTGGTGAATTGTTTGCTCAGTTAACAGATGAATCCACAGATGATGAAAAGAGAAGAGATCTTGTAATGTTTCTTAAAGAATTTTGCATGTTTTCCCAAACATTGCAGCCACAGAGTAGGGAGTCATTTTTCAAGGTATTTTTTTTTCATGTAAATCTTGTATGCTCTGAAGTAATTATTTTTGAAAGAAGCAATATTGGCAAATTAATAATATGTTATCATGTTAGTGCTGTGTAAATGGCTACTAAATAATATTAGGATAATCATAATACAATATTAAAAGCATTTCAACCAAAACATAATGTATTGTTATAAACCGTGGTAGCTTAAATTTAACTTTTTTCCCATTCAGATTAATCATTAAACTTGCACATGTTTGACTGTCAAACTTGTTCTTTTTACTGTTAATGATCTTCATTACACTGGAAGCTCACACAGCTTCAACACTGCTAATTGCAATAGATCCAAGAATATTCCTACTTTTGTAATTGAATTTTAGATATCATTTGACTCTGATGCTGAAATGCCATCCACCAAGTCTCTAAAATCATTAATTTTGATTTTGCATTTTATGAGAAAACTTGAATATATTATTCTTTTTTCTCCCTCTTGACAAGAATGAAAAACTTTCATGTTCCACATTTCCAGGTAGCATATGTTCAATATGTCAATTGAGTCTTGATGGTTGATATTTGTATTATCTTTTCTATTTTTTTTTTTTGCAGTAGAATTTTAAGGATAAAGCATTGTTATTTAATGACTTTACATTTGATATTTTTTTATTATGTTACTTTCAATTTTGATTCCTTTAAATTCTTCCAAATTTAATGTTCTCAATTTTAGCTTCATAATTTCCATCAGAATATTTCAAACAATATAGCATTGATAGTTTAAATAATTAATTTATTTGCTTTTATGATATTGCAATTTTGTAAATGTAAAACTGTAAAATAAACCAGCTTCTGAAAGATAGGAAAGCTTCATTAATTTTTTTTCTCTCTGTATCTTTAAAAAATTAAAACGACAATTTTGGCAATATATTCTCAAATTTAAAATAATTTAACAACAGGCTCTTGTGAGCCTGCTACAGCTCACCACTGATTATAGTGTACAGGCAGTTAGTTGCATACTTGGCAACATACCATTATGACATAACTGCAGAGAATACTATCTGCATGTCTTACTTAGGTGATTTGTAGTGGATACCCATCCAAGAAATACGTTTGTATGCATCTAAGGAAGTTGATTATTTTAAAGTGTGCTGCAAAAGTTCTATGAAGCAAGCAAGTCACAAAGCTGGATGAACATGATTTCTTGCTGTTGCAAAATTTACACATCCTTATTAATCCTCCTGGTATTTAACACATATTCTCTTTTTTATAAGCACCACAATAAGGAATAAGTAGTGATTGTTGTCTGCCACATCATTTGTCACTGCAGGACCAAATAGTACTGATGGGGAAAATATATTCCAGTCACCTTGTGGTTTAATGTAGGGTACTTCAGTGTGCTTCTGGTCCCCAGTGGTGATGCTCATTTTAGGCACATACTGAAGATGTGCCATACATATCATTCACACAAGTAGTTATGGCTCAAATACTTAACCCTTTACAGTTCCAGCTATTTTTTTTTCACTTTGATCAGGAAAAAACATTAACTTTAGAACTTTTTTTACCTATTAACTTTAGAACTTTTTTTACCAAATAACTAATGTCATGTAGTAAAAAAAATCGTCTGGCAACACAAATAAAAATTTATTTAAAAAGCACATTGACAGAAATTATTATAATAGACATGAATAGAAAAGTATTCCCAAATAACAAAAAAAAATCTCATTTAAAGTAAACATTTCTTCTGTTTTTTTTTTTATCATACTTTGAGAAAAGTCCAGGCCTGTTCCAGAGTCCAATAAACAAGTCAATTTTAGAATATTTTTAATAAATAACTAATCAACAGAAATAGATCATGTTACATACCAAATTAAAGAGAATTTAATTCTGAATTTTACTGAAGTAAAAAATTTGATCATTGTAGTAAAATTTTTTACAGTGGTACACAAAAAAATAGGTACATATTTCATAATTATTTCCAAAATCTTCCATTTTTAAAAATAGCAGTTTTTTTTGTTAATTATCAGGAGATTTTAGAAACTTTAAGGAAAAATATGTTGATAATCGTTCAAACCAAACTTGTGAGCTTAAATAAGGTGATTGCTTCAATACAGAGTAACGTTAACAAACAGATCGGCAATAGCATATAGTGCTTGTAAAATATGACAATCATGTGAATTATTTATATTTTAGGTTAATAAAATATGCATCAAACGAAAAAAGAAAATATATTTCAATCTTGAATTATGTATTTTTAAAAGACACATGTAAAATTATTTTCAAATGGCAATTTTTTTTAATCTAAGTTTCATGTGATGTACAAAAAAGTTCATAGACGTCCTTGACCCTGGAAGGGTTAAGTATATACCATTATATTTCTCATGGTTCAAAATTCATGGTTGCAAATTGTTAGAAGAGACATACAGTTAGTAATGTCTGCATTTATTGTCATAATGGTATGTTCCTATATGTAATTAACTGCTAGTGCACTAGAGTTAAATTTAGGCAGCTAAGGTTATAGTGCATTATACTTTCGTTGAAGAACTTTGAATGTTTTAACAATGTTATAGAAAATTAAATGTTGTTTGTATCCACTAAATATTTCTAAAATATGCATAATTTTGTAAACCATATAGGTTTGTAACTCTTGAAGGATTATCTTAAATGCTGTTGGGGAAATCATTAGGACCTACATATCCGATGTCAGACTTTCTCATTTCTTCATTGATAAAATCACTATACTGTTTTATACCTTGACACAAATTCTTGTTTTGAGTTATTAAATCATCATCATCATCATTTTGTTCTATGTCTTGAGCCAGGATCATTGATCTATGATTTTTTTACTGCTAAGTCTTGAAGTTATGCCAGTACCAGAGCAAAAGTAAAAGTTCTGCCATTAAGCCATGGACAGACTGCAGTATAAGAGCACATGTGCAAACATTAATTCACATCAACAGTGATTGGTTTACATTTTTGGTAGTCAAAACTATGTAAGTATCAATCACAAACTTGTTCAGACATTCCAACAACAACTGTGTGAGAAAATCACCAGTGTTCAAAATGACTGCTTACAGCCATTCTACCCCTCGGTGCGAGCTCCTGTCCCTGGTAAGGGGACCACCCTGTGATGGTTCCACTGGCTTGGGTACCTTCACAGGGTCCTGAACACGCGCCCACATGTTTGCCATGCGCTGAGACCCATGTCCTGGGAAAGGAGGATCCTGGTAGTTGCTCAGGGGTCCCCATCTTCTCTCCTCAGCTCATGACTGGCAGGATTCCCTTTTGCTGCCTTGCCATTGGGGAGCCTGTCATCACGGGGCTGGGCAGTGGATTCCAGGGCATCACTATACACTGCTTTGTCCTCTGCTTCTGGTAAATGGGAGCTCCTGGGGTGGAACCCCCAGGAGCAATCGGCTGGTGGGCAGATCCTGCTAGGGTCAATTGTGCAGAGCGGTGAGAAACCTTGCCCACATCCAGGTACAGGTTTGCGAGTTTCCTCACAAATTATTTTCCTTTCGTAGTTATAATTTCTTTGTGAGGCCAGTTTGGTTGTTCACAATTTTGTTATTTTTCTCAGTTCATAGTCAACTAAATACATCCTCAAAAAAAAAATTATGGAGAATTTTCAAAAAGATAAGCTCCACATAAACACAAAGTATTCCCATGGCAGAAATAGCAATAGAAAACAACATAAATTTAGAGAAAACTACCGAATTATTCGCAAAAAATCTATTAATATCACAAGAACAATCTTATAAAACCAGTGAACAAAAAATAATCAAAGAAGTAAAAAATAAAATTAATAAACCTAAAATACTGAATTCAAGCATTAATCAACAATTTACACTTTCAGAATTAAATTTTGCCATAAAAATTTTAAATTTATCATCAGTACCAGGAGCTGATGACATTTCAAATAAGATGTTTAAATTTCTTCCAACTGAATGGAGGGAAAAACTTTTAGATGTTTTTAACTACATATGGGATAAAAATACAATTCCAATTTCATGAAAACATATCATATTAATTTTTATTTTAAAACCAGAAAAACCAGCAAAAGACATACAATCTTATAGAGCAATTGCACTACTTTCAAATGTTTATAAATTGTTTGAAAGAATATTGGTAAAAAAATTAAATTGGTTTTTTGAAAAAAATAATTTTTTTCCAGACTCATTTTATGATTTTAGAAAAAACCGCTCCTCAAAGGAATGTATATCACTGTTATTAAATGACATAAACCATGCTTTAAAAAAAAAAAGAATTTTATTGGCAATATCTTTAGACCTATCACAAGCTTTTGACTCGGTTTGGATTAATGGGTTGTTATATAAATGAATAAATGTCAAAATTAGTGATAAAATTATAAGCTTTATTTCTGAATTTTTATTAAAAAGAACCTTTAAAGTAAAATAGACAATAAGTTATTTTCTACATACAAAGTGACCAATGGCTTATCACAGGGATCAATTTTATCACCAATCTTATTTAATTTTTATCTACATGATATAAAAGAAATAATACAACCATTAATTTCATATACTAGTTTTGCAGATGATTTCATCTTTTGGACAGTTGACAAAAATGAATATAAAATTCAACACAGACTTCAAATCAAAATCAACTAAATAAAATCACAAAATACTGTGAAAAATGGCATTTAAAAATTAATATAAAAAAATTACTGTATACCATTCTTTAGAAAAAGGAATTTTAATCCTTTTTCTAACATCAGTGTACCACCTACTGAATCCTTCTCATGTGCAGCAAGATACCTCCTGACACAGGTGAAACCAAGTTTGGTGTCGACTTTGGCACCAACCCCGATTTTTCCGTTCCTGCAGTTCAGCCTTCTGCCTCCTCCTTCCTGTCCTCAGACAGCTGGCCCTTGCAAACCAAAGGGGCCCCCCACCAGAGCTCAAAAAGAAAATCATAACTCCTCCACAAAGGGCAGTCACCGATCCATGCCCCTCAGATGATTCCGAGGGCATGGATACTAAACTGTCCTCTGTGGCAGTTAAGCTGAATAGAAATTTGTCGTCCACCCACCCACCCCTCTAAGTCCTGAGATGGCCACACTCCTACAATGGAATTGTTGTGGATTCCATTGGAATCTTGATAACGTCAAGGCCCTCCTTCAGACACACCATCCCATCTGTGTGTGCCCACAGGAAACATACTTGCAGCCAGTCAGAGATCCTACAATCCGGCACTTTTCAGTACTTCGCGGAAACTGGAATGGAGATGGTCCAGCTTGCGGGGGTGTCACCATCCTCGTGAGCAACCATTCTCCATTCCAGGTTGTACCCCTCACCACCAACTTAGAGGTGGTAGTCATCCACCTCTTCATGGGGTTCTCCCTTACTGTCTGTTCGGTATATCTTCCACCTGGAAGCGTCATCTTCCAGGAAGACCTTGATGATCTCGTCTTGCAACTGTCGTCCTCCTTCCTCATAATTGGGACTTCACTGAACACAGTTCACTTTGGGGCAGTGCTGACACCAATGGGAGGGGCAGGGTCCTGGAGCAGTGGCTCCTAGATCCTTCTCTCTCCCTGTTGAACACCGGTGTCAGTACTTACTTTCACTCCCCAACCCGCACATTCACTGCCATTGACCTCATCATCTGTTCCTCCCTGATCCTTCCACTCTTTACATGGGAGGTTGAGGACAATCCTTATGCGATCACCTCCCCGTGGTGTGCACCATCTCCCATGATGGGTCTTGCAGCCCTTCACGCGTCTCATGGTGGAGGCTCGATCAGGCTGACTGGAGTGATTTCGAGCTGCTCGATGACCACTCTGTCAGCCAGGAGCCCATCAGTGTGGCAGTAGCGGAGATAACAGACTCAGCTACGTAGATGCAGCTGCATCAACAATTCCTCAAATTTAACACGGTTTCCTTGTTTTCTGAAACCGTGGTGGAATCCAGATTGCACTGCAGCTTGTAAGTCTCAGAACAAGGCTTGGAGTGTGTTTCGGAGATATCCAACGTCCCCCAACCTTGAAACGTTCAAACACATCAGGTCAAAAGCTTGTTTTATCTAGCGTCAGAGCCAGAAGGAATCTTGGATCAAATATACATCTTCTATCACCCTGAACGACCAGTTCGAAGGTCGTGTAGGATAAAGTTCGAAAGATGGGTGGGAACTACACATCCCACTCGTTATCAATCCTGGAGCACAATGGACAGGCAATTATTGATCCCAAAGCAATTGCCAACACTTTGGGGGAGTCATCCTCCTCCATCTCTTTTTTCTTCTTACTCCCCCGAGTTTCTGGCCCTGAAGAGCAGGGCTGAACGCTCTCTGCTGTCCTTCCACTCGAATGGCCTGGAGCCTTGCTCTGCACACCTCTCGGTGCATCTGCTGTCTGGTCGGACAATGTCCATTATGCCATGCTTCAACATCTCTTACCATCGAGTAAGGATCGGCTGCTCCATCTTTTCAATCGCATTTTTCTCAAGAAGCAATTTCTGGCAGGAGGCCATCATCTTTGCCTTTCCGAAGCCAGGAAAGGATTCAAAGATTTTATAGCCCTACTTTTTTTTATCATCCCATTGTGTTGACGAGCTGTGTGTGCAAGGTGTTGGAAAGAATTGTAAATGCCAGACTCATCTGGTATTTAGAACACCTTAACCTTCTTTCCAACACCCAGTATGGCTTTCGCAGGCAATGGGTTAACTCTTGACCATCTGATACGCCTCAAATCAGCTATCAGACTTTCATTTTTACGTACAGAGCACCTGGTGTCAATTTTCTTTGACATAAAAAAAGCATACGACACGGCTTGGATATTTGGCATTCTTCATGTCTTCCATAGCTTCGACTTGAGAGGTCACATGCTGATCTTCATCTCCAACTTC
Source organism: Ryuthela nishihirai (assembly GCA_038380435.1). Classification (NCBI taxonomy): domain Eukaryota; kingdom Metazoa; phylum Arthropoda; class Arachnida; order Araneae; family Heptathelidae; genus Ryuthela; species Ryuthela nishihirai. Next base: position 39,676,262 of record JAWZYU010000029.1, read on the forward strand.
TTATCAGCACGTTCTTTTCATATCTGTGTCCGCAACACTGTTATGGCCATACCCCCAAGAACAGCTGTGCCACAATGCTGCATTCTGAGTGTTGCGCTTTTTGCTGTCAAGATTGATTTTATTACTAGAGAACTTCCTCCATCTGTAGGCAATGCCCTCTATGTTGCCAATTTTAGCATCTTTTTGCTCTTCGTTCAGCATGAGGGTCATTGAAAGACAGCTTCAAATTGCTCTGAACAATCTTTCTGTTTTCCCAAATAGAAAGAAATGGCAAACAAAAGGAACGGCTTTTTGTTTGCCCAAAAAGAAAGTGATGGCAAACGGGTTTCGGTTCCCCACAGAAGACCGCTTGCGTGCACTTTTGCCGCAAGCGTAATCTTCATCTGGATCCCGAGCACAGCTCAGAGGCAACATCATTCCAGTTGTGGTGGAGCTCACATTCGATCAGAAATTGACCTTTTTACCACGTGTCATCTCAGGTTTAAGTGCACACAGACATTGAACATTGTCAAGGTCCTTTCCTCTCTCTCGTGGGGAGCTGACCAATGTTCTCTGCTCTACTTGTACCGTGCACTAGTCTGATTGAAACTGGACTGCGGATCCCAGGTGTACGACTGCCCGGGGTTCGGTGGTGAAGGTGCTGGACTCCCTCCATCATCAGGCCCTCTGTGTTTGCATGGGAGCCTTCCGCACCTCACCAGTCCAGTCTTTACATTGAGACCGACAAACCGTCTTTATCTTTTTGCCATCAGCAGTTGTCCCTACAATACTCATCTAAATTGTGATCCCTGTCTGGCCATCCCACTTGGGACTGCATTTTTAGTCCAAATTGGGAAATGCTTTATACTAATCGGCCGACTGCCATTCGTCCTTTTGGTTTGTGAGTCTGAGGCTACCTAAGAGATATCAACACCAGTCTCAATAGCATCTCACAGTTGACAGCCGAGCCACTTCCACTGTGGCTCGCTGTTTCCCCTTCCTGTGATTTTTCCCTGTGCACTATGAGGAAGGCCTTTACACCTGACTGTGTGTACCAACAACTCTTTGCCAGCCATTGTGCTGAGTACCCGGACTTCTTGCCTGTCTTCTCAGATGGCTCAAAGTCTGGCATATCAGTGGGATTGACCATGGTCTGCTGTGATGTAATCATTGCATACCAGATCCCACTGCAGTGTTCTATCTTCACTGCATAGTTGCATGCTATCAGTCTCGCCTTGGACCACATGGTGGCTAAGCATCATCATTGGTGTGTGCTTTACACCGACTTGCTTAGCTCACTACAGGCTTTGATCTCGGCGAGGCATCAGCCTCACCCAGTGCTTTCTAAGATCCGCCAGCAGCTACATCATCTGGCAGCCACAATCACCATCCATTTCTGTTGGGTGCCCAGTCATGTCGGTATCAGGGGCAATGACTTAGCAGATGCTGCTGCCAAGTAAGCCATGCCCTGTCTGACTCTCCATTGCCAGTTCCATATCTGGATTTCCGGCAGTGTTTTACCATTGAGCTCTGGGCACAGTGGCAGAGATCTTGGTCAGAACAGCTTACCAACAAGCTCCTTGAGATCAAACCTATCATCAAACCATGGCAGTCTTGTTATCACAGGAATCACAAGGAGGAAGTTGTACTTGCTCGGCTCCACTTAGGTCATTAATTTCTTCTTCGGGCGGATGACGAACCTAAGTGCGAGTTTTGGACACTGTTTTAACTATCAAACATATTTTAATTTCGTGTCCATGTTTTACCTTTGAACGGCACATGTTGTTTAACATCATGATTTTAAGTCCAAGCCCCTTACACTCGGACATCTGTTATCTGATCTTTGTTGTTTTAGCTCTGTATTTAAATTTTTACGATATACTGGATATTTTACTAGTCTGTAGTTTTACTTCCTTTTTATTTTTCTGTATGTTTAACCCAGGTCACTTACACCTGGGTTACTTTAACTTTTATATATATATTTATACATTTGTTCGTTGTTATTCAGTATGTTTCATTTTATTGATTTATATTTGTTGTGTGGGTCTTGGTAATATATTTTTAAATTTGGTTAAAAGTATCATGACTTTTAAGATTTTTATGGACATTTTTTATAGCCCTAGATGCTAATGTGCCATAAAACTTTAACACAACCAACCAACCAACCTACAGCCATTCTAAATTTGGCTTTCTATATAAGCATTGCTGTCACAGTTATAAGACCAATTTTTGTGTGTGAACTTGTAAATGCTAAAATGATTTAAAAGTCAAAGACTTGAAACCTCATGCATAAAAAAATACAAGTATAGTGCTCACTTAAAGTTCAGTAGTTATCATAATTATTGCTGCAGCTCTTTTAGTGTTTATATGTCTAAAATATTTTTCTTTATTTTAAGCATTACTTTTTTTTGCAGCAGTTCTTCAATAATTGCTGCTAACACGAACAAGTAATTTATTGTGGAGTAAATATGAAATGTCCAATTTTATGCTGTGGGATACTAATTTCTATATTTTTTTTTCACATATAGGCATTATCAAGCCTAGGTGTACTTCAAGCTTTAGAGATTACATTAGTAAGTAGCCATGATCTGGTAATATTTTTTTAATTAGAAATTTAGTATTTTATCATTTGTAATGTGTATTTCATTTTCATATAAAAGCTGCATAGTTTTATGAAGCTTATTAAACTAAGAATCATTTTTGAATATTTGTGTTTTACTGATGCATGGTGGCAAACAGTAATTCACAGATAATCTACTTTAGCCTGTGGTTGAAAATAATGCTACTAGGATACAATAATTCTCATGAAAACTTTTCCTTATTCATATTTAATTATTATCTATTGTATTATGCAGAAGAATGAGAGATAAAATTGTGTAAAACTTCTGAAGTAATAGTATATATATATACAGCCCAATCCAAAATATTAGAGATTTCTGTGTTATTTCGATCGGAATCTAACTTCGAAGCTCTGAAACTTTTAAAAAATGTGTTTAATGGAAATATGTGACTGAAGATAAAAATAATAATCCAATTTATTTAAATTTCTATTTTCAACAATATTCTTTAAGTATTTAAAGAGTTGTGAAAGCTGGAATATTTAACAATAAATTATCTTTCTATATAAGATCATTCCTAATTGTCTATATTTACCACATTTTGAGGATGGAAAGCTGGAATATTTAACAATAAATTATCTTTCTATATAAGATCATTCCTAATTGTCTATATTTACCACATTTTGAGGATGGTTTTCTAAATAGGAGTTACCTACAAGAAATCAATTGCTTTCTTTTTTTTATTTCTTGTAGGTAACCTATTTCTCTTACTCTCACATAGCATAATATTAATATCATGACAAAAAATTGAACATATTATTAATAAAAAAAACATTGTTTTATCCTCTATTTGTGGTTGTTCATTTTTTGTAACAATGCTGAAGCAACAAAACTCAAATGAAGAAATTATTACTATGAAAACTTCTAAAATGTATATTTGATTAAATGAATTGAAATTATACTTATTATTTCAGTTTTAATTAATTTCTGAGCTAACTTCTCATGACACATTACAGTTGTGAAATATTTCAGCTTCCATAACTCTTTAGAAGCTGAATTATGTTGTCTTTATATACTGAAAATGTTTTAAAATCAAGATTTAAATGGATTTGATTATGATGTTTAATTTATCTTTCATTATATTTTTTCCTAAATGCATATTTTAGAAGTTTATAAAGCTTCAAAGTTAAGATTCCCATTGACATAAATCAGAAATTCTATAATATTTTCGTGGGCCAGTGTATATATAATTTATTGTTAAAATGTAAAGTGGGAAAATTAAATTTCGGTTTTGAAAAGTAACTCCATGCAAAACTCTATGCTGAATCTTTGTATTTTTTGCCTACTCTGGCAGTTATGATGATTAGGTGTATTGCTGTTATTTGGCTGTCTGTTTTTAATTACATCCAGCTTTTCCCCATTAACTTTGTTTATGCTATGAAAATTATGTTTAAAACAATTTTAATCAGCATCAAATTTTATGCATAATTCTCTTGACATAGATAGCAATATTATATAATATTCTTGACAGTTAATTTTATGCATTCTTTTTAGGGAATGGATGACCAGGCCATTAAAACAGCCTCTATTGACATCTTGTCCTATATTGTTGACTTCAGTCCGTCCATGGTTCGTGAATATGCTTTACAACAAGTCAACACCCAAGATGATGTAAGTGTAGTAAAAAAAAATATTACAAATTTCAAAAAATACTGTGGTTGCTTCTAAGCATTTTATTGAATTCTTTACACTGATATAGGGATGGGGATGCTCAGTTGAATGGAAGGGCTGCCAGATTAGTGTGGCCTACTGATCTGGACAACTATGGCTACTTTTTTTTCTACCCTGCTGAGGAGTGGCCAACCACACAGGGTCCTGGTGCTGACCATATAAACCTATTAGACTGAACTGAAATAAGGCTCTGAGCTTGATTATGGATCCTGAATTTGTTACACTGGTGGGCTTCCGTGGAGGGAAAAATCTTCCGCTGTTTTCTGTTTGTGGGTTGACAGCCCCAAGTGAATAGATTCACTGGATATGTTTATCAGCTGGTGGATAATCCTGAGCTGAGGTCATTGTAGGCCCCTAAACTCTTTGTTCTACTCGCATTGTCAAATTCTATATTGTAGGAAGTCTTCCAGTGTAGATAGATGGCTTCAGCCTTTTGTGGTGGGGGAACAGGTCTTTGCCCCATGTCTGCGATTAGGGGGCTGTTTGATATGTCGGCATTCCCTCTCTCAATAAACATAGTTTCTTTAAACATCCCACTAACCATTTTCTCTCTGTAGGTAGTTGGAATGTGAGGACTCTGCACAGAGCTTATTCTCTTGATGTCCTCACACAAGAATTCCACTATTATAATTTAGATATTCTTGTCTTGCAAAAGACCAGATGGACAGATAAAAGTCAAATTCTTAAAAATAATCATAAATTTCTCTTTTCGGGGAGGGAAGATAATAAGCATCATCTTCTCAGCACACACACTAGTGATGCTCTTCTAGGATATGAGTGCATTAATGAAAGGTTTGTTACAGCAAAATTTCAGACAAGAGACAGAGAGCTTAATAAATGTGTAAAGGATCAGTTAGCTGCTGATAAGAATCTTTGGCTTGATGGCTTGGCTGACAAAGCCAAGGAAGCAGTTAGACAGCACAACAGCAGAGAGCTATACAAGATAGTTAATGTTTTGTGTGGTAGAAAATGGACAAGTATGCAGGGATTGAAGGATAAACAAGGTAAGGTTATAGAAGGTGAGGATTCTGCCATTGCTAGGTGGGCTGAGCATTTCAGTGATGTCTAAACAATGTGGTTCTACTCCGATTTGTTTGTAATGATGATAGATGCATTACTGGCTTTAATGTTGGCCCTATAACACAATCTGAAGTTATTTTGGCTCTTTCTAAACTTAAACTTCATAAATCCCCAGGGGTAGATGAAATTACTACGGAAATGGTTAGAGCTGGGAATGTTTCGGTTACCACTTGGATGACTGAAATGCTGAATATCTTTTATGATAAAGGCATGTGAGATCATATGGTATACCAGACAAGTTAGTTAACTTAATGAAAGCTGTCTGTTATAACACTGAGTCCTGTGTGAGAGTTGGTAAGGCTTGTAGCAATTGGTTTAGCATTAATTCTGGTGTTTGACAAGGATGCATTTTGTCTCATTTTCTCTTTGATTATTGATTATGTTATGCAGAAACCTTTGCAAGGGGAAGTTTTTTGGCTTTAAATGGTCTGGAAATGCAAAAATTTCTGATTTAGATTATGCTGATGATTTAACCCCTTTTGGCAAATGATGTTAATGAGATGAACTCTTTCATTCGAGCTGTTGATGAGACTGGTAGTAGAGTAGGTTTGGTTATAAACAGAGAAAACTAAAGTGATGAAAATTGGTCAGGCAGGCTGTGATTCAATTAATCTGAATGGTTACAGTCTTGAGCAGGTGTCAGTTTAATTATCTTGGGAGCTAAGTAACTGATACTGGTGATGTGCAGCATGAGATTAACAGATGAATAGGGATTGCTGCCGGGACTTTTAAAAATCTAGAGAATGTGGAGAAATAGGTGTATACACCTAAAGACTAAAATTAGGCTGTATAATAGTTTGGTTCTTTCTAGTGTTAGTTATGGTATTGAGACTTGGATGCTTTGTAAACAAGATAACAGGAAACTAGATGCTTATGCCATATCTTGGGCATTGGGTGGTTAAACTTTGTAACTAATGATGCGGTTAGACAAATGAGTCAGCAACCTCCTTTAAGCCACATATTATGCAGAGAGTGACTCCGTTGGTTTGGCCATGTTGCCCATATGGATAATTATAGATTGGCGAATAGGGTTATGAACAGTGTGCCTAAAGGCCTGAGAAAGAGGGGGAGGCCTAGGATGTGGTGGGCAGACAATGTCAAACAGGACCTTGTTAGAATTGGTGTGCAGTGGCCAGATGTAGCTCAGGACAGATATGCTTGGAGAACTAAATTGCACGGTCTGGTTGGGCCTCCGTAGCCCATGGCTGCTAGAGGATGATTGATGATATTGTTATAGTATTAAAACTTTATGTTCTTTTGATAATGCATAAAAATTTCCCCATGTATAATTTTTTATTAGAAGTTATTCTCATATTTTCAGTAGTTTTTAACAAAACCATTCTGATGTTTTATTTAGCATTTTTGTTGTATGAACATTGCAGTAACAGTGCCTTGAAGCCATCCATTTCTTTGTCTAGCTATGTTATAAACTAAATTATAACTTTAAATGAACAGATTACTGACTAAAATGAAAGTTTCTATATATATTTGTTAAAAGCTTTCAGATTATCTCTTTTATGGCTTTTCAACACAATATACATTGCATCCTGTCCCAATATTCTTTTTCTTTGGCTCAACTTTGGGTTGTCATGTTTACTTACAGATATACTCTAAACATTATTAATAAACAGCCATAATCAAGATTCAAAATGTTTCTTACATGTTTTCTACTAATTAGACATACAAAATAATTTTAAAAAATACCAATCTTATGGTTCTGTATATGGTAAAAAAAATTCTGATCAGTTCCTCTCAGGCTTCTCCTAAATGTGGACTACCATTGTAATATAAGCATAGAAAAAAGTCAAAATTGCACATTTTTGTATTATAATTATGCATTTCTATTATGTGTAACACAATGAACACTAATGTTAAACTTTGTTTTCTAGGATCAACTAATCATTAATATAATCATTGAACAGATGATCTGTGATCCTGATCCAGGTATTTATATTACTCTTCACATATTTTTTAGATAAATATGCTGGAAAACATTCCACTGTAAAATATATTTGTCAAACTCTGATTAATGTTTTTTTTTTATGATTTTATATTACATCTGCCACAATAGTTTTTTTAGTACCTTCTAAATGTGCCACTTTTTATAAATCTGTAAGTGGATGGATAGTCATTGAACTTGTGCTATAAATTCATGTAATATTGCATTTCAGTTGTAGTTTTTTGCTTTAATATGCTCTTGTAATGGGAGTTGGCAACCTTATACTACTGGTTGACTAAATAAGAACCTTCAATTCCCAGACTCGCCAAATAGCAAATCTTGATCATAAATAATAAAAACCAAAGCTCTGCATATTGCTATTAAGTAGCACCCATTAGTGCATATGGAACACTATCAAGAGCTGTAAAATCGGTTCCAATTTTATGTGTAAGCTCACAGAATATTTTCTTCAGGTAGAGTAATACTGCATATATATATATTGAGCAATTTGAGTGCCACTTGCGTAATATAACAAAAATTTCCTCATTTATATAAGTACAAGATTTTTTGTGGTTTGTACATAGGGCATCAAAAAGTTCTTGATGTGTCTGTAGATTTGCACCTGTTCCTCCGAAGTTAACAAGTTGCTACTTGTTTGAAAACTCGTCATTACATGTTAAAAACAAAGGCTATATCATCATTTCTCTCTTCACTGATGGTGTGTAAGGTTCATCTGTGAAATCTGTGCATTGTTGCTATGGGGCCTACTAATTTTACATTTTCACAAGGATGCAGCTTGGGGACAACATGAAACAAATTCATTCTGAATTATCACAAGTATATGGGAATCGTGCCTGTTCGTATGGCACTGTCACGGGATGGATACAGAAATTCAGAGAATAGTAGGACTTCGAAGACCTTCCTTGTGCAGGAAGCCCAAAGAAGGCTGTTAATGAGAGAACCATCGCTGCTGCTGTTTGTGAACTTGTTAAGGAAAACCCACACATCATTCAGGTAATAAGTTTAGATGTCAGTGTATCAATTGGTAGTGTGGAAGCAGTTATTCATCATTTAAAGTTCTGAAAGATATGTGCCAAGTTGGTACCCCACAAACTGACAGAATGGTAAAAAAAGAGCTACAGTCGAATTGGGCAAGAATGGTTTGTAAAACATTGAGCTAATTTCACACATGTAACATAACCAGATAGCTCACGGGATCTCAGCCCCATGAACTTTTGTGGGATATAGAATGTGGAATCTGATGGGTTGATAACCAGTGGTCACTCTTACTCAGCTGTGGGGTGTTTTGCAATCAGCTTGTTTATTAAACATAATGCCAGTTTGTGTATGTGTCAAAGTTTTATAATTACCTTGTAGTGTCAGAGTTATATATGTAGGCTTGTAGTATCTATGCTACATCATGTTCAGGTAGCTATTCAAGTCTACCACAATATTAGCTGGATAGTCATAATTCTGCAGTTACTGAGTATAAACATAAAATTTAGAACTTCAGAAGCAAACATTTCAGTTAAAAGGAGGAGGAGACTTAAAGTGTATGCCAGTAATGAAGACTTATTTTTTTCGTAATTGCAGTCCAGTGTAGACTGCTTAATACATTTCAATGGTAGTTTCATATCGATGCATCTTTTTCCTCCAATTCTTTTTATCATCAATTCTGGAACACCTAAAGCACATTGTAAGAATTTCTGTATTGTGGTGAAAGTGGTATTTGCCTCAGTATAAGTTGGTGTTCTTTATTCTTCACTGTCTTACAATATATGGGTTTCTTTGCATGTTTTTTATGCTTCGCGGTAAGCAAGGTATAACATTATCCACACTAATGTCCTCCTTAAAGGTATAAATGTATAACTTAAATTTAATATCTCTGTATAATTAAAAAACTTAATCACTATCTAAGCTGTTTTTTGTTCCAATAGATCAAAATAGCATTTTGATCGGTGAATACAGGATAGTAGGGATGTTAGTCACTTCTTGTCGAAATATATGAAGTAAGTCCTTTCCTGTTGCACGGATCGCACAATGGTATTTAGACCACCATAATTTGACATGCTTCAACTATTAACATCATCTTCAGAAGTTGGGTAAACAGTTCTATTTCGGAGGTTGTATGTGTGTGATGGTGGTCTAAATACCATTGTGTGATCTGTGCAACAGGAAAGGACTTCATATATTTTGACAAGGAGTGACTAATGTTACTACTATCCTGGAACAATAATAAAACAGCTTGGGTGTGATTTAAGTTTTTTAATTTAACTCAACTATGTTAAATCTGTTATATCTATGTATAAAATTCTAACCATTCATACAAACTTCTCAATCAACAGAAGTTTTATATTCATGGTATCCTGAATATGATCACAGGAGTTATCTTTTCTGAGCCCTCATAATCATTGTTCAGCTAACCATACCCTAGAATATCAAAAAACCATTACATCCAGTGCCAAAATATCGAAATTGCTAAATGTTTGTACTTTGTTCATTTTAAGATTTTGTAGATATTAAAGATACTTCTATAAATTGATATTGAAACTTTATTCCTAGGCTTAGAACTCCCATTACCTATTTTTCTGGGGTGGGGGAGGCTCAGTTGGTACCATGACAGACACGTAATCTGCAGTTCTCAGGTTCAAATCCCAGCTGGGCCAGTGTTGAGATTTATCTCTGCAAAATTCCCGCCCTGCCCATGGTCAGTAAGGGACATTAAGCCATAGCCTCGTGCTGGAGAACCATACCCTGTGCATGCTAAAGAACTCTCTGGATATCCTTTCAGGAGGGTACCATCTCTCTCCCAACAGCTGCCCAGTGGGTCCCCACCCCCAACTTTCTCTGAGCCTTGGTGGTCCTTGTAATTTGGAACACATTATTTTAGTGCACAGACTTTTTTCTTCTTCTTCTTCTTCTTCTTCTTCTCTTTGAGGTGTTCAAGCCATTTTACAAGAAGAGTGGATAAAAATTCTGCTGTATTTCAAAAGTATGTGGAAAGCATGCTATAGAGTCCAGGCTTTCATCTCTGCCTATTGAAGCCCACCAAAGTATTAGGTAGATGTTCGTAATTATTTGGCCAGCCAGTGTAGTTCATATCATTAAATAGAGATCTTAATCAGTGGCCATAAATTAATTGATTGTAGTCATAACATGTGTAGCCTTGTTTGGAAGTGAAGATACTGCCTTAGATATTTGAATTCTGTACTAAAGGAGAAGCATACCATTAGAGATCTTGATTAGCAGTCAGAGCTAAGATGTCATCAGGAGGCCACGTGTTCTTATCTCACTGGGGCAAGGATGGCTCAGTCGGTAGTGCCCAGGCTCATAATCTGCAGTTCCCAGGTTCGAGTTCCAGCTGGGTCAGCGTTGAGATTTATCTCCACAAAACTCCCCGCCCTGCCCACGGTCAGTAGGGGACACCAATGGGCTTGGAATTCGTGTCCCATACTGACCATGTCCACCGTCCGTCAGATGGACGTTAAGCTGTGGTCCCGTGTGCAGGAGAGCCATACCCTGTGCATGTTAAAGAACACACTGGATGGCCTTGACTGGAGGCTACCATCTGTCTCTTAACAGCTGTTCCAGTGGGTCCCCTCCCCCAACCTTCTCTGAGTCTTTAGGGTCCCTGTGACCTGGCCATTTAGCCCATTGTGTGCAAAAAAGTGCCGCTCGGAGGTAAAACAATCCAACTCTTATCTCATCTAGCTCAAGAATTTTTTCTTCTTTGATTTCAATATTAAGAGTGACTTCATACCTTTTTAATTCAATATGTTAGTTAACTAGAAATAAGTTTTTTTTTATTCATTTAATTTCAAGTACCTCATTTGTAGTCCTTTTATATAATTATTTCTTATCTAACTAACAAGCTATATTGTATATTTAAATTTATTCTGCATAACAAACTTTTTATCTAAATATGTGATGTTCATAGATTGTTTTATATGCCTCTTTTGAGATTTCAGTAGCATTCTACATTTGTACCTTGAAGCTCACAAGTTTAAGTTCTGACCAGTGTTGATATCTTTAACATGTATTTCTTGCTCCAATGAGCTTGCAGAGTTTACCAACTGATGGTACATCAAGTCATGATCTGTTTTACAGAAGAGCCATATTCATCATTTTAAAGAATACACTGGATGGGTTTGATAATTCCTAATTGGATCTCATTATCAATACCTTATTCTTAATCTTTGGTTCTTATTACCTGTGCATTTATCTCATATTACAGTAAAAAGAAAAAGATTGCTTTCTTTCCAAGGTTAAGAGAACCCAAATATAATTCTTTCCAGAATATTTTTTCCTTCATAGTAAATGTACTATTTATCAAAGATGTTTTATTTGTAAATATACATACAGCATACCATAGTATATAGTTAATTTCTATGGAACTGAAAAGATTTTTTCAAAAGAAATAGAAATTTTCATCACATTATCCCATTCTTGGCCCTGTTCCAAAATTGCAACATGGCCATGAAATTGAACGTTTCCTGCTTTAGCTACTAGAGAACAGATGGTGCTTGCAAATCTCATATAAACCCCTTTAACCTTTCTTGTAGAGTCTTCTGGTTATGTTATGCTAGTTAGAAGTTGTTGTGATGCAATACACTTAGTCAGGTAAGTGATTGTAATTAAAATTTTACATAATTTTAAGATGAAATTAAAAACATTCAGCTATGAACGAGTTAATACAGTTTTTTTTTTCTTTCAGAATTGGGAGGCGCTGTACAGCTATCAGGAGTCATAAGATTGTTATTAGATCCTGAAAATATGTTAGCAACTGTAAATGTAAGTAATTCATTAATTTATGTTATGGTTTTTAACAGAGACTTTTAAGTAAAAGAGAAGTTAAATTAATGAAAATTGGTCATGCAAGTTGTAGTTCAGTTATTTTGAATGGTTGCACCCTTGAGCAAGTGTCTCAATTGAAAAATCCTGTAAACTACATAATAGATACTAGTGATGTGCAGTGTGAGACAAGAATAGGGACTTTTAACTCATCCAGGGTCCACGTCAGTTATACACGTTGACAGAATCTAAAATGAGAGGCTGAAAATGGCTGTATCTGTTTTTAGTGCAACACATGAAACTTCGATTTAAAAAAAAAATGGAAATTGCTGTTAGAAAGTTTTCGTACATACATCTTAGAAAAACATATGTCAGGCTTTAAAAATAATACTTTTTTTTTTTCTCCATTTGATTAATATTTTATTAAGCTGTGATATAAATAATTTGTTAAAGGCATGCGATTGCCATTTTTTTAGACCTATGTATGGCAAATGACAATTTGCCTGATTACATTTTTCTACATTGAAGCAATCTCCTGATTTAAGTCTATGAATTTAATCTGAACTATTGTGAATCATTTTTTTTCTAAAAGTTTCAAAATTCTTTCAGAAATTAACCAAAAGCTGCTGTTTTTTACAAGTGAGAATTTTAGAAGCAATTGTAAAGTACATACCTATATATATATTGCCTTTTCTGCCTTAAAACTATTTCAATATTCCTAGAATTATTTTTATTCATCCCAACATTAAATGGTGCTCTCCTGCTACTGAAACCAAAACAGTAACTAAACATAATATATTTGTTCATAACTTCTGGTAAACTAGGTCACGCCCCAGCAAGACACAGATGGCAGTAATGGTATGTGTGCATTGTGTGCTTTATATAGTGTCATCAGCATTGGGTAACTTTTCAATTCAGTTAGTATTTGCACTTTCATAATTAAAACTTCATTTTTATTTTTATCAATCTATTATGATTTTATTTACATAGATTTATATGTATCAATAAGGAGTTATGCTACATCACTAGTCATGATGATAGCCGGCTTAAAACTCATTTCGTTTTTGCTTGTATTGGTTTTATTTCCATAGATCTTTTGTAATTATACTACATTGCTGGTTGTGACAATGGCTGGCTTACAACCTTTTCACTTTAGCTTCTATTAATATACTTATTTCATTCCTGTATATTTATATGTTATCAATCTTTTGGAGTTGTAATGCATCCATCGTTGATTCTGATGATGGCTAGCTTACAATGTTTTGCTGCAGTTTTTTTTTATAGCATTACATTAGATTATATGTTATTATTTTTATTTCTTTGCTGTTTTACAGCCAAAAATCTGATCTTTTCCTGATAATGAATGAGCTCTTGGATACAGAAGCAAAAAGCTTTGACACAAAAATTCATCCTGTATTGGGGAAGGTAATTTCATCAAGGGTGTTATAACTCTCACCCCCCATATCTTGGCTGTGCCTTCTGAGGATATTGATGTTTTCTTAGTCTTGGTGCACCAACTTTTTGAAACTATGCCAAGATCCCCAAAATGCCACACCCAAAGAAAAAAATGTATAATGTTCAGTAAAAATAGATCCAAGAAATCTTTCCTCCACTTCATAAAGGGACAGAAAACCCCTTTGAATGTGAGCAGGCCAAATCACCTTTTTTTGGCAATGAGCCATATTTTAAAATTTACATACTGAAAAGATTTATAAAGGCAAATGAAAATTATGTTTCACATGAATATTATATTCAGGAAAATATTTCCTTTCGATTAATATATAATTTAACTGTTTTTATTGATCAGGTTTTCTAAAATTAAGCCTCAGTTGTGTAGTCAAAATTATTTTTTCACTGCAGTGCTGTAAAAAGTCTTACTAAAATTAATATCTTTATAAATTTTTTATTTTCATAAAATTCCGATTTGTTTATTTTGGTATATAGTCTATTTCAGTTATTTGTTTAAAAAAAATTCTGAAGTTGTTTATATGACTCAGCACAGTTGACAAAAAGCATTGACTTTTCTCAAAGTATAAATAAATAAATAAAAATAAATACCCCCTCAAGCAGCTGCTTGCCACAGAGGTCTGACAGGAGCCTGTCAGTTTATATGCCATAGTAGAAGGTCTGTGAGGATGGCAGGACCTCAGCAGAAAAACAACACACACATCCATGCCTTACCCGGGGCTCGAACCCAGGTCCCTTAGATCAGTAGCCAAGCGTGTTAACCACTCGGCCATGGGATGGCTATATAAATAAAATAAATGAGAAAAAGAGAGTATATATATATATGACTGCAGCTGAGAAAAAGAGTCATCCCTTCATGGCTACAGTTTATCCTTGCTCGGATGAATAATTAATTCAGCATTATAATGCACCAGCTCATAAGGCACATATCACTGAATTGTTCCAGTAATGTGCCTACAAGTTTTCCTTGCTTCATTGGCCTGCACAGTCATTGGGATGAAGTGGAAAGGGCTGTTTAGAGAAAAAGTGTGCTGTCGTCCAATTTGCAGCAACTGCACAGCATAATCATTTCCTCATGATACAGCATTCCTGCACAATGCATCCAGCCTCTTTTAGGTTCCATGCCCTGATGAACTCGGACTGTTCTGAAGGCCAAAGGAGGCACAACATGCTACTAGGTAGGTGTACCTAATAAACTGGCATCTCATTGTTGATTAGTGAATAGGATATGAAGTGTGCCTAAAGACCTCAGAAAGAGGGGGACACCTAGAATGCAGTGAACAGATAATGTCAAACAGGATCTCATTAGAATTAGTATGTGTGTATATTTTTTGTTTCTGCTTTCTAATCAATTTAATATTATTAAATTCATTACAGTGCTGTATTTTCTGGTTAAGAAGTTTTCAATAATGCTTTCAGCAGATGATTTGTGATAAATGGAAGTTATTAGTAACTGTTTAGTTATTAGTCTATTAAATCTGATAAGCATGCTGTGGTCCTCAACTACAAGCTGTCTGACTCTTATTGGCATATAACACTTACTGAGAATTTAAATATCAAACTGATTCAGCTTTTATTAAATACATTGTTTTTCATAAAACTTGTATTTGAATTTTTGAATGCACAGTATCAGCAGCAATTAAAAATATATTTACTGCCAACTGTATAAAAATTTAAACGACTACTATGTTTTACATTTTTTAAAGTTACTTTATATTTACTAGATATACCATTTTAAAAATATTTAAAAACAATTGTTCCTAGTAAATTTATTATCTGTTTGTGTCATGGTCTCATTATTTGATTAAGTCATTACACTATCAGTGTTTGTGCAAGGCCTGAGTAAACTTTATAGCTGAAGGACAGCATAGAAAACTAAAATGAATGGCTGCCAAAGAAATATATAATCAATAACATATGTTAACCAACTGAACATAATATAATTTTATTAAAATTGATTATTTTAATGTGCAATTGTTTCAAACCTATCATTTTCTCCATATCAGGTGTAAATTTTGTGGTAGAACCCTTAAAACTGTTTGTAAATTTGCATACATATCTGTTATGCATGTTCATAATGAGTTTTTTTTTTAGGTTCATTATCAAAAAGTTTATTCAAAAATATATGTAGAACAAAAATAAGCATTTTTCTGACAAAATCTCAAATTTTTGTATATTTGAGTTGAGAGAACTATAAAACATAAAATTCCATACCTGCATCTATAGTACTCTCCCTCTTGTCTGGGTTGATGGAGGCAACCTGACTGCAGCTGCATTACAACTACAACATTGATAGAATCTGCACAATGATGTTTCTTCATAATGTAACATGACTTTTGAATGGTTACTGCAGCTGGGCAGTGAAGATCTATGGGACTCATACATCATATTCATTTATAACCTGCAAAAGAACTTTTTATGGTCTTTTAGTGCAACTTTATTTGGAACTTGTATAAATACTTGTATATATTGTATAACTTGTATGGACACTTCATCACTGAGTATTAACAACATGTATTCTAGATACTTAATGCTTATGCAATTATTGGCTTTTTTATGACATAAAAATTTTATAATGGTTGTTGTGCTTTTAAATTTTTATACTCTGTAATAGAGCAGTAAATATATTTTTAATTATATGTGGAGATATTTTGGTGCCATAAAGTGGTTAAAATTATTTGTAGCATAAACTTTTGTACAGAAGAGATAAAAGGAGATATCTTGTTTCTTATGCTGTCCTTTTAATTAAAGTTCCTTTGGGTGTATTGTATGAAAAACTTTTATTATTTTCTGTTATTTAAAAAGAAAACATACTAGTATAGTTTCAAATATATGCATTTTTTTTCTCGTTTCAGAAGTCTGAAAAGACTGATTTTCTGAACTATTTCTACAAGCACTGTATGCATGTCTTAATAGCACCATTGCTAGCCAACACAACAGAAGACAAACCAGTTAAAGGTAAAAATGCTCTGAACAGAATGTTTCCTTTTTTATTTAATATCAATAGCTTTTTTTCACATGATCCAGTGATGAGTTCTCAACTTTAAGACTGATTTACTGTTTTGACTGGAATATACACTCAACTCTCCATGTACACAAGGGTTCCATTCTGCAAAGACTCTCATACATTAAATCGTGCAGAGCTTAAGAAACAATAAGAAATAAGGGGTTTAGGTTCAGAGATCACTTGCAATTACATCTATATACTTTTTAGTAAACTAATTATTTATGTAAATTATGCAAAGTAATACAAATGAAAAGTTATAGAAAACAGATTCCGAAGAAGTGATTTTACTACATTTTTGTAAAAGGTACATAAATAAATAAATAAATACCCCCTCAAGCAGCTGCTTGCCACAGAGGTCTGACATGAGCCTGTCAGTTTATATGCCACAGTAGAAGATCTGAGAGGATGGCAGGACCTCAGCAGAAAACAACACGAACATCCATGCCTTACCCGGGGCTCGAACCCAGGTCCCGTAGATCAGTAGCCAAGCGCGCTAACCACTCGGCCACGGGACGGCTAATACAATAGAAAATGAAAAATTTTACAAAGCAAACACACAGACTTAATCCATGGTACTTCCTCCTTTGTGCATTCGCACAAAGGAGGAGGCACCGTGAATATGTTAATTCCAAATTCCTATGGCTGACACACCTTCACCAGCTTCAATCCTTGAGATAATCTCAAGCTTCTTCACTAACCTCATGATCTTCATCTTCTCCTTCATGGGTCCAGGCATAATTGCACTTTTTTAAAGTTCAAGAGGCAAATAATTTAACTTAGATTGTATGAAATGTAGCATTTTTGGACCAAACCACTTCTTAGAATGTCTATGGTTCTCTCTGCCATCTTTTTTCTTTTCCTTGTTAATAATGACAGCAATAGCTAACTAAATTTCATTATTATAATGACAGTGGCAGCTAAATGTTTACCACGATGTTTAACTCGCATATATTTGAATTTTGGTTTGCATGCAAAAAAAAAAGGGCATTAAAGATAGTTTGTGTAGATTCAAATTCACGCAAATGGAACTTGCACATGTGGAGGGTTTAATGTACTTCCAAATTTGTAAATAAAATCTATTATACAAACACTATAAATAATGTGAAAAATAGTAACTTATTTTAATAATGGAAAATAAGTAATGTTTTCTGTTAGCATTTGTGTTACTAATAAAAGGTATAATGATTATTAAAATTTTCCAAAAACAGTTGCCATTCATAGATCTAAACAGTGAAGAAGAGAAATTTAGCACTTTATATATATATAAAAAAACTTTCAGCGTGATAATATATATGTTTAGAAGAATGGCACCTTAATAGGCCCAACTCGGGACCTATTAAGGTGCCATTCTGATTTGAACTCTGGACCTGATTGTGCACCAGTTGCTCTACTAGTATCATCATCATCATCCTCAAGCAGCCATGGGCTACGGAGGTCCAACCAGACCGCGCAGTTTAATTCTCCAAGCATATCTGTCCTGAGCTACATCTGCTGCATCCGGCCACTGTACACCAATTCTAACAAGGTCCTGTTTGACATTGTCTGCCCACCGCATCCTAGGTCTCCCCCTCCTTCTGAGACCTCTAGGCACACTGTTCATAACCCTATTCGCCAATCTATAATCATCCATACGGGCAACATGGCCAAACCAGCGGAGTCTCTCTCTGCACAATATGCTGCTTAAAGGAGGTTGCAGACTCCTTTGCCTAACCTCATCATTAGTTACAAAGTTAAACCACCTAATACCCAAGATACTGCGTAAGCATCTAGAATCAAAAGCATCTAGTTTCCTGTTATCTTACTTACACAGCTTCCAAGTTTCACTACCATAACTAACCCTAGAAAGAACCAAACTATTATACAATCTAATTTTAGTCTTTAGGTGTATACGCCTATTTCTCCACACTCTCCATAGATTCTTAAAAGTCCCGGCAGCAATCCCTATTCGTCTGTTAATCTCATGCCGCACATCACCAGTATCAGTTACACAGCTCCCAAGGTAATTAAACTGTGACACCTGCTCGAGACTGCAACCATTCAGATTAACTGAATCACAACCTGCCTGACCAATTTTCATCACTTTAGTTTTCTCTCTGTTTATAACCAAACCTACTGTACTACCAGTCTCATCAACAGTTCGAATGAAAGAGTTCATCTCATCAACATCATTTGCCAAAAGGGCTAAATCATCAGCATAATCTAAATCAGAAATTTTTGTATCTCCAGCCCATTTAAGGCCAAAAGCTTTCCCTTGAAGTGAATTTCGCATAACATAATCAACAACCAAACTAAAGAGAAAAGGAGACAAAATGCACCCTTGTCGAACACCAGAAGTAATGCTAAACCAATTGCTACAAGACTTACCAACTCTCACACATGACTCAGTGTTATTATAGAGAGCTTTCATTACGTTAACTAACTTGTCAGGTATACCATATGATCTCACAATCAACCACAATTTATGACGATCAACAGAGTCGAAAGCCTTTTTGAAATCAACAAAGCTAGCAACCAAAGGTTTCTGAAACTCTAAACATTTCTCAAGAATCTGCCTAAGTGAAAGTATCTGATCCACACATCCCCTACCACTTCTGAATCCACATTGCTCATCACGCAATTGCCTGTCAACCAGATTCTTAATTCTATTAAGCACAATCATCGAAAGAACTTTACCTGGAACGGAGAGTAGGCTGATACCCCTATAGTTATCACAAGAACTGCGATCACCTTTTTTGAAAATAGGGATAATAATAGCTCTGGTAAAATCTTTAGGAACCATGCCTTTATCATAAAAGTTATTCAAAATTTCAGTCATCCAAATGGTAACAGAAACATTCCCAGCTCTAAGCATTTCCGTAGTAATTTCATCCACCCCTGGGGATTTATGAAGTTTAAGTTTAGAAATAGCCAAACTAACTTCAGATTGTGTTATAGGGCCAACATTAAAGCCAACAATGCATCTATCATCATTGCAAACAATGGGAGTAGAACTAACCACATTGTTTAGAACATCACTGAAATGCTCAGCCCACCTAGCCATGACAGAATCCTCACCTTCTATAACCTTGCCGTGTTTATCCTTCAATCCCTGTATACCTGTTCGTTTTCTACCACATAAAACGTTAACTATCTGGTACAGCTCTCTTCTGTTGTGTTGTCTATCTGTTTCCTTAGCTTTGTCAGCCAATCCATGAAGTCAAAGATTCTTATCAGCTGTTAACTGATCCTTCACACGTTTATTAAGCTCTCTGCAATGTTTTTTATTAGGATTAGTAGGGTCTTGATTAAGAACATTCCTGCGGTTATTTCTTTCTGAAATAAGCTCAAGTGTCTTATCACTCAAATAATTCTGCCTCCTCTTTTCCTAAAAGGGTACTATTTCAAAAAAAAAAACCTGTTTAAAATAGTTCCAGTCTTCCTCCACTTCAGTAGTAAGCAAACCATGACTGTCATAATGACTAAGTAACCTTTCATGGTAAGCTTTTGCTGGGTCTTTCAGAGCTTCAATATTAAAAGTAAATTTTTTAACCCTAGCACAACACTTTTTAAGTTTAAGTTGCAAGACACTTTTAACAAGTTAATGGTCAGATCCAATTTCAGCTCCCCTATATGACCTGGTATTCCTAACAGAACTAGCCCATTTGCTGTTATTTAATATATAATCAATCATATTCTTATGCAGGCCATCAGGTGAAACCCATGTGTACTTATGTATGCTGCGGTGTTTGTAATAAGTATTAGTTATTCTGAATCCATTGAGTTTACTTACCTGTAGGAGACGTTGCCCATTGCCATTGCAGCTACCAATACCAAAAGGGCCTATTACTCCTCCCCAAAGGTCAGAGTCAGTACCAACTTTGGCATTGAAGTCACCAAGAACAAGGGTAATATCTCCTTTCTTGACAAAATTCAAAATATCCTGAAGTTGTCTGTAAAACCTATCCTTCTCATCCTCATCAGAATCCTCAGTGGGGGCATAACAGCAGATAACATTCAAGTCTTTAATGCTTGTCTGAAAATTTTCTGTAAGAAACCTTTCATTAATGCACTCATATCCTAGAAGAGCATCACTAGCATGTCTGCTGAGCAGCAGACCCACGCCTTGGTGATGCTTTCCATCCTCCCTCCCTGTAAAGAGAAATTTAAAGTTATTTTTAAGTATCTCACCTTTACCTGTCCATCTGGTCTCTTGCAAGCCTAGAATATCTAGGTTATAGCGCTGGAATTCCTGCATGAGGACATCAAGAGAATAATCTCTATGTAATGTCCTCACGTTCCACGTTCCTGCAGAGAGAAAATGATTAGTAGGATTTTTAAAGAAATTAGGTTTATTGAGATTGGTAGGGCCAACAATATCAATCTACTAGTATGCTTAAGCTAAATTGGTGGTGCTTTCACATTGGTTTAAAAAAATGAATGGAGTGTTAGTCTTTCACATCCCATTAGTTCAAATGGTCAGGGCACAATAATGCACTATTTATGTTAACTGGAAAATGGTAATTTTTATGCATCGGGCATATATATAATACCAGATGTTAGTCATAATAAAGACACTACTGGATTGCAGCAGACACTATGTGTTTCAGAATAGGAACTCGCATCCATGATGCCAGGATACTAATAAAAATAGATGAGTGAAAAAAAAAACCAACATATGTCTATCAGGCTCAAAACTCCTTGGTTATACTCCAGTTACACTACCAGTTAAGGCACTGCTGCTTGATTAGAAGGAGGTCCTGAGTTTGGGAGGCAGATGGTGTGATTTTTTTCACACTTGTTTGTTTCTGATTAATATCATTTCACATGGTTCTGTGATATATAGCATTTGCTGTATTCTGATAGTGTTTTTGTTTTGATTGACATTGGTAAATGTATATGCCTGTTTTAAATTGTTCACAATTGCACCTTGACCATTCGAACCAACAGAAAGTGAAAGCTCAACACCTACTTTATTCATAACCTTACTTAACTCTAATCCTACAGGGCTGACTTAAAGACACATTTGTAGTGCCAGTAACTATTAGTACTACAATTAAATTGGCACTGAGACTTTGTGTATTTTATATTTCTACAAAGTTCAAGCTGTTGTAAGTTCATGGTGAAATTAGCCTCCAATGAGGGGCTCCCTACACCAGATATTTCTACATAAGCGACTATTATTTTTTTACAAAATTGTTTATATTCCATTTATGCAGTTCTTAATATAAAATACTGATATTTACTACCATGATGTGATGCAGTGATACATTATTTGGTTTTTATAAGAAAATGACCCTTGTGAGCTATATACCCAAAAAAATTTAGATTATTCTGCTATCAAATGTCAAAAATGCACCACAACGCTGCTATAACGAGGAAAACAAATTTATAATAAGTTCATAATTCTGCAAAACATGTAAATACATTGAATCACTTGTCACATGGCTATTTGATAAAACAAACAAGTGGCATACTGCATAATTTTACACCTTAGTTGAAGTTTGTGGTGTAACCGAAAATTTTATCTGGCTAAATATGTATCATGATTGGAACAACCCAAAACAAAATGTTTGCCATAAATTGTTCCTGAAAGAGTTGTTGCAAGATATATTTATTTGCAACATATATTCATGCAACACAGAGCAGAAACATACCTGTAGAAAAGTTATACACCTAGTTCTCTTTTTATACACTCTCCATTCATGTTTTCTCAAAGATATGCTTTTAAAAATAGACCAAAGACAGAAAGTTTTATAGATACAAGATTTTGAAGGAAAACATTTTGTCATGTCCCTATTAAAAATAAAGAAATGCAAACCCAGTGGTTCAATATAAGGGTCTACACTGCATAAAAGGGGAGTCATGCATATATTTATTATTTCTCCCTGGCATTCAGTGGACCACTACAATCTCTAAAGTTTTACTATAATGGATTTATAACTTAAAAAGAGTTAGTAGGGGACACTGATGGGATGTTAAGCTGTGCTCCCTTGTGCAGGAGAGCCATACCTGTGCCCTTTAAAGAACATACTGGATGGCCTTACGAGAGACTACCATCTGTCTCCCAATAGCTGTTCCATGGGTCACCTTCCCCAACCTTCTCTGATCCCTCAGGGTCCTTGTGATCTGGCCATTTAGCCCATTGTGTGCAAAAAAAGTGCCACTCAGGGGTAAAACAACCCAACCACTTAAAAGTTGTTAAACATTGTTTTTACTTGGCAAAGGAGGCAGGATTTCAAGAAGTGCAGACATATGCTGATGAAAACATGATAAAAGAACTAAAGATGAGCAATGAGGAATTAATGCAGATTCACAAGAAACTAAAGCTTATTATTGAGAAAGATCCAGTGAAGGTATGTTGACAACAGTGAAAAGGTAATTAAAAGATCTCAGCCCCCTGAATTCTTTAATGATCCATTAATATAATCGAAAATGCACTCTAAAATTCGGTAGACAGAGATTCAAATACAGAAAGAAGTGAAAAAATAAAAAGAGACATGAAAATGTCTTTCCAGCCCTGTTATCTGCTAATGCTTAAAAAAGAGGAAAGCTGCCAAACATTCATAATTCCTTCCTTAATGAAAGAACCAAGCAGAAAAAGCTTAAATGTCAAGTATGTTGACTTTGTTTTCATCTATAACTCCATCAATATCCTTTGCCTTCATACTTGCTTCAAAAGCATTACAAGAGGAATGTGTCAGTGCTCTGCTTTCTGATGATAAGGATAAACTTCCAACATTAATACCATCACCTAATTCTTCCCTGCAAAGAGAGAGGAGAGATTGAGCACTGAATTCTCCTTCTTAATAATAATCTTTATTCATATTCATGTTAGTTATACAAAAGTTTAAACAAATGACCCACAAAGCATCTGCTTATCTGCAGGAGAGAAGAATAATAACATTGCATGAAAATACCTACGATATAATTTAAAACAATGTCATCGAATTATGTGAATTTCAGTGGAAGCTCCATTGTGGTGGTTCAAATTTTTATTTTAAATTTAGTGCCTAGAAGAAAATTTTTAGTCTTATTTATTTTTGATTTCTTTAAATTTGTTTAATAAAATAATATCCCTTGGCAATTGATTGAATACGTAAGGTATTGTATATGCCCTTGTACATTTCCCGTAATTGTTTAATATTTTTGGAAGTTGGAAATAATTTTTGGATTGTAACCTTGTGTTTTTCCCATGAGAGATTTTAGATTTAAATTGATTGTCAAAAAAATATTTTAAAGTGATGCGGTATTTGTAAAAGTTGTGAAAAGAGAGTATGCCTAGATAATTTAGTCTTTCTTCGCTATGATAAAATGAATTTCTTAAGTTGTATGGGATTATATTTTTAGCAATGATTGATTGAATAGTTTCTATTTTCTTTATATTTGTGAGATTAGTTGAGCCGTATATTGTCAAACCATAAGTCAATATAGATTCACAGATAGCTTTGTAAACCAAAATACATGTATGTGTGCTTGCAACAAATTGTAGTTTGTAAAGTTTGGATGCACATAGACACAATTTCCCTGCTAACTTTTGAATATGTGTATTCCATCGGAAGGTTATGTCCATGTAAAGTCCAAGATCTTTATGGCTCTCAACCCACTCAATAACCTCAGGGTCATGAGTTATCATGTGAGGACACAAGGGTTCGTGGTTTTTAATTGCATAAGATGAAAGATCATAGTATCCTGGTGAATGAAAGCTCATCCATTTGGTTTTTTTTTGAGTTTATGTAAATACGATTAATGTTAGACCAATTAACAATTTTGTTAAAATCATCCTGTGTATCTCGCACTGCATCTCCTATATTGTGATTCACGTTAACCAAGGCGGTGTCATCAGTATATATATATATAAGGAGAGCCCTTCAATTTAAGGTTAGCTAGATCATTAATATAAATAATGAATAAAAGCGGACCTAAAATTGAACCTTGTGGAACACCAGTGTACACTCTTCTCTTCTCACTAAAAATGCCATTAATTTTGGTAACATGCACTCTGTTTTTTAAATAATTTTCAAACCATTTAAGGGTAATACCTCGGACATCATAGATATGCAATTTTTGAAGTAAAATATCATGATCCAACGTATCGAATGCCTTACAAAAGTCCAGAAAGATAGCTGCTGCTTTTTTTCCATTGTTTAAAGTTCCATTAATGACGTCAGAAAACTCCATTAAAAGTGTAATTGTGTTTTTACATTTTTGGAAACCATATTGCTTTTCACTAATAATGTTATGTTTTTTCAAGAAATTGGCTAGAACATTAGCTACATATCTTTCAAGTATTTTGTGAAGAACGGGTAATATGGCAATGGGCCTATAGTTAGTGCAATCGGATTTAGTTCCACTTTTGTAAATTGGTCTTAAAATAGCAATTTTGAGTTTATTAGGGATGTTTCCTGTGGATATGCTTTCATTGATAAAGTTTGTCACGAGATCAGCTTTAATGTGCCTTATGTGTACCTGATCCTATCCATATGATTTTCTTTCATTTAAGTCACTTAGAATTTTGAAAGTTCCTTGTTTTGAGATGGGAGGAATAAAAATTGGGAGAAAAGAAGGTTGGATGTGTTTAGGAACTGTAGAGAGATTCTGTATCCAGTTATCGTCTCTAAGATTGACAATAATGTCTGCAAAGGTGTTGTTAAATTTCTCTGCTGCTTGAGTTTCAGACATACCTTGTGGCATATTCTTCATGATAAAATCGTCAATGGCAGTTTTAGGTTTATTGTTGATAATTTGGTTGATGAGTTCCCAATTTTGCTTTGGATTATTTTTACAAGACTCAAATTGTTTGAAGTAATATTTTTTCTTTTCCTGCCTAATAAGGGACGTGACTGTGTTTCTTAAGTTTGTGTATAGTAATTTAAAATTTAGGTTTCTCTTGTTATTTTTGTAATCAATCCAAGCCGAGTCTCTTTTTTGTATTAAGTTTATTATTTCCTGATTTATCCAATCTTTGCTACAATTGCGTTGTTTAATTTTTGAGCCATCCGATAGTTTATTAATTTTGTTATTGTTAACAATCGCCATTTTTTTTTTTATAAATGCTTCATAAAGTACATCTATTGGTTCTGAATTTGGGGTTTCGTTTCCAGTGCCTCTGTCCAGCCAGTTTGTTAGACTTATTTCTTTGCATATGTTTTTATGATCTAAGATAGTTTTCGTGTTAAAATTGCTGCCTAGCATTTTAGTGTGATTGGACGAATTCCCAAGTTTTTTCCCCCCGCAAGTGGCCACAATTAAGTAGTGGTCTGCGATCCTACTGCAAAAAATCATTGAATTTGTGTCGAGTTTAATGTCAAGTCGGACGTTTATGTGATCAATGCATGTCTGAGAGAGAGAGTCGCAAATGATGTCTTCCCTGGTGATACCAGTAATGATAGGTGAGAAACCAAACTTGGTTAACAATTCTACATATTTGGCAACTCCGTATTTTTTGATATTTTTGATATCTAAATTAAAGTCTCCAACTAGTATTTGATTGCGACGTTTATCAGTTGTTTCGAACCAGTTTTTGAGATTAGAAAGAAAAGTGTTAATGTTCGAGCTTGGTGATCTGTAAATAGCAAGTAAATTGAAAGTTAAATTACCCTTGTAGATATTTATATTCAGTGTTTCAGCAGGAATTACAAGTGAAGGTATCGTTTTGACTAATAATGTGTCGCGGAAGAAAAGTAGAATGCCATGTTCAAACGCACCAGGAGTTCTCGTAAAAAGTTGATTAAAATTTTCTAGATTGAACAATGGAGCATCCGTGCTGAGGATGTTAGTTTCTGTCAATATAATAATATCTAAAAAATTCAAGATATCTTTAAGGTAAACACATAGAGTATCCCAGTTTTTTTTTTCAGACTTTGAATGTTCACATGCAGAAAGCTTAAATGTTCATCAGATTCATAACATAATTTACTAGTCAAGAACCATTTCTTAACTTCTTCATAGTCGCACAAAACATTTTCGTTGTGATCAAATGTTGGTAAGTCATCGAAATGAAAAGTCGCCATGGCAAAACAAATAAGATGGAGCAAATGAACAATATATTTCCTGTTTAAAATTCATCGAAATTCGTCAGCATATCAATTCGAATTACGCTGTCACCATCAGTTTTTCTCATCATGATTTTCCCGTTCCGAAACCAGACGTATTTAAAATTTTTTGATTTGGCCAGGCACACCTCGCTTTCCAGAAAAGTTCTCTGTTTATTGGAGTTAAATTTTCATTTAGATATACTGGAGTTTTTTTAGCATCATCAATAACGTTACTGGCAAAGATTTTCGATTTCTTTTTTGACATCCATTGTTCATGTTCGTTTCTAGATTTAAATTGGGCAATAATCGCAGGTGTTTTTTTCTTGTTCCTTGTTGGCAGTCTATGTAAGGCTTCAAGTTGATCAATGTTAAAATTATTTATATCTAGTGCTTTTGCAACATTGATCATTATCTGATTTAGATTTTCTTTCTCATCCTGGTCGTCCATTGAAATGCCATGTATCTCGATATTTCGGTTTTCAAGATCATTAATTTGCAACTTTAGAGCCATATTCTCTTGAGTGAGATCTGCACATGTAGTTTCAATGGTAGCTAGTTTACTCATAGTGTCTAGTTGCGTCGCTTCATATTCGTGAAATTTATTCAATAGTGTATCATATTGAGATGAGAAAAATTCTACTGAATGCCTTAAGTCTTTGATTTCGTTTCTTAAGTGCATTACTTCATTTAGTAACATTTGAAAGTTTCTAGCTTCTTGTTGCACCGAAGACAGGGGCCGTATATTATTAGAGTTACAGCCTTCTCCAGGTGTCTTAGAGGAGCGGTGACCCAAGGATGTCTCCTGGCCATAATCACTGTTGTTATTTGATGTTGGTGAGGGTGATACACGTGTTATTCTTTAGAGGCGTATTGTCTCTGTTTTCTTTATCTGAAACTGGTCTGTTGTTTGTCCTGCTTAATTTACATTCATTACAGAGTCATGTTTTTTCTTCTCTTGAGTCATCTTTTTTTATAGTTTCTCTCCATTGTGCCAGAGCACCCAAAATGCAGTTTCCCTTTGCATACACTGCATAGGATATGGTCAGCATTAGGAGCAATTGTTTCTCCACGGCTGTAACACGTAGAATTCATTGTGTAGAGAATTTTGGCTCACAAGTTCAACAGCTGGAACCACTATTGGGAGATGCACAAATTGGGCCCTAAAGTTCTGACAAGACACTGACACTGTGTGTGTTGTGACATTACACAAGACACTGTGTAAAACACGACAGACTGATGCAAGCGGGAGAGGACACGTAAGAGCAATAAAGTTTATATCACTTACTAGTCTGATGACGTCCCAGAAGGTCAACCGATGCTGGTCATGGTCACTGGAGGGCAGCGGACACACCCCTGCTGGCAGGAGCTCTGCGAGGAACGTCCAATCACAACGACTGCTTGCAAACGACTGTGGCATTCTCCAGACACATACTTTGTCATTAACCTTTTCCATGCCACAACTATAAAATCAGGTTCACGAAGCCTGCATTATACAGCCATGAACCCATAAAATCAGTCTTTAGTACCATAAATATTTTTAAAAATATGAAAGTTTGAATTGACTTTATTTATTACATATATGTAAAATAGATATTTCAGAGCTCCTGATTTAAAATGTAAGAAAATACAGTAAAACCTTGCAATTTTCTTTAAAAAGCTTATTAAATTTTATTTACCTTTATTTTTGTCATTTTCTTAATTCCAATTTAATCTTTTTTTTTTCTTTTGTTGTTCTTTCTTTTGATAGGAACAGAAATGCATCATGTTACATTTGTTATTTTTGAAGAATAAAAAATTCTAAAATTGACTTGCTTATTTGACTGGTCACAGCTGGTGAAAAGCTTTGACTCTCAAAGTATGGTACCAAGAAAAAAATTATAAAAAGATAAATCATTTTCTTGTTTAAGTAAAAATTACAGAAATAGCCTTTTTTCTATTCATGTTATTATGATTCTTTCTATTAATTTTTTTAAATAAATTTTTATTCACATTGCCAGATGCAATTTTTTACTATGTGCCTCTGTAAAAGCCCTATTAAAACAAAACTAGTTGTCTTTTTTTTTGTAAAATATTTTATTTTCAGAAAATCCAGCATTAAATGCTGATTAATTTAACATACAACATGTCATAATCCTTTCAATAGTTATTTGGCAAAAAGAGTTCTGAAGTTCCTTTTTTTGCCTGAGCACAGTTGAAAAAAAAAAAACTGGCATGGTAAGGGTTAAATGGCCTATGATTATTCCAGTTGTAATACTGGATTTTTATTATACTGTATTTATTTTTTTACTTCAGAAAAAAGTGTTTTTCTAACCAAAATGTCTTTTAAAATGGTATTCTAGTCCTAAGTTCAAAGTTTAATTTTGTTATGGATGTTTGTCAAATGTACTGTTCTTTTTTTTTTAAATATTGTTTTCCATTATTTTTGAATTGCAATAAAATTTTAAAACTGCTTCAAATTATTATGTCCTACATAAAATATGTGTTTTAAATAGCTTTCTTTTTGCACATTTTCCATTTACATGGTCATTTCGGGAACCACCTGTCTACTATGGGAACTAGGTAATTTCCTCAATAAAGGAAGTGTTGCTGAAATTAATAAAAACATAATGCCAAAATTCCAATGGTTAAATTGTAGAACAGCACTGATTGCAATTTGATTAATGATGGCTGTTAACCATAACACAATCTGACACACAATACATTAATACAAGACAAATGGCAGTGTTATTGTAATGCATACTCAAAGTAACTTCTGTTAACCGCAATACACATTGGATGTAAGTCATTTCTTGCAGAATGCATCTAACATGGCAGTTTCAGTAGTGATGAACATTCAGTCATTTCTTTGCTTCATTTCATGCTTCTGTTCTCATCTAACTGCTTACACATAGTAGTTGGTATGAAAAAGTGTTTGCTCATAGTATGTGCACCACACAAGAAATGGAAAAAAAATCTATGAAAAGCAAGCAATTTTATTTTTATAAGCAATCGTTTAATGTTTTACAGCCATTTTGGCACCAAAGTCACAAACTGATGTCAATTTGTTACAAAAGGGTACAAGCCAAAGAATGTTTGCAAACTACTAGATTAGGGAATAAATGAGTCAAAGAAAGGTTGAGAAGCACTGGATTGGATAACAAAACTTTTGTTTTTCACTGAAATTGCTCATTTTATTGAGAGGAATGAAACTTATTGCAAATATCTGTAAATTTCACACCTTATCATAATTTTAAATGCATTATAGCAGACTTTGGATACAGAAAAACGTAAAAGCAAAATTGTTCAAACAATTTTTATCGCAAAAATGAAAAAAAATTATTAATTATAATCATTATTAAAGTTAGATAATGTTTTAACGTAAATTGCAGCTAATTTTGAAGTTAATAATTATAGTAACAATATATCAAAATACAGTAATGAACCCCCATATGCAGCATCCCAAATAATGATATATATGATTAATTTTTTTTTCAAGTTAGGTGCTTGAAAATAATTGAAAAAAAGTTTTTCAGAAAAGTGTCATTTCTTTAAGAAATTTTCCAACATTTTAAAAACTGAAAAATCTTTTTAATTTTTTAAAAATAAATTATGTTTTTAATTATTTTAAATGTAATGTTTATCAGTTTGAATGAGCTGAACTAATTTCAGAAATGTAAAAATGATACTACACTAGTAAACTTTAAGTTTTTATTGGTTATATTATAGCCGTCCCGTGGCCGAGTGGTTAGCACGCTTGGCTACTGATCTAAGGGACCTGGGTTCGAGCCCTGGATTTAGGCATGGATGTGTGTTGTCGTTTTTCTGCTGAGGTCCTGCCATCCTCTCAGATCTCCTACTATATCATATAAACTGACAGGCTCCTGTCAGACCTCTGTGGCAAGCAGCTGCTTGAGGGGGTATTTATTTATTTTTTTTATTATATTATAGATAATGTCGTACTAAAAATCTAGACTAGACAACCTTGGGTCCCAAACTTCCTGGATTTTGGTTCCTTTATTGTACATAAAATTTTGCTCTACATCATGTTCATTAATTCCTTTTTTCTTAATTGTAGTACCAATTAAGTGGGATTTGATCCTGCAAGTGTATAGCTCTGAGGTGACACATTGCTAATTTTGATGCCTCGCACTCTCTTTAAGTAGCAGTAAGCATTTAAATGCAAATAAACTTTATATATAAACAATATGCTGCATATATATTTACAGATGGATTAACTTCCAAAGCAAACAGTGCCTTGTAACAATAATTATTAAACGGTTCCTTTTGACAATTAATCGATTGTATAATGTTAAATTGTGTTTCATATTAATATTTGATATAATTTTTTTTTTTAATTTTATTCTAGAAGACAGCCAGACTGCTCAACTTCTTGGCCTAATATTGGAACTTTTGTCCTTTTGTGTGGAACATCACACATATCATGTAAAAAATTATATTCTACATAAGGATTTGTTACGAAGGATACTCGTCCTGATGAAGTCAAAGCATACATTCCTTGTTTTATGTAAGTAAATCTTATTTTCTCAGTTATCTTCAGTAACTAAGTTTTAAGTTATGTTTCAGATATGACTAAATATTTTTAAAATCAACATTACAAATTAACTATGTTTAAAATATCTGCACAAACTGTCAGCTTGCATTTTCACTGCTGAATTTTTAAATAAGATCAAGTAAGCAAGACTGGTAAGGAAACTTAAAATGTTATGATGCAGGATTTGGAAGGAAAATTGTATAACAGTATATAAAACTGTTTAACACTTGCTTACATTCCTATAGGATATTGCAAAAATTAATGTTTCAATTTTTATTACTTTGAATTGATATGCTTGATCTGGGCACATAGTAGTATTGATTGGTTTATTGATAGCATGCAAAACCTTTGCTAAAAGAACTTAGTTTTATAATATTGTTATTATTTCTATTATGTTTTATGCTGTCCTGTGTGCCAAGTGGTTAGTGTGCTTGTCTACTGATCTGAGGGACCTGGGTTTGAGTCCCGGATAAGGCATGGACATTTGTGTTGTTTTTCTGCTGAGGTGCTGCCATCCTCACAGTTCTGCTACAGCATATAAACTGGCAGACTCCTGTCAGACCTCTGTGGCAAGCAGCTGCTTGAGGGAGTATTTTTTTTTTGCCAATATTTTAAGTAATGTTATCTTTCAGATAATTATGTACTAAAGCTTACTTGCTGTTGTCCAATTTGAAATTGATAATTCTATATTTATTTACTTAAATATATTTTGCCTCCTGATATATTGTTTTTGCCAACTGCAAAGAAAAAACTCCACAATTTTAGACTGCACTATGATTTTTATTAAAAGCTAAAATTTTTTAGAATTATGCAATAGTTTAATTGTCAGTAATGTATGGGTAAATAAAAATTAATGTTAAATAAATATTACCATTACTTTTTGCACAAGGAAAAGCCTTTTTCAAAACTAGCTCTATAGTTTTGTCACTTCTGAGTTTTTTTACTGATTGAAATCATGCTACACCTGTAGTGACCACAGAGAAAAATGTAACTGGTGATATTAAATACACATGACTATTAAGAAATGTTATAATTGCTACCTTACATAATTTATGCACTAAACAAGATAAGGTCAAAGCATTCCTTGTTCTAGAGAGGGGATAACAATGATTGAATTATCCTTATCTACCATTAAGATGTTTACTTGTGTTTCATATAAGATGTTTTTTTCAAAGATGGATTCCTCCATTCAGATAAGTTCGTAATTTTTCTTGTGTCCAGCCTGAAAAACTGGTTTACATCCAGAGGCCAAGCTATATTCTAATATAATTTTTTATAATAATATTATAAAAAATGTTTAGAAATTTTTTTGCTAAATAACTAGTGAAAGGAATCATGTCACATTATATACCAAATTAATTAGCATTTAATTCTGGATTTTCTGAAAATAAAATATTTAACAAAAAAGATGACTAATTTTACTTGACATGATCACATTCATGGGGTTTTTCTGTCCCATTTATGAAGTGGAGGAACAATTTTTTTGTATTTATTTTTACTGAACGTTATATGCATTTTTTTTTTCTTTGAGAGGTGCATTTTGGGGATTTGGCAAAGTGCCAAAAAGTTGGTTCATCAAGGCTAGAAAATATCAATCTTAGAGTGGCAGAGCAAAGATATGGGAGGGGGGGGGGGATAAATGCCTTCAGTGTAACTGTGGAGGACGAGGAAGGTTAACACCCAGTATAAAAAAAAATCACAGCATATGTATTATAAATTAAATTTAGTTATAACACTGTATATGATATATAAATAGAACATAGCAGAAGGCAATATAATCTAAGAGTAATGGTAACAATTGTGTTTAATGCATTTTGCAGATTGCTGCTTGATGCATTTCATGGTCTATTAGTTTGACCCCAACTTTGTTAGGCAAGTGAAGAAAGCCATTACTGTTGAATTATACTACTTCTGCTTTTATTTATATATCGTTTATACTGTTATAGAGTTCTATTAAATTTATAATTATGTTTATAGTCAAGACTCTCGCAATAGACTGTTGCTTACTTCAAATTACTCTGAGACTGTCTTGAAAACTTAAGACTCTCTTGAAATCACCTCTGACAAATATGTGGGGCAGGGGTGGCTCAGTCGATAGTGCGCCAGGCTCGTAATCTGCAGTTCCCAGGTTTGAGTCCCAGCTGGGTCAGCATTGAGATTTATGCCTGACCTATAATCAGCCCTGCCCACGGTCAGTAGGGGACACCGATGGGCTTGAAAAGGCCGCCGTCAGTCGGATGGGACATTAAGCCATTGCCCCGTGTGTGGGAGAGACATACCCTGTGCACATTAAAGAACACACTGGACGGCCTTGATGGGAGGCTACCATCTGCCTCCCAACAGCTGTTCCAATGGGTCCCCTCCTCCAACCTTCTCTGAGCCTTCGGGGTCCTTGTGACCTGGCCATTTAGCCCATTGTGTGCAAAAAAGTGTCACTCAGAGGTAAAACCCAGCTGACGAATATGTAAATTAACACATCGCCAACTTTATATATTATACAGCAATATATATTATGTAAGTCACAATCAGTTGCTTACCAAATTGTAATAGCCAAATAATGACCACTACAATTCAGTAAGCAAATGAAGGGAGTTCAGTGTTTGCTCCCTTCACTTGCTTGCCAAAGATTTGGTCAAACCAATAGACCATGAAATGCATCTAGGACCATAGCAGATATCTAGCAGCAAAATGGTAATGCATAAAATGCCATTGTTACCATCATTGTTAAATTATACTGTCTTTCTTTTGCTATGTTTTATTTATATGTCATATACAGTGTAATAAGAATTTTTTTTTATATATTTATTTCTAACACCCAACCATAGGATTCTTTCTGTATCCAAGACCTCATTCATTTTTAGGAAATTATAAAGTATCAGTTTGTCTGGCTTTATATAACCTAATTCGATGTTTAAAAAAACCTGCAGCAAAAAGTTGTAAGCTGCCTATCATCATAGTCAGACGATGCCATAACTATGAAAGATCAATAATGACCTATAAATATACAGGAATAAAATCAATAAATTGATATAAGTAAAAAACAAACACGTAAACCAGCTATTGTCACAATCAGCAAGGTATAAATCTGAAAGATCTGTAGGGAATAAAAATCAATAAATCTATAGAAGTAAAAACAAAATGACAAGTTGTAAGGTGACCATTGTCATAACTAATGATATAGCAAAGATTTGAACTCCTGAAAATTGAAAGAAATACAAATATAATACTTAACTGAATTCAAAAGTTATTGATTGTTGATAATTGTATGCAGCACATGGAACATGCTTGCTAGTGATTATTATCATCTGTATTGCTGGGCCATGAGATCTTTACCAGGACTTTTTGCACAAACAGGTTATTTTTAGTTGTGGTTTTGATTTCAGTAGCCTGAGAGCACAACTAAATGCTGAGATGAATGAAAAAAATTTAGTTGTATTGAAATAGTTTTAAGACTGAAAAGAGAGCATAAAACAAAAGGAAAATAGAGGTATTTATTTTGTAATCGCTTTCAAAATCTTCCTATTATAAAAAAAGCATTTTTTGGTTTTCAGGAGATTTTCAAAACTTTTAAGAAATAATTTGTTTATAATAATTCAAATCAAACTTGTGAGCTTAAATCAAGAGGTTGCTCAAGCACAGAGTAATATTAAGAAACAAATCGGCAATCCCGTATGTCAGGTCTAAGAATGGTGATCAAATGGCTTTAAAAAAAATTTATTTATATCCTAACTTAAAATATATCATCAAATGAAAAATAAAATATTATTTTTCAATCTTGAATTATATATTTTATAATATATAAGAAAATGTTTAAATGACAATTTCTATTTTTTTAATATCATCTTGGTCCTCTCATTTTAGATTCTGTCAATGTGTATTAATCGACCTGGACACTAGAAGGGTTAATGGTGATTTTAACACTGGAGAGTAGTTTATATAGTAAAAGGAAGCAGTATGATGGAGATCCTACAGATAATTTTTTTTAGAAATTATAAAAAAAGATGAAACTCATTAGGTCTCAGCCACCAGAGGGGTTATTTCACAAGAGTTCAGCTTAATGCAGAAGATACGTGGTTGAACTATTAATCACAAATACGTAGGAAAGTTTGACCACATAAGATAATGCATGTAAAATATTCCTATATGGTGAGACAGTATAGTAATTCATATGACACTTCTAATTCTAGGTGTCCAACTTTTAAATTTCAAAAATTAAAAAAAAAAAACCACTGAACAGTTGCTGTTTGCTGAATGCTACTGCATCAAAAGTGGACTCTTATTCATCGAACTCTTATTCATAATGTCTTCCTTGATGAAAGACCCAAGCAGTATGTCCATTTCTTTTTCAACTATAATAATGTTAAGAAATCTAAAAATAGAAGTGCATCATTAAAATTGTGCTGCTCATTCTTTATCCCCCCCCCCAAAAAAAAAAAAATCATAGCATACTGAAATAGTCCTTTCACTAAATAGTTGGGGTGGCTCAGTCGTTAGCACCCCAGGCATGCTATCTGCAGTTCTCAGGTTTGAGTCCCAGCTTGGCCAGCATTGAGATATGTCTGCAAAACTCCTTGACCCTGCCCTCAGTCAGTAGAGGACACCGATGGGGTTGGAAAGCCTGTCATCTGTTGATTGGAATGTAAAGCCATTGTCCCATGTGCAGGAGAGCCATACCCTTTGGACATTAAAGAACACACTGAATGGCCTTGACAGGAGGCTACCATTTGTTTCCTAACAGTTGTCCAGTGGGCCTCCTCCTCCAACCTTCTCTGATCCCTTCGGGTCCACTAGACCTGGCCGTTTAGCCCATTATATGCAAAAAAGTGCCACTCAGAGGTAAAACAACCCATCCCTAGAATAATTCTATTGTATCTTATTGGAATAAAATTTGTATTCTGTGGGGTATGGACAAAATTGATTGATGACATTCTTATGGAGGAAAAATATCCGATGTCTGAAAACATGAAACAACACACTGAAATGGCCTCCGTCATACTGCTTCCTTTGCTAATGTTTATATTAACTATCCTTTGGTTTTAAGATCACCATTAAGCACTTACCTGACTTAAGGCATCCATCTGTCAGAAAAGCTGACATCTTGTATATAATACTTATCAGTGATGATGATTTACCCATCAAGTAGCTATTTGCCACAGAAGTATGACAGGAGTCTTTCAGTGTGATTCACTGTAGAGTGGATCTGTGAGAAAGATAACACCCCAGCAGAAAGACAACACATTCATGCCTTCTCACACACGACTCAGTTTTATTATAG
The DNA here is from genome assembly GCA_038380435.1 of Ryuthela nishihirai. NCBI lineage: Eukaryota > Metazoa > Arthropoda > Arachnida > Araneae > Heptathelidae > Ryuthela > Ryuthela nishihirai. The sequence goes on from JAWZYU010000029.1 coordinate 39,712,633, forward strand.
AGAGCTTTCATTATGTTAACTAACTTGTCAAGTATACCATATGATCTCACGATCAACAGAACCTACGCAAGAAATTTTGGCGATAGTATGTGATAGTTAAGAGTATTGGCAGCAATGATTTTCCTCCTTACTCTCAATGGATTGTGAAAACAAGTTTTATTTTTAGGTACCAATTAAATATTACTATTTTTTTTCAAATCATTAATTAATTTGAATTTCCATTGTTGTAAGGTGCTAATGGTGCAAAATTTAATTCTCTTTGAAATCAACATCCCATATTTGCCAAAAGTGTAATATTTTTCTTCTAGTTTTGCCTTTTATTGGATAACATAATAGTTTTTTTTTTTAGTTGTATTTACTTGAAGGGTACAGTAGTTGCTTTTTAGTGTTTATTGTATTTCTTTCCTTTTTTTTATTTTATTGTATTTAAATCAATATAGTAAAAGTATCTTTTAAATGCATTCTCCATATTTAGGTGCCCTTAGGTTTATGCGCAAAATAATAGGTTTGAAGGATGAATTTTACAACAGATACATCATCAATGGTAATTTATTTGCACCTGTGGTGGAAGCATTCAAGCGAAATAATGGCCGCTACAATTTACTAGACTCCGCTATTGTAGAGATGTTTGAATTTATAAAAGTAGTAAGTATTACTGTATTGTATAAACACACATAAAATTCTTTAAGCATGTTATATCTTTTCAGCTTCATTGTGAAATTTTACAATAGATTGAATTTTATCTATATATAAATCCTAGAATACAAAATTTAAAAAAATTGTCATCCCACAATTATGTTTCTGAATCAGCATATAGCTTAACAAAAATAGCATCTTCATATAATAAACAGAAGACAGACCTTCAACATTTTTGCAACTATTAGGGAAGTATTCACTCTTAATTTAATGTCACTATCACATTTCACTCTTAATTTAATGTCACTATCACATTAGAGAAAAAATCGTCTTTAGCCAGTGACATACAAACTCATGACCACCAGGGTGAATGAAGGTAGATACCACTCCATGAGGGAGCATTTCTTGACGGTCATTGGCTAGGAGTTTCGATGCCACAGCAGGATACTGATGGTAAGCAAAGCTTATAAGAAGCATGTGGAACTTAGATTTATGTTGGCAGAAAATGATAAAATTAGAATTTTTAATTTAAAGATCGGAAACTTACGCAAGGTAATTTAAAGATCTCAGATCTATTTCAATTTCGATTTTCAACAATATTCGTTTCAATCAAATGTATTTTTCTCATTACAGGCACTAACTTTATTCACTATTTCAACAGAATTATGATTTACCTTTCATCATAGACTTTCTCAGCCACTATACGTGCTATGATGCCAGATGTTTGGCTCACTAACAGTAGCTCCGACACTGACAGACATTTCATCAACACACCCTGTTTTAATATTATAATCAAATACATTTTTGTCATTACATCATCATCCTCAAGCAGCCATGGGCTACGGAGGTTCAACCAGACCATGCAATTTAGTTCTCCAAGCAAGTCTGTCCTGAGCTACATCTACTGCATCTGGCCACTGCACACCAATTCTAACAAGGTCCTGTTTCACATTGTCTGCCCACTGCATCCTAGGTCTCCCGCTCTTTCTGAGGCCTTTAGGCACACTGTTCATAACCCTATTCGCCAATCTATAATTATTCATACGAGCAACATGGCCAAACCAACAGAGTCTCTCTCTGCACAATATGCTGCTTAAAGGAGGTTGTACAGTCTTGCCTAACCTCATCATTAGTTACAAAGTTGAACCACCTAATTCCCAAGATACTGCTTAAGCATCTGGAATCAAAAGCATCTAGTTTCCTGTTATCCTGTTTACAAAGTGTCCAAGTTTCACTACCATAACTAACCCTAGAAAGAACTAAACTATTATACAGTCTAATTTTAGTCTTTAGGTGTATATGCCTATTTCTCCACACTCTCCATAGATTCTTAAAAGTCCCGGCAGCAATCCCAATTCGTCTGTTAATCTCATGCCGCACATCACCATTATCTGTTACATAGCTCCCAAGGTAATTAAACTGTGACACCTGCTCAAGACTGCAACCATTCAGGTTAACTGAATCACAGCCTGCCTGACCAATTTGCATCACTTTAGTTTTCTCTCTGTGTATAACCAAACCTACTCTACTACCAGTTTCATCAACAGCTCGAAAGAAAGAGTTCATCTCATCAACATCATTTGCCAAAAGGGCTAAATCATCAGCATAATCTAAATCAGAAATTTTCGTATCTCCAGTCCATTTAATCTTTCCCTTGAAGTGAATTTTGCATAACATAATCAATAACCAAGCTATAGAGAAAAGGAGACAAAATGCACCCTTGTCGAACACCAGAAGTAATGCTAAACCAATTGCTACAAGCCTTACCAACTCTCACACACGACTCAGTGTTATGATAGAGAGCTTTCATTATGTTAACTAACTTGTCAGATATACCATATGATCTCACAATCAACCACAAATTATGACGATCAACAGAGTCGAAAGCCTTTTTGAAATCAACAAAGCTAACAACCAAAGGTTTCTGAAACTCTAAATATTTCTCAAGAATCTGCCAAAGTGAAAATATCTGATCCACACATTCCCTACCACTTCTGAATCCACATTGCTCATCATGCAATTGACTGTCAACCAGATTCTTAATTCTATTAAGTACAATCATGGAAAGAACTTTACCTGGAACAGAGAGTAGGCTGATACCCCTATAGTTATCACAAGAACTGCGATCACCTTTTTTGAAAATAGGGATAATAATAGCTCTGGTAAATATAGTGCTAATCCTTAGGAACCATGGCTTTATCATAAAAGATATTTAAAATTTCAGTCATCCAAGTGGTAACAGAAACATTCCCAGCTCTAAGAATTTCTGTAGTAATTTCATCTACACCTGGGGATTTATGAAGTTTAAGTTTAGAAATAGCCAAAAATAACTTCAGATTATGTTATAGAGCCAACATTAAAGCCACCAATGCATCTATCATCATTGCAAACAATGGGAATAAGAACTAACCACATTGTTTAGAACAATGCTGAAATGCTCAGCCCACCTAGCCATGACAGAATCCTCACCTTCTATAATCTTACCTTGTTTATCCTTCAATCCCTGTATACCTGTTCGTTTTCTCCACACAAAACATTAACTATCTGGTACAGCTCTCTGCTGTTGTGCTGTCTAACTGCTCCCTTGGCTTTGTCAGCCAAGTCATCAGGCCAAAGATTCTTATCAGCAGCTAACTGATCTTTTACACGTTTATTAAGTTCTCTCTAATGCTTTCTATTAGGACTAGTAGGGTACTGATTAAGGACATTCCTGCAGTTCCTTCTTTCTGGATAAGCTCAAGTGCCATATCACTGAAATAATTCTGCCTCCTCTGCTCCTTTTTTCCCAAAAGAGTACTGTTAGTTTCCAAAAAAAGCCTGAATAAAACGGCCCATTCTTCCTCAATATCAATAGTAAGCAAACCATGACTTTCATAATGACTAAGTAACCATGATAAGCTTTAGCTATAACTGGGTCTTTCAGAGCTTCAGTATTAAAGGTAAATTTTTAACCCTAGCACAACACTTTTTAAGCTGCAAGACACTTTTAACAAGGTAATGGTCAGATCCAATTTCAGCTCCCCTATATAACCTGGTATTCATAACAGAACTAGCCCATTTGCTGTTAATTAATATATAATTAATCCTATTCTTATGCAGCCCATCGGGTGAAACCCATATGTACTTATGTATGTCGCGGTGTTTGTAATAAGTGTTAGTTATTCTGAATCCATTGAGTTTACTTACCTGTAGGAGACGTTGCCCATTGCCATTACAGCTACCAATACCAAAAGGGCCTATTACTCCTTCCCAAAGATCAGAGTGAGTACCAACTTTGGCATTGAAGTCACCTAGAACAAGGGTAATATCTCCTTTCTTGACCAGAATTCATAATATCCTGAAGTTGTCTGTAAAACCTATCCTTCTCATCAGCATCCTCAGTGGGGGCATAACAGCAGATAACATTCAAGTCTTTAATGCTTGTCTGAAATTTTGCTGTAAGAAACCTTTCATTAATGCACTCATATCCTAGAAGAGCATTGCTAGCGTGTCTGCTGAGAAGCAGACCCATGCCTTGGTGATGCTTATTGTCGTCCCTCTCTGAAAAGAGAAATTTAATATTATTTTTAAGAATCTGACCTTTACCTGTGGGAATGCCAGCAATATCAAACAGCCCCCTAATCGCAGACATGGGTCAAAGACCTGTTCCCCCACCACTAAAGGCTGAAACCATCTACACTGGAAGACTTCCTCCAATGTAGAATTTGACGATGCCAATAGAAGCAAAGAGTTCAGGTGCCTGCGATGACCTTAGCTCAGGATTATCCACCAGCTGATATAAACATATCCTGTGAATCTATTCACTTGGGGCTGTCAACCCACAAACAAACAGAAAACACAGCGGAAGATTTTCCCTCCACAGAAGCCCACCAGTCCAGCAAAATCAGGATCCATAATCAAGCTCAGAGCCATAATTCTGTTCATTTGGTATATATGGTCAGCACCAGGACCCTGTGTGGTTGACCACTCCTCAGCAGGATAGAAAAAAAGAAAAGTAGAAAAGTAGCCATAGTTGTCCAGATTAGTAGGCCACACTAATCTGGCAGCCCTCCCCTTCCGTTCACTTCCACAAGAGAGTATCTCTTTTGAAAGGTACTAACAGTCTGCACCACGAGAAGGCGGGGTCGAACATTAGGTGCTAGGCCTGGCCGGTTCTATGCATCATCACAGGGGATTGGTGCATAGCTCTCCTTCCAGTGACTACCTAGTTACCATTTACAGATCTTGTCATTACACTTATTATTATTATGCAAATTGCTATTAAAATTTACTACTTTACACACTGTGATACCCACTTTGGATGAATCGCCAGTGAGTGGCCTTTGCTTCAACAGCATCAATAAACTCGTTACCAGTACCAAGTTGAACAGCTAATACTTGTCTTTGCTGTTCAATCTCAAAATTAATTTCTTTTGAGCTCTGCATCAATTTTTGTCAACTTTTCTCTAGTGCTCCCTATATCTCTGGTACTCGCATTAGTGCCATGGTTCCCACTGTTCATCGCACTGCTTCTTGTACTGCTGTGCACTTCTCATCTCAGTTTCCAGTTCCCTTAGGTTTTTGACATCAACTGCAGAGTACTGTGCCTTCAAAGTCACTGCTTGTTTTAACAACTGAAACATTCAGCAGCAAAGGCCCACCTGCTCGACTGTTGACTCACCAGTGATTCGGTTCCCCTAGTCCAAATCCATATCTTGGCTCTACTTTGAAGCTGGATGGAATAAGCTTAAGTTTATCAGCAAAACCTTTGAGGGCTGAGCTCATGGCCAATCCATTGCAATTGCTTCTCGTGCAGCAATCTCACAAATTGTGCCGCTAACTATGTTATGATCAGCAGACAGTCGATTATACTCTAACAATTGCATTCCCTGCTAGTCTCAATGTAATGTTTGCATACAGTTTGTGTGTATGTGATATGAACTCTGCCAAAAACATTCCCTTGTGGCCCACATGGCATGAACAAACATTTAACTGCAAACCAAGCAGAATTAAACATTAGGCCTTACCATTACTGATGGGTAGCTTTTCATCACCCTGGGCACCTGACTCATCCTTGAAGTCATCCGTCCAGCCTGTCATTCAGTGTGCTTCCAGTGTTTCTCACTCTTCCTTGACAAAAGGGTTCTCATCTGGTAAAAGAAACAATGCAGTAGATTTCCTCTAGAGGGTCTTGGAGACAATTCCTTTTCCTCTCGGCACTTGACAGTTGCTTAAATGTCCTTTATTGGGACTTGATCACTTACCCAAGCTCTTTTCACACATCCTGCCTGTGACACCAGTATAGCAGGTCATTTGTCCTTCCCCCCCCTCCCCCCCTATGTGTGTGTGTGTGTGTGTGTGAACTTTTAACTTTGGGTACTTTTACACTATCAATGTCAGAATGGTACTACTAATATTATATACATATAGATACCTTTATTTACAGTTGGAACAGTACACTGTGCAATCATATAAGGTATCATAAAGGGTATCAATTGGCAATGTGGGAACAATTATTCATCAGCATTTTTAAAGTTCTGAAAGAGATGTGCCAAATAGGTACCCCATAAACTGACGAAACAACGACACTAAGAAAACTTGCTGATTTATGACAAGTATATGGGGATCATGCCTGCTCATACATCATTTTTATGGGATGGATGAGCAAATTCACATAAGGATGGCACAACTTCGAAGACCTCCTTCATGTAGGAAGACCACAGGAGGTTGTGAAAGCCAGCAAGTTATGGCCCATCTGGAGCAGAAGAAAATCGGTTATCCCATCCTGCATATTCACCCAATATTGCATCATGTGATTTTTGTGTTTCCAAAAATTAACTTGCTGAGAAGCCTTTTTTTCAAGAGTACTAGACCTTGCAAAATGCATTCATTCAGAATTGCAGAGTATTCCCCCAACAGGAGTACCAGCAAGCATTCAAAAATTGGCGTAGAAGTCTGCAACTTTGCATAGATGTTAGAGAGGAGTACTTTGAAAGACATTTAAAGTTTTGTTGAGGCAAGTGCAATGGTTTTTGTTCTTCAGATGCATCTGCAAGAACGTTTTGAATGCCCCTCATATAACAAAAAAAAAAAACTAAAGTGAAATATAAACATATAAGTTTATTAAAGTAATTTCAATAAGAATTTGCTTCAATGAAGTTGGATTTCTTGTCCTGTATATGTTCCTTTTCTTTTTTACAAATTAATTTGCCATTAATAGCTTGTGGGCTGCAGTTTACCCAGGCCTGATAGAGTAATTAATATCTTTAGGTGCTCTCTGGTCTTTTGAAGGTTGAGAAACAATGATCTGGAACAACTTCTCTTTCTCTAGAGCAGTGTTTCTAAAACTGTGTTCTAAGAGATGTTCTGCAGAAAAAGCAAGTCATTCATTAAAATGTAAAAGAAAGTATGGGAAAACTGAACTTTGGATCATTTTATGCAGCAGTTTCCCAGAATAAAATAATTTTTAGTGGTATATGTTCTGTCATTGTATTTGAAGTAAAAAGTGTTCCATGATTAAAGTTGTATAAGTTTTATGATTCTCTGCCCTAGAGAAGATTTAGAATTCACCTGACCCTTCTCTCCTAAATGGCAAAACATTTATTTTTAATATATAATAATATATTGTATATAATATGTGTATAATATATAAATATATTAGTATGTATATATATCATATATACTACTTGTTTTAGACAGGTTTTTCTGTTTAAACCTGATATTCCCAGAATTTATAATGTTTCAACATTGATTTTCTAAGAAATTCTCAGAAAAACCCATTTTTTTTTATTAACTCTTGAATGATTTTTGTTGTAGATGTTTTGTTATTAAAAGAGTTAACCTAGTGGAATGTTGCTTTTGATTTTATTGCAGATTAAGTAATAGCAGCAAAAATAAGTGTTTTTCTCTCAAATTTTAGGAAGATGTGAAAACATTATGTGGCCATGTGGTCGAACGGTATGGCAAAGCACTAGACAAAGTAGATTATGTACAAACATTTAGGTCTCTTAGGTTACGCTATGAGCAACACCAAGACAGAATCAAAGATCGTTCTTCAGTAGACAGGTAAATATATCCTTTTGTTTTAACACTGTAAACATAATTTTCAATTAATAATAAATTGTAAATATAAATTATACGTAAGTTATTTCTTAAGTAATGCAACAGCATTCTTCCCACATACAAACAATTGGTAGCTTTTCTGTGACTAAAATTATTTCCAAAAGTTTAAATTATTTAAAACTATCATATAATAGATGTAATTAGAAACTAATGGGTGGGCAAGTCATCTATGGCAGAAATTGGCAGTTTTCTTGTTCTGTGGCTACTTGTGATCATTCCCAAATTTGGTGGAATGGTCCCACTTAGTTCTAACCGTGTTGGTGTAATAGATCAGTTTCCTACCTGCCATAGGTTGGGAGTGATCACTAAAAAAAAGTCTGAAATTTTTGGGGCCCTGCCATCACCTACCTTGTGAATGGAGTAGTACATATGGAAAGCTGTGAATAAAATTATCAATGGACATGAGTTTGGTGGGATTTCATTTTGACTGGAGTGGTACATTAATGGTGGAAAGCTATTAATGGTGAGAGTTATCAATGGACATATGTTTAATGCCAAACTTTTACCATGGGTTTAACTAGTATAAAAGTAAAACTGTATCTTGCTATAAAATATTTTAACTTTAGAGTGGCATATATAAATGGCATGAGGAAAATGCTGAAGTGATATATCCTCATTGAGTCAGTTGGAGTTAACTCTAGGATGATTCATAGGTCTGTGTTTTATTGTCTAACTACTTAACTATTACAATAAAAATTATGAACCTCAGTGAAGTATAAACCATCATTTTCAATAGTTCATTCCTCTTCAATACCATGCTTGGCCATTGGAGGTGAAAAACCCAACATCTGTTTTCGACTTCCTGAAATGTTAGAAACCACCTATCTCAAAGAAAATGAACCATGGAGCGAAAGAGGTGGTCGTCAGAAGGAACTAGGTCTGGACTATACACTCAATAAGGAAAAAGCTCAAATGCCAGTTCTCGAAGTTTTTCTTTGGTCTGAAGTGCAGTTTTGCATTGTCTTGTTGGAGGGAGACCTAATGTCACAGAATGCACACACTCCAATTGTTCTGAATAGTGTCAGCATTGAAGGCACATCCATCAGGAACCAGTTCAAAGTGCATTACACCCCCAAAATTCCACGAAAAATCCATTACCTTTGTTTTGAACCATTCCCTCTTTGAGACAGAAGGTGCTATCTGACCTGGTCAAGCCACTGCATTTGGCTCTTTGGATCATTGAAAGAGGTCCATTTTTCATTGCCATAACAATTCACTTGATGAAATGTTGGTCACATGGATTAGTGAGGAGTTTTCTTCAGACTTAAATATGACTTTGCTTATTCATTAGTCATTTTATGTGAAACATTTCACCAACTCCTTACCGATGCAATGCCACACTATAGTTGCTTGTCGATGGATCAGCATCAACAATGTGGCACAGAATGTTGTAATCTACAGTTACTGGCATATCCCCAATTGTGGTTTCCTTCTGAGGCTTATGACCACTACCTTTAAACCTCTAAACCAAGGTTGAGCTGCACAAGTGGTGACTGCTCCCCCCTCACCTTCCACTTTACATATTTCTCGGGCCACTTCAGTAGCTTTTTATTCCCCCCCCCCCCAGTAATGATATAGAATTGCACAAATTTCAATTCTTAACACTCTCCTTGTACAACATTTCTGACAATGGAAACCAAAACTCTAATCTATATAATAAAAGAAGATGTCTGTCTGTCTGTGCTCATTGGCAAATCAATGTACACGCTCCAATTTTCAGAGAATGTTTCTGGTTGTGGTCTGGATTGCAGTGCCAAATTTCAGGTCGAAAGTCCAAAAGAGGTGCTTGCTAGAATCAAAAATATTTACCATGCAATTCCTACGGGAAACGAGAATCGCTGTCAAATTTACTGTTGCCATTTTCTGCTCTCTAATTTTGAAAGTGAAGAGTTAAACTAGCATTGAAATCTTCTGCTGCAAATCTGATGCCGTTGCCAGATTCCCCACATTTCCAAAAGCATTATTTAGGCGTTCCATTGCAGCTAGGGACTGGATTTTCTAACCAAACATGGGGTCAAGCACAGGGAACCCGCCTACGATATTTGGGACCTTTTGGTGAAGTACGTTGGGAATTACAGAATGCAAAATCTGACAAAATAAATATCTCGATCGTTTGTCAAGGGCTCTGAGAGAGAGCCCCAAGTCAGCAATAATGACCCTTTGCATCACCGGGAAATTCTTCGCATTCAAACTGTGATAAAATGTTGGTGGGGGGGGGGGGGGTACTCACAAAACTAACCTTTAGTGTAGGAAACAGAATATGCAGATTAAAAGTGATACACGAGCTGTCACAATTTGTGTAGAAACGAAGCCACGGGCCAAGTGAAAACCTGATTTTTAAACCAATCACTGGGGCACATGGGGATGCTGTGCAAGAAATTTGAACCGTGCAGCGAATATCATAGGAGCCATAGTGTGGCAAATTCTGTGATAATGGAAATAAAAATCTTGATAGCTAAACAGAAACTAAGCCATGGGCTATGAGAGAGCTTGCTGACGTCAACAACGATCCAAGCCAACACTGGGAGGAAAATTACTTCCTGTTGAAAATCTGTTCTAAAGTGTGTGTGTGGGGGGGGGGGGATCCTTACAAAATTTATCTTTAATACAAAGAAAATAAGAATATACCGGTTAAAAGTTGCACTCGGACAGCACCGGGTACATTCATCTGGTACTAGTAATAATTATGGACTGATGCATTGGACTTCATACTTTCCCTTAATACTACATTCAAAGTTATGCAACGCAATGATTTGCCACCATACACATTTTGCATGGCGAAAAATGTCCAGACTTATGAATCACCCTAGTAGTTGAAAGAGTCACTTTTATTACTTCAGAACTTAAGTCAGTATTGTAATTTAAAATTCATTCAACTCAATAATTAAAGACTAATAAAATATGAAATATAAATTTTTTAAAGGATTATAACACATTTATAATTATATAATATTATTACAGTGTTTCCCCTATTATGAGGAACAACAGATACCGTAGAGATCCCAGGCAGCTGGATGAAGATGAAGAAATGTGGTTTAATGATGATGACGACGACATGGAAGATGGGGAACCCATGGCTGACTCACTTAACAAAAAACTAGATGACGAATTTGACCAAATAGGAAAGATTCTTGACAAGCGAGGTACTGAAATTGGTTTGCTTTATAGTAAATGAAATTATGTATCAATTTACTTAAATTAATGTCATCCAATCTAAAAAAAGATAAGGGAGATTAAAGTTGAAATGCAAGATATGCTACTATTAGTTTTAAAAGATTTTATTTCACTATGCATATTTTATATATATATATACTATTGAGTTATATAAGGCTCATCCAAAATAAGATTAGTCACCTCTGATTTCTCACCTAATACTGTATAACCCTCCCTTCACATGAATTGCAGCAATAATCCTGTTAGGTATGGACTCCACTAGTTGTCAGATGTAGTTTGCATCAATTGTAGTCCACTCCAACAATAGCACTCATAGTTCAGCTAGATTAGATGGATGTCTATTTCAGTGTTTCACCTTCTGTTCTAGATAGTCCCAAAGGTGTTCAATGGGATTTGCATCCAGTAACTGGGGCGGGGGTGGCTCAGTCGGTAGCGCGCCAGACTCGTAATCTGTAGTTCCCAGTTCGAGTCCCAGCTGGGTCAGCGTTGAGATTTATCTCCGCAAAAATTCCCCGCCCTGCCCACGGTCAGTAGGGGACACCGATGGGCTTGGAAAGGCCGCCGTCCGTCGGATGGGACGTTAAGCCGTGGCCCCGTGTGCTGGAGAGCCATACCCTGTGCACGTTAAAGAACACGCTGGATGGCCTTGACGGGAGGCTACCATCTGTCTTCCAACAGCTGTTCCAGTGGGTCCCCTCCCCCAACCTTCTCTGAGCCTTCGGGGTCCTAGTGACCTGGCCATTTAGCCCATGGTGTGCAAAAAAGTGCTGCTCAGAGGTAAAACAACCCAACCCAAACAACGCATCCAGTAACTGCAGGCCTGTTAAGGTGTCTCATTGTTAACTCGTGTTCATTGTATCAGTCACAATCAGTTTTGGCACAGTGTATCCTTGCATTTGTCATCCTGGAATACCACAGTGTCTATATTGTATTCACCGAAGCACAAAAGGCCACACCTGATCATCCAGAATCTATATATCTTCCCTGATTTAAATGGTTGATATCTCAACTAATGAGCCTATATCATGGTAGGTAAGGCATCCCCAGAACATAACAGAACAACCTCCAGCTTGAATAACAGCTTGGACAAATCTGGATGGAAGGCTTTGTTACTCCTGCGATGTACTCTCCATCTTGCATCACTGGAATACAGACAGAAACTACTCATCTGACCAAATAATAGTTTTCCACTTGTCTGCAGTCTAATGTCTATAGTGCCTAACCCATTTCAACCAGGATGCTTTATGTGCAGCTGTTAACATGGGTCTCTTCTAGGTACTCTGTTCTAAATACCCAAAGAATGCAGTTCTTTTTGCAATGTTCTTTCTGAAATAGGCTGATATGGTTCTTCATTGACTGTCTTTAGTAATTCCTGTCTGGTTTGAAATCTGTTTTGTCTCTAGTCGTGATACTCATTTGCTATCCTTGTCTATGAGCACGTACTTGTGGCCAAGTAACATCCACAGTTAGCTTTCAAATTGAATGCACATCATTTTTTATATACTCGTGACACTGTTTGTTTCAAAACACTAGCTAATTCAGCTACTTTCTTCACAGTATGTCCTGTAGCCCTACCAAATGCAATAACACCCTTTGATCACTCATCACAATTTTGACATCTGGAAGATGGGTGGAAACTACACATCCCACTCATTATCAATCCTGAAACAATGACCAGATAATTGCTGATACTCAAACAATTGCCAACACTGGGGGAATCGTATTCCTCTATCTCTTCTACATTTTCCTATTTCCCCTAGTTTCTGGCCATGAAAGCAGGATTGAATATTCTCTGTCTTTCTATTTAAATTGCCTGGAGCCTTACAACAGGCCATTCACAGCAGAGGAGCTGTGCCTTGCTCTGCACACTTCTTGTTCATTTGTCATCGGACCAGACAATGTCCATTATGCCATTCTCCAATATCTCTCACCATCGAATAAGGATTGGTTGCTCCAACTTTTCAACCAAATTTTTCTCAAGCAGCTTCTGGACTCCTGGTCTTGTCTTTCTCCAAGCCAGGAAGAGTTCCCAAGATTCCTACAAATTATTGTTCCATCATCATGGAGAGCAGCATGTGCAAGGTGTTGGAAAGAATGGTAAATGCCAGACTCGTATGGTATTTGGAACACCACAACCTTCTTTCCAACACCCAGTGCGACTCTCTCAGGCAACACTCTACCTTAGATCACCTGATCTGCCTCTAATCTGCAATCAGAAATTCTTTTTTACACAGAGAGCACCTGGTGTCAATATTTTTCAGCATTCTTCATGACCTCCATGCCTTTGGTTTGAGAGGTCACATACCTATCTTCATCTCCAACTTTTTATCTTGTTCTTTTTGGCCCATGTCGGAAGCTCTCTGCCACAGCCTTTCCCCCAAGAACAGCAAGTGCCACAAGGCTGTGTCCTGAGTGTTACACTTTTCACTGTCAAGATCAGTTCCATTAATTACTAGACAACTTCTGACTGTAAACAATGTCCTCTGTATTGACGATTTTAGCATTTTTTGCTCTTCATCCAGCATGAGTACTATTGAACTGCAAACTGCCCTAAACAATTTCTCTTTTTGGGTGACTGTTAATGGGTTTCAGTTCTCCCCACAGAAGACAACTTGAATGCACTTTTGTCACAAGCATAATCTTCAGCTGGATCCTGAACTGCTGTTTTGGATCCATCATTCCAGTTGTGGAATGATGGATCTTCAACTAGAAATTGACCTTTTTACCACACGTCATCTCAGGTCCAAGTGCACTCAGGCAGACAGATGTTCTTTGCTCCACCTCCACCACCTCTACTTTTTTTCCATAAAAATATTCATTGATTTATTGAAGTTAAAGTCAACAGGTAACTCTGAATATTATTTATTGTTTAAATCTTTAATAATGCTAATAGCGTGAAGTGACTTATTTATATCTTACTCAATACAACATAAAAAGAAATAGTTCCATCCCAGATCATAGATGGCATCAAGTCTGGGTGCTGAAAACATGAAAAGGTGATAAGTCATATTAGTGGAGAAAAAAGACAGAACCGACATTAGTTTAGTGGTCTTACAACACTCTGGCATGTTTCTGGAGAGACCTGGGTTCAAATCCCCATGGTGAAGTGTTTTTCCACAAAAATATTTATTCATTACTTATAATTGTATAATGAAACCTTGATATGTGCATATTGAAATGTTAGTGAAACCTAAGGAAAATGAGTGAAGGAATCTGCTGTGTCCATAATGTCAGATGGGAAAAAATTGATAAATAAATATTAGAGGTCTTTGTGGTGCAGTATAATTGCACTGGTTTTGCATAACTTATTTAGAGGTCCAGGTTCAAATTGCAATAGAGAGATGTATGTTTGTACAAATGAGCTGCAAAAATCATCTAATTTCTCACAATAAGGCATTAACAACAAGCAAGATGTACAGAGCCACTGTGGCACAATTCTTCCTAGAAAATGTGTAAATTCAAGTTAGCATGCATTTGATGTAATAGAATTTGTTCTGGATACTACTACACAGTGTAAGCATAGTCTTTCAGAATAATATGTTTCTTGGTTTTGGACAAACAAATTGTTTTAGTGAGTTGTTAGTGTATTTAAAACAAATAGTTCATGCCCATTGAAATTAGCAAGCTACAGTTAAAATTTATTGCAAATAAGTAGAGAACTTGTACAACAACTAAGTTGTTCACTTATTTTTTGAAATGTTCCTGTTTTTGATTACTAAAATTAATGAATAGTTCTTAAATATGAATGTTTGATTTTTAAGGTAGTTTCTGCTGCAACTACTAAAGTGTATGCTCTTAATTCTTTTTGATTCAAGGAAACTTCATTAAGGGAATAAATCGTTTTAAATTCTCCTTATTAACCCTTTCGCTGCTCAAATAAATGAAATCTATCTTTGCTTCCAATGAATTCAGTGAGCTGCCATTTTAGGGCAGTGCACTCAAAAAAAAGGCATCACACTTGCTTCATCCCAGAATGTTAGTCAGATGTGACACTAAGTGAATTAAAATTATCCTAATATGGAATAAAGTCAAATTTGGAAAGGACAGAAAATAGGCATTTGATTATAGTTGAAGTTAGTAGTGAAAGGGTTAATGTTAATAATCAATGCTTAAAATGAGGCTATATGCTATGCCAAAGTTGCATTTAAAATGATGTTTTACATGTTTTCCCTTTATTCTGCAGTGCACAGCATCAAAGTCAGTAGCACTCCAGGAACGTAACCTGAGGTTCACAAGCTCGAGTCTTAATTTGCCAACACAGAGATTTTCTCTGCTAATCCATGCCCTGCTTTCAGTAAGAAAAGTGATGCAGATGGACAAAGAAAATCTTTTGTCCATCTGATAGGACATTAAAGCCATATCCTGTGCAGATTAAAAAATGCTGGATGGCCTTGATAAGGGGATCCTCCATCTGCTCCTAACAGCTGTTTAGTGGTCTTCCCAAATCTGCTCTCAGAGTCTTGGGGTCCTTGTGATCTTGCCAATTAACACATTCTGCAGCAAAAAAGAGCTGCTCAGGGGTAAAACAACCCAGATCTTACTTCTGTTGAATTTATATGTTTATTGCATAAATAAAATTAAAATATGTATTGTTTTTAGATTTCTATTACTATTTCTAGGGTAAACTTCTATTTTCTGGTTAACTGTAATTATTAGGATATAGTAAAGTATTTACTTCCATGTACTAATCATGATTTTAATATCAAACTTTATTTAGCTTAGCTACAATCTAATTTTTGCAAAAACTTTTAATTGTTTATGCATGTATTTATATCATAATACACCAATAAATTTGCTTTATAATTTATACATTATTTGCTTAATCTTTATTTTGAAATAGTTTTTTCCTTTTCATATTAAGCCTTATAAGCAATCGTTCTATCTCTAAATGTCTACTATTTAGGGAAAAAATTAAATTTGTATTCTAGCATTCTTATAAATGCTGGAGATAATTAGATTATTTTATTTTTAGCTCGTGATTCAGAAGGCAAAGAAAATGTTAAAACAGTACCAAATAGACCATTTTCACCTGTGATGAATAACAGACGTAGTAATAGTCCCTCTATCACTGCCCAGCCATTGAGTCCTACTGTGGAAGTGAAGGCACCCCAGCTTACAAGAAAGGTAAATGATCTTATGTTTCATTAACATTTTAGAAGTATAATTTTAAAGTTTAATATTTAGAAAATTTTTGGATTTTTTTTTAATTTAAATAACAGTACATTGGCTAATCATTAAACTTCATTCTGTGGTTTTAAATTTTGATTATTATGGATTCTATTGTTATGGGAAATAAATTTCCTAAAATAGTTTAACAAGAAGGAAAATAAAAATTATTTAAAAATATATAGATTACAGTTAATTTAGGTAATAGGCTTGAAAATGTATGCTGCTTGTTGGTTGCAGCTTTCAGTTGTCTTAATTTCTACTCTGCATTCTAAAATTTTTATATTTTAAATTTAGTTTCCAGGTTCTTCTCATATTCGATTAAAATATTAATTATATATCCAATAAAGACAACTCTGAAAAAAAAAAATTTTTTTTTCAAACCTGGTAAGACTTTTATGTTCAGGGTCATTACCACACTTAAATTTATTTGCTATATTCTCAACAGTTCAGAGATGTCACCAGCAGTATTGATTTAGTATTTTTTTTATTCAAGGAATGTGGGTGGTCAATAGTCAACAAAATATTACTAGAATAGTTTTTGCGGTGTGAATTTCTGCAAATTCAGTGCTTTTGAAAGGTTCCTATAGATTTCAATGTTTTTTCACGATTCTGTGATTTTTTCAGAATTTTTTTCCCCAAAAAATTCTGTGGCTTATCGGAATTTTTTTTTTTATTTTTAAATTGTTAAAATTCTAATAAGTCACAAAATGGAATAGTCAGTTTGGGTTAATTTCTGACTTTTCACATTTCTCATACTTGTTTTTCATTTTTGACTTTTCACATGTTTCTTGTGCTTGTTTTTCAGAAATGCATGAAAACATGTTTTAAAAAACTGATATGTACATGTCACTAACCTTTAGTTTTCCTCAGTAACAAGTTTCTGCACAACTAAATTCTAAAATTTTCTCCACATTTCATTCCTTAAGTGGGTGATTGTGATGAAGCAAAAAAATTCAGGTGAAAATGTGGAATTCAGTGTTGGAACTCCACATTTCTCCAAAGTACTGCTCTTCGCTGTATCAATTTTTTTATGTGTAAACAAATTTAAATTATTGCATTCTGTTGTCATGGCTTCTGTTACCAATAATGCTTTGTACATGTTCAAAGCATGGGAGTAAAAGTCTTAAATTTGCTTTTCTAAATGCAGTTCATATCACATCATCTTAAGCTTGTTGAGATACAGTAATAAAAATTCAAAACTGTTATTGCTTTGGTTGGAGCAGTTAAATGTGAATTTATAATTTGTCCTGCACTTAAAACTCATTTTGATATGTTTCTTCAAGAAAAAGGAGACAAACCTAACAAAGCACCAGTTCCCTTTTACACAAGGTGGGATATTTGGTTCCAAGCTGTACTCTATTATTGTGATAATATAGAAGATTATAGTGAGTTTTCCAGCAGAAAATGGGGAACAGCTCCAGTAGTATATCAAAAGATATTGAAATGTGTAAAAATGACTCCTTAGAAGTGCTATGAATAAAAAAGATATGCACCTAATATTTCGATCTGCTTATGTTGTTTAAAGTCCTCTTATATCAGCATATAAAGTCTATAATGAAGTAAGCAATTTCATAGTAAAAGTACTTAGAAAAAGTTAAGATGTGATCTAACAAAAAAAAACACTCCTTTCATGTGAGGAAAAAATTGAGCAAGATTTCAGTGATGTGCAAAAAAACTGCAGATTTTGTCAGTCTGTAACAGCTTTTTTTAAAAGCATGCCAAACTTTCAATTCCAATTAACTGAAGTCTTAAATAGTTCTACCAATGATGTTGATAATATAATTTTTAACAGTATGCCCATCCTTGCAGACGATAGCATCTTAAAAGCCCCATAGTGATACTGTGAAAAAACTGTAAAAGAATTAAATAATACTGACAGTTCTTTTTCTGGTTGTTTCAAAAAGAATGATGTCCCAGTCTCTCCAGTATTTTGCAGTCTCAATGAACATTTTTAATTAAGAGCAATCTTTTTCTAAATACAGAAGCATTGTGCAAGATGTTTGCCAGAGTATAAAAGAGGGTAATATACTGTATCAGAATTCATCGTTGATTCTTGATATGCACCGTATGAGTTGAACCTAAACAAAGCTAATCATTATTTTAAGAAGTTGTATGTATCCAACTATTGTTACTTTGTTTGTGTGCGCACAAAATGTGTGTGTTGTCAAAATCTTTGTTTGACTGCGCACCACTGTCACAAATCACAAAAATTACACTGATGTGCAATTTTTGCGATTTGTAATTCTAAACGGTGTGCGAATTTCATAACTTTCCCTATGAAATCCCTGTGGATTTTGGCCTTTTGCAACATGATTGCTCTGCAAATTTCACCTTTTATTCCCTTGAAAAATATACAGCCCTAATCATGCCTCACCCTTATTAGCATTATGGAGATGAGTATATGGTGCAAATTGTGTTAAACAATGCAACATTTTACACATGAGAAGCCCTCAGTCCAACTAAAAGCTGATTTTGAAAGCTTATAAAAAGAACTGTCATATTTGTTTAAGAGTTTTTTTTTATATCTATATATTAAAAAGGTTGGTAGTAAGGTAAATATAAATAAAAAATAAATACCCCCTCACGCAGCTGCTTGCCACAGAGGTCTGACAGGAGACTGTCAGTTTATATGCCATAGTAGAAGGTCTGTGAGGCACTAGAGCACTTGCACCATATATAATAAGGAAATTTTCAAAGTATGCAGTCACAAAGATTAAAGGGACAAGCCTTCCTGATATGCATTAAGCTTTTTATTTTTCTTTGTTAATTGTTGAAAAGCAGTTAAAATAACTGCATCTGCCTTAAGTATGTTACTAGATGAAATAGCTTTTAAAGTAGTCGTAACATATTTTTAATACTATCTTTACCATTGAAGTATCAATAGGCAGTTCTTTATTTTTGCAAAATGTTTTTTATGCTTGCTTACCATTTTTATCCTTTTATATGTTTTATTGTTTTATTTTACTGTTCCAAATTAAATTCCATTTCTTTGGTAAGCAACATAATCTATTTCTGTTCTTTAATTTCTTCAAAATAAAGTTCAGATGTTGAGTTGCTAGTTTAGCAGAAAAAAGAACTGCACTTCAAGAAAAAATGGGGTTGTCTCAGTCACTTCATGTATAATGAAGAAAGAAACATGAAAGGTAGTAAACTCTCTACACACTCTTTAGGCAGCAGCCTGCAGTTGTTACAGGAATGATTCAAAGCATGAATTATTTATGCCAGGCTTGTAATCTGTAGTTTCCAGGTTCAAGTCCCATCTGTAGCAGCATTGAGATTTCTCTCCAGCAAACCCACACCCTGCCTTCAATAGGCTTGGCAAAGCCATCATTCATTAGATGTACGGCCCCATGTTCAAGAAAGCAATACTCTGTGCATATTAAGAACACTGTAAGACTTTGACAGGAGGTATCCTCTGGGGTCCCCTACCCTAACCAATTCTAATCCCTTTGGAGTCCTTATGAGCTGGCCATTTAACTCGTGTTCACAAAGTATGCCACTCTGAGGTAAAACAGCTCAACAACATGCTTCAGGGATTAAATTTTGAAACTATTTCAGTAATTTTGCCATGGTAATTCAGATTTGAGGCATTCCCCATAACAACTGCAATTTACTGTTTGCTGCAATTTTGCAGTTTACTATTTTTCATTTTTCGTTTCTCCGTGGCTGAAGATGCTACCAAGAACATTTCATCTTGTAGATTGAAGGAGCAAATGATTCCTTAATTTATGTTTTTTGCGGAGATTTGTTTTTCAATTACTTCATGGAGTCCATCATATAGTACATGAACAGAAAATATTACATTTCTGTTTTTACAATAAAATTAAAAGCTTTGATCTCATGTGCCATTATCTTTTAAGTGTACAATTTAATTTCCCTGCTCTGTGTACGTTCACAATACAGCACTTTTAGCAAGAACTGATAAGAGCTTGATAGCAAAACAGCTTTCAAGGAGTATTACACTATATCCAAAATCCAAACAAAATATGCCTTAATACAAAGTCCATAGATAACTGTTGATCTCATCTAGATGAGTATATAGTACAGTTGCTTTTCTTTTCTAAGATCCCATTTTCACTTTTCAAATTTTAGTGACCTGCAAATGATATCTCAATTTATATAGTGTAAGGTTGTACTTTTTTTTTCTCTCAAAACAAAAGCCATCAATTTTTAAACTTTTTTTCTAACAATTTCTAAAAAAATTATTTTTCTAATAAAATACATATAAATTAATAAATAGTTTGTGGAAGAAATTTATTGATTTATAGATGTTAAAAAAATCCACAGGCAATGCTGTGATTGTCATTTATGTTTAAATACATATAAGTTAAACTGTATTGTAATAATATTATTACAGTTTAATTCACAATAACACTGTAAATAACTACATGTCAACTGCATATAATAAAAGCCTCAACTGATCAGTGCCACTATGATACCTCTAAAAAGTTTGTAAGACTTACATAGTCGTTATTAAATATAATGCTCAAAGTTCATAGATAACTGTTGATCTAATCTAGATGAGCATATAGTACAGTTGCTTTTCTTTTCTAAAAGGATTGGGAGTAGTCATCACAGGTTACAGCTAGCCTTTCATCAGTACAAAAAAATGTTCTTGCTGTTTGACACTGGTCTGCCAACAGCCTATGCACAGGGCTTGGCTGGCAGTGAGGTCATCTAGTAGAAGTGCTGTTGGTTAGGTCATCTAGTAGAAGTTATTGGTGATGCTACTTGTGACTATTAGTACATATTTTCCTAGTTGGTTTTTCATTCTTAAACATTTAAACTTTAGACATATATTAGTTGATTTCAGTGTAGCATTGCAAAATCAAGTGAAGCTTTTGGATATCTAGTTAAAACAATCACAATTTTTAATTTGAAACCACCCCAGCCATATATATAATAAAAAACACATGCACTTTTTCCCCACTATGTATTTTGTCAATCTAACTTTTTTTGTTAGACAAGTGGCAATGAGTCCATGTATTTTTAACTATATGTGGATGAAGTGGTTTTAGATTTATGCCCCATTTATGCAGTGCTACACTGAAATAACCGACATATGTCTGAAGTGCAAATGTTTTAAGCACGAAAGCCAACTAGGCAAATACAGACTTGTAGTCACCAATAGCATTCATGAATATGCCAGCAAAGCCACATAAGCTGCAAACAGCAAGAACATTTTGCACTGACAAGAGACCAGCTTGTAATCCTTTCACAAAAAAAAACATCTGTATGGTATGCACATCTGGACAAGATCAACAATTATTTGAGCATTATGTTTCATAATGGCTATGTAAGTCGTATAACTTTTAAGAGGATTTTTATCAGTGGAGTCTTTTATTTATATGTAGTTGACAGTTATTTACAGTGTATTGTGAATTAAATTTTAATTGAATGCATGAATTTATATTTGAAACTAATATAACTTTTTTTTTTACCTGTTGATTCTATTTGAAAAAAAAAATTCTGATAAGTGCAGAAATTGTCTGTAGCAATCATTCTTACAAGCTTGAGTCACCATAAGTAGCATCAACTTCCAATGTGCGTGTTTCTGTTTCGTGCATAGATTATCAATTGGCTTTACAGGTCACTTTACATCGAGCAAAGTGGCATTGTTTTTGAAACTTAATGGAAGACACTGATTTTTATTACTTAGGAAAAGTCACATAATTCAACAACTGCATCACTTATTGGTCAGTATTTAGTAATTTTTTAATTTAAAAATTAGCCCCCCCCCCCTTTTTAATTAAAAAAATAATTGTTTTGAAACTATGAAAAAGTAGCTTTACTGTGGTATATAAGTTGAATTTAGCTTACCTCAAAGAATAGTGGATTACAGAAGTACATTAAAAAACTTGATTTTTTTAAAAGTAAGACTTTAGTCTTATTTTTAATTATAAATTAATTTAATAATTAATATTAAAAAATTTTTGCCATTATGTTGAAATTAAACTTTTGTACCAGTGATGCAACAAGCAGAAATGATCCATTCTTGATTTCGTTTCTGAAAGGTATTGTGAAAGGAAAATATTTAAAAGTATATAAGCTTTGAATTTTTTTTTTCTTTTTTTTTCACAATACCTTCTTTTAGTTAAGTATTTTTCAGTTTTTATTTAAATTTTTATTAAAGCAAATTTTTTGTGGCATTTACTTCCTTAGTTTTAAAAGTTTTTTATCAGTCTAAACATAAGCATTACTTACATAAATGACTAAATGAAAATAAATGTAGATAATTTAGAAAAAAAATGTAAAATTAATATTTTTAAATGTTTTACTCAAGTTAAAATTATGATATTAAATAAATTTTGTCTTCTTTTTTTTAAAGTGCAAAATATTTTACCTACCATATTTATTTCTTTTTCATTTTTGGTATTTTAGTACTCACAATAAAAAATTTTTTATACATATATACATGTATTTTAGTTACTTCAGAATAAAGTTGTTTTATTGTCTGAAAGCTCTAATTAAAAATTAATTTGACCATAGAGTGATTTCCATTTCAGAGACCCGATACTATAAAGGTTACATGAAATAAATTGTTAAACTGATAATTTCATGCTATGTTTTTTAAGTGTTAAATGGTTTTAATTATATATGCCTGTAATATTTATAGGGTGGCCTGGTTGATTACCCTGATGAGGATTCTGAAGAGGAAGAGGAAGAAGAAGATACATCTAGCTTGCCAGCATCCAAACGCCCACGATTAACATCATAGCATTTTTTGTTACACTGAACTACCAGTAATTAGTGGTACAGCCTTGTGGTATGGACTGTTTCATCAAGAAATCATAATTTTGCCACAAACAGTACATACCAGATGCCCGCTGTCCACCAGTGTGGCACTTATCAAATGCCAGCTGCCAGCCTGTGCCTGTATTCATTGGTCTCTTGACGTGCATCAGAGGGGGCCAAAGGGCAAGAGATGTTGAACTCCAACAGCAAAATTTATTGGATAACTCCAAACCCTACACTGTACTCAGGTGCTGGTTCAACAAGGGACAAGCATACTGTATTTGCTGTATGCATAAAATGTATACAGTTTGGGACCCAAAAACATTGTGTTGTTCCTAATTGTGGCCTGGCTTAGTTATGGTAATGATCTCCAACTGTTCAGGTAGGAAGCAAAGACCCTGTAGGTGAGCAGTATTAATTGTTTGCACAGAGAGGAAAACAATCATGTTTCCAGACATCACTTCTGGATCAGTTAAATATATTTGTTGTGATGGCTGTATAATTAGAATGTATCATGGCTGGTTTTCTACTGTCGTTCAAGGTTACTGCTGTCACCAGGAGCCATATTCAAGAATCTGAGTAATTTCTGTGAGTAAATTAAGTACTCTGCCACTTTGGACAATTTTGTTTAAAGATTTAGGTGTCAGGACAAGAAAGTGTAACATAGGTAATCTTGCATGGCTGACATCTACTTGCAGTTAATCTTCTGTTGTTTTGAGGCATTATAGTGCAATGTCAGCATTACCAGTGTAAAAACAGCAAAGAGCTGGGTGGCATGAAATAAATAAAATTAGTGAAATGGAAAGAAGATTGTACAATCAGTGAATCTTTGTGTATATTTCAGATATGGCATTTCAGCAATTTACTGTCTTTTTACTTGGCAGGCTTATTGTGCACAGATTATGGAAGAAATGCTACCTCCACAAACTCACTGTAAAATACAGAAATATCCTGTGCTTTGTGAAATATTATTTTTATACACTTCTTCACAGTAGCCATAGAGCAGTGCGAAAGACTCTTTAAAGAGTCAGTTATCCAAAGATGTGTAGTTTGTGATTAGGAGTTGGAATCACAGGGGTGGAAAAAATGTGTTTGACAAGTAATGCTTGTACATCCCTTTCTAGAACCAGCCAGAAAAATCATATTCCATTGAAACACTTGTTTCTGTTGATATTTCTGCCACAACCCACCCATGCATCTGCTTTTTTGTCGAACACTTTTAACTTCACAAGCAAGAGATTGTGAAAAAAAAAACAACTTCATAACAATCATGTAAGTTTTGTAAAGTGAAACCATTGAAAACAAAAGTATTTCATAGTCGCAATGCTCTTAGGATATAATGTCATTTTCAGGCGTAGGGTTATTTGTGTATGTAGAATATTATCCATGGTGTTCTTTTTATTAAAATAAAAATGGTTGTTTGACTAATGTGTCAAGTAGACTGCAGCATTAATGTGTGACACAGCAGTGCCATGCGTCATTATCTTTAATGTCGTAACTGTTTGTTCTTCCAATGTCCTGTTTTTATAAAGATGAATATATATAAAGACTTGTCCATAGTTCAAAGCACCCTCCATGAAAAGTTTATCATAGACAATATGTGTAACTGTCACATCATTAGTTGAGCAGAAATAAATGCAAATGAAATCTCAGCAGAGTTGACCAAAGTTTCTAGAGTACAAGGTTTGCATGCATCACTTTCAAGTGACATAAATTTTTGTAACTTAATGCAAAATTTGCTTTTGCTTTTTTACATGCAACACCATTATAGTGTCTTGAAAGCCAGTCTTAAAATTATTTTACATGATTTTAAATAATCATACTGTTGTTAAAAATTGAGGGTATCAGACTGTGATATAAAGCTGCGACTATGCTGTCAAACCCTCATTCTAATTTAAACCAGTGTTTATGTAGGAATGATGCGATATTAGTGTAGCAACTACACTTAAAAATAGGTGGGGAAGTGTTTGTGTCAGGTACTCTGAATATGATTAAGTAGTTATTTTATGAGTAAAATATTAAGGAGGTTTTGTAATCCCATCTTAGAATGAATATAGTTCTCGGCATGTAGTATATCTTTAGTTCTTTCAATATAAGTAGGCATTTGATAATGTCTTCGTATGAAATGTGTATCTGTTAATCTGAATGCTTTTACTAGTAAACTGGTTCTAATGTGTTAGTGGTTTACATAGAAATTTGGCCATGTAGAAGTTTAGTAGCACATGATTGAATTTTTGTACAGAAAAAGCGCCTTGTTTGAACTGGTGTTATTTATGTAACTCTGCTTATAAATGAAACCTCATTACTCTAGGAACCTTGGCTCTTAGTTGCAGCAAAACAAACTTTGTCACAATTTAATTGATTTGAGTGAATGGTTTTCATTTTTTGTACATAATCACGCTTTGTTTGCATGCAGTTTGATATATAACTTTGACATATTTCCTTTTATATGTTTATAAAATGAGATATTAAGTTAACAAACATAAGTTTGGTATCTACTGTTGGTAAACATTTATGAGCTTAGATGACATTAGACATTTCCTTTTTTTCACAGTACATTAAATTACTATTTTATTTAAGCAACCAAAAAGCAGTTTTCATAGGAACTAAAATAATGCACTAATTTAATTTGTAATAATAATTATTTAATATTCATGGTATTTTTGAGTTATTTCTTGACCAGAACCTTTTAAGTTAATAAAGTATCATATTTTTGTTTATAAGCCTTTAGACCATGCATTAAGAAATGTGAGAATTAAAACAGAAAATCAATAACAGTAATGTTACTATTGTTATATCAAATTATTTCTGAAATGGATTTTATTCAGCACTTAAAGTAAGCTGGTTGTCACTTATGTACCAATTTAAATCTAAAATCTTGAACTGGCTTTGACAGTTATAAATAATAATCTTCCCCCTCCCCTTTTTTTTTATCATTTTTGTGTCACATTATAAGAAATTTCATTGTGCCTATAAAAAGAAAAGATATTAGGAAGAAAAAAAAACTATACTTCACCATCCAGATTTCCCTATTTTTCACTAACTTTAAACAGTTTATTTGACACTTGTAATATTACATTATCATTGAACTATAAACTATTCTCCTTATAGTGGTAGAGCACAAGTTTAAAATCACTTCCACCACCCACCATCAATTTTATCATTGTTATATTAATACTCATTGACTGAATTGTACAGCAGACCATGATCTCAGTAGAGTTGCAACCTACCATGCATTCTCAAAAACAAATCGAAACCATACACATGTTAAGTGTGATAATGATTTTAAAAAATAAAGGTTTTTTTATAATAGACATTTTTTGTTTTGTAGTACTGCTTTGTAATTGCTAATGCAAAGGTACACTTTAGTCACTCCACCATTATGTAAATTGGCAAGTTCTTTGTCAATCAGAAAATGAGTACTAAATCAGTCATAGAAACAATATACTCCTAACAACAGTTAAATAGTTGAATAAAACAATAAATGGTTTAATATTATAGAAAATACTTTATATATTTCTTTAAAGTTTGACCATGTGGTAAATAAGAATATCAAAAATTCACAATTTGGTAATGTTTTAATAAAGGATGAATTTTATCTGTAACAAAAAGACTTAAATGCTGTACTGTAAATAACTTAGACTGCGAAAGAAAAGTGCTATCCACTTTTTAAAGAATATTGAGAAATGTTTAAAAACAATAATTATAGAGATAAAATATTAATACCCTTTCATTACCATACTGGCCCAAACTGGAAGGAATGGCATTGGTTGTATGATTCCCTTTAAAATTAGCCATTTTTAAAATTTGGCTGGTATCATTTTTAACTCTGTGCAAAAGGGTTAAAAATGATAGGAATGTATAAAAAGGTAATACGGTTTTTCATTCGATTCCGTTTTATCACAGAACAACTTGGAATCCAAATTCTTTAATTGTGTTAGTCGTGTACGCAAGCAATTCCCATGTTTTTTTTTTATTGTGGGCCACTTGGGTAAATAACTTGTAATTCACTTAGCCATATTTAACAGATTAAACATGCTTGATCAAATTATAAACCACTTGAACTTATATTAATTTTGTATTAAATCTTTTACGTAAGTTTTAGTAGTTAAAAAAAATTTCCATGGAGTAGTACTGCAGTCTTCATCAGCAATAATCGATGGTCTATGAAACAATTTGGGAGCCACAACCACAGTGATATGCATGATGCTACAGAAATGAAAAAAAAAAACCTTAAATTTATTGCAGTTGCAGAACCTTCTTCAGTGGCATATTTGAAATATTGTCAGTCCTAACTTCTGTCATAGCTTCAAAGTTATGGCAGAGTGAAAAAAAAAAGAATTTGGTTGCAAAATTATAGAGCAGACTTTTTTTTTTTACAAAGAATTCAGCTGGAAAACCTATTTTGGAAATAAGGGGGTGGGGGGGAAAGGCATATGGTTACTGAAATGCAGATTTAAAATGGCCTATGCTAGTTATGATATGAAGGCTTGGAACATGAGCAGCTATGTTTTTTCTTGTGACTTGTACCACAGCGGCCTCGGAGCTTAGCATGCTGTAATTGTTTGTTGTCCTAGGTTCTGCATAGTTAATTGGAGTACTGCATACTCTGGATTGGAGGTAGTCCAAGAAAGGTATCCATTGATATGAGTATGATATTGGGCCCCGATATCTGTGAGTGTCCTAGTGACTTGACCATTTAGCCCATTATGTGAAAAAAGTGCTACTCAGAGGTAAAAACTCGGCCCAAAAGTCCTAGTTAATCACTGACTAACTGCATGAGTTCTAAGTGAAGCTCTATAGTACTGATACATTTCCCATTCTTGTTGCAGAGGCATATCTATCTGCCTCTAGCCCTGTATATAAACTACAAGCCTAAAGTCTGATATATTCCAGTTATCTCCTTCCCTTTATTCAATATGAGTTTTTTCATTGCTCATTGGTATTGATTGCCTTTTGAATACACTATTACAGGTAAACTTAGCTACATCAGTCAGATGAATAATGTACCATCCTCCAACATGTCATCAAAAAACTGCAGCATAAAGTTAACACCACTGATGTACAGACCTTGTTGCTGAAAGTAGTAGAGAATGGCATTCAGTACAGGTAGTTTAGAATTTCCTAGTGACAAATGTAACAATATACAGGTGCTTCCAAACTATAATGGGGATAGCCAGAATATCAGCATGTGTGTCCTGTTTCACACATTAAATGCTGAGACAGAGGAAAGTGTTTTGCAACATCCTTGAGGTCGTGTGAGCATTATGGTTTGTATTCTTCATACATGATAACCATTTCAGTGTTTGAGTACAGGGCTTAACGCTATCTATCATAACTTCTAGTTCACCTGCAAAACAATTTCAAGGAATGGTATCATCCATTACTTGTACCCCAGTTTGTGTCATCATGTCATGATGGCTCATGGTTGTTTTCAAGTTGTATAAAAGCTCCACTTTTCCTGATTCATAACTAGTGAGTTTGTTTTTTTGCTAAAATAGATTTCTGCAACTCCCTAATTGACTTTTTTTTCCTGTTACGATTTTGAAAGATATGGAATGACATTTTTTTAATGTCTTACAATCATACCACCAGTCTTAAAGGGGGGCGGGGGTGGCTCAGTCGGTAGCGCGCCAGGCTCGTAATCTGTTGTTCCCAGGTTCGAGTCCCAACTGGGTCAGCGTTGAGATTTATCTCCGCAAAATTCCCCGCCCTGCCCACGGTCAGTAGGGGACACCGCTGGGCTTGGAAAGGCCGCCGTCCGTCGGATGGGACGTTAAGCCGTGGCCCCGTGTGCGGGAGAGACATACCCTGTGCACGTTAAAGAACACGCTGGATGGCCTTGACGGGAGGCTACCATCTGTCTCCCAACAGCTGTTCCAGTGGGTCCCCTCCCCCAACCTTCTCTGAGCCTTCGGGGTCCATGTGACCTGGCCATTTAGCCCATGGTGTGCAAAAAAGTGCCGCTCAGAGGTAAAACAACCCAACCAGTCTTAAAGGCTATTGCTGGTTTCTTATGTGCAACCATAATTATTATTCCCCATAGCATGTACATTTGTCAGATTAATTTCCTTCATTATTAATTTTTCTTGTCACCTTGTATATAAACTTCAAATATTTTTTGTGGTTTTTTTTTAGTTCTCCATCTGGGTAGTTCTGACAGTTACAAAACTTTGTCAACAAACCCATTACAAATTTTTTAAAAGAAATTATGAAATTGTCTTAAAATATTAAAGTTAATTCATAGAACGAAAAGGTGATGAATCTTATAGTTATCTTCTTCCTTGATATGCAGCTGTGAAAACTTTGTGATTCACTTCCAAAAAAGGCTCGGCTAAAGCCTTTTTTTTTTAAGTGTTTTCACAGCTGCATGTCAAGGAAGAAGACACCTACAAGATTCCTCACTTTTTTATTCTATTAAACCACTGAATTGTTATTCACAATCCGACCTAATATTTGCACTTGTATGTAATCACAAAATTAAGTATGGTCTGTTCAGGCAACAGTAATGCTGTGATTATCACCTATGTTTATACTTTTACATGCATAGATGTTCTTTACTGTGAAACAAATAATATGAAAAAAATCAGTGCAAAAATTTTCTACTGTCTGACAAATTAAAATTTTATTAAATTTCTTCAGGTAACATAAAATTTGTAGCTGATCAACAGACAAAATTTCGACCATTGATAAGTTTTGAACAGCTCCAAATTTTTTCTTAATTTTTTTAATGGTGGCTGTAAAACAACAGTGTGTTTTAGACTCAAGACCTGGGAAGCAGGTTAATAATTTTTCTGATAGATTTGTTTTTGCCATGTGTATGAATGTTAATTTCTTTTTTGATTTTTACTTCTTTGAGCCATGTCCATACCTACCGAAAAATGGGGAAAGGACGTATGGCAATGATGGCGCTTGTGGTATATCATTTTTTCCTCCATTTTAGTTGTCTTTAAAAAAAATTCATTGAGAATATGTGTAATATACATATGCAATATATTTTATGTATGCCTCTGTTTTGGTACACTATTTTGGAGGTGGAGGGAATTAGCATCAACCATTGTGCATTGCACTGAAAATAAGATTTGAACTTTTACCATGAAATCTCATTAATGTAAGATGGAAAGAACCTAAAAAGGAATCCACTCTTTGGATTATTAACCAGTTTTATAATGATTTAGCTTAACCATTTCATTGATAGCTTTCTCTGGTAGTTATCCAACTCTCGTAATTGGTAGAACAAGCATTTAACAACTCGTTCATAGAAGAAAGCAGGCGTTTTTTCATTTTGCTTAAAATGTGTACAGCACTATAAACTTATTAGAAGAGTATATTGTTATGGCAGTAAAAATGTTTAATTTTATGGAAGGAATCAAATTTAAGATCTGAAATTTATTCATAAAATTTATTTAGTAATTTTACACTTGGAGAAGGTGAAATACAAAGCAACATAACTCTAAAAGATTAAATTATAAAATTTCATTTTACAAGCTTTTAAAAGTGCTTCTGTTTATTGTAGCTGTTTGAAAATATTATGCTTTATTAACTCCTGAGGTAAATTCTTAAAACTTGTAACCCTGCTGTGAAATATTACAGCATCTGCTGTATACGTGCTAAACAATTACAAAAAATGAAGTCTTTATATTCAGCTTCATTTTGTCGTTAAAAGCCTAAGTTAGAAATACAAAATTTGACATTCTATTGTTGGCATGATATGGAAGTTCTCTACAGTGTACTCGCCCAGGGGCGTCACAGAGTGCACATGACGAGGTCGACCACACGGAGATATAAGTGGCCGGCCAGAGCAGATGAGACGTAGTGCGTAACGTGAACACAATGGGCAAAGGTATTGCTTTGACGGACGTTCAAAAAAGGAATGATCAGCTATTGCACCTAGGGTGGAAGCATCGGAAACAGCAGATTTCGTGGGCTGTTCGTGAGGTGCTGTAGTAAGGGTGTATCAAAAATGGACCGCTGGCATACTAAGTACCTTCAGACGTCATAACTGTGGAGCTCCAAAGGCCATTGACCCCAGAGGAGAGCGTCGACTGGTAAGGGGCAATCGACAAATCAGTGCAGTATTTGATCACTCAAATGAATGCTGGGGGGTGAACCCTGTTCCGCATGGGTCTCCAGAGTTGACGCTGCGTAAAGGCACCCATGTTAATCTAGGTCCATCGGTAATGACGCCTGCAGTTCGCAAAGGGACTACCGACAGTGGAAGAGTGGGAAAAGGTTGCCTTCATCGAGGTTTCTCCTCCACAGAAGTGATGGGCAGTAGCGGATATGGCATCAGACACGAGAACCAATACCCGAACATGCTTGTTGATCAAGTATAGGCCGATGGTGGCAGTGTTCGTGTCTGGGGGATGTTTTCCTGGTATGATCTGGGACTGCTGGTACCACAGAATGGGTATCTGAACTCCAATGGCTACCTGTCCATCCTTGTTTACCACATGCATTCCTTCATGTTGGACGTTTACCATGGTGGTGATGTTGTCTACCAACAGGACAATGCACCCTGCTAAGGTGGTGCGTGACTGGTTCCAAGAACGTGACAGCAATGTCTCCGTTCTCCCTTGGCCTCTGAAATCGCACGACCTCAATCCCATAGAGCACTTGTGGGACCATTTGGATCGACAAGTTTGTTGTGCTGACCCACAACCACATCATCTCCGGAACCTCCGTGCTCTGCTGGAGTCCGAATGGGCACATGTGCCTCTGGCAACCTTCCAGGGCCTCGTTGCGTCCATGCCATGCTGTCATCTGGGCCAAGGGTGGTTATTCCCATTATTTGGTAGGTGGTCATATTATTCTGATACAACTGTGTATATGTTTGAATGAATATCAAACCATTTATTGCATTGAAACTTTTCCAGATTAAGTTCAATAGTTGTTCGATATTTGAAGCACAAAAGGTTTTCATCAGAATCTTGAATATAGCATGTCATTATTTTTTTCGTTTTTTATTCCAAATCCGTTTGAATTCTGTTGGCAAATCTAGAATTTTGTAATACTGAGGATTATACTACCCCCTTTTGATATATAATATATATCACGGGACTACAGTAATCATAAAAAGTGAAACTGTGTAGTTTTACAGTGAAATTTTTTTTCTTTCTCCTGAAAAATTGGTAAGAGGCAAATATCGATAAAAGACAGCCAAATAGTGCCGTATCCTGGGAATTGCAATAACAAAAATTATGCCGATTCACATCTTTTGACCCCTGGAAATGCATAATAACATTTTTTGCAGTTTTCTGTTTAATAAATAAGAAAGTACAAATGCTACATTCATTAAATTTAAGATCGCTTTAACCACTTGACTAATAATGTCTGATGCACTGACAAACTCAAACCTTGTTTCACTTACTCAGAAGTTTGGAAGTAGCATGGAGCCATCTTTGCCCAAATATTTGATAAAACAAAATTGGGAAGTAAACAACCTTCGAGGTCGTCACCGAGTTGGGTGTGGCACTTTTTTGCACACCATGGACTAAATGGCCAGTCACATGGACCCCTAAGGTTCGGAGAAGGCTGGGGGGAAGGGACCCACTGGAACAGCTGTTGAGAAACAGATGGTAGCCTCCAGTCCAGGCCATGAAGTGCTATTCGAATTGGCATTGTATTTTCCAAGAGCAGCTTGCGCGAAATCATAAGCTTTTAATAAATTGTGATGATTCAAATATACTGCTCACAAAAATTAGGGGATATTTTTATCGCTTCATATTCATTTTGAAATACCCCCTAATTTTTGTGAACAGTCTATATCGTATCCAAAAACAATATATTTTTTAACTTTCGTTGCATTTATAAACAAACTTGGGAGCACAGAATAATTAGCTGGCACAAATAGACGACTCAATACCACTGCTTGAATGAAGATAATTTCCGCCGGTTGCCGCCTGGAATTCTCATTTTCCCACTAACTTCAAATTGCGGGTTATCTACTGTATGTATACATGGACATCTTACTCTGCAGTTCTGTGTCTGACCATTGTTTGCTTTTTTTTTTGCCTTTTAAAAAATTTGTAAAGATTATATAAGAATATTGTTAAATAATCTAAAGTTAATATGGCTTTTTTTTTTTTAAATATCTACTCGTTTAATTTTAAAATTATATCGATAATTATATATTATTTTGAACAAAATTGGTTTGACCGCTGCCGGCAAAAGCAGCAGCATTGCTTACGATGCGCATATATGGAAGTCGTGTGTCTGAGCTAGCTACTTAATCTGTGCTTGGGAGAACTTGCCTTTAAAACTGCTCTTTTTAATGCAAGTATATGTGCAGTTAGTTTGAAGAACGGATTATTTTCTCAAAATGAACTAAAGTGAATATGATGCATTTTGCAGACAAGCTCTTCAATTGTTCTAAGATATTCTTAGACAAAAGCATCTTTTTTGCTTTAATAATAATTTATTTCGTGCAGGGGGGATAAAGTAAAGCCAAAGTACAGGTAATTTTGGAATTTAAACGTTCAAGTGACCTGGAATATTTAAATGTGACAGATAAGCAAGATAAAATTTTGTGGATAGATGGAAGTTGATATGCCAATTTTTTTTTACAGCAATCGCCGTTAAAAGCTGCTAAATCATTCTATAAAATCCGAATTTAACTGTAATTTTTTTTTCTTCCATGGCTGGGTTGAAGCTTTTAGTATTCTTAACATTTATTTAGCTAAGATATTCATAGCCCCTCACCCCTCAAGAATTTTTATAACACGAACGGAGATCAATAAATTAAACATATATTAGCACAGAAGTTTGCAATAAATTTTGAAACCAAAATGCTGAAAAAATATATTGCTTATCCTCAAGCAGCCATGGGCTAAGGAGATCGAAACAGATTGTGTAGTTTAGTTCTCTAAATACATGTATCCTGAGCTGCATCTGGCCACTGTATACCAATTCTAACGAGGTCCTGTTTGACATTCCCACCGCATCTTCGGTCTCCCCTTCTTTTTGGGGCCTTTAGGCACACTGTTCATAACCTTATTGGCTAATCTATAGTTATGCATACAGGCAACATGACCAAACCAACGGAAAACCAATATTCTGCCAAGGAAGTTATCAACTCTTTTTTTAACCTACCCTCATCACTACCAGGGGGTGGCTCAGTTGGTAGCGCACCAGGCTCGTAATCTGCAGTTCCCAGGTTCGAGTCCCAGCTGGGTCAGAGTTGAAATTTATCTCCACAAAACTCCCCGCCCTGCCTACGGTCAGTAGGGGACACCGCCGGGCTTCGAAAGGCCGCCGTCCATCGGATGGGACGTTAAGCCGAGGGTCCGTGTGCGGGAGAGCACTATCCTGTGCACGTTAAGAACACTCGATGGTCTTTACGGGAGGCTACCATCTGTCTTCCAACAGCTATTCCAGTGGGTCCATGTGACCTGGCCATTTAGCCCATGGTGTGCAAAAAAAGTGCTGCTCAGAGGTAAAACAACCCAACTCGCTACTTAGAAAGTTGAAACCACCTACTGCCCAAGATACTGCATAAGCATTTAGAATCAAAGGCATCAAGTTTCCTGCTATCTTGTTCTACCATAACTACGTCTAACCAAACTATTGTAACCTAAATTGTAACTAACGTAACCTAACTACCTTTAGTCTAGGTGTATATGCTTATTACTCTACACTCTTTACAATTATTCCTATCTGTTTATCTCGAGCTACACATCACCAGTATCGTACACATAGCTCCCAAGATAATTAAACAGATACTTGCTCAAGGGGGCAACCATTCAGTTTAACTGAACCATAGCCTGCTTGACCATTTTTCATCAGTTTAATTTGTTTATCACCAAACCTACTCTACTACCAGTCTCGTCAATAGCTCTAATGCAAGAGTTCATCTGAACAAAGTGTTTCAAAACTCTGTGCAAATTTCATGGGAGATGGGGAACACCAAGACAAAACTTTTTTCGTTTATGAATTTATGTCCGCTGACGTAACTATTCAATGCTAGCGAGCGCTGACAGAAATATCGGTGGAGGTTCGAACACGTTCTCCATGTGTCCACAGAGGAAGAAATTGATACATGTTAAATCGGGCGATCTTGGTAGCCAGGCGATGGATCGACCACAGCTTCATTCAGATAATCCCGCACATCGCTGCTGAAGTCTGCTGGCACCCCATCGTGTTGAAACCACATTAGTCTGAGAATAGCCACGGAAACATCTTCAAGCAGTCTCGGCAACGTTTCTTCAAGAAATACCCGATAAATCTGCCCGTTGAGTCGGATGCAGCAGGTATAACCCAATCGAAATGTCATGGGTACCTGCCCAACTGTTGTTGAGGACCATGCGCCAATGTGACGTGGATTTTAGTGCGCCGAAACATGAGAATTGTGCACATTAAACACCCTCATGAAAGAGGCATCTGAGAAAAGCGTATGAGCCGGAAAAACAGGCTGCACCGCGGACTGCTGCAGAAACCATCACACAAATTTTACACGAAGAGGGTAATCCTGAGGTTGCAATGTCTGGGCTATCACGATGAAACGGGTGTAATTGCTGTTCGTGTAATACTCTCCACGTGAGGGCGTGTTCACACCAAGGATACGTGTAATACCTCATGTGCTTGTGCCTGGATTACCCTCAATCTGCTATAGGGTCTCAGCTGGGTCAGCGTTGAGATTTATCTCTACAAAATTCCCTGCCCTGCCCACGATCAGTAGGGGACACCGATGGGACGTTAAGCCGTGGCCCGTGTGTGGGAGAGCCATACCCTGTGCACGTTAAAGAACACGCTGGATAGCTTTGACGGGAGGCTACCATCTGTCTCCCAACGTCTGAGCCTTCGGGGTCCATGTGGCCTGACCATTTAGCTCATAGTGTGCAAAAAAGTGCCGATCAGAGGTAAAACAACCCAACTGCCGTAGGTTCTCTTCCATGTCCGGAGGGCGCATGGTTCTCTCCCGACCAATGTCATGATGGAATGTTCCAGTTTCTCGCAGTTGCCAGTGCAAACGCACAAATGTTTGGCACACATCTGTTTGGGAAGCGCTGTCGGTACAACCTTACAGCAGCTCTTCCGTTTCCATTGGCAGCCCTACTCCAGATGCATGTCAGCCATCATCTCGTGAAACACTCCATGTTAGACCTAATGTGTCTGATTTGCGAATGCAGACGGAAAACAAGCCCACTTCATCCCTCTAGCACCGAAGGGTTACGTTATAAATAAATAAATTACCCCCTCAAGCAGCTGCTTGCCACAGAGGTCTACATTTTTTTATAGACAAAAAAGGTTTAGTCTTAGTGT
Organism: Ryuthela nishihirai; assembly: GCA_038380435.1. Taxonomy (NCBI): domain Eukaryota; kingdom Metazoa; phylum Arthropoda; class Arachnida; order Araneae; family Heptathelidae; genus Ryuthela; species Ryuthela nishihirai. Next base: position 39,748,708 of record JAWZYU010000029.1, read on the forward strand.
TCCCTATCTCCCATTGAAATTTATACAGAGAGTTTTGAAACACCGTGTATATTGGAACATTTCCGTTCAACCATTGGTTCTCCTCGAAGCCTGGCCTCGTACTGCCTTGTTTGTAATAATAGATTCTCTGGGCAAGTGCTGTCCAGTGGTAACTTCCTAAGGCATATACACTGCTCACAAAAATTAGGGGATATTTCTTCGCTTCATATTCATTTTGAAATATCCCCTAATTTTTGTGAGCACTATATATTGGTCAGACAAAAAAGACAATACGTAGTACAGATCACATTTTCAATATGGTTGATTTGTGAATATGGCTGCATTGTTGGAAACAGTCTGCTTAGGTGATTCCAGAAGTCATAAAGAAAATTAGCCAAACTTTTCGTAGTACACAAATATCGCTTTATGAAAAGAAGACTGCACGACAGCTCCCTTAAATATTTAGATTTTTAATCGTATTTATGGAAGACTAAGATGAACACACACACATTAAAGTAGGGGCGGAGGTGGTTTATTCGGTAGTGCATCAGGCTCTTGCAGTTCTCAGGTTCGAGTCCCGCCTGGGCTACAGTTGAGATTTATATCCCCAAAATTACCTGCCCTGGCCTTTGTCAGTAGGGGATACCAATGGACGTTAATCCGTATGTGTGAGAGATTAATCCGTATCTGTGCATGCAGAGACATGCTTAATGGAAGTCTCCTGGGTCTTGCGACCTGGCCGTTTAACCCATTATGTACAAAAAAAGTACCGCTTAGCGGTAACTCAACCCACATTAAAGTAGTTGCACAAAAAGGTGTAATTATGGTTAATATACGCTTGTTGTGGCCGAGTGGTTAGCACGCTTGGCTACTGATCTACGGGACTGGGTTCGAGCCCCAGAGTAAGGCATGGATGTATGTGTCGTTTTTCTGCTGAGGTCTTGCCATCCTCTCAGATCTTCTACTGTGGCATATAAACTGACAGGCTCCTGTCAGACCTCTGTGGCAAGCAGCTGCTTGAGGGGGGTATATTCCATCAAAGATTGCAACATAAGTTAACAAATGTTAAGCCTGGGACCCTCAAACTATTGCCTTGTAGAATAATCTTGACCTCACTGGTAATAAGTTTGTTTTTTTTTTAAATGTATAGCTACAGTATATGTGAGTAGAGAATACTGAATGGTTTCCAGAAAACTTTATGTATGAAAATCTTCCCTATAATAGTTTGAATAAATCTTTGCGACTTGCCCGGTTTCTTAATTTTTTACGGTAAAAAAAAAAGCTGATCATCAAAAATAAAAAATCGAACTGCGGGTATTCATATTCTTCACCTTACGATATAAATGTCCATCTAAATACAGTTTAAAGTCATTACTAAGCAAATTCCACCTTAAACAGGTGACCTTAAACCTGTGACATCGAATGACAATCAGAAAAGGCTTAATACCTATTCGGTACACTTTAAACCAGTGTCTCGCAAACTTTTTTACTCTGCGGCATACTGAATCTAATTTTTTTTTCCGCGGCACACCTAAAGAAGAATAAAAGCAAACTCTACATAATCATCATTATATTTGCGCTTTGTTGAAGTCATCAGCCTGGTTTTACTTGAAGATTTGCTCTCGTTCCTTAATTCATAACTCGGTGTTTGTTTTAAATATTTGTCCATTCTATGGCTTGAAATAATAAAAAATTAATACCAAAATTTGGAAAAAGCTTGATAAATACTTACAAGATCCCAGTTGATAAAATCTGAAAGATTTTTATTAAAGCACGTCGATAACACAAGTCAAGTCAAAATGAAATCTTTGGAATATCTAGTGTCAATTTGAAAATCTCTCGCGGCACACTTGGAATCTCTCGCGGCACACAGTTTGCGAGACACTGCTTTAAACATACATGACGTGACGATTTCTATTCATCCTTCATAAGCAATCAAGATTAATTTGGCTTGTATTGCATAGTGGTTAGGTCATTAGCTCCGACTCTAGTAGTGGTCAGCAGAGACTTTGATCTCGGACATGTTTCCAAGAGTGGTGTTCTAAATACTGCGAACTCGTCTAGGGAATGGCAGTTCTTTGCAATATAAACGCAGAATATAAATTGTGTTAAAGTGGATTTTTTCATGGTGTACATTAAGATTTTAAATTACCTGCAAGGCATGTACTATATTGATTACTAATATGCACTATTTTACGATTTAAGATATGGTTTACGGTATTCGTTTCAGTCTTGAATTTTCTTTTTTAAAATTAATTTTATATCCTCGAATGAAATTACTTATTGCTTTTTTTTTCCCTTTTGCAGTATCTGACTTAATAAAATAGGAGTTTCTTAATGCATATTTTCTCATTTTTATAATAATTTCCTAGTACGAAAGGAATACTGATGATAGTTATGGAACGAATTAAATTCATCAGAAAGTAATTCGTCTGTGTGGTCTTCATTCTTTTGTTTAGTTATAAGCTAAAACAAAATAGAGATAAAGATTATCTGATGAGGGGTGGCTTGCATCCCCCTCTGCCTCTTAAAATGTTAGGGTAATGGAGGACTATTAAAAATATTAAAACTTGTTCATATTTCACACATTTTTCATGATTTTTTTTTAAAACCTCTAAAACCAAGAGGGAAATGCTACACTGCAATGAAAATCCGTCCCCCCCCCCCCCCACACACACACACTTTTTTTTTTAGATTCGGTCTTGTATATGTCTTTATGCGCGTCGTTGCTACACGCCCAGCCGCTTTCGGGCGGTGTTCGGGCTGACGAAGTCACCTCGTGCGACCGTAGGAAAGAATATGAGCCGTCCCATGGCCGAGTGGTTAGCACGCTTGACTACTGATCTAAGGGACCTGGGTTCGAGCCCCGAGTAAGGCATGGCTGTTTGTGTCGTTTTTCTGCTGAGGTCCTGCCATCCTCTCAGACCTACTTTGGCATATAAACTGAGGCTCCTGTCAGACCTCTGTGGCAAGCAGCTGCTTGAGGGGGTATTTATTTTTATATTTTATCCTTGATTACAATTCACATGTACAAAAAAATACACACTGACACTACAGAAGGCAATAATTGTTTTCTTAATTTGCAGCATATACAGCAAGACACTTTCACTTTACTGTGCAAGAATATTGGCATTTTAAATTCAACATCATTATGAAAAATGCATTCGAAGCAGGAACACGAAATGCAGCAATTTCGAATTGATGCCATATCACAACTTTCAAGGTGAATTTTAAAAACTAGAAGCACGGTTCTCTCGCTTAAAGAATAAATCGTCCATCCAACAATATTGCAATCAACGATTATATATATAACCAAATTTATTGTATCCAGAGTAGCAAGAAACCTCTCGGAATACTGTGGCTCAGCGGAAAATTTTAAAGTTCCATTTGTTCGGTAATATTGCCAAGTTTGGTTAGGCTAATCCGCATTCACTGGTCGTCTTATTCCTTCTTCTGCTCTGTAAAATAAATATAAATCAGTTCAAAACGCAAAAATGTAGAAGAAAACTTAATTAACACATCTACAATTCTCGTTCAAGAGAAATTCGCCTACATAATTTCGAGCTGTTTTGAAATCTGGGATTGGTAACTAGCCCGGACTTTTATGCCTTCGGAGGTCTGTTCAAGTAGTGTAGGAGGTATCTTTAGAGCAGTGGTACTCAACCTTTTTATGCTTCACGTACCCCCTGGAAATGTGTATGTAACTGGCGTACCCCTTGTATAGAGAGATAAAACTATAGTTATAGTATAACAATGGGAATAAAATAAAACATATATATCAGTGGTTCTCAACCTTTTATGCTTCACGTACCCCCTGGAAATGTGTATGTAACTGGCGTACCCCTTGTATAGATAGATAAAACTATAGTTATAGTATAACAATGGGAATAAAATAAAACATATATATCAGTGGTTCTCAACCTTTTATGCCTCACGTACCCCCTGGAAATGTGTATGTAACTGGCGTACCCCTTGTATAGAGAGATAAAACTATAGTTATAGTATAACAATGGGAATAAAATAAAACATATATATCAGTGGTTCTCAACCTTTTATGCCTCACGTACCCCCTGGAAATGTGTATGTAACTGGCGTACCCCTTGTATAGAGAGATAAAACTATAGTTATAGTATAACAATGGGAATAAAATAAAACATATATATCAGTGGTTCTCAACCTTTTATGCTTCACGTACCCCCTGGAAATGTGTATGTAACTGGCGTACCCCTTGTATAGAGAGATAAAACTATAGTTATAGTATAACAATGGGAATAAAATAAAACATATATATCAGTGGTTCCCAACCTTTTATGCTTCACGTACCTCCTGGAAATGTGTATGTAACTGGCGTACCCCTTGTATAGAGAGATAAAACTATAGTTATAGTATAACAATGGGAATAAAATAAAACATATATATCAGTGGTTCTCAACCTTTGATGCTTCACGTACCCCCTGGAAATGTGTATGTAACTGGCGTACCCCTTGTATAGATAGATAAAACTATAGTTATAGTATAACAATGGTTATATTTACTTTGCTACTGGATCTAGCGACTTTTGAGCTCTCACGGCGTACCCCAAAATTTTTTACCGCGTACCCCACGTTGAGAACCCATACTTTAGAGGAATTTCGTGAAGCTTTTGCTCACATACAGCGACAATATTGCTGTCTTCCCTGCTCTAAACAATTGCTTCACATGAATCATCTCGAACGATTCTAAGAATGAATACTTAATCAAGTTAAAAGTAGTAAAAATTTTTAGCTTTCCTTACAGGTTCTAGTTGAATTCATTTATCGTCTGCATACGATAGCAATAAATAAATCAACTTCCGCATTTCTTAAGATTGAAAAAATAAAAGTATCTCCGACTTTCATAGTTGGCAACACTGCTTACAACTGATATATTTTTGCCCTCGGGTTAGGATTACAAATAACATTAACCTCTAAGGAGGGCATATTTTCAATTTTTGAAATATAAACAAAAGTTTTTTTGTTTCCAAGTATTGATTGACGATCAGAGAAGGCATAATATTTATTCGGTACACTTTAAACATACATGACGTGACGATTTCTATTCATAAGTATAAGCAATCAAGATTTATTTGGCTTGTATGGCCTAATGGTTAGATAAGCTAGCCACTGTGCCAGCAGGCATACTATTCATTAACTCTGACTGTAGTAGTAGTGGTCAGCAGAGACTTTGGTCTTGGGCATTTTAGGAGTTGGTTTCTAAGAGGGGTGTTCCAAAAGTTCGTGACACATCTGCAGAACAAAAACCATTGCATTTGCCTCAAAAAAAAAAAAATTACTCTCCTTAAAAGCATTCCACTCCAGTATCTATGCAAAGTTGCAGACGTCTACCCCAATTCTGGGTTGGGTTGTTTTACCTCTGAGCGACACTTTTTTGCACACCATGGGCTAAATGGCCAGGTCACATGGACCCCGAAGGCTCAGAGAAGGTTGGGGGGAAGGGACCCATTGGAACAGCTGTTGGGAGACAGATGGTAGCCTCCCGTCAAGGCCATCCAACATGTTCTTTAACGTTGGGTTGTTTTACCTCTGAGCGGCACTTTTTTGCACACCATGGGCTAAATGGCCAGGTCATATGGACCCCGAAGGCTCAGAGAAGGTTGGGGGAGTGGACCCACTGGAACAGCTGTTGGGAGACGGTAGCTTCCCGTCAAGGCCATCCAGCGTGTTCTTTAACGTGCACAGAGATGGCTCTCCCGCACACGGAGCCACGGCTTAACGTCGCATCCGACGGACAGAGGCCTTTCCAAGCCCATCGGTGTCCTCTACTGACCGTGGGCAGGGCAGGGAATTTTGCGGAGATAAATCTCAACGCTGACAAGCTGGGACTCGAACCTGGGAACTACAGATTACGAGCCTGGCGCGCTACCGACTGAGCCCCCCCCCCCAACCCCCCCAATTCTGGAACACTTGGTTGCACTCCTGTTGGGAAATACTCCATAACTCTGAATGAATGTATTTTGCAAAGTCTTGCACCCTCGAAAAAGATTTTCCAGCAAGTTTTTAATTTTTGGAACAACCAAAAATCGCATGCGGGATGGGGTAGCTGTTTTATTTCCTACTCTAGGTAAACCCTAACTTGCCGGATTTTATGAGCATTGTCATGCCTGTAGTTGGACACTGCTTCTTGATAACCATTTTGGGTAAAAACAATGGTGAGGTATTGGCCATTTATAGTCATTTTTTCAAGTAAGGTGTCCACGATTACCACTCCTTGGGAATTGAAAAAAATTGTGAACATCCTCTTCCTTGATCAAAAGTCTTGTTGGGAAATTTGGGGACATGGCTCATCATCGATCTTTCTGGGAGTTTTATAGTAACAAAACCGCGTCTCATCACCTGTGACGATGTTTGATAACCTTTTGGTGCCACTAGCTTCAAACACTGCTAGCATCTCCTTACACTGAGCAGACTTCTGTTGCAAGCAGCTGCTTGAAGGGTATTTTTATTTGGTGTCGAGAATCAAAGTAATATTGAAATTTTGGACTCTTATAATATGTTATCATATGGTTGGTAAGCAGAATTTCCATTTCCCGAATAAGGAACAAAGTGTTTAATGCTGTTAGATTTTGTTTCCTACATTTAAAAAAGTACTTACGAAAAGCAGGGGTGGAAGAACTTACAAAAAAAAAAACCCTGACCAACCAGCAGTCAATCACAAACCAGATCAAAGAGACACCATATATGGGAGGAAGAGGGAACATTTTTTTCCAGTGTTCAAGAGTAGAAAAGCGCCACCTACCAACAACTTCTGCTCTTAGACGAGCTGCCAGAGATTTTCGAAAAGCCAACATTTTGGGATCTAAGGAGGGCTTTTCATTTTCTTCTTCAACAACTCTCTGTGCTGCACGAGCAGATCTGGGTCTGGTGGAAATTTCTTCGTACTTTCTTAGTTGTTTCTGTCGCTCTTGGCGCTTCAGAGCTAGCAAACGATCTCGTTGCTGGCGAAGATATTCTTGCCTACGTCTGGCTTCTTCGGGAGATACCTAGAAAGAAGTGTTGCCACTCATAGAATATGAAAAGAGCTACTGAAATATTCAATGTTAAGAAAATTTATAAGCATTTGAAATTACACTGATATATAGGATATAGATATATAATATATATATAATATACAGGATAAAGAATGACCCTGGAAATTTTTTGTACAGGTTTTGTCACACGGGGACATGCCCTAAAAGAGCTGAAATCACTAGTGGCCACTGCCTCAGGTAAAGATAACACGATACACAGAATTTGCTTGCTGGAACAGTAGCTTGATCTCTGACCACTATTCCAGTTAAAGTAGGGATAATTTTTAGGGAGCTAGCTACTGCTTTTCTCAAAATATCCTTTTTTGCTTCAGTAAAACTGTCGGTACTCACTTCAGTTGCTTTTGCCACTTCTAGTGGTTTCGAATCTTCTGCTGTCATGGGAGAATCATGAAGGGACATTTCCATAGCCTGCCGAAGTAAAACGGGAATTACTAATAAACTCTTAAAAATTAGGAACTCTATTATTTCATATTTACATACATTAAAACATTATATTACTCACAAAAAAAAACTATTACTTAAATGTTACACAAACGGGGAGTTTGTGTAACATATAGGTGCATATAATAATTAGAAGTTTCGTAACTGAAAATACATTTTTTTGGGGAAAATTATTACTGGTGATAGTTAAAAATTTCAGTTTAATCTCTCTAAATGAAGAATTTATTTTCAAATAAATCCTTTTCTTAAGAATCAAAAGCAGTAGCAGAATCCATCACATTTGAATATCGGTACTCTTTAAGAGCTGTTTGAATGTAAAATGAAACTCCCATTTCTGTAAACATTCTGTACGATTCTAAATTTTCATTAATTTCGACAAAACTTTCACACTTCCCCTTTATTTTGAAGTAGTAGTGTTTTACTGCTGGTTAAGAACAATAATTCTCTTGTTGCTGACATAACGAGGATAGATCACTGTTGAATAATTCTATATGACATATTAAACTCTGGTGCCTGAATAGTAGCCTGTGTTTGAAATGTAACCAATAGTAGTGCAGAATTTGTGAAAAGTGGCTAAATATCAGACAGGGATGCCAAACATTCGTTTGGATGTGCGGATTCCCTTTTTGTGAAATCGGTATTGTACATTACTTTAGCAAAGTGTTTGATTTGACCATAGATACAGAAAAAGGGAACTACCACCACTTTCCTTCTGGCAACGTAGGAAAAAAAAATTTGTAACCTGGAGTAGGTTCGCCACCAAAATGGTGGTTCTTTAATTCGTATTAGCGTTTGTATTCACATTAGATTTTGTAAGTTTGATTTCAGTATCGTCGATAAAATGCCTTTTAATGCAAGGATGATAAAATCTTGCTCTTCTATAATAAATATAAATATGGAAATAGAGCTATCGAAGGAAGCAATAAATATTTATACCAGTACTTGTTATATATTGCTTTTTCAAAATCTACTTGTTGACTGATAGCTGATTAGTATATTAATAATTATACTTAAATCGTAAACTGTTTAGAAGAAACTGTTTAGAGGAACAGCAGCCAGAAGAAGTATACTGTTTAGAACTACTTATACTGTTTAAAGTATACTGTTTAGAAGAAACAATAAATACAAATAAGACAGTTGTAATTGCTATGTCAACTATTTCTAGTTCAATAAATAGGAATTACTTGCAAGAATGAGTCTTCTGCTACCAAAATAGAGAACTGTTCCATCAGCAAAGATGGTAAAATCTTGCTCTTCCATTAATTGCTCCAAATTAATGGCAATCGCTAGGAAGGTAGCCTGAGGGCACGGTTTTGTTGCCAATGCACTATTCCCCTTTTACTATATCTATGGATTTGATGCGAAATTTCTAAATTTTTTATATAAAAAAACCGGAACAGTGTGTGTTTTTTTTTTATGTAATTACATGCGAATTGAGAAAAAAAATTATCCACACACTAATTATGTAAGTCTCAGCTAATTTTATTTCCATTTGTAGCCTGGGCTCAAATGGTAGCTAGATTACAAGATTGTAAATTTTAGCCAGATTACTATTCGAATATTTACGATATTCACTTTAATAATTTCGCTAATAAAACCATATCAGCTAGTGCTTATCTTCGTTGTGTTTCCTACTGGACTGATAACTAACCTTTTCCATTAATTCTTTGCCTCTTTGTCTCTCTGCTTCTAGCCGGGCTTTGGTCGCTTGGATGGCTTCTTTTTCTTCTGGCTGCTGTTCCTCTTGCTGTTCTGGCATTTCTTCTACGTATCGTCTGTCAAAAGAAATGTTTAAAGGTTCACTGTTTTACCAATGAACATAGAACAGATAATAATGTTTTTTTCCGAAATAAAATATATATTTTTAAATGTTATATATTTTAAGCACAGAGTTCTCTATATACTAGAAGTAGATCTGGCAACCGTACCATGGACGACAACGGAGCAGAGCAAGTTAGGCAGATAGCTCTTTGGCTCAAACGAATTCAGTTTTAGGATGCAGAAATCGATATAATAAGTTCAATTTCTTCAAATAAGTTTATTTAATCTCTTTTATTTGAAATTGATTAATACTAATCATGAACTATAAATTAAAGTAAATACACATTTCCTGTAGTTTTGTTTAAAGTTTCAATTTATACTGTATGTCACAAATAATCCTGAACTGTATTATATGATTATTCCTATGAACCAACCATTATTAGGGAAATGGTTAATAAACATGAAACCTGTGTAGAAAGAGAATAAAGTTGTGGATGCCGACAAAACAGTAAAATATGCAGCACCCATTTCAAACTCGACTGCTGTGCAGGGAGCATTTAAGGAGCAGGGTTGGGTTGTTTTACCTCTGAGCGGCACTTTTTTGCACACCATGGGCTAAATGGCCAGGTCACATGGACCCCGAAGGCTCAGAGAAGGTTGGGGGAGGGGACCCACTGGAACAGCTGTTGGGAGACAGATGGTAGCCTCCCGTCAAGGCCATCCAGCGTGTTCTTTATCGTGCACAGGGTATGGTTCTCCCGCACACGGGCCACGGCTTAACGTCCCATCTGACGGACGGCGGCCTTTCCAAGCCCATCGGTGTCCCCTACTGACCGTGGGCAGGGTGAGGAGTTTTGCGGAGATAAATCTCAACGCTGACCCAGCTGAGACTCGAACCTGGGAACTGCAGATTACGAGCCTGGCGCGCTACCGACTGAGCCACCCCCGTGCCTTTTAAGGAGCAGGGATTAAGGTCTAAAAAATGTCATCTCTTTTTTGGGGATCTGTTTTGGTTTACTCTAAAAAGGGCACTTCTGACTAGTGGAGAGAGTAGGGCAAGGGTTAAAGCCCCTGTGGCTCCCCCCCCCCCCCCCCTCTGCACAGTTCTGATAGTGACTTGACTGATATTATATTCAATACATTGTTTTACCTAATGGAGGCCTTTCCACCCAGGTAGTTTTTCTTAACCTTAATGTACAACGTGTCTTTCACTTGGAATAAATTGTCAGAATGAGGGGGCACTCATGGAAACAGATGTGGATTTACACCTACACTTTGTACACTTGGGGAGATGACAGAGGAAAATGATGTTTTATATCTTGTGGCAATACCCATAACATAAGCTTTCATTTGACCCATAATTATTTAAGATCGGCAACAGGGAATGGAAGATATACAATAAGAATTTTCCAATTTTTTTTGTTGGGATAAGCGGAAGAGAATATTACTCCTGACTTCAAACTTTCATTTGATGAACCCGTTATGATTGATTCCTAGGTTAGGCAGTTAATCAAAGCATCTGCTTTGACAAGCACAGTGACAATCGGGATGTGAAAGCATCTATAAAATAAACACGTTTTATTTTCAATCGAGAAATTTTTACAGTATTTTGTAACACAATATCATTAAATTTCCAACATCGATTTCAATTTATTTTCTTTCCTAGTGGTTACGAAAGTAAAAGAAAAGTAATTGGTCATAAAGGGTGCACTACCACTTCGTGTGCCTAGGTGCTTGAGGTTGGGTTGTTTTACCTCTGAGCGGCACTTTTTTGCACACCATGGGCTAAATGGCCAGGTCACATGGACCCCGAAGGCCCAGAGAAGGTTGGGGGAGGGGACCCACTGGAACAGCTGTTGGGAGACAGATGGTAGCCTCCCGTCAAGGCCATCCAGCGTGTTCTTTAACGTGCACAGGGTATGGCTCTCACGCACACGGGGCCACGGCTTAACGTCCCATCCGACGGACGGCGGCCTTTCCAAGCCCATCGGTGTCCCCTACTGACCATGGGCAGGGCGGGGAATTTTGCGGCGATAAATCTCAACGCTGACTCAGCTGGGACTCGAACCTGGGAACTACAGATTACGAGCCTGGCGCGCTACCGACTGAGCCACCCCCGCCCCAGGTGCTTGAGGTGTAAATACGGCCCTATACATTGTGCTCCAATGATGAGCTCTCTTTTGAAGCAAGTCAGATCAGCCTTTCCACCTTTTCTCACTTTACTTTTCTTTCCACCATGCCTATGGAGGGCGGGGGTGGCTCAGTCGGTAGCGCGCCAGGCTCGTAATCTGTAGTTCCCAGGTTCGAGTCCCAGCTGGGTCAGCGTTGAGATTTATCTCCGCAAAATTCCCCGCCCTGCCCACGGTCAGTAGGGGACACCGATGGGCTTGGAAAGGCCGCCGTCCGTCGGATGGGACGTTAAGCCGTGGCCCCGTGTGCGGGAGAGCCATACCCTGTGCACATTAAAGAACACGCTGGATAGCCTTGACGTGAGGCTACCATCTGTCTCCCAACAGCTGTTCCAGTGGGTCCCCTCCCCCAACCTTCTCTGAGCCTTCGGGGTCCATGTGACCTGGCCATTTAGCCCATGGTGTGCAAAAAAGTGCCGCTCAGAGGTAAAACAACCCAACCATGCCTATGGCTTTTATAGGACTTCGTAGTGACGTAGAATATTTGCATATCTTGACATATTTTATGGTACTTTGCAATAATAATTTGTAAATTTCGAAAATTTCCATGTTATGTCAACGGAAAGCCAAATTCGAGGCTCTGTAGCTTTTGAACTAGGCTTTTTATGGGTTGGGTTGTTTTACCTCTGAGCGGCAGTTTTTTGCACACCATGGGCTAAATGGCCAGGTCACATGGACCCCGAAGGTTCAGAGAAGGTTGGGGGAGGGGACCCACTGGAACAGCTGTTGGGAGACAGATGGTAGCCTCCCGTCAAGGCCATCCAGCGTGTTCTTTAACGTGCACAGGGTATGGCTCTCATGCACACGGGGCCACGGCTTAACGTCCCATCCGACGGACGGTGGCCTTTGCCAAGCCCATCGGTGTCCCCTACTGACCGTGGGCAGGGCGGCGAATTTTGCGGAGATAAATCTCAACGCTGACTCAGCTGGGACTCGAACCTGGGAACTACACATTACGAGCCTGGCGGGCTACCGACTGAGCCACCCCCCCCCCCCCCCCCATCGGGAAGGCAAAAATACTGCCAACTTCATGCAGTGTTGCCACCAAGCACTGACCATGCCCAAAGCTGCTTCGAAGATCGGTTGAGAACCGATGTTTTCAGCTTGTTATAGCCCTGAATAAAAGATGGGAATTCTCATCAAAAGTAATTGTTTACTTCGTCTTTTTACGAAATTTATTTTGTTTCCATCATTTTAACTTTAAAATAGGACCCGAAACCGTCTGTACTACTTCAAGCCCTGTTCGGGCACGAACATATTTCTGTAACAGGTTAGAAGCAAAAGCTTACATGTTATCCCCTTCCTTTGCATCGTTTTACAAAAAAAAAGTACGAAAATCGAAATGGTAAAAGAAACAATTTGAGAGTTATTGTAAAACAAACAAATGGCAACGACTAAAGGTGGAATAGTATGGCAGACAACGTTTGCGATAGTTGAATCGTGCATTCATTTCAAACAATCATAAGCCACAAATTTCTGCCACATTAAAAAATTCCACACTTACTTCATGACTTCTTCCATGATGGTTTTTTCTTCTTTGGATGGTTCATAGTCATCGCCTGGCAAAAACGATTCTGGCAACAGCCCGTACTGATGAGCCAAAAGATCCAGGGCCTGAAGCTGAAGTTCGAGATTCTTCTGCATCATCATTCTTTTGAATATTTCATAATCGTCTGCAGCCCATATTTGTTCGAACAAACTCTGATGGAATAAAGAAAAGAATGACTCGAAATGTTCTTCAGTTCACTGTACGTGCTCTTCTATATACAATAGACTACGGAGAAATGAAAGTGAAAAAATTATATGAAACAGTGAAATAAAGCTACATTTAATCGATGATAAAAACTGAAACTAGTATTTCTTAACTCAGTCGCAATCCTCCATTTTGTTGGGTTGGGTTGTTTTACCTCTGAGGGCACTTTTTTGCACACCATGGGCTAAATGGCCAGGTCACATGGACCCCGAAGGCTCAGAGAAGGTTGGGGAAGGGGACCCACTGGAACAGCTGTTGGGAGACAGATGGTAGCCTTCCGTCAAGGCCATCAAGCGTGTTCTTTAACGTTGGGTTGTTTTACCTCTGAGCGGCACTTTTTTGCACACCATGGGCTAAATGGCCAGGTCACATGGACCCCGAAGGTTCAGAGAAGGTTGGGGAAGGGGACCCACTGGAACAGCTGTTGGGAGACAGATGGTAGCCTTCCGTCAAGGCCATCCAGCGTGTTCTTTAACGTTGGGTTGTTTTACCTCTGAGCGGCACTTTTTTGCACACCATGGGCTAAATGGCCAGGCCACATGGACCCCGAAGGCTCGGAGAAGGTTGGGGAAGGGGACCCACTGGAACAGCTGTTGGGAGACAGATGGTAGCCTCCTGTCAAGGCCATCCAGCGTGTTCTTTAACGTGCACAGGGTATGGCTCTCCCGCACACGGGGCCACGGCATAACGTCCCATCCGACGGACGGCGGCCTTTCCAAGCCCATCGGTGTCCCCTACTGACCGTGGGCAGGGCGGGGAATTTTGCGGAGATAAATCTCAACGCTGACCAAGCTGGGACTCGAACCTGGGAACTACAGATTACGAGCCTGGCGGGCTACTGACTGAGACCCCCCCCCCCCCGCTTCCTCCATTTTGTATTCTGGCCCTAATCTTGTTCAAACATTGCGTTGTTTCCATTTTTTAAAAAAATAGTTAAAGTATAATATCGCATATGACAAAATTATTGAAAAGTCATAATCATCTTGGCAAGTCTCCATCTACTACATAAAATTAAAATCTCTTAGGAAGTAATCATCTGCGAAATATCTGGCCAGAGGCATAAAGCCAAACTCACTCACCACGAGGAAAATTACCTGAGAGTGGCAAGTAATCGTCAAACAAAAGACAGATGTTTATTTACAATCATTGCTTGGTACTATATACACAGTCGTATCAGAATAATATGACCACCAACCTAATAATGGAAATAACCACCCTTGGCCCGGATGAGAGCAGCAAGACGGCGTGGCATGGACGCAATGAGGCCCCAGAAGGATGTCAGAGGCACACGTGCCCATTCGGACTCCAGTAGAGCACGGAGGTTCCAGAGATGAGTGGTTGTGGGTCAGCACGCCGAACCTGTCGTCCAAATGGTCCCACAAGTGCTCTATGGAATTGAGGTCGGCAATTTTTGCCGGCCAAAGAAGAATGGAGACATCGATGTCGTGTTCCTGTTTTTGTTGGGTTGTTTCACCTCTGAGCGGCACTTTTTTGCACACCATGGGCTAAATGGCCAAGTCACATTGACCCCGAAGGCTCAGAGAAGGTTGGGGGAGGGGACCCACTGGAACAGCTGTTGGGAGACAGATGGTAGCCTCCCGTCAAGGCCATCCAGCGTGTTCTTTAACGTGCACAAGGTATGGCTCTCCCGCACACGAGGCCACGGCTTAACGTCCCATCCGACGGACGGCGGCCTTTCCAAGCCCATCGGTGTCCCCTACTGACCATGGGCAGGGCGGGGAATTTTTGCGGAGATAAATGTCAACGCTGACCCAGCTGGGACTCGAACCTGGGAACTACAGATTACAAGCCTGGCGCGCTACCGACTGAGCCACTCCCGCCCCTTCGTGTTCCTGTAAACAATCACTAACCATCTTAACGACATGGCAGGACGCATTGTCCTGTTGGTAGACACCATCACCACCAGGGTAAACGTCCAACGTGAAGGGATGCATGTGGTCAGTGAGGATGGGCAGGTAGCCATTGACATTCAGGGATGCATCCAGTGGTACCAGCGGTTCCAGGTCATACCAGGAAAACATCCCCCAGACATGCACACTGCCACCGTTGGCCTGTACTTGACCGACAAGCATGTCTGGATGTTGGTTCTCGTGTGTCTGATGCCGTATCCACTACCGCCCATCACTTCTCTGGAATAGAAACCTCGATTCGTTGGAGAAGACAACCTTTCCACTCTTCCACTGTCCAATGACGGTAGTCCCTTTGCGAACTGCAGGCGTCATTACCGATGGACCTTGATTAACATGGGTGCCTTTATGCATCATCGACTCCGGAGACCAATGCCTAAACAGGGTTCGCTGTACTGTTATCGTGGACACGTACCTGGGTGCCCCAGCACTCCTTTGAATGATCAATTGCTGCACTGTTGCGCGTCTATTGACCGACTGGTAAAAGTCGACAGAGGAGACGTTCTCCTCTGGGACCGGGGGCGGGGGTGGCTCAGTCGGTAGCGCGCCAGGCTCGTAATCTGTAGTTCCCAGGTTCGAGTCCCAGCTGGGTCAGCGTTGAGATTTATCTCCGCAAAATTTCCCCGCCCTGCCCACGGTCAGTAGGGGACACCGATGGGCTTGGAAAGGCCGCCGTCCGTCGGATGGGACGTTAAGCCGTGGCTCCGTGTGTGGGAGAGCCATACCCTGTGCACGTTAAAGAACACGCTGAATGGCCTTGACGGGAGGCTACCATCTTTCTCCCAACAGCTGTTCCAGTGGGTCCCCTCCCCCAACCTTCTCTGAGCCTTCGGGGTCCATGTGACCTGGCCATTTAGCCCATGGTGTGCAAAAAAGTGCCGCTCAGAGGTAAAACAACCCAACCCATTCCGCACTATGTCTCATCTGTCCTGGCCCATCACTTACATCTCTGTGTGGTCGACCTTGTCAAGTGCACTCTGTGACGCACCTGGGCGGGTACATTGTGCATGGCAGGTAGATGACACTGCCTTCTCCTGCGGCACTTGAAACAGAATTTTCCGTTGAGAGAATAATTATTTCCATGATTTCAGATTGCTAAACAAAGTATCTGAGAGCTACATAGAAATGTTTCTATGCGGATGTGAAAAATCCACCTAGAAGAGTGTGACAAACCTTGAAACAAATATCCTCCAACTGCGCATCTTAAGACAACGCTGCTCTTAAGAACTGGATTTTGACAATATTCTACAATAGTATCTAAAGGTATTCTTCATATCTATGTATTTGAGTAATGCATGATTAGTAATATAATAATAATACCTTTAAACTGCCCTGCAGCTTTAATAGTGCAAAATTGCCAACTTGTCTAAATATAAGAAAAAAAAAAAACATGAAATTATTTTGTTTAAGCAATTATATACTGATGCGCTTATTGGAAATGTTTTTTCTGCAAGGATCTGTTTCATATCATTAATACTATACTTTAAATTAATTGTTGAATATTTTTGTTGGCCGCCATTGAGAGCCGTTGAGGTTGCACATGTGGACAATGGCGTACCCAAAACATTTCCAATGGTGGGGGGGGGGGAGATTCTGACATATTTGATTGGATTGGATTGTTTTACCTCTGAGCGGCACTTTTTTGCACACCATGGGCTAAATGGCCAGGCCACAAGGACCCCGAAGACTCAGAGAAGGTTGGGGGAGGGGACCCACTGGAACAGCTGTTGGGAGACAGATGGTAGCCTCCCGTCAAGGCCATCCAGTGTGTTCTTTAACGTGCACAGGATATGGCTCTCCCGCACACGGAACAACGGCTTAACGTCCCATCCGACGGACGGCGGCCTTTTCAAGCCCATCGGTGTCCCCTACTGACCGTGGGCAGGGCGGGGAAATTTTGCGGAGATAAATCTCAACGCTGACCCAACTGGGACTCGAACCTGGGAACTGCAGATTACGAGCCTGGCGCGCTACCGACTGAGCCACCCCCGCCCCTTGACATCTTTGAGTTTTTTTGTTTCTCAATATAATTTTTTGAGTTGGGTTGTTGTTTTATCTCTGAGTGGCACTTTTTTGCACACCATGGGCAAAATGACTATGTCACATGGACCCCGAAGGCTCAGAGAAGGTTGGGGGAGGGGACCCACTGGAACAGCTGTTGGGAGACAGATGGTAACCTCCCGTCAAGGCCATCCAACGTGTTCTTTAACGTGCACAGGGTATGGCTCTCACGCACACGGGACCGCGGCTTAACGTCCCATCCGTCGGAACGGCGGCCTTTTCAAGCCCAGCGGTATCCCCTACTGACCGTGGGCAGGGCGGGGAATTTTGCGGAGATAAATCTCAACGCTGACCCAGCTGGGACTCGAACCTGGGAACTGCAGATTACGAGCCTGGCGCTCTACCGACTGAGCCACCACCGCCCTTAAATAAGAGGGCCTCAAAATCTGAAAGGCCCCTCTGAACTTCATTGGGTGCTACTAAGAAACTGCCGAAAATCAATCGACATAAATACCATATTGCAAATTCAGCAAGTGTGCTTTTTCTATGTCGCGGAAATGACGTTGAAATACCGAAAATGATAGCCACGCACCTTACGGAACTGCGAATGTATGTTCTTCTCAGTTTCTCCACATGCTTGTTCGAATTGCTCGGGTGTAATCCCCAAGTCCTCCATGTGACTGCCTAGCATTGTATCAACCTGAAAAGACAGAAAACAATCAATTCTGGTCAATGAAAATTTATTTTGGTACTCGGCTTGAAATGTGTATTCAGAAAAGAAAACCAGCCGTGCTCTATAAAAAGCTCTTTTAACACCGATTAAACATTTACTTAAACCCCCAGAAACTTCCAATGGGCTTAGTCTTACGAGTGGAGGTGAAAGTTGATATTTTAGAGGGATTTTCTGACTTTCAGGGAATCCCTGAAGAAAAATTAAAAAATACGTTATTCAAGCCCTCACGGAAGGAAGCGGTGAGGGTTACACCTGAGTCATCTAAATAATACGGGACTGGACAGAGTTGGATATAGAGGGGCATAGTCCAACCCCTCCCCCCTTTGAGAATTCAGGAAAAATATCTGGAGCGTGTACAGCAACTGTACACGCTCCAGTTACCGTTCACAGCAAACTGGAGCGTGTGCAGTTACTGCACACGCTCCAGTTTGCTGTGAACGGTAACTGCACACGCTCAATATTTCCGTAAGTGAGCCCACACGATCTAGGTCTTTGTGAGCTCACACGATCTAATGTGCTGTGAACATTAACCGCAACCGCTCCACTTTGCTGTGAACGGTAATTGCACACGCTCCATATTCATTGCATTATATATTCATACGCATTATATATATTGAAAAGTATCCGAACACTATGGTCGATTACAGAATTCAGAAAAAATATCTGGCAACGATTTTTTTTAGAAATTAGTGATATGTCAACCTTCGTGTACGTACATGAAGGTTGCACTGTAAGGGAATGTATATATTACCCCAATTTTTTTTAAAGAAATTTGTTAAATATCAGTGAAACAGAGGAAAAAATACATATCTCAGGTTGGAGTTCTGATGCATTTTCGACTCCTTTTTGTCCCCCCTACCACCACACATGGCCTCCATTTCACTTAATATCTCGGCGAACATTCCAACGAAAGAAAGCAAATTTTAAAATGTTTCAAGTGGGTTAATATATCTGAAGTATTTAAGTGCAAGTTTCTATTAAATATAAGTATAAAAAAAAATAAAAAATAAATACCCCCTCAAGCAGCTGCTTGCCACAGAGGTCTGACAGGAGCCTGTCAGTTTATATGCCAAAGTAGAAGATCTGAGAGGATGGCAGGACCTCAGGAGAAAAACGACACAAACATCCATGCCTTCACCCGGCTCGCCAGGTCCCTTAGATCAGTAGCCAAGCATGCTAACCACTCGGCCATGGGACGGCTATGAATATATAATGCAATGAATATGGAGCGTGTGCAGTTACCGTTCACAGCAAACTGGAGCGGTTGCGGTTAATGTTCACAGCACATTGGATCGTGTGAGCTCACAAAGACCTAGATCGTGTGGACTCACTTACGGAAATATTGAGCGTGTGCAGTTAACGTTCATAGCAAACTGGAGCGTGTGCAGTTACTGCACACGCTCCAGTTTGCTGTGAACGGTAACTGGAGCGTGTACAGTTGCTGTACACGCTCCAGATGTTTTTTCTGAATTCTGTAATCACGTGACACGAAGGTTGCCATACCCTCTCAAGCAGCTGCTTGCCACAGGAGGTCTGACAGGAGCCTGTCAGTTTATATGCCAAAGTAGAAGATCTGAGAGGATGGCAGGACCTCAGCAGAAAACAACACGAACACCCATGCCTTAACCCGGGGCTCGAACCCAGGTCCCGTAGATCAGTAGCCAAGCGCGCTAACCACTCGGCCACGGATATATAGTAATAAATTTTAAGTGAAAGTTTCTATTAAAAAATATATATATAGTAATAATTTTTAAACAAATTAAAATCGAAATATGCACTTTATTTCAATATATTTTTAAGTATTAAAAAATATTGCCAGTATATGTACCTTAAAAAATATCAGAAACTAACTTTAAATTATTCAATAACACATTAATATAATCGTAAATTATTTTCCTCTGTGTGTTTTCAAAAGGAAAACGTGTAATTCAATTTTAAGAGAGATCGAATCACTTAAAATTTGACTCATTATTAAATTCCCCTTCTTTCGTTGGAGAACTCTTTTTTCGTTGAAGAACTCTTCTTTCCAGGCCCAGTAATATTTAGTTCAGTGTTTAGCAACCATTTCGCTGCCACCGTATGAAGTCTCATTCTTTCTGAGACCCACTCACTCAAACATATTTTCAAAATACGCTAATTCCCCGAAAAAGTTTCTCTCTTTTTCGCAGATCCTCTTGATGCACCTGATGCATTTTAACTAAAATATCGCAATTTTACTGAAATCGAAACGAGGATTCTTTAAAAGTTCCAAGAATGGGTTAATCTGTAGATCTTTATCTGCTGTTCATTTTTGGTTGTTTTGTAATTTGAATCTAAACATTTGAGTGGAGAAATTCTATACGTCAGAAATTTTGCGTCATCAACAGTTAATCACATATTCTGATCAGCATAGACTGCAAGTGTTGCCATATTGAATTGACACAATTCCAGCCAAAAGAAATAAAACTTGTCCTGCTTATGGTATCACGGTTTTTTTTATAATTTCCTTTAGAACTAGTTCAAGTAATAAAATTTAACCTACAGGTTGAAAATCGGTGATCTAAGTGGGCCTAAATATCCCCTCCCCCTCCTCCACCACTTAAGGGGTTCAATAACATAATTAAAACTATCTTGGCCTCGACCCAAGACATTTTTCAGCCTCAAGAGAACTAACTTTTCCCCCCCTCAGGTAAATTTACTTTCTGGCCTTCCAAGTAATTTTATTTTAGCCATTCTCAAAACATTAAATTTTCCATCTAAAATGATTTTTTTTTTTGGCCATTACAACTGATTTCATTTTCTGCAGCCTCAAGCGATCGAATATTTTTCGTGGCTCTGAGTATAGTTTTCTGCCTCCGCATTCGAAATAAAATCCAGTTAAATCATTAGTAACAGGGTTTCAAAATTACTGTACTCTCAAAGTCATGTCGCAGAGTTACCCCAAGACTTTAGCATTATACTATCATGGAACTTATGAGTTGAAATTCGTCATAGCTCATCCAACAAGTTACTAACATGACACGCTGAAAATTTGACCAACCCAAACAACGCTTGTGCTGTTGGGCTCTCTCTGTCCCTAATTTAAAGAGTTGATAAAACAGCTAATATTTTTTATTAACGCTTATTAAAAATAATTTTTATGATTTTTTCTAAGTATTTTCTTCTTCTCAGCAACGCCCATGACTAAAACATTTCTATCATATTTCGGGTTGTTTTACCTCCGAGTTTGCACTTTTTGCACATAATGTGACAAATGGCCAGATCATAAAGGGTTGGGTTGGGTTGTTTCACCTCTGAGCAGCACTTTTTTGCACACCATGGGCTAAATGGCCAGGTCACATGGACCCCGAAGGCTCAGAGAAGGTTGGGGGAGGGGACCCACTGGAACAGCTGTTGGGAGACAGATGGTAGCCTCCCGTCAAGGCCATCCAGCGTGTTCTTTAACGTGCATAGGGTATGGCTCTCCCGCACATGGGGCCACGGCTTAACGTCCCATCCGACGGACGGCGGCCTTCCCAAGCCCATCGGTGTCCCCTACTGACCGTGGGCAGGGCGGGGAATTTTACGGAGATAAATCTCAACGCTGACCCAGCTGGGACTCGAACCTGGGAACTACAGATTACGAGCCTGGCAAGCTACCGACTGAGCCACCCCCGCCCCCAGATCAGAAAGACCCCAATAGCTCAGAGAACATTGGGAAAAGGAAATTCAGCGGACAGCTGTTAGGACACAGATGGTGGCCTCTCGTCAAGGCCATCCAGCATGTTCTTTAACGTGTACAGTGTATAGCTCTCCCCACACATAGGGCCACGGCTTTACATCCCATCAGATGGACGGCTAACTTTACAAGCCCATCGGTGTCTCCTACTAACCGAGGTCATGGCGGGAAGTTTTTCGGATATCAGTCTCAAGGTTGTCCCAGATGGGGCTCGAACCTGTGAACTGCAGATTACGAGCCTGGCGTGTTACCTAGGAAGACACCGCCTGCTCCACAGATTTCGATAGAGCCCCTTTCTTAAAATGGGCTGTTCCATTTTGTGGTGGAATTTTCCATCACTATTTGATAACCTAATGTCCAACCCCGCCTTCTCGTGGTGCGGACCGTTAGTAACTTTCAAAAGAGATACTCTCTTGTGGAAGTGAACGGAAGGGGAGGGCTGCCAGATTAGTGTGGCCTACTGATCTGGACAACTATGGCTACTTTTCTTTTTTTTCTACCCTGCTGAACCACACAGGTTCCTGGTGCTGACCATATAAACCTACTGGACAGGACAGACATATGGCTCTGAGCTTGATTATGGATCCTGATTTTGCTGCACTGGTGGGCTTCTGTGGAGGGAAAATCTTCCGCTGTGTTTTCTGTTTGTTTGTGGGTTGACAGCCCCAAGTGAATAGATTCACAGGATATGTTTATCAGCTGGTGGATAATCCTGAGCAGAAGTCATCGCAGGCACCTGAACTCTTTGCTTCTATTGGCATCTTTGCGTGGCATATGGAGCGTGGGCAGTTACCGTTCACAGCAAACTGGAGCGGTTGCGGTTAATGTTCACAGCACATTGGCATCGTCAAATTCTACATTGGAGGAAGTCTTCCAGTGTAGATGGCTTCAGCCTTTAGTAGTGGGGGAACGGGTCTTTGCCCCATGTCTGCGATTAGGGGGCTGTTTGATATTGTCGGCATTCCCTCTCTCAATAAACATAGTTTCTTTAAACATCCCACTAACCATTTTCTCTCCATAGGTAGTTGGAATGTGAGGACTCTGCGCAGAGCTTTTTCTCTTGATGTCCTCACACAAGAATTCCACCATTATAATTTAGATATTCTCGGCTTGCAAGAGACCAGATGGACAGATAAAGGTCAGATTCTTAAAAATAATCTTAAATTTCTCTTTTCAGGGAGGGACGACAATAAGCATCACCAAGGTGTGGGTCTGCTTCTCAGCAGACACGCTAGCGATGCTCTTCTAGGATATGAGTGCATTAATGAAAGATTTCTTACAGCAAAATTTCAGACAAGCGTTAAAGACTTGAATGTTATCTGCTGTTATGCCCCCACTGAGGATGCCGATGAGGATGAGAAGGATAGGTTTTATGAACAACTTCAGGATATTTTGAATTCTGTCAAGAAAGGAGATATTACCCTTGTTCTTGGTGACTTCAATGCCAAAGTTGGTACTGACTCTGACCTTTGGGGAGGAGTAATAGGCACTTTTGGTATTGGTAGCTGCAATGGCAATGGGCAACGTCTCCTACAGGTAAGTAAATTCAATGGATTCAGAATAACTAACACTTATTACAAACACCGCGACATACATAAGTACACGTGGGTTTCACCTGATGGGCTGCATAAGAATATGATTGATTACATATTAATTAACAGCAAATGGGCTAGTTCTGTTAGGAATACCAGGGCATATAGGGGAGCTGAAATTGGATCTGACCATTACCTTGTTAAAAGTGTGTTGCAATTTAAACTTAAAAAGTGTTGTGCTAGGGTTAAAAAATTTACTTTTAATACTGAAGCTCTGAAAGATCCAGTTATAGCCAAAGCTTACCATGATAGGTTACTTAGTCATTATGACAGTCATGGTTTGCTTACTACTGAAGTTGAGGAAGAATGGTATCATTTTAAACAGGCTTTTTTGGACACTAACAGTACTCTTTTAGGAAAAAAGGAGCAGAAGAGGCAAAATTATCTGAGTGATAAGGCACTTGAGCTTATTTCGGAAAGAAAGAACTGCAGGAATGCCCTTAATCAATACCCTACTAGTCCTAATAGAAAGCATTACAGAGACCTTGTAAGAAGCATTACATAAACTTGTAAAGGATCAGTTAGCTGCTGATAAGAATCTTTGGCTTGATGGTTTGGCTGACAAAGCCGAGGAAGCAGTTAGACAGCACAACAGCAGAGAGCTGTACCAGATAGTTAATGTTTTGTGTGGTAGAAAACGGACAGGCATACAAGGATTGAAGGATAAACAAGGTAAGGTTATAGAAGGGGAGGATTCTGTCATGGCTAGGTGGGCTGAGCATTTCAGTGATGTTCTAAACAATGTAGTTAGTTCTACTCCCATTGTTTGCAATGATGATAGATGCATTGGTGGCTTTAATGTTGGCCCTATAACACAATCTGAAGTTATTTTGGCTGTTTCTAAACTTAAACTTCATAAATCCCCAGGGGTAGATGAAATTACTACGGAAATGCTTAGAGCTGGGAATGTTTCGGTTACCACTTGGATGACTGAAATTCTGAATCTCTTTTATGATAAAGGCATGGTTCCTAAGGATTTTACCAGAGCTATTGTTATCCCTATTTTCAAAAAAGGTGATCGCAGTTCTTGTGATAACTATAGGGGTATCAGCCTACTCTCTGTTCCAGGTAAAGTTCTTTCCATGATTGTGCTTAATAGAATTAAGAATCTGGTTGACAGTCAATTGCGTGATGAGCAATGTGGATTCAGAAGTGGTAGGGGATGTGTGGATCAGATATTTTCACTTAGGCAGATTCTTGAGAAATGTTTAGAGTTTCAGAAACCTTTGGTTGTTAGCTTTGTTGATTTCAAAAAGGCTTTCGACTCTGTTGATCGTCATAATTTGTGGTTGATTGTGAGATCATATGGTATACCAGACAAGTTAGTTAACATTATGAAAGCTCTCTATAATAACACTGAGTCGTGTGTGAGAGTTGGTAAGACTTGTAGCAATTGGTTTAGCATTACTTCTGATGTTCGACAAGGGTGCATTTTGTCTCCTTTTCTCTTTAGCTTGGTTATTGATTATGTTATGCGAAATTCACTTCAAGGGAAAGATTTTGGCCTTAAATGGGCTAGAGATACGAAAATTTCTGATTTAGATTATGCTGATGATTTAGCCCTTTTGGCAAATGATGTTGATCAGATGAACTCTTTCATTCGAGCTGTTGATGAGACTGGTAGTAGAGTATGTTTGGTTATAAACAGAGAGAAAACTAAAGTGATGAAAATTGGTCAGGCAGGCTGTGATTCAGTTAATCTGAATGGTTGCAGTCTTGAGCATGTGTCACAGTTTAATTATCTTGGGAGCTATGTAACAGATAATGGTGATGTGCGGCATGAGATTAACAGACGAACAGGGATTGCTGCCGGGACTTTTAAGAACCTATGGAGAGTGTGGAGAAATAGGCGTATACACCTAAAGACTAAAATTAGGCTGTATAATAGTTTGGTTCTTTCTAGGGTTAGTTATGGTAGTGAAACTTGGACGCTGTGTAAACAAGATAACAGGAAACTAGATGCTTTTGATTCCAGATGCTTACGCAGTATCTTGGGCATTAGGTGGTTCAACTTTGTAACTAATGATGAGATTAGGCAAAAGAGTTTGCAACCTCCTTTAAGCAGCATATTGTGCAGAGAGAGACTCCGTTGGTTTGGCCATGTTGCCCGTATGAATAATTATAGATTGGCGAATAGGGTTATGAACAGTGTGCCTAAAGGCCTCAGAAAGAAGGGGAGACCTAGGATGCGGTGGGCAGACAATGTCAAACAGGACCTTGTTAGAATTGGTGTGCAGTATCCAGATGCAGTAGATGTAGCTCAGGATAGACTTGCTTGGAGAACTAAATTGCACGGTTTGGTTGGACCTCCGTAGCCCATGGCTGCTTGAGGATGATGATAATGATGATTTGATTTATACACTTTCTAAAGTTTATAACCTGAAAGAACACAGGATACCTGGCTTGAAACGGGACAATTTCATACTTCACTTTTCGCATTCATTTATGGCCGGCCTAGGTTCGAGACCCGGGTAAGGCATGGCTGTTTGTGTTGTTTTTCTGCTGAGGTCCTGCCATCCTCTCAGACCTTCTACTATAGCATATAAACTGACAGGTTCCTGTCAGACCTCTGTGGCAAGCAGCTGCTTGAGGGGGTATTTATTTTAGCCGTCCCATGGCCGAGTGGTTAGCGCGCTTGGCTACTGATCTAAGGGACCTGGGTTCGAGCCCCGGGTAAGGCATGGATGTATGTGTCGTTTTTCTGCTGAGGTCCTGCCATCCTCTCAGACCTTCTACTATGGCATATATACTGACAGGCTCCTGTCAGACCTCTGTGGCAAGCAGCTGCTTGAGGGGGGTATTTATTTATTTATTATAATAAGCCACAGGTAAGGTTGAGGTCCGGCCTTCCTCACATATCTATTTCTATGACGTATAAATTGACAGTCTCCTTGTCAGACCTTTGTGACAAGCAGCTGCTTGGGAGGGAGGTATTTATTTTTTAATTAAGCCATTTCAGAACGCTAAGCAAAACTCATTTTTGGAAACCCCCCTCCCCCCTTCTAGGTGTTCTCCCTCTTTTTCACGTTGATAATGTTTTCATGTAATCTTTTTTTTTATATACGATCATGGGCGTCCGCAGAAAATTTTCCAGGGGGGGGGGGGGCAAAGCTTGGAGACAAATAATTACATCAATAAATTTTTAATTATTTTAATTTTTAGGGTTTTTTTCACAAGTAGATTATAGAATATAGTATTGCATCAATTCAAAAACACATACATAATGTATATAAATTAATTACGTTTAAATTGTTACGATTATAATTTGTGGAATATTTTACTCGATCCCGGGGGGCGCAAGTGCCCCGTTTGCCCCCCTCTGCGGACCCCCATGTATAAGATACTTAATAACCTTAATAAATATGTAGATGTATACGGAAAAATGAAGTATATTAACTTCAATAGAAAAATATATATAAAGTATATATAAAGTAATATATAATATTTATATAATATTTATATAATAATATAAAGTATATATAAAGTAAGGAGAGATAAGTATTCACCAAAAGCTACAAGGGGTGTCAAGCAAAAGCAGTGTTGTTAAACAAGCCAGGAAAAAAATCGTTTGTCAAAAAAAGTACTAAATAAGTCTGGAGCCAGATTCAGAATAAAAAACATTTATTTCAACATCAAAATAGTTGTTGGCCCAAAATGCTA
Organism: Ryuthela nishihirai; assembly: GCA_038380435.1. NCBI lineage: Eukaryota > Metazoa > Arthropoda > Arachnida > Araneae > Heptathelidae > Ryuthela > Ryuthela nishihirai. Next base: position 39,775,508 of record JAWZYU010000029.1, read on the forward strand.
GGCAGGGCCCCGAATGGCTGATTGTAAGTGGGTGACATCTAATAGTGTAAGCTGTAGGTAATTCATTTTATTGAACTATGATTAGATTTTGTGCAATTACATCAAAAACACTTACCAAATTTTTATATTCTTCATGCAAGTTCTTGTATTCGTCTTCATTCCCTACCTCAGGATCAAACACTGAAAGACAAAAGGCAAGTCGTGATAATTATCGACATTATCAACAGTGGGCGTAGCCAAAGAGAGTGGGAGTGGTTAAAGCACCACCTAGAACAGAAGGCCATTCCACTGAGTTGTGACGTCAGCATTAGTGGACCTTAAAAGATGCAAATTCTTTATATATTTATTTCTGTTGGTAAGTTTTAAAATTAAACTTAATACTAATTTATATTTATAAATATATATTCTTTAGGAAAAAAAATGATTCGTGTGTACACATTACGATAACGCTTATATATTGGAATATTTTTTTTCTGAATAATGTATATTTGTAAATGTAAATTAGTATAAATATTAATTTTAAAACTTACCAGTAGAAATTAAAAAATAAATATGTAAGAAATTTGTAGATTTTTAGGTCGACTGAAAAATCTACTCTAGGTGCTGTTGGTTCAAACTCAACTGAAGCAATTATTTTGAAGAAATCAAAACATTAAATTACATTAGTAAGTAAAATTTTTCACAGAGGAAACGCCTCTGCTTTCAAAAAACCTGACGACGCCATTGATTACGAACAATATCATTGCTGTTCATTTATCTTTTTGACAGAACTGTCCAATATTTTTTTTTGATCAAATTGGGTTGGGTTGTTTTACCTCTGAGGGGCATTTTTTTTTTTTGCACTTAGTGGGTTAAATGGCCAGGTCACAAGGACTCCAAGGGCTCAGAGTTGCTTAGGAGATCCACTGGACCAGTGGTTCTCAACCTTTTATGCTTCACGTACCCCCTGGAAATGTGTATTTATCTATCTATACAAGGTGTACGCCAGTTAAAATAAATATGTAAGAAATTTGTAAACTTATTGTTCTATCTATACAAGGGAAAGGCGCACCCCTTGTATAGATAGTTAACTGGCGTACCCCTTGTATAGATAGATAGATAAAACTATAGTTATAGTATAACAATGGGAATAAAATATAACGTATATCTAGCGACTTTTGAGCTCTCACTTCGTACCCCAAAAAATTTTACCGCGTACTCCACGTTGAGAACCCGTGCACTGGACAGCTCTTAGGAGGCGAATGGGTGCCTCTTGTCAGGGCCATTCAGCGTGTTCTTCCTTTGCCCAAGTCATCTAGATGCATCAGGCCAGGAGAGTGCACTAACAGAAGTAATATTTAAATGTAGTGCTATTTTAAAGCTTTATCTGTTAAAATTCTTCTAGTAACTATTTATCTTTAAAATTTTAGTATTCTAAAATATTAAATAACAATTTAATAAACTCATAGTATGTAAACTATCTTCTTTAAGCTTTTCTAAATTAAATAGCTTGTAATTAAATTTTAGACAAATTAAATAATTTAAAACTACGCGCATTTAATTCCCCCGTTTTCTTCCCCCTTCGTTCAATGACTGTCCATAGACGATGTATTGAGGTGGCTCTGGTGTAGCTCTCCTGAACCCTGAACTACGGCTTAACGTTCAGTCAGAAGGACGGCGGCAATTCCTAGCCCATCGATGTCCCTTTTCTCACTGAAGTGGTGGGGTTAGCGGAGATAAATCTCAACTCTGGCACTCGACCTGGAACAATCCATTACAAGCCTGTCGCGCTACCGATTCTGTCAACACCAGCCCCTCAAAGTATTAGGTTGGGTTGTTTTACCTCTGAGCGGCACTTTTTTGCACACCATGGGCTAAATGGCCAGGTCACATGGACCCCGAAGGCTCAGAGAAGGTTGGGGAAGGGGACCCACTGGAACAGCTGTTGGGAGACAGATGGTAGCCTCCCGTCAAGGCCATCCAGCGTGTTCTTTAACGTGCACAGGGTATGGCTCTCCCGCACACGGGGCCACGGCTTAACGTCCCATCCGACGGACGGCGGGCTTTCCAAGCCCATCGGTGTCCCCTACTGACCGTGGGCAGGGCGGGGAATTTTGCGGAGATAAATCTCAACGCTGACCCAGCTGGGACTCGAACTGGGAACTACAGATTACTAGTCAAAGTATTAGGTAAAATACATCCATGTTATGACATTTAGGCTAACAGCTCACTATTGATTAGTATACATTTAATATTCGAGGAAAGATGTCCTTTTGTTTCCCTCTGGGGGAATCCATGCTCATTGAAATATAGATAAAGAATCCACCTGAGTCATCTCGTGTAATTTATTCTCATTACATTCACAGAAAGGACCGAAATATGGTCACACCCTCGGAGTATATTCATGTAGGTCACTTTGCACCAAATGCGACAAACCAGACAACCGATAGATAAGCATTTAAGTGTTACCTATAAATAAAACAATTTCAGGAAAGAGTCTTACCGACGGACTTCTGTTCTATGAAAGTAAGCACGGCAGCCTCCCACACAGGACCCTTCAGGAATCCCACGAGAGAGTCGAACACCCATCCGAACTGGTCGTCGTCCGCCATTGCTATGTGGCACCAGTCGCGGAAGGAATGTACTCTGCAGTCAACAACTGTTGTTACAGTCGCTATGGAAACTGAGCCCTATAAAAGAATGGCGGAAAGCCTCGGTTACATTTGCAGGTAGAATCAAAAAACTTCCCGTTTTGCGCATTTTCTTGACGCACGGTTTGTAACGTATCATTTCCGACAAGTATTTTTCTTCAACATCCTTTGCAACGTCTTTTAGGTATGTTTTAGGATTAGTATTACACTGACTGATAACGGCTGGAGTTTTGTAACTGTAAAAGGAGCATATGGCCACACCAGGTGATCTCTGTCGGCTTTAATGATTTCCGATTAACGGCGAGCGTTAGATCGTGTGCGGCAGTCTGGTCACGGGCGATGGGAAACACCTGCCTCGAAGTTCCGTCGAATAGTAACAAAAATTGCATGCAGGTTGGCAGCTGTGAATCACGATAAGGTGTGATGACTTCAGGAAGGAAAAGTAACACGGGAAGACATAATGATTCATTATTGTGATGAATATGTGTTGATTAACCATTTACATCCCAGGTTCGAGTCCCGGCTGCGTCAGCGTTGAGATTGATCTCCGCAAAACTCCACGCCCTTTCAGCGGTCAGTAGGGGACACCGATGGACTTGGAAAGACCGCCGTCCGTCGGATGTGACGTTAAGCCGTGGCCCCGTGTGCGGGTTGGGTTGTTTTACCTCTGAGCGGCACTTTTTTGCACACCATGGGCTAAATGGCCAGGTCACATGGACCCCGAAGGCTCAGAGAAGGGTGATGGAGGGGGACCCACTGGAACAGCTGTTGGGAGACAGATGGTAACCTCCCGTCAAAGCCATCCAGTGTGTTCTTTAACGTGCACAGGGTATGGCTCTCCCGCACACGGAACCACGGCTTAACGTCCCATCCGACGGGCGGCGGCCTTTCCAAGCCCATCGGTGTCCCCTACTGACCGTGGGCAGGGCGGGGAATTTTGCGGAGATAAATCTCAACGCTGACCCAGCTGGGACTCGAACCTGGGAACTACAGATTACAAGCCTGGCGCGCTACCGACTGAGCCACCCCCACCCCCCGTGTGCGGGAGAGCCATAACTATGCACGTTAAAGAACACACTGGATGGCTTTGACGGGAGGTTACCATCTGTCTCCCAACAGCTGTTCCAGTGGGTACCTTCCCCCACCCTTCTCTGAGCCTTCGGGATCCATGTGACCTGGCCATTTAGCCCCTGGTGTGCAAAAAGTGCCGCTCAGAGGTAAAACAACCAACCAACCATATACATACTAGTTCACTCTAAAAGATAATTAACTTTTCGTTATGTTGGAGGCGGGGGTGGCTCAATCGATAGCGCAATAGTCTCATAATCTGTAGTTCCCAGGTTCGAGTCCCACCTTCATCACGGTTGAGATTTTAAGTCCGGTTCCGGATTTATTACAACTCCGTCCCCTTTAAGCACAAGAACTGATAGAGCCCTCGCCCCCTTATGTGCGTAGTTTTTCATATAAAAAGATTTTTTTTTTGCTTTCGCAACTATGAAGAAAAGAAATAATATAATCGAAATGCATTTAACTGTTTTAATTAGTAGTAGTAGTTTTATTAATAAGAAGCAAAATTTAATATCAAAAATTAATATTAAACATATAACGTTGTAATATTTAGAAGGCAGTAACATTTAAAAATTCATCCTCGCTCTTTCTTTTGCTCTGTATATAAATAAATACCCCCTCAAGCAGCTGCTTGACACAGAGGTCTGACAGGAGCCTGTCAGTTTATATGCCATAGTAGAGGTTCTGAGAGGATGGCAGGACCTCAGCAGAAAAACGACACATACATCCATGCCTTACCCGGGCCTCGAACCCAGGTCCCGTAGATCACTAGCCAAGCGCGCTAACCACTCGGCCATGGGACGGCTATGAATATATAATACAATGAATATGGTGCGTGTGCAGTTACCGTTCAGCAAACTGGAGCGGTTGCGGTTAATGTTCACAACACATTGGATCGTGTGAGCTCACAAAGACCTAGATCGTGTGGGCTCACTTACGGAAATATTGAGCGTGTGCAGTAACTGCACACGCTCCAGTTTGCTGTGAACGGTAAATGGAGCGTGTACAGTTGCGGTAACTGGAGCGTGTGCAGTACACGCTCCAGATGTTTTTCCTGAATTCTGTAATCACGTGACACGAAGGTTGCCATACCCTCTCAAGCAGCTGCTTGCCATAGAGGTCTGACAGGAGCCTGTCAGTTTATATGTCATAGTAGAAGGTCTGAGAGGATGGCAGGACCTCAGCAGAAAAACGACACGTACATCCATGCCTTACCCGGGGCTCGAACCCAGGTCCTTTAAATCAGTAGCCAAGCGCGCTAACCACTCCGCCATGGGACGGGAATGAACAAATTTCACTAAATTTTCAAAGTATTGGGACATTTCAATGTTTTCTGTGAATGGAAAGCTCTATTCAAAACTCCCTACCACTAAATTTAAGCTTTTGCAGCAAAATGTCTTAAAAATTTCCCAAATCTAGAATTTGAACAATAGTTTTCAATATTTAAAGAATTCTGGAAACTGAAGCATTTAACAATATTTTTACTGGTAAGACCCTTGATTCTAATAAATCGTTTATTGAAAAAAAATATATATAATTATATAAGTTTTGGGTAATGTTTCCAATTTGCATCTATTTAGAAAAGTTGTGTTGGTTTGTTTTACCTCTGAGCGGCACTTTTTTGCACACCATGGGCTAAATGGCCAGGTCACATGGACCCCGAAGGCTCAGAGAAAGTTTGGGGAGGGGACCCACTGGAACATCTGTTGGGAGACAGATGGTAGCCTCCCGTCAAGGCCATCCAGCGTGTTCTTTAACGTGCACAGGGTATGGTTCTCCCGCACACGGAACCACGGCTTAACGTCCCATCCGACGGCCTTTCCAAGCCCATCGGTGTCCCCTACTGACCATGGGCAAGGCGAGGAATTTTGCGGAGATAAATCTCAACGCTGACCTAGCTGGGACTCGAACCTGGGAACTACAGATTACGAGCCTGGCGCGCTACCGACTGAGCCACCCCCGCCCCTATTTTGAAAGAGTCTAGGACGAACGAAACAGCAGCATCTGTCTGCTGTCAAATATTTCCTAAAAATCCAAATTTTGATAACTTTTGTTGAGATCTATAATTTAACTTCTGCAATAGTTTTTGCAAATGAGCTTATTTTCGAAGGGAGTATTAATTATTGTTTTCCATTCACATACGTAATATGGGAAGTATCGTGATACCTTTGGTAATATATTGTATAAGCTCGCAAGTCATATTCTTTTAGTCAGCGTCGAGATTTATCTCCGCAAAATTCCCCGCCCTGCCCACGGTCAGTAGGGGACACCGATGGGCTTGGAAAGGCCGCCGTCCGTCGGATGGGACGTTAAGCCGTGGCCCCGTATGCGGGAGAGCCATACCCTGTGCACGTTAAAGAACACGCTGGATGGCCTTGACGGGAGGCTACCATCTGTCTCCCAACAGCTGTTCCAGTGGGTCCCCTCCCCCAACCTTCTCTGAGCCTTCGGGGTCCATGTGACCTGGCCATTTAGCCCATGGTGTGCAAAAAAGTGCCGCTCAGAGGTAAAACAACCCAACCCATATTCTTTTAAAAGTCCGTTTTTCGATTGTCATGAGAAAGAGGACTGGGAGCAGAGAATAATCGATCTTCATGGATACTTGCCACTAGTTAAAATAAAAACAGCATAATTTTTTGCTAATTAAACATCTCGTAGTATTTAAATGACTGCGGCCCTAGGCTAGTGCCTAATGGGAAATCTGGGCATGCCCTCGCCAGGTCAGATGGACCCCGAAGGCTCAGAGGAAGGTTGGGGGAGGGGACCCACTGGAGCACAAGGGGCCACAGCTTAACGTCCCATCCGACGGACGGCGGATGGAACGTTAAGGCGGCCTTTCCAAGCCTAACCGTGGGGAGTTTGGCGGAGATAAATCTCAACGCCGACCCAGCAGGGACTCGATCCTGGGAACTGCAGATTACGAGTCTGGCGCGCTACCGACTGAGCCACCTCCTCTCCTACCGTCGGATCGAATTTAAAGCAGTGGCTTCGTGTGCGGGAGAGTACAGGGTATGAGCCCTATACTCGTTAAAGAACACGCTGGATGGCCTTGACGAGAAGTTTCCATCTGTCTCCTAAAGCTGTCCTGTGGATCCTTTTCCTCAAACCTCCTCGGAGCCATTCAGGCCATTCCCTCTGAGCCCAGAGGTAAAACAATCCAGCTCAAGATTCTATTGTATTCAAGGACAGGGCCACATTTAGGGGGGAGTCATTTCCCCCCTTTGAGAATGCTAATAAGGATAAGAGAAGCAAAAAAAAATATTAATATATGTATATTTCAAGCATTTTCAAAGAATTTTTTAAAGATTTCTAAAACGGATGGAGAAAGTCTATACTGCAATGAGATCTAGTTTCTTGCCCCACTCCACTCCCTTTTTTTTTTCTAGATTCGGGCAGAACTTTGCTCAAGGGCGAGAACCCCTGGTTACATCCCTGATTTAGTCCGTTATAGCAAAAAAAGTGCTGTTCAAATGTAAAAATCAATCCAAACAATATCTGCCAGTCCTATTAGTCGGATAGCTATTAATATTATATTAACAGCAATAATTATACACAGTCGTATCAGAATAATATGACCACCTACTATACATATACTATGGTAGGTGGTCTACCATACATATACTATGGTAGGTGGTCATATTATTCTGATACAACTGCGTATATACAGGGTGTCTCAAAAATATAGGTACAAAACTTTTAGGGCAGGTAGATAACATCTAAAGGAATGAGAATTGCATAGGAACCGTGGTTACGATAGGAACCCATAACCGGAAACGTCACCGTAAGTCAATAGGCGGCGCTGTTCATCAGTGCGCTAGAGGGGAAATTTCGGATTTCCTCATTCGAGCGATAGTCGGCTGACGAAGAGCATGCAAAGGTATTCGAACAGGGAGCTGGCAGGCACGCACTTAGTGTATGGAATAGCTGAGGGTAACGGACGAGCCGCTCAACGAATGTATCAAGAACGCTTCCCACACAGACATGTACCGGGCCACCGTTTGTTTGCGCGTGCGTATCAAAATTTGTGCGGATATGGGTCATTAAGAGGTAGCAGAAGTGAGGACAGACCACGATCGACGCGTACTCCCGCCATGGAAGAAAGTGTGTTGGATGCCGTGGAGACTAATCCTAGTACCAGCACACGTGCCCTTGCCTCTGCCTTAGGAGTCTCGTTGCAGTGTACAGCGTGTTTTGCACGGCGAGTTCTTACACTCCTTTCATCTCCAAAGGGTTGTTACTTCTCCCCGCAGATCATCCTGCACGTGTGCGTTTTGCGCTGTGGTATCTCCAAGAAAGTTCCCAAGATGTGAATTTCCCAGCTTATGTTTTGTTTACTGATGAGGCCAGTTTCACTCCGGATGGTGTATTCAATCAGCACAATGCGCTTTTGTGGGTTCACGAGAACCCCCACGGTGTGCGCACCTACGCTGCACAATATCGTTTCGCAGTAAATGTGTGGGCAGATTTGGTCGGCGACTGCTTAGTCGGGCCATACCTTTTACCATCCCGCATGACCTCCGCGAAGTATCTGATCTTTCTGGAACAGTTTCTACCAGGCTTACTTGCCCATGTTCCAGCAAATGTGAGATGCAACATGTGGTTTCAACATGATGGGGCGCCTCCCCATTATGGAAGGTGTGTTCGCGCACATTTGAACATGTCTTTTGGGCAACGATGGATTGGGCGTGCTGGACCAGTTGCCTGGCCCCCACGCTCACCTGATTTAACGAGCGTTGATTTCTTTCTGTGGGGGCCCTCAAACCTACCGTGTATGAATCGCCTGTGGAGTCTGACATGGATCTCGTGGCAAGGCTCGTCGTCGCTGCTGCTACTATCAAAGAAACTTCAGGTGTGTTCGATCATGTCTGGCAATCAATGCTCCGTCGGTGTCACGCATGCATCGCGTCTCATGGTGGAAACTTCGAGCATCTGCTGTAACATTATGAAATGTATCATCTAGTACGCCATTTGTAATAATTATGTCCAATAAATGTTTTCCCATTAATCACTGTCTTGTGTCCTTTCAGATCTTTTACCTCTGCTACCACTTTCCCATGACGTTTCCGGTTATGGGTTCCTATGCAATTCTCATTCCTTTAGATGTTATCTACCTCCCCTAAAAGTTTGTACCTATATTTTTGAGACACCCTTTATATTAAATACCCCCCCTCAAGCAGCTGCTTACCACAAGAAGTCTGACAGGAACCTGTCAGTTTAATATGCCACAGTAGGTCTGTGAAGATGGCGGAACCTCAGCAGAAAAATAATCATGCATTACCTGGAGGTTCGCACCCAGGGCCCTTAGATCAGTAGTCAAGCGCGCTAACCACTCAGCCACGGGACGGTAATTATATATATTTGCCGTCCCATTATATATATATAATGCAAATAACGTTTTGCATTTGTTTAAAACTATTTCTAGAATAAGGTGGCCTAGTGACCATGATATTCCCTAAAGGCCCCACGACTTCTCTAGCTCTATTCATTTAGAATGATTTAATAGGTTTAGAATACATTAGCACAAAAACCAATAATAAATTGAAATAGGGAGAAGCATTTTCAAACAGGTTAAATTTTATAAAATGCAAGTCAGGACGTCATCGTAAAAATGCAATTCTCCACCTCTCACAGCATGACGAATACAAATATAATAATATTCGACCTCCAAATTATTCGACTTTTAGCCCATGTCTATCGACTAATAGCCGCTGACTATATCGTTTGAGAGTTCAAATGAGAATGAAAAAGAATTTTTTTTTGTTTTACTTCCAATATGCAGTGTCTTGACAATGGCCAAGTACATAATTCATAATGCTTATAGGGCAATACACTACCCTTGGCGTAATGGATAAACGCGCTGATAACGCGAGGGACACGGGATCGATCCGCGCTATGGAAAATAGTTTATGCCATCCCGTGGCCAAGTGGTTAGCGCATTTGGCTACTGATCTAAGGGAGCTGGGTTCGAGCCCCAGGTAAGGCATGGATGTATGTATTATTTTTCTGTTGAGGTCCTGCCATCCTCTCAGACCTACTATGGCATGTAAAACTGACAGGCTCCTGTCAGACATCTGTGGCAAGCAGCTGCTTGAGGGGGTATTTATTTTTTTAATTATAGGGGGGTCAGAAATGGAACTTGACCTAAGTATAATGTGGTCATTCCACCCAGTTTTACGGTTCATATCTGGCTTTTGCGAAATTGTCCTGCCTTAAAATAATAGCATCGTCAGAGAATAAATCTCTTATGAGAATAAGACATCGAGTGTAATATATTAAAACATTGTGAATTCGGCTAGAATAGAAAACAAAACTGTGGGAAAATTTATTTATGTCATAGTGGGTGTAACAATTATCCATCTTTTTTTAAAAATCTTAATGACATTTTGCAGTCGCTTTTTTTTTTCACTTTAACTGCCCGTTCACGCCGACTTGTCTCAGGATAATATAGTTATATATATAAGCTTATACAGCCCCGAATCTAGAATAAATAAAGTGGGGTACGGGGGGCATGGCAGGCGACGCAATATTGCAAGAAAAAGGAGGGCCCGAGATTGGATTTCTACTCAAGAATAACGTCGTCATACCCCCACCCCCAACCTTCGTTTTAGAGGTTCTTAAAAATTTCTTGAAAAATGCACGAATATTTTTTGGCCTCCGTTATCCTTACTAGCATTCTTAAAAAATAGGGGGGAGCCACCCCCCATATACGACCCTGAATCTATATATATATAAGGGAGCATACTGGTCGGCAGTTTTCAACTGACGCGTGTTAACGAATGTCGATAGTTTTTATTGATATTTTTTGACTTCGAATGTTTAATGTGTTAATTTTTTTGTCGTTATTTCCCTTTTTTTGTACGTGGTCAGAAATGTACTTCTAATACTGAGCTACAGGAAAAAATTTCCGTTTCTTACCAAATTCAAACTAGACACTGAAGTGTATTGCAGAAAATTCAGTGCACTGTTTTCCTTTTTTGGTCACGGATCAGACATGCCGAAGACATTTTGCTTCCCCAAGCGAACTTACCCTTTGCCCCAACAAAGAAACTTATTTTTTGCCACCCATTAGTAAAACGGCTTTATAGTAGCTACAAGTATATATAAGCTCATCGGACAAAAAATTGGTAATGTCCGCCGTAAGGTTAGTCTGTTCGATAGCAACAGAGGGCGCACCAGTAATAAACGCATCCTACGAGAACTAAATTGCACTGTCTGGTTGGACCTACGTAGCCCATGGCTGCTTGAGGAGGAGGAGGAGGATGACAAATGAATCTCTATGTTGCGATCTTATGCAACCACGGCAATTCCCGGTTCCGCCTGACAGCACTACCTGGTTAAGAAAAGCCATGACCATCTAGAGCCGGGGGCAAGGAATACGCCCTATAGGCGCACCTCAACCCCGGCCTCACATGGCAGCAGTCCTATAGAAGGAAAGCTAACCACTGGAAGAAACCTTACTTTAATCTATTCCCCGGTTTGCAAATGTGCAAGGATATAAAGATCCAAGCTCGATCGGCACCCGGGGTGGAGACTCTTAGTAAGACCCAGACTTTTTGGACAGCTCGTGCCTACTAGGCAAAGGGAAACCTTTCGGCAGAGCCGTCGAACTGACCACACAGGTCCCTGAGAGGTGAGGTCTCCGACGCCGTCACCACCCGACCGGCAATCAAGCCGGCCAGCAGCGTCTTCAACCTCGGTTGGCCTTGGCCATGTCCAACCGGCGCCCAACCCGGTCGGCACAGCCTTCAGCCGGGTTGCTGGGCCCTAGGCCCCCCCACCACAAGGTGGTCCCCTATCGGAGGGGGGGGGGGGAGGATGACAAATAGCTGTGCCGTGCGCTACGGGATCATACAGTGAGAAGTGGTTGTGTGCCACGTATGTTAGTCGCTCCGTAAAAAATGGGTCGCGCCAAAGATGTGAATGAGTGGCAAAAAGGTGTTATAGCGCATAAGGCTCGTAATCTGTAGTTCCCAGGTTCGAGTCCCAGCTGGGACAGCGTAGATATTTATCTTCACAAAATTTCCCGCCCTGCACACGGTCAGTAGGGGACACCGATGGGCTTGGAAAGGCCACCGTCCGTCGGACGGGACGTTAAGCCGTGGCTGCGTGTGCAGAAGAGCCATACCCTTTCACGTTAAAGAACACGTTGGATGGCCTTGACGGGAAGCTACCATGTCTCCCAACAGCTGTTCCAGTGGGTCCCCTCCCCCAACCTTCTCTAAGCCTTCGGGGTACTTGTGACCTGGCCATTTAGCCCATGGTTTGCAAAAAAAGTGCCGCTCAGAGATATAACAACCCAACCCAAAGGAGGGGTAAAATATATATATCTTAGATCTGGCCTTGGTTGAGTGTGATCTTACTGTCTACCGAATTTTCAACGTGAGTTCGAAAATGTATCAACAAGCGTCTTATTCTTCGAAGTGTTTATTCATTAATGGTCTACTTCTAAGAAATTACTTTAACAAATTACTGCCACACCTTTAACTGTAATGGAAAATAGTGGATTGAAACCATTCAAGTAAATATCTATAAAGACGGTGAAGACGAACTGAATCGCCAGCATTCACAGAAATAGTAAATGATTCCACCTGACTGGGAGTCGTTAGTTCCAGGCCGTGCACGGCAGCAGGTCATTACCTGCCCAGAGATCGATAGTCGGCTGTCTGCTAGGGCAGCCGGTTGCCCTGACCACAGTCGAGTTTGGCGCCTATGGAGCCAAGCATCTTAGGTACGGCTCCGAGACATCGCTGGAAAAAATGCAGGGATATTTATAAAAAAAAATTGTTCAATAACACACGAATACCACATTAACAAATTCAGTGCATTGCGAATTGATCGTTTTCAAATATGAAAATAAAAAATGTTTAAAAACGAAGAAATATGCAGCTCTTTTTAGTTGCTTATTATTAGAGCCCTTGTGGCTGACCATTTAAAATATTGCATAGCTAAAAAATGCAGCTTAGAGGTAAAATATCCAACTCCTTTTCGCTTTCTCGTATGAAGAAATCATGATCGGCGTTAAAAAAAGAACTGATCTCGAGTTTTTCTACTGGGAGCAAGTCGCATGCATCCTCACATCAGGGTTGGGTTGTTTTATCTCTGAGCGGCACTTTTTTTGCATACCATGGGCTAAATGACCAGGTCACAAGTACCCCGAAGGCTCAGAGAAGGTTGGGGAAGGGGACCCACTGGAACAGCTGTTGGGAGACAGATGGTAGTCTTCCGTCAAGGCCATCCAGCGTGTTCTTTAACGTGCACAGGGTACGGCTCTCCCGCACACGTCGCCACGGCTTAACGTCCCATCCGACGGACTGCGGCCTTTACCAACCCATCGGTGTCCTCTACTGACCGTGGGCAGGGAGGGGAGTTTTGCGGAGATAAGTCTCAACGCTGACTCAGCTGGGACTCGAACCTGGGAACTGCAGGTTACGAGCCTGGCGCGCTACCGACTGAGCCACTCCCACCCCCTCACATCAGGAACTGGGGGGGAGAAGACCAATACCCTTTAGAGAATGCTAGTAACCGGAACGGAGGCAAAAAATATTATTCATTTTTACATTATATATAGTTTTCAAAAACAAAAATTTTTTTAAAGACCACTAAAACGGAAGATTTTATATCGAAAAGGCATTCTGGTTTGAACTCGACCCCCTTCTCCCACTAGGATCACTTAGTCGCTACCTTTTTCCCAGATCCGGGCTTGTGTGTCTCTGAACTCGAAACAAGAGATGCAACATACATTGTTACAAGCATTCTCATACACTTAGATCCAGGAGCGGAGTTACCGCACGTGCAACCAGTACGACTGCAATGGGTGGCAAATTTCCAAACTAACGATCGAGTAAGTACGATATATTTTTCAACACATAATTTCGAATTGCTTTTAAAATGACATTAAAATTAGCTAAATTAATCATTAATATCTACGGTTAGACTTGGAGAAAGGAACAGCAGAGTCCAAGTTCATCCTGATGGACAAGCGCCTAGAGCAGTGGTTCTCAACCTTTTATGCTTCACGTACCCCTTGGAAATGTGTATGTAACTGGCGTACCCCTTGTATAGATTGATAAAACTAGTTATAGTATAACAATGGGAATAAAATAAAACATATATATCAGTGGTTCTCAACCTTTTATGCTTCACGTACCCCTTGGAAATGTGTATGTAACTGGCGTACCCCTTGTATAGATAGATAAAACTATAGTTATAGTATAACAATGGGAATAAAATAAAACATATATATCAGTGGTTCTCAACCTTTTATGCTTCACGTACCCCCTGGAAATGTGTATGTAACTGGCGTACCCCTTGTATAGATAGATAAAACTATAGTTATAGTATAACAATGGGAATAAAATATAACGTATATATCAGTGGTTCTCAACCTTTTATGCTTCACGTACCCCCTGGAAATGTGTATGTAACTGGCGTACCCCTTGTATAGATAGATAAAACTATAGTTATAGTATAACAATGGGAATAAAATATAACGTATATATCAGTGGTTCTCAACCTTTTATGCTTCACGTACCCCCTGGAAATGTGTATGTAACTGGCATACCCCTTGTATAGATAGATAAAACTATAGTTATAGTATAACAATGGGAATAAAATAAAACATATATATCAGTGGTTCTCAACCTTTTATGCTTCACGTACCCCCTGGAAATGTGTATGTAACTGGCATACCCCTTGTATAGATAGATAAAACTATAGTTATAGTATAACAATGGGAATAAAATAAAACATATATATCAGTGGTTCTCAACCTTTTATGCTTCACGTACCCCCTGGAAATGTGTATGTAACTGGCGTACCCCTTGTATAGATAGATAAAACTATAGTTATAGTATAACAATGGGAATAAAATAAAACATATATATCAGTCGTTCTCAACCTTTTATGCTTCACGTACCCCCTGGAAATGTGTATGTAACTGGCGTACCCCTTGTATAGATAGATAAAACTATAGTTATAGTATAACAATGGGAATAAAATAAAACATATATATCAGTGGTTCTCAACCTTTTATGCTTCACGTACCCCCTGGAAATGTGTATGTAACTGGCGTACCCCTTGTATAGATAGATAAAACTATAGTTATAGTATAACAATGGGAATAAAATAAAACATATATATCAGTGGTTCTCAACCTTTTATGCTTCACGTACCCCCTGGAAATGTGTATGTAACTGGCGTACCCCTTGTATAGATAGATAAAACTATAGTTATAGTATAACAATGGGAATAAAATAAAACATATATATATCAGTGGTTCTCAACCTTTTATGCTTCACGTACCCCCTGGAAATGTGTATGTAACTGGCGTACCCCTTGTATAGATAGATAAAACTATAGTTATAGTATAACAATGGGAATAAAATAAAACATATATATCAGTGGTTCTCAACCTTTTATGCTTCACGTACCCCCTGGAAATGTGTATGTAACTGGCTAACTCCTTTGTATAGATAGATAAAACTATAGTTATAGTATAACAATGGGAATAAAATAAAACATATATATCAGTGGTTCTCAACCTTTTTTGCTTCACATATCCCCTGGAAATGTGTATGCAACTGGCGTACCCCTTGTATAGATAGATAAAACTATAGTTATAGTATAACAATGGGAATAAAATAAAACATATATATATCAGTGGTTCTCAACCTTTTATGCTTCACGTACCCCCTGGAAATGTGTATGTAACTGGCGTACTCCTTGTATAGATAGTATAGATAGTAACTATAATTATAGTATAACAATGGTTATTTTTACTTTGTTACTAGATCTAGCGACTTTTGAGCTCTCACCAGGTGCACCAAAAATTTTTTGGTACGCAAACCCAACGTTGAACAATTGTTGGGTACGCAAACCCAACGTAGAGAACCCGTAGTCTAGAGACTGGAAGATTCCCTCTCACTGCTCTTCCCCATAAAAAAAAAGGGTCACGAAAATTTCATGCTGGTAAATCTTTACGATTCATAACGAAACCAAGAGCTCCAAAGATTGTTTTAGCAACAAAGTAAAAAATTATCTACCTTTGTATCCTTAAAAGGTAAAAAAATACCCCTAAAACATACCAGTAGTGAAATCACTTACTGAATTCATATTAATTTCAAAGGAAGATAGAGTGTCAATTGACAAAAAATGCCACAACCCTATCTTCTTTCGAAACTAATGCAAATTCAATGAGTGATGTCACCATCAATATACTTTAGTTCTATTTTTACTTTTTAGAAATAAGATTATAGGCGTTTTTTACTTTTAATTTATACATTTTTAATGAATTCTTTTTTACGATTTATACCATGGATTATCAGTAACTGTTCTGGAGTTTGACCAATCCACCATTTTTAAATAAAATTAAACTATTATCAAATACTAATGATGAAAAGATTAAATAAGAAAAAGACAATAAAGAGATTTTCAATTTTAGTCAAGAATCATAGTCTCTGAATCAATGCCAGACATTAAAATAAATGGAAAGGTAATTACCATTTACATAAAATCATTATAGTAAAATCAGAATCGAAGGTAATATCCTACCTAATTACAATGTGAACTCATGTTATTTATAAACTAAATTTTAAGGTTCTACAAAATAATGTAAATGAAGCAATTAGGAGATATAAAGCACTTTTATTTCGATTACAAATATGTGACTGTTTCTATATGGCTGGATTCGATTTTTTTCAGGTTACTTTGAATATTAAGCCAATATTTTGGAATAAAACTCATAAGAATTAGAATTTAGATATTAGTTAAATATTTAATTCTTTGCTGTTGTTGTTCAGTAACAATAATTTTTACTTGCACTGCTAAGTTTTCCCTTTCTAAATTACTAGTACAATGTTTTTTGGATCCTACACAAACTACCAGTGAATGACTGGTTAACGTGATTGGCTACCAGCCAAAGGGGCCAAGGTTCAAGACCCATGTAGGGCATGGATGTTTCTTTTATTGTGTCTTGACTTCTTTGCAGATTTTCTCTGCAATGGATTATATTGACAGATTCCTATAAGAACTCTGTGGTAAGCTGCTGCTTGAAAGATAATCTATTATTTTGCACATAGTACAGAGAATCTTAGGAACTGTTTCCAGCCTTTGTTAGTTTTCTCAATGAATTTCATAACAGAGTGACCAAGATTCAAAATGAAATAATAGCATTGCTCTGCCAAGATAGCAGCTAGTCAATGATAATTCAAGAAATGTGAGACCTACATTTGATTAGCAGTATGGATAGTGAGTCAGTAATAAGTCACTCATTATCATAAGTTCAGGAGAGGCCCAAGTTTGGAGAAGAACGATTACAGGGAAATGGGAACCTCGTATGCCAATCAGCATGTTTCATTTTTTGAAGCTGGATGGTACTAACCTGTGGCCCCTTGTTTCAATACATTTAAATGCCCTCTGGGCTCAAATGCTAACAGTTTTATCCTTGAACTGTTGAATTATGAAAATTCACGTCAATAACAGAATTAGTTTTTCACAATCACAGGGCTCAGTTTAACAGTAGAGATTGCAATCATACAATCTCTAGAGTACAGACTCTCTTGCAATTAGAACCACAACTTAATGACCTTATGAAAAATAATGTTCTTTTCAAATGCATGTTACTTTTCTTACCAAAGGCATAGGCAAATAATGAAAATATCAGTGTAATTAAGACTCAAAATAACAAACTTTAGTCTGAGACCAACATATCACTGATCCCATACTTGAAGACTGAAAAAAGATGGTGGAATAAACAACTTATACATACACAATGATGTAAACCAAAGATCTAAATCAGTGTCTCGCAAACTGTGTGCCACGAGAGATTTTCAAATCGACACTAGATATTCCAAAGATTTCATTTGACTTGACTTGTGTTATCGACGTGCTTTAATAAAAATCTATCAGATTATATCAACTGGGATCTGGTAAGTATTTTTCAAGCTTTTTCCAAATTTTGGTATTAATTTTTGATTATTTCAAGTAATAGAATGGACAAATATTTAAAACAAACACCGAGTTATGAATTAAAGAACGAGAGCAAATCTTCAAGTAAAACCAGGCTGATGACTTCAACAAATTGCAAATATAATGACGATTATATAGAGTTTGCTTTTATTCTTTTTTAGGTGTGCCGTGGGAAAAAAAATTAGATTCAGTGTGCTGCGGAAAAAAAAATTAGATTCAGTGTGCCGCGGGGAAAAAATTAGATTCAGTGTGCCACAGAGTAAAAAAGTTTGCGAGACACTGATCTAAATCAATTTTCTATTTTTAATGTTGCAAATTAAATTTATACTCCATAATGAAGGAGTCTTCTGAAAAGGACACAGAAATAAACAGTATAAAAAATAGTAAATGCAATAATTTCCTCAATGACAAGATATTGCACACTGTATTTAAATATTCCTTGACAGAAATGGTAAGAATTCCATGATGTGCAGGGCCTTTAACCCTACATTCTGTTTCAGACTCAAATATTTTCAAAAACAATCCTCCACAATGAATTACACCTTATATATTTCCTGGTCCCTTGGTTCTTCTTTCCAGCTAAATATCTTGACTGGTGTCATTAGCAAACTGAAATAAATTAAAAGTAAAATTATCCACAGTTCAATTGTTAAACAACAGAACAGTAAGAAACACTAAATGTTATACTTTAAGTAGGATTTTTATGATAAAAGTATATTTACAGCTAGTAATAATTCTATTAAACGAAAGAGTCACTGCATAAAAAGTCAGTTGGTTTTAATGTCTGGAAAAATCCATTTGTTTTGCAATTATGTTCCAAAATATTTGGATCATATCTTATTATGAAAAACCCAATTAAAGATGACCTTCTTGTTCAGAAAATAATTAAAATAACTTATTCTCTGCATTGAGCAATAAAATTTTGGAGCTTATCCTTCATACTATTTGCATATTAAAAAGATTTGCAGGAGCAAATTCAAAATCTTTTTTTTAGCAAGGACAGCGCTCCACTTCAGTGAAGTGACACTATGTGGTACTTCTTTCCACATGCCATAAAAGGTGATTCCAGTGTCTCCGCTGCAGGTGGGAAGGGCAAGATCATTATTTCAATAGTCTCATGGACAATGGTTCCATAGTAAGTGGATGCACATGCCAGCAGTGTGGCATGCTCCCAGTCTATTGGTAGCTGCATGTTGTATTGCCAGCTTGGCAGCAGTAGTCATTAGCTTGTTTTGACTGATATCTGTCTGATGCTCTCTGAATTTCTTCTGTAGAGAACATGTAATTTTCCAGATATAGTAAACAATGGAATTATCTGGCAAATGTAAGGAAAATCTCTATATGCTCAATTTCTGAAGGCTAAATTTGTCTCTGTCCCTCTTTATAATTTTCTTCATATTTGGAGTTGGGCTGGAAACAATATTGATTTTTTTGAGCTCTGAATAATTTGCAGACTTTTTAATATGCAAATAGTCTGAAAGATAAACTTCAAAATTTTACTGCTCTGTGACAGAGAACTTTAAGAATTAAATTATGAAAAAACAACTCATAACCATGAAGTTTCTTTCTGTTGCTTCCAAATATGATATATAAAGTTTCATGGAATGTAATAAAGGATATTTTTTGTTTACCCTTTAAATAAGGGTAAGATATTTTGTATTAATCTTAGCAGTGGTGTTTATGAATGGTAGAAAAAGAGATGTAGCAATAAGAGAGACTGAATACATATATTTATAATTACATACATATATTATTATTAATAAGAGAGACTGAATACATTATTTATAATAATATATTTATAATTATATACATATATCCAAATTACACCATGTCACTTTAAAAATACTAACTATTTATAGAAGAGAAAGTTTATAATCTTCCAGAGGTATGAAAAACTAATAGTAAATTGTGAAAAATATGGCACATTCACTAGCAATAAAATTAGTTTTTTTTTGGTCAAAAATTTTCCAACTTTTAAACGGAAATTTTTACAGTACACCTTTATTAACAATTCCTCACACCTTTACATTTGCAAAAAATCTTAATTTTCATATCCTTTGGTTTTCATACCATTTGATGAATAAATTTTAATAAATATATTGTTTTGGGATTTATACGATTATGCTTTTAGTAACAAATTTATTGTTTACCTCATCAAGTAGTTAAAAATACCCCCAGTTTTTCTTGTGGCAGTACCTATTTGCACTTTTGGAGTTTGCAGTAAAAGTGTTGCTGATGCTAAGCTTTGCAATTTTCTTTCTTCTTTAGATATGTTTTGATAAACATTACCTTCAAAATAAAAATAATGAACAGTAAATCTATTAATAGATTAATAGCATATATTATTTTTACAAACTGAACAGCTTCAGAAACAGACCATTCAGCACAATGAATTGAGATTTTTGTTAGGACTAGCATCACAGGATCTTTTAAACAGAAGGTTAGTTGTAATTATGCACAAGTTAATATAACAGAATTTTGCTATCAATAAATGCAAAAAAAATTTCATGCATTTTCTTAAATACTTCCTTTGCAAATATATATTAATTAAGTTTAACCACAGTGCAATAATATTAAATAATCCTTCAATTCATAATGCCATTGTATAAATAATGTCACTGTATTATATACAGGGTGATTCAAAACTCTTTGGCCAAACTTTAAGGGGTGATAGAACACACCTAAACAAACACTTTTCGTCATACAGTGCATGGTCAGAACTCAAGCGGTGAAGTGCTAGAGGGCGCTTTCCAGTGAACACTTATAAGCGCTGGTTTTCACACTCGTCATCATTTCTACTGTGGATGCATTTCATGTATGGAGCTGTGGAAGGAAATGCGAGGAAAGCCCAAAGACTGTACCGGGAGCGCTTTCCGACCAGACGCATGCCTGATCGTAAAACCTTTCAGCGATTGCACCAGTATCTGTGCGAAATGGGCTCCTTTGTCAGTGGTTTGCAGGATACAGGGCGTGCAAGGATTGTGAGGACACCACGTGTTACACAGGTTTGGAGATCTTCCTGAATGTAGCACGCGAGCAATTTCCCATGCCATAAGTGTGTCCCAATTGACAGTGTGGTGTTCTACAAGATGAACAATTACACCCCTACCATGCACAAAGGGTACACGCCTTGACACCTGAAGATTATTGGCCCCGTGTGGATTTTTCCCAGTGGTTCCTGCAGCAGACTGCAGCACAAGCAGACTTTGATGCACGTCTTAGGACTGACGAATGCACCTTGATGCACATGTGAATTGTGCATTTTTAATATCTACAATTCACATGTGTGGGCCACCAGTAATCCGCACGCCATACGTCCACATTTGTACCAGCAGCGTTTCTCCATACATATTTGGGCTGGAATCCTCCATGACCATTTGATTGGCCCATACCTTCTGCCAGCCCGACTGAAAGAGAGAACATACCTTGTATTTTTACAAGAAGTCTTGCCTGAATTCTTAAACCCTGTTCCAGCAAACATTCAAACACGTATGTGGTTCCAACATGACAGAGCGTGACCCCATTTCAGCGTGGATGTGCGGAACGCCTTGGATGCAACATTTCCAGGACGATGGATTGGTTGGGGTGATCCCATTGCTTGGCCACCACGATCGCCCGATCTCTCATGTCTGGACTTTTTCTTATGGAGCCATATGAAAAGCCTCATCTATGATAGCCCCATCGATTCCAATGAGGACCTTGTTGCCAGGATTTCTTTGCTGCTGCCACTGTATGAGAAATGTCTGGTGTTTTCGCCCATGTATGCCAATCACTACGTCGAAGGTGTGAAGCCTGCATTAATGTTGGTGGTCGCTCTTTTGAGCAGTTTCTGTAATTTGTTCAATAAAATTCTGTACTTTCTGTTCTGTAATTTCTGCAATTGTTTCAAACCTCTTCTGTCATTCTTGTGTTTCTTCTTTCCTGACACAGTAAACTGCTAACCCATAGCGCTTCACTGCTTGAGTTCCAACCATGCATTGTATGACAAAAAGTGATTGTTTAGGTGTGTTCTATCACACCTTAAAGTTTGGCCCAAGAGTTTTGAATCACCCTGTATACAATTACATATATAATCACTCACTTCCTTTCTATTTAGTGGAGTACTAGGTGCACTGCACCCGATACTTTACTAGATAGGTTGTTTTAAGGTTTTAATTAAATTTTGGGGCCTTTTTTGGTAGCCTGTTCAATTATCTAGCATTCATAACTCTTTGAATAGTGAACAAATATTGTTTAAAATCAAGATTTAGATAAATTTGATTGAAACCTTTAATTTATCTTTAGACATATTTTTCATTAAAAATCATATTGAAGAAGTAATTGAGCTTTGAATGTGATTTTCTATTGAGATAACATGAACTGTTTCGATTTTTCTGTCCAATGCCTGTATCTTCCTATTGCTTTTCACTTATCCTTTGTTGATTTCTCAGTTTGTTGTTCTGTGGATTTATTAAAAGTTGTCCCACCATATCTTAATCACAATGGACAAACTTATGTCAAATGAAAGCATGTGAAGCGGTGGGGGGGGGGGGGGGAGTGTTAGACTATAAAGAAATTGACCCCCATGCTTTCTTTCCTCCTTAAAAATGGGGAAATATGAAAATGATTGTTTCACTATATCTTTAGAAAGCAAGTGCCAAAAGTAACCTTCTACATGTCAAATGAAAGCTTGTGATGCAGGGAGTGTCATAAGACATAAAAATGACCCTGTATGCTTTCTTCCCCCCTAAAGAGAGGAAATATGAAAACATTTTCTGCTATATCTTGAGAATGCAAGGTCTGAAAGTAACAGGATGTGAATCAAATGAAAGCTTGTGACACGGGGAGTGTCATACAGTATAAAAATTTCTATCCTCCCTAAAAAGGGGAAATTAAAAATGATTGTTGCAATATATCTTCAGAATGCAAAGCTGAAAGTAACAAGTTGTATGTTAAATGAGAGCTTGTAATGTGAGGAATGTTGTGGGCAATAAAAATATACCCCTTGATTTCTTCCCCCCTAAAAATGAGAAACATGAAATTTATTCTACCATATCTTCTGAATCCGACGATCTACAGTTAAGAGTAGGTGTCAAATGAAAACTCATTTGAGGATCGCTGTAGCCTACTTCAAATTATGCCCCATACCATTCTCCCTTCCTCCCAAAAAGGGATAAAAATTTTAAAAGGTCCAACCTTAATGAGTTATATCTCAAATTAAAGCTTGTGATGTCTCCAATGTCATGGACTACCTGAAACACGACTCCAAAAAAGGGGGAAGAAAAACGTGGTCAATGTTTATGAGTCATATATCAAATGAAAGTTTCTTCTACAAGGTAGGTATTTCAGTGACAAAGAAAAAATATAAATAAATTTAAAAAAATTTAAAACACCTATCTTCCTATATGTGCCCTAAAAAGTAGAAAATAAACCTAAAATATGTTGATGGTGCAATCAGTCACTGATTTGTATTCACTTCAAAGGAAGATAGGCACCAGCAATCTTGTTAGTAGGTAAATCAGGGGTCTTCTTTTGAAGTGAATACAAATTCAGTGACTGAATGCACCATCGATATGTTTTAGGCTTATTTTCTACCTTTTAGGATTCATATAGAAAGATAGGTATATTTTAACTTTTTAAATATATTTATTGTTACTACTTTAAAAATTAATGGAAATAAAAATGACTTACCACAGCTTGAAATATCAGAAATAGTGTGCTTAGATATGTGCTTTAAATTGAATGCAAATCTTTTCCTTCTTAATGAGTTATTTATCTATTTGTAAAAAAAAAAAAAAAAAAATCAGCAATACCACACAAATATTACTATTATGTATGGTTTAGTTTTAAAAATATTACATGATATCATCGAAAATAATATAGTTTGCACTCCAATTATTTTGTCAACTAAATTTGATAACCTTTTAATATCCACTGCTTTTGTAGCTAATCAAACTATGGATAATAAAAGTTTATCTGAATTTATATATGAAGAAAAAAATATTCAATCAATGAATTGCTTCTCAAAATTTGCTTTGCATAATGTAATTTTTATTTCTTCTTAAAACAGTTTTCTAGTTTAGAGAACTTCATTTAGAGTATGAGTGCACCACAGCATGTGGCTACTTAATCATCTATACTCAAAATGTGGTCTTAAAACCTTACTATTAAGCAATATTGATGGTCAAGCAACATTATGAGTATCAAAAATTCACCCATCTACCAGATTTAAATGCAATATCTCCTAGTTATGCAACAATTAAGAGAACTTGTGTTGAAGGGCAAAAGTTGAGTGTACTTTTTCTCAGGAGAATGTTGGGAGCATTTTTCACAATTTGCCTTCATTAACATATGGTCCAAAGTTTTTTCATGCTGTTTCTGAAGCAAAATTAAATGTCAGATGCTCTCCTATATATGACATAACTCGAGCTGTCAACCAAGTTATTAGAAAGCTTTACAATTGTTACCATAGCAAATTATGTATAAGGAACCACAAATCAATGAAACAATTTTATAACTGTTTTTCATTTTAATATTACTGCAAGCATACCGATGAAGTAAAACTAGGTCAAGGAAGCTGATTTAAAATATAAAGAAGGATTACATTATCAGGAAACCTTTAGGGTTAGTACAAAACCACACATTAAGGTACATATTCATAAAAATAAAATGTTAATTAATTAAAACAGTGATTTCCAAACTTTCTAAAAAGGAACCCCTTTAGCTTAGCAAAATTTTAATCTCTTCATCTCTCCCCCAGTATCACTGTGTTCCTAAAAATGTATGTGCAATGGAACAAAATGTGAATTATTAAGACTTAGCAGGACGACAAAGCAACTCAAGATGAATGTGACAATTTTACCAGCTGTTGAGAACCAAGAGTTACTGTTTGTAATGTTGAACTTCAAATTGTGCAAAAGATGCAATCACTGAGGAGAACTTTTAATTGAATGGAGTGATCTTGTAGCTGCAAGGGTTGTGTTTCTATAAGCAATACACAAAATTACATTTAACTGATCTCGGACATTTTAAGAATTATAATCGATTCAATTTTACCATAAACTTTTTTGAAAATTCCATGTCCTTCTAATCAACTAGTCATATCCCCATACTTGTAAACCACTGAATTAGAATATGTTATGAATAATTTACAAATCATGCAAGTTGGAAAACGTTATGCATTCAGAACATCGTTTTTAAAAAGTGGGAAAAACCAATAATTCAGAGAAACAAAATAAGACATCAGAATTGAAACCAAATATCTTATATATACCAAGCAAAACACTAGTGATAAAATATTATATTTACAGAACAGCATTTATTTTTTAAGTCTACTAAATATACTAAAACTGAAAAATAAATATATATGTAGTTCTAAGAATAAATTGTTACATTATTGTGAAGATATATAAGTTCTATTATAATTAAAGTTCTCTAAAAGTACTATAAATTACAATGTTAAATAAGCTTTAACAATGACTGTAAATAAATTGCAGTAATTTCATAATTTTGCAATTATTGTAAACTTTGGAAATTAGTTTTTTGCTTATTCTGAATGCAAATCATCTATGTATTTAAACAGTTTGTAGAAAAAACACTAATATACATATATTTTGGGTTGGGTTGTTTTACCTCTGAGCGGCACTTTTTTGCACACCATGGGCTAAATGGCCAGGTCACATGGACCCCGAAGGCTCAGAGAAGGTGGGGGGAGGGGATCCACTGGAACAGCTGTTGGGAGACAGATGGTAGCCTCCCATCAAGGCCATTCAGCGTGTTCTTTAACGTGCACAGGGTATGGCTCTCCCATA
Organism: Ryuthela nishihirai; assembly: GCA_038380435.1. Taxonomy (NCBI): domain Eukaryota; kingdom Metazoa; phylum Arthropoda; class Arachnida; order Araneae; family Heptathelidae; genus Ryuthela; species Ryuthela nishihirai. The sequence goes on from JAWZYU010000029.1 coordinate 39,800,961, forward strand.
CACGGGGCCACGGCTTAACATCCCATCCGACGGACGGCGGCCTTTCCAAGCCCATCGGTGTCCCCTACTGACCGTGGGCAGGGCGGGGAATTTTGCGGAGATAAATCTCAACGCTGACTCAGCTGGGACTCGAACCTGGGAACTACAGATTACGAGCCTGGCGCGCTACCGACTGAGCCACCCCCGCCCCTAATATACATATATTGTGAGCACAGCTCTTGTGAATAGTATTTAATTTCCAAAATTAAAAAATATTATTTGTAAAATATGCTGATATTAAAAGGAAATAAAGATGATTGTTTGATTGCTATTTATGTAAAACTACACTTGTGTGCAAAAGTTTAAACACTTATGAATAACTGTTTTATAAGAATAGGAAAATAACTTTGAAACTCTGTAACTTCTAAAATAAGCCTTTTATGGTAAAAATGTGTGAAGATAAATTAACAATCTGAATCAAAGTATCCAAATCTCAAATTTCAGCAAAATTCGTTAGGTATTTATAGAGTTATGGAAGTTTGGATATATAACAATAGCAATGGTAATCATAAGATTTCACCTCAAAAGTTAATAAAAACCTATTAAATATTGTTTTGGAACATTTAATAAGTTTTTTTTAAAGTTTATGTAAGAAATTCTTTCAATATTTGCCAATATTGTACCAGTTTCATAACAGTGCATTACTGATGTGAAATATTCCAGCTTCCATAACTCTTTAAATACCAGCGATTTACTGCTGAAAATTGAGATTCACATAGATTTGATTTAGATCTTTATTTTCAGTCACATTTTATGATAAAAAGCTTATTTTAAAAGTTACATAGCTTCAAAGTTAGTTTCTTATAGACATAATATGGGGTTGTAACTAAACTTTTATACACCAGTGTATATAATGAAGTTTTTGTTTTTTCAAAATATATAATTATTATACTTATCAGCCCTTCAAGTCATGTTTGTACCACATGGGAATGAATAAACTGCACTCAAAGTAATCTGCTCATGGATAATCTGGAGTTTTTTCTTCGTTGATGCTTTAATTCTGATGACAAGTGCATTTGCACATGAAATACAGACTGTTTCAGAGAAATATATATATCCTCTTAAGCTTAATAAAGATTTTTTCAACTTATTTTAAGCCATTAAAAACATTAACACTAATAAAAATTTTAAGATGAAATTAGTAACACCCTTCTTTCTGAATTTTAACCATTTATATGGTTAATTCATTTTTAACTAGAAAGTCCAATTATTCTGGCTAATTTGGAATGCTTGTTTTCAAGAAGCAAAATAGTTTAGTTCTCCCTGGGGAGAGGAGACAAGTTGTAGATGTCAATGCAAATCTCTTGAATGCAACACTTTACCATTTAAATATCAAATTTTAAATATAGGATATTTTCAATCTTCAAGTTTGGTCATTTTCCAATTTTAGCATCCTTTAATGGTGGAAATTCTAACTAATGGAATATTCCAAAAGTGTGAATAGTAATGTTTTATTAGTACCTATACAAGTAAATACATATATTATTAAAACAAAAAATTTAATATCTGTGAAGACAGACAGATGACAAAAGCACAGATGACAAAAGCAAAAAAACATTTTGTTTGGAAACAAAACAAAAAACGTGAAGTGTCCATAACAATATTTACTAAATCAGTGTCCATACATTTATAATGCGTAATGATCCCCGATTCCAGAAGGGTGACAACTCTAACCAAGAATCAGTTTTTGAGTCAATGCATGATATTAAAATAATAAAATGCCATCACCTGTTTTGAATATAATAAGATTCTCTATCCGTATATATTTATAGATTATATCAATGTAGTGAGATTACAGTTCTAAAAATTCATGACCTACTGATTACATGTCAGGTTCACACTGACATCCAATCGTTATAAACAGAAAGGGCCTTTTTCTGCTATCATTTATACAGTAATGCCTTGATAATGCAAACAAAATATTCCTGAAAGATGTTGCATTATTTGATATTTGTTTATGCAGTTTACATAGTGCATGTATAAAATGTAAAGGGATACGTTCCAATAAATGCAAGACCTGGTTTGATTTTAATAATTAAATTTTGATAATATTTGATATATTTTATATATAATTTAATATACTTTAACTATCACTGTACACACTATAAAGAAATATAATATAAATACGTGTATGTAAAAACCAAAACTTCTCTTTGAATTTACATATGACCCAGTGCTATGTTGCTCCTATTGCATATTTTCATCTAACTTGGTAGCAGCAGAAGTCAAAGGTTGAGAAACCATTCAATCCCCAGAAGATGGGCCAGGTTTAATCATTAACTTACCTTTTATTGACTTTGTTATTCGCTCTATAGTTGAGTAGGGGCGAGTTGTTTTACCTCTGAGAGGCACTATTTTGCACACAATGTCTAAATGGGTAGGTTGCAAGGTCACTGAAGGCTCAGAGAAGGTTGGGGAAGGAAACCCACTGGACAGCTGTTAGGAGACAGATGGTAGCTTCCCATCAAGGCCATCCATCATGTTTTTTAGGGTATTCCTCTCCTGCACACAGGGCACAGCTTGACATCCCATATGATGGATGGCAGCCTTTCCAAGCCCATCAGTGTCCCCCACTGATCCAGGGCAGGAAGTTTTTGCAGAGATAAATCTCAATGTCCAGGTGGGACTCAAACCTGGTAACTGCAGATCACAAGCCTAGCACACTACGGAGACATCCCTTCCCCCTCTTTAGTTGATAAAATGAATTTCATCCCAGTAATCCACTACCAATTAAAAAAAAAATATCTTACATGAAAGAGAAAATAAAATACATAACTATAAGCACATCATATATATAGTGAATTTAAAAAGATGAAATCACAAATGAGACATCAAAATAATTAATGTCTCATCTGTGAGAATGCCATCCCTACCATACTGTTCTGTGTGTGCATGTGTGTGTGTGGATTCTTTTATTGTGGTAAATGGACATGCAGATTGTGCAACAATTGATTTTACTTTCCTATTCAGCTTCTAGGCAGTATAAGTAAGGTAGATATAATGGTCTTTTTTATTTTTCAGAAGAAAAAAAGAACAGTTTCTCCAAAAGAAATTAAGTTATATCAAGTTTGTGTAGATTGGTTTGGTTGTTTTATCTCTGAGCGGCACTTTTTTGCACACCATGGGCTAAATGGCCAGGTCACAAGGACCCTGAAGGCTCAGAGAAGGTTGGGGGAGGGGACCCACTGGAACAGCTGTTGGGAGACAGATGGTAGCCTCCCGTCAAGGCCATCCAGCGTGTTCTTTAACGTGCACAGGGCATGGCTCTCCCGCACACGGGGCCACGGCTTAACGTCCCATCCGACGGACGGCGGCCTTTCCAAGCCCATCGGTGTCCCCTACTGACCGTGGGCAGGGCGGGGAAATTTTGCGGAGATAAATCTCAACGCTGGGACTCGAACCTGGGAACTACAGATTATGAGCCTGGTGCGCTACCGACTGAGCCACCCCTGCCCCAAGTTTGTGTAGAATGCATGTGCATTAATCAAGGCATTGCAATTGAATTCATACTTATAGTAAAATAAACTCACTCCAATGACAGATAACTGTTTATTTTTTTAATCAAATATTATGAAAAAGCAAAGAAGTTCAGCCATCTACCTCCCACATCCAGAAGATTAATGCTTGAAAATTTTTTACACTTTGCTGAATATTTGATTAAAAACAATAAATATTTTAACATACTGATTTATAGTGTTTATTTTAAATTACAAAGACTTTATAAATATACCTTTGAATCACTAAATGAGCTTTCTTCAACAATTTGAGTGCTTGGAATGGATGCAAATGATTGTTGTGAATTTATGAAAGAGGTGTCAGTTGATTCATTAAGAGGTTTCTTGTCTTGATTGCTTAACTTTATCCTCTTCCTCGGCAACTGTTTCTGTCTACTCATCTTGGATTGTCGTTTTACAGGAGATGACATAACAGTTGATACTGCCCGAGTCAAATCTTTTGGTGTACTATTTTTACAAATTGCAGTATTCTCTTTTTTATTCAATAGTTGTTTCTGTTCTGATATACAATCTATGGTTGATGGTGCTTTATTTGGGGTAGAACTTTTGAACTGTAAAGTTTTCTCTGCTGAAGATAAATCAAATAAGCTAGAGTCATTATAGAAAAAACAAATAAAATAATTTAGGAATTTTTCAGATATTTCACTCAATCATAATATAATTTAAAAGTCAATTTTCTTGCTGTTCTCAAAATATGATGATATATTAAGTACAATAACTTAAACAACACATAAAGCTATATCTGTGCTATCCTTTCCTAATTTTAGAGTTGGGTTGGGTTGTTTTACCTCTGAGCGGCACTTTTTTGCACACCATGGCTAAATGGCCAGGTCACATGGACCCCGAAGGCTCAGAGAAGGTTGGGGGAGGGGACCCACTGGAACAGCTGTTGGGAGACAGATGGTAGCCTCCCGTCAAGGCCATCCAGCGTGTTCTTTAACGTGCACAGGGTATGGCTCTCCATGGGAACATGCTTAACGGGACCACGGCTCACACGGGACCACGGCTTAACGTCCCATCCGACGGATGGCGGCCTTACTAAGTCCATCGGTGTCCCCTACTGATCGTGGGCGGGGCCGGGAATTTTGCGGAGATAAATCTCAACGCTGACCCAGCTGGGACTCGAACCTGGAAACTACAGATTGCGAGCCTGGCGCGCTACCGACTGAGCCACCCCCGCCTCCCTAATTTTAGATACCACTAATGTGCTATATAACATCTTTTAATGTTAATTTCACAAACAAACAATCAAAAATATTTATTATAGAACATGGAAATTCACAGCCCACGATTGATTTTATCAAGTATTTTAACCACTATCAAGCTGTCCTTAATCAACAGGATAAAGATGGGTGTAGAGGAAAAATTGTCTAATAGACAATATTTCCTCTACACCTAGAAAAATTGTCTAATAGACAATTTTTCCTCTACACTCATCTTTATCCTGTTGATTAAGGACAGCTTTACAGTGGTTAAAATACTTGATGAAAAATATTTATTGTTATATTCAATTATTAAAACTAATTTAAATGTTTACAATACAAATGCTTACATTTTTGTACAAGTATTTTGATATATGTATTTGCAGTTCAGATACCTTAATCTTAAAGTTAATCTTAAGAATGTTTTTTAAATTTCAAACATAAATTGAAGTTTTTCAGTCAAATGGAAGAGAAGGATGCAGAGAGGTCATACAGGTTTCTTATACATACATAAATATGCATACATGAATGTGCCCAGAGTATAGTAGTAGGTTTTGATCATCACTGTGCCAGTCAGGGATGCTGACAGCAGAGTAGTTATTATAAAGTCCTCTTGACAAATGATGTTGATGAGATGTACTCTTTCATTAGACCTGTTGATGAGACTAATAGTAGAATAGGTTTGGTTATAAACAGAGAGAAAATTAAAGTAATGAAAATTGGCCAGGCAGGCTGTGATTCAGTTAATCAGAGTGGTTGCACTCTTGAGCAGGTGTCTCTGTTTAATTATCTTGGGAGCTATGTAACAGATATGCACAGGGATTGCTGCTGGGACTTTTAAGAATCTAAGGAGAGTGTACAGAAATAGGTGTATACATCTAAAGAAATAATTGGGCAATATTTTAGTGATGAAAAAAACTGTAGATTGTGTCAGCTTGGAACAGCATTGCTGAAAGTATGTTGAATTTTCGATTGCAATTAACTAAAGTGCTTAAATATTTCTGCAAATGATGTTGATAGATAATTTTCTTCAATATACCTAGGTTCAAAAATATAATTTAAACGACAGATATCAGTGATATGAAAAAACTGGGAAAGAATTAAATAACACTGACAATTTAATTCTTTTCTGGTGTCTCAAAAAGAAGTATTTCTCAGGCTATCACAGGTAGCTCTCCAATATTTGTCCGGTCCTAACACACAGTGTTGATGCAGAGTGATCTTTTTCTAAATATAGTAGCATTCTGCAAGATGAATGTTGGAGTATAAGCTATATTAGAATTCATCATTTTTTGATTAATATGTAATATGTGAGTTGAACCAAAATAAAGCCAATCATTTATTTATTTAGTTAGTTCTTTTTAAACACTTACATGTATCCAAGTATAATTTTTTTACATGAATGCCACAGATGTGTAAGTTTTATGATTTGTGAACATAAAAGGTGCATAAATTTCACAATTTTGCCCTGAAAATTTTGGTATTTTTTCCAATGTAGCTTCTGTAAATTTCGCCTTTTTTTCCTGTGAAAAATTTACAGCCCTAATTATAGTTCTTTACTTTTATAGTGCTAATCATAGTGCATTACTGTCAATAACATCCTTCCATAAGACTTTTTTCATCACAAGAATTCTAATCTTACAATGTTAATTTGTCCAAACAATATATAATTTTAATTGACTGAATTGGTGTTTTAGTTCTTTTTCATGTTTTATGATGAAAAATAGAAAGATGCCAATTTATTATTTATACTTACTAAAAATGTTGTAGTCACCATTCTTAGGCTCCAGCCGTAAAATAAACTGACAACTACTGAGGCAATATGTTTTGCTGTCTTCCTGGAAGCAAATTAGCTTTGATAATTTCCACGGAAATGATTCTTTACATTAGTTAAGAATTTTCAAGCAACATCTATTAAAAATATCATGCCACCAAAGTACTTTGCAATAATTTAATTACTACAAAGACATGATTATACAAGCTAAAAAAAATTACATTTTTCTTTAAGATATTTATATTTTATTACATTTAATTATCATATATAATAACAAAACTTTAATAAAATATAAACTTTCTAACTAGTAATATATATACGAATGAAATAAATATACAGAAATTATATAGCATATTAAGTAAGATCTGAATAATTCATTCAAGAAATGTGCAATTATTGAATTAGAAAAGTTTTATTTTCTCTTTTTTAATCCAAAATTGTTTTGATTTTTTCAAAGTTTTGCATATTTATCACAGTCTGATTCTAACATCACAAAAGCAGTTAAAGCACCAAAAATTTTAAAAATTATTTATATATTGAGGAACATTACTACTGAAATAATGTGTATACCTCTGTAGAATTATTTTTAATAGAAAAGATGTACAGAAATATAAAAGAGAATACTCCTATAAAAAAGTTTTTTTTTTTAATCTTTATACAAAACCTTATTTATTTTGCTGATCATAACCTAAAAAAAAAGTTTTTTTTTTTTCAGTTTTTTTTTTACAAGAATTGTTTTCATTATTTATACATTGCATTTAAAAGAATTAAGATATTTTAATGCTTATATTTCATGCATGTGTTATATAACTTTGTATTATATATACATTTCAATGAGAAATGTGTTTTCCATTTAGCTTAATTTCACTTAAGGTAGCATTTTTCAAAACACATATCCTACATTAAGTAAGGTTCCTATAATATGAAGTGACTGAGAATCAGATCCAAGAATTAAATGCTTGACAGGCAGAACAGTTTGTAAAAAATGAAAAGGATACTAATGTGGAAAGTTATTTTTGATCTCGTAATAGTTAGAGTTTCGGGAATCTCTGCTACAGATACTTGGTTAACAAGATTTATTACATTATTGATAATGTGCTGAAAGAGAAACAATACATATAATAAGGAATTTACAAATCATATAAAATAATGACTGCAGTTTATTAATAATATTTGATTCAGATTGTTAGTTTCAATGATTTAACATTTTTGCTATTGTTTTATGAATTTGTGAGAAAACGAGAATGAATTCTATTAGAAAATTTTTTGAGTAAACAACAGCTCTGTTTTGATTGGGTGATTGGGGTTTTATGGTACACAAGCAACTAACATTATAGGGCATCAAATAATACTATTTTATTACTGTACTGATGCTTGGTAAAACTAGTTACATTTTGTTGTCCACTTAAATAATACATTTGCTTTGGTAGGTGTATTTTCAATGGGTAGTTTTGTTCCTCAAGGTAGCAATATGGAATATATCATATAAAAATTATAAAATGTTTCCAATAATTTACTTCTCACATTTAATATCTTTCTATATCATACTTTTATAATTCATTAGGTCAAGTTTCAGCAGCATATTTTTGCAGTGTAGGAGATAGAAAAACCAAGGAACAAAAATTCAATTTATGAGTAACAAATAATCATGAAAAAAAAAAAGAATTACCTACATTTTAGTGTGCAGTATTAAAAATTAATCTGTGTTTTAGTTAATAGTTAAATCAATGTGTAACTGATTTGCTTAATGTAAGAAACCGCAAAATTTACAACTGTATTTCATGTGATATAAATATGTAGAATTAGTACTTTATAAAGTATGTATCAAGATTTTATAGGAGATTAATTTATATTAAAACAAAACTAAGTTTACTGCTTAAAATGCAATTACTCTTATGAAGTACTAACATATTGACAATGTTGTGGAGTGCATCGTGAGAAGGACCACTACTTTGCCTCAATTAATAATGAAGTCCATAATGACTTTAAAAAATTAAAGGCAAATTTAATAATAAAAATAAAATAAAAATAAATACCCCCTCAAGCAGCTGCTTGCCACAGAGGTCTGACAGGAGCCTGTCAGTTTATATGCCACAGTAGGAGATCTGAGAGGATGGCAGGACCTCAGCAGAAAAACGACACACACATCCATGCCTAATCCGGGGCTCGAACCCAGGTCCCTTAGATCAGTAGCCAAGCGTGCTAACCACTTGGCCACGGGACGGCTAATTTATAAATAACTTTAAATAATAAAAACTGCAATATAAAATTATTAACTGTAGTAAAATCATCAAATTGACCACTAACCTGGTGGTCATTTTTGTAAAATCCCAATTGGTTAATTAATTTCTGAGAAATTTAACCACTGTCATTAATCTAGCACTATTAATCATTCAAAATATTTTAATTACTTAAAATTCTGAGCTGCAATACTATTATTAGTTAATTTACATATGTTCCTGTATATGTTCATTTGAATTAGGTTACTGATCATGAAAATAAAATTAATAAAATTTAAAAAATTGATTGATTAAATTAGGTGTTGTACATATCATATAGATAAATACAAGAATTAAAACAACCTCCAATTCCAGTTGCAACTCTTCTTCTTTATGTTTTTCTCGTAACCTGCAAATGGCATGAAAAGAATGAATGCATACACACTTAGTAAATAAAAAAGTAAAAACTAAGAGCAAGTGTCATAAAAATATCAAGATAGTGAGATTAATTCGATTTATCCATTATTTTTTAAAATACATCAAAAAAGACTACATTTTCATATTAAATGCATTGAATACTTTTTTTTGATAATTTGGAAATATATATTTAGAAAAGCTAATTCTGAAATATTGATTAAAACATTAATAATTCAAAGAATATTTTAATTTTCCTTTTTCTGATTAACCTATTTTTAAACTACCATGTATTATACTTTTATCCATCTGTTGGGCTCCTATACCCTATAAAAAGTTGTAAGCAGTGGTTGTGTGGCAATGTTATTACATCAGTGATCCTACTGAACCAGAGCTGTGACGGAGAGCACATTCCAGCCACCTGGAGTGTCAAGGCAATATTCTTCTCTTCCCCCAGCAAAAAATATCAAAAGAATTAATTTTAGTTTAAATATTGAATAAACTCGACTTTTTTGGTATACACTAAGTAATTATCACTTTTGAGTCAATTCTAATTTTTAGAGGAAAAATTGTCTTGAGCCGGGTGGGATATGAACCCACGACCTTCTAACATGTCAGGTACTCTGGACCACTGAGCTACCAGCCGCTGATCAAGATCTCCTCTAATTGATGATATGAACATTTTATACCTACAGTACATAGCTTTTCCATAGAAGATGTTCATATCATCAATTAAAGGAGATCTTGATTGGTGGCTGGTAGCTCAATGGTCCAGAGCACCTGACATGTTATCAGGAGGTCATGGGTTCGTATCCCACCCGGCTCAAGACAATTCTTCCTCTAAAAATTTGAATTGACTAAAAAGTGGTAATTACTTAGTGTATAATTTTAGTTTGTTGATGTTAATGCCAAAAAAAATACAATTTGGCATCCATTAACATTTAATTAATAAGGTTATTTCAAAAACTGTTCATCCAATAATGCCAATAAAACCTTGCGAAGCTATCTATTAACTAAAAGAGGTAGTTTGCTTTGGGTTTTATGATTAAAAGAGAAAACACATATCAAGAATTTTGTAAAAGTCAATTTTAGAGCAAAAACATTTGTAGACATGCTATGTAACTATTGGTTACATAATTCAAATCTCATATGTATTATAACACAAAATTTCCAGTTTTTAAATACTGGTAAACAAAAATTAATTACAATAAAATATACAACTGTTTTAAATTTTTTTTAGGTTTTATTTAAATTTAATATTTAACTATTTATGTGTGTGTGTGTGTGTGTTCATTTGTTATGCTTATTAACAGTGAAAAGTTAACATCTATGGCAGAATTACTATAATACTGCAGATTTTGTTCTCCTTTGCTCAATGGTGAGTGGTGCGAGTTAAAAGGTTAAGAGAAAAAGAAATTTTTCCTACCATCTTGCAAAATCAACTCTGAGAATCCTTGCAGAAGTCATTCCAGGGAATGCAGTAGTTTGCACTTTTTCATATTGGCACTGATGTTGTTGGAAAACATGTTGCAGATATCAAACACTTTCGGCCCTTTCTTAAGACTGATGCATTCTTGTGATAATTTGGACATTAGAGACATTGGCCACTGTGAGTGATGGCAATTGTGCAGGATGGCAGTCAGGGTATGGTCTAGGGCAGGCCTAGGCAAATGTTTTAGTTGAAGGGCTGCATAGAAAACTGAAATGGAATGGCAGGCACCAAAGAATTATATAATCAATAACTTATCTATAACAAAAAAAATAAATAAATAAATACCCCCTCAAGCAGCTGCTTGCCACAGAGGTCTGACAGGAGCCTGTCAGTTTATATGCCACAATAGAAGATCTGAGAGGATGGCAGGACCTCAGCAGAAAAACGACAAAACGACACATACATCCCAGGGTAAAGCATGGATGTATGCTTTACCCAGGGCTTGAACCCAGGTCCCTTAGATCAGTAGCCAAGCGCACTAACCACTCGGCCACAGGACAACAATACATATTAAAAAAATTGGAACAAAAACAATACAATTTTATTAAAATTAATTAATCAATAAATATTTTGTGGAAAAAAGTTTCGCCGACATACGAGACTTGAACTTGCATCTCTCCAGAAACATGCCAGAGTATGGTAGAACCAAGAACACTCCCATGATACCTCCTAAAATCGGCGATTAATGTACCCCTCCCCCACACAAAAACTTCCTATAGTAATACCAATAAGAAAACCATTATTCAGACCCTCAATAACATAATTATCTTAACCCCAATTTTCAGTTTACGAAATTTATTAATTCATTAAAAGTACCCCACTCTAAATATTAAAGAGCAAAGTAGGATAAAATGTATTTTAATTCTACACAAATAAATACTGTACAATAAAATTCTTCCATGTTCCATAATGCCTCCATACACCAGTACAACGCATTGAGTATTACAAATGGCTTATATCTATTCTTATTATGCTAATTTTATGTTGATTACCCGTTTTAGAGTCAGGACATCCTTTTGTATTATCATATACCTCAGACTTAGATATACCTTCTTATCCAACTAATTATCATTGTGGTTGATTGTGAGATCATATGGTATACCAGACAAGTTAGTTAACATAATGAAAGCTCTCTATAATAACACTGAGTCAGGTGTGAGAGTTGGTAAGTCTTGTAGCAATTGGTTTAGCATTACGTCTGGTGTTCGACAAGGGTGCATTTTGTCTCCTTTTCTCTTTAGCTTGGTTATTGATTATGTTATGCGAAATTCACTTCAAGGGAAAGATTTTGGCCTTAAATGGGCTGGAGATACGAAAATTTCTGATTTAGATTATGCTGATGATTTAGCCCTTTTGGCAAATGATGTTGATGAGATGAACTCTTACATTCGAGCTGTTGATGAAACTGGTAGTAGAGTAGGTTTGGTTATAAACAGAAAGAAAACTAAAGTGATGAAATTTTGGTTAGGCAGGTTGTGATTCTGTTAATCTGAATGGTTGTAGTCTTGAGCAGGTGTCAAAGTTTAATTACCTTGGGAGCTATGTAACTGACACTGGTGATGTGCGGCATGAGATTAACAGACGAATAGGTATTGCTGCCGGGACTTTTAAGAATCTATGGAGATTGTGGAGAAATAGGCGTATACACCTAAAGACTAAAATTAGACTGTATAATAGTTTGGTTCTTTCTAGGGTTAGTTATGGTAGTGAAACTTGGATGCTATGTAAGCAAGATAACAGGAAACTAGATGCTTTTGATTCTAGATGCTTACGCAGTATCTTGGGTATTAGGTGGTTTAACTTTGTAACTAATGATGAGGTTAGGCAAAGGAGTCTGCAACCTCCTTTAAGCAGCATATTGTGCAGAGAGAGACTCCGCTGGTTTGGCCATGTTGCCCGTATGGATAATTATAGATTGGCGAATAAGGTTATGAACAGTGTGCCTAGAGGCCTCAGAAGGAGGGGGAGACCTAGGATGCGGTGGGCAGACAATGTCAAACAGGACCTTGTTAGAAATGGTGTGCAGTGGCCGGATGCAGCAGATGTAGCTCAGGACAGATATGCTTGGAGAATTAAACTGCACGGTCTGGTTGGACCTCCGTAGCCCATGGCTGCTTGATGATGATGATGATTACCAACTATATATACACACATCAAAGAGTACTAGTTAAATAATTACAAAAGGATAATATTACCATAAACTTGTAAGTAGGCTGGAACAACTGCATCAAATGATGTTAACATGTTGGTCCCGACAATTATTTATTTAGTTTCGGGAGCTTTTTTATAATTCAGTCGGCGGTGCATTGTTTCCAATTTTTATGCTTTTCGGTATGTGTTATCACCAATGATATTATTTAGTTTCAGGGGCTTTTTTACAATTTAGTCAGTGATGCACTCTTTCTGATTTTCATGTTTTTCAGTTTGTGTTGTCTCTGATGATATTATTTAGTTTCTTTTTTTATAATTCGGATTGGTGGTGTACTGTTTCCAAATTTTATGCTTTTTGGTATGTGTTATCTCCGATGAGATTATTCAGTTTTGGGTGCTTTTTTATAATGCTGGTTGGAATGCATTATCGATGATGTTCTTGATTTTGAGATTGGTGTTTGATTTCAATAATTCTGGTGATTTATTTAGGTTCATCATTATATGTGTTACTGGATTGATTAGTTTAGTTTGTGGATTTTTTTGTTACATTGCGTTCATTTACAACACAAAATACCGTTATCATGGTAACAGTAATTTGAGTACTCGAAATATCATTACCAATGTAACGAAAAAAACAATCTTTTTTCTAGGAACCCCTGTTTGGGTTAGGGTCTGGGGGGTTGTGGGAATCAACAAAAAGGACCGTTTTGTTATGCTAAAAAAAATTGCAGCCAAGGACTGCAATGCGTACTACCGCCATATTTTCTTTTCTTTTTTTAAAATACAGAACTAAGGTTCCATATTTTTAGTAATATGTGTTGTTAAGAAATGTCTCTTATGATTCTTTTTAAACCTATTTTTAATGATAGAAATAAAGTTGCATGTTCAGCAACATACTGTCTGCTCTAAAAGCATTATTATTTATGTTTTTTTTAGCCTTGGAGAGTTTTTTAAAGCATAGAACATATCCCATTTAACAATTTTTATTTTTGTTACCTTAGTTTATTTTGTTGTTTTAGTTTCTATACACATATTTTTTATAAATGATTGTTTTTCACTGTTGCCATATATGTATAATAATAACCATTACTTACTTGTTAAGATTTTCATCTCTGATAAATTTAAATTTATATACAATATCTCCATGCCTCAGTAATTTTACACTCTCTGCTTCATTAACAGGTAACAATAAAATATGACAATTATTATCACAAGATGCCATTTCTACAGGAAAGAAAAAAAATATTTTTTTAATGCATACTAAAATATTTTATGACTAGAATAAAAATAGTATAACACCTCAGCATTTTCAATATCTTTATATTCTCTATATTGAAAAATATTTCCATCTGTAAAATGAGCCATTAGTTTTTCAATCAGCCCAGTCTTACTTAGCAAAACCGAGTTTTTATGGAAGAAAAGCATTTCATATTACTGCAGTCAAGAGTGGTATCAGAATTTCATTGTATAGTGACACATATTCTTCCAAAAAGACTATCAGTTTCATCAATGACTAACAGTGCTAATTGAAACTCTATTAACCTGTTCCAAATTGATCTGACTTGTGATGACAGATCGTGAAGTGAACAACTTCCATTAAAGAGAGGCAATAAAATCCTTGTTTAATCAAAAATATGAAGTTAGATAATATTATTTCATATTTGCATAACCTCTAAAATACAATATAAATATAAATACCCACATTGTATGCACACCCCCACTGTATGCCACTCAGGAGTAAAACAACCTAAAGTTGTGCAAAGCTTTCAACTTTTAATGAGAACAAAATTAATAGCTTATATATATCATTAGTTAGGAAATTTTTGCACATATGTGACAGTATGACACTTTTCAACTATGGTTTAACTAGCTAATTTTATTAATTGAATCCAGTTTATATTCAAAACATGCTGCCAATAGGTGTATTTCTAAACATTTTGAATAGGTTAATCTTTTCACTAGAGCTCTCATATGTATATATACTACCTGGCAACATTATATGTATATATACAATGTTTGGGACAAATCATTATGAACACCTACCTAATACTTATATTCTCATAAACTTTTTCCTCCTGCCTTTCCCATCTGTTGGCTGAGGACCGTGAACAACAAACTGACCAAAACATTTTTCTTTGGAGGATGAACAGCTATCAAAAATACTCTCCAGTGAAAAGGTTAATCAAACAAGTTCTGATTATAATTTTTGTTACTGCTTTAAAAATTAGCTTAAAATTTAGTTAAAAACACAAAAAAAATTGTTCTCATTCACATTTATATTTTACTATTTATTCCCCCCCCCCCCATCACTGTTTAAGTATTGGTTGCCTTGAACAACGTAACCAATAATCACCTTACTTATGAAAAAGCTCACATTTTTACTACCTACATATATAATAAGTCTACCTACATATATAATAATCTACTTCGTCAGTTTAACAGTGAATTCCTTACCTTTGTTTTTTGTACAGGAACTGTTTACTACAACTAGAAGTGGAAAGAAAGTAAAATTTTAGGTTTGTCTGCTACTGTAATTAAAGCTACAGTCCAAAAATCTTTGCCGTAGTCTGCTTCTTCTACTGGATACACCGGTTTGCTTTTTTCTCTTCCGAAGTACGATATTATCGACTTCTTCGGATATTGCTTTGGTTCCTTCTTTAAAATTTATAAAATACGAGTTTCATTTTCACATATAATTATTACGCACCGAATCTACAAATGGGTTATTTAGGTTCCATGAAATTAGAATGCAATGAATTTTAAAATAAAAATTAATAATAACAAAGGAAATACAACTAATGACATAAAAGAAATATCTCCTCAAGCAGCTGCTTGCCTCAGAGGTCTAACAGGCGCCTGTCAGTTTATACGCCGTAGCAAAAAAAAAAAGACCTAACAAAAATACATAACTACAGATTAAATGATCTAAATGAAAATACAAATCTGGGGCCAATATAATTATTTTACAGCATAAGAAAGTATCTTTTTATATTGAGCATATATTTTAGATATTAATATTCCATAGTGAGACTATAATTAACGGACAATGATGGTAACAGAAGTTTGACAAATGCCTTCTTGAATTTCGGAACAATTACATTTTTTCTTTGATCTCGTGTCAAAAAATAATTGCATTTCAAAAAGGAACTTCAATTCTTTTCTTCAAATAATGACCAAATAATGTTGGTAATAATTATTGTTCCCATAATAATATAAACTTATAAATATTCAGATCTCGTATCTAAAAAATATTTTGAAGTCTCAGTTTCTTGATGAACAAAGTTAATGGTGATCTACCTGTTCGTCATTCAAATTGTCCCATATACAAGGTGTCTCACTTTGAGCTCATAACAGATGGGGTGGCAGATGCTAATGTAGACAAGATATAATTAAATTTCTATTTTAAATCAACACTATTACAAAAATTTGGTGTACATTAATGAGACGTATGGCTTCAATAAACAGCGATAAAAACGGCCAAATGTCGCAGTAGTGAGTCCAAAAGATGGCGTATGTCATCTTGGTGAACATTGAGCCATACTTTAAACACCTGTATTGTGAGCTGGGCAACAGCAGTGGTACCGCGCTGAGAAGCGGTAGTCACTGAATAACCAAACCTGTTCATTGGGAAACAGATCTGGGGAATGTGCTGGCCAAGGAAGAATATCCACATCATGTACATACCTTCAGGATATAAGAGCCATAGTAGGGGGGAGGCATTGCCCAGCTCAAAAAGAATGTAAGAGATACGTAGAAAGGGCAGAAGCACTGGTTTCAGAATGGTTTCAACATAATATCTTGCCGTCAATGTGCCACCAACATTGATTAGATGTGAACGCTATTATAACTGATAGCTGCTATACCCTGATTCAGAGTATTTGCTCAGCATTGGAGAGTTGCAATTCAGAGTATTTGCTCAGCATGCAAACAGGATTACCTCTGTCCCTGGGGTGCCTCAATATGTTACTGTATCCCAAATAGAAACATGAATCAGCACTAAAGAGAACACGATACCACTGGTCACGATGTACAGGGTGACCAATGGTATCACCAATCTGTACATCGTGACCAGATTTGAAGAATAAGATTCGGGACTTCTGAAAATTCAATCTGAAGAATTGGCTTTTGATGAAAATATTACATTAAAAACACAATCTTTTTCGTTTAGGACATATTTTTCTATACATTTTGCACATAATTATAACCTTAATTTCTAGTACCACAAAATAAAACTTTAATGGCGTTATTAAACATTTGTTGTTATTTTGTGTATTTTTCATTTAAAAGGATTTTCTGCAAAACATTTTCATTTTCGGCAAGTTTTGCACTAAAGACTTGATAAGAAACATTAAAATTTGTTTTCATTTGAAGCAAAGCCTTCACGTTGTCCACTTTATATCTACTTTCTCATCGGTTCATATTAAATTGATATTTGAAAAAAATTATTTCAATTTGATGGAAAGGAAAATTTTCCTCCTGCAGCACATTTTTTCTTCATCGAGTTCTTCATTTACAAGTTGAGAAAGACGTAGCAGCTGATGGAAGAGCAATGACGGAGGCTGCACTGTTACCAGTCTCATTACAAGTTGGGACTGTTATTTAACTCATCCAGGAGCGTATTTTGAAAATGTGTCTGGTTGGGAGATTTAATTTTTTTCAAAATATTTAAACATATGTTACCAATATATAAATATTAAAAAAAAGGCGACTAAATACATAAACACAAGTGGCGCATTTTGCATTGATGCTCCTTAGTTGCTAAATATTTCAAAAGCATAAAAATTCAAAATGGTTTTTGAAGCTTACATATTTGGAGGGTGGGAGTCAACCCCAAACCTCCTTAATTATGGCACTGAAACCAACATAGGTAGAACATGTGTTACAAATTTGCCACTTGTCGGTCAATTATCTGGAGAAGTACAGGGTGCAGAAATCTGTTAAAACAGAGATAAAATTTAACATCATTCATAGTCATCGGCAACTGTAAAGCATGCGATGATGTCAACAGAAAAAACACGTATATTCTCTACTGGTGTCCGCATGGATACCATTATCATTCTGATGATTCTAGACTCAATTTTTCAGTCATCTGCATTGCGACTGAAATGTTTTATAACAGTGTTGCTACCACTATTCTATTACTAAAGATCTGCTCAAGTTATGAAGTCAATTTAAAGTTTAAAAAATATCGAAACTGAATACCTGGAACATTTATTCGTCGGGGACAGAGCCTTTAATCACGGGACTGTCCCTGGAAAACCCGGGGCATATGGTCACTCTATCCTTAAATCACTGTAGATGTAGATGACAGGATATATCAGAAGTAGACAATCAAACTTAGGAAGAGGATGCAGCCCCAATTCTCAGTCATCAAATAGTGCTCCCCGATTCGCACAGTCATCTAATAGTACTCCCCGACACTGGTTCAGACATTACGATGTTGGAAATCTGGTTATCGCTAGTCGATGGATCTATAGATCCTACCATTCGGACGTTCTTCTGACGCCCACAGAATCTTGGAGATGTGTCCGAGTACCATCCTGCACTCATTGTTGTCAAAGGAGTCCAACCATTCGACATCACAAACTACAACGAATGTCGATTTGACCATACAGCTTCTGAAAACACAATTATCTGACCCCTTTCAAAGTCTATCAGCTACACCTAAAGTGGTTTCTAGAATTCCCCTTCATTTTCCTCTAATGCTTGAAAATTTTAAACGAACATTATAATCTATTTATGTTAGGAATTAAAATATTTTTGGAGTGTAATGGTTACGAGGCTTACATCAGAATGTTTTAAGATATAAGGGAAAAATTCTTTTTGAGTTGGACAGGTATTAATGAAATATTGTGATTCACGTTTTCAAATTCTCCAGTAGGTTTTAATTTCCATCGTCAGATATCATTAAACTCGGAAAAAGAAAAATTTTAAAAGAATATTGTAAACGATTCATTTATACTAAAAAATTTTTCGGTTGTGAATTTCGATGGTCAACGAATTTATACAGATAGCAACGATTTGTCCTATAACTTCCAGGGGATGGGAAAACGAATATTTTTTTTTAATTTTTTAAATAAATGTGAATTTTTTTTAATGCTTTATAGGTATTAATAACATATTACCATTTGCTTTTTTTTTTTTTTTCAATCATCTGAGTTTGAATTACCATTGTTAAAGGGGGGCAAGGGGGGCTCAGTCGGTAGCGCGCCAGGCTCGTAATCTGTAGTTCCCAGGTTCGAGTCCCAGCTGGGTCAGCGTTGAGATTTATCTCCGCAAAATTCCCCGCCCTGCCCACGGTCAGTAGGGGGCACCGATGGGCTTGGAAAGGCCGCCGTCCGTCGGATGGGACGTTAAGCCGTTGCCCCGTGTGCGGAAGAGCCATACCCTGTGCACGTTAAAGAACACGCTGGATGGCCTTGACGGGAGGCTACCATCTGTCTCCCAACAGCTGTTCCAGTGGGTCCCCTCCCCCAACCTTCTCTGAGCCTTCGGGGTCCATGTGACCCATGGTGTGCAAAAAAGTGCCGCTCAGAGGTAAAACAACCCAACCCATTGTTAAAGGGTGCAAAAGCATGTCATATTCACCCTAGGCAATAGGAGTTTTAGCTCATTTTCATTCATTTCGTCATTCATCCAAATATGAGTGTTAGCTCATTTTCATTTCGTCATTCATCCACCTGTAGACAACCATCTTTTTTACTTTTAGAGATAAATCAAAAATTTCATTTACGTTAACAGACACCAATGAAATTTAATGATCTGCATTTTGGAATCTCCAAATAGTTTAATTTCTACCGTTAGGGGCACAAAGTTTAAAAATGGCAAATTTTTAAATCGTCAATGCAAACGACCTATTCGTAGGAGAAATTTAACTTTATAGAATTGTAAATTGTGGTGGTCAAAGAGTTTACTCTTACAGCTGAAAGTTCTCTTCCTTCTACCCAGAGGTGGTAAAATGTTCTTTTTTTAACAGATGAATGAAATGTTTCGGGGGTGGGGGGGGTTGATAGACCTGGTACTGATGAAATATTAGTATTTGCATTTTATAAATGATCCATTACAATTCTACCGTTAGAGTGTGCTTAACGAGTATATCTAGTATTCTATATTCTCAGCAAATTCTAAAATATATGTCCCTTTTTGTAGTGATGAGATCGAAAAAAAAAAATAACGATTTAAACCAAATCTATAAAAATCTCTAATTTTTAACAATATTGTTTCAGTATGTAAAGGCTCCAATAAAAATCCTTGGCAACCAGCTGCTTGAAGAGTAATTTATTTATTTTTACGTAGTTATGACAGCTGGTATGTTTAACAAAGAAAAAAAGATTGGCAGTCATAAGAGTTAATTAAAATATAATTCTTAACTATAGTTATATAAACGGTTTACTAGAGCTGTCCTGTGGCAGAATAGTTAGCACGCTTAGCAACTGATCAAAGGGACCTGGTTCGAGCCCACGCGCATTGGATGTTTGTGTTATCTTTCTGCTGAGGCTAAATTTACACTCAGACCTTCTACTTATGGTGTACAAACTGAGTTTTCTGTGGCAAGCAGCTGCATGAGGGGGTATTTTCTTTTTACTAAAATATTTTTTCACCAATTCGCCTAATGATATTTCTAATTTTTTAAGCTTAAAGAAACTTGAAGAAAGAATAATGCTGTTTTTAAGCATTCCCACTTCCACAACTCTTTAAATACCGACGAATATTGTTCGCTGTTCATCAATGAAATTCGAGCTCAGGCATATTTCAGATATTTATTTTCTTTCATTCCCATAATAAGTTCAGTGCTGGAACTAGGGTGAAGCGGACACCGAGCCAGGGCGCAAAATTATTAGAGTCGAATATATATATATTAATTACTTTTTTTAATTGAATAATTCATTGTTATTGATTTATTAGTTTACAGCATGTGTTATTTAGATTGTTTAATTCATAGAGATACAAAACTTATTTTTATACAAAAATATTGTAAAGAAAATAGTATATTTTCATTATAATATTTTTGCATATATCATTTTTCTTTCAAATTGTTATTTTTATGCAAAAATATTATAAAGAAATAGTATATTTTCATTACAATATTTTTGCATATATCATTTTTCTTTTCAAATTTATACTTATAGTTTTAATCATTATATAGATAATTTCTTTTTGGATTTTTTTATGATTTTGTATTATTATGTATTTGTTATTATTGCACATATATATGCATGTTATTATGTACATATGTATGTTATTAATAAGTATATTTTATGACTTGATCTTTTGAATTTTTTTTATTGCATTACTTGCATTTACATTAACTTTGCAGTAAATATATTTAGCATTGTACGATTTTTTTTGTCAATAAATTTACAATGATTGACCTGGGAGGGGTGTGTGTGGGGGGAGTGAATGAATGAGAAATTTCGCCCCTAATTCTGACGCTGATAAAGTTTATTTTAGAAGTTACAGATGATTAAGAAGTTTTGCACTGGAGTAACAATTCTGTAATTTGTTTTCATCCCTGAGAGTGTACATATTCCAAGAAAATTCTTTTTTTAAACTATGTTAAGGAGTCTCTTTTATTTTAAATTTCTGCATTTATACAAAGACTCGGGAGATTGAACATAAATGATCTACTGGCCAATGTTACACATATCTATTTACAGTGGGACTTAGTTCTTAAAACACAGAAAATTTCAGACATTACATAACAAAGCAAACGAAGCGCCATGGTGAATTCGCTGTTGTACGTTGAAATAAAAATGAAGCCATTTTATTGCACATTACCAAGTACGGCAGAATTAAACCTGTACTCTGAATGTAACTCAATCTTTTCTGTTGGTTGTTCGCAAGCTTCTTTCGAAACTGCTGTATTACACTGGCTAGGAATAACTTTGGCTTCTATTGAATTTTGTCGTTTTAAAGCAATATAGAGCAGCTGCCAACATCTCACACACTGGGAGTCGAGATATAGAGCTCTCCTTAGTCTTTGCTCAGCTTTGTGAGGTAGTTCCAAAGTTAACAGCCAACTCGCTTCGTATTGCAACAAAGTTATATTGCTTCCCATGGAAATATTCATTGATGATTCTTTTAGATGCGCTTTAGCAAGACGTGTTGTCAGACGCTTGAAAACGGTGACGTTACCAACACGGAAGACATCCTTGAATCCTTTCTTTGGAAGTTTCCGACTAGCAGTGATCACAGCATAATTGTATTGTGGATTATCAATGACAGTCTTTAACACGAGGTGGCTATTCTCTTCCGAAATAAAGTCTGAAACTTTGCTTGCTAATGAAACACTAACATTTTGTTTATTACCAAAATAACTTCTGGAGACTAAATTCTGCCTGCTCTCCAAGTCCCACTCTAGAAATTCGAAATGTGTTTTTGCAATAATAGGAACATCTTTATGAAGCAATGTATAGCCACCAGTTGAATAAATGGAACTATCAATTAAAACACCTGTAGGATCACCTCTTCCACTGATGTATTGTAAGCACATGTTCACTCTCCCAGATTCTAGATCTGCTTTGTAATTTCCGATAACGTCTGGTTCGGTTTCACTGATCGATGAAGGATAACTCGAGTAACAGTCAACAACATAAAAACACAATTCTGCATATATCAACATCCGAAGCGCATGTTGCAATCGAGCGTCGTTAATTATCGATTGCTGTAGAACACGATAAATGCAATAAGCACTGCATGAGCCACCACATAAAAACATGACAATAGTGTCATGAACAAATCTCAGTTCCTTGTGTGGCTGAAGCGAATATAATCCTAACAGCGTAAAAACAGCGAAGATTATTTGCACTGTGAAGGAAACAATTGCTTCGTTTCCTTCCAACCATTTTTCTGCCTCAGTATCCCGCAGAAAGTCGCTTTTATGCAGTAAGTACAAAAATATAATGAGCAACATCATTGATGACAATATGCACATTGTATAGTTTGCAAAGAACACTTTTCTGACGTAGAAAAAGATGTCGTCGTTTGTCCCGAATACTGGTCCAGAATATTTCAACTGGAATTTTAGCCATTGTAAAGGTGAAACAAACCACACACCGTAACTATTCAAATCATCATAACCTCCAAAGACATAACCAGCTATTGCACTGCCAACGTACAACAATTTCCAATAGTTCAACACACCAGTTTGATAAATTTGCTTGCTGAAAACTATGGAAATAACAAGACAAGTCAAAGAGATATCTGGACGTATGTACAACACTAAGCCAAGGATAAAGCCTGCTAAAATGTGCACTATATACGAAGAGGCATACTTCGAATGAAAGTCGCATTCAGTTTCTGTTGTTGTAACACACATATTATTATTGTTCGTATTATTGGCATCAGCATCGATATGCAAATTTTTCTCCCGAAGCACTTTGCTTTTGTGTTTGACAAAAATTACAGAGAAAGAAAGGAACAGTAGGGGTGACAACAAACTGTTAACAAGCGTGTGCGTTCCCATGACAACGATATCCTCAGAAAAACCGACGAAAATGGCAGCAAGTATAGCGCCTTCTGGGGGCAACTTTGGATTTATGGACACTAGGAACTTGAATACGGCATATGGCAACGTTGCCGTAATTGCGGCATGGGCGATTTTTGCTACCTATAATAAAATGAGAAAAACAATTAAATAAAATACTGATAATATTAAAACATTCACACTGATTTTATAGCATGATATACATACTCATATTATTCATTGTGTGTAACAATGGTATTGACAGTGGAGTTTATTGATATTTTTAATAAGAATTTACTGCATTACAAATAAATTTACAACAATAATAATAACTCTTTTTCGAATAATATTACAATATGCAATAAAAGGTGTAGAGCTGAAATCACTGGGCAGCCAACAAACAAAATATGCATTTGTCACCATTTGAGATAACTGATGGTTCAAATTTTTGAGCTCTTGTCCGAAATGATTAATTTTGCTCTCAGGGCAGGCATGACAGTAAATGGGATACCACGAGAAATGAAACTTAAAATAATGCTAGGTATTAGTGGCAAAAGGGCCCCCATTTTTCTCGTCCTTTCCCCTATTTCTTATTATACTTCATTCCTTTATTGACTTTATTTGAAAGAGGTGTTTAGTGTTTGCATCAAAATAATTATCTTTCTCTATATAAAATGTTTGTTTCCCATCTGGCCAGCTTTGAGATTTGTCTCCGCAAAACTCCCAGCTTGGCTTAAATCAGAAGGGGGACACCGATGGGATTGGAAAGTCCGCCGTCCGTCGGATGGGACGTTAAGCCGTGGCTCCTGTATGTGCTAAAGAACACACAGGATGGCCATGATGGGAGGATACCATCTGTTTCCTAACAACTGTCCAGTGGTTCCCTTCCCCCAACCATCTCTGAGCCCTCGTGACCTGGCCATTTAGCCTATGGTGTGCAGAAAACTATTTAACAACCAGTACGGTAATATAAGTCACAGTATCGGATGTCACGAAGACCATTTATCGATGGTCGTCGTGACATCCTACAGCAATTTGCTTGAACTAATGAGTTTATATTAGAATTTATATTTTAATTAATTTTACGTTTATCGTAGTTATTATTATAGGTATACCTCGCTTTAAGGCGCTTCGCTAATATAACCCATTTCAATTATATTCATGTTTATTATTTTAAGTGTTTGCCTTGCTCTTAAGGGGGTTTTCGGCAGTGACGCACATATCAGCTGACTCGAGCAAAATAGAGTCAGTCGACCAGCACCATTTTGTTACCCGTGCTGTCTGTTTACAGCATTTGTGCATTTCGTGTTTCAGTGCTACTCCAGTCACCATAAGCAAAGGACGAAAATATTTTTAAGGCTAGCAATACAGTACTGTAGCATTTTTTTTTTACTTTCCCATCTTTTTCTTTAGGCCTAGCACTATTGCGCACTTAGTAAATGATAGTGTAAATATGTTTTTAGGTTTTTATATGCACTGGCAAATAAAAAAAGGCTGTGATTCGCTTTAAGGCGGTGTTCTGGAACCTAACCCGCCGTATTAGCGAGATATGCCTGTATACTGTTTAACAACCAGTACGGCCAAACTGTGCGTACTGGCTGAATATCAACCCTGGGTTATAATCATAGAAGTTAACATTGGATTGCGTTGTTTTACCTCTGAGGGGCACTTTTTTTTGCACACCATGGGGTAAATGGCCAGGTCACAAGGACCCCGAAGGCTCAGAGAAGGTTGGGGGAGGGGACCCACTGGAACAGCTGTTGGGAGACAGATAGTAGCCTCCCGTCAAAGCCATCCAGCTTGTTCTTTAACGTGCACAGGCTATGACTTTCCGCACACGGGGCCATTGCTTAACGTCCCATCCGACGGACGGCGGCCTTTCCAAGCCCATTGGTGTCCCCTACTGACCGTGGGCAGGGCGAGGAATAGAGACGTTAACACTTACCCAAAAAGGCTTGCAGTTGAGTCCACAATACTCTACAAAACGAAAAACGAGCATATAAAACCGAGGATGCATCCAGGACCTCATACTGTACATGCCCAATTGGGCATAACGCTTCTCAGTGATGCTGGCTGATGCCACTTTTTGTGGAGCTGATAAAAACTCGTAGGGACGAAATCCGTAGCCATAGACTTCGGAATGGGCAACTGAAAGAAATATTTAAATTATTTATTAATCCTTTAAGCTTCGATTAATATAAGACCGAACACTTATAGATAACTTCAATCAGTTATCTGTAGTTCTAGATAACTTCAATCAGTTATCTTACATAAAAAAATAAAACTAAGCATAAATAATAATAATAAATAAATACCCTTCAAGCAGCTGCTGGCCACAGAGGTCTGACAAGAGCCTTTCAGTTTATACGCCATAGCAGAAGGTCTGTGAGGATGGCGAGACCTCAGAAGAAAACGACACATACATTCATGCCTTACCCGGGGCTCGAATCCAGGTCTCTTAGGTCAATATCCAAGCGCGCTAACCACTCGGCACCGGTGGTGAAATTAGTTGCTTAATTCGTATTCACTTCAAAGGAAGATAGGCCCCCAGTATTTTTTGTTCAGTCGCTCAATTGGCGCCCCAACTTCCTTCGAAGTGTGAGACAGGGATGACTCAATTGGTAATGCCCCATGCTCGTAATCTGCAGTTCCCAATTTCAAGTCGCGGCATTGAGATTTATCTCCACAAAACTCCACGCCCTGTCCGAGCTCAATAGGAAACATCGATGAGCTTGGAAAGGTTGGGTTGTTTTACCTCTGAGCGGCACTTTTTTGCAGACCATGGGCTAAATGGCCAGGTCACATGGACCCCGAAGGCTCAGAAAAGGTTGGGGGAGGGGACCCACTGGAACAGCTGTTGGGAGACATATGGTAGCCTCCCGTCAAGGCCATCCAGCGTGTTCTTTAACGTGCACAGGGTATGGCTCTCCTGCACACGGGGCCACGGCTTAACGTCCCATCCGACGGACGACGGCCTTTTCAAGCCCATCGGTGTCCCCCACTGACCGTGGGCAGGGCGGGGAATTTTGCGGAGATAAATCTCAACGCTGACCCAGCTGGGACTCGAACCTGGGAACTACAGATTACGAGCCTGGCGCGCTACCGACTGAGCCACCCCCGCCCCAGGCTTGGAAAGGCCGCTGTCCATCGGATAGGAGACGTAATCTGCGCACGTTAAAGAACAAGCTGGATGACCTTGACAGAAGGCTATCATCTGTCTTCCAACAGTTGTCCAGTGGGTCCCCTCCTCCCGAACTTCTCTGAGCCTTCGGGGTCCATGTGACCTGGCCATTTAGCCCATGGTGTGCAAAAAAGTGCCTCTCCGAGGTAAAACAACCCATCCCAAATCATAAGGAACTTTTCATTTGACATCTAACTAATAACTGGGCCTTTATTTTCAAAGCTTTAATTTCACACACGAGTCATCGAGGTCGGTGAACAGGTTGGGAAGATTAGGAAGGAACAGCTGCTCCGAGGAGAATTGTTTTTTTTTAACACAGTGATTAAATGTCGAGATCACAAGCTGCTCATTCGACAGCTGATAAGGCACAGATGCAAGTCCTCGTCAAGGTCATCCAGAGTGTTCTTTAATGTGCACAGGTTCTCCTGCACACAACAGGCCACAACTTAACGTCCTATCCAACGGACGGCGGCCTTTCCAAGCCCATCGGTGTCCACCGAGGGTAGGGTATTGGTTTGAAGGAGAAAAATCTAAACGTTGGCCAAGATGGGACTCGAACATGGAAATTACAGATTACGCCGCTTTCTATCGTGCAAGCCCTGGTGCCTTCTCAGGGAGCTCGAGGGCCGAGTAACTGCTGGAAATTTTTCTAGATGGTCAAGGTCACATCAGGAAAAATTACTTCGAGTTTTTCTTTAGCAATTCGTTCCCAGAAGTTTTTCACACATGCGTTTTGTATAATCAATTTTTTACATTATCCATGTCACCTATCCTTCCAATCAGTCCCGGATCTAGAAGAAAATTATGGGAGGGAGTGGAGGGGGAAGAGGAAACGACGCAATCGATCCGCGTGAAATATGTACAAGTATATTAATTAAGGTCATTTCCCCCTAGATACGGCCCTGCTTCCGATTAACCCAAATAATCGACAGTCTACGTAATAAATTCAACTTACTGATTTCCCGTTAGACAGCAACCTAAGGCTGCATGGGGTGGTCAGTCGGTAGCGCGCCAGGCTCGTAATCTGTACTTCCCAGGTTCGAGTCCCAACTGGGTCAGCTTCGAGATTTATCTCCGCAAAATTCCCCGCCCTGCCCACGGTCAGTAGGGGACACCGATGGGCTTAGAAAGGCCGCCGTCCGTCGGATGGGACGATAAGCCTTGGCTCAGTGTGCGAGTGAGCCATACCCTGTGCACGTTAAAGAACACACTGGATGGCCTTGACGGGAGGCTACCATCTGTCTCCTAACAGCTGTTCCAGTGGGTCCCCTCCCGCAACCTTCTCTGAGCCTTCGGGGTCCTTGTGACCTGGCCATTTAGCCCATAGTGTGCAAAAAAGTGCCGTTCAAAGGTAAAACAACCCAACCCAACCTAAGGCTGCACACTTTTAATAGTGAATAATATTCCGGGGCAGGAAATGTCGATAATGCCAAATGAAACAAAAATTAAGTTTTCTAGAATTAAAAATCTGATAAAAAACGAAACGTTAAACATCATTATAATTTTTTTTAATTTCTTTTCCATTTGATAGGCTATTATTAATGCTTAAAAAGGCCAGTACACTTATATTAAATAGTACGATTTAATAAAATAAAATAAAATTTCCTCTTATATTTCTGTGACAAGCGGATGCTTTTAGGTTAATTTTTATACATGTATTTCAGTATTGACCTCGCAGGTTATATATTTCGTTACCTAGCTTTTGTGAGTAATTTGCATATAATAACCACTAAACTAGAAGGACTGGGAAATTGTCTTTTCCCCTAAGGCTGTTTTACAGAAGGAAGGGGAAAAGACAATCGAACTGGAAAACCGATTCTAGATGGAACTGGAAATTGATTCTAGATGGTCAAGGTCACATCAGGAAAAATTACTTCGAGTTTCTCTTTAGCAATTCGTTCCTAGAAGTTTTTCACACAGAAAATGAAAGCATTTTTCAGGTTGTTGTTTGGGTTGTTTTACCTCTGAGCGGCACTTTTTCTGCACACCGTGGCTAAATGGCAGGTCACAAGGACCCCGAAGGCTCAGAGAAGGTTTGGAGAGGGCACCCACTGGAACAGCTGTTGGGAGACAGATGGTGGCCTCCCGTCAAGGCCATCCAGCGTGTTCTTTAACGTGCACAGGGTATGGCTCTCTCCCGTACACGGGACCACGGCTTAACGTCCCATCCGACGGACGGCGTCCTTTTCAAGCCCATCGGTGTCTCCTACTGACTGTGGGCAGGGCGGGGAATTTTGCAGAGATAAATCTCAACGCTGACCCAGCTGGGACTCGAACTGGGAACTACAGATTACGAGCCTGGCGCGCTACCGACTGAGCCACCCCCGCCACCATTTTTCAGGCGTTTTGTATCGAAATACTTTTAGCACAAATCCAAAATGATGAAATATATGTTTTTAATATATATGTATATGTAATATATTATATAATGCAGTAATGTCTTCCAGCGATTCTCATCAGTTCAATCAATCCTTTTGCTAAAGAAAACATTAATTGAAAAAAGTAAAATTATCAATATTTACAACAATTATTAATAACGCAATAAATCCATGTATGCAAATATAATTGCATACATGGATTTTCTGCTCTTTCTGCTACTGGTTCTTAAAAATCGTGGTTGAAATATAATGAAATGAAAATAGCAATTAAGAGACCCAGTTATGAATATATAAGATGACACCATTGTATGCATTCCAATAATGTATTTACCGTATATTTCCGCAGATAAGACGACCTTCAGATAAGACGAGGTATAAATTTTCGTCAAAGTTTTATAGTTTTAGCATATATCTGTCCTATAAGACGCCCCCAAACTATCAACGGCCTATGAATTTAGTTTAGATCGGCGTCATCATCTGTACTAGTAAATAATTACGGTTTATCCGTTTTTTCCTCAGTAGCTCAATAAACATAACTTTTAATATTTATTTTGTTTTAGTATTGTTTTACTATTACAATGTAATGTATTATTTACTATTACAATGTAATGTATTATCATATAGCGTATTTAAATAATATGATAGATTTTTCGAATAGTTGTAGTAATAATGGTTTCAATTTATATAAATTTCAATCTAATTTTTTTTTATCTGTCCTATAAGACGACCCGGATTTTGGGGGCCTTTTTTTATGATTCAACTATCGTCTTATCTGCGGAAATATACGGTAAGTCTTACAATCGAAAACTGCAGAAGACAGGCACGCATCAGAATTTAATATCAGAGAAGATTCGAGAATTTAATTTCGAGTGGGGTTCGAAAATTTAGTTGGTGTTTTTTTTTTTGGAGGAGAATCTGAGAGACGTCTGAGAATTAAAACTTGAGCTGGGTTTCCTAATTAGCAAAACTATTCCACAGGAGAGGAAAGGTTAAAATTATATTCAGAATGGAATAAAATTTTATAATTGTTATCATTATGTCTACTTTTCAGTATCTGGAATAAAATATGGGGCTAAAATAAAAATTATGCGAAGACACTTGGATTTCCAAGCAGGCAGACAAGTTTCAGATTTTGCATAAGACGACTGGATTTTTATTATTTATTTATTTTTTTTTTGGGGGGGAGACCCTCCACACCCCTGGAGACGTTCCTGACTGAAGAAATTTACACCAAACTTTGCGAATTATTCAGAATAAAATGGAGCTTTAATAAAATATTCTAAGCATGAATATGCGTTCATAATTCTTAGTACTATAATGATTTTTGGGCACAGATTAATATTTTTAAAACAACTTACTAAAATGACTCGAGGGAATTTTTTAAAAAGTGGAATTTCCTTCAGAAATATTAACATCATAACGCGTAGTCGACCAAAATTAAACAATCAATATTATTCCACTATTTTATTCATCATTATAAAAAAACTGTCTTCTAATAATTTTGAATCCAAATTATTTCTTTTGTTATAGAGAATCCATTTAAGCACATAAAAAAAAGCTCTCTCTGCCGATACCTGTGTTGCAGGTACTATATAATAATAAATAAATACCCCCTCAAGCAGCTGCTTGCCACAGAGGTCTGACAGGAACCTGTCAGTTTATATGCCACAGAGGTCTGACAGGAACCTGTCAGTTTATATGCCAAAGTAGAAGATCTGAGAGGATGGCAGGACCTCAGCAGAAAATAACACGAATATCCATGCCTTACCCGGGGTTCGAACCCAGGTACTACTAAAAAAATTCTTGCAAGCAATGCTTTGTCTTAATTTTTCCAGTAGTGAAAAATATTTTCTTTTGCAGAAATTCTGTTTGCTCTCTCAAATTCATTTTACTAAATTTAAATTTAATTATTTCCTTTTGCCTCCAATTTTTCGGTTTTAACAAGATAAATTTACAGCGAATCACTTGTTGAGTCGTTTTGATGACACTGAACTATTTTTATCGATGCTTTCCTGTAGAAGATATTTGCTGTGCGTTTGAATATACTCACGCAAAATAATTGAATGAGTTTTCTCTGAAAGGCTTCAAATAACATAAAAATAATCTAATGAACAAATATAAGTAAAGAAATTGAAAACATCACTCATTTAACTTTATGCAGCCTCTTCTTGAAGGAGCCGCAGAGAAAAAAACACAGCGTGGTCAATGCTCGATTGAAACATCAGAATTACCTCCTTCATTTTTCTCAACATTTCTTCTCATACGTTAGCAACCAACCTCACCCTGTACAGTCGCTCAAAAAAGTGTCCGAACACTACAGTTGATTACAGAATTCAGAAAAAATATCTGGCAACGATTTTTTTTTTTTAGAAATTAGTGATCTGGCAACGTCCGTGTCGGTAAAAAGATCGTTGCCAGATATTTTTTCTGAATTCTGCAATCAACTATAGTGTTCGGATATTTTTTTGAGCGACTGTACGCATGTACAGTTGGGTTGTTTTACCTCTGAGCTCCATGGGCTAAATGGCCAGGTCACATGGACCCCGAAGGCTCAGAGAAGGTTAGGGGAGGGGATCCACTGGAACAGCTGTTGGGAGACAGATGGTAGCCTCCCGTCAAGGCCATCCAGTGTGTTCTTTAACGTGCACAGGGTATGGCTCTCCCACATACGGGGCGACGGCTTAACGTCCCATCCGACGGACGGCGGCCTTTCCAAGCCCATGCGGTGTCTCCTACTGACCGTGGGCAGGGCGGGGGAATTTTGCGGAGATAAATCTCAACGCTGACCCAGCTGGGACTCGAACCTGGGAACTACAGATTCCGAGCCTGGCGCGCTACCGACTGAGCCACCCCCGCCCCGTTGTACATCTGTTTCGCAAAAGTTTCTAAGTATATCTTATAAAGGAAAAAATCTAAAACGTATCAACGCAAAAATAGTGAAAAATAACGAAATTATTTTTTCCGTTATTTGTTATGTTTTATCGTTATAAATATTTTAAAATTCCATTAGCGCTATTCAAAAATCATTTCGTTATTTCGATACGTTACAATAACGTTTATCAACCTGATATTTATGCATCTTAACCCTGGCTATCTGGGCCAGTTTTCAAAGCTATGTCGTTAAACTCCTACCGGTCCCTGTCATAA
This sequence comes from Ryuthela nishihirai, assembly GCA_038380435.1. Classification (NCBI taxonomy): domain Eukaryota; kingdom Metazoa; phylum Arthropoda; class Arachnida; order Araneae; family Heptathelidae; genus Ryuthela; species Ryuthela nishihirai. The sequence continues at coordinate 39,832,938 of JAWZYU010000029.1, forward strand.
ATGGGACACCGATGGGTTTGTAAAGGCCGCCGTCCATCGAATGGGACTTTAAGCCGCAGCGCCGTCTGCAAGAGAACCACGTGCCCTGTGCACATTAAAAATCACGCTGGATGGCCTAGACGGGAGGCTACCATCTATTTCCTAACAGGCGTCTCAGCTGTCCCCTGTAACCCTTTCCCATCTTTCTTTGAGTCTTGTGATCTGCCCATTCTATAGCCCATTCTATAGAGAAAGGTGTCGCTCTGAGGTAAAACAGCCCCTAGCCAGAAAATGTTTTCCAAGAGAGGTAACAAAACAGAATGGGGTGAATGAAAAAAAAATTATATAATGCAATTTTTTAATTTACTTCTGGTAAAATTTATAATTACATTTTAAAAGGGTTAGAAACAAATTAATACATACAAAAATCGTTTCTTATTTTTGTATTTTTTTTTTCGCTTCATAAATTTTGTTGATGAGGGTGTGAGGGTTGTTGCTCAGGCTACGTGTAGAATTTAGCGATGTCTTTTTTTTCAGGGAAACACAAAACCTCAGTTGGCTATTCTTTCAATTGATTGCTTTACTGTGTAGGCACTTAATAAAGTTTAAATTTAAATTCAAAATTTTTCACTTACCTTCAACTGATTGGAATACTTCGTCAGGATGTAGAATCCACCAAGATGCTGGACTTGTCACGATGTTTAATCTTATAAGAAGAGAGAGGAACACAACTATATGAATGATGGACGACGGAAACAAAAGCGCAGTTTCAGATGTCCCAGAGCACGATGTAGCTGGTTGCCGTAAATCAGCCTTGCCCAACATTCCGCTACGATAATGTAGTTTTCGAGACCCATTAGGCCTAGTGATATGGGCAGGCGATCCCTTGTTTTCATTTCCAACTTTGAAACTTTCCCGGTTAACTGCCGCAGCATCGTGTCTACGTTTGCCCATCACGTGCTCGTTTCGTATCTTTGCACTGTGACGATTATAAATCTGTGCGAATGCAGCTGAACAATTTAAAATATAAGTAGACTGTAAACATCACACAAAAACTCAATGCATTATTTAATAAAACGGACTTCCATTTCAAACAGGCACGATATCGCTATTAAGTACATGCTTTCAATATTTCTGATTCATTGTAAATGTTGGCCAACGTCTTATTTATCTTCAAGTACGAAAGGTGAGTGAAGGATAGGTGCAACAGGTGCTGGCGATTTGCGCATGCGCTAGGTATAGGCCTTTGGGGCATGCTTTCGGACAGTAGATGATCACAACCGGTTTGATCTTGGTCTGCGTCCTAGCGTGCAGAACTGATGCAATAGCAAAACACACAACAAATCAAGTTGCTGCATTTGGTTATAGAGTGCCACTTGCATGACTTGCACTACTCAACATTACTACAGTATCTTTTACATACGTTATACGTAAGCAATGCAGGGAAAAAATAGTGTACTGCAGCGTACAGATGGTTTAAGGTTACAACACTGCAGGCATAATTTCCAGGCTTTATGCAACTGTTACTTAAACTTATAGTTAAGAGATAAATAAAAATTCTTTTTGGGTTGAATTGTACAAAGAAAATATTAGGTATGCATTTCCTTACTCTTAGATCGTGTGAGCTCACAAAGACCTGGATCGTGTGGGCCCACTCACAGAAATATTGAGCGTGTGCAGTTACCGTTCACAGCAAACTGGAGCGTGTGCAGTAACTGCACACGCTCCAGTTTGCTGTGAACGGTAACTGGAGCGTGTACAGTTGCTGTACACGCTCCAGATATTTTTCCTGAATTCTGTAATCACGTGACACGAAGGTTGCCAGATCACTAATTTCTAAAAAAAATATCGTTGCTAGATATTTTTTCTGAATTCTGTAATCAACCACAGTGTTCGGATATTTTTTTAATATATATAATGCGTATGAATATATAATGCAATGAATATGGAGCGTGTGCAGTTACCGTTCACAGCAAACTGGAGCGGTTGCGGTTATTGAATGGAAGGAGCAAAATTAGAATTGTTTTCCTTGCATTGAAGTTATTAAATAGGAAAACTTAAAGAATATTATTACCAGTCTACTCATGCTGGAAATTTGATGACGAAGTTTACGTTCACAATAGATACCTGAACCCTTTACCAGGGAGAGGTCTCAACTTTTTTTTTTGCTTTAAGAGATAGGTAAAAAATTTCTTTCTGGGTAAATAGGTGCTGATGAAATATTACTATTCACCTTTTCGAATTTTATATTAGATTGAATTCCCACGGTTACAGAGGCATTTTGGGTTGGGTTGTTTTACCTCTGAGCGGCACTTTTTTGCACACCATGGGCTAAATGGCCAGGTCACATGGACCCCGAAGGCTCAGAGAAGGTTGGGGGAGGGGACCCACTGGAACAGCTGTTGGGAGGCAGATGGTAGCCTCCCGTCAAGGCCATCCAGCGTGTTCTTTAACGTGCACAGGGTATGGCTCTCCCGCACACGGGGCTACGGCTTAACGTCCCATCCGACGGACGGCGGCCTTTCCAAGCCCATCGGTGTCCCTTACTGACCGTGGGCAGGGCGGGGAATTTTTGCGGAGATAAATCTCAACGCTGACCCAGGTGGGACTCGAACCTGGGAACTACAGATTACGAGCCTGGAGCGCTACCGACTGAGCCACCCCCGCCCCAACAAAGGCACTAATTTTGAGAAATGGCGATAAATTTTGGCTTTTAAAACGAACACTCGATATGCACCACGCGAGATTAAACCTTCTATTTTCTAAATTAGAATTAGCTTTTCCAAGAAATACAGGGAGTAAAAAAAAATAATTTGCTCCCCTTTAACCTTATAATCGTGGGCGTCGGCAAGAATTTTTTAGTCTACTTTGGGGTGGGGGTGGGGGCAAAAAAAATGCTTCGGGATAGAAATATTTAGGTTAAGCAATTCGTTACTGAGCTCAGTTGCGAATACAGCAATCATGCATGCATTTGTACCAGAGATGAATTCGGGACATTTGGACAACTGTTGAGTCAAATCATTTCATTTGTTTTCTGAGATACTGTGACGTCACGGATGGAGGGGGAACAGGCGAATGAGGTAGCTCCGTTAAAGCCAACGCAGCAAACAAGCTTTCATACAGGTGCAGTCCATTCGCCTGTTCTCCCTCCGTCCGTGACGTCACAGTACCTCTGCCATGGCCTTGTCTTCTAGGTTGCCTTCCCTGAGCCCTATTTGGGGAAAAGGTTTCCCTGACGATCATATATGCAGAAATGCACGTCCACTTCTGAAAACAAATGAAAAAACGAAACCAAGATTATATTTAGTTAAGTAAAATATAATTTTTTTTTTACTACATTCGATACTATTAAACATAAATTAATTTTTCAATTAATTTTCCCAGGTGGGCAACAACTCCTCTTCATCCCTCCCCCCCCCCCCCCTGCACAAAATTACAAGCCGATGCTTCTAATTTTTTTTCATTCCATTCCTTTCGGAGCCGTCCCGTGGCCGAGTGGTTAGCGCGCTTGGCTACTTATCTACGGGACCTGGGTTCGAGCCCCGGGTAAGGCATGGATGTATGTGTCGTTTTTCTGCTGAGGTCCTGCCATCCTCTCAGACCTTCTGCTCTGGCATATAAACTGACAGGCTCGTGTCAGACCTCTGTGGCAAGCAGCTGCTTGAGGGGGTATTTATTTATTTATAGCCGTCCCGTGGCCGAGTGGTTAGCACGCTTGGCTACTGATTTACGGGACCTGGGTTCGAGCCCGGGTAAGGCATGGATGTATGTGTTGTTTTTCTGCTGAGGTCCTGCCATCCTCTCAGATCTTTTACTTTGGCATATAAACTGACAGGCTCCTGTCAGACCTCTGTGGCAAGCAGCTGCTTGAGGGGGTATTTATTTATTTATAGCCGTCCCGTGGCAGAGTGGTTAGCACGCTTGGCTACTGATTTACGGGACCTGGGTTCGAGCCCGGGTAAGGCATGGATGTATGTGTTGTTTTTCTGCTGAGGTCCTGCCATCCTCTCAGATCTTTTACTTTGGCATATAAACTGACAGGCTCCTGTCAGACCTCTGTGGCAAGCAGCTGCTTGAGGGGGTATTTATTTATTTATAGCCGTCCCGTGGCCGAGTGGTTAGCACGCTTGGCTACTGATTTACGGGACCTGGGTTCGAGCCCGGGTAAGGCATGGATGTATGTGTCGTTTTTCTGCTGAGGTCCTGCCATCCTCTCAGATCTTTTACTTTGGCATATAAACTGACAGGCTCGTGTCAGACCTCTGTGGCAAGCAGCTGCTTGAGGGGGTATTTATTTATTTATAGCCGTCCCGTGGCCGAGTGGTTAGCACGCTTGGCTACTGATTTACGGGACCTGGGTTCGAGCCCGGGTAAGGCATGGATGTATGTGTTGTTTTTCTGCTGAGGTCCTGCCATCTTCTCAGACATTCTACTGTGGCATATAAACTGACAGGCTCCTGTCAGACCTCTGTGGCAAGCAGCTGCTTGAGGGATTCTGATACAGATATCCTCCGACTTAAGAGTTAAGTTGCTTTCTCAAGGGTGGTCGAGAAACGCGAAATTTTCTTTCCTGGGAGCAAATAATATTTTAAACGGAGAATGCTTATCCGAACACTTAATAGCATTTCATAGATAAAAGTTAATCTAGTCATTTTAAAATTTGAGTATTATTGTTATTACTCTCCTTGCTGGTCGCGTGGAAACAGACCTGGTTCTAAAAAAATCGTAGCAGGGGGAAGGGAGAGCTGCAAGAAAGGTAATTCAGCCGAAAAAATATAATAGGGGAGGGGGGGGGGGCTAGAGACTGAATTTTCAGTGCAGAATAGTATTAGCCCTCCGTCTTACATGTCTTTAAAAATTTCTTGAAAAATGTGCATGAAATTAAAATAAGTTTAATATTTTTTGCCTCTAATTAATTGTTAAAAACAACACATACATCCATGCCTTACCTTTTCACTAATACCCTTATTAGCATTCTTAAGAGCCCCCCCCCCCCTCCCTTAGATCCGGCCCTGCATAGGAATAAACTGATGACACGTTTTTCAAACTCTTCCTGTGTGACTTTTGCGTCTCATTAAAATGCCTTTGGTATCCTGTTCTAAAGACATTGTACAGTCGCTCAAAAAAATATCCGAACACTATAGTTGATTACGGAAATGAGAAAAAATATCTGGCAACGACATTTTTAGAAATTAGTGATCTGGCAACCTCCGTATCACGTGATAATTTTTTCTGATTTCTGTAATCAACTATAAAAAAAAATAAATACCCCCTCAAGCAGCTGCTTGCCACAGAGGTCTGACAGGAGCCTGTCAGTTTATATGCCATAGTAGAAGGTCTGAGAGGATGGCAGGACCTCAGCAGAAAAACGACACAAACAGCCATGCCTTACCCGGGGCTCGAACCAACTATAGTGTTCGGATATTTTTTTGAGCGACTGTAATTAGTGATTTCCTTGAAATTTTTGTTGTTCACTTTCAGATTTATTTAGCGCCACTATGTGCGCTAATAAACCGTTTTTGAACCCCATGTGGATTTTCTGCTTCCCATATTCGGTCAATTCCCCCCGCCCCAGAGCAAGGGGAGGTGAGCATAGACAATCCTCAAAGGAAGCACAGCCTGGAATCAAACAACACTGAACTGCAGATTATGAGCTTGGTAAACTACTCCCCCCCCCCACAACCCTACCACCTGAGTCGATTGATCTTTATTGTTATTATTACTATTTAAAAAAAGAAACGCATTATCATTTTTATAATGGAAACGAAGAACTTTTGGGGAAAAAATATTGGATAAAATTATTTTAAATAATTTGCAAGTATTGGAACTATTAAATCCAGAATGTTGTTCCGGTCGTTTATAAGCGCTACTTGGGGCGGGGGTGGCTCAGTCGGTAGCGCGCCAGGCTCGTAATCTGTAGTTCTCAGGTTCGAGTCCCATCTGGGTCAGCGTTGAGATTTATCTCCGCAAAATTCCTCGCCCTTCCCACGATCAGTAGGGGACACCGATGGGCTTGGAAAGGCCGCCGTCCGTCGGATGGGACGTTAAGCCGTGGTCCCGTGTGCGGGAGAGCCATACCCTGTGCACGTTAAAGAACACGCTGGATGGTCTTGACGGGAGGCTACCATCTGTCTCCCAACAGCTGTTCCAGTGGGTCCCCTCCTCCAACCTTCTCTGAGCCTTCGGGGTCCATGTGATCTGGCCATTTAGCCCAAGGTGTGCAAAAAAAGTGCCGCTAAGAGGTAAAACAACCCAACCCAACTAAGCGCTACTTTTTGTAAGTGCTTCCCCGACTCGACAACTAACACTTCGCCGGTACTTTAAATAGTTTGTGCCCTAGTGCAGCTATAAGATATGGGACGGGAGTGGCTCAACCGGTAGAGCATCAGGTTCATAATCCACAGTTTTCAGGTTCGAGTCCCTCCTGCATCATAGTTGAGATTTATCTTCGCAATACTCCTTGCCCTCGGTCAGTAGGGGACACCGTTGGGCTTGAAAGTAGGCCGCCGTCTGTCGAATGGGACATTAAGCCGTGGCCCTTTGTACGAGAAAGCCATACCCTGTGGACGTTAAAGAATATGCTGGATGGTCTTGATGCAAGGTTACCAACTGTCTTCCAACAGCTGTCCAGTGGGTCCACTATTCCAACCTTCTCTTAGAATTCGGGGTCCTTGTGATCTGGCCATTTAGCCCAAAAAAGGGTAAAACAACCGAATTACAAGATACGTAAATAAAACATGACACCGTAGCAGGCGAATTCATTTAGCATTTATTAACTGGTATGGCAGTTACAAAACAACGGTTCATTAAAATTGGCTCAGAAAGGATAGCAGAGATATCATTAAAAGCTGAATGTTGTTAAACTTTATTCATCATTCTGGGAAAAAAAAACACACGAAAATTTGCATTTGAGCAGGTGGCGCAGATAGAGAAAATGCATAGGTGCAGATGTGGCAGCTCCTTCACACACGTACTTCATCAGATAGTCGAAATTTATTTTCAATGCATATCCATCCAATGTTGATTAAATAATCTCATTTTAATCTCTTTTCGGAATAATTCAATAGGATCATTTTCTTTAACGCTCTTTATACATAACATACATTAGAAAAATATTACATTTAAACTAGATCTGAAAAATATGAGTGTTTCTTAGAGTATGTAATGTTCTACCTGTAATGACTCCTTTTCTCTTCTGTCGGGGGCGGGGGTGGCTCAGTCGGTAGCGCGCCAAGCTCGTAATCTGTAGTTCCCAAGTTCGAGTCCCAGCTGGGTCAGCGTTGAGATTTATCTCCGCAAAATTCCCCGCCCTGCCCACGGTCAGTAGAGGACACCGATGGGCTTGGAAAGACCGCCGTCCGTCGGATGGGACGTTAAGCCGTGGTCCCGTGTGCGGGAGAGCCATACCCTGTGCACGTTAAAGAACACGCTGGATGGCCTTGACGGGAGGCTACCATCTGTCTCCCAACAGCTGTTCCAGTGGGTGTCCTCTCCAAACCTTCTCTGAGCCTTCGGGGTCCTTGTGACCTGCTATTTAGCCACGGTGTGCAGAAAAAGTGCCGTATATGGGAGAACCATACCCTGTGCACGTTAAAGAACACGCTGGATGGCCTTGACGGGAGGCTACCATCTGTCTCCCAACAGCTGTTCCAGTGGGTGTCCTCTCCAAACCTTCTCTGAGCCTTCGGGGTCCTTGTGACCTGCTATTTAGCCACGGTGTGCAGAAAAAGTGCCGTATATGGGAGAACCATACCCTGTGCACGTTAGAGAACACGCTGGATGGCCTTGACGGGAGGCTACCATCTGTCTCCCAACAGCTGTTCCAGTGGGTGTCCTCTCCAAACCTTCTCTGAGCCTTCGGGGTCCTTGTGACCTGCCATTTAGCCACGGTGTGCAGAAAAAGTGCCGTATATGGGAGAACCATACCCTGTGCACGTTAAAGAACACGCTGGATGGCCTTGACGGGAGGCTACCATCTGTCTCCCAACAGCTGTTCCAGTGGGTGTCCTCTCCAAACCTTCTCTGAGCCTTCGGGGTCCTTGTGACCTGCCATTTAGCCACGATGTGCAGAAAAAGTGCCGTATATGGGAGAACCATACCCTGTGCACGTTAAAGAACACGCTGGATGGCCTTGACGGGAGGCTACCATCTGTCTCCCAACAGCTGTTCCAGTGGATGTCCTCTCCAAACCTTCTCTGAGCCTTCGGGGTCCTTGTGACCTGCCATTTACCAACGGTGTGCAGAAAAAGTGCCGCTCAGAGGTAAAACAACCCAACCTCCTTGATAACATATCAGGTCAATTGGTTCAAGCCAATTTTCCTCTATGCCCGCATTGACCTACAACACAATAGTGTTCACAAAGTTATTATTATGAAGTGCTGTGATTTAAAATATTACTAATGTACATTGAATCATTTCAAAATTGTTTCTAGATTAGTGCGTTTCTATTGCACTACATGACCACAAGGAACAAAATCACCTTTACATGATTACGTCAGAAGGAAAAGGAATTACTTCTGAAAACGCGAATTTATTTTCATATATTTTTATGTTCAGAGTTTTCGGTCTCACCACAGATTAGCGGTCCGAGCAAAACGCGTTCATCATGGGGCTATTTCGCTTAACCTTGCTACAAAGACAATACACTAAAACGTAAAAAAAAATGCACTTTTCCTAAAACCCGGGATAATTGCACTACTGGGTTCCAAACTATATTATTTCAATGCATGTTGTTCAGGCTATGTGTATCGGCAGTCCATTGATTCTGTGAAAGTTGTGTAGTCGTCGCAGGTTGCACGAAGGGCATGACTGACTGTTGTGAAGTTATGGGAGTTGGGCAACGTTCACGTGTAGTAACTTCATGATACAGCATTTCTTGAAATTTCGACTTGAGGAATACTTTTCGTTTCCTTGGGAGAGATTTCAGATCTGGCAGCAAACTTTTAAAAAACAAAATGTCTGCGTCTGATTCTTGTAATTCCTTTTCCAGTAGAGCAACCTTCTTCATTTCCAGTTGTAACATTTTCTCTCGATAATCGTTTTCCGGTTTTCTCTTCTTAGCCTTTTTCACACTAGGGGCGCTAGTCTGAGGAGGAATTTCGTTCGAGATCGTTTTCCCGTACAGCAATCCCATCCCACCTTGGATGTTTCCACAGTCCGCCTTTTCCAGTTGAAATGTGCACTCGGGGGTGTATTCGGCGTGACTAGAATCGCTGTTAATTGACTCATTATCACCTCTGGTAGTGGTTTGCTGCAGTTCACACTGAGGATAGTTGACGACTGGATTAGTGTTTTTTCGATTCACAGGAGTCAAATTAGACCAACGCTTACGAGTTGTCATAACCTCATTTAAAAAAGACATCATAGAAAAAAATGGCCAGGTTGACTGATGTGTCGATCCAGCTTCTTTCAGTTTTTTAATCTCTGCTCGATGATAATTTCGCAGCCCCTTCCACTTTTGTTTGACAGCTTCCCCTGTACCTGTAAAACAGATGTTTGTATTGTTAATAGTGCAAACAAAAACACACATAATGTCATAGTACAACACATATATACACAGTCGTATCAAAATAATATGACCACCTACCATTGTATACGTATGGTAGGTGGTCATATTATTCTGATACGACTGTGTATATGTGCACGAGCAGCTTTAGTATAAGTACCTCCCCCAACCTTTTCTGAGCCTTTGGGTCCTTGTGACCTGGCCATTTAGCCCATGGTGTGCGAAAAATGTGCCGCTCAGAGGTAAAACAACCCAACCTAACCTTCAAAGCGGCACTTTTTTGCGCACAATGGACTAAATGGCTAGGTCACATGGACACTAGGATACATAAAAGGTTAGGGAAGGGATCTGAACAACTGTTAAGAGACAATGATAGTCTCTGATCAAGGCCATCCGGGTATGGCCATGGTATGGCTCTCCTGCACATCATACATATGCATAATACAGTTAACATCCCATCCGACGAACGGTAGCCTTTCCAAGCCCATCAGTGTCCTCTTTTGCACCGAGGGCACGGGTGGTGAGTGCAAAAAGAGAGAAATCTCAAAGTTGGCACCATTGGAACTTGAGACTGAACCTACAGATTTTGAGCCTGGCACACTACTGACTAAGTTAACCTCCACCCATGTCAGAATAGGATGATTAGGTGAATATTTTAAGTGCACAGTTATAATAAATAACTAATAAATACCCCCTCAAGCAGCTGCATGCCACAGAGGTCTGATAGGAGCCTGTCACTTTATATGCCAAAGTAGAAGATCTGAGAGGATGGCAGAAAAACGACACATACATCGATGCCTTACCCGGGGCTCGAACCCAGGATTGGATTGGATTGTTTTACCTCTGAGCGGCACTTTTTTGCACACCATGGGCTAAATGGCCAGGCCACAAGGACCCCGAAGGCACAGAGAAGGTTGGGGGAGGGGACCCACTGGAATAGCTGTTGGGAGACAGATGGTAGCCTCCCGTCAAGGCCATCCAGCGTGTTCTTTAACGTGCACAGGGTATGGCTCTCCCGCACACGGAGCCACGGCTTAACGTCCCATCCGACGGACGGCGTCCTTTCCAAGCCCATCGGTGTCCCCTACTGACCGTGGGCAGGGCGGGGAAATTTTGCGGAGATAAATCTCAACGCTGACCCAGCTGGGACTCGAACCTGGGAACTACAGATTACGAGCCTGGCGCGCTACCGACTGAGCCACCCCCGCCCCTCGAACCCAGGTCCCTTAGATCAGTAGCCAAGAGCGCTAACCACTCGGCTACGGGACGGCAGTTATAGGACATTTGAAATTTTCTTGGGTATTATTCCCTAAAAATTTTCTTCTAAAGCGAATTTTTCGAGGGTTTCTCCCTTTCAAAACGATATTTGTCTCAAACTGTAGAAAAAAAAAATGCCCCCTCAAGCAGCTGCTTGCCACAGAAGTCTGATAGGAGCCTGTAACTTTATATGCCACAGTAGAGGGTCCTTGAGGATGGCAGGACATCAGCAGAAAACAACTCAAATGTCCATGCCTTATCCGGGACTCGAACCCAGGTCCCTTAGATCAGTAGCCAAGCGTGCTAACCACTCGGCCATGGGACGGCTATCTCTTTGGAAATCCAGTCTCTCATTCCCCCCCCCCCCCCTTCCACAATTTTTCGCTCGATTTCATTTCTTCTCGATTCGTTATTTTCTTTTTGTAGATACGGGTCTGTCGAGTAGATATAGGTTGTTACAATCATCATTTTTTTAACGAGATAAATGATAATGTGCAATATTAGTTATGCAAACTTTTCATGTGCAAAAAAATTGCAGGTACTACTTCTCGATGAAGAAGCGAATCGCGGCCATCTTCAATGTCAATCCATACAAAATAAATGATCACTCAAGCAGTTGCTTGCGACAGAGAACGGAGAGGAACCTGTCAGTTTAATACGCTATAGAGATCTGTGAAGAACGACACAGGTTCGGTTGGTTGTTTTACCTTTGAGCGGCACTTTTTTGCACACCATGGGCTAAATGGCCAGGTCGCAAGGACCCCCGAAGGCTCAGAGAGAATTGGGGGAGGGGACCTACTGGAATAGCTGTTGGGAGACAGATGGGAGTCTCCCGTCAAGACCATCCAGCGTGTTCTTTAACGTGCACAGGGTATGGCTCTCCCGCACACGGGGCCACGGCTTAACGTCCCATCCGACGGACGGCGATCTTTCCAAGTCTATCGGTGTCCCCTACTGACCATGGGCAGGGCGGGGAATTTTGCGGAGATAAATCTCAACGCTGACCCAGCTGGGACTCGAACCTGGGAACTACAGATTACGAGCCTGGCGCGCTACCGACTGAGCCCCCCCCCCCGCCCCCCTAAATGGCCAGGTCACATGGACCCCGAAGGTTCAGAGAAGGTTGGGGGAGGGGACCCACTGGAATAGCTGTTGGGAGACAGATGGGAGTATCCCGTCAAGGCCATCCAGCGTGTTCTTTAACGTGCACAGGGTATGGCTCTACCGCACACGGGGCCACGGCTTAACGTCCCATCCGACGGACGGCGGTCTTTCCAATCCCATCGGTTCCCCTACTGACCGTGGGCAGGGCGGGGAATTTTGCGGAGATAAATCTCAACGCTGACCCAGCTGGGACTCGAACCTGGGAACTACAGATTACGAGCCTGGCGCGCTACCGACTGAGCCACCCCCGCCCCCCTAAATGGCCAGGTCACATGGACCCCGAAGGCTCAGAGAAGGTTGGGGGAGGGGACCCACTGGAACAGCTGTTGGGAGACAGATGGTAGCCTCCCGTCAAAGCCATCCAGCGTGTTCTTTAACGTGCACAGGGTATGACTCTCCCGCACACGGGGCCACGGCTTAACGCCCCATCCGACGGACGGCGATCTTTCCAAGCCCATCGGTGTCCCCTACTGACCATGGGCAGGGCGGGGAATTTTGCGGAGATAAGTCTCAACGCTGACCCAGCTGGGACTCGAACCTGGGAACTACAGATTACGAGCCTGGCGCGCTACCGACTGAGCCACCCCCGCCCCGACAGAAGAGGAAAAAGTCCACTAGTTAGACTCTTATGCTATTCCCCGTTTCAAGAAGAGGGTAGTGGGCGTAAGATGCCATTCCACATCCTGCAGATACTTCAGTCTAATCCAGCGATTCTCGAATACGTCACCGTCTACTTTTTATGCGAAAACTAAAGAGATCTTTACTTTCTATTTGTTGGTGGCTAGTTTTCAGATATCTCAAGACTCTGGTGTCAAACTTCACAACCAAACACAAATTATAACGAAAATTTACAATGCAAGTAAAAAAAATTTCGTCCCCACCCAAAATAAAACATACTGTTAGTAAAAGGGCCGTCCAATGGCCGAGTGGTTAGCACGCTTGGCTACTGATCTGAGGGACCTGGGTTCGAGCCCCGGGCAAGGCATGGTTGTGTGTGTTGTTTTTCTGCTGAGGTTCTGCCATCCTCTCAGATCTACCATGGCATATAAACTGACAGGGTCCTGTCAGACCTCTGTGGCAAGCAGCTGCTTGAGCGGGTATTTATTTTTTTTATGTTAGTAAAATGTAAAATGAAGCATATTTACTTGCTCAATCCGCGTTAACTTCAAGTCAAAATACAGAAAAAATTCGACTTTCTCTACTACATGGTACATTTTAAAAAAAAAAAAGTCATCGTGCATCTATTAAAAAACAGTGGTGCGCGGCGTTGACGCAATAGAGAAGCACTCTTTCCTGTATAATAATAAAAAAATTACCCCCTCAAGCAGCTGCTTGAGGAATTGTTGACTTTTCAATTAAATATTTTTGTTAATTTTGTACGTAATTTTTAATTTAAATTTTTGGTAATTATTCTAATATTTTATTTATGATACTTTCTTTAATATACAATGAATAAATAAAATTCAATCTTCCATTTGAAATCGATTAACCGAACCAAATTGCGCGGGAGGGGAGGGGAAGAGGGAGGGGGGGGGGCTCAGCTGGCAGCGCGCCAGACTCGTAATCTGCAGTTCCCAGGTTTGAGTCCCAGTTGAGCCAGAGTTGAGATTTATCCCAGCAAAACTCCCTGTCCTTGGTTAGTAAGGGACACCGATGGGCTTGGAAAGGCCGCAGTCCATCGGATGGGACGTTAAGCCGTGACTCCGTGTGAAGGAGAACTTGTGCAGGTTAACAAGCTGGATGGCTTTGACAGGAGACTACCATCTGTCTCCTAACAGGTGTCCAGTGGGACTCCTTCCCCAAAACCTTCTCCGAGTCGTTGTGACCTGGCCATTAACCCATTGTGTGCAAAAAGTGCCGCTTAGAAGGGTTGGGTTGTTTTACCTCTGAGCGGCACTTTTTTGCACACCATGGGCTAAATGGCCAGGTCACATGGACCCCGAAGGCACAGAGAAGGTTGGGGGAGGGGACCCACTGGAACAGCTGTTGGGAGACAGATGGTAGCCTCCCGTCAAGGCCATCCAGCGTGTTCTTTAACGTGCACAGGGTATGGCTCTCCCGCACACGGGGCCACGGCTTAACGTCCCATCTGACGGACGGCGGCCTTTCCAAGCCCATCGGTGTCCTCTACTGACCGTGGACAGGGCGGGGAATTTTGCGGAGATAAATCTCAATGCTGTCCCAGCTGGGACTCGAACCTGGGAACTACAGATTACGAGCCTGGCGCGCTACCGACTGAGCCACCCCCGCCCCGGAGGTAGATAACATCTAAAGGAATGAGAATTGCATAGGAACTCATAACCGGAAACGTCACCGTAAGTCAATAGGCGGCGCTGTTCATCAGTGCGCTAGAGGGGAAATTTCGGATTTCCTCATTCGAGCGATAGTCGGCTGACGAAGAGCATGCAAAAGTATTCGAACAGGGAGCTGGCAGGCACGCACTTAGTGTATGGAATAGCTGAGGGCAACGGACGAGCCGCTCAACGAATGTATCAAGAACGCTTCCCACACAGACATGTACCGGGCCACCTTTTGTTTGCGAGTGCGCATCAAAATTTGTGCGATTATGGGTCAAACTTCGACCATCTGCTGTAACATTATGAAATGTATCATCTAATACGCCATTTGTAATAATTATGTCCAATAAATGTTTTCCCATTAATCACTGTCTTGTGTCCTTTCAGATCTTTTACCTCTGCTACCACTTTCCCATGTCGTTTCCGGTTATGGGTTCCTATGCAATTCTCATTCCTTTAGATGTTATCTACCTCCCCTAAAAGTTTGTACCTATATTTTTGAGACACCCTGTATATAGTATCGGTCAATTTAAAATTAATTACTACATTTACAATTCAAGTACAATATTAGAAAACGTTAAAGTAAATTTATTTTGGTATGAAAATATAATTTGAAATTCGAGAAATAACTATTAACTTTTAAAAAGTTCGTAGTTTCAATAATTTAAAAAAAAAAATAAATACCTCCTCAAGCATTTGCATGCCACAGAGGTCTGCCAGTTTAATACCCCATAGTAGAAGGTCTGTGAGGATGATGAGACCTCAGCAGAAAAACAACAGAAACATCTATGTCTTAACGGGGATTTCAACCCATGTCCTTTTGATCAATAGCCAAGCGCGCTACCCACTCGGCAGTAACATATGAATATAAAATGAATCATTCTACTATATACTATTTTAAATCCAGAGACCAAAAATTAAATTTTAAGAAAGATTAACTCACTTAAAATATTACTTATTGTTAAAATTCCCTCCTTTCGTTGGATAGCTGTCCAGGCCCGGTAACAATATCTAGATAGCTCTGACCACGTGCACTTTAAAGAACACGCTGAAAGAATATTAATACTTGCCACTGAATCCAGTATCATATATTTCGTTGGGGCGGGGGTGGCTCAGTCGGTAGCGCGCCAGGCTCGTAATCTGTAGTTCCCAGGTTCGAGTCCCAGCTGGGTCAGCGTTGAGATTTTTCTCCGCAAAATTTCCCCGCCCTGCCCACGGTCAGTAGGGGACACCGATGGGGGCTCAGTCGGTAGCGCGCCAGGCTCGTAATCTGTAGTTCCCAGGTTCGAGTCCCAGCTGGGTCAGCGTTGAGATTTTTCTCCGCAAAATTTCCACGCCCTGCCCACGGTCAGTAGGGAACATCGATGGGCTTGGAAAGGCCGCCGTCCTTCGGATGGGATGTTAAGCCGTGGCCCCGTGTGCGGGAGAGAGCCATACCCTGTGCACGTTAAAGAATACGCTGGATGGCCTTGACGGGAGGCTACCATCTGTCTCCCAACAGCTGTTCCAGTGGGTCCCCTCCCCCAACCTTCTCTGAGCCTTCGGGATCCTTGTGACCTGGCCATTTAGCCCATGGTGTGCAAAAAAGTGCCGCTCAGAGGTAAAACAACCCAACCCATATATTTCGTTATGTTTTTTTTTCAAGGCACGAGGAAAAATATTTTGTTCCTCCCGCATTGGTATATATACGCTTGCTTTGACTTGTGGGGAAAAAAATTCTAGTTAATCAGATTTTCCCACGCCTGTCAGTTGATTTCCTATCCAGTTCTGAGCCTTTTTACCCTGACCAATTGGGGGGGGGGGGGGGTGCTCAGTCGGTAGCGCGACAGGCTCGTAATCTGCAGTTCCCAGGTTCGCGTCCCAGCTAAGTCAGCGTTGAGATTTATCTCCGCAAAGCTCCCCGCCCTGCTTGGTCAGTAGGGGGACACCGCTGAGCTTGGAAAGGCCGTCGACCGTCGGATGGGACGTTAAGAGGCTACCATCTGTCTCCTAACAGCTGTTCTAGTGGACCCCCTCACCCAACGTTCTCTGAGCCTTCGGGGTCCTTGTGACCATTTAGCCCATGGTGTGTAAAAATGTGCCACTCAGAGATAAAACAACCCAATCTTCTCTGAGCCTTCGGGGTCCATGTGACTTGGCCATTTAACCCATGGTGTGCAAAAAAGTGCCGCTCAGAGGTTGGGTTGTTTTACCTCTGAGCGGCACTTTTTAGCACACCATGGGCTAAATGGCCAGGTCACATGGACCCCGAAGGCTCAGAGAAGGTTGGGGGAGGAGACCCACTGGAACAGCTGTTGGGAGACAGATGGTAGCCTTCCGTCAAGGCCATCCAGCGTGTTCTTTAACGTGCACAGGGTATGGCTCTCCCGCACACGGGGCCACGGCTTAACGTCCCATCCGACGGACGGCGGTCTGTCCAAGCCCATCGGTGTCCCCTACTGACCGTGGGCAGGGTATGGCTCTCTCGCACACGGAGCCACGGCTTAACGTCCCATCCGACGGACGGCGGCCTTTCCAAGCCCATCGGTGTCCCCTACTGACCGTGGGCAGGGCGGGCAATTTTGCAGAGATAAATCTCAACGCTGACCCAGCTGGGACTCGAACCTGGGAACTACAGATTACGAGCCTGGCGCGCTACCGACTGAGCCACTCCCGCCCCCACCCCTCTCAGAGGTAAATCCACCCAAAGCCCTAACCAATTAGTGCATTTTGTGAAAAAAAAACAGCGATTGAGTTGTTTCAGCTCTGAGCGGCACTTTTTTTTGCACACAGTGGACTAAATGGCGAGTTCACGAGACTCCTAGAAGGTTGGGGACCTACTGGACATGTTGGAAGACAGATGGTAGCCTCCCGTTAGCGCGTTCTTTAACGAGCACAGGGTATGTCTTTACATCCCATCCGACGGACGGCAACCTTTCCAAAGCTCTTCGGTGTCCCCTTTCTGACTGAGGGAAGGGCGGGGAATTTTGCGGAGACAAATCTCAATGCTGGCACATGTGGGACTCGAACCTGGGAACTGCAGATTATGAGCCCGGCAAAAAAACAATAGTTTCAGGGATAAAACAACTGTAACCATATTAATTTCAAAGGAAGACTGGGGATCAAAATAGTGTTCTTCTACGCATCGTGAAAAATTGTTAGCTTCATATTCCCCTTTGAAACTATTAGGTAATAATACAAAATTAATAAAACACCAAGATTGATTTAATCACTGACAATTCTGTTTCTTTTTAAGATACATGCAAGAATATATATTTTTTTATTCATATAGTTTTATCTGTGGGTCGTTCATAATTAGGCATCTTCTCCTGGAGGACTACCTGATTGTGTTACGTGGGAGAATAGGAGAGGACATTATACACAGTCGTATCAGAATAATATGACCACCTATCATAGTAGGGGTGGGGGTGGCTCAGTCGGTAGCGCGCCAGACTCGTAATCTGTAGTTACCAGGTTCGAGTCCCAGCTGGGTCAGAGTTGAGATTTATCTCCGCAAAATTCCCCGCCTTGCCCACGGTCAGTACGGGACACCGATGGGCTTGGAAAGGCCGCCATCGGTCGGATGGGACGTTAAGCCGTGACCCCGTGTGCGGGAGAGCCATACCCTATGCACGTTAAAGAACACACTGGATGGCCTTGACGGGAGACTCCCATCTGTCTCCCAACAGCTATTCCAGTGGGTCCCCTCCCCCAACCTTCTCTGAGCCTTCGGGGTCCTTGTGACCTGGCCATTTAGCCCATGGTGTGCAAAAAAGTGCCGCTCAGCGGTAAAACAACCCAACCCTATCATAGTATATGTATGGTAGGTGGTCATTATTATTCTGATTCGACTGTGTATATGCTAAAATATTATAATTATTTTTTTTTTAACTTTTTTTTTCGTATTCTGATGACAAAAAAAAACAACGAATTTGTATTGCTACTTGTAATTTATTACGACTCATTTACTATGCTGATTATTACGCAGAAGGCGAAGACCAATAAGATTTCTTTGGGTTGTTTTACCTCTGAACGGCACTTTTTTGCACACCATAGGCAAAATGGCCAGGTCACAAGGACCCCGAAGGCTCAGAGGAGGGGACCCACTGGAACAGCTGTTGGGAGACAGATCGTAGCCTCCCGTCAAGGCCATCCAGCGTGTTCTTTAACGTGCACAGGGTATGGCTCTCTCACACATGGGGCCACGGCTTAACATCCCATCCGACGAACGGCGGTCTTTTCAGTATGAAATGTCAGTAGGAGATACCGATGGGACGGCGGTCCCATCGGTATCTCCTACTGACCGTGGTATTTTTCGGAGATAAATCTCAACGCTGACCCAGCTGGGACTCGAACCTGAGAACTGCAGATTACGATTCTAACGCGCTACCGACTAAGCCACCCCCTAAGGAATCAAGAAAATATATTGATTAAAAGAGAAAAATATACATTTTTTTAAAAATGAATATTGATGAAGTAGCAAAATCGTGTAGTTATGCACCTAAAAATGTTTGGTCAAAAAATTGGAATTAGCCAGATGTAGTATATCTATTATTTATTGTATGAGCCTGCAAGATCTTTTGCATTGAGTTGGGGGTTGGACGGCCTCGAACTAGATCATAAAATTACTGATCAATCAAGCATTCAATAGTAAAACGCCCATGGAAGCAATACTTCGTTTTCGATTAAGAGAAATATATGTAAAGGATCAAAGTATATAAGTAGCTTAAAAGTTAAAATATTTTTATATTCAACATTCTAAAAGAACCTTCATAATTTATAATAAGAGCATATCCGTTATATAATTGTGTATAATGAAAGAAGCTCCAAGTCACAGTTGCAGAACGTCGTAAATAAATCAGATTTTATCGTCAGCTGTAAACAAATTAATGCTACAGCAAAGATTAATGCGCAAGATACAAACATATCGCACACGGCTCGCACAATATGATCCAGACCACTATCTAGGATTGGGTTGGGTTGTTTTACCTCTGAGCGGCACTTTTTTGCACACCATGGGCTAAATGGCCAGGTCACATGGAACCCGAAGGCTCAGAGAAGGTTGGGGGAGGGGACCCACTGGAACAGCTGTTGGAAGACAGATGGTAGCCTCCCGTCAAGGCCATCCAGCGTGTTCTTTAACGTGCACAGGGTATGGCTCTCCCGCACACGGGGCCACGGCTTAACGTCCCATCCGACGGACGGCGGCCTTTCCAAGCCCATCGGTGTCCCCTACTGACCGTGGGCAGGGCGGGGAATTTTTGCGGAGATAAATCTCAACGCTGACCCAGCTGGTACTCGAACCTGGGAAGTACAGATTACGAGCCTGGCGCGCTACCGACTGAGCCACCCCCGCCCCACACTATCTAGGATCAGTGGAGGGATTCAGAAATTTTAGCAACTGGTTCTCTCGTATCTTACCGTCCTTTCATAGTGATAAATAAAAACCAAAAATATTTTATTGAAATTGCGATTTGGGCAATAATCATTCGTGTAATAAAATAAATAAATACCCCCTCAAGCAGCTGCTTGCCACAGAGATCTGACAGGAGCCTGTCAGTTTATATGCCATAGTAGAAGGTCTGAGAGGATGGTAGGACCTCAGCAGAAAAACAACACATACATCCATGCCTTACCCGGGGCTCGAACCCAGTTCCCTTAGATCGCGCGAGCAATAATTGCGATCCCGGAACGTATCCGAAAGAATTAAGGACCGGTTCGAAAAACTTGGGAAATTCTAGGAACAAGTTCGCACGAACCGGCTGAATCAGATCACTGTCTACGATGGATGGAACTTCCGTCTCTATTTCCCAGTGGATACCATTCCCAGCTCTGAGCCCTTGTAACCAATTAGACCAGTGTGTTCGCTCGTGTAACTGAGAGCGCGACGGGGGAGATTTTACTCCGCACTCAAAGTTAGAGGTGTCAAAGGAAATCATTGCCCCGTTTCAATGAGTCGTTTCGTTTTTTGAGTGATGCTCATGGACCATTTCATTAACCATGGCAGCGGATAATTAGTGATCCCTCCCAGGAACACCCCAAATATGGTTCCTGGGAGGGATCACTACTGACTCAGAGGTAGTAAAACAATTCATACTCTATAGCAGTGGTTCTCAACCTTTTATGCTTTACGTACCTCCTGGAAATGTGTATGTAACTGGCGTACCCTTTGTATAGAGTCCAGCTGGGTCAGCGTTGAGATTTATCTCCGCAAAATTCCCCGCCCTGCCCACGGTCAGTAGGGGACACCGATGGGCTTGGAAAGGCCGCCGTCCGTCGGATGGGACGTTAAGCCGTGGCCCCGTGTGCGGGAGAGCCATACCCTGTGCACGTTAAAGAACACGCTGGATGGCTTTGACGGGAGGCTACCATCTGTCTCCCAACAGCTGTTCCAGTGGATCCCCTCCCCCAACCTTCTCTGAGCCTTCGGGGTCCATGTGACCTGGCCATTTAACCCATGGTGTGCAAAAAAGTGCCGCTCAGAGGTGAAACAACCCAACCCCTCCCCCAACCTTCTCTGAGCCTTCGGGGTCCATGTGACCTGGCCATTTAGCCCATGGTGTGCAAAAAAGTGCCGCTCAGAGGTAAAACAATCCAACTCAACCTTGTATAGATAGATAAAACTACAGTTATAGCATAACAATGGTTATTTTTACTATGTTACTAGATCTAGCAACTTTTGAGCACTCAGGGCGACCCCAAAATTTTTACCGCGTACTCCGCGTTGAGAACTCCTACTCTATAGATTGGCTTATGTGTTCGTCGACGGTATATCTAAGAGCTTATGTACCATAGAGCAAACAACGCGGATGGCCTCGCACTAAACTGCATATGGGCCCTTACATACCTTGGTACATCCCCAACTCTTGCATAGCGATAACAATTGCATCGTAGCGATTTTAGAAATAAGAAAAAAATAAATCTGCCTGGCCAAGTTATTAAGAATAAATACCTAATATTTCGTCGCAAGCAATCATGCCATAGTTACCAAATTTCAATTCTCTATGCATTGTAATCGTTGAAATAGATTTTTAAGTACTGCTAATGGTCATCTCTCTCAACTGATGAACCGTAAGCACCTATGTTTTCTAGTAAAATTCGTGCCACAAACGACTGTTCCTGTATGTCAGAGTTTTTTCCTCCTGCATTTGCCAGATTGTTGTTGTTTTTTAGACCTTTGCCATTCTCTATACAGTTGAGATATTGTGCATCGTGATTTTCTGCTGAGTTCCATCACCTCCGTTACGAATGCTCCTGCCCATTGGATTCCAAGGAGGACCCTTTTACCGCCGTGTCATCCTCCACTTTGCTTTTCCGCCAAGCATTATATGACTTCGCAATGACGTAAATAACTTACGTCAGTAAGAAATTTGCATATATCGTGTTTCATGACACTTCGCATTCGATGCCTTCATAATAATTTGATCAAGCAGTGTAAATAATACACCCAAAAGTAAAAAACAATATATTACTAGAGAAAGTCATCATTCCTGGAGAAGCGAAGTCTATCACTACAAATTATGTCGTTTTTCTTCATCAACTTAGTTCTATTTCATTTTTTTTATTACTTTTTACTATTATTTTTTAATCTAAAAGTTTTCGAAAATATTAATTTCTTGAACGTCGTTCTTGTCCATTTTCAGGGCTTGTATACTTCTAGTTCTCCCAATACGAAGAGTCGCACTTCGTCGCCGGTACTTAGGTAGTTAGTTGTACACTCGCCCAAAACACAAAGTATATAAAAATAAAATAAATAAATACCCCCTCAAGCAGCTGCTTGCCACAGAGGTCTGACAGGAGCCTGTCAGTTTATATGCCAAAGTAAAAGATCTGAGAGGATGGCAGGACCTCAGCAGAAAAACAACACATACATCCATGCCTTACCCGGGCTCGAACCCAGGTTCCGTAAATCAGTAGCGAAGCGTGCTAACCACTCGGCCACGGGACGGCTATAAATAAATAAATACCCCCTCAAGCAGCTGCTTGCCACAGAGGTCTGACAGGAGCCTGTCAGTTTATATGCCAGAGCAGAAGGTCTGAGAGGATGGCAGGACCTCAGCAGAAAAACGACACATACATCCATGCCTTACCCGGGCTCGAACCCAGGTCCCGTAAATCAGTAGCCAAGCGCGCTAACCACTCGGCCACGGGACGGCTACAAAGTATATGAATAAAACAAATGACACCATGGCATGTGAACTAATTTAGCATTTATTAACTGGTGCGGCAGTTACAGAAATAATAAGACATGCTGAAAGAGGCCAGCAGCCACACAATTAAGGGGAAAATTCTGAGAGCTTTTTACAGTAAACGTAACCTATAACCTAGTCGTTTGAATAAAGGAAAAATAGCACCTGAAACAAAATGATTTCAGTGGATGTTATTCAGGTTGTG
Source organism: Ryuthela nishihirai (assembly GCA_038380435.1). Taxonomy (NCBI): domain Eukaryota; kingdom Metazoa; phylum Arthropoda; class Arachnida; order Araneae; family Heptathelidae; genus Ryuthela; species Ryuthela nishihirai. The sequence goes on from JAWZYU010000029.1 coordinate 39,855,513, forward strand.
TGTGTCTGCAGTCCATTGGTTCTGTGGAAGTTGCGTAGTCGTAGCAGGCTGCACGAAGGGCATGACTGACTGTTGTGAAGTTATTGGACTTGGGCAACGTTCGCTAGCGGAAATTTCATGATATAACATTTCTTGGAATTTTGATTTTAGGAATACTTTTCGTTTCCTTGGGAGAGATTTCAAATCTGGTAGGAAGCTTTTAAAAAACAAAAGATCTTCGTCTGACTCTTCCATTTCCTTTTCGAGTAAAGCAACTTTTTTCATTTCCAGTTGCAACATTTTATCTTGGAAATTATTTTCTGGTTTTCTCTTCTTCGCTTTTTTTTTACCAGCGATGTTAGTTTGAGAAGGAATTTCGTTCGAGATCGTTTTTCCATAAAGTAATCCTGTTCCACTAGCGATGTTTCCACAGTCTGCCTTTTCCAGTTGAAATGTGCACTCGGGGGTGTATTCGGCGTGACTAGAATCACTGTTAATCGACTCATTGTCACCACCTCTGCCAGTGTCCTGCTGCAATTCACACTGAGGATAGTTGACCATCGGTTCAGTAGTTTTTCGATTTACAGGAGACAAATTGGACCAACGCTTGCGAGTTGTCATAACATCATTCAAAAAAGACATCATCGAAAACAATGGCCAGGTTGACTGGTGTGCCTCTGCCGCTTTCTTCAATTTTTTAATCTCTGCTCGATGATAATCTCGCAGCCCCTTCCATTTCTGTTTCACTGCTTCACCTGTACCTGTAAAACAGAAATGTTTGGAACTGTTAATAGTGCAAATACAGACACACGTAATGTCACTGCAATAGTACTACATAGATATGCATGGCCAGCCTTCGAGCAAAAATGAGGCCTCTCTATCAAACAGAACTCTATTGAATTTATATATATGTGGATATTTAATTTGATTTTTATTTTTCGGTGTCACCCAAACTGCTTCGTAGTTTTATCTTCATTTATACTTTTGATAAATCTGTATTACACAGCAAGTCTTCCAGTAATTTCTGAACACGGTTGGGTTGTTTTACCTCTGAGCAGCACTTTTTTTGCACACCGTGAGCTAAATGGTCAGGTCACATGGACCCCGAAGGTTCAGAGAAGAGTGTTCTTCTTCCAACAACTTCAACAGTTGTTCTAGTGGGGAGGGGGACCCACTGGAACAACTGTTGGGAGACAGATGGTAGCCTCCCGTGAGGGCTATCCAGCGAGTTTTTTAACGTGCACAGGGTATGGCTCTCCCGCACACGGAGCCACGGCTTAACGTCGCATCCGACGGACAGAGGCCTTTCCAAGCCCATCGGTGTCCCCTACTGACCGTGGGCAGGGGCGGGGAATTTTGCGGAGATAAATCTCAACTCTGACCCAGCTGGGACTCGAACCTGGGAACTACAGATTACGAGCCTGATTATGAGCTGAACTACAGATTACGGCGCGCTACCGACTGAGCCACCCCCGCCCCTCTGAACACGGTGAATGCATTTGTGAGAAAATGAATAGGTGTATCCTTTATATGCTATAGGCTAGGGCATGGGAAACCTTCGCGAGCTTTTCCCCCACCTGATGCGAAATTTTTACCCTCCCAGCACGTAACGACAGAATTGTTGTAGATCTGACATACATAGGATTATCATGCGCCCTCCAAAAGGAAGTCATCCTCCCCGCATTTAAAAAAGAACATGTAATGTCCTTTTTGCACGAACTCGTAACATAAAAACTTGTCTTAAACTAAAATACGCTCTTTTTTACATTTTCTGGAACCCATGACTATCATATAATATACTATTGACCGTGAAATAATGCTGTAAATGCAAATCGTGAACGATAAAATCGTTTCGTTAGCGTTGTAAAAGTTATTATTTTCTATAATACTCAATATCAACAATTTGCATGCCTGATTATAAAGAGCAAGTAAATGGTACTCTTGACTGTCTATTAACAGAAATATAAATAAAAAACGGCACATGTCATATATTTTGAAGTATACTGAATAGTTGTTTAATGCCTTTTTCTGGTTGAACTGTTAGTCGGCACTTGAAATAATTTTATTTCCAAACTGAAATCAATCCTCCTTTGTTCTCTATTTCTTTCTTTCCCCCTCTTTTTAGAACACTGGCATTAGGTAACCCTATACATGGATATGCATTTTGTTTTGTCAATGCAATATGTTCAGAATTACAAGTTTCATTCTAAACTTCATATTTCACTTACTACATTAAAAGATCCTTTAAGTTGATTATTTCTTGTCACTTAAGATGTATTATTTTTGCAACTTCATAAATTTCTGCGGGTCCAACGTATACGTATTCAACATTCTTAACCAAGCTAGTTTTCTGTACAATAAGCTCCACGGGATGATTTTTGTTCATAGCAAATACATCAGTCGCATATTCTTTGAAAGAAGGATCACTTGGAAGTTCATCAAGTAGTTTTTTTTTACAACTAATGTACCTAAACATGGCAGTCTATCGTACGACATAAAATTTCCTAACTTTCTCTTAAGAGTTGTTGTTTGGGTTGGGTTGTTTTACCTCTGAGCGGCACTTTTTTGCACACCATGGGCTAAATGGCCAGGTCACATGGACCCCGAAGGCTCAGAGAAGGTTGGGGGAGGAACCCACTGGAACAGCTGTTGGGAGACAGATGGTAGCCTCCCGTCAAGGCCATCCAGCGTGTTCTTTAACGTGCACAGGGTATGGCTCTCCCGCACACGGGGCACGATTTAACGTCCCATCCGACGGACGGCGGCCTTTCCAAGCCCATCGGTGTCCCCTACTGACCGTGGGCAAGGCGGGGAATTTTGCGGAGATAAATCTCAACGCTGACCCAGCTGGGACTCGAACCTGGCGCGCTACCGACTGAGCCACTCCCGCCCCTTCGTTATAGGGTAAATAACTTGAAAGTAGAAACGTTGTAAAGGCGATAAAGATGACTAATGTTTATTCTGATCAGCCATAGAGATTGTTAACTTATTTAATTACGTTCACAGTTAAAACAGTTGTTTTATTTATGGATATAGGATCGTTTTTATAGAGGTCATTCTCTATAATACTACATTACTTATATCCCTAATGATAATAAAATTCTTAAAATTAAACCTAAATAAAAATAAATAACGTTAGAAACCTCTAAAGAGAAAAATTATTTTCTAATGTATTTTTCCCTCATACAACAGCTCTACAAAATGAAGTTGGAGAAAAATCACCATATCGAGTTTCTATTTACATTAAATAGTTCGTAAATAAGCGTTCTCTTTTTCACTGGGTGTCAAATGAAATCATTCTAAGACTTTCATTTAATGTTTACTCTTTTTTTATCATATTGAAATAATAAATATATTTACATAATTTTAGTTTTTGTAGTAGTAGTCAAGTATTTAAACTTATAATGCCGTGAACTCTAGAGCATTCGTTTATTTTAATACTAAGATTCATTCACGCTTACACACGCGATGGGGCGTGGGTGGCTTAGTCGGTAGCGCGCCAGGCTCGTAATCTGTAGTTCCCAGGTTCGGTCCCTGTGGGGTCAGCGCTGAGATTTATCTCCGCAAAATTCCCCGCCCTGCCCACGGTCAGAAGGGGACACCGATGGGCTTGGAAAGGCCGCCGTCCGTCGGATGGGACGTTAAGCCGTGTACCCGTGTGCGGGAGAGCCATACCCTGTGCACGTTAAAGAACACGCTGGATGGCCTTGACGGGAGGCTACCATCTGTCTCCCAACAGCTGTTCCAGTGGGTCCCCTCCCCCAACCTTCTCTGAGACTTCGGGGTCCATGTGACCTGGCCATTTAGCCCATGGTGTGCAAAAAAGTGCCGCTCAGAAGTAAAACAACCCAAACATACACATGCGATAATGAAACGAATGGCAAGAAGAGAAAAAAATCTAACTACACCGGTTGCTTCACTTATTTATCTGTACGCATGTTTTCTGGAAAGATTTGTACAGCATGCTTCTCCATGAAGATAATAGAAAGAAAAAAAAAGCAATGAAAAGAAAAACAAAAGGAAATTGTATGAAAGTTTGTTACAAAAGGAAGAAAATATACTTTCTATAATGAAACAAGAGATTTTGTTAAATTTCAGCAGCAGTAGAATAATTTAAACTAAGTTCAACTGTATTACCGATGATTTTTAATGTCAATCATCGTACACTTAAAAATATGCAGATATTTTTAATATTAAAAATATAATTAGCTAGGAAGCAAATAAGAAAACTGTGTGATAAATTACCTAATAAATCTAAAGTGCTGCCCTTTGATTTGGTCGCCCGCGTGCTAGAGACCGTTCATTTTCCTTTCTAAGGATTAAGATAGTAAAAATGACATCTCGTATCTACACGATTTAATTGCGGTAGTAGTCTGACCACTTTTAATTTGACCATTTGTCCTGTTTCATGCCAAAGTCCTGTTTTAGAATATATAATCAGCTGCCAACAGGATGCCATTCTGTTCGGTTTTCATGCATTCTCTTTAATGAATGTAACAAGTCTAACAATGTAAGTTTTTTACGAATTGTCAGCATTCTCATGAATGCGAAATAATGGAATATTGGTAGCGCTTTAATGCTACTTGAGAGCAGTTGGTAGGTTTATCCTGGGTGGTCTTTTTTTTTTGCAAACGGACCAATGGTCAAGTCAGAAGTACTTCAAGAGCTCATAGAAGACTGGAGAAGTGTATCCTGTGGACAGCTATTAGTTGTTTTACATCTGAGTGGCACTTTTTTCCATACAATAGGCTACATGGCCAGGTCACAAGGACCCCGAGAAGGATGGGGGAGGAGACTCAATGAACAGCCGTTGGGAGACGACAGATGGTAGCCTCCCGTCAAGGCATCTAGCATGTTCTTTAATTTCCACAAGGTATGGCTCTCCTGCACACGGCGCCACGGCTTTACGTCCCATCCGATGGAAGGCGGCCTTTCCAAACCTAACGGTGTCCCCTACTGACCGAAGGCAGGGTTGGGTTGTTTTACCTCTGAGCGGCACATTTTTTGCACACCATGGGCTAAATGGCCAGGTCACAAGGACCCCGAGGGCTCAGAGCAGGCTGTGGGAGGGGACCCACTGAAACAGCTGTTGGGAAACAGATGGTAGCCTCCCGTCAAGGCCATCCAGCGTGTTCTTTAACGTGTACAGGGCATGGCTCTCCCGCACACGGGGCCACGGCATAACATCCCATCCGACGGACGGAGGCCTTTCCAAGCCCATAGGTGTCCTCTACTGACCGTAGGCAGGGAGGGGAGTTTTGTGGAGATAAATCTCAACGCTGACTCAGCTAGGACTCGAACCTGGGAACTGCAGATAGCCTGGCGTGCTATCGACTGAGCCAACCCAAGGGCTCAGTCGCCCCCCACCCCACCCAATGTTTCTTTAATGTGCACAGGGTATGTCTGCAGCTTATCGAGGGGTGTCAAATTTACGCCACGAGATTTTCTTTTACAACTTGAATAGTATACAATCCAAAGTTTGTTAACTAAGAATTTGGAATAGGGAAAATTAGAAACTTAATTTCGGGAAGCCTCAGTAACAGTTACTAATATCTATAACGGAGGTAGTCACCAATTGATTATGACCAATGGTTTCTAGAGTTATGAGCTTTTTAAAATTTATAATTTACATTTCTTATAAAAATGAATTCAACCACGAAATAAATTTTTTTTCTAGATGTATAAAATATTCCATTTTACATTTTTTTTAAACACATTATACAAGTTTGCTAAGGAGTGTACTTGTTTCAAACAATTCTTTGTTGGTTTTTTAAAAGTTTTTAAATACAAAACTTTAATTATTATCTAGTAAGAATATAATAAAATAATTTAACATTTCTATTAATTTTTTTTTATGTTTTGGGGTTGGTTGGTTGTAAACAGTCCGTAAAAATTAGAAAAAATTCGACGTCTCCATAAAAATGCTAAGAATTTGATATTTGCTTAATTTTTAACAAAAAATTTAAAAACAGAGAGAAAGGAAAAATGTGGCCATATATCAAATGAAGGTTTTTGAAGGTAGATGTTTTTAGTAACAAAGAAAAAAACATAAATGAAGTGAAAAAATACTTATCTTCTTATATGCGTCCTAAAAGGTAGAATATAAGCCTAAAACTTATTGATGGTGTATTCAGTCACTGAATTTGTATTCACTTCAAAGGAAGATAGGGCCCTGATTTACCTACTAAACAAAGATTGCTGGTGCCCTATCTTCCTGGGGCGGGGGTGGCTCAGTTGGTAGCGAGCCAGGCTCGTAATCTGTAGTTCCCAGGTTCGAGTCCCAGCTGGGTCAGCGTTGAGATTTATCTCCGCAAAATTCCCCGCCCTGCCCACGGTCAGTAGGGGACACCGATGGGCTTGGAAAGGCCGCCGTCCGTCGGATGGGACGTTAAGCCGAGGACCCGTGTGCGGGAGAGACATACCCTGTGCACGTTAAAGAACACACTGGATGGCCTTAACGGGAGGCTACCATCTGTCTCCCAACAGCTGTTCCAGTGGGTCCCCTCTCCCAACCTTCTCCGAGCCTTCGGGGTCCATGTGACCTGGCCATTTTAGCCCATGGTGTGCAAAAAAAGTGCCGCTCAGAGGTAAAACAACCCAACGTTAAAGAACACACTGGATGGCCTTGACGGGAGACTACCATCTGTCTCCCAACAACTGTTCCAGTGGGTCCCCTCCCCCAACCTTCTCTGAGCCTTCGGGGTCCATGTGACCTGGCCATTTTAGCCCATGGTGTGCAAAAAAAGTGCCGCTCAGAGGTAAAACAACCCAACGTTAAAGAACACACTGGATGGCCTTGACGGGAGACTACCATCTGTCTCCCAACAACTGTTCCAGTGGGTCCCCTCCCCCAACCTTCTCTGAGCCTTCGGGGTCCATGTGACCTGGCCATTTTAGCCCATGGTGTGCAAAAAAGTGCCGCTCAGAGGTAAAACAACCCAACCCAAAGCCCTATCTTCCTTCGAAGTGAATACGAATCATATTTAATATTCACTTCAAAGTGACTGGTTATGCACATCCACCGACAAAATGTGTTTTTGTGCAGTTTATAGGAACCAGCTTTATAGCTGTATCACACATAGTGATTACACCATCGGTATGTTTTCGGCCATTTCTTTCCTACCCTAAAAGAGAAAATATTTTAACTGGAAGGAGAGAAGATCGATCGTAATGATTTTTATTCCAAATGAAAGCTTGCATGAGAATGCCATCTACTCTATGTTCTAAAGAGTTTCAGACCCGAGCAACGATTACACCATCGGTATGTTTTCGGTTTATTTTCTACGTTTTAGGGCGCATATAGGAAAATAGGTATTTTTAAAATTTTTTAATTTATTTTTTATTTTTATTTTTATCGCTTATTTTCAAACAAGGAGGTGTAGACCATGCACCGTTCGTAAGTTTATTTAAAACTTTATAAATATTTATCGTGCAGTCATGAATTTTCGTTTCATATGAATCCGTCAGCCGTATTATAATAAAACGAGCCAACAAAAAATATAAGGTCACAGAGGGAGTGAATCAATAAAGCGTGGAATCAGAAAAAAAAATCGCTCATAATCTCGTTAACGAGGTTTTCGGAAAAGCTTCAAAATCAATCAAAGTGATATTTAAAGAACTTGAGCCATAAATTATATAGCCCTTTCCTACAGCTATTTTCACCGAGTGGTTAGCACGCTTGGCTACTGATCTAAGGGACCTGGGTTCGAGCCCCGGAATTAGGCATGGATGTGTGTGTCGTTTTTCTGCTGAGGTCCTGCCATCCTCTCAGATCTCCTACTGTGGCATATAAACTGACAGGCTCCTGCCAGACCTCTGTGGCAAGCAGCTGCTTGAGGGGGTATTTATTTATTTTATTATTTATTATTTACACCATAAAGCAAAGGAAAATACACCATAACAAAATATATATTTTTTAAATGTACCGCTGATCAGTATTTAAAAATCTCCATTGGCTAAATAATCCAATCGGATAAAACTCCCTTCTGTCTAGTACTAAATATTTTTCTTCAGCAGTATTTTCTTACTGAAAACTTACTATATTAATTACCGTGAAATGAGTTCTTTCAGTCGACAGTGGTATAAAGTAGGGGTTCCCAACGCGGTAAAATTTTTTCGGGTACGCCGTGAGAGCTCAAAAGTTGCTAGATGTAAAAACAAAATTTAATGTGCTTATATTTATATATATTATTTTATTTCCATTGTTATACTATAATTATAGTTTTATCTATCTATACAAGGAGTACGCTAGTTACATACACATTTCCAGGTGGTATGTGAAGCATAAAAGGTTGAGAATCACTGGTATAAGATATTAAAGTTTAGCGCCAAATGCAGAAAAGGAATTGCATATTGTAATTTCCGTCAATGTGATTTCGGTATAAGCAACAGAAAGACTTAAATCGGCATATTACTTTTAATTTTTTTAATTCCTTTTAAAAAGATATTTTTTAAACCGGATAATCTACATCACAAAGGACAATCAAAAAAATATATGTAACTAGGCGTATATCACGTCTGGAGAGATTCCGTAAACGATTATGTGATTGAAATATCTAAAATCAAAGGTTAAAATGAAATCCAGAAAAAAAAAAGTTGATAATTTAGCATCATGCATATTACATAACCATGAACGGTCGCAATAAAAGGTAAGGGGCTTCCTTCTATTTCTACATTTCCTAAAAAATTTCGTTCTACAGCTCATATTTCACTTAACTGTAATACATTAAAGTGGATTATTTCTTGTCACTCTAAGTATGAATATTATTTTACGAATGTCAAGATACAGCTATAAAGCTGGTTCCTATATACTGCACAAAAACACATTTTGTCGGTGGATGTGCACACGAATTATTCCAGGTGGAAGCAAATTTTTCAGTATTAAAAAGACTGAAATTTAAATATCAAAAATTATGTGTATTATTAAACACTGCAGATCAATGTTTGCAAATTAAAAAATAAAAACTAAACGCATGTAGACTTAACAGCGATACAGAAAATTTATACAAATCCAGAAGGACAAAAAAAAAATGTCTTGTCACTATTTGCCCCCTTCTCAAAAAATTTCTGCGAGCGTCCATATGAGACAGTAACTTGAATATTCTGTATACCACGAAAGCAATAGTATTTTACCCGCATGCAAGGCCAGGATGAATAGGCACAAATTGTGAGCCTTTGAAATCATTTAAAATAATTTCAAAGGTATTTAAATTAATTTTAAATGTGAGCCTTTGATTCATTTAAAAATCATTTTACCGCTCCTAGATACTCTGTGAAATGGGAAGACAAAAGGATTTAAAAATTATAGAATTACCAAATTATAAAACTTGAATGTATATAATAAGCATGTGTAAAGTGTTGTATATTGGATGGTTAAAAACAAATGAATTATAAAAATACATACCAGGTTGATTTAATTCCCTGCCTATATCATTCCACATCTTGTTGTTCTTGATTTTGATACTTCTGTATTTGGGACTGTTCATGTCATATATTTCTTCATGTTTCATGCCACAAGTTCAGTAAGCTGCTCTGTAGTCACCCCCCGAAAAACACACTGACGTTCATAAACACCGACAATAAGGTAATGTGACCAGATTTTCACAGCTGAAATGCAGTAAATTGTCCCACTTTTTGAATGGTAAACAAGGGACAATTCAAAAAAGCTACAAATCACTGCGTAAAATTAAAGCGTGAAAGTAGAAAATTTTCTTTTAGTTTTCGGTTTATATTGTAAGATCTATAGAAATGCGTCATAAAGTTTTATTTTTCGCGTCCAATGAACGATAAACATTGAAATCGGTAGACACAGTAAAATATTATGGGGGAAAAAAATCTTTAAGCTAACACTGGAAAAAACACGCACATACATAAAGAAAAAACAGGTACTTTTTTTTTCGAAATGAAAAAACAATTTTTGCAACGTCAACAGTATATTTGTCAAAATATTTTCTGACAAAGAGTTTGAGAAAACTGTTGTTCACTGCGCAAGTAACAAGCTTCCACTGATATGATTGATATTCTGCGTTTCGCACTTTATTCGCGACTAGCATATTTACCCGGCGTTGCTCGGGTCTGAAACTCTTTAGAACACAGAGTAGATGGCATTCCCATGAAAGCTTTCATTTGGAATAAAAATCATTACGATCGATCTTCTCTCCCTCCAGTTAAAATTTTTTCTCTTTTAGGGTAGGAAAGAAATGGACATAGTTCAAAGTACCTATAATCCTCCCCACGTCAGAAGTTTCTAAACCGAAAAAAAAAAAAACGGAATTTCCTTGCTCAGATAATCGAACTTCTCAAATCATTTGATATCCATTAGAGTCCCTCGAATAGTTTGCCAGGAATATGCAACTTTTATATAAAGAGAAAATTAAATATGACTCGAGTTGCCGAAAATATGTATAGGTACTACGAAAAAATTATTATTATTGAAAAACATTACTTTATTACGTAACATATTCAAGCTTTTGTTAATTAACATATGAGATATACGTTTATTAATTTTTACATATTTTTCGTATTAAGTTAATGATTTTAATTTCAGATACGAATTCTTAGTTTTTGAAGTTTTCCTTTCAACAAAGAATCTCGTGTCCCGCTCGCGCTTAATCAAAACGACTTCAATTTCCATAAAAACGCTGGTACTTTTTGCCCAACAAACTGAACGACTTTATCATGCGAAATTAATTTGACACATTCCTTCTTTCAAATTAATTGGTGGCAACAGTTATTTTGAATAACTTTCAGTCGTTAATGTTACGTCTTGGGTTTTTTTTGAGAAATTCAAACCCGCCCACCCCAATTTTGGTTAACCAAGCGGATTCGCATATAGCCTATATTCTTCCCCTAGGTTAGGGGTTCTCAACGTGGGGTATGCCGTGAGAGCTCAAATATCGCTAGATGTAAGTACAAAATTTAATATATATATGTTTTATTTTATTCCCATTGTAATACTATAACTATAGTTTTATCTATCTATACAAGGGGTACGCCAGTTACATACACATTTCCAGGGAGTATGTGAAGCATAAAAGGTTGAGAACCACTGATACATATGTTTTATTTTATTCCCATTGTTATACTATTAACTATAGTTTTATCTATCTATACAAGGGGTACGCCAGTTACATACACATTTCCAGGGGGTACGTGAAGCATAAAAGGTTGAGAACCACTGATATATATGTTTTATTCCCATTGTTATACTATAACTATAGTTTTATCTATCTATACAAGGGGTACGCCAGTTACATACACATTTCCAGGGGGTACGTGAAGCATAAAAGGTTGAGAACCACTGATACATATGTTTTATTTTATTCTCATTGTTATACTATAACTATAGTTTTATCTATCTATACAAGGGGTACGCCAGTTACATACACATTTCCAGGGGGTACGTGAAGCATAAAAGGTTGAGAACCACTGATATATATGTTTTATTTTATTCCCATTGTTATACTATAACTATAGTTTTATCTATCTATACAAGGGGTACGCCAGTTACATACACATTTCCAGGGGGTACGTGAAGCATAAAAGGTTGAGAACCACTGATACATATGTTTTATTTTATTCTCATTGTTATACTATAACTATAGTTTTATCTATCTATACAAGGGGTACGCCAGTTACATACACATTTCCAGGGGGTACGTGAAGCATAAAAGGTTGAGAACCACTGATATATATGTTTTATTTTATTCCCATTGTTATACTATAACTATAGTTTTATCTATCTATACAAGGGGTACGCCAGTTACATACACATTTCCAGGGGGTACGTGAAGCATAAAAGGTTGAGAACCACTGATATATATGTTTTATTTTATTCCCATTGTTATACTATAACTATAGTTTTATCTATCTATACAAGGGGTACGCCAGTTACATACACATTTCCAGGGGGTACGTGAAGCATAAAAGGTTGAGAACCACTGATATATATGTTTTATTTTATTCCCATTGTTATACTATAACTATAGTTTTATCTATCTATACAAGGGGTACGCCAGTTACATACACATTTCCAGGGGGTACGTGAAGCATAAAAGGTTGAGAACCACTGATATATATGTTTTATTTTATTCCCATTGTTATACTATAACTATAGTTTTATCTATCTATACAAGGGGTACGCCAGTTACATACACATTTCCAGGGGGTACGTGAAGCATAAAAGGTTGAGAACCACTGATATATATGTTTTATTCCCATTGTTATACTATAACTATAGTTTTATCTATCTATACAAGGGGTACGCCAGTTACATACACATTTCCAGGGGGTACGTGAAGCATAAAAGGTTGAGAACCACTGATATATATGTTTTATTTTATTCCCATTGTTATACTATAACTATAGTTTTATCTATCTATACAAGGGGTACGCCAGTTACATACACATTTCCAGGGGGTACGTGAAGCATAAAAGGTTGAGAACCACTGCCCTAGATGAAAGGGAAAGTTTATGCAACGTTTGGTGCCTCAAGCTCTTGTAGGGGTCGGGTGCGCAAGAGAACACATATATTTATATGGCTTTCAAAAGATCAATACCCAGCAATACCCAGTGAACAGAATGTTTTAAAAATTCGAGCAATGCTTTTATTCCATATTATTACACTTATTTTTTTCGTTAACTTTGGCAGAAAGTAAATGTTGAAAGAACACTTTTAATGCTAGGAGCATTCGATAGGAGTGTTGTGAATATATTAAAGAAGTCGATTAACATTCACTTTATGCCCAACAAGTGTGTTAGGTTGTTAGTGACACTTTTTTGCACACAATGGGCTAAAAGGCCAGGTCACAAGAACTCCAAAAGTTGGGAGAAGGTTGGGGAAAGAGTACTCAATGGACAACTGTGTTATGAAACAATTGGAAGCCTCCCATCAAGGCCATCCAGTGTTCTTGAATGTGCACAGGATATGGCTCTCCTGCAGAAGGATCTACGGCTTTACGTCCCATTTTTATATCTCCACCGTTTTTTTTAATCTGAATCCGACGGTATTCAGATAAATATGATTCTTTCGATGAAGATAACTGAATTATGAGCTTTAAAAACGATAGTTAAAAAAATTTACTTCGATAAATCAAATTTATTAGTTTTTAAAAATAAGTTTTCGAAAACTTTAGTTTTAAACAAAAAATTTTCTTACTTTATTATATCGCCCTTAATTTTCATTAAAATGTAAAAAAAAGCCATTTTAACATTTACAAAATTTCCGTGTAACCTCTAAGCCTTGTAAATAAACAACTATAAAACACTCACACTTTTAGGATATCATGATTTTCTGCATAATGGCTCTGACGTCACCAAACAGAAAACTCGCCTCACGTAAAACCATCTTACATTTGTAAACTCCTCGTTCATAAGTTGCCCCAACATCTCGGTTTCACGTGGTCACCGGGTGTCATCTCTATAGACTCTTGTCCCATGCGAACAGGTCACATAACAAGTGCTCTTTCTTTTATGCGACATCAGTCTTGTGCTCTTTAAATCTTGGACTAAGTTTACCTATATACAAGCGACCTATTTGATGTATAATTTATGTTTGCTTCGTGTGCAAAATTTTGAATCCAACAGAATAGTAATTTAAAAAAATATACACCAAGCTGTGGCTTGCTCATTTTGTTGAAGACCACCACTGATCACAGATAGAAGGTTAGCGTCTGAGCTGCTTCAGGCGTGACACCGCGGCCGACGACCAAAGCATTTGGGCGTCTAAGCGGCGTCAAGCGTGAGAACGCGGCTGACGACCAGAGCATTAGGAACTTCTGTGGCTTCAGCAGATTGTAAGAAAAGCACTTCAAATGCGTTCAGCGTTCGACTTAACGCTTTGTAATAACAGACCGATTTTGAGACTCGTAAAGATTTTTAAAAAAATTCCTATACCACTATTATTTTTAATTTAACTATCCTTTTTCATGTATTATTTTTAATTTAGGGCGTGGTTTTCTTCAGTATCCTTTACCACATGCTACGTTAAAAATCGTAATGAAATATTTTCATTTATAATGCCAATCAGGGCCGGACTTACGCATAACCTAAAGCTGCTGCTTAGGAACACACGATTATGAGGGGCCTCAAAAAGTTTAGTTTGAAGTTTACTGTGCCACAAATTTTTGTTTAAATATTTTTGGTGTACAGTGGCCGGATGCAGCAGATGTAGCTCAGGACAGATATGCTTGGAGAATTAAACTGCGCGGTCTGGTTGGACCTCCGTAGCCCATGGCTGCTTGAGGATGATGATGATGTAAACGCAGTATATAGTAAAATGTTTTCATGACATCAATTTCTTGTTTATTTTGTAATGTTTCCTTCAGTTAGAATAATATATATTTCGGCAGGCCCGGATCTAAAAAAAATAACGGGGAAGAGAGGAGGGGAGAGTGACGCTATTGGGCAGGAAAGAAGGGGGGGGGGGAGCAAGAGATTGAATTTTCTTTGCTTCTTTGCAGTATGGTTAAAGCGTGGCTGTTTGTGTCGTTTTTCTGCTGAGGGCTTGCCATCCTCTCAGACCTTCTACTATGGCATGTAAACTGACAAGCTCCTGTCAGCCCTCTGTGGCAAGCAGCTGCTTGAGGGGGCATTTATTTATTTTTTATTTATAACGAGCAGTTCCCTTCATTTAAAGGTCTTTAACAGATTCGTTGAAAAATACGTGAAATATTCACAGGTTTAATAATTTTTTGTCTCCAGTACTTTTACTAACATTCGCAGAGAGTGTGTGGGTGGTACTTCTCCCCGTATCTGGCCCTCAGCAGGTGAAAGTCCGGCCCTGATTGCCTACAATATAGTACATTATGGTTCGAATATCGTCTACGTACAAATTTGCAAGGACAAAAATCAAATTCCCCCTATTTACACGTATACGATATTTTCTTTCGATTCGGGTAGTAGATATTGAATTTCACTTATTTTCATAAATTTGATATGAAATCTGAAATTTTTTTGTTAAATAATTTTTTATTGGATGGATAGTTTCCGAAACTTTTCTGGCTTGCACACCCTTTATATATTTCGAGATTTTAAATTATCACTAGAAATGAACTGCATAGCCAAGGAGGATTAGGGGGCTAATCCCCCTTTTAGGGAATTTTTTACTTTGCTAAAAAAATAAAATTTTTCATATTTTATATTATTCATTAAACAACACAGCTTTCGTTCCATTATATAAACAAAAATTAATAAATACCCCCTAAAGCAGCTACTTGCCACAGAGGTCTGATAGGGTTGGGTTATTTTACTCCTGAATGGCACTTATTTTGTACACAATAAGCAGATCACAAGGACCCTGAGGGTTCAGTGGACAGCTGTTAGGAAACGATGGTAGCCTCCCATTAAGGCCATCCAAGGTGTTCTTTAACATGCATAAGCTATGGCTCTTGCACACACGGGCACAGCTTAAATTCCATCCCATGGACGGCAGATCCAACCTGTCGGTAACTTACCATCCCTTGGACGGCATATCCAACCTATCAGTGACTCCTATTGGCCAAGGGGGTTGGGGAGTTTTGCAGAGAGAAATCTGCAAAACTGGGGTCTGACAGGAGCCTGTCAGTTTAATATGCCGTGGAGATCTGTGAGGAAGGCGAGATCTCAGCAGAAAGACAACACAAACATCCATGCCTTACCCGGGGCTTGAATCCAGGACCCTTCAGCCAGTAACTAATCATGTTAACCACTTGTCTACATGCATCTCTCGAAGCTTGATTATTAACCCAAATTAATATCCTAAACATGGTTCTCATCTGGAAGAGCAGTCCAAGTTTGACTACTTTGCCTTTTTCTCTGTTAGGTAATATTTCTTTATAAACACTCAAGCAGCAAATCACAACTGTTTTATAGCATTTTCTCGTGTGATGTCAGATTTGTGATCCTTCTACAAAGCCATACACTGATTAAGCAAAGAAAGTGACTCTTCAATGACTTTGAAAGTCAACACTTTCGTGAGACCTTTTATTCAGAGGATAGGAAGGTTGGCTCAGTTGGGTAGCGCACCACCAGGCTGTAACTCCCAGTTTTGAGACCAAGCTGTGCCAGAGTTAAGATATATCTCTGCTAATTCCCTATCCCCAGTCAGAAAGGGGACACTGCTAGGCTTGAAAAGGTCTCTGTCTGTCAGATGGGACCTAAAGCCTTGGTGCCACGTGAGGGAGAGCCATATCCTGTGAACATTAAATAATACACCTTCCATCAAGTGATTTCACTCATAATAAACCTTGTTGTTAACAAGTGCAACATTAAGCAAGATACACTATTTTGCAGCTAATTTTTTCATTACACATTGACTGTGTGCAGTTCTGGATGAATCCAATTTTGAGTAATTCCCAAATGGTTCCAGTGGTTTGCAAATGTTATCTGTCTGTCTTTGTTCACCTTTCCAGTCTTGTTCTGTGTGTGCAAAAAATTTATTTTTCTCATCGATGTCTTTTAGTCAGTTCAATCAATCAAGGCGAGTAGGGTTTAATCCTCCTTGAACTGTATTTTTTAAGTAATCATTAATTCTTTGTTCCCAAAAATAATATTCATAATCCTTTTTCAAAAATTCTTGGCTATGCTGCTTTTAGTTATTTTTGTATTTTAAATAATAAGATTGTAAAAAAAATTCCATTAATATCGTCTAAATATATCAATTAATCATAATAAATGATTTTTCACTTTTTAGTAAATACCATTTATTGCTTTTATTTCTTATTTACGAGACAAATTTAATTCCTGCTATTTCAGTCTAAAATATTGATATAAGTTTGGTTGCATTATAAAATGTCTGAGAACAGAATAAATTAAAATCGTATTACTTTTTTTTACTGTTAAACATATATAATGACAGCTAACTTCCTTATTTTTACTGCTTTAGTTTCATATTATTAAAAGCAGAAATAAAGAAAATTTTGTTTGTTCAATTAGCCAATGGAATAACATTCATTGATTTCCCTTTGCATAAAAAAAATTTTTGTAAACAAATTACACAAAAATTATTAAACTCATCTATGAATCGTGTTTTATGAGATAAAAATCATTTTATAAACAAATTATACAAAAATTATTAAACTCATCTATGAATTGTTTTATGAGAATTGTGTGAAATTCGGTTCCTAGCTGTGGTGGGTTGGGTTTGAATCTACTGCAAGTGTCCAAAATTTTGGGGGGAGCACTGCTGTAGCCTACTAGCAAAATTGCCTGCCATCATTTGGGACTTGATATGACTCAGAATAGGAGGCATATTCGTAATGGGTGTGCAGACATTCATTCTAGAGTAATGTCAGTGGTGGCGGAAGTCCCTCTGGAATTCCGCAAATACTGGGCCGATCAGTCCTGAATTACATGTAGTGGTAAGATTTAGGGTGGCCTAGCAGAGTTTAGAAATTCGGTTCCTAGCTGTGGTGGGTTGGGTTTGAATCCTCTGCAAGTGTCCAAAATTTTGGGGGGAGCACTGCTGTAGCCTACTTTAAAAATGGAGAACCAAAAGTTATGGAGTAGTATGTTATTGATGCACCAAGTTATCAAGACATTTTGTGACAAACTTTTGGGTGAACAGGGTCGATGCCCCCTTTTGAGAATGCTAATCAGGGTAACAGAAGCAAAAAATAAAAAAAAAATTATGAAGCTTGTGTATACTTCATGCATTTTCCGAGCAATTTTTAAAACCCCCTAAAATGTAAGGGAAAATGTTATACTACAATGGAAATCCAATCTCTTTCCCCTTAGATCCAGGCCTGGTGGTGGGTCTAATTTTGAGTGGTCAAAAACCATACAGTGCACTAAGTTATGATGAGATGAAGCTGTACAAAAAGTTTGGTGGTCGTAACTCTGACCATGTAGGAGGAGGAGATGTTGAACAGACACAAAGACAAACTATCTATTTTATATATATATGAGTGCTTTTGTGCTGTCCTGTGGCCAAGTGGTTAGCGCGCTTGGCTACTGATCTACGGGACCAGGGTTCGAGCCCCGGGTAAGGCATGGATGTTCGTGTTGTTTTTCTGCTGAGGTCCTGCCATCCTCTCAGACCTACTCTGGCATATAAACTGACAGGCTCCTGTCAGACCTTTGTGGCAAACAGCTGCTTGAGGGGGTATTTATTTTTATATTTTTATGATTGCTTTTCAAATAGAAGGAGCTAGCAGATGACAGCTAGTTGTAGCCCTCACTCCACTTTCGTTACACATTAGCAGGGGCATATTTATGGAGAGGGTCAACACTCTCCCAAATGTATATGTTTAAAATTTTCTCTGTATTTTATGTTTTTGAAATATTTATCTTCTTCTGAGTGTCAATACAAAACACACCACTGGTGGACAAAAGTGTCATAATTAAAAATGGTTTTTCAGCAAATTCAAACAAATGTTGTAAGGAAAGGTAATGCATTATGACATGATTAACAGCAAAATAAATAAAAAAAGGGGATTAATTTTTAAAATCTCAAATAGTGGATTCATTTTCATAAATGAGGAATGAAATGGTTAAACTCATAATATTGCATGGTGTTTACCATGAGCCACCTATGCAAAAAGAAAAATTCTCCAAGTGCATACGTGATCTTGTGAAGTTACTGGCGAGCGAATTTTGCCATCTTGCATTGTTACTTGTACAGCTTTGGTAGGTTTGCCAATCATCCTCCATTTAAGCACATTATCCTTGCATGAATCAAAATGTCCTTTTTTAGATATAAAATTGATAATGAATGATAAATTTTTTGGTATAAAAGTGCATTATGAATTTCTTATTATGATCAACTCAAAACAGTTGCCCTCCATGGAAAAAAAATTGATCAAAAAATTAATTTATATTAAAAAATATTATGTGTACTAAAATTAATGTTTTTTTAACAAAATGCAATCTTGATTTTTTTTTTACATTTTCTTCCGTTTTTGGAAATATATCATTTATTTTTATTAATGTGAAAAAATTTACAGATATTTTCTGTAAGTTACCCTTTCTGTGTTTCATTTTTAGTTATCATTAGTTGCATTATGTATGCATGTTCTCTGTATTTGAAATTGCAATCATTAATGAATAGTTCAACTAAATAATCAGCACCAAAACAACAAACAGTGATTAATATTAAAATCTGTAGTAGCAAAATTCAATTTATTCCTTCTAACAATTGAAGGAAAAAAAATAATCAGCCAAAAAAAAAGAAACCAAGATCCGAATATAAAATAAAGGACTTCTCTGGTTAAAAGAGGGCTTACTCTATGCATTGACATCATAAAAGAGTGCTGGATCTAGCAAGGATGAAGGTGAAGATATTCTCCCCTTCAAAAATTTAACAACTGAAATTGGGGTGGAAAAAAATAAATTTCTCTACTGGCCATCAAATTATAGAATGGGGCAGCAAAATGGCCATATCCATATCATGATCCCTAATAAGAGACAATAGTGTCATTCCAATTTATAACAATTGGTTCTCTTCTGTGGTAACTTTTGCTATTATTTTGTAATATGAAATAGATAAAAATTTATGTGGGGCAATCACATACACCAAACATATCCTGTGTGCAGTAGTGTACCCAGAAACCAAATACTAGAAACTTCTAATGGGTGGGTGTGGGGAGGATGTTGGATGTGCTTGCGGGTGTATTGAATTTTTGGGGACTTCCTTATATAATGCATGCTATTCAACTCCTCAAGGAGAGATGGTAGTATATAAACCTCCTACCCTTCATCCTGGGTATGCCACTTTTTGTGAGAACAAAAGTGTCTTCAGAGAATTTTTATGCGTTTGAAATGAGCTTTGATTCAAAATTTTGAGCCTCTAGACCAATCTAGATGGTTCTGGCCCATGCCCACTCAAACCATTGCAATAATTACTGAGCTCAAGTCTGATTAAGAAGAAATAATTCTTTGATACATCCTAAAATACAGGGTGTTTCAAAAAGGACGCAACCCTAAATATAAGAGAGTAGAACTTATGCATATGTACATTTCATGCCATAATATTAATCAGTTGGCATTCTGTACTCAAAGTTAACAGCCTTTAGCAGTTGAAATGACCTTGTCACATGCTAGTCTCACTCAAGCATTCATTCCTTTGTGTTGTGTCAGCTATGTCATTTTCCAAGAACGAACGTGTATTTATTGTTGAGACTTATTGTGCATACAGATCTTACAAACATGTGAGAGAGGAGTTTGAGGTGAAGTTTCTTCAGTCTGCAGTTCCCAACAAGTCGATAATATCTCTATTGATTGATAAATTTCGCAACACTCGGTTTGTACAGGATTGAAAGAGCCCAGGCCGGACATCACTGTTAGCTGCCAAAGTTCTTAATGACGTGTCTCAGCGTTTAACTCGCTCACCCAGAAAACATCTTAGAAAGTTATCTTTACAGGTTGGACTGTCACCAGCTACTGTTTTCCGGGCTACAAAGAAGTTAAAATTTCATGCCTACCGCATTGGTATCATTCATGAACTGAAAGAACCAGACCATGAAAAATGTTTTACGGTACTATCATTGGTTTCATTCTTTTGTTGATGAAAATGAAATTGAGGTGTTGGACCCTGTTTATTTGAGTGACATGGCTTGGTTTCACTTGGATGGGTATGTGAACGGTCAAAACAGTTGAATATGGAGCAGTGAAAATCCTCACACTTTTCACAAATGACCATTACACGCATGGAAAATTGGCGTTTATCCTGCAATTTCCCGTTGTGTGATACGGCCTTTATTTTTTGACTCAACAGTAACTGGTGAAGTTTATCATGACCTCATCCAACAGTTTATTGCACTATTGGATGTGAATGAACGAGAGTGTTGGTTTCAACAAGATGGCGTGACCGCCCATACTGCAAATTACACAGTTGCAGGAATTTTTTTGGTGATCATTTGATTTCAAAAAAATTGTGGCCACCAAGATCCCCAGATCTTACTCCTCCAGATTTCTTCCTTTGGGTATATCTCAAATGTGTAGTGTTTCAAAACAATCCTCATACACCTGCAGACTTGAAGGCTAACATTGAGAGAATGTAAACATGAGAAAACAAACATTACGAAAGGTGGCTGCAAATGTCATGAAATAGGTACGAACCAGCATCCAGGTTGCAGGAAATCACTTTCAACATCTGTTGTAAAGGTAGATATATGTCTAATTTGCATCTTTTGAAATTTGTGTCTTTTGTCAAGTTTAAATAGAAAAATACAATAGAGGGTTGCATCCTTTTTGAAACACTCTGTATCTGTACAGAAATGTATATCACTAAATTATAATTAGTTGAAGACAAAATTAAAAGCTTAGTTATTTGGATTAATAAATAGTAAAATAATTGTTGAAAATGAAAATTCTTGAATAACATTATAAATGCAATGAATGTGTAAGTTCTAAAATATTCATTTAATGGAAAAATGTTATTGAAAATAAATTAAAGATCATAATCAAATCTATTTAAATCTCGATTTTCAACAGCATTCAATATAGCATTTAAGGAATTATGGAACCTAAGATATTTCACAACAGTAATGGGTCATAAGAATTTACCTCAGATATTAATCGAAACCTAAATAATAAGCATTGTTTCAAATCATTTAATAAAATATAAATTTTAAAAGTTTGCATAATGACTGAGTGGTTAGTGTGCTTGGCTACCGATCTAAGGGACCTGGGTTCGAGCCCCAGTAAGGCATGGATGTATGTGTCGTTTTTTCTGCTGATGTCCTGCCATCCTCTCAGACCTTCTACTATGGCATATAAGCTGACAGGTTCTTGTCAGACCTCTGTGGCAAGCAGCTGCTTGAGGGGGTATAATGATTATTTCAATTAGATAATTATGAATGATTTTTTATAAAACAAGATAATTTATTATTAAAATTTCCAGCTTCCATCGATCCTTAAATACTGAACGAATATTGATGATAAATCTAGATTTAAATAAATTTGATTATCTTTAACTTCAGTCAAAGTTTTTCATTAACTGCATGAAATGTGTATATGTAAAATCAGAGTTTGTGTTCAGTGGCCACCTAGGTAGCAGCAACATCTTGGCAAGGTAGACAAGTACCCTTTTGCACATACTATATATATATGGCACATACTCATGGATCAAAAAGAACCTAGCCCTGATGAGTGTACAAATCATCACAGTTTTCCATTAAATATATATTTTAGATGTTATAGAGTTTCGGAGTTAGATTCCCATTGACATAACATGGAAATATAATACTATAGCTTTCTTTCAATATAATATTGTTATCAATCTAAATTTTTCACAACTTCAAATAATGTTACTTTAAAAAAATAGTGCTAGGTATAGTAGCAAAAATGTCACTCATTTTCTTGGGCCTGGGGCACTCTTGTCCAGCCCCCACCTCTCCTTAAACCAGTCCTGTATATGATTAATGGAATGTGGAAGTTTATAATAGTTTGTCAGCTTAATATTGGCACAAATATATGTATGAACCAGGGGAGGATTAAGCAATTGGGAGCTCTGAGTCCAAGTTCTAAATGGGTGTCCTGGAACAAAGTTCTATGATAAATGGGTGCCCTGAAATAAAGTTCTAAATAGGTGTCTTAGAGCTTTATTCTAAATGGAGACCCCCTTTATCCTTCTAAACTGAAAAAATGATGAAAATTGAACTACTTTATGTAAAGTCATTGATTGACGCTATAAAAAATAACGTTACTTTAAACAAGCAAAAAAACAGGAGGAGCCCTGTAGGTTGACAGATGTAATTGAAATAAGAAAGCTTACATATAAAGAGTCAATTCTATGCTGCAGCATAAACTTTGTGCCTATTGCATTTAGAAACTAATTTTTAATCATTAATTTTTTTTATCAAATTTTCCACTTTATACTTAATTAAAAAATCAGATGTTAATATCAAAATGATCTTGCTTTTATCTATTGCTTATGCATTTCCCTTACCAATAAGCATTATTGCAGTAGTGATTAAAATTATTAAATTAGGTAAAGAATTGCTTTTGAAAAAATTAATTAACCGTTAAATAATATTATTGGGTAAACACTTGAAAATTTCAGATTTTAATGGATAATAATTTTCAATTGCAATGTGATTATTTTTAAACATTTTTCATTATGAAGAGTTTAAATCATTATTCCCGTTGTATCTCCAAGAAAGATTCTAGTTTATTTGATTAACCATCTGTCTGATTCTTTACTATATGGCTTCAACCAGATCGCTATATACTATGATTTAATAACTATATACTGTTAGTGTAGGTTAGCTTACTGCAGAATAGTGCTGCCCTCATGTGACAAGTTGTGAAGCTTCCTAGACGCACTTGTTAAAACTGGGGATTTGCAGAAATTGGCAGGCATTCCCATTATGTAGGCACTGATAAAGGGATGTGGCCATATTTCAGAAGCATATTTGCCTATGTGTTAGTAATGAATGCTTGAACTATGTCCAACTTTTGTATTTTTCATTCTCAGAAACTGTTATAAACCAATTGTATTTCAAATGCATACAGCTTGCAAACAGATCTAGAAAAAATAAAGGGATTGGGTTGTTTTACCTCTGAGCGGCACTTTTTTTTTCACACAATGGGATCCCGAGGGATCAGAGAAAGTTGGGGAGGGGACCCACTGGGCAGCTCTTAGGAGACAGATGGTAGCCTCTCATCAAGTGTGTTCCTTAATGACCTTAGGGTACAACTCTCCTGCACACAGAACCACAGTTTTAGATTCCATTCAACAAATGACAGGTTTTCCTGCACCATCAGTGTCCTCTACTGACTGAGGGCAGGGAGGGGAGTTTTGCAGAGATAAATCTCAATGCTAGCCCAGCTGGGACTTGAACCTGCGAACTGCAGATTATGAGCCTGATGCGCTACAGACTGAGCCATCCCCACTACAAAAATAAGGGGGGGGGGGGAAGGACGACCCAAGAAACTTGATTGAGTCGGAAAAAAGTAAAAAAGGGTGCCAAGAGACTGGATTTCCATTGTAGTATAACATTTCACATTCCATTTTAGAAATCTTTAAAGAATTCCTCCAAAAATGCATGAAATTACATAATTTTTGCCTCTATTACCCTAACTAGCATTCTCAGGGGGGGAGGGGGGGCAAGTCCCTACCATGACATTTATTGAATTATTATTAATAAACTTTTTTCTATGTATGGACACAGATTAAAATTTTTAAATTGACAACAGCTAACCTCACTGCTTGACTTGAAAAATGATTTAGCACAGTGGCATGGGCACCCATAGGAGGAGAGGTGGGGGTGGAAATGTTTTTCGATAATTAAAAAAAAATCAAAGCTGAATAAAGGTTCCTTTACCTAGTTTTATATGAAAATTAATTAGAGGACTACTTATTTTCCTGGTTGGTATTACACGAGCTTTACATCATAAAATTTGTTAACTAAGTTGTATTTAAATGAAAGAAAATTATTGGAATCATATAAATTATAGCCTTCCCATGGCCGAGTGGTTAGCGTGCTTGGCTACTGGTCTGACCTGGGTTTGAGCCCCGGGTAAGGCATGGATGTATGTGTCATTTTTCTGCTGAGGTCCTGCCATCCTCTGACCTTCTACTATGGCAAATAAACTGACAGGCTCCTGTCAGACCTCTGTGGCAAGCAACTGCTTGAGGGGGTTATTTATTATTTTTTATTATTTTATAAATTATCTTATTTTGGCAAAGATAAACATTTCTGTTTGAACTTTTCATTGTGTAATTTAGTTGTGTAATTGATGATTTTGGGCAAAATACTAGGAGACTGATAAATTGTATTTAAAGAGAAATAAAATTGTTTTTAAAACATTATTGTGTATTAGCATTTTTGTCTTAATCTCTTCACAATTTTAACATTTTTTATTGTATTTTCCAAAAAAAAAAAAAACTTTTTTTAAAAATATTATTTGAAATAAAAACAATAAAACAAATAAAAAAAAATTAAAAAAAACTTAACAAATAAAAATATTGCCTAAAACTGTTTTCATTGGTATGACTAAAATTATGATAAAAAGACATGCTGCCCATTACTAGAAAATAGAGCAATTGCACTCTTTCAAAGATTCTTGCCCCTCCCCTTTGGAGAAATTTTTGCAGAAGCTACTGTGCATCTGCAAAGTTTCTTGGATCATCCTTCCCCCCCCCCCATTTTTGTAGTGGGGATGGCTCAGTCTGTAGCGCATCAGGCTCATAATCTGCAGTTCACAGGTTCAAGTCCCAGCTGGGCTAACATTGAGATTTATCTCTGCAAAACTCCCCTCCCTGTCCTCAGCCAGTAGAGAAAAGGAAATTGAATTTTAACACAATACGTGGTTGCAAGGGGAAAGCCATATGTGAAATATACGGATCAGACAATCAGGTATTTGGGAAGGGGTCAAAAATTATTCAAAATTCATTGAATACGATGGCATGTAAATGAATACTTCATGCATGTGCAGATATATATCAAGTTGGCTTTGATTTAGAAATGCTCTCCTTGCACAAGAGTGGACCAGTCTATGGCACTGGTGATGGCTAATGGTTTGGAATAGCTGATATACCATTGTAGAGTGCGCAGTGGCAATCAGATTTTATTTTGAGGAAGAATGGGTCAGCATCGTGATCTTTTTGACATCAAATGCAATACAGTACTGTGCGAATTAGTTGGGACAAGCGAAGGAACGCTAAACTTGTCTAACTTGTGAAGGCAAGTCTAAACTTGTTCGTAACCTTCTGCTGCAAGTCTAAACTTGTGTGTCCCTGCAATGGACACGTGCAAGTTTAGACTTGCAGCAGAGCGATATCTGCAAGTCTAGAATTGTCTGTTGTGTTACTCTGCTATTATTTACACTTCCACTTTAGTCGGAATTGATATTTCATAGGCTGAGGACGTGATTATGCAAATAGTTCACAATTTTCATTCGAAACTTTTTTTTATTAAATACATCATGGATATCACACCTCGTAAATGAGCTAAAATAATTGCTTTAGGCGAAAACACTTCACTTCCTGCTAGACAGATAGCAAAAGCAGTTGGCGTTGGGAAATCCAGCGTTTCACGGATCATGAAGAGACAGGGTCTGTGGACACGTCCTGTAAAGGACATTGTGGAAGAAAAAGAAAAATCACCTCTAGAGATAATAGTCTAATTCGAAGAATTAGTATCATAGACCTGAAGAAGACCAGTGGAGACATCAAGAGGGAGATTGCGTCTCATGGGGTTAATATAGATGCTTCCACCTTATGTCATCACCTTCTGGAGTGTGGCCGCCAAGCTCGACACCCCTCCAAAAAGCAGCTTTTGACACTCACTATGAAGCAAAAAAGGCTATCCCTGGGCAAAGAAACATTGAGACTGGACTTTGGAGAATTGCGAAAAAGTGATATTTTCCGACGAAACCCACTTTGAGGTGCATGGCTAAGGTCAAATTTCGTCCGCTACTCGCCTGGAGAACCTCTTCGATCCGGCCACATCCAGCAATCCCCCAAGCACCCACCCAAGGTCATGTTTTGGGGATGTTTCACAGCTTCCAAGTCATAGATGCTTCACCCCATTGAAGGAATGATGGACAGCAAAAAGTACATAGGCATTCTGGAGGCGAAAATGGTCCCAACACTGCAGAAGTTGTTTCCTAATGGCGTTGGGGTATTTCAACAGGATCTGGCTCCATTCCACAATTCTAAGCTTGCTAAGAGCTTCTTTACCCAGCAACATTTGAAGGTATTGGAGTGGCCAGGAAATTCACCTGATCTAAACCCCATTGAAAATTTGTGGGCCATTATTAAAGCACGCATATATAAGATGGATTGCATGACGAAAACCAAAATGACAGAAAGTGTCATGAAAGTGTGGTACCACGACCCTGAAGTGAAGGAGATGTGTGAAAAGTTAGTGGCATCAATGGTTGAGAGGGTGAAAGAAGTATTTAAGGTAAGGGGGGTCCACATTCACTATTAACTGCACTATTAAACAAATAAATATTTTAGTTGTGTCTTTGTTACTGCTTTTTCCTATTGTCCCAACTAATTTGCACAGTACTGTATGATTGTAGGAGCAGGACATTCATGTGCCAGTATCTTGATAACAATCGTGATGGTGAACTGCTACCATTCTGTGGTGTTGCGAGTCTACTGTGACTGGATCAACAGCAGTTGAGCAACAAACCAAAGGCCATGTGCACTCGATGGCCATGGTGAGCAATGTTTGTCCTGTCTTTTAACAATGAAGCACAGTGTCCCAGCTAACCATCCAGTACAATGCTGGAATGGGAAGACCAATATCCACATGGATAATGCATCATACATTAACTCATAGGGACTATGACAGTCACAGGCACCCATGCTCATTGCAAGAAAAGAAACTGCACTTTGCATTGGCATGTCAGAATCAACACCAGACCACCAACGCGTGGAAATATTTTGTCTGGTCAGATGAAT
Organism: Ryuthela nishihirai; assembly: GCA_038380435.1. Taxonomy (NCBI): domain Eukaryota; kingdom Metazoa; phylum Arthropoda; class Arachnida; order Araneae; family Heptathelidae; genus Ryuthela; species Ryuthela nishihirai. The sequence goes on from JAWZYU010000029.1 coordinate 39,882,826, forward strand.
CCCATTTCCAACTCCATCATGTTTATAGTGTGCCTACATTTGCAGAAAGTAACACAAAGCCATGACACCAGGATGCACCATTGTAACGCTCCAAATAAATGCAATAATACTTAAATGTTGGACCTTTCTTTTGATCCAATTAGTTTTATGCTCCGGATAGCTGATACGGGCGCCAGGCAATAATTAACAAATTGCCAAAAAAGTAGACTAAGTTTAAAGTAGGGTTCAAAATGCCAGCGAGCGTTAATGAGTAAGAATCAAAAATGATTGTCAAAATACCATTAATCTAAATTTGCGTTGCTCAAGAGAAAAAAATTTACAGACTCAAAAGGTTTAAAATAACAAACAGATTTATTTCCAAAATCAACTCACCAAGACATCACTCTCCCTTCTTTCTTATTCTATAACTCCGTGCACTAGGCACTCTACACAACTCCTCATTCCTGTGCTACACGCACCTTGTGCTTCTGCTGAGTGCCTTTGCACTCTATGCACTTAGTGCTTCTGCACTAACTTGTGCTTCTGTGACTAGCAAGTCACTGGTATAAAAACACGAGCTGGACTGCATGCCGGGAAAGACATTAACATAAAGTGATGAACGATGCAAGCTATGACGCAAGAGGGTGTGTGTCCTTGGCACGCGTTTTAGCGGGACAGTCGGAAGATCGGAGTTGCGCATGCGCAACTCCCAACTCTTGGAAATGAGCGCTGTGATGCCAAAAAGGAAATAAAAAATCCCCAAAATGATAAATATAACATAAATTAAACAAAACTGGTTAAGGTAAAGCAAAAGTGAATGATGGGGCATCACACCATCAGTGTTTGAAGGGCAGAGATGGTGGTGTCATGGCTTGGAGACTAGTTTTGCAGCATGCTCTGAATCCACTGATCAGTGAATCAACAGCTTGATGGGACTGCCTACCTTTCTATCTTCACCAATCAAGTACATCCCTTCATTATGACAGTTTATCCAGACAACTCCAGCATCTATTCACAAGATAACATACCATGTCACATGGCTGGCAGGTTGCAAACTGGTGTCAAGAACATGACAATGAATTCTCCATCCTCCCATGGGCACCCAACTCACTGGATCTCACCCAATTAAGCATGTTTGGGACCTACTGGAAAAGTAGATTCGATGCTCCAACCCTCCACTTGGCAATGTGCAGGTATTACAGGACAATGTAAAATGGATGGGTAGCACTACCACAGAACATATTGTGTAACAGATGGAGAGCACAATCACAAGACACATTGTGGAATAGATGGGGAGCACTACCACAGGACATATTGTGGAATGAATGGGGAGCACTACCATATGACAAAATGCAACAGCTTGTGGAGTCTGTGCCCCAATGTGTACAGGCAAAAAGTGACTCCATGAGTTATTAGGTAGGTGTTGCTAATGCAAGGCCAACTCAGTGTATATTGTCTTATCTTGATAAGTGCTCTTGAATCATCTCTGTTATTTGATATTTGGCTAGCATTCTTTTCAATGAAAGCTCAGATCTATTCATAATATGGTAATTTTTTTTATTATGTAATGGAACATAAACATTTACCAAAAAGTTTAAAATGCAGGGTGACTGCACATATTGAGGGACACTCACTAGAAGAGGTCATGAGATGTCTCAATGTGAACCCTACTGAAATCAACAAGCTATGGCAATGGTTTTGAGAGACAAATAATGTTTCCAGAAGACAATCAAGTCACCTAAGAATAGGGTACCAGATGCCAGTGTTCTAAAAGGATAACAAAAACACTAGAAATGGAGGACAAAGGAGAATATACTTTTAATATGCAAAGTAAGTTTTTTGTTCTTTTTATTTGCCATACCAACTAACAGTCGTCAGAAAAAGGCATAATTCTAATTATTCAGTACACTTCAAAATGTATGTCATGCTGAATTTTATTCATACTTGATAAACAATGAAGAGTTATTTGGCATTAGAGGCATGGTGGTTAGTAACTATCAGCTGTTCCAGAAGTGAACTTGGTATGTTTCTTTTAACTCTGACTTAGTAGTGGGTTAGCAGTGATTTTGATCTTGATAAGGCATGTTCTTTTATGAGAAAGCTTGTACAAATTAGTAGTAGTTCCATAATTCCTTCATGGTCCTTTATGTTGAAAATAAATAAAACTGCTGTCAACTTTCATAGTTACATCTATCCCTAGACAGAAATAAAGATTTATGAATTTTCTAAAGAGCGCACTTTTTTGTCTGGCATGTAAATTGCTAATATTGAGATTGCAGAAAATAGTAACTTTTAAACATTAACAGAATTAATTTTGCATTTACAGTAAATTATTTCACAGTTAAGATTAATTATATTATAGTCATGTATTACAAAATTAGATTAAATTAAAATTCTCATGTATTCAAGAATTTTAAAAAAGGAGTGCTTTAATTTTAGTTTAAAAATGTTGTTTATATAAAAAAGGTCATTTCACGTTTTTTCAAAATTACCGAGGACATGAGATTAAATAGGTGGACATGTCCTCCTTTTTGGAGGATGCATGGTAACCCTCCCAAGGGAAACAACAGCAAATGAGAAAAGATATCTTTAATTCAAAATTTCTCATTTTGAAAATCTGGCCATTCTAATTTAATCCACTGTGTGTATAACAATACTGCTTAGAGATAAAACAACTCAATCTCATTGGTTTTTGAAATAAAGTAATAACTCTAGTCACCATTTCTTGCGCTTTGCCCTTCACAAAATAAAAATAAATTACTGCTCTTGATGAACGTAGCAGAGTGATAATGCATATTTTTGAAGGATAGTGCAACACACTTGTAAATACGTTCAGTCTTTGAAAGGAATTAGTATTGGAATACAATGTATTCATTTTTGTATTCTTCGTGGCATAGCTAGGGAGTGAGGTGCAGATGCCCTCAGGAGCAGGGTCGTAGGGGGCGTGAACTAGGAGTTCAAAATTTTCGTTGTTTTCGGCTTGCGGCGTCACAAATTTTGCAACTTGGTACAGAAAGCCCTAGCTATGCCATTGTATATTCTATGCTATCCAAATATCTGAGTTTGCTTAAATTGTATTTGCAGGCACATAGCCAAAACATATTTTCCGGGGAAAACTAAATTTCGAGGTATGCATAAAAAAAAAGGGTGTGATGGATGGAAAGCGATATAAGTACAATATATATTTTTTGATGGAAAAAAAATATAGTTATATGTAATACAGTAATAAGCGTTAAAACAGGAATGTACATAAAAATTAATTTCCTAATCTTAATATTTTTAACGCTACAATTTTAAAAGGCGGGAGCAGTCTCGGGTTCCATAGTCCATCCCCCCTGGCTATGTGCCTGTATATTTGGAGAGCATTCTTTACATTTTTACTGTGAATTATTGGTTACATTCCGCATTTTTATACTTACAATCACTCATTCCCATTTCGGCAGCAATTTCGTCCCATAGTTTTTGTACCACACTTCTGTTTCTGTGTGTGAACTGGCGAGGATCCCATATCGGTGGCCTCTTAAATACAGCACTGATTAATTTTTCGTTGAAACTCATGTCTGCAATGTAGGCGTCAAATCACACCGATTTCTTTTCAATGTTCTGTATTTAATGTAGCTTACCTCACACTACACTTGCATGAGTTCTGTCAGGCCAACATCATTCCGATAGTTTTGTTTCATAACGCTTAAAAAGCTGGAAACGCTGTCCAATCGTTACACACTTTCCATGCTTAAATCGCTCTTTGTGAGGCTCACCTTTTTAGCCTTAGCAACAACAACTACGTGTAACGCGTCTGACGGACATCCGGGTTAATAACCAACCAATCAACAGAGACTTTTAGAGATGGCGCTGAAGTATCAGATACACCCATCCATGATGGCTACCGGCCGGATGTAGAAATGAATGAAAATTAAGTGTTGTTTATCTTACTCTTAGAATAGAAATTCAGATCCTTTCAATCAGCTATGGATAGTCAAGGTAGAACGGTTATTGTATGTGATAATGGAACTGGAGTAAGTATATTGCTCATTCTGTATCTTATTTTGGGTTTTACATCATTGACAAAAAATTCTTACGTCATTTAAGAAATATTGCTTCACATTTATACGGTACATAACATAATATTTAAGCCTGTGAAAGAATATTTGCGTAAAAGAGGGGTAAAAATTATTTTCGGCGAATTATAAAATATGTTTTCTGAACTTAATGCAATTGTAGATCTGAACTATAAAACAAGAAATGAGTAAATGAGTGCTATTACACATGACTGTCACAATTATAATCAAAATAAAAAGCAGTTAAAGCAAATAACTAGGTTTCACTTCCTATGAAATATATACCACATATTATTCGTATCAAATAAATTTGAACCATATTTTTGATTAATAGGTAAATTCTTGTCTTTTTGTGATTAAGATTATAGTAGAACATGAGTATCTAATAAAATTTTCACAGTTAATCTAAAAGTTCTGTAGCTGTCTGCAGCTCTAAAGATTAGTGAAAATAATTCTGTGCTGTTGGGCATTATATGATCTGTTTAATATGTGTCACCATGCTGGTGGTTTAGTGTATACTTTTCTACTGATGAAAAGGTTCTGGGTGTGAACTTTGGATAGTACTTCTGCTGAGGCTTTACCTTCTCAGAATTTAGGGTGTAGTATACTGAAGGCTTCTGTAGCAAGCAACTGCTTGAGAGGTTTTTTTTTTTATATAATATCTGTTATTGACAGATGAAAACCTATGATTCTGAGCTCATTATTAGAACTTGTACAGTCTTGAATACATTTTGAGTATTCTCAGTATTGGGTGTGAAATAGTTTATTTGCTATGAAAACTTTTTATTCACCAGAGAATATTTTGTGCATTAGAAAGTAGATGCAGATTGACCTTTTAGGTGCCTCTTGAATTTTTGAAGGCCATACATTAATTATTCAGAATCTTCACGTGCCCAAATGTCTAGCTGACGCTGAAGGTTTCTGCTACGTAAAATGATATTGCCATTTGAATGCTGCATTTCAGTGAGGCAATGTAGAAAAATTGTGATCCAAAGGACCATAGTCCTACTGATGTGATTTGATTTATTAAGACTGCAAAAGCCACTTTAAATATTACAAATGGATTTAAAGAAATAAAACTTGGCAAATTTATTTTACCTCACCAAAATATAAAGCATATATTCTTGTATTCTTTGAAAAAAAATATAGAATTATGAAAAATGTCCAAAAACAATTGTGTAGAACAACATGTTTTAAAGAGTATTAGCTTTCAGACAGAGATAGATAAAAGACCAAACATAACCACTAACCTGGTAAAACAAAACATACGAGTACAGTGAGTCAGTAGAGGCGTAGGGATATGAGCGAACATTATATGTGGTGTATGATATTGTATTGATATACATTGTATATAGAATTGGGTCGCAGATAGGTGAGGGAATATGTTAATCTCATGAATAAGTGTCATTCTGATATGTAGTGGAATTTTATTCTTCCAAACGGTGTGGGAAATTTGATATGCAATGTATATTTTCGTAGTTTTTTTGAGTGTGTTAGTTGCTGTGCTAAGCTTTTTGTTTATACTAGATGCTAATGTTGATAGTTTGTTGTAGTGTTTGAGTGAATTATGAATATTAATTGGGGATAGTCCCTTTTTTTTACAGTCCCCTTGTTTGAATGAAATACATTCATTTCAAGAACTGCGATAGAATCATAGGTCATGCCATCTATTAATGATTGGCACTAAATGGGTTGTGGTAAAACAACTAATGGGTTGTGTGTAAAATGGTTGTCAACCCATCATATGGTAGTCTATAATTGCTAATTTTTTCATATAACTTTCCATATGCAACTATTATTTTGTGATCTTAGTTGACAAGAGATTTATTTGTACATCTGAAATTGTAACTCTGTTTGGATCTATTATTATATGTAATCAGAAGTTGTATTTTTTAATCCTTCCAGGGACATCCATTATCTGCAGATGTAGATAATTATTAAACCACTGATAGGAAATGAGCATAAATGTTTTTATTACAACACAAAACTTTAATTTAAAAAAATTTTTAAAACCAGTTAATGTATATCTTTATTTTTTGTATATTATATATATGTGTATGCCCAAAAACAGTATGTGAAAAAAATTAACTCTAAGCAGCTGCTTGTCATGAAGAATGCAAAGCCTCAGCATAAATTACAAGAAATATCCAGGACTTGAACCTAGGTGCTTTTGATCATGTAAATACAGTCCCCTGAAGCATTTGGCACTGTCATGGGACACTATAAGAAATATTCGATATATATGTGTTGATAATTATAAATCTTAAATATTGTATACCATAAATTAATTAAATGAATGAATTAATTAAATTAATGAATTAAATATTGTATACCACCTTCTATCTGTCTCCTTCATGCTCATGTAGCATTCAACATCATTTCTATTTTCTCATGTGGTTGATAAACCCAGGATGTAGAGCCTCTGTTGGGAAAGTATTGGTTGGTTGTTTGGGATTTAATGGCACAAGAGCACAATGCTATGTTGTGACAAACAAGGTTAAAAATGATAAAAGTCGCAGAACCCACAACCAAAGTTAAAAACAACACATAAAAGGGGGAGAAAAAGAATGAAAAGTGTATGACAAAACAATGTGCATAAAGAACGAGTTTAAAACATAAGCAACAAGTGTAAAAGAGAAAAATTGCCATGGTGTATAGGACCCATGTAAAAGTGAAAATAATTGTAAATACCAAAAAACAAGTAAAAGTACTAGAAACAGGATAAAAACCAATTCATCGCATAAAAGATGTCCAAGTGTAAGAGGCTTGCATGTAAAATAATGAAAACAAATATAAGTGTTCAAGGTTAAAACGGGAAAGAATTAAAATGCTTGATGGTTAAAATGATGTCACAAAACTCACACTAGGTTTGCCATCTGCCCATAGAAGAAAAGAATGTGTTATAAATGAATGACCTAAGCATGTTGTGAGGACAGTAAGGTGGTAATCTTGGTTTAGCATCTTTACATTCCAGGAATTTAAGAAAAGAACATCAGGTTTGCATAAGCAGCTGATTTATTTTGAAATGTAGGACTCAATATCAGACGGCCTTAACTGTAGATGTAGGGTAAAAAAAAAAAAACTTACAAGCTGTTTGCTCTAGAAGTCTGATAGGAACTTGTCGGTATAAATGCACCAAAGACAATGACTGTAAGAAAGGTGAGACTTCAGCTAAATGAAAGAAAGGAAATATCCATACTTATTCATCCACAAGAAAAGAAACATGCCTTATTCATCCATGCCTTCTATCTGTCTCCTTCATGCTCATGTAGCATAAATGCTACATGAACATGAAGGAGACAGATGGAAGTATCTTGTCAAGGCCATCCATTGTGTTCTTTAATAGTATTTCTCTACACAGGGCCATGGCTTAATATCTCAGCTGATCTAAGGATTTAGCCCTCATGTTGGTAGGAACTTTAGACATCACTGTTTCTATTTCTTATGGCTTTTCATGAAACATTGAAGCTGACCTTTTTCAGGTTCATTAATATCAGATGTAATGTAACTACTAGATATGCCAAAATTTTGTTTACAACTGTCAAGTAAATTTATGTATATATGATAGTGTTGTTTTTTTTACACTTGCTTATCCTTAAATAAGAGCAATTGCTTTCATTTGTTAGCTGTTGTCAATCTTATAGATTTATTTCAGTTGAAAAAATTCTGTATAGAATAGTAAAGATATTTTGTAAGTGAGTAAAGGAAGAAGTAATTGTTAGAACTATGAGATGAATACAATCTTCCTTACTTCATGTTATAAGTAATTAAATCAATAAATATTTAGCGGAAAAAATTTTCGCCAACATATAGGAATTGAACCTGCATCTCTCCAGAAACATGCCAGAGTGTTCTTAGCAGTTGAACTAATGCCAGCTCGTCTTTTTTCCGCTTATTTTAATTCAACTGGTAAGAACACTCTGGCACGTTTCTGGAGAGATGCGGGTTCAATTCCCGTATGCCGGCAAAAAATTTTTCCGCTAAATATTTATTGATTTATCAATGCCAGAAGAGCATCAGGTCATGCTGTGATGATCATCTATGTATAAGTAATTATTTATAAATTAGATATGAGTTGTTGTTGTTGGGTTGTTTTACCTCTGAGCGGCACTTTTTTGCACACCATGGGCTAAATGGCCAGGTCACATGGACCCCGAAAGCTCAGAGAAGGTTGGGGGAGGGGACCCACTGGAACAGCTGTTGGAAGACAGATGGTAGCCTCCCGTCAAGGCCATCCAGCGTGTTCTTTAACGTGCACAGGGTATGTCTCTCCCGCACACGGCGCCACGGCTTAATGTCCCATCCGACGGACGGCAGCCTTTCCAAGCCCATCGGTGTCCCCTACTGATCGTGGGCAGGGCGGGGAATTTTGCGGAGATAAATCTCAACGCTGACCCAGCTAGGACTCGAACCTGGGAACTACAGATTACGAGCCTGGCGCGCTACCGACTGAGCCACCCCCGCCCCTTAGATATGAGTGATAATTCAAAATTAGGTATCATAATTTATTTCTTGTTCATATTAATATTAGTAAGCCATAAATGCTACATGGACATTAAGTATTATATATATTTCAGTTCGTGAAATGTGGTTATGCTGGTTCAAACTTCCCAGCATTTACATTTCCATCAATGGTTGGGAGACCAATCATACGTGCTGCTCACAAGATTGGAGATATAGAAGTAAAGGTATGTAAAAAAAATCTGATTATAATTGTAATTTTGTTAACTATTGAGAAATGATAGTCAATAAATATTGTGGAAAAAATTTTGCTGACATACGAGACTTGAACCCGCATCTCTCCAGAAACCATGCCAGAGTAATTGAGAAATGATTTATAGTGCAATGTACAAAATGTATGTTAAGCTAATAAAACAAAGATCATCACACAATAAGGTTGAGAAACACTTACCTATTTTGATATTTTAATTTTTGGGCTTTTTCCACAATTGGATCTTCAAAATTCCACATTATTTTGTTACAGTTTTGTAAAGTAACATAAATATCTTGTTTACTCGTTTCTGAAAATGATATATAGTATAATAATGTACTCAAAACCTTATTTACAGAAAGAATTGACATTTGTATCTGTCAATTTTAGAGTCCCTCTCACAATTACAAATTCTATATTCGTTTTCTGATAACACAATATTAATTGAGCATAGACAGTATCTTACTATCAGTCAAATTCTTTCTCATGCTGGTCACAGCAATTCAAAAACTATATGTATTAGTATTAACTAAAACACTTATACTAGAAATGGAATCCCAGGATTCCAGTTATTTGGAGAACTGAAAACTTCTTGCTGGCTGTTATAGAGATTCACCATATTATGATGATTCCTACAACTGCTGAATCTTGAATTCTGGAATGATAAGTTTCTATCAAATCCCATAATTTTTGGCCATCTCCTAGGAATTAAAAAAAAATTCCATCCCTGCACTGATGTAATATTTGGGTCTAAGGGGCCCTAATCAATAATTTTTATTGTAATATTAAAGAGAGCAGGATTGCCACATATAATCAGTGCTTTATAGAAACATATCAGAATTTTCTGCCTGCTTAAGAACTAACCATGATCAACAGATAAACCCTTTAACTCCCAAGACAGCACCCCAAAAATGGTATAAGGTAGTAAAGATAATTTTTTATAAGTTCTAAATGTTACATTAGCTTGCACAATTTTTTATAGCATTATATTTTAGCTTTTTTATCCTCAACTCCAATTAATTCCAAGTGTTGTAAAGTAAAACATGAGCTTTCCTGGTTTTATCTCATTTTTTTACCATCTTGAATCAATTTTTAAAAATTTAGGTAAAGCTAGAAAAAAAAAAGCACTACACTGAAACAATAATTAATGTAAATAAGAACTCTGCCCTTAAAACTTTGCCTTAACTTTTAGCATTTGACCACAACACAGAAAAGGAGTTTTTATGATTACTTCACTTTGAACTGATGAAAAACTTGCCGAGGGTTGTTTGGATTGGATAGGTAGTGATGCAATATTATGATTTGCATATTGGAAAATGCAAAACTTTAAACAAATATTGCCAACAATCTATGGTAGAAATTTAGAATTTTGGTGGTAGAGTGTGATGGTCACAAGGTTTACATTGGCAGAAATGATTTACCACCAGGGTATTGTAACGCTCCAAATAAATGTAATAATACTTTAAAGTTTGATCCTTCTTTTGATCCAATTAGTTTTATGCTCCGGATAGCTGATACGGGCGCCAGGCAATAATTCCAAAAAAGTAGACTAAGTTTAAAGTAGGGTTCAAAATGCCAGCGAGCGTTAATGAGTAAGAATCAAAATGATTGTCAATTTTAAGATTTAATATTATCAAAACTTAAATTCACGTTGCTCAAGAGAAAAAAAATTGTACAGACTCAAAAGGTTTAAAATAACAAACAGATTTATTTCCAAAATAGTTCAACTCACCAAGACATCAATGAAGAAGATATCACTCTATACAACTCCAACTCCTCACTCCTGTGCTACACGCACTGTGCTTGGTGTGTAGGGATATGCACAAGCACAAGTAAGTGCACTAGCACAAGGTGCGTAGCACCTTGTGCTAGTGCACTTGTGCTTGTGCTTGTGCTTTAACGCACCATGTGCTTCTGTGACTCGCAGGTCACCGGTTTAAAAGACAATAGCCGGCGTTGCATGCCGGGAAAGACTAACATAAAATGACGAATGACGCAAGAGGGGGCGTGTCCTTGGCACGCGTTTAGCGGTGACAGTCGGAAGATCGGAGTTGCGCGTGCGCAACTCACAACTATTGGAAATGAGCGCTGTGATGCCAAGAAGGAAATAAAAATCCCCAAAATGATAAATATAACGTAAATTAAACAAAACTGGTTAAGGTAAAGCAAAAGTGAACGATGGGGCATCACAGTATGTAGGAAAATGCAACTTTTTTTATTTTAAGAGATAAATGAAAAAATATTTTTGTCTTGTATAAGTACTAATAAAATATTATTTGCATTTCCCCATCCATTTGCAGTGTTAGAGGGCATTAACCTTTTAACGGCAGCTCAGTTTCTTGGCGATCTCTGCTGTAGTGGCACATTTTCCTCCAAATTCTTGCAGACGAGTATGAAGAGACGAGCTACCACTCCCAGTTTCCAATGACTATGTCCACACTTGTGCGTTTTATATGCGCTAGATGCATGTGTTGCGGCACATGAGTCTAGCGCATGTGACGCATACGCAAAGGCATGCCTCTAATCAGTTGAACGGCGCCATTTTCAGTGACGCATGCTGTAGCGCACGTACTTACACCAGTAGTGGATTTTTGTTCAACATTCCGTGCAACTTCATAGTTTCTCTGAAAGGTTTGGGTCTGTTTTTGTAATTATTGAGCTTGTGTTTTTAGTTCACCATGTCGTCAGAACAAACATTGGCCTTTATTAAATATTATAGGTTAAATAATTCATTGGAGATATAAATTATTAAATTAATAAAAAGATTAATTAAATAATTTATCAGATTTTAGGTTTAAATATACATCAGAGACATGAATATTGAATCATCGGTAGCCAAATATCTAAATGTGATTGCTAATTCCACTTCAGCTGGCATTGCTTCTCTGAAATGATAATTTTCTTTCGATCTTCGGCTCCACCATTCCCAAAAGCATGTAGAAGTTTGTTTTAGACACTGGCTGGCGTTTCGTAACTTTATAACTCTTTTGGGATCTCTAAAGCATAGCTGTCTAATATAGACTGTGAAACTTTAGTTTTATTTTCCAAACAACGTGTAAAGTTCTCTGTTTGGAAATTTAAACCTTTCAGCTTTGGGAGGGGGGGGGGGGGCTCCAACGCTGATCGGCAAGGCATTATTGATATAGTGTCATCGTCAGTTTGACGGTTTTCACACACCACATTTCCTAAGAAAACATATTCATAACATATATTACAAAGATAAGAGAAATAGGGAAAGAAAGAACCTCAAAAAAGGGGAAAAGTTAATTGCCATCACTCACATCCATTAAGATTATGAGAAATCCATAATAAAAACAACCATACGTAAGTTCAAGTTATGTTGACAGTGCATCCTGGATAGAGGGCGCTTCAGCATTGTTGCCGTGCCAGCATGAAAGGCATCAAAATGAGATGTCAATCACCCGGGCAAGGTGTCACTCACAGCAGATCTAAGCTTGATCATTGGCTTAGCACTCTGAGAGACGGCTCACCAACAATGCAATGCCATTTTCGTTTAATTCCAATTCCCTAATTATTCCAAAATTCCTCGTTTTAAAATAATCTTTCATCCATATTGATTGCCGGTATTTGTCACGCCTGTTTCTCACTTTTTTCAGCACTAAAATTGGAGCACTTATACCTGCTAACATAGTGGCATCAGTTACGTCCATTGCAACTTCATGTCTACACTGGTGAAAAATTGAAAACTATTTGATGTACAGGTGTAGACAGTTCAAGGCATGTGTCCAATGCATTTCATCTAAGGCATGCGCTAGACTACTCGGTGTTGAAAAGCGGAGTTGAAAGTGAAATTGAAGATGAAAGCCCACAAGTGTGGACATAGCCATTGACTTTCTCCATCCATTAGTTAATCATCTTAAGTGTTCCCAACTTTGTTGCTCCCAGCCACTATGCAGGCATGGAAATGTGCTAGGACAGTGCTATCCCAGATGCTGTAAAAAGGTTAAAAGCAGAAAATAAAAAACTTAATTTGCTTTGAAAACGAGCACCCCCATATTCGCCAAAAGCAATTCTAGTTATTGTACAATGAGCTATTCTCAGTAATTTGTATTGTAATGATGATGTGCAAAATTATGTGATACTAATTTTCCTTTAAGAAAAGATATGAAAACTATATTTTACATTAGTATAAGTATATATATTTTTCTATTTTTGCTGCATAAGGATTCAACACCAGATACTCCTGTAAGTGGCTTTAATATTCTCAATCCAATTTTGTATGTTTTTCAGTAGGCAGCACGTTCTGAAATTTAACTAAGAATTAGTTAGTTATTTTACTGAACTGAAAATTTACAATATATTTAGTATGAAGCAGAAATAATAAACTTGAAATACTTTACACTAAACATCAACAAATTGCAGAATGTACATAAATATTTTTAACTGTGATTTCTTAGTTTGTGAAATGTTGACAGAGCCTATTCTTTATTTTTTTTACTTATTATTTGTTTGAAAAAGCATTTTTTTTACTTATTATTTGTTTGAAAAAGCATTTTTTTATGGTTCTCATTAGAGTTTCGGAGCATTAAAGAAATGCTAAATTGTTAATACAGTGTTTTCCACTGAAATTTAGTTTAAATTTCAGTTGTTAGCTACGATAATAAGTAATGCATTGTATTTTCTGTTACTTATTTCTTTGAACTTTGTAGACAGGCACCTTCTCGACCTGTCTGGGCTGGCTTGTTTTTCTACTGAACATGTGTAAGAGTGTGTGCAGATGGGTTGCCTATCACTATCTTGTCAGGATGTTGATCTACCTAGGTGGCTGATATTTACGAACTCAGGTGTCTTCTCATATATACATTTTATTTACGCAATTTGCACTTTATATTATATATATACAAAGAGTGACTGCCCACCCAGTACAGTCACTCACTAAACACAGCTCAGGTTGCAAGGAGCCTCAGCAGTCCCACCGCTAGATGAAGAACGAAAAGGCTTAATTGAGCCACAGACAATCTGTCTGACATGCAGAATGCTTCATTGTCAGCACACAAGTCCTTCTTCCCACTGTCTGCAGTTCGAATAAATTGCTAGATGAGGTCATGATGTTTCTTTGGGGGATATTAGGGTATCTTGCTAAATGGGAGATGCACATGATTCCCAGTGCCATGTCAACTCTTGCTCCCACGTAAGGAGGCCTCAGGCTTTAACTAAGCGTACGTCGCCTTTCTTCACCCATCTTCACAAACTGGATCCGCTGCTGGCGCTCTGTCTGCAGAAAGGAACTGTCACTAAAATGGTGATTCTGGGTCTCACTCTTTCTGCCTTAGTTGCCAAGTCCCTACAGTTTTTCTAAGCTTTTTTAAATGTAAAAAAAAAAACATAAAAAGAATTTAAGTCCTCAGACATTTATTTACTATGAATATCTGATGTGCCTATTAATACCACAGAAAACCTGGGGGAAAAAGGGGAAACCCTTAGCAAAGAGAGAATATAAGCATATTGATCAAATTCAAACCTAGACAACTTTCATGTGAAATAATACTTGATAGCCACTGTGGCACTAAGTTTTTTAAATATTATTTTAGATGAAAATAAATATTCTTAATGACTGCAGTATATTAAATAGTAAACTGACATCATAAGTTTGATAATATTGTCATCTTTCAAGTGTCTTGATTTCTATTTTTTTTTATTGTTGTAGGATTTAATGGTTGGTGATGAAGCTAGTAAACTTCGCTCAATGTTGGAAGTAGCTTATCCAATGGAGAATGGTATAGTGCGTAATTGGGAAGATATGTGTCATGTCTGGGACTATACGTTTGGTGCTAACAAAATGAATATTGAGCCAAGGAACTGCAAAGTGCTTTTAACTGAGCCACCAATGAATCCTGTGAAAAATAGAGAGAAAATGATTGAGGTATCAGTGTTAATCAAAGTTTATAGCTCTGTGAAAAAAAAAAGTGTATTTCAATAGAATGCTGTAAACACGAAATATGAATCATAAGTTTTTTTAAACAAATATTAAGAATGTTTGTTTAAAAAAGTTGTTTATTTTTACAGTTATTTCTGATAAACTGTAATATATATATATATTTATGTTATATAACTGAGTAATTTTTCTGCATAACTGAATTAGAATTTAGTAGGAGGAGATATCAAAAATTTTGCTTTATTAAAGTTGGATATTAAATTTGTTTTCTAGCTTTTTTTTGTAAGTTTTCCTCTTGTTTAGCTTGATGTTGCTCCAATAAATTTTTGAATGGTTGCAATGATTTTCACATGTATTCTTCTGTTCTAAAGTTGCATTTGGAAGAGAATATCCCCCCCCCCCACCTTCCATTATATTGGTTGATCTTGCACCATTTTTCACCATATTTGTAATTTGATGCCATGTTCCTGAAAATAATCTTTCATAATCTTATTAATAGTTGTAGTTACATGTGGAAAGGGTATTTTTATTTTGTTTTAGTTTCCTGTACCAAAGGAATGGGTAATGAATTATTGAATACATATTTAATATTGTTTATTATATTGATTAAAGAATTTATCTCTAGCCAGTTTGCATACCTATTTGTATAAGATATTTTTTTTTTGCAACTTGTTTTATATAGAGCAATAATGATTTGTTCTAAGGAATAAAATCCTCTAGATGTGCTTGAACCTTCTAAAATGCAATTTAGACAAAAGTATTTGTATACACAGATATTTTTACATGTTGCTTTATATAAAGCAAGCTTCAGTGTAAACTTTTATGAAAAATGAAAACTGAATTTTAATAATAAAGAACTTGAAGAATAGTTCGGAACCAAATCAAATTGTCAATTTACTGTTCCAAACACTGGATCCAAGATGTGGCCAGTGAATACAAAGTTTTCAATGTGGGAGACAAAAATGTCGGCCATAAATCCAGACAAGGAGAAACCCATTGGGACACTGTCAGTTTGTGAATATAAGCAATGATTGACTTGAAAGCTTTAACACAAACAGCTATCAGAAATAATTTAATCCTTAATTTTAATGAATTTTTTTTTATATATTTCCATACTAAATTCCAACTCAGTTATGCAAATATATACATGTATGTAAATAGGAATATTGCCTTTTTAAACTGTGAAATATCATTCTTAGAAGCCATGTACTTCTACAGGAACTCCTGTGAAGTATAGGAGTGGCTACATTGATTCCTGGAAAATTCTGTTGAAATATGTATTTACTTATGTATGAATTAATTATTATGTACAACATATATTTCCTTCCAATTTAGCTTGGGGTGGGGGTGGCTCAGTTGGTAGCGCACCAGGTTCGTAATCTGCAGTTCCCAGGTTCAAGTCCCAGCTGGGTCAGACACCGATGAGCTTGGAAAGGCTGTTGTCCATCAGATGGGACATTAAGCCTTGGCTCTGTGTGCAGGAGAGCCATACCCTGTGCATTAAAGAACACACTGGATGGCCTTGACAGGAGGCTACCAAAGAGATACAAATATTTTTAGATACAAATATTTTTTTAGATCAATTTAACATGTGATTGCATGGGTAATGAACTCATTTTGTGTATGATAGCTTGCTTTAAAAATATTTTATGTTGTGTATTCTTATTAGGGGTGGGAGTTGGTGTAGTTGATAATATTCCAGACTTGTATTCTGATGTTCCCAGGTCAAAGTCCTAAGTGCACCTGTGTTGAAAATTTTCTCTGCTAAACCCCATTCTGATTATGGTGAGACATTAAAGAACAAACTGTATGTCCTTGAAAGGAGGCTTCCTTCTGTCTCTTAACAGCTATCCACTAGATCTCTTTTCCCAGCTTTCTCTGAGCATTTTTGGGGTCCTTGTAACCTGATCATTTAACCTATTGTGTGCACAGAAGTGCTGCCCACAGGTAAAACAACCCAAACAAACTCATATCAAAATTACATTGACCTTTATTAAACAAATTGTAAAAAAATAAATAATATATTTTTTTCAGGTAATGTTTGAAAAGTATCAATTTGCTGGAACATATGTTGCTATTCAAGCTGTTCTCACACTTTATGCACAAGGTAAATAAAACATTTTCATTTTTATTTTAGTTATCTTTCCATTCAGTTTTTATTACTTGCTAAGGTCATGAATACAGCAAAATGTTTCATTCTAACTGCTTGATTTGTTGAGATTGATTTGGTCTTCAAGAGTACTATAAATGTTTTCAGTAGCTCACTTTGGGTTAAAAATTTTAAAATATTATCTGAAAAATTTTTCAAATTCAATTATAATTTGGAAAATTAGAAATATTTCCCAAAAATCAAAAATTTAGATTTTTGGGATTAGTAATGTATGATTTAAAAAGCTGGACAACTGCTAAAGCGAGCAATTAGAACATCATTGGTAGACTCTTAAGCAGCATCCATGTATTAATGTCACTATTTTGCCTAGCAACACGTACTTCGTTATTTAACAAGGGTTGTTGAAAAAAAGTAAATTATGATGTCATCATCATCATCATCATCATCCTCAAGCAGCCATGGGCTACGGAGGTGCAACCAGACCGTGCAATTTAGTTCTCCAAGCAAGTCTATCCTGAGCTACATCTACTGCATCTGGCCACTGCACACCAATTCTAACAAGGTCCTGTTTGACATTGTCTGCCCACCGCAACCTATGTCTCCTCTTCTTTCTGAGGCCTTTAGGCACACTGTTCATAACCCTATTCGCCAATCTATAATTATTCATACGGGCAACATGGCCAAACCAACGGAGTCTCTCTCTGCACAATATGCTGCTTAAAAGAGGTTGAAAACTCCTTTGCCTAACCTCATCATTAGTTACAAAGTTGAACCACCTAATGCCCAAGATACTGCGTAAGCATCTGGAATCAAAAGCATCTAATTTCCTGTTATCTTGTTTACAAAGTGTCCAAGTTTCACTACCATAACTAACCCTAGAAAGAACCAAACTATTATACAGCCTAATTTTAGTCTTTAGGTGTATACACCTATTTCTCCACAATCTCCATAGATTCTTAAAAGTCCCGGCAGCAATCCCTATTCGTCTGTTAATCTCATGCCGCACATCACCATTATCTATTACATAGCTCCCAAGATAATTAAACTGGGACACCTGCTCAAGACTGCAACCGTTCAGATTAACTGAATCACAGACTGCCTGACAAATTTTCATCACTTTAGTTTTCTCTCTGTTTATAACCAAACCTACTCTTGTAACGCTCCAAACAAATGCAAAATACTTTAAGTTTTATGCTCCGGATAGCTTAGACGGGCGCCAGGCAATAATTAACAAATTGCCAAAAGTAAAATAAGTTGATTTAGGGTTCAAATACCAGCGAGCGTTCATAAGTAAGAATCAAAAATGATTGTCAACTAATAAGAATTAATGTAAAAAAGATCCTTAATTAGCGTTGCTCAAGATAAAAAAACTACAGACTCAAAAGTTTTATAACAAAACAAAATAGATTTATTTCCAAAATAATTAACTCACCAAGACATCAATGAAAAAACATAACTCTTGTGCTACACGCACGGTGCTTGGTGCTACGCACCTTACTACATCTCTCTCCTTCTCTCTCTCTCTACTTCTCTCTGTCTTTCTCTCTCCCAGTGACTCGCAGGTCACGGTTTTTGACAATGAGCCGGCGCATGCCGGGAAAGACATTTGCATACTATGACGAACGACGCAAGCTATGACGCAAGAGGGGGCGTGTCCTTGGCACGCGCTTTAACGGTTACGGTCGGAAGTTCGGAGTTGCGCGTACGCAACTCCTAGAAACTTGAAAACGAGTACTGTGATGCCGAAAAGGAAATAAAAATCCCCAAAATGATAAATATAACGTAAATTAAACAAAACTGGTTAAGGTAAAGCAAAAGTGAACGGTGGGGCATCACACTCTACTACCAGTCTCATCAACAGCTCGAATGAAAGAGTTCATCTCATCAACATCATTTGCCAAAAGGGCTAAATGATCAGCATAATCTAAATCAGAGATTTTCGTATCTCCAGCCCATTTAAGGCCAAAATCTTTCCCTTGAAGTGAATTTCGCATAACATAATCAATAACCAAACTGAAAAGAAAAGGAGACAAAATGCACCCTTGTCGAACACCAGAAGTAATGCTAAACCAATTGCTACAAGCCTTACCAACTCTCACACGCGACTCAGTGTTATGATAGAGAGCTTTCATTATGTTAACTAACTTGTCTGGTATACCATATGATTTCACAATCAACCACAAATTATGATGATCAACAGAGTTGAAAGCCTTTTTGAAATCAACAAAGCTAGCAACCAAAGGTTTCTGAAACTCTAAACATTTCTCAAGAATCTGCCTAAGTGAAAATATCTGATCCACACATCTCCTACCACTTCTGAATCCACATTGCTCATCATGCAATTGACTGT
This sequence comes from Ryuthela nishihirai, assembly GCA_038380435.1. NCBI lineage: Eukaryota > Metazoa > Arthropoda > Arachnida > Araneae > Heptathelidae > Ryuthela > Ryuthela nishihirai. Next base: position 39,901,930 of record JAWZYU010000029.1, read on the forward strand.
CAACCAGATTCTTAATTCTATTAAGCACAATCATGGAAAGAACTTTACCTGGAACAGAGAGTAGGCTAATACCCTAATAGTTATCACAAGAACTGCGGTCACCTTTTTTGAAAGTAGGGATAACAATAGCTCTGGTAAAAGCCTTAGGAACCATGCCTTTTTCATAAAAGATATTCAGAATTTCAGTCATCCAAGTGGTAACCGAAACATTTCCAGCTCTAAGCATTTCTGTAGTAATTTCATCTACTCCTGGGGATTTATGAAGTTTAAGTTTAGAAACAGCCAAAATAACTTCAGATCGTGTTATAGGGCCAACATTAAAGCCACCAATGCATCTATCATCATTGCAAACAATGGGAATAGAACTAACTGCATTGTTTAGAATATCACTGAAATGCTCAGCCCACCTAGCCATGACAGAATCCTCGCCTTCTATAACCTTACCTTGTTTATCCTTCAATCCCTGTATACCTGTCCGTTTTCTACCACACAAAACATTAACTATCTGGTACAGCTCTCTGCTGTTGTGCTGTCTAACTGCTTCCTCGGCTTTGTCAGCCAAACCATCAAGCCAAAGATTCTTATCAGCAGCTAACTGATCTTTTACACGTTTATTAAATTCTCTGTAATGCTTTCTATTAGTACTAGTAGGCTATTGATTAAGGATATTTCCGCAGTTCTTTCTTTCCGAAATAAGCTCAAGTGCCTTATCACTCAGATAATTCTGTTTCTTCTGCTCCTTTTTTCCTAAAAGAGTACTGTTAGTGTCCAAAAAAGCCTGTTTAAAATGATCCCATTCTTCCTCAACTTCAGTAGTAAGCATACCATGACTGTCATAATGACTAAGTAACCTATCATGGTAAACTTTGGCTATAACTGGGTCTTTCAGAGCTTCAGTATTAAAAGCAAATTTTTTAACCCTAGCACAACACTTTTTAAGTTTAAGTTGCAAGACACTTTTAACAAGGTAATGGTCAGATCCAATTTCAGGTCCCCTATATAACCTGGTATTCGTAACAGAACTAGCCCATTTGCTGTTAATTAATATGTAATCAATCATATTCCTATGCAGCCCATCAGGTGAAACCCATGTGTACTTATGTATGTCGCAGTGTTTGTAATATGTGTTAGTTATTCTGAAACAATTGAGTTTACTTACCTGTAGGAGACGTTGCCCATTGCCATTGCAGCTACCAATACCAAAAGGGCCAATCACCCCTCCCCAAAGATCAGAGTCAGTACCAACTTTGGCATTGAAGTCACCAAGAACAAGGGTAATATCTCCTTTCTTGACAGAATTCAAAATATCCTGAAGTTGTTCATAAAACCTATCCTTCTCATCCTCATCGGCATCCTCAGTGGGGGCATAACAGCAGGTAACATTCAGGTCTTTAACGCTTGTCTAAAATTTTGCTGTGAGAAACCTTTCATTAATGCACTCATATCCTAGAAGAGCATCACTAGCGTGTCTGCCGAGAAGCAGACCCACGCCTTGGTGATGCTTATTGTCGTCCCTCCCTGAAAAGAGAAATTTAAGATTATTTTTGAGAATCTGACCTTTATCTGTCCATCTGGTCTCTTGCAAGCCGAGAATATCTAAATTATAATGGTGGAATTCTTGTGTGAGGACATCAAGAGAAAAAGCTCTGTGCACAGTCCTCACATTCCAACTACCTATGGAGAGAAAATGGTTAGTAGGATGTTTAAAGAAACTATGTTTATTGAGAGAGGGAATGCCGACAATATCAAACAGCCCCCTAATCGCAGACATGGGGCAAAGACCCGTTCCCCCACCACTAAAGGCTGAAGCCATCTACACTGGAAGACTTCCTCCAATGTAGAATTTGACGATGCCAATAGAAGCAAAGAGTTCAGGTGCCTGCGATGACCTCTGCTCAGGATTATCCACTAGCTGATAAACATATCCTGTGAATCTATTCACTTGGGGCTGTCAACCCACAAACAAACAGAAAACACAGTGGAAGATTTTCCCTCCACAGAAGCCCACCAGTGCAGCAAAATCAGGATCCATAATCAAGCTCAGAGCCATATATCTGTCCAGTCCAGTAGGTTTAAATGGTCAGCACCAGGACCTTGTGTGGTTGACCACTCCTCAGCAGGGTAGAAAAAAAAAAAGTAGCCATAGTTGTCCAGATCAGTAGGCCACACTAATCTGGCAGCCCTCCCCTTCCGTTCACTTCCACAAGAGAGTATCTCTTTTGAAAGGTACTAATGGTCTGCACCATGAGAAGGCGGGGTCGGACATTAGGTGCTAGGCCTGGCCGGTTCTATGCATCATCACAGGGGATTTTGGTGCATAGCTCTCCTTCCAGTGACTACCTAGCTACCATTTTAATTCAGTAAAAAAAATAATTTTTTTTTGTAAAAAGTTTTTTAGTAAAAAAAGTTTTAAAAAGGTAAATTATCAGTGCAAATAGTACAACAGTTGCTGTTAATACAACATTTAGTTAGGCAGTTAGTAACACTGTTACATTAATAGGCTGTAACATATGGCATATCTTAAGTTGAATACCATTGAAAATGCATCTCTGATTTGATCATGTCATTTTGTTTCTTGACTTCATACAAAAAGGGTCAGCAGTTAATACCACTTATCATGAGGCATTATATTGACTTTGAATATCAAGAAGCTATCAGAAAAAAAAATCTTTGGTTGCTTATTGCAGATGGTAGCCCCCATACACTGCAAATCAAATGCGCCAACTTCTGTGTCTTTCTACCAGAAAGTTGTGGATCATCTCCTCATAGTCCTGAACGTGTAACAAGCAACTTTCATTTGTTTCCAGCATCCAAGGAATCTCTTTTTGTGTTGCCTAATGCAGGTATTGTGCATTTGCATGACAATGCACACCCGTATATTGCAAATCAAATACATCAACTTTTTGTGCCCTTCCACTGGGAAAGCATGAATCATCTCCTAAAGGTCCTGACCTTTCACTTGTTTCCAGTCCTCAGTTTGTGCAGGAGTACTTTAGAGGTACTTGTCAGAAATTTTATAATGGTGTTGGAAGCGACTGTTGAAAATTGGTTATTTCTTAAAGTGCCAGAAAATGCTTTTTCATTTTTCAAAAACTCCTAAAAATGGGCCTGCATGTTTTTCATGCTTGCTTACCTTTTTTTCTATATATTCTCCTTTATAAAAATTTATTCATCATCCCTAAAAATGGCCGAGTGGTTAGTGCGCTTGGCTAGTGATCTACGGGACCTGAGTTCGAGCCCCGGGCAAGGCATGGATGTTCGTGTTGTTTTTCTGCTGAGGTCCTGCCATCCTCTCAGATCTTCTACTGTGGCATATAAACTGACAGGCTCCTGTCAGACCTCTGTGGCAAGCAGCTGCTTGAGGGGGTATTTATTTTTATTATTTATAAATATAGGAAAAAGAAGAATTTAAAAACTGTATTTATTTGTATGCCTATTGAATTAAAGATCACAATATTTTAAGAACATCAGATATTATATATCCATGTAAAATATTATTTTTATTATTCATCCTAATTCGGAGTTCAATGTTTTTTTAATATATATTATAGAAGTATTTGTGGGGCCTGGCCCCTAATGAGAAACCACCCCTGACTGACAGGCTCCTGTCAGAAATCTTGGATAATTTAGTTTCTTACTTGCTAAAATATCTTTTATGAAAAAAAAAAAAAAATCTTTCCATAGAATGCCACATTTTTATGATAAATAAATGTGGCATTTTATAGAATTTTTTTCTCACAATTTATTGTGGTAATAATTTTTAGTATTGGCTTACCACTTTAGACTTGCGGTAATGCAAAAGTTTTATTTCAGGCTTGCTAACTGGTGTAGTAGTGGACTCTGGAGATGGTGTTACCCACATATGCCCAGTTTATGAAGGATTTGCACTTCCTCACCTTACTCGCAGACTTGATATTGCTGGGCGCGATATTACGAGATACCTTATTAAAGTAAGTTTTCCTTTATCAAAATTTTACTATTCAGTTTCATTTAAAGCTTAAAATTGTGATAAGTGTAGTGTACTAAAGGTCTTTCAGATATTAAGATGTAATTGTAAACTGAGTAGGTCAAATCACTCATATCAGCTGAAAATTACATTTTTTTCTGTATCTGCAGATGTTAGGCATTCAATCAAGTGATTAAAATCTAAGAGTGTGGAGATAACTATTAGTCTTGATTACTGTTAGACCATTATTTTGCATATATTACCTAGTTGTTTGTTAGTAATGATTTAAAAAAATTATAATATTTATTGGGAATTGCTGCAATGATGATTCATTGTTCTCTTAATTTATGATGAAAAGTAGACCTCTAAGAAGACCTGAGCAGCTGAGTACCAACTTATTACTATTTTATAAATTGCTATCAGAATGAAATTAGAATTTTTTTTTAATAATTTGATCTCTTGAGTAACTGATAAAAGTATATTAAGACTAGCATATTATGAACACTTGTTTTTGTGAAGTTATAAAGCTGTTGTGTTAAATTATTGTTATGTTTCATCTGTGTTTTTATGTTATTTGTGAAACCAGGAGAAGCCTGAAGGAGCTTCTAGGTTATCTCTGTCTTTTATGTAGGGATGTACTCTCCTCTCTTTAAAAAATATTAATATGAATTCTATAGCAAAATGTTTTTTTTTTTTTGTGGGGGGGGGGGGGGAGAGAAATTGTTTGAAAGTTAATGAATATGGTATGTAATGATTATTATGTATCCAGAGCTGTCAGATTTTACTAAGTATTTACACACTATTCTCTTTTTAAGTCGCATGATAACAAAGGTATAGGGGCAAAATTGTTTTTAGTTAGGTGGGATCCAAATCCATGACCTCCTAATAACATGTTAGATGCTCTGCTTAGCTCTATATCCTTGTCATCATGTGACTTAAAAACAGCATATCAAGAAATGCAAATTTAGGATAATATACTTAATGTACTTAGAAAAATCAAAGGCTTTGACTTGTTTCAAAAGAATATAAAATAAAGTTTGTTAACCAACAGATGCTAAATAACGAACAGTGACATGGATCCAAATGTTACTATATTAATTTATGTTGTTTTTCATGATTCTTATTTAAAGTTACTACATAAATCTACTAGACTCATTATCAATATGTTTTCTTAGTTTATCCTGACCATGATCATATATCTTACATTTTCACCTAACTTTTAATATTGCAATGTTTGTGGGCTAAACTTTATTTTTAAAATTTTCTAGAATATTATATAAAATTGATAAAATATACAGTAAATGTAAAAAAATCATATCTTTCAGGTAACATTGTTAAAAAGTGATATAGTTTGAATTAAAGTATATGTATATAATACTTTACTGGTTAATCAAAAACTCTTAGAAAAGTGTAGATTTCAGGAGATATCTTTCTACCCATAAAATTTATAGTCAAAAGTTGATGTTCTTGCAAATATTCCTTACTAAAAATTACAGTATAGCTTCAGAATACAGTAATTAAAATCTTTAATACTCTATGACAGCCATCCTGTGGCCAAGTGGTTAGTGCACTTGGCTACTGATCAAAGGGACTTGGATTTGAGCCCCAAGTAGGCATGGATGTTTGGGTTGGATTCTGCTGAGGTCCCACCATCCTCACAGGCCTATTATGGCATATAAACCAACAGGCTTCTGTCAGACCTCTGGGACAATTAGCTGCTTGAGGGGGTATTTAATTTAAAATACTCTATGACACTGTTAAATGTTTAAAAGCACTTCAACAAAATTCTATCGTACGTAGTATCAAAAGTAATAAGTGAGAGTATATGTAACATAGAGGTGACATGTGAGAAGAACTTCATAGATGAAAGTTGATAGCAAGTAACAAGTTCATTTTATAAAGTCCTTACTGTTTATTTTCCAACAAGGACTTTATAAAATGAACTTGTCACTCGCTATCAACTTCTATCTGCAAAGTTCTTCTCATGTGTCACTGCTATGTTTACATACATTCTCACTCATTACTTTTGATACTAGATGGCATAGTATTTTGTTTGAAGGGCTTTAAAACATTTAACAGTGTCATTTAGTATTAAAGATTTTAATATAAATTTAATATTCATTACTATTAATAATGTATTTCACCTGGAATCAATTATAAATCACATACTTGTCCTTTCTCCTGATTTTCAACCTATTCTTGTTTGAACCATTTTTCTTTCATTTTTTTTCTTTAAGTTTGTAATCTCCCTCCTACTTTTCCATAAAGTTATTTAATGTTTTTGATGTTATTAACACTATGGGAAATGAAAAATATAAGTTTTTCAATAGTAAAGTATCACAGGAGATGTCGACATGTGACTCATGAAATAGTTGGCTGGAAAAAAAAAATTGTTTTACCATGAGGTGCAATTCAAACCTATTCACAAAGTGACAAATATTAAATTGAATCATATATGGCAACTTAATTGTCCGTTTCCTGACATAGATGGTGCCACTAGTGAATCAAATAATATGTGGGAAAGTGTATAAGTCACATTAGCTATTGAAAAAGTTAGCCAGTGATGGTATAGTGGTTATCACTCCTATCATTGTTACTGGGAGATGTAGGTTTCAATCCCATTCATGGCAAAAACCAAGTTTTTTTCAGCTAACTATTTCATGAGTCCCATGTCTACAGGACATCTCCTATGATACTTTACTACTGAATTATCAATTTAACACCATGAGGGACAAATATTAAATTTCATCATATGTGGCAACTTGGTTGTCCATTTCATGATATAGATGACTCCATAAGTGAACCAAAAAATATGCAGGAGACTAGCCATTGATGGTGTAGTGGTTATCATGCCTGGCATGTTACTGGGAGATGTGGGTTTGAATCCCACTCGCAGCAAAACCAGTTTTTCAGCTAACTATTTCATGTAGGTTTTCTTTGTATTTTAAGCCCTCATGATATTGATCAAAATGCTGGCTGTACATTAAAAAAAACCTTATTTTTCCAATACTCATTCATGTCAAGGTGATGGAAAGACTGATTTAATAGCTCTGTGTAACAAGGCATGATTGAGTTGCTTTTTCTATTAATTTTTTTTACTTAAATATTTTACTCTATGTGAGACTTTTTTATACCAACAGGACAAGCCTTATGTAATTGTCTGTTACACATCAGAAAATATACATAGTGGTTTTGAATTTAAGCTCCATCTCCATTGTTGATCACTTGGAACATACTATTATTCAGTGAGTATCAACTGCAATATTTACTGCAAAAGTATGTTATATCTGAAAGGCATGTTTCTATGTAATTTTGTATTACATAGAAACACGCCTTTCACAATTCGTAAGTTTCCTTTTTTGCATTGTAAAGTTTTTTTACTAAAATCTGGTAAAAAAATCTTTTTAAAATTTTGTGGTTGACAGGTATAAATTCATATTATACAATTTCTGCATACATTGTTGGAAAAAAAATAAAATTGGTGTATTGTGGGATTGGTGTATTGTAAATGTAAAAAATTAATCTTATTGAATCCATGAATTTGAAATGTGCAATTCAACAGTAACGGATACAGTTATTGATAAAGATGTAACTCCTATTTAACTTAAGATAGTCCTATGAGGGAACCAAAAGATTTCTCCTGAAAGCAACACTTTTATGTATCAGTTTATAAATGATTGTGAAATAATTTATATGTGTAGTTTTCTATGTAATAGTTGCTGCTACTCCGTGGTTATGCATTTAACCACTCTGCAGACTTTGAAACTGTGCGGATGATAAAAGAAAAGTTATGCTACATTGGTTACAACATTGAACAGGAACAAAAACTAGCTCTGGAAACAACATTTCTTGTTGAGCCATATACAGTAAGTAAAATATTTATACCTTAAAAATTGTAAAAAAAAATATTCATTGCTAAAAACTTATATGTAAACCCAGTCCCTGACTAGCACAATAGATGCTTTCTTCAAAAAAATTCTTGTAAGGTGAAATTGTGTTAGTCAGATACAAATTTCTGATAAAAAGTAATGTAAAGAAGGGGAAATTATTTTCAGAATCCTAATCTGATTAACATATTTTTAATTTTATGCCTTTATTATAAATATACTTTGGATAATGATTTGTGTTTTTTTTTTTGGTATATTTCATACATGTATCTCGTTTTTACAGAAATGAAACAATAATATAGAAGCAAAAAACAAACTTTAATACATGATATGTATAGATGATTGTCCACTAATGAAAACTGAGAATGAGAAATTGATTATTGTAAAGATTGCTGTCAAGTAATGAAGATAACAAACTGTATGTTTACAAGCTTTTGAGCTCTACACACAATAAGATATAATTTTGAACTAGTTGAGGTGAATCTGTATATGCATACATTGTCATAGTTCAGTTACAATTAAAATGTTTTTATTGTTTCAAATATATGCTGTAGCTATTTAAATACACTAATTTGAAGAGAAAATATGAAAAATCTTTTTGGAAATGCTGGCATTATGAACAAGAATAGGTAAAACAAGGAAAGCATACAAGGTATCTTCATATCTGGTAAATACAGTAGTATAAATGATCAGAGAGAAGTAGTTGAGAAATTGTGTTAAACTGAAGACCACTTGTGTTAGTTGAAAACCAGCCCTATTTAAAAAATTGTGTTGGTCAGGGACTGGGTGTATATTTTATATATAAAACATATTAAACAAAACTCATATAAATGGGATCTTGGTTTAAGTAGAAAAGATGGAAAATATCCAGCTTTACAAGGAAGCAAACCATCAATCAACCCTAAGTGGCAGCTGCTCTGTTTTTGTTATATTCTATGTATGGAAAATAACACAACTAAACAGTTGAAAACCAATGTCATGGAAATTGTCTTGGTTCCTGATTATTATTATTATCATTGTTCAACATATTCAAAATAGCTAATTACTGTTACTGCATTACTTTATTCTTAAAATATGTGCAACATCAATTACTGTATCATGCCTTGGTTGTCAGTTCTACATAGTTACTATATTGCATTGACTAGTAAGTTTATCAAACTTAGCATTCAAACTTTTGACTGACATTTGATTTTGAACCATACCTAATCTAGTGGAGCGTCCCGTGGCCGAGTGGTTAGCGCGTTTGGCTACTGATCTACGGGACCTGGGTTCGAGCCCCGGGTAAGGCATGGATGTATGTATCGTTTTTCTGCTGAGGTCCTGCCATTCTCTCAGACCTTCTACTCTGGCATATAAACTGACAGGCTCCTGTCAGACCTCTGTGGCAAGCAGCTGCTTGAGGGGGTATTTATTTTTTATTTTTTTTTAATCTAGTGGTAGTGTATCTTATTAAGCCAGTGAGGCATGTCCATGTGTAAATGTTTGTACGTTGTATGAGAAACCAGAACAAACCTAATATAGCTTATAGGTTATCTCTGTTCTTTGTGTAGGGAAGTACCTTCTTCCTCTGTATTTAAGAAATATTTTTTTTTATTGCAGTCTGATTGGCATATGTTACTGGGGCAACACTTCATGATCCTTGTTTGATTTACTTAGTCTGTATCCAAATCACTTTCATGATGCACTTATGTATCTTGCTGTAACTTGGGTTGCTTATTATTTCAAAAGCATTTCTTATTTTACTACTGCTTAAAGCATAAAGGCAAAAAAAGAAAACTAAATTTTAATCCTGCAAATGCATTTTACAAGCATTCTTCTATCTGTTATGTCATAACACAATGCCAGATCTTTCACCTTAGGAGATTATATGGGGTATTTAATGCATATTTTCTCTTATCATCGCATTTTAGTATTCATTCAAGTACTATTTATGTCTTATTTGTTTCTTGTTCATGAAATGTGGAAAGAAATTTTTAAAAATTTCTTTCCGTAATTCATCAATTAATATCACTAGCTGCAACCATTGCAGTCCATCAAAGAGACCCAGAGCAATAATACAATCAGTTAAGAATAAAGAACCAACATTAGTAGCAACAGTATTAAATGATGAGTATGAAACAGTCTCAAGAAGAAATGAATATATATTCCTACAGTAATACTTATCAGTTAAACCTGACAGATAAAAAAAAATCAATAAAATACAGCCAGCTCTTGTGTAACTGCTTCCTCCTCAATACTTCTTACTCTTAACCATTTAATCTTTGCTTACTTCAAGTCCTTGCTTATCATCCAAATTTTGTTTAAAATGGATTAGAATTCTGCCATATGAGATCGTTATCAAAAAATAATATAGAGATTATTTTTCATTATTATAATTTAATTTTGATTAGTATTCAGAAACTTTTTGACTAATTGATATGGTTCACAGCTACTCTAATTCTATTGGTATAAAATACTTTTGGAACACTTGTAAATGAGTGTTCTTGTGCTTACTACTTTCACCCACCCCAAAAGGGCATGCTTATGTTCCTCTGTATTTTAAGTATTTACATTTAATTGATCTTGCTGCTGTGCATTATTAAATAAGCTTTTTATTATTATACTTGCAGGATATTTAATAATGGTGTGTAATATACTCTTTTTCTATTAAAAAACATTCAGAGTTTTGTTCTACATCAATAAAAAGCCAAGGTTACAGCTACATGCTTTAAACATAGCTTTTTAGAGAGGCCGTCCCATGGCTGAGTGGTTAGCACACTTGGCTACTGATCTAAGGGACCTGAGTTCGAGCCCCGGGTAAGGCATGGCTGTTTGTGTTGTTTTTCTGCTGAGGTCCTGCCATCCTCTCAGATCTTCTACTATGGCATATAAACTGACAGGCTCCTGTCAGACCTCTGTGGCAAGCAGCTGCTTGAGGGGGGTATTTTTTTATTTTTTTAGAGAGAAATAATATTAAAGCTAAAGATCTATATCAGTTTTATCTAATAAACTGTGATGATCAGCAGTGTTTATTGAATATTTAAGAGCTATCATTGCTGGAGCAACATTTAAGAGCAGTGCTTAGCAACCTTAAATATGTTATTGTTTTTTGGAAGAAAAAAAAAGTGATAATTAATATTTCTAAATAATTTCTTATGAATACAGTTTAAAAATACAGTATGCATGATAATTAAAAAATAAATAAATAAATACCCCCTCAAGCAGCTACTTGCCACAGAGGTCTGACAGGAGCCTGTTAGTTTATATGCCATAATAGAAGGTCTGAGAGGATGGCAGGACCTCAGCAGAAAACGACACACACATCCATGCCTTACCCGGGGTTTGAACCCAGGTCCCTTAGATCAGTAGCCAAGTGTGCTAACCACTCACCCATTATTGTTATCTAATACTATATACTGTAGAAAAGTAGTTTTAGAAACTACTGTACAATTTTTTCAGTTTTCTTCAATATAAAAATTTTTTAGACCAGGTGATGTTCAAATCAAATGTTGAAGGTTTGATGATTCATTAAATATTGCTGAAAAATCAAGATTTATAGAGATTTTATGTACAGTAATACTTTTTTTTTATGTTGTTAATTTTTTTCCTTCAATCTCCCATTTGCCCCTAGGTCTGACAAGAATGTAAGGATCTAGCATTCACCTGGGTAAGAGTGGGGGGGGGGGGTGCCAATAGGCAGGCTGGCACCTGACTTGACAAAGAGTATCAAGAGGCGAAGCCAAGAATATCTGCAAAGCCAGGCTTCGGGGTGGGTGAAGCCTGGGGAGCTTTGGAGGAGTGGAGCATCAGCCCAGGTGATTGGCCAATGCTAATGCCTCATCCTCCTCATCCAGATCACGTAAACTGAGCAGGCAGCATGGGAGTTAGGGAAAGTGAAGGGACTCGGCTAGGTGCTGTGTGACTCTGTGAGGACTGTCGAGCAGGGACTTTCATTTCCTTGGACAAAGGACATCCTTCAAATCCTTAGACCTGAGGTTCAGAAGCCCCATAGTTTGTGACTGGCATGGGATAGATAGTGCATGACCAAAGTGTGGTCCAGAGTAGGACTTTGTAAATAAATTGTATATATGTAACTAAATGAGTGATATAAATAGTAACCATTATACAGTAGTCATTTCTGGGCACCAGAGTCTTGACCTGCAATTATAATGTATCCAATACATGCTCCTACCTGCATTTGAATATGCCCTCATCCTGAAATGCATCACAAATAGCATATCAGTATGATATATAACAGAGATCTCAGAAGAAGTCAGTGCCTCAACAGAAAAAAAAAATCCTCATGGAATTTGTACCCAGGTTCTCTCATTTGCAGCCAAACACTAACCATTCAGCCACAACATCTTTATCTCTAATATACTTTTTCTATAAAAATATTTTAGATGTTATGATGAAACTTTTAGTATGGCTTCACATGAAAGTGGCTTAATAAATTTTGCATGATAGAGTATCTATGTTAGTTTGAAAATTATATGGTATTAAAACGTTCCGTTGTTTAAAAAGTTTGATTTATATAAAAATTATTTTTTGCTTTTGTTAAAAAAATTACTTATATTTTATGGCTACAGCTACCTGATGGTCGAATAATTAAACTGGGTGGTGAAAGATTTGAAGCACCAGAAGCTCTGTTCCAGCCACATCTTATTAATGTTGAAGGCCAAGGTATAGCAGAACTAGTGTTCAACACAATTCAAGCAGCTGACATTGATATCAGACCTGAATTGTACAAGCATATTGTGTTATCTGGAGGTTCTACAATGTACCCTGGTTTACCTAGTAGACTGGAAAGAGAAATCAAACAATTGTATTTGGAAAGAGTTCTTAAAGGAGAAACAGAAAAATTAGCGGTAAGTGTTTTATATATAGAAAGACTACTGCAAGTTGAAAAATTCAATGCAAATGTTTTATATGTTTATGCATAATCAGTTTGAAATGGGTGGGATCTCAGTAGTATGCCAAACCTGTAACATATTGTTCCTAGGTTCAAGTTCTCACTGTATCTGCATTGAGATAACCTCTGCTAAACATCACCCTGCCTTTAATGAGAAGGGAGGCACCATGGGCTTAAAAAATCTACTGGCCATCAGGTGGGACATTAAGCCATGGCCCCATTTGCAAAAGAGTCGTACCCTGCAAATTTACTATTTTACTGGCAGGTGTTTTTTCCCCTGCAGTACCATTTTTTTTTCACTTTGAGTCTAAAGTTTGCATTGTTTAGCAAAAGAAATTCCTTTTTTTACAAAAATTTTGAAATTTTGTATAGGAATATTCGTAATTTTAAAATAAGTTAATATGTTTTAATACATTGTTGTATTAAAAATTCACTCTTGTGCAAAAATTAAAAATTTTTAAAGCATGGTACAATACACAGGTCATTGCACATTTTTTACACTAGTAGTAACGTTTTTTTTTTTGCTTGAGCACACTCTACACATTCTTGTGAAATTTTACTTCCTTTCTATTGCAGGGATAAAGAATGGAAAATGCCTTTCATGCAAACACAATAGATTTGTGTTTCACTAGTCCTCTAGGGGCGGGGGTGGCTCAGTCGGTAGTGCGCCAGGCTCGTAATCGGTCTTCTCTACTGGATCAGCGTTGAGATTTATCTCCGCAAAACTCCCCACTCTGCCCACAGTCGGTAGGGGACACCGATGGGCTTGGAAAGGCCGCCGTCCGTCAGATCGGACATTAAGCCATGGCTCTGTGTGCTACCATCTGTCTCCCAACAGCTGTTCCAGTGGGTCCCCTCCCCCAACCTTCTCTGAGCTTTCGGGGTCTTTGTGACCTGGCCATTTAGCCCATGGTGTGCAAAAAAGTGCCGCTCAGAGGTAAAGCAACCCAACCCACTATGTCCTCTTTGTCTAGCATCTTTGCTTGTAGAACGGCAAATCCAAGTCAATTATTTTTGCAGCTCCCACAGATTCCTAGATGATGATTCTGTGGTTTCATCATCAACTGAACATGGTTCAATTAATCAACTATACATGCACACAATTTTTTTTAAACCATTTTCAAGAGTTGGAAACACATTACTAAATCCAAACATCCAGTCATCTGTTGCTAAAAGGGTACCTTTTGAGAAACTAGACACAGCTGCCAAGTTTACTACCTTGAATATACTTGGGCATGGCAGTGAATGGGTTAAGTAATGTGCTAAATTACCTTAATGGTATCTGACAAACTGTTGATAGACCTTCCCTACCCAGTGCTTAGCATTTGGGGCTTTTGCGACCTATTTAGCCCATTGTGTGCACAAAAATCCTGCTCAGAAGCAAAACAGCCCAAACCTGCTACAAGTGAAATAATTTTTTGAGGTTCTAGATGTTATTTGAATAGCATTTTTATAGTGTCTTAAATGAAAAGGGAAAGATACTTGAGGGGGGGGGGGGCACTAATTTGCTGAATTTATGCCAAACATTCTATTACATTCCTTCCAAAAAGAGTGTGTGCTAATAAAAAATGTAAAAATTAAGGCATATTATTTTGTAATTGTTATGATAATGCAATCGTTTACACATCTATGCAGAGATTGTTCAATGTCATTGTGAAATAGAGACAAATGAGTGCTTGATATGGAATGTTATGTAGTTATATTTGTCAAAAAATGTTTACTTGTTTTATACTTTTTCCTAAATTGTGATTTTTAACAATAAAAATGGGAAAAACTGAAATTTTTTGTTAATAAGGAATGTTTTAAACTAGATATATTTATCCAACAGAAATTCAAGATAAGGATAGAAGATCCGCCAAGACGAAAAGATATGGTGTTTATAGGTGGAGCAGTTTTAGCTGATGTTATGAAGGACAAAGAAACATTCTGGTTATCTAGGGAAGAATATGAAGAAAAAGGACTGAAAGTTTTAGAAAAATTATGCGTGAGAGCAAATTAGAAATATAATTCTTTTTTACGTGGGACCATTAAAAAATAAACTGCCATGGCTGGTCCAGTGATTTAATAATATGCAGGATGTCTTAAATATATGGTTTCTTGATTTGTGTAGATTATCATCAGAATGAAGCAGAAATAAATCATATGTTTAATTTTCCTTTATGATTCTAAAATTAAATGAAACATATTTAGAGGGGAAACTTAGTGTAATATATCAAAATACATGATATAATTATCTTTAAAGTACTTACTTGACATGGTTTTAATGATGCATTCTGTCATATGCAGTTAACTTTTTTTATGGCCAGCCAGTATTACACTGTGTAAAAAGTAACTGTTTTTTAAATTTTATTTTTCACATTTTGTTGTCCATGCCATCAGCCTGCCATCCTTAAATAGCATTCTTCTGTAAACGTTATACAGATCAAAAGAGAGAAAAAAAAATTTATTCATCCAGTGAAATAATGTAATTGCCAAATATCATTAAAGCATTGTACCACATAAACACTAAAGATCATCAGTAGCAATTTACTGTGTATAAACTCGATTACAAATACTGTTAATGCAAACAAAAGTGTTAATTTCAAGGTTTGCAGTATATACATTTTCCTTTAGAAATTGTATAAATTTTAAAATTTGGAATGTTCAGTAAATTTCAAGAGAAAAAAAAAATCCATGAAAATTATTCAAAAACTTATGCCTGGTCATCTGATAATCAAGAAACAAAAGTTTTGCAGTTTGTCTTACTATGTAAACTAAAAACTAGTCTACCTTTAAAAATTGTATAATTATAATTTTTGTCTAATTTCTTTTTTCGACTGTTTAATGTTAAGAATATAACTCAAATTTAACAAAACCCATACTTACTACATATTCCTTTCTAAGGCGTATTCGTTCTATGGAATTGCTTCCAACTAGATCAGTGATGGAGAATCTTTTCAATTCTGCATGCCACAATTAAAAAAAATTGGTGATCATATTGTTGTATCACTACATAAATGATCGCTGTTATCAAAGGAAAGTCACAATTATAATAATGAAATTATCTGGTTCATTTGAACAGCACAGGAAAAATGATAATAAAAAGTTTCAAAATAAAAACTACCATTTGTTATTTAGTGACTTTTGTTGCTGCACTCTTGAAGAAAACTCTTTTAGAGCAGGGGAGTAATTCATACACTTTAATCTACGCAAGCAGCAGTGACATCATCAACCAGTCTTGCCTGTTTTAATGTTATTCAAAGTTGAGAACCAAAGTTTTGCAGGAATAAGTTGATGAAAAAATAGTCAGTATATAACTTTGGAAAGTGTTTTAAGAGTGTAAAAAGTTTCAGGGATGCAGTTCCACACTTCCATTATCAGAATTATTATTCACTGATCCCTGCAGACGGTCTCACTTGAGTATTTCTAATTCAGATCTAAGATCGATAAACTTTTGCTTCCAACTAGATCTGGATTAGAACTCTGCTAACTGCCAATGACCACATTAAGTTTATTGTTCACTTAATAATTTTGTCAATTCTCATTATATAGATTTTGTTTAATTTTTGGATGATACAAAATGTCAGTTTAGGCTTGCTAACCAAAAACAGCAGGTGTGTCGCCTTTGATGCACATGTCATAGATTCGCCATCACTGAACTAGATCCTTCTTCCCTTCATTTCTTTCACCAATTTCTCTTTAAGCCTTTTTCCTATTGTCTTTATATCTGTTTTCCTACTCCACCTTTTTTTCCTACTCGCATCTTATTTTTAACCATTTAATCTTGTTCATTCTTCAGACATATGACATTATTTCAGCCTCTTGTTTTAAATCCTCTTTTTTTTTCTTATTCATTGTATTTGCTTCATTTTTTTTCAATTTTATTCCTTATTTTTCCTTATATACAAAAGTCCATTTTATTTCTGTTATTTTTGACACTTGTCTTTGTGTCAAAGTTCAGTCTTTAAATCATACACTAGAATAGTTTGTATATAATTCTGGAAAAGTTTTTTTACCCTTTTTTGTGATATTTGAGTTCCACGAGATTGAATTTAACCATTCTAGTGGTGCCTTATTTGCCCCTTCTCTTTGTCTTCTCTAATTTTTCTTTGTATATTGTTGTATCCAAATATTTTTACTTTTCTGAGAATTTGCTTATTGAATCTTTCACCTTTTCAATTTTGTTATTTTTTTTTAATTTAGTTTTATTTCCCCTTTTTATATTTAGAAAGTAATTTTTCTACAAGATGTTTCTACTTAAGGAAATTATCATCCCATTTACTTTCACAGATTTAGTTTTCCCGTGACTTTTTTTAGATGGTTAAATCAAAAGCTGTTGTTACTTTATTCATGGAATAGAATGTTTAATAATGCTTGAAATAACAATCTTAAATTGAAAATTAAATTTACACAACTTTATTAAGTGTATATTAACCAAAATGTTTAAAGTAGACCATGTTCTTCATCCTCTTTTCCCCTAAAACCTATAATCGAGTGGGCGGGGGTGGCTCAGTTGGTAGCGCGCCAGGCTCATAATCTGTAATTCCCAGGTTCGAGTCCCAGCTGGCTTAGAGTTGAGATTTATCTCCACAAAATTCCCCGCCCTGCCCACGGTCAGTAGGGGACACCGATGGGCTTGGAAAGGCCGCCGTCCGTCGGATGGGACGTTAAGCCGTGGCCCGTGTGCGGGAGAACCATACCCTGTGCACGTTAAAGAACACGCTGGATGGCCTTGACGGGAGGCTACCATCTGTCTCCCAACAGCTGTTCCAGTGGGTCCCCTCCCCCAACCTTCTCTGAGCCTACGGGGTCCATGTGACCTGGCCATTTAGCCCATGGTGTGCAAAAAAGTGCCGCTCAGAGGTAAAACAACCCAACCTATAATCGAGTACAGAAAGCCAAAACTTGAACATATTTATTATTGTGTTGCTGCAATATGTTTTCCAACTTTTCTAAAAAGTACAATATCGCAATTGAAATATCGATCAGAATTATCAAGGTGAGTAAATTCCATTTCCTCTCATCCTTGATATTAATCTGAATTACTAGCTACAAAGGATGGTTCCCCTCAGTTTGAGAAACCTCACGCAATAAATTAAATGGAATGAGATGATTACCAACAGGAAACTCATTGGCAAGTGTTTTTTTTTTAAATAATACGCTGTTTGTAAAATTCGTGTGCAGTCATAATATTAGAACACAGAATCTGTTTCAAAAAGCAGCAAAAATTTAGTCTAATATTTTTAAGGCTCCCAAATCTTGTTCCTATCCCCACCCCAGTTGAAGTAGTTTTCTAGTCATTTTAATAATGGATAAAATGTTAATTACAGTGGGGTTTGTGTAGAAAATATTAATAATTGTATGGTAAAACAAAATAATAAACCTATATACTATGTTAACAACTGAAAATCATTTGATTCTTTGTTTCTTCATAACAATTGTTGGCATGTGTCAATTATAACACAAATCAAGTATTTGTTGTTTGTGATAAAATTGTGCTGGCACAAAACATTTGTTTGTTATTTCATACTATGTTATATGTTATTAATAATACATGTTTTTTCATCATTATTTAGTACTTTTTTATTTCTTGATTTAATACTATAAAAACTAGCTTCAAATAGAAAGTTAAAAAACAAAATAGTCGATATTCTTTGCAAGTTTTATGTACTAGAAACGGTTTGTGGTATTATATTCATATGTATTATCAGTGAAATAAAATCTGGGTTCTTATTTCTACTTTGTGTATTTTTAGGTAATAAGATAAAAAAATTTCTAATGTATTCAATATGTACATAGGACAAAAAAATGTTCCTCTTCCGTGTAGTTTTTTGATAAATCGTAACAGCTCATGTGTAGTGAAAAAGTTTTGATGAATACTAGAAACTTAATTCCTCTTGAATTGCAATTTCCAACATGATTCTTTGTACATATATAAATAAAAACTTTCATTTTAGTATCACTTCAAGTTATGAAGAGTTATCGATTTAGTTATACAATGGACTATACGATATTAGCTGTGATTAAGCATGCTTTTTGATTTAAGCATAGCTGGCCATGGCCCGAAAACAGTCCTTAAAATAGAAACATGCAGTCTAGTGATCTCAGCACTTACTGAAAGCTCACCTTCCCCCCATTTTTATTGTGTGTAGGTTTTTTTTTATAGTCATTAATAGCAGGAGGGGGTGTTCAGTGGGTCCGTGGAGGTGACCAGGGCAGATCGAATTTTGAGGGCCCAGTTATTTCTCTGTTCAATAAAAAAGGTTGAATTCTTGGATATATTTGGCCCTCTTACCCACTGGGCAACTCTGTCTTATGTAGGAGAATATAATAACATTTGTACTGAATCATCGAATGAGTACTAATATTTTTTAAGCTTATGAAAACGTTCTTTCGTCATATACATTGTGCATAAGAATTGATTTTTTTTCTTTGTTAATGCTGTTAAATTTTTTGATGGTTTGAAGACTATTAATATTGTTAACATTTTTTTTTTCGCTATGAGTAGTAATATGTACATTGCCATCTGCTACGTTTTCATAGAAATGGACAACATACTGTAGTTATAAACAGAAATGTGTTGGTATTGATTTCTTTTAAATTGATTTTGCAGTGATGGATATTTGTATTAAAATTGCAAATGAATAAATTACTGACTTTCAAAGGGCATGTGACTGTGTATTTTTAGGTAATAAGATAAAAAGTAATTTCCTTAGCTAACTTTAAGCCTTTATTGTAAGCCATGTAAATGTCAAAACCCCTTTGATTCAATTGCTTTGGCACTCGATATGAGGCATGCAAAAAGCAGTGGGTACAGTCGCTCAAAAAAATATCCGAACACTATGGTTGATTACAGAATTCAGAAAAAATATCTGGCAACGATTTTTTTAGTAAACGAAGGTTGCCAGATCACTAATTTCTAAAAAAAAAAAACGTTGTCAGATATTTTTTTCTGAATTCTGTAATCAACCATAGTGTTCGGATATTTTTTGAGCGACCACCACCGGTAGGCATAGTAATATGCGAAAATCTCAAATTTTGGAACAAAAAAAAAAAGTAAAAGGACAAGAGTGGTCTACTATAGTATATATATTAAAAATAAGTTTTTAAATTTGAGTTTGTGACCCTTTCCAAATGGCCAAAACTATTATAAAAATTTTGTGTTTTTAGAAAAGGTCCCGCTCCCGAATTTTGATGATATATTAGAAACCCATGATGATCATGCATCGGCGAAAGCTTTCAACAGCTTCATGTGAACTGTGGCTCTTGCAATCGATAGATGCATATGCCGGGTGCATAATTTCCAAAACGTGCAATATAAAGCTGTTAAAAGTGAGTAGTGTGCCTTGCTTGTAATCTGCAGCTCCCTAGGTTCAACAGTGTTGAGATTTATTTCCCTTAACCCCCACACCTTAGTGAGAAGAGGCACTGATGGGATTGGAAAGGTCACCGTCCATCAGATGGAATATTACATTTAAGAGAACATGCTCGATAGCCATGACAAGCTTCCTGTTATCCAATGGATCCCCATCCTTCTCTGAGCATTTGGGATCCATGTGACCTGGCCATTTAACCTATTGTATGCATAAAAGTACTCAAAGGTAAATCCAACCTGGACGACAGCAACAATTTTTGAACATAGGATTAGGAATGAAAATTGCCTTGCTATTAGAACTGTATCCAAGCTTAATTTTTTTGAATATGGATTTACTATCTCCTAACATATAACGGGCAGAGGTGGCTCAATCGGTATTGAGCCAGCCTTGTAATATGCAGTTCCCAGGTTTGCATCCCACCTGGGCCAGCGTTGACATTTATCTCCACAATTCCTCAGTAGGGGACATTGGGCTTGGAAAGTCCATTGCCTCTGGGATAGGACGTTAAGCCATGGCTCTGTATGTGGGAGAGCCATACGCTGCACGTTAAATACATTTGATGGAAGGCTAACAACTGTCCAGTGGGTCCCCTTACCTCAACCTCTGAGCCCTTGGAGTCCCTGTGACCTGGCCATTTAGTTCATTGTGTACAAAAATGTGTTTCTTAAAGGTAAAGTGAATTGCCTAACCAAGATCTGATAAGGCATGATCACTGATCATGCCTTATCAGGTAGCATACCAAGTTCGAGTTCCATCTGGGCCGGTGTTGAGATTTTTCTAAAAAACCCCCATCCTCATTTTCGTCAGGGAACACCGATGGGTTTGGAATGGCTGCCGTACATCGGATGAGACGTTGACCCATGGTCCTGTGCAGAGGCATAGGAACGTGTTGGCATCGGGGCAATTGCCAAGGGCGCCAGGGTAGTGTTGGGGCGGCACGAGCCGTTTCACGATATCTGACGTTTGTGCAAAATAAAATCGAATGATTAGCCGCCCGTAGTTCGTTGAATTTAATACACATTGTTTATACCGTCAAGACAGTATATTATAAATTTTCGTTATTTCCTACAAAAATATTTTTTTCCTTTTATCGGCGGACAATTAGCCATCTCCTCTCCTGCACCGCGCATGCCATAAAACAGCTTTGGGACACAATTTCCAACTATTCATATTACTTTTATAAATCATGTTACAAAATAAAATTCTGTTACATAGGTATATTTTTCTTTGGACGGGAGTTCATAATTCGTACATTATATTGAATTTTTATTATGTTTATAAACCCCGGGATTGTTTAAGATCAACATGAGCGTACATCACTTTGTTTCCTATCAATCGAGCAAGGACTGACTCAAAAAATTAATTTTGATGAGATTTTACCAACGAAAAAGTAGGAAAAATTAAAATACTTTAAAAAATAATTAATTGGAATTTCTTTGACAATTATTTATGTGCAATTAATATTTATTCATGCAATTGTATTAAAATAATGACAATAAATATATATAATATAAATAACGTGTATTTTTTATCAATAACTAAACAAGGGCGGACAATTACAAATTGCCAAGGGCGCCAGAAGCCTAGCTACGCCTCTGCGCCTGTGTGTGGGAGATACATACCCTGTGCACATTAAAGAAAACTGGGATGGCCTTGATGGGAGGTTACCATCTCTCCTAAAGGATGTAAATCTCTCCTAAAGGATGTCTCTTAACCTTCGAGTCCTTTTGACCTGGCTATTTAGCCCATTGTGTGCAAAATAAGGTTGCTCAGAGATAACCTAACGGATCTGATATGTAAAGAACCAATCTATAATGGTCGCATAATTCATCGGCAATTGCAAGACTATTCTGGATGCCCTTCATATATGATGATGAATGCTTGGAATAATCACTGAAAATTGCATTAAAAATTGTTTTATAAAATGGAATAAGGTTTAAAGGATGAGATATACAGTATGTGGGCTATAAAATGAGAAACGTAAGCTCTAAAAAGGAGAGCAAGGGGGTATTGGTGTCTGATAAAACTTGATATTAAACTAGATTTGGTAAAAAAATTTTCTCTGAGCAGCACTTTTTTGCACATAATGGGCTAAATGGCCAGGTCACAAGGACTCAGAGAAGGTTGGGGGGGGGGGGATCCACTGGACAGTTGTTGGGAGACCGAGGGCTCATCTACATCATTCAGCATGTTCTTTAACATGCACAAGACTATGGCTTAACATCCCATGGATGGTGCTTTTCAAAGCCCATCGTTGTCCACTTTCATACTGAGAGCAGGGTGTTGTTTTACCTATGAGCGGCAACTTTTTTGCACACCATGGGCTAAATGGCACGGTCACATGGACCCCGAAGGCTGAGGTTGGGGGAGGGGACCCACTGGAACAGCTGTTGGAAGAGATGGTAGCCTCCCGTCAAGGCAATCCAGCGTGTTCTTTAACGTGCAATAGGGTATGTCTCTCCCTCACACGGAGCCATGGCTTAATGTCTCATCCGATGGACAGCGGCCTTTTCAAGCCCATTGGTGGATGGGCCTGCCCTACTGACCGTGGACAACACGGGGAATTTTGTGGAGATAAATCTCAACACTGACCCAGCTGGGACTCGAACATGGAAACTACAGATTACGAGCGCTACCGACTGAGCCACCCCTAAAGAGAGCAGTTGAGGATTCATTAAACTAGAACAATAATATATGGCCTCTGGCGAATAGGGATGTTCGTTTTCAAAGAGCAAGTTTTCTGTTTTCTACTTTTAACAGTAGAAATTCGTACTAACGAATGTTGTGGAAAATGCAAATAATATCTACAACAAAAAAAATTGCCCGCCTAGATGCAAATCATTGTAAACAATCACCTACTATAAATTCATTTTAAAAGCGTTTAAATTTAGTTTTAACCTTTTCCTGAATTCTGTAAATGTCATAAAATCTGAAATATATACTGTATATATGCAAGCAAGGTTTCCCATAAAGCACTTGTCTAGGAGCGCCAGTATTCTAGCGTTTTATTTTCTTATTCAAGTGAAAGAAATACATCCGTGTCAACATTCAGAAGAGTAAAAAAAAACTAGCAGGGATCCATGTAAAGTGAACATTTACTGAGTATGGATTATGTGAATTTGTTCATTCACAGGAGCGATCCAAAAATCTCCTAACAGCTGTCCAGTGCCCCGCCCCCCTTCTCCGAAAGCCTCTTAGAGGTAAAATAACCCCTCTCAGCAGTAAATACATTTTGAGGTGTGCAACCATTTTCCCCGTTTCATCACGTTGGCAAAGCTATGGGGAGATTCGGAATTCGTTGTTAGCTGACACTGGAAGGTTGTGTATCGTAATGTTGACAATATAACAAAGAGAATATTTGAGTTGGTTTTTAAAAAAGGTGATAAATGCACGAAATCACAAACTAATCCACAGCATTCATTGATTTACTAAACATTTAATCGCTAATAGGCTATTTAAATATCATGATGACGGGTCGAGGAAAAAATTGTCGAACTGGGTGGAATTATAACTCACGACCTCCTGATCAAAGCACATACCCAGGATTTAGTTTTTTTTTTTTTTTTGGGGGGGGGGGTGTCTGAGAATGAGAATAGGGTTTCCCAATTACTAAAATATTCAACTGAACAGGAAAGGTTAAAATGACACTTTATATGGATTAAGATTTTATAGTTTATTTTTAATCTATTTTTATGTCAGACATAAAATATGGGGCCAAAATAAACCTATACAAGGACAACTATTTTGGATTTCAAAACAGGCAAACAATATAATGCGACTATATCTGTCATCCCGCAAGTGTCACCAACCGTGTCATTTATGATCGGGAACGGCAACTTCCAATGTTGCTATGAATAAGATGTAAATAAGAAAGTACTCGCACTTAAGGCGTTATTAATGAAATAATCAACCAATAGTAAATACACAGAATTTACTGTTCACACAGGCGTCAATAAAAAGTTTTGTGGAAAAAATAAATTTTCCAGTTCATTAATAACTCCTTGAACGCGATAATTTTCTTATATACTTCTTATTCAGAGCAACAACAGAAGTTGCATTGCTGAACATAGATGGCGCCACATGCGGGATGACAAGATATAGTCACATCAGTGGAAGGATGACAAGGCAATTATAGTTTAGTGGTTAAACAATCTAGTTGGATCTGGAGAGACGTGGGTTCGAGTCCTGCGAATTGACACTCATTTTTTCCACAAAACTATTTATTGACGTCTGTGTATTTACTATTGGCAGGTAATAGTTCGGACCCCATCCAGCTCAAAACAATTTTTCCTCTACACCAGTGGTTCTCAACCTTTTATGCTTCACGTACCCCCTGGAAATGTGTATATAACTGGCGTACCCCTTGTATACATTGATAAAACTAGTTATAGTATAACAATGGGAATAAAATAAAACATATATATCTGTGGTTCTCAACCTTTTATGCTTCACGTACCCCCTGGAAATGTGTATGTAACAGGCGTACCCCTTGTATAGATAGATAAAACTATAGTTATAGTATAACAATGAGAATAAAATAAAACATATGTATCAGTGGTTGTCAACCTTTTATACTTCACGTACCCCCTGGAAATGTGTATGTAACTGGCGTACCCCTTGTATAGATAGATAAAACTATAGTTATAGTATAACAATGAGAATAAAATAAAACATATGTATCAGTGGTTCTCAACCTTTTATACTTCACGTACCCCCTGGAAATGTGTATGTAACTGGCGTACTCCTTGTATAGATAGATAAAACTATAGTTATAGTATAACAATGGGAAAAAAATAAAACATATATATCAGTGGTTCTCAACCTTTTATGCTTCACGTACCCCCTGGAAATGTGTATATAACTGGCGTACCCCTTATATAGATAGATAAAACTAGTTATAGTATAACAATGGGAAAAAAATAAAACATATATATCAGTGGTTGTCAACCTTTTATGCTTCACGTACCCCCTGGAAATGTGTATGTAACTGGCGTACCCCTTGTAGATAGATAAAACTATAGTTATAGTATAACAATGAGAATAAAATAAAACATATGTATCAGTGGTTCTCAACCTTTTATGTTTCACGTACCCCTTGGAAATGTGTATGTAACTGGCGTACCCCTTGTATAGATTGATAAAACTAGTTATAGTATAACAATGGGAATAAAATAAAACATATATATCAGTGGTTCTCAACGTTTTATGCTTCACGTACCCCCTGGAAATGTGTATGTAACTGGCGTACCCCTTGTATAGATAGATAAAACTATAGTTATAGTATAACAATGGGAATAAAATAAAACATATATATCAGTGGTTCTCAACCTTTTATGCTTCACGTATCCCCCGGAAATGTGTATGTAACTGGCATACCCCTTGTACAGATAGATGAAACTATAGTTATAGTATAACAATGGGAATAAAATAAAACAAATATATATATACACACAGAGATTAAATTTTGTATTCATAAATTACATATATCGATAAACACAAAAAATGACATAAACAATTTAACAAATCTAATAAAATTATAAACATTTTACTGGGTAACTGACTTTTGAGCTCTCACTGCATACCCCAAAAACTTTTACCGCGTACTCCACGTTGAGAACACCCTACTCTACACCATTGTCACGATGATGCTTAAGCAGAATAATCATGATTAAATGTTTAATAAATGAATTAATGCTTAAGATTTTCTCAAAACGAAAAATGTCAGTCAGGATGTGGTTGGACCGTGACTAATCATGTGCACATGCCTGAAATGGCTCTAAAAGACCTCAATGTGTTCGAGATTTTTTTTATGAAACTACTCTGTGCATAATGCTCATAGGGAAATTCAGATCGAATGCAATGAAGTCCGCTAAAAATCAATTAAAAATTGCTGCAATAGAGTGATATAAGCTACGGGGCAGCTCAAAAAGCTGTGAAGAAAGAATTGAAATTGTTCCTTTACAAAGAAAGTGTCAGCCTGCAAGAATTGAAACCTGAGGATCACCAACAGAGGCTTGCGTACTGTGCATGATTTCAGAATTTTCTTGCACAACATGGAGAGGGCATTTTAGACACGACGTGTTACATGGATAAGGCTCGGTTCCATTTCTCCCACAGTGTAAACCCTAATGCAATACTTGAAACACCTCCCCATAAGCCAAAAGAGTCTGTATTTGGGCTGCAATTTCAAGGTGTGTGGTTGGTCCATTCTCTTTCGATGCAACAATCAATTCAGAACGTTAAATCTCAGAAACTGTACCCATTCATTGGGTAGTTGAATGAAAGTAAAATACAGACGCATACTTTCAGCAAGATGGTGCAATGGGACACACAGCTCATTTTTCGATGAAATTACTGAAAGAAGTCTCTGGAGATTGTAACACTTCAAAAGGAATTTGGTTTCCAGATTTGACCAAATGCTGCTTGATCTCGTATTTTGAGGGAATGGTCAAATCCAGTTTATGCAGGCAACCCCAAAACAATATACGACTTGAAAACAGCTCTTGCAGCTTCTGTGCAATCAATTCCTATTGAGATATTCCACAATGTTTCACAACAAAAGTTTCTAAGTATAAAGGTAATGGTGGGAAATACTTTCTTTATTAATTACTATGCCACATGAAAAACGGCTTTTGGATCACATTGTATATATTATTGTTCACTGGAAGGAGAGCTTGCACCAATCCCCTGTGATGATGCATAGAACCGGCCAGGCCAAGCACCTAATGTCCGACCCCGCCTTCTCGTGGTGCAGTCCGTTAGTACCTTTCAAAAGAGATACTCTCTTGTGGAAGTGAACGGAGTTGGGTTGGGTTGTTTTACCTCTGAGCGGCACTTTTTTGCACACCATGGGCTAAATGGCCAGGTCACATGGACCCCGAAGGCTCAGAGAAGGTTTGGGGAGGGGACCCACTGGAACAGCTGTTGGGAGACAGATGGTAGCCTCCAGTCAAAGCCATCCAACATGTTCTTTAACGTGCACAGGGTATGGCTCTCCCACACACGGGGCCACAGCTTAACGTCCCATCCGACGGACGGCGGCGGCCTTTCCAAGCCCATCGGTGTCCCCTACTGACCATGGGCAGGGCGGGGAATTTTGCGGAGATAAATCTCAACGCTGACCCAGCTGGGACTTGAACCTGGAAACTACAGGTTACGAGCCTGGCGCGAAGTGAACGGAGGGGGAGGGCTACCAGATTAGTGTGGCCTACTGATCTGGACAACTATGGCTACTTTTCTTTTTTTTCTACCCTGCTGAGGAGTGGTCAACCACACAGGGTCCTGGTGCTGACCATATAAACCCACTGGACAGATATATGGCTCTGAGCTTGATTATGGATCCTGATTTTGCTGCACTGGTGGGCTTCTATGGAGGGAAAATCTTCCTCTGTGTTTTCTATTTGTTTGTGGGTTGACAGCCCCAAGTGAATAGATTCACAGGATGTTTATCAGCTGGTGGATAATCCTGAGCAGAGGTCATCGCAGGCATCTGAACCCTTTGCTTCTATTGGCATCGTCAAATTCTACATTGGAGGAAGTCTTCCAGTGTAGATGGCTTCAGCCTTTAGTGGTGGAGGAACGGGTCTTTGCCCCATCTCTGCGATTAGGGGGCTGTTTGATATTGTCGGCATTCCCTCTCTCAATAAACATAGTTTCTTTAAACATCCCACTAACCATTTTCTCTCCATAGGTAGTTGGAATGTGAGGATTCTGCACAGAGCTTTTTCTCTTGAGGTCTTCACACAAGAATCCCATCATTATAACTTAGATATTCTCGGCTTGCAAGAGACCAGATGGACAAAGGTCAGATTCTTAAAAATAATCTTAAATTTCTCTTTTCAGGGAGGGATGACAATATGCATCACCAAGGCATGGGTCTGCTTCTCAGCAGACACGCTAGCGATGCTCTTCTAGGATATGAGTGCATTAATGAAAGGTTTCTCACAGCAAAATTTCAGACAAGCGTTAAAGACCTGAATGTTATCTGCTGTTATGCCCCCACTGAGGATGCCGATGAGGATAAGAAGGATAGGTTTTATGGACAACTTCAGGATATTTTGAATTCTGTCAAGAAAGGAGATATTACCCTTGTTCTTGGTGACTTCAATGCCAAAGTTGGTACTCACTCTGACCTTTGGGAAGGAGTAATAGGCCCTTTTGGTATTGGTAGCTGCAAGGGGCAACGTCTCTTTCAGGTAAGTCAACTCAATGGATTCAGAATAACTAACACTTATTATAAACACCGCGGCATACATAAGTACATATGGGTTTCACCTGATGGGCTGCATAGGAATATGATTAATTATATATTAATTAACAGCAAATGGGCTAGTTCTGTTAGGAATACAAGGGGGTATAGGAGAGCTCAAATTGGATCTGACCATTACATTGTTAAAAGTGTCTTGCAACTTAAAAAGTGTTGTGCTAGGGTTAAAAAATTTACTTTTAATACTGAAGCTCTGAAAGACCCAGTTATAGCCAAAGCTTACCATGATAGGTTACTTAGTCATTATGACAGTCATGGTATGCTTACTACTGAAGTTGAGGAAGAATGGGATCATTTTAAACAGGTTTTTTTGGACACTAATAGTACTCTTTTAGGAAAAAAGGAGCAGAAGAGACAGAATTATTTGAGTGATAAGGCACTTGAGCTTATTTCGGAAAGAAAGAACTGCAGGAATGTCCTTAATCAATAACCTACTAGTCCTAATAGAAAGCTTTACAGAGAACTTAATAAACGTGTAAAGGATCAGTTAGTTGCTGATAAGAATCTTTGGCTTGATGGCTTGACTGACAAAGCCGAGGAAGCAGTTAGACAGCACAACAGCAGAGAGCTATACCAGATAGTTGATGTTTTGTGTGGTAGAAAACGAACAGGTATACAGGGATTGAAGGATAAACAAGGTAAGGTTATAGAAGGTGAGGGTTTTGTCATGGCTAGGTGGGCTGAGCATTTCAGTGATATTCTAAATAATGTGGTTAGTTCTATTCCCATTGTTTGCAATGATGATAGATGCATTGGTGGCTTTAATGTTGGCTCTATAACACAATCTGAAGTTATTTTTGGCTATTTCTAAACTTAAAACTTCATAAATTCCCAGGTGTAGATGAAATTACTACAGAAATGCTTAGAGCTGGGAATGTTTCGGTTACAACTTGGATGACTGAAATTTTGAATATCTTTTATGATAAAGTCATGGTTTCTAAGGATTTTACCAGAGCTATTGTTATCCCTATTTTCAGAAAAGGTGATTGCAGTTCTTGTGATAACTACAGGGGTATCAGCCTACTCTCTGTTCCAGGTAAAGTTCTTTCCATGATTGTGCTTAATAGAATTAAGAATCTGGTTGACAGTCAATTGCGTGATGAGCAATGTGGATTCAGATGTGGTAGGGGATGTGTGGATCAGATATTTTCACTTAGGCAGATTCTTGAGAAATGTTTAGTTTCAGAAACCTTTGGTTGCTAGCTTTGTTGATTTCAAAAAGGCTTTCGACTCTGTTGGACTCTGTTGATCGTCATAATTTGTGGTTGATTGTGAGATCATATGGTATACCTGACAAGTTAGTTAACATAATGAAAGCTCTCTATAATACTGAGTCGTGTGTGAGAGTTGGTAAGGCTTGTAGCAATTGGTTTAGCATTACTTCTGGTGTTCGACAAGGATGCATTTTGTCTCCTTTTCCCTATAGCTTGGTTATTGATTATGTTATGCGAAATTCACTTCAAGGGAAAGATTAAATGGACTGGAGATACGAAAATTTCTGATTTAGATTATGCTGATGATTTAGCCCTTTTGGCAAATGATGTTGATGAGATGAACTCTTTCGTTCGAGCTGTTGATGAGACTGGTAGTAGAGTAGGTTTGGTTATAAACAGAGAGAAAACTAAAGTGATGAAAATTGGTCAGGCAGGCTGTGATTCAGTTAATCTGAATGGTTGCAGTCTTGAGCAGGTGTCACAGTTTAATTACCTTGGGAGCTATGTAACAGATAATGGTGATGTGCGGCATGAGATTAACAGCCGAATAGGGATTGCTGCCGGGACATTTAAGAATCTATGGAGATTGTGGAGAAATAGGCATATACACCTAAAGACTAAAATTAGATTGTATAATAGTTTGGCTCTTTCCGGAGTTAGTTATGGTAGTGAAACTTGGACGCTGTGTAAACAAGATAACAGGAAACTAGATGCTTTTGATTCTAGATGCTTACATAGTATCTTGGGTATTAGGTGGTTTAACTTTGTAACTAATGATGAGGTTAGGCAAAGGAGTTTGCAACCTCCTTTAAGCAGCATATTGTGCAGAGAGAGACTCCATTGGTTAGGCCATGTTGCTCGTATGAATAATTATAGATTGGCGAATAGGGTTATGAACAGTGTGCCTAAAGACCTCAGAAAGAAGGGGAGACTTAGGATGCGGTGGGCAGACAATGTCAAACAGGACCTTGTTAGAATTGGTGTGCAGTGGCCAGATGCAGTAGATGTAGCTCAGTATAGACTTGCTTGGAGAACTAAATTGCATGGTCTGTTTGGACCTCCGTAGCCCACGGCTGCTTGAGTATGAGGATGACACTGAATGTTTTAAATTAACAAAATATTATTTTTTAATGGAATTTGATTAGGAAATTGTATTATTTTTGTTAAAATTTAAAGTCTCACACCCATTTTGATTACATTTCTTTTTTTTATAGTTGTCAAATAAAAATACCTTTTTGTAGGAAGCTAGAAAAAAATAATGGCATACAAAAAGATACTGCGTCTGAGTGTACCTAGCAATGTTTAAAATTAAAATTTGGTCCTGTATATATATACTAAAATGTTTTATTTATTGATGTTCTATACAAACTAAACTCAAATCACCAAAAAATGAAGGTAAATGTACTAGACTGTAAATATTTAGCATTATATCAATCAAAATGAAGTTTTTTCTTGTAACTTTAATGTTACAACTGAATAAACTAGGTGGTAATAAAATTAGAAACTTCAGTTTATCGTTCTTAGACACTGATAACTCATTTGATGAAGAGTCTGATACCCACATAAAACTTGTGTGAAAATTATCGAAGTTGTAAGTAAACTTACTAGGATGGAACAGACTTATTATTTAAATGGGAAATAATAATAATAATCAATCTGTAGTATACCATATTACACAAGATTAACACTGTAATCATAGTTTGAACATTTCGTTATATCATCCATATTTTTTTGTTTCAGCTCTGCAAAAAATAACTATGAATATTCACAGGTCCAGATTTGCTATAAATGTTTGCATTCTTGTTACACTTTAATCTTCATGCTGATAAATTCAGCGATTGCCACACACACACAAAGAGCATAATATTTGAATTAAAGTTCAACATTTTTCAATATTCCTTTAATGCACTATTTTCCTTTATGGTGAAATAAAAATTGTTACCTCTTTTTACCATAAGTTATTTCAGTGATGAAGAGGTAACAAAATTTTATTTCAGTGTAATAGGAAAAGGTGACTTTTACAGATACTTTCTAAGAAATATTTAATTATAAAAATCATAATTACAGGTTCAAACCTGAAAAAATTATTAAAACTGATTAGAGACAAATTACATTTTCTTCAAAAAGCTATAACATACAGAAACCAGTATGAAATAATTCATTTACAGTGAGATTATTAAAATTTGCTTTACATAGTTGTTTTTATTAGTTTTAACCACTGCATAACAATATTTAATCCAAAACAAATAATAAAATTACTTGTTCATATGAAGTACGTATAATTGTTTATAAAGCAAATGCAAAGGATTTGTGGATTATCCAATGCTTACCACAAATAATTGAAAGTATTCTGTATGTGTTGAATGATTAATTTCAATTATGTGTTTGCATAAAATACCTAGAAAAACATTCAGAATTATTTCAGATGATACAAAGATATTGGAAAAAAATATTTTTATCTTCTGTATTTATATGCATGCTACAGAAACGGAACTGGAATAAAAAGTGTGTGGGTCTAGAATAAAAATAAAAATGACTCTCATATACATTGCTCGATATAGAAAATGCGACACCAGGAAGTATTTGTCAGAGCACCATGCAAATAGGTGGGTATGTGTTGACAGTTAGGTTATGTAAATGAGTGCAGTTGAGAACCAATCATGTGATAGGTGAGGGGATAACAGGGCAAAACAACTTGGCATAGCTAAGTTTGGTCATCCTCATCTGTGTGTGTGGATACTGCATCGGAGTGATCTCGGTGGCAAAAGCATGTGTAAGGAGTGAGAATGCCTGGGTGATGTCATCGGGAATCCTTCCATCACAAGAACACCTTTACCAGAAGCTTCATCATAGTAGTATGGCTGATTGGTCCCTGCATCACATTGTGGTGGAAATGCACCTGGATGCAACAACTGTCAGCCAAATTTGGTGAGAGTGGTTGGAGGAAGGCAATGTGCGTCACTGTAGTGGGACTGGTGCACGTAGTGGATGTCCAAAAGCCTTGATCATTGCATTCGATGGCAAGCTGTAGCAGCCCCACAATTCATTGCAGACAACATTCATCACAGTGTAGAGACAGCTACAAACATCCCTGTGTCAACACTGAATTGCAGATTGCCTGAGACAGGTTTGCACTCTCACCAGCCATTGCAATGACTGTCACTCACCACAGCACATAGTCACACAAGGTTGTAGTGTGCCATACTAGACATACGTGGCGGAATGAATGGAACCATGTAATTTTACAAGTCTCGTTTCTGTCTCAGTGCCGACAATCGCCGAGTAAGAGTCTGGAGATAACATGGTCACGGAGATGATCTTACCATCATCCACGAGTGTCATACAGCTCCTCAGACTGGTGTCATGGTTTGGGGCACTATCAGTTTCAACACCTGTTCTCCGTTCGTACGCATAGTAGGTAAAATGGCAGCATGACGATACATTGATGAGGTGCTGCAGTCCATTTTGTTGCCGCATCTCTGTGGTATCCCTGATGCCTCACTTCAACATGATAGCACCCGCCTGCACACTGCCAACATCAGCAGACAGTGCCTACAAGGTGTCCAAGTGTTGCCTTGGCCAGCACGATCCTTAGACTTCTTCCCAATAGAGAACACGTGGAATGTCATTGGCAGAAGACTTCACACCTCTGCATGACCCCATCACAGTGTCAATGAATTATGGACACAGGTCAATGACACATGGTCCACAACATCTCAGCACACCATCCAGGGACTTTTCCACTTGATGCCACACCATGTTGCCGAATATACAGCCTACCATGGCAATCACAAGAACTACTGACTCAGGCCACGTTACAGTATCTCCTTGCCTATCGCATTTATGTAATCCCTTAAAAATTAAATCACTGCTATCCTGCCTACTTGTCTACATATGTGGTAAGTTTTGTCTCATTTCATGCATTCCTTCATGGTGTAGCATTTTTTATGTCAAACAGTGTGTAAGTAAAGATGTTTAATTTTAATGAACACTATTCTAAAAAAAATATCAGCTTAATGTAATATAAATTTATCCTGATGAAAAAAATTATCAGTATAACATAATTTGTAAACAGAAAATCCTTAAACAATGCACTTTTCTATCTTTACATGCTTTGTTTTTTAGCATCTGGCAGGGCTGCAATGATTTAAATGCTGTGAAATACCTAACCAATCATAGCACTAAGAATAATGTTCTGTTGTATATCACCTAACAACCATTTTTGCCAATCTCACTGTGTGACATAGATGCTCTTTACATGTGCCAGAATAATGCTTTAAAGCAGCATGGCCACTTTATCATAGTATAAAAGGTGTTTTTCAGACTTAGAGATCTACTCAATTCTGATTGTATTGCATTATACATAACAGTAATGCCACCATAAAGTTCTTTCAAAGCAGCAATTCCAATCTATGCATTTCATTTTATTGTTCATTAAATATGAGTTATCATTATATTTGTTCATTCTTATTGTTTTAGTTAAGTTCATTAATTAGTTTAGTTTTGTTATTAGCAGCCAATACACACAAAGTCTTGCTGTTTCATAATAATACAGATAGACATTCTGGCAATGCATTGGAAAGTTGACATCATTTAAGAACTCACTGAGTGAGATGATTACTAGAACAGACAGTTAAAAAAATTACTAACTTCTTAAGAAGTAAACCCTAACACACAGTAAATTTCTTTCATTGTGATTATTTTGTAGCATGAATTATCATAGCACTTTTTTTTATTGAATTTCACCGAAATATTTCAGTATAACGAATATAATTTGGTCACCTGCTCGATTTCATTATACTTATATTTGGATGGTACAAGATTCATTTATAAATAACAGTCTTGCCACCAATAGATGACTCACATACACAATATATTTTCTTACCACAACTATGCTTCTGAAAATATTACAATAAAGGAATATATTCAGTAGTGAAGTATCAAAGAGATGTCCTGTAGAAATGGGACTCATAATAAAATAGTTAGCTGAAAAGTCTACAAGTCACATTAGCTAAAGAAACTGTTAGCTACTGATGGTGTAGTAGTCAGCATGCCTGGCACATAACTGGAAAATGTGGGTTCAAATCCCACTCACAGTGAAACTAATTTTTTTCAGGTATTTCAAAGAGGAATATATTTTGAAAATTAGGTACACAAAAGGTTAAAACATTTGGACATTTTCTAATTGATTGTTTCTTATAGTTATTAGAGCCCTGCACAGATGATAAAAGTTCTATCCACATCCATAAGGTCTATTCACACCTGCATCCATTTATATTGGCTACTTAATAACCATCGAGATTTTTCAAATCAGGTCCGATGTATGTTTGCCAGTAAAGAAAATCAGTCTGATGGTTTATTAATGACTAATAATTAACTGAAATTATATAAAAAAAAAAAAAATAAAATAAATACCCCCTCAAGCAGCTGCTTGCCACAGAGGTCTGACAGGAGCCTGTCAGTTTATATGCCACAGTAGAAGATCTCAGAGGATGGCAGGACCTCAGCAGAAAAACGACACATACATCCATGCCTTACCCGCGGCTCGAACATATACTGCAATAAAAAAGCCTTTAATCAGAAAATATGCTTTGTTAAATATAAGACAAAAATTGACCTAAATGTAATTTGGCAAATTACTCTGAGTGAATTTTTTTTAAATGCAGTAATCTACGATTATGGAAAGATATTTCTTTTTATTACTTAATAACTCTCCTCCACATTTCATTAAATAAACTTTGTAATCTCAACGGCTGAATTTTTGAAATTTAATTCCAGTTTTCTATACAACGCTCAAGCAAAATTTTTTGAATTTGTAATCTGCTCTGGCAGCAAAAACACTTCACACAGGATTTTTTTTTTTAATTTGTGGCTGTATCCCAATGCATTTTTTAGAAATGATTATTATTGAATTTTCAAAGCAGGCTTTTTTTTATTTCAAGTACTTTTTTTGCTCATGGCACATATAAATAATGTAGTAATGTTTACCCATGTTCCTGCATATTTGAACAAATCTATGACTTCTTTTGCTATGCCAATTTAAAATATTTTTTTCACCTGCAGTTTTATCTGTTATCTGCATTAACATTAATCTTTTATCTACAGAGAACTTTCAAATGCAGGATAGCCATAGATATTAACATCCATGCAGGGCTCTAGTTATCATTGTAGGGTAAATTTTAATATGCTTGAAAACAACAGTTAATTTTAGCTTTTATTTTAAAATTTTGATATTGATTGCATGTAAAATTAATTATCCAGTAGTAAATTGTTTCAGACTAAATTCTTACTCAGGCATAAGTAAACAATTGACCCAAACAAGTTAATAATAATGAAGTAATTTAGCTGTTTACAGTTATGACAAAATTAATACATATAATAAGTCATTCATTCCTACTGTTCTAAATTATTAATTGATGTAGCAAAAAATACATAAAATGGAAAATTATAAGCTTCTTATCAATGATAAAATATCAGTAATATCAAAGTGTGATACAAAGCACAATACAGAAATATATATATATTTAGGACAATGTGTAAGTATGTAATTTGCTATTTTCTTCTGCATATCTTCAGGACCTTAAAAATTTCATCTTGCTATCTTAGATCTGTTTTTCCGTAAACTCAGACTTTGCAGTGGATATTTAGTCTTTTTGTGCGATTGGCTTTGCTGTCGACGTTTTAAAGCTGCCTTTTTCTTTTGAGCAATTTCTTCTGGAGTATATTTTTGTGTACTTGAACACTGAGCTGAGAATTAGAAAAAATGTACTTTTGAATAGAAATACTTGCTGATAAATAAGAAAAAATTTAAAAAAGAAATTATTTTATAATTAAACCAACATTACTTGCTGATTGAAGTAGTCAGTTCCAGAGAAGTAAATACAGTATACCTTTACTACTTATAAGTACACAAGGGTTACATTCCTGAAACATTGTAAATACCTAAAATAAAGACTTATAGGAAATAGGAAGTTGTTTCTTGATCACAGGGAAAAGGTTCATAGCTTGCAAATGCAAACATATTATGACAAGAACAATATATTTATTACAAAAACAAACATTTTAAAAGTGCATGTAAAGTAATAAAAGTAGCTATTGGATCCAAGATGAACCAAACAATCAACAATCTGCACAACAGGTATATGGAAAGTAATATTCATAACTATAGTTTCAAGGCTCAATCACATGCACTGCTGACCTGTGAAGAAGATGTGTAAAAAGTAGTAACCTGTGAATTCACATGCATTGCTGACCTGTGAAGAAGATGTGTAAAAAGTAGTAACCTGTGAATTCACATGCATTGCTGACCTGTGAAGAAGATGTGTAAAAAGTAGTAACCTGTGAATTCACATGCATTGCTGACCTGTGAAGAAGATGTGTAAAAAGTAGTAACCTGTGAATTCACATGCATTGCTGACCTGTGAAGAAGATGTGTAAAAAGTAGTAACCTGTGAATTCACATGCATTGCTGACCTGTGAAGAAGATGTGTAAAAAGTGGTTGTTTGTTTGGTGTTTTATAGTAAATGAGCCAATTAAGACTAAGGTGTGTTAAACAATGTGAAAAGAAGAAACAAGGTAAAATATCAGAGCCCACAATTGAGAATACAAAGGCCAGTAAGTGAATGAATACAACATATATACAGGGATTTATCAAAATAATGGAAACACTGACAGTGACTGGAGTACACACAATGTGCCATATGCATATCACAGGGACGATGTCACCCGCAATACGAGGTATATAAAGGGGAGAAGTATGATGTCAGCTATCATGTAAGCAGTGCCACAGGCGCAGGTGAAACAGCTGTTGTGGTGTAATTGACATCAATGTCAGATCTCAGTGACCTCCAAAATGGCAAAATCATTACTGCGTGTCTTGCACGAGCTTCAGTAACCAGAATGATGGAAATAGCAGGTGTAACACGAGGAACTGTATCAAAGATTATAAAAAAGGATAGGGTGTTGCCTCCAAACGTGCAAATTGTGGACTCCATATGAAGTTGTCAGATAGGGATAGGCAAATGTTGACACGGATTGTACAATGGAAGCCAAGACCATGGCACTGCAAATAGCAGCAGAGTTGGACACCAGTTGGAATGATCCCATTTCCATTATAAATGTTTGTTGGGAACTTCATTGTGCCGGTATTTATGGCCGTGCTGCAATCCACAAACCTCTGATTACCAACATCAATGCAACAAAACATGTAAGATGGTGCAAAACACATAAAAACTGGGATGCTAAAGACTGGCAACATGTCATCTGGTCTGATGAATTGTGCTACACATTGTTTTCCACTAATGGTAGAGAGTGTAAGTCTGGTGAAAACCTGCAGAAGTGTACCATCCTGACTGTGAAGCATAGAGGTGGATCCCTAATGCTGTGGTGTGCCATATCATGGCATTCCTTAGGGCCATTAGTTATTCTGCAGGGTTGTGTCACATCTGCAATGTATGAATCCATTCTCGAGGACCATCTGCATCCAATGTTGCAGGCACTGTTCCCTAATGACCATCCCTGGTTTCAAGCAGACAATGCACCCATGCATTGCGTAAAATGTATCAAGTTTTGGTTTGCAGAGGATGAGGTACAGCAGCTACCTTGGCCACCTCAATCTTCAGAACCTCAATATTATTGAACATTTGTGGGAATATCTGGAGTGCAAGGTCAGATCACACTTTCCACCTCCAGTATCACTGGCACAGTTGGGTGATATTTTACAAGAATGGTTCCATATTCCATTACTGCATGTGCATGACTTGTATAAGTCTATTCCATGTCGAATTGTATCTGTTCTGAACGCTCGAGGTGGGCCTACAGCTTATTAATAAAATATTCTCCACAAAACATGTAAATGTTTTGTGGACAATGTAAACATTTTCCTGTTATTTTGATAAACCTCTGTACATATATATATATATACATAATCCTCAAGAAACCTGGGGGGATACTGAGGTCCAATAAGACTATAATTTAGTCCTAAAACATATCCTTTGATACAGCTGTTGTATTTGGCCATTGTAGGCAAATTCTAATAAATTTCTATTTGACATTTTCATCACTGCATGCTGGTGTCTCATTTTTTTTAGGCTTTTATGCACACTGTTCATAACTATTTTCTAATTTGTAACTGTGCATATGGAGCAGCACAATATTCTCTCTCTATTCAAGATGCTCTTCAAATGTGGTTGATGATTCCATCTAGCCTCATAATTACTTGCATAGTTAAACTAATGCTCAAGATACTACATAAGCTATCTAGAATCAAAAGGCATAAAATTTTTTGCTATCTTGCTTACAAAGAAGTCAAAGTTTCACTACCATAGCAAATAATGATAACTTGTGGTAAGTTTTTTTAAAAATTAAAAAGAAAAGACCAAATGTACAAAATCTATTCCTTATCACCAGCCTGTGGGTCCATTTACCTCTGGTGAGATGAAGCAATACAAATAAAGATTAAACACAAGTATTCAAATGGGGACATCTCTAGCAAGGCTGAAAATAACTGAAAAATACATGAGACTATAGCCTTGATTTTAATTGCTATTTAAAGTTAGAGCAGGGTCTGTGAGACCCCACTGTCTGGTTCTAGGGTTAAAGCCATCTAAAATATGCAAAAACCAGAACAAAAGGTGAGGCAATTAACAAGTTTTGCAGTTAGCATAGCAGTTGTGATCAATGATAATCGAGCAAATGCTTAAAACTGCACTACGACAATAAGAAAATTAATCTCTGCAGATTGTAAAAAAATCAAGGCTCAAACAGCAAATGTCATAAATATTGCCTGAGGAAGACAAAACAGTGAATATCAAGGGCCTACTCTATATATATATAATCCTTAATCTTGGAAATGTTTTAATTCTTTTTCTGTTCAACAAAAACAGATGAAAGAAGGTTGTACATTCAACAATGAATTAATACTAAAACTTTCTTTAAATGTAGAAGTCCCCTTTTTTATTGGGAATTCAAATATTAAATTATTGCTTTTGGCATATTTATATCACATTAAAGTTATTACTACTTTTCTTAAAGGCTAAAAACTATAATTATTAGCACTGTCTTTATGAAACCATTAGTTCCTTCATTGTTCCATAAATCAACAGCAAGTCATCATTCTAAAAAAAAAAGGATTATTGGTAATAATATGCAATAAGGCAAAATCCTATGAGTTTTGAATAACACTGGTTCAACTTGGAGTTACTGCAATAGATTGCTGGAATTTGGGTTGAAGCACTGCTGCAGTTTGTGAAATGACTACACTCAAGCAGTGAAAACTCGGTTTCTTGGTACATACATACAGAATCCTCATGGAGTCATGGGATACAGATGTCCAACCAGACTCTGCAATTTAGTTCTTCAGACATGTTTCCTCTCTATTCTGATACAGATTCTGCATCTGGCTATTCTAGACCAATTTTAATGATATCCTGTTTGACATTGTCTGCCCATTGCATCCTAGGTCTCCCCCTCTTTCTGAAGCCTTTAGGCATTGTTCATAATCCTATTTGCTAACAGAGTTATGCATACTGGCAACTTAGCCAAACCAATGGTCTCTCTCTGCACAATATACTGCTCAAAGGAGGTTGGCGACTCCTTTGCCTTACCTCATCTTTACTTCTAAAGTGAAACCACCTAATGCCCAAGATACTGTGTAAACATCTAGAATCTAAGGCATCAAGTTTCCTGTTATCCTGCTTACAGAGTCCATGTTTCACTACCATAAGTAACTGTAGAAAGGATCAAATTATTATATATCCTAATTTTAGTCTTTAAGTGTATATGCTTATTACTCCAGACTCTATATAACTGTTAAAACTTCTTAAAAAATCAGTGATCACTACAGAGAGTAAATATTATAGCAATCTAGTTATGCATGTTATGAAAAGTTTAAAAAACCTGGTTATTTGTATTTTCAATAAAGCACTTGCAGACTGAAAGCCAAGAAAAGCATATTCTGTAGCAAATTTTTCCAGTGTTTTCTTTTAAATGGTAATTTGGAATTGGTACTTTTTTTCCTCTAGTTCTTAAATCATTGACAAAGCTTAGAAATATAGTGCACAGTAAGTAACCAACTTTATTTACTTTTGTAAGCAGTTCAAATATTTCTGCTATTTTTTCACCTTCCCAGTAATTTAATTTTTTTTAAACTTCATAGTTCTCATGGTAAAAAAATAAAAAGGGGCTTCACTGTAATGTTATTTAGCATTTATAAAATAAAGTACTTACTTTCAATTTCATTAAGCCAAGACAATACATCAGGTTGCATAAGAGCAGCATCATCTTCAAATGAAACTGTTTCAAGATTTTTGCCAGTTCCTGAAAATGCAGTACTTCCTTCATGAGCACATTCTTGTTTCAAGTTCTTGACATTAAAAGACACTAATTCATCATCATTCAATTTGTTTTTGCTACTCCTTGTATCATGCTTTGATGTTTTCCTTTGTGAAAAGATGAAAGAATTTCTGGTTTGTTTTGACATCATATTGCAAAGCTGCTTATTTAACCTTGGTGAAGTCCTTCTTTCTGAATGAGGAAAAATTTTCAACTCTTTTTTTGGAGATTTATCATAAATGTTATTACATTGGTTTGTAGAATGTTCAATTTTACTATCTGACTGTTTTGATACTAAATTTCTCTTTAAAACATTCATAGTAGAAACTGGTTTCACACTTTTACAGTCTGAGCTTTCTGAAGTTTCTAATGATAACCCTAAAAGAGTTTCTTCTGGAATTGAACTTAAGATATCATCTGCAACATTATCATCTTCCCAATCATCATCATAGTGCTTCAATGAATGATCCAAATCCCTTTTGCTTTTGACAGATGGCTGTGAAGACATGGTGAAAAGTTTACCTTTCTTATTAGATATAGCTTCATTCATATTATCTGTGTTAGAGTTTTGATGGCTTTGCAATACAGTCAACTGTGTGGTAGGAGAAAAGGGATTATGCTGTAAACCATTAGATGAATAAACCTTATCTTCATATGATAGTGTTTCTGGTATAACAGATGGGCAACTAGCAGTATTAATTTCACTGATGGTGCATGACTCTAACAGTTCTTGTGACATCTGGGTTGCTTTAACAATTACACTATCATCTTCATGTACATTACCCCAAAGTTCATCAATTGAAGAGTCTAATACAATTGCATTTTTCTTGATTTTGGTGCTATTGGATTTACAAGCTAACTCCTGTTCATCTAATGTTTTTAAACAATCCTCTAATTCTAAATGTTGATCATCTGCTTCATCAGATGAAGAGATCCTAATTTAAAATAAATAAATAAATAAATAAATAAATAAATAAATAAATAAAACAAGCAAAAGTATATATATATAATGATTAAATATGTAATACTGTTTCAATAAATTCATTATAACGAATTACTTGAGTTTAAAATAATTGTAATAATGTCTTTGGGAAAAAAAGCATTGTAAAAACTTTTTTTTTTAAACAAAAGTTATTACTACATTAAGATCAAATTAAAACAACTATACACTTACAATAAGGGCATAAAAGCATATTGTAATAAAGTATTTCTTTAAATTTTTGCTTACAGAGGTGTATAAACATAAAGGAATATACAGAATTTAAATTAAGAAAAAAAGCATAATTTCATTAGACACATTTTATTCTACCAACTATCATGGATGATGAAAGTTCTACTATATAAAAAAATAAGGGAACGTTTCATTATTCATTTGAATAGATGACCTTTACATGGAATGAATCTGGTGTCTATAAGAGCAATGTACAAGATATCAACACCTTAATGAAATTTCAGTGTTTATCTAAAAATACTTTGATGCACTGATGCTAGGCATTAAATTTAATATATTGAGGACCAACGTACCCTTTAATTTTTTTAAAGAGTGTATGTGGAAGAAATTTCTTGTGTTACAGAATTATCATTTCAAAATAGCTGAGCATTTTAAGTAATAAGTCAAGGAGTTGGGTTGTTTTACCTCTGAGTGGCACTTTTTTTGCTCACATTGGCCAGATCACAAGGTCCCTATACAAAAAAATAAGGGAATGTTTCATCACTCATTTGAATAGATGATCTTTACATGGAATGAATCTGGTGGTTACTACATTAAGCCCTTGGTTTGGAAATTCTACCTTAGCTTCTTCTTAGCTGAAGGCTCAGAGGTTTGGGGAAGGGGACTCACTGGAAGCTGTTAGGAGACAGTGGTAGCCTCTCATCCAGTGTGTT
The DNA here is from genome assembly GCA_038380435.1 of Ryuthela nishihirai. Lineage (NCBI taxonomy): Eukaryota > Metazoa > Arthropoda > Arachnida > Araneae > Heptathelidae > Ryuthela > Ryuthela nishihirai. Next base: position 39,944,705 of record JAWZYU010000029.1, read on the forward strand.
TTTAATGTGCACAGGGTATGTCTCTCCAACATAGGGAGCCATGGCTTAATATCCCATCTGACAGATGGTGACCTTTACAGTAAGTCAAGGGGATGATATGCATGGAAGTAAAAGGGTTATTTGTGCATAGGTGCATCTTAGCAGCTGTATAGATATATAGCCTAGAGGGAACATTGCCAAGGACCATGATGATCAGAAATAACTTTTATTAGCCAAAAACAAAAATTTTCAGACAAGTAAGATATTTTGACAAAATAAGAAATTTTGACTTTTCCTTATTTTACTTTGTCCTCAATGTCAAAAAGGATTCACATCAAATGTGCCAAGAGTTTGCAGAAAGGTTCTGCATAAGTGATGAAACCATTTGTTTTCATTTACACCACCTGGTAAAAGTGTGGAAGCTGAGCAAATGGGTTCCACATGAACTGATTGCTGACTGCAAACTCCAGTGGCTTATGATCTGCTTCTTTCACACCACAAGAATTGGCCATTTTTGGACAGGCTCTTGACATGCAATGAAAATGGATTGTCTATAGGAACACCAAACATTCGTATCATTGCTTGTCATCCAGTGAACCTGTACTGCACTCACCAAAACCCAGGAACCACCAACAGAAAATTCTGTTGTGTCAGGTGGACTACAGCTGGTATTGTCCGTTATGAGCTTCTTGCCACTAGTCAAACCATCACTGTGGACATCTACTTGGCACAGCTACAATGGGTTACAAATACACTGCTCCAAAGACAGCTTGCCCTTGTTCATCGCAAAGGTATTATGGTCCTTCATGACAATACTTGCCCTCACACAGCACAAGTGACCCGAGACAAGCTCCACAGCCTTGGTTTGGAAATTTTACCCCACCCTCCATATTTCCCAGGCATCATGCCATCTGACTACCAACTTTTCTTGGTACTGGACAATTATATGGGCAACCAACAATTTCGAAACTGAGAAGCACTGGAAAGAGAGTTGGCTGCTTACTTCACTTCTAAACATTGGGAGTTCTACTGTTATGGTATTTACAAACTTGTATCTTATTGGGAAAAGGTTATAGATTGTGCCATAGCTTACTTTACTGAATAAAATATCTTTATTAATAATTCATTATGTATGGTTTCATTTTATCCTCAAAAACCACACAAATGTTTTGGTTACCCGATATTTTAGAAGTTAAGAAACTTCTAATTAGGCTTCCTATTCATATTAGACATTCATTCTGTTACCAATCTCAACACATTTATGTATCTAAATTATAAATACCTTATAAAATCTTGGGCATCTTCAGTGTTATTTTCTAAAAAAAAAACGTTTTTTTTAACTCAAACTATAAAGAGAATTTTAATATTATTGCATGAAAATATATGAATTACTTTGATACATATTGGCATATTTCTCTTTAACACAAAGTTGTTAAGTTGTTTTAATCCTGAGTGTTCATATGGTTTTTGAAATATTGAATAATTTTTAGGATAGATGTGTTGTTATCCAAGATTTTACTAGAGATGTCATTATACCCATTTTAAAGGTGTTTATATTTTATGTAATAATTAAAGGCATTAATATACTTCCTGTTCCAAATAATATCCTTTGCAGAATTGATTTTAGTAAAATTAGACATCTGGTTTATAGACAATGTCAAGAAAAAGCATAGGTTCAGAAGTGTAGGATTCAATATATGAATTTTTTTTTAACTCAGATTCTAGAGATCTTTAGAATTTTTCAAATATTGTGTGTCCGAATTTCAGATGTCCCATACAATACATTACATAACTAAACCACTTTTCCCAAAAGCCTTTAGCCTTGCAGATTAGGAATTTGATGTTTGCAGCAATCTTCAGGAGTATAGTCTCCGTGATCAACATGGATTGGGTTATTTTATTTGAGTGGCACTTTTTTTTTTTTTGCACACAACAGGCTAAATGTCCAGGTCACAAGGACCCCAAGAAGTTGGGGGAGGGAACCCATTGGACAGATGGAAGCCTCCCATCAAGTGTGTTCTATAACACACAGGGTACGACTCTCCTGCACACAGGACAATGGCTAATACGGCCCATCTGATGGGCTGCAGCCTTTCCAAGCCCATTGGTGTCCCCTATTGACTGTGGGCAGGTTGAGCTTCTTACTGCCCTTGTCAATAATTTGTGGAGATAAATCTCAATGTTGGTCCAGATGGAGCTCAAATCTGGCACACTACAGACTGATCCACTCCCACCCCTGATCAACAAGGACCTACTGTATATATCAGCCTGGTGTGTTGATAACTGATAGATTTCTATTGTTTAAAGCTGAATTTTTGTGGCACTTGTCACTATAAAAGCTATTTGATGTATTCACTGTTCAAAGGTATCTAAAACATAGTTTTAAGTGTTCTTTTTTAATATTTACTTTAAGTTATATGATTTGCTTTTTGAAATTATCACTTCAGCATTAATCTTCTCCAGTACTTTTAAAATTAACTTCAATGATAAGAGCATTGCTCTAGATCATTATTTTTAAATCTAAACTCTTTTGTGGACTTGTAAATGGTTAATTTTTTCTATTGTGAACAACCAGCATTTAATGAACATTTTGCTCAAATGTGTGCAATAATTTATTTTCACTCAATTCAAAGAGAAATAATGACTATTAAAAAAAAAGTGTGCACATACTGGATTTTTCATTTAATCATAGATTTTAATTAATAAAATATAAAATAAATATGGTTATTTTGGATTTTAAGCCATTTTATTCATTTCAATATATAATATATATTATAAAACTTCAGTCTAAAACATGTACTGGTGTCCAAAAGTTAAGCATAGTTGACAAAATGAGCTATATTGTACAAACAATCGGCAAAAACAGCAACGAAAGGTATGTGCATATAACGGTGGGCATATGTAAATGTGGGAGTAATGATGTAATAACATGTGACTACATATAATTTGTATAAGAGACAAGAAGTTCAAACCTATAGTAATATAAATAATGGGATGCATGTGGAAAACCCCATTTTTTGTTGCTAGCATATTATGTTTATGTTCAAACTGATTTCTTGCTATAACAATATGTCACAGAGATAGCATATGGATGTCCTTACACTTGGTTGGGCTAGTGGGAAATTGAAATCAGGCTTAACACAGAGTGATGCTGCCAGGGCAATAAGTGTGCACTAATCTGTGGTGTCAAGGCTGTGGAGAAGGTACCAAGAGACAAGAAATGTTAGTTGTCCATGACTTACAATGGTTCAGGATGGCTGCTATGTGGCACTAACAGTGAGATGTGAGACACATTGAGAGAGCTTGCTGTAGAATTTCTGTGGCATTTCATGGATGAACAATTTTGAGGCAAATGATATACAGAAAGCTTCACGAACAAGGATTTTATGTGAAATGACATACAATTTGTATTCCACTCATCCCATCAGGGAGAAGAGACAGGTTGTCATGATGCAGACAACACTTGAACTGGACTTCAAACCAATGTTTTCTCCAGTTACAAATCCAGATTCAGTTTACAGAATAATAGTTGTCATGTCATCTGGAGAGCACCCAGAGTCAGTTATCATTGCTCTGGCATTATGTCACATCGCTGTTCCATATATTATCTGGAGAAACTTTGACAAGCCTCAGATATAGAGATGAAAGCCTTGAATCGTAGGAGGTTTTCTAAGGGTGCTGTTGGCCCACAATTCATGTTTATGGACTATAATGCACATCCACATAAGGCTTCTTTAGTGGATGATTTCTTTGAAGATGAAGATATCCAGCATATTTGCTGGACCTCAACCCTATAGAGCATGCATTGGGGAGATGTATTTAAGCTCATCAACCTCTTCCCAGAGCTCTGATCTGCTCTTGTACAGGAGTGAGATTTAATATCAGAGGACCTTCTTACTGCCCTTGTCAACAGCATGCAATGTAAGTGTAACACTTGTATCACTGTCAGACATCATCAGACACCTTACTGAATTCTTGGGCAAGAGTGAATGCATCTCTATGTAACTTTTGCCACCCAATTAAACTACAGTGCATTGCTCCAGTTTATCCTGTATTTTATGTCAGTTATATCATGCATTTATATTCTATCTGCACTATATTGCCCATGTCATTCTGTATTTTTCATTTCATCCATTTTGTCAATTATGTTTAACTTTTGAACACCAGTGTATGTGTTTAAGTTAGGGAGAAATTATTCAAGCTTCAAAATTTCCTATTTCTATTATCAGATTGTTATCTTAATTTAGAACACATAAAGAAACACTTAAATATAATAAAATCAGATATGTAAATTCTTACTTGTATCATTCATTAATTCAAATAGCTTCGTCATTTCTTTGTTTAGATCCTGAGCTCTGGAATTCTTTCTATAAGATGTTTGCACTCTTCCAGTTCTGTTCCAAATTGAAAATACAAAATTCATTCAGTTTATATGGTATATATACAGGGTGTCTCAAAAATATAGGTACAAACTTTTAGGGGAGGTAGATAACATCTAAAGGAATGAGAATTGCATAGGAACCCATAACCGGAAACGTCACTGTAAGTCAATAGGCGGTGCTGTTCATCAGTGCGCTAGAAGGGAAATTTCGGATTTCCTCTTTCGAGCGGTAGGCGGCTTATGAAGAGCAAGAAAAGGTATTCGAACAGGGAGCTGGCAGACATGCACTTAGTGTATGGAATAGCTGAGGGCAACAGACGAGCTGTTCAACGAATGTATCAAGAATGCTTCCCACACAGACATGTACCGGGGTCACCGTTTGTTTGTGCATGCGCATTGGAGGAAGTCTTCCAGTGTAGATGGCTTCAGCCTTTAATGGTGGGGGAACAGGTCTTTGCCCCATGTCTGCGATTAGGTGGCTGTTTGATATTGTTAGCATTCCCTCTCTCAATAAACATAGTTTCTTTAAACATCCCACTAACCATTTTCTCTCCATAGGTAGTTGGAATGTGAGGACTCTGCAAAGAGCTTTTTCTCTTGTTGTCCTCACACAAGAATTCCACCATTATAGTTTAGATATTCTCAGCTTGCAAGAGACGAGATGGGCAGATAAAGGTCAGATTCTCAAAAATAATCTTAAATTTCTCTTTTCAGGGAGGGACGACAATAAGCATCACCAAGGTGTGGGTCTGCTTCTCAGCAGACACGCTAGTGATGCTCTTCTAGGATATGAGTGCATTAATGAAAGGTTTCTTACAGCAAATTTTCAGACAAACATTAAAGACTTGAATGTTATCTGCTGTTATGCCCCCACTGAGGATGCCGATGAGAATGAGAAGGATAGGTTTTACAGACAACTTCAGGATATTTTGAATTCTGTCAAGAAAGGAGATATTACCCTTGTTCTAGGTGACTTCAATGCCAAAGTTGGTACTGACTCTGACCTGTGGGGAGGAGTAATAGGCCCTTTTGGTATTGGTAGCTGTAATGGCAATGGGCAACTTCTCCTACAGGTAAGTAAACTAAATGGTTTCAGAATAACTAACACTTATTACAAACACCGCAACAGACATAAGTACACATGGGTTTCACCTGATGGGCTGCATAAGAATATGATTGATTATATATTAATTAACAGCAAATGGGCTACGAATACCAGGTCATATAGGGTTCTGTTACGAATACCAGGTCATATAGGGGAGCTGAAATTGGATCTGACCATTACCTTGTTAAAAGTGTCTTGCAACTTAAACTTAAAAAGTGTTGTGCTAGGGTTAAAAAATTTACTTTTAATACTGAAGCTCTGAAAGACCCAGTTATAGTCAAAGCTTACCACGATAGGTTACTTAGTCATTATGACAGTCATGGTATGCTTACTACTGAAGTTGAGGAAGAATGGGATCATTTTAAACAGGCTTTTTTGGAAACTAACAGTACTCTTTTGGGAAAAAAGGAGCAGAGGAGGCAGAATTATTTAAGTGATAAGGCACTTGAGCTTATTTCAGAAAGAAGGAACTGCAGGAATGTCCTTAATCAGTACCCTACTAGTTATAATAAACAGGATTACAAAGAGCTTAATAAACATGTAAAGGATCAGTTAGCTACTGATAAGAATCTTTGGCTTGATGGCTTGGCCGAGAAAGCCGAGGAAGCAGTTAAACAGCACAACAGCAGACAGCTGTACCAGATAGTTAATGTTTTGTGTGGAAGAAAACGAACAGGTATAAAGGGGTTGAAGGATAAACAAGGTAAGGTTATAGAAGGTGAGGATTCTGTCATGGCTAGGTGGGCTGAGCATTTCAGTGATGTTCTAAACAATGTGGTTAGTTCTACTCCCATTGTTTGCAATGATGATAGAGGCATTGGTGGCTTTAATTTTGGCCCTATAACACAATCTGAAGTTAGTTTGTCTATTTCTAAACTTAAACTTCATAAATCCCCAGGGGTAGATGAAATTACTATGGAAATGCTTAGAGCTGGGAATGTTTCAGTTACAACTTAGATGACTGAAATTTTGAATATCTTTTATGATAAAGTCATGGTTCCTAAGGATTTTACCAGAGCTATTGTTATCCCTATTTTCAAAAAAGGTGATCGCAGTTCTTGTGATAACTACAGGGGTATCAGCCTACTCTCTGTTCCAGGTAAAGTTCTTTCCATGATTGTGCTTAATAGAATTAAGAATCTGGTTGACACTCAATTGCGTGATGAGCAATGTGGATTCAGAAGTGGTAGGGGATGTGTGGATCAGATATTTTCACTTAGGCAGATTCTTGAGAAATGTTTAGAGTTTCAGAAACCTTTGGTTGCTAGCTTTGTTGATTTCAAAAAGGCTTTCGACTCTGTTGATCGTCATAATTTGTGGTTGATTGTGAAATCATATGGTATACCAGACAGTTAGTTAACATAATGAAAGCTCTCTATCATAACACTGAGTAGTGTGTGAGAGTTGGTAAGGCTTGTAGCAATTGGTTTAGCATTACTTCTGGTGTTCGACAAGGGTGCATTTTGTCTCCTTTTCTCTTTAGCTTGGTTATTGATTATGTTATGTGAAATTCACTTCAAGGGAAAGATTTTGGCCTTAAATGGACTGGAGATACGAAAATTTCTGATTTAATAAAAATTTATTCACGAATAAGCTGTGGTAAAGATTTAAAACATTAAACAACGCGGTTTCAGGGAGCAAGCCTCAAAGGTGAGAGAGTGCTTTACACATTATAACCCAGTTATAGGTTTTACCTTAAGATTACCCATACTTCTATATTACTTATCTACGTGGCTCTTTTCACATAAGAGCGACTAGAAAGCTACTATATAGAATAAGACATATGCTCCCTGAAACCGCGTTGTTTAATGTTTTAAATCTTTACCACAGCTTATTCGTGAATAAATTTTTATTATTAGTTTAGCTGTGTGATATCTTACTTTAATATACATAGTGCACGAGTCGTTTAAAGCGCAATATGGAAGCCAAAAGGTTTATGAAAAGCCGTCTCGCCCTAAATAACTTATTACTACGGTTAAAATTTCTAGTTCAGTGTAAAAAACATGATGTGATCCCAAATTCAATAGGTATAGGAAAATAAAAATTTGAAAAAAATCTGCACTACATCTTACGAAAAGCAGAAACTATTTTACTAAAGAAAACGATTAGGGAAACACGGAAAAATATTCGACAACACGAAGAGCAGACATACAGGATGTATTTAAAATTAAAAGTTAATAACTTAAATCAATTTATGGCTAAAGTAACATATAGATTAGAACAAGAAACTAAAAGAATTCAGAAAATACACAAAAAAAAAAAATAAATAACCTAATACATAGCCAAAAACTAACTCAAAATCTGATAAAACAAAAGGGAAATTATATAAATTTATCTAGAGTAAAATTAAATAAGGAACAAGATGCTATCTTACAAAAAGGAGCAAAATACGCATTTGAAAACAATAACATCAATATTGAGCAAATAATACCTCAAATCGAGCAAGCATTATGTAAAATACCACAAAAATTTAAAGATAAGGAATGATTCAAGATGTACAGATCCATTCAAAAAATAAAAAATAACAATAAAGGGAACCCTAATATAAAACTAATACAAGATCTTAAAAAGAATAAAGATATTAAAATTGTTATGGCAGATAAAACAAATCAAATAGTAATTATGGATAAAGAACATTATGACAAAAAAGTAACCGAAACGTTGCAAGAATTAAAATGTCAACCAGTTAAGAACAACCCCACCCAAAAAATTATCACAAAACTAAGTAATATAAAAATGACCCATTCATACCAGACGAAATAGCGAAACAATGCATTGTACCAATGTACCCAGATATACCCCAGATGTTTGTGAAAACGAAATTGCATAAAAAGGAAAAACCCTTCAGACCATTAGTTAATAAACGTAGCTCTCCGACTTATAATTTGGAAATAGCACTATTCAAATTCTTTAAATAATACTTACCACCCACAAAAAATATAGTAACATCATGCCAGGAAGCCTTACACCGAATACAGAATACCCCCATATCACCCAATGTCACAATGCATTCACTAGATGTCATATCGCTTTATCCCAATACCCCTATATTGGACGCGGCAATGCGACTAAAAACAGAATGGCTTTGCATGGCATAACCATTCCGCCCGCATTACTTCGCCATGCATGATGCACTTTATCTTGCGATCACCTCCAACTATTTTGATATTGAAACACAGACATGGCTCCAGACCGAGGGCGTCCCGATGGGCTCCCCTCTGGACTCATGGCTGATGTCGTTATGCGACATGTCAAAGAAACCGCCCTATCTAGGAGTAATTTAAAACCAGATCTTTACATACGATATGTAGATGATATTTTTATACTATGGCCACATCCTACTGAAAAACTCAACGAATTTGTTAAAATCTTTAATAATATACTACCCACCATAAAAGTTACCATAGAATCCGAAATAAAAGCCGAATTAGCTTATCTTGATATAAAATTAATTAGAAAACCAATCTATTGTGAAAGTACAGTATACCGAAAACCAACTAATATCCCTAGTTACATATCAATAGACTCTGCGCACCCAATGAAATACAAGAAAGCTAGTATAATCCCACATTTTATCAGAGCATATTGATATTGCTCACAATATAAAACATTGCAGGAAGAGTTGCATTATATTTATAAAACAGTACAAGATATAGGATATCCACGAAAACTGCTACAAAAATGGGACACCGAAGCCAAATATATTGTGAAAAGAGATACTCAACCACCGCTACGGCAAATTGAAAATAAAAAACAATACGTTAGAAGCTTTCCATATATAAAAACAGTAACAAGAACATTAGAAAATACATTAAGGAAATATAACTATACATTGCCCACTACTGTTACACATTCTATTAAAAACTTGATCTTAAATGACAGAGATCAAAAATTACCGACAGGGGGGGTTTATGAAATAGAAATACCTGATCCAGAAAACAAACTAGAAGGTAAAAACAAGTACATAGGAACAGTACGAGGTACGAATGAATGAACACCTAACAGATATAAAGAATAAGAATCCCACAACAGCATTTTCGAAAGTAATACTTGAAAACAATATTAAAGTTAATAAAATTAAGTATAAAGCGGGAATAGCCCCAAAATCCAAATTCCAATTACAATACGCGGAAGCAATAAATATATACAAACATTGTGACGCTGTCTGCAACACCGAGATCCCACCCCTGTCATCGGCATGGAATCTCCTGTTGCAGAGCCCGTCACGAAATGCGCACGCAATATGTAAACCATAGTAGACGGGATTAGAGCGAGGCGGGCTATAAATACTACACATCTCTACCAATACTCCTGCCTGAGGAAGCCACATATAGACGAGACTGTGGTGAAACGTGTCGCAGGGAGTACCAAGAACCTAAGGGGTTCACGAGGTTTTTTAAATGTTTTCGTAAAAAACATGTTTTAAAGTTTTAACATTGAAGTGGTGGTGTTTAAAGTGAGCAAAATTAAGATCTACTCAAATCTTGGAGATGTGCTAATGGCAACAAAACAACCGATTGCTATACCCAGTAAGCATATTGAATCAACAGTTGGCTATAACAAGCAATAGCTGTGGACTTTATCAACAATAACATCGAACTGCTGCAATAAGAACTAGTACAGAAGAAAATAGCAAGAACGGAAAAAGAGCCAAGACAATCTCGCAGCAAATATACCAGCTTAATAGCAACTGTATGAATACTTCACCAAACTGGACTGGTAGCATACCTAACGATCTCTTGCAAATGTTGCAAAGTGCAATTGTACCAGCGAAATGGTAAATATGTCTTATTCTATATAATAGCTTTCTAGTCACTCTTATGTGAAAAGAGCCACGTAGATAAGTAATATAGAAGTATGGGTAATCTTAAGGTAAAACCTATAACTGGGTTATAATGTGTAAAGCACTCTCTCACCTTTGAGGCTTGCTCCCTGAAACCGCGTTGTTTAATGTTTTAAATCTTTACCACAGCTTATTCGTGAATAAATTTTTATTATTAGTTTAGCTGTGTGATATCTTACTTTAATTTCTGATTTAGATTATGCTGATGATTTAGCCCTATTGGCAAATGATGTTGATGAGATGAATCTTTCATTCGAGCTGTTGATGAAACTGGTAATAGAGTAGGTTTGGCTATAAACAGAGAGAAAATTAAAGTGATAAAAATTGGTCAAGCAGGCTGTGATTCAGTTAATCTGAATGGTTGCAGTCTTGAGCAGGTGTCACAGTTTAATTATCTTGGGAGCTATGTAACAGATAATGGTGATGTGCGGCATGAGATTAACAGACGAATAGGGATTGCTGCCAGGACTTTTAAGAATCTATGGAGAGTGTGGAGAAATAGGCGTATACACCTAAAGACTAAAATTAGACTGTATAACAGTTTGGTTCTTTCTAGGGTTAGTTATGGTAGTGAAACTTGAACACTTTGTAAACAAGATCAGGAAGCTATATGCTTTTGATTCCAGATGTTTACGCAGTATCTTGGGCATTAGGTGGTTCAACTTTGTAACTAATGGTGAGGTTAGGCAAAGTAGTTTGCAATCTCCTTTAAGCAGCATATTGTGCAGAGAGAGACTCCGTTGGTTTTGCCATGTTGCCCGTATGAATGATTATAGATTGGCGAATAGGGTTATGAACAGTGTGCCTAAAGGCTTCAGAAAGAGGGGGAGACCTAGGATGCAGTGGGCAGACAATGTCAAACAGGACCTTGTTAGAATTGATGTGCAGTGGCCAGATGCAGTAGATGTAGCTCATGACAGACTTGCTTGGAGAACTAAATTGCATGGTCTGGTTGGACTTCCGTAACCCAGGGCTGCTTGAGGATGATGATGATGATATTTTTGAGACACCCTGCATATGCACTGACATAAAATTTGTAAAATTTACAATAGTAAAATGTAAAGGTAATTGACTATCTCAGATAATAATAATGCTTTCTTATCTAATGAATACATCCTATTTAATTAATTAATGAACACATGATATAAAAAAAATGTGGGACCATTCTAATTTATAAACTCATTTTAGTTATAAAAGTTTATAAATTTAGTTTATCAATTAGAAAAATAATCATATAGGTCAGATCCCACCCAGCTCAAGACAATTTTCCTCCATGCTCACATTGATTTGCAGCATAATAGTGCCTCTGAGTTAAATGTTAGTGCTCTAATCACTAAGCTATCACCAGCTTTCTCAGTTGTGACTTTTAAATCTCACTGATATTGTCACTCATGACATCATCTCTGATCAAGAAAGGCAACATACTCAATATTGCTCAATATATAGATGTTAAATAAGGAATGTTGTGTAATTTGTGAATTTAATATTGATTGACAGATTAAATGGATCCAAAGACTCAAATAGTTGAATTAAAAAGGCCTATTAAACAATTTTAGGGCATATTGTATCAAGGCATGTTCACCATTCTCTTTAATACACAGTTTATTCCCTTCTGCACACAGCTTATTCAACATCCCATTAGATGAATAGCAAATAGTCCTATGCAAATCCATCAGTCTTTTTCTCACTGAAAGCAATCTACTACACTGAATATCTATCAGAATACTTTGCCTTGAGTCAACTATTTATTATATACATGATATAAATTTGTGAAGGTTTAGTGGAAAGCAAAAAGTATACTGAGTTGAAATATACTATGTAGAAAATATTTCTTTACTGATGTTTTACTTAGGACTTCCCATTATATAATATACGGATACTTTAAGCATGAGATGTGTAAGGCAAATAATTGATGAATGTGCAACTGGGATATCTCAGTTTATCAAAACTTCTTGTACAATGAGAGGAACTGAAGCTGTACTATATTTTGAATGGGAAAATATTAAATAAAAAAAAACTATTATACTACGGATACTTTGCCCTTGGCAAAATAATATTTTGTTCCTGATACTGATTAAATATACTAACAAGTAATGGAAGCTAATATTTATAGAATATTTGAAATATTAGCTAATAATATAATATTTATAGAATATCTTGAAATATTAGCTAATATTTCAAGATAAAAATACATAAAAAAACCTTAGATTAAAAAACTAAGCTAAAAATGAAAATAATAGATATTAATGTCATGGTTTAGTTTTCCACATAATTCGCTGTCTCATTAGTTTTTCATTATTCTGTCACAGTTTGGACTTTCTCTGCACTGATCTGGAGACTTCTTTCAAAATTAGTTGTTGAATGAAATTACTGGAAACAGTACATTAAAGTACTTAAAATACAATATTTATTTGAATATAAAGCTTTATTTCCTGGCAATTTCTTCTACCAAAAATTAGAGAGCTATATCATATACATACACTGAGAGGCCAAAAAGTCATGGGATAAATGCCTAATAATGGGTTGGTCCTCCTCGAGCCCTCAGCAGTGCAGCCACACATTGAGGCATGGAGTCAACAAGTTGCCGGTACCGTTCTGCAGAGATGGCATGTAGATAGCTATGTGACCAAGAGTTTGATCTAGAGTAGTATATTGTATATATCATCTTGTTGTTTGTATAATAAATTTGTGAACATACTACCAATTATCCTAAGTAATCTTTTCCAGCCACCAAGTTCTTTAGCTGCCAAACTGTGTACCGAATTTATGCTGCTACCCTAATCATATACCTTCTAGTATCAATAAAAAACCTTGGTTCACAGCAATACTAATGAACAATGAATATGAAGCATGCAATGAATCAAAGTACAAGATTACACAACTAGCATAAAATGGGGTTTATATGCCAACACTTAAGCAATTTATTTAAGAAATATGCTGGAACTCTGATATATTGTAGTTCATATTGTGAAACCATTTTTAAAAGTTCAAGTTAAAAAGACACAGAATGTAAAGATACCAAATCAAGATCAGTCGGCAAATTTAAAAATCTACCAACTGAACAGAACTGAGAAAACTGTATATTAAACTGCAACTTTCTCTTCCTAACTCTAGTTTGTTTATACTTTGATTGAATATACCGTATTTCTTCAATTCTAAGATGCCATCGATTGTAAGACGCACCTTAATTTCAGTACCACCAACAGAAAAAAAGCTTTGATTCTAGGGAAAAAAACTCTAAAATATATCTAACAAATATTTCTATTATAAAGGAATTCAATTTGCTAACAATAATACTACCTATTTATCAATAGGTATGTTATTCATCACTTCCTTCTGAATCAATATCAGAGTCTACTTAACATTCAGAATCTGATTCTTCTGAGCAGTCTTTATCTTCATTATCCCATAATATATCGTCTTCTGAGCCATCGAGAGTGTTGGTGATGCAACATTTTTTAACTGAGTGCTGCAGTATTCTTTCTGGAATTAGCTTCCAAGCTGTTGATACCCATTCAGCCAATTTTGATGCCATCGTTTTCTTAATTTCTCTGGAAGGTGTCAGCAGAAGGTTGTCAGTCAACAGTCAGGTTCCAAGCTCACTATAATTCACTCACACAGCTCCACTATAATGAAATAATGGTGGCTTCACATTTGGAAAGGGCGGGAAAATACCCACGCCACTTTATTCTCCAGTGGAATTGGAGAATATGATAAAGGTCAAACTTGGAGGCAGGGTTTCCGCGTAAAAACAAAATGTGTGGTGCCATGTGCAAAGCGCTGGGGGGAAAAAAATCCGCAATTCTAAGACGCATTCCGTTTTTAGAGATGTTTAAATGGGAAAAAAAGTGCATCTTAGAATCGAAGAAATACGGTAGTTACTATACTTTATAGCCCAAAATATCTACTAGCACTTTAACCAATTATCATATGATGGATTACATATCACATTTTCCAAAAAATATCTATTGTAATAATGTACATTGGTCATATTTATTACATTTTGACAGAGAAGAATCAATGAATTCTGCTATCTGTGGAGTTACTGGGTACTACTGTGCATGAAAAGTCAGTACTGCATTATATGAGACATGGAGGTTTAGAGTGATGAACAATTAAGATTGTGGTGTTTTTAGCTTTATATCTGTTTTTAAAGTTTTTATTATAAAGAAGAGAACACATTTCAGGTTAATGTTCAAATATAATCTCAAATGAATTCATTTGGTAACTGCTAGTTTATAATTAGGGAAAAAAAGAGGTATGTGGCATTAGGCACAGTATAGTATTATTATTCACTACAATACTACTCTTAGTTATTATTTTCATTCCTTCTGTAGTATTCATCAAAATAGCACTTCTATTCTGATGATTTTTGCAAAGTTTTTGTGGTTTTTGTTATATAAATAACACATCAGGAAAGTTGCCAAAGGTAATTATCTATATTCTTCCAGTTCAATCACAAATACAAGTGGCAATCCATAACACCATGGAATTAAGATGACTCTGCAGATTATGCACTTTTACTGTGCCAGCAAAACTAATTTTGCACTGGAGTCCATGATTTCAAGCAAAACAATGGCAGTAAGGTCAGTTAGCCTAACCACCAAGAACTACAATGTTAGCTCAGACCTTCATATGACTTCAGAAGTAGGTTGTAATCAGCGATATTCATTATTACTTAAAATTTAACTGCAAAATTGTAGGCCTAGACTTAATGAATGGAAGAACCCAGGTGGAAAGATGACATAAATGCATCCAAACAGGAAGCAAAATATTCTTGCTGTAGACACACTACAAGAAATGTTGAATTTGATGATGCCAATGCAGTGTAAAATTTTGCCATATTACGATTTCATGCTGTGTTATATTTGATAGAGAGCAAATTAGTACAAAATATGCAATATTTTCATTCTAAAATATTTTTACAAATAAAAAAATAAAATCTATGTCGTAAAAAAAGTAAATTGAATATATACATTTCAGTGATTTTCAACTTTTCTTTAATGATGTCCCAACTGCTTTCTGTAATTGTGGCCTTATTACAAAGGGTAGCTGTATAAAGAATATATATTTGTTTTGATTTTATATTAAATTTTGATATACTTCCTAGAGACTTTTAGAATTAATTTAAGTTTATGCAAAAACTTTCATACCTATCATTCTTCTGTACTAAGGCCACAGAACTGCTATTGAGAGACATCCATTTATTATAAAGCTTCAGAGCATCTGATGAATCTTGAGATTTACACGTAGAATCCTTAACAATGAAAATAATAAGAAAAATACAATTATAACCTTCTGTGGGTGCCCAATTATGAGATTTCAACAAAAAGTTGAAAACTTACAGTACTAAAAACATATAAAATAAAATTTTTGCCAAGATATACATGGAAAAAAAAAAAGAAAAAAGGTGAGAGGTTTTAGATTGCTACAAAACTTGGTTGCTTAATAATTTTTTGTATGTTTAGCTAATTTCTTGTTATATATATATTTAAAACAGAAATAACAGTAAAACAGAAAAAATGTACAGTTTGAATTTTCCCCTCTAAAAATAATAGTGAGAAAAATCATGCATCCATCAAGACAAAACTTTGAGCTAGACCTGGATCAAATTATCTTATGATTAACAGCACAGATTTTTAATCATTCCACTTTTACAATGTTTTAAAAGATGAATGGCATCTCTGCATTGCTACCCACCATTCACAGATGAGATTTATGGCTTTCAGATTTTTCTGGAGTACTCCTAAATTAATTTTGTTTTTATAGATGTTACTGCCCCTTTCCCACAGGGCTCATGTGGTCAACAATTTACTTGAAATGTGAAAATATTCATAGGATGGAGTGGCCAGCCAGATCCTTGAGTATGAATCCAGTTGAGCATGTATGGAACACCATGGGGAGGCAAACTGCAGGATGTCAGCCTCTTCCCAGAACTACCTGAAGTTCAGATCTGCTCATGTGGAGGAATGGATTTTCACACCTCATCAACATTCATGAAATGCACCATGTGAATTGTATGGCTGTCATGAGATGATCATATACCTTACTAACATCTCCAATCCTAGTTCTATCACCTCCATACTCTCATATGCAGCACTCATGCATTTATTACACAATTTTAATCAATATCCCATTTACCACCACTCAGTCATGATACCTTTCTATTTAACATTTAATTGCATTTGCTGAAATCATTTTAAGTTAATGTACACTTTTGCCCATTATCCCTTATTTTGGAGCAACAATATATAAGTATAACTACTAAGGGTAACTATTAAGCATTTTCTCCAAAGTTCAAAATGAAACCTAATAAATTTTAATACTCCAATTATTTTATTTATTGATATATTTAAATGCTGAAGCTATCTCATCACCATTAAGAAGACTTGACAATTTGATTCAGAAGATAATTGCTGAAAATTTGTTTTAACAATTAAATATAAAGCCTTTGGAAGGTTTTTATAAAACCAAACATATCAATTTAGATATGCCCAATATATTAAATATAATTAAAAAATAAATAAAAATCATGCACTAAACTTCAAATCTCTTTCATGGGATTTCACTCCTGCTTGTGGTCATCAAACACTTCAAGAAAAAAAGTAGAGAACTTGAAATTTTAGCAAAATCTTAGTAGCCCAAGGATAAAAAAAGATACCCCCTTCAAGCAGCTGCTTGTCGCAGAGGTTTCACAGGAGCCTGTCAGTTTATATGCAGTGAAATTTTTTAATGTGATATGTGCAAGTAGGTGGTGAGAAAATGATATTTTTTCAAAAAAATTCTGTATCTTGATATTAGCTGTATTTTTTGCTGACCAAATTCCTCCTAACAATGTATGTAAAACACTTAGACTGATTTCTCATACAATAAACTCATTAGCAGTATACCACTTTATTGATTGTTGAAAATTTGCTAAAATATTGCCCCCCCTTCCCCCCATAATTTTCCAGATATTTAACTGCCTGATCTAAAACTTTTCATACTGTAATAAACCTTGAGTTAGAATCTAAAACCATTTATATATATTTTTACTTGATTTTTCTTTTTTTTTGGGGGGGGGGGAACAAATTTGAGACATTCTTTGAATTTAAACAGGACTCTGCTAGTTAAGGAATATTACTAATTTATTCTATTTGAACTTTGTTAATATTCTTATCCTCTATGAAGGCCAATATTTGAAGCATTTCTTATTTTTGTACTTTCCACAAATACGTTTTTCTTACCCTGTGTCTTTTCACCAAAGTTCAGATATTTTGAATTTATTTTGCTAGACAATATACACAATGAATCTTGAATTAAAGAGGAAATTATATAAACACATGAAAGACATGAAGCATTTATATCTAATATCAAAAATTAACTTTGCCCTATCCTCTTAAATGATCAAAATAATAACTTACCTGACTACTCTGTTTTAAATTTCTCACTAACTCATCTACAGTAATTTGGAGCTCTCTTCTTTTCTTTTTTCCTTTAAAGAAGCATGAACAATATTAAATTTTGGGAAACTTTTAACAAGGCAGCAAAAAGGTTCTGATCACAACATAATCTTTGATTAATACTTTACACCTATACATAGATAAACAGTTACCTGTTTTTAAACCAACTTAAAAAAATCCTTGAAACTGTAAATGTTTTTATTTTTCTAATATGTTTAAAAAATACAGCTATAAATTATTTTTCAGAATGAAATTGTAATTGAAAGGCTGAAGTAAATAATCACATTTGATGCAATATTAAATACAATAAAACATTCATAAAATAAATATGTACCCATTTCAGTCCTAAGATAGTATTGAAACTAATAGCATGACATGTAAACACATTAGTGGACATGCTAGAGGGGGTAAAGGAATAAACAACATTAGAGAAAAAAATTCAACAATGAAATCAATACCTGTGTTTTACAAATTTTAATATTTGGGAAAAGGGTATAAGACATATATCATGTTCCAGACAGCATGTAAATGCCAAGAAAAAATTACACAAGTCTTCAAAATTCTTGTCACCATTTAAAACATGAGTAAAAAATGTAGCCTGTATATGGTAGCTAGGTATAAACTGGAAAGAGAACTGTGTACCAATTCCCAGTGATGATGCATAGAACCGGCCAGGCCTAGCACCTAAATTCTTGTGGTGCAGGCAACCGCCTGTATCTTTCAAAAGAGATGTTCTCTTCTGGAAGGGAATGGAATTGGGAAGGCTGCCAGACCAGTGTGGCCTACTGAACTGGTCACCTAAGGCCACTGTTTTCTTTTTTCTGCCCTGCTAAGGAGTGGTCAACACAGGGTTCTGGTGCTGACCATTTATACACCCTAGACTGGACTGATTTATGGCTTTGAGTTTGATTAGGGATCCTGGACTTCCCAGTGATGATGCATAGAACCGGCCAGGCCTAGCACCTAAATTCTTGTGGTGCAGGCAACCGCCTGTATCTTTCAAAAGAGATGTTCTCTTCTGGAAGGGAATGGAATTGGGAAGGCTGCCAGACCAGTGTGGCCTACTGAACTGGTCACCTAAGGCCACTGTTTTCTTTTTTCTGCCCTGCTGAGGAGTGGTCAACACAGGGTTCTGGTGCTGACCATTTATACACCCTAGATTGGACTGATTTATGGCTTTGAGTTTGATTAGGGATCCTGGACTTGCTGCACTGGTGGGCTTCTGTTGAGGGAAAATCTGCCACTGTGTTTATGTTCACTTGTGGGTTTCCAGCTCTAAGTGAAAAGAGGCACGGGATACCTTATATCAGCTGGTGGATAATCCTGATCAGAGGCCATCATAGGTACCTGAACTCTCACTTAGCTAGTTGGGCATCACGAATCCTAAACTGGAGTAAGTGTCTCAAGCAGGTCATATGGCTCTTGAAAAGGTCCACCTGAAAAGGTGGTGCCTGAAGTTCCTACCAGCATGGTAGTTTCAGCCTGTAGTGGTGGGGGAACAGGTCATTGCCCCATGCCTGTAATTAGGGAGCTGTTTGATATTGTCAACATTTCCTCTCTCAGTAAACCTAGTTTCTTTAAAAATCCTAGTAATCATTTTCTCTCTGCAGGTATGTGGAACGTGAGGACATTACATACAGATTATTCTCTTGATATCCTACTACAGGTTGGTTGGTTGGTTGGTTGGTTGGTTGGGGTTTATTGGCGCATTAGCAACTAAGGCTATAATGCGCCACACGAATCCTACTGCAGGAATTCCAGAATTATAACCTAGATATTCTAGGCTTGAAAGAGACCAGATGAACAAGTAAATGTGAGATACTTAAAAATAACTTTAAATTTCTCTTTTTAGGGAAGGAGGATGGAAAGCATCTCCAAGATGTAAGTTTGCTTCTCAGCACACCAGCGATGCTCTTCTGGGACATGACTGCATTAATGAAAAATTTCTTAAGCAGAATTTAAAATAAAAATTAAAGGCTTGAATGTCATCTGTTGTTACCCCACAGAGGACTCTGATGAGAATGAAAAGGATAAGTTTCACAGATAGCTAGAGGATAATTTGAATTTTGTGAAGAAAGGATAATTTTTCTTATGCTAGGTGACTTACATGCTGAAGTTGGTACTGACTCTGACCTTTGGGCAGGAGTTTTAGGTCCCTTTGGTACTGGCAGTTTCAATGGCAATGGGGAACGTCTCTTAACCGTTTTCAAATAACAAACACATACTACAAACACAGGGTTCTGATACCTTTACCGTTTTTTTTTTTTTTTTTTTTTTTTTTGATTGAATAAGATGCATAATAAAGACTGAATACTAATAAAGTGATACCTACCACCCTGTTTCCTCTTGGGTGTGGTGTAATCCCATGTAATTTCTGGTTGTTCTTGCGAACTTGTATTAAGATAGTAATTAGATGTTAAAGGAGTAGATGGTGATGCTATAGATGTCTTGTACCTTGACTGAGGAGTTAAGGAAGATCCAGATGAAAGGACATCTAGGAAAATGATAAACTACTGTTAAAATGTTGGCAACTTTATTGTATTTATGATCAAACACAAATTGAGCTGAAAACAATCATTTCACTTCAATGAACATTTTAGAGTAAACTTCCTTTGGACAAAGCACAGGATATCTGTAACTCAGTAAAACATCCCCATTATGGGGGAAAAAAGGGTCAAGCCACAAGGACTGATCTTGACCCCAGAGGGTCAATAGATCTCCAGGCAGTCAAGAAGCAGGCTGTTGTAGAAGCAAACCAAAGCAAAATACATTAAACTTACATAAAATATAAATAATGCACATACATAACACTATTAACTCTTTATTTGCTTCCATAAGATTAAGTGGATAAAAAAATTGCTAGTATGTCTCTCTGGTGCAACAGATTACAACTTAATATTAACAGATTATTAAAATATTATACAACAGATATTTAACAGATATTTTACAGATATTAAACAGATATTTACAGATTATTAACAGATATTTAACTAATGATTAAAACTGGATTTTGAGTATTAAAAAATATGTTTCAAAGTTTTTAAATAATATTCATTTACTATGTGTACTGTGTATGGAGACAGCCAGGTCACAGATGTAATAACAACATGTGTCCGGGAGAGCTATATGAGACTGACATCCACTACCATGGTGTAGGGAGCCTCTAGTTACAACAGCCAGTCATCTCTGGTTGTTACTGATGGCAGTTTATCTGCGATATGGTGTTAAAATTGTGCTAAGACCTGTGCTGCTGCCATATCTACTGCCATGCCCAACACCATTTTCTAACAGGATAATGTCTGGCTACATACAGCTCTGTCTTCCATGCAACACCTCCGTATGTGGTTTGGGGGCGGCTCAGTCGGTAGCACGCCAGGCTCGTAATCTGTAATTCCCAGGTTCGAGTCCCAGCTGGGTCAGCGTTGAGATTTATCTCCACAAAATTCCCTGCCCACAGTCAGAAGGAGGCACCGATGGGCTTGGAAAGGCTGCCGTCCGTTGGATGGGGCATTAAGCCGTGGCCCCGTGTGCAGAAGAGCCATACCCTATGCACGTTAAAGAACACACTGGATGGCCTTGAGGGAGGCTACCATCTGTCTCCCAACAGCTGTTCCAGTGGGTCCCCTCTCCCAACTTTCTCTGAGCCTTCGGGGTCCATGTGACCTAGCCATTTAGCCCATGGTGTGCAAAAGAGTGCCACTCAGAGGTAAAACAACCTAACCCATATGTGGTTCTCTTACCTCAGTCCATGTGTTCATCAGAGCTGTTGCCCATCAAACATATATGGGATACGATGAGGTAGTACATTACATCCAGCACTCAAGACACAAAATACGAACAATTCTATAAAATTCACATTCTCAGCTATATCACACAGACATCAAGGATTCATGAAGCATGGCTGCATATCACACAGGACTGTATGGCAAGATGTTGCAGGAGTGAATCAAATGGATGATGTGATATGCATGGCTGCATATCACATCATCCATTTGATTCACTCCTGCAACATCTTGCCATACATATTGTGGCCATACTGCCTACTGATGTACCTCTTGTTTTGTCATTAAATATTGGTAAAACTGCATGTCTCTGTAATCATTGCTTATTTATGTGTATAACTACCACCACAGCTAATCTGGTTCACATGCAAGCATGCCTTCTAAAGTGAGGAATTTTCAATGTAGGGCAGTGTGTTTTAAGTTTAAATTATCATCTCCTTCAAATATATTTAAATATACATTTAATTCACTACCCTCAGTGTTAATCTTAATGGTAATAACAGACTTCTTCATCTTTAAGTTTTTCCTTCTTAATAGATGTATTTGCAACAATGAGGAATGAGTTTCACTCTTTTTAAAAAAAATAAAGTCCTCAAATTGTCTAAAAATACAACTATTGTGAATTAATAGTTTTAACACAACTGTTGTATCAACTTTTGGCTTCCTGAGTTGTAGTTTTTTTCTTGTTATTATTGTACAATAGCTGTTGTTGCTCTCCATGATAGATGTGCATTATTTTCATCATTCTGCTGAAGAGTGATTCTCTGGTTATTTCCACTGGAGAGTGTTCCTTTCAAGGAGTTTTCATGATGATGGGGTTTGGGTGGGTGATGGGACAGCTGGGACTAATACAATGGATTTTTTTTATAACAGCAGAATTATATATGGGACATTTCTATGCATGCTATTTGGAATTTTGCTTTGGAGACTATGATAAAGAAAACATGTTCTATTATAGTTGTGACAACTGCACTTGCTATATTTTAAAATACTGTTTGGTGTTTTTCTAAGCATTCTTCAAGTGATCTTTCTTTTCTTTTTATATATCCTTTAATATTCAATTCATTTATTGCATTTCTGTCAAAAAATTTTAATCAAATGCTCATTAAATAATTTTAGATTATAAAAAAAAAAGATAACTGTTTGTGCTTACACTATAGAACAGAATTTAATAAAAATTAGTATAATCAAGTAACTTTTCAAGAAGTCTGAAGATATTTGGGATCTGAATCCAAAATCCCTTTGACCTGGAATCATATAATAAATAAAAGAAATTTCTTAGTATTGGGAAAGCTATTATAACTAACGAATTATTCTTACCTTCTCCTTTCTCATACTTCTGAGTTTTAGGAAAATGTTTTGCTGGAGCTAATACAGTGGATTTTTTACTAAATTCCTCTCTTACAGGCGAAATACAATCTAAGAGTTTTCCAGCACATAACTTTCCAGGTGATGAACGAGGTTTTTTCATTTTGAAAGTATCTGTTATGAGCTTATTGGCTTCAATAAATACACTTGGAAGACTCATGCTTTGCTGGACTGTCAACCAGAGCTGAAAATGAAATTTTTCGAAGTTACCAAAAATGCATTACATTAATATCATATATATATATGAGTGCAAATTTCAGTGGCTACAATACATAATGCCGTCCCATGGCCGAGTGGTTAGTCGCGCTTGGCTACTAATATAAGGGACCTGGGTTCGAGCCCCGAGGTAAGGCATGGCTGTGTCGTTTTTCTGCTGTCTTGCCATCCTCTCAGACCTTCTACTATGGCATATAAACTGACAGGCTTCTGTCAGACCTCTGTGACAAGCAACTGCTTGAGGGGGTATTTATTTTATTATTTTACAATACATAAAAATTATTTGCAAAGCAGCTGATTTAGGGTAACTTGTAAAAATTAATAAAGAAGACATCCCTACACCAAGTTGTTTTAGGTTATGCCCGCGATTTTTTATAGAATATACAATTTAAGGAAGAATTTTCTTCCATTGTTAATGTAAAAAATTGTTTTATCAAAAATATTTTTGATTTCATAAATTTAAAAACTTTTAGGATGGCAGCCCTATATATATATAAGCGGATCTAATCGAAATTGTTTTCAAAACAGATTCTATTGTCTCATATAAAACTGGTGGCTAAAATATAACTATGCTCTTAAAGTTTAATTATGCAATTGCCAAAAGATCAGTTATCAATATGTTACTTAGAAATATTTACCTAATAGTACATCGTATTAACAAATGATATTCAATCTTCCATTCTTTGATTTCACCGCGTTTAACAGTTTTTTACAATTACGGTTAACTTTCTTTTCGATGTATGTGCGTGTGTGTGAGTATATATATTGTAAGATCATTACCTAACATATTTGAGAGCAAAGCATTTAATTAAGTTCGATAAATATTTACAATAAAAGCTGTGATGGGGATAGAATCGAAACGAAGCAAAAAAGAGTAAAAATGTAAGCAAAACATCATGTAGACTTTTCTGAAATAGTCCACGCACACTAGGTATTCCAAGCACTTAGACTTGCTTAGACTATTATAATCGTAATCGAAGTGAAATGGCACCGAGCCCGTAAATCAAGGCATGTTGTGAAGTGTGGTAATTGTAATTCATCATTAGAGTGTTAAGATGAAGTTAAGTCAATATAATGGGATAATTTCAAAATATCGTCAAATAAATAAAAGAAGCTGTTTGGAAGAACTTAGTTCGTTTTTTCCAGAGTAAGCATTTTTTATAGTTTCTCGTGGTTCACATCGTAAAGGAGAGAATTTATTGAGTACTTATATCTAAGCTATTTTTACTGATGTAGAACGTGATTAATGTATGTTTTGGTGGAATTGAAAGTAAAGTTAAAAACAATTTAAAGTTCTGTTTTTTCCCCGTAAAATATTTGAGCTTAGGCCTAAAAATGGAATCAAGTGACCAAAGTCAAGTCGAGTATGTTTCGTTTCAAGAAAACTTTGG
The DNA here is from genome assembly GCA_038380435.1 of Ryuthela nishihirai. Lineage (NCBI taxonomy): Eukaryota > Metazoa > Arthropoda > Arachnida > Araneae > Heptathelidae > Ryuthela > Ryuthela nishihirai. The sequence goes on from JAWZYU010000029.1 coordinate 39,969,212, forward strand.
TGATACGGCACGGAAGCCACACAAAAGGAAAATGAAATCAAAGAAAAATAATCCTGTGAATTGTAACAGTGTAAATCAAGATGCATCTGAAGGTTGCGAAGCTATGTTGAATACTGATAAAGAATTCGAAAATTCTACAGAAGTCATGATAACAGAAACAAATAAAATGTTAAAAGTATTGTCAAAAAAGAAAACTACTAAAAAGCTTAAAAAAATGCATGAAAATATAGATTATGCAGAAGTAGAAAAAATATGTGAAGATATTGACCTCAGTGAAGCAAATTCTGAAAATGTTAGTGTGAAAGTTCATGGATCTCATTTTACTTCTTTACAATATTTTCCAACTAGTGCTTATTCCAAAGATATTGGTATTAATAGCCACAAACCAATTAAAGAGATACTAAATTATAACACATCTCCGTTACCAGATATTGAATTAATTCTTGAGACTGTAAAAAAGCCTAAGTTGCCAAAAAAGCTGAAAAAAAAATATGTAAATAATGGAACTTTGTTTATTCACGATCTGAAAACATTGGAGCAAGACAATGTGTGTCATAATGTGAGGAAAACACATGGAAGAAATGATGAATACCATAAATATGAAGATTATTTAAATGACATAGAAGCAGTTAAATATGATAAGAAAAATGTTGGCAATTTGACAATTTGTGGTAAAGATGTAGGCAGCATTTCTACAAAGAAAAATGAGAGTAATTTGAAATTAACAAATATTCCAAATGGGAATCTTGGTGAATTGCATGAACTAAACTGTGATATCTCAGATTACATAGAGATGGCAGAAGTGCTAAATTTTGATCCACCACTCTTGCATCAGAATGGGAAAATAACTCGTTTGTCAAAAGCAGAAAAAAAGAAACTTATTTCTCAAGGTGCCATTATTCACTCAAGGCACTGGTCAGAACAAGAGGATTCTCTTCTTATTACAAACTGGCATAATTTTATTCAACAATATAATATAGGTAACCCAATTTTATTGTTGTTTTCAGACCGAAAAAACAAAAAACAATTACAAAAGTTTATAGAAGCAAAAAATATGTATCTGAGGCTAGCAAAAGGTTTAAATAATAGAACACTGTTTAGTGTATACCTGAGGTTAAGAAAGCTGCTTATTCCAAAGAACAATCAAAGTAAATGGATAGAAAATGGAGGGAATCAGGTGATGAATTTAGACATGTATTATGAAAAAAAGTGCACAGATATTGACAAGCATATGAACGAGGATTCTGATACATGCTCTGAATCTTGCCTATGTCATGAAAAAAATCCAGTTGAAGATAATTGGACTTCAGAGGAAGAAGAACAATTGATACAAGCTATCCATAAAATTGGAAATAATAATTTGTCATCTGAATCTCAGGAATACTCTTGGAAAAAAATTGCCAGTTTAGTCCCATCCAGAAATTCTAATCAATGTAGGATTCATTGGCTTTCCAATATGAGTTGGAAATCAGATTTTAGGAAAAGTCATGAATGGACAGAGAAAAACACTGTTTGTTTAATAAAATTAATGTATACTGATATGGTTGATGAGGAATGTTTTGTTGACTGGGACGCATTGTATGAAAATTTTCAAAACAATATATCTTATGTTGCTCTTCAGCAGCACTGGAAATATCTTAAAATGTGTGTCCCAAATTATTTGAAAAAGGATCATGAAGAAATTATAACATACCTTTATAAATGTTATCTTCCACAATTGGAAGAAAAGTTAAAAATGGCTGAAACTTATTGATGCTTTTGTTCAGTAATTCAAACTGAATAGGAACTGATTTTTTTTTTATAGTTTAAAAACTCTGGACTGTTATTAATTTTTTGGTTAAACTTTTATGGTCTGTCAGATTGATTTTGTTTCTTATGCCTGCACAAAGTTCAATACCAGCACGAACAAGGTACTGTGATATTTAGATATTCTTCATGCAATCTATTAAATGATTCAATATTTAGTAAGTGTTTATTTATAATAATTGATAGAGGATTTTGCAGATTGTAGTTGTGTTCAATATTGTAATTTTATGAGTAGCAAGCAGTGAAATAACAGATAAGTTGCTGCAGTAACTTGGTATAGGAAACCAGATTAGGAGTAACTTTTGTATATTAGAAATTTTATTAACCACTATGGTGATAATTATAGATTATATAAGTTGAGCTAAAATTTCAGTGGTTCATAAAAAATTCAAAATGAATCTGTAACTTGGGATAAAACATTTTTAATAATACAGTAGACTTCCTCTTATTCTGCCCTTATGGGACCGGACCCCTGGCCGGATGAACAAAAGGCCAGTTAATCCGAAAATTGTGTCAGAAAATAAATAAAACTGCAAATGACAAAAATACTAACTACTGTAATTTAATTAATAATTTGTACAATATTAACAATTTACTCACACTCACTAGAAAAAGTATGTGATTTTCTTTGAACTTAACACTTTTTTACCTGCAAAGTCTTGCCATTTTTTAATAAACATCACATCAGTTACAGATGAGGCCTGTTGTTCAATGTATTTTACTGCAAATTAAAAGCTTTTCTTTTAATATGGCTAACTTTCCCTTTTTCCTCATTCTCCACTTTTTCTCTGTTCCCTTCTTGGCAGACTACTGCATTGATAATTTCATCATCATTCAGTGTTTCATTTTCCAACTGTTCATCACCTTTTAACCATTTTTCAGTGTCATCTTCAAGTGTGTCACATCCAGGCAGCAGTTTAAAGTAATTAAGCAGTGAAATATTGTCATTATCCATCATATCTTTGGCAGACGCAGGCTCATTCAATACTTTTGTGTTGTTGTCTTTGGTACTTTCTACACAGTTTTAAAACTTTGGGCCAAAATTTCACAAACGTTGTACGAGGCATTTCTTCAAAAGCTCTTGCCAACATGTAGATCACATCCTTGATATTTATTGTTTTCAAAACATTTAAAAGTCCTATTTTGTCATTTTCGGTTCGCTGTAGAATTTCTGAAAGAAGCTTTCTCCTGTATCGCCTTTTTAAACTTACAAGCATGCTTGATCCATTGGTGGCACTAAAGATGTTATATTAGGTGACAAAAACATTGCTTTTATGTTGTCAGAAATGAGTTCACTTGGGTGTGTTGGGGCATTGTCAAGAATGAGTAGAGCCTTTACAGGCATTTTAAGACTTGTCAAGTGGTTTTTTATATTTGGAACAAATTCTGTAAAGACCCACTCTAAACAAATATGAGTCTATCCAAGCAGACTTTTGAGCTTTGTAGTAAACTGGCAGAGCAGCTAAATTTAAATGCTTGAATGCTCGAGGTTTTGCTGATTTCCCAATTGCAAAAAGAGGAAGTTTGTGCATACCTGCAACATTTGTACACACAGCCACAGTGATTCTTTCTTTGTTTGTTTTAAATCCTGATGCAAGGTTTCTTGCACTGTCACAAATGTTTTCATTGGAAGAAGTTTAAAATTTAATCCAGTCTCATCTACATTGTAGATTTGTTCTGCGCATAGGCCTTCATCTTCAATAAGCATTAAAAGCTTTTTCTGAAAATTCTTTTGCTGCTAAAGTATCAACTGACAATTTCTCACCACAAACACCAAGATAATGAATACCATGCCATTTTTTCCAACGAGAAAGCTATCTCTCGCATGCTGAAATATCTCCCTCGTTATCTATTTTAGAATGAAGGATTAATGCTTTTTCTTTCAAGATTGGCATTTGTTTTCGACGCTCTTGCATGAACCATAACTAAAATGCGTCATCGACAATTTTATTTTTCGGCTTTTTAAGAGTGCACCGAGAAGAAAGTGTTTTTTCAGACCCAACTTGAGTGCAAAAATCTTGTAAATATTTTCTATTCCATCTCCAGTTATTTACCGTGCTTTTACCAAAACCAAGTTCATCACAAATATGCTTTACTGGATCACCTTTGTCAGTACGTTCTAATGCTTTTAATTTCATCTTCATCATAACGACATTATGCTTACATTTTCACCCACTCATTTTGTACCACACAATAATTAATAGATCACAACACGCACTCCTGTATATGCACAGTACACTATAATATTCACAAAGAGGAACTGAAGCAAATATGTACTGTAAACAAAACATGCAGCTACTTGTTTCCACTTCTTGGAACTGAAGCAAATAAAACAAGTGGCAACTTGCTTCTGCTTCTTGGAATGACCGGTTAAAACAGAGGCCAGTTGAGCCGAGACCAGATAAGAGAGAGTCTACTGTAATTGTAATAAAATTCTTGTCAAATTGGTTATACGTTATTCCAAAACAAAGTATTTTGCAAACTTGTTAATGCTTCATTCCATTTTTTTTTTTTTTGAAAAATTAAACCTTGTGATGTTTCAAGCAATGAAATAGACCACAAAGGGTTATTAAGAGTAGTTTGACATCGTAGCTTTTTAACTGAACCATTTGTTAATGAATGCTTTGATTAAATAAGTGAGTTGAAATAAATCTGTTTCTTAACTGAATGCTAATAATCAATGAACTTATAAGAAGTAAATGTGTTAAAATAGCCTATTAATTTGAAGCCATGGGATACAGGTAGCCTATTAAATTTTTACTATAGATAGTAAATCTAACCACATTGTTTAGAACATCACTGAAATGCTCAGCCCACCTAGCCATGACAGAATCCTCACCTTCTATAACCTTACCTTGTTTATCCTGCAATCCTTGTATACCTGTCTGTTTTCTACCACATAAAACATTAACTATCTGGTACAGCTCTCTGCTGTTGTGCTGCCTAACCGCTTCCTCAGCTTTGTCAGCCAAGCCAAAGATTCTTATCAGTAGCTAACTGATCCTTTACATGTTTATTAAGCTCTCTGTAATCCTTTCTATTAGGACTAGTAGGGTACTGATTAAGGACATTCCTGCAGTTTCTTCTTTCTGAAATAAGCTCAAGTGCCTTATCACTTAAATAATTCTGCCTCCTCTGCTCCTTTTTTCCCAAAGAGTACTGTTAGTTTCCAAAAAAGCCCGTTTAAAATGGCCCCATTCTTCCTCAACTTCAGTATTAAGCAAATCATGACCGTCATAATGACTAAGTAACCTATCATGGTAAGCTTTAGCTATAACTGGGTCTTTCAGAGCTTCAGTATTAAAGGTAAATTTTTTAACCCTAGCACAACACTTTTTAAGTTTAAGTTGCAAGACACTTTTAACAAGGTAATGGTCAGATCCAATTTCCACTCCCCCATATGCCCTGGTATTTCTAACAGAACTAGCCCATTTGCTGTTAATTAATATATAATCAATCATATTCCTATGTAGCCCATCAGGTGAAACCCATGTGTATTTGTGTATGTCGCGGTGTTTGTAATATGTGTTAGTTATTCTGAAACCATTGAGTTTACTTACCTGTAGGAAACGTTGCCCATTGCCATTGCAGCTACCAATACTGAAAGGGCCTATCACCCCTCCCCAAAGATCAGAGTCAGTACCAACTTTGGCATTGAAGTCACCTAGAACAATATCTCCTTTCTTGACAGAATTCAAAATATCCTGAAGTTGTCCGTAAAACCTATCCTTCTCATCCTCATCGGCATCCTCAGTGGGGGCATAACAGCAGATAACATTCAAGTCTTTAATGCTTGTCTGGAATTTTGCTGTAAGAAACCTTTCATTAATGCACTCATATCCTAGAAGAGCATCACTAGCATGTCTGCTGAGCAGCAGACCCATGCCTTGGAGATGCTTTCCATCCTCCTTTCCTGTAAAGAGAAATTTAAAGTTATTTTTAAGTATCTCACCTGCTAATTCAGGCATGCACAACATGTGGTCTGCAAAAGAATTTTCACAGTCTGTGGAATAATTTTGTTTTTTGGAGTAAAAATGACTACTTGGACCTTGCTAACTTTGCAGCTATACTCATTTTCAATATTTTACACTCTGAGACATGAAAATACTAATGTATGAAATAAAAACTTGTGAATGCTATTTTTTTTTTCACTATTAAAATTTTCTACTCCTCCCAATTCTCCTCTCCTTCCAACTTGAAATAAAACATGAATGCCTGTCACAGCAAGTTATATGCTAAATGAAAGTGTATAATGGAGTTAATGTTATATGCAGAAAAAAATTAGTATCCCACCTTTTCTATCCTCCTGAAAAAATGTTTCCCTCATATATTTGCCTTATTGAAATAAAAATGCTTCAGTTTCATCATTAAAATGTTTTCTAGTTGACACATAATGGAAATCAGTGTTTTAAAGATATTTAAATCATTTTACAGTTGATAATGTAGGTAGGAAAATTACATTATGTCTTAAAGATTAAAAAAAAAATGCTTATATACACTAGTGCATGATTTTTCTATTTTATGTATGTAAGGAAATCTAGCCATTGAAGTTGGCTATCAGTGCAGAAAAAAAGCTTTCACATTTCATTTCTTGAGATACTTAACATTTTGGATGTTGTGTATTGCAAACTGTTTGTGGATACATTCCATAAATTGTAGTGTAGGGGTTTATAAAATATATTCCAAATCTTGGCCCAAGAGTACACAAGTTGTTGCTGTTGAAAACAGTGGAACCTCTCAGCAAAAATTCACCTTTTCAGAATTCATTGGATAATATATTTTTGTTTTTAATTTCTACCAATTAACCTTTTTTTTAACTCATATAGTTGCTATATAGAAGAGAAATTAAAAAATGTATAAATAGCATTAAGAAATTGGTTATTTTTGTTTACAAATTCCATGGCTAAAAAAGTTATCTGATTTATTAAGTAATCAACAAATTACATTGTCCAAATGACAAAACCCTTTTATGTGTATGTAACATAAACATTCAAGGTCAGCTAGATGAGTGATATTAGAGACATAGCAATCCAAAAGTGCATGCAACCTCTCCTGGGTTAAGATATGTCATGTTAAAGAAATCTTATCCTAAATACTATAGATTTCATTTGTACTTTACACAGAGTCTAGTTTTATAAAATACTTTTACCTCATCATGTAAAATGTATGATTGATTTACAACAACGCAGGAAGAGAAGAATCTCAGAAGCATACTCCTTGCTTTTACAGGCCTCATACAAGGACATGCCCTACTACGACTGAAATCACTGCTGTGATTCAGCTGTCATTAGAGCTAGCACACAAAGTTTGTCTTTCTGGAACAGTTGCTAGCTCCCTAATACTATGCCAGTTAAGGCTAGAATGAAAATATAATATCTGTTAATTCAGATTTCCATACCTAATCTTAACACTTTGAGCCCAAACAGATTTACATGCTTCAATATCCAGTGCTAGAAAGTGAGATAGTATGTGTACTACCATCAAACTCAAAGTGTTAAGTGTTTCAAATTATTAAATACAAAGGTCATTCAAATGAAAACACAGAACCATCATTAAAAATGCATCAGATGCAAAAAAGTAATGATAATCTTTGGTCACATTATTAACCTTAAAGTGTCAAAATAGGGTGTACCATTTTTTTTAAAATTAGGCATAAGTCGCTTGTATTTTAATTTTAATTTCTGTTATTATTCAGAATGAAATGTTCTTTCATTTGGTATGTAACATGACCTATATATATATGTGTGTGTTAGTTATTGCAGGATAAAATTCTAAAGTTCAGTTGTTTTTCTGCTGAACAAAGTTAAATATTGTCTTAGCCTGAATTGCATGGATTATGAGAAACCTGATACTAAATGGCAGACATTTTGAATGCAATATTTCTCACAATGTAATACTTAAAACACTGACATTTGTATAATTTAAATTTTGATATACTATTTTTTTTAAATTATTAATATTTTTGTGCTAATACTTTGTTAACTTTTCATAAAAATAATGTACCTTAAATGCTAAATATTTAAATGTCTTTCATATGGATTAGTTTTATTTGAAATTTTTACTATTTAGATGACCTGACTTTATTCTGAAGCATTTGGCATGTCAAGAATTTATGCTTTTAAAAAATATGGTATTGTGCTCTTGAAATAGAAACTCAATTTTAATGTATGTTAATTGAATACTGAAATAAATATTTATTTCTTCATTTTAGTGTTTTTCTTTATTGAACATTTTCAATACACCGTTTTGGGGTCTCCATTGTATGCAGACATCAATAAATTATAAACTAAGGACCAGAAATAGTCAAGGTTTTTTTTTACAATACACACAAGCTTCAATTTTTTAAAATAAGTAAAAAAAATTTAAAAATATCTATTTTCCTATATGCTCCCTAAAAAAGCAGAAAATACACCTAAGGCATATTTGTGCAATCAGTCACTGAGTTCATATTCACATCAAAGGAAGATAGGTCACTGATTTACTTACAACAAGATTGCTGTCTTCCTTTCAAGTGAATACGAAATCAGTGACTGATTGCACCATTGCTATGTTTTAGATTTATTTTCCACATTTTAAGGTGCACATAGGAAAATAGTTTTTTTTTATGTTTTTTCTTTGTAACTAAAAACATTTACCCTCAGAAACTTTTGATACATGACTCATAAACATTGACCACATTTTTCCTCTCAATTTTTGGAGTCGTATTTGAATTTGAAGTAGCCTGACATTGAAGATATCACAAGCTTTAACTTCAGATATGTTAAGGTTGATTCCCCCCCCCCAACCACCACCACTAGATTTCGATCCTTTTTGGGAGGTGGGAAGAATAGGGGGGGGGGATATGACAGGTCTCATGAGAGTTCATTTGACACTGAACTTCTAACTCCTCGCATTTGAAAATTATAGTAGAAGAATGAATTTAACATTTCTCTTTTTTGGGGGAGAAAGAAATCAAGGGGGTATATTTTTATTGCCCATAACATTCCTCATGGCACATTCTTTCACCCCCTTTTTTAGGGGTGAGAAAGTGGGGAGTCAATTTTTTTTTCATCCCATGACATTCCACATTATAAGCTTTCATTTGATGCATAGCTTGTTACTTTCAGCACTTGTGTTCTGGAACAATTGTTTTCATATTTCTCCCTTTTTTAGGGTGGAAGAAAGTGGGCAGGTCAATTTTTTATAGCCTATGATGATCAATGTGTTACAAGCTTTCATTAGACACATAAATCATTGTTCACTGCAGTGCTGTCCAACTTCAAAAAATGACCTTGGGCCATTTTTTCTTTTGCCAATATTTCACGGGCCAAAAAAAGAGAATAGGGCAGGATATGTAATTGAAAAGTCAGTTCATGTCACCTCAAAAAATTATTTTATACGAAAAAAAATAAGTAATAAACCAATATAAATTTTCTAAATCTTATCAAATATTTAATAAATTTAATGGGAGCATTTTGGCCGTAGTTGGTCAATAAGAATAGAATGAGTAAGTTGAAATAATGCAATAATAATTGCAAATAGAATGAGTAAGTTGAAGATTACATATCAAGTAAAGTAATATAAGTTGACAAAAAATTATAAGGTGGATTATAGATATTTATTTAAAATTTCGAGTAAAAAACTTGTTTGCGGGCCACAAAAATCCATGTGCGGGCCGCCGCTAGTTTGACAGCGCTGGTCCACTGCATTTGAAAAATATGGTGAAACAACTTTTGACAAATCCACAAACTGAAAGGACAAATAAAAAGCAGTAGGAAGATAAGTAAAAATTTAAATATCTGGTTTAAATTTATATGGCCAGAAACAGTATGTTTTGAAGTTAGTCTATTTCACAAAATAAAATTAGAAACAGCATGAGTTCAAGAGTTCATAAAGGTTCACTTTAATGCTGTAGGTAAAAGTATGTATATATGGAAGTCATTGGTGTTATTAGAGCATCCAAAGGTTTTTTTGCAGAGGGATGTAAGAAGGACTTACTTAGAGAAAACTTCATTGCATTGGTGTAGCAGTAAACTTCTGGTTCTCTTCCTTTGACGGCTGTCTTATGCATGGGAGGCACACGACAGGAGTTTGAAGTTGTAAGAGGAGAACTGGAAATTGACTGTAACGCAGCCGCACTGAAGTCATCTCTAAGTAAGTGCTTCTTACATCCCTCTGCAAAAAAACCTTTGGACGCTCTAACAACACCAATGGCTGCCGTATATACGTACTTTTACCTACAGCATTATAGTGAACCTTTATGAACTCTTAAGTAATATTTACCTTTTTAGTTTATTATAGAGTGTAGTTGTAGTGACTTTTTAATTTTTTCTGAACAAGTGAAAAAATGGCCTGCAGATTTATTCAGTTTTTTCAGGCAGGTCTCTGGAAGGATTAATAACTCGTTTATTAATTGATTTGCAACATGTAAAAGTGATTTGCACATGTAAATTGAAGCGCAGTTTTAAGTTAGCAGAAAAATTAAGTTTTGCCAGGTAGCATTTAAACTCTCATAAAAAAAATAAATACCCCCTCAAGCAGCTGCTTGCCACAGAGGTCTGACAGGAGTTTGTCAGTTTATATGCCATAGTAGAAGGTCTGAGAGGATGGCAGGACCTCAGCAGAAAAACGACACTAACATCCATGCCTTAACCCGGGGCCCGAACCCACAGGTCCCTTAGTGTGTAGTCAAGCGCGCTAACCACTGGCCACAAGCTCTTTGAAAATGTTTGAAATTTCCATGCTTAGCAATAATTGTTTTGTTTCCACAAAATATTTATACAATTCCTTTACTTTCACTATGCTAACACTTTAATACTTCCATAAGTAACATACTTATGGAAGTATTAAATGCTATTATGCCTTTCCTGACATTAATCTGAATCCTGTGATGGTTTTTTTTTTCAAAAAACATGCACTTTTTAATCAGCACTGGTGGACAATTTTTACAAATCGTCTGTTTCTCACATTGATTTTAAATGTCCATTTACTGTTTAGATGTCCTGCAGACAGTTTCTCAAGAGTTTTACATTCATCTATACTATTCATATTTTACAGATAGATTAAAAAAAGGGTTATTAAAATTATTTTATCATAATAGTTCAACAGTCACAATGTATAAATTGTAGAATACAAGAATAAAATCACCTTAAAACACGTATAATATATTCTCTATACCTTTTTAGCTGATTTTATTCTTGTATTCTATTATTTATCATGAAACGTAAATTATGTATTGAGTACCTTATATTTTAATAATACACACTCAAGGTTTATGTTTTAAACTTTAATCTCATGATGTTATCAACTTTAAAGCATTAGAATTATTGCAATTAAAATGTGAAATATTAACCATAAACTATTCTGGTGTCAGTCATTTAGATATTTCACTAACATAACTAATTTACATTTGCAAAATTGTGTTATTTGTTGCTATATAATAAAAAGGAAATTATAAACTTATTAATATTGGTTGAATTCTCTTAAGGCTACATAAACTCTGAAAAATAACATGTCATCACACAGTTCTCATGACTCTGAAAGCAAAAAGTGTATGTGGTCATTTTGACCAGCATCAGAGCAGTTAATTACCAAATTTGACCACAGTAGTTGAAAGTTAAAAATATTTAATATAGCTGTTTGTTATTTTAAACAAATAAGTGGGCATTCAAATTTAACAAATTATGGGTAATTTGTAAAATTATCTATTAGTGCTGATCATATTAAGAATATGTAATTACCCACACACATTTTTTTTTTGGGAGGGGGGGGGGGAGAAACATGCAATAATCTTTAAATTTATATGCCTATTCACAGATTCTTAAAAATTCTAACAACATTTCAAATTATTGTTTGCCAGTAATGTGTATGTTCTGGTGTATCAGGTAGTGTAATACACTGCTGTTCCCAAAAATCTGAACACAGAGAAGGAATAAAGTAAGGTGTGTGACTTGTATGGGGCATGTTTAGCACCTACTACTGAAAAAGTGATTAGAGTTTCATGGTCATTGGTACACTTGTTGGCTACAGGCCAATGAGAATATTCTGGAAAGAGTGTGACTGGACCCTTCCCACAGGTATTTAAAGGGGCAGTAGTCATGTTCAGCTTATCAATTCTTGTGCAGGTGCTGTTAAGATATTCCATGCAATCTATTGCTAGGTCCATATCTCCAGGTGAGCTAGTTCAACAGAGGCATTTTGTTCACATGAGAAAAAGCACTCTACTGTGTCAAAAAATTGTGACTCATGTGGGGCATAGTGTATTGTGCATCAAATATGCAGAGAATGTTTGAAGATGTCCAACAAACATGCCAAGAAGGTTCTAGACCTTGTCCACAGACAATCCTGTGAGAAGATTGCCATCTTTGGAGGCTGGTTATAACAGATCACTCAGCCCCTTCAATGGTCTTGGCCAGTAGTGAAGGTCAGTGACACATCTTCCGATGTCAGCAGTAACAATTCAACCGCATTTATTGCAATTCAGACTGCATGCCTGCCAGCCATTGCTAAGACTGCCTCTGATACCCCAACACAGAGCGGCCAGATTACAGTGGAGCCTCGAGCGACAGGAGTGGCATGACGAATGTTACAATATAGTCTTTTCTAATGAATCCCGCTTCTGTGTTTTCTAATCTGACGGCAGAATCCCTGTCTTTTGACAGGTTGTCGAGTGGCATTGAAAGGAGAGTATTTGGGCAAGGCATGCAAAATCAACATGTGGGATTATGGTATGGGGTGTGATCAGTTTTGAAAGCAAATCTGCTCTAGTATGGATCTACACCACCATTACCAGTGCTTGTTACATCCAGGAAATTTTGCAGCCCATAGCTTTTCTGTACTTTAGACTATCCCAAATGCCATATTTCAGCAAGACCCCATGCAGCAGCTTCCACTGTTCAGTACCTGAGACAAAACAATATGCATATCCTGTGGCTTGCTAGATCCCCTGATTTGTCACCAAATGAAAATGTATGGGATTGTGGCAATACCAACACATCTCAGAAAATGTAGATGAATTGTGACCATGGGTACATAATGCTTGGACGGATATTCTACAATCTAGCATCAAACATTTGTTTTACTCCATTCCATGCTGTGTGCAGCAAGTCATACAAGCAAGGGCTGCACACAATCATTATTAAACAGCTTGGTATGTAACTTTCCAATTGCCTCCATATTGTAATAATTTATTGCTACAATAAAGTTACATTCAAATCCCAAATATGAGTGTGTTCTGATTTGTCCTTCCTGGTGTTCTGATTTTTGTGAACACTGGTGTATTTTACAGTGCATCCATGTTGTGGGGCAACTTTTGGATTTAAATAGCAAAGTATGTCTAGATATTTTTTAATGCATTTTATTTTATTTCTATATTTTAAATTTAAAAACAATTCTTGATTCTAGACACTAAATGTCTAATTTTTCAGGGTTTCAATGAAAACACTTGAAAGTATAGTTTTCCAAGAATATCAAGTAAGTGATACAATAATGTTTATTTCTTTCACTAGTTTTTAGTTTAACTCTGGAGTGTATAGTGGGATACAGTACTAACCAAGAGTTTTATTTATCTATTCAAACAAATGAAATCTTGTACCTCAGAGGTCCCCAACTAGTTTTGACTTGCAGGCAACATTCAAAAATAATCTTGTCTGAATTCTGAATATCATCAAAAGTATATACACTCATCCCTTGATTTACACTGCTTGATTTGCAGTGGTGTCAGGTGACAAAAAAATTCTGGGAATATAGTGCATTTTAAAGTGCTATTTAAGGTCCTTTCAACAAGCAGAATATACAAATAGCAGGCTATACAATTGTATTAAATAAGTAACCAAACTAACTGAACCAATGTTTCAGCAGCAAAAAAATTTAAATATCATTGAGGTTTAAAACATCTAAAAATTTGTTATTCTAGTTTTTTCAGAAAAAACTAAAGTTTTCTTGTTTTCACTAGCCAAGGATTTCATTGATACCAATCCACATTATTAAAGACCTAGGTTGGGTTTTGCATCTCTGAATTGCAGGAATTTGAGAGCAACAATTACAGGAACAATTGAGCGCGAAATGTAGCCATGGCTCAGTTTTTTTGTGTAAAATATTAGCTCAGACATTAAATTTTCACTTTCTATCAACACTTCACAGAGTTTTTGTTTTTTTCTATTGAAAGGAAATCGTTAGAAACTTTATGGTGTTCTGAGCTCGTGGTAGTCCCAGTCGAGGGATTGGGTGTACAGTAAAAGTTCTAATGGTAACCTGCACTACAATTACAGTTTCTTGCTTGTATTCAGCTACTATTTAGACCCCAGCATTTAATATGTCAGATCCAGTAAATCTCCACAGTTTGTAGATATTCAGATCTGGAAACAATGAACGCCATGCCCCCAGAGAGCTGGCAAAACTTATGTTGGCATGCTCTAGAAGCAAGACATTCATTGTGTCTGCCTGGGTGACTTTCACTAAAATATTTAAAAATAGTTTTGGTGAATCAATCTTGATTTTAAAATCTTCCTGGTTGATCCAGATGGACACTTTTTCTATCAGATTACATAAATTATATGGAGTTTTACTAAAATTATTAGAAATTAAATAGCAATCATGAGTGACTGCTACTGCATGTATAATGCCAAGAACTGCTACTTGGGTAGAGAGAGATGTCATTAATTACAATTTATTTCTGTCAACAAGTGGAACATTTCAATGCCTATCAGCAGAATTAATAGATTCTGAAAAAAATTTCATCGCCGCCACGGCGGGAATCGAACCCGCATCTCTCCAGATTCATGCCAGAGTGCGCTACCATTGCACTACGCGTCGGACAACGAATATTTTCAGAATATGACCTTTTAAGTTTTTCTTCTTGAGACGTGACTGAGACAGCGCCATCTATACTCAAGGAGATGCAACGTTTTACAGTCGTTGCATTTGATTATCAGATGTTAATGAGAAGGTCGCTAATGCTACCGCGTTAAATATATAATTGAAATCCAAAGTGAATGCACAGTATTCCCTGTTAAGAAACAATAATTAATAGATTCTGAATAGATTCTGATTCCAACCTATCAGCAGAAGTTGTTGCTATAGCTACATTGTCCCAGTTAGAAATAAATCATTGTGCTATACATAATAGAACTGAAATGGGTGTCATAAAAATAGTAATATGCTGATTATTTTCATGAAAGGGTGGAAAGCTTAACCCTCTTACTGCTGTGATCAAGTATGCTTGATTAGAAATTTGCATCATCATTGCTGTGAATTTTAATAATACTAATGTGTTTTTTCTATCTTGATATTAGAAGGGTATTGTTGATCAGAGGTATACAAGTGTAAAAAGAAACACAATTCATCCCCCATAGACTTAAACTCTTAACCTCTGGGTTATATACCAGTTGCTCTACCAATTAAACTAAGGTTGTGGTTTTCTCACACTTGCCTAAGTAAGGTTTTGAAGGAAGTGGGGTAGGCTTTCTCTTCTGTATAGTTTATATGGTAACGTGCTACGATGTGCTTTTTAAACTGACAGAACATGATGATTTTTATGCACCAGGCTATTGTATTTAATAGATGTTACTTGTAGATGGGTGGATGAGTATATACTTACATTCATGTTTGGAGGCTTCCATCTGGCTCCTAACAATTCTGCAGGGGCAGGGGTGGCTCAGTCGGTAGCGCGCCAGGCTCGTAGTTCCCAGGTTCGAGTCCCAGCTGGGTCAGCATTGAGATTTATCTCTGCAAAATTCCCCGCCCTGCCCACGGTCAGTAGGGGACACCGGAAAGGCCGCCATCCGTCGGATGGGACGTTAAGCTGTGGCCCCGTGTGCGGGAGAGCCATACCCTGTGCACGTTAAAGAACATGCTGGATGGCCTTGACGGGAGGTTAACATCTGTCTCCCAACAGCTGCTCCAGTGGGTCCCCTCCCCCAACCTTCTCTGAGCCTTCGTGGTCCATGTGACCTGGCCATTTAGCCCATGGTGTGCAAAAAAGTGCCGCTCAGAGGTAAAACAACCCAACCCTAACAATTCTGTAGTAGATTCATCCCCTTACCCATCTCTGAGCCTTTTTTGTCCTTAAGATCTGGTTATTTGATCAATGTGTGCAAAAGAGCACTACTCAAAGCCAAAACAACCTAATCATATTTCTTAATCTTTTCTAGTAAACGTTTCAGATCTTTAAAATCAGTTTTAGTTCACACTTAGTGGAAAAATGGCTGATACACCTTAAGACTAAAATTAGGATGGATAATAGTTCAGTTACTGTGTCAGTGAAGCTTGTGGCCTTTTGCAAGCAAGATGACAGAACTGGAACTTTGCCAACTGAGCAAACTTAGATTTTTTTCTCGGGGGGGAGGGGGGGAATTTTCACAACTATAATTTGCCATTTAACTTCCCATTTTGCCAACCAGCCGTAATTTCACAGAAATGATTCCAATATTTACATCTCTTTTGAATTGTAGCATGTCAGTGTGAATTTTCCCTTGATTTGGCAAGCTCTCCTTATTTTCACGAAACTAATCCAAATCTTTACATCTCTCCTAAATTTGCCATTCACTTCAAAATTTTCAAACTCCCCAAGATTTTGCTAAGTTTTCTCAATTTTGGTTAACTATCCTGAATTTCACAAACCCAATCTCAATTATCACAACTCGGCTATATTTTACCAAGTGCATTCGAATTTTGACAATTACTCTAGATTTTGCCACTCGCCATAATTTTGCAGAAAAAATCGCAATTTCTATATCTTCCCTGAATTTGCCAACTCACTTCGAATTTTATCAACTCTCCTTAATTGCACAAGAAAGGCACAATTTTCACAACTCCCCTGTATTTTACCAAGTGGCTTTGGATTTTGCTAATAGTTCTCGACTTTTCCAACTCTCCTTAATTTCACAAAACCAATCCCAATTTTTGCAACTCACCTGTACTTTACCAAGTGGTTTGCAGTTTTGCCAACTTCCATAGATTTTGCCAAGTTTTCTCGATTTTGTCAACTCTCCTTAATTTCACAAAAACAATCTCAATTTTCACAAATCGCCCGTATTTTACCAAGTATCACATGTCTCCTGCACACAGGACCATGTCTTAACATCCCAATTCAAGTCCATTGGTGTCCCCTACTTAAAGCAGGGAGTTTTGCAGAGATAAATCATGATGCTGGTCCAGGCAGATGTACTCTTTGAATTCACTATATGAATTAATCAGTGCATTAATTCCATTAATATTAGTAAATTGATAAAAAAATGTAAAATTTAAAATGCATGAATGAAACAAGTATAGTTAAATTAACTGATAATGTATCAATTTCTTCATGAATAAAAAAAACTCCTAGAAATTTTTGCTATGAAAAAAAGTGGCACGATTAGGAGCTCCAACAACATTCAATAGCATACAGAGAAGAGGCACATAAAACAGTTACCGTGCAAAAGCACACAATCATTGCATGGCTATAAGAAGGACATTGAAATTCTCAAGATCACATTGTAATCTGATTCATATTACTAATAGAATTTATAATGATGTAATACTGGAGTACTCCTTCAGCACATTGAAGAGTTGCGCAGCATTTTACGTAGGCAGAGACTTGGTTTTCCCGTGTTGCCTGCAAAACTATAGATAGTGAATAGAGTTGTGAACAGTGTGCCCAAAAGCCTTAGGAAAAAAAGGGGGAGACTGAGAGTGCAGTGGGTAGAGAATATTGAACTAGAGTTTGTTAGAATTGGCATGCAAAACAGCTGTAGCCATAAACAAAATGGCTCTGACTGAGAACTAAAGTGCACAATCTGGTAGGACCTCTGTAGCCCATGGCTGCTTGAGGATGATAATAAAGATATATGTGTTTGAAGAACTAAATTAACATAGTCCGGTTGACCTCTGTAATATAGAGGTTGGGCTCTTGAATATAGTGGCTAGAAAACCTGCCTACTAAGCCTTTGAGTCTGTCTTTATGCTGTATGAGAAACCAGTGCTAGCTAGAAAAGTTTTGTTTTCTCTGTTCTTTGTGTGAAAGGGTTTCTGTTCATTTTTTTTAATTACAAGTGAATATTGGTGGAAATCAAGGTGTAAAGAGATTTGATATTTTTACTTATGTCAAGCGATATTTTCTCAGAAATTGCTCTTTTCAAAAGTTTGCATTATGCAGTAATAGTTTTGAGCAGTGTAGTATGTGTTCTTTAGTTTCATAAGTGTTCTTATGTTTTAATTTCACCAGTTTTATACTATTTTATATGATCATTTTTCACTCCATTTTACAATTTTGTAAAATGTGATGTGATTTTTTTTCAGCGAAAAATGAAAAGATTTCACTATATTCATTCTAATCCAGACAGAATAGCTCATTATTACAGGCAGTGAGTATTTTAAAGTTATGTTTATTGTTGAAATATATTTTTTATTTTCTCTTAATATCCTGTTATTAATCCTTTGCTGTATTAATTCTTTTAACCATTTGTTTAGTTTAAAATTTATATGCAAGTCAGTTGTGTTGTTTCCTTGCCATTTTTTGAAAGTAGCTGAGACTACCAATGCAAAGGACAGTGAAACTTAGAAAATTTTCTACCTTGTAGTTTCCCAACACAAATATGTGCAAAGGACACACTCACTATTTCACTAGTCAGGTTCTATAACCGCAGATACTGGTTAACTTAATAGATTGCAAATTGTACAGGGTGATCAAAGAATTGCTGTGAACCTGCTGTGACAATCTCCTGATGGACTTTTTCGGGATTCGGAGCATGCGGTCTACGAGATCCAACACTTTCTCCTCTGTCAGTATTGATGGCCTATCAGATCTGGGTGTGTCACACATGGAACCAGTTTCCCAGAATTTCTGAATCAACTGCCGTATTGCATTACAATGGGGCACCTTGGTTTCCAGAAACTGTGCTTGGAATCATTGTTGAATGTCTCATGTGTATTCTCCACCACACCAAAACACATGTTCCACAAGGAACATACGCTCCTCAACAGATAATACCATTGCCACAGCGCACATCTACAGTGCCTAACTGCTTGGCTCAATGTGGCTCACTGACTGCTGGGTAGGACCACAACCATGTCTCTCCCACTAACACCATCACATGTTCCTAAATGTCTTGAGACGCACTAGACACATTTTCAATGTTTATTGTAATGGTACAGGTATTCCTCATCAGGTGCACAGAGACTTTTGATCACCCTATATATTCTTTTTTAAATCGAGCAGTATATTTTAAAATAGCATGAACAAAGTATTTATCAAAAGAAATAGCACTTTAGATGCTAGTGATTAAAATCAATTAAGGGCATCTTTTGTGTCATTGTTACTGACAAATTATTATTCAATGATCAGACTATCTGGTACTAATTACTGCTGCCATTTATTAGTGTTTGAACTAAACTACCTAAATTTCTTTGTTGTATGAAGCATTTGAAATATTTAAAATATAGATGACAAAAGAACTTCATATCAATCTTGAGCTCATAAGTATTGTGTTGTAGGCATTAATATCTCTCCTTTTTTTATTTGTAAGAATGCAAAAAGTTGAGTAAGGTGTCAGAATCTGAGATAGTTGAATTGCAAGTGATGAAATGGTTCTGTCATAGCCTGCAGGTGAACTAGTAGCTTTGTGAGTAACATACAAACAAAACAAAAAATAAATGTAACTAAAATTTAATAAAAATGTGTATTTTTCTATCTTACAAAAATATTTTTCTCTTAAAAGTAATTTATTACTGCCATGTGTGTAATAATATATAATTTTATTTTACCCACAATATTCCAAGTTATGATATTTATATGAACTTGTAAAATTCTTAAAAAAGGTACATTAATGTCAGGAACAAAAGATCTACTCTGAAATTTTAACAGAATAAGCTGAGCAGCTATCAATATTATTTTTTCAGGAAATATTTCTGTAATTGGAACTTATTTTTGTAAACTGAATTATTATCCACAGTTCAACATTATTGACATCAAACATCATTGCGAAAATAACCCTAAAAATATTTAGTTTTTTCAATGTGTTAGTTTTTTTTTTTAATTTTAGGTACGAAGAAGCAGTAGAAAGAGGGGATAAAAGTGGCTTCCTAGTAGAAATAGCTGATAAGGTAAAATACTTTATACTTTATATATAATCTATTAATATTTTTTTAATTATTTCTTGGCACAGGCTTTAGTATTTACTGTATAAGCAAACAATATTGATTTCCAAGTATTCATGCAAATTGGTGATTTCCTCACAGCTTATGCCCTGTCTTTAGTTTAAAAGTTATTTAAAAATTGAATAGTTGTATGTGATTTCCTATTTCCTGAGAGTAGAACAGTAAATGAAACCAAAAAAAAAAATGAATAATATTTAGTAATTAAATTTTTTTACTTATTAAATCTGGAAATATTAACTTATCAACAGTAAATAAATTTTTCTCATGTGGCATATTACTCAAAGCTAGGGAAGCCTTCTAGTCTGAAGTATATAAAAAAATATATATCGCCTCAAGCAGCTGCCTGTCACAGAGATCTGACAGGACCCTTTCAGTTTATATGCCATAGTAGAAGGTCTTTGAGGATGGTGGAACCTCAGCAGAAAACACAAGCACCCATGTGTGCTACTGACCCCAGATCCCTTTGATCAGTAGCCAAGTGCACTAACCACTCGGCCATGGGATGATAATAGGATGTTTTCATTAATTATTAGTTGATTAATGTTGCACTATTTCACCTTCCTTTACAATCAAAGAATTATTTTCTTTTGAAATGCACATTAAAGAAGGGACAAAATTTTTGTTTTCTCCCACATGTATATGCCTTTACTCTGTCTTGTAGTAAAATTTGCTGGTTGGTCAGAATTTTTCCAAACTCCCACCACCACCATATATGCAGGGCAAGCAACTGCTTGCCCTATTATCATCCCATCCTATTATCATCCTATTATCATCCTATTATCATCCTATTATCATCCCATGGCCGAGTGGTTAGTGCACTTGGCTACTGATCAAAGGGATCTGGGGTCAGTAGCACATCCTCAAAGACCCTGCATATATGGTGATGGTATCTTGCTTGATTTCAGTCATAGCATTCCTAATACAGAAGTAATTAGTGTCATTTTATTATAATATATATATATATAATAGTTTCCTTGAATGTGTTCAATATGTGATTCTTTCAGCAAGATGCTTCCAGATGTGAATATACTGGTTTTAAATAATAATAATTGAAAATATCACTTTTGTTTAGAGTGTTATAAACAGGGGTGTGATGCAGCAGGCTCATTTGAGTTTACATGAATGCAATGTAATAAGAAAAAGTTGATTTTATAAAATATGAGGTCTTGCCATCCTCTCAGACCTTCTACTGTGGCATATAAACTGACAGGCTCCTGTCAGACCTCTGTGGCAAGCAGCTGCTTGAGGGGGTATTTATTATTTTTTTTTTATTTAGGTGCAATAGTGCTATTTAATAAATATTGAAGTAAAAAACATATAAGTAGTGTATTCCCATTCAACCCAGTTAAAATGAGTAAATCCTCCCCCTCCCATCCACATTTGCCTTCATTAGAGCAAGCTCATTGTTAATTGCAACACACCCCTGGCTATAACATAAATAAATTGTTCCTCAAATATTTGCATGCCAAAGATGTTAAGAGGATCCTGTCAATATAAGACACACAGAGATCTGTGAGGCAAGACCTCAGCAGAAAGACATCAGAAAAGAAACATTCAACCTTACCCAGGGCTCAAACCTAGGTGTCTTTGGTCAGTAGCCAAGCACACTTAATGACTCTGCCACTGGACTGACCTGTCTATAAATAGGTATTGAATTAATAGTGTAATTTTTTTTAAATATTTTGGTGTAGCCAATAAATTGTTTCAAAAAATATGTAAAATTTAACTTTTTTATAATATATGTAGTTACATTTTTTATGTATACACTATTTAGGTGGATTTTTCACCATCATTAATGGCACGTAGTATATTGGACAAGCATTACAGTGCTCAAAGGGAAGAGGGAGAGTCTGGTATGTAAATATTTGTATTATGCTTAATTATGCTTACTCTGCAGGGAACTTTTTAGGTAAAACAATCATACTTTATGGGATTTGCCTATATCTATAGCTCTTAAACTGCAAGATGCTCCTCTCCACGAAACATCCTGTCATGTTTTGGAAAATATAGCTTCCATCACAAATACATTTTGTATTTTTGTCAAAAGAAAATGAAGATTTGTGTTTACAAAAGCACCATTTAACATCCCTAGTCCATAGTTTTATTTTATAGAAGTTAGTTTGTGGATTTCCATTAACTTTTTCATATTTAGCAGCATATTTGCATAAATAACATCCACCGTTTTCTTTTACTTAATGCTAAATACATTTCACAAATATGTTTCTTCATCTGAATGGGAGAACATCTTGGCACAAAAATGAATTATTAATTTTTTGGAGCATCAAAGCAAAAGGCTTAGGAAATTTAGGTTACTTTCTAGCAGGTGAAAAATGCACTAACTTTGTGCCAAGGAAGTATTTCTTACTACAATTTGTGTAAATACAGGTAAATTATTGAAAAGGAGTTTTCCCTATTATTCACAATTGAGAATAAGGCAGATTTGTTTCCTGTTAGCCTAGATGAAATTCATATTTTTTAAGTTGGTATGTTACTCTCAGTGTAGACCAGATGTGATAGGTCTAAAATTTTGACAGTTAAAGCAGTGTTATCAGATTTTCATGTGGCTAATAATGCAGTAGAAAGGTTATAAAATACCGCAGTTAACTGAAATGTGTTTGAAGAATCATATTTTGTATTGAATTTTTAGACAACAAGAAAAGCACTTTATTTTTTCAATTTGCTTTTGATACCTGCAAGACAAAAGTAATTAGGCAAGTGTAAAAAAAATCCATTTGCCAGACTCAAACTTGGGATCTCTGGTTATACACCAGTTGCTCTACCATTTGAGCTAAGGGGGGGGGGGCAATTCACGCTTGTGTATGAAAGGTTTTGATGGTTGAAAATATATGTATGAAACGACCATGTAATTCTCAGTCTCAGGATGCTCATGTGGTATTTATACTGATGAGAACGAAGCTTTTATAACCCATATCAAGTAATATACTTTGAGTTATTCAGATGCACAACATCACTTCCATCAAATTCAGATGCACTTCCATTGAAGCTCTGGATGGAAAGAACCTCTTTGTGTAGGCCAGCAACCAGTTTGATAAGAAGGGGTCATTCTCACTACAGTGTCATTCCATGTCAATTCAACCAGGCCAGTTTACCACCCATTATAGATTTCAATGATATTTGGCATGCACTGATGCTGTTGTGCCTTTGCACTAGGCAGAGGCTACCTATGTGCTTTGCTATTTGCACTCAAATGCGACTTCATAACTACCATTCAGCTGCTATTCATGTTTATAATGTTGCTGTCAATGATATAATGGTTAACGAAAGTTCATATTCTTTAGTGTACTTTAGTATATCTTTTCTGTCTTTGGATTGCAGGAACAGAAAATCAAGATTACCATTTTCCTATTATAGAATGTTTTCTGATGAAGTAGAATTGGAAACAAAACGATTACCATAGCAGCTAGTGCAGTGAGATTTCCCACCTTCTGTGCCTCCTAAGTGTCACCACTGACATAAATAATAACTATTCTTTCTTGTTAAATTAAGGCAATAAATCAGCGTAATTGAAGTTAGATGCATGTAACACATGAAAAATCAAAGCAATAACATGGACATAATGATCCCAAATCCCAGCAACAGTTTATTACAAAAAACTCTTATGGGGAAGCAAACAGCTTTTATCTAGTAAATATCATCAGTTTTCTTCTTAAACTCAAAGTTTTCAGTGAAAAATACCTTAAATGCATCTTTAAAAAGGCACTTAAAATGAGTGAATTATTACTTTTCCCACCTACTGCAAATTCAGAACTTTTATTAAACTGTCCCAGTTTTTTACCAACTGAAATCTGCTCACCCTAGGTATCACTCAGCATTTGTATTGCTAAATTTGTTCCATCAAAAATTGGACATTTTCATTTGCCATGTATACTAAAGAATATGAACTTTCATAACCATTATATAACTGACAGCAACATTATAGATATGAGTAGCAGTCAAATGGTAGTTATGACATTGCATTCAAGTGCAAACAGCAAGGCACCTTGGTAGCCTCTGCGTAGTGTGCAGGTGCAAGAATGTCGCCGTATGCAGCTCTCTGGTCATCATTAGTGATAACATAGGTTCAACTTCGATATTTTTTCTCATTATCAAAGCATATACCATACTCCAGATTTGGTACAAAAGTTATTTGGAGCATAATATACAACATATACAAGTTTTAATTTTTTTTTTTGTCTACAGGGCCACATCATTTTTTTTTCTCACAATTGAAAATTTTAATTTTTTTAATTAAAACCCATAACACCTTTGACAATTTTTTTTATTAAATTCATAATCAAAATCTACATCAGAATACCAAGTTCAATGTTCATACCAAGTTCAATGTTCTCATCTACCATAGAAGCAAAGAAAAAAATTAAAAATCGTAGGTCACAATTGCATTTTGTATATTTCCTCCATAAGTTAAATGACTAACTCCTTATAAAAAAAAATTATTCAAAATATTTTGTGCAATTTCACATCTTTTATGTACTAACATTTATGCCAAATATCATTGAAATCTGTGATGGGTGGTGAACTTTTTGTAAAATTTTGGTTGATTTGATATGGAATGACACAACAGTGATAATCATTTGTAGTAATTAAGCATGTATGAAAAATGATTTAAAAGAACTATTATATAATTTAACAATTATCCATCTGGAAAAAATTATCGCTGATGTGGTGGGACTCAAATCAGCAGCTCTCTAGATATGTGCCAGAGTGCTCTAACCAGTTAAACCATGCATCAGATGACAAATAATTCCAGGATATGACCTATAAATCTTTTACTGAGATGTGGCAGGCATTGTACCATTTATACTTTGATCAAGTTTTAAATTCAGTGAACTCTATCACAATGTAAAGATATCACATTTAATATTCTTTCCAAAAATTCAACTGTTATATATATACTAGTTGCTCACTTTAAAAGTTTTCTTCAGTGTAAATGTTCAAACTTATTAGTCTATTCAAATGTATTATAAAGGAATTTCACTGTTGTACTGGTAGTCTATATCTAAATGTCGCATACAATAATTTTCTGAAATACTTATGTTATAAACTCATTTAAACCTTTAGTGGTTGTATTTATATTTTCAGTTTCAAGGCAATATATTAGTGAGCTATTGAGGAATACGACACTTATAGATGATTCAAAACTTGCAGCAGAAGTCTATCTGGTAAAGTTATTTATTTTTATTAGTCAGTGACATTAAAATTCATAATGCAATGTAATATTATGAGTGATAAATTAATTTCTCCTCAAACAGCCACTCACTATAAACATGTGATAGGAGACTACCACTGAAAATTACCATGGGAAAAATTTTCTGAGCTCTCAGCAGAGAAGGGATATAATATATTGTTTTATTGGATAAGAACCTTTCTGATCAGAAGATATAATATGATATCTCCATAGTTAATAAAAGTAAAAATAATGTCTTGGAAATAAAAGGTAGAATGGAATACTTCCTAGAATTGCTTTACAGAAAAGAAAATAATTATCCTAAAAATTTGGGAAAAAAATGAGTTTCACACTACATTTTCTATAGGTTATATTTTGGCAATATTTTTACCTGATGAAAATAGTTTAATAAAAACTGCTTTCCAAAAGTTTAAAATTATTTGAAATAAAGTCACAAATAACATTTTGTGCAGCACTGGGATAAATGCAAAAAAAAAAAAAAATGGCTAGATATTTCTTAACTACTGAATGTGTGGAAGATGTAAATACATCCTCAGCATTCTTGCTCTGAAAGCTATGTAAATATATGTTCATCATGCAACATTCTAAAAAAAATTAATGCCAAGAGTACCAATTTTTATCTTCTGCTATTGCTTTATTTGAAAAGCTAAACTTGATTCTTTTTAGGTCATCAATTGCTGAGAACATTTCTCTACTTAAGATTGCATACTTTTGATTCTTGTTATTTTCAATTCAGCTGCTTATACTGTGTGACATGATATACCTTCTATGACCGGATTATTTTTAGCAAAGAATGTATTTTAACTATGAGTTTTAATTACTTATAAATTTTATTTACTTTAGATTTTCATATACCAGTGTTTGATTATTTTGAACCTAATACAATTGAAACTGTGGTTTAACTTGTATAAATTTTTTTGTCATTGTGATATACACTGAAATGTCAATTTATTAGTTACACCACCCCTTGTCACATAAATGGTTCATTCCAATGTGTAATAAGTCACATGATCACGGTGTGCAGTATAAATCAAACAGACCAGCTCTTTAAGCATCAGTTAGAATTGGATTGAACCTCAGAATGGACAAAACGAGCAACCTGAGCGACTTTGAATGTGGCGTGATAGTTGGTGTGTTAGTTCTAGAATCTCCCATATGGCTGTCCTCCTGGGCTTTTCGCTCACAACCGTTTCATACTGAGAATGGTGCAAAAAGCAAAAAACTACCAGTGATTGGCGATCCTGTGAATGAAAACAGCTTGTGGATTGGAGGGGTCAAAGGAGACTGCCAAGAGTTGTGCAAGTGAACAGACTGGACACAACCAGGCAAATCATAGAATTAAACATTGGTGTGCTGAAGGTCATCTCTGAGTTCATTATGTATCGCTACAACAGCCACCGACCATGTTGAGTGCCAGTGTTGTCAATGAAGAACACAAAAGCATATCTTCAGTGTGCACAGGGAGCATCAACATTAGACCATTGAGGACTGGAAAAAGGTAGCCTGACAAATCAAGGTTTCTTTTGCATTGTTCTGATAGAAGGATCAAAATTTGACACAACAACATAAGGCCATGGAGCCATCTTGTCTGGTGTCAACAGTACAGGCCAATGGTGGTGTTTCCTGTCACACATTAGGCCCCCTGATACTCATTGAAGGACATCTGAATGCCACGGCATATTTGAACATGGTTGCTGACCAGGTTCATTCCTTCATGGTTACAGTTTATCCTCACTTGAATGGGTATGTTCAGCATCATAATGCACCTGCTCGCAAGGTATGTATCATTATCGAATGGTTCCAGAAACATGCTGACAAATTTTCCTTGTTTCATTGACCTGCACAGTCCCCAGATCTAAACTCTTCAACACTAAATAATGCTGAGATTTACTATGAACTATGATATATCACAATTTCTTGTAGTGTTGATATATTCTGAATCTTTTTGATACTGTACAAAATCCTTTTCAGAAGATGCTTCTTATATCTTGGTGCAAAAATAAAATGGCTCTAAGCATAGAAGGTTACAGAGCTACTGATCTTTTTTTTTTTGAGTTCCTCATAACTATTATATGCTGGGAACGGTGGTGTATCCAGAAAATTTTGATATCTGGAGCAATGATGTGTTTGCGTCCAATGTATGTTTTTTTTACTTGCTTGAGTTGGATTTTCAGGAACTGCCTGAGAAAATATGTAGTATTATCACCCACTTCCCCTATGCCACTGACTAAGTACATTGTGTTATGCAGAATAATATTTTCATTCAGATTTCTTTTTTGCAACCTGAAGAAAGACTTTATAGCATGCATTCTTACTGCCTAATTATGAGTATTTTAAAGCTACAAAGTATGCCACAAAAGCTGCAGGACTGATTTTTTTTCTTTTAACTAAGACCCATGCATAATACTTTCACTGTTATAGGGTAAGGTTGCCTAATTCTGTAATATCCCTAATTCCATGATAACATTTCCTCATGGTTACAGTTTATCCTCACTTGGATGGGTATGTCATAATGATGAGGAATTCCATTTATTGCGATGGCCCCCAAATTTGCCAGACATGACTCTTATCGAGCATTTGTGGTTTGAGTTGGAGAAACAGGTATGAGCAGCATCACCCAACCATGCAATTTATGGTAATTGCAGGATCTTCTGTTGCAGTCATGGTACCAAATATCAAGCAACACCTACCAACATCTCGTTGAATTTATGCCTCTTATGGAGAGCTCTTTTGGCAATGAGAGGAGGACCTACATCATATTAGGTAGGCGGTTTCGATGTTTTGGCTGATCGGTGTATATTAAAAGATTTTTTGTCAAAATGGAGCATTTGTTTAGTCGAAACACTAAATAATATGCAGTTCATAATGTAGTTTTTCATCCAGAGCAGTGATATGTAATTTTAACAATAAACACAAGTAAAGTGAAATAAAACTATCACAGAATTAGGCAACTTTGCCCTACATAAAGCAAACTCAATTCCCAAATTTGTGCAAATTCTGATATGTTCATTCCTGTCACAGAGTGTGCAATACACTTCCCCTTTGTTGCCTTCATGTCAGCTTGGTTTAGTCCAAGATGGAGTGACAATGAATGAACATTAAATTTTGCCTTAAGCTGGACAAAAACAAACGAGCACTGTCAGCCTTATACACTTTAGTCTAATAGTGAGAAATCAGGCAAATACACTGTATTTGCCTGATTTCTCACTATTAGACTAAGAGTGGGGGTGGCTCAGTTGGTAGCACACCAGGCTCATAATATTCAGTTCCCAGGTTTGAGTTCCACCTTGGCCAGTTTTTGAAATATATCTTCTCACAAAACTCCCTGTTCTTGGTTACTAAGGAACATCAATGAACTTGGAAAGGCCACTATCCACTAGATAGGATATAAAGCCATGGTCCCATGTGCGGAAGAGCCATAACCCTATGCATGTTAAAGAACATGCTGGTTGGACCATCTGTCTCCTAACAGTGGCCCAGTGAATCCTCTTTCTTCTCTGAGCTCTTGGGGTCCTTGTGGCCTGGCTGTTTAGCCTGTTAAGTGCAAAAACAAGCTGCTCAGAGATAACTCACCACTAGACTTTTCTGTTCCCACAGCTCAAAGGAGACATGAGAAGGCTGTAACTAGCCCTTTCATGGCTGTGACAAAATTTATGAATAGTATTACTAGCAACAGTGTACTGATGCAGAGATTACTTTGAAAGGGAAAAATGCCATTAGAGTACTTCCATGCTTTAATGTAATACAAGTCCTAGAATGTATGGGACATATCTTGTATATCTTTCGCTATACTTATTGGAGATTCTTGTAAAACTAGACATCTTAACAAAATAAGAATTCATTGTTTCTGATATCGATGTAATTTTTTAAAGTAATAATCATTCCTACTGGCAACAACTGTGTGCTTATTCTGTTTGTTACTATTCAGTTTTAAAGTTGCCTTATGCTGAATTAGCATTTTTGAAATATAAATTATGTATGTTGGTATGTATATTTGGTTTTTAAAGCAATAAATTTTAATTCTTTGAACTTACACAAAATATTTCTAGTGCACATTATATGATGAAAACTATGGACCTATAGCAGATGTAATCCGGCGGTAAGTATGAATAAATTTAGTTCTTAAAATATCTTAAAATACTATTTCATAATAATGTCAGTCACATAATTGGAAAGTTACAATATATTATTCCAATAGTTAGTACATCATCAACTGTAAATGTAGCAACAAAGTTTTAAAGTAAATAATTTTCAAAGTTTCATAAAAAGATAAATTGTGTTGAAAACTCAACTCATGGTTTTTTGGTCACTGTAATCTAATAAATGGTTTAAATTTTTCATAGTTAATATTTGATCTGCTTGTTACACAAATTGCTCTGTCATATCTCAAGTAATCTCTCCCATGAGTAAAATAAATCTGTTCTCTAGTCATGTGATTTTTGCTCATTTAGGATGAAGCACAATGAAAACTCTACATTTAATAAATATTTGAGTAAAAAAATACATTTTATGTTGTGGTATTATTTTTAAATAAAATTTGTTTATGTAGAAGGAAAATATTCTGTACAAAAAGCCACTAGGAATATTAGTAAAAAAATAATAAATTCATGCCTTGATAATTTTCTCCAAGAACATTAAAGTCCAAAACAAACATCCAAGATGTTTTAATCTAAATTACATGCCTGAAAGATAAAGAAAATGCTTATTATACTATAAAAATTTATTTCACTGGAATAGTGATGAATTTAGTGATGTGTGGAACAAGGTGGAGTTTTGTGATAAATATGTGGAAGCAGAGTGGGTAAAATGAGAATTTATGTACCTCAATTATTAAACACTTTTACAAAATATGGACTTTTGCTTTAAAATGCATGGGTCACAAATATTCTAAAATCTGCAAAGCCCAATATTAATAATTTGTGGCATTTCTGGAATAATAAATATTTATTATTAATAATAAACATTTTCTACAATAATAGCAATAAAGAATGATAGATAAGTTTTCAGTATTTTAATTTATTTTTGTAAACAAACTTTTTAATTTTACTTAAAACTTTTTTTATATAATTAATAAAATTAAAGTCCCCTCAAGCATCTACCTGTCAGGACAGGAGCATGCCAGTTTATATGCCATAGTAGGAGGTCTGAGAGGAGGGTGGGACTTAGCAGAAAAACAACCTGAACATCCATGCCGTACCAGAGGCTTGAACTTAATCCCTTAGATCAGTAGCCAAGTGCATTAACCACTTGATCACGACATTAAGTTTTAAAATTATTTTTGAGATTTAAGACAGCTTTCAATAATATTAAAACTACTTTCTGGTTTTACTGTTAATTCAGTTTTCTTTTTCTAGTTCTATTGGTCAAGAATATGAGCAAAAACTGAAAAGTGAATTAAACTCTTTAGGAATAACATTTGTTGGTAAGTTATGTAAAGTTATAGATTTATTCATGTTACTCAAAATTCAATTTGACTGTCTCATTTTAGTGCATCTTAGCACTTTGCCTGCTGCATATTAATGTAAAAGAATATCTTGTATACGCATTTTAATTAATACAAATTCCACTAAAACCACTGGTAAAAATAAAGGAAAAATGGACCATATTTGGTTGATGGAAAAATATTCCATTTAACAATTAAAGCTACTGTATTTTATGCCACTATCATTGATGACGATAAATTTCAGAATGTAATTATATATCTTATCTATGATATTTACTATGCTGTTTTCTCACTTTTTAATTCATGAATAATTTTTATTTTTAGTTGTTTGTTGAAGATCTTTCATCCCATGCATTGGGCCATCTTGAGCAAGACCAAATCTCATGTTTTCCTTCTTCAGAAATTATTATATGTTACTTTATTTAATTTTGGATTAATTTATGTAATGGGTTAAAATATTAAAATGAAATTTTTTTAAATGACAGATTTACAACTTGTTGAAAGGGGAAAATTTTAAGAAACAGTATTAACAGACAACATTATTTTTAACTTACACAAATTAATCCACAATACATCATTGATTTACTAAGCATTTAATCACTGTTAAGCCATTTTAAGTACATGATGATAATGGGTGTAGAAGAAAAATTGTCATGAGCAAGGTAAGCCCATATAGCTTAAGAAAAATTTTCCTCTACATCCATTGTCAATTATTAATTGTCAGTACTTAAAATAACCTAACAGTGAATAATTGCTTACTAAATTATTTAAGTGTTTTTTTTTCTGAAAAGCAAGAAAACAGGATAGTAAATGCATTTAGTTGTGGCAAATTCTGGTTTTAACTCTTGTTTGCACACATGACCTTAGTTACTCTTGCTCCATAAAACCCCAAACAACCAACATGGTTCTTACTGCTATGCCCAAATAGAAATAATGATAGTCTAGAGGAATACTCTGTTGAATATGGTATTTTCAACTTTTAACCCTTTTGGTATCAGAGCCTGAAAAGTAGCTTTCATATTCCAAATTCTGTTGATCGGAAATGCAAGCTTCGCTCCCATTACAAGGTTGTGAAAAAAAAAAATCCAAATGGAAACCTGAATTTTTTTCAACTGTTGATAATCAAATATTGAAAATAGCATTTAAATCTGTGATATATATATATTTTATTGTTGATTCCACTTGAAAAAAATATGATAAATTTAAAAATAAATCATGGAATAAATACACAGTTCAAAATACACTTGGAAACATTATAAAGGCACCATAGGCACAGGTTATGCTTGACAGTATAAAAAAAGTGTCTTGCCTTTGTAAAATCCTTAAGCAGTGGCCCCATGTATGGTAGAGCCATACCCTATGTACATTAAACACATTGGATGGCCTTGACGGGAGGCTACCATCTGTCTCCCAACAGCTGTTCCAGTGAGTCCCCTACCCCAACCTTCTCTGAGCCTTTGGGGTCCTTGTGACCTGGCCATTTAGCCCATGGTGTGCAAAAAAGTGCCGCTCAGAGGTAAAACAACCCAACTGTTTGTAAAATTTAACAGTAGTCACCCATTGTTGCAGGATCCCACCTTCTTTGGTAGTTCTCCATTGTACTTATATCTTGGTGGAATCTTTCATCTTACTCATCACTAAATAGCACTGAAGTTGTCTGGGAAGAAATCTATGAGAATGTATAAAGTGCATTTTGAGTTACATCAGGCATCCTAAAAGTTGATCATTAGGTAACAGTTCTTCTCTTAATTGCTGTAGTTCTCTTCTTTTTTTATTCCCAAGAAACCCTTGAATTACTGTTTGAAAGGATTTCCATACTTCTAATTCATTGGGATTTAGTTTGTTTTCTGAAAGTGGTATGCAAAAGGTGTTATATCATCATCTACTAGTGTTATTGGTGACAAAGGAAATCATATAGTTATAGGTTCATAATCGTTTTTAGGCTATGGGTATGGTGTTGAAGTCATTTGGGGAGTTAGTGGGGAGAAATGTGCAAATATGGTAAAGCAATTATTTCCAAAGTGTTTTGATTTAAATCAATTTTTGAATTACTGATTTAAATCGAAGCTAGAATTATTTTTAATATTCATATAAATACTTAAAAGTAGTATTTTAGTCTCACAGCATCATGGCCTAAATCTTATTCTACTTAAGCTTGAAAAGTAAAATAATCTTACAATCAAGTTAGAAAATAAAAATTAGAGAATTTTAAAATTTTTTATAAGTTTTACCTTAAGGCCAAAAAAATTACCGAAGATTAAGGCGTTTTTGGATCACTGCAACCAAGAGTTGGGAGCATCTCATCCTTGGTATGTTCATCCTCTGGACCTATGTTACTCTGTCAGGGGGAAAAAAAAACTTCCACTCTTTAGCACTTAACAGTTCTATAAAATTCACTTTTAAAAGGAAAATTTGCAAACATTTTCCAGGAGAAGCTTAGATATTTGAAACCTTTTGCTCCCAGTCTGGGGATATTTCAATAGGTTAGATATGCTGACAGGAGTATCAAATCTGGGAAATGTATCATTCATGAAAATGCTCATTTTTCAAATGTAAAATAAATATCTATGCTTACTTCTGTTTATGATTATACAAATTATTCAATTACTTTACAAGTAAATTGGCTAACAATGAAACAATAATTAAATCACCAATTCTTATTCTTGATTAACAAGCCTAAAGGTGTGTAATCTGGCTAATAACTATTGCAATATGTTTTTTCTTGCTTAATATGCTTTCACAGATGTACCTGCTCATGCTCAGTAAAATTAAGGAATTTTTGACAACTTGTATCAAAATTTATTTCAATGTTCAGCTTTTACAGGCTACTCTCATTCGATTTCTATCACACCATGCATTATCTATTATGGAGAAAATTATCTCAAAATGTGTATTACTTGTGGGAATCAGGAGGATTTTATCCACAAGTTCCATTATTTTTTTAAATTGATCTGCAGTTGAAAAATCTCATTTACACTTTTAAAAAGAAAGTTTGTGAAAAAAAAAACTATATATATGTATGCAATATGCCATAATAGAAGCAGAAAATTATTAACTCAACTGGGGACCTGGAGATTATTTTCCATAGTTGGAAACTTTGGGTAAAAATAGAGAAGTTGCAATTTTGTGTAAGACCTGGTGAATTCATGATGGAGCCTGGAGATTTTGAGTCAAACCTGAAGAGGTGACAACTGTAGTTTATGACCATGTGAACCAAATATAATCACCACCATTTTAGCTTTAGTGGTTAAAGCAACTGACATGTAATCAGGAGATTCCACATTTCAGTGCAGGAGATAATGATGAATTTATCATGCTTGTGTAATATTTGAACATCAATTGCTACTGAAGTGAGTTTCTACTATTATGTGTCTCAAACATTCTGTAAGAGGAGTAAAGGTAGGGGAATAATAGTACTTATTTGAGTTCATTTGAAATCTCAACTAGTACAATATTCTGAGGTACTTATTTTTTCAAGGCCTGTTGTCATTTAAAGAGCTAATGGATATGTCATGAAACTGGTAAATCAATTATTTACAGCTGTAATTCCTTTACAGACACCATTCAGTCTTCCAGTTCGACAGAGTATGTAAAATTCACCACTCAATAGAAGTGACATGCTAGATGTATTACATGTTAATAAAAATATACATTTTAATTTATACACCAAGTAGTATATCTAAATAATTTCTAAAAAAATTAACACCATTATTTCATAGAGTTTTAAACAAAGTCCATAATGCATATCAATATATGTGTAACCATACTAAAAATTAATAAGCAGTATAGTAACATTATAAGAATGTACTACATATGCAAAAAGTAATTTTGCAATAATTATTCAATGAATATGAAAATGAACTATGCCATATGTTCTTTCCTGATATCTGTTAAAGTTCATACTTATAATTATTTTTGCTAATTGTGTTTAATGGTTAAATTATGTCTTTTATTTCATCGTAATGTATTTTTTCTTTTTTGATATGGCTTTTAATAGCATAAAGTGTTCATTTGAATCATTGCAGATGAAACAGTGTTACGTGAAAAGGGCTATGACAAGACACCAGATGTAAAGCTGGAAATTCCTATAGGTAGCATATATTGTAGTTTTTTATTTTGCTCAATGGCATAAGTTTTTTCAATGAATGCTTTAGAAAATAATTTTTGGTAAAAGGGGTCATTGAGTTTATAAGGTTGGAACTGCTGGGTAAGTTGTTCCATTTACCAAAGTAGTACTGAAGGAAAGACGACCAGAAAATCCAATTTTTTTTTCAAAGAAATGAACTAGAATTCAACATTAAGATTCATCTGGGGGTGTGGTTGTCTCAGTTAGTAGCACACCAGGCTTGTAGTCTGCAATACTCAGATATGAGTCCCACATGGGCCAGAGTTGAGATTTATCTCCGCCAAACTTTAACCCTGCCCTTGGTCAGTAGGGGACACCGACAGACTTGGAAAGGCCATCATCCATCATATGGGATACAAAGCTGTGACCCCTTGTGCAGGAGAACCATACTCTGTGCATGTTAACTCTTTCAGTATCATCATCATCCTCCTCAAGCAGCCATGGGCTACGGAGGTCCAACCAGACCACACAGT
Source organism: Ryuthela nishihirai (assembly GCA_038380435.1). Taxonomy (NCBI): domain Eukaryota; kingdom Metazoa; phylum Arthropoda; class Arachnida; order Araneae; family Heptathelidae; genus Ryuthela; species Ryuthela nishihirai. The sequence continues at coordinate 40,004,377 of JAWZYU010000029.1, forward strand.
TTAATTCTCCAAGCATACCTGTCCTGAGCTACATCTGCTGCATCCGGCCACTGCACACCAATTCTAACAAGGTCTTGTTTGACATTGTCTGCCCACCGCATCCTAGGTCTCCCCCTCCTTCTGAGGCCTCTAAGCACACTGTTCATAACCCTATTCGCCAATCTATAATTATCCATACGGGCAACATGGCCAAACCAGCGGAGTCTCTCTCTGCACAATATGCTGCTTAAAGGAGGTTGCAGATTCCTTTGCCTAACCTCATCATTAGTTACAAAGTTAAACCACCTAATACCCAAGATACTGCGTAAGCATCTAGAATCAAAAGCATCTAGTTTCCTGTTATCTTGTTTACAAAGTGTCCACGTTTCACTACCATAACTAACCCTAGAAAGAACCAAACTATTATACAGTCTAATTTTAGTCTTTAGGTGTATACGCCTATTTCTCCACAATCTCCATAGATTCTTAAAAGTCCCGGCAGCAATACCTATTCGTCTGTTAATCTCATACCGCACATCACCAGTATCAGTTACATAGCTCCCAAGGTAATTAAACTGTGACACCTGCTCAAGACTGCAACCATTCAGATTAACAGAATCACAACCTGCCTGACCAATTTTCATCACTTTAGTTTTCTCTCTGTTTATAACCAAACCTACTCTACTACCAGTCTCATCAACAGCTCGAATGAAAGAGTTCATCTCATCAACATCATTTGCCAAAAGGGATAAATCATCAGCATAATCATAATCAGAAATTTTCATATCTCCAGCCCATTTAAGGCCAAAATCTTTCCCTTGAAGTGAATTTTGCATAACATAATCAACAACCAAACTAAAGAGAAAAGGAGACAAAATACACCCTTGTCGAACACCAGACGTAATGCTAAACCAATTGCTACAAGACTTACCAACTCTCACACATGACTCAGTGTTATTATAGAGAGCTTTCATTATGTTAACTAACTTGTCTGGTATACCATATGATTTCACAATCAACCACAAATTATGACGATCAACAGAGTCGAAAGCCTTTTTGAAATCAACAAAGCTAGCAACCAAAGGTTTCTGAAACGCTAAACATTTCTCAAGAATCTGCCTAAGTGAAAATATCTGATCTACACATCCCCTACCACTTCTGAATCCATATTGCTCATCACGCAATTGCCTGTCAACCAGATTCTTAATTCTATTAAGCACAATCATGGAAAGAACTTTACCTGGAACAGAGAGTAGGCTGATACCCATATAGTTATCACAAGAACTGCGATCACCTTTTTTGAAGATAGGGATAATAATAGCTCTGGTAAAATCTTTAGGAACCATGCCTTTATCATAAAAGTTATTCAAAATTTCAGTCATCCAAATGGTAACCAAAACATTCCCAGCTCTGAGCATTTCTGTAGTAATTTCATCTACCCCTGGGGATTTATGAAGTTTAAGTTTAGAGATAGCCAAACTAACTTCAGATTGTGTTATAGGGCCAACATTAAAGCTGCCAATGCATCTATCGTCATTACAAACAATGGGAGTAGAACTAACCACATTGTTTAGAACATCACTGAAATGCTCAGCCCACCTAGCCATGACAGAATCCTCACCTTTTATAACCTTACCTTGTTTATCCTTCAATCCCTGTATGCCTGTCCGTTTTCTACCACATAAAACAACTATCTGGTACAGCTCTCTGCTGTTGTGCTGCCTAACTGCTTCCTCAGCTTTGTCAGCCAAGCTATCAAGCCAAAGATTTTTATCAGTAGCTAACTGATCCTTTACACGTTTATTAAGCTCTCTGTAATCTTTTCTATTAGGACTAGTAGGGTACTGATTAAGGACATTCCTGCAGTTCCTTCTTTCTGAAATAAGCTCAAGTGCCTTATCACTCAAATAATTCTGTCTCCTCTGCTCCTTTTTTCCTAAAAGAGTACTGTTAGTTTCCAAAAAAGCCTGTTTAAAATGGCCCCATTCTTCCTCAACATCAGTATTAAGCAAACCATGACTGTCATAATGACTAAGTAACCTATCATGGTAAGCTTTAGCTATAACTGGGTCTTTCAGAGCTTCGGTATTAAAGGTAAATTTTTTAACCCTAGCACAACACTTTTTAAGTTTAAGTTGCAAGACACTTTTAACAAGGTAATGGTCAGATCCAATTTCAGCTCCCCTATATGCCCTGGTATTTCTAACAGAACTAGCCCATTTGCTGTTAATTAATATATAATCAATCATATTCCTATGCAGCCCATCAGGTGAGACCCAAGTGTATTTATATATGTCGCGGTGTTTGTAATATGTGTTAGTTATTCTGAAACCATTGAGTTTACTTACCTGTAGGAGACGTTGCCCATTGCCATTGCAGCTACCAATACCAAAAGGGCCTATCACCCCTCCCCAAAGATCAGAGTCAGTACCAACTTTGGCATTGAAGTCACCAAGAACAAGGGTAATATCTCCTTTCTTGACAGAATTCAAAATATCCTGAAGTTGTCCGTAAAACCTATCCTTCTCATCCTCATTAGCATCCTCAGTGGGGGCATAACAGCAGATAACATTCAAGTCTTTAATGCTTGTCTGAAATTTTGCTGTAAGAAACCTTTCATTAATGCACTCATATCCTAGAAGAGCATCACTAGCATGTCTGCTGAGCAGCAGACCCACGCCTTGGTGATGCTTTCCATCCTCCCTCCCTGTAAAGAGAAATTTAAAGTTATTTTTAAGTATCTCACCTTTACCTGTCCATCTGGTCTCTTGCAAGCCAAGAATATCTAGGTTATAGCGCTGGAATTCCTGCATGAGGACATCAAGAGAATAATCTCTATGTAATGTCCTCACGTTCCACGTTCCTGCAGAGAGAAAATGATTAGTAGGATTTTTAAAGAAATTAGGTTTATTGAGATTGGTAGGGCCAACAATATCAAACAGCCCCCTGATCGCAGGCATGGGGCAAACCGCATGGACCCGTTCCTCCTCCGCTAAAGGCTGAAGTCACCGATGCTGGTAGGAACTTCAGGCATCACCTTTTCAAGTGGACTTTTTCAAGAGCCACATGGCCTGCCTGAGACGCATTACTCCAGTTTAGGCTTGACGATGCCCAACTAGCTAAGTAAGGTTCAGGTACCTGCTATGGCCTCTGATTAGGATTATCCACCAGCTGATATAAGGTATCCCATGCCTCTGTTCACTTAGGGCTGGCAACCCAGAAGCAAACAGAAAACACAGCGGCAGACTCTCCCTCAACAGAGGCCCACCAGTGCAGCAAGTCCAGGATCAATAATCAAGCTCAAATCCATAAACAAGTCCAGTCTAGTAGGTATAAATGGTCAGCACCAGGACCCTGTGAAGTTGACCACTCTTCAGCAGGGTTGAAAAAAAAAGAAAAAAGTGGCCATAGATGACCAGATCAGCAGGCCATACTGAACTGGCAGCCCTCCCCTTCCGTTCCCTTCCAAAAGAGAATATCTCTTTTGAAAGTTACTAATGGCCTGCACCACGAGAAGGCGGGGTCGGACATTAGGTGCTAGACCTGGCCGGTTCTGTGCATCATCACTAGGGATTGGTACACAGCCCTCCTTCCAGTTTACGCCTATCTACCATTTACAGGCCTTCAGTATCATACCGACCCAAAATGTTTTAGATTTTTAATGGACTTGTCCAGTTAATACTATTCCTTTCTCTTAACTACCTCCTACTTACAGTTCAGGGTGGTATGGAGAAAGGGTTAAAGACCAAGAAATATAGTAGAGGGTAGTAAAGACAAAGAGATAACATTTGGACTAGTCCATTTCAAATTTCAGCCATTTTGGGCTGTTATGGGTTTTGAAGGGTTAAAGAACATACTGGATGACCTTGATGGGAGGCTACTGTCTCCTAACAGCTGCAGTGGGTCCCCTTTCCCCAACCTTCTCTGAGCCCTTGGGGTCATTGTGACATAGCCATTTTGACCATTTTGTATAAAAAAGTGCTGTCCAGAAGTAAAACAACTTAACCCAAGGGTTCGGCTGAGTATTTTGCAACTATTTGGTTTTAGCCACCAAATCTTAGGTCCCACTGCATTAATAATTAACTCTAATATTTTTATTAATTAGTATTAAAGTTTAATATGAAAGAAAAAATATTTTTTCTTTGCTTTCAAATAATATTGAAAACACATGAGTTATTTGAACACAAATTGTAAATGGGTGAAAACAATTGTGATATCAGGTAAATGTTGCATGTAACATTGAAAGTGGTGTGATATCAGCATAACAGAGCATTATTCATTTTTCCTATTTCCGGTGTCTAATATAGAGTTTTAGTTACTATTGGGAAGACATGTTATACATATGCTGGAACTAATTTTTTTTTGCCTAATAATAGTTTTTCTTGTCAACAAATATGCACATTAAAAAGTTCACTTGTGTTCTTCTGCCAAAATATTCAAATGGAAAAAAAAAAAGTGTCCTCTTTTGTAACTGTAACTTTTAAACCAAAATGCCTCTTCTTCCTCCAGAAATGTCATTTTAGAGTAATACAAAGATGATACTGTAAACCCTAAGACCTGTAACTGACATCACATTTATTTTCCATGAAGTAAAGTTTTATTTCTTAAATTAGATTTTATGAAGATTTCAAAGTAAAGCCTGTGTGGATGAGACTCATTAGTAAAAATAAACTGGAGCTAAGATTCCAGAATCAAAATAATAAAATTGATTGAAGAATTGTTATGCATGCATATTTTTCTTGACAAACACATCTGCCATTCACATTTCATAGCTTTACTGAAATTTCCATGTCTATATCTCTGGCAAATTCTTTTTCCCTACATATTTAGAGGTCTGCACTATGGCTTGATATAAAAACAATGGAGTTTGTGCTGGATTGAGGCATGAATGAGATTATTTTTCTCATTGTGAAATTTCTATCTTCTAACTATCGGGCTTTTTGCACTAAGTGTTCCAGGACTAAATCATTTACATTTCTACCATTGTTGATTACCTTACTAAAAAGAGAGGAGCAAATGAAAAGTATAAGGGCCAAATTTAATCATCTGTGGCAGCAATTCCCAAACTGTGGTGTGGGCACTACTTGTGATAACCATACTCAAGATTAATAAGGAGTATAGTAACATTGTAAGAATGTACTACATATGCAAAAAGTAACATTGCAATAATTATTCAATGGATATGAAAATAAAATATGTTCTTTTCTGTTATCTGTTAAAGCTCATAAAAAAAAAATACTCCCTCAAGCAGCTGCTTGCCACAGAGGTCTGACAGGAGCTCATACTTATAATTATTTTTGCTAATTGTTTTTTAATGATTAAATTCTGTCTTTTGCTTCATTCACTTGTGGTACTTGAGTTTAATGCAAATGTTCTGCCATTGTTGATTACTAAAGAGAGAGGAACAAATCAAGATTTGGGAGAAGAACAAATTTAATCAGCTGTAGCAGCAATTCTTAAACTGTGATATGGCACCACTTGTGGTACTTTAATTTGATGCAAATATTCATTCGCACATGGGTTGAATAACATTGTAGCATGATAATTTCTACTTGTTAACTTGCTTATAAATGGTCTAAGATGCACTGCAAGAAAAGAAAATCTTACAGAACGTCAAACTCTTTTTAGCTTAAGTATAGTTTTTATGTGATTTTCCCTATTTTTCCACTCTTTCAGCTTCTTAAAAGTTCCAATAGCAATATCTTTTTTTTCTGTTCCAAGTTGCTTATTGCTGTATCTTCATATAGCTCCCAAGTACTAAAAAAACTTGTTAAGATTGCAATCATTCAAATTTGGAACAGCTAACTAGCTTCACCACTTTAGTTTTTTTATGTATTTACTACCAACGCTATCCTGTTATCAGCCTCATCAACAGCACCACTAAAATAGTTCATCTTGTCAACATCCATATCATCAGTTCTCTAGTCTCAGATCTCTAGTTCATCTAAAACCCAATTCTCTCTTATGAAGATTTTTCATAACATAATCACTAAACGAAAGAAATAAAAGTAAGTTCACACTAAATGAAATCATAAGCCTTTTTGAAATCTACAAAGTCTATCTGTTTTTGAAACTTTAAATATTTTTACACAAATTTACCTTACTGAAATAATTTGGTCTATGTAACCCTCCAACAACTTATGAATCCTCATTGTTCATCTTGAAATTATCTAAGAGCCAAAATTTTTTATTTTGTTAAGTAGAGTTATGCAAAGAACTTTACCAGGAGCAGAAAATAAACTGATGCCTGAACAACTGATATAATCTTTTCTAAAAATAGGAATAATTATTTTTCTATCGAAAACCTTTTAGCCAACACCTCTTTGTAGAAAATATTTAACACTTCAGTCAGCTACATGGCAGAAGCATAACTAAAAATAAAATTTTTGCGCTCTAGAATATAAATAATTTACTCGATTTGGGTAGCTATAGAGTTTTCCACATTGCATACTTTCAGGCAAAAGCTATGATCTGAAAATTTGAATCGTGCATTTCTACTATGATGTTAAATATAGATAAATATATATCAATTTCAATATATTTGATGAAATCTAACTATTTGAAATTCAATATGAAAATGGAAGAATGCTCCAGCAACATGTAAAATATTTAGAAGCAAATGCCATACTATAAAGCATCCTTTGACGTAATATTTTTGTTAGTTTAAAATATTCAATATCGGAAATATCTCTAAAAATTAGTCATTGTTTAAATCAATTTATTCTGTAGCTATTGAAGGGCAAATCGTTAACTGGATTGAAAGCAAAGCATCATTTGGGGATGAAGGAAGGCACAAAGAATATTTAAAGGAGCAGTATTGGAGTTATTTCAATAGGTAAACTAAGAGTTTTCATAGTATAATTTAATAACATGAGTTTCATCTTATGTTGCAAATAATTTTTTTAGTAGTCTTTAATTGTGTAATTTGTAAAAAGATCAGTATGTATAAATAAATAAATATCCCCCTCAAGCAGCTGCTTGCCACAGAGATTTAACAACAGCCCGTCAGTTTATAAGCCATAGTAGAGGGTCTGTGAGGAAGGCGAGACCCCAGCAGAAAAATGACACAAACATTCGTGCCTTATCCGGGGCTCGAACTAAAGCCCCTTTGATCAGTAGCCCAGCACGCTAACTACTTGGCCATAGGATGGCTTCAGTATGTCAACTGGATGTCATTTTTCAACAATCTTCGATCAATATTTAAAGAGTCATTGAAGCAGGACCATTTAACAGTAGACAAACACTGTCACATTGCCTCCAAATTGATGAAATCTTAAAAAAACGTCATACAAACTTCAGATATTTAATTTATGTTAGTGAACAAATTGTTACAAGCATTGTGTCTATTGAAGTATTTTTCCACAAGTGTCAAAAGTTGAAGATAAATGCTTCAGCTTCTATCTATTCTTTAAATATTAAACGAATATTATGGGAAATATATTTAAAGATATTTGAATGACATCTACAATTTATCGCCAATAACAGTTTTTACACAAAAGGTTTATTTCCAGTGCTAGGAAGCTTTGAAAGTGGCTTTCGATTCACATAACATGGAAGTGTCCGGACACTTTTTTCAACATATTACAAGTCTGTGTTTAATTCATGGGTGAAGTTTTCATAATCAGTGTAGTCTATATAGGAGTATTTGTATATGTCTGATAAATGCAATGCAAGCCCACATTTTATTTTCACTGCAAACCAAAACTCTGAAACCAACAGTTGGGACCCTTATTATGTTTTTCTTAATAATTACATTGACAATGAGTGGAATAGTGTATTTCATAATAGTATTTAATATCAGTATTGGGTCACTTTTTTTTTGTTTTTTGCCTTAATTTTTAAAAGTAGAGTACTTACTGTCAATGTCATTGTTAATTTTTTTTACTTGTATGTATTTTATAAATCATATGTTCAGCATAGAGGTTGTTGCTGTATTTATGCAGTCAGATAGATATTAAATATTTTATAATGGCAAAAAAGAAGAAAATAGTGTAAGTTGCTGACATTGAATTTGTAAATTTAGGTTATTAAATTTTCCAATGTTTATAATACTGCGTTGCCCATTTTTGCTATGCTACAGTATAGTTATTTTGCATAGAAATTTATAGTGTTTATTCCTGCTTAGTTTTTGTACATTTTAAAAGAATTATTAAACTAAGAGTGAAACAAGAGTAAAAGTATTTTGCTAATAAAATTTTTCAAATGTTTTATTTTTGTAATATAATTTTATGCAAGCATTTGAAATTGTTTTTCAGATTTGGTCCAGGACTGGTGATATACTGGTTTGGATTCATAGAAGAACTAAATATCCATAAAGATCAAGGAATCTTATTAAGTGATAATATTCCTAGCAATATTACTTTCATGAACCCATTGTCCTTAACTAAAATATGATTTGAGGAATTAAAAATATTGTTAAATACATAAATGTCAGATATTTTAGTGAACCTTGTTTGTGAAATCAGTATAATAGCATGATAGTTGCAATTTTATTTTATAATTTAAAAATTAACATGATTTAAGTACATCTTTTGCAAACTGCAAATATATGTATGGGATGAATTATTATAAACATTTTTTCACTACAAAGAGTTATCTTTTGTGCATATATAACTCATTGTTAATTGTAGTTTCTCCATTATTAAATATAATAGGACTTCAAGCGAAATTTATTCTGCTTTGTTTGACATGAGAGAATTCCTATTTGTCCAACAATATTCAATTATGTGGTTTTAACAGAAAATTTAAATCACCATATATGACATGCCAGGACCTAAACAATAGTCTGTGCTTGAATTGTAGCCAGATAATAGCATAGAATTTGCAAATGGTAGCCAAGTCTCGGAGAGGGATGCCACACATTTAGATGTGTAGATACCCTTTTCATGAAAACATAATATATAAAATAATAATAAATAAATACCCCTCAAGCAGCTGCTTGCCACAGAGGTCTGACACGAGCAATATATGCTTTAGAAAAATGTTTGATTTCACATGGACAGATTTCTAAAATTTTTACATCGAAAATTGGAACAGTTTTGTGTATATTTTTTATAACTTGTTCATAAATAAATTGAATAAACTCCATTTGACAATTGTGCTAGTCTCCACTAGATTTTATTTAATTTGTAGCCCAGATTACTATTCTAACATTTATGGTGTGTTTATAAAAATATGGTCATTTTGGTAACAAGAGTTCTTTTTTTTTGGTTTCAAAACCAACTGCATTCAAATTAGAGATAAACTTATATATAGGTTAAGTATATTGGTTCAGCCATTTTATCTTAACACAATATCTCCAGTAGGAATTGGGAAATTTTCACAAAAATATTTTTCAAAACAACAAGAAAAATTATAAAAGAAATGGAAAATTTATATTCATTGGAAAGAAATTTTGTTTTGCTTTTTCAAATGGCTTCGGTTTTTATGTGGTCCATTTCTCAGTGGGGAAAAAAATGTATCGCCTTGTTTTATGCTGAATTCATGATTGTCTTCACATTTCTTCATGAGAGGAGTAGGTATTAGCTTGTTTTTGTCTCTTATATTTTGGTAGTAAAGTATTAAATAGTATCCTGGATACAATTTGTCACTACATCGCTATAAGTGCAAATAATTTAACAAATCATAGAAATTTTCAACACAAAACTGTTTGTTTGAACTTGCAGCTTAAAAGTGGTTAGAAAGTGCCTATGCAATAAATATACCATTAGTATTATGTTTTATTAAAAAATAAAAAAATAAATACCCCCTCAAGCAGCTGTTTGCCACAGAGGTCTGACAGGAGGCTGTCAGTTTATATGCCACAGTAGAAGGTCTGAGAGGATGGCAACTTCAGCAGAAAAACGACACATACATCCATGCCTTACCCGGGGCTTGAATCCAGGTCCCTTAGATCAGTAGTCAAGTGCACTAACCACTCCGCCACAGGACAGCTTATGTTTTATGTTTTATTATCATTAGTTAATATGTATTCTTTAAGATGAAAAAAGTAGATATATTGCTTTGAATAAAATATAATGGAGATGCCACTTACAAAGGATGACATATCCATTACATTTTACTGACAGGCTCCTTCAGACCTATGGCATGCAGCTGTTGGATATTTTTTACAATCATAATCTCCAGTAATATGTTCTGTAAACTAAATTTATTTCATGATCTTTGGGTGCAATTTTTAACCATCTAAAGTATTTATATGGTTTCATTTTGAGTAATATTTGTCTATTTAACAAGAAGCCAAACTATAAAACTTCCTTTGGTGGGTTGACTTTACAGCATACTGGAAAAAATCGTTCAACTGGTCAGTCATGTTATTGAAAGTTCTGTAATACCATGTAGTAAAACGGTTCTCACATTACTAATGGGTTGGGTTGTTTTACCTCTAATTGACACTTAGCTGCACACAATGCGCTAAGGGATAGCAGATGCTTCAATAAATAGTAGTAGCCCTTATGTATTTTTCAAAAGTATCTGTTTTTATGCAATCAACAAATCACTGGTGCAGAGGTGGCTCAGTCAGTAGCACACCAGATTTGTATTCTGCAGTTCCAAGGTTTGAGTGCCACCTTGCCAGTGTTGAGATTTATTTATCTCTGCAAATCTCTCTGCCCTGCCCTCAATCAGTAGAAGACAATGATGGGCTTGGAAACTCTGCTGTCCATCAGATGGAACATACGGCCGTGGTCCTATTTGTGAAATTTACGTTATGGATGGGAGGCTGCAGTCTATCTCCTAACAGCTGTCCTGTTGGTCACCTTCATCCAACTTTCTCTGTGTTCCTTGGGGCTCTTGTGACTTGGCCATTTAGCTCCTGGTGTGCAAAAAAAAGGGTTGCTCAGAGGCAGGCCCAGATTTTTAAAAAAAATTGAGCTGAAAAAATCCAGAGGGGATGGCTAAGAGACCGGATTTTTAATGCGTTACACCATTTCCCCTTCTGTTTGACAGGTTAAAAAACAAAACTGAAAAATATATGAAATATAAATTAATTTTTTTCTTCTATTTCCCTTACTAGCATTGTAAGAGGAGGGTTCTCCTAGATCTGGCCCTGCCCAGGGGTAAAACAACCAAACCTTGGGGAAGTGTAATTTGTTTTGAAATTGAAGCCGAATTCAAATTGCATCTGCTTCAAAAACTTTCCCAAACAGCTGATTTATTTCTTACAGGAATTAGCAAAGGAACAAATTTAGTATAAATTTTAGTCTTTGGGTTGAATTGTATTACGTGTGAGTGGCACATTTTTGCACACAATGAGCTAAATGATCAGATCGCAAGGACCCCCGAGGGCTCAGAGAAGAGAGGGAGGCACCCACTGGACAGTTGTAGGAGACAGATGGGTATAGAAAGGCTGCCATCCGGCAGATGGTGTGTAAAGCTGTGGCCCCCTCTGTGCGAGAGCCATACGCTGTGCACGTTAAAGAATATGTTGGATGGCCTTGATGGAAGGCTACCATCTCTCTCTTAAAGACCCATCAAGTGGGTCACCTCCCCCAATCATCTCTGAGCCCCCAGGGTCGTTCCACATTTGAAAATTATCCAGCATCTACCCTTAAACGAATTTTTGCAAAAGTATTTTTATTCTGTATCATGACGAACTGTTTACAAATTTGCAAACTCGTTTTGAGGACAAGATTATAGATATCTGACACTCGAAATTATTCAGCAAATTTAACAGAAAAAGCATGTTATTTATAAATAACCCCTCAAGCAGGGACTTGCCTCAGAGGTATGACTGAACCTGGCAGTTTATATGCCGTAGAAAAGATCTGTGAGGAAGGCGAGACCTCAGCAGAAAGACACAAACATCCATGCCTTATCAGGGACCTGAACTAATTGAGAACGAACATGAAAATTATTTTTCCCCTATGAAACTAGTTAAATATTTTCGAGTAGAGCAATTTACCAAAACGCACCAGTTGGGAACCACTGCTCTACTGCATTTCGATGAAGTTTTGGCATTTCTCCCTGTCACCAGCGAGTGCAGAGCGTTCATTTTCTTCAACGAAACGCATAAAGAAAATATTTGCACAACAGAAAGGTCAAATGTTAGCTCACTTGGATGTACCTGTTAGAATTGAGAAAATTTTGGATATAATCTTAAGAGTAACAAAATTTGAATTACGGTAACATTTAGGGATCTATCAATTAAAATTTATGATGATTATGTATATATGGATTATGATGATGATTATGTCATCTTTTGCTTCACTAAACCGTACCGCTTCTTCTCTCAATTCATCAGTGTCTGCTACTCTGCATATATAAATATAACTAAGAAAATTACTACAGAAACGAAAGCCTATGTGTTACTGTGTGTACTAATTAAAACTTCTCAATCGTTATACTTTTTACATTTCTATCGCTTTTTTTGCCTATAAAAGCTTCCATATTTTATCAATGCCGCATTGCGCTGCATTTGAGTGTAAAAATTCCACTCATAGAAATAAATTAATGAATATTTTTTCCAAGAAACTCCATCAGAACACGGCAATCGACTGCAAAAGTGAAACGAGCTAACTGAAAACCAACAAATAATTTCTTTTAAGATTCGTTTGAAAAACAAGCTAATGTTTCCACTTTGTCATCTGTTTATGCCAATATTTGTTCGTTTCTTTGTCCATCTATCTTTCCACATATCTGTCCGTCTATAGACAATCAAATTTTTGTTTACTTTTAGAGATAAATGAAAAATTCTTTTTGGGTTGGATAGGTATCGAAAAAATGTTGCGATTTGCAATTTTGAAATCTTCTAATAACTATAACAGGGCCCTCTAGCGGTGGAAAATATTGGAAAAATACAAAATTTTTAAAAGAACATTGCAAACAAACTATTTACACTAGAAATTCGAAATTCTGGTAATAGAGTGTTATGGTCAGAAGGTTTAGAATGAGAACAAGGTTTAGCCAAAAGGGGGTGCGAAAAGGAAACTTTTATTTTAAGATATAAACTGAACAAACTTTTATTTTTTCATTTTACAGGTACCAAAAATATTAATATTTGCATTTTTCGAATCCCCATCAGTTGGAATTTCCACTGTTAGAAAGTGTTAAAGGCGGTAAATAAAAACTCGAAAGATGGCATTTAGCGGTGAAAAAAATCTGAAAAATTCCAAATCTTTAAACAAATATTGCATACTATTTATGCCTAAAACTTAAAATTTTGGTGAAAGAATGTAATAGTCAAGTGGTTACACTAATAATAATGATATAAACAGTAATGGTCTGTTCCGTTATGGCAAGGGAGTGTTGGTAAAATGCAACTTTTCTGCTTTAAGAAATAAATGAAAAACATTTTTTGCGTTGTACACGTATTAATAAAATATTAAAAGTTTATTTTCCAAAATATGCAGTAGTTCGAATTTCTACTGTCAGATGGTAATGAATGTGTAAAATAACTAGAAAAATGCATATCACCTATGGCGCATATGGGAATCTCGTTTTCAAAGAGAATGAAGTTTTTCCTTTGCCTACTTTTTCACTCCTTAAAAGATTTAATTATGGATGTTCGTGTTGTTTTTCTGTTGAGTCCCACATCCTCATGAACCTTCTACTATTACATATAAACTGACAGTTCTTGTCAGATATCTGTGGAAAGCAGCTGTTTGAGGGGTTTTTTATTTTTTAAATGCATGATGGAGGGAAAATGTACATAATAGTATTTTGCTAGTAATTATGCATAAAAAGTATTTATCTTTTAGTTCTTAAATTTAAAAAGTTGCTTTTCTCCCACTCCGAAAATAATGGGCAGATCATTGCTGTCAGTTGAATTTCTACCATAACAAAATGCTACTGCTGAAATTTCTACCAAAAATAGATCACTTGAAATATTCTTTAAAAGTTTTCCATTTGGATATTTTGTGATCCCTAATGATATAAATTAATTAATATTACCTTTGCAAATGCGAATTATATTTCATTAGCACCAACTAAAACAGAGATTTCCAATTATCTCTTAAACAAAACCATTCTGTTTTCTATCTACATTGGTCGTAGGGGTCAACTCATTGTTGCCAATGGAATCTTCAAAACTGTCACATTCGACCACCAAAATTTCAAATTTCTAGCATAAATACATCGTTTGCAATCTTCGTTTTAAATTTTGGGATTTTTCGATTTCTTTCCCGTCATTTGAAGGCACAATTATAGCTTTTGGGAGATTCGGAAGATGCAAATTGTAATATTTAATCAATACCTGTCCAACCTCAAAAAGTTTTTTAATTTCTCTGTAAAAGCATACAATTATCTGTTAAAACAAAAAAATTTCACCCCCCCCCCCGCTTTCCTGCGTCTAAAGGGTCAAGTGATTGTTGCCAATGCTAACTTCATAACCTTTACATTTCAACACCAAAATTTCAAATTTCTAACATAACTTCATCGTATGGAGAGAGCGCAGTTATAACTTTTGGGAGATTCGAAAAATGCAAATAGTAATATATCATTATTACTTATCCAACACAAAAGAATTTTTTATTTATCTGTGTAAGTAAAAAAAATTTGATGTCTACAGACGGACAGACATCAAAGCGAAATTATTCTCTTTATAAAAGAAAAAAGCCTAAAATTTAATTTTCTTTTTTAGTCGTTTTCTAAAGTGCTTCCAATCGTGAGCACTGAAATTCGTATCATATATTACCTACGCATTTTTGAAATCTATAAGTATCCTTGCAATATCATCCATCTGTGCACGTCAAACTATCAGAACGACGACAAAAACATGGCGTCCAATTTTGATATTTATGTTCAATATATATTTCCTCGATTCTTCTAGAAGTAAACAATCTTTGTTAACGATATTTATCCATTCTATTAAGGTTCCATATTGTAACCGTGCTAACCGTACTTTAGTATAGGTGTAAAATTTTAATCTTAAAAAAATTTACTAAAGAACTGTAGTTAAAGAAATTGCTTTTTTCTTTTGAAAGTTAATGTATTTCAAGAAATGGATGCTAATGACCAGGCTTATGATAGTTGTACTATGTCACATAATTCTTGTAAGTTGTCACAAAAGATGCACAAAAGAAAAGCGAAAGCGAAGAAAAACGATCGTATAAAATGTGGCATTGTAGATAAAAATAAAGCATTGGAGCAAGAAAATGTATATGGCAAAGTGAGAAGAAAGCATAAAAAAAATAAACACGTTGAGTGTGAAAGTTTTGATAATTCCTCAGAAGATGCTAATCGAAGTGTATATAATATGGAACAGAATGAATCTAATACATATGTTGACAGTTTAAGAGTCAATGATAATAAGTTCAATAATATTTCTGAAAAAGCAACTGAGAATAGTTGTAATCAAACAAACATTCCATATAGTAACAATGAAGAACTGCATATGTATGAGATGAGTTGTGATATTACAGATATTGATGTAGATGTGACAGAAGAGGTGCTAGATTTTGAACCACCACTTTTGCATCAGAAGGGGATGGTAACTCCCATGTCAAAAGAGGAGAAAGAACAGCTTATTTCTCAAGGTGCAATTATACGTTCAGGCCATTGGTCGAAAAAAGAAGACTCTCTACTGCTTAGAAATTGGCTTGATTTTATTCAGCAGCATGATGTAGATAACCCAGTGTTATTGTTGGGTTTAGGCCAAGGAAATAAGAGACAATTGAAGAAATATATATATGCCAAAAAAATGTATCTAAAGTTAGCAAAAGGTCTAAATGATAGAACACTATATAGTGTATACCTAAGAGCAAGAAAACTGCTTAACCCATGGAAAGGTCAGGGAAATTTGACAGAAGATGAAGTGAATCAGCTGAAGAATTTGCACCTTCGTTATGGTAATAAATGGACAAAAATTGCCAAACATATGAATAGGAGTTCTAATACATGCCTTGAATCTTATCGATGGCATGCAAAAAACTCAAATAAAGGTCTCTGGACCTCAGATGAAGAAGAACAATTAATACAAGCCATTCATAAAGTTGTTGGGGATGAAAATTTAGCATCAAAATTTAGTGGGTATTCCTGGGAAAAAATTGCCAGATTAGTCCCATCCAGAAATTCATCCCAGTGTAGATCGCATTGGCTTAATATTTTGTGTTGGAAATCAGATTACAGGAAAATTGGGAAATGGACAGAAAAAAGTACTGCCAGTTTCATTAAACTGATGTATACTGAAATGGTTGATGATGAATGTTTTATTGACTGGGATGCAATGTATGAAAAATTTAAAACCCATGTAGTTTCATATACTGCTCTTAAGGAACGTTGGAGATATCTTAAATCACTTGTCCCAAATTGCAAGAAAAAAGATCATGAAGAAATTGTTACGTATCTTTACAAATGTTATCTTCCAAATATATTGGAAAAGTTGAAGTCAAAAGAAGTAGATACAAAATTCCTTGAATATTCATCCAGTTCCTCAGATTGTGAATAGTGATTCAGTATGTATTAGAGTTATAATGTAGCTGCAGTATTATTAATTCCACAACATTAGTTAATTTTGTTTTGCGGAAAAAAATTTCGCCGACACAGGATTTGAACCAGAGTATTCTCCCAATTGAACTAATGCCAGCTCATCTTTTTTCCACTAATTTTAAGACTAAACTCTATCACCGAGATTTTCAGAGACAATACAGTTTAGTCTTAAAATTAGTGAAAAAAAGACGAGCTGGCATTAGTTCAACTGAGAGAATACTCTGACATGTTTCTGGAGAGATGCGGGTTCAAATCCAGTATGTTGGCGAAAATTTTTTCCACAAAATATTTATTAATGCTTTGTGGTGTGAAATTGAGTTTGATGGTCGGTGATTTGTGCTTGAGATCCAAACCAAAATATGTCAAATATTTTGCTGTTTATTTATTCCTGTGTGTGTTGATTGAGTTACCATTTGTTGAACACTTTGCAAAGTTCTGATTTATAGAAAGTTTTTAGTATAGTAGATTTTGCTATCATAGTTAAAAGATTTAATGCACGTGGTCGAGTGGTTGGCACGCTTGGCTACTGATCTAAGGGACCTGGGTTCGAGCCCCGGATTAGGCATTGATGTGTGTGTTGTTTTTCTGCTGAGGTCCTGCCATCCTCTCAGATTTCCTACTGTGGCATATAAACTGACAGGCTCCTGCCAGACCTCTGTGGCGCAGCTGCTTGAGGGGGGTATTTATTTATTTATTTTATAATAGCCAATTGTATACACCCGTTGTACCAATGTATTATATAAATCAAAGCTAGATGAAACTCCCACTGTAAAATAAAATTTCAACAACTGGTTGAAGTACTTTCATTGTTTTGTAAAGAAAAGTAAGAGGACTCCATTGCAACTAAATAGCTGTTAATATTTATGTTATGTTTTAATGTATTTACAGTTCAGTGATTAATTTTAAGTACACCAGTAGCTCTAATCATAAAGAACAGTAGCTTTGATATATAGTCTGAGTGCACAGAACTATTCTTGGTTGGTGGTCCAAATTACCTTATCAAGGTCTGCTTACTTGATCTATTAACCAATTCCTAATTTGTGTTGGAGTTTCCACAGACACCAGGTAATATATTAAGATATATTTTATAGGCCAGTGTAGTGATTACGGTCCTCAGCTGATAATGACATTGCTCAAGTGGCGTGTGATGTCGAAGTGTAAAATATGATGTCGATTTGTAACGTAACTGTTGGTAGTTGGTGGCCTATGGCTCTTTGATTTGTTTCTTTTGGGTGGGTAATGTGGAGTCGCGTGTTATGTGTGATTTGACGAGAGTGTGAAGTTATGTTTGTTTTTTTTTCGCCATTTTTTCTTGATGACTTCTTTGGATAACATACCTATATGGTTAGAGGTAAGTTCGTGTGTATTATATATTTAATATGGGGGGGGGGGTTCAGTAATAGGTAGGATACGAATAATTAATATGTTCTAGCTTTTTTTTTTAATTGGTTAGGATATGGTTTATAATTAGTTATTAAAGATATTTAGGGGCCCATGTAATGGGGGAGTGTGCAAGTTTTTGCATGTGGGATTGAAAATGGTGATAGTAAAGAACATGTATTTCGTTAGAATAGTTTGGAGGTGAATTGAATGTTTTTTAGTAGTTACGTGTAGTATGGTAATTATTAATGTATTATAGTGATTTATTTTTGTTGTATATTTAGGAGTCTTTTAAGAATAATTATATGATTTATCGTTAACATGTGGAAGCGTCTGGCGACATTTTGATGTAGTAATTCTGGGTATTGTAGAATTGTCAGTGTGTGAAAAAATGGCAGTTTTTGATGGAGTAAGGAAAGAACGAAAAATTTAGAGGTGGGGTGAGAGTGGTGGAGTCGGTAGTGCACCAGGCTTGTAATCTGTAGTTCCAAGGTTTGAGTCCGAGCTATGTCAGCGTTTAGATTTATCTGGGCAAATTTTCAAACTCGGCTCATAGTTAGTAGGGGACACCAATGGGCTTGGAAAGGCTGCTGTCTGCCGGTTAGGATGTTAAGCCGTGGTCCTGTGTGTGGGGAGTTACTGTGTACGTTAAAGAACATGCTGGATGGCCTTGACAGGAAGTTACTGTCTGCCAACAGCTGTTCTAGTGGGTCCCGTACCTTCTGTGAGCCTTCAGGGTTCGTGTGATCTCGCCATTTAGCCCATGGTGTGGGAAAAAAGTGGAGGCTCAGAGGTAAAATAACAATGTAATTTAGGGCAAGCAGCTGCTTGAAGGGTATATATTATTTAGGGGAGGGTTGTTTGAGCTGTAAGATGTTTTTTTTTTTGTCAGATTTTTGTTTTGGAGCTTTTTTTTTATAATTCGGTTGGCAGTGCACTGTTTCCGATTTTCATGTTTTTTGATTTGTGTTGTCTTGGAGGACATTATTTAGTTTTGGGGCTTTTTTATAATTCGGTCGGTGGTGCACTGTTTCCGATTTTCATGTTTTTTTGGTTTATGTTGTCTTGGAGGACATTATTTAGTTTTGGGGCTTTTTTATAATTCAGTCGGCGGTGCACTGTTTCTGATTTTCACGTTTTTTGGTTTGTGTTGTCTTGGAGGACATTATTTAGTTTTGGGGCTTTTTTATAATTCGGTCGGCAGTGCACTGTTTCCGATTTTCATGTTTTTTGGTTTACATTGTGTGCGAGGTTGGTTTCGTGGAATTGTGGTTAAGTGTATATTAAGAGAAAATTTTTTGGGGTAATTATATTTCGTGAGAATGTGAGTTGTCACCATGCTTGTGTTGCATACGAGCTGGCTGATTTGCATATTGGTATTTTCATTGTGCTTTATTTGGGTTGTTGCGTATGAGGTGGTTGATTTGTATATAGGTATTTTTATTGTGGTATGTTGGTGGTGGTTTCTTATAAGTATGGAGTCTGTAGTACTTTTAGTAATATTTGAAATGGCGTCCTATAGTTTAGGTGTAGTGGCAGGTGGACCTCGTATGGTCTTATGGGACTTTACCCTGCTGTTTGAGAAATTAAAAAAAGAAGGAATTATGTATTTGCAGAATATTGGTTTGCTCGCAGCAGGGTATGAATGTCCGACGTGTAGTAAGGCCATGGTGCTGGCCCCGACTGATAAACAAATGAATGTTTTAGATGGAATTGCCAAAGGAGGATTGGCGGGGTCCAGCACAATAGTAGACGGAGTATCCGAAAGGGCTCGTGGTTCGAGAGGTCCCATCTGTCGCTGGAACAGATTGTGAAATTGACACACATGTGGGCATTTGATTATCCTCAGAGGATTGCCGAAATGGAACTCAGGATAGGATCTCGCAACACAATATCTGATTGGTATTTTTTTTGTCGAGAGGTGGCAATGGATGTTGTGGTTGCCAGGTCACAGCCGATTGGTGGGCCCGGTACTATTGTCGAGATTGATGAGAGCAAGTTTGGAACCAACAAATACCACCAGGGGAGATACCGGGAAGGTCGTTGGGTGTTCGGTGGAGTGGAAAGGGACTCCGATAAGTGTTTTCTTGTTGTTGTTCCTGACCGCTCTACTGACTCCTTGCTTGCTGTTATCAAGGAGAAAATTTTACCTGGGTCCACGATTTATTCAGATTGCTGGCGATCATATAACTGTTTGAGTGAGGAGGGTTTCGTCCACCTCACAGTCAACCACTCTGTTTCGTTTGTTGACTATGAGACAGGGGTCCAAGGAATGTGGCGGCATGCAAAAAATGAGATGTCTAGAGGCCGTGTGGACGAAGATATGTTTGACAGCTGTCTGAATTCATGTATAGGAAGCGGCTGCGGCACCAGTTAGACCCGTTTCTGAGTTTCGTGGAGGACATTAAACATCTATATATGCCCCATGTGCGTGATGAAGTAGCATGAACCACGAGCTGTGGTGAGTAGTATTTTAGTTTTTGTTTATTTAAGTTAGTAGTTTTTAATTTTATGTTTTTATTGTGTTTAAGTGGTTTTGTTTTTGATGTTAGTAGGTTTATTGAGTTTTGAAAAGAGGGGAGGGGGAATGGTGGAAGTGGTTTACTGTATGTGGGAAGGCAATCGTTTTATTTTTGTTGGATTTGGCACTTTTATGAGCTTTCATTCTGTAATTGACGGTTACAAATTGTTTTTTGCGGTAATTTAATTTTTTTTGCGTTTGTTTAAAACACAATTTTATGTTACTATGGTTACGGTGCGTTGCGTTTGATGTAAACTCAGGTTTTTCGTTACTATAGTAACGAAAAAAAAATCTTTTTTCTAGAAACCCTTGTTTGGGTTAGGGTCTTGGGGGTTGTGGGAATCAACTAAAAGGGCCGTTTTGTTACATTGCATCAAAAACAAAATGGCGGCTGAGGCCCGTGATCTGTACTACTGTCATTTTATATTTTCTTTTTTCAGAAATTGATGTTTATTGTGGTAAATATTTTGGTGAAAAAGGTTTTATACATACAGTAACCATTTTGCTGTTAGATATATCTGCTCTGCTATGATCCTAGATGTATTTCATGATCTATTTGACACATCTTTGGTTAGCTGAATGCACAGAAACAAACAATTTATGTGCATGAGCTCCAGTGAACTAGAACTAGCCACTGATCCTCAAAAAATTGGTAATGTAAATCAGGAATTGGGTAAGGTAATTTTGTCAGGTAAAGGGATAAGTAAGTTTTTTCAGGTAAAGTAGACCACCAGCTTAGAATAGTTCTTTATACTCAGACTTTAATATTAGCTACTGACCTTTTTGGTTAGCGCTAGTTGTGTGTTTGACATACATCAAAACGTAACAACTTGCCTTGCATGGTATGTAGCTTTATCTACAAACCTCATATTGTTATCATCTCATAAAGAATTTCATTTTATAGAGATATAAAAAATACTAATTCTATGCGAAGGAGATATCTCTATACCTGAAATATAGACACATATGCCATCTTGTTAAATTTTGTTACCATATATCCTGATATACCATTGTTGCAATTACTGCTGGATTATACTCGGTGGTGTCACCCCAATTTATTAACAACCGGTTTCCATACGGGGGGGGGGGGGGGGGGGGGGGGGATCTGGACGAATCAGCAATTTAGTTTGTTAGACATTGGTACCACATTCTGGGTGAATCCTCCCCTTGGAAAAACGTTTGAAAATATTACATTTGAGATTGCATGGTAGGTAAGTATCAATATACTTATAATTAACTACAAAGGTTGTATCTGAATTAAAGTGTCATACAGAATGCAGAGCCTATCTAAAAATATTAAAAACTAATCCCTATCAGGGTAAACCTGCAATTAGTGGCAGTGATTCTGTAAATAAAAAATAGAACTATAAATAAGAGCAATATATTTTATTTTTTATGCAACTGTAGGATACATATGAAAAACGTAACATACTAAATTAAGATATCACACAGTAAAATTTTAATAGAGATTTATTCACGAATATGCTGTAGTAAATATTTAAAACATTAAACAATCGGGGTTTTTTTTTGGGGGGGGGGGGCAAGCCTCAAAAGTGAGAAAGTGCTTTACATATTATAACCCAGTTATAGGTTTTACCTTAAGATTACCCCTATTTCTATACTACTTATATACGTGGCTCTTTTTCACATAAGAGCGACTAGAAAGATATAGAATAAGACATATTTACCATTTCACTGGTACAATTGCACTTTGCTACATTTGCAAAAGATCGCTAAGTATGCTACCAGTCCGGTTTGATGGAATATTCATACAGTTGTTATTAAGTTGGTATATTTGCTGTGGGAATGTCCTGACTCTCTCGTCCGTTCTTGATGTTTTATTCTGTACTGGTTCTTGTTGCACCGGTTCCTTGTTATCGTTGATGTAGTCCAGAGCTATCACTTATTATAACCACCTGTTGATTCTATATGCTTGCTTGCTGGGTATAGCAATCAGTTCTTTTATTGCTGTTAGCACGTCTCCAAGATTTGAGTAGATATTAATTTTGCTCCCCTTTAAACCACTACAACTTTAACCCTAAAACTTTAAAAGATGTTTTACACGAAAACATTTATAAAAACCTCATGAACCACCAGGTTCCCGGTACTCCTCGCTACGCGTTTCGCCACGATCTCATCTATACGTGGCTTCATCAGGCAAGCGCGGTGGTAGACGTGCAGTATTTGTAGCCAGCCTCACTCTAGTCCTGTCTACTATGGTTTACATATTGCGTGCGCATTACGTGACGGGCTCTGCAACAGGAGACTCCATGCTGACGGCAGGGGTGGGATCTCGGTGTTGCAGACCGCGTCACGGTGTTTGTATATATCTATTGCTTCGGCATATTGTAATTGAAATTTGGATCTTGGCGCCACTCCCGCTTTATACTTAATCTCATTAACTTTAATGTTATTTTCAAGTATTGCTTTCGAAAATGCTGTTGTAGGATTCCTATTATTTATATCTGTAAGGTGTTCATTCATTCGTACCTCGTACTGCCTATATGTTTTTCCTATGTATTGTTTTTACCTTCTAGTTTATTTTCTGGATCAGGAATTTCTATTTCATAAACTCCCCCCGTTGGCGGTCTTTGGTCTCTGTCGTTTATAATTAAGTTTTTAATAGAGTGTGTAACAGTAGTGGGCAATGTATAGTTGTATTTTCTTAATGTATTTTCTAATGTTCTTGTTATTGTTTTTATGTACGGAAAGCTTCTAACATATTGTTTTTTATTTTCAATTTGCTGCGGCTTTGGTTGAGTGTCTCTTGTGTACTAACTTTCTTTTCTGAACAAGAATGATGCCGCTGCTGCAAAGGGGGCACGCAAAGGTGCTGCAGCTGCAAAAATTCTTAATGCTCAATCTCTTTAACTTCTTCATTCTCACTCAGGTCACTAACGTCTTTGTCACCTGGGCAGTTGTAGTCTTTCAGCATCTTTTGTGACAGTTTCAAACTTTTCAGTTTATTAGGATCCACAAATAATGGGAGTTCCATCTGAGCTTGTTTAGTTTTAAGTCCACCACACTGCATAACCAATTCCTGAATTTCGGCACATTTCTTAAGAATTTTGTCTTTTGTCTCCATAAACTCTTGTAATAGAACATCCATGGTCTCAGATTGCATATCTTTTTGTGCTTTTTCCTCTGGTGTTAACGGTGTTCTTTTTCTCTTGGAATTTCTCTCACAAACTTTCTTTGTTACTTGTTTCTCAGGATTAAATGCTTTGTCTGTTATTACTTCATGCACTCTGTCCTTCCACCCACCTTTGGGCGGGAAGAAGGATCCATCTGAATAGTCGACTGCTCTTTTCGTAGAGCAGTCATCTGCAAGGAAGCATAAGCCTCGGACTCCATTATATTGCGATTGCACAGTCAATAGAAGAACCTTACTGTTATCTTGAACGGCATCTATGCACTACTTTTCTTTTTCAAACACTTGATGCCACATGGTGATGTAAGTACCAATTATTATGGTCCATGGACAAGATACTCGTACTTAAATTATTGGAAACAATTCATTTATTTTTTGTGAAGTGTCATAAATATTTCTGAGAAATTTGGGGAGATGTTTCAATGTTTATTTATTTTGTCAAAATGATGCACAGAGAATTATGCATAGTGCTTGACAACATTTCATGAGCAGCGCACATTCTTCCAGTTTCCGGAAACTGGCTGGGTGACACCACTGTTTATACTGATGTACTTCTGCTATGTTTTATTTATATATTATATACAGTTTCTGCTGTTTTATTTATATATTATATATGTTACCGCTAAAGTGCAGAAATCAGTTATTCTACAGATTATCTAGGTATTGTGCAGATTAACTAGATGATCCGTTAACGTGTGGAAAATTGTTTCATTTCTCAAATTACCTAGGTAATCTGCAAATTACCTGGATAATCTGCACATTACCTACTAGGCACTCGTTAAAGTGAAAATAAGATCTTTGCTGGAACAACAGGAACGTTTCTGTACGCTTAAATTAACATAATGTTATTTATCTAGTGTCTGAGAGTAGAGTTGAAACCAGGGTCATCCCTCTGTCAACATGAATCAGTTGTCCGAATTATAAAAAATGCCCCCAAAATGAGCAGGCCAAGTGAGAACGAATCATTTTAGTGATTCGTTATCAAGAATGAATCACTTTACCGATTCGTTCTCACTTGGCCTCCGCTCATCCGGGGCGTCTTTTTATAATGCGGACGAGTGAATCACGTGACACGAAGATTCATATTCAAGAGATTCACCACTATGAGAGAAACAAACTTTTGAACTTTAACGATACGGAAGCCGTTAATGTGCACATTACCTAGGTAAAATGCGGAAAACTCTTGATTCCGCACGTTAACGGAGCAAATCAGTTAATCTGCAGATTAGCTAGGTAATGTGCACATTAACGGCTTTCGAGCTTTAGCGGTAACATATACAGTGTTACAGAGTTTTATTAAGTTTAACAATTTGGGTGTATGTCGAACTCAACATACCATTACTGTTGTAATGATACTTTGTGTTTTTGGTAAAATAAATGTGCCACTTCCCCACATCCAAGAAACCAAGCATTCCTCATCACCACTAACATCTAAGAAATAAAATTTCTATAAACAACTAATAAAAACTACAACTGATCAACACAAACCACAATAATGAAACACAATAATTGCCTTCCCATGTACTATAAATCAATTGCTCCATTCCCACCCTGGGGCACAGGTGGTTCACTTGATAGCATGCCAGGCTCATAATCTACAGTTCCCAAGTTTGAGCCCCACCTGAGCTAGTATTGAGATTTATCTCTGCAAAATTTCTCTCTCCTTGCCATCATTCATTAGGGGACATCAGTGAGCTTGGAAAGATCACTGTCTGTTGGATGGGATGTTAAGGTAAGGCCACATGTGTGGGAGAGCCATACCCTTTGCATGTTAAAGAACACAGTGGGCTTGGATGGAAGGCTACCATCTGTCTCCTAACAGCTGTCCAGTGGGTCCCCTCCCTTAACCTTGGGGTGCTTGTGACAGTCATTTAGCCCATTGTGTGCAAAAACAGCTTTACTCAGAGGTAAAACAACCTAACCAATTCCCACCCTCTCTTTCCCCAATATTAAAACACTAACAGCATTCTAAAACACTATATATCTTAACATATCACACATGCAAAATGAAAAATTATTAGCCTACAATAAACAGTTACAAATAAAAAAAAAACGTAGTACTCACCCTAGCTCATGGTTCAGGCAACCTAATCACACCTGTGAGATGGATTGAACTGTTTAATAACTTTAATTAAACAGAAACTGGTGTGACAGGTATTCAGCCAGATAGCTTTTAAGCATCTCATCCACATGGTCTCTTATATTATATTTTTCATGCCACCATATGCCTTCCACAGTGTTAGTGTAGACCCATGTCTGATAATCAACAAACAAAACAGAATGGATAAAACCTTCCTGATTCAAACAGTAACCAAATAAATCGTAGACCTAGGTAACATTTTCTCAGTGATAACAGCTAGCAAGGAGTCGGTAGAGTGGTTAGGAACAACAACGAAACTGCTTATCTGAGTCCCTTTCCATCCCACCAAACACCCAGTAACATTCTCGCAGTACTTCATGGTACCTTCTGGTTCCGAACTTATTTCAACAATACTGTACCCACGATTTAGTTGTGACCTGGTAACCGCAACATTCATTGCCAGCTCTCAACAGAAACAGTACCAATCAGATATTGTGTGCCCAGATCCTATTCTGAATTCCATTTGAGATCAGCAGATAGGACTTTTCAGACCACATGCTCTTCCTAAGTGTTCCAGCATATATTGTGCTGCGCCCTGCCACTCCTCTTCCTACACCACCACCTATAGCAATCATTTGTTCTTTGTTTGGGGCCTGTAGCTATCAATCCTAGCTTTTTTAGAAAATTAATCCTTTACGAAAGAGACCTGCCTCTCAATGCCCTTATAACAATGCCTTATAATCTTATAAGAGCATTTGAGTCACACCTGCTACTGCATCAGAACTAGTACTGTGTGTCATTAATGCCATTGAAACTTTTACTAAAAACACTGCAAACTCCATATTTTTAAAGAAAACACTGAACATTCACCACTGGTGAGACCTATATGCAAATTAACTATTTCACATACTACCCCAAATAGTGCAACATGTAGATACGTTACACTCAATTCTTGTATAAAAAAATAAAAATAAATACCCTCTCAAGCAGCTGCTTGCCACAGAGGTCTGACAGGAGCCTGTCAGTTTATATGCCACAGTAGAAGATCTGAGAGGATGGCAGGACCTCAGCATAAAAACAACACGAACATCCATGCCTTACCCGGGGCTCGAACCCAGGTCCCGTAGATCAGTAGCCAAGCGCGCTAACCACTCGGCCATGGGACGGCCAATTTTTGTATATCCCAATTGAATTTTCATGGTTACTCTTATGGTCTAGTTCTATGTATGTGATAAGTGATTTAAGGTCTGTGTGATGTAGACAGCCAAATTTTTTCGTTGCTTATGGGCTCTAGGACAGGGGTCAGGAACCTTTATTGGATCAAGAGCCAAAACAGCAAAAAAAGGACAAAATCTGAGAGCTACAAATTATAATCTTTATTGGAAAGCCATAACAGCAAAAAATATAATAATAATAATAATAATAAAAAGTTCATTAAAAATCGAACCATAATATATAGTTTTAAAATAGGTATATATTCAATGTATGCAATGAAACTATTCAAAAATATTTATTTAAACAAACTGCTATTTATTACTGTGACATTTGAATTTTTTTCTTCATGATCAACTTATTCAAAATCAGAAAATTTGAATTGCATTAGTGCTTTCAAACTTTTATCTGTTAACCTATTGCAATGCTTGTTTTTAGTGAAATTCATTGAAGGCAAAAAAATGTGTACATTTGAATGTTGAACCAAAAAACACGAAGAACCATATTTGAATGTGCTTAGAACTGCAAGTTCTCATCCACTGCTCTAGGCATTAAGTACTAAAGCATTTTTTTTTTCATCTGGACCATTTCTTGAAGTATTTTATTTTTCAACAAAGACATATTTCCAATAACTTGGATATTTTCGATACATTCTATTAATATACAATGTCTCAATCCTCAAAGGTATTAAAGCTATTAATGGTGAAATGTAAATAATATATTTTGTAGTGTTATCAATGAATGTGCCCATTCTTTGAAAATTTTAAATATAGTGTACCAAGTTTATAGTATACCAAGTATATAAGTTTGATTTTATAAGCTCAATGTTAAAAATGACATAAAAGTATAGTTAAAAATCATTAAGCATAATACTCATCCTTTTCTACACCAATGATGCTTAAGAGCTATTTTCACTTTACTGTAAAATTCTTATATTTTGCAAAATAAATTCTGTTATAAGAATATCATTTTCATACTGCTGAGAAATCAATTAAAATTCTAGCCAAAGTTTCAATTTCAGATTTACCAAAAGTGTTTTTATTCTATCACTTTTATAATGCTTCACATCAAATTTTAAAAGTGTTATTAGTTTTGGACTGTTTTATGTACCATCTTTAAACAATGCAGGTATTTTTCAGAATCAAAAGGTAGCAGAAATACATCAGGGTAGTACTGTGATACTTTCATGTTATGAAAAATGGAAAGTGCATTTCGAGCTCCCTAATTTTAAACAACATTTTTAGAAAAAATGGACTAAATTCTTTAATTACTTAATCACTGGGGATCACATTCAAATCTCACTATTTCTGGATATTCAAAATATATGTATACTATTTGCAGAAATACACACTAGAAAAGTGCTGTGATATTTTCATGTTATGAAAATGGAAAGTGCATTTCAAGCTCCCTAATTTTAAAATGCATTTTATGAAAAGAAGACTAGATTCTTGAATTACATAATCACTGGGGATCACATTCAAATCTCACTATTTCTGGATATTCAAAATATATATATACTATTTGAATAATTACTTAAATGGGAAATTAGCAGCATGTGTTCATTGTAAAATCTTTGAAACTGATAAAAAGTAAGATCATTAGACATTATAAAATTACATTTATTTTAGTGAACAATATGTTATAACAGTTACTATTTATGTTTTAGTTAATTTTTTTAGATCAATTCCTATCATGTTGCTGCTAAATGTTCCAGTTTCAATACTTTAAATATTAAATATTGTTGAAAATTTAAATTTTAAAAAGTTTGATTGTGATCTTCAATTTATTTCCACTGACATAATTATGTAAAATGCATATTTTCAAAGTTAGGGAACTTCAAATGTACTTTCTATGAATGTAACATGAAGATATTCCAATACTTCATAGAATATACTAGAACCTTTTTTTTTCAAGTATATAATTTTTCCCAATACTTTGGTGCTTCTAAAAAAAAATTTTTGTGCAAAACATTGAGTTGTACCAAAAGTTCATTTGGATTTTAGGCAAGAATTCAAACTCAAATATTACATAGTAAAAAATACCTTTAATCAGTAATATATCCAGCATTTCATTCAATTATCTTAAGCCATCTGTTGGGCAGCTTCATTATTTCATTGGTGTATAACTCTGTTGGTTTTTGTTGAAGAACCAATCCAGGTGGTTTTTGATGGTCTCCAAAGATGGGAACTCTTACCATTCAAGCCATTTTGCAGTGACCGGAATAAATGGTAATCTGAGGATGCAAAGTCAGGCGAATTGTGGGTCTCAACCCAACTGCAACAATTTTTGTTGGGAGGTCAAAGATGTGGTCTCACATTGTCATGGTGAAATGCCTTTGTGATTTGCCAATTCTTGATGTTTTTCATTGATTGCTGCTTTCAGCCAAACCAGTTGCAAGCAATACTGATCCGAATTAATCCTTGATTGCTTGGCAAGAGCTCATAGTGAAGGATTCCCTTTCAATCCCACCACACATAGTTCATGACCTTTGTTGGATGCAGGCTGGCCTTGGGTTACTCCAGAATCTTTGGATGTTGTTGTAAAGGATTCATTTTTCATTGCCTGTCACTAACCTCTTCAAAAATGGGTTGTTTTTATTTCAGGAGTGAATCACAAGCAGAGAGGCGGTTAATTTTTTTTTGCTCAATCGATGCAACACACACACATGGTACCTATTCATGTATCCTAGCTGCTCCAAATGCCTTACTACTGATATTTGTGCTATTTTTAGTGTCAGCAATCTCACTTGTGGTACTGCGCTGGTTAATGTGGCGATTTTGTTTTTAACCATGGAGGGCCTTCCTGAATGTGGGCTTCTTCCAGAGAAAAATTCCCAGATATTCGGTCATTTACAGCATTGTTTCTGTACATTGCACAAATCCTGTTTTTGGGGGTTTGTGTTGCATTTTTACCCTTCCAAAGAAAAGAGAATAAGTTGGTGAAAAGGCATCTTTGTATCTTCCATTTTAAAATTGACCCTATACAAATATCAAAGTGCAGCAGCTAAACTCAATCTGCACGATTTGTTTTTCAGAACAACCTAGCAACTGCCCCCTGTCAAAAGCCCACATTATTTATAGCTACTAATGCATGTGGTTCTGCAGATCACATTCAGTAACATCTCTTAGGAAAAATCCGAATGAACTTTTCCTTCAGCCCAATATGAGTAGTATATATGTTTAATATTATTTTAACTCCTTTCAGTTCACATTTTCAAGTGTGTGTTAAGCATACCCATTTCTCATAGACTTGACTTTGGTTCTGCAATGCACCAAACCTCATATGGTAATTGTGAGAGGGTGCAGGTGCAAAACTACCATTGGTGCAGATGGTGTAATGCATTAGGGTCCTAGAAAACTGATTCCGTCCTAGGCCCTATAATAAGGGAGTGCAGGTAGTGCTATGGGCTTGATGTACAATTTTGGATAATTGCTTTGCTTTGGGAGCTTTATGGCCCAATGATTTGCTGGTAATGGCATAAAAATATCGTCTTATTTTGATTCTTATTTTTTGAGGGCCTTTCAAGACGATCTAGAAAATAAAGGGGACTTGATTTCCATTCATCATTATCATCATCCTCAAGCAGCCATGGGCTACGGAGGTCCAACCAGACTGTGCAGTTTAATTCTCCAAGCATATCTGTCCTGAGCTACATCTGCTGCATCCGGCCACTGCACACCAATTCTAACAAGGTCCTGTTTGACATTGTCTGCCCACCGCATCCGAGGTCTCCCCCTCCTTCTGAGGCCTCTAAGCACACTGTTCATAACCCTATTCACCACTCTACAATTATCCATACGGGCAACATGGTGAAACCAGCGGAGTCTCTCTCTGCACAATATGCAGCTTAAAGGAGGTTGCAGACTCCTTTGCCTAACCTCATCATTAGTTACAAAGTTAAACCACCTAATACCCAAGATACTGCGTAAGCATCTAGAATCAAAAGCATCTAGTTTCCTCTTGTTTACACAGCGTCCAAGTTTCACTACCATAACTAACCCTAGAAAGAACCAAACTATTATACAGTCTAATTTTAGTCTTTAGTTGTATACGCCTATTTCTCCACAATCTCCATAGATTCTTAAAAGTCCCGGCAGCAATCCCTATTTGTCTGTTAATCTCATGCCGCACATCACCAGTATCTGTTACATAGCTCCCAATGTAATTAAACTGTGACACCTGCTCAAGACTGCAACCATTCAGATGAACTGAATCACAACCTGCCTGACCAATTTTCATCACTTTAATTTTCTCTCTATTTATAACCAAACCTACTGTACTACCAGTCTCATCAACAGCTCGAATGAAAGAGTTCATCTCATCAACATCATTTGCCAAAAGGGCTAAATCATCAGCATAATCTAAATCAGAAATTTTCGTATCTCCAGCCCATTTAAGGCCAAAATCTTTTCCTTGAAATGAATTTCACCTAACATAATCAATAACCAAGCTAAAGAGAAAAGGAGACAAAATGCACCCTTGTCGAACACCAGAAGTAATGCTAAACCAATTGCTACAAGCCTTACCAACTCTCACACACGACTCAGTGTTATTATAGAGAGCTTTCATTATGTTAACTAACTTGTCAGGTATACCATATGATCTCACAATCAACCACAAATTATGACGATCAACAGAGTCGAAAGCCTTTTTGAAATCAACAAAGCTAGCAACCAAAGGTTTCTGAAACTCTAAACATTTCTCAAGAATCTGCTTAAGTGAAAATATCTTATCTACACATCCCCTACCACTTCTGAATCCACATTGCTCATCACGCAATTGCTTGTCAACCAGATTCTTAATTCTATTAAGCACAATCATGGAAAGAACTTTACCTGGAACAGAGAGTAGGCTGATACCCCTATAGTTATCACAAGAACTACGATCACCTTTTTTGAAAATAGGGATAATAATAGCTCTGGTAAAATCTTTAGGAACCATGCCTTTATCATAAAAGTTATTCAAAATTTCAGTCATTCAAGTGGTAACTGAAACATTCCCAGCTCTAAGCATTTCTGTAGTAATTTCATCTACCCCTGGGGATTTATGAAGTTTAAGTTTAGAAATAGCCAAAATAACTTCAGAATGTGTTATAGGGCCAACATTAAAGCCGCCAATGCATCTATCATCATTACAAACAATGGGAGTAGAACTAATCACATTGTTTAGAACATCACTGAAATGCTCAGCCCACCTAACCATGACAGAATCCTCACCTTCTATAACCTTACCTTGTTTATCCTTCAATCCCTGTATACCTGTTCGTTTTCTAACACACAAAACATTAACTATCTGGTACAGCTCTCTGCTGTTGTGCTGTCTAACTGCTTCCTCAGCTTTGTCAGCCAGGCCATGAAGCCAAAGATTCTTATCAGTAGCTAACTGATCCTTTACACGTTTTTTAAGTTCTTTGTAATGCTTTCTATTAGGACTAGTAGGGTACTGATTAAGGACATTCCCGCAGTTCCTTCTTTCTGAAATAAGCTCAAGTGCCTTATCACTTAAATAATTCTGCCTCCTCTGCTCCTTTTTCTCTAAAAGAGTACTGTTAGTTTCCAAAAAAGCCTGTTTAAAATGGCCCCATACTTCCTCAACTTCAGCAAACCATGACTCATAATGACTAAGTAACCTATCATGGTAAGCTTTAGCTATAACTGGGTCTTTCAGAGCTTCAGTATTAAAAGTAAACTTTTTAACCCTAGCACAACACTTTTTAAGTTTAAGTTGCAACACTTAACAAGGTAATGGTCAGATCCAATTTCAGCTCCCCTATATTCCCTGGTATTTCTAACAGAACTAGCCCATTTGCTGTTAATTAATGTATAATCAATCACATTCCTATGCAGCCCATCAGGTGAAACCCATGTGTATTTATGTATGTTGCGGTGTTTGTAATATGTGTTAGTTATTCTGAAACCATTGAGTTTACTTACCTGTAGGAGACGTTGCCCCATTGCAGCTACCAATAGGGCCAATCACCCCTCCCCAAAGATCAGAGTCAGTACCAACTTTGGCATTGAAGTCACCAAGAACAAGGGTAATATCTCCTTTCTTGACAGAATTCAAAATATCCTGAAGTCCGTAAAACCTATCCTTCTCATCCTCATCAGCATCCTCAGTGTTCAAGTCTTTAATGCTTGTCTGAAATTTTGCTGTAAGAAACCTTTCATTAATGCACTCATGTCCTAGAAGAGCATCACTACCTTATGTGTTGCATTATGTTCCCTTTTGAGTTTAAAAATTGCTGATGTTATTCTGGTTATGAACACAAGGGGATTCAATTACTTTTATTCTTTCTTCTGTCAGCTGTTTTCCTCTAGTGGTGAGGCAGGGGGGGCTCAGTCAGTAGCGCACCAGGCTTATAGTCTGCAATTCCTAGGTTCAAGCAACATCTATATATCAATAGGTGGCTCCTATATCCACCTATGAAAGCCAGGGAACCAAATTTATGACGTCAGCTTAGTCCTACCATTTAGACAATTCTTGTATATATATTTTTTTAATATTATTACTGGTGGATTCTGTGCTAATCTTTATACTAATGTTTATCTATAAGTATATTTAGGAGAAAATTTGTGTTAATTAGCATTGTTATATTTGATAATAAATACGAATAAGTTTTTTCCTAAATAAAATATATTTTTAGACATTACTATAAAAATTAGCACAAAGTCCACCAGTAATAATATTAGAATAAAAAATATAAGAATTATCTATATTAGCGGTTCTCAACTTGGGATACGTGTTAAAATTTTTTGGGGGGTGACGTGACAGTTCAAAAGTCGCTAAGTTGTCAACACTGCTACTGATTAATTTCTGGAAACTGAGTGACGAAACACGGCGCTGTAGTTCATGTCTAGACGTTTTGTCAATCCCCCCTTCTCTACCAGAGAGCCGAACCTACCCGAACAGCTGGTCGCCCAGTCAAAACATTCATTCTAAGTGAGTGAATGTGCCTTCTTACTTCTCTTTGTATTGTGATTTATTTCACTTGCTGTGCTTAAAGTTATTTTTAGTGTTCAATTTACTGTGAAGTTAAATGAAAGTGTTTCTAAAGTGCATTGAAACAGATAAATGGATAACTAAGAAAAGTAACGTGGAGCCGATTGCTTCTACATTTATGACTACGTCATCATCCCATGTGAGTAAAGAGGTGGATTCAGCAGTACCTAAAAGAACGTTAAATGTTAAACAATCAAGTGATAAAAAAATCAAGAAACGTAAATATATGAATCATATTTACAATTTGGCTTTACATGGACAGGAAATCTAGTAGAACGAAATCCACAGTGCGGTGTTTGCTCTGAAGTCCTGTCAAAATTCTATGAAACCGTCTCTTTTACGGCGACACTTGGAAACAAAACATGAGCATTTAAAAAAATAAGCCCTTAAGCTCTTTTTGAACGTCTTTTGGAAGACTTGAGTAGTAGAAAAACCGTAATTAAGCCTTTTTTCTGGTGTAGAAGAAAATGCAAGTACACTTAAAGCGTCTTTACAAAGTAAGCTTTCAAATTGTCAAAGCCGGAAAGGCTCACACAATAGGCGAGTCACTCATTCTTCCAGCAGCAGAAGAAATTGTTTCTTGTATGTTTGGTTAAAAAGAGGCAAACCTTGTTTCCAGGAGAGTTAAAGATATGGCCTGTAATATTAAGGACCAACTCATTCAAGCTAATGTAGCCGTGGTTTGCCATACAAGTGGATGAATCGGCAGACTTAGCTGGGCTAACTCAATTACTTGTTTTTTTTGTGCATGGAAAATTCCAGGATGCAATATTTGAATATATTTTATTTTATAAGCCTCTCAAAACTTCTACTACGGGTGAATTTTAATATGATTGATTCATTTTTGCCGAAAACAACCTTGAATGGAAAAATTGTGTTTCTGTATGTTCTGACGAAGCAAAAGCATTGAGTGGTTGGTTATATCACAGGACTAGCAGGTCGTATAAAATAAGTTGCACCAGAATGTAAGTTCACTCATTGTTGTCTTAACCGTGAAGTGCTGATAGCTAAATTTCTCCCTGATGATTTGAAAAGAGTTCTGGTGTACAAATGATTAATTTCACCAAAACCCAACCGTTGAAGTCTCGACTTTTTTCAATTATGTGTGAAGAAATGGGTAGCCTGCATAAGAGATTGCTGCTTGACACAGACGTACGTTGGTTGTCACGAGGAAATGTTCTTTGCCGTTTATTTTAACTCCACAATGAAGTACGCCTTTTTCCCATGGACCACGAGTTCCGACTTTCTTTGAGACTACAAGACTTAGAATGGCTTCTACAGTTAGCATATTTTTGAAAAAAATGAATGTTTTGAACTTATTGCAAGGAGACAAAGTTGATGTATTCTCTGTTGAGAAGAAAACAGAGGCCATGATAAAAAAAATCTCTCTGGGAAAACGGAATTAAAATGAACAGCTGTGACCAATTTCAGGACTAGATTAATTTCTTAAAGAAAATGAGCAAACGATTGCAAACTTTGAAAACATCAGACAACAAATAATCATTCACCTAGGCAGTCTTAAAACTATTATAAGGCAGTATTTTCCACCCCGTGATGAAACGCAGGGATGGGTTCGAGACCCCTTTCACATTTGATTTGGAAAAATGTAAGCTTCCATTGTTCAATAAGGAAGAGTTGATTGAGATATCTTGTGACAATAGTTTAAAAAGCATTCATTTCAAATAGCCTTGATTAGTTTTTGGATTGGAGTAGAGAAGGAATATCCGATTTTGTCAAGAATTGCAGTCAATATTTGTTACCTTTCACAACAACTTATTTATGTGAAACTGGTTTTTCATATTTAACTGCTTTAAAAAATAAATATAGGAACAGGCT
This sequence comes from Ryuthela nishihirai, assembly GCA_038380435.1. Taxonomy (NCBI): domain Eukaryota; kingdom Metazoa; phylum Arthropoda; class Arachnida; order Araneae; family Heptathelidae; genus Ryuthela; species Ryuthela nishihirai. Next base: position 40,039,960 of record JAWZYU010000029.1, read on the forward strand.
GGATGTTGAAGATGACTTGCGACTCTACCTTAGCAACCCAATCATTGATGAACTGTGCAAGCGTAAACAAACGCAACCATTTCACTGATTACTCAGTAAAATATTTATAATTTTATAAGATTTGTTAAATTGTTTGTCATCTTTGTTTATTGATATATGTAATTTATGAATACAAAATTTAATGTGTGTGTGTGTATATATATGTTTCATTTTATTCCCATTGTTATACTATAACTATAGTTTTGTCTATACAAGGGATACGCCAGTTACATACTCATCTCCAAGGGGTGCGTGAAGCATAATAGGTTGAGAACCACTGATCTATATATAATAGGACTACTTAGTGACTTCAAAAATTTGGTACATTGGCCTTTGGTTATAGGAGGTGTTGGTTCAAGTCCCTTGAGCCAGCATTGAGATTTATCTCCAGAAAACCCCGATCTACCCATGGCCAGTAGGGGACACTGATGGGCTTGGAAAAGCCACTATCCGTTGGATGGGACGTTAGGTGGGAGGATGCCATCTGTCTCCCAACTTTTAAAACACTTTTAAAAGTGGGCCCCCTCCCCCAAGCTCTGAGCCTTCGGGGTCCTTGTGACCTAGCCATTTAGCCCATTGTTTGCAGAAAAAGTACTGCTCAGAGGTAAAACAACCCAACCTTCTAGTGGTCTTTTGAGGAAATAAAACAAGGGGAAAGAGGGGGAGAAATCTTGAAGTTTGGCAGTCTGAAGAAATAGCAGCTACAGGTGCATAGCTATAATGGTTGCAATAGTTCAGCTGAACCAGGGCCATGTGCTTAATACTTTTTTTGTTTGCTTGTTTTAGAAGCAAATAATTTATTGTAGGTGGCCTTGGTAGGTGGTCAACAAAACCTTTTAATTATTTACCAATATTTTTGAAGAGGGCTTGGTAAAGCCTCACACCATTGTCCAGCTTCATCTTTATATACCACTGGACGGTGACCATCATGATGTGCGCTAGTAAAAGTGAGACACAATTAACTCGTATACCATTTGTTTGATGACTATTTCTGCATATGCAGTAGTACTCTCCAAATGATTCAGATTGACAAGATCTAAATCTAGGTCATTTATATTTGATAAAATGGTATTTTAACTGTTTCAAGCCCTGGATCTCTTCCAACTGCCTTGGCCATATTTCTATAGTGAGATTTCTATGTATACTGAGAGGCCAAAAGTCATGGGAATAGTAGTAAAAGTAGAACTAGCATGCGCTGCACTCAACCCATGCATTGGACGTCAACTGTAGAATGGCGCTGCAGTAGCCTACAAACCCCACATTCATTTCAGATTAGTTAATTCAGCATGGCTGCATGTCATGAGTTGTCTGACTGAACGTGGCTTGATTGTCAGTGCCAGAAGGATGTGAAGTAATTCGGTTTTCCCAGGTCTATGGTGTCAAGAATTTATCGTCAGTATTTTATTGATTGCATTTCCACACATGTAAACCAGCAGCCATGTGTAATTGATGAACGGAATTCGCGTTAGCTGTCACAAATGGTAATGACCAACAGACGGGCTACAGTGCATGAAATCATTGCCAGTTAGAATGATGGCCAAACACAAAACGTTTCTGAAAGGACTGTCCATCGCCACCTGCACTCTATCGGATTTGGTAGCCGAAGACCCACTCATGTCCCATTGCTTATACGTCGTCACATAGCTCAATGACTGAAATGGGCCTGAAGACATCGAAATTGACAGTAGAACAGTGGCTTTGGGTAGCATGGTCCGATGAATCAAGATTCCAGTTGGTTTGCGCTGACAGCTGCGTTAGAGTGTGGTGTAGGCCCTGTGAAGCCATGGACCCTTCCTGTTTGCAGGGTGCTATTCAGGCTGGAGGTGGCTTTGTGATGATGCGGGGTGTGTTCACAAGGTCTACATTGGGCTCTCTCGTCCGTTTGGAGCAATCACTGACAGGTATGAGATATATGGACATTCTCGCAGATCACCTGCACCCCTTGACTCTCGAGCACCCTGATGGTGAAGGGGTATTCCAACAAGATAATGCAGCGTGTTACTCCACAGACTTTACCACCATGAATTGGCCCCCACGGTCCCCCGATATGAACCCCTTGGAGCATCTGTGGGACACAACGGAAACAATATTAAAAAAAGATAGTAAAAACATTGAATGGGGTTTTGGTTCAATATATCGTACCCCCGGCAAGAAAAGTGACATAACTAAAAAAATGCGCATTTTGAGGTTATGTCAGTGATAAATAGGTATTGTGTTCCTCTACGTGAACGAAAAACGTCACATCCTCTAACTCGCAAATTAACCGCCAGGGAGCAGTTGTGTCAGTTTTACTTTTAGGCTACTTCACATTCATCATGGCAAGAACAGTGCCACTTTAGTGTTGGTACAAGAAGGTGTGCATGTGTTCGGTCAAGAAAACCGACACATTTCGAGTTGTGACACTATTCGTGTAGAAAGGTAAGTGGAATAAATATTTTAATACCGTCATAAGCAGAAAAGTCACTTGAAGTAATTAACTCTAAACCTCTTTATTTGTTCCGTTTTATTTTGACGTGCCACTTTTCCTGACTGAGAGTGTCAGTATTTTGTGTTGTGTCGTTAACAGTAATTAAATTTTGTGTTAACAAAAACAAATTTTGTGTGTTTGTGGTAGATTTATTATGGACCCAGAGCAGGAGGTACGAGAGTGTGTTGCAGAAGAAACCACAGAACAAGAAAATGCAACGAAAGAGACGGAATTGAACAAAGACACAGTAGCAGAAGATCATGACACACATTCTAGTTTGCAGTGTACTGAAAATCCGTATACAATGCGATTGAGGTTACAACGGGTTAAATCGAGTGCCCAACAAGAAGAATCAGTAGATGAAACCATAGATGATTCAGACTTCGATCCAGATTTTAGCATGACATCATCTTCATCTGAAAACGCGTCGGATTCATCAGGATCGGAAGAAAATGAGAATATTAGTAACGAGACAGAAGGTGCAGAATCGGACAATACTAAAGCAGATAACAAAAGAAAGGGTAAGAAAAGGAAAGCAAATCTGGTTGAGTGGAAAAAGACTAAAGCAAAACTTCTTTGAAATAATGGAAAACCTTATACACCATCATCAATTCGCAAAACAGAAATGCGGGCCAGAAAGATACGTCCAGCGTGTAATGAAAAATGTAGACTAAAATGCTCAAGCAAAATAGAAGAAAACAATAGGCTCGAAATATTTGACAAGTACTGGTCACTGAACAGTCTGAAATCCCAACGAGAATTTATCTCTAGAAGTATAACTGCCGTTGTACCTCAGTACAAAAGGAAGTAGGCGCCAATGTAACCATGCGTTCCATTTCGTAATCAACGAGGTAAACGTACTTTTAGGCTACTTCACATTCATCATGGATTAAGGGATTGCAAATTTTTCTTTAAGGCCACGGTGGACATCAATGACCGACCTATTAGGACTGTCATAGCCAAATTAAAGGAAGGATTTCTTCAAGAAGATCTAATAGGAAAACACGGACACCACACTAAAGTAGATCCCGCACTAAAAGATGGTGTTGTTGCTCATATTAATACAATCCCAAGAATTGACAGTCACCTGCGCGCGCAAACTACTCGGGAGTTTATAGAAGGTGGGAAAAGCTTAGCTGATTTACACCGCGATTACAAAAATGACTGTATTGAAAAAAATGTACCTTTTGCAAATCTCACAATGTATTCCCGAATTTTCAACAATAATTTTAACATCTCTTTTTTTCTCCCCGAAAAAAGATCATTGCGACTTATGCAGCTCCTATAACAATGCAAGGGAAGAAGAAAAAGAAGCTATACAAGAAAAATATGAAAAACATTTAAAGGAGAAAGTTTTGTCAAGAGTAGAGAAAGAAGGGGATAAAAAGAGAGCAAAAGAAAGCGAAGGCAAAATTATAGTAGCCACTTATGATCTCCAAGCGGTGCTGCCAGCACCAAAAGGGGATACATCTACCTTCTATTATAAAAGTAAAATAAACAGCTACAACTTAACTGTAAGTGAACTTCAGTCAGATTACGTCGAGTGTTTTTTTTGGCATGAAGGTCAAGGGAATCGAGGTGCCATAGAAATCGGCACTTGCGTTCTGAAGTACTTAGAAGAAAAAGTTAACACCAAAAATGATAACCTTGAAATTATACTCTACTCGGATAATTGTGGTCAGCAAAAGAACAAATTCATAATGGGAATGTACCTATACGCTGTGCAAAAATTTAAAATCAAATCGATCACACATAAATTTTTTATCAGGGGTCACACCCAAAGTGAAGGAGACAATGTGCACTCTGTCATAAAAAAATCTATTAAACGAGCTCTTAAATCGCGTCCCATCTATATTCCCACTGATTACGTCAGATTAATTCGATCTGCGAAAAAAACCGGAAATCCATATAAGTAACAGAATTGAGTTACGAGGATTTTGTTGACTTGAAGAAACTCACTCAACAGATAGGATCAAACTTTAACAAAACATCAAACGACAAACAGATAAAAACCAGCGACATAAAAGTAATTAAAGTACAGAAGAATAACCCCGGAGTTCTTTTTGTGAAAACTACATACGAACAAAAACAAAAAGAATATGCGCAGGTTAATGTCAATAATACCAGGAGAAGGCAAGAGAGCATCTCTACAATAAAATGTGTTCCGATTTACAAGAAAAAAATGGACATCTATAATATAAAGAAAGCTCATATTCAATCCCTATCTCAGCGAAAAGTATTCCCACATTGTATAAGCCCATTTATGAATCTATGTTTATGTAAATTGTGTACTTCTTACTTAATTTTCATTTAATATTTTGTCATTAAAATAAGCTAATAAAACAGTTACCTAATTCAAACTTTTTTGTTTCATTTTTATTCTAAGTAGTGATTTTAACTTGAGGTCAAAAGTCTAAGTAAAAATATATAATTTGGGCTTGAAAAATTACTTGAGGGGTCACAAAAGAAAAAAAAATAATGAAGCAAGAAAAGTGACATAACTGAGAGACCTTACCTATAGCGCCAAATATTCTACAAGAACTGATTTACAGACCCATAGTATTATTCTATAGAATATGATAAAATTTATTGTCAAAAATACTTATCTGAAATTTAAAAGAATCTTGTACTATTTCAATATAAGTTTTATTGATTTCTTTAATTTGTTATTTCTCAAATACTGCATTTTTGAGTTATGTCACTTACCGGGGTGCGATATATTTCTGTTGCTACTTGATTCTTAATATATATATGATTTTATATATATGATTTAATATATATAATATTTTTATGGATAGTACATAAAATGATCAAAATTAATAATTTCCTTTTCTACTTGCCATCTCATCCTATCTCTGTCAATCTGGCTTTAAAATCTATCACCGTTAATTGTTGACATTATTTGTCATATGTATGAATATTTTTCGAATCTCATCACTTTATTTTTTTAATGTCTTTCTATATACATATAAATACAGTGTTATGCTATTAATGTAAATTTTTATAGTATGTTTCTTGCACTGTAATTGAAAACATTTCTAATCAAAAATTATAAAATGCAAAACAAAGAGATTGTTTTAAGCTATCGAGTGTCTACTGGTCAAAGGAACCTGGGTTCGAGCCCCGGATATGGCATGGATGTTTCTGTTCTTTTTACTGCTGAAGTCTCACCTTCCTCACAGACCTACTCTGATATATTAAACTGACAGGGTCATTATCGGACCTCTGTGGCAAGGAGCTGCTTGAGAGGTTTTTTTTTTAAATTATTAATGTACTACAGTTATTCCTGAGATTAATTTTTACAAAGAATATGACTTTGAATATTACAAAGAATATGATAAAGGAACTAATTTAAGTTAAAAACCCTGACAAAAAAAAAAAAAGAAAATGGGCTGCACCAGATAATATTTCATCATAAAAAATATATACTTTTTTAGCTATGTCTATAATTTTAAATGCTCTGTAGTTTCATTTCTTATATTAAGAGTTTAAATACACATTACAAAAGACCAAATTTGTTAAAATATAAACTACTTGTATATTCCCCTGGTTCCTCTAACATCGATACCATTCATCCAATGAGACAGTAAGCTGTAGCCTCCTGTGCAGGAAGAGCACTGTGAACATCAAAGAACATATTAATGAGGATAGGAGCCTTTCGCCGACTCTAAACATCTGTCCAGTGAATCTCCATCTCTGTCAGTTCTAAGGTCCTTGGACCTGTGTGCCAATGCCATTTAGTCCATTTTGTGGGGGAAAAAGTGCCACTTAATGTTTGTGTATTTAATTACTAGAAACCAATAACGCATTCAAAGGGGGGTGTAATCCCCCAACCCAATTAGAATTCTCTGATTATGCTCGAAATTGGAAGCTAAAGAAACCTTAACCCTTTTCTTCCACAGACCAGTTGAAGTGGGTTAAAAGTGACTTATATATTTTTGATGGGCATGTCTTAGGTAGATACCAAAACCATTTACTCTGTAATGATTGATATGAATCATTGTCGTCCAGCCCATAAACGTATACTCTGTGAACTTGAGCCTTGAAGCAAAGTTTAATTGCTGTCGTTCCCCCCCCCCCTTAAAAAAATTTCGTGCCTGCATTTGAAAGTTTTCAGCCTTGTTTAGGTCAGTAGTAAACCTAAATAGTTTTAATTTGTGAGGGGTGGAGTGCAGTGTTCACCTCAAATCCAAGAAAGGCAAGGCATAAATGCATCACAGTCATACTAAATGGTTGTGCATTGCGAATGAATGCTAAAATCGGAGGGGGAAAGCACTTTTGGGGTTGGAGTGCAGTGTTCACCTCGAATCCAAGAAAGGCAAGGCATAAATGCATCACAGTCATACTAAATGGTTGTGCATTGCGAATGAATGCTAAAATCGGAGGGGGGAAAGCACCTTTTTTTGAAAACTTCTGCCTGGCAGGTTCAATGTTATTTGAGTTCAATATCTTGGGGTAAAATAAAGTTTGGAATTTGAAAAAAAGACGTTCAAGCACAAATTTGAATAACAGGTTGAATTATATTAATAAGATTTGCTTCTTTAAACACCAATCCTCTAACTAATGTGTTCTAAAATGCCAATTTAGCCTTTCTTTTGATAGGATGAGCAGGTGTAAAAATGTGGAGACTTTTGAAAATTCAGTTTTTAGGATTGACTATCCACTGCGATTTAACAGCTTGCAATTGAGTACTTCCATTATAAAATTCTAGCCTTTATTCTCGGGGACAGCTTTTCATCCCAGGACTGCCCAGAAAACGGGTAACTGTCATCCTCTTTTTAGTTATGTAATTTTTAATTGAGGTAAAAGGTAATTTAAAGTAGCTGAATTTCTTTAAATGGCGTACAGTAAAATTTGAAAAATGAACATTAACAATTGAAGCGTAATCGATGAGATTTATATAGTAGAAACAACTTGTTGAGAAAGGACAGTGATCATACGTGTGAGGTGATTCAATGTTCATTTTACCTTTTAATGAGTAGTACATTTTACAGAAGGAACATTTTAATAAAGTGAACTTCCAGCAGCAATACAAGCTTCCAATCTGACATGCAATTTTATTATTATGGGATTTGTTATTAGCATGCTTCCGTTGCGCCTGCCAAAAACCATTTCCCATGCGAAGAGCTGTCACTGCTGCGTTATAGTACTGGTTCCTTTACCATCGGTGCTTTTTCTGCTGCAATCATTATGGCTTACAAAAAAATCAGTCCTCTGCTTCTCATTCAAATGGCCACAATTTAGTGGTATTCATTTTATGCACTCCTTTTGAAATACTAAGGTTTTATATTTTTGTAGCAAATGACCAATTTCACACTTCAGCCCAAGGGTGGCTCAGTGCCAAGCTCGTAATCTACAGTTCCCAGATTAAAGTCCCACTTGGTCCAGCATTGAGATTTATCTCCACAAAACTCCCTACCCTAAGTATATGACACCAATGGGCTTGAAAAGATTGTAATCCATCGGATGGGACATGTCACAGTCTACATACGTTAAAGAAAGCTTGATGGGATGCCCCAATTTGTGTCCTAACAGCTATCCGGTGGGCCCCAACTTCCACTTAGCCTTCGGAGTCCTTGTGACTTGGCTAGTTAGCATTGTGTGCAAAAAAGTGCCGCTAGGAGGTAAAACAACCTAACTGTTCTGTGATTTATAATATCAAAGTGGTGGATCAAGAGTAGTGAAAATGGAGAGAGTACTTCCTTCTATTTTAAACTACTTTTCCAGAATTCAAATTCAAATGTAGAAATTCATAACATTTGGGGGGGGGGAGTCAAAAACGATATCTGTAAAGGAGCTGAAAATAAACTTAAAAATTGTGGGGGCTTAGTTATGGACTAGGTCTATGCGTATTCATGTTTTTCTGTTTTTTTCGTTTTACGTATCCTCTATTATTCAGTTGAAAGATTTCATAGTTAAACTATATGAAGAGCTTCAAAGTTTACATTGCGAAAACAAACAGCTTACATTTGAAGAATATGCTCTAAACAGTGATTTTAGCATATTTTTATAATTTAACCAGATAATCCAGAATTTCCACCAGACAATATTTACTGCTATATAATGTTAGTAAAAAGAAAAGGTAAATACATACCACGATTTTTTCAAAGAGAATCGTGAAAAGAAAGTCATAGATTCCCTTTGCAGTTTATTTTCTCGTTCGGAAACTACCGCTGATAAACTCATAAATATTAATTTGTATTAATTAAGGGTTTACATTAAATTATGTAAGAAATGAACTTTGTTATTAAATGTAACAAAAAATTTATTCTTATTTTAATATTTTTTAAATTTTATTTTGTACTAAATATTAAAATACGTTTCGAATTTTCAGTTACAGATTTTAAATTCCCTGATCAAACCTTCGAAAGATCTGTCAATGTCGTGTGTTTATGGATTTATCGATGACACTAAAGCACTCTGATTTGAACTACACAGAACAAATATTTGTGTTATTAGGATCCAATATTTTTATTACTGCATATGTCCATTTTAGACATAGCTCTTTATTTCGTAACAGAAATAAAAAACTAAATGAATGAAAAAGTATTGTTTTAAAATAGCGAACTATCAATTCTCATATGTTCTGCAAGCCAAATTTTGTTGCTTTTATTAATTGAACGCAATTCCATTTCTCTTTTTTTTCATCTATTGCAATATTAAATTGCACAGCAAAAATTAGACATTGTCTCAGTGTTTAAAATGCTTACTTAACCAAAGTAGAATGAAATATTAACATGAAAGAAACCAGACGAAATCATAGAGGTAGGAAAGAGGGAAGCCCCCTTACTATATCTTAGCATAGGTCATTAGTGTAGGCGTGCAGAACGGCAGTAGCCATGTTGCTACTCAGAAAGCCGCACGTTGCACGTCAATTGCAATATATTCGAATGCTTTATACGAATACTGCTCAATAAAATCGTAATTCTTTCATGTACAAAAAAGGAATTATTTCACTGAATATTGCTAAATCGATTTTTTTTTCTTGGAAGGTCAAGAGATGTTTTACATATATATAAAATACATTTTTCCACTTCAGTTTTGTGTTCACATTTTTAAACAGTTTAATCCCATTTAAAGTTAGCAATAACAAATTACATATCAAACGAAAGCTACACCATGTTTTGTTGTACCATGAGACGAAAGCCTTTGAGTTAGTGTATGTACCAAGTTAAAACTTCTCAGTTCTTATAGTTTTATTATATTTCTACCACATTTTTTTGTCTACAAAAGCTGTCATATTTTATGAATACCTCACTGCGCTGCATTTGGGTGTAAAAAATATACTCAAAGAAATAAATTAATATTTTTTTCCAAGAAACTCCATCAGAAGATGGCAATCGGCTGCAAAAGAAATGAGCTAAATGAAAAGCAACAAATAATTTCTTTTAAGGTTCATTTGAAAAACGAACTAAAGTTTTCACTTTGTCGTCTGCCTATGCCAATATTTGTTCGTCTATCTGTCCATCTCTCTGTTAACTGTTATCTGTCTTTCCACCTGTCTGTCTGTCTATGGACAATCAATTTTTTTTACTTCTAGAGCTAAATGAAAAATTCTTTTTGGGTTAGATAGGTGTCGAACAAATGTTGCGATTAGCAATTTTGAAAATTTTCAATAGCTTTAATAGTGCCCTCTAGCGATGGGAAAAGATGGAAAATGCTAAAATTTCAAATGAATATTACAAGCTATTTACATTAGGAATCTGAAATTTTGATAGTAGAGTGTTATGGTCAGAAGATATACAACAAGAAATTTTTGCCATCTTAGCTGAAAGGGGATGCGAAAAATAAAACTTTTTTTAAGAGATAAACGAAACAATATATACATTTTTTTTACAGGCACTCACAAAATATCAATGATTTAAACAATATTTCATAATCTCAGCGTTACCTGTAGACGTTTAAATGTGTATAAATCAATAAATGTTTTTTGTGAAAAATGCAGGCATTAGATCAACAAGTTAGAATAGTCTGGCATGTTTCTGGGAGATGCCGGTTCGAATCCCGTATGTCGACGAAATTTTTTGCCATAGAAATATTAATATTTACGTTTTTCGAATCCCCATCAGTGGAATTTCCAGTGATAGAGAGTGCTAAAGGCGGTAAATAAAAACTCGAAAGGCGACCTTTAGCGGCAGACAAAAGCTTGAAAATACCAAATCTTTAAATAAATATTAGAAACGATCAGTTTTTTGCTAGAAACTTAAATTTTTGGTCATAGAGTGCAATGATCAAGTGGTTTACCCAAATAGTAATGATTTGTCCCGTTGGTAAAATGCAACTTTCCTGCTTAAAGAGATAAATGAAAAACTTTTTTTGCACATTACAGGTACTAATAAAATATTAATAGTTTATTTTCTCAATTATACAGTAGTTCGAATTTCCTCTGTCAGAGGGTACTGAAAGTGTAAAATAACTAGAAGAACGCATATCGCCTCTGGCGCATATGAGACCTCATTTTCAAAGAGAATGAACTTCTTCCTTTGCCTTTGCCTACTTTTTCACTCCTTAAAAGTTTTAATTATGGATGTTCATGTTGTTTTTCTGCTGAGGTCCTGCCATCATCATTGGCCTTCTACTATGGCATATAAATTGACAGGCTCCTGTGAGACCTCTGTACAAGCAGTTGTTTGAGGGGTATTTATTTATTTTTTAATCTATGATGGGGGGGGGAACATGCACATAGTAGTATTTTATTAGATTTATAAAACATAAAAAGCATTTGACTTTTAGTTCTTAAATTTAAAATGTTGCTTATCTCCCGCTCCTCTGAAAATAGTGTCATGAGCTGTAAGTATATCATAGCTGTCAGTGGAATTTCCACCATAACAGAACTTTACACGCTGAAATTGCCACCATAAACAGATCAATTGAAACATTCGTTAAGAGTTTCGTAGTTTCGATATTCAGTGATCTCTAATGATATAAATTAAAATTACCTTTGAAAATGCGAATTACATTTCATTAGTAACCAACTAAAAAATAGATTTTCAATTATCTCTTAAAACATAACTGTTCCGTTTTTTTTACCTAGCTTGGGGTTAGGGTCAATTCATTGTTGTCAGTGGAATTTTCAAGACTATCTCATTCCACGACCAAAATTTCAAATTTCTAGCATAACTACATCGTTTGCAATATTCGTTTTAAGTTTTGGGATATTTCAATTTTTTTCCACCGTTAGAGGGCACAATTATAGCCTTTGGGAAATTCGCAAAATGAAAATTGCAATATTTCATCAATACCTGTCCAACCTAAAAAGAATTTTTAATTTATCTATAAAAACATACACTTTTCTGTTAAAACAAAAAAAGTTGCATTCACCTCCCCCCCCCCCCTGGGTCTAAAGGGTCAAGTGATTGTTGCCAATGGTAACTTCGTAACCTTCACATTTCAACACCAAAATTTCAAACACCAAAAATTTCGTTTGATATTTTGTAATTTTCAAATTTTTCCACCGTTAGAGGACGCAGTTATAACTTTTGGGAGATTCCAAAAATGCAAATCGTAATATATCATTAATACCTATCTAATACAAATAGAATTTTTTTATTTATCTGGATAAACAAAAAAGTTCAATGTCTACAAACGGACAGACAACAAAGAGAAATTATATCTTAAAAAAAAAAGCCCTAAAATTTACTTTTCCTTTTTTAGCCGTTTTCTAAAGTGCTTCCACTCATGAACACTGAAATCTGTATTAAATATTGCCCTATCCTTTTTCGGAATGCATAAGTACCGTTCAATACCATTCAGTTATGCAGGCTAAACAATCCGAGCGACGACAAAACATGGCGTCCAATTTTGAGATGGCTAACTTCTACCAGCCATCCCGTGGCCGAGTGGTTAGCGCTCTTGGCTACTGATCTACGGGACCTGGGTTCGAGCCCCGAGTAAGGCATGGCTGTTTGTGTAATTTTTCTGCTGAGGTCCTGCCATCCTCTCAGACCTTCTAGTGTGGCATATAAACTGACAGGCTCCTGTCAGACCTCTGTGGCAAGCAGCTGCTTGAGGGAGTATTATATAACTTCTACCTATATAGGGCCTCTAGTTTACGCTAATCAAACACGCCTCTCTCTCTGCCTCACTGAGGAGTAGGCTTAAGAATTTGTACATGTTCATGGCGTCCGTTGCCATCCTGTCTCTAGTAATATTTTCTCAATGCTGTCAATAAATTGCCCTAAAGTGTCACGGATGACGAGTTTCTCGAAATCAGGTATTGTTGGCCCTGGAAGCAGTAATATTAGCAGTCTATGTAAAGGATCTATGTATTTTAGATCGTTGACAAAAACCAATAATAACAAAAAATTACGACGAAAAAAAAAATCATGAAAACAAGATTAACACACAGCTCAATCGTAAAATATTAAACATGAAGAAAACTAACATAAAACACGAAAACAAAGCATGAAGCAACACGACGTAAACCAACATAAAACATGAAAATGAAACATTAAGAAAACTTAGAACCTATTAGCCCTTTCTCCTCCCCTACTTTAAACCTTTCGTGTAATTTTATAACTATCAATCTCTTATCAATATCTTAAATTCTGTCCGAGTTAAAAGGTCATAGGGCCATATCAACCTAAAATTCTTCACGGAGATTCTAGAAATTGAGTTTTATATGATTTTGAGAACTGGCAATCGTACTGTTCATCTTATAGTTGATATATGTAATCGTTATCTGTTAACGTTGTTTTCATGTGTTTTAGGGGTTGTTGATGGTGAATCATGACGATTTAACTTTTGCATAACAGAATGATAAACAGTAGAGTTTAATGGAAAAATGGAAGATAGTATCGACAAAAAGTGTTTCTTAGGTGTAAATGCTGTTGGCTCTGGTTACACAATGTCTGAACTTCTTTATAGGGAATTTTGTAATCATGTTTATTTGGGCCAGTGGGAGTTGGCTCGATGCTGTGCTTTAACTTTAATCAAATGTGAAGAATTTAGCGACAAGCAAAAAACTGCTGTGATAACGACTTTAAAGAGAATCGCTGAAGATCCATATGAAGCAAGGTAAAAATATAATATTTCATCTAGAGATATAATATTCCTGCGTATTTGGAGTGAAAGAAAAGAAAAAGACGGGAATAGTAAATGCTGAAATCTAAGTTGTAAATGTATTGTTTTTATACGTACTGATCGCCAGATTTTTTCCATTTAAATTATACTTATGATTCGTAATTTAAATCAAATTAAAAAAAGATCAAAGACAGATATTTGAAATATGGTTTTTCAATAAATTAAAGCACAAGAAATTATCAATTTTTGCAGTTTTGATTTAAATAATTGATTAGTAGATATGTTCTCAATCTGCATGGTCCAAAAATTTATAATCACTTTTTAAATGAACCCTCATGCAATGTCATAAATCTCTGAAAATTCTGTTGATGAAACACACTTTTCAGAAAAAGTAATAGATGCTCACATTCATTACCAGTTGCGTATGGTGAATGTGGGCATCTTATCTCCACAGATAAAGGAGAAGTCAGGTAACTAATTCAAATTGTACTGCAGTGGCACTAATGTAAGGCCTGAATTACTCAGTTTCTCTCAGCTCTTGTCTTGTTAAGATTGCCATTAATCTGTCTTGTTTTGTAGCTTTCATTTGAAGATAGAATATTATATATATATAAATATGCCATAAAATATCAGGAAAGGAAGAAAAGTTTTAATCTAGTTATTTGATGAATCTGTACAAATGAATAGTGAATTATAGTCTTAATATACTAGGGGAAAAAAGGTACTCAGTGCTGACTGCCATGTGTTGAAACTTTTCCAAATTATTTCTTCTATTTTTTGCATTCAATCATGCAATCACAGTCTTAAAATGATGCGAAACAAACTGAATTATGAAAATATAACAATGTATTTGGCATTTGGTTCAATGAAATACTAATATCACACTTAAAAAAAATTGCAAGTAAACCTTGACATCAGGCTATGTCACTAGATTCATGATACAGATGTCCCCAATTCAAAACCAGTTGTGCCTGCAGTGTTTTTTTGTGACATGCTTTTTGGAGCTTCTGGGCCTCATTTATAGAAACATAGTGATCACTTCATTATAATATGGGGTTTATGGATCTTAGTGATCTGTATTCTCCTTCATCTGTGTCTTGTATCATGGGTCACCACCAGGTTTGGCCCATGGTTACAACTTCCTGATTTGTGTGAGACTGTCCTGTTTCATGGTAAAATCTAAAATCCCTCATTGACAACCAACAATCTTTTTTTACTACATTTTTATTTGCCTTATAAAATAAACTTAAATTTAAGTAGTAAGAATGTATTTCACAGCATGGGCATTTTTTATAAATCACAATTGCTAATTTTCTAACTGCTTTTTGAATTAAGCCAATTTTATTGTAAAAACTGGATTTTTTGTTTTATAAACCACAAATGCATGCTTTTAATCCTTTTGAGTCCAAGTAGTTCAGTATATGCCACAGTTTAAAACTGACTTTCATCAAATCTTACTATTTTTAATGCATGAAAACAATTTAAGTTAGAAAATTAATCGTACTCAATGTAGTTAAATTCATTTGAAAGTAGATACAAGCATGATATGACAAGTGACTAAAATTATGCATTGTCCACTATTTCTTTTGTTTAAAAATTCATACTAATGCTTTATGCTTCTTCCCATTTAGAACTTCATGGTCATCTTTTCCATCTCCTAGTTATGTCAGCTGGTTGAGCTGTCGCTTGCTGCAGCAGATAAATGAAAATGAGGTAAATATTTATGTTAATCAGTATAGCATTATAACAATATGAGATATTATTTTGTGTATATGGTTAGATTGAATTTCATTTTTGTTTTTTGCAGACAGATGTAAAATCTCTGAGAGACAATGCAGAATTTAATATAATGTTGGAAGAGATATTACCAAAAGCATCTGATGCAGTAATAAAGGTAATGTGTAGTTATATTGTGTATTCAAACATGATTTTAAAGTTTCATCTATCTATGTACTCCTTAACTCTTCCAAACTCCCTTCAGTGGCAGACATTTACAGATTCCAAAATGACAGTGCAGAAACAGATACAGCCATTCTTAATGCAATGCATGAAACTTCAATATATACCTATATAAAGTTTTAAATGCTTCCAAAAAAGTTTTTTTTTTTTAAATTGTGTAAAATAGAGGCTTTGAAAGCAGTTACTAAGTAAGTACTTCATTTGTTGGCTCAGTCAGTAGAGTACCAAGCCTGCAATCTGCATTTCCCATGTTCAAGTCCCAACTGTATCAACATTAAGATTATCTATGCTACCACCCTCCCCCAATCCTGCTCTCAGTGATAAAGGGGACACCACAGAGCTTGGGAAGGTCACTGTCCATCAGATGGACTTTTAAGCCATGGCTCCATGTTCTAGATAGCTATATCCTGTGCATGTTAAAGAACACACTGGATGGCTAGATAATTCAGGTGGACATATAATCTATGCCTGCCCAACCTCTGGCTCATGAGCTACATGCAGCTCATTACAAAAGGACTTGCAGTTCATAAAACAGATAATCAATATACAGAATCTGGCTCATTTCTTCCAATTTTTTGGTCAAACATTTTTAAGTATGTAACTAAATGATTTTGCCAATTCATAGTATTCATTGAAATTAAAATGTATATTTTTATTTTTTAATCAATATTCTTGAATTTTTAAAAAGTTTTTTTTTCCAGTTCACTATTTATTAGAATTGTATATTTTCATTTTTTAAATAGAGAAATTTTCCTGCAGGTCTTTTGGTTTTTTCAGTGGCTCTTCACTAAAATTGGATTTGAAAGGCCTGATCTAATTGAAATAACTGAAATTATTTTTCAGAATTAAACAATAAATTGATCATGTCCTACTTTTATCACTTATACATCAAGATGGAAAAGTTCTAGAAGATATAAATAATAGAAAATATATGTATTTTCAGGAGAATCATTATGTAGCCAATTTATCATGCTATGAATGGAAAATGTACTTGAATGATGGAAATGTACTTGAATTCATAGTTCAAATTGCAACAACAGCATGTAAACAGGGTTGTCCAGCCTTTTCCCATAAAAGGCAACATATTAGTTATTGGTGCATGCTGAGGGCCAATGTATATAATATACTGTTATTTGCTGTTAATTTCCAGTGATAGATGACACTAGAAATGGATAGCTCTAAAAATGAAACAAAATATCCACCAGCCATTCTGGCAAGATATAGCCTATGGGTCCATATGTTGGACAAGCCTGTTGTAAACCAAGGAAAGTCTGGCAATTTTTGCAAAGTACAAAACCTACAAAAACATATAATAAGACAGTCAATATAGCAAGGCTGCAACTCTTTAACTATAGCTGTACGGCTTATTGAATAATTAACTGTTGAGCCCATTTGCAGCTTCCCTGATTTCTTTCAATAACTTCAGTATCAAAGAAAATATGGTCAGATTTTGAAAAAAAATTCACTGCATCTAATTCTTATATAAAACTTTTTTTTATTATTTTAGGCAATCTGTTCATTATTATTGGTCAGTTGTGTATTTTTACTATAAGATTTTAATTCATCTGTCCACTGAAATTTATTAAAAAATTGCCTGCAAATGTTTTTCGGATAGATGATTGATTCTTTTGCATTTAAATGGCTAATTAGCACATTATGAATTAGCATTCATTGTTTTCTTCTTAAATATATAGAATGCTGAATGTTTCTACTAAGTTTGCTAATCTGGCCAACAAACCAAATGAAATGGAAAATTCAAATAAATGTTTTTACAAATATATTATTGGATTTGCTATGAGAAAACACAAACTCTGCAATGTATATGATCTTGCTTTTTTAATGATAATATTTTTCTATACATTAATATTTGCAGTGATTTGTTTTTTATATTCTTGTTCTAGTAAATGTTTTTGAAACTATCCAATTAGCATTTTTATTTGATTTTCTTAGTAACTTTAATGCTACATATAAATTATTTGATGAAAATGTGTGTTATCAATATAAGTAATATTATTTGTGTCTTTAAATGAGAAAGATCCTATAAAATTACCCTGTGTCCCACAAACTTTTAGACAATTGCCAATGTAGCCTACTGCTAAAATTGCTTTACGAGGGATCTCTTTTTTCCCCCTCATAAATAATAGAAAAGCCTTTATATTTATTCAAATTATCACCAACAGGTGCATATCTGTGATTTCCTATTATTTCAGAAAATATCTCTGTTTCCAAAGGAATCATTATGTAGCCAAGTTATTAAAATTATGATACAAATGAAAAATACTAACAGCAAGTTGGAAAAGTACTTGAATTCATAGTTGAAGTATCAGCAACAGCTTGTAAAACAGGATTGGACAACTATATTGGCCCTTACATAATTCATAACAATATTAACTCTTTCAAGTGATGATTAGATTTGTAATAATTCCTCTGTTAAGGGTGTATAAAAAGACATATTTTTCATTTGGAAGCAAAACTTTCATTAAAATACAGAAGTTTAAAAAATTTTGTAACTGTTGAAAAGACTTGCATTATGTATTGCAAGTCCTGATTTATGTATGGATTTCAGCCAGAGGGTCCTTATTATTGAAAGAATCTATTTTAAATAAACTCTATAAAAATTTATGTACAGCAGTGGTTTCGGTTTGTAGACAGAATCCTCATGAGTCCCAAAAATGTTCTATACTCTTGGCCTTTCCTTGTCTAAATTAGAATTTGTTAGCTAGTGCTAATTTGTTAAACTTGATATTTAATTTTAGTATTGTTTTAATGTAGCTCTCAATTTATATTTCTAGGAATTGTCATGGCTTCACTCAAAGATTCTCCATTTTTCTCAAATACAAGTAAAATATGATGAAGATGAACAAGAATTAGAATTGTCAGAAGAAAGCTGCATTGTACTGAGAGAAGCTTTACTTCAGGAACCTTGTACAACTACCTGCCTTTTGGAAAAGATAATTTCTAGTGAAAGTTCTAAAATATTCCGTAAAATTAATTTAAAAGTTTCTGTAATTTATTTGAAGTGTCTTATCTATTGTCTGAAGCAACTAGAATTTTATACCTCCAGTAAGAATCAAGAATCCAATGATAAAGTAGAAAAAATGATCGAAAAAATATACCTATTTCTCAGTCTCTTGCCAGAATGTGTATTAGATATGCATATTATTGGAGATAATCAGAAAACATTTGATGAAATATTGCTATCTATTATTTCACTCTGCACATCAAACATCTTGAAGCTTGATGCAGTTTATGGTTCATTACTTGGGAGAAGTTCACCATGCCTTCTTCAATATTTCTGTGATAAAGAGGATGTATTTTTTCATCGGAATAAAGATCCAGATCCTGATAATACATCTGAGAACTATGTTTGCTGTGCTATAAATAGTGATGGAAGCTTTAATCATCGTGAAGCACTTCTATGCTCACTGAAACAGAAATCCCACTTCTTAGAGAATATAATGGTATGCTAAACTAAAAATAAAGTTTTTATTGTTATTTATATGATATGTAGCAATTTTTTCAATGTATTTGTTTAGCATGGGAAGTTATATTAAATGTTTTGAGTTCCAAACAATATTACCTCCTTAAATGAGAGTTTATTTAAGGTACAGTAGATTAAAAAAAATTCTTAACTGAAAAAAAGTGAAATGGTAAACTAAAGCATACTAATGATGAAATCACTCACTTAATTTGTATTTACTTCAGTGGAAGATAGGACTCGGGTTTTTTTTTTTTTTTTTCCAAGTATGTAAACTGTCACTCTATCTTCTTTTGATTATGAATTGGTGAGTGATTTCACCATTTTGACTTTTTCATTTTCAGTGAAATAATTGATAAGAAATCTGTTTTAGTTTTTTTTTTACTTTTTAGTGATTTAATTTGAGATATAATTTTTTGGGATTGATCCCCTTGAAATTTCTGTCTCTTCTTTGGGGAAAGAAGGGTAAGCCACAAAAATCCCCACATCACAAGCTTTTATCCAATATCTAACACATAACTGGACCTTCATGTTTGGAAAATGTAGTGGAAGAATATTTTTCACCCCCTCCTTTTCTTAGGGAGGGGAGGGAGAAGGGTTAAATTTCCTGTAGCCTATGACACTCCCCACATCACATGCTTTCATTTGATGTGTGAGTACTGAAAACAGTTAAATGGGTTGAGAGATATGGTGGATCGGCCATTTTGACAATATGATAAATGATGAGCAAAAAACAATAAGAAGACTGGTAAAAATTTGGTAACTGAAATTTCTATCACAGTTGTACTGATGAAAAACCTACATGTCTAATCTGATACAAAAGAGGCAAAGTTATACATAACTTAGTCTCCTTGGGCAATCTGACTGTCTTGAATACATACAAACATACAATATCTAAACTAATACAAAGAAGAGAAAGTTACATAATAGTTATCAATAGCATGTATAAGTTAGTCACATGATATATGCCTTTTATTTAAGTCATAGTCAAAGTGTAATGAAATCACATTGCTATATGAATTATATAAATAAACAAAAAATTAACATTAACTATGAGATTTATTATGATTCAAGACTTTTAATAGATGCAATTTTAAATTGATTCTGTACCAATAATCGTTATGTAATAAGAGTAGTCTACAATAGATAAATAAATTACAAACACATCTACACTTTATCAAGTTTAATTATCATGATTTCTAGCTGTTATTACACTTTAAAAACTAAAATATTCCTAGGGTGGTTGCCAATGTCAACCATTGCTTCCTTATCCAAGGTATATTGCCTCCGATGCAATATCCCCGTTTTATACATTATGCCTCTTTTTCACTCTCAATCTACCTTTCTAACAAAGGTGATGAAGTACACAAAAGAATAAAAAAAATATGTTATTACCAGTTCTGCATATAGTAGAGGGTAACACAGATTCTTGATGCCTTCAGCTGTCAATCCTCTTCTGATGTCCCAGCATTAGGTTTACCAGTCCTTGTACGTTATGTTTGTTCTTCAGCTGATGGTTCACTGAACTTGCTAGGCATCAACGGTTAAATTAATTAAATAATTTTATTAAATTATTTATCTAATTAATTAATTAATTAATTTTAAAATCACCAAAGCTTAACCATTCTGAGTTGGGTTGTTGGGTTGTTTTACCTCTGAGCGGCACTTTTTTGCACACCATGGGCTAAATGGCCAGGTCACATGGACCCTGAAGGCTCAGAGAAGGTTGGGGGAGGGGACCCACTGGAACAGCTGTTGGGAGACAGATGGTAGCCTCCCGTCAAGGCCATCCAGTGTGTTCTTTAACGTGCACAGGGTATGGCTCTCCCATACACTGAGCCACGGCTTAACGTCCCATCCGACGGACGGCGGCCTTTCCAAGCCCATCAGTGTCCCCTACTGACCGTGGGCAAGGCGGGAAATTTTGCGGAGATAAATCTCAACGCTGACCCAGCTGGAACTCGAACCTACTTAACCATTCTGAACAGGAGTATCTATTAAGTGGGTGCACAATTTAATCATCGATGCCTAGCAAGTTCAGTGAACCATCAGCTGAAGAACAAACATAACGTACAGGGACTGGTAAACCTAATGCTGGGAAGTCAAATAGAATGTCAACATCAGAAGAGGATTAACAGTTGAAGGCATCAAGAATCTGTGTTACCCTCTACTATATGCAGAACTGGTAATAACATATTTTTTTATTCTTTTGTGTACTTCATCACCTTTGTTAGAAAGGTAGATTGAGAGTGAAAAAGAGGCATAATATGTAAAACGGGGATATCGCATCGGAGGCAATATACCTTGGATAAGGAAACAACGATTGACATTGGCAACCACCCTAGGAATATTTTAGTTTTTAAAGTGCTAGAAATAGTGATAATTAAACTTGATTTGAGTAGTCTACAATGCACTTATTTCTGCTTCTCTTTGTGTTTTAATTACTTATGTATCTGAGTGATTCAGATCTGGCTCATCTAACTTATTATATGGAGACATTCATACAGTGAAGTATTACTATGTGTTTATTTGTGAGAAAAGTTTATTTCAGGCAGTGTACTGTCTTCACAATAGAGCAGCTAACAATGCACTATTAAACCTCAACCAACCAACCAACCAATCACAATAGAGCATTGATTAATTACACTACACAATGCTGAAATGCAACAATAAATATTAAATTTATTTGTACAATGCTTGAATATAATAAATAATTTTAGTAATTAGAATATAATAATTTTTATATAAAGTGCTAATTGTGTAAATTAATTGGTAGGACAAAATTATTTTCAAAATCAGTTCATTTGAATGATTGAAAACTGATTTTAAATTGAGTGACTGCATTGTAATACAATTATAAGTTTGAGTTTTATAAACTAATGTTTTTCATTTTTTTTAAAAAATCAGAATGTTTCTGTGGAACATTTATGGAAGGGAAATTTTAATGAAGCCTGGAGATTGTTAAGTGATCCATTACTTATTCGTCTTCAACCATTAGTTCTTATTCATGCATGGTACTCATGTACTGATGATGTTTCTGCTGGTAATGTGATACATGCAATCAAATCATGGAAACCAGTAAGTATTGAAAGAGCTTTTAGAGTTAATTAAATGGCTATTTAACCCTTTTAAAGTGCTGGAAAGTGATTATTCACTTTTCAAAAATTTCAACAGATGGGCTTGCAACATAGTTTTCATGTTTATTTAGCTTTCTTCTCTGGATTTTTCATATATATTGTTCAGAATTAAATACTCCTTTTTTACATATAAATATGGCCTATTTCTGTTCATTAGTGATGTCAAGATAATGTTTTGAATTTTAGTTGTTTTCTTTAAAACAAACAAAAAAAACTAAAGTTTGAATCTGACTTATATTTGAAGTGCTCCAGTTCCTAATCATTTAAATAGTACTTTGCAAAATTGTTATGTATTTATATTCATACATATTAATCCCTTTAGATCTTGTTTACATTATAATGTTTCAGGTAATCAATAAGTTTGTGTGGTTTTTCAATGTTATCATTTCAATGAAAAGTATGTAGGCTAAATTGCAAATGGTGTGCATGTGTCAATACGCAGTCAAAAGTAAATGGCATGCTGAGTCAGCTGATGTGTAGAAATCGTGAAAAAGCTGTTCAGTGAAATTGGGAAGGGTGATGAAAACATGTCTGCATTGAATACAGGTATTCAAGCATGCTTATTTTATGAGTTGGGTTGTTTTACCTCTGAGTGGCACTTTTTTGCACACCATGAGCTAAATGGCCAGGTCACATGGACCCCGAAGGCTCAGAGAAGGTTGGGGGAAGGGACCCACTGGAACAGCTGTTGGGAGACGATAGCCTGCCGTCAAGGCCATCCAATGTGTTCTTTAACGTGCAAGGATGTGGTCTCCCACACACGGTGCAATGGTTTAAAGTCCCATCCGATGGAGGACAACCTTTCCAAGCCCGTCGGTGTCCCCTACTGATCGTGGGCAGGGCGGGGAGTTTTGCAGTGATAAATCTCAACACTGACTCAGCTGGGACTCGAACTTGGAAACTACAGATTACGAGCCTGGCATGCTACCAAATGAGCCACCCCTGCCCCTCCTTTTTGAGTATAAACTGGGAACTAAAGCTCCACTAGGACCACAAGATACGTAAGGCATTTGGAGAGAACATAGTGAGTGAATGGACAGCCCAAAAGTGGTTCAGAAAATTTATGTCAGGCAATGAGACACTTGAAGATGCACCCTGCGAGGGAAGACCCACCATCATTGATGACAATAAACAGAAGTCTAGTATTGAGTTGGATTCAAGTGTGGCAAGAGCTTGCAGACAGGTTCCATGTAAGTGATGAAACCATTCGTTTGCATTTGTATCACCTAGGAATGTATGGAAGCTGAGCAAAAGAGTTCCGCATGAACTGACTGCCAACAAGAAACTCTAGTTGCGGTGTGAAATCAGTGCAACTCACACCGCAAGAATGAGCCATTTTTGGATAGGTTGTAAATGTGTGATGAAAAATAGCTTGTCTATTGGAACACCAAACATTATTGTCATTGGTTGTCATCCAGTGAACCTATACTGCATACACCAAAGTTAAGATCCACCAACAAAAAATTTTGTTGTGTATCTGGTGGAATACAGCTGCTATCATCCATTATGAGCTTCTTGCCACTGGTCAAACAATTACTGTGGACATCTACTTAGCACAGCTGCAACAGGTTGCAAATGAACTGCTCCAAACACAGCCTGCACTTGTTCATTGCAAAGTTGTTGTGGTCCTTCAGGACAATGCTTTCTCTCACACAGCGTGAGTGACCTGAGACAAGCTCTACATCCTTGGTTGGGAAATTCCACCTCACCCTCCATATTTCTCAGGTATCATGCCATCTAACTATGCTGGACAATCATATGTGCAACTGACAATTTAAAAACCGAGAAGCATTGGAAATGGAGTTGGTAGCTTTCTTTGCTTCTAAACATTGGGAGTTCTTCCGGAGTGGCATTTACAAACTTGTATTTCTTTGGTAAAAGGTTATAGATTGTGCTGATGCTTACTTTCTTGAATCAAATCCCTTTATTCATTTTTACATATTGTTTAATTTTACCCCCGAAAAACCACACAAACTTTTATGGTTACCCGATGCGTTACTGTATACAATTTTTTTAAACACAAGGAAAGGTGCCTGTGGTCTTTCAATACTTGCAAAGTATAGACCTCTTTAGTATTTAGAAATGACTGGAATTTAATGCTATCTATGGATATAATAGAAATTGCATGCAATAACATTAAGATAACTGTGCCTAACACACACACACACACACACGAAAAAAAAAGCTCTTACCACATTTCACAGCAAACCAGAAAGAATTGTTTTATTACATTTCACAGTCTCATTCCTTTGATGTGTTTATTATGACAGAGTGCATATAAATTATTATTTTTTTTAAATTTTTTTTTATGTTCTTTTTATTGCTTTCTGAAATTTCAGAATTTTGCAACTTTTGGGATGGTTTTATGGCATATAAACTGACAGGCTCCTGTTAGACCTCTGTGGCAAGCAGCTGCTTGAGGGGGTATTTATTTTTTATTTTATTTTAACATTACAATGGACATGTAGATTTTTTTTTTATATATATTTTTAAAAAGGAAGAAGATACTTTCCTACACAAAGGGTAGGACGAGCCTAATGTAACCTAGAAGCTACATTAGGCTTATCCTGGTTTCTCATTTACATTTGGTTAACATTTACACAAGGTTTTACTTTACTCGATAAACATTTACACAAGGACATGCCCCACTGGTCTTAGTAGTCAGGTACACTAGATCAGGTAGGGTCTTGTATTTCGTGGAATGGTATTAAGAAAACGTTTTGTATATTCTCATTCCTTTGGTCATAAAGTCCATACAAATGGGAATCATTTTTTTTCTTCTGTAAGGGTTTAAAGCATGAAAAAAGTAAATGTTCCAGCTTATAGTCAAAAATTCATGTTTCACTAGTATATAGACAAAATCTTATTTGGTATTTGGAATATAAAAATTTTAGTAAAAACACCTTTCTTTTAATATGTGTGAATTGTGTTTTAATTATCTGAGTGATTTTTGTATAAATAGTTATTAATTTCTTTGCAGGAAAGTATAAGCATGCAACTTAATACTTTTTAAACACAGTTCAGCTCAAAAGACTGACTTAAAAAGGCTTGCAAATTATGCATTTTTTTTTTACCTATAGGCAAAAAAGTTAAACATGATTAACTGAAATATATTACAATTGTCTCTTCTATATTTAAAATTCTGAAATTTTTTTCTATACTGTTTATTTAAGGAAAAAAAATCTATAGTTTTGGGCCCTACACAGAAAGCAAAATGTAGTAGACCCTCACTTATTAATTGGGGGGGGGGGGGGGAGTTAACATTCTGAACATTGCCACTAATGGCACATACTTAATATGTGAGACTAAGGTTAAGTATGGGAAAGGTGGAGATTAGAAATCAACAGTAGTATACACTCTTGGGCTAACAATAGCCACAAGTTAGTTACAACAGCAGACCTTAAACTTACTATGAAGGTTGTCATACTCAAGGAATATGTATGTGTACAATTGAAAAAAAAAATGTCTATATTTTCTGTGTCTGTTATTATTTAATTTAAGGCAGTCTATGAATGAATTAACTTTATGTATATCATACTCATCTATAATTTTTTTTATATTTTTTAGAATGCACATTGTGATGATACACTCATTGAAGTTTGCCAAAGGTTACAGTATAATGTTACTGTTACTGAATGGTGTATTAATAACATTAGGTGAGTTTTTGTTCTGTTTCTTTTGGTATAGTTGCTGCTAATTTTGCAGCTTGAACTCATAACAACTCTGTCTTCATAACTTGTGAAGGATTTTCAGATGAAGTTTTAAATATTTCAACTTGAAAATTTTCATGGTGAAGTTGACATCACATGATAAGAAATATAATACTGATATAATTGTTAATACCATTTGGTAAATATTAGCTCCAAATAGCTTGCAGTGAAGCATCCCAAGTGTATGTAAATTATAACCTTTCTGTTATTCATAATTGTTGTTTTAGTATCATATTGGCTTATGCTGACACTGCAACTGCAACTGCCAGGGTTTAGGTTCAAGTCCTTGTTTAATAGCATTGTCATTTGTTCTGTCATAATTTGCATAAGCTGCTAGCTTTGCCAGTCAATCACCAAAGGAAAGAAATTTCATATACTTAGGATGGAAAAGGATTTTTCTGACTAATATTTCTATTCTGTATCTAGTGTTAAGCTGTACATTATATAAGCAGTAATTTGTTTGAGTTGGAAATAATATTTTGGAACTTTCAAAAACAAATGAAGCTTTTGCATCAATTACTGATTTACATTCATGATAATTTTTCTGCTACTGCAGCAAATAAAATTACACCAACAATAAATGAGCTAAGTAAGTTCTATAGGGAACATAAAAACCAACTGAGAATTGAATGTAAACTAACAAATGGTTACATTTTGTAATTGTGTGAATCCCAAGATGGTCAACCACATTATTACCTTGATCTGAAAAGTTGTATGTGCATATATTTAGCTTATAAAGCAAAGAAGTATCTAATATGGTAATTTATTCATATTTAGAATGATATTGTGTGTATCTTACCCATTTCTTTCTTCCTTAAAAGGCAACAAATGGGCTCAGAGGACAGTGAACTACTAAATAAGGCAAGAAATATATTCACCCAGTTACAGACACAGTCACCACTAAGAGTGATTCATAAAGTTTTTGGTCTAAGGAATGTAAACTCTAAGCAGATCTTAGAACTGCTTTCAAATACAGTTAAAGGTATGTTAAATTCAGTGATTAAGCTAGTTATGCATTAAAGATCAACAGTAGTATACACTCTTGGGCTAACAATAGCCACAAGTAGAGAAGGGGTTAGTTACAACAGCAGATCTTAAACTTACTATGAAGGCTGTCATACTCAGGGAATATGTATGTGTACAGTTGAAAAAAAAAGTATATTTTTAATTTATTATTATTAAAGCCTTCCAAGGGAGAGATAAAGATGATTACTAACCGATATTAAATATGTATGTATGTATATATATATATAAACAATACCTAGCCAAATTATTATGAACACCACCTAATACTTTGTTATAT
Source organism: Ryuthela nishihirai (assembly GCA_038380435.1). Taxonomy (NCBI): domain Eukaryota; kingdom Metazoa; phylum Arthropoda; class Arachnida; order Araneae; family Heptathelidae; genus Ryuthela; species Ryuthela nishihirai. Next base: position 40,067,075 of record JAWZYU010000029.1, read on the forward strand.
CATGATACAGTTCCCAATTTTCAAAGTTTTCAATTCTTTGCACATAGTTGTTGTTGAAATGGTTTTTGAAAGACTGTTAATAGTCATCTCTCTCAGCTATATTTAAAATTCTGAAACTATTTATCATTTTTGTCAAAATGATAAATAGTTGGTACTGTAGCAATGCTGTTTTACAGTACAATTCATACCAACAAATGTCTGTCCCTATCTTTCAGAGCCTTTTCCCTCCTACATTTGCCATGATGGCAGAGACCATTGCCATAATCCATATATTTGGTATATTGTGCCCTGTAATTTTCTGCTGAGTTCCATCACCTGCATTATGAATGCTCCTGCCCATTGTACTCAAATGTCCAGCCCTATCTTTCAAAGCCTTTTCCCTCCTACATTTGCCACAATGGCAGAGACCATTGCCATAATCCATATATTTGGTATATTGTGCCCTGTGATTTTCTGCTGAGTTCCATCACCTGCATTATGAATGCTCATGCCCATTGTACTCCAATGATGAGCCCTCTTTCAAAGTCAGTCAGATCAGTTTTTTTTACCCATGTTGCATTTAACTTTGCTTTCTAGTATCCCTTTTATGGCTTTTATAGGACCTTGCTGTGACATGGAATACTTATTTCAGTAATAAATTTTGCCTACATAGCATGTTTCATGATACGTCTTGCATAATGTGGTGTTCGTAATAATTTGGCCAGACAATATACACCGATCAGCCAAAACATTAAAACCACCTACCTAATATGATGTAGGCTCTGCTCTCATCACCAAAAGAGCTCTCACCTGATGAGGCATACATTCAACGAGATATTGGTAGGTGTCGCTTGATATTTGGTACCATGACTGAACAGAAGATCCCGCAGTTCCTGTAAATTACAGGGTTGGGGTGATGCTGCTCGTACCCATTTCTCCAACCACAAATGCTCGATAGGATTCATGTCCGGAAAATTTGGGGGCCATGGCAATAAATGGAATTCCTCATTGTATTCTAGGAACCATTCCTTAACCTTCTTCACAGTGTGACATAGGGCATTGTCTTGTTGAAAGACCCCCAGGGAATTCAGTCACCATAAAGGGGTGTACTTGGTCAGCCACGATGTTCAGGTAGGTGACAGCTCTCAGAGTTTGCTCTACAGGGATAATTGGTCCAAGTGTTCCCCAAGAAAATATTGCCCAGACCATCACACTCTCTCCAGCTGCCTGGATCTGTCCCACAGTGCATCCAGGTGAGAAGGCTTCCATGGGTAAACATCACACAAGAGCTCGTCTGTCCACATGGTGTAACAGAAAACAGGATTTGTCTGACCATGCAACCCTCTTCCAGTCTTCTATGGTCCAATGTTGATGATTACATGCCCACTGCAAGGGTAGACGACGGTAAATGGCTGTGAGCGTAGGCACATGAATGGGTCTGCAGCTGCAGAGAGTTTGTGATCACACATCATCCAAGAGCTTACGGTGAACTGTGTGTTCAGGCACATTGGGCCCTTTACTACAATTGAAATTATGGGTAATATCAGCCACAGTAGCCCTTCTGTTGCTGCAGACAAGACGAGATAGACTGCACTGACTTCTGACATCAACGAGGTGTGGCCAGCCCATGCCTTGTCGACGGCTCGAAGTGTCACCTGTTTCGGACTGTCTTTGATGAGTACTAACTACTACATAGCATGAGCAGCCTACCAGCATTGCTATTTTGGAAATGCTCTTACCAAGGCGTCTTGCCATAACAATCTGGCCTTTTTCGAAATCAGATAAATCATTTGCTTTTCCCATGCTAAGACGAAACAAAATACTGCCTGTGAGAGCTCCAACCCAGGTATTATATATATCATTCGCAACCTTGGCACGTGACACTGATTGGCCGCATGTGCGCTTCTTTGCATAACGCAGAGGTGGTTTTAATGTATTGGCTGATCAGTGTATATTCATTAATAAACTTGAAAATCATAAAATGTTTATATCATACTGTAATGCTATATATGGAAAAATTCATGTAATTAATATATATATTAAATTTTAGAATCAGGAACAGATTTGGTTTATGAGAATCACATGTTGAATGTTTAGTTTCTGAATTGTGTCACCACTCTTTAGTGATAATGAGAAATTATTTGTAATAATATCTACCCTTACAAAAGTACTAGCATAATTAAAGTGTATTTTTTGAGTCTATTGAACCTAGTAACCTGATAATCTTGGATTGAATCTGAAGATTGTCAAGTATTACAATTCAGATTTCTTTCAGCATGAAATACTGAAGTAGGCTGTATGAAACTTATGAGAAATTTGAAACCATGATCAATTGCCATTATTATAAAAGTAGAGTAAAAAGTAAACTATTAATCCATTTGTGACTCAGTGTGACCTGAGATGTAGAAGGTTTGACAAAATTGATCTGAAGTAATTTTGTCAAAATGATAAATAGTTGGTTTTGTAGCTATTGTTCGTACTGAAATTGAGATTATTAAATGTTAAAAAACCTTTAGATGATTATTGTAATCTTCAATTTGAACCTGAACTTTTCTGTAAATGGGAAGTGTGGTCTCTCTGATTCACCTGTTACTATCAAGAATGTGATTGTGTGAAGTACTCTACTCTGAATTATTAGAACCTCTCATATTTTCTTCACCATATATTTGTCTTTTCTGAATCACTCTTAAATTTATCATTTTTCCCCATCTTTTTTGTTGTCTGCCTTCCTTACTGCACATCAAGAAGAACTCACTGTCTTGCAGTGACTAGTGCTGATTTACTGTGCTGCCATCTATCTGCAACACTGTGATAAAGGATGGCTCAGTCAGTAGCATGCCAGGCTTGTAATCTGCAGTTCCCAGGTTCGAGTTCCAGCTGGACAAGCATTGAGATTTATCTCCACAAAACTCTGTCTTGCCCATGGTCAGTAAGGGACACCGAAGGGCTTGGAAAAGCCACCGTCCATTGGATGGGACATTAAGCCATGGCTCCATGTGTGGGAGAGCCTTATCCTTTGCACATTAAAGAACACGCTGGATGGCTTTGATGGCCTGTCTCCCAACAGCTATTCAGTGGGTCCCTTCCCCCAACCTGTGAGCTCTTGGGGTCCTTGTGACTTGGCCATTTAACTCATTGTGTACAAAAAATTTCCACTCAGAGGTAAAACAATCAAATTGTGATAAAAAAACTACATTGAATGTAGTCCACCATTCAGTGTTTTATACCTAAAGGATACTAATGACACACTCATACTTCCACTGAGATGATTTGTGACCATTATTGGAAGATTCTCTTGTGAAATTTCATAATAATAAATGGTTTCTGTATCACATTGCCCTTGTAGTGTAGTCATTTGATTCACCCATATATGACTGAGACTCTTAGGCATTGCTGATTTGGATGTTATTAACAATTATAATAACCACGAGGTCATTTTGACCTTGCACCTTTGGGTGTTTGATTTTATGGCCTTGTCAAGCTGCAGGTCTATGTCATGGACTATCTTGATAATATGAACCTATACATAAGGACAATAGTTGGTTTGTTTATTAAGATCTGAATTTTTTTATGATGAACTAATTGGGAGACATTTGTTATCAGTTTTGAAAGATGTCTTGGATGCAAATTAGAACTGTACTTGGCATAAGATTTTGATATATACATAAGAATAGTAGCTGCTCTTGTCCTACTGACATATATTCACAGCTTTCTCATTATGTGTTGAACTCTATGTATAAGTGCAAGTTCATTTACTGTAATAAAAGTGTGCATATCTGTTGAATCTTGACATTTGTTTTACTTAATGTTTTATTCATGATAATAGTGATTCAAAAATAAATATGTTTAAATGTATTATAATAATTTTTATTTAGTTTTCTTGAGCATGACTTTTATGGGCATTTTTCTTACTAATGTAGGCAGCAATCACAAAATGGCTCAGAATATTTTCCGTTTTTATTTAGGAATAATCTTTTGAGATGATATATATATATACTACCTATTATGAAACATTTTTAAAGCCGTTAACTTATGGGAATTACCATTTGACCACATCTTGTCAGACAGTATTTGCATCAGTAAAATTTTTGGTTAATATTTTAAAAAATTAATTTATTTAAAATATGTTTATTTTCTAATATAGTCAATCTGTTTCAGGGTCAGAAACTGAAGGTTCATTATTGTCTGCTCAAAGATTTACTTCACTAATGTGCTTGAGTAATAGTATTGTGTTTCGAGGATATCTTGCAGTCACTTATGTAATGGAAGCCATTCTTTTGAGCTGTGAACTTGATCAAGTGGACAGGACAGGCAGCATTAATGCAATAAATACATGTGACATGAATTCTTTATCCTATAATCTTAATGAAAGTGAACTCCAACAGTCTCTTATTGATAGCTACAGAAAAGATTTTATGTCGGTAAAGGAACAAGTAATGAAACATGGTTATCAGGCAACATATTTGAAACTCATTATTAAGCGATTAGAAAATGTGAAGCAAGAATTGAGAAAAATCTTTCCTCTGGCATTTCGTATTGAAATATTAGAAAATCTATTTTCTTTGTTGTTTGTTTCTCATAACGATCTTCATGATTCTAGTGTTGCTTACTCTGATTCTGATGAAGGTCATGAAGGTGAAGACAGACATTCACAAAATACAACTGGAGAAGCTTCAATATTAAGTATTAAATCAGATGATCATGATTCTTATTCACAAACCAAATCTGTTACAAGTAGGGAATCAGTATTAATGGCTGAAGCACTAACTTTAGCCAGTTTAAATTCCCCACCAAAAGAAAAATTTGGCCAAGAAATTGAAGTAAACAAAAAATTTTCTGGAAGATTTGTTATAAGTACGGTAAAATTAAAAGATTCAGTAGAGACAAAAAATGAATATTCAGAAATATACTCTGGCCATGGAAGCTCAAGAAGTACAGATAGCAGCAGTTCAAATTGTTTCTTAAAATCTGAATTTCTTTGTAATGAACTAATTGTGAGAGATTTGATATCTATTTTGAAAGATGCTATCTTGGATGCAAATGCAGAAGTTTATAAAACAATGAGAGAAAGAGGAGCTTTTGTGAAGGAAATTGAGGTAATCAGTTTTATCATTTAAAATAATTATATTTTTAAATATTATTGCTAAAAATGACAGGAGCCTGTTAGTTTATACTCCTTAGTAGAAGGTCTGTGAGGATGGCAGAACCTATTTTTTAATTGATGAGACTATATGTATTAACCTCAGTTAGATGATTATATGTACTTCAGCTCTTTTTAGGAATCTTTAGTGAAAAAAAGTTAATCAGTTTCTTATTTCATAGGAGTCTTCAGTTATTATTAACTTTAAACAAGTTCATTTTATGCCACAGTTTACAATGTATATATAATATAAAGATTAACTAAACTTCATTAATAGCACAGTGATTGTGAATACTGATATTGTTATTTGATAAGAAAATCTAATTAAATTAGATTAGTTTATTACTAGAGCTACATATTAAAGATGTTCCTAAGCAAGATCCTCTAAAGAATTTAGCTGCTTCATAGTATATTGACATGGTTAGCATAGCTTAAAAAATGCAGAAGTATATTACTGTCTGCTTTTGTGCCCTTTTAAACTTACTAGAAATCTGTATTAATAAGTCTTACTATAAGTCTGTGCTAATAAGTCTTACTATAAGTCTGTGTATAAACCTGTTCTACATGATGTTATGTGAATGTTTGAGTTTTTGTTCTGGTAGAAATGTTTTATTTTATATGCTTTGAATGTTGGGGTGGCTGTTTCATAAAATAGCAGAGGAAGTTAATAACTATCTCTGCCAATCCATCAGAATTTTTTTTGTATGACAATTTTAATAATAATAATAGATTTAGTAGCCACAAATATTTTTTTAAACTGTTTTATTGAGTTAAAACTTAGTGAAATGAGAGAATTGTGAAACATGATGTACCATGGATGTGTTGCATCAAGTATATTTTGTTTTCATAATCTTTTGTCACAGTTAAATCCAGTTGTAATGAACCTGTTATATTCTATAACCTCAGGCTGTAGAATACTTAAATGCTTGGTTCTAGCTTAAGTCCTGTGTGCTCATTTCTCTTTCTTCAGTTTAAACAAATTCTTATGTAGTGAATACTTCACTTATAATGCCCTTAGTTGTAAATGGATATATGAATTTTTTATTATTATTTTTCATCAATCATAAGTTGCCATAAGTTAATGTTTAAATAATGATGTTTTCCTTTTTTCATGTTACAGCATTTTTTTTAATTCCTCACATTTCATACAAAAACAAGACTGCCACAATCTGACAACAGACTTGATATGAAACAATATATTGGTAGTCCATACTGATCATGATTCCTACCATTGTGCCCAGAGCTTTATAATAAAACACTGATGAAAATCTATATATAGAACCTTTAGTTGACTGCTAGATAAAAACAATGCCAACTTGGCAGCAATAAGTACCAAATAATTATCCCTAATCCTAGCATGTGTGGGCATCAAGTAAAACTAGATTATGGAATTGACAGGTAGATCAGGATGTTTCTGCTGAATCTCGGATAGAAAATGGAGAATTAAGAATGTTAATGTTATAGGGTGGGTGAATATCCAAGTTACAGTCGGCATTCCTAATTATTATTCATTGCAAAAGCATTTTTTGCCTCATTTTTATGAGACATACAACTGTATTGTTATATAAACTTGTACCCGGCATAATATATGCTGATCTAGGAGATTGCAGTTAATATACTTCTACATTGTTTTGTAATACACTGCTGTAATTTTAAAAACAATGAGTAGTACTTTTAATATGCTGTTGTGGCGACTATCACATCATATGAAACATTTTTCTAACGTGACCTTAAGCATCACAACACACATACTTGTTTTATAGATACAGATATTGTGTGACTTTAATCCATAACCTGAAGCATCATGACAGTAGTGGAAGCCAGCTGAGTTTGTTTACATGTTACCTTTCATATAGAGATATTTTGCTCTGTAGTGATCATAGGTCAAAAAATGATTGACTTAAAATTTTCTCACATATGGTCACTTACTTAAGAGTCAGCTTTTTACAATTGTGTTTGCACTTTAATAATTTTTAGTCCTTATATAACTGCTTTTTAGGTGAATAATCATTATGATATCATTCATTAATGTATTTAATACTATGCCCTTGGAGTAGTGGCAACTGCATCATGGTAAACTATTTTACACTTTTCAGGGTAATACAAGTTGCCAGAGTATGGATAATCAGCATGAGTTATTAAACATTCAGTCATCAGTTAGTGAATCGGATCTTCCACAGCGAATGCGTCAACTTTCAAAATATGTGAATGAGGCCCAGTGGAGATTTGAGCTAGTAAGATCAGATATTTTTAAGTCTGGAAAAGGTAAAAAGCATTCCATTGCTGAGCAGCAAAGCAAGAATGTTCCCAAGCAGGAACAGGAAGCTACATTTCCGCAAAAAAGTAGGAAAGTAATGTCTCGATCAAGTAAGTATATGTTAAATGTGATAAAATACTTTTGTATTCTCATCATCATCATCCTCCTCAAGCAGCCATGGGCTACAGAGGTCCAACCAGACAGTGCAATTTAGTTCTCCAAGCATATCTGTCCTGAGTTATATCTGCTGCATCTGGCCACTGCACACCAATTCTAACAAGGTCCTGTTTGACATTGTCTGCCCACCACATCCTTGGTCTCCCCCTCTTTCTGAAGCCTTTAGGCACACTGTTCATAACCCTATTCGCCAATCTATAATTATCCATATGATCAAACCAATAAAGTTTCTCTGTGTGCAATATGCTGCTTAAAGGAGGTTGCTGACTCCTTTGCCTAACCTCATCATTACTTATAAAGTTGAACCACCTAATGCCCAAGATACTGCGTAAACATCTAGAATCAAAGCATCTAGTTTCCTGTTATCTTGTGTACAAAGCATTCAAGTTTCACTACCATAACTAACCCTAGAGAGAACCAAACTATTAAGCAGTCTAATTTAGTCTTTAGGTGTATACACTTATTTCTCCACACTCTCCATATGTTCTTAAAAGTCCTGGCAGCAATCCCTGTCTGTCTGTTAATCTCATGCTGCACATCACCAGTATCTGTTACATAGCTCCCAAGATAATTAAACTATGACACCTGCTCAAGACTGCAACCATTCAGATGAACTGAATCACAACCTGCCTGACCAATTTTCATCACTTTAGTTTTATCTCCGTTTATAACCAAACCTACTCTACTACCATTTTCATCAACAGCTCGAATGGAAGAGTTCATCTCATCAACATCATTTGTCAAAAGGGCTAAATCATCAGCATATCTAAATCAGAAATTTTCATATCTCCAGTCCATTTAAGTCCAAAATCTTTCCCGTGAAGTGAATTTTGCATAACATAATCAATAACCATACTAAAGAGAAAAGGAGACAAAATGCCCCTTTGTCAAACACCAGAAGTAATGATAAACCAATTGCTACAAGACTTACCAACTCACACACGACTCAGTGTTACCCTCTCACACACGACTCAGTGTTATTATAGAGAGCTTTCATTATGTTAACTAACTTGTCTGGTATACCATATGATCTCACAATCAACCACAAATTATGATGATCAACAGAGTTGAAGGCCTTTTTGAAATCAACAAAGCTAGCAAACAAAGGTTTCTGAAACTCTAAACATTTCTCAAGAATCTGCCTAAGTGAAAATATCTGATCCACACATCCCCTACCACTTCTGAATCCACATTGCTCATCACGCAATTGACTGTCAACCAGATTCTTAATTCTATTAAGCACAATCATGCAAAGAATTTTCCCTGGAACAGAGAGTAGGCTGATACTCCTATAGTTATCACAAGAACTGCCATCACATTTTTCAAAAATAGTGATAATAATAGCTCTAGTAAAATCCTTAGGGACCATGCTTTTATCATTAAAGATATTCAAAATTTCAGTCATCCAAGTGGTAACAGAAACATTCCCAGCTCTAAGCATTTCTGTAGTAATTTCATCTACCCCTTGGGTAGATGAAATTACTTATGTAGTTTAAGTTTAGAAACAGCTAAAATAACTTCAGATTGTGTCATAGGACCAACATTAAAGCCAGTAATGCATTTATCATCATTACAAACAATGGGAGTAGAACTAACCACATTGTTTAGAACATCACTGAAATGCTCAGCCCACCTAGCTATGACAGAATTCTCACCTTCTATAACTGCATATCATTAAAAAGATAAGTATGTTCATATTAACAAAATTCCTATTGCTTTGGTACAAAATTAAAACAATTTGCTAAGTGCTTAATAAATTCATTATGTATGAAACAGGCTGATTTTAATCAGTAGAGAGAATTGTGTATATATATAATTTCACATTGTTCTTTTGTTAGTTTGTTGGTCCAGATTTTTGGTGGAGCATGACTTTTAAACACTACATTTTGTGTGTCACTTTTTATTAAAGGCTACACTTCACCTAAAATATAAAATTAAATTTTTAGGCCATAGTCAATGGAAAGGGTACTGCCTTATAATTCCCACCCTATCATTTTAGGATTGTTTTTTTTTTCCAAATATTGTCTAAACCTGTTTTTGCAAAACTGGGCAAATTTAATAGAATCTCCATTTAGAGAATTTTTTTTATCCTTCCTAAACAATAGCTTATGTAATTTATCCTTTAGGGGTAATTGCAACTATTGTTGTAATTAATATTTGTGTGTTGTAACTGTGAGTAAAATGCACTTTAGTTGCTGAGGTAAAGAGAAGCATAGAATTTCTTGAAAGAATTTAAAAGGAATAGTTCATGGTGGTTAGTTGCTAATAAAGTATCAGATGGTGAATATGGGTATGACAATAGCAGAAGGTAGAATCAGTGGAAATACCACTACTGAATTTCAAAATGTAAGTAATAAGTCAGAATAGTTGTCAGTGTTGGAAATTTACACTTTTATCACAAATAAATGTTTCTAACATTAAAATTTCTGCATATTCAATATTTATTATAATACCTAGTGTTTTTAAACAAATACTTCAGTTTTTTGTTTAGGCATCTATTCAAGTAGTTGCTTTGAGTGTGCTGTTTTTTTATTACGTTTTTTTTTAGATTTTTGATTGATTACTTGGTTTTGCACTTCTGGCACTTTTAGTGATGAAGTCAATGTCTAAGAGATTCAGCCGATTTGCAAAATTGATTTTCCACTAAAATAAAAGTATATATATCAGCATTAACTTTTGTTAATATATCCTATTACTTGACATCAACAAAAATATTTGAGTCACCTAATCTATAATTACTATAATCTATATTACTATATCAATAATTAATATAATTACTCACCTAACTATAAAACAACCATTACCAAAAGATTTTCAGCCTCTTTGCCCGTTTAGGAATCTTACTGCACATGTAAGTTAGAGAGAGATGAGAAAAGCAATGTCTTTTTACTATTTCCTGCCTCTTTTGTTTTAAACATATTTTAGAGAACTGTAAATAAATAACATCCAATGGTGTTTAGCAAGAATTATTTTTTTTTGTATGTGTGTATGTGGTAATGGGGTGGGATGGGGGGTGGGTAAATTGTTTCAGGTGTTGAGCCAAAAAAAATGATGTTTCAAGATAGAAATATTCAGGTTAGTCTTTTCATTAAGGAGAGCAATTGTAAATATAGCTAGCATGCATGCATCATGCCATAATACAACTAAGGGTGCCCAAAAACTAAATGAAAAATAAGAAACTTATTATTGAAAATAAATGCAAAAAATTTTTTTATGTCAATAAAAGTAAATGTTCTTCTGAAAACAAAAGAAAATGTAAATAAAAGAAAAATTAAGCTTATGTTTAGTTAAGGAAAAAAGACATTAATTTTTTGTACACTTGATATTATTCATCATAAATTAATTTTTTGATAAATTTTTACAGGGGAAGGGCAACTGCCTCTCTTGTTCCTCCTGTGATGCCTGTGTTCATCAACAGAAAACACAGTGTATATGGAGAATCTGATTCAAAACTATATAATGGTGACTGTGCATAAGGTTGCTGCAAATGCAAAGCATCACCATTGGGGGTGGGGATGGGGGCTCAGATGGTAACATGCCAGGCTCGTAATCTGCAGTTCCTTGGTTTGAGTCTCAGGTGGGTCAGCATTGAGATTTATCTCCGCAAAACTCTCTGCCTGCGCACAGTCAATAGGAGACAGTGATGGGCTTGAAAAGGCCACCATCCATCAGATGGGATGTCATGGCCCCATGTGCGGGAGAACCACACCCTGCACATTAAAGAACACTGTCAAAAAAAGTCACTTTTTGATCAGTTTTTACAGGGGAAGGGCATCTGCCTCTCTTGTTCCCCCTGCAGTGCCCGTGCTCAGCAACAGAAAACACAGTATATATGGAGAATCTGATTCAAGACTATAGAATGGTGACTGTGCATAAGGTTGCTGCAAATGCAAAGCATCACCATTGGGGGATGGGGTGGAGGCTCAGTTGGTAGCATGCCAGGCTCATAATCTGCAGTTCCTAGGTTCGAGTCTCAAGTGGGTCAGCATTGAAATTTATTTCTGCAAAACTCTCCACCCTGCCCACAGTCAATAGGAGACAACGATGGGCTTGGAAAGGTTGCTGTCCATCAGATGGGATGTCATGGTCCCATGTGCGGGAGAACCACACCCTGTACATTAAAGAACACACTCTGTGGCCTTGATGGGAGGCTACCATCTGTCTCCCAACAGCTGTTCCAATGGGTCCCATCCCCCAACCTTCTCTAAGCCTTCAGGGTCCTTATGACCTGCCCATTGTGTGCAAAAAAGTGCCATTCAGAGAGTAAAATAAACCAACCCATTACTATTGGTATCACACACCACATAAATGTGCTGGCATGTTTCAAAATGGAAAAATGATAGGTGCCTAAGCAACTAAGTGTAAAGCATAAGGTTTTGTTAATGGAAACCATCTTACACACCTACAATACTGTTCAGTGGAAAGTAATTAGTTCCTCTGTTACACACTCACTGGCCATGAAATGTGGGTTCATTAAAGGCAGCATTACTGGACTGGAAACATATCATCCCTCTGGAGAAGGAAGTCAAAGATCATGCAGTCTTCAGAGAAGGTGTTGATGTCAATTTGAGGCACAGGACATTCTCTTCTTCAATCTCCTAGATCATGGAGCAACAGTGAATGCAGACTACTGTTGCACAATACTGCTGAAAGAAGCCATCCAGGAAAAAACATCTTGAAACACTTTGGAAACACCCCAGAAAAAACACCATGGCTTGTTTACAAAAGGAGAGTACTTCATGATAATCCTACCTACAAACCATGTGTCCACTCAACTTTTGGAGTAGTTTCTCTGGGGAATGTCTCAATCATCCCTCTGTAGCCTGGATCTTGTGCCTAGCAACTTCCATCTGTTTGGACCATTGAAGAAGCACTTCTAAAAAATACTTCCAATGTATTGATTAAGTAACAGCCTTGATGAGCTGGTCAGTGTACACACTGAGCGCTAATTTCTTCAGTGTAGAATCTGAGCAGCTGATATATTGTTGGAACAAATGTCTCAGTCACTCTGGAAATTATGAGAAACAAACAGTTTGGTATTCTTTATTATTGTATACATGCATGTCAAATAATATAATTATAATATACCCTCAGATGTTACTTATTGAACAGTCCTTGTGTTTGTATATATATATATAAAGGTTGTTTATGTGCTTATAAACTGATGCACATCTTAATTATTTACAGTCTCATTTGATGAAGCTATAAGAATAAGGAGACCCAAAGAATTAGGAAGTTGTTCTTTATCTGGAACAGGTAGGATAGAATATATTGTTATAATAAAGATGTTCAAGATGGTGAATAAATTTAAATATAGATCCTTTCTTGATATTTTCATTTAAGATATTTGTATAGAGAGAGAGAGAGTAAGAAAAACCACGGTATTAAAACAGATTATTCACATATACAAAGGGCGTTAGAAAAGTTCTTGACGTGTGTAGATTTGCCCTTGTTCCTCCGAAGTTAACGAGCTATGACTTGCTTGAAAGCTTGTCTAAACTTGTCATTACATGTTAAAAACAAAGGCCGTATTATAATTTCTCTCTTCACTGGTGCTGCATAAGATTCAATCTGTGAAATCTATGCATTGTTGCTATGGGGCCTACTAAAAATAGGGAAAGATTTTACATTTTCACAAAGATGCAGCTTGGGGATGACGCAAAAAAAAAGTCATGCAATTTATCACAAGTATATGGGGATCATGCCTGTTCATATGATACTGTTACGGGATGGATGCACAAATTCTGATAAGAATGGAACAACTTTGAAGACCTCTCTCATGCAGAAAGACCGAAGGAAGCATTGAATGAGAGAACCATCGCTGCTGTTCGTGAACTTGTTAAGGAAAACCCACACATCACCATTCAGGTAATAAATTTAGATGTCAGTGCATTTAATTGGCAGTGTGCAAACAATTATTCATCAACATTTAAAGTTCTGAAAGATCTGTGCCAAATGGGTACCCCACAAACTGATAAAACAGTAAAAAAGGGCAAGAGTCAACTTGTGCAAGGAGATCCTGGCAATGTTTGAACCTAGTGGCCCCAAATTGTTAACAGACATTGCTGCAGATGATGAGACATGGTTTTATTACTATACAACTCCCATAAAGATCAACAACTATGTTTGGGTTGTAAAAGGTGAACCATGTCCCCAAATTCTCCAACAAGACTTTTGCTCAAGGAAGAAAATGTTGACAATTGTTTTCAATTCCCCAGGAGTGATATCCATGGGCACCTTACCTGAAAAAATAACTATAAATGGCCAATACTACATCAACATTGTTTTGCCCAAAATGGTTAAAGAGATGAAGGAGCAGCATCCAACAACAGGCCTGTCAAGGGTTCACTTTCTTCATGACAATGCCAGTGCTCACAAAACTTAACTATTTATGGCCTATCTGGGGCAGGAAAAATCAAACAACTATCCCATATTGCATATTCAGGTGATCTTGCACCTGAAATTTTTGGTTTCCTTCAAAAATTAAAAAGGAACTTGCTGGAAAGCCTTTTTAAGGGTGGAAATACCAAGGTGGAATTTTAAGGTGTGGAATACCTCAACAATACCAAAGGTATTGTTGAGGTATTCCACCCTTAAAAATGGTTTTTGTTCTGCAGATGCATGTCAAGAACTTTTTGAATGCCCCTCAGATATAAAAATAATGAACAGCACAATTTAAAGTTATTTTTTAAAAATGAAATCATATTCTGTACATGCAGAGATGTGCAAAACACAAATGTTTTATCAAGTACTGTACCAAAGTATGTATATAAAAAAACACTTTAAAATTAATCAAAGTGGCAGTTAAACTGACTTAGATAATAAACAGATTTTTTTAAACAGTGTGTCATAATACTATATAATATTACGTAATATGGTGAATAATATAGGACTTATGCATGTGCATAAACATTTCACTAAAAATGCTAGCATAATATAAAAATGATAAAAAAACATTACTCGTTGTGTAGCTTACTTGCCACAAGCTTCACAGTATAAAATGCCATAGAGAAGATCTGTGAAAGAGGAGGAACCTCAGCAGAGATACTATATAAGAAAATAAACATGCCTTATCTGGAATTCTATATCCCTTTGCAATTCCATATCCCTTTGCAAGCAAGCATGCTAATCACTAACCCACTGGGACAGTTACCATTATTTCATTTGAAAGAAACGCTGTGTGTCACTTAAATGGCTTCACATGTCACATATTCATTGTCAGTGTAATAAAATACAGTATTATTTGCATGTCTACAAAATTAGAAGTAACATTTGAAAATGAAACTGGCATAGAAGAGCTAAATTCTGATCTAAAATGCAAATATTGAAATCAAATTGAATATATGACTTTAGATATTGAATAATTTGTAACATACAAGTTACAAATCATCATTAAATCAAATGCAAAATAATAAATTTTTATTTTATAAGAATTACTGATTGGTAATAATTTATTTTTGATTCAGATGTTAATTTCTTCTGGTTATGTTTTAATTTATAGAAAATGATTTGTTTCTTTGCTGTGTTTTTTATTTTGTAATTTAATGTTTAATCTTGTAAAGCATAAAATTAATACTTTTCTATACCAAAAAAAAAAATCAAGTATTTTAATTCTACAAGGTTTATACTTCTATCCCTCTGTTGACCTTCTAAATGCCAGAGTATAAGCAATGCTCTGTGTGGCAGCACTGTCAAGTCAATAACTACTGGAGAAAGAATATAAGAAGAAATATAAACAACACTATAGCAGAAAGAATGCATTTCCAGCCACCAGGAGAGTTAAAGTCATTTGTATTTAATGTTTTTTTGCATGTTATTAAGCAAAGTAATTTTCAAAAATATTAGTGAAGAAACTTCTGTAGGTGGTTCTTAAACTTTCTGGCACTGTAACCCTTTAGAATTGTAATAAATTTATGTGACCCCCTAGAATCATAGATAAAAATTATGCAACCTCATCCCTACAATATGGGACCTATACATGTGCAAAAACATTTCACTAAAAATACTAGCAAATGTAAAACTATCGGAGCTTTGTGACCCTGAGGATTATGATCTACAGTTTGAGAACCACTGCTCTATAACATTAATTTAATAATTCCAGTAACCCCTGTTTTAATTCCTATTAGGATTAATTTCTTTTCATCATTTTGGTAAAATTAATATGTTACATTCAAGTATGAGTTTAAGATAATACAGACTATTATAGGGCAGTTAAAAAAAAGTTGCTGAAGTAATAAAATTTATAATAAAGGAAATTTGAAAATTTTAAAAATATATATATTTTTTTTCTTTGAAGATAATCTGACAGATGGCAGCAATAAGGAAGAAAGGAAAGTTAGGAGAAAGAGAAAGCATAAAAGAAGCTTTAGAGAATGGTCTTCTTGGGAACATAATAGCACAGATCCAGGCATTATTCAGCGTATGCTCTCTTCTCCTGATGCTTTACTGAGGTTTTCTTTGTGGAGGGGAAACTTGAAACAAGCTGACCAAGTTATTAAGGTTAGTATATACTTTTATGTGTGTATGTGACAGAGCTATTTTTGGTGTGTTTTCATTTTGGACATTTTGAAAACAGTGTACGATAAAATATTTTAAATGCTTAAATTGAGTATCTTTTTCAAGCATTTGTTCATTGGCATGCGATGTTAGGTATTGGAAGAAGTATATGTAATTAATAATTATAAGTAGTTTAGCTAATTTCAAATTTTTGAACTAAGAAATTCATTTTGGACATTTTGAAAACAGTGTACGATAAAATATTTTAAATGCTTAAATTGAGTATCTTTTTCAAGCATTTGTTCATTGGCATGCGATGTTAGGTATTGGAGGAAGTATATGTAATTAATAATTATAAGTAGTTTAGCTAATTTCAAATTTTTGAACTAAGAAATTCCTCTTTTTGCTTGTCATCAGTGAATATGGGACAAATTTAATTATACTGACGAATCAATAATCTACATTTACCCTCTTCATTATTTTTGGGGTGGAGGTTGGCTCAATCAGTTATATGCCACACTCACAATCTGTAATTCCCAGATTCGAGTCCTAACCAGGCTAGTGAGACTTATCTCCACTAAGCCCCAACCCTTCCCTTGGTCAGAAAGGGGACGCTGATGGACTTAGAAAGGCTTCCAGCCATTGGATGTGACATAAAGTTATGGCCTTGTGCAAGGAGAGCCATACCCTGTGCACATTAAAGAACACACTAGATGGCCTTGATGGAGATTTCTGTTTCCTAACAGATGTCCAATGGGTCCTCTTCTTTGAGCCCTTGGGGGTCCTTGTGATCTGGCCATTTAACCCATTGTGTGTGAAAAAGTGCTGCTCAGTGGTAAAACAATGCAACCTAAACTTTATTATTTTCATGAAGATAAAGGTACCTGCCTTCTATAAAAATCTTTAATTTTGTCATTAGTATGTGCATATGAATGCTTACAAACAAAAAGCACACAAACACGCATGGAAAAAAATCACTCAGTAAAGTAGGTATTTACTTGAATGTGATCACACAGAATCATTGTGCATCTCATGTATGTGAAAAAATACAGCACATTTGGTCAGAAACAATCTAAGAGCAATATTGTCTTGCCTTTGAATCTGTATAATAAATTTTACAAAATTGGTATTATTCAATGATTAAATTTCTTACTAAAGATAATTTTCAAAAGGATAAAAGCATTTATGAGCCTTCTTTCCTTCAAGCTATGAGGTAAAAACCATGAAAATTTTGGAGCAAACTGTTTAATTTGAATTATGAATTCACTGAAAGTGATCCTTGTTCTGGTTAGCTGCTGGAGCTACTAATCAGGAAATATGAAAAAATGGTAACATAATATGGAGAAAAATCACTGAGTGAAGGCTTTGGTTACATCTTCTTCTTAAACTATCCCCAATTGAAAACTCTTGCTACCAGGTGATCACCCAGTAGCAAACTCATTCAGAAACTTTTTGTGAGTGAGAATTAATTTGATTACATATATTCTTTCTTTATATTACTTCTTATATATATATATATTTTTTTTTAGTAGATATTAAACATATTTATCTGCTTGATAAATGAAATGAGAAGTTTGTAGCACTTTACTTTGTGCTTGGAATTTGCTGGCTCTAAGATGCTCCTAAAATTAAAAGATGTAATGTTCAAATTATATAATGCATTAAAATATCTTCTTTCCTTTTCAAATTTCTTGCAATTAAACAACGTATGTTCCAAATTTTCATATTCTTTGCAAAAGTCACATGCCGGGGAATCAACCTTTTTCATTCTATATAATAGTGCTTTAGAGGTTACTGAGTTTGTTTTGATTTTTATTATTATGTTAATTTCTTTTTTGCTTAATCCAAAATTATTAAATTTAGAAATTTTAGGTGAAATATTATATCTATGTGTATGATTTGCATTGATGTCATACCATCTCTGTGTATCAATCAATATGTTTTTTTGTTACATTTTTTAATTAAATAATTAAAATGAGGTGTGTCAATGTTAGGATTTATTTTTGTTGCTGCTTTTGCTTTTTTATCTACTTTTTCATTAAATTCTATTCCTACATGACTAGGAATTCATTGTATGTGAATCATATTCTTGTTATTTATATGATTCTTTATTAAAATTAAAATATCATTTATAAAGATTTTAAAGTTGCTTTTTAAAGGATCATTGTAAATAGTTTCAATGGCCGCTTTACTATCAGAGAATATTACTATATTTTTATTTTTATATTTTAGAGCCCAATTTATAGCTAGAATGATTGCAGTTAATTCAGCTGATAAGATAGGATTCGGTTTATTGAATTTGAATAATTGTTCATAGTTTTCAGCAGGGCAAATAAAGGCTCCAGTAAGAACATTTCCATCTTCACTAAGAGAGCCATCTGTATATATATGTAAAAATTTTTTATAATTATTGTCTATGTGAATATTTGCTAATGTTTTAAGTATATTGATATCATGTGTTTTTTTTTAGTGTAAATTTTCTATATTTGTATTTAATATTGGGAATGTTGAAGTCCAGTATGAAATTTTAATGTTATAATCACCACTAGATTTTTTGTTTACTATTTCTTTTATATCATTCTTACATGTTATGTCTTCATAAATTACAGGTTTCACAAGGTACAATTGCTACTATCATTGATAAAAAGTTACAATGTCCAAAATCAGTTCTTAATAGTTCCTAGAATGTAGTTGACTCCTGCACAAAATCAGAATGGTGTCAAAATTTGAAAAAAAAAGAAAGAAATTAACACTTTGCAAACAATATATGTATATTTTGCCAGGCTCATGGCACTGTGAATTATTTTTATAATCCTGGAATTGGTAATTGAACAGAAGTCTGTACAGTAGAAACTAAAGGAATTTCCAACAAAATATTTTTGCATGCAGGTGTTGGCTAGAAAGATTATGATGACTGTTTTTCAGGACAGTCAAATCTTGTTGCCATGCAATTTATGCCACTATCTTAGGTAAATCCTATGCTGCAATTATGCAATCTTTGTGGGATTCTACGAAACAGTAACTTTGCAGTAATGGCTAAAGATGCACTCCTTCTGCATGATAGTACTCCAGTTTACAAGTCTTGTAAAATTGCTGCTCATGAACTATGTAAAGAATATAATCATCCACTGTACAGTGGTTGTTAAATTTTTGAAATCCACATTCTTTTGATTTATGATAGAAGAGGAAGTAGTCACATAATGAATAATTTTTATTTCATTAATGGGAAAAATTCATGCATTGGTAGAGATTTTTAGAAGAAGGAAAAGCATAAAAAAGGTTGTTTCTGAATGATTTGAGGAACAAAATGATCACCTCTATTTTTAGGAATTGTTATCACTTGAATTGAAATGATGTGCTGAAGGGAAATTGCATATAATTTTTTTACTATGCACATATTTTTTTCTCGAATTTAGTGCCCAGATAGCATGGAGCATTCCTTACATGAGAATAAACATTTGAATGAAAATAAGAATCATTTGAATAATCTCATTTACATGAGAATAAGCAACCTCTCTTGGCTGCAAGACACAACAAAGGCAGTGTGTCACTGTTTTGGGAAGTGGTCTGCATATGCAATTCGTTTCTTCCAATCATGAGTGATATGATGATTATGACAATGCAACAGTAGTAGATTTTTAAATATTTACTTCCAGATGGTGCCTACTATTTTAAACTTTTTACCTAAAAATAAGGTATATGGCTTACACAGGGGCATGTGGTACATGAAAATATAAGGCATGTAAAACTAAACCTAAAATCTAAAACCTGAGTATTATTTTCATGTTTAGATAGATAACTTGCTGAGTGAAACCTACAATAATAATTTTCAGTTTCATAAAATTTATGGAAAGGAAAAAAAAATGTTTTTAAACTTCAGGAAATATATTATCTTTTATGTTTAAAATTGTAGGAAAACTTTCATAGTATTTTAAATGTTTTTTTCAGCTATTTAATCTACAGTCATCAGCAGAAGCTAAGGAAGTTAGCTTTGCCAAAGACCTGAAAGAACTCACTGTTAAAATTGAAGAATTTAGTAGAATGAAAAGAAAGAACATTTCTCAGAAAGATGCAAGCCCACCCCCAGAAAGAAGCAGACCAATTTTTCAAGGAATTAATGCTATTGCCAATGCCGCAGCTTCTGGTATACAGTCTACAGCTGCTAGTTCAGTTATTGATCAGTTACTGAGTATTTCAACTATTCCAGAAATTTCTGAAGTTATTGAGCAGCTTCATCATTCTTCTAGTCCTGACAAGAACTTATTACAGGAATATGAAAATTTGTATTCAATGGTTTTAGCAGATTTAGCCTATACCTCATGCCCATCTCAAGAATTATCTTCTATACTCCTGAACATGGCTCTTAGAAGATGGACTGATACTAGGAGTCAAGATGAAGAACAAAATTCCTCAAAGAAGAAATCACCTGTTTCTGTTAGAGGTTCTCTTAAAACAATTCATATGATGAAACTTTTTCTGAAAGAATTGGAATCATTCAATGAAAAAACAGAAAATGATTTAAATATAAAGCATATTTTTTTCCCTCCACAACAGGATTCTAAATCTTTTCCTGATGTTTTAGAGTGCTACCTTGGGTCTTTTAACCATTCCAAATTTCAAGAAGAGAATGCACAGTGGCATGAGTTTTTCAGAAATGTAGAAGAATTTAATACTTTGCTAAAACAAGAGGAAGATGGAAAGAAAGAGGATACAATTTCTGAGGGATTATGTAAAAGTTTTGAGTACAAAAACAAACTTCATACATCATATAAGAAACTGATGAAGAGTGTTGTGAGTCTCAAAAACTGGTCCACTGAAAAAGTGAGGCCTCAACATACAAATTATGTTAATTATCTTCATTACGTTTTTGTTCACCTACAGCAAGTAACAGCTGCACTTCTTGATTGCAAAACTCAAAGCCTTAGTACAGGTAAATATTTCACTAAGTGATAAGCATTGCTTTTTTTTTCATTAATTTCATAAGTATTTTTATTTTCATTTCATAAGTATTAGGCTTAGAAATATGTAGTAGGTGGTTATAAAGAAATTTTGTGGCTTCAAAGTTGAATATCTCAACAATGGTATGTGAGTTTTGAAATGCTGCAGATAAGTTATAAGACTACTTGCTTGGGAATGTTGATACATATTCCTACTATAGTTCCCTTCATTGTCTGGGAGACACTTCATTCACTGGATGATAGATGTGATAATTACAGTGGGTCTTCTTCAATCATCAATGTTTTTTATCACCCTCACAATATAGTTTTTGTGCTCCCGGAGCATCCTTGAACTCGGGCAGAGAATGCAGAAAGTGCCATGGTACATGCCTTTAGGTAGCCATTCATTACATCAGGAAGAATCTGACAATAAATCCATTGTCAAAATGATAACATTATATTTTTTCTCCACCTTTTTCATATGTGTGCTGTGCTTCATAAAAAAAATATGCCACCCAATCTTGTGGTTTAGCACTAGTGCCACATTATGAAAGAATAGTTTAGGGTACTGTTTGACCATTAGATTGCACATCTATAGTTGTGACACTTTTCTGTTCAAAGAAAAATGGTCCAAAAAAAAAAAATCCTGTTGTGAAGCCATATGGCATAGTTGCTTAATGGTTGTGCTTCCCTGGCAGTCAAATGGAAATTTGCCTCCACATAACTGTACATATTTTTACATCACCAGTAAAAGTGAAGTGGACATATATCTTTTCAAAGGATAATCTAGTCCACTGGTCATTTACCTCTTGTATTGCTAAGAACTGCATTGCAAAGTTAGCTCATTTCACCAGATCAATAGGTTCCATAATTTAGATGTGCTGTAATTTGTAAGGGAACATCTTCAGTGTTGTGCAAAGAACCTCCCATACAGTTGAGGTGGGGAAATCATGTATAATAAGGCAGTGTGGGCATTAGCACTTCTTGCTACATCTGTTCTAGTTCTTCATTGGATGTGGTGGAGCTCACTGAATGGTTTCTGGCATGTGCAGCACATAATTCTTGCTCATCATAAGTGTAACCTGTTATCTCAGATTTCATTATTAGATGATTAACCTATTGGGTTGAACATGGTCCACAATATTTTTTTTTAAATAGCAATACTCTCTAGCTGCCATTCTTGCTGTTAGCATCATGGTTTTGATGTGTGAGAATAAGTATTATTTTTATATCCTGGTCAGCAGGCTAGATGCCTAATAGTTGATGATAATCAACAAAACCTGAAATACATTTCTAGACGCACGCGGTTATTGTAACCTGTCTGCAACATTTTGAAACTCATTAACCAACCATTGTTGAGATACTTGCTTATAACCACCTGGTGTAAGTGGTAATTAAAAGAAAGTTCTTTTTCTAACTATGTTAATGGAATCAAAAGATTGAAAGATCAGTAATCTTTGTGGTTATTTTTAAACTATTTATGAGGAACAAAATTAAAAAGTTTTTAATGTGCTAACATGTTAATAATAATATTACCTTGTTGGCTGATCTGATGAATTTGGAAAGGTCACTGTCTATTGGGCAGAATGTTAAGCAATAGCACTGTGTCCAGGAGAATCACTGTGCATATTATCCCTTCTAGTATAATCATCATTTGCAGACATTGATAAATTATGAAAACACAGAGCAGCAATGGAACAAATCTTTTTATTACAATACACAAAATATTTTTTAAATCTAAATATCCCATTCAAAGTTTTTCTTTTTGTATTCTCAGAAACAATATGTTTTAAAATAAAATAACATTTAAACTATGACTCATAACTTTTTTTGTTTTTGCTAAACAAAAATAATCTTGGCATCCAGATTCATTCCAATTTTTTGGGGTGGACAGTAGAATGATTAAGCACAATTGTCTTGAGGGAAGACTTGCATCTGTCACCTAACAGCTGTATGATGGGTTCCCTTCCTTTACCATGTTCTGATCCCTTCAGGTCCTTGTGACCTGGCCTTTTAGTATATATGCAAAAAACTACTCAGAGATCAAACAACTCAGTCTTGTTGGTTGATTTTTTTTATTGATAAAAGGAAAAAGTACCCTGTTATGAAATAATGAATAGAAATATATTATGATCATGCTCCTCACAATCAGGGTTAATTAGAGTAGTATAAGTGCTTTTGCTTTCTTTATTTAATAGAATCAAATCCACACATTTATTAACATTGGTGCACTAGAAGCTCACATATATTTTTAATTGCTTATAAGCTACAATTAAATAGTTTCATGCATAAATGTTTATGTCATATTGTTAATTAATTTTTAGTTTCACATGTTTTCAATCTAATGTAAATTAAAGGCATATTCAGGAACACAGGCACACGAGTACCCTGTCACTAGTCGTTGAATATCTTTTCAACAGCATGCAGATGCGATTTGTGACTGTTTAATTAGTGCTTAATTATTGCACAAACTCCTGAAAAAGATTATCTCTTTTTAAACAGATTTTAGCCCCCTATAATTCCCAAAATACTTGCAGTTCCAAATTTTGAACACAAGTTTCCCCTATGTCACCCTATGATGTGTTAAAAATGCAAGTTCCTACCTATAATTGAATGCAATTTAAAATAAAATTTTTTTGCTCATTTAAGTGAAAGGATTGAAATTTTGAATTTAGCACTTTTTGATTCGCACCCCCATTACAACTACCCAAATACTTCATTGTCTAGTCCCAAAATCCCCTATGCTTCCACATTGCAGTCTCATGTTGCTTTAAACACTGAAGTTGCTACCTATGGTAGAACCTGAGTTTGAGTTTAAGAAACACTTATATTTCCACTTCATTTTTTGGGGGAGGGGAGGGAGGGGGATTAAAGAACACATTAATTTTCAACAGGAAATTTATTGTGTTAAAGCTAGAAGTTCCTATGTATAGATAGACTTGATATAAATTTTTTTACACCTTTACTTTTCAATTTCAAATTTTAAGTTTTTACCAATTTCCTTGCCTTTTCATGTTGCATTAAAAATTGAAGTCTTTTACTAATAATAGGACCTGAGTTCAAGTTTAAAACTATTTTATTATTTCACTTCATTTGGAAAATGGGAGGGAAGTTGTGATGCCCCATCGTTCACTTTTGCTTTACCTTAACCAGTTTTGTTTTATTTACGTTATATTTATCATTTTGGGGATTTTTATTTCCTTTTTGGCATCACAGCGCTCGTTTCCAAGAGTTAGGAGTTGCGCATGTGCAACTCCAATCTTCCGACTGTCACCCGCTAAAGCGCGTGCACAAGGACACGCCCCCTCTTGCGTCATAGCTTGCGTCATTCATCATTTTATGTAAATGTCTTTCCCGGCGTGCAACAGGACACACCCGGCTCTTGTTAAAAGCACTAAGCACATAGCTTAGTTAGCAGTTAGTGCACAGTGAGTGTGCTTATAGCACGAGTGAGTGCACGGAGAGAGGAGGAGAGGAAAGTGCGTTGTAGCACAGTGAGTTGCTGTATCTTTTTCACTGAAGTTTTGGTGAGTTGATTATTTGAAAATAAATTTGTTTATTATTTAAACCTTTTGAGTCTTTACAATTTTTTTTCTCTTGAGCAACGCAAATTAAGATTTGATTATATTTAGACATTTGACAATCATTTTTGGATTCTTACTCATTAACGCTCGCTGGTATTTTGAACCCTAATTTAACTTATTCTATTTTTTGGCAATTTGTTAATTATTGCCTGGCGCCTGTCTCAGCTATCCGCAGCATAAAACTAATTGGATCAGGAAAAAGGTCCAACTTTAAAGGTATTTTGCATATTCTTTGACCCATTACAGAGAGCAGATAAAAGAAGTGATTTTTATTGGGAATTTGTTGTGTTAAAGCTACAAGCCTCTACTTGTAATAGAAATTTCAAAACCTTGAACCACTTTTTTCCCACATGTTTTTTATTTTGCCATTTCAAAGTATAAATTTTAGACTGTGGATTATTGAGGAGCTTTTTTCTAATATCTTAATGATTTATCTTCATTTCTCTTAAATAAAATTTTTTCTCATATGTATTATTAATATATGCATGATAATTATTTCAATTATATCTGATTTTTTTTCTTACAGGTACACCTGTTTGTACATCATATTTCTCAACACTAAAAGAAAGTCCTTCTGAAATACTCCACAAAATTGTATTTCAAAATGGTGCTGCTCCTGAGAAGTATGTTTCTATTAGATATGTAGGCAAATCTAGTTTTGCATGTGATACACTATTTTTTGTACATTATATACTTAAATAGTTACGGAATAATGAAAATCTGACTTATCAGAACTAATAATGAATATTCGAGTTGCCTATGCTGTATATTTATTACTCTCTGTATAATTTGCAGTGCAAAGTTTAGAAACATAAATACTGTTAAAGGCACTACATTTAAATTTAAAAAACATCAAAAATATTTAAGTCCATTTTAGTTCAAAGAAACAGATGAAAATGTTACTATCAGGTAGTGCAGACAAAAAGTAAACATATCAGATGTCAGAATATTGTAAAGATAAAATATTTGCTTGCCAATTTTTTACACAGATAAAAAAATGTCTTTGATGTTAATGTCTGTAGTTAAAGCAATAGCTTACAGATATTGATGGCACAAATCTAGACAGTTATTAATTAACATTGGTACACCAGAATTCAATAGATATATTAGATATGTCAGATATCATCATAAGTCATATGTATTTAGGATATGTCTTTTTAATTTCACTGATATTTTACCCTCCCCCCCCCAAAAGAAAAGATTTAATATTCAGGTTCAATCCAAAAAACCCAAAATAAAATATGCATTTCATAATAGTTTGTTTTAGATTAATTAGTGTGCTGTTCTTTTTATTAATTTGTCATTTGCCAACACTTCATAGGCATAGACACAGATAAGAGAACATATTATTAATTAATTTATGTGCCACATTAGAATAATATGGGTAGTTCTCACTATAATGAATTAATTGGTTCAAGAATACTATTCATTAAACAAAAATCTAAGTCATATTAATGCAAGAAAAAATAGTTTATTCTTTCCTGACATACTGCATAATAGCAAAATACCCAAAAAATCAGAAAAGAGCATATTTATTAACATTAAAAACATTGCAAATACATTGAAAGCATTGTAGGTACATTAAAAACATCATTTTGAAATGGATATATGCGATGAATTTAAAAGATTTGGATGGAAGAATTTGTGCAACATAATCTCACTGAAGGAACATTGGCAGTGCATATGCTATTGTATGAAATAATAAAATTATTATCTAATATCAGAAAATTTTGATTATTTTTGTTTCGAGCTGATTTCAACTGAAATTTGGGAAATAATATTGGATTATTACAGTTTTGATCTGATTTCAAACCGAATTGAAAAAATAATTAGTAATATACTAAAATAAAACACTAAAACACTGAAAAAAATATCTGCAAGCAGCAGAGGCATGTCTGACTGGTAGGAGTGCTGAGACACGACAAACACAATGCACCTGCATGGTGTGGGTTGAGCATGTGTTGTGTTGGGCATGTTTGGCTCCAAATGCAAGCTTTGGTGTGCAGATAACCTCCATGAAAACATTTTCAGTTTTTGGAGCTTTTCAGTTTTCAGAATTTTGGATAAGAGATTGTGTACCTGTACTAAATTTTTGCTAATTAATTTAAAATCATAATAGTGATATAATAATAAATATAACAATAAATGGTGTTAATATAAATGTATTATGAAATGGAATAATGAGTAATGATTGATAAAAAAAATAATTATTAGTGACATACACAGTCATATCAGAATAATATGACCACCTACCATACATATACTTTGGTAGGTGGTCATATTATTCTGATACGACTGTGTATATGAATAATAATAAATTTTCAACTTTTTATTTATTTCTCACAAAAAAGCTAAAATAACTAGTAAATCTCCATTATATTTTTATTATATTAATAAGTATAATAATATTTTTGAAATCTTAATTGCATTGAAGTGACTGTTTATATTTGAATTTGCAGTATAGAGAAACTTGCTGCTCGCATGAAAGTTGACATGGTGCATGTCCTCACACAGGCTTGTTTTCCTTGTATACCCTTAATTCAACAAGATACCATTTCTGCAATAGCTTACACCAATGAACCTTTGAAAAATAAAGGTAATATTTTTTGCTGTTTATATGAAAATTGCATTATACATTTCAAGTTAGTCCATACCTTCTTGAAAATATTATAGACTCTTGATTTATATGTTACAGTTGTGGTTACCTGTTACCTTTATTTTGATATTGGTGTCAAACATAATATCATTTATTCATCTTTTGACTGAGTTTTATGTTTGCTCTATTCCTTTACATTTGTATGTATTAATTGTCATGTGCATTCTCTAGCTTTGGGATCCAAGGTATTTTTAATTATTTCTCATGGTAGTCAATTAACTGATACTTTAAAAAACAAAAATAGTAATAAATGCTTTATTAGTTGTGATGTTTATAAAAGTTATATTATTTTCATGTATGCTAATCAAATGTTTATCAATTTAATAATAAACCATGTCCAAGATAGGAAAAATTTCAGTAAGTCCTAGGAGCACCAAAAATTTGTTAGTCATTATCAGGAATTTTAATTTTTAGTCATTCTGATGACTTGACTTCCACAATTTTTCCACTCTTAGCCATGTTTATATAATTTTTAAACTGAATTATTGAAAATCCATCACAATATTCATATTAATTTCAACTGAATGAAACTGTGATATTTCAGATAACATTTTAAGGGTAATTGTAAATATTTTGAAGTCAAATATAGTAATGCATAGGCATATATTATGTAGAATTTACAACAAATGAAAGTAATTTGGACTCTACTGATACCAAAATTCAATTTTTATTTACTTTTCATTAAGTTTTAAATGTAGAGGAACTGTTGTCCATAGCTTGTTGGATATGAATAGTAGTTAACTTTCTCTGCATTTGATTAAAAGTCTTTAAGAACTCGAATTTGTCAGAATAACTTGTCTACTGTTATGTATAAGAATATACCATGTCTTTAATTGTATATTGTTTTATGTTGATAAAACTTTCTTTTTTTAATTTTGTTTTCCATGCAGAGTTTCCATGCATAGTGCTGAATCTCAGCAACAGAGAATGGCCCTCTCCAAGACATCCAGACCTTGTTGCACAAGTGTTAATGAAAGATTTATTGGCTATGATTCAAGGTACTTTCTTATCATGTTCTTAGTGTATTTGGAAATACTATATTTACTATTGTTCTTTTTGGTTGTGTATAATTTTTATATTCAGTATCTTAGTAGAAAGGCAAATGTATGGATAATTAATCTGTGTAATTTATGATACAATTTCTGCAATGAAATATAATTTTACAGATTATAATAAAATTGATGAAAATATTAATGTAACATAATAATAGTCAAATACAGTAATATATAGGCATGTATTATGTAGAATTTACAACAAATGAAAGTAATTTGGGCTGTACTGATACCAAAATTCAATTTTTATTTACTATGAAATAGGAATGAAATATGTATGACATTTGCAAATATATTTGTTAAGAGTGATTAACAATTATATGGAAAACCAATCATATAGTAATGAAATATTTGTTTGCTAGCAACATCAAAGGAACATTACCCTAAGTGAGGTAAGGGTTGAGTTGCTTTATCTCTGAGTGGCACTTTTTTTCCACACAAAGAGCTAAATGGCCAGGTTACAAGGACTCTGGGAACTTAGAGAAAGTTGGGGGGAGGGGACCCACTGTCCCCAACACTTCCATCAAGGTTATCCAGTGTGTTCATTAATGTGCACAGGGTACACTCTCCCTGCAAATGGGACCATGGCTTAACATCACATCAGATGCAGCCTTTCCAAGCCCATCAGTGTCCCCTACTGACCAGTCAGGGAGTTTTGCAGAGGTAAATGTCAACACTGGCCCAGGCAGGACTCAAAAATCACAAGCCTTATACACTCCCAACTCAGCCACCTCTACCCCAAGTGAAGTAGAAATATGTAAAATTATCACACAATATGTATACTTTTTGTAACCTGGAACAGGATGAAAGACAAGTTTTTTTTTATTCTGAAGATTACTTAAGAAAACGGAATTAAATGGGTAATTTTTGCCATTCTCAAATAGAAGTGCTGAGTTTACCAAATTAATATTAGTGTTTGATGTCTCATGTTACCAACAATTTTGTTTTCATTAATAAATTGATTCTCTTGTAATTCTTTTAAAATGTCATTGAGCTGCTACCTATAATCGGCTGCTATTTATAATCAATTATCTGTTCATCATGGGCAAAATGAAACTTACAGATGAAATGAAACAGTAACATTTAAACAACAGTAACTGTAAAAATACACAATAAATACTGTATAAATAAACAGTAACTAGTATACATTTTTAAGATGTCAGTGATTTTTTTAAATGTGCCAAATATTATAAAAAAATTTTATGCATTTACACACAAAAGAATACTCATGAATATATGTGAGTAGGAAAAAGGAAAGGCTTCTCTTTTTCCTGAATACATGTGTTATCTATATAAATCTATCATCCTTAAGCAGCCATGGGCTACGAAGGTCCAACCAGACTGTGCAATTTAGTTCTCCAAGCAAGTCTGTCCTGAGCTACATCTACTGAATCTGGCCACTGCACACCAATTCTAATAAGGTCCTATTTGACATTGTCTGCCCACCTCATCCTTGGTCTCTCCCTCTTTCTGAAGCCTTTAGGCACACCGTTCATAACCCTATTCGCCAATCTATAATTATCCATATGGGCAACATGGCCAAACCAGTGGAGTCTCTCTCTCTGCACAATATGCTGCTTAAAGGAGGTTGCAGACTCCTTTGCTTAACCTCATCATTAGTTATAAAGTTGAACCACCTAATGCCCAAGTTACTGCATAAGCATCTAGTTTCTTGTTATCATGTTTACAAAGTGTCCAAGTTTCAATGCCATAACTAACCCTAGAAAGAACCAAACTATTATACAGTCTAATTTTAGTCCTTATATATACCAAACTATTATACAGTCTAAATATAGTCCTTTTACGCCTATTTCTCCACAATCTCCATAGATTCTTAAAAGTCCCGGTAGCAATCCCTATTTGACTGTTAATCTCATGCCGCACATCACCAGTATCTGTTACATAGCTCCCAATGTAATTAAACTGTGACACCTGCTCAAGACTGGAACCATTCAGATTAACTGAATCACAACCTGCCTGACCAATTTTCATCACTTTAGTTTTCTCTCTGTTTATAACCAAACCTACTCTACTACCATTTTCATCAACAGCTCGAATGGAAGAGTTCATCTCATCAACATCATTTGTCAAAAGGGCTAAATCATCAGCATATCTAAATCAGAAATTTTCGTATCTCCAGTCCATTTAAGTCCAAAATCTTTCCCTTGAAGTGAATTTTGCATAACTTAATCAATAACTAAACTAAAGAGAAAAGGAGACAAAATGCACCCTTGTCGAACACCAGAAGTAATGATAAACCAATTGCTACAAGACTTACCAACTCTCACACACGACTCAGTGTTATTATAGAGAGCTTTCATTATGTTAACTAACTTGTCTGGTATACCATATGATCTCACAATCAACCACAAATTATGACGATCAACAGAGTTGAAGGCCTTTTTGAAATCAACAAAGCTAGCAACCAAAGGTTTCTGAAACTCTAAACATTTCTCAAGAATCTGCCTAAGTGAAAATACCTGATCTACTCATCCCCTACCACTTCTGAATCCACATTGCTCATCACGCAATTGCCTGTCAACCAGATTCTTAATTCTATTAAGCACAATCATGCGAAGAATTTTCCCTGGAACAGAGAGTAGGCTGATGCCCCTATAGTTATCACAAGAACTGCGATCACCTTTTTTGAACATAGGGATAATAATAGCTCTGGTAAATATAGTGCTAATCCTTAGGAACCATGCATTTATCATAAAGGATATTTAAAATTTCAGTCATCCAAGTGGTAACAGAAACATTTCCAGCTCTAAGCATTTCCGTAGTAATTTCATCTACACCTGGGGATTTATGAAGTTTAAATTTAGAAATAGCCAAAATAACTTCAGATTGCGTTGTAGGGCCAACATTAAAGCCACCAATGCATCTATTATCATTGCAAACAATGGGAGTAGAACTACCCATATTGTTTAGAACATCACTGAAATGCTCAGCCCACCTAGCCATGACAGAATCCTCACCTTCTATAACCTTACCTTGTTTATCCTTCAATCCCTGTATACCTATCCGTTTTCTACCATACAAAACTTTAACTATCTGGTACAGCTCTCTGCTGTTGTGCTGTCTAACTGCTTCTTTGGCTTTGTCAGCCAAGCCATCAAGCCAAAGATTCTTATCAGGAACTAACTGATCCTTTACACGTTTATTAAGTTCTCTGTAATGCTTTCTATTAGGACTAGTAGGGTATTGATTAAGGACATTTCTGCAGTTCTTTCTTTCCGAAATAAGCTCAAGTGCCTTATCACTCACATAATTCTGCCTCCTCTGCTCCTTTTTCCCTAAAAGAGTACTGTTAGTTTCCAAAAAAGCCTGTTTAAAATGGTCCCATTCTTCCTCAACTTCAGTAGTAAGCAAACCATGACCGTCATAATGACTAAGTAACCTATCATGGTAAACTTTAGCTATAACTGGGTCTTTCAGAGCTTCAGTATTAAAGGTAAAATTTTTAAACCTAGCACAACACTTTTTAAGTTTAAGTTGCAAGACAATTTTAACTAGATAATGATCAGATCCAATTTCAGCTCCCCTATATGCAATGGTATTCCTAACAGAACTAGCCCATTTGCTGTTAATTAATATATAATCAATCATATTCTTATGCAGCCCATCAGGTGAAACCCACGTGTACTTATGTCTGTTGGGGTGGGGGTGGCTCAGTTGGTAACGCGCCAGGCTCGTAATCTGTAGTTCCCAGGTTCAAGTCCCAGCTGGGTCAGCATTGAGATTTATCTCCGCAAAATTCCCTGCCCTGCCCACGGTCAGTAGGGGACACTGATGGGCTTGGAAAGGCCGCCGTCCATCGGATGGAACGTTAAGCCGCGGCCCCGTGTGCGGGAGAGCCATACCCAGTGCACGTTAAAGAACACGCTGGATGGCCTTGACAGGAGGCTACCATCTGTCTCCCAACAGCTGTTCCAGTGGGTCCCCTCCCCCAACCTTCTCTGAGCCTTCGGGGTCCATGTGACCTGGCCATTTGGCCCATGGTGTGCAAAAAAGTGCCGCTCAGAGGTAAAACAACCCAACTTATGTCTGTTGCAGTGTTTGTAATAAGTGTTAGTTATTCTGAAACCATTGAGTTTACTTACCTGTAAGAGACGTTGCCCATTGCCATTACAGCTACCAATACCAAAAGGACCTATTACTCCTCCCCACAGGTCAGAGTCAGTACCAACTTTGGCATTGAAGTCACCTAGAACAAGGGTAATATCTCCTTTCTTGACAGAATTCAAAATATCCTGAAGTTGTCCATAAAACCTATCCTTCTCATCCTCATCGGCATCCCCAGTGGGGGCATAACAGCAGATAACATTCAAGTCTTTAACGTTTGTCTGAAATTTTGCTGTAAGAAACCTTTCATTAATGCACTCATATCCTAGAAGAGCATCACTAGCATGTCTGCTGAGAAGCAGACCCACGTCTTGGTGATGCTTATTGTCGTCCCTCCCTGAAAAGAGAAATTTAAGATTATTTTTGAGAATCTGATCTTTATCTGTCCATCTGGTCTCTCTTGCAAGCCGAGAATATCTAAACTATAATGGTGGAATTCTTGTGTGAGGACAACAAGAGAAAAAGCTCTGTGCAGAGTCCTCACATTCCAACTACCTATGGAGAGAAAATGGTTAGTGGGATATTTAAAAAAAACTATGTTTATTGAGAGAGGGAATGCCAACAATATCAACAGTCCCCTAATCGCAGACATGGGGCAAAGACCCGTTCCCCCACCACTAAAGACTGCAGCCATCTACACTGGAAGACTTTCCCCAATGTAGAATTTGACGATGCCAGTAGAAGCAAAGAGTTCAGGTGCTTGCGATGACCTCTGCTCAGGATTATCCACCAGCTGATAAACATATCCTGTGAATCTATTCATTTGGGGCTATCAACTCACAAACAAAGAGAAAACTCAGCGGAAGATTTTCCCTCCACAGAAGCCCACCAGTGCAGTAAAATCAGGATCCATAATCAAGCTCAGAGCCATAATTCCGTTCAGGTTGGTATATATGGTCAGCACCAGGAGCCTGTGTGGTTGACCACTCCTCAGCCGGGTAGAAAAAAGAAAAGTAGCCATAGTTGTCCAGATCAGTAGGCCACACTAATCTGGCAGCCCTCCCGTTTCGTTCACTTCCACAAGAGAGTATCTCTTTTGAAAGTTACTAACGGTCTGCACCACGAGAAGGCGGGGTTGGCTGGCCCACTGAAAAAAGGTTACATTGATTTAGCTATCTCCTATTGGAAATAAGTGAAATTGTCATGCCACCTAAAAATTCACCTTCAAACACTTGTGAACACTTTTAAAGATAGGCTTAACTTATACAGAATTTGTTGGTGTTCCTACAACAGAAATATTTGTGTCACTAAAGTTGGAAATGCTCGGGTATTTTATTTCAAATTTAGGGTATTAGAATTAAATTGCAATAGTATTTACTAAAGGGAATGCATTGTATCTGTTTTATGAAGTATAAAACCATTTAAAAATCAGTTATATCTTGAGAAAGTGTCGGCACTTTGTTTTGTAAAGCCTAACTGTTAAAAACTGAAGTTTCAGATAAAAAACGCATGGATATTTTTTAAAAACATTAATGTAATCCTCATTAGTTTCAAGCACTCTTTTTGTTCTAGTAGCAAAGTGGCTGTTTAATGTTAGTAAAATTGCTTTGATTTTCCAGTTAGTACAGGTATTACTAATTATTAAGCCCAAATGAGTAAAAACATCTGCTTTCAGTGATTTTAAACTTCTAATTAAAGAAGATAGCTTACTCTGATTTTAAATAGAAATTAATATAAAATATGCATTTCACTCCTTCACCTTTCTCCTATGACAGTAATGATTACTGAAATCAAAATTCACTGATGTGAAATCCCTATAAATGTATGTTTCCTTTGGCTCTATAACTGTTAGAAACAGTACAATGATAAATATTCCTATATATATATATGTACATCGATCAGCCAATACATTAAAACCACCTCTGCATTATGCATCAGTGTCATGTGCCAAGGTCGTGAATGATATATATATAATACCTGGGTTGGAGCTCTTGCAGGCAGTATTTTGTTTTGTTTCAACATGTGAAAAGCAAAGGATTCATCTGATTTCAACAAAGGCCAGATTGTTATGGCAAGATGCCTTGGTAAGATAATCTCTGAAACAGCGATGCTGGTAGGCTGCTTATTCTATGCAGTAGTTAGTACTTTTCAAAGATGGTCCAAAATAGGTGACACTTCGAGCGGTCAACAAGGCGTGGGCCGGCCATGCCTCATTGATGCCAGAGGTCAGCGCAGGCTATCTTGTCTTTTCTGCAGCAACAGGAGAGCTACTGTGGCTGACATTACCCATAATTTCAATTGTGGTAAAGGGCCCAATGTGTCCGAACACACAGTTCATTTTAAGCTCTTGGATATGGGTCTCTGCATCCGCGGACCCATTCGTGTGCCTATGCTCACAGCCGTTCACTGTTGTCAGTGCTTGCAGTGGGCATGTAATTATCGACATTGGACCATAGAAGACTGGAAGAGGGCGCATGGTCAGATGAATCCTGTTTTCTGTTACACCATGTGGACAGACAATCTCATGTGCAACATTTACCCATGGAAGCCTTTTCACCTGGATGCACTGTGGGACAGATCCAGGTGGCTGGAGGGAGTGTGATGGTCTGGGCAATGTTTTCTTGGACCAATTATCCCTGTATAGCAAACTCTGACAGCTGTCTCTTACTTGAACATGGTAGCTGACCAAGTACACCCCTTTATGGCGACTGTATTTCCTGGTGGAGATGGTATTTTTCAACAAGACAATGCCCCATGTCACACTGCGAAGAAGGTTCAGAAATGGTTCCTTTAACATGATGAGGAATTCCATTTATTGCCATGGCCCCCAAATTCGCTGGACATGAAACCTGTTGAGCATTTGTGGTTTGAGTTGGAGAAACGGGTACAAGTAGCATCACCCCAACCACGTAATTTATAAGAACTGCGGAATCTTCTGTTGCTGTCATGGTACCAAATATCAAGTGGCACCTACCAACATCTCATTGAATCTATGCCACATTGGGTGAGATCTCTTTTGGTGGCAAGAGGAGGACCTACATCATATTAGGTATGTAGGTGATTTTAATGTTTTGGCTGATCGGTGTATATATACTAACTGCTCAGAGGTGGGGGTGGTTCAGTCGGTAGTGTGCCAGGCTAGTAATCTGCAGTTCCCGGGTTTGAGTCCCAGCTGGTTCAGTGTTGAAATTTATCTCCACAAAACTCCCCCCCCCACCCCCACCCATGGTCAGTAGGGGACACCAATGGGCTTGGAAAGGCTGCCATCCATTGTATGGGCCTCGCCCATGGTCAGTAGGGGACACCAATGGGCTTGGAAAGGCTGCCATCCATTGGATGGGATGTTAAGCGGGAGAGCCATACCCTGTGCACTTTAAAGAACACACTGGATGGCCTTGACGGAGCTACCATCTGTCTCCCAACAGCTGTTCCAGTGGGTCCTCTCTCCTAATTCTCCACTAACCCCCACTTTGTCCTTGGTGAGAAGGGAACACTGTTGGTCTTGGAGGGGCTGCCATCCATCAGAAAGTTTGTCAAGCTGTAGCCATGTGCTGGAGAACCATATGCTGTGCACATTAAAGAACTTACTGAATGGCCTTGAGGGAGGCTTCCATCTGTTTCCTAACAGTTGTCCAACCCACTATGCTCCCAACTTCTCCTAATAGCTGCCAATCACAAACTTTATCTGAGCCCTTGGGGGCCATGTCTGCCCGTTTTTCCCATTGTGTGCAAAGAAAGTGGCACTTATAGGTAAAACCAATCCAATAACTCAACCCTTACTATATAATTCCGTCACCACATATATGCAAAACTTATATATAGACATTTATTTGTGACCTTTGGTAGTTATTTTTCATTAGTCATATTATAGTCTGCAACTTTATTGAAGTAAACTAATATTACAAATACAATATTGGTACTTGAGTTTCATTTTAGCAATGTTATTAAATTTTGTTTCTTGTTGTTAAGTTCAGTTTTATTTGTAGATATTGCTATAGCTACAGACAGTAAAGGAATATTAACTATGGAGGCCTTGTTGTCATTATCCAAACATCATGAATTATCAGGATGGATAAGTGAATGCAGTGAGCTAGCATATGTGGATTTAAAACTTCTGGGAAGCAAGGAAGAACAATTAGCATTTTTTGTTAATGTAACCAATATTTTCTGGATTCATGCTATATTAGGAGAAATAATAGATGCCAGTTCTAACTCATCAAAGGTAAAGATATAGTAGCTTATAGTTTAAAGCACAGTTTTACTTTATAAATGCTATTATAATTTAATACTTATTTTATAATTTTCAGCTGATTAGGCCTTTATTTCAAATCTTAATAAGGTAGAAATTAATATATATATAAATAGTTATACATACTAGATTTTCATTAATTTATATATCGTAATTGTACCAAATATATGTGACTTAAAGCTCTCATGGAATGATTTAATTTTGTTATATAATTTCTAAAGTAAGCATTTTAATTGTTAAAGTATGTTTATTAATCATTTCAAACACTGAAAGGCTTTTAAAAATTTTGCTACAAATTAAGAATGCAGTTAAGTGGGTATTACTGGTACAGAGCCCTCTTGATCTTTAACAAGCTGTGGTGAACATAAATGTTGAGAATAAGAGCATTATGATTATCAGAAAAGTACAACATTTGAAAATAAGTGCTGCATTACTTTGGCCGGTGCATTGATGTATTTCCCCAAGAATAAGACTTTATTTCTCCAGTGGGATAAAACCCAATCATTTCACTTTCATTTCAATTGTTGGGACCAGAAAATAGTGAGTAGTAAACTTCTCAACTTGCATGCAAGCAAAGTTTCTGGATAACAGAAAGGTTGATAAGAGATTCATCTGAGATAATATATTCTACCATTGCTTTGGAATCATTTAAACATTCTCCTACCACAATTGAGGGCATTATCTTGCTTTTTAAAGATGTGATAAACATATTTTTTATCAAACCATATTTTGAAGCTTCTTATGGCTAGTTCTTTAGATACTAGCAGGTTGTAATTTTTAAAGCAATTCAATTTCTGTAGCTTTCCTATTTTTCTATTTTGAGTGCTAATTTTGGTCAACTGAAAATGATTTTGGGCATGCAGAAAGGCTTTTTCCAATTGCAGCATTTCTCTGAAGATGTTTTTTTTTATGCCAAAAGCACATTAAGAAATTATTGTGTGATAAAAAGATTATTCCACAAACAATATAGTTGAAATTTTAGCAAATAAATTTAATGAACATTTTGTTAAAATAGGTTTGGAAAGTAGAGCTGTATATGTGATGGAAATTGATAAGCAATCAGAATTGGATAGCTTATCAACTTGGAAATTGATAAGCAATCAGAATTGAATAGCTAATTTTAGATAGTACTAAACTGTTATAATGAAACTTGGTCTCTTTATAAGCAAGATAATAGGAAACTTAATGCCATTGATTCTTGACATTTGTGCAGTATCTTGGGCAGTAGGTGGTTTCATTAAATAAATGATGAGGATACATGAAGGAGTCATCAATCACCTTTGATCAGCATCTTGTGTAAAGAGTAACTGCAGTGGTTGAGTAATGTTGCCCTCACAAAAATGCTATTAGTGATTACAGTTATGATTAGTGTATGTAAAGGCAGGCTTCAGAAAATGAGGGTGATCTAGAACATGATGGTGGACAATGCCAAACAAGACTTTATTGAAATTGACCTGCAGTGGCCAAGGGACCTGGTGTTCATAACAGAGCTAGTCCATTTACTGTTAATACATAATTAAGCATATTCTTATGCAACCAAAATTTCTTATAACTGGAGAGTTATACAGAAATACACATTTGCTTTATTTCAAACTCTGTGTTCTAGTGGTGTGAGGATGACTCAGTCAGTAGTGCATCAGGCTCATGATCTGCAGTTCCTAGGTTCAAGTCCCAGCTGCACCAGCATTGAGATTTATTTCCGCAAAATTCCCCGCCTTTCCTTTGGTCAATAGGGAACAATGGGCTTGGAAAAGCCTCCATCC
The DNA here is from genome assembly GCA_038380435.1 of Ryuthela nishihirai. Lineage (NCBI taxonomy): Eukaryota > Metazoa > Arthropoda > Arachnida > Araneae > Heptathelidae > Ryuthela > Ryuthela nishihirai. The sequence goes on from JAWZYU010000029.1 coordinate 40,105,430, forward strand.
ATTGGATAGGATGTTACCCTGTGCACATTAAAGAATACACTGGATGGCCTTGATGGGATCTTCAACCCTTTCCCAACAGCTGTTCAGTGGGTCCCCTCCCCCCAACCTTCTCTGAGCCCTCAGGTCCTTATGACCTGGCCATTTAGCCCATTGTTTGCAAAAAAAGTGTCACTCGGAGGTAAAACAATCCAACTCTGTGTTCTGATTTTCTTATTTAATGTTGTTCTTCAAATTCCAGAAACTAATGAAATCAACTCTATTGTTAAACTCAAAATGAATATAATTAAAACTTTTACCAATTTGACTAATTGTTTTTTATTAACGTAATACCAAATTTTTTTAAGATGACAAAAAAATACTATTGTTACTTTACAAGCTGTGTATAAAGTTCAGTCTGCTGTTGTTTAAATTTATGTTTTACAGTTGTAAAGTATCAAGAAGATGTCCTGTAGACATGGGACTCATAAAATAGTAAGCTGAAAAACATTGGTTTTGCCATGAGTGAGATTTGCATCCACATTTCCCAGTAACATGCCAGGTATGCTAACTACTATACCATCAGGCTAACGTTTTTTTCTTCAGTTAATGTGACATATAAAGTTTTCCTGCATTTTTTATTTGATTTGCTTGTGGCGCCATCTATTTCAGGAAACAGGTGACTAAATTGCCTCATTTAAGAGAATTTAATATTTGCCATTCACACTCATGGTGTTAAATCAATAATTCAATAGTAAAATATCACAGGAGATGTCCTGTGGACATGGGACTCATGAAATAGTAAGCTGAAAAAAATTAGTTTTGTTGTGAATGTGATTCCTGTGATACTTTATTACTGAATTATTGATTTAACACCAGGAGCGCAAGTGACAAGCATGAGACAATCTATCATATGGGACAACTTATTTGTCCATTTCCTGACATAGATGGCACCATGAGCGAATCAAATAAAAAATGCGGGAAAAGTTTATATGTCACGTTAGCAGAAGAAGAAAATGTTAGCTGTTGATGGTGTAATGGTTAGCATATCTGTCATGTTACTGGGAGACATGGGTTTGAATCTCACTCACTGCAAAATCAATTTTTTTCAGCTTACTATTATATTATGCAATTTTCTTTTCATCTGAAGTAATTTTATAAAAATCTTCAGTCATTTGCCTGATTTAATTTACCATGTTTAGGTGTTTTCTCTAAGGTGGAATAAAATTTAGAATACAGCAATACAAATTAGTGCTTTTTTGTTGTTTACTCTCATTTTTTTAAATTCAGTTTGTAAACTGTAGTGTAGTATTTTACAGTTAACTTTTTATTTGCATAAATTTTATAAAATGTATTTCAGAATATTGAAATTAATGATGTTCCTTGTGTGCCATTGAGTAATGATCAAGATGAAGATCAAATGGTTGCATATAATTTGAAGTTGCTTTCACCATTCCTCTGTGAACGACTTATTAGACAAAAAATTGTTGGCTACAGTATTGGGCAGATAGGAGTTATTAGGTATATTTAACTTTCATTTATTTGTATATAATTTTCTTAGGTTGAATCATGGCTTAAAAATATTTATGGAGCTCATTACAGGCTGTGATAAGCATATGTTTTTTGCACTCAGGGAGTTAAAAGAATAACATTAGCTCAGCTCATTGATTGATATTCCTTGTTTTATTTTCAGATATCAACTCTATACAAGTAGTTTAATCATTGGATTTACATATTCACTCTTTTCTAGTCTGGCAGATTTTTCATTGTTACTCATGTTCATGATGTTAAATCAAGAATTCAGTAGTAAAGTATCACAATAGATGTCCTGTAGACATGGGACTCGTGAAATAGTAAGCTGAAAAAAAAATGGCTTTGCCATAAATGGGATTGGAACCCACATCTACCAACATGTAACATGTCAGGTATGCTAACCTGGCATGTTACATGCACATTACACAGCTTCAGATCATCCACCTGGAGTTTATTTTGTGGGCACATTTTTTATCGCATAGAGCAAAAGTCGGCAGATTTTTTGAGCAGAGAACACCAAAGGTGTACTTGGTGAGAGCCAAATATTTTCAGTGACCTACCCCCTCTTTCTTTCCACTTCTAATCCATATAAAAGTATTATAACTGTTATTAAAATTTTGCATTTTAACTGTTTATTCCAGTAATTGCAAACTGGAATATTTTAGTAAAACATTTTGCATTCTAAGTATTTTTTTTAATATCACTGTAAAAATAAATAAATAATAAATACCCCCTCAAACAGCTGCTTGTCACAGAGGTCTGACAGGAGCCTGTCAGTTTATATGCCATAGTAGAAGATCTGTGAGGATGGCAGGACCTTAGCAGAAAAACAACACACATATCCATGCCTTACCCGGGACTCGAACCCAGGTCCCTTTGATCAGTAGCTAAGCGCGCTAACCACTCGGCCATGGGACGGCTCAATATCACTGTAGACGTGGAATATAAACTACATTGTTTTAACAAATATAAATTATTAGTAGTTTTGCATTTGTTTTTGAATGCAATATAATATCAAACATAATTAATTCTTAGAGGTGCAATTAAAACTTTTAATATATGAAGGTGTGCCTCATAAAAGCTGCAAAAAACATTAGGAGCCATTGGTTTATTATCAATAACTTACAGCTTGTTATATTAGGTATTCAGCAATATAAAATAGAAGTTTATGAATCAATATTTAAAATGAAAATAATAATACTAGTAATAATAATTTGTCACTGCTTTTACTACTGTCAATAACAAGAGATAAAATTTTATGTTATGATCTTGCTCATGAGCACTAATAAGGGATGTATCAGTGAGAACTTTTAACAGTGCCTGAACTCTGCTATGATCACAAGCAATGGGTTATGTATGACTGGCATAGAGAATGGTCTCATATTTCCGATTTTTGCTTTAAAATTCTTAATGGTATCTGAATTTTCTGAGTAATTTTCTATATTGATATTCTTTTGGTGCACATGATGCTCTGTTTCATATATTATTAGATCTGTTACAAAGCGAGCATTTTATGGGACAAGCTTCAAGACAATGTCAATGAGCTATCGTTACAATCCAATACCAGCACTGGACAGAAAAATGGAAACAGTTCCATGTTATCTCAATAGAAAATCACATTCAGATCTCAATAACTTCTTCAATATGATTTTCATTTAAAAAAATGTTGATTATAAATTTAAGATCTCAATCAAATCTATCGAAATCTCAATTTTAAACAATATTTGTTCAATATTCAGAATTATAAACTCTGGAATATTTAACAGGCTACAAAAAAATTGGCATCATAATTTAATTAGAATATTAAAACAGGTTAAACCATAACTCTTTGAATACTGAACAAATATTAGTAAAATTGAGATTTAGATAATTTTAATTATTAGATTTATCTATTCACTCTTCTCTACTGTGACAGATTTTTCATTTTGGGCAGTGTATGTGGGACCTAAGGGACCTGGGTTCAAGCCCCGGATTAGGCATGGATGTGTGTGTCGTTTTTCTGCTGAGGTCCTGCCATCCTCTCAGATCTCCTACTGTGGCATATAAACTGACAGGCTCCTGTCAGACCTCTGTGGCAAGCAGCTGCTTGAGGGGGTATTTATTTTTTATTTTTTTATGTGGGATTACACAGTTTCAGAACATCCATCTGGAGTTTATTTTGTGGGCACATCTATTATTTAAATGAGATCTGTAATTTATCTTTAGACTTATTTTTCATTAAAAATCATATTGAAGAAGCTATTGAGCTCTGAATGTGATTTTCTGTTGGGATAAAATGGAACTATTTCCATTGTTCGGTCTAGTACCTGTAGGTCATACTAGAATATATTGATTGGCCATTATTATTTATTGATTGGTATATTATGTCAGCAGGAAACTACATTTAAAGATCCCAAACTCTGAAAAAAAAAAGGCTTTTCATGAAAAGCTGATACCGGAGGTAAGTTTAAAATTTTGGTCAAAATTTTCTAAATCTATTATACTGGGGTAATTCATAAGTCTGGGTTTTATTGTCTACTTGAGAAATGATTATTGCAGTATAAATGACGAACCTTACCCAAAAAATATAAACCACCATTTTTAATACACTGAATTTTCAATACCATTGAATTAGGGATATGAGATGTTATCCGAATTCAGTACCTCAAGTCCCGCATTTGCACGCATGCATGTCTGAAACTTTGGCCATATATAGCTGTCAGCTTTGGCTTTCCCAAGCATTTGTTATGAGAAGCATAACAGGAAAAGTGCAGGATTTAGATGCATTTGACAGAGGGCAGATTGTAGGTGCCCAATGGGTAGGATGCTCAATCTCCAAAATTGTCAATGAACTTGGATTTTCTCGTATGACAGTTTCAAGAGTGTTCTGGGAATATGAAAAATTCTGGCAAAAAAACAAGTACCAGACAAACTGCAAAGGACAACCAGCCTTAAATGATCATGGGCTTCGCCATCTGACCTGCATCGTACAGACTGATAGGGGCCAGACATTTTCTGAAATCACCTCCCATCTGAACGCAGATTCCAGCCGATAGTCAGTGCATGGATTGTGCAATGCTCACTTCATCATCTCGGCTTTGGGAGCTGCCGATCTATGAGAGTCCCACTTCTAACAGCATGAAACCAGGCTCAATGCCTTGCCTGGGCTAAAGAACATCGGAGCTGGACCATTGAAAATTGGCAATGGATAGCCTGGAGTGATGAATCCCAATTTAAACTTCATCACACTGAAAGGAGACTGAGGGTATGACACCAACCCCATGAAGCCATGGATTTTGCATGTTGCGTCAGAACAGTACAAGCTGATGGTGAGCTCAGTGATGGCCTGGGATGTCTTCAGTTGGACATCTGTGGGATCTTTAGTGCATGTACCAATGACTCTCAAAGCATCCCGATACGTAGAACTCATGGCTGACCATTTACACCCATTTAAGGCCATCATGCATCCCAATGGAGATGGTGTCTACAAGCAAGACAACTGTTCATCTCACAGGTCCAGGTTGGCTATTTCATGATTGCAGGAGCATTCTGCTGTCTTTGAAATAATGAATTGGCCACCTAGAAGCCCAGATTTAAATTCCATTGAAAATCTTTGGGACACCATCGAGCAGAGTATTTGAGCCTGTGTCCCATCAGTGATGACCTTGAGAAAATTGTGGACAACTCTGGAGGATGCATGGGTCATCATACCTGTGGAACATTTGTGCAAGCTTGTAGAGCCCTCGCCTCGTCAGGTGGCGACTGTTATCAGGACCAGAGAGGGTCCAACATGTTCCTAGGTTGCTATCTGTAATTCAATGGTACTTCAATGTAGTTCATTGCCATCTATTGGCAAGTTGTTCAATTCCTATTCAATACCATGCATTCTCCTTGGAGGTGATAAACTTCCGACATCTGTTTTCAACTTCATGAAATTTTTGAAACAACCTACCTCAAAGAAAATGAGCCATGGAATGAAAGAGGTGGTATTCAGAAGGAGCTAGTTTCAGACTTGACTGAGTGAAGAAAAGCTCAAATGCCAATTCTCAAAGTTTTTCTTCGATATGAAGTACATTGTGAGATTTTGCATAGTCTTGTTGGAGCCGTACCTGATGTTGTTTCTAATCTTGAGTAATGTTGACGTATTACAATGTGCTTGTGCTTCACTTATTTCAGGTAGAGGTAGACATTGATGTCACATCCATTATTGTTGCAAACTTGGTTGCTTATAAGCAACAAAGTTTGGAGTTGCAGGGACTTATTGATGGATCAGCTTCAACAGCATGACACATAATGTTGCAATCTATCAGCAATGGCCTTCTCGATTGCAATGTACTTTTGAGGCTTGTGTCACCACCTTTGAACTTCTTGAACCAAGCCTGAACAGCACAATTGGAAACTGTAACATCACCTTCCACTTTTCATATTTGTCAGGCCACTTCAGTAGCTTTTAATCCTTTTTACCAGTAATTAGTTACGCCCACACCTTATGAATCACCCTAGTATTTTTGTGACTTGTTTTCGTTTCATTGCCCATCTATAAGCATGAAACTTTTTTATTTTTAGATATAAATGAAAAATTCTTTTTAGTTTGGATAAGTACTAATGCACTATTAGGATTTGCATTTTCCAAATCAATCATTAATTTTAATTTGTACTGTTAGTAGGTGATAAATTTGAAAAATGACAAAACTTTAATATTATAAATGAGCTATTTATTCTAGAAATTTGAATTGGGAGTTAGAATCTGTAGCCAAAGGGATTGATAACAGCAATTTGCCTCCTTACTCTTGAGTGGGAAAATGCAATTTCTTTGTTTTAAGAAATAAAGGAAATATTCTTTTCCTGTTTAATAGTACTGAAAAAATATTATTATTTGTGTTTTCCAAATAATCCATTAGTTTAGGTATAGCAGGATAGCTCACTGCTAAAAGTATTTGTTTTCATGTATAACAGTCAATTGTAAAAAAAAAGGCTGTATTGGAAACAGAAAGATGCAAAGAGAAATTGTCCATGGAAGTTTTGCAATGGCAACATCATGAACATGTGTGGCAGAAATGGTGCCAATTTCTCTTTTAGATGAAATTAATAGTGATGTTTCTTCAGAAGGCGATTTTAAGGTGTTGGAAGATTCTGAGGACAGCATATCTTCTGACTGAGGAGTCATCTAATGAAGAGGCTCACAAGTAGTGTGAAATAGATGCTGATAGACTATCACTAGCTACCCCTTATTTTCCATTTACTGGTACTTCATGAATAAATGCTGATATACAATCCTTCAAGCCTTTTGGCATATCTAGATTGTTATTTTTTTCTGTATTACTTGCAACTTATATGCTTGGAAACAAATTGTTTGGACAATTCATGTGCAAGTATCTTGGTTCGATTTTCAAGAGGTTAATCATGTGTAGATGCAATTCCTGAATAACTGATGTGTTTCTTTGGCATGCACATTATTCAGTGAATAATTCATAAACCTGAAGAGAAGTGGTACTGATCCACCAAAGAATTACCCGTTTTGGTACAAAGACTGTGAAATTTCATTTTGTACCATGCTGTGTTTCAAAATGTACCATACAGTGCAAAAACTTTAATACTGTTGTGCCAGAGTAGCTTTAAGAATGGAGTAAAAATATTGTAATAACCATAATCTCATTTAGCAAATGCAGTTTTGAAAAAAAATATTACTTTTATATGTTTAATAGTTCTAATAATGGAAAAATAAAACATAATATTTTAGTACAAAAAATTTGGAAAAAGTGGCTTTTTCAGTATAAAACTTGTAATTAAATTTAATGCTTGAAATGTTAAATTTTTAATTATGGAAAATCAGATCCTTAAACAGCAGTAATGTCAGTCATAAAAAGTTAATTCAAAGTTAAGTGTAGAAACATGTTTATCAGACAAACTAAAATAAATGTCTATTTAGAAGTTTGTGTAATAATAATAATGATCCATTAAATTTCTTCAGTATTAAGATAATTTTTGAACCAAGCAAAATTATTGTTAAATATTCCAGAATCAACAGCTCTTTAAATAATGAATGAATTTTATTGGAAATGAAGATTAGGGAGATTTGATTGGGTTCTTTAACTTGTCTCAAGTGACATTTTTCCATAAAAAAGTGCCTTTTTAAAGTTACAGAATATTGAATGTGTCTTTCCATTAACCTCCACCTCAACATTCATATTCCCTAATTATTTTGAGCAGTGTATTTCAGTCATTGAAATAACAGTTTGTAAAGTACTCTAATGAAATGAACATATATGCTCATTTCATACTTTATTATGTATCATGCCTGAAGCATATTTTCATATCAGTTGTTATATGTGTTTGTTTTTTAATATATGATTATATTTTCAGTTTATTTGACTTGAGATACCAAGTTTTACATGCACATTTCCCCATTCCAAAATTTTTAAAAGATCCTCCTCTTCACAAGCTTATGGGTAAGTTTGTTTTGAAATTCTTTCTATCAATAATTATCAATTGCTCTTGCATCATTTTAAAATCCATTACAGATTGCAGAATTATATGAAAGATTATTTTAATCTAGTACAAATATTTAAAAAAATTGACACAATGCAAGGTTCAATTATAAAATTTACTCCACAATTTCCACTGTATAAATAAATATTCACTCTCAAACGATGGTCATTTGCAACAATAGCTACTAGATGGCATTCTTGCCTTCGGGCAAAAGTTCTGAGCTTTCTGCTGCTACTTTCTAATGTCTATTCATGCTGATATTAAATTACAAGTAAATAAGTGCTCACTATAGATGTTAAACAAGGCTGGTGCACTCCGTATGCTCGTAATCGTCTCAATTCACTGTTGATGTTACATTCCACTTGGCTGTTGGCCGCTATTTTGTCAGTTGCTGTTTTACCATTATGTTCCATTGAGACACTTCTTGTTTCGGAGATACCAGTCCTTCTTACAGATGATGTTTTTGATAGTCAACTTGGTGTTCTCTGCAGCATTAATCTTTGTACATATTAAACGATCTTATTCCACCCTTTGAGAGCTATTAATTCTTAAAAACTGTTCTCCATTTTTGATTGAACATGCGTGGAGGGAAGAATTAAAAATTAACCTGGATGCATTTCGTCCATCAGACCAATGGCTTCTATAGCTGGAACTGCCACTTGTACTGTAACTGCATTTATAGCATAGCCCTCTGGCGGTGTAGTTGTGATTCGGCTCTGTTCTGACATAGCAGGAGATTCCATGCCAATGGGAGGAGGGCTATGTTGGTGTTACATAAATTGTTACTCTGCATATTGATTAGTAAATTCTCCATGTAGTTGAGTTTAAACTTAGTGGGTGGGGCTGCTATAATTTGTGGTTTTATATTAGCTATTGGTAGTTTATTTCCAATTATAGTTTGGGTTAGGCTGTATTTCTCTGTTGCTTTTTGAGATCAGTTTGATGTTTCTTCTAATGTCCTTCTATTTGTCTCTATGTTTTTCCAATGTACTTATTTTCATTTTCGAGTACATTATTGGAATCATGAATTTTAACTTCATATACTCCTCCAGTAGGTATTCTTTTATCTCTGCCATTAATAGTTAACATTTTTATATTAGTTTGGATTACTGTAGGTACTTGTATGTTATATGTTTGCATGGTTGTGGTAAAGATATTGGTTAATGAACCAAGATATGAGAATGGTGTGGAATATTTAATTTGTTTCTTTTTTCAACCAAGATATGGATTAATGAACCGAGATATGGTATTTAATCCCATATCTTGGTTCATTAACCAATACCCTTACCACAACCATGCAAACATATAACATGCAAGTGCCTACAGTAATCCAAACTAATGTAAAAATGTTAACTATTAGTGGCAGAGATAAAAGAACACCTACTGCTGGAGGAGTATATGAAGTTAAAATTCATGATTCCAATAATGTACTCGAAAATGAAAATAAGTACATTGGAAAAACATATAGACAAATAGAAGGACATCAGAATGAACATCAAACTGATTTCAAAAAGCAACAGGGAAATACAGCCCTAACCCAAACTATAATTAGAAATAAATTACCAATAGCTAATATAAAACCACAAATTATAGCAGCCCCCACCCACTAAGTTTAAACTCAACTACATGGAGAATTTACTAATCAATATGCAGAGTAACAATTTATGTAACACCAACATAGCCCTCCTCCCATTAGCATGGAATCTCCTGCTATGTCAGAACAGAGCCGAATCGCAACTACACTGCCAGAGGGCCATGCTTTAAGTGCAGTTACAGTACAAGTGGCAGTTCCAGCTATAGAAGCTATTGGTCTGATGGACGAAATGCATCCAGGTTAATTTTTAATTCTTCCCTCCACGCATGTTCAATAAAAAATGGAGAAAAGTTTTTAAGAATTAATAGCTCTCAAAGGGTGGAATAAGATCATTTAATATGTACAAAGATTAGTGCTGCATAGAACACCAAGTTGACTATCAAAAACAACATGTGTAAGAAGGACTGGTACCTGCGAAACAAGTGTCTCAATGGAACATAATGGTAAAACAACAACCAGCAAAACAGACCAACAGCCAAGCAGAATGTAACATCAACAGTGAATTGAGATGATTACAAGCATACAGAGTGCACCAGCATTGTTTAACATCAATGGTGAGCACTTATTTACTTGTAATTTAACATCAGCTTTGGGTTGTTGGGTTGTTTTACCTCTGATGAGCACTTTTTTTGCACACCATGGGCTAAATGGCCAGATCACATGGACCCCAAAGGCTCAGAGAAGGTTGGGGGAGGGGACCCACTGGAACAGCTGTTGGGAGACAGATGGTAGTCTCCCGTCAAGGCCATCCAGCATGTTCTTTAACGTGCACAGGGTATGGCTCTCCCGCACACAGGGCCACAGCTTAATGTTCCACCCAGTGGATGGCGGCCTTTTAAAGCCCATCAGTTTCCCCTACTGACCGTGGGCAGGGCAAGGAATTTTGCGGAGATAAATCTCAATGCTGATCCAGCTGGGACTCGAATCTGGGAACTACAGATTACAAGCCTGGCATGCTACCCTCTGAGCCACCCCACCCCTAATTTAACATCAGCATGAATTGACATTAGAAAGTAGCAGCAGAAAGCACAGAACTTTTGCTGGAAGGCAAGAATATCATCTAGTAGCTATTGTTGCAAATGACCATCGTTTGAAAGTGAATATTTATTTATACAGTCGAAATTGTGGAGTGAATTTTTTAATAAAAAAAAAAACTGCCCAAGTCTAAGGAGAGTTGGATCAGCTGATATTTTCATTTGATTGTTAGCATAGTTCCATGTGGAAAGGTTCCTTCACTTACTTTACTTATATGTTATAATTTGAATGTAATTTTTAAGTTTAATGCTTTTAACCCAAGTTTTAGTAGATTTATTTTAATTATGCATGTTCTACTGTGGCATATAAACTGACAGGCTCCTGTCAGACCTCTGTGGCAAGCAGCTGCTTGAGGGGGTATTTATTTGCATGCATTACTTTGCATGTACAAAGAAAAACATTAACCACTTTTTTTAAAATATATTTCATAGGTCCTTCTAACCCAAATTGGATGCAATATACACCTCCATTGGAACTAAGACTTCTCTTTGTTTTGTGTGAAGGATTATTATATTCTCCAAAATTGCAGGTAAAGAACATTTTTTTCCTTGTCACAAAAATCAATCAGCATTTAGAATCTTTATGTAATGCCTAATTTCCATGTTAATTTAGGAATAGCTAAAAAGACCTCTTGCTACATTTAAAATGATTAAGAACTAGGTAATTAATTACATAATATGGGTTGTGTCATTTCCACTGTTTTTCTCTCACTCTTTCTGTATTTTTTCATATGAAAATTTTGTAATTGCAGAAATATCTGAAAGTAGTATCAGGGTTTTAAGGTTATGTATGCTTGGAAACAAATGCCCATGGAAACAGGAAATTGATGCTAAACAATTAACTTTCTATTTATTGTTTTGATTGCTTACATTTCAGTAAAGTTGCATATTCATCCCATTGAGCTAAATACCAAGTTAGAAATGTAGTCCTTACTAGAAATATGAGAGAAACTTGGTTATTATTGTTTAAATGATATTCTGATTTATGCTTTATTTTGTTCCCAGTTTTGAGTACCAATTGGGCCTAAGTTCATATTTTTTCCACCAACTCCATCATACCAATTTTTCTCTGATTTTTCTAACTTTTACAGAATTCGATTTTTATTTATTGCAAGTTTACTTCAGTTGCATATAACTTTTAATGTTCTTACTTTAAAAGTCTTTAATTTTGAACTATATATATATATCATTTATCTGGTTATAAATTATGTACTTAATGTGATCTTCAAAATTTTTTAGCAATTCTTATAGAGTGCATTGATAAATGTTTTTTTTATTTACTAGGTTATGTACAGTGAAATTCTTGATGATGCATTGGAAGAAGCAATGAAAGATTACTTTGATTTTCATATAAAAGTTGATTCAGAAAATGGGTTGGTCTGTTGATTTTTTTTTCTGTTTTCTTACTAATTTAATAATAAAAATTAATTATTATTAAATTTTCATGAATTTATTTTCCTATAATTTTTAAGATGAAAGGCCATGTGAACTGTAGTTGGAATTGCTACAATTTAGTGCACCCCCTTCATACTAATATGCATAGAAACTTTAAAAGTTAAAAGAATTAAATAAATTGAATGTTTAATTAGCAATAGAAGTAGTTATATTAAAATAAAGAAATATATAAACAACAATAAAATTATTTTAAAGAAATTGCAATGTTAAAAATGAAAAAATATAGTTATATTTTGCCTTCATTAGGAAAAAAAAAATCATCTTTTATTAAATATTCTTTCTTTTGGTATATAAATTTACCTCTTTTTCTGTTTTTTACTTTAGGATAAGGTTCTAAAGTTAATATTTTTTCTGCCAAAAAATGCATCAATATTAACTCAACCATCAGAAAAAGTTCAGTTTCAGAAATCAGACTCTTTAAGGGTTAAGTATAAAGTATACTGTTTGGGATGCTTTAAAATATTATGGAAACAAACGAATTGATTCAAAAATATTTATTTTGAAATATTTTCATCCTACATTGTTAAATTTTTAATGATCTGATTGCAAAGTCTTATTTCAAATCTAACATTTCTTTCCATAGCAAAGACTTACACCATTTTTTAAGTATGTGATTATTTCTTAAAGTGTTGGTTTATTAGAACTGATTAAATTTGAAACTGTCCCAATGGCTGGGAATTCAGTCATATCCATCACACCTCTCTTTTTCTTTATTATGAACTGTATTAACAGACTCTTGTCTCTATAGAAATGGCTGTCTAAGGAAAAATTTGTTTTTATTATATAGTTCAAAATTTTTTAGAATACAAAGAAATTGTCGAAATTTTCCACAGAATAGAAGATTTTATTAGATTGTACATGTAAAAGATATTTCTATTTCCTTTAGGTGGTGTTGCCTCAACTCTTAGAATGGTATTCTCAGGATTTTGTTGGTAATGATGATATAGATAATTTAAGCCAAGCACCATATGAAGGATTGATTAACTTGATTGCAAGTTTTGTACGAGGAGAGTTAGCAACATCTCTTCAGTTTCTTATCTCTCTTGATTCTATCCATGGTTTTAGTGAGAATATAGGTAATTTTTAAATGGATTGTTTAAACTTTTGTTATATCATTTAAATTTAATTAATTACGTTGTTAGTCATATATATAATATTATGAAATCTGAAATATATAAAACCAGTGAGATCAAAAAATACACATACTGCTCAAATAAATAGAAAACTTTAAAAATTGGTAACTATGTCTGTTTCTAGTTTCATAAAACAGGATATTACACAAGACAATACTGTGTTCCCCAGCAAAAGATAAATGCAGCACTTATAATTGAATATTCTCTGTTAGCATTCACATGAGTAAAACAACTTTGTGAGAAGGACCTTACTTTTTTTATTTTCAATATATTCTCTCTACTTTCAATATGGAGATGCAAATGTTCATTGTTGTAGAATTGTATGCATGTAGTATGAAGAATAACATAAAAATTTCAGCAGCTGCCTTAACCTCCACAGTCTCCTGATCTCAGTCCAACTGATAGTATTTTGGACATTTCTAGAGGAGAGCCTTTCACTGCCATACTCATCTTTCCTCAGCATTGGGTGGGGCAGCTGCAAGGTTGAACGATGAATATTTCAAGCTAAATTTGGATGAATAGTTTTGAGTAAAAAGGTTTTGCTGGCATGCACTATTTGAACCCACATCTCTCCAGGTACATGCCAAAGTATTTTAAGTCCACTAAACTAGTGCAAAAAATACCTTTTGGGATCAGTGCTTTGGGATCAGGTCTTAAAAAAAGTTCTTGAAAAATGCACTAAATATAAGTAAGATTGGTAATTTTTTGCCTCTATCACTATTATTAGCATTCTGAAAGACTCCTAGATCTGCCCCCCTGTGTGGCTTAGGTATATATATTTATTTATTGCTTTTATCCTCTTCAGCTAAATCTTGTGTATTTATTAATTTTTTCTTCTCCCCTTGCTAAAATTTTTACAGATATCTCTTGGACAGAAATAAGTGGTAATAATTTTATTATCTCATTGCCCTCTGCTGTTGGCTTTTTAGTATTATTTATTTCTCAGATTTCAACTTTATTTTATATACTGTGTGTTCCTCTTAATGCATAACCCATCAAAACATATTTTAAAAATATTTTTACAATATTTTTTTCTTTAAAAATTAAAAACACTTTTTGCTGAAAAATATTCTCAAGTTAAAAAATGCTTACTCTGAGCGATTTCTAGAGGCCTCAAAATGCACTGAACTATTATTCATAATATTTGTTACGGTTTATGATGAAAATATGTATCCCTCCCAAGAAAATATTTTGGAGAAACCAATGTTGCACAATATGACCAAGGTGCTTTTGAAATGTTCTTATACAGGAAGATTTAAAATGTTTTTCGCCAAAAAATTTTTGAAGAATAAAGGTGTTACTTGGCAACAAAATCTGCCATCTGTCAGGTGGTTGTTGATAATATGGTATCTGAGTACAATAGAACTTTGATTAATTGGCCTGAATATGGGTGGCTCAGATATTTGGGAGGAATTAAGATAGGCTTGGTGAATAATTAAGATAGGCTTGAGAAAAAATTAAAACTGCTTAATCATGAACAAATAAGGGAAGCAAAAATCCATGTTAATAAGGCATAACAATAAATATGAAATGATATTGAGAGAATTACTTTATATAGTGAATAGCTGTCACAGATGTTAACATCATCTTAATACTGTAAAGTAGTTGCTACAAGGAAACATAATATAATGCATTTGTTTTAATCAAATATTTTCCATTATAAATCTGTGATTTCCACTGTAAATATTCTTAATAATTTTTTCTTTCATGATGAAAGCTTTTAAAAAACATTTTAGGGTACATTAATGAGGGAAAAAGGAGGAGGCACTATTACACAAGTAAATACGTTATTTAAATATTGCTGAAAAAAATACTAAAATTAAAAAATTTAGTGACTTTAATCTACTGTTCTTTGTCTAAGAAGTTTTTAACACTATCTTGAGGGGTAGGGTGGAGGGAGGGTTAAGAAGCTTAGCTGTATCATTGAGTGGTATTTGTACAAATTTAATGGTCAACAGACTTTGACTAGTTAAACTGATAATCAGATAATTAAATGTCAATTAATCAAGGTTACATTGTATGTCAACAACCTATCCACCCCCCACCCATCCCCCAAGAAACTTTTCTGCCTATGCTTCTAGATCACAATGTAGAATGTTTAAAAATAAATTAAAACTCAAATGCCCACTTTCAAAATTGCTAAATTTAATAATTAATCTTAATTAGTATTTAATAACATGTTCACAGAGACAAGCATATCTCAAATGTCAGAGGCAGCTGAAACATATATCTATACCTGTATTGCATTACTGCCCATCAAACATCTTTGTATCCACATCTCAGTGTCAGATGTGGAATAATACTTTCAAAAATTATTGATCCAATTTCCTTCTGAGACATACTAAATATGGTGGCAAACTAATTATGTGGAACAAATTCGTTTTTTTTTTTTGCTGATGTGCTATGTTCAGCTCAGGTCTGGAGGCTTTATAGCAAATGAATTTGAATTACTAGTATCTAATTGAAAGGTTATTGATTGGAGAAGCAGGGAAAACACAACACTTCAGCTGTTAATTTTCATGATTTAGTTGTAAAAAAATGCTCTTTTTGTCACTTTGTAAAAATTTACATTTTTTATATCTCTTCACATGAACTATTGGCAGCTAAACAGTATTAGTATTTTTTTTATCAAACAACCCAACTGTACACTCTGATAATTATTGTAGTTTTCAAACTCGTTTTTAAAAAATAATCTATTGATTCACTTTGTTGTCTGTTTGTCCATCCATCTGCCAACATTAAACTTGTTTTAGGAGCTAATGAAAATTTCTGTTTTGGGCTAGATAGGTACTAACAGGTAACCCAGTGGCTAAGTGGTTAGAATGCTTGGTTACTGACCAAAGGAACCTGAGTTTGAGCCCTGGGTTAAGACAGGGATATTTTGTCTTTCTGCTGAGGTCTTGCCTTCCTCACAGATCCTCTCTATGGCAGGGGTGGGCAAATAGTGGCCTGCAGGCCACATTTGGCCCACTAAGAGTTTTTTGTGGCCTGCCAAGACAGTCAGAAAAATCCGCCTTGAACCGAGATTTCCTTCCCGTGCGCGACCGAAAATTCGTCTCATATTTTCCACTAGGACGGCCACGTCAATATGTATGCACAGTGTAGATACGAAAACAATTGCCCACCCCTGCTCTATGGCATATTAAACTGACAGACTCCTGTCAGACCTCTGTGCTAAGCAGCTGCTTGAGGGGCAATTTATTTATTTTTATTATTAGGTATTAACAAAACATCATTCACATTTTCTTTATCTTCCAGTAGTTTATGTTTTCACTGCTAGAAGGCTCTAAATTTGAAAAAAAATTGAAAAACTTTAATACTGTGAACAGTATATTCATTGTAGAAATTTGAAATTTTTATGGTAGAATATAGTGATTAGTTCTTGCTTAATTTTAAAATAATGGCTGTTGTAATGGTCAAGAAGTTTACAATGATAGAAAAACTTCCCCCTCCCCTCCACCTCCAACAGAACATTTTTGTTTCAATAGTTAAATGAAAAGTTATATCTTGTTCAATAGGTATTATTAAAATATACTATATGCAGTTTTCAAATCTGCATTAGAAGAATTTTTACCATTAGAGAATGATAAATTTAGGAAATGACAAAGCTTTATGTCTTTGAAAATAAGCAAGCCATATTCACAGAGGTGATTGTGTTTGGATTCACCAGAAGTGATTTGGTATATTATAAATACTAAATGCAATTGCTAAATGATATTTTCATGGCATAAACATAATAATGGATAAATAGTTTATTGTAATTTGACACTTTTTTTTAACCTGGCATAATTTTAAAACAATGGCTGTTTCAGTAAAGTCTTAAAGTATGTTATGAATGCATAGTATGCATATATTTAAAAAAACTAATGTCCAGATATCCAGACCATATTAGTCCGAATAATAGGCATTCACTGTACTAAGGTACCTGAATGTGTTTCCCTAATTTATGAACCAGTTGGACAACATTAAATTTTGGCAAGGTTTTCTATCAGGATGGTGCAATTTTCCACAGTTTGATATGTGGCATGAAGGAAATAGTACCCTTTCTTCCCTTTCAAGGTGCCCCTGATTACCCAATTTCCAGATTTGTTTCTTTCTGACTTCTTCCTGTCGGGACTTTCTGTCTAAAAACAAAATCTTTTGCAACAAGCCCTCATTATTCCTGCACTGGAAGAGAGTTTTTGCCAAGTTTTACCATACAATGTTCAAGAGAACTCTACCTGGAAGTCTGCACAATCAACACATGACACAAATGCAGATACAGTGTTATCTGATTTTTTTAATTTCTGTGCATAGGAAATATAGGCAGTTTGATGGGTTGCATCATGAGTGAGATACCCTGTATTTTATTTATTTTTTGTCACTGTGCAACCATATGCTTTATACTGCTTTTGAAATTATTTTTTCATGCATCACATATAATTTATTGTAATTTGTAATGTATGTTAAATTCATATATTATCTTTCCTGTTTAGATTTTTCTGGGAAAAAGTTATTACCATTCGTGCTTGAATTCCAGCCACCTGTGGAAAAGTTTGGTATACTATTGGATTATAGTATTGAAGAAAGCAATTATATTCCTTCAGATACAATATCAGTTTCTCCAAATTTGGCATCTCCCCATCCTGAAGTTTTGATTTACTTGCAAAAAAAATGCTGGATTCTTGCTGAATTGTTTAAATTTATTGACCAAAGTGCAGAAATGGTAAAAGATAGTGAAAGTACAAAACAAGAAACCACTAAAGAAGAAAATTTAACATTACCAAAAGTACAAAATGGCACCCCTATTATGCAACATTTAATCCAGCAGCAAACCATGTGGACACTGATTTCAGACAAAACGGAAGAAAAGTGCAAATGGTTTATTTCAGCTCTTAGTCCCTCACCAAAACCAGAATTCATATGGGAACAGGTTAAGAAATGTTTTAAATTACAGAAATGGCAATTAGCTTTGGAGTATATATATTTATTTCAGGCTCTAAGTTCTGATAAGGACAACTCAGACTTTGCCCTTTTGAAAGAAATTATACTACATCATTTAGCTTCATTAGATCCAAGTCCTCAGCCTCATTTATCAGAACCATGGTGCTGGGCCATGTGCATTGATGATCCATCAAGCAGAGTAGACTGCATACTACAGAATATTAAAAAATGGCCAGAAAATGCATGTTTCCAAATATTAAAATATTGCTTGACTGACAGATGCATAAAAGAACGGAAGGATCTTTGGAATGTTCTGAATTTAAAATTACGGGAAATTACTCTATATCGAAAGGTAGGAAAAATGTGTAGCATTTTTATGTATTTCATCATATTTGTTCAATGATGCATAGCATGTTTTATTACCTATCAACTTTTAGTAAATATTAAATAAAACTTGAGGTAAAATTTATTAATGTTTGAAGCATGTGTATAAGATATTTTTTTAACAATGATCATTTTGTAAAAACATAGAAATGTAACTCAAAAGTTTCATGCTGTAAGCCCACAACTTTTTATTCAGCTTAACTCTTTTGTATATTTGAATAGAAACAATAAAATTAGAGAGGATAAAAGGTTTAAGCATGAGATGGGCTGGATACACACAAAAGATCAAGCTTAGAATGAGGTAGTAGCAATTGAATAGTTTTGAAATTGGAATCGCAAACTTCCTCAGTTGATCAGCTTAGAATGGGGATAGGGTGTCAACCAGTCAGTTCGCACTGGGTGAGTTGAATCGGTTAAAAATATTATTGACTGCTGAACTGGCTGTTAAAATAATAAAAAAATATTAATTTAAAATATTAAAAAATATGAATATTAACAATGAAGTAAATATGTGTATAAAGAGAACTGTTGTAGTGGCTCTTTACTGGATTTTTTTAAACCCCTTCCAGTCCAGATGAAAGTAATTATTATGCTTTAATTCTGACCCGGAACAATTATTAAATACACTATCAGTAAAGATTTCTCATTCCCATACAGGTACTTTTAGTTGTCATGCCTTATAGGATGTTTTTTCTGCATTCTAACACTACATAAGAGAAGAAAATCAGAGGAGAAATGAGTTACATGTGTGAACAATGTTAGAAATTATTTTGTATACACAGTTGTATTATAATAATATGACCACCTACCTAATAATGGGAATAACCACCCTTGGCCCGGATGACAGCGGTGAGACTGCGTGGCATGGGCGCAATGAGGCCCTGGAAGGTTACCAGAGGCACATGTGCTCCAGAAGAGCATGGAGGTTCCGGAGATGATGTGGTTGTGGGTCAGCACACCAAGCCTGTCAATCCAAATGGTCCCACAAGTGCTTTATGGGATTGAAGTTGGGTGATTTCACCGACCAAGGGAGAATGGAGACATCGCTGTTGTGTTCCTGAAACCAGTCATGCACCACCTTAGTGGCATGGCAGAGCACATTTTCCTGTTGGTATACACCATCACCACCAGGGTAAACATCCAACATGAAGGGATGCATGTGGTCAGCAAGGATGGACAGGTAGCCATTGGCATTCAGTGACCCATCCAGTGGTACCAGTGGTCTCAGGTCATACCAGGAAAACATCCCCCAGACATGCACACTGCCACCACCGGCCTGTACTTGACTGACAAGCATGTCCGGATGTTGGTCTTGTGTGTCTGACACCGTATCTGCCACTGCCCATCACTTCTGTGGAGTAGAAACCTCGATTTGTCATAGAAGGCAACTTTTTTTCACTCTTCCACTGTCCAATGACAGTAGTCCCATGCGAATTTCAGGCGTCATTGCCGATGATGGACTGTGGTTAACATGGGTGCCTTTATGCAGCATTGACTCTAGAGAACCATGTGCAACAGGGTTTGCTCTACTATTATTGGGGACACGTACCTGGGTGTCCCAGCATTCATTTGAGTGGTCAATTGCTGCACTGTTGCACATCGATTGCTCTTTACCAGTCAACGGAGGCGACATTCTCCCCTGGGGTTGATAGCCTTTGGTGCTCCACAGTTATGATGTCTGGAGGTACTTGGTGTGCCAGCAGTCCATTCTTGGTACACCCTTATTACAGTACCTCGCAAACAGCCCACGAAGTCTGCTGTTTCCTAGATGCTTCCACACTTGACGCAGTAGCTGATGATCATTACTTTTTGGATGTTCGTCAAATCAGTACCTCTGCCCATTGTGCTCACGTTACACACTATGGCTCATCTATCCTGGCCGGCTGCTTATATCTACATGTGGTTGACCTTGTCATGTGCACTCTGTGATGTACCTGAGCAGGTACACTGTGGAACTGTGGGTGGTCATATTATTTTGATATGACTGTATTTTGTAATATGAAAGAATATTACGCTATGCAGAGATTTTAAGATGTTAAACTTTTTTTTTTGTTATGAGCAATTTTATTATGCCATTACTTAGTTTAGATTGTTAGAAATATCTGCAGAATGTTTTTGCTTTCTCACTTAAACCATTTCATCTTATAAAAAAAATAAAGTAAAACCTATAAAACACCTAGTTTCAAACTATGGCCTTTTTGTTTGGCTCATAAACATACTTAGGCTCCAAAAGATTAAAATGGCGATTCTCCTAAATGCATTTTATATTGTTGTATGTTTAAAAATAATTGTAAAAATTGCAGTTGAGAATTGGTTGCTAACCCTTAAAGTGAAGCAAAACACTATAGTCTTCAGAGAATTTTACTGCAAGTTTTTATATTTTTCTAAAAGAAATTTTCCAATAAATGACAATCATATAGTTACCTGTTGACTTTTTAACATCTAAAAAATCAATAAATGTTTTGTGGAAAAAATTTCACTGACATACGGGATTTGAACTCACATCTCTCCAGAAGCATGCCAGAGTATTCTGCCAATGAATTCAATGGTAAAATATTCTGGCATATTTCCTGTAGGTTGGTGAAAATTTTTCCACAAAACATTTAAAAATTTTTCCTTTTTTCAAATTCAACATGAAAATTAACAAATTGCATTGCATGCAATAGCATGACCAAGTTTTGCCAATTTCTTCAGAATAAAATTCTACAGCTCTTTAACTTTCATATTGAACAGATATGATATATAATCTGGCACTTTAAGGGTTAATAAGTTGGATGATAGCACTGGAAAAAGGTATGCATAAGGTTTGAAATTTTATAATGTTTTAGGCTATTTGAGAATGGATTTTATACTAAATATTATTGCAAAAACAAGTAATTTTTAATAACTTAATATTCTTTAGCTTTACTATGTTTTTACCCTAAAAATCAATACTTGTGTTACCTCTTTCAAATGAGATTGCTCTGGTGATAATGGGGCGGGGGTGGCTCAGTCGGTAGCGCACCAGGCTTGTAATCTGTAGTTCCCAGGTTCGAGTCCCAGCTGGGTCAGCGTTGAGATTTATCTTCGCAAAATTCCTCACCCTGCCCATGTCAGTAGGGGACACCAATGGGCTTGGAAAGGCCGCTGTCCGTCGGATGGGACGTTAAGCTGTGGCCCCGTGTGCGGGAGAGCCATACCCTGTGCACGTTAAAGAACACGCTGGATGGCCTTGATGGGAGGCTACCATCTGTCTCCCAACAGCTGTTCCAGTGGGTCCCCTCCCCCAACCTTCTCTGAGCCTTCGGGGTCCATGTGACCTGCCCATTTAGCTCATGGTGTGCAAAAAAGTGCCGCTCAGAGGTAAAACAATCCAATCCAATCCAATTGAACAGATATGATATATAATCTGGCACTTTAAGGGTTAATAAGTTGGATGATAGCACTGGAAAAAGGTATGCATAAGGTTTGAAATTTTATAATGTTTTAGGCTATTTGAGAATGGATTTTATACTAAATAGTATTGCAAAAACAAATAATTTTTAATAACTTAATATTATTTAGCTTTACTATGTTTTTACCCTAAAAATCAATACTTGTGTTACCTCTTTCAAATGAGATTGCTCTGGTGATAAATTATATTCCACAAGTCACCTTGTGTCAGTCTGAAACGTAAGTCAAGGGAGTTTCATCAATGCAGTCAGAATAACAGTATTTGGAAAAGAATATATAAAAGAATGTTTTGTACCTTTGGAATGTTAAAAATTAATTGAATTTCCTGTTTGCCACTTTAACCAATTTTGTTATGTCATCTCTATGCATCTTACAGTCAACAGTAGCATAGAATATTATTTTGTAAAACATACTTCCAAAAAGGATTATCAATTTCACCTACTGTAGATTTACTTATTAAAATTAAGAACTTGCAGTTCAGACTGTCCTTCCGTGTAGTGATGCAATTCATCAGAAAAATAACTTATTTTGAAAAATGTAACAATTTTTAATTTGAGCAAAAAATATAAAGCTGAAAAAATACTAAATTATTTTAGAAATAGTTTTATGTGATAACTAAACAATAGTTGAAGTTATAACTAGAGAGTAGTCATTATAAAGTTTGCAATCCTAGTAATTTTTCTTGTTACCTTTTAATTTACATGAAATATGCAAAATGGCAATGTGGATTTCATAATTTAACCAACTATTCCTCTACTAGTTTTATAAGTTGGGTTGGGTTGTTTTACCTCTGAGCGACACTTTTTTGCACACCATGGGCTAAATGGCCAGGTCACATGGACCCCGAAGGCTCAGGGAAGGTTGGGGGAGGGGACCCACTGGAACAGCTGTTGGAAGACAGATGGTAGCCTCCCGTCAAGACCATCCAGCATGTTCTTTAACGTGCACAGGGTATGGCTCTCCCGCACACGGGGCCACGGCTTAACGTCCCATCCGACGGACTTTCCAAGCCCATCGGTGTCCCCTACTGACCGTGGGCAGGGCGGGGAATTTTTGCGGACTAGTTTTATAAACCAAGGGATGAAATCTACAGCTGCAAAGCAGGTTTGTTTAGCTTTTGTTTGGGTTTTAATGACACAAAGGCAACTAAGGCCATGATGTGGGTTTGTTTAACTCACCAAGAGAATGCAGGAGGGTATTGATATTTAGAGATGGTTGAGAAGTGGCATTGGATTTTATGTGTAGTAACTATAATGTAATAATTTTATGTGCATAATGTACACTGTATATATTAAGTAACCTATACTTAATCACTATGTAAAATAATAATTAAATCTTATATTGTGTTTCGTTATCATTCTAATATTTTTATATAACTTGAGTAACATTAACAAATCTAAAATCTAGTAAATATTGTTCCAGCATTAATGTTTACTACTCTCATGTTGTCTCCATTAGTAAAAGTTACTGCTAATGAAAAAGTTAAACAAATCATTGCTTTAAACTTTTTATAGCAGTAGTTATACCAGCAAAATTTAGCTTCCATCCTATAGCAAAATTATGTTTCTACATCCTTTTAGTTGGAATTAAATCTTGACATTCATATAATAATTAATATTAATTATTATAAGCTGTTTTTATTTTGAGAAGTTGGCATTATTATTTCATTAAATAAAGATACAATAAAATTTAATGAGAATAATAATTGTAATATTGATTTTGGAGTGGGGTGGCTCATTCCGTAGCATGCCAGGCTTGTAATCTGCGGTTCCCAGGTACGAGTCCTAGCTGGGCCAGTGTTGAGATTTATCTCCACAAAACTTTCCACCCTACCTTCAGTCAGTAGAGGACCCCAATGGGCTTGGAAAAGCCTCTGTCCATTGGATGTGATTTTAAGCTGTAGCCCCGTGTATGGGAGTGCCATACCCTGTGCACATTGAAGAACATCCTGGATGACCTTGATAGAAGACTACTATCTGTCTCCTAACAGCTGTCCAGTGGGTCTCCTCCCCCCTCCCAATCTTCTCTGAGCTCTTGGCCATTTGTGTGCAAAAAAGGGCCATTCAAAGGTAAAACAACCCATTCCAACAAAAATTAATAAATTTTGAAGCTGTATGCATTAATCTTTTATCAGTAATGATTATTTGGTTTATGGAGTTTTAAATAATTTTGTTCTTAATATATAAGTCAGAGTGTAAGTTTTATAAAAGCCATACCTATTTTGAGCATTTATGATTTTTTTTTAAACATATAGATAGTGGATACTTGTAAATTGATTGAAAGTGCAGTAGTGGAAGCCAGTGTTGGGGTGTTTTGCAATTGGCAAGAAGTAGCTGATTTCTCTGTGAATGATCCACCTGTGATCTTTTATTGCATAAAAAACAGTGGGCAATATCATCTAGCAGCAGAATGGGCAGATCTTCATCCAGAAAACAATAATTATAAAATGGTATAATTTTATAATTCTATTATTTCTTTTGTTCATTTTATTAATTATTGAAATATGTAAAGAAACTGTTTTTATAATATATTATACAAATGAGTTATGTTAAAAAAAGAAAAAAAATATTTATTTGAAACAAATTACATCTGATAGAAGAGTGAATCTTAAACTATTGCTCTTGTGACTTTTGTGGTATGAAACTAGGACTCAAAAGGCTAAAATGAAAAGCTATTGTAAAAGTTTAGGAATAGTTATAAATTTATAGTTTTAACAAATTTAATTTAAACTGGTTTATTTTCATTAAATTAATTTGTAATCTATTTTTGAGCAGCATTGCTGTGATGATTAATGAAAACATTGCAATCTTAATCATTACATTAAATCTAATTTTCATACTATAAATCTAGGTTTTTCCATAAATGCAACAGATTTAGTGTTATTGCAGTTATAAAATATTATTTTTGATTTCTGAGGTACAAAATAACAAAATGACAAAGAACAATTGCACAAATTGCTGAAGTCACAAAAGGAGTCGAAAAAATATACTTATGGTTGAATTTTTAGGTGAAATAGTTGACACTAAGTTCATTGTTAGAGCTCAGCAGGTTGATTTTTCTCTAATATTTTTGATATCCATATCAATGAGTGGCCAATTTATTATGTGCACCTACTTAATAGTGAGTAGCTCCCTTTTGCCCTCAGAACAGCCTGAATTCACCAGGGCACAGACTTAATGAGGTGTCTAAAGCACATGCCACAGGGATGCCCATATATGTTGACTCCACTGCTTCCCATAGGTGTTAAAAATTGAGTGGTGATGGATCTCTATATTTTGAGTAGCTCATTTCATCTCATTCAGTGGTACTTGATTGAACTGAGATCTGGTGACTGGGAATACCATTGCAGTAAGCTTCTGAAAACAAAACATTCACATGTAATATTGCTGCTATCTTGCGAGTATTTTGGATTTTACTCATTTCAGTTGCTATAAGTGGTGCTTTTCAAAATTGAAATTAAAAAGAAATTTGACATTGTTTATGTGTTAAATGCAGCTAATTGGGATATTAAATTTTATTTAATCTTTGTGTATAATATGAATAGAAATATTTTATTAAATTTAGAAGAGTTTTGAAATATAAGAGTTAATTAGAAATTATTTATGTTGCAAAGTTAATTGCCAAACTTAAAAGAATGAAATAAGAAAGGTTATTGCATATTATTTTAAATTTTAAATTAAATTTCATTAATAATTGAGTAATTGCATAGATTTTGAAAAGTTTTTCATTTATGATTTGCTAGAAGCACATTAATCTAAAGGAGGGATTTTGAGCACATTAATCTAAAGGAGTTTTGCAAAAGAATTTTCTTGAGGCAGAAAAATGTTTGCGTCAGCTCTGATTTCTAGAAACATCTTATAACATCAGACAGTGCTGTGAAATTTGCAAAAAATCTATGTGATGAACTGAAAGTTCAGAAGCAATTTTTTGCTTTTGCTGATAAAATATAATGTACTTATTGAAAACAATGTATAGAAACTTCTGTGTTTTAATTAGTTGAATAGAAGAAAATCTCTATGATTTCAAAGATCCTGATAAAATATGACTTTAATAATTCTGAATATATGAAGTATGCAATTAATTTTTAATTTCTAAGTATATTCTTTTTATTTAATGATGTTTTCGCACTTCCAATTTTTGTTTAGGATGTTTTGGAAATGAAAGTATTAGCTCTTTTAAAACAAGAACCACCCAATGTTTCTCAAGTTAAAAAAGTAAGTGAAATGAAAAAAAAATACTGCACAGAAAATAATTAATCTTTCTATATAATATGAATAGAAATATATCCAATTTATAGTTTTTAAAAGAGTTTTAAAATGTAAAAGTAAGTGAGAAATTATTTATGTTACAAATTGTCAAGATTAAAACAATTTTTTTTTAATTTCTTCATGATACATATATATTAACCACTTTAACAATGCTATAATGCTGTTCTAGTGTAAACTTAAGACCAGGATTCACTTATTTGTGAGTAACTTTCCTAATATTTTGACCCCTGACTGGGGTCGTCTTCCAAGGAGGTTGCAGCTTTCTAGTTAAAAATATAAAAAATAATTGAAGGAACTTAAAGTTATATAAAAACAGTAAAGAATGGATTAACCTGACAATATTAGATATGACTAGTCACAGAGACAAAGCATGGCACAATTATAAAAAATAATAGGTCTAATAAATTTTTTGAAAATACCTACAAGCAACAGTAGAAGTTTGTTACTACCCTTATCAGAAAGGAAAAAATCTAAATTTTATAAAAATCAATTTACGGCTATTAAAAATTACTAACAAATGGGGATATTTAATCAATCAATATATGTTAAAAAGAAAAAAAAAACAGTAGACAACACTATTATTAAGCATATGCCTAGAAATTTGACAAACTTATAAATTGCAAATAATTTTAATAACTACTTTGCTGATACTGTTACTGAACTAAGAGAACCTAACTAGATTGAGAAGCATATTTACTCATTACTTATAAAGCCCACTTTGACCTCTTCTATGTATATCCCACCTATAACAATGAAGCTGTAAATATAATAAAATCCTTGAATGAAAATAAAGCATGTGGTATTGATAATATACATGTTAAAAATGTAAAAACTTGTAATACTAACATTGCAGAATTCTTATCCAATCTTATTAACTGAAGCATTTCTTCTGGTGAAATCCCTTAAAATCCTAATGCCTAATGATCCAGGCTTTTGGGACACCCTGTATATATTAATAACAAGAAAGCAAAATGGATGATATTCCACTCTACAAGAAAATCGAAATTACTGAATTCTCTATCAAAACTCAAAATAAATTGTGCATATAGCATAGACATCAGCAACAGCAACAAATATAACTGTAGCTTATTGAAAATGTTCTTGATACCACTTTTAGATGGAATACACACATGTCTAAATTATGCAAAGAATTTAGATATCGTGCCTACAAATTATACCAACTGCATTTTCTGGCTGACATGAATATATGCTTACTAGTGTATGAAACTTTCTGTGAATCATTAATTAGACATGATCTTACAATTTATGACATAACTAACATTACTAATGTAAAAACAATAGAAAACATCCAATCCTTTATTACAAAAAATATAATCCCATATAGAATTTGAAACTACTACCAAAATGCCAGGGACATATTTTCATATCTTAACATTTTATCAGTCCAAAACTTTTATAAATATAACATAGCACTGAACAATTGCTTTGATAATGCATATAAATTAAAAGTAACTCATGGGGAAAATACCAGATTCCAAACGCAATTATTATTTCATCCCAGGCTCTATTAATAATTTTGGGAAAAAAATGAAAGCTTATATAATACCAAAAAATTTTAATGGACTACCAACAGAATTTTTAGATCTCAAATCATATAAAAAGGTAAAACAATATGTCAAAATTTAGTTATTGAATTTTAATTGAGAAATATAACTAAACAGCTTATTATGCTTAATATATGCAAAGTTTGCTGTACTTGTTCAAAATGTTTAAAATTATGTTATACACAAATGTACTTTTTCTTTTGTCAGTTGTGAGGAAATGTATATGAAATAACTGGAAATTGTTTTACTTCTTGTCTTATTCCCTCCAGATAAGCTAAGTAGCTTTGTGGTGCACATTTTGAAAATTTGTATATGTACATTTATTATGTATTGATGAGAAATAAATTAAAAAATATATACATATTTTTCAGTGGGTTAAAGGAACAAAACATAGCTACATTTTCCAACATGTAATGGGGAAAAAAGCAGAGCTATATTTTTATTTTTTGATGTCAGAGATTTTTACAGTTCTGCAGTTTGATCATTAGCTAAATTTATTTAATTCATATTTTTTAATGTAATGTTTCTTAAATTAGGTGGAAAGAGTGAAAATCAATAAAGTAATATAATGATGTAGCTATTAAGCACTTAATGTATAGTTTTGTAGAAAAGTGGGATTTGAACCCATATCTTTTCAGGTTCATGCTACAATGTTCTAAGATCACTAAACTAATGCTGGTTCCAACTTTTTTCTACTGATGTGGCCTATCAGTCTCTCTTCATTGTTGCTCCTGGTGCCATCTATGACAGGGGCAAGCAACTTTACTTTTTAATGTTGCACTGAGTGAGATGTAAATAAATAAGTCATTCACACTAAAGCATTATTAATGAATTAATCAATAGATAGTAAATTCACAGAGTTACCTGTTGACCTTAAAGACAATAAATCAATAAATAGTGTTGTGGGGAAAAATTAATTTTGCCGTTTTTTGATTTATTGACTTCAAAATCAACAGGTAACTCTGTGGATTTACTATTTATTCATTAATTCAATAATAATAATAATACTTTAGTGTAAGTGACTTATTTATTTACATCTTGCTCAGTGCAACATTAAAAAGTAAAGTTGCTTTCCCTGATCATAGATGGCACCAGGAGCAACAATGACAGGAGATTGCTAGGTCATATTAGTGGCAAAAAGACTGAGCCAGCATTACTACACTCTGGCATGAATATGGAGATATGTGGGTTTGAATTCACACATCAGGAGAAGAATGGAATTCATTTTTCCACAAAACTATTGATTTATTAACTTCAAAGTCAATAAATAACTCTGTGGAATTACTGTTTATTGATTAATGCAGTTAATGTTTTTAAAAGTTGCATTTTATAACCAAATTAAATATAACAGCACTAAAACAAAAGAGACATATGGGAAAAATATTGTAATTACTTATTGTTGTCTTTGATTTTTGATCTCAAGTATAAAAATGTAAAACTTAGCAAGAATATTTTTTTTTTCTAAACAAAATGAGGGGTGGAATTGAAAGAATATCAAAATGAGTGGTGGACAATATCAAACAGGATTTTATTAGAATTGGCCTGCACAAACAATTGAAACAGCTATTGTGATGTGTATGTTTGGAGAACTAAATTGCACAATCTAGTTGGGATCTGTGGTCAATGCTTGAGAATTATGTGTTTGTATGTATTTGTAAGGTTGTGGTAAAATTCAAGATTTTCTATATTAAGAAACATATTTTGGCTTCATACCCAAAATTTAAATTGTATTTGAAGCAAACATCTTACTATAGTTGGAATTTGGTGCCAAATTACATCTATATAAATGTTTAGATAATTTGTTTTAAATAACTTTCAAATACCTAGTGACCATATCAAGAAGTTGTTTCAAGCTTACAACAATATTATTGATGTTGAATTCAGTAGAATTTGGACAGGACAAAAGTTTTATTGGGGAATGGAAAGTTGAATACGATTTTAAACTGATCTGTTAAAGTAAAGTATGATTTTGGGGCTTTTGGTGATTTATAGTTACATATAATACATGCTAAGAAAATGTTAATAATTAGTATTTTAACAGTTTTAACTACATATTTATTGTAAAGAACAGTTGCTGTTTAATATAGTTTGATTGTTTTCCTTTTAGGTTTTTCAGGAACTGGAAGATCATTTAGAGTGTGTAGCATTG
Source organism: Ryuthela nishihirai (assembly GCA_038380435.1). Taxonomy (NCBI): domain Eukaryota; kingdom Metazoa; phylum Arthropoda; class Arachnida; order Araneae; family Heptathelidae; genus Ryuthela; species Ryuthela nishihirai. Next base: position 40,135,344 of record JAWZYU010000029.1, read on the forward strand.
TGTGAAAAAATCTTACCTGTGATTTCAAATCTGGAGAGCAAGTTTTGTTTAATACAAATATTAGTAACTAAAAAATTGGATTATGAACAACTACTTCATTACAGTAGCTTTTTAGTTGGTTTAAAAGTGAGCTCGAATATAGTACCTTTTCTGTTACTGTTTTCTCTAGATAGCTAATGCTCTTTTGTTAATTATTTCTTTATCTTATAAAAAGTCAATAAACATCAAAATTATCATAAAAAGCCAATAACTGAAGAATAAAACTTTTAAACTTCTGATTTATCATAAATACACTGTTCAACATAGAAAATGCCACACCAGGAAGTATTTGTTGGCGCACCATGCAAATTGATGGGTATGTGTCGATAGTCGGGTTATGGAAATGAGTGCAGTTGCGAACCAGTCACATGATAGGTGAGAGAAATAAGGCCAAATGGCTCGATATCTAAGTTTGGTCATCCTCACCTGACAAGGGAAACCTACCATCATATGGACACCTTTACCAGAAGCTTCATCATAGGGCTATGTATAGCTAGTTGGTCCCAATATCGCATTGTGGCAGAAATGCATCAGGATGCAATGATTGTTGGCCGAATTTGGTGACGGTGGTTGGAGGAAGGTAACATCTGCCACCATAATGGGACTAGAGCACATAGGCGAATATCCGAACACCTCGATCGCTGCATTCGACGGCAAGCCATAGCAGCCTCAAAATGCACAGTGGACAACATTCGATGTGGTGTACAGGCAGCTACAGACATCCCCATGTTGACATGGGCTGGAAATTGCAGTTGACTGAGGCAGATTTGTGCTCTCACCAGCCATTACAATGGCTGCCACTCACTGCAGCACATCATCATGCAAGTTTGCAGTGGTGCTGTACCAGATGTGTGGTGGGACAAATGGAACATGTCATATTCAGTAACAAGTCTTGCTTCTGTCTCAGCAGTGATGCTCACTGATTAAGAGTCGAGACAACGTGGTCACTGGACTGATCTTGCTACCATCCATGAGTGTGATACAACTTTTCAGCCTGTATCATGGTTTGGGATGCTGTCAGTTTCAACAGCTGTTCACTGCTCATATGCATAGTGGATACAATAACAGCACGACGATATGTCGATGAGGTGCTGTAGCCCTTTTTGTTGCCATATCTCTGTGGTATCCCTGATGCCCAGTTTCAACACAATAATGCCTACCTACACTGCCAACATCAGCAGACAGTGCCTACAAGGTGTCCAGGTGCTGCCTTGGCTAGTACAATCCCCAGACTTCTCTCTAATAGAAACTGGTGTAGAGAACCCCTCATTGGAGGCTAATTTCATCATGATGTCCCACATAGAGAATATGCAGGACATCATTGGCGGATGACTTCACACCTCTGCACAACCCCCTCACAATGTCAATGAATTATGGACACAGATGAATGATGTATGGTCCACTATAACTCAGCACACCATCCAGAGACTTTTACACTCGATGCCATGTCATGTTACCGAATGTATAGCCCAGCATGTTCGGTCACATAACCTATTAACTCAGGGCATGTTATGCTGTCTCCTCGCCCATCATATTCATGTAATGCCTCAGAAATTAAATCACTTCTTTCCCACCACTTCTCAACATTTCTGATAAGTTTCATCACATTTTGTGCGTTCCTTATTCCTTCATGGTGTGCATTTCCTATGTCGAGCAGTGTAATATGTACCTAAAAGTAAGAGGATTTCTTTCAACTTCGTTTTATTGAAAGTCTCACTTGATTGATATTTGTGAAAGTGTAACAAATATTATGGATTCAATGTGGTAACATAAAGAAAAAATCCTGTGTATTCTCAAGTTTAGCTGACTTTAAAAGGTTAAAATTCGTGTTCAGGTATAGTTTATGTATGAAATTTTAATCCTTTCCAATCATATGCTGATATGAACCTTCTTTACCATTTTTAATCTTTGGATGTATGTCATTACTCATGCCAAGATATTGGCTTGTTTTCCTTGTTTTAGTCTGTTTATTTTACTGCATTGTTTTGACTTCTATATTGATATATAATTGAAAGACTGTTTTATGATTACAAGGAGGAGTTAGTAAATCTAATGATTAAAAGTCTTATTCTTTGTTGGTTAGCCTTTACAGTAATTATTCTATTATTTACTGATATAATTCAATAGCTATATAAGAGACATTTTACATTTTTAGCATTGAAACCAACCATGTTTATATAAAAACTTATTCTGGATTTGCTTAATTTTTTTTTTTTTTTAATGTATAATTTTTTTAAGCATATAGACATAAAATTAGTATCTGTTGTTACAAAATTTTTACCTCAATAGTTAAGCAATCACTCCCATCTTCAACATTATACTTTATTTGAATAGGACAAAAGTCTGATTGTATAAATAATCTACAAAGATGCTTCTTCTAATAATTTTAACTTTCACACAGGAATGAGTTTTACATATAATGAAACAGTACACATTTTGTTAATAGTCACTAAACAGTTTTATAAATATACAGAGTGTTTTATGGTTTGTTCACAGTTTTCTCACGAGTACAGATTCTAGGTTAGAAGAAATATCTGTGTGGAGTAATTGCAACCTAAAGTGAATCTGCCATCTTCTATTAGGTGAAACTTCTCTTACTAAATAGTAGAGCTCACATCTCTCCCAGACCATGCATCATTCATCTCCCAGCTCTCATCTATCCCAGTGTTGGGAGAGATGTGAGCTCTACTATTTAAGAGATGTGAGGCCCCTCATTGTCAATTTTTTGTCTCAAATTGCAACTGCCAGAATCAAGGAAAAAGTGCCACATCCTCCATATATACCAGTACACCATCAGATTACCATTTATTTTTAAATTTGCAAAATTATTTGGATGAAAAAAATGTTGCAAGTTTAATAAAGACTGTCAAAACTAAACACCACTTTTTTTTTAAATTCAAAATCTAAAGAATTTTATAAACATGGAATAAAAAAAATGTTGTCATAAGGTAGCAAAGAGAAAATAAGGGCAAATGTATTCTTGATTAAAAGTTAATTCATTGAATTATGTTGTCATTTTTATGGACATTATGGGGCCAACCCCCTAATATATCCAGTATTGCCAGCATTCCATTGTAATACATAAACAATTAGCAGTGTTGGTGTGTTACTATAGTGCTTACAGTTTACAGATAAAAGTCCAACATAATATCTGCTATCAGGTTTACCAAGAAGAGGTGATTCATGGCATCAAATTAATAAAATTGAAATGAAAAGCCTATAGTTCAATTGTAGAACTGCTCGAATAATTCGTGTAACCAATAGTAGTTTCTAATTGAGTTAGAATATATATATATACTTTTTTTTATTATATATGTACTTATATATGTATTGTATAAGAATATATGTACTATTTTTATTTTCCTGAGACAGTTAGCATTGGGTATCTTTCTGAGATAAAAATATTTAGATGTGTGAAACTTCTGCCATTGTAGCTGAATTGCTAGTACAGCTGGCTATTAATTAGATGAATTAGTTTTCATACGCTGAAGACTGTAAACAGATTTTAATGCTCAATTTAATTGTTAATTGAACTTGAGTATTATATTACTATAAGTTTTTACAATGCCAATTATTTTGTCTTTCAGATGTTAATGGTTATTGAATCACGTAAAAAAGTATTCTATGAAGATCTTGTTGCTCATCCAAACCTTCTTTTAGAACAGTTATTAATGAACATGGAAGTGAGTAGATTTTATTGCACATATCTGATGTAATTTAGATTGATTTCTTTTACTGATTAATTTATAATGATTACTTGTTAAAATAACAAGTACATAACATATTCTGTTTCATTTTTGGATTAAAATGATGAAATTAGTGATTAAAATGTATTATTAAATGCTGTAATCATACAAATTCAATAAAGAAGAAAGATTGAAACACAATAAAAATCAGTTAAACATCATATACACTTCTGGTGTACTTTACAGAGTACCAAAGTTTTCTAATAATGCTCATCTACAGAACAAATGTGCAACCAGTAAAACCAGTATCAACAGTAGTAGAAAAACTGGATCTATAAAATTAAATTTAAAAAATGATTGAAAACTTTAATCTGAACTAAACCAGCATTTTAAAGATATTTTCAAGTTGTATATGCAGTACATATTGTAAAGTTTGGCTGTTGTTACAATTAATTGTATAGTTACATGCATCAAAATTTATTCTAATATTGCAATGATGCACACTTACTTTCTCTTCAGATAAAAGAAGCGGAAAAAGCAATAGAAGCTGTGTCTGAAATACAAAATACAGAAACCACTAGTAGTATTTCCTTGACATCATTAAGCATAAATCAACTTGTGGAAACTTATGCTTCCAAAGCTCTAGAACTTCTCGTTGTAGAAGATGTGGGTAAGTTAATTTTTAAAGAGGCATCAGCAACAAAATTGTTTGTTTATTGGTGTATAAGGGTATTTTTTTTATTTAAGTCCTCTGTACTATATTTTTATCTGAGAACAATCGTTTAGGAAAACTAGTTGAAACATTTTCTTTATTCTTCATTAACAAAAAATTAGCAGAGCAATTGGAAAGTCTAAGGCTTTTTCTTAATACTCTTTGACAGTTTAAACCTTATTTTTACCTTCAAAGCATTATTTTACTGTTGTCCATGAGTTTTCTAATAAGCTCACTCAGAAACATGATGTCTGTGAGAAACACTGTTGAAACTTTTGTTGTTTTCTAATTATTGCAGCTTCTAAAACAGAATTAACATTATGCCACACATGAATTTCATAGAAGAATCTGATGTGCATATGTAACAACTGTACATTGAAGCATTTTTGCACTGTTTTATACTGCACATCACATCTTTTACATATGTCACATTTCAGCTGTGTATTTAACATAGTTAGATTTATTATCACTTTTTCTAATGCATGCTTTATGAGAAGCAGTGTGCTTTACTTCAAAATTACATGCATTACCTGGCCAAATTATTATGATCACTGCATCTTGGGCAAAGTATCATGAAACATGCCAATGTGTGCAAAATTTATTAGTGACATAAATATTCTGTCACTAAGCTATGGTGAAAAGCAAAGTCAACTGTGATGGGTAAAAAAGCTGATCTGACTGATTTCTAAAGTGGGCTCATCATTAGAGCATGATGGGCAGGAGCATCTGTAGCAGGAGTGAGGGGGGGGGGAGTGTAAACTCAGCAGAAAATCATGGGCACATATCCTAAGTGTATGGAGAATGGCAGCAGTCTCAAAAAAAGTCTGTGAATTGGGGCAAAATCAGTAGGAAAAAAGGTGTGACAGACAGGGACAGGTGTATTTTGGCATGAACTGTATGGAAAATGTGGCAAAACACAGCTGTTACAGTTCATCAGCTGAGAGAGATAACGATTAGCAGTACTTCAAAGCCTATTTTCAGCAAAAACTATATCCAAAGAAGTGAAAACTTTTAAATTTGGGAATTTACCATGATATATATATATACACAGTCATATTAGAATATGACCACCTACCTAATAATACGAATAACCAACCTTGGCCCGGATGACAGTGGTGAGATGGCCTGACATGGATACAATGACGCCCTGGAAGATTGCCAGAGGCAAACGTGCCCATTCAGACTCCAGCAGAGCACAGAGGTTCTGGAGATGACGTGGTTGTGGGTCCGCATTCTGAACCTGTCTATCTAAATGGTCCCACAAGTGCTCTATGGGATTGAGGTCAGGCGATTTCACCAGCCAAGGGAGAACGAAGACATCATCGTGTTCCTGAAACAGTCACGCACCACCTTAGCGATATGGCAGGGTGCATTGTCCTGTTGGTAGACACCATTTACCACCAGGGTAAACAACCAACATGAAGGGATGCATGTGGTCAGTGAAGATGGACGTTATACATTAAGTAAAGGCAAGTCCCAAATGTACCACAGCATAAGGCTGCACACCATCTATGGGGAGAATGCCATAATCTGCACTAACTACGGTCGGGGCAAGACAGTGCCATATAGACACAGCTCACCCACAACTACCTAATGGCGAACAGTCCTATAGAAGGAAAGCTCATCCATCAGTCAAAACCTAAATTTAATCTGTTCCCTGGTTAGCCACAAAAAAGGATATACAATCCAGATTGCCTCGGCTCCTGGGGTGGAGACTCTTGGTTTGGCTTCTCCATTGATAAACCCATCGACTGGGGATCCCACTCCCAGTCGCAAACCTTCAACTTCTACCTCTCCATCAGGACTGACTTGCAGCCCTCCCAGCGCACAAGGTGCACCCATATCGGGATTGCAGCCTGGGACTTCTCAGATGCAGGATGAGTCTGCCTAATCAGGGGACCCAATCCCTTTCAACAGATCCTCCCCTTCTCAGCATCTCCATTGGGGCCACACGCACGCGAGTGTGCCCAAAGGAAAGCGAGCCACCTCTACTTCACAGAGGCACCGTAAGCCCCCCACCACGTCAAGGTGGTACCCTATTTTGGGGGGGGGGGGGGGTTGAGAAGATAGACAGGTAGCCATTGGCGTTCAGGGACCCATCCAGTGATACCAGCAGTCCCAGGCCATACCAGGAAAACATCCCCCAGACATGTACACTGCCACTGCCGGCCTGTACTTGACTGACAAGCATGTTCGGGTGTTGGTTCTTGTGTGTCTGATGCTATATCTGCCACCACCCATCTCTTCTATGGAGTAGAAACCTCAATTCATTGGAGAAGGCAACCTTTTCCACTGTACAATGACGGTAGTCCCATGCGAACTGCAGGCCTTGTTGCCAATGACCTTGGTTAACATGGGAATCTTTATGCAGTGTCAACTCCGTAGACCCCCGTAACAGGTTCACTCTGCTGTTATCGGGGACACGTACCTGTGTGCCCCAGCGTTCATTGAGTGGTCAATTACTGCACTGTTGCACGTCAATCGCCCTTTACCAGTCGACAGAGTTGGCTTCTCCATTGATAAGCCCATCGACTGGGGATCCCACTCCCAGTCGCAAACCTTCAACTTCTACCTCTCCATCAGGACTGACTTGCAGCCCTCCCAGCGCACAAGGTGCACCCATATCGGGATCGCAGCCTGGGACTTCTCAGATGCAAGATGAGTCTGCCTAATCAGGGGACCCAATCCCTTTCAACAGATCCTCCCCTTCTCAGCATCTCCATTGGGGCCACATGCACGCAAGTGTGCCCAAAGGAAAGCGAGCCACCTCTACTTCACAGAGGCACCGTAAGCCCCCCACCACGTCAAGGTGGTACCCTATTGTGGGGGGGGGGGGTTGAGAAGATGGACAGGTAGCCATTGGCGTTCAGGGACCCATCCAGTGATACCAGCAGTCCCAGGCCATACCAGGAAAACATCCCCCAGACATGTACACTGCCACTGCCGGCCTGTACTTGACTGACAAGCATGTTCGGGTGTTGGTTCTTGTGTGTCTGATGCTATATCTGCCACCACCCATCTCTTCTATGGAGTAGAAACCTCAATTCATTGGAGAAGGCAACCTTTTCCACTGTACGATGACGGTAGTCCCATGCGAACTGCAGGCCTTTTTGCCAATGACCTTGGTTAACATGGGAATCTTTATGCAGTGTCAACTCCGTAGACCCCCGTAACAGGTTCACTCTGCTGTTATCGGGGACACGTACCTGTGTGCCCCAGCGTTCATTGAGTGGTCAATTACTGCACTGTTGCAGCGTTCATTGAGTGGTCAATTACTTCACTGTTGCCGTGCAACAGTGCAGTAATTGACCACTCAATGAATATATATTGCCCTTTATGAATATAAATTACTTAATGAATATAAATTGCCCTTTACCAGTCGACAGAGGTGGATTCTCCTCTGGGGTCAATGGCCTTTGGAGTTCCACAGTTATGATGTCTGGAGGTACTCGATGTGCCAATGGTCCATTCTTGGTACACCCTTACTACAGCACCTCACGAGCAGCCCACGAAGTCTGCTGTTTCTGTGATGCTTCCACCCTTTACGCTGTAACCTATGATCATTCCTTTTTGAACGTTCATCAAATCAATACCTCTGCCCATTGTGCTCACGTTACGCACTATGACTCATCTGTCCTGGCTGGCTGCTAATATCTCCGTGTGGTCAACCTTGTCATGTGCACTCTGTGAAGTGCCTGGCTGGGTACACTGTGATTCCATGGGTGGTCATATTATTCTAATATGACTGTGTATATAACAAAGTAAAGTAGATGTTTATAATAATTTGACCAGGCAGTGTATATCACAATGAGTAATAAATGTAATGAAAAATGCTACTTAATATTAAAAAAAATAAATTAAATAAAAAAAAAGATATTGTTGTTTCCAAAAGCTAATTTCACTGGAATCAAAGTAAGATAGCACTGGTGAGGAAAAAATAAGCATTAAGTTGCTTTACTGATTGTGTACAAAAAAATCACACAAATGGTCAGCCTATCTGCAACAACATAAGCTAGTTTAAGAACAATTATTTTAAAGTTCTCTCTTGTTTCTTATAACATCCAATATTCTATTATTTACCTTTTTTTTTGTTCCTTGAAAAAACTATCAGACTGATTTTTCTCAATATCATTGACCAGATTCTTCCACATCCACCACAACTGTTCTAAGTTCTACTGATATTCCTGCTACTACAGGGCAGTTTGTGATGCCAGCTTGTGTTCCATCGAAAGAAGATTGGATTCCAAATGCAAAAGTGAAAACTTGCCAAGTGTGTAAGGAGGAACAGTTTAATATGGTAAATCAACATATTTACTTTTGCTGTTTTTGCAAATTTTCTTGAAATGCTTAAATAAATCTCATTTTACTTTCTATAAAAATAGGTACTGTATCTGCAGGAGAATACAAAAGTATCTGTACAAGAAACTAAGTTTAGAAGTTGATGACATGCATTTGAAATACTACTAATAATAATATCCATTGAAAATGAAAAAGGCTATAGTATAAAAATTGTTGACAGTCTAGTCTAGCAGTGAATTATAGATGAAGAGACCTACAGGGGTTTATCAAAATAATGGAAATGTACTGTTTGTGGAGAACATTTTATTAATAAGCTGTAGGCCCACCTTGGGCAGTCAGAACAGACACAATTTGATGTGAAATAGACTTATACAGGTCATGCACATATGGTTATGGAATGTGGGACCATTCTTCCTGTAAAATATGGCCCAATCTTGCCAGTGATGCTGGAGGTGAAAAGTGTGATCTTACCTTGAGCTCCAGATATTCCCACAAGTGTTCAATGATATTGAGGTCTGAAGATTGAGGTGACCAGAGTAGCTGCTGTAACTCATCCTCATGCTCTGAAAACCACAACTTGACATTTTTCTCACAATGCATGAGTGCATTATCTGCTTGAAACCAGGGATGGTTATTAGGGAACAATGCCCATAACATTGGGTGCAGGTGGTCCCCGAGAATGGATTCATACATTGCAGATGCGACACGACCCTGCAGAATAACTAATGGCCTTAAGGAATGTCATGATATGGCACTCCATAGCATCAGGGATCCACCTCCATGCTTCACAATCTGAACCAAACAGTCTGGATGGTACACTTCTGCCAGACTGTTTGGTTCAGTGTATAGCACGATTCATCAGACCAGATGACAGTCATAAGCATCCCAGTTTTTATGTGCTTTGCACCACCTTACTCATTTTGTTACATTGATGTTGGTAATCAGAGGTTTGTGGATTGCAGCATGGCCATAAATACCAGTACAGTGAAGTTCCTGATGAACTGTTATGACGGAAACGGGATCATTCCAACTGGTGTTCAACTCTGCTGCTATTTGTGGTGCCATGGTCTTGTGCTTCTGTTGTACAATCCATGCCAACATTCGCCTATCCCTGTCTGACAACTTCATATGATGTCCACAATTTGTATGTTTGGAGGCAACGTCCTGTTCTTTTTGATAGGTAGTCATAATCTTTGATACAGTTCCTCATGTTACACCTACTATTCCTGCCGTTCTGGTTACTGAAGCTCCTGCAAGATGCGCACCAATGATCGTGCCTATTTGGGGGTCACTGAGATCTGACATTGTTGACAATTACACCACAATAGTTGTTTCATCTTCACCTGTGGCATTGCTATGTGATAGCTGACATTGTACTTCTCCTTTTTATATACGTCGCATTGTGGGTGATATCGTCCTTGTATATGCGTATGGCACATTGTGTGTACACCAGTCGCCATCGGTGTTTCCATTATTTTGATAAACCTTTGTATATCTCTGATGAACTAAAACCCACTTCACAATTATTTTTTTTTCATTCATGAAAGTATGACAATTTATGATACAACAAACTCTATACTAATTAGCCTCTAGGACTTGATGAATGGTCCAAGAAATGATAATTGAAATGACATGGGTCCACTGATAAATCCAAAAGGGAAAAATTATGAAAGATCAAGCAATATTTCATACCATATGCACCACAATAATATTGTCTAATTTCAAAATAATAATGCAATTATTCATTGTCCTATAGTTTTTTTCCCACTGGTTGATAAAGTCATCAAGGAATGTATCCTTCTCCTTGTCTGCCACTACTACCTGACCCAGTGGCATACCGAGAAACTTCTAATGGATAGAAGTTCATGTCTTGAGTCATTGATGTTCAGGAACTTAAAAAATATACATCATTTAAACCTTCAGGGTGTTTTTTTTACAAACCCACCCCCCTTGAGTATGCCACTGATCAGACACCATTCACAATCTGTGGATTTGGAACATAAAAGTAAATGTAAGGGTTGTTCAAAAACTACTGCAACTGCAGCTGTTATGAAGAGTTGTTGGGTTATTTTACCTCTGAGCGGCACTATTTTTGTACACAATGGACTAAATTGCCAGGTCACAAGGACCCCAATGACTGAGAAGGTTGGGGGACAAATGGTAGCTTCCTATCAAGGCCATCCAGCATATTCTTTAATGTGCACAGGGTATGGCTCTCCCATAATGGGACCACTGGTTAATGTCCCATCTGACAGACAGTGACCTTTTCAAGCCCATCAGTGTCCCCTGACTGAGGGCAGGGCAGGGAGTTTGGCAGAGATAAATTTCAGTGCTGGCCTAGATGGGACTCGAACCTGGGAACTGCAGATTAATATTTTAATATAAATTGATTTAAAGCATTTTTTTTTATCAAATGAATTTTATTAATTTAATAGCTATATTATAAAATTTCTAAATAATATTTACCTACTTAAAGTTTAGAAGAAAAAGTTACATACTATTTCTGGAGCATTCCTTTTCTTATATATGTCATTACTTATCAGAATTTTCTGTTCTAGCTGTTTATCATTGTACCACCAGCATTGTAAAATAGCAGCAAATGAACCTCCAGAAATGTTGCAATCAACTTTTTACCAAAAGTTATGAAAATGTTTTGTAAATAAAATGAATGTGTGTTTTTGATTGGTGGAAACTGACTCATTAAATACTCTAACTTTTTGCTTTGTATTTTATTTCTCTCTTGGTTTTGAAAATCCTTTTGCTAGTTGTAGAATTATTTTTATCATTTGTTAGATTAATGATTTTAACATATGATTTTAAATCTTAATCATATCTTAATGCAGCTGTAGCATATTTCATAGTTCCAACCAAAACCAGTGTGATCATCATCACATTTTAATTAAATATCTGATGTGTAGGATAGCATTTTGAAAGATATGATTAGTAATTTGTAAAAACTAAGAAGTAAAAAGAAAGCAGAAATAACCTAAATTGAGTTAAAAAGTTTAAATTTTTGACAGCAACAAGTTGCAAGACTTTGTTGTCAGATATATTTGGTTAAGTTATACAAGTTTCATAAAAAAATATAAAGTAATAGCTGAGCAAACACACATATCCAATATGAAATAAAGTGTGGAAACATATCCTGAATTCAATAAATGCTGTCCTTTTATTTACGACTTTTACCATCATGGATGGTTGCTATTGGCATGCAGCTGCACATCTGTTTGCCACAGTCAACAGTCTATGGTTAAGCGAGTGACACTGCCAGAATTATTTCAAATTTTAGATTTGCAGCCAATCAGGATTTTAAAAAATTGTTTCATGAATCAGAATTCATATTTAATGAATACAAATAATTGCAGAATGAAAAAAGTTTAATGCAAAAAAGATATAAAAATAGTGACCATAAGAACAAAATTAAACTGGTAATTTTTGAACTATGTGCCTTGAATCATAATAAAAGCTTTTTTCTCATTGATTAATGGGTGCAATTTCTAATGCTCTTGAAAAAAATAATGGCAGCAATTCAGAATGCATTTCTAATCAATGATTTCATTACAGAACGTTTGCATTTCATAGAAAATATACAGTGTCATGAACTTGATCCAGTTCTTGTGAAATTATTGTATTTCATGATTAACTAAATGAATAAATCAACAGTTTTTTTTACTTTTGAATTCAGTTTGCTAACTTTCATATTTGATTTAAAATATATCAATAAAGACTGTTTCATTTGTAAAAATAATTTTTTCTTACTGTACCATAATTTCCAGCATATAATCCATGGAAAAATGCTAAAAGTGAGCAAATTGGGATTAAATTATGCACAAGGTCCCCCCCCCCCCCCCCACCTCTCTTAGTTTCATTCAGGTCCTGCTGAGAGAAAGGGATGAAAATTGATTGATTGGATTGGCCAGATGCATTTAATGGTTATTTTTGTGATAACCATTTTGTGTCCTTGATTGCAGAGTCTGGAATCCTCATTTTTGCTGAACATTGTCTCTATTCTCCTTAGAATACATTATTTCTGATCCCCCCCCCTTCAACCATCAAATAGAATGGCAGGAAATGGAAAGCATGTGAGTTATATCACCAATTTTAAACTTAAAGTTGTGAAAAGGTCTGAAGTGGTCAGAAATCATGAATTGGGAAGGCTATTTGAAGTGGACAAAGCAATGTTTGTGTTTGGAGTGAAAAACAAGGAAATACACACATGGAAATTAGCACTATTTCCATTAAAGCAATAGGTCCTGAAAAATCAGATGATTCTGAGCCCAGCAGTTTTGAATAAAAGTATAACATCTGAAGATTGCTGGCATTTCTTATTGCTTGCACATCCATCTTTTTTTTTCCAGTAAAGCTAAGCTTTCTGCTAGTTAATGATTGACTAATTTAAGGTTAAATTTTAATGAAACTGTAGCATAATAGGTTTTTTAAATTTTCTATTAAAGAAGTAATTTTTTTAAAAAGAGGAAAATGATAAGAATTTCAACTGCATATTTTGTACCACTGTGTATTATAAGATTTTTTTTTACTTATTTCTTAGTCCTGTTGATTATACTCTGCTGCTGATTATAAGGTTTTAAGGTAGGAATTTATGATAATAGTATTCACCAATATTTCATTTGCTGGTTAAGGTAGTGATTCCAGTCACAACAAAATATTGGCTTCAGATACTTTAAGGGTTAAGTGTATGTATAAAAACTATTCTTGTTTCTAATTCAGTTTAAAAAATATGCAGATTTAAATTCTGAACATTGGGAGTACAATACATTATGATAGTTGCTAAGCATAGATTAAGTTTTCATTCTGGCATGTGTGGGATTCTTAAGAGCACTAAAAATACAGATGGAATTCTTTTGAGAGGAAGAACACTTCTAGTTTATTCACACTGTGGGAAAATGTTCACAACAAATTGAAGGGGAAAAAAAGATGAAGTGTGAGGCTTTCTTAAAAAAGAAAATTTTAGTTAATTCTTTCAAAGGTTTTTGAACTTTGTACTTTTTTTCTTATTTTTATATAGTTGTATATAGTTGTGAATGTTTACCTGCATATGAGTCAATTAGCAGTATTACCATAAATAATTGCTCTGGATTTTCTGTGTTCTTTTAGCATACTGAGCTTCATGTGACAATGTGAAAGTCTTCAGGAACATGTTTTTTTATATATATAACTGTTTGTAATCATCTTCGCTTTAGAATTACAACAATAATTATAAGGTCTTGTAACTTCAGTTTTTAGCATTTAATAGTGCACTCATTATTTACTTTCTGATACACTGAGTTTATCGAAGTCCTTTCAAACCATGTAAATCAAGAAGTTGATAGTCCATATTATTTAACTCTTCGTAAATGCAAATTATAATGCAAAATATTACTGTACAATTTTATTTAAAAGTTATGCTTCTCCACAGTTTTCTCGTCGTCATCATTGTCGTCGTTGTGGACGTATAATATGTGGGAATTGTTCTCAAAATGCAATGATTGTAGATGGCTATGGAAACTTGGCTGTTAGAGTTTGTGATGAATGTTATAATCAAACGATGTATAACACGTAAGTATATAAAACTCCATATTTTTATTATACAATTGTCTGAGGGACATTTATAAATATATATGCATTTCATCTAATGAACTGCATAGGAATATGATTATGTATAAATAGCAAATGAACTAGTTCTCCTCATAACGTCAGGTGTTACAGGAGAGCTGAGATGGGTGTGATAATTACCTTGTTTAAATTGTGTACAGCTGAAGTTTGAGAAATAGGAAGCTGATGCTAGAAGAATGTATTACTTTTAATACTGAGGCTCTAAAAGACTCGGAAATAGCCAAAGCTTACCATTGTAGATTTCATAGCTATTATGCCAAATATGTTTTTTTTACAATTTTGTTTGAGGAAGAATGATACTATTTTGAGCAGGCTATTCTTGAAACTAAGAATGCTATGATATCTCTGCATCATCATTGTCATCGTCATCGTTTTAAATGTATATTAAAGTTTATTTTATATTATTCAAATATTTCCTGTTTTTTTTTTTGTTTTTAGAATGACGGGAAGTATATCATCATCTTTTAGTTCATCGTCATTTGACAAGCGAGTTCGGTTGCTAGCCTCTAGTAAGTATTGTAAATTTTTAATTTTTTAGTGTAAAAGTAAAATGCTCTTAGAATGCTTTTAGTATAATATATTTTTGGAATTTTTAATATTTATACTTTTTTGGTTAAAAAAGAAAACAAAGAATATGTAGCTTCTTGGCTCTTAAATGAAAAATATTTTTGGTCCTCACAAAATATTGCTTTCCAAAAAACCTCATGTCCATTTGATTTAAATGCCTCATTTATTTAAGAAGGTAATCATAACTCTATAACTCTATAAATTTCTCTATAAATCTCTTAGTGTTTATTTCTATGCAGATGTTCTTGAATTTAATTTCTCAGGATGATTGTGGAACTCATGCATAGGCCACTCATACCATACCCTTCTAATACAACTAAATAAACACACAAGAACAATATTAAAAATGCAAAGCCAGCCACAGCATTGGCTCAAACTGTTATTAATAAATTACAAGCAACCTTTTACATAGCTAAAATAATCAACATCCATTTTTACAAAATTTCAATTAAATTGTACACAGAATATATTAATTAATCTATATTGTAATTAATTGTGTAATACAGATAGCATGCACTTGGAATAAGGGATATCACTTTGCATAAAATGTATTCTGATGATCACATCTAGCTAGAGCTCTCTACACATACATATGGCACTTTAATATTTTTTAACTTTATGTTAGTAAATTATTGATAAATAAAAGTTTTAAAACTTTTAATGCATATCTGTCTTACATAGTTTGGCATAGTTAAAACCAACTTAGCCTAATTCGATATCATCTGTTAATATTGTAACTTGCAACAGCTGATCATCTCTTCAGAATTAGCTGGCTCTACAAGTATGGCATTGATCTCATGGCACTTAATAACTATAATGAAACTTATTTGGCATAAAAAAATTTAACTTATACTGCATTGCTGTAGTGGGACTTGCATCTCACATCAGTTTTTCAGCTGCAGTTTGGACTAAATATCCATATAAATATGCTACAGTATCACAGCTAGCATCACTGATAGAGACTATCTTATTGCATAATAAGTTGTCCATATCAAGCAAATGCACACCACTTTTTCAATTAAAGGGCTCTGATACTAATGCATATTAATGGTACAGTGGACCTTTGTTATAGCACAGCTCGCTATACTGCGCACTCGGTTATAGCGCGGGCGATGTTCGCGATAGATTCAAACATGTTTATACAGGTCCGTGCGGCATTAGTGAGTATCACATTTTATTGTTACTGCATATTGAGTAATTGTGTATGTATTGAGTTCCTGCATGTATTTTGAATAGTGTTTAATTATTGTATGCATGATGAGTAAAAGAAAAGCTTATAGTGTGAAATTTATTGTGTCGCCACCGCGCCGCTCAGTATAACGCAGTTCACCTTATAACGCGGGTGTTGTTTCCCGCCCGACATGCGCGTTATATCGGGGGTCCACTGTATATGTATCATTCTGTTCCTGACAGTCCCTATAAATACCATCATCCTTAATCCAGTACTAGTATTTTACTATTATACAGCATTAGTGTGATAATGTTATACTTTGACCGTTTTCACTGTGTTGTATCTTATTAAATCAACTTCATCATTGTTATGCATAAAATATGCTAACATTGATTTTTGTTGTTTCTCTTTAAGGTTTTAAAGAAGATAATACTAACATGCCTTGAAATTTTGTATGGTTTTGTGTAATTACAACTCTAAACATATATTACCTCTTTTTTTTCAACAGTGAAAACTTCTAGTCCAAGAAATTCACCAGGTTTGTTGATACAGGAAACTGTAGAAGCAAGAAAGAGAACAAGTACTGTGAATAGTGTAAAGTTTCTTCACTGGATGCTCTCTCCAGACAATGATCAAAATGCACCTGTTAGAAATGAGTTTTCATATGAACAGGTATTTTTTATTGTTACTTCTAATTGTAGAAAATTTGTAACTCTTACTACTACTTTACTTTGTAAGCTCTTACTACTTAATGCTAAAAATGTAACATTTTAGCTATGTTAAATCATAAAAAAATTAATAATTTATAAACAAAATCAGGTATTGTCTATGTTAATTCAATTATTATTAATATTTATACTGTTGACCCTCTCTTATCATGACTATGAATCTAGAACCATCATTTATAGTGTAAAAGTGATAAACTCCTTTCCCCCATTATATTTTTCATTTTACTGATTTTTGATTCTCATACTGATAGGAAAATATTGTTTGTCATTAGAAATCTTTTAGATTAAACTTGATTTCAACTTTAATAATAAATTTTTATATAAAAAAAATTATTTTATTACTTACAAGAAAAGAACGTTTTTTAATTTTTAAAAGTATAATATAAAAAAGAATATTCTATACATGTAACATAAAAAATAACAATTAGCATTGCTTATTTTTAAAAAATTGAGGCATGTTTGATGTTATTAACCTTTGATTCAAAGAACATAACATTGCCTTTAAATAAATATTTATTTATTTATTTATTTATTTGTTTGTTTGTTTGTTTGTTTGTTTATACAGGTAGCATGCACTTTGTTTGTTTGTTTGTTTGTTTGTTTGTTTGTTTGTTTGTTTGTTTGTTTGTTTGTTTGTTTGTTTGTTTGTTTGTTTGTTTGTTTCAAGAACACCAAAAAGTGTAATATAATTGTTCAAGTTATTAATATAAATGCATACTGTCTAATATTTGGAATGCAATATTTTTTCAAAATATCATGTTTCCTTTTTCAGGCTCCTAGTATATCATTATGCCTTTCAATTTTAAAGCTGCACAGTGACCCAGAATTATGTGCAAAATTTATGCTATCTTTATATGACATACTGTTCAATAAGATCAAGCCTAAAACTTCAGGCAAACCTCGTACAGAAGTAGATTACAATCTATTAATTAGGTAAGTGGGGGGGGGGAGGGCTAATTTCATTAATGATGTTTGAAGTAATTTCTTTTATCTTGTGTGCTATTCTGTCAAGAATATATAAAATTCCACTTTCATATGTGGAATTATAAATATATATTTATTTTTTATTGTAAGATTTTTCTTCTTTCTAATTTGTTGTACTGAAAATTCCTACTATTGTTTATAATTCCTATTACTGTTTTTCTGTCAAGAATATAAAAAATTCCACTTTTATATGTGGAATTATAAATATATATTTATCTTTTATTTGTAAGATTTTTCTTTTTGATTTGTTGTACTGAAAATTCCTATTACTGTTTTTATGTGAAACAACATAAGTGTTGGAAGAATTTGCATTTGTGTAATTTGTATAGCTATTTATGTTCTTAAACCATAAATTAACATATGGTGCCAAAGAAACTATATAATTAATTTAATTTTAATTGTTTGTAGTTGAGGCACAAAATGTTCAAATTAAAAAATTGTTAAAAAGATTGATTTACAGTTTTATAAATAATAAATGAAAGTCTATATGCAAAACAATTTACAGAAGATGCTAAACTCGAGTTAACAAATTCTAACTTGTGAAATGCTAAACTTGTGTAAATTAGCTCAAATATGTCTAACTTTTGAAATAATTAGTTGAAAAAATTGGTTGTGCTGAGTGGGATTCAAATCTACACCTCTCAGAAGCATGCCAGGAGTCCTAATCACTAGACTACCAGAAGATACCATTTCTTCAGCAATGTGATACATTCCTGCAATTTTTGTTGTTTTGCCAGTGGTGTTATCTATTATCAGAAATCAGGCAGCCAAGCTGCCACATATGATGGTAGTAATATTTTTTACTCATGCTCACAGTATTATATAAGTAATAAAGTATCACAGAAAAATATCCTGTAGGTAAGAAACACTTGAAATAATTAGTTGAAAAAAATGGTTTTCCTGAGTGGGATTTGAACCCATGCCTCCCAGAAGCATCCCAGGCATTCTGACCACTAGACCACAGAAGCTAGCCATTTTTTCAATAATGTGACATACCCACAATTTTTTGTTGATTTGCCAGTGGTGCCATCTATTATCAGGAATGGGTTCAGACTTGGGTTTGAATCCCACTGAGGACAACCAGTTTTTTCAACTAATTATTTCAAATGCTTCTTGTCTACAGGCATTTTCCTGTGATACTTTATTGCTGAATGTTTAACTTGTTGGTTGATTGTTTTACCACTGAGCAGCACTCTTTTGTGCACAATGGGCTAAATGGCCACATCACAAGCACCCCAAGGGCTCAGAGAAGGTTGAGGATCTACTAGACAGCTGTTAGGAGATAGATGGAGGCCTCCTATTAAGTCCATCTAGCATGCTCTTTCATATTCATTCTCTCTCTCTAGTTTCAAATAGTTGTTTTGATTTAAAAGTCTACTAATGCAGATAGTTGCTCTTAAAATAAGGCTTAATCATTTATTATACTAAATCACAAAGTATATCAGTTTCGCAGTTTATAAGTATATTCTAGCTTTGTAAACAGAGCTGACCTGTATGTTCACAGGGCTGGATTGTAATATGTCATTGCAGAGGCTCCTTGTTGTGTGATAAAATGTAAAAGGTTGGAAATTGAATCGTCCATAAATTTACAAAAACTTTTTTATTTAAAATTAAAAATGGATGATTTTCAAAAATTGTGAAAGATAATACTAATATAGATGCTATCTAAAGTAAAAACTCGCCTGAAATACCTCTTTAATATATTGGATAGAATTTATAATATTTGACAATCTATAGCACAAACACTAGCAGGTGGCATTTGAAGCTATTTCAACTGGTATGCAAATTGTGCAAAAAAAAGTGCAATATATGATGCAAAAACTTTTAGGGAATGGTATACCATTAAAAAAAAGGTTCATGCCATACTAATTGCTGCTGACCCCTGTTTTAAATTATTCTAGTTTTCCTTTTTTGTCTTATAAGTTTCTTTTATCCATGAAAAATAAAAATGAATTACCCCTCAAGTAGCTGCTTGCACAGAGATCTGCCAGGAGTCTGCCAGTATTACATGACATAGAGAAGATTTGTGATAAAGGCAAGACCTAACATAAAAGCAACACATGAAAGGAAATATTCATTTCCTTATTCAGAGCTTGAATTCAGGTCCTTTGATTTACAATCTAATACACTAACCATGCATCCAAAGGTGTATGCTTCATAATGTTCTTTGCTTATTTTGTGTATTTTTTTAAGCATTTATCTCCTGTGTTACAGCATGATGAAATCACTTCTCATAAACGTGAAGGCCAAATTTCTCCAAATTCAAAATAATGATGGTGTGGCTCATACAGAAACCTATTTACAACGTCTAGATCTTATCAAACTGCTCATTAATGCCAACTGTAAACATCTTATACCTAGTGAAGAACTTGCAAGCAATGAAACTGTGAGGTATGTAGAGTTTAAAACATTAATCAATTTCTATCATTTAATTGATCCATTATCAGTTTTAAAATTGGACTATAAGAATTGAGCTATTTTGAACATGTACAACAAAATTTTTTAATCTTTCTATGGCATGCCCATATATACATGAGTGGGAATTCACTTTTATTTTTAAATAAATATCTAATAATTTCCCAATTGAATTATGATTATATGCTTTCCAGTAGGGAATTTTGGCCTTTCTAAGTGGTGAAGCTAATATTTTCAGTAAAAATAACAATGATTGGCAGGTGATATAATGTCGCATGATTAGTGATATCAAGTTCATGCCCAGCTGCTGCGAAATAAAATATCTAAATATGTCTGTCAGTATAAGAGGTATTGCTCAGATGAAAAGAATAGTTCAGCTCAGGTTTTGTTCCAGTTCAATCGAAGTTTTTAATATAATCCATATTTCAGAAAGAAAAAAAACTGAAAACTTCCATAAAGGTTGCAGTTATAGATTACCATCATTTTGGTTCACTGTAAACCCACGACTTAATGATGGAATTGTTTTCCTGAATACTATAATTTTGAAATTGGTTTCCCATTATTCAGGGGAATCAAATATTACTTTTCTTATCATAATTAAAATATTTAAACAATACTATTTTCAAGCAGACTTGTTGATGCCCTCTGCTGAAATACACCACTCAACTCATGCAGTCATGAAACAGTATTACTGTTTATGTAATCAGCAATTTATTAACAAAATTATTTAAATGCTGTGTAACATTATTTAATTAAAGAGTTAATGAAATATATAGTTAAAAAATATCTATGTACTTCATTATGTAATCAATCCTGTAGTTCTGTTGATAACAAAGTAAAGTGGCAATAAGAAGACAGATAAAAATAAGGTATCCTAGTGGAAAAGAAGTAGACAAACTCACCAACTTATCAATCTCCATATGTATTTTTTAAAAGTCAATTTTTTTCATTGCACTCAATTAACATTATGTAATCATAAACATATACCTTAATTCATAAATTCCTTACTTTAAGTATATAATTATCTACATTGTAATTGTAATACAATTATTAAGTGATGATAATGTTTTACTGAAAAATATCACATTTAATAAAGAAAAACCTACAATAACTTAAGCCTCCTACAGTGGAGTTTATTGGGTATCTTTTTTATTCATTTCTGATGTGTAAGGCAATATTTACTAATATTTAGTTCCTTAATTGGGCTCTTCTTGACAAGCAGTTAACATATTTAGCTGCAAAACAAAAGGATCAGGGTTCAAATTTGAATATGGCGAGGGGGTATTTATTTTTTGAAATAAATATTTATGTTATCTTGGACAGCAATTACCTTATCACAACTCAACTAAAGCATAACAGAAGTGCTTTTTAAAAAAGTGAACTGACCCCCCCCCCATCCTCCACAAACTTTCCAAAAATTTGAAAATGTTGTTTAAGAAACAGCGAGGTGTACTGCCAAACTCATACTAACTCATAAACACCGATGATAGTATTATAATCTGAGCATATATGATATGTGTTAGAACAGGGTTCCAACCTTTAGGGTGAGGGTATGCATCAGCTTATAATCTGGTATTCTCAATGAATAGTAAATACACAGAGTTACCTGTTTGATATAAAAGTCAATGAATCAATAAATAATTTTGTTGATATAAAAGTCAATAAATAATTTTGTTGATATAAAAGTCAATAAATAATTTTGTTGATATAAAAGTCAATAAATAATTTTGTTGATATAAAAGTCAATAAATAATTTTGTTGATATAAAAGTCAATAAATAATTTTGTTGATATAAAAGTCAATAAATAATTTTGTTGATATAAAAGTCAACAAATCAATAAATAATTTTGTGGACAAAATGAGTGATTTCAAAATAGTTCTGCAAATTTTTTCAACTGACTTAGTTTATTTGCATAATGTATTTCTTTAACTCAGTATATAATGTTTGTTGCAAAAAGCAAAAGAAGTAAAAATGGAAAAATGTTACAATTATTTTGAAAACAGAAAATTACGGGACAAGCTTTTAGAAGAAGAGAGAATGGTCCTCGCTTTGGAAGTTTCTACCAAATGTGGTTTAGATCACTCTGGAGTATGGTCAACATGGGGTTTACTGTGCCTGCGTGCTGGTGACTGGGTTGCTGCAAGGGAGAAATTTCAGCTGTGCTTAAAGGTCAGTCATTTGTTTCATAATTCAAATGTTTTTGTTTTTACACTCAAAATCTATAAATTAGAAATTAAAAAAATTGTGAACATCCTCTTCCTTGAGTGAAAGTCTTGTCAGAAGATTTGAGGACACAGTTCATCTTCTGCAAACCAAACACGATCTTTCTAGGAGTTGTTTAGTAATAAAACCAAGTCTTGTCATCTATGACAATGTCTGTTAACTATTTGGGACCACTAGGTTCCAACATTGCCAGCATCTTCTTGCACCAGTTGACTCTAGCCCATTTTTTGCTGTTCTGTCAGTTTGTGGTGTACCCATTTGGCACAGATCTTTTGGGACTTTAAATGTTGATAAATAATTGTTTCAACACTGCCAATCAATACACTAATATATAAACTTATTTCCTGAATGGTAATATGTAGGTTTTCTTTAATGAGTTCACAAACAGCAGCAATGGTTCTCTTGTTCATGGCTTCTTTCAGTCTTCTTGCATGAGGGAGGTCTTCGAAGTTCTGCCATCCTTCTCTGAATTTGCACATCCATCCCATAACAGTGCGATATGAATGGAGTTGGGTTGTTTTATCTCTGAACAGCACTTTTTTGCACACTATGGGCTAAATGGCCAGGTCACAAGGACCATGAAGTCTCAGAGAAGGTTGGAGGAGGAGACCCACTGGGTTGCTGTTGGGAGACATATGGTAGTCTCTCGTCAAGGCCATCCACTGTGTTTTTTAACATGCACCAGGTATGGCTCTTCCACTCACAGGACCATGGCTTAACGTCCCATCCAATGGATGGCAGCCTTTCCAAGCCTATCAGTGTCCCCTACTAACTGTAGACAAGGCGGGTAGTTTTGCAGAGATAATTCTCAATGTTGGCCAAGTGAGACTCAAACCTTGGAACTGCAGATTACAAGCCTGATGTGCTACCAACTGAGCCACACCTACCCCTATATGAACAGACACAATTCCCATATACTTTTGATAAATTGGCATGAATTTTTTCCTATCATCTCCAAGCTGCATGCTTGTGAAAATGTAAAATCTTTCCTCATCTTTAGCAGGCTACCTAGCAACAATATACAGATTTTGTAGATTGAAATTTATGCACCACCAGTGAAGAGAGAAATAATGACACAGCCTTTGTTTTTAACATGTAATGGCAAGTTTAGACAAGTTTTCAAACAAGTCATAGCTTGTTAACTTTGGAGGAACGAGTGCATATCTACAGACATGGGACAAGAACTTTTCGAATGACCTCCATACAAATATTTTTTTACAGTAATAAATCAAACTCTGAAAACTCAGTAAAGTGTTTTTTTATTAGAATGCTATACCTTTTAAAACAGCTTTTGTGCATTTTTCTTTAGTATACTTGTACTTGGTTTTATATTTAGGCAATAATTTTTCATTTGGTTATATTCAATTTAAAAATCCTGTTAGAGAATTAGTAATAAGCTTTTAGTGTAAAAATCCGAATAAGTGCGCTTGCTGTTTTCCATTTCTTACAAAAATTTGATCATTAGTAGGCATTAACCTTTTGTTGCTAAATAGCAAGCATCAAATGGGCTTACCCTGTATAGTTGTATACTACTAATATTTACATAGACTACTAAGCTAGTGAGTGCCCTTGGGTATGTGTTTGGGTGTTCTTGGGTATGTTGTAAGAGAAACCAGGACAAGATAAATAAAGCTTCTAGGCTATCTCTGTCCTTTGTGTAGGGAATCACTTTCTTCTGTTTAAAAAAATTTGTCACTGATAGTAGAAGAAAGAGTACAGTTATAATTTAATATTACGATTATGCAGTAATTAAAAACACTTAGTATCTGAATACACCATTATATTCTTAATGTACATATGGAGATCTGCTTACAATAAATTTCAGAGCTTAGAGCTCTGATATCATCTAAATAATATGCTTCTTTTTGTACTGGGTGACTTAATTCTACACCTTTCACATTGGTGAACAAGTCTGTTTCACAGTACTTTAGTTGCAGAGATATTAATTACCTGCTGGCACACTTGTCATTGCTGTAGCTGTTAGATTTCCAATGGATACCAGTCCTGGTTAGTGCACATTGCAAAGTAATGTTATTCCTTGGATGCCTTGGTTTTCTTGACTTCCAACTCTGTGCTGTAAGACATACTTTCCATCGTTCATGGATGGCTGGCTTAAAGTTGTTTTTGCTATCCCATGGTCGCTTAACTCTCGGATTCCAACTATGGCATGATGACATCACTTGCAGTGAGTTAGTAGGGGCTTTCCCAACTGCTTTTGATGCATTCTGAGCACTATTGCAGATTATTTTCATCATGAGGCTTTCAGGCTAACATTTAACTAATAACTTTAAAGTTTAAAAAACTTTTGACACCACATAAACTAATAGTTAAAAGCATTCTGTGACGTTTTTCACCCCAACTCTTGTGGGTCTTCTACTAGCCCACAGAAGCTGCAAAAATGTTGGAGTGAAATGTGTCACAGAATGCTTTTAACTTTTAGATTATGTGGTGTAAAAAAGTTATTAGTTTAAAAAAACATAAACATTAACATAAAAAACAATAACATAAAGTTATTAGTTTAAAAAGGTTTTAACACAAATGCCCCATGATGACAATAATCTGCAATAGTGCTCAGAATGCATCAAATGAAGAATCAGTTGGTAGCCCATACTAACTCAATGAAGGGGACATCATCTCATCATAACTGGAATCCAAGCATTAAGCATCCATAGTGAGCAAAAATAACTTTAATCCAGCACAGACTTGAGATTGAGATTCAAGAAAAGCATGGCACCCAAGGAATAACACCATTTTGTCATATCCTTCAAACCAAGACTGGCATCCATTGGATATCTAACAGCTATAGCAATGATGAGTGTACCACCATGCAGTTAACATCTCTGCAACTTAAAGTACTGTGAAACAGTACCTTCACCAGTGTGAAAGGTGTAGAATTGAGTCACCCAGTATAAAAAGGAGCATATTATTTAGATCAGTGGTTCTTAACTAGTATTAAAGAATACAGTTATCCATGAACTCAAAAAGGCAGTATGCAAGCATTTCGTGCACTGAAAGCAGAAACTTGAGTGAACTTGTGTATTTCTTGAGACTGAAAATTTTTTGCTTGAAATGTCTGTATACTGCTTTCTTGATTTCATATTTAACTGTGCTCTCTTTGATATTTAATTTTCACTGGGAATTGTATTCTATTTTTGTTACTTATTTCTCTACTATATCAAATTTTACATTATTAAATTATTTTTTATGTGTAATTTAATTATTTTTTTTTATTTTGAAGATGCCTAAGGACCGTAGTAAGCAAAAGCAAGAAAATCCATTATTAAAGGAAGTAATCTCATGTCTTGAATCATGGAATTCACATCCCGGAATTGGAAAGGTAATTTCTCATTATGGCTATTAACCATTCCAGGGTCCCATCTGAAAAATTGGTTTACATCCAGAGGCCCAGCAATTTTTTCATTATTTGTTTTTCCTCCATTTGGTGTTTTATGCATTCAGCTATTTTGTAAGGAAATGTTTATTGCTGTGAGATTTTAGCCTAGTTAAAATTATTAACCTATTAGAAATACAGTATTATCAAAATAAATTACTTAGAAACCTAAAGTAAATAATTCATTTTGTTAGCATTTTGCAGTATATTTTAATTCTAACCTTTTGATTATACTAAAATATATTTCTGAAGTATAACATATCTTTAACCAGAAAACATTGTATTTTGCTGTGATATTACATAATTAGATTTAAACTGTTAAAGTATTTAGTAAGTAAAAAAAATTTGCACATGCCAGCTATTGAACAAGTTTACACCTGCATATGTATGTGTGTGTGTGTATATATATATATAAATGTAGGATAAGCATAAAATATATGAAGACAGGGCCAGATCTAGGGTGTATGTCTTCCCTTTGAGAATGCTAGTAAGGTTAATAGAGGCAAAAAAATGATTAAACTTAATATATTTCATTCAATATCTGTAAAATGGAAGTGGAAATTTTATACCACAATGGGGTTCCAATTTCTTGGTCCCCTTTTACTCTTTTCTGGCTCAATCAAGTTTCTTGCTCCCCCCCCCCCCCCCCTGTTTTTTTTTTTTTTTTCTAGATCCAAGCATGTATAAAGAAAAATAAATTTTAAAAGTTTTCTTATGGGAATGTTTTTTTTTTTTCATTATAGGCCTCAGCCATTTACCGGTCTCTAGAATCATTGAAAAATATCAAGAAAGGCATAATACAGGTATATTTTAAGTTTTTTAAGATAAATGAGTATTATATAAGTGTCATTCAAATGAAAAGTGGACGTCAGAAATGAAGCATAAATCATTTATTGATCTGTTCGAATTTGCCATGTCTATTGAGACATTTGTCCCAACATGAAATTAGTAACATAATAATATTCCTAGAGCCACTTTGGCTGTTGCATGAGGAAATTGTGACAATGCACTGCACCTCTTTGACTTCAACTTCCTTCTTTTTGTTTCATTTTTAAGATTAAATATTTAATAAACTCGACATATTCAATATACATCAAGGAATTTCCTCTTTGTAAGTCAATTTAAATTTTTAGAGGAAAAATTGTCTTGAGCCAGATGGGATATGAACCCACGACCTCCTGATAACATGTCGTGCTCTGGACCACTGAGCTAATGACCCCGCTGATCAAGATCTCCTCTAATTGACACTATGAACATTTCTATTATGTCACATATAGGCATTGTTATGGCAATCTTGCCACAAGTGGCAGATAATGCCAAATAGATGGAAGGTTTGTCTTACAAGTGTACCATTGATTAAATATTGAATAAACTCAACATATTCAGTATACACCAAAGAATTTCCACTTTGTAAAATGTTTTTTCCTCTAAAAATTTCAATCGACTTACAAAATGGAAATTCCTTGGTGTGTACTGAATATGTCAAGTTTATTCAATATTTAATCAATGGTATACTTGTAAGACATACTTTCCATCTATTTGGCATTATCTGCCGCTTGTGGCAAGATTGCTGTAACAGCACCTATATATGACATAATAGAAATGTTCATAGTGTCAATTAGAAGAGATCTTGATTGGCAGCCAGTAGCTCAGTGGTCCAGAGCACCTGACATGCTCTATCAGTAGGTCGTGGGTTATCAGTAGGTCGTGGGTTCATATCCCACCCAGCTCAAGACAATTCTTCCTCTAAAATTTTGAATTTACTCAAAAGTGATAATTCCTTGGTGCATTTTTAAGAGTTCCAGGAGTGTGAAAATCTGAAATGGATGACAGGGCTGTAGGGAGAATATTTCAGCCATTCCCATCCTTACCTGTTCAACATTGTTATTATTATTTGGGTAGTATGGGAGCGGGATGTTGTCGTACAACAGAATAACATTTCACTCAAAAGTCTTGGGTTCTTCTAATTTGTTGCCTGCCTTCAAATCCATATAGTTTTGCATTATCATTATGAGTTGATGGTATCACTGTTGTCCTGAAACTCAATCTACACTGGACCTCGATAGTCAAATTAAAATGTCAGCATACTGAACATAGTTCAACTTATGCTTTCATGTGGAGTTTGTCTGGAATCCACACAATGTTTATCTTGTTTAAGCTGATACTTGCCACTGATTATGGTGTTCATGATTTCATTTTATATGTACCTATTTCCTTGTGTGAGAGTAGAGAGACTCAGTCCATTACTCATATATAGAAGTTGTCCACTTTTTTGTTGAATAATCCTTATAGTTTAGTTTTCACAATAGGTTGTAGCAGATCTTATATTTTGATAACACTTTCCCATTTTAAATTTTTAGACTGTGAGATATTGCTTCAGTAATATATAATTTGGGATTGCTAAGATCTGAGATTGATTGATCTGATTGGGAAAACTGATCTGTAATGAAACTTTGTTGATTTTTAATCCACCATTATAAAAAAATTCTAAATTAATTATCTGTGTTTCATTCTTTGCTGCATTAAGGACAAAGTGTAAATGCTGAAGGATACTTTGTTAAATGTTGTTGAGGTGAATTTGCCATTCTTCCACCTGGTTTTCTTCTGGGCATAGGTTGACTATGACAATTTGTAGGATTAGAAAATTTTATCACACAAATTGAGATCATAGTATGCTAATATTGAGTAGAAGAGCTCATCTAATTTTTGATAGCCAATTATAAATTTAGACACTCAACACTAAGATGACTTCATGAATTATAAACTTCACAGGTTTTTTGCAAATAAAACTATGTATTCATTTGCTCAACAGTTGCAAAAAGCAAACAATTATCGAAATGCTATTTCTAGCAAAACATTTCTTTAATAGAGGGGAAAGAAATGCTACAGCCTGTTCATTAATTTTGAATTCACTATTATAATACTAATAAAATTCTTTGTGTATTTATATTAAATAATTCTTCTAAATACTCTTATTAATGCCCTTCTTTAACCCTTTGTGGGGCAGTTTTTATTATTTAACATGCAAAACCTCAAAGTGTTAATTTATTGTTTTTACCATGACCAAAAGAATATTCTGCTCATTTTTCTCCCATTCTACCTGTTTATGCATGACAACAGCTGTGATAAGAAACTGAATAGGTACAATTTCAGTTATGCTATTAATCTAGTTGATATCCTTTACAGAACAAAATAACTTGAAGTTCTATCACACTATGAACTTCTCTCTCTCTCTGCCAGAGTTTCTCACATCTAGTTAGAAGGAGGGGGAACAGAAAGGTCACTTCTAACACTATCATCACTGCTCAGCTCATCCTGATGTAAATAACCAACAGAATACTTATGAAGTTATGCCTCCACAAAAGAGAATGGGCTTGCCAAAATAATTAATATTATGTTAACATTGCAGTGAAGGATTTCTCTGGCTTGCTTTCTTTTCCGGTGACTGGGGCAAGCACAAACATACATATACACATCAGGATGAGTATGAAATATGTAAATGCAAATTATTTATTCTCCAAAGGCTTCCTTAGCCTCACAACAATGTTTAATATAATGTTATAATGTATTATTAATCCTTTGAATTTAACATTTGTAGATATTTTTATCATGATGAATCTAATAAAAATATCAGTTTCTATGTATGAATTTAAAATCAGATTATAGAAAAGTATAAAAAAATTTTATAGGTAAAACCAGACGCAAGTTCTTTTGATGGCCGCATAAAGGAAGAATGTCTGTTTTATCTTGGCAAATATGGCACTCACATTTCCTGTGTGTCCTTTTATCAAAGGCATGGCTTAATAAACGAAGCTTTAAACTATATATTGGAAAAAGTGAGTTTTTATTTTCTAGCATTATAAATTAGGGTAGCTAAACTGCATTAATTTAATTACTATATACAATTATAATATATTTTTCACAGGTGTTAAGTATCAATTTAACGTGTTGTATGTGTACAATTTAAGGTGTTAAGTAAATGGTCTGTAAATGGTAGCTAGGCATAAACTGGAAGGAGAGCTGTGTACCAATCCCCAGTGATGATGCACAGAACTGGTCAGATCTAGCAGCTAATGTCCAACCCTGCCTTCTCGCAGTGCTTGCCATTATTCCTTATCAAAAGAGATATTCTCTTTTGGAAGGGAACAGAGTGGGAGGGCTGCCAGCTCTATCAAGATCTCTAATTAAGCTTTTGTTACTGATCTGGTCATCTACGGCCACTTTTTCTTTTTTTCAACTCTGCTGAGGAGTGGTCAACTTCACAGGTGCTGACCATTTATACCCGCTAGACTGATTTATGTATTTGAGCTTGATTATGGATCTTGGACTTGCTACACTGGTGGACCTCTGTTGAGGGAGAATCTGCCACTGTGTATTCTGTTTGCTTGTTGGTTGCCAGCTCTAAGTGAACAGAGGCATAGGATACCTTATATCAGCTGGTGGATAATCTTGATTAGAGGTTATCCTAATTATCACAATTCGCCTATATTTTACCAAGTGGATTCGAATTTTGCCAACTCACCGTAATTTTCAAGAAAAAAAAAACGTAATTTTTACGTCTTCCCTGAATTTGCCAAGTCACTTCGAATTTTATTAACTCTCCTTAACTGCACAAGAAAGGCACAATTTTCACAACTCCCCTGTATTTTACCAAGTGGCTTCGAATTTTGCCAACTGCCCTACATTTTGTTAAGTTTCTTCAATACATCCAAAACTCCTTAATTTCACAAAATAAATCCCAAATTTCACAAATCGCCTATATTTTACCAAGTGAATTTGAATTTTGCCAAGAGTTCTCAGTTTTTACAACTCTCCTTAATTTCACAAAACCAATCCCAATTTTTGCAACTCACCTGTACTTTACCAAGTGGTTTCCAGTTTTGCCAACTTCCTTAGATTTTGCCAAGTTGCCTCGATTTTATCACCTCTCCTTAATTTTGCAAAACAATCCCAATTTTTACATCTCTTCTGAATTTGGCAAGTCACTTTAAATTTTTTATACTCCCCAAAATTTTGTCAAGTTTTCTTGATTTTGTCAATTTTTCTTAATTTTACAAAAACAATCCAAATTTTCACAACTCGCCCATATTTTACCAAGTGGATTCGAATTTTGTCAACTGCCCTAGATTTTGCCAAGTTTCCTTGATTTTGCCACCTCACCACAATTTTACAGAAAAAAAATCCGAATTTTTACATCTCACCTGATTTTTCCAAAGTCACTCTGAATTTTGCCAACTCTCCTAAATATTGTGAAGTTGCCTTGATTTTGCCAACATGCCATAATTTTACAGAAAAAAGATTGCAATTTTTGCATCTCACCTGAATTTTGTCAACTCTCTACGATTTTGCCAAGTCACTCCGAATTTTACCAACTGCCCCTAGATTTTGCCAACTCACCATAATTTTACAAAAAAAAAATCGAAATTTTTACATCCCACCTGAATTTTGCCAAGTCACTCCGAATTTTGCCAACTCCCTAAGTTTTGCCAACTTGCCATAATTTTACAGAAAAAAACCCCAATTTTTACATCTCACCTGAATTTTGCCAACTCCCCACGATTTTGCCAACTCACCATAATTTTACAGAAGAAAAACCCAATTTTTACATCTCATCTGAATTTTCCCAAGTCACTCTGCAATTTTGCCAACTCGCCATAATTTCACAAAAAAAAAACGAAAATTTTACATTTCACCTGAATTTTGCCAAGTCACTCCAAATTTTATCAACTTCCCCTTGATTTTGCCAACTCGCCATAATTTTACAGAAAAAAATCACAATTTTTACATCTCACCTGAATTTTGTCAACTCTCCAAGATTTTGCGAAGTTGTCCCAATTTTGCCAACTCACCTGTATTTTACTAAGTGGCTTCAAATTTTTCCAACTGCTCTAAATTTTGCCGTCTCTTCATTTTCCAAACTTCCTTAGATTTGCCAAGTTGCATCGATTTTGACAACACCCCTTAATTTGAAAAAAAAAATTTCACAACTCGTCTAGATTTTATGAAGTCTCTTCAATTTTTGCCAACTCCAAGTTACTTTGGGGGGGGGGGGGGGAGCCTCCCTCCATGGCTATGCCCCTGTATCCCTGTAGCTGTGAAATAATGTCAGCAGTGGAAAACAACTCTTAAAATGGTAATTCATCCCACATTATTTTCATTACAAATTACATAAGTGATGAGCTTTGCATTGTTACATTAGACACTATGTACTTGATGTGTAAGACTACAAAATATTTATAAGTTATTTGAAGTAAATTGTAATATAACATTTGTTTTTTAACACAGAAATGTGAACCTGACATCTTTGTTGAAGCGCTTTTTATGCCTTGTCTAAAGTGTGTTCAGCTTTCTACAGTTCAAAATCTTCTTACATCCAGTGATCCTGATTTATTGAAGTGGTGGAACTATCTTATTTTTACCTGTCGATATTTGGAACATCATGGTTACCTCAATGTTCTTTATCAAATTCAGTTGTTTATGGAGGTTAGTATTGACTAAAATTAATGTTTCTTTTTCTTTATCAAGACATACTATACTGGGAAAAAAATTCAAGCTGTGTTGCAAAAAAAATTATTATAAGATGCAATGCAGTGTAAAAATATAAGCCTGACTTGTATTGAAAATTGTGTTTCGTTTTAAGCTTTAGCAAGTTACATTTATCTTAAATATTAGGCTTTTCTTGTAGCTTTCTGTCAAATTATATCTACAGAAACTATAAATGAAATGAGGTAAATGCAAATAATAGAAATCAAAATATATGTCATTTATGAACACATGTAAAATAATTTTAGACCATCAATCAATTTATGTTTGATGTTTTTAGTCAACATTTGTTGTAATCCCAAGAAAGAAACTGGCTAGATGAAGAACTCTAAAAAAATTATACTTTATGGTAAAAAAATCTGTTTTTTCTCTTCATGTTCATTGACATAATGACAATGAAGTTATTCTACATTGCAGATTTCACGGTTTGTGAAAACTCGGTAGAAGCTTAAAACAAAATTAACACTTACATTACTTACAAGTAGCTCACAATTGACTCAGACAAGTTCTGGAAAAAGCAATTGATATGATTCTTCAAATGAGATAAAGCCAAAAGAGATATGAGGAAAAATCAGAGAGTTTACATTAATTGTAAAGCATTTGTGCCACCCCAAAAACTGCTGTTAGTGAGTTTTCATGCATCACAAGGCAGTTAGATAATTAATTGGTATAAGTAATGAGTAAATAAAGGGAAATTGTAATTTAAAAAATTTTTTGCACTCCACATCTATTCCACCACACTATACACTTTTATTTCTGCCTTAATAATGCAAGTATTGGTCAGAAATAAAAAATAAATAAATACCCCCCTCAAGCAGCTGCTTGCCACAGAGGTCTGACAGGAGCCTGTCAGTTTATATGCCATAGTAGAAGGTCTGAGAGGATGGCAGGCCCTCAGCAGTAAAACAACACAAACAGCCATGCCTTACCGGGGCTCGAACCCAGGTCCCTTAGATCAGTTGCCTAGCGTGTTAACCACTCGGCCATGGGACAGCTTAGTCAGAAAGTAGGTATGAAAAGCATGTACTTCAAGGTTTTTTTATTGCAATCCCTGTTCCAGTCAAGTTGTCATGTTCAATTCACTTATACACACAATATGTTGTAGATGATAGATGAATTGAAATGCAGTATTACCAACAATTATTAACAGATCCTTATAACATGACCATAATAGAGTCCTTTAGTTGTAAAGTTATATGCCTTGTAAAGTTTTTCTAACTGCCCCCTCATATAGTAGATACAGTGGCATATCTAGAAAGTTCCAATGTGGGTATAAGAAAAAACAAGCTTAGTTTATATTTATTTTAAGGCATTTTTGTGATACCAAAAATTTGCTTCTAGGAATTCTTGTATGAGTCAAAGGATAAGGAACGAATAACGATAAATTATAATTAAAAAGTCAGTAATTGAGATTATAATTTAAAATGGTTAGTAATTATAGGACTCATGAATAGTTAGCTGAAAAAAATTGAGTTTCATGATTGCCATGTAAATTCATGAGTTCCATCTTTACAGGACATCTCCTGTGATATTCTACTATTGGGTTAATAATTATGATTATTAATTTCAAATATAGCATTTATAGTTATACTCACTCTCTGCACTCTTAGTTATTGTCAATTAACCATATTACTGTCCTACTTTCTGTGGTTTCACAATACTAAGATATTTCTTATCCCAAACTATTACCTGCTGCTGGTATGTTTTTATCCAAACAGAGAAGTTCTGCAGAGACAATATATTCTTATATGACATCAAAGAGAGACTTGAGACAAATATAGTTGTCATAAATTACTTTGTTTCTTCTGTACTAAATTAAACTTACACTGAAAGTTACTAGACTTAATTTTAAATATGTACATAAATCAGGAGTAAAGTATCACAGGAGATGTCCTGTTAAACTTTACTACTGATTTATGTACATATCTTTATGGGGGATTATTTATCTTATAGGGATCTTTATAGAATACATATTATGTATTTTTATAGTAATAGTAAAAATAGAAGAAATTATTCAATTACTTAACAAGTGTTGCTCATATTATTTTTCTGAATATCTAAATTAAAAAGCCAAGTTGTGTCTTGAAAAAAAAAGTGTTTACATAATTTATTTCTGGAAATATAGAAATATGTATAAAGAGAAAGCAAGATGTAAAAATTTATTTTATTTTATTTAGGATTATATTCGTGCAGCCAAAAGCAGTATAAATTTTTATTTAGCACCTGCACGTGATTATACTGCTCTTTTTGAACGTCATCATCTCTTACACAATGCCAGAAAGCATTTTGAAAGATATCTGGAAAATCATCGATTTTTTATGCAGTCAAAGGAATATTCCATTAAAAGCAAACGAGTTCAAATGCTTCCAGTAAGAGAAGTTGAAAGGTAATTAACCATATTAATTCTTCAGATATTTATAAAATTGCTTTTGTTTGTGTTCAGTAGCATATTTTTAATTTTGATTAGAGCAAAGATCATTAACTCTTTATTTTGTTTTTTGCACTTTATGTGCACTTTTACTCACATCATAAATTTATTACCATTATGACACATATTTATTACTTGTAAACATAGTAAATAAAATATTTAAAAACTTCAACTTCTTTAGGGTTCTACAAACATATATTTTACTTAAATGTATATATGAAATCACAATCTTAGCTATATTTGGACATATATAATTGGAGCACAGTAAAAGTGAAAAATGGCCAATACTTATATGATGTACTTCTTGATTTTTATTAATAATAAACTATATTACTCTGTGTTTAAACTTTAGCATAACTAAAGAAATAATGATTATGATTATTTTATTCTAGTTATATAAGAACAGTGACATTGCAACAAGAAGTATCCCACTTTTTTGAACTATGTAAATTGCAGAATAGTTTAATAACTGTTCATGAAAAAAGTCCTATTGAAAAGGCTGAAAGTGAAAGCACTACTAGTTTACCTACACTTTTTGGTAATAACAGTAAGAAATTTGAAGTTGCTGCTATGGTAAGTACTTGGCTTATTTATATATTTTTTTATATTTATTTATATTCTCTTTTTTTGTTCTATATAAAATGTTTAATATCAAAGTTAATTTATGTACACTGGAATCCATTAGAAATAATAACATTCACTGCAATAGTTATTATTTCTGCAAGAGTATTATAATAGCTTTTTGATATTGTTGGCCCTACCTCTCTCAATAATCAATAAAAGATCTCACCAAGTTTCTTTAAAAATCCTACTAATCATTTTCTCACTGCAGGTACGTGGAACATGAGGTCTTTACATAGAGATTATTCTCTTGATGCCCTCACACAGGAATTCCAGTGTTATAACCTAGATATTCTAGGCTTGCAAGAGACCAGATGGACAGGTAAAGGTGAGATACTTAAAAATAACTTTAAATTTCTCTTTTCAGGCAAGGAGGATGGAAAGCATCTCCAAGGTGTAGGTTTGCTTCTCAGCAGACATGTCAGTGATGCTCTTCTTGGATATGGCTGCATTAATAAAAGATTTCTTACAGAAAATTTTAAAACAAAAAATTAAAGACTTGAATGCCATCTGTTGATATGCCCCCACGAGGACTCTGATGAGAACAAAAAGGATAAGTTTTACAGACAGCTACAGGATATTTTGAATTCTGTGAAGAAAGGAGATATTTCTCTTGTGCTAGATGACTTCAATGCTAAAGTTGGTACTGACTCTGACCTTTGGACAGGAGATTTAGGTCCCTTTGGCATTGGTTGTTCCAATGGCAATGGAGAACATCTCCTACAGGTAAGTAAACTTAATGGTTTGCAAATAACTAACACATACTACAAACACTGGGACATTTATAAATACACGTGGGTTTCACCTGATGGGTTGCAAGGAATATGATAGATTATATTTTAATTAACAACAAATGGGTTAGTTCAGTTAGGAATACCAGATCATACAGAGGAGCCGAAATTGGGTCTGACCATTACCTGGTCAAAAGTGTTTTGCAGCTGAAGCTTATGAAATGTTGTGCTAAGGTTAAGGAAATTGCCTTTAACACTGAAGGTTTGAAAGATCCTGATGTACCATGATAGACTTCTTAGTCGTTATGACAATCATGTTTGCTTACTGCTGAAGTTGAGAAAGAATGGGATCAGTTTAAGTAGTCTTTTCTTGAAACCAATAGTACTCTTTTGGGTAAAAGGGAACAGAGGGAACATATTATATTATTTGATTTATGGCTGAAGGAATTAAAATTTGAGATTATAAAATTTTTTGAGTTATGGCTGAAGGAATTAAAATTTCATCAAAATTTCTGATTTAGTTTATGCAGATGATTTGACCCTATTGGCTAATGATGTTGATGAGATGAATTCTTTCATTTGGGCTGTTCATGAGAATGGTAATAGAATAGGTTTGGTGATAAACAGATAAAAAAACTAAGGTGATGAGGCAGACAATGCTTCAGTTGCTTTGAATGGCTGCACTCTTGAGAAAGTGTCTCAGTTTAGTTATCTAGGGAGCTATGTAACAGATACTGGTGATGTGCAGCATGAGATAAATAGAATAGGGATTGCCACTGTGACTTTTAAGAATCTATGGAGAGTGTGGAAAAATAGGCATACACCTAAAGACTAAAATTAGGCTGTATGATAGTTTGGTTCTTTCTAAGGTTTTATATGGTAGTGAAACATGGACTCTTTGTAAGCAGGATAACAAGAAACTTGGTGCATTTGTTTCTAGATGCTTGTGCAGCATCTTGGGCATTAGGTGGTTTGACCCTGTAAGTAATGATGAGATTAGAGAAGGAGGTCATCAGCCTCCTTTGAAGAACATTTTGTGCAGAGAAAGGCTGCATTGGTTTGGCCATGTTGCCCATATGCACAGCTGCAGATTGGCTAACAAGATTATGAACAGTATGCTTAAAGACTTCACGAAAAGGGGGAGACCTAGGATGTGATGGGCTGACAATGTCAAACAGGACCTTACTAGAATTGGCCTACAGTGGCCAAGTGCAGCAGCTGTAGCTCAAAACAGACATGTCTGGAGAGGAAAATTACACAGTCTGGTAGGACCTCCATAGACCATGGCTATATGAGGAATTTGTATGTATGTATAAAGATAAAATATGTTTAAAATTTGAGAGTTACATTGCATATTAACTAATATACCACTGCATAGTTGCAAGGTAGTGTTAAGCATTATATCAGTTAATGGTAGATAACCTGTTTTGATACAATAGGCACTAAATAGACAGTATAATGTCTTCTTACATAGTAAGAAAAGAAACATAAGTAGAAGATGGCATCATTGAGACTCAAAGAAGTTCTTAGAAGTTGTGATAGCATCTCGAACCCTACAGCTGATAGTTTGCCTAATTGATAGTAGTGGCAACAGAAAAGTAGACAAAACAACAGTCGATGGAGACACCACTGAAGTCAACAGTTCATAAATTCAGAGAAGCAAATGAAGCAGCTAGTGTGTACTAGTATCAGGAAAGGTACCTACTATTTGGAAGTGATTTTTTAATGAGTTGAATAATTTTTCTGAAAATTAGTGGATATATAGATTGTCAGCATATCAAGAACATTCACTTGCAATGTATAAGGTTTGTAACCAAGTATTGTTTTTCTGAAAGATGGCAACCTCTTCACCTGCATTTCAACTGATGAGAGGATACTATTGATGTTCCATTCTACAGTCACTCTATTCTCTGTGTTCTAAGTGGGCAATCAGACAACTTGGACGTGAATGGTTCTGGTAACTATTGGCACCCAAAGCCCGAAATCCAGACCTTTATGCTGTACGATCTTCACAAATGGATTAAAGAGCACTTTGGGTACTCTGATATCTTCAAACACAAACTGTTAAATATCTGCCTGCCCCCAAATAGAATCAGTACTCATCACTAAAGAAGAGTTCACCATTGATTGCTCCAGTAGGTTCTATTCTGACACTACTGCTGTTGTTGATGAATTGGAGTGAGTAGTAACTGATGCAGTGTTCAACAAGATCACAGCTTTGCTTCCGGGAATCATGTTGCAATAGTGCTCTTTGATATTGTTTGCTTAAAGGGAATGCTCCTCTGTGTCAGTGATTGTCATATTCTTATATAGCTCTATGGGCTCCAAGATTTAAGAATTCCTTCCTTCAGTAACTGCTGTCACATAAGCCGTCTATCCTTGTATCTTAGTCAACACAAGTGGTAATGTCACAAATCAACCATCTGATCTCATGTAATTCGACTATTTGACCTTGTTCAAACATTCAGCTGGCATTACTGTTGCTTTACATGTTTCATAGGCATTACTGTTGCTTTACATGTTTCATAGGCATTATGTAAGCTTTCTTAATTTGCTAGCAACTATTTGGTGTTTCATTTGCACTCTTATAAACAACTGCTTCACCATCTACACTTCATGCACTAATATGTGCTCATTTTTGCATCTATTTCATTAGTTGTTTAATTATTTGCCTATGTCATCATGCCTATGAGATGCATACAGGCCTGGATCTAGAAAAAAAATTATGTGTATGGGGGGGAACTGATGCAGTCAAGCTGAAGATAGGTGGGGGGACAAGAAACTGGATTTCCATTGCAGTGTAACAATTTCTCCTTTGTTTTAGAGGTTGTCATTCTTAACAAGGGTGGAAGGATACTACACTCCAGATCCAGCCCTGGGTGCATGCATTATGTTTTATATGCAAATCCACCTACTTCTCAGGTAGGAACTTTTGTTTTGCTACAGAGTGCATATTTTGGATCATTTCACCTGTTTCTAAACATCTTTTTTAATATGTTAATTTAGAAAAATGCACATGAAAGTATATTTAAGTAAATATGTCTATTTTTATAGATTCTTATAAATGCAGTCAATATTGATGAAGGATTTGATCTGTCAGTTAAAGTTATTAAGGTAGGAAATAGTTTCATTGTATATTCAGTGCAAAAGAAAAATAAATGCAAATGTTATTTGATGTCATTCCCTGTAATGAAAATCTTCTTTGGTATTACATAAATTTTTGATAATTTGCTTCCATTGTATATTGTATGAAGGCAAAAAAAAAAACCCTCTTAATCCTTTCTTTGATATAAAGGTAGGTATTCTGATGACCAGCTTAACCTGTCTTTTCTCTTTAGCCTTTTCCTTTATTCTGAATTTTTATGCCATCCACTGCATTGCCTCTCATGAGTCATGCTAGTGTATGGTATGAGCATTCAGAATTACACCTAAGCATGTATTTTTTCATTACTCTAGGAAAAGGTAATGATAAAACAGAAATCCAACAGAAGCAACTAGAAGACTCAATCACCTCTGGTAAATAGGTGATGCTCATTTTCAAAGAGAATGAAGTTTGTTAGGATCTGGCATTCTCATGGGTAAGAGGTGAGGGGCAGGTTCACCAACAGACAGGCTGGTGCTTGACTTCACGATTGAGCAAAGAGTTTCAGAAGGTGAAGCCAAGAATCTTCAAAGCCAGGCTTCAGGGTGGATGATGCTCAGGGAGCTTTGGAGGAATATAGCAGCAAGCCCAGGTGAATTGGCCTTTTCTCTGCCAGGCCATGTGAACTGAGCTTGGCAGTGGGGAATTAGGGAAAGTGAAGAAAATTCGACTAGATGATGTGACTCTGTGAGGATGATCAAGCAAGGACTGTTGCTCTTTCATTTCCTTACACAAAGGACCTCCTTCGTTGGACTTTTGAGATCCAGGAGCCCCACATTTGGTGGCTGCTCATAGAATAGGTAGTTCATGATTAAAGTGTGCTTTAGAATAGGTTGTAAATAAGATGTGTAGATATGTGTGTAAAATAAAAGTGTTGTAGTAGTAACCATTGTACCATAATGATTTCTGGCTACCAGTTTAATTACCTGCAAGTCATAGTGTATGATCATTGGAGACATGCTCCTACTCACAAATCCAACACTTCCTCTATAATGTATACTATAAATGCAGTCAATGTTGATGAAGGATTTGATCTGTCACTTAAAGTTATTAGAGTAGGCTAACCTGCCTTTTCTCTTTAGACTTTTCCTTTATTCTGAATAATTTCAGGATAAACAGATAAAACTTCTTTTCAGAAGAAAACCGAAATATCCATTGATTATGGCTGCATTGGCCATTAATGAAGGACAAAATTCTTTGCAATCACAAATATAATTTGCTTAATGTCTGCCCACTTTGTAATTAAGTATATAATAGATAAGATATCACAGATAACCTCATATAGATAAGAAAAACAAGTTTTTCATTTTATGACTCTAGCTTCCTCTAATGGTTGAAATTTGAACTAATGGATGATTCAGAAAATACAAATAGTAAAGTTTCATTAGTTGTTTTGTTTGGGTTGTTTTACCTCTGAGCGGCACTTTTTTTGCACACCATGGGCTAAATGGCCAGGATCCCGAAGGGATCAGAGAAGGTTGGGGGAGGGGACCCACTGGAACAGCTGTTGGGAGACAGATGGTAGCCTCCCGTCAAGGCCATCCAGCGTGTTCTTTAACGTGCACAGGGTATGGCTCTCCCGCACACGGGGCCACGGCTTAACGTCCCTCCGACGGACGGCGGCCTTTCCAAGCCCATCGGTGTCCCCTACTGACCGTGGGCAGGGCGGGGAGTTTTGCGGAGAAAAATCTCAACGCTGACCCAGCTGGCGTAGTAATTTTATTAAGAGAATTTTTCATTTATCTCTAAAAGCAAGGAAATTGAATATTTACAGGTAGGCAAACAGATGACTAAATTAAAATAATAGCTCAGTTTTCTTTTTTGAAACAAATTTAATATACAAATAGCTAAAAAGGAAAAAAAAAGATTTGATAATAACAACTGGAAAAACATTCAGTGCAAATACTGCATTTATTAGCAGTGCCATCTACGCTGTTGCAATTTAATGCAGTGTACACTATTATAAATAATATATATATGATATATTCAAATGATTTCACCTAAGTTATTTTATGGTGTGAATAATAATACATTTATATTGATTCACAACTTACAGGAAGGTGCATCAAGTGGAAAATGAGTTTTAAACTTTATCAAATACAGTAACATATTTATTATGTTTTTTTTTTGCTCTCAGTAATTTTCAATGGATTACTGAAGCCAATAAAGATTTAATGATGCTACTAGGAACTTATCTGTATAATAGTTTGGTTCTTTCTAGGGTTAGTTATGGTAGTGAAACTTGGACACTTTGTAAACAAGATAACAGGAAACTAGATGCTTTTGATTCTAGATGCTTACGCAGTATCTTGGGCATTAGGTGGTTCAACTTTGTAACTAATGATGAGGTTAGGCAAAGGAGTTTGCAACCTCCTTTAAGCAGCATATTGTGCAGAGAGAGACTCCGTTGGTTTGGCCATGTTGCCCGTATGAATAATTATAGATTGGCGAATAGGGTTATGAACAGTGTGCCTAAAGGCCTCAGAAAGAAGGGGCGACCTAGGATGCGGTGGGCAGACAATGTCAAACAGCACCTTGTTAGAATTGGTGTGCAGTGGCTAGATGCAGTAGATGTAGCTCAGGATAGACTTGCTTGGAGAACTAAATTGCACGGTCTGGTTGGACCTCCGTAGCCCATGGCTGCTTGAGGATGATGATGATGATGACTAGGATGCATACTAAAAACACAAATTTTTAAATTTTCTATGAGCATAAATAATAATAGGAGAATTAAATAACAGAATCACAATTCCCAATCTAACACATCATTGTGTGGAGTCAAACTTGCAAGTTTATGTTTGCAAGCTCATTTTTCATACTTTCATGCTTGAATCATTGGTTAGGTATAATTTATTTGAAAAAGTTTTGCAGCTTTATTTGTTTAAAAAATGAATGAAAATTAATATATATTGAAAAGTAACATATTTTGATGCAGATAATTGCATATAATGGACTCAATAAAAAACGTGAAACTCTAGAAAATGCAATAAGTTTCTAAGCTGTATAAAAATTTACATCTATTATAATTAATAACCATAATTCCTCCTAGATTCCAGTATTCCTTACCAGGTGTTCTTCCTTATAAGTGTGTGCACTGCATTTTCTGCAAATATGGGAACTATTAAAATTATATGGTACTGCCCTCTAACAACTGAAAAATAACTTGGAGACTTCATGTACAGAAATATATATGTAATATACACACATATTGTAATTCTATTGTTAAGCTTCTTATCCATTATTTTTAATGTAAAGCTTATATATTGATGTGTTTATGACTTTCTTATCCTTTATATTTATTTATCACTGAAAAAAAGTTTAAATCTGTGTAATTCTTGAAGTATAATTGCTAACAATTCTTTTTACAGGAGTATAATCTCAGTGCTACAGCAGTTTTAAACCTTGCTGGAAGACAACTTGTTTATCATCAAAGGCTCGATCAAATACCACATTTTTTGCAGTGCTTAAAATGCTGTTTCTCTGAAATTGTTGATATTGATGATGTCATTCTTGAATGTATTAAAAAAGTAACTAAGCAGTCAAAAGAGGTACTGGTCATATTTCAATCTCATTAAATAATATTAAATGGGATTAATAGTTTATATTTCACCATAATGTCATGTTTAAGTTTTGGAGATACAGTTATTAATACATAATAATATAAATAAAAGTATTAATGTTTTTTGAAATCATTCAATTGATACAACAGTCTATAGAGGAAAAAGCTAAGCTTGCTGAATAAAAATTTTTGAAGTAAATGAAAATAAGTTTAGTATAAAATGGAAGAAGAGTATTTTTCTTTGCTAATACATAAATATATTTTTAAATCACATCTAATATAACAAAAAAGCAGCACGAGCATCTAATATCTGGTCTGCAGGCCAAATAAGGCTTCCTAACCCCAAGGTAGAGCTCCTGAGATTTGTAATAAAAAGAATAAATACCTGAACTAGTAAAACCTAACCAACTGCCCATATTACTACCACTGTGTAACTGCCTCTATAATTGTTCAACTTTAATACCATTATGATTACATCATAAACCTGTAGAATTATGAAGAGTTACTGGAAAAAAGAAAATTTTATTTGTTATCAATAAAAAAATTAATGCAGCCTGCACACACATGTGAATTTTTGATCATGTGGCCCACATGCATGTGAATTTCTGATCACATGGCCCACTACTGAAAAAACTTGGATGCCTTGTTTAAAGCTTCAAACCTCTACCCTCAATAGCAAAGATGTAGGAAAACTAACATTATTGGAAAAAATGTAAACTTGGCCTTAAAATTCACATGTATCATTTTGTGGTTTCAATATATCACAGTATTTTATATGTACACTGGCTGAAATTTAATGGTATGATACATATAATGTTTCTGCCAAAGTTGTAGAATTAGTAATAAATATCATTTGGGCTAATATAGTTGGTAGTTGATGTTAATGTTATATATGTTTTTATTTATTTAAGTGTGATTAGTTGGCACTTAATAACTTATAGCACAGGGAGATAAACTTCTCTTATTTAGAGGACTTGATCCTAATCCTACTTCACTTCAGCATATGTGCTACTATTAAAATTACTTTAGTAGGCAATGTATTGATATATTGTTCATAAAAAATTAAATTGCTACTCTGGCATCTTACTTGCCACAGAAGTCTGATAGGAACTTGTCAGTATAAAATGCTGCAGAGAAGATCTGTCTTTTTTAAACCCAGGTCCTTTTGCTCAAGGGAAGAAATAGCTGGTTGCATGGGAATCTGGAAATCCTCTAGCAAATCTGGAAATGTTATTTTTTTAAAGTTTTAATATAATTAGAGAATTATTATAATAGAGAATAATTATAATAAATTATTAATTTAATATAATTATTCTATAATTATATTAAATCTAAGATTAGAGAATTATTCTCTAAGATAACTTGGGTTTATTTATGGATTGAGATGATTACAGTTAAGATTGCATGCTGTTTTCTTATAAATATTAATTTGTTTCATAATCTGTAGCACAAGCTGAGACACATAAAATAGATTGCACAGTACTTTCAGTCATATTGAAAATGCTGTACATTCTATATATAACATGATATTTAATAATCAATGATTATATTTATTTTTCTATTAACAGAATAAAGATCTGGAACATTTGGTTAAGTTGCTTAAGACTGATGCAAATAAGGTAAACAATTTATTTTTGTGTTTGAAATATTAATATACCTTTTTAATACTGAAATCAAATTAATTTTTAAAGTTTTTTTATTATTATTTATTAAT
The DNA here is from genome assembly GCA_038380435.1 of Ryuthela nishihirai. Classification (NCBI taxonomy): domain Eukaryota; kingdom Metazoa; phylum Arthropoda; class Arachnida; order Araneae; family Heptathelidae; genus Ryuthela; species Ryuthela nishihirai. Next base: position 40,179,911 of record JAWZYU010000029.1, read on the forward strand.
AAATGGTTAAAAACCTGTAATTAAGCTGTCTCTGGCACAGTGGTAGTGTATTAGCTCATGGTGACATTGCAACTGCTTGGTCTGGGTTCAAATCCCAGGATAGCATGGTTTTATTTCACATATGTGTTTGTATATTGTATGAAAAACAAGACATGTCTGATAGAGCTTCAAGGTTATCTCTATTCAAGAAATAAATTATTGTGTTCAATTTATCATACATTAATTTTTTTGTCTGTAGACATTCAATTTTTGTTGTTGTAAGAGATAAATGAAAAATTCCTTTAGAGTTGAATATATACTAATAAATAAAATATTATGATTAACATTTTCAGAAAATTTCAGTTGTTTTTATTTCCACTGTTAAAGGGCTCTAAAGTTGAAAAATAACAAAACTTTAATATTGTAAACAGTCTATTCATGCTAGCAAATTTAAATTTATGCAGTAGAGTGTGATGGTAAAGGGTTTTTACATTGACATCACTATGATGTGCCTCCTACCTTCATAGAATGGTGGAAAAACTGCATTAAAAAATTAAAATTCTCTTTTATTCAGATAGGTACCAATAAAATATCACCATTCACATTTTCTAAATCTTTAGTTTAGATTTTCACCATTAGAAAGTTCTGAAACTGAATTATAGCAAACGTTTTTGTCTTTGAAAACAAGTATTCTGTATTTACCAGAGATGATTTTTGTAGATTATTTTTTGACTTCAGATTGAGTTTTGTAGTTTATGTTTTTTTAAGTTTTTATATTTTCACTCATAAGAGTTTGACTTCAAGGTGAGAAATTTGGATGGAGCTTAAAAATTTTAACCTTGCACATCTCTAATTATTACTAAAACAAATGAATATCATGAACTGCAAACAACTGTTGAAATATTAATGAAAACATTCAATAAATTGCAGATGTTTGTTTGTTTTCTCTGTCTAATTTTTCTTTGCATATAAATAAATTTGATGTGTGGAATTAAAAATAAAACCTATTTAAGCTAAAGTAGCCTAAGAGCTCTATTTAGCTTATACGGGTTTAATTTAGATATGAATAAAAATTTCTTTGGTCCTCATATCATGATGGATATGCATAATTGATTGTATATATTAGTTATTACTTGTTTGCGTGTATTAATCAAATTTTTTTTGTATTTTAGATTAATGCTTACTTGCTAAGTGGAAAATTGAAATCTGCATACTTGTTAGCAGTAAAATTGGACAGTGCTTCAGATGTTAAGCGTGTATTGGTTTCTGCTGAACAAAGCAAACAAGAAGCTGTTAGAAGCATATGTGAGAAATGGTTACAAATGTATGATCAGAAGACAAAAAGGAAAGAACATGCTGCATTATTAACTAAATGATAGTATAAAAAACAAAATAAGTAAATAAAGTTCAATCACTATGAAATTTCAAAAGTTACAAATTTTTTTAAAAGCTAGCAATATTTCTTGGTCTTTTATGTTGTAAGAATATTCTGAGAAGCTTTTAAAACAAAATATATTTGCATGTCTAAATAATGCAAAAAATTAATAAATATTTTTAATAATGATAAAGAAAAATATTTCTACTCCAAATAACTTTATTTGACAAAGAAAATTGTCTTATTCTTTTATTTATAAATGTTATAGTCTTTCAGATGGCATGTCTCTTTACCTAGAGTGCCTAATTCTTCATTGATAATACTTTTAACGTATTAAAGCAAAATCTTTGTGAACTGTAATATATTTTCTTATACATGTATAAATGATTTGCCATCAGGAAGTCATTTTCAGAAAACTTATTGATCTGTGTAGTTGATTGTACATGATTGTATTAATTATATAGCTCTAGCTAGCATTATCAATAGGAATTCAAGAAATAAATATGAAAGTTGCTCAAAAAATGTCAACTCCTATTCAGACTAAGCTTTAATTTTATGTAATAGCTGTATTTAACTTATCATTAGAATCAATGTTTTTTTTTTTCGTTTGTAATTTTTTTACTTGGTGCTAAATGTCAGGTGAAAAGACAATATATATATTCTAGTTATACTGGAACAAATATTAAAGCTTTGGAAAAATATCTGATAGTTGTAGATTTTTATAATGAAAAGTGTTCATTTTTGTGTCTCATACACAAGAAGATTGTTAATTCCTCTTTAATTCATTCATTCATTCACTTTTCCTCTGTTCAGAATTATTCATTCTGCTTTTAGAAATTCCAGAAAATTACAAATATTGTCACTGCTTGCTACTTGGCTGTGTGAAACACACCTGTGCAGGAAAAAAAAAGGTTAGGGTAGTTAAAATCAGGATATCTGGAAATAATATAAGTTAGCCATAAAAATTGGCAATAATGGGAACTGAACCCATGATTTCCTGATAAGATGTCAAGTGTCCTTTTTATGCCTCATACATAGAAGGTTGTTAATTTTGTATAGTGAAGTGTATACATATTCAATGTAATCATTGAGAAATTCAATAATAATATTTGTGATTTATTATTACTGAATTTCTCACTGGTAATTCTGAATTTGGATTTTGACTACAAATGAATGGAATACTGGCTGTGCTCCATCCTGACTGATAGATCATATTACTAGCAACTGCCAATCATGGAATATCTTTGTGATAACTGTTAACCAAGGAGTCAAATGTGGCAGGATAGTTCAACAGAAAGAACAATGATATGTTATTAAGAGGTAAAGAGTTCAGTTCTGCTCCTGCTGAAAACTGAGTTGAATAAATGCGAAAACTGTGAAGGGCTAATGTTCTTAAATTCTATTTTGTTGCAAAATATTAATAGCATTTTTACTAAAGAATGTTTAAAATTAAGTGGAATATTGCAAACTGCTATAAAATGTTGCTCCATTCCTGGTCCTCCAAACTATTAGAGGATGCTAAAGTTCTACACTAGTTTAAATGTATTTGCCAATTCAATTAATATTTTAGTATTTGATAGCAATACACACATGCCATGGTGTGTCAGTTAACTATTAAGCAATTTTTAGCTCATTTAAAAAAATTAAGCTACCTATTTCTCTTTGTTTTCTGTCTGTTCATCTATAGACATCCAACTTTTTTAAAGAGAAAGGTGCAATTTTTTTTCCACCATTAAAGGTTACTGAAGTTAAAAATGGTATATCTTTAAATATTTATTTTAAACAATACTTTCATGTTTGAAGTTTAAAATTTAGATAATAGAGTGTGGTTGTCAAGGGGTTTGACAACATAACTTACCTCCTTTCCCACAGGGCAAGCTTTTTTTAAAGAGATATGTGAAAATTATTATTGAGTTGGATAAAATATTATTCTTCACATTTTCTGAATCTCCAATTTCGTTAAATTTTCACTATTAGAGGATGCTAAAGTTAGAAACTCACAAAACCTTTTCTCTTTGAAAACAAACATTCCTTATTCACCATAGATAATTGGATTTTTCTAGTAATTATTAGTTTTTGAAATGGCATTCACTGAAAAATAACATTAAGTCAAAGCATTATTTTCTGAAATAACCATAAGAGGAATTGTTCATCTTTCTGTATTGTACAGTGCAAATATAAAAATATATATATAGGAGAAATGACAGCTTTTGAAAGCAACAGAAGATTAAACAACAAACACCCCTCAAACACTGCTCACCATAGAAATCTGGCAGGATTTTCTTGCTTGTCAGTTGATTGCAGCATAGTGAAGATCTGTGAGAAATGCAAGACCACAGCAGAAAAAAAGAAGCATCCAGGCTTTATCTGGGGAACAAACCTAGGTCCCTCTGATTTGCAATCAAGCATGTTGACCTTCAAATGGGTAAAATATCAAGAGTCAGATGAAATCCCTAGATAACGTTTGATTTAAAAAAAATTGCTTTTCCATTCAGGAGCTGGACTAACAATCCTCCCGCACTACTACACCCTATTGTTTATAGCCACTGCAGGAATAGGATCAGTGGAAAGACTTATCTGCTCATTACACTTATCTGAACAAGAGATTTAAATTATGTGATTTATAACCAACAGTGTAATAGCTTTAATTACATAGTTTTAATGTGAATCTTTTTAGAACTTGTTTGCAGTGATTGTGCCACAGATTTTTGAGGTGCAAAATATTAAATATATATATATATGAATATATGTGTAGCTGCTATAAGAAGTGTGTGTTAGAATATTCTGCTTTGGAAGTAATAATGAATGATTGTTAAAGAGACATATCAGATAGTAAAATTAAGATTTGAAATATAATTTGATAATATTGCCAGTTCACTGCCAGACATTTTCGTTATCAGTAATTCTTCATGAATTACTGAAAATATTCATTATGTTAAGGTTTATAGCTATGTCTTCTCTTAAAGAAGAACTCAAAGGGTTCATAAAAAGAAGCCTCATGAAAAGCTCATAAAAAAAGAGCCTTACAATGTAATTAACTGAATGTAGTTAATTAAAGAATGAGGAAGTTGAAAGTGACATTCTGTCTCAAATCTGTGTGCCCTCTAGGTTTCAGTGCTTGTGACGAATCTAGTCATAAGAATTTTTTAATGATCATTTTTTGCATTACGTATATAAGTTGTAAAACACTAAAGGAAATTTTATAAAAGCTTCATAGTAAGAATGGTTTATAACATTATTTTATATGGCTTATTCATTTGTTATCATCTGTATATATGTAATCATTCATATGAAATACAAAATATTTTAACTATTGCAAGTAATTATACTTTCGATTTTTAACTTGAAATTTCTACTGTTTTCTTGACTGCAATTACCAATTAACTCTCATTTTAAAGAAATGTAATTGTTTAAAAGTGTAGCATAAAAGGTACTTTTAAATATATTTTGGAGCATAAATGTGTTGTTCTTATTGTTATTAATTAATTTGCACAAAGGATAGAACAGTTATGTTACAAAAGTTTTTTTTTTTAATTTTCATTACTTATGAAGCATTACCTACAGCACCTCCAAAGTCATTATCAAATTTGTAAATTACATCACTATTCAATTTGTCATAATTGTTCAGAAAATTCTTCACGATTTCAGTTGCTTATAGCTTTTTTTTAATAGTAGGTCTAGGCAGTTACATTTTTATAAATCAATGGTCCACAAACCTTTTACGAATAACCTAATATTTTGCTTTTAAATAATTTATGGCCCTCTTATATATGCTAATTTGTCATAAAATATTAAAAAATAAACAAGTATAAATATATTTATATATATAGAATGAAAATGTATCCTATGTTTTTAATTCTAATTTTCAAGTTTAAGTTTTTTAAATTTTAGCAACTTTAAATTTCAATTTTATTCATTAGCATGTAATTTAAATTCAAATTCTCTTAATGCCCGTTCTTATTTTTGAATAATGATGCAAGAAAATAAAAAACAAGGATCTGAAAATAATGAGACTTGAGATGTTGTTCCTCTGATAGAATCTTTTCCATTCTAGGGTTGGGTTGGGTTGTTTTACCTCTGAGCGGCACTTTTTTGCACACCATGAGCTAAATGGCCAGGTCACATGGACCCCAAAGGCTCAGAGAAGGTTGGGGGAGGGGACCCACTGGAACAGCTGTTGGGAGACAGATGATAGCCTCCCGTCAAGGCCATCCAGCGTGTTCTTTAACGTGCACAGGGTATGGCTCTCCCACACACGGGGACACAGCTTAACGTCCCATCCGACGGACGGTGGCCTTTCCAAGCCCATCGGTGTCCCCTACTGACCGTGGGCAGGGCAGGGAATTTTGCGGAGATAAATCTCAACGCTGACCCAGCTGGGACTTGAACCTGGGAACTACAGATTACGAGCCTGGCGCGCTACCGACTGAGCCACCCCCGCCCCCCATTCTAGGGTTGAGGATGCTAAGCATATGAGACTTTTATGTGATGAGAAAATTTTTATACTTCCATGCTATTTGTGTTTGTAGTCCGAATTTATTCATTCATGACCCACTTATGGGCCACAGACCAAAGTTTGCAGAACACTATTTTAAATCAAAATGAACCAGAGCTAAAAAATGTCTATTTCTTAGTAAAATACAACTAGGAGTAGTAAAGAAAAAGTAAGCAGTGATTGGGAAAGGAGATCAGGTGACTAACTTCATAATCATATAATTAAGTATTATTAAATATATTAATTTAATGTTATTAAGGTGATTCATAAGTCTCTGTTTTATCATTTACTTGAGAAATGATTTTTACAATATAAATAGCAAACCTTACTTAGCGAAATATAAACTGTCATTAATTCAGTAGTAATAGTTTATAGCCATCTGTTGTTCAATTCCTCATTGATACTATGTTTGGTCCTTGGAGGTGAAAAATTCATGACATCCATTTTTGACTTCCTAAAATGTTTGAAATTGCCTACCTTAAACAAAATGGGCAAATGGAGTAAAAGAGGTGGTAGTTGGAAGGAGCTAGATCTAGGCTATATGCTGGGTGAGGAAGAAGCTTAAATGCCAGTTCTCAAAGTTTTCTTTGGACCAAAGTGTAGTGTGCAGTTTTGCGTTGTCTGTTTGGAGGAGTACCTGATGTCTGTTTACAATCCTGGGTAGTGTTGAAGCATCACAGGGTGCATACACTCCAATTATGCTGAGTAGAGGTTGGCATTGATGTCCTGATGACACATCCAATAGGAACCAGTTCGAAGTTGGGAAATCTTCGAAGTGCACTACCCCCCAAATTCTACTGAACACACAATATTGCCTGCATTTCAACTCATTCCATCTTTGGGACAGGAAGTGAGTGCTGACCTGGATCAAGGAACGGTATTTGGGTATCTGGATTGTTGAAAATTTTCAGTTTTCATCATGCGTAACAATTCACTTGATGAAATTGGTGGTTGCATGGATTAGTGAATAGTTTTATCAGACTTCAATACGATGGTTTGCTTGTTCAATGGTCAGTTCATGTAGAACATTTCGGCAAATTCTGGCTGCTTTACTGATGCATTGCACATGGCTTACTATAGTTGCTTGTGAGCAACCAAATTTGGGTGATAGCCTGTTAGTGCTTGTCGATGGATCATTTTCAACAGCATGGCACAGAATGTTGCAATCTACCTACTGTATATTGTCTTTCCCTATCACTTCTTACTTTTGAGGCTCATGTGACCATTTTTAAATTTCTTGAACCGAATTTGAGCAGACTGCCCCCTCACCTTTCATGTTGCATGTTTGTCTGGCTGCTTTGGTAGCTTTTAATAATTTTTTCCAGTAATGATATAAAATTGCACGAATTTCAATACTTAACTCACTCATTGTCTAACATTTATAATGGTGGAAACCAAGATGCTGATCATGTAATAGTTATGGATTGATGCAGTGGACTTTATACTTTTGCATAATATTGTGTTCAGAGGTATGTAAATGGTGATGTAATGCATGATGTAATGGTGATTTTTTGCATGGCAAAAAATGCAGTCTTATGAATCAACTTAGTGTTAAGTATTTTTTATAAGTAAAATCCAAAGTATAGTATGTGAACAATTTTAATAAGTATATTAAATTACATATCTTGATCAATTTAAACTTGGAAAAATGGAACTGATCTCCACATATCTCTACTATAAAAACTGTCCTGGGTTTGCAATAAACTACTCACTTTATGCAACTTTTATGTTGCATTATGTAAAATATATTGAAAACTCACAATATAACAATTTTCAATCATCATAACTTCCAAAATGTTATAGCAAAATAGATTAGTTTGGAAGGATTTTTTGTTTGAAACATTTCTCGTATGCAAAAAATAGCTTTCTACTTTTAATGAAAATTTGTAGCTATGTTTGAAGCTCTCTTACTATGAAACGGGAATACTTTAAGCTTTGCATGTTTCGTTGAAAATTTTATTAATTTAGCTAATAACTTGTAAACATATTGCAAAATGATGGAAATTAAGTAATACATTTTTATGATATATTACATAATGTTACTATATTTAATGAAATATATCACTTGACTATGCTGTTATGCTGAATAAAATTAATATTCACGAAAAAATTCAAAGTTTTAAAGTTATTGAATGAAATGGTTGAGTGAATTCAAATAAATCAATATATAAGTTTGCACTATTTCGCACAAAGTCACAAAAATCAAATAAACTTGTTAAGCCCTTATATGTTAGCCCAGTGTACTCCAGGAAGATGACTAAAACCCAAGAGGCTATAGTAGTGATCCAATTCGTCACTGTTACATTTTATAGGTGTCAGTTTCTCTTTCTTTGACTATTCCTTTATGTGAATGGATTGTATAAATACATAATCTTTAGTATGACTACAAAATATTAATATCAATATTAGCTTTATGGATTCAAGGTAATTTTATGTCTAATTCTGTGTCTTTTACCTGGAACTCCACGAAGTTACAGATAAGATTAGTAACTTCTTGCAGTTATACTAAGAATATGTTATTTCTATAATGCATTCATATAAAGCAACACTCAATGATCACAGAAGAATCGACTCCCCAAATGAAATAAGATTTGAGAATAAGAGAAATTAGAGAAAAAACTGATAGGAGCATTGTCATAGTGGAATAGAATCACCATAATGTGCATCAGAATCATTTTGGTGTCTAATGGGGCTTGTGAGTTATCACCACAAACCTAAAGTAGGCTTACGCTAACAAGTAAAAGGAGAACTTTAGTTTTTAATGGGTTTTGGTAAAGGAATAAACATGAATGATGCAAAGAACTGGTCAACTGTGTGACTATTTTAGCTAATAATTAAAAGTGCAATAAGCTGTTCAGATTTTTCAAAGCTGGAAAGTGAAATTATCGCACTTTATGTTGAAGTGGGACATGGCACCACTATAAATAAGTTTACTGCTTTTCGTTAAATTACAGTATAAAATTTCCCATATTCATAAAAACAAAAAGTGGGATATTTTAATTGGGTGATGTAGAGTATCATTGAATTTAAAATCAAATTGTGAATCTTTTTTCTTAATTTTAATTAAATTATTCCTCTTAATTTATCATGGAATGCAAAGTTCCTTTTTTAAATTTTCTACACATTTTTATCGTTTTTTGTTTACAGGGTATCAATCTAAACAAATAAAATGTTTAATAATGAATATATAGGTTTAATACTAATATAATATATACATATGGGTTAATTATTTATTAATGGCAAAGAAAATGGTCAAATAAAATCTTTCAAAATATAGAGACTAGATATTTTAAAGTAGGAGTTTTAGAAGAAACCATTGCCAATGAATATTGACTGACAGACATGCCAACCAGGCATATTTTAAGCCATATTCGTATTGTAGTGACTAACGCCATTGTTAAAGCACGAAATTTGCACAACTCACATCTTGCAGGTTTGCCACAATTGCAAAACATTTCTGTCATAAATATATAAAATAAAATGAATTTAGAAAGATTACGTTAGAATGAGTGCTAAAACTGTGGGACTTTCCAAGTTCCAAATGAGTTGCCCCTGCTGTAGAGAGAAAAGTTTTAAACTTTTAATATTTTTATGTGAATGTTAATTTTGTTACGAATAGGAGTGAAGTTGAGTTATATATTTTATTAAATGCGAAGTAATATTATTCATATTAGTTATATATTAGAATTGGATATTAAAGCTTGTATTGCATTATGGTTACGTTATTTACCAAAATATTACTTTTCGGTATAGTTCCATCAAATGATGTAGAATTTGAATTCTTTAAAGCTTTCTTTTGTTAAAATCATTAAGAAGGTACAGAAAGATTAAAAAAAATTTTTTCGGTGGTAATAATCAGCATTTGTACTATTTAGAAATAATTAAATTTATTTTTATTTACTGTTTGCTTAAAAAGGCAGTCAAGAAATTTTAATGTGTTGGATCTGATCTTAATGCAAAATATACCATAAAATTACATTTATGTCTATAACTTGTAAATTTCTCATAACCTTACTTCTTTTGTAAAATAACTTTGTAAAGTGTTTCTAAAATGATAAAAATATTTTATTAATAAATGTTTAAATGTCTTATAACTTTTTAAATGCTGTTTTCATTTTTTAACAATTTAATGTTTGTGGCATATTCGTTTTATCTTCTGCAAAGCAACTCTGAAACCATTAGTGGCGGGGGTGGCTCAGTCGGTAGCGCGCCAGGCTCGTAATCTGTAGTTCCCAGGTTCGAGTCCCAGCTGGGTCAGCATTGAGATTTATCTCCGCAAAATTCCCCGCCCTGTCCACAATCAGTAAGGGACACCGATGGGCTTGGAAAGACCGCAGTCTGTCGGATGGGACGTTAAGCTGTGGCCCCGTGTGCGGGAGAACCATACCCTGTGCACGTTAAAGAACACACTGGATGGTCTTGACGGGAGGCTACCATCTGTCTCCCAACAGCTGTTCCAGTGGGTTCCCTTCCCCAACCTCTGAGCCTTCGGGGTCCATGTGACCTGGCCATTTAGCCATGGTGTGCAAAAAAGTGCCTCTCGGAGGTAAAACAACCCAACCTGAAACTATTATGTAAATTATTATGAAAAATCTGTATTTAATTCATAAACATATTCAATATGATTTGGAATATCTCTATTCAGAAACATATTCCTAGATGTGCCACTGATTATTGCACTAGATATTCGCACACTTGAAATTTCTGATATAAAGTGTAAAGATTTTGTCCCTCAGTACTTCAGAGCATGCAATGTTCTCAAAAATATGAAATTTCGTACATCTATTGGATATTATTCTTGCTGAGAACAGTCATACTCCTCTTATTGATACTTTTCCCTAATGCATAGGATGGTATTGGGTCTCACCCTAGATGTGGAGTAGCGAGAACTGACTAGTCAACAAAATAACACTAGATCATTGCCGTGGATCCAGTTCACATTTTTTCATATCTTCCCCCCTCAACGATTTGGTAGATGCAAAAAAAAATATCTAGGTGTTCAGAACAGTTTTCATGCTGTCCCCCCCCCCCCCCTCGGTGTGAGCGCCTGTACGCGGTAAGGGGGACCACCCTGTGAAGGTTCCGCTGGCTCGGTTACCTTCACAGGGTCCTAAACGCTCGCCCGCGTGTTTGCCGTGCGCGGAGACCCGTGTCCCGGGAAAGGATCCTGGTAGTTGCTCGGGAGTCCCCGTCTTCTCAGCTCATGACTGGTGGGGTCCCCTTTGGCCGTTTTGCCATTGGGGAGCCTGTCTGTCGCGGGGCTGGGCAGCGGATTCCAGGGCCTCTGCTATACACTGCTTTGGCCTCTGCTTCTGGTAAACGGGAGCTCCTGGGGTGGCCCCCCCAGGAGCAATCGGCTGGTGGGCAGGTCCTGCTAGGGTCAACCGTGCAGAGCGGTGAGTAACCTTGCCCACGGTCCGGGTACAGGTTTACAAGTTTCCTCACAACTTATTTTCCTTTTGCAGTTATCCTTTCTTGGTGAGGCCAGTTTGGCCATTCACAATTTTTATTATTTTACGCTTTGTTTGATTTGTGTAGAATGTTTTGTTCTGTACATTTCTCTTTTTATTTTCCTTATATTTATTTGTGAGGGCTTGGCTCACTGTCTGTGTGGGTATAGTGCCTGCGTAGCCCTGGCGCCCGACTGGGCGTCCCCTTGTTGGGCTCCGTGGAGGGTGGGGACAGCGGGCACTGAACCACACAACAAAAAACATGAGAGAGAATGATGAAAATAATGCGATCGCCGCCAACAAGAGGGCTCGACATGAGCCCCCATCTTCCTCGTTGTCTAAGTTATCTCTGCTGTCGTCTTCTGTGTCTGTGTCTTCGTTCCCAAAGTTCCTGATCATCCACTCCACGGGTGATCAGGTACTTGGGGACATGTCCCCATTTTTTGTAAATAAAGGTTTGAAAGGTCTTGCGGGAGAGCCGAAATCCGTCAAGCGCTTACGATCTGGCGACTTGCAGGTTGAGACCGCTTGTTCTAAACACTCTGAACTACTCCTGAAAGTCAAAGAAATTGGTGGGGTGGCTGTCGAAGTCACTCCCCATAAAACTTTGAATTCCTCTCGGGGGGTGATCACCGAGTGGGGCCTCCTCAAAGTCACTGAGGAGAAAATCCTCTCAGAGCTCACACCTCAAGGAGTAACAGCAGTCCACCGGGTTTCGACACGCCGTGATGGGAAATTAACACCCACCCGGGTGTTGATTGTGACATTCAATACGCCACGCCTGCCTTCTTACATCAAGGCAGGTTATTTACATTGTGAGGTTCGGCCGTATATCCCAAACCCTCTGCGCTGTTTTCAGTGTCAGATATACGGTCATGCCCGCACAGCATGCAGGGGCAAGCCCACCTGTGCTCGCTGTGGCAGTAAGGATCATCTCGATCCTGACTGCACAGCAGAAAAGGCATGCTGTGTGAACTGCAGTGGCGAACATCCGGCGTACTCCCTTCGGACATCCGACTGTCCGAAGTGGAAGGAGGAAAAGGAGGTACAACGCCTCAAAGTCATCAACAATATCTCATACGCTGAAGCGAGAAAGCTTGCTGCACCGCCCGCACCACCTGGCAAGGTTTCCTATGCCAGTGCAGTCATTGGAAAGCCCATCGTTTCAATGACTTCGGTTGCGGTGCAGACTGACATCAGTGTACCACCTACTGAGTCTTTCTCGCCAGCTGCGAAGTACCTCCTCACTCAGGCGAGACCGAGGGTGGTGTCGACTTCGACATCAACCCCCGGTTTCCATTCCTGCAGCTCAGCCTTCCACTTGCACCGAAAGGCCTCCTCCTTCCCGTCCTCAGACAGCAAGACCTTCCAAACCTAAGGGGCCCCCGCCGGGTCCAAAAAAGAAATCACCGCACCTCAAAGGCCGGTCACCGATCCATGCCCCTCGGACGTTTCCGAGGACATGGATACCGACCACCCCCTATTCAGTAAACCGTCCTCCGCGGCGGTTAAGCTGAATAGAAACTTGTCGTCTGCCCACTCTTCTAAGTCCTGAGATGGCCACACTCCTACAGTGGAATTGTCGTGGATTCCAGAGGAATCTTGACGACATCAAGGCCCTCCTTCAGGCACACCAGCCCATCTGTGTGTGCCTGCAGGAGACATACTTGCAGCCAGTCACGATCCCACGATCCGGCACTTTTCACTAGTTCGCCGGGACCGGGATGGAGATGGTCCAGCTCGCGGGGGTGTCGCCATCCTGGTGAGCAACCATTCTCCATTCCACGTCGTACCCCTCACCACCAACTTGGAGGCGGTAGCCATCCGTCTCTTTGTGGGGTTCTCGCTGACTGCTCTGTATATTTTCCACCTGGGAGCATCGTATTCCAGGAAGACCTTGATGATCTCGTCTCGCAGCTGCCGTCCCCCTTCCTCATTATGGGGGACCTCAACGGACACAGTCCACTTTGGGGCAGTGCTGATACCAACGGGAGGGGCAGGGTCCTGGATCCTTCTCTCTCCCTGTTGAACACCGGTGTCAGTACTTACTTACACTCCCCAACCTGCACTTTCACTGCATTGACCTCACCATCTGCTCCTCCTCGATCCTTCCACTCTTTACATGGGAGGTCGAGGACAACCCGTACGGAAGCGATCACCTCCCCGTGGTGTGCACCATCTCCCGTGGGGGGCCTTGCAGCCCTTCACACGTCTCACGGTGGAGGCTGGATCGGGCTGACTGGGGTGGTTTCGAGCTGCTCTCTGAGCTCGATGACCACTCTGTCAGCCAGGAGCCAATCAATGTGGCAGTAGCGGAGATAACGGACTGTATCGTAGATGCAGCTGCATCAACGATTCCTCAAACTTCTACACGGTTTCCTCGCTTTCCGAAATCGTGGTGGAATCCAGAATGCACCGCAGCTCGTAAGGCTCAGAACAAGGCTTGTTGGGTGTTTCGGAGATATCCGACGTCACCAACCTTGAAAATTTCAAACGCGCCAGGGCGAAAGCACGTTTTGTCCGACGCCAGAGCCAGAAGGAATCTTTGATCAAGTATACGTCTTCTATCACCCGCACAACTAGTTCTAATGTCGTGTGGGATAAAGTCCGGAAGATGAGTGGGAACTACACGTCCCACTCGTTATCAATCCTGGAGCACAATGGACAGGCAATTGCTGATCCCAAAGCAATTGCGACACTCTGGGGGAGTCATTCTCTTCCATCTCTTCGTCTTCCTCTTACTCCCCTGAGTTTCTGGCCCAGAAAGGCAGGGCGGAGCGCTCTCCGCTGTCTTTCCACTCGAATGGCCTGGAGCCTTACAACAGGCCATTCATAGCGGAGGAACTTCGCCTTGCTCTGCACTCTTCTCGTGCCTCTGCTGTAGGGCCGGACAATGTCTATTATGCCATGCTCCAACATCTTTCACCATCGAGTAAGGATCGGCTGCTCCATCTCTTCAGTCGCATTTTTCTCGAGGAGCAGTTTCCGGACTCCTGGCGGGAGGCCATCGTCTTGGCCTTCCCCAAGCCAGGCAAAGATCCCAAGATTCCTTCCAATTATCATCCCATCGCGTTGACGAGCTGCGTGTGCAAGGTGTTGGAAAGAATGGTAAATGCCAGACTCATCTGGTATTTAGAACATCACAACCTTCTTTCCAACACCCAGTGTGGCTTTTGCAGGCACCGGTCAACTCTTGACCATCTGATACGCCTCGAATCGGCTATCAGAAATTCATTTTTAAGAAGAGAGCACTTGGTGTCAATTTTCTTCGCCATTGAAAAAGCGTATGACACGGCTTGGAGATTCGGCACTCTTCGTGACCTCCACAGCTTCGGCTTCAGAGGTCACATGCCGATCTTCATCTCCAACTTCTTATCGACACGTTCTTTTCGTGTCCGTGTCGGTAACACTGTCGCGGCCGTACCCCCAAGAACAGGGGGTGCCACAAGGCTGCGTTCTGAGTGTTGCGCTTTTCGCTGTCAAGATTAATTCTATAACTAGACAACTTCCTCCATCAGTAGGCAATGCCCTCTATGTTGATGACTTTAGCATCTCTTGCTCTTCGTCCAGCATGAGGGTCATTGAAAGACAACTGCAAATTGCTCTGAACAATCTTTCGGTTTGGGCGACGGCAAACGGGTTTCGGTTCTCCCCACAGAAGACCGCTTGTGTGCACTTTTGCCACAAGCGTAATCTTCACCTGGATCCCGAGCTGCAGCTCTGGGGTAACATCATTCCAGTTGTGGCGGAGACCAAGTTTCTCGGTCTCATATTCGATCGGAAATTGACCTTTTTACCTCACATACGTCATCTCAGGTCCAAGTGCACGCGGGCATTGAACATCGTCGAGGTCCTCTCCTCCCTCTCTTGGGGGGCGGACCGATGTTCTTTGCTCTGCCTGTACCGTGCACTTGTCCAATCGAAACTGGACTACGGATCCCAGGTGTACGACTCGGCCCGGGATTCGGTTGTGAAGGTGCTGGACCCCCTCCATCATCAGGCTCTCCGTGTTTGCACGGGAGCCTTCCGCACTTCACTGGTCCAGAGTCTTTACGTTGAGACCGACGAACCATCTTTATCTCTTTGCCGTCAGCAGTTGTCCCTACAATATGCTTCTAAATTGCGATCCCTGCCTGGCCATCCCACTTGGGACTGCATTTTCAGTCCGAAGTGGGAAATGCTTTACACTAATCGGCCGACTGCCATTCGTCCATTTGGTTTGCAAGTCCGAGGTTACCTCAGAGACATCAACATCAGTCTTGATAGCGTTGCACAGCCACTTCCACCATGGCTCGCTGTTTCCCCTTCCTGTGATTTTTCCTTGTGCAGGATGGGGAAGGCCTTTACACCCGACTGTGTGTACCGGCAACTCTTTGCAAGCCATCATGCTGAGCACCCGGACTTCTTGCCTGTCTTCACAGATGGCTCGAAGTCCGGCACATCGGTGGGATCGGCCATGGTCTGCTGTGATGCAATCATTGCAGACCAGATCCCACTGCAGTGTTCCATCTTCACTGCAGAGTTGCACGCTATCAGTCTCGCCTTGGACCACGTGGCGACTAAGCATCATCGTCGGTGTGTGCTTTACACCGACTCGCTTAGCTCGCTACAGGCTTTGATCTCGGTGAGGCATCGGCCTCACCCAGTTCTTACTAAGATCCGCCAGCAACTACATCGTCTGGCAGTCACCACCACCATCCATTTCTGTTGGGTGCCCGGTCACGTCGGGATTAGGGGCAATGACTTGGCAGACGCTGCTGCGAAGTCAGCCACGCCCCTGTCCGACTCTCCATTGCCGGTTCCTTATCTGGATTTCTGGCAGCGTTTTACCACCGGGCACAGTGGCAGAGATCTTGGTCAGAACAGCTTATGAACAAGTTCTTTGAGATCAAACCTATCATCAAACCATGGCAGTCTTGTTACCGCAGGAATCACAAGGAGGAAGTTGTACTTGCTCGGCTCCGCTTAGGTCACTCATATATTACTCATTCGTTTCTTCTTCGGGCGGACGACGAACCTGTGTGAGTTTTGTGACACCATTTTAACTATCAAACACATTTTAATATCATGTCCATGTTTTAACTTTGAAAGACGTTTGTATTTTACATTTCATGATTTTACGTCCGAACCCCTTACACTCGGACATTTGTTATCTGATCATTGTTGTTTTAACGCTGTATTTGAATTTTTACTTTTTACAGGATATTTTACTCGAATATAGTTTTATTCCAATATTTAACCCAGGTTGCTTACACCTGGGTTACTTTTATATTTATAACTTATTTATACATTTGTTTCTTGTTATCAATTATGTTTCTTCTTATTGCTTTACATTCTTAGTATATGTTTGTGGTTTCTTTTAAAATTCGGTTAAGGGTTACACGACTTTTATCTTTTTTCTTCTGGACATTCGTATGGCGCATTATAGCCTTAGTTGCTAATGCGCCATTAAAACCCAAACAACCAACCAATCATGCTGTCCACTCCCAATGGCATTTACAGCAGGTTCATAGAGCAATAGTGTTTGGAAATGCCTCTAAGAGATAAAGAACAAATTATTATATCGCTTTTGATGTTGCTATCAGTATTAAAAAATACTATATACACCAGCGGAAATTGTAAATAGAACACCCAGAGGTAATTCCTTTAGAAATATCATAATATGTTAATAGTTAAAAGCAGCAGAAACCGTGAACCAAGATTGAAAGTCGTTGGATGAAATAATTATGTTACTGAGGACGACAACATGCCAATGTACGCAGTGCATATTTAAGGACTAGGGCGAGAAGAAAGAAGTTATTCGTCTTGTATCGTGTTTAATGCTCTTTGAAGAAGCTACCATGCCTGGACGACGCAGGCGTGCAACATTTGTTCAGTTAGTGGAGTTTGAGCAAGGTCGTATAGAGGGTTCAGGAAGCAGGTTGGTCTTTTCGTCAAATTGCATACCGCGTTGGATGAGGTATTGGCAGTGGTACGATGGTGGCATTGATGGTCAGAAGAACAGACATGGTTCCGGGCAACACAGAGTTACAGACGCATGAGAGGATCGGCGTATCAGGATGGCGGCAGTGTCAGAGCGGACAACTATGGCATCACAAATTCGATTCTCTTTCGTACCAAGGGTGTCTACAAGAACGATATGCAATAGTCTTTTGGAAGCAGAATTACTGGCATGGTTATCAGTCACTGTCGAGCACATTTGCAGTGGTGTCAAGAACGAGTTCATTGGAGGGAAGAATGGCAGTCTGCGGTCTTCAGTGATGAAAGCTGATTCTGCTTAGGAGCGTCTGATGGTCGTTTACATGTCTGAAGATGAGTGGCTTCTTCCATTGTGCATCTGCCAGCAACACACAGGCCCACGCCAGGCATCATGGTGTGGGGAGCGATTAGCTATCACTCTCGTATGTGTCTGGTGTTTGTACAGAGTACACCGAATAGCAATGTGTATGTCAGCGACATCGTACAGCCGGTCCTGCCATACTTGAATGTAATCCCAAATGCGATAATCCAGCAGGATAATGCCCCGCCCACACTCCTCCTGGACAACTCAACATGATCTTCAGGCAGTGCACCAACTCCTTTGGCCAGCACATTCCCTGGACTTGTCTCTCGTCCAACGTGGTGTGCAATTTGACAAAAAGACCAACCTGCTTGTGGAAGATCCGCTATACGACCTCTCTTAAACTCTGCTAACTGAACATATGTTGCGCACCTGCGCAACATATTGTTGTCATCCAGGCATGGTAGCTTCTTCAAAGAGCACTGAACAACATGACATGACAAATAACTTCTTTCTTCACGCCATAGCCCTTAAATATGCGCTGCATATATTTGCATGTTGTCGTCCTCAGTGACGTCATTATTTCATCCAATGACTTTCAACCTTGGTTCACAGTTTCTGCTGCCCTTAACTATTAATATATTATGACGTTCCTAAAGGAATTCTTTCTAGGTGTTCTTTTTTCAATTTCCGCCAGTGTATGAGCATTTGGTACAACTTAACATTAATTTATTGACATTGAGTGTAACTTTCCATTCACAACACATTAATTCTCCAGGAATTATGCTGTTAACCCTCTCTGCATGGTAGTAGTGATAGGAAGTTGAGTGAAGTTGTTGTTCTGATATTAACCTATTTTTATAGTGTTTCCCCTAAAGGCCTTAATCTCGAACGTCGTTTTTATTTTTTTAGCTTCCATGATTTTATATCTGAGCTCCTTACACTCGGACTTCTTTTATCAGATGACTTTTTATTATTACCTAGCATCTTTCTATTGCTTTTCGCTCGTTATTTGTCGGTTTGTCAAAACTCTTGTCCCACCATATCTTTCGAATTCGACGGTGAAACTTAATGATTCTATGTGTCAAATCAAAGCTTATTATGTGGGGATGTCATAAAATAAAAATAAATACCCCCTCAAGCAGCTGCTTGCCACAGAGGTCTGACAGGAGCCTATCAGTTTATATGCCATAGTAGAAGGTCTGAGAGGATGGCAGGACCTCAGCAGAAAAACGATACATACATTCATACCTTACCCGGGGCTTCAACCTAGGTCCCTTAGATCAGTAGTCAAGCATGCTAACCACTCGGCCACTGGTTGGTGGAGTGTCATAAGCTATTGAAAATTGACCTCCCCCCCCCCTATGCTTCCCTCTCCCTTAAAAAAGGAGACATTCCTATGTTACTCTAAATTATAAGAAAAATCTACACCAAATTTAGTGGTCCTTCTGACCTTTTAGGAATTTTTGAACAGACAGACTCCAAAATACAGATCAGTTCCATGTGTACTACTGTACCTATGCTCATTTGCTTTTTTTTCTGAAATTACCACAGACAGATGGAATGTGATAATTCCAAACTATGATCTTGATGTAATAAAAAATAAATAAATAAATACCCCCTCAAGCAGCTGCTTACCACAGAGGTCTGACAGGAGCTTGTCAGTTTATATGCCACACACAAAGAACTCTAGAGCTGTATCGTGGACATTTTGGCTTGTCATGTGTGTGGGAAAGGAATTAAAATTTCGAGTGGTGTTAATAAGAAACGTTAGCTTACCCTGTCCTGACACTGGAAAAATTGAGAGATAAAGAGCACTTTCTTGACTCAGTGGGTGGTGGCCATTCTTAATTGGTAATTTGTCCGGGTAATTCCGATAAGAAACTCTAAACCTACTAAAGAGGTCTTCCACTTAGAGGAACAAATGACATTTGACTTCATGAGACAGAGCAATAACGTGTCTGCCAAACTCTTAAATGCTTATGAAGGAACATGTGATTCACTGAGAAAAGCGTGTGAGCTCTTTCTCCAGCAGGAATGGACAACCATTAAAACTTTGTGATTATCGATTGTAATTCTGCTTGAATGAGGAATTCCCAGTAAACGTGGGGTCATAAGTTCATGTTAATTACGTCCTTGTTCTTTGCATACCGCCTCATTTCTAACTGAATGGTTGAGCGAGGTCCTCAGACTTGGGTCCACAGCTGCTTTTGGTCGTGCCTGCCTGCTGGACAGATGACCAAACTCAATCATTTAGAAATGAAAGTTGTAACAAGGTCATTGACAGACTATATTAAATACAGTCTGCCAATGATCATATGATACTGATCACTCTTCAGCATGTCCCACCTGCAAGGCTTGAATCAGGAAATTCGCATTGTATGGTCTCAACGAGCTCGGTGACGTTCTTCCTCAAGAGGCCTCATAGGCAGAGCAGTCACACATCAGAGAGAACTAGCACTGTCCTTCAACGTGCGAGGCACAAATGATATCATTGAATATACTAAACGTGATAATTATTTCAGTGCCAAAATTGGTACTGACCCTAATGTATCTATTGTAGCGAAAGAAGCTTTCTTTTAAAAAATAGCATTTAAAATTTGAGTTTCTGTTATAGTAAGAAACGAAATCACCTCTTAAAAAAATAGTTGCTTTTAGACATTGGCACTTCAAAACTCTGTTTGCTCTAAGAAATGGCAAAGCACTGTTGCAATTCCACTAACATTCTGGAAAAGGCTACTTTGCATGTAATCGGCAATCCTCGTAGTTATGGAACTCTCATCAGATGAAGTGACTAATATTTTGCTCTATCCATTTTTAAGAGAATAGTGGAGAAGAATTGATCTCTGAGGAATTGAGACATGCAATGGACCGACCCCTCAGCTTCGCACTCTGCAATTAACTGCAATTGATGAGAGAAGGATAGCTGATGTACCTGGACTTGAGACGTGTCAGGTGCAAATTGACCGATCTATTGGCCTCCCACCGGGCAATGATAACAATTAACTACCATTGATAGGGGGAAGGAGAACTGTGGTACAGATACTGTACCAGCGCCATTTTTATGCGAGACAAGTGTGTAGTACAGATGCTGTACGTACCATAATGGCCATTAAACCCCAACCAACCATTGTAATGGAAAACCAGCTGTAATGGAAAGGTTAACTGATTTCCACAAACACTGTTGGATCTAGGAGGATGGGACAAGAGAACCATGTTTCTTCCACTTCAGAATGCCATTAAGCGTAATGTATGCAAAACAAAATATGAAACTTGTGCATATTTCGCGCATTTTTCAAGAAATATTTTAAAGACCGCTAAAAAGGAGGGGAAAAGGGAAAATGTAATACTGCAATGGAAATCCAGTCCCTTTACTTTTTTTTCTTGCTTCATTGCTCACTTGGGTCTCCCTTATTTTTTTTCTTGGCCCCGACCTGCTGATAAGTAAATAATGGTTTGAAATCAACAAATATCAAGATACTTTTAAGTACGCTTGGCTACTGATCTAAGGGACCTGGGTTCGAGCCCCGGATTAGGCATGGATGTGTGTGTCGTTTTTCTGCTGAGGTCCTGCCATCCTCTCAGATCTCCTACTGTGACATATAAACTGACAGGCTCCTGTCAGACCTCTGTGGCAAGCAGCTGCTTGAGGGGGTATTTATTATTTTTATTATACAAGAGTTTCATTTCTGATTCCATATAAGGATCGTGGCATTGCCTAGATTTTTTCAAATATTGAAAAAAGGTTTGAAAATCTTTTTTAAGATTTCAATTATTGTAAATAGCAGTGGTGCCAGTTTTTTTGGGTTACCGGAACTCGGCCTCACATGAAATTTCTGCAGTGTCTGGATTTTATGCAGAGAAAACCAGCCTTGACTAATGATTTACTTTGCATCCTTGACTTTGTCAATTGGAAATGGAAAGACTTTCAGAGCTATTTGCAACTAGCCCTTACGACAGAGGTATATTGCAGCTGATGTATACTGAAGCAGTTTTCAGTAGCAAAAGCTGAGGGAGAGGAGCTGTTTGGGCTAATTTATGCTAGCTATTTTATCTCTTCACTTGACCATATATATTGATCTTGTGTGGCTTTTAAGAGCAAATATTGAGGGAGAGGGGGACACGTATAGAGATCAGTATGTTCTGCCCATTTGAGGTCCTGCCGAGACTTTTTGGCAGTTGAGGTGAGGGGAAAAAATGGCCTTCTTTTGATAATTCATTTTGCTCCAAAGCATAAATACCTATATTAGCATAAAATATAAGAATTGCAAAGTTTCAAATCTCATAATTTTAATAAGCTGCAAATAATCAGGTATTTAAATTAATATTAATTTTATCTTAACAGAATTCTGAATTTTTCGCACTTTTAAAAATTGTTGTTCTGGGGCTGTTGCTTTGCATCCTCACTTTCGAAGATCATTACCTATCAGACTTGCCCTGATCCCCTTACTCTGAATGTGTTTCAGAGTATGACAAAATTGCTGCTTTACTGTTGCAACATCAGGTGTACATAAAAAGGAAGAGCCAAAACATGAGCAACGCGTTTTTATGCGAATCAAAGCAACTGCACGTAAACGACGGTGCGTGTGAAGGTTATGAAACGGTATAAATAACATCTGACACTGAGGTCTGTTAATCAGTGTTATTCTTGTTCTTCAGATGGGAAAAGCAGCGGACTGAAGTAAGTTTGACGAAAGCCAAATTATAATGGTCAAATGACTGGGTCAGAGCTTTTATGAGATGGCAAGGTTTGTAGGGTGCTCACGGTCAGTCGTGGTTAGTACCTTCAAAAAGTGGTCTGAGGAGGGAAAAATCACGAACCGCCAACAAGGTGTGGGCCGAAGATCGATAGGCGATGAACGGCTCATCGATGATAAAAGTGAACCAAAGCTATCCCATATGGTACAAACCAACAATGGGATACAGTGGCGCGACTTGCTCATAATTTGAATGCTCATGATCACAATACACAGTACATCGAACCCTGCTGAAAATGGGGCTGTGTAGCCGCAGGCAGCTTAAATGCCCATACTAACCTCGGTTCACTGTCGAAAGTGCCCACAATGGGCATGCGAGCATCAAAACTGGAACTTGGATGATTGGAAGAAGGTTGTCTGGTAGGATGAAGCTAGTTTCCTGTTGCACCATGTCGACAGCCAAATCTGTGGTGGACAGCCAGGTACGTGTGCTTCATTTACTTGGGGAAGTGTTGACACCAGGATGCACCATGGGACAAAAACCGGTGGAGGAAGTGTAATGCTTTGGGCAATGTTCTGCTGGGAAACCCTAGGCCCAGTCATTCATCTGTAGGAACTATGACGTCTACCACCTACCTAACCATCATTGCAGACCAGGTACATCATTTCATGGCAACGATATATCCCTCTAGTAGTGACTTCTTTCAGCAGGATAATGTGCCATGCCACACTGTCTGGATTATTCGAGAATGGTTCACAGAACATCAGGAAGACTACCAGGTATTGCCCTAGCCTCCAAATTCCCCAGACATTAATCCAATCTAGCATCTGTGATTTGCGTTCGAACAGCATATCCGATCTGTGGGTGTTAAAGGATCTGCTGGTAACGTATTGGTAGCAGATACCACAAGACAACTTTAGAAATCTTGTAGTGTCCATGCCTCGTCGGGTATGAGCTGTTTTGGTGGTATCTGAAGGACCAATATCATATTTTGTAGGTGGTCATAATGTTTTGGCTCTTCGATGTAACTCCTGTTAATGTTACTTAAATGTTCTATTTCATATTATGATAAAGTACTTTAAAGTTCACTTCATGAATATATATAGTTTTTATTTCTTTTACATGCATTTATATTTTGAATAATGAATAAAGTGGAGAACTATTAAATCATACGAGTTCTCTTTAACATACTATCACTGCTAAAAAAAGTATACATTTTTCATGACAAAAAATGTTTCCAGTTGAGAGACTACCACGAAATGGAACAGAGAGCAGCACAGATGAAAACAGTGGACGGTGATTAGGAAAAATTTTTTTTCCATGTCATCGTTATTATAATAATCAAAATCCCTGCAGTTTATTCTCTTTGAATGTAAAACAGTGAACGATTTACATTAGTCTCATGTCTTATTATTTATAATAGAAATAATATAAGTTTGTTAGCTCTATTACTAGAAGCTAGATGTAAACACCGTTTAGTTGTGAAAAAAAATAAACGGTGTTTATTCGAGAATAGTCCACAGAACATCAGGAAGATTACCAGGTATTGGCCTAGCACGCATGCACACGCACACACACACAAACAAACAAACAAACAAACAAAATCCTCATGCAGCCATGGACTACGGAGGTCCAACCAGACTGTGTAATATTCCTCTCCAGACGTGTCTGTTCTGAGCTACTGCTGCTTCATTTGGCCATTCTTGGCCAATTCTAGCAAGGTCCTGTTTGACATTGTCTGCCCCATTGCTTCCTAGGTCTGCCCTTTTTTCTGAAACCCTTAGGCACACTGTTCCAGCAGATTAGCAATCCTGTTTGCTAATCTGCAGCTATGCATATGGGCAACATGGCAAAACCAGTACAGTCTCTCTCTGCAAAATATGCTACTCAAAGTAGGTTGATGACTCCTTTTAACCTCATCATTACTTACAAAAACCACCTAATGCCCAAGATACTGCATAAGCATCTAGAATCAAAGGCATCAAGTTTCTTGTTATCCTGCTTACAAAGGGGCCATGTTTCGGTACCATAACTAACATTAGAAAAAAACCAAACTATTATTTAGCTTAAATTTGGTCTTTATGTGTACACTCCTATTTTTTCACACTCTCCATAGATTCTTAAAGTCCTAGTGGTAATCCCTATTCTTCAACTTATTTCATGCTAAACATCAGCAGTATCTGTTACATGGCCCCCAATATAATTAAATTGAGACACTTGCTCAAGGGTATAGCCATTCAAAGCAACTGAAACACTATCTGCCTGACCAATTTTCATCACTTTAGTTTTTTTCGCTATTTATCACCAAACCTACTCTATTACAATTCTCATGAACAGCCCGAATGAAAGAATTCATTTCATCAACATCATTAGCCAACAGGACCAAATCATCTGCATAATCTAAATCTGAAATTTTGAAATCTCTAGACCAGTGGTTCTCAACCGCTTAAGCTTCACGTACTCCCTGGAAATGTGTATGTAACTGGCGTACCCCTTGTATAGATAGATAAAACTATAGTTAAGTATAACAATGGGAATAAAATAAAACCTTATATATATATATACACACATCAAATTTTGTATTCATAAATTACATATATCGATAAACACAAAAAATGACATAAACAATTTAACAAATCTTATAAAATCATAAACATTTTACTTGGTAATCAGTGAAATGGACTTTTGAGCTCTTACGGAGAACCCCAAAAATATTTAGCGATTTTTGAGCTCTCACGTAGTACCATAAAAAATTTTATCGCATACCCCACGTTGAGAACCCCTAATCTAGACCATTTAAGGCCAAAATCTTTTCCTTGCAAAGAATTTCGCATAAAATAATCCATATCCAAACAAAAGAGAAAAGGAGACAAAATGCACCCTTGTCTAATTAACTAGCAATGCTAAACCATTCGCTGAAAAACGTACCAACTCTCACACACTATTTAGTGTTATTATAAAGAGCTTTAATTTCACTAGTCAGGTATGCCATACGATCTCACAGTCAACCACAACAGAATCAAAAGCCTTTTTTGAAACCAACAAAGCCAAGAATCCGTTTGAATCAAAATATCTGAACTACACATCCCCTACCACTTCTGAATCTATATTCCTCATCACTAAATTGACTGTCAACCAGATTCTTAATTCTGTTAAGCACAATCATGCAAAGAACTTTACCTGGACAAGAACTGCAATCACCTTTTTTAAAAATAGGGATAAAAATAGCTCTGGTAAAATCCTTAGGAACCATTGCCTTTATCATTAAAGATATTCAAAATTTCAGTCATCTATGTGGTAACCGAAACATTCCCAGCTCTAAGCATTTTTGTAGTAATTTCATCTACCCCTGGGGATTTATGTAGTTTAAGTTTAGAAACAGCTAAAATAACTTCAGATTGTGTTGTAGGACCAACATAAAAGCCAGTAATGCATTTATTATCATTACAAACAATGGAAGTAGAACTAACTACATTATTTAGAACATCACTGAAATGCTCAGCTCACCTAGCCATGACAGAATCATCCCCTTCTATAACCTTACTGTGTTTATCCTTCAATCCCTGTACACCTGTCTGTTTCTTCCCGCATAAAACATTAATGATTTGATACACCCACCCCCTGCTCTAGTGCTGTCTAACCGCTTCCTTAGCTTTGTCCGCCAAGCTATCAAGCTAAAAATTCGTATCAGCTGTTAACTGACAGTTAAACGATTATTAAGCTCGTTGTAACGCCTTCTGTTAGGACTAATAGAGTGTTGATTCATATTTATCCTGCACTCCTTCTTTGGAAATAAGTTCTATAGCCTTATCACTCAAATAGTTTGTTTTCTCTGTTCCCTTTTTCCCAAAAGAGTACTATTAGTTTCAAGAAAAGCTTGTTTAAACTGATCCCATTCTATCTCAACTTCAGCAGTAACCAAACCACGATTTTCATAATGACTAAGCGTATACAGAATCATTTCAACAGATTATCAGCTTCAACTTGTAACAGTGAAAGTGTTTTGCCAAATCAAAAACCATAACAAAACTACAGAATCGAATGACTTTTTTGTATGTGTCGGTAGGTGGCAGTGTTCCATATTTCTTTAAAATACCATAGTAATGAATGGAATGTGCATTAACAACACTAAAGTTATGTCAGCTGGCAACAGAAGTCTATACGGTTAGCGTCATCCGTGTTATTACCTGCGGACCTGATACCTGAAGCGGAGGCTACGCCTGACGCACAGAGCAAGCACGCAAGGAAAATGTTAGGTGAGCTGAGGTTGAGGTGTAGCGGAAAAATGGCGGCGATAGTAATCTAACTAAAAGGATATTGTAGGTTTCGCGAATCTTTGGGAAAAGGTAAATATTTGGTTTTATAATGCTAACGAACTAAGTATATGCTGATGTTAAGTCTGCAATTTTTTAAAATGTAAACTCTTGTTTCACGTGAAACTAAAGTTTCATCGAGGGAATGATTACTGTTGCCTAAAAGTAATAAATCGCCTGAATCAGTTAAAGGTAATTGAGCATAAGAGTATCAATTTATACTTCATAAATTATTTGTTTTTAAAACAGTTATTGAACAGATAGTTCAGAAATGCAGTGTAATGCCATGCCGAAAATAAATGCTACTGAATTTTTGGAGGCTTTTGAAATAACATGCATTTCGTAAAATAAAAATTTTTATTATCTTAAGTACCAATCATTACTATCAACTGCTGATAATTTGCAGTAAATATGTAATATTTTTACTGCAGTTGGAGCTTAATAGTCAAGTTTGATCAAATGGATTTTCTATCATCGTTCCTTTAATACGTGTTTGATGGAAAGTTATAGTGAACCCACATGGTACTATCCCATCAGAACTAATTTACAATATCTATTTTGGAAATCAGGCTCTGGTAAATACAGAACTGGTGAAAAAGGAGAATAGACTATTTTCCTTTTTTAAAGATTTCCTAGAGTTGCAAAATAAAAGTGAATGCAATATATTACGTATCGTGTACTTTGGAAAATAGAAATTTACTAGCCTTTGTATAGATTGTTGTGCCTCCTTTGTATTGGTTGGTACATTAATCCCATTATGAATGCTGTCTTATTTTAAAATCTTTATTAATATAATTAGAAACTGAATGTTAACATAATCTTAGCAATCTGGAAAAACAAATTTGAGTAATTATAGTCTTTGCCTATCTAATTATATTCAATGCGGAATTTTGTTCTGAACATATTTATTTTTCACATCTGTTGGTTTAAAGGTCTGATTTTTAGGTCTTCAATTAGAAAGCTCATATTTTCATAAATACTGATGGGGATAACACGAAATTCTGCACTGAGAGTTAGAACTTGAACTGTGATCTTGGACATAATGTGGTTCCTTTGGTAGAAAACAATTTCTACTGGTTGTTAGCAACAAACAGTTGTACTAAGTTGTGACTTGGTTTTTTTTTTCCTTAAAGGAACTAAATTCTGTGTACTTATATGTTGCCATTCTTTGCACTGAGAATACTTTTAATGCATCAGTTATCTCATAATCTGTAGTCAAAGCTGGGTAATGGATAAAGCAGTTATGCATGCATAGTGAAAATGCACACTATGTTAGTCATCAAGAGCAGTGCCACCTGCCACAGTAGTAGAAGTGGTACTTATCGGCTATCTCCAGTCACATTTTCTTGGCGACTTTTTTTGGAAAAAATGGCAGTTTTTGATGGAGTCAGGAAGGTTAATGAGTAATTTAGGGGTGGTTTTTTTGAGCTATAAGATTTTTTTTGTTGTTGTCTCTGATGAGATTATTTAGTTTCAGGGGCTTTTTTAAGTTCGATTATTTCTGTTATCTCCGGTCACATTTTCTTGGTGGCGAAAAATAAACACCAAAGTAAACCAAGAACATCGTCGACAATGCAATCGCGACAGGCATTATAAAAAAGCCCCCAAAACTAAATAATCTCATTGGAGACAACACATACCAAAAAGCATGAAAATCGGTAACAGTGCACTGCTGACCAAATTATAAAAAAGCCCCCAAAACTAAATGTCCTGGCGGACAACAGAAACCGAAAATCGGGAAGTGTACTCCTGACCGAATTATAAAAAACCCCCTGAAACTAAATAATCTCATCAGAGACAACAACAAAAAAAACAGCTCAAATAACCCACCCCTAAATTGCTCATTAACCTTCCTGACTCCATCAAAAACTGCCATTTTTTCCAAAAAAAAAGTCGCCAAGAAAATGTGATTGGAGATAAACAATAAGTACCATAGAAGTTAGTACTTAGTAGAAAATTTTCCTTGGAATGAATCCTGCATTTAAAAATATTCCTACTATACTACATTAATAAATTTGTGTAACCTACTGTTCCTCATCCTTCAAAAATGACTATTTTTTGTACTCTGTTTTCTTTACATAGCATTGCCACGTTGAACATGTGCCTCCAAAACAGCCTCAACTGTGCCAGTGTTGAGATTTAGCTCTGCTAAACCCTCACTGCCCTCAGTCTATAAAAGGCTCTCAAAACAAAGATGCCCATCAGATTTTTCTGATCATTTGCATATTATGCTGTCTGTTAAAACAAGATGTTGATTCAATCTCTACATGCATTCCTTTCATTCAAAAATTAGCTGCATCACTTTCATAACTCAAATGAGTCTCCTGTTCTTGTTTTCACCCAGAAGAGTACTATGGTTTCAAGAATAGCTTGTTTAAAATAACTTCAATCATTTTTAGTGTCAGTTGTAAACAAACCATGATCATAATGATCAAATAATTTAGTTTGATAGTCCTTGACTATTATTGGGTCCTAAAAGGTTATTTTTTAACCATAGTAAAATATTTCTTGAACTTTAATTTCAAAATACTTAACAAGTAATGATCAGACTCAATTTCAGTTCCCCTATAAGACCTGCTGTGCCTTTGTACCTAACAGAACAAGTCCATTTGCTGTTAATACATAATCATATTTCTGTACAACCCAGCAGTAGAAGACTTCACATACTGTAAATGTTCAGATTATAGCTGGGCTACAATTTACCATTTCTTTCCTTGTATCCAGCTGAAGTTTGAGCTAAGGCTACAAATTAAAACTGGCTGAGAGTAACTAGCTGCATAATTAGCATGTGGAGTTTTTTCAATTCATTAATAAACATTACATAAAAATATTACATCTGTTGAAAAGCATACGTAGTCTTATCAGAATAATATGACCACCTACCTAATAATGGGAATAACCACCCTTGGCCCGGATAACAGTGGCAAGATGGCATGGCATTGACGCAACGAGGCCCTGGAAGGTTGCCAGAGGCGCACGTGCCCATTCGGGCTCCAGCAGAGCACTGAGGTTTTGGAGATGACATGATTGCAGGTCCACACACCAAACCTGTCAATCCAAATGGTCCCACAAGTGCTCTATGGGATTGAGGTCGGGCGATTTTGCCAGCCAAGGGAGAACAGAGACATTGCTGTCGTGTTCCTGGAATCAGTCACGCACCACCTTAGCGACATGGCAGAGTGCATTGTCCTGTTGGTAGACACCATCACCACCAGGGTAAATGTCCAACATGAAGGGATGCATGTGGTCAGCGAGGATGGACAGGTAGCCATTGGTATTCAGGGACCCATCCAGTGATACTAGCAGTTCCAGGTCATACCAGGAAAACATCCTCCAGGCATGCACTCCACCGCTGGCATTGTGCTTGACCGACAAGCGTGTCTGGGTGTTGATTCTTGTGTGTCTGACACCACATCTGGCACCTCCCATCACTTCTGTAGAGTAGAAACCTTGATTTGTCAGAGAAGGCAACCTTTTTCCTCTCTTCCACTGTCCAATGATGGTAGTCCCGTGTGAACTGCAGGCATCGTTTCCCAATGGACCTTGGTTAACATGGGTGCCTTTACGTAGTGTTGACTCCGGAGACCCATGCATAGCAGGGTTCACTTTACTGTTATCGGGACATGTACCAGCATTTATTTGTGCTGTTATAAAGGCTAGAGAGATGCTGGCAACCTTCCAGGGCTAGAGAGATGAGGTGCTCCAGCATTCATTTAAGTGGTCAGTTGCTGCACTGTTGCGCATGGATTGCCCTTTACTAGTTGATGGAGGTGAAGTTCTCTACGGTTGATGGCCTTTGATGCTCCACAGTTATGATGTTTGGAGGTACTCGGTGTACCAACAGTCCATTCTTGGTACACCCTTACTATAACACCTCGTGAACAGCCCATGAAGATTTCTGAGATGCTTCCACCCTTGGCACAGTAGCTGATGATCATTCCTTTTAGGAGTCCGTCAAGTCAATACCTCTACCCATTGTGCTCATGTTATCATGGCCATTGTGCTATGGCTCATCTGTCCTGGCTGGCTGTTATATCTCCATATGGCCGACCTTGTCATATGCACTCTGTGACACACCTGGGCAGGTACACTGTGATTCTGTGGTGGTTATATTATTCTGATATGACTGTGTATATTTCTCATCAGTTTGTGTAGAAATTAAGATCTGAGGGGTATTTATTTTATTTTTTAACAATTGACACCATGCAGCACATGGGAGAGCTAGAAGAATTTAGATCAGTGTGCTCTAGTTGCAAAATGTTCATTGTGCCCCCTGAGTGACTTTCAGTAAACCAGTCTTTTAAAACCTTCCTTAAAAACCAGACACTTTTTTTTATCAGAATTCACCAATTATATGGAGTTAAATTGAACAACAAAGACACACACACACTTGGATGGTTTAACTCATTATATAAAAGATATTTCTGTCATAACAGGAATGGATTTCCTGGGGCATCTGTGGGGGACAGTCTTGCAGATGGAATGTGCAGCATCCCTGTTTGAGACCTGGCTATTATCTAGAAATTCTGCACAATTTCCCAGCCACAATTCAAACACAAGCTACTGTTAGGTCCTGGCATTTAATATGTTGTACGCGATATGTTTCTCATTTCTTTTACCGACATCACCCACTTAAGTTTCAGAAGACTTTTTGTGACCCGTGTTAAACTTTCCGGAAGCACAAATAGAAAACGTTAATAAAATGCTATGCTGCTACTCATATTTTAGATTATGCTTAAATAAGAATTGTTAATTCATTATTAGGACCTGGCTCTCATCATTATTAGTATGGGTGAGACATCTGCACTATTGCTAAGGGTATTCAATTTTAGGTAAACCTGCACTATTTACATATTTATTATCATATCATATACTAGAAAATACCATGTATTCTCAGTAAAACTTTCCAGAAACACAGATAATATACCAGAAATATGATGAGCACCAACAAAAAATAAAATTTTTTGTTGCTGTTATCATATTTTAGGTATATTTGAAAAAAAAAGTTATTCATTATTTAGGACATGGCTTTCATGGTCATCAGCGTGGGCGAGACATGTGCCCTATCACTAAGGGTACTCAATGATTTTAGGTGCATCTGCACTATTTACACATTTATTACTATACTCTTCTACTAGTTAATAACTACTACTTAATAACATAATGTTGCCACACACTCTCAGGCCTGAAACATTGCCTCTTTATCAGAAGCTAGACACTGCTACAAACAATAGCTAGCCTTTATAGCATGTATCCAACAAGCCCACTCGGAGCCTTCACAGGCCGATGTCTCTATATGACCTAATAGGGACTCTTCCTGCTCTTTATTCCCTGCCCACGGTCAGTAGGGGACACCGATGGGCTTGGAAAGGCCGCAGTCCATCGGATGGGATGATAAGCCGTGGCCCCATGTACGGGAGAGCCATACCCTGTGCACGTTAAAGAACACGCTGGATGGCCTTGACGGTAGGCTACCATCTGTCTCCCAACAGCTGTTCCAGTGGGTCCCCTCCCCCAACCTTCTCTGAGCCTTCGGGGTCCATGTGACCTGGCCATTTAGCCCATGGTGTGCAAAAAAGTGCCGCTCAGAGGTAAAACAACCCAACCTTCCTGCTCTTTCCACCAGTCAGAAAACCCATCCCATGGAGGGGTTCAGTCATCATGCCTTGCCACAGTGACACTATGTGCAGTCCAGTATCTCACTCTGACATTCACTGCATTGCTCAAGAAGGATGGAGCTGACCACCATCCACTTTCCATACCTACATAAAGCTCTCAGCTTTACCCTTGTGAACATTGCTGAAACATTTTACTGTATCAGCTTGGAAAGAAAACAGCACATTGTCTCTCCATTTCCAGGAATCAGTAGGCTTTGAAAGTAGAGGGTTAACACGAAAGTGTTAAGCCTTAATATCTGTGCTGAATGTTTATTCTGTGATATCAACTTTTATGTAATTAAACTAAAATTAAATTAAAGGATTTTAGTTTAAAACCACTTGAAGATAAAATTATTTATTACAATTATATTAATATGTCATGAAGAATTTTGCAACTAATTACTATTTAATAAAAAGTACCAAGTGGTTAGCACACTTGGCTACTGATCAAAGAAACCTGGGTTCAAGCCCCAGGTAAAGCATGGATGTACATGTCGTTTTAGCTCAGAGCATGCTGCTCTGAGATAAAATAATCTAACGATTTTGAAAGATATAAAAATGTTTTATTTAGATTAAGTACCAGAAACAAAAACAATGAATATAACAAAATGAATTACATAAGAATAGATTTGCCTCTGAAAATAAGAGATTTAAAACAATAGTTACATATATGCAAAAAAAGTATTAATTTTCAAATAGAAGTGGTTTATTTTCTAATTTCTTTAAGTATTTAGACAAGTTAGCAATTATGCACTATTCAAGCTGTAGAGCAGTTTTAATGTACACCTTGTAACTACAAACAATCAGTGCTCGTGATGAGTTGAAACTAGTCAGTATACTAAAGAATATTGTGAATAAAAACCCAGATAAGAAGAGCTATGGCAAACTTTAACAATAACCTTTAAGAAATCTAAACTTTTTCAGCAATACTAAAAAAAAAACTTGTTTGTACTTCCATAAAACTGCACAGTGTCTAACAAAACTGTATTGCACTTGGACATCTGAAAAAAATGAAAACAGATTCTCCAGTAACATATCCAGAACTTTTTTTGGTGAAACAGTGAAATTGTACTACATGGTGAATCAAGAACTGAAATGTAGCTGTGTGATAAATCTTGAAACAAAGAACCTACAACTGCACTTCTTAAAACAATGCTTATCTGAAGAACTGGATTTTGGTGATATTTTGCAATAGTATCAAAAGTTATTTATAGTTATGTATTTAACCAATAGAGATGTATACCTTTAAATTGCACTACAGCTTTCATAGTGCAGTGCATAGTTGTAATTTGTCTAAATATTAAATAACTGAAATTATTTTAAACTATTTTGCTTAAACAATTCATTTAAGTATATTTATATTTTTCATTCTATAATAGATTAAGCATTAAATTATAAAATGATATTTTCTTCAAAAGATTAGCATATAACTTGGGCTAATTAAATCGTACTAGAACGTACTCACGTACCCCACGTTGAGAACCCTCAACTTCTCAACGTGAGGTACGTGAGATACGTCAAAAAGTACGTTTAGTATCTCACGTACCCCACGTTGAGAAAGGGGTTCTCAACGTGGGGTACGCCGTGAGAGCTCAAATTGTCGCTAGATATATGCTATATATATGTTTTATTTTATTCCCATTGTTATAACTATAGTTTTATCTATCTATACAAGGGGTACACTAGTTACATACACATTTCCAGGGGGTACGTGAAGCATAAAAGAAAGGTTGAGAACCCCTGCTCTTAGAGCATTAAATGACATCATTTTAATTAACTATTAAAGAAATGCTTTCAATATTTCAAAAGTAATGAAAGCATTTGCAATAATAGGATAAACGAATGCAGCTTTCATTTCATGTATTATCCGGTATTACCATAAACAAGTACATAAAGGAGTCTTATCTGAAATATCAAGTACATACGTTTAAAAGTTTTGAGTAACATTTATTAGTATTTATATTACAAGCACTACTCAGTGTTATATATATACGTCTTGTTTTCTAGCCCTTTTTTTTTAAAAAAAAAAAAGGTATTTTGACTATAGTTTAAATTTGTAGCACTTTTTAGTCTTAAAAGGTAAAGGAAATTTTATTGGGGATTGAATAGGTACTAATGAAATATTGCTATTTGCATTTATCGAATCTTGATGTGAACTTCCACCGTCAGAACTTGCAAAAGTCAGAGAGAATGAAGACTCATTCTCTCTGAAAACGAGCATCCAGAGGTGACATTTTATTCTAGAGAAGTTTTCTTAGGAGATATTTTCTCTTGGTCGCATTTCCGGCCACGGGAAATTCACTGGTCTCATTAAGAAAAAATTAAATGCTAAGATGCATAATATAGAGCTTTGTGAGGTAAACTTAGAAGTAATATTATTTTTCATTTTTAACATGTTAGTGAATCATCATGAAATAGGCACGTATGCCTATTTCATATTCGATGACTAATATATATAGGCTACTATACTTCATAAGTCTTTGGTTCAAAGAAAGGATTTTATAATAAAAAATAACAAATGCTGTAAGTTTGAATATATTCTGATGGATTTATCTGAAAGAAAATATCGCTGATGCGGCGGGAATCGAACTCGCAACTCTCTAGATACCTGCCAGAGCGCTCTTCCATTAAACCACGCATCAGAAGCTAATAATCTTCTTAGAATAAGACAGAAATGGGATGTATCTAGAAAGTTGCGGGTTCGATTCCCGGTGCGTCAGCGATAATTTTTTTCAGATAATTGTTGAAGTCTGTTTCTACAGGTAATCTGTGTGTTTACTATGGTTACTGATGAAAACAGCGTTTGAAAACGTTCTTTTTGTGGAGAATTTGCATGATAAATAAAAATTATTATTCCCTTTTTTTTTTTTAATTATGGAAATCTGGTTGCCACACTTGAGAACTATTGGTGGCAGCGTTTTTTTTAATGAAATAGAAAATATCAGTCTGGATCTCGATATAAAATGTATTTCTTATTTTGGGTCGCGGTCAAAAAATGTTTGAAAAACTCTGGCCTAGAGTACCTATTGTTTTTAAACTGTATTGTTCGCAATGTGAGCACATTCATTTTCATTTCTTGTTGTATTTTACCTTGTAATATAATTTAGTAATAACGTTCAATGATGAGTTTACCGCTTGCACATTGAGCCAGTAAGGTACAAGCAGAAGATCCTCTCATGTGTACCATTCTGGGAAGTGTAAATTGTATAGGTATTTGCCCGCCAGATGCTTTGGCAGCTGTTTGTTACTGAGAGTTTATGAAGTGTGAAGGTCATGCCAGTGTGCTTGCCGGAATAAATTTCTGAAACTGGAGAAGGGGAACAATGAATACACCAATTGCATAAGAGCAGGTTTTGCTTCTGAAAATGGAAGAAGAAATAAAATGAATATTTGTATATAAGAGTGTTTGGGTTGACTTAGTGGGTAGTGCACCAAGCTCGTAGCCTGAATTTTTTTTTTCTCCGCTGACCACGACCTCTAACCTCAGCAACCTCTCTAACCCACCATCAGATGGGACATTAAACCCCGTGTGCAGGAGAGCCATACTTTTTCTATCCAGGAAAATCCATTATGTGCACTTTTGAGTTCCTACATATGATACTAGACGGACCACCAAATTTCTTTCAATAGGTAACCTTTGATAAGTGAGCAGGTGGTTGAAAACCCTGAAATACTGAAAGAAGTGTTGAAAGGTTCGATTAAAGGTCGAAAATTTATACTACTACAATACTTTCTCTAACCATTGATAAAGAGGTGATGAGAAAGTAAAAAACGAACATAATGGTCCATATTACTTTTTAAGTAACATTTATATTAAGTGGGTGAGCATTGTGAATGAATTCAATGAATTAATACAAATAAGTACTTTAATCAATTTTAACACGAGATCACGCGCCTGGGTGTCACCCACGTGGATCTTCCATTAACTGCATGTTAAACACGTGGATCAGTGGTTCTCAACTTTTATTCTTCACATACTCCCTGGAAATGTATGTGTAACTGGCGTACCCCTTGTATAGATAGATAAAACTAAAGTTATAGTTTAACAATGGGAATAAAATAAAACATATATACACGTTAAATTTTGTATTCATAAATTACATATATCGATAAACACAAAAAATGACATAAACAATTTAACAAATCTTTTCAAATTATAAACATTTACTGGGTAATCAGATCTAGTGACTTTTGAGCTCTCACGGCGTACACCACGTTGAGAACCCCTACGTTGGATGTCCTGGCGGAGACTTCATCTGCCTCTTAACAGCCTATCCATTGGAGCCCCTTATGAGCACTTGTGGCCTGACCATTTAGTCCAATGGTCTTCAAACTTTGACTCGCCGCCTTCTAAAAGAAGGCCAGTTACATTTTGTCAGTTGAACAGTTGAAATAAATTTGCCGCCCATTTTTCGTATTAACATTAGCATTTGGTGAGTTCTTTAAAAGTAAACCCTCAAGCATTCCTTGTGGGAAACGACTGCTTGAGGGGTTATTTATTTTACAGTATATGTGGTCGATTTATGTGTAGAATTGAAAAATGATTCAGCCCGTGGTGATAACTGAGCCAGCGGCAATGACGTAAACCTGTGGTTCCCAATTGGGGGCGCTACTGCCTTCTGTCTTAGCGGGAGTCAGCGTTCTATGTATGATATCATAGAAGGCGTTTCCTTTAATTTTTCTGTGGAAATAGAATATTGAATAATTCTTATATTAACATAGCTTTACATGAAGGCCCCCAAAAAAGCTTGTAACCACACTTGCAAACCTACGGGTTGCTACGAGCCCCTTGACAGCAGAAACGATGAAGAATCCAATTATGACCCTGAGATTGAAAGAACGGTGATTATTATTTACATCAAAGCAGGGGAATTATATGTTCAGTTGGGCTACATTATGTAACTTTCGGGTCGTTTCGCCAGTCAGATAAACTTGAAGACAAAACACATGCATAGGAAAGGATTAAAAAGAAACAGTTACATATATATGTTCCATATTTTTCATATTTATAAGTACAAATAAGTTTCTTCTATTGTTTTCGTTTTGGTATTTCTCACATTTTTCCTCGGACCACCAAATTTTTTTTCCGACCTCCATTTGAGGAATGCTGATCTATATGTATGTATGTATTATTAATTATGCAGCAATACGATCAGTATTCATGGCACATGATAAGTCTGATGGAAACACGAGCAAACGTTTCTAGCGCGTTTTTAAAAAAACTTTTCAATCAATAGTAAATACACATATTACCTGTTAACTTAGAATTCAAGAAATACTTTTTGCGGAAAAAATTAGGTTTGCCGATGAATGGGACTCGAGCCCATTTCTCTCAGTTACATACCGGGTATTCTAACCACAAAACTGGCACCGGCTCCGTCATTTATCCGCCAATATGTGGATTAACGGATAAATGAGGGAACCGGTGTTAGTTTTGTTGTTAGAATACCGAACATGTAACTCGAAGAGATGGATTCGAATCCCATGCGTCGGCAAACTCATTTTTTTTCAAAAACTCGTGTTTTCATTTTATCTGTCTGTAGACACTAACCTTTGTTTTTTAGAGATAAATCTAAACTTTTTTTGGTTTTTCGCATTTTCAGAATCGTATGCAGCTATAATGGCGCCCTCTAACTGTGGAAAAAGATGGAAAATGCTAAAACTTGAAACGAATTTTGCAAACGATCTATTTATAATTGAAATTTTGGTCGGAGGGTCGTGAGATTTTACATTGGCAGCAATGATTCACACCCTTATCCTTAGGGATGGGTAGGAAAATGCATCTTTTTCTATTTTAACCCTTTGACGACGGGTGAAATTTAACCCAAGTTAGCAATTTCAATTTGGGCTGGCAGCTTTCCATTGTTTTATGAAGGTAAATAAATGCCATATTTCGGCTGCAAGCCTGATGAATACTGAAATAAGTAGGCTCACGTATCCAGCCCACAATGTGTTAAGAGAAAAATGAAAATTCTTTTTGGTTGAAATATTACTATTTGCATATTCCCAATCATCCATTAATTCGAATTTCTATTGTTAGTACTCCAAGATTTTTGGGGTGGGGGTGGCTCAGTCGGTAGCGCGCCAGGCTCGTAATCTGTAGTTCCCAGGTTCGAACTGGAACTGGGGAACGAACTGAACCAGATTCGCTGGGTCAGCGTTGAGATTTATCTCCGCAAAATTCCCCGCCCTGCCCACGGTCAGTAGGGGACACCGATGGGCTTGGATAGGCCGCCGTCCGTCGGATGGGACTTTAAGCCGTGGCTCCGTGTGCGGGAGAGCCATACCCTTTGCACGTTAAAGAACACGCTGGATGGCCTTGACGGGAGCTTACCATCTGTCTCCCAACAGCTGTTCCAGTGGGTCCCCTCCCCCAACCTTCTCTGAGCCTTCGGGGTCCATGTGACCTGGCCATTTAGCCCATGGTGTGCAAAAAAGTGCCGCTCAGAGGTAAAACAACCCAACTTCAAGATTTTTCCCCCTTACCACTAGGTGCTGGGGAAGGAAACATAGACGCAACTTTTTTTGTTTTAAGAAATGAATGAGAAATTATCTTGTTTCACAGGTACTAATGAAGTATTACTATTTCCCAATCATCGATTAGTTCAAATTCCCACTATTAAAGGATGCAAAAGTCGGAAGATGAAAAACTTTATTCTCTTTGAAAACTAACATTCCCTATTCGCCAGAGGTGATATGTTATTCTTCTAGTTTTTACTTACTGCCATGTACAGTAGAGTGATTCTTGCGAACTGGTAGTTAGATTTTGAAACAGTTTCAGAACCAGTTGTTAAAATTTGTATTGCTAAGCGATTTTGTAAAAAAAAAAATGAGAATTTACGTTGGAACCCCAATAATTTAAAACCTGAAATACCACTCTTCATCTCAACTCTTTAGGCAAAATTCTTCGAATGCCCCCTGATCCTTAATCCTTTTCCGTATACAAAGGTTTCCAAGAAATAGAAGCATTACCGAGGGAAAGGTTGGAGAGAGGTCTTTGCTTTTCCCACTTACCCCTGTATCTTAATCACTAATCAGTCACCTTTCCAATCCTTAAAGGATTGACTTTTTTGGATTTTGGCTCGAAGGATTGATGATATACGTAGAGTCCGACTTTTGTACTCTGCAATGAACTGCGCAGCTATGATGGTTCGTTGATGCCACGTTATTCTTATTGTTGGACCCGTCACTAACTCTGGCGACTTACGAAATTAAGCGTTTTTAATTCTTCCTTCCATAGTTTATCGGTGCATCACTTTTTGATGAATTTGTTTGCAGAGAAATTTTTCGAAAAGTAAAATTAAACTCTGTAGATTTTTTTCTAATTACATATTTTATTGAAAGTTTAGCATATTTTTGGTAAAATAATTTTAACAGGTTAAATCTTCTGTTTCGTTTTCTTTTCTAAATAAAGTAAAAGATATTCGCGATTGATTTTCCAAACAAAAAGGTAATACAGAAATAAAAATAAATACCCCCTCAAGCAGCTGCTTGCCACAGTGGTCTGACAGGAGCCTGTCAGTTTATATGTCAAAGTAGAAGATCTGAGAGGATGGCAGGACCTCAACAGAAAAACAACACGAACATCCATGCCTTACCCATATCCCTTTGAGCAGTAGCCAAGCGCGCTAACCACTCGGCCATGAGACTGCTAATACAGAAAACAGTGATAGAAATAATATGGAGACGGGTTAACTCGGTCGGTAGCAATCTGCAGTTCTCAGGTTCGATTTCGATTCCCACCTGTGACAGCATTGAGATTTATCTCCGCTAATGCTGAGGTCCTGCCATCATCACAGATCTTCCACTATGGCATATAAACTGACAGGCTCCTGTCAGACCTCTGTGGCAAGCAGCTGCTTGAGAGGGTATTTATTTATTTTTTAAAACCCCCATCCTGCCCTTGATCAGAAAGGGAGCACAAAGAGTAAAAAAGTCGAACGTTGGGTCCAACAGGACCCAACGTTCTTCCGTGTCAGGACAGTCATATCCTGTGCACTTTAAAGAATATGTTGACTGTCCTAGACGGAATGCTTCCATCTAGCTCCTAACAGCTATATAGTGCGTCCTCTTCCCCCAGCAATATCTGAGCCCTGTGACCTGGCTATTTCAGCGCATTGTGTACAAAAAAACGCCATTCAGAGTAAAAAGCTCAATTGTCGGTCAGTAACGCGCCTCACCCTACATAATCTAGCATTATCGCGATACAAGTTCTTGAACGCACTAATAAATGACACAATACTCTAGATCATGGCTTCCGCAAACGTAATATGAAGCTTTTGTGGAGTACTTTTGAAATTAATGAAGATAATTTTTAATTTTTACGCCATGATCTGAGTAAATTTTACTCTATATAGTTCTGAAATTTACGAATATAATTTTGCATTTTTTTTTGGTCAAAAACGTTTTTTGCAAACTTAAAAGAGCTTAATGTTTATTAGAGGCATGTTTTTGGTTTCTCGTCAGTTGGCAACAAAAAAGATTATCGAGAAGAAATGCAAGAAAACTTTTGTAATTAAAATAAAAGATCATTAGAAATATCACAAAATTTTTTTCCTCTGATACAAAACTGCCGTTATACAGACCTAATGAAAAATAATTCTGCATTGTCAGTTCTGAGTTAATAATGTACGTTACAGTACGAATAAAAATTATTATTCATATGGTTGGAAAAGACCTGTGAATCGAATTCAAACATAATTGGAACCCGCCATTTGGCATCATCTCCTCTATAGTCTCAAGGAACGTAGTCCATCCTTTCGTATTTTTACAAAGCCAGGTTTGGTTTTTATTGCTCTTTTCGATGTATACCTATTGTTTCTTTGTACCAGTTGCACAATATCTTTTGAACAACTTTTATAACGACATATTCTACGTAACCTAAGGGGAATGTCCTCATCTTAACTGCCCTGTGTATTTTACCATATTATCTAGTGCAATGTCGACGTGCGGTTAAAGGTCAGCTTGACAACCTTATCTGGAAACACATCGAAGTGGGCGAAAATATATAGGTAGAAATTTGATAGGTAGTGAGCTCTTTAAATTGCAAATATGTTCAACGACGTAATTTCGATGAGTTTCTCAGGCTGAAGACTGGATCTTGCGATTTCTTAACCGAGGAGGAGGCTGATAATAAAAGTACCTGTGAGGGATCATTTTAGACCCTGAATGCAGCTCTTGTGTTTTAACTGTGGTTTATTTCATAAAGCACCTTTGACCTTAAACCGGCTCTGATACTCTTTTGACTGCTGCTAAATAACGGAATGGCCACGGCGAGAGACATCTTCCTTTGCGATCTTAATTTGATTTTGATTGCTTCCGGCTTATTGTAGTTCCAAATCACGTTTTCACGGTCAGCATGTTGTCACCCTGTGAAAAGGGTGCATAAGTTTTTTTTTGTCCCGTGATAGCTCGTTGGTTTTAAAGATTTTGGGTTGCGTGATTGAAAATACGTAGACTACTCCTAACAAAAGTTTTACACATCTTAATGACAAGTCTATAAGTATTAAGGGTTTTTCTTTTTTTTTTTTCGTGTCTTTGAGACGGGAGCCTTAACGATTTTTTTTTCGCACTCTCTCTTTACCTTACCTATCGACTTAGTAGATTTATTTACTTTAAGTCATCATTTTTGGACAAAGCAGCTAATTTTTCACTTGATTATTCAGTAGTCTGAAGTCTTTATCGAAGTCGACTTAGTAGATTTATTTACTTTAAGTCATTTTTGGACAAAGCAGCAAATTTTTCACTTGATTATTCAGTAGTCTGAAGTCTTTTTATCAGTATTCGTAGAAAAGAAATCCTGGAGATTAATCAAATCGTAAAAATGAAAAGTAGCGAGACGTCAGTCTATATGGTGAGATTAGAAGGGTTTTGAGTTGTATCCGATAATCTAATATCTTTTATTAGAACTTCAGTGTCCAGACAAAAATTGGGAGAATTCTATGTTATGTCAACAGAAAAAGAAATTAGGAACTCCTTATTTTGAAGAATACTTTCTGTTGGAATGAGATCATTCAATGCTCGTTATGACAGCTAGAATATTGAACAGCATCGGGTGTCAGCATCACTCCTCCGTGAAAAGGTTTCGAGGAATTATTAAACGTGGCCATTCCTTTTTAACTATTGAACGAATATTGCTAACGTTCAAGATTTAGATAGGGGGCGGGGTGGTTCAGTCAGCGCATCGCGCCAGGCTCATAATTT
The DNA here is from genome assembly GCA_038380435.1 of Ryuthela nishihirai. Taxonomy (NCBI): domain Eukaryota; kingdom Metazoa; phylum Arthropoda; class Arachnida; order Araneae; family Heptathelidae; genus Ryuthela; species Ryuthela nishihirai. Next base: position 40,222,361 of record JAWZYU010000029.1, read on the forward strand.
GCGGTTACCAGGTTCGAGTCTCAACTGGACTAGCGTTGAGATTTATCTCCGCAAAACCCCGCAATGCCCACGGTCAGTAGGGGACACTGATGGGCTTAGAAATCAATGATCCATTAACTTGCAATATCTTGAACCTTGGCCGCCGTCTGTCGGATGGAACGTTAAGCTGTGTGCGGGAGAGCCATACCGTGTGGACGTTAAAGAACACGCTAGATGGTCTTGACGAGAGGCTACCATATATCTCCCAACAGCTGTTCCAGTGGGGATCCTCTCCCCCAACCTTCTCTGAGCCCTCGTGGTCCTTGTAATCTGGCCATTTAGCCAATTGTGTGCAGAAAAGTGCCACTCAGAGGTAAAACATCCCAATCCAAGATTTATATAGACTTTTAATCTTTTATTTACCTTTATACATATTACTATAAAAGTTTTTTCTTCGGATTATTTAATTTCTAATTTGATTTTCCAGTGGCATAAACGGGAATTCTCCAATATTTTTTGTCTATGAAATGTCAATATTATTACTGTATTGTATTTCAGCATTTTGCATGCTGTGTTTTAAACAGTTTACTCCCAATGTCGTTTTCCATTTGCTTAACATATCAAAATGGATTTCGGCAAGGGTTTTAAAATCAAAAACACTAAATGTCTCTTTTCCAGTTTTCAACCTTTGAGGGTTTTGACAACAAATCTTGCATGTGATTCAGACAGGAGCATGTACATGTTGCTGTTTAAAGTATCTACTTACTAATGCTGGAAACTATATCGCTAGAGTTTACTGATTCAGTTTCAATTTATTTCTATAATCAGATACAATTATACGTGTCAGCTTTCACAACAATATTTAACTCTCAAGTGAGCAATTATAAAACACATAAACGTCATCCACCTGAGACACCAATATATTATAGATATAGAAACATTTTTATGCAAAAATAGCAATTTCATCCTTTGTAATATACTACCCTTACTCCTACTGTTCACATCAGTCAGGAGCGGGGGTGGCTCAGTCGGTAGCGCGCCAGGCTCGTAATCTGTAGTTCCCAGGTTCGAGTCCCAGCTGGGTCAGCGTTGAGATTTATCTCCGCAAAATTTCCCCGCCCTGCCCACGGTCAGTAGGGGACACCGATGGGCTTAGGAATAGGCCGCCGTCCGTCGGATGGGACGTTAAGCCGTGGCCCCGTGTGTGGGAGAGCCATACCCTGTGCACGTTAAAGAACACGCTGGATGGCCTTGACGGGAGGCTACCATCTGTCTCCCAACAGCTGTTTCAGTGGGTCCCCTCCCCCAACCTTCTCTGAGCCTTCGGGGTCCATGTGACTTGGCCATTTAGCCCATGGTGTGCAAAAAAGTGCCGCTCAGAGGTAAAACAACCCAACCCAACTCACATCAGTCAGTACAACATCAATCGCATCCACCGTTTAAAAAGCATTTTTTTTTAGTTCCTTTTACATAATTTTATTATATTTTCAGATTTTTCGGTAATGAGTTTATACAGTTTGAATCCATTTATATTCCACATAATATCGTTGATTACTGTGACATTCTAGGTAAGAAATGATATTCAATTACTAAACGATAACAATCTTTAGATTTCATTTTACGTTCGAATGTGGTGTACAGTAACTGTTAAGTTTATTTCAGTCATGCTGCATTTAGTAATAAAAATAAATACCCCCTCAAGCAGCTTCTTGCCACAGAGGTCTGACTGGAGCCCGTACCAAATGTGAAATAATGAATGATGGAGATGAAGCACTAATGATATTGTTATGAGAGATGAACGAGCAATAATGAAACTATGATGTGCTATATCATTTTGATGTTCGCGTGTGAGGCGGGGGTGGCTCAGTCGGTAGCGCGCCAGGCTCGTAATCTGTAGTTCCCAGGTTCGAGTCCCAGCTGGGTCAGCGTTGAGATTTATCTCCGCAAAATTTCCCCGCCCTGCCCACGGTCAGTAGGGGACACCGATGGGCTTAGGAATAGGCCGCCGTCCGTCGGATGGGACGTTAAGCCGTGGCCCCGTGTGCGGGAGAGCCATACCCTGTGCACGTTAAAGAACACGCTGGATGGCCTAGACGGGAGGCTACCATCTGTCTCCCAACAGCTGTTCCAGTGGGTCCCCTCCCCCAACCTTCTCTGAGCCTTCGGGGTCCATGTGACCTGGCCATTTAGCCCATGGTGTGCAAAAAAGTGCCGCTCAGAGGTAAAACAACCCAAACAACCCTGTTCGCGTGTGAATTACGTCACTAGCCGATTGGAACAGTAAAAAAAATCTTGAACAATAACGACGTTTAAGGAGAGAATAGAAAAAGTTGTCGGTAGTGGTTGAATTGTATATTCATTTTTCACTTAGTGAATTAGTATTAAGTTAATTTTACTAAAGTTGTTTTAGAGACTAGAAGAGCTGGTCTCAACTTCTCTTTGGAAGAGTTTAATCGTTCGATGCGTGGTCATCTTAATATGTAAAATGAATTGGTGAGGTCAATCTTGGTAATGTATAAGTTTATTCGCAAAGATGATTGTGTCACTTATTGAATGTTGTAAAACGTTTTCCTTCATACTTTGAGTAGTACTGTAAGAATTGTAAATGCGACTATTTCAAATATTGGTGGATCATATGCAATATTCTTTTGATAGTTTTATTTCATACTGAAGAAGATAAGGATTCATGTTAGTTAAATTTATTTTATATTTGTGTTTTTATTTATACTTTTGTAATAACTTAGTTCATTTATGAATTTTTGTTGCTAAACATTCTTTTGAACTCACGCCAAGATTTCCTATTAAAAATTTAAACTATTTATTTAAAGTGCTCAATGGCTGTGTAGTGACAAGAAATGGAGTTTTTGGGAAAGTAAATATTTTTTTTTCTTCTAATTTGGTGAATTTGTTTTTTGATCATTGGAAAATCTCGAACGTATTCAACTTTGCGAGATGTATTTATTAGTCAATCTGAATGCAGTGTTAGATTTAAAAACAAAAGATTTTTCTCGACATTTTAAATTGGTAACACGAAAAACTTGTAACTTTCGTAAAAATATCAGATACTGTTTTAAACCCTTCGTAAAGCAAGATAAAAGTGCGAATTAATAATTATTGTAATACACTATTTCTACAGGGGGGCGTAAAATTCGTTTTCGGCTGAAATGATCCACGAGAGATCAAGGAACGCACCATAATCATTGTAATGATATTTGTTTCTAACGAGCGTCAAGTACTAGAGAACGTCTACCACGGGTTGACCACACGTCGAGCTAACAACTCGTGTACAGCGCTGAAACTGTTGTAATCATCTTTGCTGAATGAAACGACCTTGCTAATTTTTTTGCATTTAGGCGGCCCTTGCTTCCTTTGTTTTGTATGTACTATTATGCTGCTTAGATTGTTTCAGCTAGCTCAGAGTCTGAGTTCGAAACTTCTTTTATGGTGGTGGTCTGCCTGGTAGACTTGCCGATAACTATTATTGGACCCTTTGTTTGCTTGATAGACATGTGTAAGAGTTTTTCCCCCCGACTTGTTCTTATTTCTGACTTAAATCATTAAGGGGTAAAATAGCTGTGTTACTAATTACCGTCACTGTTTGCTGTAATCAACAACACTTACGGTTTTCACACATTGCGATTCTGAAGTGACTCATTTAGTCGGAATGCGCGACGGGTTAGTTATTTTGAAATTTAAATATTCTTCCGTAAGGGAGTGTACACAGTTCTTTCGATGGCTAATTTACAGAGTAGCTGCCGAACCGGTTTTGAGTAGTTTGGAATCGCCTGAGACTTGAAGCCTGTAATAAATACATAAAGTGTGGGTTCATAAGAATGTCGGCATTAAAAAATTCATCAGGTTTTTAACGTATATTTCGAATTCAGAAGCAATCGCACGTTTTATAGCATTTTAAAATTATTTAATATTTTTTTTAGTTAATTAAATTAGTTCATGTTATTGTATCATTTCTCTCCACATTGTATTTCCCTTTATAATTGCGTCGTGTATTTTGTTATAGCCAAGCAATAGGGGCGGAGAGGAATTCATTAATGATTTCATAAAAAAAAAATCAAGATTATTAAGTGCTTTTGATAAAACGGGATAGGAGACATCAAATAACTGAATTCAATTATAGGTTTAATAAGCTTAAGGTTTCTTTAAATAATAAAATAAGGTTAGATCGTGAATATTAGCATAATTATATAAAAAAAATTCCTCCCAAAAAAACATCTTGCATAATATACTTTTCCCCTGTTGAACAACATAACCCTATTAAATTAGGTAATTTCTAAATTATACCATTGGAAAATCAAATTTGAAACTCCGTAACCCAAAAATAGGCGTTTTGTGAGAAAATCGGACCTAATGTTTCCATGTTTGAAACTCACTGTGCCTGCGTTGAGATTTTTTTTAACTTTCCCTCTGCCTGTGGTGAGAAAGGGAACACCAGTGGGCTTAGAAAAATCGTCGTCTTACGGATGTGATATTCATGACCTCGTGTGCGGCATAACTTTGTGCATGTTAATGAACAAGCTGGATGGCCTTGAGGGGAGACTACCATCTGTCTCCTAACAGCTGTCCAGTGGATTCCTTATCCAGCTCTGAACCTTGAATTCCTTATGACCTGATCATTTAGTCCACTCTGCGGGAAAAAAGACCCATTTTTAGTAAGCTATTTTTGCATTTTAATTACATTTTAATTAACCTCTGTGGTAAAATTTTTTGACTAGAAACTCTGATCTTAAATATTCTGGTTTCCATAATTCTTTAAATATTGTAGTTTCCCACCATATGGATCAACGACAAATGCTCCAGTATTTATCATATATATTGTTTAATGTCAATGTTAACATGGTAAAAAGATATACATGGTTGGGACTTATCTTCATACAGGTTACAGAATTAAGATATGCATGGATAAAGAGGGTAAATGATCTTCAAGTCAAAATTGAGACTAAAAGGAATCGCATTAGGCTACTGATTAAGACATCCAATCCCATGGTGATTGGATATCTTAATCAGTAGCCATAGAGAGCGAGGCCATATATGCCAGATACACACCAAATATAAGCCTTTTCCAAAGATTCCAAGAGAATGAGGGGAAATTTCAGTCTAAGACAAAAAGGGTTCTCAGTCGAGATTCCGAGGCAAATGGTCCAAGAAGCTTAACGAGGCAGAAGTGCCTTGGAGAAAGTCTGTAGGACTTGTGGCTTGAGATAGGCCAAGAGTCCTTGGGAAAATGAACTACTAATGGTATTCTTACGATTCCTTCGGACGAGATCCGACAGAATTTCATTTACTCGCTTAGGAAAAATGTAGTAGAAGGTAACTGAAGTGACTAAAGTGGGCTTTCTGCAGTTAAAGCTATTCAGTAAAAGAAATTGTCAGCTTTCTAAATGGGAGTCGATTAATAACAGTGTCAAAGCATTAGTCTTGTTCTTATGAAGTGTAGTAGTTTGTTGCCATTCTACGGATCCCCCTTTGCACAGTGCTTTCCCCCCCTATGACGTCATCGACCACGCCCCCTATGACGTAACAGGCCACGCCCCTATGACGTAACATTACGTAACATGCCGTAATCATTACATAATCATTACGTAACAGGCCACGCCCCCTTTATTAATAATTAATAATTCCTCCCCCTTTATTAAACCCCCCTTTCACCCCCCTTTTCCCCCTCAGTGGCGCCATCTGTTGACAGTGAGACGTACTATTTCCCCAAAAACCCTTTATTTTCACTCTAATTTCTCGTTTTCGGACCCCCGGTCGACCTACCTATATTTTAAGCCCTCCCCCTTATTAAAAACCCTCCTGGCGCCATCTGTTGACAGGGAGAAGTACTATTTTCCCAAAAACCCTTTATTTTCACTCTAATTTCTCGTTTTCGGACCCCACGGTCGACCTACCTATATTTTAAGTCCTCCCCCTTATGAAAAACCCTCTGGTTGACCATTTTAAGGCCCCCACTCCTTCACTCGGCTGATGCAAGTCTCAGAATAATTGCATGGAACGATTGACTGGTCTTAGAATAATTGTACAGAAAGGAATGATACAAAATTCCTTAGTAATTAAACACTCATCAAAAATTCCCTTACCTCTATTAAAAATCATCCTACAGTTGAAACTCATTTTTACTCTTACTGTTTCCATAGAGTGAAATTAATAATGGTTTAAATTATTCGTAGGGCATGTTAAATCTGCTTTTAGAACACCCGTCTGCAGTGGAAAAATTTTCAAACTCCGTTAATCAACTCCCTAGTAATTAAGCACTGATTAAAATATTCCTCACCTTTATTAAAATCGGTTTTCTGTAGAGGCGTTTCACCGGAAAAAAAAAAAAATTCGTCCCTCGCTGGGTGGATTCCGTCCGACTGTCATGGGTTCCCGGACTATACCTTGTACTTGCTGTGGCTTAGATGCGTGTCGAACGGGTGGGACATTTCAATATTAACCTAGCATTCTTTATAACTAGCTTTTTCTATGTATTTCTTACACCAAAAACCGATAGTCCTTTCACATTAATATACGTATTTTTATAACCCACGTATTTTAAGTCCGTTTCAGTAAGACTTATTTCTTTTAACTCCGTGACGGTCGCTTACTAGATCTATCCACAGTAACTATTTTTAAAAGACTGTCCCGCAGAAAATGCCGATGGGTAAAAAATCTGATTTTATTCGTCGTGATGAAAAATATTGAGGAGTGATAGGATCGACCTAATAGACTCCGTGTTCGGATCCTCACCCCGGACAGCGTTTCACTGACAGATGGTTAAGTCCTACGAAAATAAAAAATTCCAAACGGGGAATCAAATTGACGAATGAATCTGTGCTGCTTCAGGAGCGCTGTCTTACATCGAGAAAACTCACGGGCACTCTTTATCGTGGATTTCGGACTCGATATTTTCCCAAGTCCGGAGACGGTTCTCTGCACAACCCTTTATGATAGGTTTCAATGCACCGCATGTAGACTTTTGAAATTATGCGTCCCTAAACCTTCAAGAGTTGAGCGTATTAGTCTCCATCGGGTTGGTGCCGTCAGATATCTGTGTTTCCACGCAGTAACGCAACACCGAAGAAAAATCGTCTCTCCCATCGTTTGCGTGCGAGCGTATGTCTCATCATGCTGATGAAATCGGGTAAAAAATAACTTTTTGTACGAGGTAGAATGTTATAGAAAGTAAGAATGCTAAAAAAAACTTTCATCATGAATGCATATTAACGGAGTAGGGGAACATTAGTTTAAAACTTCGACTATAAAAATAATACATTGCTTCACGCACCCTCTCAACTTACCTCCACTAATCCACTGAAAAAATATATGCAACGGGGCTGATAGCCAAAATTTAGCAAACGAAACCGCTTAACTGTCATGTATCTCTGATCGCGCCTACTGCTTACAAGAGAGACGACCTTCTAACCCGTTTCGGCACCTTGCACACTCATCCCCATGTGATCTGCTGAACCATAGCAACAAGTGGGGTGGTGTGCAAAGGTCAACGGTGGAATGCTGCGTCTTTGAGAAGAGTGGCGGGTCCGTCCGAAAACCTAATGGGAAAGTCAAATAATTACTGTTTCCTCTCGAAATACAGAAGGAATTCTTCTGCTGATAGACTGCTGATAGAATCTATGAAATTCAAAGGGAGATTGTTGCTTTTTCCATATTATTGGGATTAATACCGATTCTCTGCAGATGTCCTTTAGGTTATGAAATATAACTGGAACCTTATTAGATCACTTAAAATCGAGTTCACACACCTTATGACCGACTCCTCGGAGAAGTGCTAAATCTATGTGGCGGAATGCTAAAAATAGAATTCATGCGTTTCCGTAAAAAACTTTAGTTCCAATATGAGTTAAAAGGTTATGGTTCGACTCAGGAAAAATAGGATTCGACCTCGGACATTAGAAAAGATGTGCACCGTATAATTCCGTGGAAAAATACGAAAATCTTTAGCAATATCCCAGGCGTCTTTTGTTAGGCGATAGTATTAACATCCTTATACGTTCTCACTTCAAGCTTGCTTTCTCTATCATAACCCTCGATGCTTGCGAAAATTATAAAAGATGAACAGAGGTCTGAATGTACAATCTTCGGAGTTCATTTTACTGTAGATGTCTAATTCTGGCAGGATCCCTCTCCATTTTTAAAATTTAGATCTTACACCGACAGTCTTTTCATGTACGTATTTTTTATAACCAACACTTATTTCTTTTAGCCCTAGCGATTACTGGTTGTTTCATTTTTTACTAGAAGAAACCCTACCCCGCAGTAATAGCTCCACAGAAAATAAAAAATGTCGATGGGTAAAAGAAAACAAAATATCTGATGTCATGATGAAAAATATTGAGGACCCCGGACAACTTTTCACTGACAAACGGTTAAGCCCTACGAAATTATTCCAAACGGGGAAGCACAGACTTTTATTGACGAATGAATCTTGGATCTGTACTGCTTCAGGAGCGCTGCCTTTACATTGTGAAAACTCGCTCACACCCTTGATCCGTGTTTAAGTACTCGAAATTTTTAAAGTCCAGAGGCGGCCCCCACCATTCCCAATTTACTAGTGAAAAAAAATATTTTTTGTACGAGGTAGAAAGTAAGAATGTTAAAAGTACGTTGCGTAAAAACTTTAGTTCCATCGCTAATACACGTTGATGAGGGTAGGGGGACATTAGTTTTAGCAAATACTTCAACTATAAAAAAAATAAGTCTCACTTGAGCGCATCGCTCCCAACTTGTCTACGCTAATCCGATGAAATTTTATATGCAACGGGAGTGATAGACGAAAATACTTCTTCCCTATGTGCTCTGACCAGCGCCTGAAATGTTCGCCCCCCCACCCTACTGCTTCAACCCTCGTTTCGACACTCCCGCTCTATGTGATCGGCACGACGCGCTGATAACGTACAAAGGCCACTGGAGGAGCGGTGGTCAGCCCCTGTTGAATGCTATCTTTTTTTTTTATTTCCAGCCGCAATAATACACCGTTTCTGTGGAACACTGGTGACTTCGCCGCAAAGGGTGATCCACACTAAAAAACAAATCCCATTGACAATGAAGAACTAAAAAAGTCATTAAAACAGTGAATGGACTTATGTACAGAGATTGACAACGGTAATATAGACAGGAACCCATCGCTCACTATCATAGCCCCCGAGAAATTATCAAATCTGTAAAGGTCTGGCCACACAATCTTCTGAGTTAATTCTGGACGGATCACAAGGACTTTTTCTCACATTCGTTAATCAAAATGTCTACACATCAGACTTGTCATTACCCCGACAAACTATCCATAGACTGAGTAAGCATTTAGAATGAAAAATTCAGTTTGCTTCAGTGTCACAGCTTTAATTTTCAGATGCACTCCACAGATTCGTAAAACACTCATTAGGTATGCGTTCACAAGACAGTTCATCACGGATTCACCCTCCCAATCTTTCTAATAAATCATACGCCCAAAGTAGATAATTATATTACGAAAATAAAATCGATTTTAAGTGATTCCGTATTCGTAATTTATTAATGCTAAAGAATCACGACGAAAATCTCACAATAGTCTACCCAATACTTTACCATAGCCGATACAGTCACAAGTTACGATAGTCAGCATCTGCTCCCATAGACCAGGGACGCGTGAATAGCGACCCGTGGGTCGCATTCGGCCCGCTAAGAGTTTTTTGTTGCCTGCCAAGACAGAAAAATCCTCCCCGAGCGCGACCGAAGATTCGTCTCGTATTTTCCATTAGGACGGCCACGTCAATATGCATACGAAGTGTATGAAAACAATTGCCCACTCCGGCCATAGACAGTAGGTTAGTTACTTCTAACAAAGTCAAGGTTTGAGATCCATAGTAAGACACGAATGTTACCGAACGCCTATGTCGTGTGAATGATAACTGTTAAGACAGCTAGTTGCATATTTTTTTTTTAAAGATATGTCGAATGCACTCTTACATGAACGAAGCTTCCATTTCCTAAAGTGTGAGGGGGAAAGCGTGAACAGTCAATGCTGACGGCATGAAATATGACTCGAACGAAAGACAATCTGAACAGGTGCTTTTGTTTATAGTATTTCCGTGAAAAGTTGGGGAAGCCAGATGCGACTTAGCTTTGCGTTCACTGACTTCCCGCCTACCCCCTTTGCAATTAGGAAAAAACTCTCGAGAGCAAATTATATCTAAAACCAGTTTCACTTGAGTTTTTTCGTAACCCTCTTGTGTCGTCGAATTAAGATTCAGACACTGAGCTGTCGGGCATAAGGTTAAACTAATTTCTCACCAAGGTACGTTTGCGCACGCTGCAAACACAAGTCTTTCGACAAAAGATAAGATGTTTCTCTACAACATAACACGGAGATGTCTGCTTAGTTATTTTTCCCTATTTCAACACTGTCTATGGAGCATTACGCCTCTACATACCATAACACCTCGCGATTCTAAGCGTTCCCCGAACCGATATTAATCTTATTTTTGTAGTTCAACGGAGTTTTTTGAGCTTGCTCAACCTATGTCAAGGGTTGGACCAGTGCTTGCACCGATGTTATTGCTCGTACTAGCAGAACCGGTACAAGGCGAATGCAAATCGGTTCATATCTCTATTCTTTCGTACACAAATGTTAAAAGATTTCATGTAGCTGCTAAGAAACAGTAAAAAAGTGATTTTCCGCATTTAACCATCTATCGGGTAGAGGAATCCTCAAAACTAAGTAACAATACTAGAAAAATCACTATCCATAACATTTACATTCATGTATTTCTTGTTGCGAGGCATCTGACCGAAACGTTAGCATTCATTACCTCAAAACAGATAAGACCGAATGCGGCGTCTTGAAAAACACCGAGAAGGCTAGTAACCACGGTTTAACCATTCATTTTTTAAGTATTAGGACGTTCATGTTACAATTTCTTGCAACAACGTTCATTTCTGGTAAAGATGCATGTCAGCACATTCACTTTACGTGTGTGATTTCAATCGTGTGTGAACCAGGCATTCAGTTGAGAAGAGTATGTGAATCAGTCACTTCAGAATACTAACACCTTTGCGCGCTCACTGAAACTACCTCCTTCTTGTGTCTCTCCATATACTATTCTTATGAGCACAAAAGATAGGATGTTTCACTACAATCTAACACGGAGATGTCTGTTTAGTTATTTTTTCCTCCTATTTCTACACCAGTGTGGAAGTCTTAGAACAAGTGGTTAGCACACGTTTTTAATATGTATCTTGTTTAGAAATCTGAAAGAACACTGTCTATGGAACATTACCCCCTTGCAAGCTAGTACTAATTACTTCACGATTCTGAGGGACGAAGGTTGTAATCGTTGGCGGATATTTTTCAGAATATGTAATCAACCATAGTGTTCGGATATTTGATCCATAGTAAGACATGAACGTTGTTTACCTCCCATCGACAATCCCTTCTACGGATCGTATGAGAGATAACTGTTACGACAATTAGCAGGGTGAAGTCGTATTTGTATTTAAAAGCAGAGACACACTAATTACCGACTAGCTAGAGAACGATATATTAACCTGCTAAAGTTTGATTTTAACGATCAGATATACCATCACTTTTTTAGTTCATACTAATATTCCAACTTTTAAAGGAAATATTGTCTCGTTATAAGCGATTACATGCACACTCTATACTTTAAATCTATAGAGACAGCGATCACTAAACATGGAACACATCTGTGAAATATCACAACATTTTTGTTTTTAACGCACGGTCTACTAAGCTAGCTTTGGTTTCCCACCCCTTTCTTTTACACCTGATATAAAACATTCGACCCAACATAGCTTGCTAGCTGTGCGAGGTCTTGATACAGAGAACAATATTAACACTTCTAAGGCTGACCTTAAAATCCCCGTTAACTATACAAAAGAAATCACATTGACAAAAATATCAGAGACATTCATATTTATTTACATTAAGGTCACATTAATATTTAGTTCGTACATACCAGTTCACCGTGCACCTCTTTTAGTACTGTTGCAAAGTTCAATTTAGACATAAACGCGACATTAGCAGGACGATTTAGTTCGATACATGATTCTTCCACAAAACTTACGGCAATATCAGTTAGATTAACGTTTCTTACCACTTCGGGGAAATAATCGTAAGCTGATTCAGCGTTTATGGTGAGGCACGAATGGCGAAGTTGACTCGGATGATCCACTTCACACCCGAAACAGTTCTTACGTAGCAGCGTAAACAGTTCTTTTCGGAGATCTGTTTTCAAAGTCCGCTTTAAACAGTCCATAAGCTTTACGAAATCACTGCTGTCTTGTTCAAGGGGTCGATCGTTAGATGGTGGGCTTCGAGGAAGATTTGCCGCTAATTCCACCTTCCGCACTGCATTCCAAAATTTACCGTTTTCAAACTTCAGAGCCATCAAACTGTAGGTGATTGGATCGCATAAATCTGTCAACCGATGCCACTGTTCGATGCTGAGCCGAACCGATGACGAAAATACAAGTCCTCCGTCACGGGGGATGCTTTTTTTAATGACCACGCCGTGTCCACCTTTGAGCACGACGAGGCAAACCATAGCGTCCAGTTCATACTCGCCGTATTCGACATCTTCGAACGCTTCGACGATTGTAGACGCATACGAAACCAGTCCATGCCACTGCTCTTCAGACAGCATCACACCGTCCTTTGTAGGATATAATTTTAAAGAGTCATCACTCTGGAACACACGTATGTGCACTTTAGGATATGACCGATATTCACAAACGCTCGCAAACAAATCCGATCCGAGTTGAAACAAATGGCTATCATCATCTCTAACAGCAAGTCGCTTCGCAGGAAGATCACCATCGGTCAGGGAACGTTTAGCACAAGCCATAGCAAGTCGATACTGGAAAAAATAATGCCTTACAGCCCGTCGAAGGGTAATACTTATACCTTAAACCTGTGACGTGTCCCTGTAACTCCATCCCATTGGTCGAGATCTGGTAGATTTGCCATCTCTTAGTAAACATGATGACGTCTACAAATATTTACGAGCCTGTATAGACGTGCTTTCGAAATATGCATGTGGTGCTCCTTTAAAACGGAAATCGTGGGAGCTTTTGATCACAAAAACCTTTCAGAATATCTCTGAAATTACAAACAGATAAGGGGGGTTGAATTCATTAACAGAGTATTTCAAAAGTATCTTAAAAAACACACTCATAATGAAACCAAAGCTAGCTTAGTAGACCGTGCGTTAAAAACAAAAATGTTGTGATATTTCACAGATGTGTTCCATGTTTAGTGATCGCTGTCTCTATAGATTTAAAGTATAGAGTGTGCATGTAATCGCTTATAACGAGACAATATTTCCTTTAAAAGTTGGAATATTAGTATGAACTAAAAAAGTGATGGTATATCTGATCGTTAAAATCAAACTTTAGCAGGTTAATATATCGTTCTCTAGCTAGTCGGTAATTAGTGTGTCTCTGCTTTTAAATACAAATACGACTTCACCCTGCTAATTGTCGTAACAGTTATCTCTCATACGATCCGTAGAAGGGATTGTCGATGGGAGGTAAACAACGTTCATGTCTTACTATGGATCAAATATCCGAACACTATGGTTGATTACATATTCTGAAAAATATCCGCCAACGATTACAACCTTCGTCCCTCAGAATCGTGAAGTAATTAGTACTAGCTTGCAAGGGGGTAATGTTCCATAGACAGTGTTCTTTCAGATTTCTAAACAAGATACATATTAAAAACGTGTGCTAACCACTTGTTCTAAGACTTCCACACTGGTGTAGAAATAGGAGGAAAAAATAACTAAACAGACATCTCCGTGTTAGATTGTAGTGAAACATCCTATCTTTTGTGCTCATAAGAATAGTATATGGAGAGACACAAGAAGGAGGTAGTTTCAGTGAGCGCGCAAAGGTGTTAGTATTCTGAAGTGACTGATTCACATACTCTTCTCAACTGAATGCCTGGTTCACACACGATTGAAATCACACACGTAAAGTGAATGTGCTGACATGCATCTTTACCAGAAATGAACGTTGTTGCAAGAAATTGTAACATGAACGTCCTAATACTTAAAAAATGAATGGTTAAACCGTGGTTACTAGCCTTCTCGGTGTTTTTCAAGACGCCGCATTCGGTCTTATCTGTTTTGAGGTAATGAATGCTAACGTTTCGGTCAGATGCCTCGCAACAAGAAATACATGAATGTAAATGTTATGGATAGTGATTTTTCTAGTATTGTTACTTAGTTTTGAGGATTCCTCTACCCGATAGATGGTTAAATGCGGAAAATCACTTTTTTACTGTTTCTTAGCAGCTACATGAAATCTTTTAACATTTGTGTACGAAAGAATAGAGATATGAACCGATTTGCATTCGCCTTGTACCGGTTCTGCTAGTACGAGCAATAACATCGGTGCAAGCACTGGTCCAACCCTTGACATAGGTTGAGCAAGCTCAAAAAACTCCGTTGAACTACAAAAATAAGATTAATATCGGTTCGGGGAACGCTTAGAATCGCGAGGTGTTATGGTATGTAGAGGCGTAATGCTCCATAGACAGTGTTGAAATAGGGAAAAATAACTAAGCAGACATCTCCGTGTTATGTTGTAGAGAAACATCTTATCTTTTGTCGAAAGACTTGTGTTTGCAGCGTGCGCAAACGTACCTTGGTGAGAAATTAGTTTAACCTTATGCCCGACAGCTCAGTGTCTGAATCTTAATTCGACGACACAAGAGGGTTACGAAAAAACTCAAGTGAAACTGGTTTTAGATATAATTTGCTCTCGAGAGTTTTTTCCTAATTGCAAAGGGGGTAGGCGGGAAGTCAGTGAACGCAAAGCTAAGTCGCATCTGGCTTCCCCAACTTTTCACGGAAATACTATAAACAAAAGCACCTGTTCAGATTGTCTTTCGTTCGAGTCATATTTCATGCCGTCAGCATTGACTGTTCACGCTTTCCCCCTCACACTTTAGGAAATGGAAGCTTCGTTCATGTAAGAGTGCATTCGACATATCTTTAAAAAAAATATGCAACTAGCTGTCTTAACAGTTATCATTCACACGACATAGGCGTTCGGTAACATTTGTGTCTTACTATGGATCTCAAACCTTGACTTTGTTAGAAGTAACTAACCTACTGTCTATGGCCGGAGTGGGCAATTGTTTTCATACACTTCGTATGCATATTGACGTGGCCGTCCTAATGGAAAATACGAGACGAATCTTCGGTCGCGCTCGGGGAGGATTTTTCTGTCTTGGCAGGCAACAAAAAACTCTTAGCGGGCCGAATGCGACCCACGGGTCGCTATTCACGCGTCCCTGGTCTATGGGAGCAGATGCTGACTATCGTAACTTGTGACTGTATCGGCTATGGTAAAGTATTGGGTAGACTATTGTGAGATTTTCGTCGTGATTCTTTAGCATTAATAAATTACGAATACGGAATCACTTAAAATCGATTTTATTTTCGTAATATAATTATCTACTTTGGGCGTATGATTTATTAGAAAGATTGGGAGGGTGAATCCGTGATGAACTGTCTTGTGAACGCATACCTAATGAGTGTTTTACGAATCTGTGGAGTGCATCTGAAAATTAAAGCTGTGACACTGAAGCAAACTGAATTTTTCATTCTAAATGCTTACTCAGTCTATGGATAGTTTGTCGGGGTAATGACAAGTCTGATGTGTAGACATTTTGATTAACGAATGTGAGAAAAAGTCCTTGTGATCCGTCCAGAATTAACTCAGAAGATTGTGTGGCCAGACCTTTACAGATTTGATAATTTCTCGGGGGCTATGATAGTGAGCGATGGGTTCCTGTCTATATTACCGTTGTCAATCTCTGTACATAAGTCCATTCACTGTTTTAATGACTTTTTTAGTTCTTCATTGTCAATGGGATTTGTTTTTTAGTGTGGATCACCCTTTGCGGCGAAGTCACCAGTGTTCCACAGAAACGGTGTATTATTGCGGCTGGAAATAAAAAAAAAAGATAGCATTCAACAGGGGCTGACCACCGCTCCTCCAGTGGCCTTTGTACGTTATCAGCGCGTCGTGCCGATCACATAGAGCGGGAGTGTCGAAACGAGGGTTGAAGCAGTAGGGTGGGGGGGCGAACATTTCAGGCGCTGGTCAGAGCACATAGGGAAGAAGTATTTTCGTCTATCACTCCCGTTGCATATAAAATTTCATCGGATTAGCGTAGACAAGTTGGGAGCGATGCGCTCAAGTGAGACTTATCTTTTTATAGTTGAAATATTTGCTAAAACTAATGTCCCCCTACCCTCATCAACGTGTATTAGCGATGGAACTAAAGTTTTTACGCAACGTACTTTTAACATTCTTACTTTCTACCTCGTACAAAAAATATTTTTTTCACTAGTAAATTGGGAATGGTGGGGGCCGCCTCTGGACTTTAAAAATTTCGAGTACTTAAACACGGATCAAGGGTGTGAGCGGGTTTTCACAATGTAAAGGCAGCGCTCCTGAAGCAGTACAGATCCAAGATTCATTCGTCAATAAAAGTCTGTGCTTCCCCGTTTGGAATAATTTCGTAGGGCTTAACCGTTTGTCAGTGAAAAGTTGTCCGGGGTCCTCAATATTTTTCATCATGACATCAGATTTTTTTGTTTTCTTTTACCCATCGACATTTTTTATTTTCTGCGGAGCTGTTACTGCGGGGTAGGGTTTCTTCTAGTAAAAAATGAAACAACCAGTAATCGCTAGGGCTAAAAGAAATAAGTGTTGGTTATAAAAAATACGTACATGAAAAGACTGTCGGTGTAAGATCTAAATTTTAAAAGTGGAGAGGGAGGTTACTGCCAGAATTAGACATCTACAGTAAAATGAACTCCGAAGATTGTACATTCAGACCTCTGTTCATCTTTGATAATTTTCGCAAGCATCGAGGGTTATGATAGAGAAAGCAAGCTTGAAGTGAGAACGTATAAGGATGTTAATACTATCGCCTAACAAAAGACGCCTGGGATATTGCTAAAGATTTTCGTATTTTTCCACGGAATTATACGGTGCACATCTTTTCTAATGTCCGAGGTCGAATCCTATTTTTCCTGAGTCGAACCATAACCTTTTAACTCATATTGGAACTAAAGTTTTTTACGGAAACGCATGAATTCTATTTTTAGCATTGCGCCACATAGATTTAGCACTTCTCCGAGGAGTCGGTCATAAGGTGTGTGAACTCGATTTTAAGTGATCTAATAAGGTTCCAGTTATATTTCATAACCTAAAGGACATCTGCAGAGAATCGGTATTAATCCCGATAATATGGAAAAAACAACAATCTCCCTTTGAATTTCATAGATTCTATCAGCAGTCTATCAGCAGAAGAATTCCTTCTGTATTTCGAGAGGAAACAGTAATTATTTAACTTTCCCATTAGGTTTTCGGACGGACCCGCCACTCTTCTCAAAGACGCAGCATTCCACCGTTGACCTTTGCACACCACCCCACTTGTTGCTATGGTTCACCAGATCACATGGGGATGAGTGTACAAGTTGTCGAAACGGGTTAGAAGGTCGTCTCTCTTGTAAGCAGTAGGCGCGATCAGAGATACATGACAGTTAAGCGGTTTCGTTTGCTAAATTTTGGCTATCAGCCCCGTTGCATATATTTTTTCAGTGGATTAGTGGAGGTAAGTTGAGAGGGTGCGTGAAGCAATGTATTATTTTTATAGTCGAAGTTTTAAACTAATGTTCCCCTACTCCGTTAATATGCATTCATGATGAAAGTTTTTTTTAGCATTCTTACTTTCTATAACATTCTACCTCGTACAAAAAGTTATTTTTTACCCGATTTCATCAGCATGATGAGACATACGCTCGCACGCAAACGATGGGAGAGACGATTTTTCTTCGGTGTTGCGTTACTGCGTGGAAACACAGATATCTGACGGCACCAACCCGATGGAGACTAATACGCTCAACTCTTGAAGGTTTAGGGACGCATAATTTCAAAAGTCTACATGCGGTGCATTGAAACCTATCATAAAGGGTTGTGCAGAGAACCGTCTCCGGACTTGGGAAAATATCGAGTCCGAAATCCACGATAAAGAGTGCCCGTGAGTTTTCTCGATGTAAGACAGCGCTCCTGAAGCAGCACAGATTCATTCGTCAATTTGATTCCCCGTTTGGAATTTTTTATTTTCGTAGGACTTAACCATCTGTCAGTGAAACGCTGTCCGGGGTGAGGATCCGAACACGGAGTCTATTAGGTCGATCCTATCACTCCTCAATATTTTTCATCACGACGAATAAAATCAGATTTTTTACCCATCGGCATTTTCTGCGGGACAGTCTTTTAAAAATAGTTACTGTGGATAGATCTAGTAAGCGACCGTCACGGAGTTAAAAGAAATAAGTCTTACTGAAACGGACTTAAAATACGTGGGTTATAAAAATACGTATATTAATGTGAAAGGACTATCGGTTTTTGGTGTAAGAAATACATAGAAAAAGCTAGTTATAAAGAATGCTAGGTTAATATTGAAATGTCCCACCCGTTCGACACGCATCTAAGCCACAGCAAGTACAAGGTATAGTCCGGGAACCCATGACAGTCGGACGGAATCCACCCAGCGAGGGACGAATTTTTTTTTTTTTCCGGTGAAACGCCTCTACAGAAAACCGATTTTAATAAAGGTGAGGAATATTTTAATCAGTGCTTAATTACTAGGGAGTTGATTAACGGAGTTTGAAAATTTTTCCACTGCAGACGGGTGTTCTAAAAGCAGATTTAACATGCCCTACGAATAATTTAAACCATTATTAATTTCACTCTATGGAAACAGTAAGAGTAAAAATGAGTTTCAACTGTAGGATGATTTTTAATAGAGGTAAGGGAATTTTTGATGAGTGTTTAATTACTAAGGAATTTTGTATCATTCCTTTCTGTACAATTATTCTAAGACCAGTCAATCGTTCCATGCAATTATTCTGAGACTTGCATCAGCCGAGTGAAGGAGTGGGGGCCTTAAAATGGTCAACCAGAGGGTTTTTCATAAGGGGGAGGACTTAAAATATAGGTAGGTCGACCGTGGGGTCCGAAAACGAGAAATTAGAGTGAAAATAAAGGGTTTTTGGGAAAATAGTACTTCTCCCTGTCAACAGATGGCGCCAGGAGGGTTTTTAATAAGGGGGAGGGCTTAAAATATAGGTAGGTCGACCGGGGGTCCGAAAACGAGAAATTAGAGTGAAAATAAAGGGTTTTTGGGGAAATAGTACGTCTCACTGTCAACAGATGGCGCCACTGAGGGGGAAAAGGGGGGTGAAAGGGGGGTTTAATAAAGGGGGAGGAATTATTAATTATTAATAAAGGGGGCGTGGCCTGTTACGTAATGATTATGTAATGATTACGGCATGTTACGTAATGTTACGTCATAGGGGCGTGGCCTGTTACGTCATAGGGGGCGTGGTCGATGACGTCATAGGGGGGGAAAGCACTGTGCAAAGGGGGATCCGTAGAATGGCAACAAACTACTAAGTGTTTTGAATAAAAACCAGTTATAGCTTGGAGTCTGTCGTCATTAGCAGATGAACTACACAACAATAGCTGAGAACGAACCATGGTGGGAAGAATCAGTCGTATTGTCTAACGAGCTACTCCAAGGAAAAATTGCTATCGCTATTTATCATAACTGCGACTGTGAATTTTAGAGAAGCGAGATGGCAAGTACTAAACAAATATGAAAAGTCAAATTCGAGATAGATTTTTTTAGCTCTTTTATTTTTAGTCTCATTTTCCCATAAATGTTAATTTCAAAGTTAGAGGGGTGCGAAATTGACTTTTCGTTGTGATAACACGGAAATTGTGTAATTTGCTAGAATTCTGTAACCTGTATGAAGATAAAGTAGCAGGAAAAAAGCATCGTCCTCCTCTGAAATGAAAATATCCTCTGCCATGAAAATATTGCAGACTTCTGAGAGAACAGCCGCTGTCATAAAGTTAAATTTCCATTGTTTTGAATGTAACTTGAGTCACAAGTTTTAGACGCATAAAAGTCAGAGAGATGGTCAATCATGGATTAAAACAGTTTCCTCGGATTAACAGGTTATTTCTCTATCGTTATGATACAGGGAGACGTGTAGGCTTGGTTTTATACAGAAGATGCTTTAGGATTGGTTGGTTGTGTGTGAAGATAATTTTTACTGTTTTAAATCTGTTCATTTTAAGCAGTCAAAAAATGCTAGTGAAACGAAAGAAAGCAAACAATAGCAAAAAAGCATTCATTTTAGTCTGTATACTTGTTGATAATAGTATCGTGAACTATTTTTTAGTTTCTTGGATTGTAAGAAACATTTCCTATATCCGTTTAAATTTCAGTCAGAGGGATTTAAAAGCGAATGCTTTCGGTATTTTTGGCGTTGTCTTAATAAAAGTGTTCCATGAAACCTATCCACTGATGTTACGAACATAAGGTGACTGTTTTGTTTTTGTAAAGGCAAGCAGTACACGATAACACCAGTTTTTGATGATAAGGCCTCACGTCATTGTGTAAGTCTGCTTGTTAAGTTCCCAGTACGGATGTATATTTCATTGTGACAACACTGGAATGTAGTTTGCTATTAAGATTATGCTCCCTTGGCGCTTGAGCTTTTCAGAAGTGACTTTAATTTGGTGATTGGAAGGTTTTCTTAAATCAAAATATGAATTTCTAATCAAAATATGAATTTTTCGTATTAATAATATATTTTTTTTAATATATAATTTTCGTATTAATAAAAATGATATTTTCTAAATCAAAATATGAATTTTTCGTATTGCTACATATGGCAAAGAGATACACCAAGACCTAAATATATCTTGATGAAGCATTAATTTATATTGTTCCCAGTACTTTTTTCTAATTCTGCGCTATTTAAGCCTTGATTTATTGAATGTAGACAAATATTCCAATAATGAAGCGTCTTGCTGTAAAGGCGTTTAAATGTATGCAACATCTGCATGCGTAAAATCAGATTTTGATTTCCTTTGCATGTAATTTATGTGCTGTTTCGAAAATATAAATTTTACCTGTAGCTTTTCATTGATCATGTCGAATAAAGATTTTTGATTAGTACTAGTTTTTTTTATACCTGTGTTATTTTTCCGAATCCCAGGTCACATTCAAAATGGGTATAAACAAAGAACTGCAATGGATTTCTGTTTTATGCCAAGTCATGCACATCAAGTCACTTTTGAATTTCGCAAAGAATAAAATTACTGCTTCAGGTTGGTTATTCGTTCGCTGCCCAGTCACGAAACAGCTAAAGTCTCGATGTAAATCGAACAATAGTTTGTGTTTGGAATCTCATTTTAGTGCCACTCTTTCGAAAACGCATTCATCGGCAGGGACTTTAGGAGCAGTGTTATGGCCATCTACAATTACAGACGCGTGCCGTGCTAGACCGTGTTACTCGTGTATTCGTTCTTTTGATTCATATGGCAGCGTCAAATTACAACGAGTTTTTCACGCTTGCGTGGCTGTCTTTCCGGCAGCTCCATATAAATAATTGTCATTTTCGAGAAGCAGCTCCTATTACGTAGTTGTGCTTTTTGACAATTTTGTCTTTATGACTGTCAAAGGTTGATAACGCCATCAAGAATACATATAAACATGTATTAGGTATGTCTGAATTTGTAACAGCCGGGAGGATTGACCTATATGCTTAACTCATTATTTATTGATGCCTCTTTAAACCCCAACTCCACTATGCATTTATACCCATTTGTTTATATATAAAGGAACTATATTTTCTTCTACTCATGTAAATTAGCTTTTTTTTAAATAGGAACTTTTTACTACTGCTAGGCCGAATGGGGCGAGGGTGACTCAGTCGGTAGCGCGCCAGGCTCGTAATCTGCAGTTCCCAGTTTCGAGTCCCAGCTGGGTCAGCGTTCAGACTTATCTCCTCAAAACTCCCCACCCTGCTCACGGTCAGTAGGGGACACCGATGGGCTTGTAAAGGCCTCCGTCCGTCGGATGGGACGTTAAGCCTTGCCTCCGTGTGAGGGAGAGTCATACCCTGTGCACGTTAAAGAACACACAGAAATGGTTATTATTATTTTTGTGATTCATTTGTGGTAAGTTATGTGGCCATACGAATCGTAAGAAAAAGCATTAGTAGAATAAATAAAAATAAATACCCCCTCAAGCAGCTGCTTGCCACAGAGGTCTGACAGGAGCCTGTCAGTTTATATGCCACAGTATCTGACCTGAGAGGATGGCAGGACCTCAGCAGAAAAACGACACACACATCCATGCCTAATCCGGGGTTCGAACCCAGGTCCCTTAGATCAGTAGCCAAGCGTGCTGGCTGGAAACTCGCTGACGAAAATCGTCACAAATAAAAGAACTGCCCGTGGAACAGAGTGAACAGAGCTCATTGATAGATATTGTGCCTTTACACCAGGTCTGGGCAGACTTTAGCTGAAGGGAACTGAAATGGAAGGGTGAGTCGCATGGAAAACAAATGGAAGAGTGGCCGAATGGAAAACTGAAATGGAAGGTTGAACCTCCAAAGAAATATTTAATCAATAATGTATGTAGAACGGAGGCAAAAATAGAAAGAACTGGAGGAAACATAAAACAATATAATTTTATTAAAAATTTTTAATGAATTCTTTTTCTCGAAGTTTGTTTTCTTTACCTCTATACTTTTCTCTTTTACAAATTTAACTTATTTGTCATCGGTATCACAAAAAGAGGTGGTGGGGGCAGTATTTTACCGAGATCTGCTTTATGCTGTTGATTGGTAGATTCAAAACTGAAGGTGGGGGAGGGGGGGAGTGAAATCAGTGGTCTAAGCTTAGCGGAACGAAAAATCTGTTCCTCACTCTTTCCAGAATCAGAACCTAAAGATTTGGTGAGATCTGAAACATAATGCTATTTTTTTAAAAATATACTGAAAACTCGTTAACATTAACTCTTGAGCTACTACTAAATTTAACATTGTCTAGAAATAGTAACAAACTTGCTGTTTAAAATTTACTGCGAACGCGTTGTGTGTCTTTTAATCGAATGTTAGGTGTACCATATTTCCTTGACTTCAAATATGCAACTACTATTACATTTAGAGTGTATACTGTTATTGCATTTGCAGAACGCGAACGGGGCCGACGCCTCATGGCACAGAATGGCGCTGTGTGTGGAATGTAAACAATGTGGTTCTGGTCAACGGAGGGATTTTTTTTTTATCGTGTACCGAGGCAGCTGCTGGAGCCCAGGGCAATAAGCAGGACGTCCGGGCCGACGGCGGAGATATTGTCGATTTAGTGTACAGCGTTCGTCACGGTGGCTATATGGCCGGCTCTCCGTGTGCTTGGTCTGTGTCAGCGGAACATCCGCACCAACGAGCAGTGAAGCTTAACGAGAATATGATGGAAGCGCATTCGTAAGTTATTCGTTACTATCGTTTACATTTGCCACTTAATTTACTACCAGCCGTTCGGCACTTCGGTTTAACGTTTTACAGCGTAAAACGATATAGCTGAATGCAATTTTTAGTAATTTCTATCTAATGAATTGCCTAAGATTTTAGTAGATTTCATTTGATGATAATTCGGTTGGCCCTGGAGAGATACCGGTAAGGATTAGTTCCAAATTGAAGTTTTTATGCTATGATGAATATTTTTCCGGAAATTTCATACACTGAGTTGGGTTGTTTTACCTCTGAGCGGCACTTTTTTCCACACAGCGGACTAAATGGTCAAGTCACAAGGACCCCAAAGATTCAGAGAAGGTTGGGGGAGAGGACCCACTGGACAGCTGTTGGAAGACAGATGGTAGCTTCCCGTCGACACCATTCTGCGTGTTCTTTAATGTGCACGGGTATGGCTCTCCTATAAAGGGCCACAGCTTAACATCCCATCCGACAGACTGCAGCCTTCCCAAGCACATCGGTGCCCCACTACTGACTACGGGCAAAGCTGGAGATTTATAGATATAAATCTCAACGCTGGTTCAGGCAGGGCTCGAACCTGAGAACTGAAGATTATGAGTCTGGTGCTCTACCGACTGAGCCACCCCCGCCCTTTCCACACACTGAAGTCTATATATATGCTATGTAAATGCAAAGACATTTATTACAGAGCCTTCTTGTTTCGGTCGCACAAAAAATATTACTTATACTATATACATGATTATTATGCAATATTTTAATGACTCATTTAAAGACTTATTGAAAATAAAAAAAAGCTTGTTTACGTCTTAACATTTTTAGCACAATTTAAATACCTTTCTTATTACTCACTAAAGCTGTGGATCGGATTCAAACTTTTTTTCGACCGTTTATTTTAATCAGTTTCTTTTTAACATTGTTACAGTAAAAAATTAAATATACTTGAAATGTTATTATTGCAACAATCTTCAAAGCACTGTGGGTTTTACCAAACTGGAAAAATGTTCAATCTAATCATCATGTTATATCATGAGATCAAGGGTCCGTATACCAATCGAGGAAAACTCTTTTTTCAACGAAACCACAGGAACATTATATGTGATTCTCTTCTAATAGCCTTTGTTTTTTTCTAAAAGAAAAAAGAAAACCTCTCAACGAACCATTAAGAATCATTATGTACTGTAATCTAGCCCTGTATTCAGGGTACAAAATCTGGAAATTTGATGTTTTTAATTAAGGTCGATTGGATTCCAGAGATAAGGTGCAATTTCCGGAGATTCCGGTCCCAAACCGGAGTTGTGGCAACACCAAATACCGGCCGTTCTGCCATAACTTTTGATCTGCTAAGGATACCCTCGTATTTGGTGTCTTCTTCTTGAATTAAAACTGTCCGAACTTGGCAGGAATACCAGATTCGCCACTCGAATCCGTTTCAGCAAGCGACAAAATTTTAAGTGGCTACAGAAATAGACACTGATACTCAAATCGCGAATTTCAACTTGTTAGGCACGGAAAAAATCTAAATTATTTTCTTATTAAAATAGTTTTAAATAAAACTCAAAAGTCGTAAATGTATTGTTTGTTGTTCGATGTATATAGGTCAAAAGTAATGACAGCCTTGCATATATCTGGTCTCACCGAAGAAATAGAGATCTATTCTAAGAAAAAAAATGGCTCTGATGGACTTATTGAGAGACCGTTTGTCAGTCTGACCGTTCTGGGATGAAAGTCACGTTCCCCGGTCCGTTATTGGGATCTAAATAATGCAAAGTGTGTAAGATTTCGTCATCTCATAAAGGAGCAAAATGTATGGAATGTAAATTAGAGGAATAAACAAGGAAATTAGAATATTGTTCCTGAGTAGGTGTAATCCGCGATAGTAGTTTTTTCGAAAGTTCTGTAAAATACTTGTTAACTGCATAATGTCTTTATCGTCATAATTAATTTTACCAATGTATGAGGCCTTTTTCCTTGGGTTAATTAGATCATTTTAATTCATCCATGTTTTATGAAGTGACTAATTTAAAAAAGAGTTTTGGTAGTAAATTTTTCTCGCCAAGCGTGTCTTTAACAAGTAGATTGCGAAATGTCTTGAAAATTTTAAGATCATTTTGATCCTTTGTTTCTAAGAAGTTTTTAAATTTGATACGTTGATGTGGCGGATGACAGCCAATGCTTTCTATATTTTTTTAATTATCTACAGTTATGTGTAAATAAAATACCCTTCTCAAGCAGCTGCTTGCCACAGAAGTCTGACAGGGGAAATGAAAATCATAAATTTGTTTTAGACACCATGAAATATTTCGTATATGGCATTAGCATCATTCCCATTTAGAATTGGTCCCCAGTTTATTTCAGAGAGCTCTTGTTTAATTAAAAGCTTCGAGATTAGTAGTATAAATATTACTTATTACCCTCAAGCAGCTGCTTGCCACAGAGGTCTGACAGGAGATTGTCAGTTTATATGCCATAGTAGAAAATCTGAGAGGATGGCAAGACCTCAGCAGAAAAACAACACATACAACCATGCCTTACCCGGGGCTCGAACCCAGGTCCCTTAGATCAGTAGCCAAGCGCGCTAACCACTCGACCATGGGACGGCTAGTTTCGGTAAATATTTAAATTGTTGTCTTGGTTCCGTTAGATTTGTAAGAATAAATATTGTCAAAATGGTCACATATGTTAAAGTTATACCCCTGCTGGGTATCATTCAACATTAGTAATGCACAAGTCCAACATGGATGACGAAGAAGCGGTAATTCGAGTAGGGGCAAGGATTGTATTTTTACGGTTAAATTTATTAAATAATATAATTATTACTTTTTGCAGTCATGTCAATATTCAAGTCGCCTAAAAATATATTTTCTTTTTAGAGTTAATTGCGTAATCTAGCCAATCAGAAAAATTTCACCGGTTTTGCCGGTAGATGGACGAGACGATATATAACTGCATTAAAATGGATTCATTTTTTGTAGTTAAAATTTCGTAATTATCAGAAATCGTTGTAAAAGTATTATTTATGAGGAAGTCTCTATGCTTATCTGATATCAACGCCTCCCACCAATTTCATTTCTCGATTAAGAAAAGCATACCAGGAATATTGACATAACAGCTTTCTTGAAGCAACTCCTTACTTTGACATGGGGAGCTAATATATCATGGACTACCTCAAATTATATTACCTCTTTTCTGCACTCCATCTTGTGACCTCCCCCCCCCCCCAAATATATATAAACTATATGATTCACAATTCCTAACGTTTTTTATGTAAAAAGAAAGCTTTGACTTGGGAAAGTGTCATCTATATAATTTAGAGAGATTAAGTAGCTAGCACAGGTAGACGACATCCACATAAGCCATTGTAGCACAAAAACGATCCTGCAGATCAGCTACTTAATTAATATATTTTTTTAAAGGGCGGGGGGTGACTCAGTCGGTAGCGCGCCAGGCTCGTAATCTGTAGTTCCCAGGTTCGAGTCCCAGCTGGGTCAGCGTTGAGATTTATCTCCGCAAAATTTCCCCGCCCTGCCCACGGTCAGTAGGGGACACCGACGGGCTTGAAAAGGTCGCCGTCCGTCGGATGGGACGTTAAGCCGTGGCCCCGTGTGCGGGAGAGCCATACCCTGTGCACGTTAAAGAACACGCTGGATGGCCTTGACGGGAGCTACCATCTGTCTCCCAACAGCTGTTCCAGTGAGTCCCCTCCCCCAACCTTCTCTGAGCCTTCGGGGTCCTTGTGGCCTGACCATTTAGCCCATGGTGTGCAAAAAAGTGCCGCTCAGAGGTAAAACAATCCAATCCAACTAATATTTTTCCAAATAATAATATATAACTACATTTTTAAAATTATGCAGGTAGACATTTTATAAAAAAAGCAGTTAATTTTAGATTATTCTGTAATATTCTTATATAATCTTAATACATAAATTTTTCTATTTCCTATTTTTTTGCAAAAGTAAAAAAAAAAGCAAGTAATAGTCAGATACAGAACTGCAAAGCAAGATGTCGACACAATTTGAAGTTAGTGGGAAACTGAAAATTACGGCCGGATGCTAAAGATGGTGCAGCAAGCAGTGGTATTGAGTCGTCCATCTGTGCTAGCTGATTATTCTATGAAGTATTTTGGACCTAATGTTCTTCCTCTCTAACCACGGAAATATCGAAGTAAAAGTATTTTTTCTCCGATCTCTGAGCCAGTAAAAAATGTGTGCCAACAATCAGTGGTGTCCAACATCCCCTAATAGTTCACGCAAATATCAAACCATATGAGCTGAATTTTTTTTATTTAAATATTTTTCTTTATGTGTAATGCAGGTATGTAAGCCATCTCCGAGAAATTTTTTGAATATTCCCGTGTGAATGACATCAAATATAAACGCATGGTTTTTCGTCGCGTTGAATGAACATATTCAATTCGTGATGAATATGTTCATTCAGCAGTACAGAATGATATACAGCCAAATCATCAAATGTTTTTACAGCTATTATTTTTTCTACTGAAGTCACAAACGTTAAAGAAAAAACCCTCAAGCAGCTGCTTGACACAAGTTGACAAGAGGAGCCGATATAGAATTGGTTACATGGTATGAAATGAAAAGCAAGCCTTAAATAAGCTATGTACCTTCAAATCCTTTTTTTCCCCTGTGCTCGTTAGTGTGTAAAAACATACTGTTCGTATAGGGGAAGAGTTCATTCACTTTTGATTCCGGCATTCTTCATTTGTTCTGGGTCAGAAATGTTCCCTCTGAACTGTAAATCCATCCATTCACACGCTTAAAGTTAGGAAAGCATTTTTCGCAGCAACGACACCCCTCGATGCGAGAGCCTGTCCGTGGTGAGGGGACCACCCTGTGAAGGTTCCGCTGGCTCGGTTACCTTCACAGGGTCCTAAACGCTCGCCCGCGTGTTTGCCGTGCGCGGAGACCCGTGTCCCTGGAAAGGAGGATCCTGGCAGTTGCTCAGTGGTCCCCGTCTTCTCTCCCCAGCTCATGACTGGTGGGGTCCCCTTTGGCCGTTTTGCCATTGGGGAGCCTGTCTGTCGCGGGGCTGGGCAGCGACTTCCGGGGCCGCTGCTATACACTGCTTTGGCCTCTGCTTCAGGTAAACGGGAGGTCCTGGGGCGGCCCCCTCAGGATCAATCGGCTGGTGGGCTGGTCCTGCTAGGGTCAACTATGCTGTTCAGTGAGTAACCTTGTCCACCGTCCGGACAACGGTTTGCGAGTTTCCCCACACATTTACTAATTTTGTAGTTTTCTTTCTTTTGTGAGGCCAGCTCTTGCCTCACACTTTATTGCTTTGTTGCTTCTTTTATTTTGTGGGAACTCCGACGAGTTTCCCACCATTTCTCTTTTACTTTAATTTCTGTTTTGTAGTGAGGGCTTGGCTCACTGGCTGTGTGGGTATGGTGCCCGGGCAGCCCTGGCGCCCAACTGGGCGTCCCCTTGTTGGACTCCATGGTGGGTGGGGACAACGGGCACTGAATTTTTTCAAAACAACCATGAGTTCTCCAACTCATAAAAATACGAACAATGCCGCAAAGAGGGCTCGCCATGAACCCCCAACTTCTCTGTCTTTGCCTTCGTCTTCGTGTGTGTCTCCGTCTCCGAAGTTCCTGATCATCCACTCTACGGGTGATCAGGTTCTTGGGGACATGTCCCCTTTTTTTATCAACAAGGGTATTCAAGGTCTTGCGGGAGAGCCGAAATCTGTCAAGCGCCTAAGATCTGGTGACTTGCAGGTGGAGACTGCATGCTCCAAGCACTCGGAGCTTTTATTAAAGGTTACAGCGATTGGTGGAGTGGCAGTCGAAGTCACTCCACACAAAACGCTCAATTCCTCCCGGGGCGTGATCTCCGAGTGGGGCCTCCTCAAGGTTTCTGAGGAGGAAATCCTCTCGGAGCTTTCAGCCCAGGGGGTGATCGCAGTCCACCGGGTTTCGTCACGCCGTAATGGAAAGTTAGAGCCCACCAGGGTACTAATCCTAACTTTCAACACACCACGCCTGCCTACTTCCATCAAGGCAGGATACTTACACTGCGAGGTGCGGCCATTTATCCCCAACCCTCTGCGTTGCTTTCAATGCCAGAGGTTTGGCCATGCCCGCACCGCATGCCGGGGCAAGCCCACCTGTGCTCGTTGTGGCAGTCAGGATCATCTCGAACCTGACTGCACAGCAGAAAAGGCATGCTGTGTAAACTGCCGTGGTGAACATCCGGCGTACTCCCGCGACTGTCCGAAGTGGCTGGAGGAGAAAGAGGTACAGCGCCTCAAGACCCTTCATAACATCAGCTATCCAGAGGCGAGAAAGCTCGCTGCACCGCCTGCCCCACCTGGCAAGGTCTCCTATGCCGGTGCGGTTGCCGGAAAGCCCATCGTTAAGATGGCTTCCGTGGCGGTGCAGACCGACATCAGCGTTCCACCAGCTGAATCTTTCTCGCCTGCTGCCAAGTACCTCTTGACGCAGGCGAAGCCGACGTTGGTGTCAACCTCGACATCGACACCGGTTTCTATTCCTGTGTCTGTGCCTTCCACTTCCACCTCTGGAAGGCCCCCTCCACCCCGCCCACAGACAGCAAGACCTACGAAACCCAAGGGGCCCCCGCCGGGGCCGAAAAAGAAAATTTTACCTCCTCGTTCGGCGGTCTCGGATCCATGTTGCTCGGACGACTCCGAGGACATGGACACCGACCGTCCTAATTTTCCTAAACCGTCGCTGGCGACGGTTAAAATAAATCGTAAGACGTCCGCCAATTCTTCCAAGACCTGAGATGGCCACACTCCTTCAATGGAACTGTCGTGGATTCCAGAGGAATATTGACGACATCAAGGTCCTCCTGAGGGCACACCAACCCCTTTGCGTGTGCCTTCAGGAGACATTCTTGCAGACAGCCAACAATCCCACTATCCGGCACTTTTCTCTCGTTCGCCGGGACCGGGATGGAGATGGTCCAGCTCACGGGGGTGTTGCCATCCTCGTGAGCAACCATTCTCCATTCCAGGTCATTCCCCTTACTACAAACTTAGAGGCGGTAGCCATCCGCCTCTTTGTGGGATTTTCGTTGACTGTCTGTTCTGTCTACCTCCCACCCGGAAGCATCGTTTTCCGGGACGACCTTGATGACCTCATCTCGCAGCTGCCGTCCCCCTTCCTCATCATGGGGGACTTCAACGGACACAGTCCACTTTGGGGCAGTGCTGACACCAACGGGAGGGGCCGGGTCCTGGAGCAGTGGCTCCTGGATCCTTCTCTCTCCCTGTTGAACACCGGTGTCAGTACTTACTTTCATTCCCCAACCCGCTCGTTCACTGCCATTGACCTCACCATCTGCTCCTCCTCGATCCTTCCACTCTTTACATGGGAGGTCGAGGACAATCCATACGGAAGTGATCACCTCCCCGTGGTGTGCACCATCTCTCGTGGGGGGCCCTGCAGCCCTTTGCGTGTCTCCCGGTGGAGGCTTGATCGGGCTGACTGGAGTGGCTTCGAGCTCTTGTCTGAGCTTGATGATCACTCTGTCAGCCAGGAGCCCATCAATGTCGCAGTGGCGGAGTTGACGGACTGCATCGTCCATGCAGCTGCCTCTACTATTCCTCAGACCTCGACTCGGTTTCCACGGTTCCCAAAACCGTGGTGGAATCCCGACTGCACCGCAGCTCGTAAGGCTCAGAACAAGGCTTGGGGGGTGTTTCGGAGATATCCGACGTCCCCCAACCTCGAAGCATTCAAACGCGCCAGGGCGAAAGCCCGTTTCGTCAGGCGCCAGAGCCAGAAGGAATCTTGGATGAAATATGCATCTTCTATCACCCGCACGACCAGTTCTAAGGTCGTGTGGGATAAGGTCCGGAAGATGTGTGGGAAGTACACGTCCCACTCATTATCGATCCTGGAGCACAATGGACAGGCAATTGCTGATCCTCGTGCAATTGCCGACACTCTGGGGGAGTCATTCTCCTCCATCTCCTCCTCTTCCTCGTACTCCCCCGAGTTTCTGGCCCAGAAGAGCAGGGCCGAACGCTCTCCGCTGTCCTTCCATTCGAATGGCCTGGAGTCTTACAACAGGCCATTCACAGCGGAGGAGCTTCGCCATGCTCTGCACACTTCTCGTGCATCTGCTGTTGGGCCAGACAATGTCCATTATGCCATGCTCCAACATCTCTCACCATCGAGTAAGGATCGACTGCTCCGACTCTTCAACCGTATTTTCCTCGAGGAGCAGTTTCCGGACTCCTGGCGGGAGGCCATCGTCTTGGCCTTCCCTAAGCCAGGGAAAGATCCCAAGATTCCTTCCAATTATCGTCCAATTGCGTTGACGAGCTGCGTCTGCAAGGTGTTGGAAAGGATGGTAAATACCAGGCTGGCCTGGTATTTGGAACATCACGGCCTTCTTTCCAACACCCAGTGTGGCTTTCGCAGGCACCGGTCTACTTTAGACCACCTGATCCGCCTCGAATCGGCGATCAGGAATTCTTTTTTACGACGAGAGCACCTGGTGTCAGTTTTCTTCGACATCGAAAAAGCGTACGACACGGCATGGAGATTCGGCATTCTTCGTGACCTTCACAGCTTCGGCTTGCGAGGTCACATGCCGATCTTCATTGCAAACTTTTTATCTTCTCGTCTTTTTCGAGTTCGTGTCGGCAACACTCTGTCGCGGCCTTTCCCCCAAGAACAGGGGGTGCCACAAGGCTGCGTCCTGAGTGTTACGCTTTTCGCTGTCAAGATAAATTCCATTACACGGCAACTTCCTCCAACTGTAGGCAATGCCCTCTATGTTGATGACTTTAGCATCTTTTGCTCATCGTCCAGCATGAGGGTCATTGAACGACAACTGCAAACTGCCCTGAACAATCTCTCGGTTTGGGCGACGGCCAATGGGTTCCGGTTCTCCCCACAGAAGACCGCTTGTGTGCACTTTTGCCGCAAGCGTAATCTTCATCTGGACCCCGAGCTGCGGCTCGGGGGTAACATCATTCCAGTTGTGGCGGAGACCAAGTTTCTCGGTCTCATCTTCGACCGGAAATTGACCTTTTTATCTCATATTCGACATCTCAGGTCCAAGTGCACGCGGGCATTGAACATCATCAAGGTCCTCTCCTCCCTCTCTTGGGGGGCAGACCGATGTTCTTTGCTCCGCCTTTACCGTGCACTTGTCCGGTCGAAACTGGACTACGGATCCCAGGTGTATGACTCCGCCCGGGATTCGGTGGTGAAAGTGCTGGACCCACTCCATCATCAGGCCCTCCGTGTGTGCACGGGGGCCTTCCGCACTTCGCCGGTCCAGAGTCTCTACGTTGAGACCGATGAACCTTCTTTATCTATTCGCCGTCAGCAGTTGTCCCTACAGTATGCATCAAAATTGCGATCCCTGCCAGGCCATCCCACTTGGGACTGCGTTTTCAGTACCAGGTGGGAAATGTTATACCAGAATCGGCCGACTGCCATTCGTCCTTTCGGTTTGCGTGTCCGAGGCTACCTCAGAGACATCAACACCAGTCTCGATAGCATCGCACAGTCGACAGCTGAGCCACTTCCACCTTGGCTCGCTGTTTCCCCTTCCTGCGATTTTTCCCTGTGCAGGACGGGGAAGGCCTTTACACCCGGCTGTGTGTACCGGCAACTCTTTGCCAGCCATCGTGCTGCGCACCCGGACTTCTTTCCTGTCTTCACAGATGGCTCGAAGTCCGGCACTTCAGTGGGATCAGCCATGGTCTGCTGTGATGTAATCATTGCAGACCAGATCCCACAGCAGTGTTCCATCTTCACTGCTGAGTTGCATGCTATCAGCATTGCCTTGGACCATATAGCAGCTAAGCATCATCGTCGGTGTGTGCTTTACACCGACTCGCTTAGCTCGCTACAGGCTTTGATCTCCGTGAGGCATCGGCCTCACCCTGTTCTCTCCAAGATCTGCCAGCAGCTCCATCGTCTGGCAGCCACCACCACGATGCTCTTCTGTTGGGTGCCCGGTCATGTCGGAATCAGGGGCAATGATTTGGCAGATTCTGCTGCCAGGTCAGCCACGCCCCTGTCCGACTCTCCGTTGCCGGTTCCATATGTGGATTTCCGGCAGCGTTTCACCATCGAGCTCCGGGCACAGTGGCAGAGATCTTGGTCGGAACAGCTTACCAACAAGCTCTTTGAGATCAAACCTATCGTCAAACCGTGGCAGTCTTGTTACCGCAGAGATCGTAAGGAGGAAGTTGTCCTTGCTCGGCTCCGCTTAGGTCACTCGTTTTTAACCCACTCATTTCTTCTTAAGGCGGACGCAGTACCTAAGTGCGAGTTTTGTGACACCATTTTAACGATCAAACATATTTTAATTGAATGTCGATGTTTTAACTTTGAAAGACGAATGTTTTTTAACTCTCATGATTTTACGTCCGAGCCCCTTACACTCGGACATCTTTTATCCGATGAATCGTTTTTAACTCCTGTTTTTGACTTTTTACGTTTTACTGGATATTTTATGCGTTTATGAACCATTTTACTTTGTCACTTTGATTTTACGCTTGTTTCTGTTTTTTACTGGGTCCTATACACCCATTTTATTGTCGATTTTACACGTGTTGTTACTTTTTGCCATTTTTACTTATCTTTCTTGTTCTGGTTATGTTTCTCTGTGTTTTTAACTTTGGTTATGGGTTCAATGACTTTTATCACTTTATATCTTTTTGTTTGGCGCAATATAGCCCTGTTGCTCTTGCGCCAAAAAACCCCAAACAACCAACCAGCAGCAACGACAACAGGAAATAAGGGGCATTGTTTATTTGACTTATGCTTTTTTTTATCTCATTAATTTAGCTTGTTTCCCGTATAACGCTAGCTGGACTTTTCATACATACATATATATGTATGAAAAGTATATCAATGTGAAAAATCTCTTCATTACTACTACCTATTATAATAGTTCGTTGCAGTTTCATTACCCCCTTTTCTTTATGTATTAAAAATATCGCTGTTACAAATCCCCAAGAATACGTGAAAATATCGTGAAGCTTGGAGGAAATTTAAAATCTTCTGTATTCATTTTTAGTTGTTAGGAGCATTACGTAGTTCACTTTTTTACTAGACGCTTTGTTCCTTTCGAATAAAGCATACAGTTTGATATGCTTAGAGAGGGGTTCTCAACGTGGGGCACGCTGTAAAATTTTTTTGGGTACGCCGTGAGAACTCAAAAGTCGCTAGATCTAGTAACAAGTCCATTTCACTGATTACCCAGTAAAATGTTCATAATTTTATAAGATTTGTTAAATTGTTTGTCACTTTTTGTGTTTATCGATATATGTAATTTGTGAATACAAAATTTAATGTGTGTATATATATATATGTTTTATTTTATTCCCATTGTTATACTATAACTGTAGTTTTATCTATCTATCAAGGGGTACGCCAGTTACATACACATTTCCAGGGGGTACGTGAAGCATAAAAGGTTGAGAACCACTGGCTTAGAGCAAAGAATCATTTATATCATTCTCTTATGTCAAGTAGAATTGTTTAGTTTTTTACGTTATTTAAACGACGGAACAAACTACTCCCTTTCAGACGCCATCATTTTACGATAGAAGTGTATTCTTGGTAAGGCATTTGTCCTTTACAAGTTGAAGACAACGTATATCAACTACGGTTGAGTAGTCGGAGTAAAAACAAAAGCAGTGGAGAGATTCCACAAGCATAATTACCTGACTCTGACAAAGACTAGAACAATAGCGTCTGAGGTAACAAGCAGTAGTAGATGCTTTTGGCGAGACCCGCAGTTGCGATATGTGCACGAAGAACGATTTTGCATACTTTTGCATTCAAGGATAGGAAATACTCCTTCGTGTGTCGTGTTAAATGGTCATAAAAGCCAAGCTGAAGCTTCGCCGTGATCTTCTGAATTAATTTTATAGCCATTGCTTTTAAAACTAGAGGCTTTATTGTGGAAGTTCGTTATAAGACAATTACATAAAAGGATCGGTTTGATTAAGGTTTTTCTTGCAACTGAAGGATGATTTTTTAATGGAAATTATCTTGGGACGATGTTTCATTTCAGAAAAGGTATGTAATTTTTCCTCCTAAGTGATTTTTTAATATAGTAAACTCATCCATAGGCGAATTTTTTTGTTTGCGAATTAATTGGTTGAAATCCGCGGAGTCCCGCGAGCAAAACACAAACAGAACCTAAAATCTATTGAATGATTATTTTAGTAAAACATATCGCGTATTTTATGAATCATCATCCTCAAGTAGCCATAAGCTACGGAGGTCCAAGCAGATTATCCAATTTAGTTCTCCAAACACATGCCCTGAGCTGCATCTGGCCACTTAGATCAATTCTAACATGGTCCTGTTTGACATTATCTGCCACAGAATCCTAAGTCTCCCCCCCCCCCGCCTCTTTCTCAGGCCTTTAGTCACACTGTTCATAACCCTATTCGCTAATCTATATAGTTATGCATACGGCAGCATGGCCAAACCAACGGAATGAAACGGCTAAATCAACCATTTTCATGTTTTTTGTAAAAACCAACACATAAACTTTTTGTTTCGCATTATCCATTTTTTTTTGCAATCCATGCATTCCCTCCCCCCACCATTATCTTGATACCTAGAGTTTACCGTGCAAAATTTTCCTTTTAACCATTAAAGTATTGGGTTTCTCATAATGCATGCAATTGTGGCCAAGATAATTTTTAATTCATGAGAAAAATCACTGACCTCTGGTATATTATTCGGTAGTACTAACTACACATATTTAGCTCATGGTTATACTACCAAATGGTAGATCATTTAATTCTGAAGCCTGAAATAGCAAATGAAAGTTGAGGCTTTTTAATTGAAAACTTTGGATACGTAAAGGGCAAAGGCGGGGACCACTGAAATACGTCGGAATTCCAACTTTTAGGAATGTTTAGAAACATTTGTGTTTCGAAACTTTTCGAAACATTTGTGTTTCGAAACTTTTTAGAATGTTTAGAAACATTTGTGTTTAAAACTTTTAGGAATGTTTAGAAAAATTTTTGTTTGTGAAAGGTGGAAAAATTATTCTTAAATTTCCATCCTGATTTAGTTTAAAAAAATTAAATGAAAATTTATAGAAGAAATCTTTATTACTTGATGAACATACTCTTATAATTAAACAAGTATACGGACATCAGTGCGAGATATGTAAATCATCCAGATCAACATGTTCTTTTTTTCGACGTATCCACCTTGAAATGCAATCTCAATCTTCGCTTGACACATGAGGATTCAAACTGTTCTTTGATAGTCTTAAATTTCTCCGTGGCTTTTTTGCATGTCCCAGCCAATGCAAGTGTCTACTCCAGGTTTTTCAATTCTGGAAAGAGCCCAAATTGTTTTCCTAGTTCTCATTTCTATAGGCACGATTCAACACGTATGCACTCATAAACACCTGTGGAAACAGTTTTGAGAAGGAGCAAGTTAATAGACGTTATTTGTGAGCCATTTTTGCTCTCCTCTTAATGGATTTGTACAAATCCTCAAGTTTACATTTAGCCATTAAAGTCTATATGCGATTACGGACTAATCTCGATATTAAAGTCTAATAGATTCCTTTAAACTTGCAAATATATTAAATAAGTAATATATATATAACTTAAAAAAAAAATTACCCCACAAACAGCTGCTTGGCAATTGGTCTGACAGGGCCTGTTGAAACTAGGGTCTGCTTCTAAGATATCTATGGCGTGTAAAACACGCTATAGAAATCTCAATTTAGTTTTGCTTCCCCGGAATAATTTCTGTCGACGCCCATGGGCAAAACATGTATACGTGTGAGTATGAGACCACCTTTATAGTGGCGAACAAGAAGTAATATTTTTTTAAAGTATCCTTATGGCATAAAAAAATAAAATAATAAATACCCCCTCAAGCAGCTGCTTGCCACAGAGGTCTGACAGGAGCCTGTCAGTTTATATGCCACAGTAGGAGATCTGAGAGAATGGCAGGACCTCAGCAGAAAAACGACACACACATCCATGCCTAATTCCGGGGCTCGAACCCAGGTCCCTTAGAATCAGTAGCCAAGCGTGCTAACCACTCGGCCACGGGACGGCGTCCTTATGGCATATGAGCTTAAAAATCCGAACTGTAATCTTTTATGAACAAATCATTTGCAGTGACATGGCAAAATGTTTGCATTTAAAATAAAAAGTAGGCATACCTTGATAAATAAGCAGCAAGTTTATAATAAGATCACGAGATAGAACAATACTACCAGTGCAGTTTCTTTGGCATTTATCTTTTCTAAAATACTAGCTCTCTGTTCAGTCGTATTTTGAAGAGTGTAAATGCTTGTAAGTTTTCCTGCATACTGCTTGAGGTAGTAACACGAAACATAACGAGTAAGCCGAAAATTTTCTCGGTCCCTTGGCTTCCACTTCTAACAAGTTTTACTCTATATATTTTTCTTCCAAAATAACAAAATTCGTATAAGTTTTCTTTATTTTAAATGATAAAGAGAATGTAATATATCCTATAATTTTCTTCTGCCACTTGATGTTGAACAATCTTTGCTGTAGAGAAATGTGAAAGACATTTGTTCTCAATTAATCTGAATCACACATGTGCTTATTGTGTAAGAGTGAAAAAAGTGCACCACGTTAGTAGTATCATCACAACCTACCGATTCCCCTTTGCACAGTGCTTTCCCCCCCTATGTCGCAATCGTCCACGTTGCCTTCTTGACTTGGACACCCTATGTCGCAATCGACCGGAAATTGGCCTGTGCTGGGCCACGCTGCCTTCTGAACTTTGACCCCTATGTTGCAATCAACAGGAAATTGACCCTGGCGTAGCAACTGTCGTGGTATTAATAATTCATAATTAATAATTCATAATTAAAAATTCCTCCCCCTTTTAACCCCTTGTGCTATCTAGTTTTTAACTCTAATTTTAAGCTCCCCTTCTCGAATAGTCTCGTTTTTTCTTTATTTCAGACTCATCTATATTTTAAGCCCTGGATTTTGCAAACCCCCTGGTTGACCTATATTTTAAGCCCTACCTATATTTTAAGCCCCCTCCTTCCCACGGACTGGTTGATGCACGCCTAAGAATAATTGCACAGAAAAGGATGATTACAAGTCTCAATTGCAAAAACACCTCCAAAAAGACCCCCTGGTTGACCAATATTTTAAGCTCTACCTATATTTTAAGGCCCCTCCTTCCCTCGGACCGGCTGATGCACGCCTCAGAATAATTGCACAGAAAAGGATGATACAAGTCTCAATTGTAAAATCAACTCCCAAAGTTGTATTCTTATTAAACCTCCCTCCCCTTAAAAAACTAATCGGTGGTGTCCAATACGTATTTTAGTACATCTCCTGTATTTAAAAACTCTCTAGGTATTCATCTGAAATTTTACAAGACCACTCAACTCTTTCTGAATGACAACGGTCAGAATGCCTAATGCAGCTCTCTAAATAAAACTTTCTTTAACAGAAAATCAACTCTCAAAGTTGTATTCTTATTAATTAAACACTCACCAAAACCACACATCCCTTCTATTAAAAGTTACCTCTATTAAAACTTCACAAACTCACGTCCTTTTACAAGTTCTCTAAACATGTTGTATATTCTCTGTATTTATTCCTTATAATTAAATACTCATCAAAAATTCTCTCACCTTTATTAAAAAATCACTCCACGGTCGTAATAAAAAAGTTTTCTGTAGATGGGTTTCATCAAAAAAAAAAAAAATCCTCCCCCTGCAGTGAGATTCGAACCGACTATCTTGGGCTCGATAGCCGGACGCACTCGACTATGGTTTGTACTTAATGTGGCCTAGATAGGTGTCGAACGGGTCAGACATTTCAGATATTAACCTAGTACGTTTTTTACAACCTTCGTATTCTTTATAACTAGTTTTTTCTACGTATTTCTTATAATGAACCCGATAGTCCTTTCACGTTAACATATGTATTTTTTATAACTCACGTATTTTAAGTCCGTTTCAGTAACACTTATTTCTTTTAACTCCGTGACTGTTGGCTGTCGCTTACTAGGACTATCCACAGTAACTATTTTTAAAAGACTGGCCCGCAGAAAATGCCGATGGGTTAAAAATTAATAAAAACTGATTATACTCGTCACGATGAAAAATACTGAGGGGTAATAGGGCCGACCTAAAAGACTCAGTGTTCGGATCCTCACCCTGGACAACGTTTCACTGACGGATGGTTAAGTCCTGTGAAATTATTCCAAACGGGGAATCACAAGGGTTTTATTAACGAATGAATCTTGGATCTGTGCTGCTTCCGTGTCAGGAGCACTGCCCTACATCGTGAAAACCCACTAGCACTCTTTATCGTGGTTTTCGGACTCGATATTTTTCCAAGTCCCGAGACGGTTCTCCCAATTCTATCCTTTACGATACAAGGGCGTTTCAATGTACCCAATGTAGACAAACCCTTTTGAAATGACGCGTCCTAAACCTCCAAGTGCTGGGCTTATTAAAATTAGTCTCCATCGGGTTGGTCCCGTCAGATATCTGTGTTTCCACGTAGTAATGCTACACGGTAGAAAAGTCGGCTAAAAAACCGTCTTTAACATCGTTTGCGTGCGAACGTATGCCGCATCACGCTGTTGAAATCGGGTAAAAAAATAACTTTTTTTTTTTGTACGCAGTAGAATGTTCAAAGTACGTTGCAGTTACTGTTGCGTAAAAACTTTAGTTCCATCACGAATGCACGTTAACGGTGTAGGGGAACATTAGTTTTAGCAAATACTTCAACTATAAAAAAAAAATAATACGATGTCTCACGCACCCTTTCAACTTACCTGCACTAATCCACTGATATTTTATTTGCAGCTGGACTGATAGTCAAAATTTAGCAAATATTACAAAGAATCTCTCAATTGTAAAAATCAACTCTCAAAGTTGTATTCTTATTAATTAAAACCCTTTCTATTAAAAGTTACCTCTATTAAAAATCTTTTGCTATTCATTTTGCCAGGACTGCTAAACGATTCCCTTTTATTAAACTTCAATTCTTTGGGATTCATTTTTTCCAACCCGTTAATCGATCCCCTAGTAAATAAAAACTCTCACTTACCTTTATTAAAATCATCCAGCGCTCGTAATAAATCAGTTTACTCTAGATGGGTTTAATCGGAAAAAAAAATCATTCCGTCGCTAGCGTACCTCAACGTTAATTTCGGGAAAAAGTCTCATCGGATCCAAGGTCCACGTATTTTACTAGAAGAATGACACAGTAACTGTTCCAGAGAAAAATTAATAAAATTTGGTTTAAATTATTCGTAGGACTTGTATATAAGATCTAGCTTTAGACGCTCACCAGCCTAAAAGTTTACAAAGACTGTTATCAGTGTATCGGAAATCGTACGTTTCCTGTTGACATCCTTCAGATCGTTTATTAGGGGGTAGCAACAGCACTTTCGCCACATCACACGATATGGTGCAATCCTTTTTCAGCTGGAAGGTCAAATGTCCAGCGCTTCACTGTGTCTGCATTTGACACTGATAAGGTTTAAAAATAGATATTTCCTAGAATCCACATTGCCTTCTCAGGTTGGACTTTGAACCCTATGTCGCAACCGACCATATTTTAAGTCCTCTTCATAGAACCCCTGGTTGACTTATATTTTAAGTCCTCTTCTCGAATTTTCTTGTTTTTCCCCTGTTTAACCCATATTTGAAGCCCTCCCCTCTTCATAGATCCACCTATATTTTAAGCCCTCCCCTCTTTAAACCAAATCAGTTTTTGCGCATTTAATCTGTGTCATCCAACGTCCATACTATTTTTAGTATGTCTCCTGTATTTAAAAAAAAAATATTGGCTTTCGTCGCCGTATTTGAACGCGCTACCTCAGTACCGATAGCTGAAGCGTCATCGCCAGGGCGCGGATTTTTGCGGAGATAAATCTCAACTCTGGCCCTGCTATCCGCTCGACAATATTTGCTACTGATAAAACGATTTCCTTCATTAAAAATAAAAACTAATTAAATAATGGGGTATCACTGAGAAAATACTGGGAAGAACAAACTGATTTCGTGCTAAAACATCTCCAGATTTCAGCTTACTTGAAAAACTATTGTTAGAAATGAACCAGTGACTTGAATCACTCAACTTCCATAAGAATACACAATTATGGTACAGTGTCGGGAAGAAATATGTTTCAACGAAATTCAATTGCATGTATTACGATCAGAAAAATAATTTAGTGGACAAAGTTTAAAATAGTTATTAAATGGTACCTTACAGTGCAAGTGCGCTTCAGGCGAAAAGCCTCCCCTTCGAACACTGCACTCCGTTTTTCCGAAGTAACTGTGTCACAAGTCTTCCTACATCATCCCTAAACAGAGAATCGGATTCAATGTGCAAGAAGATCAAGACCTCATTTGAAGGAGCACATAGTGGATACTGCACTCCATAGTGAAATGAACATTGGCCTCTTGCGGGACCTAGTTATATCCCTACTCCAAGAGAATTACTAATGAAAACGTGCTATTGTTAATGTATGTAATTCCAACAAAAAATGTTTTGTCTGTTTTAGCCACTTTGTATCCTGCAATAGGAAACACTGAACACCTTAACAACTATATACATTTAGAAGAAAACACATCAGGTCTAATTTTCCCTTTAACAATAAATCAAATATCTAAATTCGAAAAAATTAACATTTCTGTCTGGATACGAGAAAGAGATGTTCCCACTCTACATCACACCATTCAGATTTAAAGCGCACGCAAATCTCCTACTGTTATCAGACGATGAAAAGTAGCATTATTGTTCCATTAAGAATTTGTTTCTATGAAATTCAAAGGGAGAATGCTGTTTTCCATATTATAGGGAATGCAATTAATACATTCCTTGCAGATGGCTGTCCTTTAGGTTACGAAATAATCTTATTAGAACGCTTAAAATTGAGATGACACACATTAGCTCCTCGGAGAAGCGCTAGCGGGTAGAAGAATATACCCGTGTAATGAAAATATTCATTCGACATAAAAAACCTACGCCAATATCGCGTACACTGACGTGCTCCTCTTTGCTGATGTGTTTGGTGGCAGATACTGACCCCTGCT
The DNA here is from genome assembly GCA_038380435.1 of Ryuthela nishihirai. Lineage (NCBI taxonomy): Eukaryota > Metazoa > Arthropoda > Arachnida > Araneae > Heptathelidae > Ryuthela > Ryuthela nishihirai. Next base: position 40,264,782 of record JAWZYU010000029.1, read on the forward strand.
ATGTTTACACAGCTCCTGCCTTCATACCTGAAGATGACAAATACTAGAGTTGATAACCTACAATGTATCTTTTTGGAAGGCATACGAGGAGGAATTTCGGTGATATGCAGACAACAAGCATTTAGAATGAAAAACTGATTGCAAGTTTGCTTTACTGTCATACAAACCTGAAAAGAGATGAAATGGGTAGTACTTTACCCATGATACACCATGTGACTAGGTCGTTAAATCAAATTACATGCATAAACGAAATGCTTGGTAAATTCAATGAGAATCACTAAAATGTAAAGAGTGTTGGAATATCTGTAAATGCACACACATTTCAGTGGATAGGTGAATATTTTCACAATTCTTTGGAAGTGGAAGGCACAATAACTGTAAAACATACTGTGACGAGAGAGAAAGTATAAAAATGTAGTGGGATGGTTGTAAAAAATCGCTTCAAAACAGAAAATTACAACGCAAATACTGAAAGATAGAAAAAAACGACTATTCGACGGTTATTCTAAACTGCTATCTCACGCTCTTTTCAGATTTCCTGGTTCTATAGTTCCCTAGTACGTAGCGCATAAGTGTGGGTGTAGTTGGCTATTTTTCGTTGCAAACACAAGTTGTTTTCACTATTAGTTATTTTTCCTGCATGAGAATACACATTTCTATACTACATTGCGTACACACGGATGGACGAATATCACAAAATACTTTGCATATAGAAAACATCAGCAAAGAACCACAGAAGTTTGGAAATTTAAAATCTGAAAACTCAGTGTTTATAAGAAAACAACAATATTTTCAGTACTTCCATGAAAAGTTGAGTCCCAGAATCGATCCGCTAGACCTGACCTTGCATTCTCTGACTTCAACCACCAATAAAACGTAATGTAAGCTCTCTCGTCGGTTATCCCAACCCGCTATCTCTTTTCAGAGTTTCTGGCCCCCTCGGTACGTTTGAATAAGCGCATAAGTGTGGGTGAAAATGGCTATTTTTCGCTGCAAACACAAGTTTTTCGACAAAGATAGGGTGTTTCACTACAATCTAACATGGGATTTCATGTGTGTTTAGTTATTTTTCCTGCATGAGAATATTTCTAATCCTTCTCATAGACAGCAGGTTAGTTATTTCGGATCTAACAAAGCCAAGGTTTGAGATCCATAGTAAGACATGAACGTTTGTGTTGTTTTCCTACCAAGATCCCGACATCCTCTCACCCCCTTCTACTGGGTCGTATGAAAAAATCCTGTAACTGTTACGACAATTAGCTGCGTGAAGGCGTATTTATTTTTAAAGCAAAGACACACTAATTTCGGACTCGCTAGCTAGAGAATGATATATTAACTTGCTAAAGTTTGATTTTAATGATCAGATAGTGTATACATCACCACTTTTTTAGTTCATTACTAATATCTTCTAACTTTCAAAGGAAATATTGTCTCATTATAAGCGATTTCATACAAAGAGATGCGCACTCTATGCTTCACATTTAAATCTATAGAGATAACGATCACTGCCCATGGAACACATCTGTGAAAAACACGCTATGATAGGGTTTGAGGAAGATTTTTAGTCCATGGGGGTGCTGCACTGCAGGAAAGCACATTATCTTTGAGATCAGAACCTACATGAAAGTTATACTGTTTGGGTTTGAGAAAGATTCTTTAGTTCACGGGACACCGCATGAATAAGTGCATAAGTGTGGGTGAAGACGGCTATTTTTCGCTGCAAACACAAGTTTTTCGACAAAGATAGGGTGTTTCACTACAATCTAACACGGGATTTCATGTGTGTTTAGTTATTTTTCCTGCATGAGAATATTTCTAATCTATCTCATAGACAGCAGGTTAGTTACTTCTGATCTAACAAAGCCAAGGTCTGAGATCCATAGTAAGACATGAACGTTTGTGTTGTTTTCCTACCAAGGTCCCGACATCCTCTCACATGAAATATTACTGTACTAGGATCTAGAAAAATCACTATTCATTACATTAATTTTTTTATTACATTCATGTATTTCAACCCATTTTCTTGTCAAGAGCTAAAATTATTTGATGAATGAACGACAAAATATCTTCAAATGCAGTGGACGCATGACAGAATAACTTCAAAATAAGTTCCAATAGCTGAAAAAGCAACTGTAAAAAATTAGATAAATACACACCGGGAAAGACAGAATTGCTTTCAAAACATTAAAATACCTTAAATGTGTGGCTGAATCACCACCAAATATCTCCAGCACACTTTTAAAGGAAATATTGTCTCATTATAAGCGATTTCATACAAAGAGATACGCACTCTATGCTTCACATTTAAATCTATAGAGATAACGATCACTGCCCATGGAACACATCTGTGAAAAAACACGCTACGATTGGGTTTGAGAAAGATTTTTAGCCCATGGGGGTGCTGCACTGCAAGAAGGCACATTATCTTTGATATCAGAACGTACGTGAAAGTTATACTGTTTGGGTTTGAGAAATATTCTTTAGTTCACAGGGCACAGCATTACACTAAAGCACACTGTCTTGTACGTATGTCTGTCTGTATGTTTGTTTCTCTCTCTCTGTGTGTGTGTGTGTGTTTGTGTCTATGTGTAAATATGTATGTTACTACGAAATGTGTGTACGTGTAGATGTGTGCATATATGTCAAGATGTAACTGTGTCTGCATGTTTGTTTCTCTCTAGGTGTGTGTGTTTCAGTGAATCGTGTATGTGTGCGTATGTGAGTGTGTGTATGTTCATGTATGTTAATATGTTTCTTTATATGTATATGTTTTCGTGCGTATGTGTTAAGATGTCTGTGTGCACATAGTCGTTTCTCTGTATGTGTATACGTCTTCATGTTTGTCCCTCTGTGTGTGTTAAAGTGTCTGTATGTGTTTCATCTTTATGTGTATATGTTATCGTGTGTGTGTGTTTGTTCACATGCAAGAATAAACGTATTGTCTTACGGACACTTGCTTGCTACAGAAGAAGCTAACAATTTAAAACGAGAGTTGTGGCTATGCAAAATATTTCATCACAGATCTTAACTTGAATACTCATATTTCAGGAGATGTAAGGCTTTTTCTTCAGCACGTTCGAATATTTTTTGAACACGACTGTCTTACGTTACGTCTTACGTTACGTTTCCTGTCAGATGTCTCGTAACGAACAAATCGTGTGTGTGTGTGTGTTCTGCTAATACAGAAGAGGACATTCAACCGAGAATATTTCAAACTTAGAATAATACGACATCCTGATGCGTTAAGAACGAAGTGGAGAGATACTAACAGCTGAAACACGACCTGAAGCGATCGAAATCCTGTTGTTTCGCGCAAGGGGACGAAGGGTGATAAAGCGTAAAAAATCCTTGTTTCAAAAAAGAGGCCTCTTTTTTGAAACTACTGGATTTTTTCAGTAGTAGTCCCCTTGCGCGAAACAACAGGATTTCGATCGCTTCAGGTCGTGTTTCAGCTGTTAGTATCTCTCCACTTCGTTCTTAACGCATCAGGATGTCGTATTATTCTAAGTTTGAAATATTCTCGGTTGAATGTCCTCTTCTGTATTAGCAGAACACACACACACACACGATTTGTTCGTTACGAGACATCTGACAGGAAACGTAACGTAAGACGTAACGTAAGACAGTCGTGTTCAAAAAATATTCGAACGTGCTGAAGAAAAAGCCTTACATCTCCTGAAATATGAGTATTCAAGTTAAGATCTGTGATGAAATATTTTGCATAGCCACAACTCTCGTTTTAAATTGTTAGCTTCTTCTGTAGCAAGCAAGTGTCCGTAAGACAATACGTTTATTCTTGCATGTGAACAAACACACACACACGATAACATATACACATAAAGATGAAACACATACAGACACTTTAACACACACAGAGGGACAAACATGAAGACGTATACACATACAGAGAAACGACTATGTGCACACAGACATCTTAACACATACGCACGAAAACATATACATATAAAGAAACATATTAACATACATGAACATACACACACTCACATACGCACACATACACGATTCACTGAAACACACACACCTAGAGAGAAACAAACATGCAGACACAGTTACATCTTGACATATATGCACACATCTACACGTACACACATTTCGTAGTAACATACATATTTACACATAGACACAAACACACACACACACACAGAGAGAGAGAAACAAACATACAGACAGACATACGTACAAGACAGTGTGCTTTAGTGTAATGCTGTGCCCTGTGAACTAAAGAATATTTCTCAAACCCAAACAGTATAACTTTCACGTACGTTCTGATATCAAAGATAATGTGCCTTCTTGCAGTGCAGCACCCCCATGGGCTAAAAATCTTTCTCAAACCCAATCGTAGCGTGTTTTTTCACAGATGTGTTCCATGGGCAGTGATCGTTATCTCTATAGATTTAAATGTGAAGCATAGAGTGCGTATCTCTTTGTATGAAATCGCTTATAATGAGACAATATTTCCTTTAAAAGTGTGCTGGAGATATTTGGTGGTGATTCAGCCACACATTTAAGGTATTTTAATGTTTTGAAAGCAATTCTGTCTTTCCCGGTGTGTATTTATCTAATTTTTTACAGTTGCTTTTTCAGCTATTGGAACTTATTTTGAAGTTATTCTGTCATGCGTCCACTGCATTTGAAGATATTTTGTCGTTCATTCATCAAATAATTTTAGCTCTTGACAAGAAAATGGGTTGAAATACATGAATGTAATAAAAAAATTAATGTAATGAATAGTGATTTTTCTAGATCCTAGTACAGTAATATTTCATGTGAGAGGATGTCGGGACCTTGGTAGGAAAACAACACAAACGTTCATGTCTTACTATGGATCTCAGACCTTGGCTTTGTTAGATCAGAAGTAACTAACCTGCTGTCTATGAGATAGATTAGAAATATTCTCATGCAGGAAAAATAACTAAACACACATGAAATCCCGTGTTAGATTGTAGTGAAACACCCTATCTTTGTCGAAAAACTTGTGTTTGCAGCGAAAAATAGCCGTCTTCACCCACACTTATGCACTTATTCATGCGGTGTCCCGTGAACTAAAGAATCTTTCTCAAACCCAAACAGTATAACTTTCATGTAGGTTCTGATCTCAAAGATAATGTGCTTTCCTGCAGTGCAGCACCCCCATGGACTAAAAATCTTCCTCAAACCCTATCATAGCGTGTTTTTCACAGATGTGTTCCATGGGCAGTGATCGTTATCTCTATAGATTTAAATGTGAAGCATAGAGTGCGCATCTCTTTGTATGAAATCGCTTATAATGAGACAATATTTCCTTTGAAAGTTAGAAGATATTAGTAATGAACTAAAAAAGTGGTGATGTATACACTATCTGATCATTAAAATCAAACTTTAGCAAGTTAATATATCATTCTCTAGCTAGCGAGTCCGAAATTAGTGTGTCTTTGCTTTAAAAATAAATACGCCTTCACGCAGCTAATTGTCGTAACAGTTACAGGATTTTTTCATACGACCCAGTAGAAGGGGGTGAGAGGATGTCGGGATCTTGGTAGGAAAACAACACAAACGTTCATGTCTTACTATGGATCTCAAACCTTGGCTTTGTTAGATCCGAAATAACTAACCTGCTGTCTATGAGAAGGATTAGAAATATTCTCATGCAGGAAAAATAACTAAACACACATGAAATCCCATGTTAGATTGTAGTGAAACACCCTATCTTTGTCGAAAAACTTGTGTTTGCAGCGAAAAATAGCCATTTTCACCCACACTTATGCGCTTATTCAAACGTACCGAGGGGGCCAGAAACTCTGAAAAGAGATAGCGGGTTGGGATAACCGACGAGAGAGCTTACATTACGTTTTATTGGTGGTTGAAGTCAGAGAATGCAAGGTCAGGTCTAGCGGATCGATTCTGGGACTCAACTTTTCATGGAAGTACTGAAAATATTGTTGTTTTCTTATAAACACTGAGTTTTCAGATTTTAAATTTCCAAACTTCTGTGGTTCTTTGCTGATGTTTTCTATATGCAAAGTATTTTGTGATATTCGTCCATCCGTGTGTACGCAATGTAGTATAGAAATGTGTATTCTCATGCAGGAAAAATAACTAATAGTGAAAACAACTTGTGTTTGCAACGAAAAATAGCCAACTACACCCACACTTATGCGCTACGTACTAGGGAACTATAGAACCAGGAAATCTGAAAAGAGCGTGAGATAGCAGTTTAGAATAACCGTCGAATAGTCGTTTTTTTCTATCTTTCAGTATTTGCGTTGTAATTTTCTGTTTTGAAGCGATTTTTTACAACCATCCCACTACATTTTTATACTTTCTCTCTCGTCACAGTATGTTTTACAGTTATTGTGCCTTCCACTTCCAAAGAATTGTGAAAATATTCACCTATCCACTGAAATGTGTGTGCATTTACAGATATTCCAACACTCTTTACATTTTAGTGATTCTCATTGAATTTACCAAGCATTTCGTTTATGCATGTAATTTGATTTAACGACCTAGTCACATGGTGTATCATGGGTAAAGTACTACCCATTTCATCTCTTTTCAGGTTTGTATGACAGTAAAGCAAACTTGCAATCAGTTTTTCATTCTAAATGCTTGTTGTCTGCATATCACCGAAATTCCTCCTCGTATGCCTTCCAAAAAGATACATTGTAGGTTATCAACTCTAGTATTTGTCATCTTCAGGTATGAAGGCAGGAGCTGTGTAAACATAGCAGGGGTCAGTATCTGCCACCAAACACATCAGCAAAGAGGAGCACGTCAGTGTACGCGATATTGGCGTAGGTTTTTTATGTCGAATGAATATTTTCATTACACGGGTATATTCTTCTACCCGCTAGCGCTTCTCCGAGGAGCTAATGTGTGTCATCTCAATTTTAAGCGTTCTAATAAGATTATTTCGTAACCTAAAGGACAGCCATCTGCAAGGAATGTATTAATTGCATTCCCTATAATATGGAAAACAGCATTCTCCCTTTGAATTTCATAGAAACAAATTCTTAATGGAACAATAATGCTACTTTTCATCGTCTGATAACAGTAGGAGATTTGCGTGCGCTTTAAATCTGAATGGTGTGATGTAGAGTGGGAACATCTCTTTCTCGTATCCAGACAGAAATGTTAATTTTTTCGAATTTAGATATTTGATTTATTGTTAAAGGGAAAATTAGACCTGATGTGTTTTCTTCTAAATGTATATAGTTGTTAAGGTGTTCAGTGTTTCCTATTGCAGGATACAAAGTGGCTAAAACAGACAAAACATTTTTTGTTGGAATTACATACATTAACAATAGCACGTTTTCATTAGTAATTCTCTTGGAGTAGGGATATAACTAGGTCCCGCAAGAGGCCAATGTTCATTTCACTATGGAGTGCAGTATCCACTATGTGCTCCTTCAAATGAGGTCTTGATCTTCTTGCACATTGAATCCGATTCTCTGTTTAGGGATGATGTAGGAAGACTTGTGACACAGTTACTTCGGAAAAACGGAGTGCAGTGTTCGAAGGGGAGGCTTTTCGCCTGAAGCGCACTTGCACTGTAAGGTACCATTTAATAACTATTTTAAACTTTGTCCACTAAATTATTTTTCTGATCGTAATACATGCAATTGAATTTCGTTGAAACATATTTCTTCCCGACACTGTACCATAATTGTGTATTCTTATGGAAGTTGAGTGATTCAAGTCACTGGTTCATTTCTAACAATAGTTTTTCAAGTAAGCTGAAATCTGGAGATGTTTTAGCACGAAATCAGTTTGTTCTTCCCAGTATTTTCTCAGTGATACCCCATTATTTAATTAGTTTTTATTTTTAATGAAGGAAATCGTTTTATCAGTAGCAAATATTGTCGAGCGGATAGCAGGGCCAGAGTTGAGATTTATCTCCGCAAAAATCCGCGCCCTGGCGATGACGCTTCAGCTATCGGTACTGAGGTAGCGCGTTCAAATACGGCGACGAAAGCCAATATTTTTTTTTTAAATACAGGAGACATACTAAAAATAGTATGGACGTTGGATGACACAGATTAAATGCGCAAAAACTGATTTGGTTTAAAGAGGGGAGGGCTTAAAATATAGGTGGATCTATGAAGAGGGGAGGGCTTCAAATATGGGTTAAACAGGGGAAAAACAAGAAAATTCGAGAAGAGGACTTAAAATATAAGTCAACCAGGGGTTCTATGAAGAGGACTTAAAATATGGTCGGTTGCGACATAGGGTTCAAAGTCCAACCTGAGAAGGCAATGTGGATTCTAGGAAATATCTATTTTTAAACCTTATCAGTGTCAAATGCAGACACAGTGAAGCGCTGGACATTTGACCTTCCAGCTGAAAAAGGATTGCACCATATCGTGTGATGTGGCGAAAGTGCTGTTGCTACCCCCTAATAAACGATCTGAAGGATGTCAACAGGAAACGTACGATTTCCGATACACTGATAACAGTCTTTGTAAACTTTTAGGCTGGTGAGCGTCTAAAGCTAGATCTTATATACAAGTCCTACGAATAATTTAAACCAAATTTTATTAATTTTTCTCTGGAACAGTTACTGTGTCATTCTTCTAGTAAAATACGTGGACCTTGGATCCGATGAGACTTTTTCCCGAAATTAACGTTGAGGTACGCTAGCGACGGAATGATTTTTTTTTCCGATTAAACCCATCTAGAGTAAACTGATTTATTACGAGCGCTGGATGATTTTAATAAAGGTAAGTGAGAGTTTTTATTTACTAGGGGATCGATTAACGGGTTGGAAAAAATGAATCCCAAAGAATTGAAGTTTAATAAAAGGGAATCGTTTAGCAGTCCTGGCAAAATGAATAGCAAAAGATTTTTAATAGAGGTAACTTTTAATAGAAAGGGTTTTAATTAATAAGAATACAACTTTGAGAGTTGATTTTTACAATTGAGAGATTCTTTGTAATATTTGCTAAATTTTGACTATCAGTCCAGCTGCAAATAAAATATCAGTGGATTAGTGCAGGTAAGTTGAAAGGGTGCGTGAGACATCGTATTATTTTTTTTTTATAGTTGAAGTATTTGCTAAAACTAATGTTCCCCTACACCGTTAACGTGCATTCGTGATGGAACTAAAGTTTTTACGCAACAGTAACTGCAACGTACTTTGAACATTCTACTGCGTACAAAAAAAAAAAGTTATTTTTTTACCCGATTTCAACAGCGTGATGCGGCATACGTTCGCACGCAAACGATGTTAAAGACGGTTTTTTAGCCGACTTTTCTACCGTGTAGCATTACTACGTGGAAACACAGATATCTGACGGGACCAACCCGATGGAGACTAATTTTAATAAGCCCAGCAGGAGGTTTAGGACGCGTCATTTCAAAAGGGTTTGTCTACATTGGGTACATTGAAACGCCCTTGTATCGTAAAGGATAGAATTGGGAGAACCGTCTCGGGACTTGGAAAAATATCGAGTCCGAAAACCACGATAAAGAGTGCTAGTGGGTTTTCACGATGTAGGGCAGTGCTCCTGACACGGAAGCAGCACAGATCCAAGATTCATTCGTTAATAAAACCCTTGTGATTCCCCGTTTGGAATAATTTCACAGGACTTAACCATCCGTCAGTGAAACGTTGTCCAGGGTGAGGATCCGAACACTGAGTCTTTTAGGTCGGCCCTATTACCCCTCAGTATTTTTCATCGTGACGAGTATAATCAGTTTTTATTAATTTTTAACCCATCGGCATTTTCTGCGGGCCAGTCTTTTAAAAATAGTTACTGTGGATAGTCCTAGTAAGCGACAGCCAACAGTCACGGAGTTAAAAGAAATAAGTGTTACTGAAACGGACTTAAAATACGTGAGTTATAAAAAATACATATGTTAACGTGAAAGGACTATCGGGTTCATTATAAGAAATACGTAGAAAAAACTAGTTATAAAGAATACGAAGGTTGTAAAAAACGTACTAGGTTAATATCTGAAATGTCTGACCCGTTCGACACCTATCTAGGCCACATTAAGTACAAACCATAGTCGAGTGCGTCCGGCTATCGAGCCCAAGATAGTCGGTTCGAATCTCACTGCAGGGGGAGGATTTTTTTTTTTTGATGAAACCCATCTACAGAAAACTTTTTTATTACGACCGTGGAGTGATTTTTTAATAAAGGTGAGAGAATTTTTGATGAGTATTTAATTATAAGGAATAAATACAGAGAATATACAACATGTTTAGAGAACTTGTAAAAGGACGTGAGTTTGTGAAGTTTTAATAGAGGTAACTTTTAATAGAAGGGATGTGTGGTTTTGGTGAGTGTTTAATTAATAAGAATACAACTTTGAGAGTTGATTTTCTGTTAAAGAAAGTTTTATTTAGAGAGCTGCATTAGGCATTCTGACCGTTGTCATTCAGAAAGAGTTGAGTGGTCTTGTAAAATTTCAGATGAATACCTAGAGAGTTTTTAAATACAGGAGATGTACTAAAATACGTATTGGACACCACCGATTAGTTTTTTAAGGGGAGGGAGGTTTAATAAGAATACAACTTTGGGAGTTGATTTTACAATTGAGACTTGTATCATCCTTTTCTGTGCAATTATTCTGAGGCGTGCATCAGCCGGTCCGAGGGAAGGAGGGGCCTTAAAATATAGGTAGAGCTTAAAATATTGGTCAACCAGGGGGTCTTTTTGGAGGTGTTTTTGCAATTGAGACTTGTAATCATCCTTTTCTGTGCAATTATTCTTAGGCGTGCATCAACCAGTCCGTGGGAAGGAGGGGGCTTAAAATATAGGTAGGGCTTAAAATATAGGTCAACCAGGGGGTTTGCAAAATCCAGGGCTTAAAATATAGATGAGTCTGAAATAAAGAAAAAACGAGACTATTCGAGAAGGGGAGCTTAAAATTAGAGTTAAAAACTAGATAGCACAAGGGGTTAAAAGGGGGAGGAATTTTTAATTATGAATTATTAATTATGAATTATTAATACCACGACAGTTGCTACGCCAGGGTCAATTTCCTGTTGATTGCAACATAGGGGTCAAAGTTCAGAAGGCAGCGTGGCCCAGCACAGGCCAATTTCCGGTCGATTGCGACATAGGGTGTCCAAGTCAAGAAGGCAACGTGGACGATTGCGACATAGGGGGGGAAAGCACTGTGCAAAGGGGGATCGGTAGGTTGTGATGATACTACTCACGTTATTATATATTCTTTCTTACAACTGCATGCTATTATAGTAATAATATCAAGGATCTTTTTGGAATGTGGTCACTCTCTCTAAACTGCTGGCAGTTACTGGTAATTTATGGAATGACCCAGTTTGTGTGGGCAGACCCCATGACTGAGCGTACGCCCCATCTTTAGATTGCTTGCTTCGATGCATGTCACTGGAGTGAATGTCGCTTCTGCACCATTTCTGTCTTGCCCACGAAACCATGAAAATGTAGATCCCGAGGTTAAAAAGCGCAAGTGGCTCGTAAGATGCATGTCACGGAACGCTTCATTAACTGCTCGTAAATTGGCAGCACAGTTATGTAATCCTCCTAAAACTCCGATAGAGGTGCAACATCTCTTCACATTCGCTGAGCAATTTTCGATGTCAATTTGCCTTGAGATGATCTATGACGTGCATTCATCAGGCCATGAAAGATGGATCTTACGAGTTTTTAGGTGTTACGCTCATTTTATTCAAACCATTGTTTCCGGTTCGACAAGCTTCTTGGAGATTAGTCGCTATGGAAAAATACGTTAAGCAGAACGGTAAATTAGAAGAATGTTCAAATAAACATAGTTGGCTGCATTTTGTAATTGACTGTCCCGGCTAAATTGGGGCGGGGTGGCTCAGTCGGTAGCGCGCCAGGCTCGTAATCTGTAGTTACCAGGTTCGAGTCCCAGCTGGGTCAGCGTTGATATTTATCTGCGCAAAAATTCCCCGCCTTACCCACGGTCAGTAGGGCACACCGGTGGGCTTGGAAAGGCCGCCGTCCGTCGGATGGGACGTTAAGCCGTGGCGGGAGTGTGTGGGAGAGCCATACCCTGTGCACGTTAAAGAACACGCTGGATGGCCTTGACGGGAGGCTACCATCTGTCTCCCAACAGCTGTTCCAGTGGGTCCCCTCCCCCAACCTTCTCTGAGCCTTCTGGGTCCATGTGACCTGGCCATTTAGCCCATGGTATGCAAAAAAGTGCCGCTCAGAGGAAAACAACTCAACCCGGCTAAATTTTTTTTAAGGGAAAAAAATACTCTCTTAGGAAACATTTCTAGTATATCGAGAGAATCAGTATGAATATGAATATTAATGGACTTTTCGTAGCATTCTGTCCAGTTATCAACGAAGTAAAAGCGTACCTGAGGGAGGCAGATGTCCTCTTCCCTCTACCATATCTGCGGATTTCCATCGATATCAGCAGGGATAAATTGCATACACTTCAGCCTAGAACTCTTCTTAGTGTTGATTTCTGTTCTTCGAACTCACAATATTTATTGGTCTTATCATTCGTTGAAGTATTTAGCACCTAATATGAATTTGACTGGAAAAGTGTCCAATATTCAAAAGCTTTTGTTGTTAAAGAACGAAAAAAATTTATTACTTTCTTTTCCGATCTGATCGATTTTTCGAGTCTCAGTTAATTATTCGTGTTAGTATGCTACATTTATTGTAACTATTATCGCATGGAAGATTCAGCCTTCACTGCAATGACGCTATGTGTGGTTCAATAACGAGCTTCTTTAGGAGTGTAACATATGGGGGACAAGAGAAGTTGACCACCGTCCACACCATCGGACCTTCATAAAACTGTCAGTTCTCCCGCTTTTAAACGGAGCTGAACGTGCATACTGTTGCAGCTAGGAAATTTTTTTTTTATTAAAATATATAACTTATCGTAAATGTGCGCCTAGTTACTCCCATTATACTAGGAAAGCTTATTTTTTATAAATTCCGTTTCATTCTACCTGGGAAATGCCGCCATCCATTGAATGGGACTTTAAGCCATGGAGTCGTATTCAGTAGAATTAAACCTCTGCACATTAAAGAACACGCTGGATGGCCTTGACAGGCGTCATCCATCTGTCTCCTAACAGCTCTTCAGTGGGTCCCCTGCCCCAACCTTCTGAGTCCTTTTGGTGCTCGTGACCTGGACATTTAGCCCACTGTGTGCAAAAACGTGCCACTCAGAGGTAAAACAATCCAACCCATTCTACCTTTGTAGTTTTCTTTTTATAGTGTACCCCATTTGCGTGTGTTTCTAAAGTGTAGAAATCTACATATGGTTGCTCGGCCTTTCGAACTCTTGTTTCTTGTTTTTGTCTTTTGTGCGCCTTGGTATTGCGTCAGAGATTGAATCTGCGAATCCTTGTATCCTGCTAATATTACTTCGTAAAATAAAGGCAATCGTTAGCCTTGGCTGCGCTAGCGAGTGCAGTGTAGCGCATTCATTTGTAAAGGTCTCTCTTTTTTAACTTTGTGTTTTTGAAAGATGCGTGCTTCCAACGGAAATAAACAGCCGAGTTCAGGTCATCTGGAACGGACCGGAAAGCTTTAACTGGAAACAGCAATCTTTGATGTTATTTTGCCCCACGTAGACCTCATTGCTGACCTTTCTGAGACTTTGATATTAATAAAAAGAATCCCAACTAAGTAGACAACAATAAGAACAAGAGACAACTAAGTAGCGCTTCTTTTCTACATGTTATTGAAAAATCTTGATCATTTTCCAAATTGGAACGTTATAAATTTCATTTTATGTGCCAAGATCATGACTCTAGCGAGTTTGAATTCATTAAAACAATTGACACATTATGTTGTCAGTAAACATGGGCGTTACTTGGAGAAGAAAAAATTGTTTTTTTTTGCTGTAAAGGTATTAATACATTTGATGTTTGATAATAAAGTATGAATCCGTTCATGTTCTTGTTAAAGAAAATGTTTCGATAGTTATTAAATCGTGTTGATTCCATTTAGTGTTAATGTTGGAGAGTTCACTGAGTTAGCCAAAAAGATTTAAAAAATTAACAATATTCCACCAATTAAAAAATGTGAAAAGCACTTCACTGCCTCGTTCAGTAGGGGAAAGCTGCCGTCCATCGGATGCAACGTTTAGCCTTGGCGCTGTGTGCGGGAGAGACTTTAAAGAACACGCTGGATGGCCTTGACTGGATGCTGCCATCTGTCTCTTAACAGCTGCCAGGTGAGTCCCCTCCCCCCAACCTTTTCTGAGCTCTCGGGGTTCTTGTGACCTGAAATTTAGCCCATTGTGTGGAAACACGTGCCGTTCAGAGGTTGGGTTGTTTTACCTCTGAGCGGCACTTTTTTGCATACCATGGGCTAAATGGCCAGGTCACATAGACCAGAAGGTTGGGGGAGGGGACTCACTGGAACAGCTGTTGGGAGACAGATGGTAGTCTCCCGTCAAGGCCATCCAGCGTGTTCTTTAACGTGCACAGGGTATGGCTCTCCCGTACACGGAGCCACGGCTTAACGTCCCATCCGACGGACGGCGGCCTTTCCAAGCCCATCGGTGTCGCCTACTGACCGTGGGCAAGGCGGGGAATTTTGCGGAGATAAATCTCAACGCTGACCCAGCTGGGACTCGAACCTGGGAACTACAGATTACGAGCCTGGCGCGCTACCGACTGAGCCACCCCCGCCCCACCGTTCAGAGGTAAAATAACCTAATCCCCTTGGTGACATGATATATCCATACTCGTCTCAGCATATCTGGTGTAACCTTGCAATAATTGCAATGATCATTTTTTCCTTTAAAAGTGTAAATTACGATTTTTTTTCGATATGAACGATATTTGTGTGCAAACAGGGACTCAGGAGCCACAAGATCGCACCTCTCCCATTCCAGTTATTTGGAAATGCTAATCCGGTCCTGCATTTGTTTCTTCTCATTTATTTTTGTTGCTAATAAAATATAACACTTTAAAATATATGGGTATTCTTTATAATGACTGTTATATATGTTGTTACACTCTCTTTGTTATTTTTACAGCTAAATATTGGGAGTTTTTACGAATTAGTTTCAAATTCTGAACCGCTATATATGCATCGAATTGAAGTGTTTTAAGTTTAGTAACCGAAAAGAGTATTTTTTTTTTGTAAAATAAAATATCTATTTTTTTTTGCCAAAAATGATAAAAGGAACTTAGCGTACTTTTTAAAACAGTTTAAATTTTGCTAATCATTCCATGAAATTTATTCTCTTAAAGAATAAAGGTTTAGTTTTAATATATTCGGATTCTCTTTTTGCTTGCATCCTCATCAGAGCATTACAGACTTTGCTATCTTATAGTGATAAATCAGTTAATATTCTTCTTTTGGAACATTTAATCGAAAGCATTGGATTTTATCATAAAAGGCCTTATGCGACAAAAAACACTTAAAGTATCAGCATGTATTTTCGCGAATAAGTTAGCAATCGATATTTTAACTCGCGTGTCTTTCGATTTTGGCACCCATCTGAAAGCGTGCAGTGAACGTCACACACCCTTTGCAATGGTTACAGCCCGTCTTGATAGGGTGAGCACAAACACTTGGCCGCCGCTATTCCTGCAGTCTGTCGATCTCCTTCTCCCCCTGTTATGTGACACCAACGGATACCACCACTCTTGGAGGAAACAAAACGCCAAACCGTTAGGAGAGAACAAGGGCAGGAAGGTGCTGTTGTATGGTCTCACTCGTGGCGGTGATTGTATCTTGACACTAGGGCGGTGTCATTTAAAGTTTCATATTGCATATGGCTTGTGGCACCAAAATTCATCTATAGCTTTGATTGGCAGCGTCAGGGATGAAAGAAACTGAAATTTAACTGTTATTTTTAGTATAGTTAATGAGTGCCATGACTTTGAAGAGGTAAGTAGCTTTCATAGACCGTACTAAGGATTGAGATTAATAAATTTAGTGGGAACTGTATTGTGGAGAAATCATTTGAAACGATTCGTTATGGTACTAAATAGTATGTGTATATTTTTTAATCCTTGCATTCAGCTTTGAAAGATATATAGCACTTTATCCACAATATTCTGTGTCCCAGCAAATGACGTCTTTGAATCTATCGAGTTTCATAATATGTTTTTTTCATGAAATTAATAAGAAAAAGCAACAATCCTAGTTCGTATACGGGACAGTTATACTTTGTCAAGAAAAAAAAAAATTCATAAAAATTTCAAACCTTAAGGGGGGGGGGGGTTGTTGCCTTTTTATGTTCAAATTTGGAATAATTGAATATTTTTTTTTTAAAGTTTGTCGGAATCTTGTGACAAATAACTGTGTTTAAGCAATGATTAATCAGGACTATTGTTTTGCCCAGGAATTGAAATCTTGAGAGTATTCAAATTTTAAGTTCGGATTTTTAATGGACTGTATTCCATTTTTAAGTGAATGCAGAAGAAAATGACTTTTATTTTGGACAAACTTGGATATTGTAGGAGAATTTTCTTTAACTTGAATACTCGTAGCATATCTCAGCTGTGCTGTAGAAGATTTATTAATTCATATTGAAACATTTTTCTTTTATTGCCTCACACATATATTTAATTAAAAAATAATAAATTTGTTCTCTAACCATTTCATAATGACTACATATTTTAAAAGTGTGTAAATAATTCATTCAATATTTGTTTAATTTGTTTATACCTCCATACCTGTTTAAATACTGAAAGAATATTGTTAAAAACAAGATTTATATAGATTTTATTGCTATCTTTAAATTTTCCTAAGCCACAGTTTCAAAATAATATATAGATTTTAATTTTGCCATAAAATTTTTATAATTATAATATTATTATAATTATTATACTGCACTAACATGTTGGATTTTGCTTTTGTAATTGTATGCAAAATGTCCAATTTCTTTCCAGGTTTCTTGGAAAATTTCATTTTTATATATTTTGTTTTTCAAAGAATAAAAATGCCCAATTTCTAAGCTATCTGGACTATAAAAGGTTTTAAAGAATCGAATTACACCTGCATATTGAAATAGATATCTGAATTTTTTTTTTATTTTTGGTATTTACTTGAATGTTTATAATGAATTTACACAAGAACTTTCAGTTTCAACTTGTATTTATACTTTTTTTTGTTGCAAATAATATATAGATTTTAATTTTGCCATAAAATTAAAATTATTATAAGTTATAGATGTTCAAATTTAACTTCCCATTGACAAAATTTGGGGTTTGAGTGGTCTTAATGCAATGACCACTTAGTGTAGTTTAATTTTTATGTTACAATGGCAATTTTATTCCATTATATCTCTACATAATCTAAAACTTTTCATAGAGCTCTATGAAAAGTTTTAGATCTAATACTACATATTTAAAAAGTTGTTCTGATTTTAAGGCAAGAAAGAAATTAAGATGAAATTTGCTTCATTTCAGATTCCGCACCATGTTTGGAAAGAAGAAAAAGAAGCCAATAATTTCTGCTCCAACCAATTTTGAACATAGAGTGCATACTGGCTATGATAGAAAAGAAGGTAAATTTGTTGGACTTCCTCCACAGTGGGCCAGCCTTATTCAGACACAACATAACAGACCCAAACCAATTGTAGATCCCTCGCATATCACACCAATTGAAATGATGGATATGAAACTGCATGTAAGTTTTCAAATAGATTTATTATTTTGCATATTTACCATTAATAATGTAACAACTCTTTCATTTCCTTTGGTGTAGGTAGTTGTATCTATGTCAAAGTTTTGTAAATAAATATTACTGAGATCAGGGGGCGGGGGTGGCTCAGTCGGTAGCGCGCCAGGCTCGTAATCTGTAGTTCCCAGGTTCGAGTCCCAGCTGGGTCAGCGTTGAGATTTATCTCCGCAAAATTCCCCGTCCTGCCCACGGTCAGTAGGGGACACCGATGGGCTTGGAAAGGCCGCCGTCCGTCGGATGGGACGTTAAGCCGTGGCCCCGTGTGCGGGAGAGCCATACCCTGTGCACGTTAAAGAACACGCTGGATGGCCTTGACGGGAGGCTACCATCTGTCTCCCAACAGCTGTTCCAGTGGGTCCCCTCCCCCAACCTTCTCTGAGCCATCGGGGTCCATGTGACCTGGCCATTTAGCCCATGGTGTGCAAAAAAGTGCCGCTCAGAGGTAAAACAACCCAAAACAACTGAGATCAGGTTAAAAGAAGGAAATTTATATTCCTGTTTCTTACATAACTAAATGCCTTCGAAGTTTTTGGAAGCATTAGCTTTAGTGATAACCCAAGTTGTAGTTGATATTTTCATCATTTTAACAAACAAGTGTGATGTGAATATTAAAATAATAAAAAGTATTACTTAAAAAAAAGGAAGGAGGTACTTCCTATACAAAGGACAGAGATACTTAGAAAGCTATATTAGTACCAAAATATCATCATACAAGTCAAATATGCTCTCTATAGTGTGTCTCCTTTATGAATTTCACTGAAATTCCTCTTGTAAGCTTTCTAAGGACCTCACCAATGTAAAATTTCCTCATTTTCATTATATTTCAAACGTACTGCTGGAACATTTTAATTAGTTCATCATTGCTTTTCTTCTATTCTTTAGATCCCTTAGCTTTCTTTTCAAAGTGATAGCAACTGGAACTGGAAGCTACTGATAGCTCTATATTTACTATCTGCTTTTTAGAGCTATTATTTAACTAATAATTGTGACCAAATGCAATAAAAATACTAATTAACTGCACTAACATGTGGATTTTGATTTTGTAATTATATGCAAAATGTCCAATTTCATTCCAGGTTTCTTTGAAAATTTCATTTATATATATATATATTTTTAAAGAATAAAAATGTCCAATTTCTAAGCTATCCGGACTATAAAAGGATTTAAAGAATAGAGTTACACCAGCATATTGAAATAGATGTATATAGATATCTGAAGGTTTTTTTTTTACTTTTATACAATTCCTAAAAATTATGAAGCAAGTTTTTTTTTATTTTTGGTATTTACTTGAGTGTTTATAATGAATTTACACAAGTTTTTTTTTGTTACAAATAATATATAGATTTTAATTGTCATAAAATTATAATTATTTTGTAGTTTATAATAGCCTATGAAGAATAAAAAGATTTATGGCATGCATATCTGTATATATGTTTTATGATGTGTCTGAGAAATGTTTTCCCCAAATTAGGTTCAGGCTCAATAATTGTCAAAATGGTTTGGGCTGCCTTAGGCTCAATAACTTCAGGCTTGAAAAATTAAGCCCAAATTCATTTCTAATGCCCATGTTAAGATATTCATACTATTCCTGAAAGTATTGTTATGTTAATAAAAAAAATTGAAATATTAGTGCACCCTCAAAGGGTCAATTTCATCCCAGTTTACAGTGTTTATAATGAAACGTGAAAAATATCTTTTTAATTTTGAAGTTATTAGTTTAGATACTTAAAATTTTTGCATTATAAGAATTAAATATTGACTAACTTTGCAGTTTTTATGTGTTGACTTTTAGGTATCTTACTAAAATTGGAAACAGTAAGGTTTTTCATATACATACTTTTTCAATGGGATCAAATAATAGAGACATTCAGTTGAAATTTTTAATTCTCAATGACACTGTTAGATGTTCTACAGACATCTAACAGTGTCATAGAGAATTAAAGATTTCAACTTAAATTTAATTATTGTAATTTTTGTTAATAGAGACATGGATTTTAAGTTCATTATGTCAACTATATAACAGTCTACTTGGTAGCATGCCATACAAATTCTGGTAACCAAACCATTTTTCTAAGGATGTGCTTTATATATTGTTGTAAATGCATCATTTCATAATATTTAAACACTCATATTCCAACATAAATAACTTATATTTAAACTTTTAGAAAAAAATAACTAAGGAGTAAAAATATAACATTTTTTTTGCAGACAATTGTTCGTGGTAGTTATGGTGTTGGTCATCGAAATGGACCTGTGTCAGTCACACGTTCTAATTCCCTCCGAAAAGAAAGTCCACCTCAGATTCGTCGTGACTACTTAAGTCGCCTTCCACCTCCTGTGCCTGAGGATGAGGGAGTGCATCATGTAGCACCCCACCCACCTCCTGGTGGTCCTCCTGTATATCAGAGTCATTATGTTCATCATCACCATGTGCATCAGCACCTTCCTCATCAACATTCTCAAGGTCGAGGACATTTACATCACAATAATTATTACAGTGATGGACATAGAGATACAACAGATACTTCTCATTTTGTAAGAGATCGTGTCCCGAAAGGTGGACCACCTCCTTGGGATGCTGTGGATGGCAGTGGCCAACACCTCGGTCAATATGGAAGAGAGACAGAATGGGAGCGTGAACAAGGATATCATCAGGAAGTTCCATCCAAACCAAATGCTGTGCCACCTCCACATCAACCACCTCATCCGTCCCATCATATTGGTCACCAGACAGTAAACTCATCTTTGCAACGAGGTCATATTACTAATGGTGACCAGCCTGTACCACCTGTGAAGAATTATTCAGATTCTCATTCTGGTCAAGGTCAACAGAATCCTTCCATCCAGAATAATAACAACACTCAGCCTCAAAGAAGTCCCACACCTTTAGGTGCCAAACCACAGTACCCACCTCCCCAGGTTCCTCAGCCACAACCTCCTAAGGAACAGCCTCCTCAAGACAACCAGAAAGATGTTACCAAGGTATAATTATGGCATTATATATATAGCTTTTCATATTGGTATTAATTTGTTAGTATTTTATACTTGTATAAATAATTTAGGCATATATATATATTACTATATTTGGAGTTAAAGGAAATTGATTATCTGGAGTGTTAATCCTTGTGGTAATGGCAGTTTTATCTTCATCTTCAATTTTTCTTCAAAAAAGATGAAGCTTTGATACTAGGCAATAATTTAACAGCCGTCCCGTGGCCGAGTGGTTAGCACGCTTGGCTACTGATCTAAGGGACCTGGGTTCGAGCCCCGGTATTAGGCATGGATGTGTGTGTCGTTTTTCTGCTGAGGTCCTGCCATCCTCTCAGATCTCCTACTGTGGCATATAAACTGACAGGCTCCTGTCAGACCTCTGTGGCAAGCAGCTGCTTGAGGGGGTATTTATTTTTTATTATTTTAATAATTTAACAAGCTTTATTTTTTCATGAAGAACTAAAAATAGATTTGATTATGATCTTTAATTTATCTTCAGTCAGATTTTTCCAATAAACGTGTATTTTAGAAGTTAGAGTTTGAAAATTACATTGCCATTCATATCTTTAATTCTTTATGACACCATTAAATGCTTAAAAGCACTTCAACAAAAAGCCATATTATTGACATCTTAATTATCTGGTAATACTACAAAGCAGACTTAATAAATTACTTTCCAAATTTAATGCAGTACTCCCTAGCATCAAATATGTGCATGAAGGGGAACAAGACAGATACCTACCATTTCAGATATTAACTTCCACCATATCTCAACTAAACTATATACATCTGTATATAGAAAACCTACATTTATTCCTAACATGATAACTAGAACTTCTGCCCACCCAAACAACTACACATTATTAACCTTTTACTCACACTTTACCAAACCCTATAAGCCTATAAATACTGCAATACATAAACACTAAATAATAAAATCAAATATATTTTTTTAACTTGTTGGTCATTGAAATGGACATCGCAAATACACATTGCACACCATCAGCAAAGTTCATAAACTAATTAAATGCAAACAGTACCCCCTCCCCCCCCCAGCACCAACAAATAAAGAAATGGAAAAATGCATAATAGCCCTACCATACATCAATAACAATTTCACATATTCTGAAATATACCCTGAAACCTTTTCATTATAACATCCCCATTAAAATGTCAGATGATACCTCAACTTGTTCAAAACAATTGCGACCATATACCAAGCTCTGGAGGGGACAAAAGACCCCACAGGCAAAATCTTCTCTAAAAATAAATACATAGGGAAAACCTTATGCACATTTAACACCTGACTTAAAGAACATAAATACAACAATCTTATATAAACTACAAAAAAAAGCACTATCTCAAGTAATGACTGAAAACAGTCTACCCATAGATTTTCACTCTGTGAAAATCGTAATATCCCTGCCTACCAAATTCCAACTTGCCATCCCACTTCCCCTAGCTTCGCCTTTGATACTCAGGATATATTGGCTACTCTTCAAAGATATGACACTACCCTAACCACACCTCTTCATACTTACCTCTGATCACTGTTTCCATCTTCAGTCACTTATATATTTCCAGACCACATTCAAATAAATACCTAAACTATAAATAATTCGTACTAGGAACTGGTGATTAGAGGATAATATCTCCCCCCCCCCCCCAGCCTATTGAAATGTTATTCAATCCCTTATGCATTATGTATATTCAACCAATATTACTTTCTGTATTAACACATTTATTATAGATCCCTTGCAACAGATAACTTACAATATGTTAAATTAGTCAAACAATTATTACATTCATCATAATTCCAATACAATAGACAATAATGCAAATTTAATTTATTCACACAATGAAGCTTTCCTTGAAATTCTCAAATCTTGGAGCATTAGCAGAATTTTACTCTTATTCACCTCCTTCACATGCAGGTCACATTACAGCCACTCGCATATCTCCTGACTACTCCAAACCTTGGAGCTGAGCTGATGACATTGCAATTTATTGCACTGCAGTCCTCTCCACACTCAATAAAAAACCACTAGTGCAATATAATGCAATGTCATCTTAGGGAATAAAGTGGTGAAAATAGTGAAAATTTCCCAGTGAGCATTTCCACCCACCAGTTTAGTCGCATGTGATGTCAAAATGCATTCACAGTAAAGGTGCAAAATGCGCATTGTGGATTTTAACATTTATAAGTACTCTATGCTACCATAAGTATCATTGGTCATCACTGACCCCACTGCAGTCACGAAACTTCGGTCAGTAGAAGCAAATTTTATTATAAGCAAATATATCAGCAATCCTCATCGCCTTCACTTTGGCTCTTGGGCAGGGGTGGTTCAGTTGGTAGCGTGCCAGGTTGTAATCTACAGTTCCCAGATCAAGTCCCAGCTGGCTAGTATTGAGCTTTATCTCCACAAAACTTTCCACGGTCAGTAGATGGGCTTGGAAAGGCCACCGTCCATCAGATGGGATGTTAAACCATGGCTCCGTGTGTAAGTTGAACATACTGGGATGGTCTTGATGGGAGGCTACCATGTGTCTCCCAACAGCTGTTCCAGTAAGTCCCCTCCCACAACCTCTGAGCCTTCAGGGTCCTTGCAACTTGACCATTTAGTTTATTGAGTGCAAAAAGTGTTGAAATTGCAGAATAATATCTTCTGTAAGGGAAATTTGTGACAGTGCTGTGCTTGATTCTTTTTTAACAATATTGTCAAGAAAGGTATCACTCTTAGTTTAATGTTGATTGTAATTTTAGAGGAAAAATTGTCTTGAGTTAGGGGGAAATTGCATTGCTATAAACTTAAAAATCTGTCAACATTTGTTTGCTGATGTGTAGTGATATAGGAATAGTAAAATAGTTCTGTTCCATTATAAAGTTTTACCAGTAAACTGGTTCTCAAACATTTCAATACCAATTCACACATGTATGTAGACACATTTGTAAATGAAACAAGTATTTAATAATAAATCATTGAGCAAAAAGTGGAAGTACCCTTGTGGCATTAAATATAAGTCTGCAGGTCAGATTATTATAACTGGTTCGCAAACACTACAGTTGTGAGAATTAACTTCTCCTATTTTGTATGATACATATACTACATAAAAAAATACACCATTGTGTCATACTAATATAGTGGAGATGGTTCAAATCCTACCTTATAATATTTGATCTTGGGCATCAGCTATTGAGAGAAGGGCTGGAGTGCAGCAAAGTCAACTAGTGGCATGGGCTCTCAGCTGCTCGTGGCTCTCGTTTGCAGCAGTCTCCTCTGCTCACTTGGTCATCAACCTCTCACCTACTTTTTCTCTGCTATTGTCTCTTCTCCCCCTTTTTTTTTTTGCTTTACCTTTCTAACTGCATCCCCCCCTCCTCCTGAGTGCTCTATCCTTATTTGAAAGGCATTGGTCCCTCAGTTATAATAATGTTTAGATCGATCCCAGCAGTTTTCAGTATATTTCTGTTGTTCTAAACTTCTTGTATTATAGACACTACAGCCAATGGGAGGTTTGCATTAAAAATTACCAGGGCGAGTTTCGACCAGCTTTCCCAGTGATCATCTGAATAGAGAAAGTAAGATTTAGCAAAAGACTGGAAATGTTAATGGTCATTGATTTATTTGAAAGTGCAATATTCTTTTCAAATTTTAAATGAAGCTGTGTCAATTTTAATTGTTTTGAGTAGGAATGTCTAACATTGTCTTGTCTGTAAAAAGAGTAGGGTTTTTTGTATATTTGTGTAAATACAAAAGGCCTCTGAATTGCACAATATTTGTCAGCAAGAGTTTGTGTTACATCTCTACTGACTTCTGTCTTAGTGACAGGACGGGTAAGTTACTGATAGGGGACTAGTGTCAGAGTGGGCATGCAGAAAGCAGCATCGCAGAACTGTCCTGGAAATGCACCTTTGCCAGCCAAGGCTGAACAGGGGGCTGAGAACATGGTGTAAGACTATTAACAAGTAATAAAAAAAAGTGTAAAAACATTAATGTTAATGGTTAAAGTATGAATTTCATGTAAGTTGTACACAGATCCTTACCAGCATATAACAACATTTGTTTGCTGATGTGTATTATATGCACTACAATATAATATATGAATAGTAAAGTAACTCTATAAAGTTTTATTGTGGTAATGTTTATATATACAACATAAGATGAGACTTCAGGAATACACATATTAGACATCAAGAATATTTGTTTATTCCTTTTATAACTATTATGATAAATATATTAATGAGGACATGCTGGGACTGTGGGTAGGAGCATCTATTTGGGTACATTTGTATTGCAAATGACTAAACTGGTGGGTGGAAATGCTCACTGGGCAATTTTCGCCACTTTATTCTCTAAGAAATATAGTTTTTTGGGCAGAGCTTAAACTAGACACACACTAATTAATAGGCCAGCCATAAACTGTGGGGTACCAGACCTCCAAGGTAACATACAACTTCTCACCTTGGAGAGAGAAAAAAGAATCATAAAGGATGTCCCTTCACAAAGGAACCAGATGGACGCCTCTTGTCACGTCTAGGCCAAGTTGCAGCACTTTGCAGACTACCCATGTTTCAAACTTCCCATGCTCCATGGTTGGACCTCCATGCTCCTGTGACTTGGACAGGAAAGGGGTGAGGGAAATGCACCTGTAGTGTGCAGCCAATCACCTTGATTGCTGACACCTGGTCCAAACCAGCTCCACAGTGCTTGGCTTTGAGAAGTTTTTCTTCCCAAGTTGACTGCAGGAATCAACTTGTGCAGTAGAAATTCATTCCTCAACCCCCAGATGAATGCTGGATCCTTACAACTATATTTAAAGAAATAAACTTTAAGGAATATTTTTATAAGTAAGTAAAGTAAATAATGCATTTTATTGATTTATTCACTGCTTTTCAATAAAATAGTTAAATTGTCTTATAATGTAGGAATTGAACAGCAAAGGACCAGGACAGCAACCTGAAAATAGAATAGTTGGCCCCAAACCTCAAACTGGACATAGTCATTTGGAACAGCAGAGACTCTCCCATGAACAGGTACTAGAAAATAAATGTTATAAAAAGATGATGCTGTTATTGCTGTAAAAAGAGATTGCATAGCTTTTATTTTTCACTTTTCTTTCTTTAGATTTTGACAATTATTGAAAAGAAGTTGTATAAGCTTTCTATTTTTAGCAAAAGAAGATTGGTGTAACTCTTAACATATTTCAAATATGCAATTACTGCCTCCTACTTATAATGTAGGAAGCAATAATTGTGATCAGTAACTAATATATATTTATTTAGTTATGTCAAAAAATGAAAAAACAACAACTAAGGAAGTTGTCATGTGTCCATATATGATATTGAGTAAAGATTTTGGCACCTTGTCTCATACCTCTGGCATCAATTCAGATCCTTGAGCTGAGAATTAGTTTTGAGTTGCACAAAATGTAAGGAACCACTGTTAGAAGTTAAGAATTCTTTTGATAAGCCATCAGTTTCTGCTGAAAAAAAAGTATGTTTCACATTTAAATGTTGCCTTAATATGGTTAACATCTTTCTAAATGAGTCAAACTTTGCAGCAGCTAATGAATTACTGTCTCCAGTCAAACTTTCTGAAATACGATTCTTGTGCACATGTCAAATGATTGCTGATGTGTATCTCTACAAATAACAAGGCTTCATTGATCTTGATTAGATTGGGTGATTTCCTGCACTTGGAGGAATTATTTGAATAAATATTTTGTTCACTTGACCTTAGAGCAGGTGTGAGGATGCCTTGGATCTATATTGATAAATATTATTTATTAATTTAAAGGATATAGATCAGTAATGAAACTCTAAACAGGTTATATTAATGCAAAAACTTAAATGCTAATATTTCATATTATGTATCACTTTTTTTTTTTATAAAATTAACCCTAGAATTTGTCTACTGTATCACAGTCCTCAAATGGTAGAAATAATTATTATGACACTTGACAGAAAGATGCCCCTTTTTTTGGCCATAATATTTTGTTCTTAATGCATTTAAAAATGGTTAGAAAGCATTTAGAAATATTATAGCTGATTAGCCATTGTATAGTCAGTATAAGT
This sequence comes from Ryuthela nishihirai, assembly GCA_038380435.1. Taxonomy (NCBI): domain Eukaryota; kingdom Metazoa; phylum Arthropoda; class Arachnida; order Araneae; family Heptathelidae; genus Ryuthela; species Ryuthela nishihirai. The sequence goes on from JAWZYU010000029.1 coordinate 40,291,479, forward strand.
CTGAGCAAATCCAAACTTCGTTTTTCTTAAAATAATTCTAATTATGTATATATAGTGTTACATTTTACTTCTTTAACAACATTTTTGTTTCCTTTTATTGCATGGTGTGGGTAAAAGTTTTGCATAAAAAATTACATAAGTTAAACGAGTTTCTCTCTGTAGCAGCTCTTTTATTCAATTATTCTAGGTGGTATCACTTTAATTTGAATAAATCACAGCTATTATGCAGTGGAGTGTTTTGGTTTGATTAAGAAAAAAGGAAAATTCTTATATTTCCAAAGCAAATAAAGTTTTTATTGTGCTAAATAAGATACCCCATGATAGTATTATGCTGATGCATGTAAACCAGATCAATTCTGTTTTACAATTTGACAGTGTAATAGATATATGGATGGAATGTTGAAGAAAATAAGAATTTTAATGATAAAACAAAATGCCCTTTATATGACACATTACATGATAATTGTAAAAAGGAATTATATGCCTAAATGTTTGCATTAGTTTGTTCCCATCAACAATAGAATTTAAGAGGTGGAATTACATTGAAAAGGTGTTGGGTAAACTAGCAGCAAAACAAAGGATGCAGAGTTATTTAGGAAACTAATTCTACTAATTCTGCAGTTACAGAATCCTATCAAACAAGCTTGAAACTTGTATGGATTTCAAGCTGGACTCAAAATCTTGTATTTTTGTATATTATCGGAAAAGAAATGTTTCTAAATATTTCTTTCCAATCAAAAGAAACTCTACAGGTGTATAATCTGTTCAAACTCCATTCACACAATGAACATGTAGGGGGAGGGAAAGGTCAGATTATATGTGATCAGGTACATTTCACATGGTTCTGAAGCATCTGAGTAAACATTGCTGAGCATGTAATACAAGCTACAATAAACATCCAAAGGTCTGGTAGAATCCATGCAAAATGTTAATGTATAAGATGTTAAATTTTAAAATATTTCTTAACAAATTATTTTTAATTACATACCAAAAAGTTATGATTCTTATATTACTCCTTATACTAAAATGTCTCAGCTGATTAATTTATAAAAAAGTATTTTTATTCTAACTCTACAAATATTCGTATGAGATCACATTGTGGCAAAAATATATCAACTGTTTTAAGATTAAGATAATTCCCTAGGTAAGGGATAATGGCCCTCCTCTATCCATCACTACAATAGTACAGATGAGTTTTAACTGGTTTGATTTTGTGGGGGGAAAGTATTTGAAGGAATCATCGGTAACATTTAAGCAATATTTTGCATGTGAGTATTAATTGGCCATGTTGATAGTATTCATGATTGGCAGACTACTAAACAGAATTATGAACAGTGTTCAGAATGAAAAAAAAAACGAAAAGTTAACTCAGAATGAAAAGAGGACAATATCAAACTTAAATGTATTATAATTGGCCATGTTGCTAGTATTCACAATTGGCAGACTACTAAACAGAATTATGAACAGTGTTCAGAATGAAAAAAAAATGAAAGTTAACTCAGAATGAAAAGAGTAGACAATATCAAACTTAAATGTATTATAATTGGCCTTCAGTAGCAAAATTTAAAGCTATTCCTCAGGTTATAGATGCCTTTGTAGAACAAGATTACAGTTTATGCCTCTGTAACAAGATTTTGTGTACCTATGTATTTTTATTTCATATTATCTAAAGGTATGCTGAAAACATCTTTTTCTCCAAAATAACCCCAAGCCATCCAAAGGTTAAGTTCATTCTCCAACTCTCACTGTTAAAGTTTAATCTGAGAAAATACAATAATTTTTATAGGAAAATAATGTGAACTAAAACTACTTTGAAGCATATGATTAATAGTGTTTTCTAGATAAAATGAAACATTTCAATATCTTTTATTCATAAATATCACTTTTAGTTTCGAGCTGCACTTCAGATGGTGGTAAGTCCAGGAGATCCTCGAGAAAATCTAGAGAATTTTATAAAAATTGGTGAAGGATCAACAGGAATTGTTTGCATTGCTACAGAAAAATCAACAGGACGTCAAGTTGCAGTTAAGAAAATGGATTTGCATAAACAGCAGAGACGAGAGTTGCTTTTTAATGAGGTAAATGAAAAAATAGAAAGTACAAATTTATAACCTATCTTACCATCAGATCTTATTCCAATTTTCTTGTACATTTTCATTTTATATTTTTTCTTCAGGTGTTATATTTTAAACATTTCCTGTATATCTAAAATCTAGATATTGTATAGTGCAAGAATCAATTGCTACATTCAAGAATATGATTTTCCTTGATAATATTATCAGTTTTACCAAATAATATAGCTTTTAAATTTTGGTACTGACATATGAATATTATTTATGATAATTCTTTTGTGATGAATAATAAATATTGAATGTAATCAGTTTGTGTATTTAAGAAAGAGGAGAAAAAAGCCATAATTCTAAAAATCAGTGATCTATTTTTTAGCAAATCTCTAAAGGGTATTTATTTATCACCCCCCCCCCCCCTTTAGCACAGTTTTTCAACAGGAATAAATTTGCCCGGATTGTTGTTGATGTCAGTGAGCACTCCTCATAGCCCGTGTCTTAGTTTCTGCGTAAGCTATCGAGATTTTATTCCCATTACCACAGATTTTGCTATCCTATGGCTCCCGTGATATTCGTTTGCAAGGTCCAAATTTCTTGAACAGCATCCCCCGTGTTGCCCGGTGATTGATTTAAAAATCAGATTCTCACTTGGCCCGTGGCTTCATTTCTACACAAATCGTGACAGATTGTATCTCACTTTTAATCTGCATATTCTGTTGTTTCCTATACTAAAAGTTAGTGAATATCCCCCTTCTCCCCGGCATTTTATTACAGTTTGAACACGAAGAATTTCCCGGTGTTGCAAAGGTCATTGCTGACTCGGTGTGCGCTCTCAGAGCCCGTGGCAAACGATCAAGATATTTTTATTTCATCAGATTTTGGCATTCTGTAATTCCCGACGTACATCACCAAAAGGTCCCAAATTTTGCAGGCGGGTTCCCCGTGCCTGACCCCATTTTTAGTTAGAAAATCGGGTCCCTAGCTGCAATGGAACCCCTAGATAATGCTTTTGGAAATGTGGGGAATCTGGCAACGGCATCAGATTTGCAGCAGAAAATTCAAATGCTATTTTAAGTCTTTACTTTCATAGTTAGGGAGAAGAAAATGGCAACAGTAAATTTGATAGTAATTCTCGTTTCCTGTAGGAATAGCATGGCAAATATTTTTGGTTCCAGCAAACCCCCCTCTTGGACTTTTGACTTGAAATTTGGCACTGCAATCTGAACCGCAACCTGAAATGTTCTCTGAAAATTTGGAGGATATACATTGATTCCCTATGAGTTATGGCTGCCACAAACACACAGACAGATTCACAGACAGAAAGACATCTTCTTTTATTATATAGATGTATTTGATGCAGTTTCAGAAAGAAAAGAAAATGCCAGGAAAAGTCATGAGAAATCAAAAATCCAAAAGTCATAAGAAATATTTAAGGAACAAAAAAAGAAAACTATAAAGATTATGTTGAAAAAAAATGTTGGTAGCATATTTTGAAATGGGGTGTAACATGCCTTTAAAAATTCACTTTCTTCATTCCCATTTGGACTTCTGAGAATTTATTAACTGTAAGTAAAATGAATTATTATGGGTAGGAGGTGCTTGATCACTGAGCTCCCAGAGTTGTGTAATGTAAATAAATAAAAAGTAAAATGAACATGGTAAAGACTTCCATTAAGATACTTCAACATTTGAAAAATGTTATTAGGGAAGATGGAACCCAAATATTTTAGGTGGTTATTGTGGTCATTAATAAAAAGAAACTCCTCTAAAATAATATAAATAAAATAGGATCACAAATTCATTTTAGCAACTGATTATGTACTTTTACTTAACTGTATATTCATAAAAAAAATGATGAATTTATAATAAAACAAAATCTCCATTTTTTGCAAAATTTCTATGTGATAGAAATTTGAATTCAGCCTGAAAAGATCTCTTGGAATGGTGTATTTTTATTTTGTCATTTAATGTAATTCACTCACTCAAAAACCCTTATAACTATGTGTTATTTTTATGACCATGAACATATCTAATGCTAGAAGCAAGTGTGGAGGGGAGTTACTGTATCACTGGAAGTAGAGCTTTGTACCAATCCTCTGTGATGGTGCATAGAACCAGCCAGGCCTAGCACTAATGTCCGACCCCACCTTCTTGTGCAGGCCATTAGTACCTTTCGAAAGAGATACTCTTGTGGAAGTGAATGGAAGGGGAGGGCTGACAAATTAGCGTGGCCTACTGATCTGGACAACTATGGCTACTTTTCGTTTTTTCTACCCTGCTGAGGAGTGGTCAACCACACAGGGTTCTGGTGCTGACCATATAAACCCACTGGACTGGACAGATATATGGCTCTGAGCTTGATTATGGATTCCGAATTTGCTGTACTGGTGGGTTTCTGTGGAGGGAAAATCTGCTACTGTGTTTTTTGTTTGTGAGTTGATAGCACCAAGAGAACAGATTCACAGGATATGTTTTATCAGCTGGTGGACAATCCTGAGCAGAGGTCATCACAGGCACCTAAGTCTTGCTTCTATGGGCATCATCAAATTCTACATTGGAGGAAGTCTTCCAGTGTAGATGGCTTCAGCCATCAATGGTAGGGGGAATGGGTCTTTTCCCCATGCCTTTGATTAGAGGGCTGTTTGATATTGTCGGCATTCCCTCTCTCAATAAACATAGTTTCTTTAAACATCCCACTAACCATTTTCTCTCCATAGGTAGTTGGAATGTGAGGACTCTGCACAGAACTTATTCTCTTGATGTCTTCGCACAAAAATTCCATCTTTATAATAAAATATTCTTGGCTTGCAAGAGATCAGATGGACAGATAAAGGTCAGATTCTTAAAAATAATCTTAAATTTCTCTTTTCAGGGAGGGAAGATAACAAGCATCACCAAGGCATAAGTCTGATTCTCAGCAGATATGCTAGTGATGTTCTTCTAGGATATGAGTGCATTAATGAAAGGTTTCTTACAGCAAAATTTCAGACAAGCATTAAAGACTTGAATGTTATCTGCTGTTATGCACCCACTGAGGATGCTAATGAGGATGAGAAGGATAGGTTTTATGGACAACTTTGGGATATTTTGAATTATGGCAAAAAAGGAGATATTACCCATGTTTGGGTGACTTCAATGCCAAAGTTGGTACTCATTCTGACCTTTGGGGAGGGACAGACGAATAGGGGTTGCTGCCGGGACTTTTAAGAATCTATGGAGAGTGTGGAGAAATAGGCTTATACACCTAAAGACTAAAATTAGACTGTATAATAGTTTGGTTCTCTCTAGGGTTAGTTATGGTAGTGAAACTTGGAGGGTTTGTAAACAAGATAACAGGAAACTAGATGCTTATGAAGTATCTTGGGCATTAGGTGGTTCAACTTTCTAAGTAATGATGAGGTTAGGGAAAGGAGTCATCACCTTCCTTTAAGCAGCATATTGTGCAGAGAGAGAGACTATTGGTTTGGCCATGTTGCCTGTATGGGTAATTATAGATTGGTATATAGGGTTATGAACAGTGTGCCCAAAGGATTCAGAAAGAGTGGGTGACCTAGGATGCAGTGGGCAAGACAGTGTCAAACAAGATCTTGTTAGAATTGGTGTGCAGTGGTCAGATGAGCAAATATAGCTCAGGACAGATATGCTTGGAGAAATAAATTGCACGGTCTGGTTGGACTATAATCCATGGCCAACTTGGCAACATATTCTCTTGATGTCCTCGATCATGGTCATAACATACATATGATGATGAGCTGTAACTCAAATAGCTAAAATTTCAGAGAGGGTTAATTGTCACATACTATGGGTTGAAATGTTCACAAAGTGTATTGCTGATTCTGTTGATTGCAATCAATCTATTGTATGTTATTGTTGTGCTAGGTGGAGGTATGAGGTGTGTCCTAATTCCTTCAGCAAACAAGAGACAAGATTGCTAAATTTGGGAAGGGACATAGTCAACTAAAATTGCTTATTACACCATTCAATTGCATTTAGGAGCTGATATATGACACTAATATCACTATCAACCAATAATACTCTGAACATATTGGTTGTATCTCTACTATCCATCTCATATTGCCAATATTCCTGAGATTATACTGACGACAACTAAACATGTCAGGTACTCTGACCACTGAGTTACCAGCTGCTGATCAAGATTTCCTTTAATTATATGAATCTTCCAACAGTACACAATCGTATGTCACGTTGAAGGCAGGGATTTATACTTTCAAATAATATGAAGACTGTTGAAGTACATTCTGAGTATTTTAACCATCTATCTTCATGACACTGGAAGCAAAAGTTCTGACCTTCTTAGGGACTGGGTGGGTGGGGGGTGGGGGGGTTCAGTCGGTAGCGCACCTGGCTCGTAATCTGCAGTTCCCAGGTTCGAGTCCCAGCTGGGTCAGCATTGAGACTTATCTCTGCAAAACTCCCCACCCTGTCCACAGTCAGTAGGGGATACCGATGGGCTTGGAAAGGCTGCCTTCCGTCAGATGGGACGTTAAGACATGGTCCCGTGTGCTGGAGAGCTAAACCCAGTGCATGTTAAAGAACACGCTGAATGACTGACGGGAGGTAACCGTCTGTCTCCCAACAGCTGTTCCAGTGGGTCCCTCCTCCAACCTTGAGTCATTGGGGTCCTTGTGACCTGCCCATTTAGCCCATGGTATGCAAAAAAGTGCCCTCAGAGGTAAAACAACCCAACAACCTTGCCTTCATGTGAAGGATCAGCTTAGTCAGTAGCACACCAGTCTCCTCATTTGCAGTTCTCAGGTTTAAATTGCAACTGTGGCTGTGTTGAAATTTATCTCCACTCACTCCCACCTTGCCCTCAGTGATAAAGTGTACACCAATAGGCTAGGAATGGTCACTGTCCATTTGCATGAGATGTTAAATCATGACCCTGGGTGCAGGAATCCGTACCCTGTGCATATTAAAGTACATGCTGGATGGGCATGACAGGGACCTCTGTTTCCTCACAACTGTCCAGTGGGCCCCTTACATAACTCGAATCTCTTGAGATCTTGTGACTTGGCCATTTAGTCCAGTGTATGCACAGAATTGCTATTCAGAGGTGTAACAACCCAGTAGCAAAAAGGCCTTCATGAGAATGCATACTGATATGGAAGTTGTATATCATTTATAGTGGAAATCTTGATCAGCAGTCAGTAACTTAGGAGTTGGAGCACCTAATGTTATCAGAACAATGTGAGTTATGAAAGCAATTTTCTCTACTTTGAACTTGGTGTTAAAGAGTGCTTTCATTAAATTTCACTTGAATAAATATCGAATATTTGCTTGAATAAAAATCGATTATGTTCTTTTTAGCAAAAATTACCATTCATGCTATTTTACAAGCTAATGTTGCAACTTTTAAATGTGGTGGTGAAATGCCCTTATTGCTCATTAGCTTGCTTCTGTATTGCTCATTAGCCTGTTTAGTTTATTTCTTGAGCATAACTAATGTTTAAAGGCATTTGAAAGTTAAAAAGACAAATCTTTCAATTTAACACATTTAAAACTTTTGTGTAAATCATATTTGTCAACAAGTGTACTGTAAATAACTAGGACTGTTTCTCCATGAAAGTGTTGAGTGTACCAGCCAAGTCTACAGAACTACAAAATATCTACTTCACAAATATACAATTATGCAAGTACAATGTACCAGTATAATATTTGTGAGTATGTATAAGAACTTATACTCTATTAGTATCAAAGGCTTCTTCTGTAGAAGTCTGTGTTTTTAGGATAATAAGTTAGTATTACATGTTGCATTTTGCAACGATGTATACGACAACAAGCTAATTGAGTAATAAGGGAATTTGAATAACCCCTTTTCAGAACAGTGTAGTTTGTGATTAAATTCTCTTTTAATAATGTATCACTGTGTATTTAAATTTAATTAATAAGCAGAAAATAGTTTATATTTGAAATTGAGATGTTTTGCCTGTATTGCTAGTAATTGTCTTTGGATCGTGGTATGAAAAAACACCTTTTTTTCTCTTTAATCATGCAAACAGTATTGCATCAAAAATGAATGGTAAAATCTTCTGAAATACCCTTTTATTGTAAAATATGAAGCCTGATTGATTTTTAATAACTGACTGAATTTAATAATAATATATGATGGAAGGTTCCTTTTTTTATACATAGAGAGAATATTTTGTTTTTATATTGTTAAATGGAAATAATCCTGTTTTTCTCAGGTTGTAATAATGAGAGACTATCATCACCCAAATATTGTGGAAATGTTTGATAGCTTTTTGGTGGGCAATGAGTTATGGGTTGTAATGGAGTTCTTGGAAGGTGGTGCACTTACAGACATTGTAACCCATGCAAGGTATGCTGCATTTTTTAATTTTTGGTTTATATTGCTAGTAAATGACAAAGTTGCAAATGTATTGTAATTAAATTTAATTTTTTAAATTAAAAAATGTATTTCACTGCCACCATTCTTATGGATAAAGGAGACAAATCACTGCCATCAATGTAAACTTCTTGATCACTACACTCTACCAACCAAATTTGATTCGTATTTTTAGCATGATTAGATCATGTACAATAATGATTTAAAGTTTATCAAATTCAAACCCTAACACCCTGTAACAGTAATAATTTAAATTATTATGAGATTTGGCAAATGTGAAACCTAGTATTTCATTAGCACCTATTCAATGCAAAAACAAGTTTTCATTTATCTCTTAAAACAAAAATGGTGCATTTTACCACCCCTTTGGAGATAAGGGAACAAATTGCTAATTGTTGGTTGTTTGGGGTTTTATGGTGCATTTTCAATTTAGTCCATACAAATTGCTGCTGTTGGTGTGAACTCCTTGACTTTATCACTCAAATTTCTAGCATGAGTAAATCATTTACAATAGTCATTAAGAGTTTTACCATCTTCCACCATTAGAGTGTGATGTTAAAACTATTTGGAGATTTGAAAAATGTGATTGTTAATATTTCATTAATACCTCTTCAACCCAAAAAGATTTTATCTGTAAAAGCAAAAAAAGAAATTCGAATATCTACTGATTGATGATGATGATTGATGGATGACAAAGTGATAGCAATAGCTTGTTTTTGAAAATGAGCTAATCATATTATATAATAGGTATATTCCTTATAAAAGCACATTACAAGAGCTTGTGTTTTTTGTTCATCTGCAGTGATATCATTGGTAATGGAAGTTTTTGGCTGCCTGTTAGTCCACAGGTACTTGTCTGATTGATCATAAAAATTTTAATTTATCACAATTAATTGCTGTGCATTAACAGAATAAAATATTAAGTCAAGAGGAGTTCATCATAGTAGCTACTTAACTACAATTGATATGCTCTTGACATTGTATCCTTCATTGGTACTATCTGTATATAGCAGTTGCAGTGACAGATACAATTGTACCAAGTGTCAAGATCATCAAATACCAGGCAAGAAAGGATAGTACATCACAAGAATACAACTAGCAATGATGCTAACAAGCCCGTACCAACCTTGCCATTCTTCAAAGAACAGCTGAAGAGATTTGATCACTACCTGTACCAGCAGACTTCCATTAAGTTCGTCACTAATAACCTGTAAATATTGTTCCTTTTCTCTTGAGCCCCTTTACAAGATAAAGGAGAGCTTACAGATAGTAGCAATGAAGGGTACAATGTCAAGAGCATATCAATCGTAGTTAAGTAGCTACTATGACGAACTTTAGCTAATCGGATATGTAAAGCACTCCTCTTGACTTAATATTTTATTCTGTTAATGTACAGCAATCATTGTGATAAATTAAACTCTATCAAATTAGCTGTGAGTTGTAATTTATAATTGATCATGAATTTGGTATGTTTGGGTCCATTTTGTTTCCCTGTATTGTGTTAAGAGATTGTTCCTAGCTTCCATGAGTTGGGATTAGACCTGTTGAAAGCATTTAAAATCTCTTGGGGGTGCTGCTGTCACCTTCAGCTACCTTGCTTGAAATGTGAATGGAGTGGCATGTTATTGATGGAAGACTGGAAAAGTTATCAATGTACAGACATTTTGTGCTTAACTTTTGGAAGGATATAGAGTAAAACATGAATTTCAATGTAAATTAGTAGCTTTTGAGTTATCGAAACAAATTGATTGGCCAAACACTAATGTCTACCAATTCAGATAATCAACATTCTGTCATATTGGGTTAATTCATAAATAATTTCCTTTTTATCTTCTTTATTCAAAACCTAATGAAGCCATTATCTCATTTCAGTTGATGAGATATTCACCATCACTTTCAATAATCTTTAGCCAACTTTGTGGCAGCTGAGTGATTTCTCAGGTGTAGAGCTCTGGTGTTTTTCTGTTGTGAAATTTGATGAGAGCACACTCAACCTTGTCAATCTGGAATCACTGCTCATTGATATGGTTTTGTAAGTAGTCAAACAGATGATAATCAGAAGGAGCAAAAACTGGTGAGTATGGCAGATGTAGTTGAACAGACCATCCAAGTTAAAAAAAAAAATTCTAAGTGATTTATACTGAATATCATTTAGTATTGTTGTGAAGAATGATCACACCCCTTTCTGTTGGTGATTGCTGACTTTATTGATGAGGGTTTAATTTAGCTGTTATACACTTCTATGGTGATCCATGGATTATTTTTAAGCAACTCGAAGTATACGACACCTCAATTATCCTACCAAATCCGTAGCATAATCCTTTTGGATGAAGGCCAGGTTTGGGCCATTGATTCTGATCTAACCATTGTCCCTTGCATCCAGTGTTGACATACTCATTTTTCGTCTCCAGTCATGATATGGTCAGGAAAAGTTCACTGACTTGTCAAAAGAGCAGTGAAGTGACATTGGAGATTTTATCAGCCTTATTCTTATCCAACAATTTGTGAGGAACCCATGCTCCTAATTTAGTGACATTTCCAATGGCACGAGGATGATGAAAGACAGTCAGCAGAGAAGTTCCAAATTGTTTTACAGGTTCATAAATAAGTGATTTGCCTTAATCAGTTTTTCCAATGCACTATTATCAAGCTTTGAAGGATAAGTAGGATGTGTTTCATCCTTGAGCAACAAATCTCCTGACCGGAACTTTGTGAACTAATTCCTGCACAGCCAATTAGTGGGTGGCTCAGTTGGTAGCGTGCCAGGCTCGTAATCTGTAGTTCCCAGGTTCGAGTCCCAGCTGGGTCAGTGTTGAGATTTATCTCCGCAAAATTCCACGCCCTGCCCACGGTCAGTAGGGGACACCGATGGGCTTGGAAAGGCCGCTGTCCGTCGGATGGGACGTTAAGCCGTGGCCCCGTGTGCGGGAGGGACATACCCTGTGCACGTTAAAGATCACGCTGGATGGCCTTGACGGGAGGCTACCATCTGTCTTTCAACAGCTGTTCCAGTGGGTCCCCTCCCCCAACCTTCTCTGAGCCTTCGGGGTCCATGTGACCTGGCCATTTAGCCCATGGTGTGCAAAAAAGTGCCACTCAGAGGTAAAACAACCCAACCCAATTAGTGATGGCGTGTCTCCAAGGACAGACCATATCTTTCTCAATCTCCATACTGCTGATGAATTAAAAGTGAACTCTCACAAAATGCAGTGTTGAATGTGTTTTTTCATCTTCCATTTTGCTATTTGTATTTCTGTCTAAAGTTCGAAAAGATACTAAATTGTTATCAAAGCATTCTTCCAGGCTTTCTCTACAAAATTACATGTAATAGTACAACACCTCAAATAAATTACATTTGTTCAATAGAAGGTAATAACAAATAGAAATTTATATTTTACTAATCCAATTTTTGTGAAATATTCTTATTTTCAGTGTTTATTTTGGATCTTTTATACTATGCAAGTATAAAGAAAAAATTATATAGAAATATTGAAATAATAAGGAATGTATGCTGAAAAATGCATTTAACATTACTACATTAAAAAAATTATAAATACTCTACGTACTTAGTTAATGTTAAGTTTGGAGTTAATTCTCTGATTGGTAGTTGGTATAATTCTATACATCAATAACATTAAAATAAGGCAGTAAAGTAACAAATTTTTGAAGTCTGTAATCTGAAAGAATTTATTATTAACTATGTTGGCAGTTTAAAGTTTTTTTTCCAGAAGCCAAATGAATTTATCTTACTTCTATTTTTACTGGTGTACTACTGCATTCAAGGCTAAAAGAAAACTTATTCAGTGTGCAATTATCATTATTAGGCTTTTTTTATTTAAAAGTGACATAGATTGTTTTTACTTTTTTAATACTGGGAGGAATCTTGCCAGTCATCAGTTTTTACCATAAGCTAAAGACATACACTGACTGCACAATTAATTATGACCACCCACATGTTAATGGGACACTAACTTCAAAGCTCTTTAACTTTTAAAATGAACATTTTATGTGAAAATGTGACTTAAGGTAAAGATCTTAATCAGTTTTATCCAAATATTGATTTTTGACAATATTCTTTCAATATTTAAAGAGTTATGGATGTTTGAATATTTAACAACAGCAGTGCTATTCAAAAGAATTTATCTTTAAAGCTAATTGAAACAAGAAATATTATTTCAAACTATTTCATAAATTACATATTTCAAAAGTGTAAATATTTCCTTTAATATTAATTTTTTTTTTATTTATTTATTTTTTTCATAAATTTCTTAGAACATGTAGCTGTTTTTAAATGTTTAAACCTCCACACCAATTTAAATATTAAGAGAATATTGTTAAAAATTGAGATTTAAATAGATTTGATTGAGATCTTGAAATTATCCTCAGCTGCATTTTTTTTTATAAAATGCTTATTTTAGAAGTTGTAGATCTTCAAAATTAACTTCTCTTTGATAAAACATGGTGTAGTGTGGTCAATGACCACTGAGTGTATATTACTGTGGTTTGGTTAAAATGATTTTCCTGCTTTTATGTGTGCTGCAAAAAACTTCATCATTGATTTTAAGGAGTGTTTCAAGGAAATAATGTTGTTTCTTTCCCTTGAAAATATATTACTGTTGTAATTTTTACTTTGAAAGTAAAGATCACACCTGGTCCATTTGTTGTTCATGTGCATTTTCATTGCTGCGTATGAAGGTTGCCAATTTAAAATTGGGAACTATTCTATTTATTAAGTCAGAAAGAATAAATATCTTTCTGACTTAATAAATTAAATGTTACAAGTTATAATAAAATGTTATACCTTGATTATAGAATACCCTGTATTATATGCTATAACAGCAAAAAGAATGACTACCTTATCAAGCTACAGTGAAAAGATTAACTATGAGAAATTTATTGTGTTTTGTGTTATTACAGGATGGATGAGGAACAGATAGCCACTGTATGCAAACAGTGTCTTAAGGCATTAGCTTTTCTTCATTCACAAGGTGTAATTCACAGGGACATAAAAAGTGATTCTATTCTTTTGGCCAGTGATGGAAGGGTAAGAAATTTGACATTTTAAATTTTCTGAAATTCAATCACTTCCTTTTGAATTGATATTTTGAAGTTAATAGAAAGCCACTACAGAAAATTTTAAAAATATTTTTAGCATAGATAAGCTTGATCTGGCATTTTTTCATACATTCAAATTTTAGTGTTTGTATATAAAACCAAATAACTTATTCAAATTACATATTATGATTGTAACATCTTTTATAAAATAGGTAAATCTTTGACATAGAGTCAAATAATCTAATTTTATATTTGTATTGGGGAGACAGACAGTTTTTGAACTATCAAATGCATTCCAGCTAACCAATAATTTAGTGTTCATAAATTTTCACTTAACCACTTCCATATGTTTTTTAGTTCTATTCCAAAAAAATTTGCTTTGTACAGCTGAATGGTTAGCACACTTGGCTACTGATCAATGGAACCTGGGTTTGAGCCCTGGGCAAGGTCGATGTTTGTGTTATTTTTCTGCTGAGGTCCGCCACCCTCTCAGACCTTCTACTGTGGCATGTAAACTGATAGGCTCCTGTCAGACCTCCTTTGCAAGCAGCTGCTTGAGGGGGTATTATTCAAACCACAGGCTCATCAATAATTTCTTTTGATGGCAAAAATATTTTTGGACTCTTTTTCTTTTTAGCATGTATGTTTTGGTATATCATTGAAAATAGAAGATATTCATGATTTCCAATATTTTAATAGAAAATTATTAGTCTAAAATATAATTAAAAGTATGCATACTCATCTACTGTTTATGGTATGTTTTTTTTGTCTCCACTCTCAGAGCAGCAACAGCACTCTTAGGGACAAATGCAAGCTTTTGTCATCCTCACTCTTGCTATATAAATCCATAATTTTGTCCCAAAAATTAACAAGCCAGTGTATAATAAATAACATCTGCTAAATGTGATGGTCTTCACTTTGCAAGTATTTAACTTACATAGTTGACAAAGGAGAAGTGATTGAGACATACTATAGTTTTGCCATATAGTGAAGCAAAAAAAAATTGGGCTTGTAAAAAATAAGCCTTTTTTAGTGTCTAAGGCAAATTCCTGCAGAGCAATTTTTGGACAAAGATGAATTCTGATTTAGATTATGCTGATTGTTTAGCCCTTTTGTCAAATGATGTTGATGAGATGAATTCTTTCATTAGGGCTGTTGATGAGACTGGTAATATATATATATTGCCCATGATATAAGTATATAATATCGTGGACAATTTAATATATTACACTGCCAGAATTGGCATCTGTAAAACAGAATGATTAAACACAGTGCATCTTAACTGTAACAACTTTTCATCCTCATCATCCTCAAACAGCCATGGGTTACAGAGGTCTAACCAGACCATGCAATTTAGTTCTCCAAGTATATATGTCCTGAGCTATATCTGCTGCATCTCTCCACTGCACACCAATTCTAACAAGGTTCTGTTTGACACTGTCTGCTCACTGCATCTTAGGTCTCCTCCTTTTTCTGAATCCTTTGGGCACACTGTTCACAACCCTATACACCAATCTATTATTACCCATACATAATATATACATATAATTACCATACAGGCAACATGGCCAAACCAACAGTGTCTCTCTGCACAATACACTGCTTAAAGTAGGGTGACAACTCCTATGCCTAATCTCATTACTTACAAAGTTGAACCACCTAATGCCCATGATATTGTGTAAGCATCCAGGATCAAAAGCATCAAGTTTCCTGTTGTCTTGTTTACAAAGCATTCAAGTTTCACTACCATAACTAACCCTAGAGACAGCCAAACTATCAAACAGTCAAATTTTAGTCTTTAGGTGCATACGCCTATTTCTCCACACTCTCCATAGATTCTTAAATGTTCCTACAGCAATCCCTATTCGTCTGTTAATCTCATGCTGCACATCACCAGTATCTGTTACATAGCTCCCAAGATAATTAAACTGAGACACTTGCTCAAGGGTGCAACCATTCGGAGTGACTGAAGCACCAACTGCCTGACCAATTTTCATCACTTGAGTTTTATCTCTGTTTATCACAAACCAACTATATTACCAGTCTCATCAACAGCCCTAATGAAAGAATTCATCTCATCATCATTTTCCAAAAAGGCTAAACAATCAGCATAATCTAAATCAGAATCCTTTATCTGTCCATCTGGTCTCTTGCAAGCCGAGAATATCTAAATTATAATGGTGGAATTCTTGTGTGAGGACATCAAGAGAATAAGCTCTGTGCAGAGTCCTCACATTCCAACTACCCATGGAGACTAAATGGTTAGTGGGATGTTTAAAGAAACTTTTAACTGTTAAAGAGCTGTTAAGATGTTAAAGAGGGAATGCCAACAATTTCAAACAGCCCCCTAATCGCAGGCATTGGCAAAGACCTGTTCCCTACCTCTAAAGGCTGAAGCCATCTACACTAGAAGACTTCCTCCAATATAGAATTTGATGATTTCTGTGATGACCTCTGCTCAGGATTATCCACCAGCTGATAAAACATCCTGTGGATCTATTCACTTGGGGCTGTCAACCCACAGATGAAGAGAAAACACACAGAAGATTCTCCCTCCCAGAAGCCCACCAATGCAGCAAATTCAGGATCCATAATCAAGCTCGAAGCCTTATTTCAGTCCAGCCCAGTAAGTTTATATGGTTAGCACTAGGACTCTGTGGTTGACCACTCCTCAGCAGGGTAGAAAATAAAGAAAAGTAGCCATAATTGTCCAAATCAGTAGGCCATACTAATTTGGCAGCCCTCCCCTTCCATTCACTTCCACAAGAGAGTATCTCTTTTGAAAAATACTAACGGCCTGCACTACGAGAAGGCAGGGTCGGACATTAGGTGCTAGGTCTGGCCGGGTCTATGCATCATCACAGGGGGTTGGTGCATAGCTCTTCTTCCAGTGACTACCTAGCTTCCATTTATAGACAACTTTTAGTATTACTTAAAGCACATTAGTATGAGTTGGTTGCATAAGCTAGTTTTAAACATGCATCAAGCTTTCATTAGTAGTTACAACATATTCTTATGAATCCTAGATAGTTATATTAATTTACTATTACAATATCACAGTGAAAAGTGATAATTTTAATACACAAATTTCCAAACTAAGATATGTAATCATTTATATTTAGAGAAACCTGAGTAGCTTGTTAAGAAAGGCAAATATATTGATTTTTTTTTTATAAAATGTTTCACATAGTTATCTTCTGTTAGTATCTGCAATCTTTGCTATAGAAATGCAACAAGGTAATGAAAAATATTCTTATCGAAAACAAGCAGATAATGGCATCCATGTTTGGTTGGAATAGAACAGGGGTTGGGAACCTTTCCTGGATCAAGAGCCAAAACAACAAAAAAAAGGCAAACTGACAAATTTTGAGAGCTACAAATTGTCATTTTTATTGGATCTTTGAAAGTGCTTTCAAACTATTGTCTGTCAACCTGCTTTGGAGCTTGTTTTTGATGAAAATCATTGAGAAAACTTTAAATATTGAAACAAAAGTGTCAAGAGGCTGAAAGCTTGCATCAAGAGTCATGTTTTAGAGTGGTCAGAGCTGCCAGTTCGTGACCTCTGGAATAGAATGTTATTATCTATTTTCTAACTAATATGTATTCATAGTGTTGGAAGGAGAAATGATGATTGAAGAATTTAAAATTTTTCAAATGTAACTTGATAAGCTATTTTGTGAATGAAATCCCCCCCCCCCCTTGTATTATTTCTGTGGAATAAATCCATAATTATTTGTCAAAATTACAATTCCTTCTCACTGTTTTTGGAAAAGATGACTTATAGCTGTAAATTATAAATAATGATTATATCTGTGAACCCAAAAGCTCACGATTTTTAGCCTTTTCTGATCTAACTATTCATTATTGTACACAAAATTCAAACATTAAGTAGAACTCAAGTCAATGGAGATAAAAAAGCAGCATAATATAATCAAATAAAATATTACACTGTAGTGTCATCACTTTGTGCATTTAGAATTACCAAGCTACTAATGCGGTTGAGTCCTGATATGTATCCAGGACTTCAAACTGCTACTGTATGTATATCCCTACAATTAGTAACTGAAGATTAAGAGTTTTCACAGAAGAAAAATTTAACCCTTCACACCTCTAGTGTGCTATACTTTGTATTGAATTGTGTAGAGATAAGGAAATGCAGAATCTGTAATATTGGTTACTGTCTGGTGTAAATCCAATTTATAATTAAAATTTAAATTTACTTTTTTATTTAATTCAATGTTGAAATATTTACTTGTTGTATAATATATAATTTTTGCAATAGGTGAAACTCTCGGACTTTGGATTTTGTGCTCAAGTATCCACAGATCTACCGAAAAGAAAATCCCTTGTTGGAACCCCTTATTGGATGGCTCCAGAAGTAATATCTCGATTACCATATGGACCTGAGGTAAAGTTACTCAGTATTCAAGTATGCACCTAATATCATGTTTGTTACATTCAGTTGACTATAAGTGGTAAGTGAGTACAGGTACTCCACCCAAGTTATGTGAGTTGTTAGGATAAAGGATGACTCAGAGCTGCAACTCTTTTTTTTTTAAATTTTCTCCAATTTTTGGGTTAAAAATCCAAAAATTCAAATTGGCCATTGAAAATGCAGTTTTTTTTTTTTTTTTGGGGGGGGGGGGGGTTCAGATTATGAAAATCTGCTTCCAAAATTTACAGTATTTTTTGCCCTTTTCCCAAACAGAATGTTAGTGAAAGGGAAAAATTGTTTCTGATTTAGCTCTTTTGCTGTACTAAAAAAGGTGCAGCTACATATCCACTCCCTAATCTATGGATGCTTGTTGCTACACACCACATTCAGAGGAAATCTACACGTTATATGACCATTTCCAGACAGAATACAGGAAAAGTCCACACTTAAATTCCTTTACAGTGTTGAAGGTCATAGATTGTTTCTAAATGGTTGTTTATTGAACCTATACCCAATTCTCTCGGCTCTGGCCAACTAAGCACTAATTGGATTACTTATAATCGGAACCTTTAGACTGAAGGAGATAATACAGATTAGAGAACTTCCCTAATCCTTGGGCCATGATTGATGTTGAAACTGGAAATGGTCTCATTCATATCTATTGTCATGTTGTTTGGGCTAATGGGTTGACAAGGGATTAAACTTTCACTTCACTAGAGTTGAGGCAAGTTGCAGCTGAGCTAATGCTCTGACCTTTTGATTGGCTGATCAAAGTTCTTTTTAGTTTGGTTTAAGCACTGTAGTAGTGCTGTTGTGTGTAAACAGTTTCATTATTAGTTTTGTGTAAAAGTTTTAATATGTTTGCACAATCAGAAATATTAGGTGAATATTCCAAGGAATTTGAATTTATAAAATCATCCATAAAGGAGAATTTTTTTGAAAATTCTGTAACTGTGATATTAGCATCAGTGATGGAGGCTGGAAAGATATTTTACTTCAGAGCAAGATGATGAAACATTTTAAATTACACTGAGACTAAAAATCTGAATAAGTTGGATGAATTTTTAAATTGTGATGACAGTCAACAAATCAATGCCAAAGTTGTACTGAAACATTTTTGTTGGAACACGACATCCAGTTATCAGCAGCTGATCAAGCCAGCAAGCTATTTGCTGTGATGTTTCTGAATTCACTTGATGTGAGGAAGTATGCATGCATTCAGACTAAAGCAAATTTTATTGTTCAAGAACTTGCTACCAGTTGCTCAGGAAAGTTATAAAGGCTATAAAGATTTGTACTTTTTTTTGATGGCAGTAACGATTCTGATAAATTGTTTCTGCTAGTAGTAACTTATTATGAGTGAAGTGAAGCCTTTTATCATTGCCACTCTTGGAGAGTGGTGCAACATGGGGGAAAAAAGTTTTTCTGAGTTCAAGTTCCCCTGCCATTATGTTATTTATCTTCATACTGCATTTCGCTTGTCAATATTAGTTTTGTTTCAGTATAACTTTGTAACTCAGCAGCTGATGATAAGAAATATATATTTGGGTTGTTATATGTCTGAGCTGTATGAAAATGGTGCTTGGAGACTATTAGTTGATTATTAATCAATGAATGATATTATGTATTGATCTTAAGTTACTGATTATTAGCTATTAGGTTAACTTTTGTTAATATATCAAAAACATTCGGATGCAGTGATTTGGCTGTAGCAAGCCACTACTCTCCACGCCACATGACAATCTGCCACTGCTGGCAATCCAATCACTTTCTCAAAAAACAAATCACCGTAGAAAAGACCACAATAATATTTTTTGTTATCCCTCTGCATTGTAATGTGAGGGGCAGGGGGTGACTCAGTTGGTAGCATGCCAGGCAGCTTGTAATCTGCAGTTCCCAGATTTGAGTCCCAGCTAGGCCAGCATTGAGATTTATCACCACAAAATTCTCCACCATGCTGATGGTCTGTAGGGGACACCAATGGACTTGGAAAGGCTACCCTCCATTGTAAGGGACATTAAGCCATGGTCCTGTGTGTGGGAGAGCCATACCCTATGCATGTTAAAGAACACGCTGGATGGCCTTGACGGGAGGCTATCATCCGTCTCCCAACAGCTGTTCCAGTGGGTCCCCTCCCCCAACCTTCTCTGAGCCTTCAGGGTCCTTGTGACCTGTCCATTTAGTCCATTGTGTGCAAAAAAGTGCCACTAAGAGGTAAACCCAAACAACAACCTGTATTGTAATGCTAACTTTTGAAATATGATTGATCAGGGGATGATACCTACATTTTGATTATTAATTATTAGTGATTCAGTTATCTCTCGTTAATATCAAAAACTCTACTGCTGGTTCCGTGGGATTGTATCTGGCTAAAGCATACAGATGCAGTTGAGTTGGCTGTAGTGAGTGCCATTTTTCATACTGCATATGAATCTTGTCACTGCTGTCAATCCACACACTGTGCAAAAAAAAATCACTGGAGAAAATAAATGTTGCTATTCTCTCTGTATTGTAATGTTAATTTTTGCAGTATGCCTATTGATCTATGATTAATCATTGGATGATGCCTACTATTTATTGTTGATTATTAGCGATTATGCTAAATTTTGATAATATCAAAAAGTACTGTGTAATAGATTTTCTGCACTGCAAAAATGCAACTAAACTGATTTAAGCTTTTATAGTAAAATAGGAAATTAGATTCATAATTAGTTAATGGTAACATGAAAGGATCATTACTAAACTCAGATTGTTTGAATGGGAAGGCTAATTTGTTTTCACATGTAATCGATTGAGGTTCATAAGGGGTAAAAACTTTTTATACTTTTTAAATATTATGTAAATTTATTTTAATTGATGATAACTAGTAATTAATAATTAATATGTATTGATGCATTGATTATATTTGAATGCATTTTCATTTAATAAAAAACAGTTGTTGACCTAGAAAGTAGTAATATTGTAGGCATTGTTGTGGATGGTGCCTTGTGATTTCTAGCCACTCACAGGCTGAAATAACTATTTATTTTAAAGTTAAATTCAACTAAACATTTTATTTATATTTCTTGTGCTATTTATCTGCAAAAAAAATGTATCTTTGGTACTGTTTATTTTTCTTTGTTAAAAATGGGACTTGAAAGTATAATCAGTAGCACATACTTCTGTGTGCAATGGTGACAGGAAAGGCTTGTGTTATGTGGCAATGGTGGCTTGTGTTTCTGTGTGCAATGGTGACAGGAAAGGCTTGTTTGTGTTATGTGGTTTATATTGATGGGAACTTAGATAAAATTAATTATAAGTTGCTTGATTATTTTTCTCCAATTTTTCCATTCTTTCCCTAACTTTCTGTAAAGAAATTTTTAATTAATATGATGCTGGACTCACAAAGCTTACTGAAGTTTAGGCTCAAGAAAAAATAGTTTACTTGATGATAATGGTATTTAAAATATCATTTTCATGTTTTACCACACTGTTGATAATCAGTTTCACAGGGAAAAGATATTAATTTTGCCATACGAAGTATATATTTAATCCTTTAATTATAAATAAATTACAACCCATCCTTTTTGTTGGACATTTCAGCTAGTGTATAAAGTACTTGGAAGGTATTAAAAATTTTTAAAAATGCTTGTTTCTGCAAATGTATGTGTTACATTCTTTCAAATGCCTACATACTTGAAATAAAACTAGTTACATCAAGATTCTATTAAAATGCTCATAGTTTTAGGTTATGTAATAATATATATGAACTGCAGTTTTTCCATTTGTTTTCTTTTAATCTAAATTTATATATATATATTAGGTTGATATATGGTCTCTTGGTATTATGGTAATTGAGATGGTAGATGGTGAACCACCATTCTTCAATGAGCCACCTCTTCAAGCTATGAGAAGGATAAGGGATATGCCTCCGCCAAAATTGAAAAATACTCATAAAGTAAGTGATTTTACGTTATAGATATAAATAATTTAAGAACAATCTCGTATAATTTTCTAAAATCACATCTCCAAGACCAGCAAGAAAGACAAATGCATCTAGAGATTCTTGTTATTTGTATTAGTTTCTCAATGTGTTAACGATTATATTAGAGTTAACACATTAAAAATTACTTAAAATTCTCTGTCATTGAACAATAAAATTTTAAAGTTTATCCTTCAAGCTATTTGCATGCTAAAAGTTTTTAGGAGAAAACTCAGAAGCTTTTCAAAGTGTCACTTCACTGAAGATGGAGCTCTGTCCTTGCTCCAAAAAGTTTCTTCTGAATTTTCTCCTAAAAACTTTTAACATTCAAATAGTTTGAAGGATAAACTTTAAAATTTTATTGCTCAATGACAGAAAATTTTAAGTTATTTTTAATTAATTTCTGAACAAGAAGGTCCTCTTAATTGAGTTAACACAGGTGCAAATTTCTGCTTGGAGTTTCTGTATCATTAGTAAATTTTTCCATTGATATAAATATTTAACCCTTTGGATCTGATGAACATTCTAGTATGCATCCTTCATAGCTGTTACTTAATTTGATGGACAAAATGGTAGATCCATTTTAACAATTGGTTAAAAGTCACATTACAATGAACTTCTCTTGGTTTTTGTGACAAAATAATTTGTTATTGTTTTCTATTGTTAGATAGTATATTTTTGTTTCTTTCAAGCACAACTCTCTGTGGTGTGAAAAGCAAGGCAGTAACTGTATGAATCATCTTTCTGTTTGTGAAAACATGTAACCATGAATATAAGAGGGTTTGTGTGCAGTAAATGAAAATAACTATTTCTCTCCCTTATAAGGGAGGGAAATAGTTATTTTCATTTCATGGTTATGAAGAATTGAAAAACACTGATAAAACACAGTAAAAGTGATAACACCAAATTTATCATACTTGTTAACTTCTCTGGAGCTCTGCATAATCATTAGCATTGACACCTGAACAATTTTATCCATAGCCCAGTTGAGAATTGTTGAGTTGTAGAATTGCTCTGGACCACCATTTTCTGTAATGGCACAGTGTATGATATACGTCTGGTTTTTGATAGAATTCTTCAACATTATCAGAATGAATTATCCATAAATAATATCCACAGAGATATCTGTTGATTTTGAAGTCAATAAATAGTTTTGTGAAAAAAGTTTAGCTAATGCCAGCTCCATCTTTTTTTCACTAATGCGATATCAATCTCCTGTGACTATTGTACCTGGATTTGATGCTATCTATATTGGGAATAGCAACTATTTCTTTTTAATATTGCACTGAGTAAAATGTAAATAAATAAGTAAGTCACTTATGCTAATAGCATTATTAATGATTAAATCAATAAATAGATGATGCCAACTACATGTGCAACAATCGTGGGAGATTGATAGTCACATTAGTGGAAAAAGGACAGCCACTGTTAGTTTAGTGGTCTTGGAACACACTAGCATATATCTGAGAAGCTGTGGGTTTGAATCCTGCACATCGTCAAAACTTTTTCCACCAAACTATAGAATTATCCATTTATATAATTTGCTTTTGCAAAATTCATCTTAATTTACAAAAGAATGAAAAACAGCTATTCCAGATTAAAAACATTGAATGTGTATAACAAACATTTACTAAGCATAGTTTTCTGCTCTTCAGCTATCTTTTTGTTGCCAGATATTTTTGAAATGATTTGTTCTTGTAGAAATTTTGTTCAGTGAATTTAATCTGAATTTGGCAGCTATCTTACCACATTCATTCAAAACTTAATGTAAGGAAAGTGATTGTTAATTCTTTGTCTTTAAGATTAAGAGCTTAAATATTGATAAACAGCTGAAAAAGTGATGCGGGGGGGGGGGGAATAAACATTCATCTGAAACTAATAAAAATATAAGAACAACAAGAAAAATCATAGTGAACAACATTTTGAAAAAAACCTTATGACAATTTCTACATATATAAATGTCTGATTGGTGTTTGAGAAAATGGTGGCAATGTCTGGTTGGTGGTCTAGAAAATGATAGTAATGCCCATTCAGTGAGTAAGATGAATTTTAAAAAGTGCCTAAAAGGTTTAGAATTCTGGGATCAGTAAATTGGTGCACACACACCCTCCCCCCTCCTCATACAATACTAGTAAAGTTTTACTACTATTATATAGTTTGTACTAGTTAGTTTTGGCCACCATGTAATGGAGGCCAAAAGTTTTTAAACTTGTGCATATTTCATGCATTTTTCATGAAATTTTTTGAAAACCTTTAAAACGAAGGAGGAAATGTTCTTAAATGGAAATTGTCTCTTGGATCCCCCCCACCTTTTCTGGTTCAATAGTGTTGCTTGCCACCCTCTCCCATTTTTCGAGATCCAGGCCTGTTTGTAGTACAGTAAACTCTCAATTATCCAGTACTCAAGCATCTGGAATTCTCATGCAACTGGCATAAATTTTAAATTGAAGGTACGAACTTTGTAAGGCAAATTTCAGTCTTTAAGAGTTCTTTTTGAAATCCAAGAGTGGAAAGGGTAGAATGAAATCATACACTTCATACCCCTAAGCTTGAAGCCTTGGATAGTGCATTGTGTGAATGGTTGTGATTAAAGAGGTTGGAAAATGCATGTATCTTAGGACTAGTGCTAGGTCAGTGGATGATCCCAGTGAAATGACATCAGAGTTTCTAGAACCTAGCCAATACGCTGCATATACACAGGTAATTTTTTTTTCTTCTGAAATTAAAGTTTAACTTAGTTTCACTATTCTTGTGTCTCTGTTAGTACATTTTTGTCTTATGTACTGACTTTACCTTTCAAAAGTTCTCTTTAACATTTCATTATTAGGAAAATGCACTACTACTTGTAGTCAGTGCCATCTGACAGCCAAAATGTTCTTCCCTGGTGGTTTTCAGTGAAGCAGTTTGGCAACGGTTTTGTTAAGTGCTAGGATATAGACATTCATTAAATGTAAAAATGCTTATAAAAATTATAGTTTAGATATTTGTGTTAAGGGCATTATACTTCATTTTTATGATCATCAATGTATGTGTTTTTGTGAATATGAAATGCATTTTAAAATTTTAATTGATTTAACTTCAATTTCTCAAGTTGTTTTTGTATTTATCAAAATGATGGAAAAAAAAAACAAAAAATTCCCTCCAAATCTAAGAAACATCTTTTAGGACAACAATTCACTACATTTGATCAGTGTAAAAATGCTCAGTTCTAAAAATGTAAATGCAGAAAGTTTAAACAGATTGCTGATCAGTTAAAAGGAAGTAATTTTTTAAAGATTAACTAAAAATACACTTTTTTTTTACTAACATTAAAACCATAAATACATTTTTATTGTTAAAAGTAATGGGACCAAAACTAACATTCAGGATATCCTTGATGCTCAACTCATCTTTCTTTGGGAGAATATAAATTTCATAAAAGATGAAATTCATTTGTAAATTTTAGTTGAAACAGATTGAAAAGATGAGACTTTAGAAGTTTTGTTTTTGGTAATATAAGCCTATGAAAAAGTTAATGAATTAGTTTTTGCCTGTTTTTAAGTGTTTTATTCTTGTAACAGGTATCACCACGACTTCAGGGATTTCTAGAAAAAATGCTAGTAAGAGACCCTTCTCAACGAGCTACTGCTTATGAACTGTTGCAACACCCATTTCTACGACAAGCTGGTACACCAAGTTTGCTGGTGCCTCTGATGCGCAGTTTTCGTCACAGTCCATGCTAGTGTTTATTTTATAGATAAAACCCGGACCAACTTATCTTGCCAGGTAAAAATTATTGATGTTGAGTAGGGTTCTGAAAATCCTGTGTATCAGCACTATATCAACCATTTGTCACATAGTCTATTTAAGTGTGTGAACCCTCAAGACATGTACAATGTTTAAAAAAAAGTTCTGAAAAGATATGACTTTACTGTTGATAAATAGAGAAGAAAACAAGAACTTGAAACATTTACAGTGTGGAAAGTGCATTGAAAACAAAAATGGGGCATTTGTTTGTAATTGTTATTGTCAAATGTTTCCAAATTAAAGAAGTGCCATGCCCTTCTGATGTATATATTGAATGTGATAAATTATTTTTCATGGATGAGAAATGATCATAAGCTGAGTTCTTGTTTAGTTATATAAAGAACTGATTTGAAATTTCTGTCAGAACGTTATCGTTGAAACATGATATTGTATCAAATGGAAATGCTATGCGACTGACTGTCTTACAGAAAGTAAAATATATATCAGGGTTTGCAAGAATGTGGTACCTAGAGCATTTTAAATCATTTTAAAGCATAATAAAATCTTAAAATGTGCTAGCATTTTCTACCAGTAATTTTAAGTTTTAAATTGTCCATAAAAGTGTACTTAATTTTTAAACATTTTTAAAGAATTTATTAGTCTTAGTAATTCTTATCTATAGCTATTGTACAGGTGTGTGTATTGCATTGCAAATGATTCCTAACTGATATTAACCATTTCGAAATGAGCTACAATGTGAAAGTATATAATGCTACTTCATCTCTTTGCTGAAAAGAATTGGTTTTGCGTAACATTCCATTACTTATTGAATGCAAATTGCATTTCTGAAATTAGTGCATGTTATAGAATAGTATTGTTCAGCATTTAAAGCATTCCTATCCAGAAATTGCCAAAAATTTACTTTGCCATTTAATATATTTTTTTATAGTAGTTTATTTTGAAGTGGAAAAATTAAAGCACAGAATGATTTGATAATCCTGTTTAACCAAGTTAGAACATAAAACTTTAAAAATATTTTTGGTACAATCCCGTATATTAGAAAGAGAGCGTTATCAAACCATAGAACCCACCTACCAACCAGCCCTATCATAATTATTATATTTATGTATAATATATTATAGAATCACTATATTGCCCAAGGTTACCTGATACTTGCATGTTATGTGAATGGGAGATTTGAATTGTGGCTTTCGAATTTTAAAAATAAGCTTCTTAGAATAGAATGCCACTGGACATAAGTTTGAGATCTCATTTACATCTATCTAAATATGAATTTTTCAGCAATATTTGTGTAATATTTAAAATGTTATTGTATCTTGAATATTTAAAGCAGATGCTCTTATGCTTGTTTTGGGGCATTTTCTTTCAAATGGACAGAAAACAAAGGATCATTAAAGAAACTTCAAAAATTGCATTTATTTTAGTAAACACTTAGTTTTAAGTTATTTGCCTTTTAATAACGTTTGTGGCATATTCTTATGATAGCAACACTTCTGTAAAACACTTGTTTCCATAACTCTTTAAATATTAAATGAATGTTGAAAATTGAGATTGAGATTTCACTGAGATCTTTATTTCATCTGTAGTGACTTTTTGTAAGGGAAAGAGGAGTTAATAGATTCTGAAAAAAATTCATCGCCGCCACGGCGGGAATCGAACCCGCATCTCTCCAGAGGTTTAGGGAGCTTCAATTGTGGCTTTCCATTCACATATGTGGAAGTGTGGTAACTTTCGGCAATACAGTGTAAATCAGCAATAGGTTCATCACCACTGGTACCAGTTATGGCAGCAATATTTCTTGGCAGTGACTCCACCAGATATCGGTGATAATTTTATACCATTCTTCTTACAATACACTGCATGATTACACTAAATGGCCTAAAGGTGAGGTTTTTTGTAACAGGATCTTTCGAGATAATCTCACAGGTGCTCTATAAGAATCAAATGTGCAGACTGAAGTGAGTGAAGGTGATGTGATATTCCTTTAACTGGTCTGGACTATTCCATCCCTGTGTACTGTGAATAGTAACCTCATGATTCTCATTGTAAAATAGTCTGAATCCAGGATCACCTAGATAATCACTAAGTGATGGGTTACATGTGTATGTGTGTGTGTGTGAATATATAGTGTGAATTGCCTTCCTAGGCTACTGTCATTATCCTGAAATATGTCTCGCTATAGATAATAAACATGATCAGCAAAGTTGTTGAAATATTCTTTACACTTACTGATCGCTTAAGGATAATAGATGAACTTGCCCTATACAAATCAAACTTCTGATTATGACACTTCCACTATGGACTGGAGAATGAGCACAATAGATCTGGATTCAGCATTTAGTGGGGTTTCTCATACTCTAGTTCTAATTCCTGGATTCTTCAGACTATGACCTCCTGGAATGTTTATAGTCTTTTTCCTGTTATGTCAAGGTTTGTGATCCTTCCCCCTTCCCTACTGAAATAGCTGATTTCTGGTCTGCCTCTATACTGCGGACACCATTTACTGCAGTTTGCACCACACTATTCCTGATGAGATGGATACAGCTTAGTCTATATTAAAATATGAGGTTTTAACATTTTGAAATGAGTGTCTTGAGATCTGATTGTCTATTCCTTCACAAAATGAATGAAATCTGCCAACTGTCCTCTAGTATAATTTTTTAGCCATTGTTGTTTACGGATCGCAGGTTTTTCCTGTTAGTCTCTGGAATGAAGCATGGTAAGCATGCTTGGCTACTGGTCTAAGGGATCTGGGTTTGAGCCCTGGGTAATGTATGAATGTTCATGTTTTTCTGCTGAGGTCCCACCATCTTCACAGACCTACTATGGCATATAAACCGATAGCTCCTGTCACCTCTATGGCAAGCAGCTGCTTGCGGGGGTATTTATTATTTATTAATCTTGACAGTTACATCATGAATATTATTTCTTCATCACTGCTAAGGAATTTATAAAAATGCTCACACAGCATGGAACCAATATTCATCCATCTCGTAAGTTCAGTGTTATTGGTTACTTTACCAAGGACTTTGCAATATGTGGCAAACACTTGCTCTGCAGCTGCTTACAAATAATATAAAGATAACTCTGGCTAAATGCATCTACTGTTTACTTTTCAGACTAATCACCTAAGGGAATTTTTAATTGTAACATAAAGGAAAAACATTTAAGTATTTAACTTCCACTATCATTATTATATAAGTATCTAGCACATTTATTAACTGCTGTAATTAATGTGTAATGGATTTATACTGCATCAAACTAACTGCTTTCTCTAGAACTGTGAACTCATTGGGCCAGATGTATAAGATCATAACATATCATTTGGAATGTGCTCAGTTTGACCATTTTCTTTTTCCAAGATGTAATGTTTGCCATGCCCAATCAGATCGTCCTTTTGATTTCCATAAGAACTATGAGTGTGTAAGAGATTTGAGAGCAATGTTTGTATCGTGGCAATATTGATATTGCATGATAAGATCTTAACTTTATCTGCCTTTTAGTTATTGTTTTCAAAAAACACATTTGGGGTCCTTTTTTTTTTCTGTAGATTCAATTGCACTTTAATCTGTTTGGGAGCTTATAAAGTTTTCTGAAGTTACAAACGAATATGTTACATAAACATTGGCATCTTTATATGCAGTACATTGATTCAAACCAATTCTTAATGACAGTTCACAATTTCTATTCATTTAAATTCCTGAAAATAAAAGCCAGTATGTTTCCTGTTTAGAAATTCTTCAAATTAAAAGTATACAAATAATCTGGTTACAATATTGAAAAAGATTTGAAAAACAGATCTGTTTAAATGGATAATGTAAGTAGTAGCATAATTAAGTAGATAATGAAATAAAAAAAAAAGTTAATTTTTTTTTGTATCTCTATGTTGTGAATTTATTTTGTGTGTGTGGAAAATTTATAAATTCTGAATTACACATGATGAAACTATGCTCAGGTAGCTTATTTGAGAATTCTGATGTAGATTTTGCAATTTTAAAAGAAAAAAAAAATGCTATGAAATAATTTGGTAAGTAGGTGTTCAACACAAATGAAACTGTTCACTACTGTAATGCCTTTTATATATTGTGTGTTCAGTTGGAAAATTCGTTAATAAAAAGTTGTTGCTTAAGATATTAGTCAGTGTAGAGCATATTTTATTAGCTTATTTCATTTAATGTAATGGGATTTACATTGTATTATATTGAATGCTTGTTTTAAAAATGTGAAATGAGCAAATAAATGCAACTTGTACAAGGCTGGACCTAGGAAGCTATTAGTCGCAAGGGAGCTTAATCCTTCACCCCACCAAAAAGAAAAATCAAAAATACTACTAATAATAAATTTTTGTTACATACCCTTAACTGTATAATATCATTTTGATAGTTATTCTTATTTCAACCCTACATTTGAAGATGGTGAGGTTTGTAAATATCCATAATTTGGTCAAAAATAATGTTTTCTTTCTAGATCTTGCCTTGCTTTTGTGTGACAGTTAAATATTGCATCAGAACGGTGTATGAATTATGGTGGTTTAATATTTTGCTGACTTGTTTCATGGTTATGTGTTCCATCATTTGGCTCTTGTTCAGAATAAGTACATTTCAGCCATGGATTTATA
Source organism: Ryuthela nishihirai (assembly GCA_038380435.1). Classification (NCBI taxonomy): domain Eukaryota; kingdom Metazoa; phylum Arthropoda; class Arachnida; order Araneae; family Heptathelidae; genus Ryuthela; species Ryuthela nishihirai. Next base: position 40,321,731 of record JAWZYU010000029.1, read on the forward strand.
TCAGCATCAGATGTAAATAATAGTTATAAGCATATTTTCATAGGAACTTTGCTTGCTACTTGCATAGGTGGCTTGCTTTATTTTTGCACTAATATTGGTAGCTGCTTTTAAAGTATGTATATGTATATTAGAATTCACTTGCTAAGGGAACAGGTATTTTGTATTTGTTTGAGTCAGTTGCATTTTTTTAGACTTGTATTTAACAGGGCTTTTAAGATTGTTCAAATGCAGAAGAAAATAGCTGTGATTGAAACATTTGCTGTATGCTTTGTCTTTTTATAATAGAAAGAATTGTTTTTTATGTATATAGAAATAGAACCAACCAGATATGTGGACTCCACAAGCAATAATTTTATTTTTGTTATAGTGTTAGCTTTTACAAGGTGAATTTTATGATTACCTGGAAAATTAACTGATACATTTTTAATATTTCTTTTTAAAAAATTGCATACTTTGAAAAAAAGTAGCCTAGATGTCTGAAATTTTATCTCCAGTGGATATTGTTATTTCCTATATTTAAAATGTATTTGTCCTGTCATTAAATTTCATAGTTTAATATCTTTAGTACAACGTTAATTTCTTTGCTTATCATGAATTAATAATCAAGTCTATATCTTACTATGTACATAAAGGATATTAAAATTTTGAAATGCCAACAAATTATGTAATAAAGACTTCTGTTGCAAAGGAAGATAAAGAGCAGAATGAAGACTACATCTAATTATTTGCCACTGTATAAATAGGGAAAATATTATGTAGATAAGATTGCTTAAAGTATACCAAATCTAATATGTGCCTTGTAAGTTTTGGGGAACTTGGTAAAGAAATTGGTTTGGTTTCTATATATATATCTATATCACATTTTGTTTGATATAATGTCTGAAAATATTTTCAGACAGTAATATGACTTTATGGAAAATGTTAATATATAATGTCATATACAATAGATTTGTGGGTTATTAATGTTTCCTCATTTAAAGATTTTTTTTTTTCCAGGAACTTTTTATATGTCAACTTTGGCAAAATGCACAGTGCCAAAAAAGGAAAATAATCATACCACCTCTGTTGCATATGGCACTCAGTGTTAGTTTGGCATTTTGATTGGGAAAAGTGTTCTGACCTTTGCTTTGGTTTTCATTAGATTAGGGTTTTCAAATTATTTCAATAGTTGGCCACACGATCAGAATTCCTTATATATGCAGACCACATGAATGTTATGATAACAAAAGTGAATAATAGTCTGTTAGCTATTTAAACTTTGGATTTTTAACATTAATACAAAAGAAGCCTGAAAAACATTGTAATCAATTTTATTTGTACAAAAGTGCACAGTTATAGATCTGATGCTAATCACTAATCAATTTTGATCAAGTCAATAAGAATTCTGGTATTTAACAGACTGACCTATTCTCTGGAATTGTGGGGTTGTTCAGTCAGGACACATCTCGATTCTGACTCCAGGTTTACATCAGTGATGGCAGCTTTCAGCTTCGATTACAGCAGTTTCATGAAAGAGTTCTTGCACAGATCCAGATGGCATTGCCAAAATTTGGCCATACAGCCATAAATTTCAGGGTAGTTTTGAGATTCATATACTTCTTTCCAAAACTTCACGGATATGGTGACTTATTGGTGAGCATAATGAGTATAACTAAAGAGGGTTAGAGAAATACTAGTTCGTGTTTTTTTTTTTGCTACTCTGTATATGATGTTGAAATAATAGATTTAAATTATTACTTTTTCATTATAATCAGGAATGATGCAATGCAAACCTTCCCAGATCAGTATAGAAATTATAGAGGAGATTTTGGATTCTATGACATGAGCTGACATAAAAAATCTAATACACTACATTGAGAGGACTCGAATTTAAAGTTTAGAAGGAGGGCAAAAAATGTTTTTGGGTGTGTGTGTGAAAAATTATTGAATATATAAAATGTTCTAATGTGAATAATAGCATTGTGAAGCACACTTAAAGTAGCTAAGGGTTTTTGCATAGATTTGAATTTATAGCATTATTTCCTATGGGAAATTGCTTTTCATGCAACTTTATTTTGCTTAGTAGCATTTTTGAAGACTGAATTAGCATTAAATGTGGCATATACCATATATGCATATCAGTGATCTCAGGAACTCGTCCAGATTTCATTTCGAGTCTTCTATTTTTATCTTAATATGGGAAATTGATTTTGTAAAATCCAAAATATTAAGTTAACCTTTCCACATATTTTAATGTACCCATAAATATTAAAGATTTTTGAATGTGGATCATTTGAAATCTAAATCATTTAAATCAAAACTTGCTTTGATAAGGTAACTTTTATTTTGCGTTGATACATTTCATTAAGGCATTTCTGAATACTTTTATGGAAAACCTTTCATGTAATTCTTCCAATTAAGTTTTTCTTTCAAAATAAATAGAAAGCTACAAGTATATTCATTGTTAATCGCTGATAATTTTAGTGAACTACTACTGATTTACCAATTAATCAGAATCTGTTGCTTCCTGTGCTATTTGTTTTGCACAGATTGCACAGAATTTTGAATGTAGAAATCATATCGATACCTAGGCTTGGTAGCCTTTGAGTGATGTATTTTCCTAGCCCAAGTTGTGGAACTGTTTTCGTCATGTGACAATTTCCTAATGCATGCATCTTATTAGTTTGTCTGATTCAAATCTCAGGAGGTCCAGATTTTTTCAGGTACTGGATTTTTCATAATAGCAGCTTTATATATGTCAGTAGCATTAAAATTAGTCTTTAGCTAAATGTTTTTAACATCCAATCTACTAGGCATTTTTGGAGCAGGGGTGGCTCAGTCGGTAGCGCGCCAGGCTCGTAATCTGTAGTTCCCATGTTCGAGTCCCAGCTGGGTCAGCATTGAGATTTATCTCCGCAAAATTCCCCGCCCTGCCCACGGTCAGTAGGGGACACCGATGGGCTTGGAAAGGACGCCATCCGTCGGATGGGACGTTAAGCCGTGGCCCTGTGTGCGGGAGAGCATACCCTGTTCACGTTAAAGAACATGCTGGATGGGAGGCTACCATCTGTCTCCCAACAGCTGTTCCAGTGGGTCCCCTCCCCCAACCTTCTCTGAGCCTTCGGGGTCCATGTGACCTGGCCATTTAGCCCATGGTGTGCAAAAAAGTGCCGCTCAGAGGTAAAACAACCCAACTAGGCATTTTCAAAGTGATTTTTCTGTTAATGCTTAAAAATATGTTTATAAAGACATTAACAAAGTTATACAAAGCATGCAAAGATTTAGCATTTCGTCAAGTCAAACTATGAGTTTATTTTAAAAACTGGTTTTCGAAATTCCGATGTATTAGTTGTTTTAACAACAAAAACTACTGTTACATGTTTCACACTTGATTAATATCTGACTGAACATTTGTCACATCTCATGAATTTACTGGGTAATTTACGTTATGCTGTATATATTCATATGATGACAAAGGTATACAGGAAAAATTGTCTTTAGCTGGGTGGGACCTGAACCCACAACCTCCTGATAGCATGTCGGGTGCTCTGAACTTTATCATAAATCAGGTGCTCTACACCTTTGTCATCATATGAATAAATGCAGCATAATAGTGTAAATTATCCAGTAAAATCTGATGAGCTCTGGATATAATTGATAATTTGGTGAATTTATGCTACAACTAATATTTAAGTATTAGAAAGTTGAGTAATTTTAACAGATAACTATTATATAGATAGATAAGTAAATTTTTCATCAGAGAGTAACACATTTTATAAAGGTTTTAATAATTAATGATTGCATAGAAATGCTCTTTAATTGTATAAAGTGGGAATACGAGTTTTTTTTTATCTTGTATTCTTGCTTTTAATATCTTCAGTTTATGAAAACCATCTAGTACTTTTAAGTACTCCTATATACATATGTGTGTAGAATAAAAGTGTTCATAGCGTTTTTGGACTTATGACTTCGGGTGGTTTTTTTTTTTTTTCCAAAAAATAACGTAATTAACTTCAACCTTTATAGTCTGTTTTACTTTCAGTATCATAGCAGATTATTATCATGCAAAAATATTTAATTTGTGGAAGCAAGTTAAGTCCAATTTCTTGGTTCTTCAGTTACAAGAAAATCACGGAAAACATTATCTTAAGTGATATTTCTGCATTATCAAGGGTGTTCTACAACTTATAGGTTGCGCTTAGGGATGTTTTTTTTATCTATGAGGTCAGTTAATATTTTGAATTTTATGAAAAGAATGTTATGTATTCTTGCTTAAATTTTTTTGCCCTCCCCCAAAACTTTTTCTGGTTGTGCCTCTGATAAAACTATAAAGATATTAGTTTATATTGTTTTGTGAAATTAATTTATGACAGGTTATTGTATCTAGTATAAGTTAGCTTAATAAGCTTGGCAGGGATGAAAACATTCCAATTTTAAGAGTTTAAAAAATAACTAGATATAAAAATGAATGTCTTATTCTGGTTACTGAAGGATTTTTTTTTTTGTCATTGAATTTTATATTTTGCTTTTTAGTAGTGATATTAAATATAAAAGGAAAGCATTAGGTTAATGATTCAGTTTCACATAAGCATATTTTTGAAGTAAACTTTTGTAAATATTTAGTGAATTTTAAAGCTAACTTTAATGCCAATTAAGTGTATTTTCACAAATGTGTAGAATGAACCACACTGGTTCCCATCTTTATGCTCATCAAATTTCGTCCAATATGGCGGTGTAAGGCTAAATGATGTCTGCACAGAATCTCTTGAATTAATCACATTGTAATTATTCCCATGCAAAAACAAAATTCAGAATTTTTAAGAGTTCAATAATCAAAAATATTCCCATCGTTTTATTTTTCACAATTATCCTTTGTGAAATCTTTGACCGTTGTAAATAATTTTTTTTTTTTTAAAGTAAACAGTAATAACTACTATGCCAATAGTCATGTGTATGTTTTATGAGAAACCTATGCAAGCGTGATAAAAATCTACGTTGTCTCCTTCCTTCGAAAAATTAAGTTTTGCGAGTACCTAAAGCAGCGTTTTCAAACCTTATTTTTTGTTTGGGGAACCTATGCAATATCTATAGTAGCAATATGCAACCTACGTTTACAAGTTGGTCTAGACCAGTAGTTCTCAACCGTTTATGTTTCACGTACCTCCTGGAAATGTGTATGTAAATGGCGTACCCTTTGTATAGTTAGATAAAACTGTACTTATAGTATAACAATGGTTATTTTTACTTTGTTACTAGATCTAGCGACTTTTGAACTCTCACGGCGTACCCCAAAAAATTTTATCGCGTACCCCACGTAGAGAACCCCTAGTCTAGACCACTGAATCAATGAATATTGTATTATTTTTTGCACATGATTGATACTGAGTGCATTTCTCAATTTTAATTTCTCCTTACAATGGAGGGGCGGGGGTGGCTCAGTCGGTAGCGCGCCAGGCTCGTAATCTGTAGTTCCCAGGTTCGAGTCCCAGCTGGGTCAGCGTAGAGATTTATCTCCGCAAAATTCCCCGCCCTGCCCACGGTCAGTAGGGGACACCGATGGGCTTGGAAAGGCCGCCGTCCGTCGGATGGGACGTTAAGCCGTGGTTCCGTGTGCGGGAGAGACATACCCTGTGCACGTTAAAGAACACGCTGGATGGCCTTGACGGGAGGCTACCATGTGTCTCCCAACAGCTGTTCCAGTGGGTCCCCTCCCCCAACCTCCTCTGAGCCTTCGGGGTCCATGTGACCTGGCCATTTAGCCCATGGTGTGCAAAAAAGTGCCGCTCAGAGGTAAAATAACCCAAACTCTACACTTTAATTCTGATTCCCAATAGCTAAATTGGGTCACAAGATAGGAGATTGCTAACTGTTATAATCTTACAAGTGAAACTTGCTGGTATAAAGTAGGAGGATTGGTTAAATGAAGTGAGGGGTCTCTTGCATTGTTTCCAGTTCTTCAAGTCTCTTACTGAACGGAGACTCTTCAAAAGAGATATATAAGGGCAAAGTAACCACTTAATGCACACATTTTTTAGAAACTAAATTATACAGAGTCCAGGTTGAAAAACACAGAGTATAGTTTAAAAAAGGAATTTAAATAAAATTCAGAAAACTCTGCTTTAGTAAATTGAAACCATTTGGGTATGTAAAAAAAGGAATTTAAATAAAATTCAGAAAACTCTGCTTTAGTAAATTGAAACCATTTGGGTATATAAAAAAAGGAATTTAAATAAAATTCAGAAAACTCTGCTTTAGTAAATTGAGACCATTTGGGTATGTAAAAAAAGGAATTTAAATAAAATTCAGAAAACTCTGCTTTAGTAAATCGAAACCATTTGGGTATGTAAAAAAAGGAATTTAAATAAAATTCAGAAAACTCTAGTAAATCGAAACCATTTGGGTATGTATGTATGAAATCTGTGCAAACATTATTTACCTTTCGTAACCCATATGATTGTGTAGCTCGAATATTTCGAATTTATGCTGAAATATGAATTGATGTAAAATAATTTGATGCATAAAACCTATGTGTTGTGATATATTGTTAGTTTTTCGTTACAGAAGTGTTTTCTGTATTTGAAAGCAGCTTTGCGGTGGGACAGTAATTTTTTATGAACAGAAAATATATATAACGTCTGTTGAGACATGAGAATATTTTAAAAGAGCACGAATTGAAATCCATTTAAATATTGAAAATAATGTTTTTGGTATGTACTTTTGCTTTGTACGTAATTCTGGTTTACTTCACAGCATTGTAAATATTCTACTTTTGTAATTTTACACAAGCAATTTCATTATTTTGATCAGTGTATTCTGTAAAACGAACTCTTTGAAGCGTTTGTGCTGCTTTTTTCGACATTTTGCATCCGAATCACATTTATTTGTAAGTTGTATGTTTTGATAAAGTTATTGTCCTAACAATTTTTGTACAAATTTATTCTTAGCGAATTGAATGAAGTGCCTAACAGGTTGTTGCGCTGCTTCACTTTTAAATGGGAATAAAGGATTTAAAAAAAGTTTTCATTTTTAGATACTTTTGGCTTTTCTGTCAATTTCTATTACTTATTACCAGACATATTTGGTAATAGGTTTCACTAAGATCAAGATATTTGTGTGAAATACAACCGAATTAAAATTTAGTAGAAAGATCTACGGGACCTGGGTTCGAGCCCGGGTAAGGCATGTGTGTGTGTGTGGTTTTTCTGCTGAGGTCCTGCCATCCTCTCAGACCTTCTACTATGGCATATAAACTGACAGGCTCCTGTCAGACCTCTGTGGCAAGCAGCTTGAGGGGGTATGGCAACCTTCGTGTCACGTGATTACAGAATTCAGGAAAAATATCTGGAGCGTGTACAGCAACTGTACACGCTCCAGATATTAATGGATAAACTGGAGCGTGTGCAGTAACTGCACACGCTCAATATTTCCGTGAGTGAGCCCACACGATCCAGGTCTTTGTGAGCTCACACGATCCACATGTGCTGTGAACATTAACCGCAACCGCTCCAGTTTGCTGTGAACGGTAACTGCACACGTTCAATATTTCCGTGAGTGAGCCCACACGAACTAGGTCTTTCTGAGCTCAAACGATCCAATGTGCTGTGAACATTAACCGCTCCAGTTTGCTGTGAACGGTAACTGCACACGCTCCATATTCATTGCATTATATATTCATAGCCGTCCCATGGCCGAGTGGTTAGCGCGCTTGGCTACTGATCTGAGGGACCTGGGTTCGAGTCCCGGGTAAGGCATGGATGTGTGTGAGGTTTTTCTGCTGAGGTCCTGCCATCCCTCTCGGACCTTCTACTATGGCATATAAGCGACAGGCTCCTCTGTGGCAAGCAGCTGCTTGAGGGAGTATTTTTTTTTATTTAGAAACATTCCACCCACAGTGTGCTCTGTTATCACAATTAAGTGCTGGGCAGAATATTTCCGTTTCTACTCCATTTTGCGGTGCCACTGGACGAGCGGGAAAAGTTTGCTCAGTGCACACGCGAGGTTTTTATTTTTGCACATCGTTTGTGTTTATATTTTTCGTGCTAAACATGGGAAAAGGGTATCGCAGGGAAAAAATCGAACTCGAAATTTTCGATTAAGAACTATCTTTTCAGATTTGCACCAAAGTCTCTAGGATTGAGTATAATATTTTCGGAGTTCATTAATTCTGTGGGTTTTATAATAAAGCTTTAACTCCTAATTTGCTAGAACTTGCCCTAAACTGCTATCTGTTGAGATTTCATCATTAAATTTCCCGGGGGGGGGGGAGTGACTCCCCTCCACCTCCAGTTTTTACCCAAAGTATCTGGGTTTTTTGAAAGTCATCTCCAGGTTCCTGGTTAATTTCCTACGTCAGTTATAACGTACTGCTTAGGTTTATGAATTCCTTTTTTTTCTCAATTCTTTTACAAGTGTAAAGGGATTTCTCAAGTACAGATCGATTGAAAAATAAACTCTAATGAAACTTCTGGATCTATTCCTCCCGATTCCCACAGTTTCTCTCCAAGCGAATTATAGTTTATAAAGGCTGAACAATGAACTAAGCTAAATTTTGAAACGAGTTGTCAGGAATTTTTTTTTTAGTTTGAACAGGCCAGTATGTGAAGATAGATTTGGCAGGAAAAAGATGGCTTGCAATGATTGTTAGCCGAATTACAAATCTGTAGTGTTAACGAATATTTTGTGCAGTTACAAATATAAATAAACTTAGATATTTATTTTCATTCGTCAAAAAAAGTTCAAATTGTTGAAGTTTTATATTGGGCATATTTTTATGCGGAAAAGTGGCCCTACAACTGTCGACGAACTGCGTCCTTTCTAAACAATTGGGGGGCGGGGGTGGCTCAGTCGGTAGCGCGCCAGGCTCGTAATCTGTAGTTCCCAGGTTCGAGTCCCAGCCGGGTCAGCGTTGAGATTTATCTCCGCAAAATTCCCCGCCCTGCCCACGGTCAGTAGGGGACACCGATGGGCTTGGAAAGGCCGCCGTCCGTCGGATGGGACGTTAAGCCGTGGCTCCGTGTGCGGGAGAGTCATACCCTGTGCACGTTAAAGAACACGCTGGATGGCCTTGACGGGAGGCTACCATCTGTCTCCCAACAGCTGTTCCAGTGGGTCCCCCTCCCCCAATCTTCTCTGAGCCTTCGGGGTCCATGTGACCTAGCCATTTAGCCCATGGTGTGCAAAAAAGTGCCGCTCAGAGGTAAAACAACCCAACGTTAAAGAACACGCTGGATGGCCTTGACGGGAGGCTACCATCTGTCTCCCAACAGCTGTTCCAGTGGGTCCCCTCCCCCAACCTTCTCTGAGCCATCGGGGTCTATGTGACCTGGCCATTTAGCCCATGGTGTGCAAAAAAGTGCCGCTCAGAGGTAAAACAATCCAATCTAAACAATTGGTGTCTATTTCCTCAAGAGGCAGAGAAAACGTAGCCACCAGTGAGAACTGAAGCATGTTAAGATCGAACATGGTACTACTGATTGAGCCAAGGAATCTCCTCAATTTGTGGTGCTGCAAATTAATATGAAATAGAATGCATGCCGACGAAGAAAAACAATTGTAATTCTTTCCAATCCACCCGTTAATATAAGAGCATTATTTTTACAATTGTACTCTGGGAAAAAGTTGACAGGTTGGAATCGGACCAAAGAAAATAATTCCTGTTAATCAGCAAATTTAAAAATGAACTGCTACGTTGGAGAAACAATATTTAAAAGAATTTTTCCATGTGTAATCACTCTGTAATTCACATGGATGGATTTTCGTCTACTCTTATTTAAACGTTTCCATGAGTGCAGTTCTAAAGGAATTCTGCAAGATTAGAGAAAGTATTAATTGTTGGTTTGTTTTTTAGTGTGGAAGAAATAGAGTAGGGAGTACTGGCCTGTTTCTTTTAGGGACGCAGCTATAGCAGGGAGGGGAGGTTAGTTCAATTTGCCACTTAAAATAGTCCCCAGTTCTGTGGAACCACCAACCTCGTTGATAATTTTCTTCATGGAAATTATATCTTCAGTCAATGATTACAGTGATCACCAGTCTTGGACATTGAGGAATAAAGTTTTGAAAACTGCCTTCACAGTTGCATGCAGGGTTGTTGTTGTTGTTTTACCTCTGAGCGGCACTTTTTTGCACACCATGGGCTAAATGGCCAGGTCACATGGACCCCGAAGGCTCAGAGAAGGTTGGGGGAGGGGACCCACTGAAACAGCTGTTGGGAGACAGATGGTAGCCTCCCGTCAAGGCCATCCAGCATGTTCTTTAACGTGCACAGGGTATGGCTCTCCCGCACACGGGACCACGGCTTAACGTCCCATCCGACGGACGGCGGCCTTTCCAAGCCCATCGGTGTCCCCTACTGACGGTGGGCAGGGCGGGGAGTTATGCGGAGATAAATCTCAACGCTGACCGAGCTGGGACTCGAACCTGGGAACTACAGATTACGAGCCTGGCGCGCTACCGACTGAGCCACCCCCGCCCCGTTGCATGCAGGCCAGTGCTAAGAAGTATTTATATGCTGCAGAATGAAAGTTATTGTATATAGTACATGCACTTCGCATGGTGTTATGTTTTCATAATTTAAGGTCTCGTCGACAATACTGATAGCAGGGTGGGGGTGGCTCAGTCGGTAGCGCGCCAGACTCGTAATCTGTAGTTCCCAGGTTCGAGTCCCAGCTGGATCAGCGTTGAGATTTATCTCCGCAAAACCCCGCCCACGGTCAGTAGGGGATCACCGATGGGCTTGGAAAGGCCGCCGTCCGTCGGATGGGACGTTATGCCGTGGCCCGTGTGCGGGAGAGCCATACCCTGTGCACGTTGAAGAACACGCTGGATGACCTTGACGGGAGGCTACCATCTGTCTCCCAACAGCTGTTCCAGTGGGTCCCCTCCCCCAACCTTCTCTGAGCCTTCAGGGTCCATGTGACCTGGCCATTTAGCCCATGGTGTGCAAAAAAGTGCTGCTCAGAGATAAAACAACCCAACCCAATACTGATAGCATCCAACGCAACATCTATATACAGTGTGAAATAAAAATTTTAAAAGCGTCTTGCTTCTATGAGCGCCTCCCGATGTTACAGCACACTTTGCCAGTCCATGCCTGGAATAGAATTCTAAAAGAAACCCATTTTATTGAATGACTGATTGGAGTAACTAGAAGAGTTCCGATTCCTCTAACGCATCGATTGGCTCAGTTGGAGCGCACTATTTGGCAACTTGGATCACTTTTTATATCCTGGATTCTAATCATACCTTCATGCGCGACAATTTTAATATCGCACAATCATTTGTCTGCTTAATAGCAACAGATACACCTGAACCAAAGATTTCATTTCGTTTGATTTTAATAGTAGAAAATGCAGTAGCAGGGTATGCAGACTGACAATTCTCATAGATCTCTGGTTATTGATAAAAGAGTCGACTTATGAGAAAGCTCATCTCTTCAGTTGATCTAACTTTACAAATTGAGATTTATTACAGAAGCAATATTTGCCACTGAAAGAGAATCGTTAAGGTTATATTTAGGTAATTTGAGGCATGAAACTGATTTTCTATTAATTACAAGACAGAGAATTTGTTCGAATGACATTTATTGCATCTGAACTGTACATTTATTAACCCATACAATTCAAAACAATAACTTAAGATTAATAAAAATACTGTAGGTACTCTAATAAAAAATGCCAATATTTTGGAAAATATTTCTCAGTATAGGCTTTTGTTGGGCACAATTTTGATATGATTCGGTGCAAGACATCCCTGTTTAGCTTTTCATATTTGCTCACTGAACGATTAATGCCTTGCAAACTGCCTAGAAGATTTTGAAATATACTTTTTAAATATAACGAATCCACTTCGGGTTGGGTTGGGTTGTTTTACCTCTGAGCGGCACTTTTTTGCACACCATGGGCTAAATGGCCAGGTCACATGGACCCCGAAGGCTCAGAGAAGGTTGGGGGAGGGGACCCACTGAAACAGCTGTTGGGAGACAGATGGTAGCCACCCGTCAAGGCCATCCAGCGTGTTCTTTAATGTGCACAGGGTATGGCTCTCCCGCACACGGGGCCACGGCTTAACGTCCCATCCGACGGACGGCGGCCTTTCCAAGCCCATCGGTGTCCCCTACTGACCGTGGGCAGGGCGGGGAATTTTGCGGAGATAAATCTCAACGCTGACCCAGCTGGGACTCGAACCTGGGAACTACAGATTACGAGCCTGGCGCGCTACCGACTGAGCCACCCCCGCCCCTATCCACTTCGGGGAGTGGGATGTTAATTGCATTCGTACAGTAACATGCACAAGGGGGTGGGTTTAAACTACGCTCCTTGAAGGCTTCAATATCGCATTTCCTAAGGCAGCTGTCAAAAAATATTAAGTATGAAATGAGACAGCATGCCAACCTCCCCCCCTACACAAATGAAAGCTTCTGGCTATGCTACTAACTCTCGAAGAACATATTTAACACTCCACAACACTTTTTTTGTTACATAAAATATTGTAGTTATAAGTTTGATAACCCATGTTTTTGGATATAGAGGGGGTGGCTCAGTCGGTAGCGTGTCAGGCTCATAATCTGCAGTTTCCGGGTTCAAGTCCCAGCTGGGTCAGCGTTGAGATTTATCTCCGCAAAACTGCCCACGGTCAGTAGGGGACCCAATGAGCTTGGAAATGCAGTCATCCGTCGGATGGGAATTAAGTCGTGGCGCCGTGTGCGGGAGAGCCATACCCTGTTCACCTTAAAGAATCATGCTGGATGGCCTCGATGGGAGGCCACCATCTGTTTCCCAACAGTTGTTCCAGTGGGTCCCCTCCCCCAACCTTCTCTTGAGCCTTTGGGATCCTTGTGACTTGGCCATTTAGCCCATTGTGTGCAAAAAAGTGCCGCACAGAGGTAAAACAACCCAACCCAAATGGATATAGAGACTGCAACTGTCAATTTATGGCTACAATAACATTTTGATTTACTCCGAGGTAAAGTTTTCATTTTCTTGCACATACAATTCTTTTCCTAAAATTCTGAATAACCAAAACGCAATTCTATTAGAATAATATTTCACTTCGAGTAATTTTTAACTTAACAAATGGCATCGGGTCAGAAGTTCATCATTAACAAATGGCATCGGGTCATCAGTTCATTAATTAATATATTAATTATGAATATATTAATGAATGAATGGTGATGTTAAATTCTTCACAGAATTTTCACATCACCATTCATTAATGCATAAAATATATGTATGAAATCTTAACATGTTAAATATCAACGTTTAGAATGCGTGTAGATTAGTTGCCAAGCAACTTGTCTCTTCTAGACAGTAAGACCTTGAAAGTGAAAACTTCAGCACCTTGTTCTTCATTCCAAGGCTAACTTGGGTGCTAAAAAGAAGTACCTCAGGCGGAATTTGACTTAATTGCATTACTTTCGTAAAGCCTAGGTGGAACTCGAACCTGAGAACGAGGTTATGAAATGCATGCTACCAACTATGCCAACCTGCCTCTATATAAAGAGAAACTTGTGATTTTCCTTTTTACTGAAAAAAATTATTTCTCTATATGCTTTTCGTAAAAAATAATAGTAAAATTAAAGTTGCCATTGAAGGGAACCGCTTGTTAATAAATTGGGATGATGCCTTGTTTCATACACCTATATTATTGGTCTAAGCCTTGTTAAAATTCTACAGAAGGTGAATGACAAAATTGAAATGAAAAGTGCTTGCAAGTCGTGTACTTAGCAGTGAAAGAGTGAACGATGACTTTGTCATAAGTAGTACTAACAATGTCCAATTCTTTTATGCAAATTTAAATCATCTAAGCAGTTTGGGATTCGTTTTTACTAGATATCTGAGAAATATTTTTTCTAGCTGCGGTAACAAAGTAATTAAATGTAAACAAGTATTTAAGTGAAGAGCTGACATGAAGAATGAGATCAATCAGAAGAGCAACATTTCTTTGTCTATGTATAGCAATATGATTAATATCAATTTGCATGAAGTTTCATTTGGCAAAATTACAGAATTAATATCACCTTTGATGAGTTATTAGTGTGCTGAACTTCATGGGCAATATTTTCAACATCATATGAGCATTCCTTTGTGAACTCACTTTGTCAGATCAGCTGCCGAGTTGGGTTGGGTTGTTTTACCTCTGAGCGGCACTTTTTTGCACACCATGGGCCAAATGGCCAGGTCACATGGACCCCGAAGGCTCAGAGAAGGTTGGGGGAGGGGACCCACTGGAACAGCTGTTGGGAGACAGATGGTAGCCTCCCGTCAAGGCCATCCAGCGTGTTCTTTAACGTTGGGTTGTTTTACCTCTGAGCGGCACTTTTTTGCACACCATGGGCGAAATGGCCAGGTCACACGGACCCCGAAGGCTCAGAGGAGGTTAGGGGAGGGGACCCACTGGAACAGCTGTTGGGAGACAGATGGTAGCCTCCCGTCAAGGCCATACAGCCTGTTCTTTAACGTTGGGTTGTTTTACCTCTGAGCGGCACTTTTTTGCACACCATGGGCGAAATGGCCAGGTCACATGGACCCCGAAGGCTCAGAGAAGGTTGGGGGAGGGGACCCACTGGAACAGCTGTTGGGAGACAGATGGTAGCCTCTCGTCAAGGCCATACAGCCTGTTCTTTAACGTTTGGTTGTTTTACCTCTGAGCGGCACTTTTTTGCACACCATGGGCGAAATGGCCAGGTCACATGGACCCCGAAGGCTCAGAGAAGGTTGGGGGAGGGGACCCACTGGAACAGCTGTTGGGAGACAGATGGTAGCCTCCCGTCAAGGCCATACAGCCTGTTCTTTAACGTTGGGTTGTTTTACCTCTGAGCGGCACTTTTTTGCACACCATGGGCGAAATGGCCAGGTCACATGGACCCCGAAGGCTCAGAGAAGGTTGGGGGAGGGGACCCACTGGAACAGCTGTTGGGAGACAGATGGTAGCCTCCCGTCAAGGCCATCCAGCGTGTTCTTTAACGTGCACAGGGTATGGCTCTCGCGCACACGGGGCCACGGCTTAACGTCCCATCCGACGGACGGCGGCCTTTCCAAGCCCATCGGTGTCCCCTACTGACCGTAGGCTGGGCGGGGAATTTTGCGGAGATAAATCTCAACGCTGACCCAGCTGGGACTCGAACCTGGGAACTACAGATTACGAGCCTGGCGCGCTACCGACTGAGCCACCCCCGCCCCGGATCAGCTGCCGAAACCCAATGCTAATAAACGTTGATTGAGGTACATGCGAAGGTGCATTTTAAAATGGTACATTCTGGACTGTATTGATATTGAACAAGGAACTACGTTTCTTTATGACTAGTTTATTGATAGATGTTTTTTCTTCAATTTATTTTAGTCCTAGAATCTGTAGACTTTAATTTTGTATAGCACATTGCTGAAGAACAATTTCGAAAAAATTATATATCACAAAAAAAAATCAATTTCGAAAAAAAAAATGTTGAATCGGTTATTTTAAACCGAAAATATATGTTTCATTAAAGTTTAATGTGTATGAATCACTTATACAACGTGTATTTATAATGGAGTAAGAAAAGCTGTTTTTTCTTGGATAACAGAATTCCGAGTTACACCAAGATTGCAATTTAAAAAGTTATTCATTGAGCTAGGACAGGATATGGGGGGATTCCTCCCCCCCCCCTTTTAGAAGGCTAGTAAAAGTGATAAGAGGCAAAAAAAAATGATTAAGCTTATTTAGTTCAAGCATTTTTCAAAAATTCCCTTGCTCCCCCCCCCCCCTCTCTTTTACGTGGGGCGGGGGTGGCTCAGTCGATAGCGCGCCAGGCTCGTAATCTGTAGTTCCCAGGTTCGAGTCCCAGCTGGGTCAGCGTTGAGATTTATCTCCGCAAAATTCCCCGCCCTGCCCACGATCAGTAGGGGACACCGATGGGCTTGGAAAGGCCGCCGTCCGTCGGATGGGACGTTAAGCCGTGGCCCCGTGTGTGGGAGAGCCATACCCTGTGCACGTTAAAGAACACGCTGGATGGCCTTGACGGGAGACTACCATCTGTCTCCCAACAGCTGTTCCAGTGGGTTCCCTCCCCCAACCTTCCTGAGCCTTCGGGGTCCACGTGACCTGTCCATTTAGCCTATGGTGTGCAAAAAAGTGCCGCTCAGAGGTAAAACAACCCCAACCCTCTTTTACGTTTTTCCTGTTCGATTATATTTCTTGTCTCCCCTTGACCTACATTTAGCGCATCGTTTAGATTTAAAATTATAGGGATTAACACATCTTGATAGCAGACAATACTAGCGGAGATGTACAGCTTTTGAGCCTTCTGCCTTTTAGTACTATACCCTGTATGCATACACATATTTATGTATTATTTAAAACACAGAAAATGAAATTGATTGAAACTACAGTGTACAGTTACAAAAATTTAAGGAAAGAAAATATTTTTTTGTTTTAACAATCAAATGCCTGTTGTTGTGTTATAAAAATACGTTATAAAAAGTTGAAAACTACGCAAACGTTTTGCGAAATATTTAAATCCAACGTTGTGTAAATCTTTTGCAATTCATCTAAATCTTTTGCAATTCATCGACAATTCTGGGGGCGGGGGTGGCTCAGTCGGTAGCACGCCAGGCTCGTAATCTGTAGTTCCCAGGTTCGAGTCCCAGCTGGGTCAGCGTTGAGATTTATCTCCGCAAAATTTCCCCGCCCTGCCCATGGTCAGTAGGGGACACCGATGGGCTTGGAAAGGCCGCCGTCCGTCGGATGGGACGTTAAGCCGTGGCCCCGTGTTGCGGGAGAGCCATACCCTGTGCACGTTAAAGAACACCCTGGATGGCCTTGACGGGAGGCTACCATCTGTCTCCCAACAGCTGTTCCAGTGGGTCCCCTCCCCCAACCTTCTCTGAGCCTTCGGGGTCCATATGACCTGGCCATTTAGCCCATGGTGTGCAAAAAAGTGTCGCTCAGAGGTAAAACAACACAAATCGACAATTCTGGGTTTTTAAATGCAGTAAACACTCACACGTTTAATAAAAAAAATGGCAGCACAAGCCTATGAGTATAAGATCTACATATCATATCTGATAATTCTATTCTTCAAAGCTTCTCAATTTCCAAACTTTCCGTGGCCCATGGTTTGAGAGCAAATCTTTTCATTGCAATGTTTAAAAAAAGTCTATATTATATTTTATAGCTCCTTTGTTATAGTAATTTATGAAACCTCACTGAGTGTCCTAGCCGGAATTAGATTTTTTTGAGGGGGAGTGTAGTTAAAAAATTTGTTTTTGTTAATGTAAATTGATGGATTAATGATTTCTTAGAAATAAAATTTTTCCGAAGGAAAATTTTTTTTCCAAATTCAGAAATTTTTTTTCAGAAATTTTTTTTTTTTTTTTGAATGAAGTGAAAATTATGAAAATGAAACATTCTCGTTTCTTCATGTCACCTCAACAAAAAATACACGAATGGTACAACAATTTAGTTCAACTGAAACTCAATTTTCAAGTCAGGAAATGATATTTTCAGTTTATACCAAAAATTCTAAATAGGTTACTAGACAATCAAACACTTTAAAACATTTACAGACATACATTTTCGAGTTTGTCACAGAAACATTGTTGCAAAATACATTGAACAGAATTACATTCAGTTATTTGAGTATTCTTTGGAAGATACCGAAATATGTTTCGTATACGTTCATCTGAGAATCATTCATTTGTTAAATTCATGGCCCCAGATCATGAAATACAATGTAATAATATATTGGAAGACTAGAAGAAATAAGATTATTTATCACCTGATAAGTATCATTTACTGTAATGATACCCTTAAATATTTTTTTTGTAACTTTTAGGTTATTGGAAGCCCGTTATGGCCAGTAAGCAAAATATTGCTTTATCTCTTTGAACGTAATGCAGCACATATTTCATCGACAAAAAATCGTCATCTATGCCATTCGTCATCTAAGAAAAAGGATGCTACGTGAAGCATGGAGGTAGGAAGATAAGAGGAGGAGCCCTAAGCACTTGAAAATGATGCTACGGCAGCCATCTATTCAAAACATTGATCAGTAGTTACTCACCTATACTAATTTTTGTCGACATTTGTATTTTGGCAGCCTGTTCAGCTTACGGCTGCACGAATCGCACAGTAAAACTGAGTGTAAGTAGGCTTGATTGCAGCGGCAGACGGTTTGTTTTGAATGCAACAACATGGCTACCGCAATGCTGCGTAAGCTTCATTTTCCTTCCACAGGGAAAGCGCGTTAGGGCGTCTCCTTATCTTCCTACCTCCATGACGTGAAGCATCCTGAATTCTAGTGCAAACTAATTAGAGTTGCCATACGAAATACACAAATTTGAGAAAACAAATATTTATCACATTTCATCAAAGACGGCTCTTTGAAACCATTGTTAGTGTCTTGAAATAAAACTGCAAACGTCTTTAAAAAGTAAGCATTCTTTATATTTCAGACAAAAATGAAACTGTATTTTTTCAATGATGTGTATACGTACAATGGTAAATAGTGTATCTTTGGCATTAGCATCTAAAAATATGCGTTAAAGCTGCAATTAATCGACATTCGGTCATATTCTTTGCTTCGGTTATCCCACTATTGGTTTAACCGCCCAAAACTCGGTTGACTGTTGAATTTTATGTTTATACATTGATACCACACAGCATTCTGGTTCAAACAATATTTCGAATCTCTTAAGGGGAAAAAAATCGTTTTTATACTGAATTTAGATTTTTTTTTTTTAAATCTTAAAAACTGTAATTACTCACGTAACTTTGCCCACCCTTTCCCCCCAGATTATTGCTCCTTAAATATCTTCTGAAAGTTTTGACCATAGCTAGAAATAACAATGCATATTATTAAATTATCTTCTGGCATTGTCTAGTGGTTTCTTTAACAGCATTAATGTGATATTAAATCTGTTTAACAGCTGTTCCCTGTGGCTTGTTCCTGTGGGTAATTTACTTAAAAATTTATAATTATATACCAACATATTCTTTTGGTTTCCATTTGTATTGTTTAAAATAAGATTGTATTTCTAATATTTTTCTGAAACTTTTCTTAACTGTATATAACCATGTGGTTTTGCACAGTAATCCAACCAACTTTTCAGCATATCCAACCAACCACTTGCCACTATACAGATCGGTTAATCGAAATTATACTCTATATTGTTTTAGGTTTAGAACCTTATTGAAATGCTTAGAAGTCGAGAGACACCAGACGCTTATAAGGACTTCATGGTTTAGAATATAATATATAAATTCTGAACTATGAACAGTTACAAGTTTTCAACTTTTCAAATACCAATTTCCTACATTTTGCTGAAAAATATTTGATTTACTGAGAAATGCAAATTTTTGAATTATGTGGAAATTTCTTCCGAAATTTTTAGAAATGAAACGTAAGTTTTTCTGACACATTATTTAGAAAAACGTTTTAAAATTTAACAGTTATTAAACATCAGAATTTCTTTCTTTAATACTGACAGTGGACAATTTTAAAAATGAGACTGAAATGAAATACCTTTTTAAAGTGGTACTAAAAACTGTTTCGGAAATATTGAGTTTCCCCTTTTCAAAAAGTTAATAATAAATTTGTAAAAAAAAATATTGTCGTAATGGCTGCCACCATCTGTTAACAAGAATATGTACAGTCGCTCAAAAAAGTATCCGAACATTATGGTTGATTACAGAATTAAGAAAAAAATCTGGCAACGATATTTTTAGAAGTTAGTGATCTGGCAACCTTCGTTCACGTGACACACAGGTTGCCAGATCACTAACTTCTAAAAATATCGTTGCCAGATTTTTTTCTTAATTCTGTAATCAACCATAATGTTCGGATACTTTTTTGAGCGATTGTACTTATATTTCGAATAGACTACATGAAATTACTTGAAATTGTCACGAATGTTTCTGTATTTCTGTTAGGCAATCATTGCTATTACAATATTTACGTCTCGAGTTTCTTCTATACTAGACACAAGAAGCAAATAATGTCTACATGATGTAATTAATATATATGAAGCTATTTACGCTACAGAATGCTGCCATTTATAGCTTACCGAAGACTGATATGCCAATAGTTTTGCATTCTTACGCAGTAACAAAACTTGTAGTTTTGCAAACAGTTGAGACAAAGGGTGTGCGCAGTTCTCATCAACAGTTCTAATCGCTTATTGGCTTGACTGACTTCTCAATCACTTGTGAATCAACTTGATCAGTGAGATCATTTATCAATCAACCTTTAATCAATGAGATAATTGTTTGCTTGAAAGTGACTGATAGCTTAATGATCTCTGTGTATCTGTTACCGCTAAAGCTCGAAAGCCGTTAATGGGCACATTACCTAGCTAATCTGCAGATTAACTGATTTGCTCCGTTAACGTGCGGAATCAAGAGTTTTCCGCATTTTACCTAGGTAATGTGCACATTAACGACTTCCGTATCGTTAAAGTTCAAAAGTTTGTTTCTCTCATAGTGGTGAATCTCTTGAATATGAATCTTCGTGTCACGTGATTCACTCGTCCGCATTATAAAAAACGCCCCGGATGAGCGGAGGCCAATTGAGAACGAATCGGTAAAGTGATTCATTCTTGATAATGAATCACTAAAATGATTCGTTCTCACTTGGCCTGCTCATTTTGGGGGCGTTTTTTATAATTCGGACGACTGATTCATGTTGACAGAGGGATGACCCTGGTTTCAACTCTACTCTCGGACACTAGATAAATAACATTATGTTAATTTAAGCGTACAGAAACGTTCCTGTTGTTCCAGCAAAGATCTTATTTTCACTTTAACGAGTGCCTAGTAGGTAATGTGCAGATTATCCAGGTAATTTGCAGATTACCTAGGTAATTTGAGAAATGAAACAATTTTCCGCACGTTAACGGATCACCCTAGTTAATCTGCACAATACCTAGATAATCTGTAGAATAACTGATTTCTGCACTTTAGCGGTAACATATCGATCAACTGCTCAATCTGATTGCTGTCTTCTTCAAACGATATCTCTAAAGATTTGCTTCATACGCTTCATTATTAATACAATACGATTACGAACATTTGACCCACCATTTAGAACTTCTAACAAAAGTTCCCTACGTTCAAATTTACCAAATTTTACACTTAGTCCTTTGGTTACAAGGGTAGAATGGTTGAGAATTCGAACGGCGCACAATTTTTTTTATCATAAGCACATATTATTAATACATTACTTAGCATTTAATCATTCGAATAAGGTATGCAATGCTTGCTTTGCATTCATGGAGAATACTCCACTGGATATATGTTCTCTATTGTATCAGCAGCATTACAGCAAAATAACATCGTTAACGAGATCTTGTACTTGATTCAACTGTTAAGCAATGAAAGTGCTGTTTGTTTACTTTATTAATTTACTGAAGTAAATATTTATTGCCTATGTTCCATTTCAGACAGCAAATATGCTCAGAAATATCCAAGCTCTCTTTTTTAATATATCGATATACATTAAACACTTACTTTCAATATAAAGTTTTTTATAAAAATACCTTGCTGACCCAGAAAAAAAAGAAGAAAACATAGTCTTCATTTTATTTTACCTTATAGTAATAAAATACTGCTTAATCTTAACGGTATCGTTAGTGTCTAAACATTTGCTAAGAGAACTCGTCATCAGTTTTTTTTTTAAATCATTATTGCAATAAGAAGTGACCAGTTTCTTTTCTGGTCGCTTTTACAACACTGCCTGTAATTTAGTTACAGTACTGTGCGAATTAGTTGGGACAAGCGAAGGAACGCCAAGTCCCTTCCACTGCAGTCTAAACTGCTGCAAGTCTAAATTTGTTCGTAACCACCAAGGGTCATGTTTTGGGGATGTTTCACAGCTTCCGGGCCACAGACGCTTCACCACATTGAAGGAATGATAAACAGCAAAAAGGACATAGGCGTTCTGGGGGCGAAAATGGTTCCAACACTGCAGAAGCTGTTTCCTAACGGCGATGGGGTATTTCAACAGGATCTGACTCCATGCCACAATTTTAAGCTTGCTAAGAGCTTCTGTACCCAGCAACATTTGAAGGTATTGGAGTGCCCAGGAAATTCACCCGATCTAAACCCCATTGAAAATTTGTGGGCCATTATTAAAGCGCGCATATCTAAGATGGATTGCACGACGAAAACCAAAATGATAGAAAGTGTCATGAAAGTGTGGGTTGGGTTGGGTTGCTTTACCTCTGAGCGGCACTTTTTTGCACACCATGGGCTAAATGACCAGGTCACATGGACCCCGAAGGCTCAGAGAAGGTTGGGGGAGGGGACCCACTGGAACAGCTGTTGGGAGACAGATGGTAGCCTCCCGTCAAGGCCATCCAGCGTGTTCTTTAACGTGCACAGGGTATGGCTCTCCCGCACACGGGGCCACGGCTTAACGTCCCATACGACGGACGGCGGCCTTTCCAAGCCCATCGGTGTCCCCTACTGACCGTGGGCAGGGCGGGGAATTTTGCGGAGATAAATCTCAACGCTGACCCAGCTGGGACTCGAACCTGGGAACTACAGATTACGAGCCTGGCGCGCTACCGACTGAGCCACCCCCGCCCCATGAAAGTGTGGTACCACGACCCTGAAGTGAAAGAGATGTGTGGAAAGCTAGTGGCATCAATGGTTGAGAGGGTGGAAGAAGTAATTAAAGCTAAGGGGGGTCACATTCACTATTAACTACACTATTAAACAAATAAATATTTTAGTTGTGTCTTTGTTACTGCATTTTCCTATTGTCCCAACTAATTTGCACAGTACTGTACCAACTAAGAGTATTTAATACTATGTATTAGATTAGGTTTTTCCATTAAAGCCAGTAGAAGCAGAATTGAAATTTAAAACTTGGTAGCTGAAAGAAACATAAGCAAATGGTGTCATGAGACAGGCATTATACATCTGTTTATATAAATTGAGAAATGTCTGATAAAGGATGAGATATGAGGTTAGTTTATGTGACAAATTTTCCCTGCTACTGAAAATACTCTTACCTCATCCTAATATGCAACTGAATCACAATATGTTATTTGCATGATGAGGCGATTCTTTCACACTACTGCTAGCTTCTCTCCATAAGATGAAGAGACACATTCATAACTTACAAATTAGTTCGCTAACGTTTGCTCCTGGGGTCTACTTACTACTCCATGGTGCTGTAATCGACTCTGCGGGCAGCCATATTCCTGTAGAGGGCATAGCCGATCACTACCAATACCGCCATCACGGCCAAGGTGCTGCCCACGGCAATGGGAACTGTCTCGTCTTGTGCAAAGGGTTCGGGAATGCCACCAATCCTCACCAGACTGCATCTTTGAACTGAAATAACATGAATCGTATTTTAGAATAAAAGTCATTAGAACCAAATTGATTCTCTTTACTGTAATAGAGAAGGTTACTTTTTATTTTTGTTCAGGAACTGTATAGTTTAGTATTTTGTAATTTTGTATATTTTTCTTCAGGAAATGAAACACTACTACTATGAGGCGTCTTACGGCTTCCTAATACGCTTTGACGAGTTTGCATTAGGTTTAACCTTTGCTAAGTTAATATTATAATGAATATCGAAATTGTATTTCTTTAACCCTTTCACGACTAAGGGAAACATTTTTCCCATTTTAAAATTGGTGATTGTCGTATTTAATTATAACCTTATCTGCATTTTTTATACAGAATGTCAAAATAGAACGTATGCCGAACGCAATTACGTAAACGGGAACGTTTAGTCCATGTCCATCTTTGCAATAATGTTGCATCTGTGCAACATTATTGACTATTATTAACTTTTCATCTTTGCCTCACTACCAAAAGAAATTGCTTCGCAGAATATCATAATTAGCACATCATTTTGTATAGTAATTTTATTTCATAATTTTGTATTATTTTAGTTAACATTTTGTTCTAATAAACCAATAAATAAAAGACATTGCATAATAAGCCTAACTATAATTTGTGTTACCTTTATAGTCCATTGGGAAAAATATTTCCCATAAAATTCCAAAAAAACTACACATTGTTATGTATTTTTCTTATGATTTTTATTTATTTTACGTCTAAACAAACTAAAATAAACTGTTACATACTAATATTTACTCTTAGAAACCTTATGGTCCTGAAAGGGTTAATAGCAGAGTTGCCAGATCGTGTTATTTTTGGTAGTGATTTCCTGACTTCATTATGCGTTTTGTTTTGTTTTTCCGGAATTCTTTAGGCCAATTAATATTTTCCTGAATGATTTTTCTGTGTAATTTTTTTCGTTATTAAAGGTTAGTTTACACTGGAATGGATTACTGCGACAGCTCAATTGGCGCCAATAAGTTGGGACTTCCCAATTTTAATTTTACATGCATGCATAAATTGGTTCGATATTTACATTGAGCCGGTTGATTATTGGCGTCAGTAATCCATGCTACTGTAAACTAGCTTTAAGCATCTTTTAAAGTAAAAGAATATTTATAGTCAAAACGTTTTTCTTGCATTTTGCAAGAAATATATTACTATTTCTTGCAATTTGTATTCTTTCGCAAAAATTGTATTCTAGTACTGTAATGTTGTGTCTGGCAACATTATGACAAACAAAAAACTGACTAAAAATTTCTTTTGGTTATAATCTAACAAAGCAATTAAAAATGAGCACCATTCACACTTTAAAATTTTCTTCTGAAAATATGAATCTGAATTCATCGCTAAGCTCACTTTCTCTTTTTCTACTAATGAATCGCTCTTAACATTTATAATGATGTTACTCAAGAATTCCCAGTTTCTACAAATTCTAGTATTTTTCTTTCCAAATAATAGTAAGATTTCAATTTCATCTTGAAATTAATATACTATTTTAAATTTTATAATAGGAAGAGTTAAAATATGATTTACCGACATGTATTTCTGCATATGTGTTTTACGATTCGGCCATTTTTTATTTACTTTGGCTCGAGTTTAGACTCAGTAATTATTGAAAGTATTCGAGTCTGGCTCAGTTTAATCGAAATAGTTCCTGTTCGAAAATTTGAATCTGAATTCATCGCAAAGGTACGCCGCTAACTCAAAAACAGAGGCGAATCTATAAAAACATTCTAGGGTGAAAAGGGAAAGGGGAAGGCAAGTGGTGGAATTGGGATTCAACAGACAGAAATGTCGTTACGACAGATACATGGTTTTTTAGAAGACATTCTCGGCCAAAGAGTAAAATGCACGTTTTTTACTGTTTATTGCATCTCCCTAAAAGTGTTCGAGAGGGGAACAAAGCTTCCCTTCAATTGGATCATTTTAACCAGAGGAATAGTTCCGACTCTGTTCGAATAGGACATTTTAGAAAACTACAGCCCACTAGGTTTTTTTTTTAACGAATAGCATAAAATTTATAGCCGGGGTCTCCATTCTACGGCCACGAGCCACATCTGGCAGCAATGATTAATAATCCTGTCTTCGAGGCAAATGATAACTTAGAACATTGAAATTAATGTTCTGACAGATAGTGTTGAATTTGTCACTAAAGAGAAGGCTCACAATTCCCATTTCAATTTGTAATGTATGAGATCTTGCTTTAATTTCGAAAATAATGTTTTCTAGTGATTTATTACTTTTTTATATTTTTTTCCATTTTTTATTCGAGTAAATATATATATTTGAATTATGCAATTGACAGTTTTATTTGACTTTCCCAGCGAATATTAGTTCCCTTTCATTTTATTCTCATTGTTATTCTATAACTATAGTTTTATCATCTATACAAGTGGTACGCCAGTTACATGCACATTTCTAGGAGGAACGTGAAGCATAAAAGGTTGAGAACAACTGCTTTAGACAATTACCAATATGGCCTGTCTGCCTTAAACGTCCCGCCAATAGTTAGACAATTACCAAGGTGGTCGCCGGCAGGTCTGAGCACTCGAAAAAGTGGCTCCTCATGCTTTTTGGTTCAACATTGAACTCTGAACATTTTTTAATGATTTTCATTAGAAAAAAGCACCAAAGCAGGTTAGCAGACGATAGTTTGAAAAAATATTTCCAGTCGTGTGAAAAAAAGGACAAATTAGTGTTTCAAGATAAAAATATTTATATCGAACATTCTTTAACGAGTGCAATTGCAAATATGGAATCATGCATACATTATACAACTAAGAATGCCCAAAAACAAAACGAAAATGAAAAAAGAATATTATTCAAAATACGCGTAAAAAATGTATTTTTTTTTCATAATAACAAATAAATAAAATATTCCGACAACAAATAAAAAAAAATAAAATAAATACCCCCTCAAGCAGCTGCTTGCCACAGAGGTCTGACAGGAGCCTCAGTTTATATGCCAAAGTAGTAGGTCTGTGAGGATGGCAGGACCTCAACAGAAAAACAACACACACAACCATGCCTTACCCGGGGCTCGAACCCAGGTCCCTTAGATCAGTAGCCAAGCGTGCTAACCACTCGGAGTAAAAACAATCAAAATTGCATTAAAAAAAAAGAAAAAAAAAAAAACGTTGCTTTTTGGTGCAACTGATATTATGAAACATAAACTTTCAAACAAATTTTCCAGGAGGAAAGAAATTGCTCCCATGAATATATCGCATACATATGTGGCATGCAAACTGAATCGTCTTTGGAAATCAGTTTCCAAAGAAATAAAAGCTTGGTTTGCCATTCTCACAATTTTAAATAATTACAATGATGCCGTAATTCGACAGAGATCTAAACCAGTGTCTCGCAAACTGTGTGCCGCGAGAGATTTTCAAATTGACACTAGATATTCCAAAGATTTCATTTTGACTTGACTTGTGTTATCGACGTGCTTTAATAAAAAATCTTTCAGATTATATCAACTGGGATCTTGTAAGTATTTTTCAAGCTTTTTCCAAATTTTGGTATTAATTTTTGATTATTTAAAGCCATAGAATGGACAAATATTTAAAACAAACACCGAGTTATGAATTAAGGAACGAGAGCAAATCTTCAAGTAAAACCAGGCTGATGACTTCAACAAAGCGCAAATATAATGACGATTATATAGAGTTTGCTTTTATTCTTTTTTAGGTGTGCGGCGGAAAAAAAAAAATTAGATTCAGTGTGCTGCGGAAAAAAAAAATTAGATTCAGTGTGCTGCGGAAAAAAAATTAGATTCAGTGTGCCGCGGAAAAAAATTAGATTCAGTGTGCCGCAGAGTAAAAAAGTTTGCGAGACACTGATCTAAACAAATAAAAAAGATTCCATCCCCGTGGTCTGCTGGTTCAGTTTGACATCCCTGGGGTACAAGTTACGATAAAATAGAAAATAAGAATACTTACAAGGAGAGAATTTTCCCATTTGAACTCCATAAACCTGTAGCCTTACATCTTTAAGCCTGGCGAGGACAACTCTTTCTAGTTTCGGATTAAACATGGAGACCATTTCGGGAGAAGGGCAGAAATAAGACTTCCCCATAGGGGTGGTGAAAAGAGGTACACCCTCTTGGCTGCGGGCGGTCTGTTTGCCAACTGAAGACAGAAATATATACAACAGATTATCACCAGCTTCCTACGCCAGAGCTAACTAAAGGACAATAATAGTACAGTCGCTCAAAAAAAAATATCCGAACACCATGGTTGATTACAGAATTCAAAGAAAATATCTGGAAACGATTTTTTTAGAAATTAGTGATTTGGCAACCTTCGTGTCACGTGACAGGCGCACCAGATCACTAATTTCTCAAAAAAAAAAAAAAAAAAAAAAAAACATTGCCAGATATTTTCTCTGAATTCAAATATCCGAACATTATGGTTAATTACAGAAAAAAATATCTGGCAACGATTTTTTTTTTAATTAGTGATCTGGTCACGTTGCCAGATCACTAATTTCTAAAAAAAAAAATCGTTGACAGATATTTTTCCTGAATTCTGTAATCAACCATAGTGTTCGGATATTTTTTTGAGCGACTGTACTATTATGCCAAAACTACTAAAAAGTGAGGAAACAATAACAAGTTAAACAATTGATTTTAAGAAAATTCAAAATCATAGTAGAAAACTTGAATAATGTTCACTTTGCGACATTTTTCCTAAATATTTTAACAGAATTAAAATAAAAAATAACTAAAATGTTATGGGCGAGTGCTTATAAAGGTAAGAATGCCTAGGCCCTACGAAGGTATTAAAACGGCTCTGATCAGGCTTGTTTGTTTTTTCTCTAGAAATACAACTGAACTTCTAAGCCGTTTTATGAAATAGCTAATGAATTAAATAGTTCACATTACATAATAAGAGAAAGATTATTTAATTCTGTAAAAAAATATAAAATTAAAAGAAAAAAAATGAAGGTAAGCATAAAAAACACATTTCAGGGTCATTTCTATTGATTTTTTTTTTTTTTGAAAACCATTTAATCAGCTCTTGGCACTAAAAGAGTTAAGGAACGATTTTGTGCACCGATGGGCTTGGAAAGGCCGCCATCCATCGGATGGGACGTTAAGCCACGGTCCCGTGTGCGGGACAGCCATACCCTGTGCACGTTAAAGAACACGCTGGATGGCCTTGACGGAAGGCTACCATCTATCTCCTAACAGCTGTTCCAGTGGGTCCCCTCCCCCAACCTTCTCTGAGCCTTCGGGGTCCTTGTGACCTGGCCATTTAGCCCATGGTGTGCAAAAAAAGTGCCACTCAGAGGTAAAACAACCCAATCCAAGGAACGATTTTGTGTGTGTATTTTAACCTACTTATTATTCTATGAAATTACATGCTTTAGTGTCTAACTACTAAAGAAAAAAATATTTAATTCGATATCAATTTTTTTCTCCCTTTCAGTCCAATATATTTCATTTTGGGTCATCTCATCTCCCGAAAATAACGAGGAAAGAATCGAGTGAGAGAAAAACGGATTAGAAAGGAATGAATGTCACTCACTATTCGAGGCTCCATCAAAAAGAGAGTTTCCCGTATTGTAGAGCAACTCCATTGACATCAATTCCCAAGCATCAGGAACAGGCTTGTCTGGAGGCTTCATCTGAAACGAAAAAAGACAGCTGAAATGAGGAAATAGTTTAAGTAACAATATATGATCTAAGGGACCTGGGTTCGAGCCCCGGGTAAGGCATGGTTGTTTGTGTCGTTTTTCTGCTGAGGTCCTGCCATCCTCACAGACCTTCTACTATGGCATATAAACTGACAGGTTCCTGTCAGACCTCTGTGGCAAGCAGCTGCTTGAGGGGGTATTTATTTATTATTTATTTATATATTTTTTGTGTTGCACACACATTTTTAGGTACAGTTGTTCAAAAAAATATCCGAACACTATAATTGATTGCAGAATTCAGAAAAAATATCTGGCAACGATTTTTTTTTTTTTTAGAAATTAGTGATCTGGCAACCTTTGAATGTCGTTACACGAAGGTTGCCAGATCACTAATTTCTAAAAAAAAATCGTTGCCAGATATTTTTTCTGAATTCTGTAATCAACCATAGTGTTCGGATACCTTTTTGAGCGACTGTACGTCAGTATATCGCGGAGATAGATGGCTTGGAGATAGGAAGTTTGTTTCATTTTGTTATTACTTATTATGACTAAAACAGTTGATAGTGTTTGTTTCTTTATTGCATTTTTATTTGGTATCGCTCTACTTAATAAAATTGTATTCTATTAAGTTAAAATATACAACTCAGCGAAGATGCTGGATATTTATTTATTTAATTATTTTTTAAGGTGAGCCCTGGATTGCGTGCCGTAAAAAAGTCGTTGGCGTGCCACGTTTTCCACGCGTGCCCAGGGTTCCCCACCCCTGGTCTAGACGATATCATGTTTTTCTCAAACGAGATAAAAATCGTAAACAATAAAAAGTTCGAAGGTAAAATATAAGTGTTCATTTATCTAACGTTATCAATGCGCGAAATGGTAATTTTAAAGTTCATATTGCAAGTTGCTGAATAAAGTTCTATGTAGATTAATATTTATTTTCAAAAGTTTCGATTATATTTAAAAACGCGCATTTGGTTCTTTTTCAACGATAAAATGGGCAGCGCTCGATTCCCCCTCTCCGGATTTCTGTCACTGCTCACATGACCTTTTGGGGCGGGGGTGGCTCAGTCGGTAGCGCGCCAGGCTCGTAATCTGTAGTTCCCAGGTTCGAGTCCCAGCTGGGTCAGCGTTGAGATTTATCTCCACAAAATTCCCCGCCCTGCCCTGCCCACGGTCAGTAAGGGACACCGATGGGCTTTGAAAGTCCGCCGTCCATCGGATGGGACGTTAAGCCGTGGCCCCGTGTGTAGGAGAGCCATACCCTGTGCACATTAAAGAACATGCTGGATGGCCTTGACGGGAGGCTACCATCTGTCTCCCAACAGCTGTTCCAGTGGGTCCCCTCCTCCAACCTTCTCTGAGCCTTCGGGGTCCATGTGACCTGGCCATTTAGCCCATGGTGTGCAAAAAAGTGCCGCTCAGAGGTAAAACAACCCAACCCAACTCACATGACCTTTCTGTATGCCTTGAAATTTAATCATGCCTTACTAGTAGTTTTTGTGATAATCGGTTTGTTGCAACCTATTCTTTTTTCACAATTGATATGAAAGTTGGCATTCTACATTTCCGATTTTGTATTCAAATCTCTTACCGTGGTAAAAATCATGCTGAGTCTGAATCCTGGCCACGAAAGCTCGAGCACGGGCTCCTGCTGAAGGGCTCCACATCGGCCTTTGCTTTGGGCGTCCTCTGGCAGATTCACTGAGGCAGTCTGCGAAACGAAAAAATTCACATAGTTATGGATGATGATCTTAGGAAAAATGTGAAAGTAAAGGGAGAAATTGCAGGTTTGGGCATGTAGCCGAAAGGGGGGGTGGGCGCTTATGTCCCCCCACCCACACTAAAATTCAAAATTAAAAAATTTCGAAGATTAAGATTTAAGAAATGAAGTTTTTCTGTACAGTCGCTCAAAAAAATATCCGAACACTATGGTTGATTACAGAATCCAGAAAAAATATCTGGCAACGATTTTTTTTAGAAATTAGTGATCTGGAAACCATCGTGTCAGACACGATGAGTTTCCATCATGATGATGATATTTTTTTGAGCGACTGTACATTAACTTCTTTAAATCCATTTGTTATCCTATTACTTTAAATTATATTCTTTGCTAGCATTCAATAAAAATTTATTGCTTTAAAATCGAATTTTTCCAGCATCAACTTTTTATTTTCGTTTTGGAACTTTCGAAATTTAGATAAGCCCCCACCAACTGAAATTATTTTCTAACTACATATCTGCACAGCTTAATTGTTCCATGCTCATTAGCTGTATAACTGGTTAAATAACATGATATTGACTTACTGATTAATTTATTAATTATTAAATAACTATTCATGAACTTAAAAATATTCATCATCATCATCTTCAAGCAGCCATTGGCTACGGAGGTCCAACCAGATTGTGCAATTTAGTTCTCCGAACACATCTCTCCTGAGCTACATCTGGCCACTGTAAAAACATAAAGTTGCTGTTTGACGTTGTCTGTCCATCGCATCCTAGGTCTCCCCCTCTTTCTGAGGCCTTTAGTCACACTGTTCATAACTCTATTCGCCAATCTATAATTATCCATATAGGCAACATGGCCAAACCAACAGAGTCTCTCTCTGCACAATATACTGCTCAAAGGAGATTGTCGACTTCTTTGCCTAACCTCAATACTTACAAAGTTGAACCATCTAATACCCAAGATACTGCGTAAGCATCTAGAATCAAAAGAATCAAATTTCCTGCTTACAAAAGTCCAAGTTTCACTGCCACTCTAGATAGAACCAAACTATTATACAATCTAATTTAGTCTTTAGGTGTATACGCCTATTTCTCCACAATTTCCATAGATTCTTAAAAGTCCCGGCAGCAATCCCTATTCGTCTGTTAATCTCATGCCGCATATCACCAGAATCTGTTACATAGCTCCCAAGGTAATTAAACTGTGACACCTGCTCAAGACTGCAACCATTCAGATGAACTGAATCACAACCTGTCTGACCAATTTTCATCACTATAGTTTTCTCTGTTTATAACCAAACCTACTCTACTACCAGTCTCATAAACAGCTCGAATGAAAGAGTTCATCTCATCAACATCATTTGCCAAAAGGGCTAAATCATCAGCATAATCTAAATCAGAAATTTTAGTATCTCCAGACCATTTAAGGCCAAAATCTTTCCCTTGCAATGAATTTCGCATAACGTAATCAATAACCAAGCTAAAGAGAAAAGGAGACAAAATGCACCCTTGTCGAACACCAGAAGTAATGCTAAACCAATTGCTACAAGCCTTACCAACTCTCACACACGACTCAGTATTATAGAGAGCTTTCATTATGTTAACTAACTTGTCTCGTATACCCATATGATCTCACAATCAACCACAAATTATGACGATCAACAGAGTCGAAAGCCTTTTTGAAATCAACAAAGCTAGCAACCAAAGGTTTCTGAAACTCTAAACATTTCTCAAGAATCTGCCTAAGTGAAAATATCTGGTCCACACATCCCCTACCACTTCTGAATCCAGATTGCTCATCACGCAATTGACTGTCAACCAGATTCCTAATTCTATTAAGAACA
This sequence comes from Ryuthela nishihirai, assembly GCA_038380435.1. Taxonomy (NCBI): domain Eukaryota; kingdom Metazoa; phylum Arthropoda; class Arachnida; order Araneae; family Heptathelidae; genus Ryuthela; species Ryuthela nishihirai. The sequence continues at coordinate 40,354,250 of JAWZYU010000029.1, forward strand.
ATCATGCAGAGAACTTTCCCTGGAACAGAGAATAGGATGATATCCCTATAGTTATCACAAGAACTGCGATCACCTTTTTTTAAAAATAGGGATAATAATAGCTCTGGTAAAATCCTTAGGAACATGCCTTTATCATAAAAGATATTCAAAATTTCAGTCATCCATGTGGTAACGAAACATTCTAAGGAAGGTCTAAGCATTTCCGTAGTAATTACATCTACCCCTGGGGATTTATGTAGTTTAAGTTTAGAAACAGCCAAAAAACTTCAGACTTTAGATCACTGAAATGCTCAGCCCACTAGCCATGACAGAATCCTTACCTTCAATAACCTTACTAAGTTTATCCTTGAATCTGTCCGTTGCTTTCCACCCAAAACTTAACTCTCTGATACAGCTCTCTACTCTTACGGTATCTAGTTGTTTCCTCCGGTTTGTTACAGTCTTATCATCTGTTGCCAAATTCGAAAAGTTAAATAGTAGTATTAATGAAAAAAATCTATTTTAAGATAAAAAAAAATATTTTTTTGAATATTCATAGCAATGTTTTTTATGACTGACCTGTTCTCCTCCAAGACTAGGGTATGTGATCGTAAAAGTTGCTGAAAATTTAGCCAAAATGCAGATTTTTCCTTCTGGGCTCCAAACAGAGAAAGTAAAATCTGGCGCTACCTCTTTGGTGAGAACATCTGCAAAAGAAAGTCAACTTAAATTTAACTGTAACGACAACTTTCACTTAGGTCCTGAATAAAGCGTTTGATAAAGATCAATATAGTCATATATGTAAAAAGATAATCAGCACAACTTTTATTGATCGCTAAACACGATTTTGATTAAACTAAAAAAATGACTCCTGAATAAGTAAGTCATTCGTTCGAAAAAATTCTGTGTTCCATTCAGTAAGAATAATCAATATAACAATAACAAAGAAGTTATGTGAGATGAAATTGCCGCTTTGGCAAACTAACAATAACTTTAAAACATGCCTGTTAACATTTTTGCCTTCTGAGGACACAGATTAAATACGATTTTCAGCACAAAGGATGGATCTGGGGGAGGGGGAAAATGCCCTCCCCTGAACTAAATCCTAGGGTACAGGCCTGACATAAGCGACAATATATATATATATGGAAATTTTATTACATGTACATAATAGCCCGGATCCAGAAGAAAAAAAATCGAGGGGGGGGGGCAAGAAACAAAATCGAGCAGAAACAATGCAAGGGGGAGAAGGGACAAGAAACTGGATTTTCAATGAGGTATAACATTTTATCCTCCATTTTACAGATCTTTAAAAATTTCTTGAAAAATGCATGAAAAGTGCTGGATTTCTTACTGCCAAGACTACTACTTGCTATGTGGTGTCCCCCCCATAATCTTTTGTCCCCTTAGGCTAGTTCACATTGGCATGGATTATAGGCGCCAATAACCAACTGGCGAACTACTGGATCAGTGTCAATATCGAACCGATCTATGCTTGCATGATAAATTAAAGTTGGAAAGTCCAACTTATTGGCGCCAGTAATCCATGCCAGTGTAAATTAACTTTCATTTGACCAATATTGAGACGTAGCCTAATGTTGCCAAAACATTATCAAATATATGAAGAATTCTGTGAACTTCCCAAAGAAAATTTTGAAATTACCTGTTGAAGGAACTTCCTGCGAAGGCGATAAATCTTTTGCAGCGGTTCGATTGCCAGATGTATCCTACAAAATTAAATTAGACAAAGGCATATCAAAACATGGATTAAAGAAGGAATTTACTCTATCATTCACTGTAATGCTTAAACTTTGTTATCAATATATTGCACAAATTCTAACTTTAATATACATATTTAATATAGATAAGGCACATTTTCAAACGATGTTCCCAGATTCAGGTGTACTCACTGGTGCTCGGGAATGGCTCAGTCGGTAAGGCTCGTAATATGGAGTTCCTAGGTTCGAATCCCAAGTGGGATAGCATTGAGATCTATCTGCACTAACATCCCTGCCCTCGGTGAGAAAGAGGACGCCGATGGGCTTGAAAAGGCAGCCGTCCGTCGGATGGGAAGTTAAACCAATGCCCTGTACATGCATGCTAAAGAACATGATGATGGCCTTTATGGAATCTATCTCCTAATAGCTGTACAGTGGGCCCTCTTACCTCAACCTTCCTGAGCCCTTGGCTTTCTTGTGACCTTGCCTTCCACTCCATTAATGTAAAAAATTGAGCGCAAAACAAAAAGTATCGCTGAGAGGTAAAACAACCTCTGAGCGACATTCTGTTCCGGTATTGAGATTTTCTGCTTTAATCCACCTTCCTGTTGAGAAAGATAAGGAAGTTACGAAAAGTTTGTAAGGGCTTCGCAAAGTTCGAAGAACATTTAAAATAAGTTACTATGTCATACGTGGGAAATAACCATTTATCTAGTGGTTGGCCCTTGTCTTCCCTGGACCTCCGCGAGCGTATGGGATCACTCCAAGGTTATTTCCATCGTCATCGCCAGCCTTCTTGTCTTAGTTTGACAGATCTTTCTGATGCTATATTATTGTCTGGAACATTCTGTTATGATAATATTATTTCCTTAATTAAATTATTTTTTTTCAATTGTAAAGGAATGTGGGGGGAAAATGTCGTCAGTTTTAAAAACCCCAGAAAATTCCATCAACTGTTAGGGGGCGTGAGTGGAAAAGTTTTCAAACCACTAATCTAAATCAAGCATGTAATTTGCGTAAAAAAGCATCTTTTCAGTTTTCTCCGTAGAATAAGATATTTTATTGTAATTTTTTTCTTCTATTTCGTTTAAAATGTTTTTAGCTGCCTTCGCTAGTATTTTAGGTATTGCTTTTCGATTTACCATTAAATAACATAAAAATAAATAAATACCCCCTCAAGCAGCTGCTTGCAACAGAGGTCTGACAGGAGCCTGTTAGTTTATATGACATAGTAGAAAGTCTGAGAGGATGGCAGAACCTCACCAGAAAAACACGAACATCCATGCCTTACATTGCATTAATTCATAAACTTTTTAAACAACTTAAATTTATCGTTATATTTTTCCTTGTAATAACTGAATATACAGAAAAATATTTTCGCTCTTAGTAGTGAGTCAAAAGTTTGTTCTTAACAAGTTTATAAAAGTACTGTAAAACATTTAAATTTAAGAAAACAATTGTTTCGTTATAGAAAACACATGCATAGCTTTCACTTACCAGTGATGATCCCGATACACTTTCAACCTTGTCCTGTGCTGAGGCAAATTTTGGCTGTGCTATGAAAATTAGAACTAGGGCTAGAAGAGATAAAGAAAGGCATAAATGAAATTGCCATCTTGAAACAAGGAAACTACATTGAAGCCATTGAGCTATATGCGGAGGAACTGGAGGGGACTGACACTAACGTTTAAAAATAAATACCCCCTCAAGCAGCTGCTTGCCACAGAGGTCTGACAGGAGCCTGTCAGTTTATATGCCAGAGTAGAAGGTCTGAGAGGATGGCAGGACCTCAGTAGAAAAACGACACATACATCCATGCCTAATCCGGGGCTCGAACCCAGGTCCCTTAGATCAGCAGCCAAGCGTGCTAACCACTCGGCCACGGTAGTGTGTGTGAAAGTGAAGTCAGGATATCGCTTAATTTCGCCGAGTGTGTCAGGAAAAAGGTCTGCTTTAAATGCTGATGTATGTATTATCGTCGTATTTTATCTCAAATTTATGTGTAGTAAGATTTACTAGAGGAAAAATTGCTTTGCCTTCGGTTGTGCCAATCGTTGTAAAAAAGACTGCAAGGAAATATGATATTTCGCAGAGATTTAAAAAATACATTTCTTTTCTCGAAAGGAAAATATAGCAGAGTTGGTATCAAAATGGTGCTCTCACCTCAGTTGTACTGGTATCTAATATGTAAAGAAGAAAGTTTGTTTGTGTGTCTGTCCGCTTATGCACTCAACCCCCAGAAGAGCTAGAGACACCAAACTTTGCATGAACATTCCCTTCACCCAGGGAAAGAATATAGGCTATGTGCGAATTCGCTTAGTCAACCAGAATTGGGGCGGGCGGGTTTCAATTTCTCAAAATACCCATAAACTTAGCATTAACGGTTTGAAGTTATTCAAAAAACCGTTGCCACTAATAAATTTGAAAAAAGGAATACATCAAACTAACCTAATATCTGATTTCGCGCGTTAAACATTAACAGTGAGTTATTCAAAATAACTGTTGCCACCATTGAATGCATCGAACTGATTGATCATCACTCTCCGTTTTATCAGTCTCCAAAAACATTTTTCGAAAAATGCATGAAATATAAATAAGTTTTAATTCTAAAAATCTCGGACTTTAGAATTAAAATATATATATCGGAATAATTTAATCTAAAGATCTCGGACTCCAGTTATGAATGAATCCATTAGAATTCTTCTAATGAGCATTTATAACTGGAATCTGAGATCTGAAAACGTAACATTGTTTAATAGCTAAAATTGATTTTTGCCACATTTTTTTTAGAATCACTCGTAAATAGATTTCCCTTATAATTTCCCTCTTTAATGTATCCAGAATAAACAGGAAAGCAGATCATTACGATTTAATATTTCTTTTGATCAAATGCGTTTCCACACGTTATCATTAAAGATAAAGCAGTAAAGCAAATCATTATGATTTATTAATTTTTTTATCAAATGCGTCTCCACACGTTATCATTAAAGGTACAACTGATTTGCACCGTGCACAAAGTAGTAGCTAGTTTCTGACCTCGCTCTAGCTCGGTAAATCAGTCTCTTCAGTTCCCTATATAGCTCAATGACTGAAGCAAATATTATAACATTATTTACATTTAGAAATTGGCATCAACAAAAATTATCAAATCTGATAATGAACAAATACATGGTATTACTTATTTATAACTAAGAAGAGAGTTAATGTACAATCCAGTCTCCTTTATTAATGGTGTTAAACTTCAAATTGAAGACCATTGCACAATTATGTAGATGTCATCCTAGATTATAAAAATCAACTGGAAATGAAAATTTGATTACCTTACTAAAAATAATAAAAAAAAATTTTCTATTCGTAAATGTCTTTCCTCTTATGCGTAACTTCTTCCATAGTTTTATCAGAAGCAGATAGGATTATGGCTTCCAACTTCTTCTAAATGATTTCCATTTTTTTCCCCACTGTGTGGAGGAAAATGGAAACTATAGGAAATAGTGTTTTAATAATCGTTTTAAAAAAAAAAAAAAAAAAAAAATCACACCAAATCTCCCCACTCTTGCAGAAGCATCTGCAGTTCCACTTAAATTCATGATCCAACAGTACTCACATTACAGTTTCTCAGAAAAAGTGCTTTTCTTCATAGACATCCATTCATTTAACAATTGAATGATTACCAACTTCAATCTCAGATTATTAATCATATTAAAAGTTTCTAAGACAAAGTTGAAATTCTTTATTATTGGTACTGCATCCAGTGGTTTGAGAGGTCCAAAAATCCATGGTTAGCAGAATGGATATAGACATTGTTCCTCTTAACCTCACATCTTCCAACCAAGGGAATGTCAACCCAAGGCCCAAGCCTTAATTGGCAGAGTGGTTAGGCAGCTAGCGACTGTTCCAGCAAGGCAAACTTTGTGTTAGCTCTAACTAAGGCAGTGGTCAGCAGTGACTTCGGTTGTAGTAGGGCATGTCCTTGTATGAGAAGGCCTGTAAAAAGCTAGGAGTAGCTTCTAGGATTCTTCTCTGTCCTATATGTCGCAAATAAAAAAAAAGGTGGATATGATGATCAACAAGAAATCAGCTATTGTCGTATCATATTTCAATTTATATACAATTATATATATTGCTAATATTTCCTTCCATAAAAGTGAGTGAATAGTGTTTTAAACCTCTGATCATATAGTTTGCGAACTGGCCATACTTTCTTAATGACAAACTGTCGCTTATGAAGCTTTCTTCTTTGAAACCATTTTCATTTCTATAAAGATGAGCCGCATTTCCTTATATCTTGGGAGAAAGATCCTACACTAAAAATGCCCCTTCAAGAACGGACCGATAGGGGGCAGACATTATCTGAAATCACCTCCCATTTGAATGCGGGTTCCAGCCGGGGAAGTCAGTGCATGGCTCGTGCAACGCTCACTTCTTCATCTCGGCTTCAGGAGCCGCCGACCCACGAGAGTCCCACTTCTAAAGGCATGACACCGTACTCAAAAAGCTTGGTCTTGACAACTTCGATCTCGTGAACATTTTGAACCTAACGTAAATTGCGAATCATTTTATTGAAATGACTGAGAAGTTCCTATAAACCTCCTCATGGAACTTTCTTTCTAAGTTGATCTACATCAAAGGTATTGTCCTTAATTGGAGCTGGAAATGAGTAGCAAACTTCATTTCCCAATGTTGACAAATTTCGTGTTTTTTATTCGAAACTGAAGAAAACGAAGAAAATACTTCCCAAAGAATGTATTCTTTATTTATACCTACATTCTGTAAAACATATAAAAAAACAGTTTCTAAATCCAAATTCTATCATGTGATTCGTCTTAAAAATAAAAATAAATACCCTCTCAAGCAGCTCCTTGCCATAGAGGTCTGACAGGAGCCTGTCAGTTTATATGCCATAGTAGAAGATCTGTGAGGATGGCAGGACCTCAGCAGAAAAACGACACACACATCCATGCCTTACCCGGGGTTCGAACCCGGTCCCTTAGATCAATAGCCAAGCGTGCTAACCACTTAGCACTCGGTTATTTCCATTTTTACAGGTACATATTAAAGGGGCACCGTCCGATGACCAAGTGGCTAGCTCGCTTACCTGCTAATTAAAGGGACCTGGGTTCGAGTCCCGGATAAGGTACAGTGAGATGACAGTATAACGAATCGAAAGTGTCACCAAAATATATTCGTTACACTGAAGTATAATAAAAAACTGCTATGATGGTTACATAATACAAAATAGTCATTTTGAAAGAAATTTATCGTGTATTAGAGTTCACTTCTTAAAAAGTCATTTTTTTAATTTTCTGTTCCAACAAATATTTCTTCGTGAATTATTAGATGATGGCGATGATTTCGCGCCATATTGGCTGCTAATAATGAAACTGAACTAATTAACGAACTTAAGTAAAACAATAATAATAACGAACAAATATAATAGTAACTTAAATTTAATGAATGATACAATATACTGCGTGGTTTAAGATTGATTTGAAAGTACTTTTCGCTGGATACAGGGAAGTACCCAGGATTTAGTTGTTGTTTTTTTGAGGGGAGGAGGATCTTAGAATAAGAGAGTAAGGTTTCCGAATTACTAAAATATTCTAGGGAACAGGAGAATATATATATTCTATATGGAATAAGATTTTACAGTTTGCTTTTTAATCTATTTTTAGTGTCGGGCATAAAATATGGGATTAAAATAAAAATATACAAAGACTTTGGATTTCAAAGCAGGTAGAACGCTTGAACGCTTGGCTACTGATTTAAGGGACCTGGGTTCGAGTCCCAGGTAAGGCATGGCTGTTTGTGTCGTTTTTCTGCTGAGGGCCTGCCATCCTCTCAGACCTTCTACTATGGCATATAAACTGACAGGCTCCTGTCAGACCTCTGTGGCAAGCAGCTGCTTGAGGGAGTATTTATTATTTTTATTTTTAGACAAGTTTAAGATTTCGTATAAGACGACAGAACTTTTGTAGTTGCTTGCACAATCAAAATCACTTAGAACTCCAAGATTGAAAAAATCTTTTATGCTAGGAAAATGTGGCAACACCATTTAAAGCATTTTGGCGGCACGTGTACAGAGCATCTATATCAGGCAGTAAGATCAGAAAAAATACCGGCGATGTGCAACAGCACCTTATTCATAGCGCTGTGATTGGTTAGATATTTCACAATGTTGAAATCTTCGCAGCGTTGCCAGATAGTAAAAATCAAAATACGTAAAGATGTGAAAGTATACGTTTATACCTATTGGTTAAGAATTTTCTTTTTTTACAAATTTCGTTATACTGATCATATTTTTTGTACGGGATAATTTATTTCGTTAAACTTATGGTATTCATGGCCGTCCCCTGGCCGAGTTGTTAGCACGCTTGGCTACTGATCTAAGGGACCTGGGTTCGAGCCCCGGGTTAAGGCATGGATGTGTGTGTGTGTGTGTTGTTTTTCTGCTGAGGTCCTGCCATCATCACAGACCTTCTACTATGGCATATAAACTGACAGGCTCCTGTCAGACCTCTGTGGCAAGCAGCTGCTTGAGGGGGTATTTATTTATTTTATTTTATTTATGGTATTCATTAAAATGAAATATTTTTACCTTGAGATGCATAGTAAATTTCCTGGGGTAGAAAAAATTCGTCATACTGACATTTCACTGTATATATATATTTGTGTTGTTTTTCTGTTGAGGTTTGTCCTTACTCACTGATATTCTCTACAGCTTACTATATCGAGTCTGTTGTCAGACCTCTGTGGCAAGCAGCTGCTTGAGAGGAATTTTTTTTATATTTCACTCTCCAACATGCGTCTATTAGACATAATTTGATGGTGTTTCCATTTTCTCGCTTCCAGCTTTTTAGCTTCACGTTTCCCTTTTTCTAAAGTGAAAGAACAACTTTTTTTTTACAGAAACTTTTCTCTCTCTCTCCCCCCCCCCCCCAAAAAAAAAAAAAACGGGAAAAGAGCATTTTCTAAATGATAAGAGTAGGGCCACTAAATTCAGTATATAAATAAATAAATAAATAAATACCCCCTCAAGCAGCTGCTTGCCACAGAGGTCTGACAGGAGCCTGTCAGTTTATATGCCACAGTAGGAGATCTGAGAGGATGGCAGGACCTCAGCAGAAAAACGACACACACATCCATGCCTAGCTCCGTTAAAATAACAACCCCCCCCCCCCCTCCCCGATACTAAATTCTGGTTAGGTGCCTGGTTTAGTTCACCAGTTTTAACCCTTTTTGGGGAGTTGGAAGAGTACTCCTAAATCGTAAGAGCTACAGCGGGATAATGTGTAACTTATTGGTAAGTGTCAGTAACGAGTTATTTATCAAATTAAAGCTTCGTAGCTAGGAGTGTCACGAACTTCCCAAATTATGGTGAAGAGGAAATTTATTAAGGACCAATCTTAACGAGATACGTGTCAAATGGAAGCTTTAAACGTATGTAGTGCCATCTGTTAGATATTTTAGGAAGCTGAACTAAATTGAAGATTCCGCACGACATTGGGCAAATGAGCTAAAATTAAATTTATTGCAGAACAGATTTTAAATTTTTTTTCACGTTTCTTTTATAAATGTTTACAGTACACTAAGCAATCTGATAAACTATAAGATTCGACAGGACACAGGGCCCGATGTTGTCAGATTTGGAAAATTTGACTGCGTTATTCCCTTGAAATATGGATACCCCTTAAACAGCTGCTTGCCACAGAGGCTTGACAGGAGCCTGTTTAATACGCCAGGGTTGGGTTGTTTTACCTCTGAGCGGCACTTTTTTGCACACCATGGGCTAAATGGCCAGGTCACATGGACCCCGAAGGCTCAGAGAAGGTTGGGGGATGGGAGACCAAATGGCCATGTCACATGGACCCCGAAGGCTCAGAGAAGGTTGGGGGAGGGGACCCACTGGAACAGCTGTTGGGAGACAGATGGTAGCCTCCCGTCAAGGCCATCCAGCGTGTTCTTTAACGTGCACAGGGTATGGCTCTCCCGCACACGGGGCCACGGCTTAACGTCCCATCCGACGGACGGCGGCCTTTCCAAGCCCATCGGTGTCCCCTACTGACCGTGGGCAGGGCGGGGAATTTTTGCGGAGATAAATCTCAACGCTGACCCAGCTGGGACTCGAACCTGGGAACTACAGATTACGAGCCTGGCGCGCTACCGACTGAGCCACCCCCGCCCCATAATAATACGCCAGGGAGAAGGTCTGTGAGGAAGGCGAGATCTCAGCAGGAAGACAATACAAGCATCCACGCTTCCCCGAGTCTCGAACCTAGGTCCCTTTAATCAGTAGTCAAGCGCACTAACCAGCGGCCATGGGATAGCATAAATTAGTGTTAATTTATCTACCGAAGTGCAAGTTTAATTTCGTAAACCTGCAGAAATTGAAATATGCAGCTTGGAACACTTTAGCTTGCATTTGTTCGTATAGAAAATCAAGTCTGAATGATCACTGTTATCCCGTGTATCATCACCGTAAATTTTTTCTTGTTATTTTGAATCCGATTTCCCTATTTTGAAAGGCAACGGGCATGCAGGTCAAAGACCCTGAAGATTTTGTGTGACGTCATTAAATTTAGAACAGGAGTGCAGACACTGGTTGTACTGACCAAAGAGTGAAGTTGAGTGTTTTTTTTTGTCGAGTATCAATTACCCCATCTCTTTTATAGTCCAATCGCGGCCGAAAATGGAAGATAGTTTTTTTTTATATTACAACTGAATCGAGATATCGAGATTAATATTTTTTTTAGTTTTAGGTCACATCCGATTCGTAGATAATTATAGACCCAAATATTTACTCTTCCGATAGGAAGTGATCTGATACTAAACATTATTTTAGAAATCATTTTGCTTCTGATCGAAGAAAGGTGTGAAATCGTGAAAAATAAAATCACCTTTGCAGTTAAACCTACATCATTGATTGAGGCTGAAACGAGGATTTCAAAGAACATGCATTTCACTCACCACAGGGTAGAAAGGCAGTCTGCATCCAAGATGCATACATTTCTCCCAGAGGAAGTGATAGGAGGTAATAAACAAGGGAAGATGTTAGCAGCAGGGAACACGGAGATGGAGCATCACAGAAGAGCACAGTCTGGCGACCATGACTGCTGGATGAATAGCATCAACTACGCATGCGCAAACGCAACTGAGGCCGCAATGTGGCGCTCCTCCCCGTGTGCTCCGCGGATCAATAAGTCATCCGTGGCCTCGTGAGACGAGAGGAGGAGGAGTATCGGGAGTTCGGAGGCACCGAAGTGAGGGAGGATGGGGATTCGTCACTGTTTGTCACACAGCTCGTGATGAAGAGTGAGATGTGAAGATGAGCATCGGTTTGGAAGTCTTTCGCCCATCGCTCTTAACGTTACGAGTTATGCTGTCTGTATTCGTATAGCAATAACAAAGCATCTGTGGATGGTAAAAGAATATAGCGTTGGGTTGTTTTACCTCTGAGCGGCACTTTTTTTGCACCCAATGGAATAAATAGCTAGGTCATAAGGACCCCAAGAGCTCAGAGAAGTTTGGGGGAGGGGACCCAACAGACAACAGTTGAGAGACAGATGGTAGCCTCCCGTCAAAGGCTATCCAACGTGTTCTTTAGCGTGCACACGGGCCATGATTTAATGTCTCATCCGACGGACGGTGGCTTTTCGAAGTCCATCGGTGTCCCCTAGTGACCGAGGGCAGAATAGAGATTTTGCGGAGATAAATCTCAAGACTGGCCCAGGTGGAATTCCAACCTGTGAATTGTATATTACGAGCCTGTTGCGCTACCGACTGAACCACCCCGCCCCAGCAAAAGAATAAAGGATATAATCTTGGGTATCAGCAGCAATTTTTCCAGGGGAGATGGAAAAACAAATTTCGGGGGTGGGAGGGGGAACAAAATGCGTTTCAAGATTAAAATATATAGGTTGAGCCGTTCATTAACGAGTGCAGATGTGAATATAACAATCATTCATAACACCTTACCGTAACACAATTAAGGAGGCCCGAAAGTAAGAAAAAAGGAAACTTATTATTGAAAAGGGACGGGGGTGGCTCAGTCGGTAGCGCGCCAGGCTCGTAATCTGCAGTTCCCAGGTTCGAGTCCCAGCTGGGTCAGTGTTGATTTATCTCTGAAAAACTCGTTGCTCTGCCCAAGGTCAGTAGGGGTCACCGATGGCCTTGGAAAGGCCGCCGTCCGTCGCATGGGACGTTAAGCCGAGGCCCCATATGCGGGAGAGCCATAACCTTAGCAAGTTAAAGAACACGCTGGATGGCCTTGGCGGGAGGCTACCATGTCTCCCAACAGCTGTTCCAGTGAATCCCCTCCCCCAACCTTCTCTGAGCCTTCGGGGTCCTTGTGACCTGGCCATTTAGCCCATGGTGTGCAAAAAAAGTGCCGCTCAGAGGTAAAACAACCCAACCCCTCCCTTCTCTGAGCCTTCGGGGTCCTTGTGACCTGGCCCATTTATGTACAGAAGAGTGCCGCTCATAGGTGAAACAACCCAATCTTTATAAAATATACCAAAAATCTCATAATCTTACTATTATCGCGAAAGCTTTATGAACGTGACGCAAGATATGTTTCGCTTCCATCGCATTTTTCTTAGTTTTCTCTTCTTAGTTATTTAAAAGCTGCAAAAAATCACATAATGAATGACTTATTGTTCTGATTAAATAAAGAGGGGAAAATTTATCTGTTTCTTTTTTTTCACTGTCTTTTGCAATTTTAGGCAGCAGTAAAGGTGCTGGGAAAAAAAAACTATCGTCAGCTATGTAAACTTCGGGAAATCTATCGTAAAATACTTAGCTATTGATTTTATACGAATAGGCTAAATAATTTAATTGAGATAAGCTTCCAATTTCTTTTTATATGTTTTAATTATATGAGGAGAGACTAAGGTGTTTGGGTCTCCGTTTTTTGAAGATTGTCTTAGAAACTATGTTACTGAATCCCTCGGGGGTGAGGGTTGTAAATCCTCTATATCCCCCCCCCCCACTTGCGTATGCAACTGATTTCCATAACTAGTAACTATGGGTGCGACGTTCCGATTCATTATCAATCTTCGTTTTAGGAACTATATTCATCATTCGCAAAGTCATATAGTGACAATGATGCAATATTTAAAATTCGTCTACTGTCTTCCACTTCTTTTCAGCGGGGGTGAGGCGAGGTTCGAATACAAGCTTTCAGATTTATCTCCGCTAATGTTGCCCCCCCCCCCCCCCCCCCTCCTGTCCTCGGTGAGAAAGGGGACACTGATGGGCTTGGAAAAGACATCAGTCCGTCAGAAGGCAGCATTCAGATTTATCTCGAATCCCAGGTCCCTTTGATTAGTAGCCAAGCATGCTAACCACTTGGAATGCAGATGACTAAAATTTGTGGCTAGAATTTTATAATGGAAGTTGTCATTTGCAAGCTATCAAAACTACAGTGACCAGACATCCCCGGGAAACGGGGGACGTCTGGTAACCCTTTAAACTGAATTTTCAAAAGTCCGGATATTTTTACTTTAAATTTGGTTACTTCACTGAGAATTGTATGTTGTGTAGCTCAGGTTTAGAGCATCAAATCAAACTTGCTTCATACATGACGTAAATCTGGTTTTACTTCGTTAAAATGTTACTCAGGTTTTTATTTGGTTCTTTTGGGCACGAGTATATAATCTAGTGTCAATGCGCTTGTTGAAAGACTTAAATATCTAGAAGACGCTGAGGTCCTTTAGGATTTCGGAAGGGGAGTTGAAGAGCAGCCATTTTTCTCCCCAGGGCATCTCATAGATATTCTATTGGATTGAGTGAGATCTGGAGAGAATGCAGGCCACTCTATTCATTGAATACTTTCTTCTTTTGTGTGGACAGGCATTTTCGCCCATTAGGAGGGTTGGGTTGTTTTACCTCTGAGCGGCACTTTTTTGCACACCATGGGCTAAATGGCCAGGTCACATGGACCCCGAAGGCTCAGAGAAGGTTGGGGGAGGGGACCCACTGGAACAGCTATTGGGAGACAGATGGTAGCCTCCCGTCAAGGCCATCCAGCGTGTTCTTTAACGTGCACAGGGTATGGCTCTCCCGCACACGGGGCCCATTAGGAGGAAATCGTCACTTATTGACAGTATAGGACAGGCATGGCCAACTGTTTTTGCCCCCGGGCCGGATTGGAAAAAAAATATTTTCACGGGCCGGACGAAATATTAAAATTGAAAAATGTTAAGCAAAACACTTATTTCTTTAAGTAAACAAAATTTTATTACGAAATTTGTTTATGAATTATATTGTAAGTAAATCAATACAACAAGTTAACATAATAACTAATGCGACGTGTTGAGGCGGTTTGCATCGCTTATTATTTTTTTATTATCGTTCGTTTTAATACGTCGCTTGAACATCAAACAGATCATATCGAGTACAGATGAGTATAAAAGTTTTAATTCTTTATAACGGAATCTTTTTTAAAAAATATAGAAGTATCGAGAATTAATTCGATTAATTACTAGAAGTTAAATGCTAATATTGAAAAATTGTTCGCGGGCCACATAAATTCATTACGCGGGCGGATCCGGCCCGCGGGCCGCATGTTGGCCATGCCTGGTATAGGATTTGACAGGAAAGAAGGATCTCATTCCAATATCACAGAATTTCCATGAAACACAAGACCGCCGGTTCGTCCATTGGATGAAACATTAAGACGTAGCCCTGTGTGCTGGAGTTGGGTTGTTTTACCTCTGAGCAGCACTTTTTTGTACACAATGGGCTAAGTGGCTGGGTCACAAGTACCCTGAAGGTTGAGAGAAGGTTGGGGGAGGGGACCCACTGGGACAGTTGTTGGGAGACAGATGGTAGCCTTCAATGGAGGCCATCCAGCATGTTCTTTAACGTGCACAGGGTATGGCTCTCCCGCACATGGGGCCATGGCTTAACGTCCCATACTGACTGTGGCCATGGTCGGGAATTTTCCGGAGATAAATCTCAATGCTGACCCAGTTGGGACTTGAACCTGGGATCTGCAGATTATGAGCCTGGCATGCAACCGACTGAGCCACCCCGCGTATGGAGTGCGATTAAGGAACATGCTAGATGGTATTGACGGGAGGCTTCCAACAGCTGTCCAGTTGATCCCCTCCCCCAACTTTCTCTCAGCTCTCGGGGTCCTTGTGACTTGATCATTTAACGCATTGTGTGCAAAAAACGTGCCTTTAGGCACACTGTTCATAACCCTATTCACTAATCTATAATTATTAATACGGGCAACATGGCCAAACCAACGGAGTCTCTCTCTGCACAATATGCTGCTTAAAGGAGATTGCCAACTCCTTTGCCTAACCTCTTCATTACTTACAAAATTGAACCACCTAATACCCAAGGTACGTAAGAATCTAGAAGCAAAAGCATCGTTTCGTGTTATCTTGTTTACAAAGCGTCCAAGTTTACCATAACTAACCCTAGAAAGAACCAAGCTATTATACAGTCTAATTTTAGTCTTTAGGCATATAAGCCTATTTTTCCACACTCTCCATAGATTCTTAAATGTCCCAGCAGCAATCTCTATTCGTCTGTTAATCTCATGCCGCACATCACCAGTATCTGTTACATAGTTCCCAAGATATTTAGATACTGTGACACCTGCTCAAGACTGCAACCATTCAGATTAACTGAATCACAGCCTGCCTGACCAATTTTCTTTCAAGTTTTATCTCTATCACAAACGCATTTTTTAATTCTTTGAATTATATCTATTACTATTACAAATTTTGAAATAATTATATGAAATCAAGTGTTATTCGATGAATAAATTAGAAACTAGTTACGGACCGCCAAAATTTATGAGAAGCGTACTTCTCTCCATTGCCAACTGTCACAACTACTGGCTTTGGCGCGAAAGATTCCATTTATAACATTCAAGTGCCTATTACGGCGCCAACGGGCTACCGGCCGCCCTTCAGCAAGTTAAGAGTCCCCCACGACATTTTAAGGAGTGCAGTTTTAAGAAGCAGGGTTTTCTCCTAAACGTTTTTAGGTTCACCACAAAAATACAAATGCTTTTAACGTGTTAAGCGCGTTATTTACAATTGTTCACTACCCGATGGTACCCCTTTATTGCTTTACATCCAAAGGTAAAAATTTAGTAGTCATCGTTGTGAAAAGGTTTGGGCACCCAGGAATTAATCTATCTCCAGTTTTAGCTTTCAGAATATTTAAGGAGAGGGCAGCGCCACCCATTTTCAAAGTTACTCTCCCCCCCCAAAAGAGTTAGGTTGGGTTGTTTTACCTCTGAGCGGCACTTTTTTGCACACCATGGGCTAAATGGCCAGGTCACATGGACCCCGAAGGCTCAGAGAAGGTTGGGGGAGGGGACCCACTGGAACAGCTGTTGGGAGACAGATGGTAGCCTCCCGTCAAGGCCATCCAGCGTGTTCTTTAACGTGCACAGGGTATGGCTCTCCCGCACACGGGGGCCACGGCTAAACGTCCCATCCGACGGACGGCGGCCTTTCCAAGCCCATCGGTGTCCCCTACTGACCGTGGGCAAGGCGGGGTATTTTGCGGAGATAAATCTCAACGCTGACCCAGCTGGGACTCGAACCTGGGAACTACAGATTACGAGCCTGGCGCGCTACCGACTGAGCCCCCCCCCCCCCCCCCCCCCCCCAGAGCAGTTGGAGAAACGATGAACATGGGCCACCTTCATGCGAAATTTAGACTAATCGGTGAAGTATTTGGGGAATTACAAGGCACTGAAATCTGTTAATAAAATCCTGAAGCTGGTTCACCATGCCATAGAAGACACACGTATAACATTATCCGTCCTGTTAATTCGTTCGGAATAAGCCTATTATATGCTCGTTTCCATAAATTAAGGAGAAATCCGCTGGATCTGCTGCATGTAAATTGGAAAATAGATGTATATAAACATCGCGTGTAAAACTTTAATTCACAAAAATAAATACGAAATGCCCAAGTGATTCGATATGGAAGTGTGATCACCTCTTACGGCTTTTCAGGCTTCGTAGCGTTGCTTCATACTGTTGATGTGTCCGGCAGCACTGTGGGTAGGTCTTTAAGATATCTCCATAAGAAAGTCATCTGGTGAGATGTCTGGAGATCGTGATGACCAAAGACCGCTCCCGACAATGAGTTTCCCAAAGAAGTCCTGCAAGAAAGCCGTTTTCGCAGTACATACATCACCCTTTAAACATAGGTGACAAACACAGCGTTACCTGGGTGAAGTTGGGTTGTTTTACCTCTGAGCGGCACTTTTTTGCACACCATGGGCTAAATGGCCAGGTCACATGGACCCCAAAGGCTCAGAGAATGTTGGGGAAGGGGACCCACTGGAACAGCTGTTGGGAGACAGATGGTAGCCTCCCGTCAAGGCCATCCAGCGTGTTCTTTAACGTTGAGTTGTTTTACCTCTGAGCGGCACTTTTTTGCACACCATGGGCTAAATGGCCAGGTCACATGGACCCCGAAGGCTCAGAGAAGGTTGGGGGAGGGGACCCACTGGAACAGCTGTTGGGAGACAGATGGTAGCCTCCCGTCAAGGCCATCCAGCGTGTTCTTTAACGTGCACAGGGTATGGCTCTCCCGCACACGTTCCACGGCTTAACGTCCCATCCGACGGACGGCGGCCTTTCCAAGCCCATCGGTGTCCCCTACTGACCGTGGGCAGGGCGGGGAATTTTTGCGGAGATAAATCTCAACGCTGACCCAGCTGGGACTCGAACCTGGGAACTACAGATTACGAGCCTGGCGCCCTAACGACTGAGTCACCCCCGCCCCCCAGCGTTACCTGGGTGAAGTTCCGTCAATATATCAATAAATTTTTTCCACAAAATATTTATTGATACATCACCCTATCGTGCTAAAACCTTGTATTGTTACTTTCCATAAAAAAAAAAACCTTTCCTCATTAAACAGCTGAGCTCTTTGTGTTGCATTTTAAATGGTTAATAAGTCTGTGGCCAACTGCTTAAAAGAGGAGCCAATCAGCAGAAATATGTAAAATATTCCAGCCATTAACATTCTTGAAAAATACATATTTTTCTATCAAGAAACTCCAGCATGTTCTGTTAGCAGATAAAAATTATATCAATTATATCATTGTTAGATGAACCATATTAATCTGTTATATTATTTAATATAGCAATATTGTTTCATCCATGATAAAAAAAAAATATTGGTAGATGGCAGTATAGATATCCAATTCTTTGTGAAAAGTTCTAATAACGAACACTATTAAAACATAGATTATACAATCAAAAAAAATAAACTGCATGTGCACTAAAAGTTTTTAAAAGAAAGATAAATGCCCCCTCAAGTAGCTGCTTGCCACAGAGGTTTGAAAGGAGCCTGTCAGTTTATATGCCATAGTAAGTCTGAGAGGATGACAGGACCTCAGCAGAAAAACAACAAACGTCCATGCCTTATCCGGGGCTCGAACCCAGGTCCCTTAGATCAGTAGACAAGCGCGCTAACCACTCGGCCACGGACGGCACTAAAAGTTTATCTTTTTAATATAAATTGAAGCGGGTGACTTAGAAAACATAAAATAGAAGTTTGCTAGAATTGGCCTGCAATGATCAAATGCAATAGTAGACAGCACATTACATTCTGCCATTAACTCTTTCATTTTCCATGTGCCCATACAAACGTTAACTTAAAAGAAATTTAATCAATATAAAACTGTTGAATAAATGCACATTTTCGAATATTGTTTACTATATGAGAACTTGTAATATATTTACAAAAGCTTTTCCTTTGAGAATGCTAATAAGAGTAATGGTGGAAAAACATTAAATTTATGTTTTTCATGCATTTTCTTAATATTTTTATAGCCCACATAAAATGGAGGGAGCGAATTCGTCTCTTGCCGCCCCCCCCCCCAATCCCTTTTTCCAGCTCTATCAACTCACGTAGCTCCGTTAATTTTTTTTTTCTAGATTCAGGCCTCCTTCGGTTCAAATAACATCATACACATTGTTAGATGAACCATATTAATCTGGGACTGAAAGATGAATGCGATGGAGAGGTGGCAGCATCCATTGCACAAACTTTCTGATGTGCATATATTAATGCAAAATATAGTTTTCGTTCTTCACATACAACAGGGGACGTCAATGGGTGTAGAGAAACATCACATCAAGTATATGTTGCAAACACCAATCTTTCGATATCATAGACCAGTGTCTCGCAAACTGTGTGCCGCGAGAGATTCCAAATGTGTCGCGAGAGATTTTCGAATTGACACTAGATATTCCAAAGATTTCATTTTGACTTGACTTGTGTTATCGACGTGCTTTAATATCAACGTGCTTTAATAAAAATCTTTCAGATTTTATCAACTGGGATCTTGTAAGTATTTATCAAGCTTTTTCCAAATTTTGGTATTAATTTTTGATTATTTCAAGCCATAGAATGGACAAATATTTAAAACAAACACCGAGTTATGAATTAAAGAACGAGAGCAAATCTTCAAGTAAAACCAGGCTGATGACTTCAACAAAGCGCAAATATAATGATGATTATGTAGAGTTTGCTTTTATTCTTCTTTAGGTGTGCCGCGGAAAAAAAATTAGATTCTGTGTGCCACAGAGTAAAAAAGCTTGCGAGACACTGTCATAGATGATACAGTAGTTATCATTGAACAAATATATTAACAGGTCTTGGATATCAGTACAAAAAAAATTACTTTACTTTCTTTTATTGTTTTACAACGTCACACATTTTGGCAAAATATAGAGTTAGCACATGGTAAATGCACAGAAACTAATGAGCAAATCTTTAAATTTACATTCTGAGGCAACAGGCTTTAAAAGTCACAAGGTTGAGAACACTGAAAAGAAAAAAAAAAAACCTTTTATGCATTAGACAAGGAAATTTTTTTTAAAATGAACTTAAATAGGAAACTGTTAGAAATATTAGCATGAATCTATTGGCTATCTTGAAACACTGATTTATATTAGGAATTTAATCTCTTGCCAGAAAATAGTAGTTATGCCAGCAGGATGGGGTGAATATTTACCTGAAATCTCAAAGAATAAAAATATTACTTTTAATGTATGCCTCCACCCCTGGAAATAAGTATTTATTTATTTATTTATTTTATTATACCCCCTCAAGCAGCTGCTTGCCACAGAGGTCTGACAGGAGCCTGTCAGTTTATATGCCACAGTAGAAGATCTGAGAGGATGGCAGGACCTCAGCAGAAAAACGACACAAACAGCCATGCCTTACCCAGGGCTCGAACCCAGGTCCCGTAGATCAGTAGCCAAGCGCGCTAACCACTCGGCCACGGGACGGCTGAAATAAGTATAACATTTATTAATCTAAAACCTGTAAAACGTAATTAAATGTGAAACTATACTACTGAGAATATTTTAAATTACCTACAGACATTTCAATTAACTTTCGAATTTACCATATAATTGACCCTAGTATTTATAACTATTGTAATCATACGTAAAGACAATGAAAATGTTTAAAACAGTAAATGTTTCTTACCTTTAATGAGGGAAATACTGTGACAAGAGTCTTTCATAGATTTCAATATCAACTGGCATAAAGAGGCAAAATATGATACGGTCAACCTAAAACAATTCAGAAACAAAACTGGTTTGACCCTTTTTTTAATTCCCAAACATTTTCCCAAAAAATGAACAATAAAGATAAAAGCAGGTTTAAATATATTGTTATATATTAATATGTACTATCAATTTCACATATTTTAACAATAAATTTATTGTTTTAATATATTAAAGCAATAAATTTCAGCTTTAGAGTTATTGGCATGACAAACTAGTCTTCTACATAGTTAAAAAAAATCAATAAAACTGAACATAAAATGAGGTTAAATTTACATACTTTTCTGGGTTCTCACCAGAATTTTTATTGGTACATCAAAAAATATTTTGTGGAAAAAATTTCGCCAACATACGGGACTCGAACCCGCATCTCTCCAGGAACCTGCCCATCTTATTCAGCGCAATATAAAAAGCAATAGTTGCCACCCATTGATCAGAGATGGCACCAATGGTTGGTGTAGAAAATCATCGGTGAAAGTTGGTCTTAAATTAGTGGGAAAAAAATGAGCTGGCATTAGTTCAATTGGTAAGAATACTCTGGCATGTTTCTGGAATTTCCACAAAATAGTTATTGATATATTGACGTTAAAATGTCACCCAGGTAACACTGTGATTGTCACCTATGTTCATTGGTACATTTTGTTGATTTCCTGTGTTCAGAAATTTTTGCTTCAGAGAAGAATTTTAAAGCTTATTATGTTAATTTTTTACTGTTTTTTTTTAACACATAAGCATTTTTTTTAAATATTGCTATAATTTTGAAAGTAGTTTAGTATGCAATGATAGTATATCTATCTTTATCAGTCTAGCCGACTTTTCATAAATTTTTTAATTCAGCGATCACAGAAACCATGGCCTGTATTTTGGCATTCTATATATTTCTCTAAAATATTACATAGTTGTTTTTCCTCTGAGCGGCACTTTTTGCACACCATGGGCTAAATGGCCAGGTCACATGGACCTCGAAGGCTCAGAGAAGGTTGGGGGAGGGGACCCACTGGAACAGCTGTTGGGAGACAGATGGTAGCCTCCCGTCAAGGCCATCCAGCGTGTTCTTTAACGTGCACAGGGTATGGCTCTCCTGCACACAGGGCCACAGCTTAACGTCCCATCCGACAGACGGCGGCCTTTCCAAGCCCATCGGTGTCCCCTACTGACCGTGGGCAGGGCGGGGAATTTTGCGGAGATAAATCTCAACGCTGACCCTGCTGGGACTCGAACCTGGGAACTACAGATTACGAGCCTGGCGCGCTACCGACTGAGTAGCCCCCTAAAATATTTACTACCGCCCCAATAAAATATTATATAATATAAATATTATATATAATTAAAATATTATATTCTCTACAAAAATTTAAACAGTTCTTTGCACATCATTAGTATTTCCATGCACAAATATAACCATTTTATTTCAATGTTATTAATTCGGTGGCCACTTTATTAAGAACATTCTCATGTTATTGTCAATGAAGAGTCGAGTTTAACATTCCGTAACTTCTTAAATAAACGTTTTATGGAAAAATGTGACTAAGATTTCAATTAAATCTATCTAATTCATGATTTTTAATGATGCTTGTTCAGTATTTGAGTTACAGAAGACAAAAGAATCAGTAGTCTTTTTGATTCACTTTTGACTTTGGTATACATTACAGAAAGACTGAAATTAACTTTTGTTCTAAAAGAATCACGTGGGTTGGGTTGTTTTACCTCTGAGCGGCACTTTTTTGCACACCATGGGCTAAATGGCCAGGTCACATGGACCCCGAGGGCTCAGAGAAGGTTGGGGGAGGGGACCCACTGAAACAGCTGTTGGGAGACAGATGGTAGCCTCCCGTCAAGACCATCCAGCGTGTTCTTTAATGTGCACAGGGTATGGCTCTCCCACACACGGGGCCACGGCTTAACGTCCCATCCGATGGATGGCGGCCTTTCCAAGACCATCGGTGTCCCCTACTGACCGTGGGCAAGGCGGGGAATTTTGCGGAGATAAATCTCAACGCTGACCCAGCTGGGACTCGAACCTGGGAACTACAGATTACGAGCCTGGCGCGCTACCGACTGAGCCACCCCCGCCCCAAGAATCACGTGATAAATATGTTAACCAATTTGATTCTTCAACAAACATATAATCAGACTTATATATTCAGACTTTCTATAATTACAAAACCTTATTGGAATGCTGAAAGTTAAATAAGCGAAATAGAAATAACTTGTTGCTTTACAGTAATTATTTGTAAGGATGGTGTGTTAATTAAATTTTGTATTTAACTGAATATCAATTTTAAAAAGAAAAATAATATCAAAATTTAGTACTTTTATATTTTTAAGTCTACAATGTATTCTTCAATGGAAACAAGTTAAACTTCACCAAACTTCTATTTTTGGAATGCTGGTCTAGTGGAAAGAATACATTTGGATTCTTCAAAATGTTCAGGTTCGAATGAGGTACAGATGTAGTTGACAACTACAGAAGAGTTATGAAACTTACAAACCGTACTTTTAAATATTTACTATTTATTGCATTTAATGGTTTGTCAGTTCTTACTAGATTACATTTAAGATTATTTTATCAATACTTACACTGCATGGATTTGTATCAAGCCATTCCCTTATAGTTTTTATGGCAACGTGGGCAGCATTTTCATTAGGATAATCTGAAAAACAATAACAAGAATGCCATTACTTTGAATTTGCTTCACTTATTTCACAGCAGTTATACATATAAAAATAATGAGAAAAAATACTACACAAATATTAAAAATAATTCAGGCACAGCTTACAAGAAATTTCAAATTAAGTCACTTTATAAGGAAAAAAACTGCTTTCTCTAATAATGCAACGTTAGGTTTTAACCTACAGGTACTGATACTACAGGTACGGATAGCCGTCCCGTGGCCGAGTGGTTAGCGCGCTTGGCTACTGATCTACGGGATCTGGGTTCGAGCCCCGGGTAAGGCATGGATGTTCGTGTTGTTTTTCTGCTGAGGTCCTGCCATCCTCTCAGACCTTCTACTATGGCATATAAACTGACAGGCTCCTGTCAGACCTCTGTGGCAAGCAGCTGCTTGAGGGGGTATTTATTTTTATTTTTTTTTTACTGAATGGATACACACTCATATTATCTCATAGGAAGTCAAATTTGTAGCTTCAAGACTTATATCAAGTTCTTTTAATGGAAAAATATGACTGAAGATAAAAATATCAATAAAATCTATCTAAATCTCAATTTTCAACAATATTCATTCAATACTTTTTACGGTTAGAGAAGTTTCAATATTTAACAATAGCAATGACAATCAATTTAAATCAGTAGTAAATTAAAATTTACTATTTCAAAATCCCGTGGCTGAGTGGTTAGCACGCTTGGCTACTGATCTAAGGGACCTGGGTTCGAGCCCCGGATAAGGCATGGTTGTATGTGTTGTTTTTCTGCTGAGGTCCTGCCATCCTCTCAGACCTTCTACTATGGCATATAAACTGACAGGCTCCTGTCAGACCTCTGTGGCAAGCAGCTGCTTGAGGGGGTATTTAATTTAATTTTAATTAAAACATGTAATATGTATAAGTAACACAATTTTTGGTTAAATAATTCTTTCAATATTAATCAATTTTACATTTTTTTTCAGGATTGGCAAGACTGCTGTTAAATATCTCAGCTTCCACAATTCTTTAACTACTGAATTAATATTATTAAAAACTGATACCTGAATAGACTTGAGTGAGATATTTATCTTAAGCCACATTTTTAGGTAAAAAAATTATTTAAAAAGATAAATTCAACCACCCACATATACAATCCTCAAGCAGCTGTAAACTATGGAGGTTCAACCAGACTGTGCAATTTTAGTCCTGCAAATACTTCTGCCCAGTATATGAATTTTCATCAAATTTTAGTTGGCTACACATTTTTTGCTAGCTGTACAGTCTTTGCATTTTATTTTAAAATGCATTAACTTTACCAATGATGTTACTGTATAAACAATTAAAAAAGTTTAAAAATCCATTAACTGGCTGATACATGCAACAAAACTAAAATGAAAAAGCTGGCCTGTAACTAAATATTGACAAGGAACATTATCTAGTTCTAAGTAGCCAAAACTTTTAATACTGTGCTAGAGGATTTGAATTGCACATTTTTTGTAGAAGGACAGGAGTTAGCCTTTTTTTTATATTTTACTGATTAACACTAGTTCAATGTAGTTACTACACTATGTCTAGAGATTCATGTCAAGTGTGCATGCAGATGTGTACTGCATGGAGGATGTAACTACGTTGAATTTATTAGGTTACTTATTGTACAGGTTGCATATTTGTTGCTTTCCTAATAAAATGTTGACAACATTTGTTATAGTTTTTAAGTACATCACGATTGCCATGAACCACTGGTAAGATCAATTGCTAATTCACCAACTACCTACTTCTTTGCTTTTATACTTCAGTGAATCAAAGAAGAGATAGCTTATCATATGAAACAAGTTAAACTTCAACAACATAACATCATATGAAACAATATCATATGAAACAATATCATATGAACAAGTCAAACTTTTCCAAGATTGCTTTCAATAATAACGAAAATGTATTGGTCGTAGTGAAGGAAGCTAAAATAATTTTACACAAGAAGTCAATTACTAAGGCATGGCTTTAAAGAGATTACGATGTTAAAAAATGTAAAAGCTTTTAAGGTTGGGTTGTTTTACCTCTGAGCGGCACTTTTTGCACACCATGGGCTAAATGGCCAGGTCACAAGAACCCCGAAGGCTCAGAGAAGGTTGGGGGAGGGGACCCACTGGAACAGCTGTTGGGAGACAGATGGTAAAAAGCTTTTAAGGTATTTGATTCTTCTAAATGCATCTTGCATTTAAAGGGCATTGTCTTTTAGTGGGTCAGTAATTACTCTAAGATTAATGTGTAATTGTTTTACAAAGTATAGATTTGGACAGAGCAGAAGTACTTTAAGTCATCAGTATGACAATGATATTGCAGGAGGCTGGGAAATTCTGGAAGAGCATCCATATTTCAATGGTAATCTATAGTAATACCTGCATTCAGAGGTTGCTGTGTCACATGCATGTCATGACCATGGAGGTAAGAAGAAGGGGAGGCACCCTTACTATCTCTTAGCATAGGTCACTAGTGAAGCCATGAAGAATGACGGTAGCCATGTTTTCCTACTCAGAAAGCTGAGAGCTGCACATCAGTTGAAATATATCCAAATATTTTATGCTAATACTACTCAATAAAATTGCAATTGTTTCATGTATGAAAATGATTCTTATTCAGCATTTAAATGGGGCGGGGGTGGCTCAGTCGGTAGCCTGCCAGGCTCGTAATCTTTATTTCTCAGGTTCGAGTCCCAGCTGGGTCAGCATTGAGATTTATTTCCGCAAAATTCCCCGCCCTGCCCACGGTCAGTAGGGGACACCGATGGACTTGGAAAGGCCGCCGTCCATCAGATGGGACGTTAAGCCATGGCTCCGTGTGCGGGAGAGCCATACCCTGTGCACATTAAAGAACACGCTGGATGGCCTTGACGGGAGGCTACCATCTGTCTCCCAACAGCTGTTCCAGTGGGTCCCCTCCCCCAACCTTTTCTGAGCCTTCGGGGTCCATGTGACCTGGTCATTTAGTCCATGGTGTGCAAAAAAGTGCCACTCAGAGGTAAAACAACCCAACCCAGCATTTAAAAGTGATTGAACTCCTTTGATTAAATTAGCATACTATTTTTACAATTATTGCTAAATAAAATCGATTTTTTTTTTTTGGAAGGTCAATAATTTTTTTACAGTTATCAAAAAAATTACTTTTCAGCTTCGGTTTTGCATTCACTTTTGTTTTTAAACACAGTTATTTAACCCCACTTATGATTAGTCAACAAATTACATATTAAATGAAAACTATGCAACATCTTTTTCATAAAATAGGTACTGATTGTAGAATTATATCCAGTGTAGTAAGTAAGGGTAATAGGGACAAAAAATATTAAACTTATTTATATTTCATGCTATTGAAGAATAAACTTAGATTTCATTTTTTTTAAATCTGTAAAACGGAGAGAAAAATTTTATATTGCACTGGAAATCATCTCTTACTCCCCCCCCCCCTTTATATTTTTCAGTTCAATTGAGTTTTTTCCCTTTTTTTTTGCACCACCACCCCCGCCCACTTCATCTTAATTCTTTTTTGGTCCTGATTCAGCAGAACTTTGGGAAGGAAATTCTCCTCAGGAGAAAGTTCAAAATACAAATTTTTGGAATATATCAAATGACACTTTATATTTTATATAAGCTTATTTATGTAAAACTAATTTAAAATTTGTAACAAATACACCAATGAAAAAACGTGGTGCCTGATATAGAATATGCTAAATTCCCTCCCCCCATAATATTTCAAAGTTGTAGCATTGTTTAATCAAAAGTTTCTAATGTTGAAAGTGGATATCTAAATAGATTTGATTATGATCTTTAATTTATCTTCAGTCATATTTTTCCATTAAATGCATATTTTAGTAGTTATAATAATAAAAAAAATAAATACCCCCTCAAGCAGCTGCTTGCCACAGAGGTCTGACAGGAGCCTGTCAGTTTATATACCACAGTATAAGATCTGAGAGGATGGCAGGACCTCAGCAGAAAAACAATACGAACATCCATGCCTTAATCCGGGGCTCGAACCCAGGTCCCTTAGATCAGCAGCCAAGCGCGCATAGAGCTTCCAATTTAGGTTCTCACTAACATAACATGGAAGATTATTGTTAAATATTCCAGCTTCAGCAACTATTTAAATATTAAAAGAATATTGTTGAAAATCGATACTTAAACAGATTTGATTATGATCTTTAATTTATCTTCAGTCATAGTTTTCCATTAAATGCATATTTTAAAAGTTATAGAGCTTCCAAGTTAGGTTCTCACTGGCATAACAGGAAAATTCTGTAACCTTTCGGTAGGGTACATCAAAAGTATAGGAAATGAATAATGTGTGTATTATGTTTTCTCCCATTTCTTGATTTATTATTTCTTTCTCTGAATTTATAATAAACCTTTATTTAATTAGTTTACATTTAAAACACTGAAATTTTTGCAACCCCTTCCCACAAGTTTTTGCTATTCCCCCTCCCCTACCCCCTTCCACAAGTTCTAACTATGCTACTGTCATAAATAGTTGAAATAACAAAAAGTTTTTATAAAGCAAAACTTTAACATCACTTATTACCTATGAAATGTTATCCCTTTGACCATTTTCACAGGCTTATTGAAGCATTCATATACTACGCATGTACCCATTTTTTTAAACACATTGTCATTTGTTAGAACAGTGATAGCATGCTTACGAGTAGGAGCAATATGGTGATGCTCAGTTAGTTTTCAAGCGATAGGGTGCCTCCCCTTCTTCCCCCATGGTCATGACAGTGTTGTGACACAGCAATATTTGAATAA
Source organism: Ryuthela nishihirai (assembly GCA_038380435.1). Classification (NCBI taxonomy): domain Eukaryota; kingdom Metazoa; phylum Arthropoda; class Arachnida; order Araneae; family Heptathelidae; genus Ryuthela; species Ryuthela nishihirai. The sequence goes on from JAWZYU010000029.1 coordinate 40,381,952, forward strand.
GAGGCAATGAATAGTACAGCATGCCAAGGAATGTGTTGTTGGGTTGTTGTTTGGGTTGTTTTACCTCTGAGCAGCACTTTTTTGCACACCATGGGCTAAATGGCCAGGTCACATGGACCCCGAAGGCTCAGAGAAGGTTGGGGGAGGGGACCCACTGGAACAGCTGTTGGGAGACAGATGGTAGCCTCCCGTCAAGGCCATCCAGCGTGTTCTTTAACGTGCACAGGGTATGGCTCTCCCGCACACGGGGCCACAGCTTAACGTCCCATCCGACGGACGGCGGCCTTTCCAAGCCCATCGGTGTCCCCTACTGACCGTGGGCAGGGCGGGGGGAATTTTGCGGAGATAAATCTCAACGCTGACCCAGCTGGGACTCGAACCTGGGAACTACAGATTACGAGCCTGGCGCGCTACCGACTGAGCCACCCCTGCCCCGAATGTGTTGTTGATAGCATGGAAAACAAAGGTCAACAAACCTACATATTTGTCTTTAAAAAAATACCTACAGTAAACTGAATATTGTAAAGAACATTACTGCATGAAGAGATGAGAACAGTGAGGCATTCATTGCATTTGAAAACTTATGCAAGTACGTTGATACAATATGCAGAGTAGTTCTTATATATATTTCTAAGATTCCTTAAAAATTATTGTATTAACAAAAATTAGGTTGCAAGGAGTATTTTCTATGTTTATAAGGGGAAAAAAAAAGGGTTGGGTTGGGTTGTTTTACCTCTGAGCGGCACTTTTTTGCACACCATGGGCTAAATGGCCAGGTCACATGGACCCCGAAGGCTCAGAGAAGGTTGGGGGAGGGGACCCACTGGAACAGCTGTTGGGAGACAGATGGTAGCCTCCCGTCAAGGCCATCCAGCGTGTTCTTTAACGTGCACAGGGTATGGCTCTCCCGCACACGGGGCCACGGCTTAACGTCCCATCCGACGGACGGCGGCCTTTCCAAGCCCATCGGTGTCCCCTACTGACCGTGGGCAGGGCGGGGAATTTTGCGGAGATAAATCTCAACGCTGACCCAGCTGGGACTCGAACCTGGGAACTACAGATTACGAGCCTGGCGCGCTACCGACTGAGCCACCGCCGCCCCAGGAAAAAAAAAAAAAGACTTGGGCTATGAGACCTAACTTTAGTAGACCTCTTTGAAAATTTTGCCCAAAGTGCTTTATTACAGTATCACTATATATGATAACATTAAACTTTTATGTTAATGAAAAGTGAAAATTTTTCCAATTTTCTAAAGGTTGTTTCCAATAAAGTTTTACTACAGATAGAAAACAATATTTAATTTTAATGTCGAATATAAAATTATGTTATACTTACGATATACACCAGTAGAAATGCATGGAAATGCCTACGGGAAATAGAAATATATTTTAACTCTAAGGGGAAACAATGAAAAAAGTATCAATATATTTACCATTTTTCTCTTTTAAATTACATCTTACATAAATCTAAATTTTTGGCTTTACAAAAAATATGTTCCTTAATCCTTCCAGTATTCATGTTGTCTGTATACATCTGCAGAATTTGCAGAATCCGTTTTTAATACAACAAAAAAAAATATCGATTTTTTAAAAAACAAAATTGCCCTTGTAATTTATATATATATATCTTATAAAAATATATAATTCAGGCTTGAAAAATAGTATTTTGTTTTTTAATTTGATGCATATTTTATTAAACTATAATATGAATAATTTTATAAACCATCTGATTGCCATTTCTTAGAAGTACTAAACGGTATTGCCGATTTTTTTGTTAACTTTCCTATTTGCTGAAGAAACCTTGATTAAGCTGACAAATTTGATTTAAACTATTTTATCAACAATTTTTTCCTTAAATTTTAAAAATCTCCTAAAAAATTAACAAGAAAACTGCTATTTTTAGAAGTGGTAGATTTTGGAAGTAATTACAAAGTATGTACTGCCATTTTTCCCCCCGTTTCACACTCTTTTCTGTCATAAACCTATTTCAGTATTCCCGAAATTATTTTTATCATTTTCCCCAGCATTCTATGCATTTTTCCTGCTCTTAAAATTGAAACTGGAAGTAAACACATCTTTCTTAGAAATTCTGGGTGCAGCTGCATTTAATTACATATGGCTTAATGAGACAAACAAGAGGCAGATGGCTGACACATGCTATCTCTGTTACGCGCGCTATAAGTGTTTTTTACAATTTTGGTCCAGCATATTGGATACCCTTTGTAAAGTTCGTATTTACTTTTTTACATTTTAAACCTTAGTTTTCATTTCAGTAGATTTATTTTTCAGAAATTAACGATCTTTTGTCCGATCGATAAGTATTGATTTTTCATAATTATGCTACTTCGTATGGCTCATCTACAACTTGTTGCTGTGGATATTTTAACATCGCATTAGGCTATATGCTAATTTTCATTTTGTTACTTATTACTTTTCCAGTAAAACTTTGATCTTGTATCATTTTCTGAAAATATATGAGGTCTTGGATATGGAAGCAAATTTATTTCTGTAGATTTATTTCCGCAAGTTAGTGATCTTTCAGTCAGCTGATTTATTGATCTTTCTGAGATATGCTACATCGGAGGCTGGCTTAAAAGTTGTTGCAGATATTTTATTTAACATCCCATTAAGTTATATGCAATTTTTATTTTATTATTTCTTTCTTTTAGTAAAAAAAAAAACTTTGACCTTGTACAATTTTCTGAAAATGAATGTCTTGGATATGGAAGCAAAAATAGACTTCCTACCTATGGAAATTAGCAGTCATGTAGGAGGGCAATTTCAGGAAAGCTTCCCCTCCATTAAACTCACTGTGAATATTTCACCCCCCTCCCTCTAGAAGAATATATATATATATTTAATTACAAGTTTTTATGTTTATGTTGAATGATTTTAAAGGCACTCCCACCTCCCCCTCAGTACATTGGCTGTGTCACACAGATGATATAACACTGCTTTTTTTTTTTTGCTTTGATGTACAAACTTTTCTGCACTTAGCCAAGATTGCCAAACTTCAACACTCAATAATACACTTCAATTCATTTCAATACATTTCAATTCACTTTCAATTCAATACACTTCAATTCATAATATTTAGTGAAAAAAAAAGCAGCCAAGACAGTTTTTTTTCTATTTCATAACCAGTTTAGAAAATCACGTGAATGTGAGAAGTTCAAGTCACTGTATAACACTGGCTGTATTTAAAATATATGATACTGAAAAAAATCATTAAAAGAAATAAAAATCATATTTCAAGTTCAATATATTATTCGGAAGGAAATTTCCTTTTGATAAATATATAATTTAACCATTTTTATTCATCGAGTTTTCCAAAATGAAGAGTTAATTGTATAGTGCGATCTTTTTTTCCCACCACATTACATTGAAAAAGGCTTATTAAAGTCAATAAACAAAAAATAAATAAATACCCCCTCAAGCAGCTGCTTGCCACAGAGGTCTGACAGGAGCCTGTCAGTTTATATGCCAAAGTAGAAGGTCTGAGAGGATGGCAGGACCTCAGCAGAAAAATGACACAACAGCCATGCCTTACTCGGGGCTCAAACCCAGGTCCTATGCTTGTAAATTTGTTTATATTATTTATTTTCATAAAATTCTGTTTAATTTGGTATATAACATCGCCTATTTCCATTGATTGGTTATTTTTAAAAAAAATTCTACAGTTGACTTGTTTATCCAACTCAGCACAATTGGCTAAAACCCTGGAATTTTCTCAAAATATGGTACCGAGAAAGAAAATTACAAAATAAGAGAAATATTTATTTGATACCAAAAAAATTTTTTTTTTTGTTATTCAGAAATAAATAGCCTTTCTATTCATGTGCATTATAAAAATTTCTGGCTATTATTTTTTTAAATAAATTTTTATTTGTGTTGCCAGATGCATTTTTTTACTACATTATTCTAAAAAAAAGTCCTATTAAAATAAAACTTATCTTTTTTTGTTAAATACTTTATTTTCAGAAAATCCAGAATTAAATGCTGATTAATTTGGCATATAAACTTGCCATAATTCCTTTCATTAGTTATTTAGCAAAGCATTGGGAGAAAATAGCTTGGCCTCAGGATGGAAACTAGTTTTTCAGGCTGGATACTGGGTTAACTAGCAGGAAGGAAAAAAGAGTGATCGAATAACAATTGTTCAAATGTAAGGGACAGCAAGTGATGAGAGCTAAAATAAAGACACTGATCACGTTAAAAGGGATTCAATAAATTAAAATGGTGCCACAAAATTCATGCATAGGTTCATACTTCACCCACAGAAGAAAATAATGCATGATAAAAGAATAACTTAGGCAGAGCCAAGAGCAACTACATCCTTGCGATGCCTGTGAAAACATGACTGTGAAGGTTTGACACCTGACAGAAATTATCTACTTTAATCCTTTGCACTCATACTAAAAAACCCTGTTCTTCCCAGTCAGCTCGGTATGTGTAATGGAATTATAATGTTATGACACTCAGCATGAGTACAAGTGATATTCTATGATGACAGAACCCCCCTGGAAAATGAGTGAAAAAGGTTAACAGCTAGTTTTAATTCAACTGAAAGTTCACAAAATGTACTTCAAAGTAAATCTCTGTCTGTTATCTGTCTAAAATGATGATGAAACCTGTAAAATAATTCTACAAGTTATATTACATACTTTTTTCAATGAAAAATACCACCTATTATGCATGGGTGGGTAGGTACATAAATAAATATTTAAAACAATTTAAAATTCTCTGTCATTAAGCAACAAAATTTTGAAGTTTATCCTTCAAACTATTGCATATTAAAAAGTTTTAGGAGCAAACTCAGAAGCTATTGTACTTACTATGCTTTTCACACCATTATCTTTTGCTATACTGAGTGAGTTTTTATAACAGCTCTTTAGAAGATCTGGTTTTTCACCCACTGGGCCAACAGTGTGAATTACATCTAAAATAAAAAAAAATAAAAAAATAAAAAGATTAGGTGATGCTGAAAACAGCAAAATAATAAATAAAATGCCATTTTTTTTTACAATTCTGAAGAAAAAAAGTTAAATAACAAGGGCTACAAAGTTAAAATCATGAAAATTTTTTAAAAACAAAAATTGCATTTTTTACATTTATAATAGAAATTTTTTTTCTTGAGATTTTGCCTTTATTTTGAGTTTTAAAGTACAAATAAGTATGTCTTTAATTAATTAAAAAAATATTTCAAAGAATTCTGAAGTACTGTATATTTTTGTTTACCCATGTCCTTCTGTAGGATGTGCATCCTATTTTTAGAACTTTTTTTGGGAGGGAGGAAATTTTTTTTGGGGGGGAGGAAAGTTGAGAATAACAACCACCATCTGGGAGAAAATAACATAAAAAAATGGTTATTGTGGCCATAATGGCACAGCTACATTGCTGCTGGAACTCACTGTACTTATGTAGAGTTTATACTGAGCTTGTAGTGCTTTGCAGTCAACAGAGGCTGTTGCCAGGCAAAAGATGCTATTTATGGTGAAACTTACCTTTGTAAATGGTGTACACATCTTGTTATCTGAGCATTGAATTAGCAACAAAAACAGGTGCATGGTACATAAAAGTATATGGTATTTGCAAAATTACTTTTAAAATATGCACATACATTGCTGATTGAAAGCATGAATTGTATGTTTTAAATGTAGTTCCAGTTATGCTAATTCTTTTAACTATACTTTTTTTTAACTTGACCAATAGTGAGTCATATCTGTATGAAAAATATATCAAGTAATTCTGACAAATCAATCCACTCATCACTGAATTACTATGCATTTAATTACTATTAAGTTGTTTAAATGACAAGACAATGATTTTCCTCTACACTAATCATCATCCTGTTACTTAGTTTAATAGTGATTAATATATAATAATTCACCGATGAGCTGTGGATTCATTTGTCTAAATACAAGGTACTAGTGATCATATCAGAAGTGAAGCAGATTCAGATTTGCTCACAAAAAAAAATAACCAAGAGGCTCTTGCAGCATGACTGGTGTGTGCATATGCCTAGTATGACTCTGAAGGAAAAAGAGTCCCCAATGCATTCAAAGACAGTGATTGACCTGATGGTATATAAGTTTAACATCAGCAGTAGAGGAGAGATTGATTAGTGGCCAGTAGCTCAGTGGGGAGAGCACCTGATATGTCATCAGGAGGTTGTGAGGTCAGATCCCACATGATGAAGACAATATTTTCTCTATACCCATCATCATCCTGCTACTTAAATAGTTTATAAAAAACATAAATACCATCTCAAGCAGCTGCTTGCCACAGAGGTCTGACAGGAGCCTGTCAGTTTATATGCCACAGTAGG